>CM060901.1:442804132-445592882 GCA_030737815.1 Allium fistulosum | reverse complement strand
AACAAATAAGTAATTCCATTACTAAATAATCCTTAATTCATTAATTAATTAACTATTCCATAA
Organism: Allium fistulosum; assembly: GCA_030737815.1. Classification (NCBI taxonomy): domain Eukaryota; kingdom Viridiplantae; phylum Streptophyta; class Magnoliopsida; order Asparagales; family Amaryllidaceae; genus Allium; species Allium fistulosum. Next base: position 445,592,819 of record CM060901.1, on the reverse strand, counting down.
TTAATTAATCTCAACAATTATATTAATCAATTCCTTAGATTAATAACATCAAGTGATTACCCTTTTATCACTTTAACTAATTACTCCATGAGTAATTTTCCTATTAATTACTTCCATAAGTAATTTCATTCAATAATTAACCAATAGTTACTTTATTAAGTAATTACTCTTAATTAATCCATAATTAAGTGATTATTTAAAATTAAATAAATAATTAACTAATTATTTAAAATTAATTAAACAATTAAATTAATTAACATTCTATATTTAAAAATCCTAAATTCATTATGGAAACATTATTCTTAATTAAACTTTACTTATTAACAAACCATATTTAAATTAAGTATTCTTAAATTTATATCAATACTAATTTAACCTTATTATTCTCATAAATAAATTATTTGAATTATTTAAATCTTATTATTCAAAACAAATTTTTAAACTTGATTTACAAATTCATAATAATAACCTTATTTGGAGATAAAGCATTTATAAATCATTTCCAAATTTACCAAATACTTAAAAACTTGTTTATGCTTTAAATTTTAAAACTCAGATATAATTTACTTTTAAATTTTCAAAACCAAGTTACTTAAGTAAAACAACCCGAGTCTGAACAAAGAAAACTCGAGTAAACATTACTAAAACCCGAGTCACTCACGACAAAAACTCTCGTACTCCACGACTTCGAGTCGACTGCAATATAACACGAGACTTTCCCCGAGTCGCCTTCGTCTTCCCCAACTCCTCTCTTTCCAGTGCACACAAACGTGCACCGTGCACCTACCCAAATGCCTCAGACCAACCAAGGTCGTCGCGACCATCGGCGACGATCCCAATATCACACGCGAGCGAGAAAACGAACCCAGATCCAAGAAATAACCCACAAATCGAAATTCGAACATCAGCTCGAAAAACTGCAGAACCAACTGGACACAAAATTCCCCAACGCCGCCCATCTCGTCGCCGATGAACTTCGCCGACCCCTTCTAATCCATCTTCATTCATCCACGAACCTTCCTTCAAAACTTCATCCAACTCGATCGCTCAGAGAAGTGGTGATGATCTCATTTTCCAGGCCTACCAGAATTAGGTTTAAAACCCAAATCCACATGCCACCGTTGCCACGACCATCAGACAATTCACCACCCATTTTTCCCGTACCACCAGACTCTTCCTCTACCTCCTTCCAAAATCCCGATCCCCATAGATCTCGTGATCATCAAATATCACCCAAAATCCCAATTCCAGAAAAGTCCTAATTTCTCATTCCTTACTTCATTTAAAATCTTGATTTTGATTTTAAAAATCCTAATTTTTCAAATGGATTCAAGACATGAACTTGAATCACTCAAATTCATTATTTGATTTTACATATTTTAAAAGATCTTCACTGTTGTTTTACAAATGCAAGCATATCTCAAAACTTATATACTTGTTTATATTTTTATTACCTAGATTATGCTATAACTAACTATTTTGTTTTTAAACCAAATCCCAACAATGAATAAATAAAAGATATGGAATTTGGTAACTAAGTTATCACAACAGTCTGGAAACAGAGGCATATATACATAGTTCAATACATACAACACATAATTTCATACATGCAAACACATTCTAGATAATACTTCAGGCATCCATCACAATATCAAAGGATATAGGCAGATATGAGGGGTTTGCTTACTAGTTTTAAAATAACAGAGACAAGAAATATATACACTCTGTCATATACAGTCATATAAACAGGGTAGTTTCAACATATTCTAGAAATAATCATTTAGGCAACCATATTATATCATATCCATATAAATCTATCACTTGCAAATAGATTCAAACTGTTTTTAAAGTAAAGTTTACTCACCTATTTAATGTTGAACAGAGAAGTGATAGACTGTAAGCTTTGAAAAACTGAATTTGCTTTGAATTCATCTGCTTGTTTTGAAAACTGAAAACACTTGCTTTTGAAACTGAAACTTGCTTGATTTATTTGCATGCATCCTTGGAATGCTTCAGACTTGAAAGAATATTGCAGATTTGTCTTGAAAGAACAAATGTTAACAGGCTTTTGAACTTGAGAATTTTGGCTTTTGAAACGATTCCAGGTTTAAGAAATAATGGTTTCAGGTCTTTGAAAACAATGATTACAGATCTTTGGTTTGATCTGAAATGTGGTTTTAGGCAATTGAACTTTTGAAATGATTTGAGTTTTAAGCTTCTGAAAATGATTTCAGGTTTGAGATGAAATCTCAGTTTTGGTTTGAGGAAAGAATTTCTATTTTGGTTTGAGGATGATTACGGTTTGATCATTTCTGGTTTTGGTTTTTGAGGATTGAGATTAGAAAAAGAAAAGAGAATGAAGAGGTAGGCTTATATGACTTAATTTATGGTTTATTTGAAAATCAAAGAAAAATGAAAATAAAATTGACACTTGTCACATACATTGTTTAATTAACTTACACATATTACTAACATGACTTAATTTATTAACACTTGTCATTATATAATTTCATATTATTTTTAAAAAGATTTTAAAAGCTTTTATATGTATTTCCTAAATAGATAAATACATTTATTAGTTATAAATGCTTTTCTATATTATAAATAAATGAAACCTTTAAAAGAAAATAAAATAAAACTCATTTATATCCTAAAAAAATCATATACATGTATTTCACTCATTTTTAAGTGTAAAAATAAAACTTTTATATTTATTACTATTAAATAAATATTTCCCAAATTTACATAAATAAAATTTCTTTTAAAGAAAATATTGTAAAACAAATCTTATTTTAATAAAAACTTTATTCATACATTTCATATCAAAATATTTAAAAATAACAAATTTATCAATTTAAAATAATTTAAATTAAGAGATTATCACATTTTAAACTTCTCGAAATCCCGGGATATCACATTCCTTCCCCCTTAAAAGAATTTCGTCCTCGAAATTTAAAACAAAAGATAATCCAAAGATTTTTATATTTATTTCAACCAATTTTAAAACAATTCAATTATACTTAACAGCCATATACTATCAATCAAACAACCATTCATCCAAACAAACAATTTTATCCAAACAAACAATTCATACAACAACAATTCTAGCTATCCGGACATAGATCCGGATAAATTACCTAAAATTATCCCGAGTTTCCCCGATACAGATACTGGGTTACTCGCTCTATTAAATCCAAACTGGTAATTCAATACCGAAGCCAAAACACATATCCTCACAAAAACTCAGAAAGATCCAATATACTCGAAGCTATCTTCCTAGTCTTACCCAATCTTATTTGCTCCCTTTTACTGGAGAAATAACAATGAAGTCTCCAACTTCGAATTCCAAAATTCTCCATCTCTAATCCACAGAACTCTTCTGACGATTCTGGGCTGCCTTCACCTTTCCTGATCAGCTCAATCTTCGCTGACGCTTCTCAAAACAAACAGGACCAAAAACAATCCAATAACGGATCCTCTCAAGATTTACAGAAATCCAGAACTAAAATCTACTCCTAAATCATTGGTAGATTCCAAATACTTCTCCTATCCAGAAGAGACAAAACAGATGCACCTGCCAATCTGGCCTTCAGATTTTGAAAAACTTCCTGTAGGAACCCTTTAATCCAAACACTGCAATTTCCGGTTGCTTCCACCCTAGAACAACTACTACCAAGCTTTCGCTGCTCAACTCTGATCTAGATGTCGTCTATGAACTCGAACACAAACTAGATCAATACTCCAGAAAATTTCTGACAACTCTATAACTCCTACATCTTCTAGAGATGCCTCAAACCCAAGCAAAGATTTCCCAAGAGAATACTCAATTATCGCAAGTCACTTTTGTGATCCTTTCCAGTCCAATATCCAAAAATTACTGTTCTTTCTTAATCCATCAAAACAGTCTATCTTTTCCAAACAAGGTTAACCCTTCAAGAAAAACTTCACCATCTACTCGGGCTGCTGATAGAAGAACCACAAAGATTTCGGAACCATCGAAGAAATGAACCACACTGCTGCTTCCAAACTCTATCTCGACAGCACACCGAACACTCCGAGCTGCACTGCTATCACAGCTAACCAAGAACTTCTAATCCAAAGGCTTCTCAAAACTAACACCATCAACAAACCTCTCAACAAATCTCCGAGATGGCAGACGTCCAAAAGAAACTCGGGCTCCAAATCAATCGCCAATAACTTACTCTTCTTAAGGGAACAATGAGACCATGTCCGAAGAACAACTAATCGACCTTAGTCCCATACTTCAAAATAGACAAAACTCTCTTACTTGATATCAGAGAATTCCTATACAGTCGAGTCTTTCCTGCGGTAGACATCAACTGTTCCTCCAATACCTTCTTAATCTTGTTCCAAAAGAAAATCTCCTTCGGGAACATCCATAGATACTGCGTCTTATCACACAACTGCTCCTTCCTAAAATCTCCTCCAAGTCTGCGTTTGCATTGTGTGTGTGGCGGGAGGTCTTATGGTAGTTTCATTTTCCAAAAGCATTGCGAATTGACTTTAAAATTCTTCTGTTGTTTATTTTAAAGAAGAATAACTGTTTTACGATCTCACATCAGTCACCATGACTGACTCGGAGTTTATTGTTCCCTTCTAAACTCTGGGTGCCCACCATTTTCCACACGAGCAGCCTAGAGTTATGTTATCAGGATATTCTGGATATTCTGGAGCTTTGGAAGCAAGCTGGATGGCGTGACGTAGTATTTATTTCTGATAGTATTTATTCCGCTATGTATTCTGTATGAGGACAAGTTATATAACTGTCCATTGATGTGCTGTGTTGTATTGAGTCGTATATTGACTCTGATTGATGTATGTATAACTGATATAGTTCTTTGTTTTAAAAGACTAGTAATTATCTATTGTATATTGTTCCGCTGCGATGTGTAAGATTCTGATATTGTTTTCTGTTCTGATGTTCTTCTTTCTTTCTTCTCCTTTTCTTCTATCTTCTTCTTCTTCTACTTTTTCTTTTTCTTAAAACCCTCACTATTGGAGTTTCCGGCACTCGATTGCTCGGCAGTCGATAAAGTGAGTATCGATGTCGAATTTTCGAAAGTCGAAAATTTCGGTATGTGACAAAGTGGTATCGGAGCATATGGTTAAGCGACAACCCTGCTCTGTTGGGTGTTACTCATTAGAGATAGAGTCAGTAGTACTCTAGAATGAGTTGAGTGTAATAATATATATGAGCGCGTATTTGTTAGTGAATATAAAAATGTTTTATATTGTGTTTACTTATCCGTTGAGATGTTTGTGAATTTTGGTCGGTATGTGGGACGCCATATTATCGATAGGGATTTCTAAACACTTAAACGAGGCAAGACGACATAGTATTGTTTTGAATAGGGTGAATGAAATAATTTTACCCAAAACTATTTTTGTATAGAAAAGAAATCATTTTCTATGAATTATTATAGTATATGGTTGCATGGTTGTTAGAGGTGATAATATGAGAAATATTATCATTGAAATTGAATAAGAAATTCGAATCATAACTCTAAAGTTAAGAAATGAATTCATATACCAATGAAATTAAAGAATATAAATTATAAATGTGACTTATAATTTGAAACGGAATTCCAGAGGAGTATTTGGAAATGTTTTGAAAGGAATTTGTAAATTTTGGTGTTTAGAAAGTTTAATTCCTTTTTGATTTGAAAATGGATTTCAAAGGTTTTGAAAAGTATTTAGAGAGTTGAAAGCTCTAAACTCTTTTCGGTCGCTGGAAAATAATCCTGATGATGGTGGCCACATCATTAGAATTCATTTTCGGGTTTCCAAAAGAGAAATTGCTGTCAAATTGTTTTAAATAGGAGTTGTTTGAAAATTTGGGTTTTTGTTTTGGAAATTCAAATGGAATTTGAATTGTTTTCAAATGGTTTTGAAAAAAAATAAAAAAATGGAAACGACTCTGGAATCCTATTTAAGATACTTACGAAATATTAATAAGTTAATAACTTATAGAATATTTGATTTTGATTAGAATGAAATTCAAAGTGAAAACGAATGAATTAGTGAATGAATGAATAAATTGCGATTGCAAGTGCCAGAAAATGAAATTGAATGTTAAAATTCATTTTGAATTTGAAAGTAAATAGAACTGGAATTGAATTTGATAAATGAAGTATTAAACTGAAAGTTAGTAAGTAAAGCTAATTGATTATTGACCAAATGGATAAGGTCTGAACGAATTAAATTCAATGATTATAAATGAAGATAAATTAAATTCCAATAGAATTGAAAATGTGAATTATAAGTTCAAATGAATGTGAAATGAAAAATTGAACGAAATTGAATATGTAACTTCAATAGTGAATTAGAGATGATATAAGCAGTTATATTGAAAATTTTGTAATTGAATGTACGAAATGGTTTGAATATATGCAACTAGATATGATGGCTAGTAGGATATACAGGTGTTATAAAGGAATTGGATTTGATTTCAAAGATAATTCGAATTGCTCGAAAAGGTGAGTATTTGAATTTGAATATGAGATTTGATGACTTTCTTCTCTAGCCGCTTGGCATTTTCCTTTTCTTTTTGAAATCTGAGAGTCCGTAGGGACGTTTTGTAGTAGTGCCGTATTAGCCGCGCAAAGGAGACGCTGGCAAAATTTTTCGAAAATTTAGGGCGTTAGAAAATTTTTGAGAAAATTTTGAAGGTTTAAATTTGAATTTGAAATTTAAATTGAGTTGAGAAGGAAAACAATGTTGTTTGAAACTTATGATTGAAGTTGGAAATTTAGTTGAATAAATGACGAATCTTTAGTAGAAAGATTTGTTTTGATAAATTGATAAAACTATTTGAATTTGAGAAAATAGTAGACGAGTTAAGGACATTTTTTTCTTGACTTGTAATTTCGAGGACGAAATTCTTTTAAGGAGGGAAGTCTGTAACGACCCTGAATTTTGAACGAATTAAATTGAAAATATTTAATTTATTTTAAATATTTGAACGGTGATTTAATTTGAATCCCGAATATAACTTTAAATCGACGATTAAATTATAGAATTTAATCTGTTGATAGTTGGATAAAAATTCGAATCTTCAATTTTAAGCTGAAGAAAAATATTTCGAAAGCTTTTGAAATTCGTATAGGTAATACTGAGGATAATAGAAGCTTCAGAAATTGATTTGGGAAACAATCTGTTCAGATTTGAAATTTATATCGTTCGATCAATATTTAAAAATAGTCAATTTTCACACAGTCTCGGAATTTGACGAAACCAGTTCCATTGGGTCCGAAATGTTATATTATTGCCGGATTCCAATTTTCGTAATTTTCGGGGTTGTTGTGTGACCATACGATAGTTAAACGCGTTAGAATTTAAATGGAATTCAATTTAAATTTAAAATTTAAATTTGTAAACATCACACGTTCGTTCCTTCAACCACGCAGGGAATCACGGGGAGAAAATCGTGCATCCCATGTCTTCTGCCTTCCTCCCTTCTTTTAAAATCATTTCCCCTCTCTCAGATTAAAAGCAAAATCAAAGAAACAAAAATGGACGAACGACCTTGCTTCAAAAATGAAATCTTTCCCTCGAATTCAAATTTAAAATGGCCACAGTAAAACTCTCGTTCAAAACAACTAGGGCTCGCATTCGATCGAGGTCAGCGTAGCACGTGAAGCACCTCGCGTTCATCTCCTCTGGCAATCGCGAGTCGCGATTTCGAAGCAGTGTGGAGGTGGGATTCGACTGGTTTCTCGAAGTGGTGGGATTTCGCGAAGGAGCGAGCGGCGCTCGCGTGCGCAAGGAGCCAGGCGGCGACGATGATAGGGGATGTGGGTCGCGATTTCTAGCGATGGATATTCGTGATGGTGTTCGACTTTTGGAAGGGGTGTAGTGGAGGCTGCTTGCATCGGCAAGGGGTCGACTGGAAGTCGCGTGCGTTGGCGTATGGATGGAAGGGGGGTCGAGCACGTGAATGCGGTGACGATTGGTGATGGAGGTGGCAACTCGAGTTGGGGATACTCGATCGAATGGCGGTCGCGTTCGATCTGGAATAGGGCTGGGGTCGTGGTCGCAAGCACGAGGCTGAGGACAGAGCGGCGTTGATGGCTCGAGCACGAGAAAACTGGAGGGGGGGGGGAGCCTTCGAGCAAACGATCTGGATTTCTAAAAATTACAGTGAGGTAATTTCGTTTTTTTTTTGTTAAACAAAAAAACCATACTTATAAGATTTTGGAAATGGTTTAAGAATAGTAGTCTAAAATATAATTTTTGGTAAAGTAAATTTATTTATTTCGAAATTAAATAGTTGCAATGAAATGGAGATTAAATTTTCGACTAGCAGAATTGATTTGTATAAATGGTTCATTTAGTTTTTGTCATTAAAAATAATGGGTTCGAATGTTAATTTAACTTGTATAATATTTTGGAAGTTAATTTGGAATTTTAAAATGTTAAGTAGTTATTTATAAATCAAAACTAATATAATTTATTTAGTGGAATATTTATTTAAAGGAAGAATAGTTTTGATTTAAATTTTTGTTAGATAAATTTATTAAAAGAGAAACTAGGTTAAAATGAAATCATTGAATGATTAAAATTATATAAATGGAAATTTGTTTGAAATGAAATTGATTATATAAAATAAAATTTTACTAAATGGAAACGGATGATTCGATTTATTTCAAATATTAATCGATTGTATAAAATTATTTATACAAGGTCAAAATTTGGAGAATGGTCAAATTGGAAAATGGATGGCAAAATAAAAGCTAAGGTGAGATTTTTCTCACTCAAATTGAATGTGGAATTTTTGCAGTTATTGATTTGATTGATTGCTATTTGATGTGCTATTAGATATAGTAGGATATATATCTATATATAGCAATATATACATATTGGCATATGTATATATTGGATTGATGATTTCCCGCCTCGTATAGCGGATGAGACCCTATTGCGCCGTTAGTAAGCGGATTTTTATAAAACCCATATACCGCGAAAATTCCGTACTGGAGCGGAATTGGTATTGTGCTAACATCTTTGGATGCAGGGAAACAGGTTGGAGGGATCCAACTGGATTCCTCACCAGTAGTTATTTATTTACAGGATTGATGTATATTCTGTTATCATATGTTGATATATGATGTTGTTGTTGTGATTGACCAATTGGTGCTGTAGCATCATCGGATTCAAGTTTTGGAATTTAAAAATAACGACCTTTAATTTAAAAGGATTTTTAAAGTGATCTTTGAAATTATACGTTTTATTGAATTGTTGAATTGATTTATTTTAAATAAATAAACGTTTAAAATTTTGAAGTTATAAAAGTTAAGATTTTTGTGAATTATGACCGTAAGGTGATTTTTGAAATAAATAGTTTAAGCAATTTATAAAATGGTTTGAACTGAGATTTTCGAATATTTGTGAACAGCTTATTTAAAAGATTTAAAAAGTTGATAATTATAAATTTAAAATATTGGAATTTTAAAATGAGATGATAAGTGTAAAAAAAAAATGAAATTTATAGAATTTTAAATCGTGAAGATATGGAATTTATAGATTTATAAATTGTGAAGTTATAAAATGGATGAAACTGTAGAATGAAAGATTTATAAGAGTTTAACTTATAAATTGGATTTTTGCCTTTAAATGGGATATTGATCGAATTATTAATAAAGAAGATTTATTAAATTGAAGTCGTTAGAAAATAGAAATAGAATTTATAAACGTTGTTTTATAAATTCGAAATCAATTGGATTTGATAAATTAAAAGGTTAAAGGGGATTTTATCCACGATTTTGGACAGTGGGTAATTCTTGAAATAAATGTGTAGAAAAAAAAATCGAAATTTGGTTATTGAAGTATATTCACGATTTTGGACAGTGAATATATTATTGAACAAAATGGTTATGTTTGGGAAAGCGATATTATAAAGGAAGTTAATTGTTTTAAAAGATGTTTTAAAACGTGTGAACTATCGAAATCATAGATTTCAACATTTCTTGTTGAAATAGACGTTTTCGAGAAATTTAAGGAAATGGTGGACTATAACATGGTTGTTATAGTAAATCATTTCCGGAAGGAAATGTTTTATATAGTATTGGGATTTATATACCTATCTTAATTTCGAATCCCTATACTAGTGATTTTGAGTCGTCGTAACGATGTTTTACGTAACATTCGTTTTGACTCAAATAAATGTTGTTATAGTAAATGATTTCCTTAAAGAATGAATATATACTTAATTTTGATTTGAGTATATCGAATATTTTCAAATGTTGAAAATAAAAGATTTGTGAAACACTTATTATTAAATAAGTATGGAATGTTTTCCAAAATGAAATGAAACGTTTTGAGATTTTATCTTCTTAAAGATAAATCGAAAATGAATATTTGAAAACGATTGAAAATCGAATATTAGTAGATATTCGAAAAATGTAAATTCAATATGGAATTTATAAAGGAAAGGGAAACTGTTTAGAAAAATAAATGTTGATTTATTTTTAAAGTGTGGAAATTTTATATCTAGTAAAGATATTCTTGAAAATGAAATAATTTGGAAAATCATTTGGAATCTGATGATGTTGCGCATCTTTATTGATAGTTAAATAACCGACTATCAATAATTACCTTGAGTAGGTATTTGTTGTGAATTGGATGAATTTGAATGCCACACTTATTTTTGAATAATCGCTCACTATTCGGGTTAGCCGGGAAAGGACCATGGGGTCGTATAACCCATTCCGAATATGTGATACGTCGTTATGAATCGCATTTGAAGACCGGTGTTGAAGACCGGATATTTTTGAAAATGGAAGGATTACCGTCGAGTTACTCTACATCGGCTGATCTCCGATTTAGAGGTTTTTATCACCCTTAGTGACGGGAAGTCCTGACGTGATTAGAAATTTATCCGGATATGCAAGGGCTTCGTGAGAAGTGCCTTCGGTTCTGTTCGATCCCGGAACAGACTTATATGGATTGTGTGTCTGACGTTACAATTTGAGATATTGAGCTGATTTCTTTCAAATACATTTCTGTTGGTGGCGGAGAATTTATTCTCTTAGCTTAACACCCTTCTCTGAGACGTACGAGCTCAGAGGTTATGTAGTTGAAATTTATCAGCGATATATCCCAATTTGGTAACGTGGCATACTGAGTGTTGCTGTGAAATGATCAGTGTTTGATCATTTGTGATATGATCATTTGTTTGATCTTATATCTTTGTGACCATAGGTTGATCATTTTGTTTGACCCGAAGCAGGGCTTTTTGAGAAAGCGTAGCTTTGTGGACGAGACTTCATCGAGCCTCACACCCCGGAAATGGTCGAAACAGGAAGAATGCGGCAAGGTTCTAGGGAGTAGCGCCCCTTAGTGTATGTCATTCCTTCTGGATAAAGGTGGTATCATGGTATGGAGCCCAGATACTTAACCTCTGTGGTTACTGCATTATTATTATCTATGTGGTTTGTTGCGAATCGGGGATCCTCAGGAAGATCGGTGACGATCGGGGGATGGCATACGCGTGTCAGTAGTTACCTATTTTTGCAGAGGTAACCCGGCCTTGTGTTGGCAGAGATCCGGTTAGGTTCTCGGGTCGTCTATTCCAGGGACGTACCCATCGTGGATAGGAAGTTCCTTAGCCTGACCATTTGTTGGAAATCCAAAGAAACAATACGTGACTTGTACGGTTTTAGTTGTATTACCTGCTATGGAATGTGGCGGTAACCTGCTATTGAACATAGTAGCTATAGTAGGCATAAGTGCGGAATGCCTATGCTGGCTAAGATTAATATTATACTTTCGAAATGTTTTCTACACTATGCACTAATAATAATATAAAAAAGAATTTGATTTTCGCGTAGTAAGCATCTTTGACTACCATAAGAAGAAATCTCCTCCAAGTCTGCGTTTGCATTGTGTGTGTGGCGGGAGGTCTTATGGTAGTTTCATTTTCCAAAAGCATTGCGAATTGACTTTAAAATTCTTCTGTTGTTTATTTTAAAGAAGAATAACTGTTTTACGATCTCACACCAGTCACCATGACTGACTCGGAGTTTATTGTTCCCTTCTAAACTCTGGGTGCCCACCATTTTCCACACGGGCAGCCTAGAGTTATGTTATCAGGATATTCTGGATATTCTGGAGCTTTGGAAGCAAGCTGGATGGCGTGACGTAGTATTTATTTCTGATAGTATTTATTCCGCTGTGTATTCTGTATGAGGACAAGTTATATAACTGTCCATTGATGTGTTGTGTTGTATTGAGTCGTATATTGACTCTGATTGATGTATGTATAACTGATATAGTTCTTTGTTTTAAAAGACTAGTAATTATCTATTGTATATTGTTCCGCTGCGATGTGTAAGATTCTGATATTGTTTTCTGTTCTGATGTTCTTCTTTCTTTCTTCTCTTTTTCTTCTATCTTCTTCTTCTTCTACTTTTTCTTTTTCTTAAAACCCTCACTATTGGAGTTTCCGGCACTCGATTGCTCGGCAGTCGATAAAGTGAGTATCGATGTCGAATTTTCGAAAGTCGAAAATTTCGGTATGTGACAAAGGATATCAACGAATTTTGTCTGAGTCTGGATCGAGCTTAAATTAACATAACATGACAAGCTAAGCTATGAGAGTCAACGTTCCAAATCTCAAGTCAATCCGAGTTCGTATGCTCAAGTGACGGCCGATGCAAAATTGAATAAGACAGCCTCGCGTTCAACTCGCTCAGTTCGCATCCCTCAGGAGAGCCTTCTTCGACTCGCTCAGTTCGCATCTCTCAGGAAAGCCTTCTTCGACTCGCTCAGTTTGCATCCCTCAGGAAATCCTTCTTCGACTCGCTCAGTTCGCATCCCTCGGGAAAGGCTACTTCGACTCGCTCAGTTCGCATCCCTTAGGAAAGCCTACTTCGACTCGCTCTGCTTCAAGCCACAGTTCGACTCGATCATCCAACGTCAACTTCACATCCATCCGAAGACTTCTACTTCATGTCCCTTAATGCGAAGCAAGGCACAGTAGTCAATACGAATAAACGCCACATCACTGAGTCAAACAGAACCGAGTCGAACAGAGAGCGAGTCGAAACGAAAGCGAGTCAAACAAAACAGCCAACCGAGAATCCCAATTCGTATCGATCATATCTCCTAATCTACAAGTCCAAATGCTATGAAATTTTCACAGAAGACGAAGTGCATGCTAAAGAATGTCCACGCCAAATTTCGACTCCATTGGATGAAATCTTGATCGATACGAAATCTGTTCGTATCGATCACGGATCGGACCGAAACTTCACGGGCTTGGGCGTGCGGGCCTGGTCACGTGCCAGAGAGGGTCTCCCGAGATCTGAGCGAAATACCAGCCTCCTACGCCTATAAATAGACCCCCAAATCCAACATAAAAGGGGTTCTTCTTCTTCTTCTTTGAGATCTCCAACGCCCAGACTCTGCCGGGTCCAGATCTGAACTCCATTGCTGCTGCTACCAACGAATTTCACTGCTGCAAATCATAATTACCTGCTGTAATTCACTGAATTCACTTGTAAACATCAAAGAAAGATCAATAAAGCAAACTACTTCATAGTGGACGTAGGCAATACACCGAACCACTCTAAATTCTTGTGTCTCCTTGCATTTTAATTATTTTCATATCTGAGATTTGGAGTTTTTGTTAGATAATTCCTCTTTTTCCATTTAATTTCTTCACTTTATCTCTTCAAAGACTTCCGAAGAGTGTTGTGCCCAATTTTGGTACAAACACTTTGGTGCTTTCACCGAGAAAAACCCAATTTTTGTCCTGCTCTTTGGATCTCCTATCTATATCGGATTGCATAAATCCAAGAAGAAGATCCAGATCTAGGACTTTGAAGCCCTTCCATTCTATTCAGATTTGCATCAGATCTAGGAAAGGACTTTCATCAATTCACCATGGTAAGTACACGGACTACAGTTGCTGATCAGGAAGGACGGGACATGCAGAATCCCGTGCAATTGCCTCCATCCAACCAAGATGCTGCCGGACCTTCAGATCCATCAGGCCCAGTCACTAGACAAGAATTCTAGATGTTGCTTCAAGAGTTGACCAGAGTCGCCAACATCTAACTGAACAACTGCGCGCTAACACAGAGTTGTCCAACCAGCTAAATCGCCAAAGGCGCAGAAGATCTAGAAGAGACCAAGGTTCTTATTCTTTCCATAGAAAGTTCAGCCTCATCTGACGGTCATCACCGATCCTCGCGCCCACGGTTGGATGTGAGCTACACCCAGGCCACACGACAACAACCTGCTTCGAATCTTGGACAACCCAGAACTGGACCATCCACTAGTCGTCGTCCAGAACCTTCATCTCGAGGAGGTGCTGCTCCTTACCATGTTACATGCAACATTGCGACTACCACCACTACCGAACAAGGAGGTGATGCTAGAAACCAAGCTGATCCTCAGCACAACCAACGAGAGCAGACTCCAGAGCCTTATGTCCTAGAAAATGTTGAACCAAGGAGGCGAGGCATGGACCGTCGACCGCGTCCCGTCCAGACTCGCGTTGTGGAACCAGACCACACCTTGGCACAACATGCTCCAAGTATCCGAGTGCCGGATATACCAACGATGATTCGTCAAATGGTCCGTGAAAGTCAGGGTCTCAGTAATGACGACTGGGGAATCTCCTGGAGTCATACCCCTTTCACCGATGACGTATTATATGCAGTACCACCTCGACGCTTCAGGACGCCAGCTTTGCCAGTATATGAAGGAAGTTCTGATCCCGATTAACATATCCTGAAATACGAATGGCTGATGAATGCTGCTAGAGCTGATGATGCAGTAAAGTGCCGTAGTTTCCCCATTTCCCTGGGAGGAATTGCTACTATGTGGTTTACTCGCTTGCCACCATGATCCATTTCTAATTTTGATCAGATGGCCACCAAGTTTGTTGAACAATTCCGTATGCACGTAGCGAGGCCTAAAGATGTTAACACTCTGTCTAGTGTTACACAAGCTCCCGGAGAGACACTTAGACTCTACTTGGAGCGATTCCATGTTGCGTGTGCAGAAATAAGCAATCCTAATGATAACTCTATCCTGATGGCATTGACTAAGGGGATTGATGCTGATTCCGAGTTCGGAAATTGGTTAGCTGGAAAACCACCTGTGTCATTGGATCGTTTCTATTCCAACGCAGCCCAATTCTTGAGAAGGGAGGATGCGAAACAGTCTAGGAAGCAGGATGACGCAGGGCCCAACATCGAAGGAATCTAAAGTAACATCGCTGTTAAACAATCCGGAGATAGTGCTGGAAAAGTTCAGTTGAACATCCAAAATAAACAGAATCAGCAGAGGGACAATGGAAATCAAAACAAAAAACGCGATCAGAATCGTGGTCCACGGCGTAGAGCTTCCATGTACAAAAATTACACTCCATTGAACACGTCGTTGGAAAATGTGTATTTGCAGACCTGTAATACCATGGAGTACAAGAAACCCGCCCCGAAGCCACCAACTGAAAGACAAATCCAAACAAGAAAGTTTTTTAGATTCCACGAAAGTTATGGCCACAACACCAATGAGTGTCGTCACTTACAATACCTCATTGAAAAACTGATACGTGAACAGAAGTTGGATCAGTATGTGCGGGCGCCGCAGTCTGGTGGTGCGGGCCCATCAAATCAGAATCGTGCGCCGAATCAGGAGAGACAGGAGGAACCCGCTCGTATAGGTGGGAGGTTGGTTATCAATACAATAAGCGGTGGTCCTCACCCACCAGATCGAAGCTGGAAGGAAATGGAGTCGTATGCCAGTTCCGTCAGGCATGCGGACTTCGAGTGTTGTAGTAATTTTGATGAAGGGGCTACGGCCAAGCAACAGAAGACGATGACAAATGACATCGTGTTCAGGAACCGAGATGCTGATAAAGTCGAAGCCCCCACTATCGATCCACTGGTCATCTTAGCTCAAATAGGTCCCGCGTGGATGAAGAGGATCTTAGTTGACAGTGGAAGCTCTGTGAATATTTTGTTTAAGCGAGTCTATGATCAAATGAGAATGGAAGCCACAGACTTGAAGTCTTGTCAATCCTGAGTCCATGGTTTCAACGGAAGTGCTACTATACCCACTCGAATGGTGGAACTTCCAGTAGAGTTGGGAGTTGGAGAACGTCGGAGAGTACGGATGTTGTAGTTCATTGTTTTGGACATAGACTCCCCTTATAATGCTTTCCTGGGCCGACCGGCCCTCGCTGAATTCAGGATAGCCATTGCCCCGTGGTGTTTGACTTTAAAATTTCCCACTGATCACAGAGTAGGAATCATTTAGGGAGATCAGGCTGCTGCCAGAGCATGTTATGTCACTGAGTTGCGTGAAGCACAGCGAAAGGAGAAAGGAAAAGGCGTGGAGGAATCTCTCTGCGTCCGCTTTGCCGACAATTGAAAATTAATGCCCGGGCCTAGGCCCGGGCACCCCAACCAATTCCTCAAAGATCTTGACCTAAGAGAAACTGAAGACGAAGGAGAGTCTAAAGAAAGCCAAGCATCCCCGGTCGAACTGACGATTGATGTCCCAGTTGACAATGACGATGATTCGAAAATGATAAAGATTGGATCTAAGCTAAGCCAACAAACTCAAGAGGAATTGGTTGAATTTCTGCGGGCAAATCTTGACGTATTTGCCTGGACACATTCTGATATGTGTGGGATCTCGCCGGACATCGCAAGCCACACTTTGAACATTGACCCGCGGCATGTCTTGGTCAAACAGAAAAGGTGTGGTATGGATCCAGAGAGATCTGCCGCCCTTAAAGAATAAGTAGAAAAGCTTAAAGCGTACGGGTTCATTCGGAATGCGCTATATCCTGAATGGGTGTCAAATCCCGTGCTCGTCCGAAAGCCGAACGGAAAGTGGAGAACATGTGTCAATTATTCCGATCTGAATAATGCATGCCCCAAAGACAGTTTCCTGCTTCCTAGGATTGACCAACTAGTAGATTCGACGGCTGGGCATGAAATCTTATCCTTCATGGATGCGTATTCTGGCTACAATCAAATACCGATGCATTTAGCCGATCAAGAACATACCAGCTTCGTAACCAATCTGGGACTTTACTGTTACAAAGTTATGCCATTCGGACTCAAGAATGTCGGGGCTACTTATCAACGATTGGTCAATCGGATGTTTGCCAACCAAATCGAAAAAACAATGGAAGTATATGTAGACGACATGCTTGTGAAGTCACGACTCTCCACTGACCATGTTAAAGACCTGGAAACTATGTTCAACATACTTCGGGAATACAAAATGAAGCTAAATCCACTGAAATGTCATTTTGGAGTTGCATCCGGAAAATTCCTTGGATTCATCATTAACGCTCGGGGAATCGAGGCTAACCCTGAAAAGATTTGGGCAATCGGAAATCTCGAAACTCCGAAAACCATAAAACAAGTCCAGAGTCTCAATGGAAAGGTAGCAGCATTGAGTAGGTTCATTTCAAAGTCCACTGATAAATGCATTCCCTTCTTCGATCTGATCCGAAAAGGGAAACGAAACTTTGAATGGACCATAGAGTGTGAGGGCGCGTTCCAAGCACTAGTTCAGCATCTATCCGCACCACCTATCCTGTCAAAGCCCGTTGATCATGAGAAGTTGTTCGTATATTTGGCGATAACAGAAAACGCTATCAGCGCTGCATTAATTCGAGAAGAAGATAAGATACAGAAGCCAGTATACTACGTCAGCAAGCGATTGACTGGGGCCAAAAGGAATTATTTGAAGCTAGAAAAGTTGTCTATTACCTTGATACTGCATCAAGAAAACTCCGACCGTATTTCCAGGCACATCCCATTATTGTTTACACCGACCAGCCGTTATGATAGGTCCTTTCGCGGCCTGAGACGTCTGGTAGGTTACTCAAGTGAAACATCGAACTGAGCCAGTTCGATATCACTTACACTCCAAGACAGGCCATACAAGGACAAGTCCTAGCCGATTTCATAGCCGAATTTACCGTTCCAGAGGACTTGCCCGAAACCAGTGAATCTCCCAAATATGTATGGAAGCTTTATACCGACGGTGCATCAAATGACCGGTGTTCGGGCGCCGGTGTTGTACTTAAAACTCTCGAAGGCCGATCTATATGCTATGCACTGAAGTTCGATTTCCATGCGACTAATAATGAAGCTGAATATGAAGTCCTCTTAGCTGGCTTAAAACTTGCTAGAGATTTGAAAATTATCGTAGTGGAAATTTATTGTGATTCACAATTAGTTGTGTGTCAAGTACGGGGAGAGTATCAGGCAAAAGATCGAAGGTTGGCTGCTTACTTAGCCCGAGTTTAGGAAGTACTAAATCAGTTTGATCATTATGCCATTTATTGTATACCTCGAGAACGCAACCAAAAAGCCGATTCATTGGCGAAGCTGGCCAGCACAGGTGAAGCTCAGCAAATAGGACTCGTTCCCGTAGAAGCGCTATCCTCCCCAAGCATTGACCGGGAAGAAATAGATAGGGTATGCGAAACCATCCTCGAAAAGGATTCATGGATGACTCCACTCAGAAATTACATTGAGCACGGAACCCTTCCAGAGCGCAGGAGTGAAAAGAGACAAGTCCTTCGGAAGGCCTCACGCTTTACCATCCAGAATGGAATCATGTACAGAAGAGGGTACTCAGTCCCTTTACTCCGGTGTATCGCTCACGATGAAATTAAACGAGTATTGCACGATGTGCACGAGGGAGAATGTGACGACCGCCCATGACCCCTGCACCGAATCTAAAGATAGAGCGCTGTAAAGTGTGCCAGGCGACCATGGACGATTGTCAAGGTAAGGTTTAAAACAACCAAATCTATCGTATTACTCACAGCGCATGGACAAAATACAATAGAACATATGTATAGTGAAGCTTTACAGAACAAAATGGCATCATATAAAACTCCATAATAGTTGAATACAAGCATCCACATAGTCAATACATCCAGCCTCACTACAAATCTCTCAGAGAATACAAAACAGCGGAATATCCAGTACATATAAGAAGATAATATGCAACCCTCTAGCTCGTCTTCGATATTAGCATCGTGAGAAGAGAACAGCACCTGTCACCTGCTACCTAGTCTGCCCGTCCCAAAAATGGACGAACAGCCCAAGGCAATAAGAATTAAAACATAAAGCCTTGAGTCAGACAACAGTCTTAGTGAGCAGTAAATTATCTAACAACATACCAAAAGAGCATAAAGGAAAAAGGAATACAACCCTCCCACTCCAACCTCGTTCTACAGTGATAGCCCCCAGACACACACTAAGCAGAAGCAACATAGCAGAGCATACAATTTAAAGTAAACAATTGTCACTCGAGTCAAGAGCAATGTTTTCCAAGTACAAATCCCAAGGTCTAAAACCAAGGTCAGATAAGCACCCAGGAAATACCGCTCTTGAGACCGAATGACGATACAACCAAACATTCATGACTCTGGCTATCACTGTTATCATTGCTTCGATATCACCGTTAATTGAATGACCGGCACATTCTTTCAGCCGTCCGTCAAGGGCTAATGGTAACCCCGGTTCTAGACATAACTCCCGCACGTCATCGTGACCCGTGCCTAGGATTATCGAATCTACCCAGAGTACTTGACCATCAACTTAGTCTTTTGGGCGTCCCCATGTACTCTTGCTTAGAGCATGCTAGAACCTTCAACAACGATGAGATCTCAACCTCCTAGTCATCCTCCTCGATGACTATTTCCATACTAGCTCAAGCGCCTCTCGAGCATCCATTATCCTCAACTCGAATCATATCACCGAGTTATCAACATGCTTGGAATGATCCCGTCTGGATTAGACCAAGTCTTCATCACATGATTGCCTCGCTTCATCACATCCTCACGAAGCCTCATCTCAACATCACATCATCAAATCTATGCATAAGAGCTTCATCATCCCGCTACATATGCCACGAGCAGCTTTCCCAATCCAAGAGCCTTTCCCTTAGCTTTTGAATCATCTTCGGTCTAAATCTAATCATCATTCATCTAGTTCATAACAATCAATCAAATCAAACATCAATTCAAACAATCAAGCATTCAAATATGATCTAAGTGGACAATTATAACAATAATGGCATTTTCGTAATTAAAGAGTTGAAAGTCCAATAAGCATGAAAACATGGATTATATCTCTACAAACTTGATGAATGAACTTGCATAGGTTAACATATGATAAAATGGATGTAACATCATCATGAACAATGGATCTATATGGATCTACACATAGGATGAAGAAAATGCATGGAAATCACTATTTTAACACCAAATCGGGCCAACAATCCGATATACTCCTTTGGATCCGTGTGAGAGATAATCACCACTCACCAAATCACCTAAACAAACCCAAATCAACACACTTCAGATCTGGACAGCAAAGGATGAAGCTTGATCTATCACAAATCCGCTTCAAATGAAGAAATCTCTCTTGAAAAGATGAAGATCTTCAATCTAAGCTCTCGAATCTTCAATCTTGATCTTCGATTTGGATGGATGGAAGCACTAGATTAGAGTGGAGAAAAGAAGTGAAGAAGTGTAGAAGTCGAGCTCTCAAAATGGCAGCACTTCGTCGCTTCAAAATCCGGATCCCAAAAAGTGAGAACAACCCCTCCTATTTATAGCAGAAATTTCCTTAAGTCGCTTAACTCGGCTATCTCCCTAGGTCGTTTCCGACCTAAGCCTCTCCGACCTAAGACTCTCCGACCTAACAGATAGATCTACGCGACCTAAATCCTAGCGACCTAACAACTTAACAACCTACGCGACCTAACAGTGTTACGACCTAACACGGCAACTCCTAGGTCGCTAACAAGCTAACCCCTTAGGTCGCTAACACGGCAACTCCTAGGTCGCTAACAAGCTAACCCCTTAGGTCGCTAACACGGCAACTCCTAGGTCGCTAACAAGCTAACCCCTTAGGTCGCTAACACGGCAACTCCTAGGTCGCTAACAAGCTAACCCCTTAGGTCGCTAACACGGCAACTCCTAGGTCGCTAACAAGCTAACCCCTTAGGTCGCTAACTCGCCCTGCCGACTTAACACTTAGCTCACCGAAACTCTTAGGTCGCTCCCAATAGTTTTCTTAGGTCGGTCAGTTCTTTAGGTCGTTAACTCGCCCTGCCGACCTAATACTTAATCAAACCCTAGGTCGCATAACTCTATAGGTCGCTCCAACTAACCCACGACCTAACACTAGCTCGCCGAATTCCTTAACTCGGTCACGACTTAGCTCTTAGGTCGTTCACGACCTAGGACTTAGACAAATCTGCCTAAAAAATCTGAAATGACTTAAAAATACTAAAATTCCAGATTTGACAAACTTTTCGATCCGTGAAAAATACGGGTCGTTACATTCTCTCCCCCTTAGGAATTTCGCCCCCGAAATCCCAAACAATCATAGCAATCAAAACTATTCTGTACGCCTACCATCCATAGCAATCATCAAACCATGCATCCAATTCTAACTTAGCGTACAGAATTCTAAGACTTAGAACAAGTTACAATATCGTGAGATGAGACGACACCTTAGGGCCATACCTTGAAGAGTTCAGGATGAGCTGCCTTCATCCTCTCTTCCACCTCCCACGTACAGTCGTTATCATCATCACTCCATTGTATCTTGAGCAACTTAACTATCTTCCTCCTAAGCTGTTTCGTGTCGGTTCCAACAACACGAAGCGGCTTACGAGGTCTTCTATCGACTGGATCAACTACAAAGTCTTCACAGCTATCAACAGAAACCACCGTACTCGAGTCGTGCACATACTTCCGTAGATAAGATACATGAAAAATATTGTGCACACCCGACATCTTCTCAGGTAACTCCAACCTATAGGCGAGCTTTCCAATTCGCTCGATAATCGGGAATGGTCCAACAAATCTCGGAGTCAATTTACCTTTTTTCCCGAATCGGATAACATTCTTCAGTGGAGAAATCTTCACAAAAACCATATCTCCTACGTCGAATTCCAAATCCTTCCGACGCTTATCAGCATAACTCTTCTGACGGTCTTGGGCTGCCTTCATTCGTTGCCGAATGATCTCTATGCAATCTGAAGTCTGACGAATCATCTCTGGCCCAAGCATCAGCTTTTCTCCAGTTTCCAACCAACATGTTGGAGAGTTACACGGTCTTCCATACAATGCCTCATACGGTGCCATACCAATGCTTGACTGGTAACTGTTGTTGTACGCAAACTCCACAAAATGAAGGTGATCTTCCCATGATCCTCCGAAATCCAAAACACAAGCTCTGAGGAGATCTTCCAAAACTCGGTTGACTCTCTCGGTCTGACCATCTGTTTGGGGATGATAAGCTGTACTCAAACACAACTCGGTTCCCAAAACTTCCTGGAAGCTCTTCCAAAATCCACTAGTGAACAATGGATCTCGATCGCTCACTATACTCTTCGGAATACCATGGAAACGAACTATCCACTTAACATACAACTCAGCCAACTTTGATGCGGTCCTAGTCGATCGAACAGGAATGAATCGTGCACTCTTAGTCAGACGATCCACAATGACCCAAATTCCTTCATTTCCCGTTCTGGTTCTAGGCAATCCATCGATAAAATCCATCGACACTTGTTCCCACTTCCATGTAGGAACTTCTAATGGCTGAAGCAATCCACTAGGCTTCTTTTGTTCAGCCTTTACCAACTGGCAGTTCATACATTTGGAAATAAAATCCCCAACATCCTTCTTCATACCTTCCCAGTAGTAGGTTCTCTTCATATCCCGATACATCTTATTTCCACCTGGATGAATTGTCAACTTCGAGTGATGACTTTCCTTCAAAACTTCACTCCTCAATTCATCTATATTGGGAACAACTAGTCGTCCTTGCTTCCGAAGCCAACCCTCTCGATCGACCTCGAATCCTTTATCCTTTTCTGGATCCAATCCAAATTCCAAATCACGGATAATCTTGACAAGCTTATCATCTCGCTTTTGGCCCTCGCCAATCCTTTCCACAAGAGTGGGTCTTATCGATAAGTTTGCCAACATCTCAGGTTCCAATTCACATCTAGGCCTGAAGTCAAATCCAGCTAAATACTCGAGACTCTTCCATTCTGAAAACATGGTTCCCAATCCTGCATGTCTTCGACTTAACGCATCTGCCACTGCGTTACCTTTTCCCGGAGTATAAGCTATACCAAAATCATATGATGCTAAAAACTCTAGCCAACGTTGCTGCCGAAGATTCAAATCCTTCTGGGAGAAAAGATACTTCAACGACTTATGATCTGTAAACAACTCGAATCGAACTCCCAATAGATAGTGTCTCCACATCTTCAGAGCAAAAACAATCGCCGCTAACTCCAAATCATGAGTCGGGTAATTCCTTTCATGCGGCTTCAGTTGTCGACTGGCATACGCAACAACTTTATCCTTCTGCATCAGCACTGCTCCAAGTCCAGTACCACATGCGTCGGTGTAAACCACCATCTCATCATTCCCACTTGGAATAGTCAAAACAGGAGCACTCGTCAATCTCTCTTTCAGGATTCCGAAAGCTTGCTCACACTTAGCATCCCAACTGAACACTTGGTTCTTTTTCGTCAATCCTGTTAATGGTGCAGCTATCTTGGAGAAGTCTTTGATAAACCGTCGATAATATCCTGCTAATCCAAGAAAACTCCTCACATCAGATGCATTCTTAGGTCTAACCCAATCCTGGATTGCTGCCACCTTAGCGGGATCAACCGCTATTCCACTTCCAGAAATCACATGGCCTAAGAACCTCACTTCACTCTTCCAGAAGTGACACTTCGAAAACTTAGCCTTCAGCTGATGTTTCCGTAAGATCTCGAAAATAATACGCAAGTGCGTCTTGTGCTCTTCTTCCGTTCTGGAATAAATCAGAATATCATCCACGAACACAAGTACGAACTTGTTCAACTGATCTCTGAACACTCTATTCATAAGATCCTCAAAATATGCTGGCGCGTTAGTCAATCCAAACGGCATTACCAACCACTAAAAGAAACCGGATGGTGTCCGAAAAGCAGTCTTCGGCACACTATCCTTAGCCACTCTCAACTGGTGAAATCCCGTTGCCAAATCCATCTGAGAGAACACCTTAGCTTCGTGAAGCTGATCAAACAAGTCATCTATTCTCGGCAATGGATACTTGTTCTTCTTAGTCACCTTATTCAGCTCACGATAATCCACACACAATCTCAACGATCCATCTGCCTTGGTTGCGAACACAACTGGTGCACCCCACTCGGACACGCTACGCCGAATGAATCCTTTCTGTAAAAGGTCATCAACTTGTACCCTCAACTCCTGCTGTTCCCTAGGCGCCATCCGCCTAAGAGGCATCACAACAGGTCTGGCTCCTTCCACTAGATCTATACGAAACTCGATCTCTCTATGCGGCGGCAACCCTTTGACTTCGTCAAAGACATCCTCGAATCCATTAGCGATCGGCACTGATGACAGTCCATCCCGTGGAACAACTAGCGAATACATGAAGCTCATGAAGACGCCTTCTTCATGCTTACATCGTATCACAATCTTTCGCCCCTCCACATTTTCGACTGTCACTTCCAACCTTTCGCAATCAACCTTTGCCGCATACTTCCTAAGCCAGTCCATACCCAAGATAATTCCAAACCCCGCAAAGTTCAGAACAAAGCAATCACAAACAAAAGAGCAACCATGACTCGACACAACTAGACCACGGCATAACATACACAAACAAGACGAACCCCCAACTGGATTAGTCACAACCAATGGCCTATCAACAATATCCGGTTCCAAACCTAACCGGCCTACGAGTTCATTACAAACAAACGAATGCGACGCTCCAGTATCAAACAGAACTCTAACTGGAACACCACATAGGAAAAGAGTACCTTGAACAACCACACTCTTTCCTTTCTCTTCAGCAGTAGGAGCTTTCGAAGACGATGGAACAGCTCCCAAAGCATAAGCTTGCACAATCTGCCTGTCCTTCCTTGGTTCTGGACAATTCTTCCTGAAATGCCCCGGCTTGTCACAGTTGTGACACTTCATCGGTGCCTTCGGATTCTTACAATCCTTCGAGAAATGGCCCTTCTGCTGACAATTGTAGCAAGTCACCTCGCCTTTCGGCTTCTTCTGGCCATCCTTACTCTTCTGCTGCTGTTGCTTCCTCTTCTGGGTTCCACCCTGCTGTGGTTTAGATTCTCCCTTCGTAACAGCAACAACAGATCCTTCCTTAGGAAACAGACTCTCATGCCTAAGAGCTTTCTCCACAAGCTTCTCAAATGAATCGTCCAAATGATCCACCAACTGTCTCCCAAGATAACTATCCAAGCCGGTCACAAACTTCTCATTCTTCTGATAAGCAGATTCAATATATGACCGGGCATATTTGGACAAAGCTTCGAACTCAGAAACATACTCAAGAACAGATCTTCCACCCTGCTTGAGCTCCACGAACTTCTTGAACAGAACAGACTTCTGAGCTGTAGAAATGAACTTAGCTTCAAATCTGACTTGGAATTGCTCCCAAGTAATCTCCTCTTCCGGAGTAGTGATGGTAATAGAGTTCCACCAATCAGAAGCTCTCCCTTGAAGCTGCCTTGATGCCAACTTCCTCTTAGTTGCATCATCAATTCCCAAATCACCAAAGATCCTTCTACAAGCATCTATCCATCTCTGGACCTCGATAGTTGATTCTGTTCCCAAGAAAACCTTCCCTCCAAGAGCAGTATAATCCTTGCACAACTTGGCAAAATCCACTGGTTTCGGAGTTTGGACTTGAACTCCAACATCAACTACTGCCCCCGGAACTGGTATCCTTCTCATGATCGAAGTCATCATAGCTTCGAACATGGCTGCATAATCAGCAGTCTCTTCAGTAGCACGGCCTTCCCTAGCAGCTGGTCTCCCTCTTCGACTCATTCTCAATATCTATAAAAAGGAATGATTAGAACATCTAGAGAAACAACTGCATAAAGGACTCAAACTCTACTAAGCTACTATATTATATATAGTAATCATCCATCAAAATACAATTACGTCTCTCATACGTGGTTACTTCAGCGAGCGTTGGGTAAAATCGATTAACCAATGCTCTGATACCAAATGTGACGACCGCCCATGACCCCTGCACCGAATCTAAAGATAGAGCGCTGTAAAGTGTGCCAGGCGACCATGGACGATTGTCAAGGTAAGGTTTAAAACAACCAAATCTATCGTATTACTCACAGCGCATGGACAAAATACAATAGAACATATGTATAGTGAAGCTTTACAGAACAAAATGGCATCATATAAAACTCCATAATAGTTGAATACAAGCATCCACATAGTCAATACATCCAGCCTCACTACAAATCTCTCAGAGAATACAAAACAGCGGAATATCCAGTACATATAAGAAGATAATATGCAACCCTCTAGCTCGTCTTCGATATCAGCATCGTGAGAAGAGAACAGCACCTGTCACCTGCTACCTAGTCTGCCCGTCCCAAAAATGGACGAACAGCCCAAGGCAATAAGAATTAAAACATAAAGCCTTGAGTCAGACAACAGTCTTAGTGAGCAGTAAATTATCTAACAACATACCAAAAGAGCATAAAGGAAAAAGGAATACAACCCTCCCACTCCAACCTCGTTCTACAGTGATAGCCCCCAGACACACACTAAGAAGAAGCAACATAGCAGAGCATACAATTTAAAGTAAACAATTGTCACTCGAGTCAAGAGCAATGTTTTCCAAGTACAAATCCCAAGGTCTAAAACCAAGGTCAGATAAGCACCCAGGAAATACCGCTCTTGAGACCGAATGACGATACAACCAAACATTCATGACTCTGGCTATCACTGTTATCATTGCTTCGATATCACCGTTAATTGAATGACCGGCACATTCTTTCAGCCGTCCGTCAAGGGCTAATGGTAACCCCGGTTCTAGACATAACTCCCGCACGTCATCGTGACCCGTGCCTAGGATTATCGAATCTACCCAGAGTACTTGACCATCAACTTAGTCTTTTGGGCGTCCCCATGTACTCTTGCTTAGAGCATGCTAGAACCTTCAACAACGATGAGATCTCAACCTCCTAGTCATCCTCCTCGATGACTATTTCCATACTAGCTCAAGCGCCTCTCGAGCATCCATTATCCTCAACTCGAATCATATCACCGAGTTATCAACATGCTTGGAATGATCCCGTCTGGATTAGACCAAGTCTTCATCACATGATTGCCTCGCTTCATCACATCCTCACGAAGCCTCATCTCAACATCACATCATCAAATCTATGCATAAGAGCTTCATCATCCCGCTACATATGCCACGAGCAGCTTTCCCAATCCAAGAGCCTTTCCCTTAGCTTTTGAATCATCTTCGGTCTAAATCTAATCATCATTCATCTAGTTCATAACAATCAATCAAATCAAACATCAATTCAAACAATCAAGCATTCAAATATGATCTAAGTGGACAATTATAACAATAATGGCATTTTCGTAATTAAAGAGTTGAAAGTCCAATAAGCATGAAAACATGGATTATATCTCTATAAACTTGATGAATGAACTTGCATAGGTTAACATATGATAAAATGGATGTAACATCATCATGAACAATGGATCTATATGGATCTACACATAGGATGAAGAAAATGCATGGAAATCACTATTTTAACACCAAATCGGGCCAACAATCCGATATACTCCTTTGGATCCGTGTGAGAGATAATCACCACTCACCAAATCACCTAAACAAACCCAAATCAACACACTTCAGATCTGGACAGCAAAGGATGAAGCTTGATCTATCACAAATCCGCTTCAAATGAAGAAATCTCTCTTGAAAAGATGAAGATCTTCAATCTAAGCTCTTGAATCTTCAATCTTGATCTTCGATTTGGTTGGATGGAAGCACTAGATTAGAGTGGAGAAAAGAAGTGAAGAAGTGTAGAAGTCGAGCTCTCAAAATGGCAGCACTTCGTCGCTTCAAAATCCGGATCCCAAAAAGTGAGAACAACCCCTCCTATTTATAGCAGAAATTTCCTTAAGTCGCTTAACTCGGCTATCTCCCTAGGTCGTTTCCGACCTAAGCCTCTCCGACCTAAGACTCTCCGACCTAACAGATAGATCTACGCGACCTAAATCCTAGCGACCTAACAACTTAACAACCTACACGACCTAACAGTGTTACGACCTAACACGGCAACTCCTAGGTCGCTAACAAGCTAACCCCTTAGGTCGCTAACACGGCAACTCCTAGGTCGCTAACAAGCTAACCCCTTAGGTCGCTAACACGGCAACTCCTAGGTCGCTAACAAGCTAACCCCTTAGGTCGCTAACACGGCAACTCCTAGGTCGCTAACAAGCTAACCCCTTAGGTCGCTAACACGGCAACTCCTAGGTCGCTAACAAGCTAACCCCTTAGGTCGCTAACTCGCCCTGCCGACTTAACACTTAGCTCACCGAAACTCTTAGGTCGCTCCCAATAGTTTTCTTAGGTCGGTCAGTTCTTTAGGTCGTTAACTCGCCCTGCCGACCTAATACTTAATCAAACCCTAGGTCGCATAACTCTATAGGTCGCTCCAACTAACCCACGACCTAACACTAGCTCGCCGAATTCCTTAACTCGGTCACGACTTAGCTCTTAGGTCGTTCACGACCTAGGACTTAGACAAATCTGCCTAAAAAATCTGAAATGACTTAAAAATACTAAAATTCCAGATTTGACAAACTTTTCGATCCGTGAAAAATACGGGTCGTTACAGAGAATGTGGCGATCACACCGGGGGGCAAGCACTTGCCAAGAAAATACTTCGATAAAGATATTACTGGCCGACTGTGAATCGTGACGCGTCGGATTATGCAAAGAAATGCGATAGGTGTCAGAAATATGCTCGAATTCCTAGAGCTCCTCCTACCGAGATAACGCAAATGGTCAGCCCGTGGCCATTTGCAATCTGGGGCATCGACATCATTGGTGCTTTACCTTTGGCAAAAGGTGGTGCGAAGTACGCCATCGTCGCAGTTGATTACTTTACAAAGTGGGCTGAAGCCAAAGCTCTTGCAACCATAACAACGAAGAAAGTAATCAACTTTGTAGTGCGCAACATCATCTGTCGATTCGGTCTCCCACACACTATCATTACGGACAACGGAACCCAATTCGACTGTGCTGAATTTAAAGATGTCTACAAACGATTTCGCATCCAAAAGAAATTCTCTACAGTTGCACACCCTCAGGCAAACAGACAGGTCGAAGCAGTTAATAAAGTTATAAAATCCATTCTGAAAAAACGATTGGAAAAGGTCGGGGGCAAGTGGGTCGATGAACTTCCTATGGCTTTATGGGCTTACCGAACAACCCACAAAACCGCGACCGGTCACACTCCATTCTCTCTCTCTCTTACGGTTCAGAAGCCGTTATTCCAGTCGAGCTAGAAGTACCTTCTCATCGTGTGACATACTATGATCCGAAGACAATGCTATATTACTTACTGAATCTCTCGATCTATTAGATGAGAAGCACGAAGAAGCTGATTTGAGGGAAGCTGCGCATCGAACTCGAGTTGCCTGATTGTATAACGCCAAGGTCCATCCACGAACCTTCGAACTAGGCAATTTCGTCTTGAAAAGAATCTATTTGGTTCCTTCGCATATGAAGCCGACATGGGAAGGACCATATGTTATTGAACGAAGGCTCGGAGATGGCACATTCAAATTATCGACCGTCGACGGTCTTACACTGCCAAGAGCCTGGAATAGCGAGAGCCTTCGCTGCTATTACACATGACAGGCTATTTTTATCCATTTAGTTTGCTTTCCATTTTTGCAATTTGTTTCTGCATTTCGAAATTAGAATTTGTAATAAGGCAACTGACTTTGCCATATTTTCTTATTTCAGCAATAAAATGCAATCTCTTTGAGCCAGAGCTGTGATTTACTTGAAATGCTTCATATGATCATCACTATGCACGGAGAGCTAAGTTCCACCGTACAGTGGAATTTATTCAAATAGGGAGTGACTACGATGCAACTAATCACTCGCTAAGTGAAACCCGAGCTCGGGGACCAGCCATCACATCAAAGTCAAGAAAGGATTGATACACGACAATCCTTCATTCAACTCCGAACTCCCAGAGCGCGAGTCGGAGTATAAGCAACAACTCCAAACTCCCAGAGCGCGAGTCGGAGTATAAACATCAACTCCGAATTCCCAGAGTGTGAATTGGAGTATAAACATCAACTCCGAACTCCCAGAGTGCGAGTCGGAGTATAAACTTCAACTCCAAATTCCCAGAGTGCAAATTGGAGTATAAACATCAACTCCGAATTCCCAGAGTGCGAATTGGAGTATAAACATCAACTCCGAGTTCCCAGAGCATGAAGCGGAGTATAAACATCAACTCCGAACTCCCAGAGTGCGAGTCGGAGTATAAACATCAACTCCGAGTTCCCAGAGTGCGAAGCGGAGTATAAACATCAACTCCGAACTCCCAAAGGGTGAGTCGGAGTATAAACATCAACTCCGAGTTCCCAGAGTGCGAAGCGGAGTATAAACAACAACTCCGAACTCCCAGAGCACGAGTCGGAGTATAAACATCAACCCTAAATTCCCAGAGCGTGAATTGAAGTATAAATATCAACTCCAAACTCCTAGAGCGTGAGTTGGAGTACAAATGTCAATTCCAAGTCCCCAGTTCGCGGACATATGATTGAAACTTAAGCTGACGTGATCAACCGCTAGTAAACAAATGAGAATCCCCGGAATGCGGATATGATCATCGACAATCAGACAAATGTGGAAAAAACTGCTCGATCTCCACTTGACTCAGACATCCATTCGGTGACACTAGACTCAACATGTTATAAGTAAGGAGCGATCATCGACTGATGTTCTACTACTCATCCCCGTGACTGGGGGGCAGGACTTAAGCATCGACCATTGACTGAAACGGTGCGACGTCAAAATCCAGCTCACCTCCCAATCGCGAACCATGTCCAAAGTTTTCAGACTTGGTGCAAAAGGACAAACTTGACTCGAAAGCTGAAACTTTACAAGTGCATTTCAAACATTGAAACACTTAAACAAATACAGAATGATAGTAAAGAAGCCAAAAAAGATAAGTTTCATTGCTATTGTTTATAAAATAAAAGTTCGTGTACAAGTCTCCAAAAAATTCCTACTAGCAGGGGCCGAACCCGTATCTATACACGGCCAACAAAATGCAAGTCAAAATGAACCGGGGAAGCATGTCTAATCTTTCTTCTTCCTTGGCTTCCTTTTTGGTGCAGGCCCACTGGAGCCACCACTATCCCTCCTCTTCGAGCCTTTGCTTTTCGGCGGTTGGTCTCCAGGCGAGGGCATTATATCAACATCCTCCTCCGAACTCGAGTGGATAGGAATGCTCCCTGCGGGCGGAGTCGGAGGAACCGGAACAAGTACAGAAGGTGGAATGGGAATGCTGGTGATGAAAACAGTACCACCAGGAGATATCATTCTAAGCGGAGCAGGTCCCAGTGCTGCCATCCCACCTCCAAAACTGCCACCGTGAGCCGCTGTTGCCATTTCAGCGTCGATTTGAGCAAACATCTCCTCTTCGGTAACTGCTCGAGCCCCGCTGGAGGCCTCAGTCATCGACATTGAAGAACTTGTAGCCAAAGGATCGCCATGACGGCGAAAGAGTTCTTCCATCAGCTGCTCATCAAATACAATGGTGCTTCCCTGCACATCGTCATGTGGGGCAGTTGTAGTTACGGAGATCGCTTCGGTCACAATAGCCTCTTGCGTCTGATAAAGTTCTGGAGTAGCAGGAGGCATGGCCGGTGCAGCATCGATCACTGGACAAAAATAAGAGAACTGCCAGAATTTAATTCAGATAAAGATTCCGACTTAAAGCAGATACGGAGTACCTTCCTCAGTTTGACTTGTAAGGGACGGGGCAGCTTCAGTAACTTGCGCTGCAACTGGAGATATCTACGGCTGATCCGGATTATAGGCAGGAACAACTTGGGGATCGATCGTAGACGAGGATTCGGGCTGGGTTGACGTTGGGACTTCAAGACTCGCTTCATGGTGGTCAACCCCTGAACCCTCTCCTATCTCGAAGTGCTGAGTGCCAAGTCTTTCTTTCTCATGCAGAATCATTGACTCGTGAAGAATCTTCCTTTCATCCTCATTCAGAATACGATTCTCGAGTTTAAATTCATCCACAGACTCACCCGGATGCGCCTCCTTCTCTTCCTCAACCAGCCGGCCCCAAGTGTTGTAAAGATGCATCGAATAATCATCGAACCAGGCTAGACCCCTGTGCCTCAGCACATTAGCGTTGTAAACAACGAGAAGGTCTTCAATGTAAGCCTCTAGCCTGGACTCGGCCGACTTTACTTTTTCCTCAACCTCAGCCACCATCTTGCGGACTTTAGCCACAGCCGCATCTCGTTCACCCCTGAGCAGAACAGCCTATTCGCACACCTCCTGGGCTGCATTGTTCGCGTCATCTTTTTCCTTGGCCATGTCGGCGAATTTAGCCTTAAGCTCATTGAGTTCCTTGACTGCCGCATCTCGCTCGGCAGTGACTGTAGTATTCTGATGGCCCATCTCCTCCACCAAGGCAACATGAGTCTGCCTTAACCTCTCCATGGCCACATTCGCTTCATTGGCTTTTTTGGTGTCCTCAATTTCAGACTTCCAAGAAGACTCGGACTCAGCAGTAAGCACTTGAATGATTCGGTCCCTTTGAGCGAGTTCAGTCTCCATTTTCTTAAGCGCTTTGGCTCGCTCAAAGGCCACCTTAGAAGCTTTCTCCGCTGCCTTTACCCACTCTCTGTACTGGGTGTAGATGTCATGAACGTACTCATGCATCGTGTTTTCCACTCCAGATGGAATTCTTTTTAAGTGTGGTGGGAAGACATAGCCATCGAAGCAAATGTTCGGAAAGTCCTTCCTCATCTGAGCCAGTTTAAGGGCTCATTCTCCTGTGGGTTCAGCTGGGGCCTGCTCTGTAATTATGGAGGCCGTGGTCTCGACTCTCTAGAGATGAGTCTCGGATCTAGAAGTATGAGAAGATGGCATGTGACGAGGAGGCTCTGGCGGGTGGGGAACAAAGACGGGAGGTGGAGATGGAAGTCTAGGAGGAGGAGAGCATGATCTAGACCGATGTCTGTATTCCCTGTCCCTATCGCGCCCATACCTATATTGATTAGAGTACTCGCGATCGCGGTCTCTATCAGAGTCCCTCCTGCGGGAATCGTAATAAGAAGAAGCCTTTCGGGCCGAGCGAAGATTCCCGAGCATCGATCCTCTTCTAGACATAGTTCTTGAAAATGAGAAACGAAGGAAGAGTTAGTGATTTCCTAAGTTGGACGATTTACAGTTGTGAATCATGTAGTGTAGTGAAGTGTATGCATGTGAAACCCCCCGACCAATCGGAAATGTCGACCGCACTCATAGCAAGCGACCCGCTCAGTTCAAGAGCACTATCAAGCTCCTCCATCCCAGCGTCGTGTTGAGACGACACAAAATCCGGAATCGGGATATCAGCAAGCCCTTCAAAAGGACTCTCTACTTGCGGGGGAGGAGCCTCTGAAATTCTAATCCTCGGGACGGGCAAGGACACAACCACAGATTTAAATCTCTCGGATTTTGAACGCTTGTGAGCAACAGCCTTGCCTTTTCACTTTCCCCCGGAATCCTGAACATAGAAAGAAGGCCCAACTGGGAGCTCGGTATCGGTAGGCGTTCTCTCCAGATCAACTTCTTCGGTTATCACGACTGTGGGCGCTTTGCGCTTCACCCGTTTCTTCGGGACCACTCTAAGTGTCTCTTCCAGCCGTATGCTATGCCTCCATTCTATCAGCCCGACGGTCCTTATATTTCTGTCGGTCAGAACCAAGTCGATATGCCTCTCTTCGCCCGGAAATGCTTGGAGGATCCGAACTAGCTCTCGGAAGTATGCACCGTCAGGTCGAGAGATTGCAGCTATAAAAGAGGAAAAGTATATCAGTTTTGAAGTCAATTACTAATATCTCAATGATTCAAGAGAAAAATGGCAACACTTACGTCTATCCAACCACCGCCTAGCAAATCCAGGGGGGCACCGAACGTAGAACCATTTGGTTTTAAAGTAACTTAGCCTTCCCTAGGATCCCATTACAATGTGATAGTTTCTGACCGCTTCCAAGGAGGTGAAAGAAGGGCTGTCTCCACGGCTCTTGACGTTAAATAAATATCTGATTTCGATCGGCTTCGGCGGTCGAAAGAGGATCTCCATAAACAGAATGAAGGTGCTGTTCAACAAAGCATACCCGTTGGGATGTAGCTGGGATGGAGCTATTCCAAGGAATGATAACATCTCCCTTATATATTGATTGAAGGGAGGAAGTGTCCCCGCTGTGCAAGCGTGACGGTTGAAAGGAGTAAACCCCTCCGGGGGATTATGTGGCCTGTCATTTGGCCCGGGCAGTAACACGTCGTCAAGCGACAAACCATACCTTAAACAAATCCGTCCTAGCATATCCTCAGAGATACCCGACGGCATAGAATCTTGTGGACTACATATAAACCGGGCCCCTAGACGCTCGTCCAGAGCTGGGTCTATAACTTCGGCTTTGATAACCGGTACTTCGATGGTTGAAGGAAGTGAACTCGGGAGTTCCTACTGCTGAGAACTTGAAGGTTCCATGGCTAGCTAGCTTATGAAAAATCATTGTTAAACAGACAATAACGCTCGTGCATCCCCCAGTGTAAAGTGTGTAAGTGTGTTGTGCAGTGCAGTGTTGTATATCACTTGAGGAGATCTACAGGATTGAAGAAAACATGAAAACGACGAGACTTCGGAATTCAGTCGGAAAGACCGTCATCGCTGACCGTCACAACCATGCCATCCAGTTATTAGCTATTAGTCCAAGTTAAAGTGTGTTATCATTTTAATAAGTTCCAGTTTCATCGACGAGCTTCGATAGGCAATCAGATATGTGGTGAAACAATTAAGTCCAGTTATGCAAGTCTGAAGCTTGTCGGAGTTAGGTTTTCAAATGCACTAGAGTTTTCAGTATCGTCGAAATTAAGTTCACTGTCAATCATCAAAAGTACAAATTCGAATCGGTCGTTCAAAGATTCAAGTTCGAGTCAATCGCTCAGGTTCAAGTTCGAATCGCTCGCTAAGGTTCAAGTTCGAATCAATCGCTCAGGGACACGTTCGTATCGGTCCCAGGGCTGCACAGTCCGACTCGATCCAAACCCTCCAGTTCGACTGGATCCAAAACCACCCGCGTCGACTCGATCCAAGGCCGCCGCTTCGACTCGATCCAAAGCCATCCACTTCGACTCGATCGAAGGCCATCATTTCGAATCGATCAGACGCGACCCCTTCGTATCAATCTGCGTATTCAAAGCACTCGATTCGATGCAAAGCTCAACCATCGATCGATACGAAGTCCTCCGTCTCATCTACTCGGAACCCCTATTCCAGATCGACACGAAGCTGAGGCCAAGGAATCTTCGATCGATCACGACTCTGGTTGATTTGGTGTTAAAGAGCGAGTCTCATCGTTTACGCATTGGATTCGCTTAGTGGATTACCTAAATCTGGCTGTTAGTTCGAGTAATTGAAGGTATGAATCAGTTCAAAGGAAAGAACAGTTCTTTATTTTCCCAAGTCTCAGAGTGATACGAAAGCAAGGCAGGAAAACAAAAAGTGAAAAGTGAAAAAATGTCTAAGTACGGAGTATTTATATGGACACGAGCACAAAGGTAGAAAAACACTTCGCATCCCTGCAAGTTCAACTGGCTACGAAGTGTCACCACAAGATCGAGTCGAATAAGCTATTCGAATCCTCCAACACGGTCTGTTATCGATACGAAACCCTTCTTTGTATCGCTCGCCTTCGACTCCCTCTCCAATGCAGTAGTACGAGCAATCGGTTCGACTCCATTGGTATGGAACCACACTTCGTATCGATCATCTTCGAATCCGTCCCCTGTGCCGTTCGACTCCACCTCCTATGCAGTTCGAATCCATCGAATCACTGCTTCCGGAGGCCAACTGCATCGATACAAATTGCTTGTTCGTATCCAGTGACTCCATCTATATCGATTCGAAATGCTCATTCCGCATCCCTGAATTAAATGAAAGTTGTCTTCAATGTTTCAACCCTTCACATCGATTTAGGAGAGGATCGCTACGAAGGGACATTCAAAAACAACCACCGAGCGTCGTTACAACGAATTTCACGTTGGTTCAGGAGAGGATCGATATAGAATTCAATATAAAATAAACTAACAACGAATCGTGAACGTACAAACGTCAACGAGAGTCAGGTTAACATATATGCATGTATGTCGGACTAATATTCAATATTCCAGATTTACAGGAATCAGAAACTCATTTAATAACGATTACAACGACAAACGGCTAATCACTAGCATACAGCAATCGGATTCATCAATACAGGGTACATCAGTTGACAGTCAACAATTTACATTATCAAAAAAATCAGTCGAAGATTACAGATTTCATCGAAAAGACAATAACTATTTAGAGTAAAGATGGCAGCATTTCAAAGCACATCATGTTTCCACAAGACGTACTTTGGGGGGAAAATGTTATCCCGCCTTTTGGCAAGGCCGTGACACCAAGGAATTGACTAATAAACCAATGACGATCCATCCCAGAGGTCAGTTATACACAGGCTCACTATGGATATCAACGAATTTTGTCCGAGTCCGAATCGAGCTTAAATTAATATAACATGACAAGCTAAGCTATGAGAGTCAACATTCCAAATCTCAAGTCAATTCGAGTTCGTATTCTTAAGTTACGGCCGATGCAAAATTGAATAAGACAGCCTCGCGTTCGACTCGCTCAGTTCGCATCCCTCAGGAGAGCCTTCTTCGACTCGCTCAGTTCGCATCCCTCGAGAAAGCCTTCTTCGACTCGCTCAGTTCACATCCCTCAGGAAAGCCTACTTCGACTCGCTCAATTCGCATCCCTTAGGAAAGCCTACTTCGACTCGCTCTGCTTCAAGCCACAGTTCGACTCGATCATCCAACGTCAAATTCGCATCCATCCGAAGACTTCTACTTCGTGTCCCTTAATGCGAAGCAAGGCACAACAGTCAATACGAAAAAATGCCATGTCATTGAGTCAAACAGAACCGAGTCGAACAGAGAGCGAGTCGAAACGAGAGCGAGTCAAACAAAATAACCAACCGAGAATCCCAATTCGTATCGATTATATCTCCTAATCTACAAGTCCAAATGCTATGAAATTTTCACAGAAGACGACGTGCATGCTAAAGAATGTCCACGCCAAATTTCGACTCCATTGGATGAAATCTTGATTGATACGAAATCTGTTCGTATCGATCACGGATCGGACCGAAACTTCACGGGCTTGGGCACGCGGGCCTGGTCATGTGCCAGAGAGGGTCTCCCGAGATCTGTGCAGTTAATGCCCCGCTATTACCCCGCTATATCTCATAGCGGGTTTCTACCGCTACGATTTTTCCATATAGCCCCAAAATATAGCCTTTCCGCTTTAATCCCCGCTATTTCCGCTATATCCCGTTATTTCCGCTATATTCTGCTATTCCCGCTATATCTTCTTTAATAAAATGAATTGAAAAATTCAATTTATACATTATAAAAATTATGAAACTAATTTATTTGATTTAATTTTTAATATATTTTCAGAAATGAAAATACTCTAATATTCTACTAAATTCAATTATGTTATATAACAGTTTTACGTTTATTTAAAGTATATTCGCACATGTTTTTATTTAAAAATTATTTATGTATCAGTTACAATTCAATTGAATGATAATTTTTCATTTAATTACCATTTATATATTCGTAAAAACATTAAGTACGAGTTTTATATGCTATTTTAAAGCCATCCGCTATATCCTGCTATATCCTCGCTGTATCCCCGCTATGACTTTTTGCACCTCCACCGCTTTGAATCTGCCGAGCGCTTTAACTGCACAGCCCGAGATCTGAGCGAAATACCAGCCTCATATGCCTATAAATAGACCCCCAAAGCCAACAGAAAAGGGGTTCTTCTTCTTCTTCTTTGAGATCTCCAACGCCCAGACTCTGCCAGGTCCAGATCTGAACTCCATTGCTGCTGCTACCAACGAATTTCACTGCTGCAAATCATAATTACCTGCTGTAATTCACTGAATTCACTTGTAAACATCAAAGAAAGATCAATAAAGCAAACTACTTCATAGTGGACGTAGGAAATACGCCGAACCACTCTAAATTCTTGTGTCTCCTTGCATTTTAATTATTTTCATATCTGAGATTTGGAGTTTTTATTAGATAATTCCTCCTTTTCCATTTAATTTCTTCACTTTATCTCTTCAAAGACTTCCGAAGAGTGTTGTGCCCAATTTTGGTACAAACAACAGTAAATGGAAATAAAACGGTATATGCGGAATTAAGCTTAAAAGCGTATAATTTATCCATTCACCAGGACTTTAGTTCTGACCCCCTCCTCATAACATCCTACAGGTTAGGTAGATGGCAGAGACTTCCCAGCTTTAAGACACTTGTTTAGAAAGTGTTATTATATTGGTGAGTATTTACTTACTATTATATTTTAGTCAATTCCGCTGTGAAATATTTAGTTGAGCTCTGATACATTTTCCTTTGCCTATTTGCAGGATACCAGATTCCCAACACGGGTATCAGTGGGCTTGGGTTCTAGCATTTTTGTGAAAAATCTGGACCCATTGGAATTCAGGTTGTTACATCACAACAATCTTGGTCCGGCCCATCCAGCACTTCGTTGCAACTAAAATTCTGGGACATGACTTGTTGCTTCAGCATCTCATCCCAGCTAGGTCCCTCGCACTATAGAACCAGCATTTTGGTTTCAACTGTGTGAAGTAGCCATAGATTTTAGACAGGTCCTTGCACCGCTCTTATTTCATTCCACAGTAACAACAATTTGCCCACATGCATTAACAAATTCATCTCTCAGTCCCCGGCGCATAATAGCTACTTCTCTCCTTCTTTCATGCAACTATAGCAACTCATAATACCATAAATTATGCAGTTCATTCATGGCTAGTCGTATAATTGTAATCTTATTATATGATTGTACTTTTCCTATCATATTTTGGTGATCATCATAGCAATGATCCTAGTAGTTGTAATAACAGTACATATTTTGATTTTAGCTTAATCGATTATGAGTGCTCTCCTCATATGAGACCACTGTATCATAAAAAATAGGCTCCATTTGTACTCATTTTAAATTTAATCGGTATCCAGTATAGATAACGGTTATGTATGTACAAATGAAAAGAAAACTAATTTTGAAGAAAAATAATCAGTTTTCAAGGGAAAAAAATTATTATTTGGTTCAAGTAGGTGGAATCACTTTTATAGTAAAGAGAGTGAATAAAAAATTGGAGTAGTTACTGGTCAAGATAAAGAAACCATACCTATAGCCTGGACAACATACTTGCCTTCATCATATGCATCATTTATGCAATGCACGATGCCAACTGCTTCTGCTCTTTCTTTAATAAAAGAATTCAGACTATTAAACATTAAACATATCTTAGACTCGTACTAAAACTTTATATGTTGTTGAGTTGTAGAGAAGGTTGAGTAAAAGAACCTGAGAAATAATAATTGAAACACGATAATATATAACACGAAACACCACAAATTGCACGATGACAACATAACGAAACTTTTCTCTTCCACACGGACCACATAAATTCCCTTGCACACAAATAAATATGTTTTATGTTCATCCATATTAATTTCAGCATGCTAGAATCTAAAGGCAAAACTTTCTTGTTGTGGACTTATGCAGAATTCAATATATGCTAGAACTTTCTTATTCTCATGGAACCACGCTTCTCTATAATGAACCACTTTCCAGTCTAAACATGAATACTTCTTAACAACAGCCCCTAATTTGTCATACATATAATATATAATTTTTACAATCATTCATAGGTTCTTTCTCATGATATAATAAATGAATTTTCTAAAACTAACCTAGCATGTAATTTTTACAAAACCAACCATGGATGTCATGGTATAAAGAGCCACTTTTTATTATTTCATCTGTAAGCTAATTTTTTACCTCTCAGTCAATAATAATAATAAAGAGTTTATGCCACCAAATATCAAAAAATATGATATCTACAATCTTTGTGGACTATAAACCATCATTTTCATATTCAAGTAAAAAAGTAATAACAAAAAAAACTGAACTCATAAGTTAAAGTATAATCATGCAACTTTTCACCTATAATTTCCCCACACTTTATTAAAAAAGATTACCTTGTGCCAGTGGGAAATATATTCAATTTTTACGGAGCCATGGCAATTATCCTATCGCATCATCGCTACATTTATCACCCACATTCAATAAAATTGCAAACCAAGCTATGGAAAATAATAATTACATAAAATTGTCTTTACAAAAAAATGCAATAGGATATATTGAAGAAATGTTACAAAAAAATTCATTTTCCCTTATCAAAAGTTAATCGTACAAAATTAAACTGGTTTTCTCACCATTTTTCAACCAAGCACAAAGAATTCACGCTCGTAATATTAATTGGGGTCAATATATAAGAGATACAACAGTAAGTGTTTTCTGTTTCAAATAAGGTTTCAACAGAAAATTATTGAATTTTCCATGGCTTCATAAATCTTAACAAAAAATTAAATAGTGCAAATAGCCTAACTGAATACGATATAAGCCTATAGAAATGGATAATATATTATATACATATCATACAAATGCACGTGTACAGATATTTTTGTATTATTTGATTTTATATAATTTTATTATTGAACTCTATGCAAGTATAAATGATTACATTTTTATATATATATATATATATAATATAGTAACAATTGATGCAAGAAAAGTTGCAGAAAAAAATACAGGATTGAAGTAGACTTGCTTTTAGCTGTTTAAAGTATTGGCATCAAGCTTAGTATTTCGTTTCTCTTCATGAATACTTTTAACAGTTAGCATCAATGGTATAGCAGTTCGATCCATAAAAGTTTGAAGCTTAAAAATGTGGCAAGAAGAATAATATTATTTTTTCGACAACTCCAAGTTTATATTATATGCTGTAACAATCAACATTTATAGTATTCATGAAATAAAAATAGAAGTCAGAAAAATGTCTACATAGGAAATAAATTGTTAGCTGATATTTTATTTCAAAAATATTTTGAAAACAACTTGGTTGTTGATAATGCATACTAAATTTTGAGGTTTTGAAGCTGCATTTATGTAAGCACAATTTTCATCATTTCCTTTTTAATGCTCCCATAACTCCAAAGGTAAGATATATATATATGTATATGTGTATGTATAATTATTATAAGGGTACACATATAGTATTATCAGTGGTGACCGTTTGAATATGACAATGTGTTCCATTGAGAATCAAGTAACCCATCGCAAAACTAACATGCACTCCCCATCAAAGAGTGTTGCAAATAACCTTGGTACTGCTCATAGATTCTACAATATGATACAACCGCACACATGAACTGAATATAGAGTATGACCTACATAGTTATATAGAACACCATTTTAAAAACTACTAAAATTAAATAAAATCACAGAAAGACAAATAAGGGTTATTACTTATAGCATATCAAATAGGTGAAATGATTACATCAATCATTGCAAAAAATGTTGAAATACAACATGACAGTTATGTCATTTGTTTCCTTTAAGCTATTTACTTACAACTTCATAAATTAAAAAGGGAGCGCAACTTTTATTTTAAGTGGAGTAAAGATTACTTTCTACGAAACAATGGCTTCCATGACCTTTGGCAGTCATTGATAAATATATATTTTCATCATTGTTTTCATATTTCAAATAAGTTGGAAAATGATATTTATTGAATTGTAATAAAAAAAATGGCAAATAGCCCATCATAAAACCATTAAAAATTATATCATATACTTCTAAAAATAAAATCTTTTAACATTTCAAAAATCATACTTAATTCAACTTTCGCATGACCCGATTGGATAGAAACACAAAGTGCAAAAATTAGTACATTTTAAAAAAATCATTGAAAGACATACATTAGTTGTGTAATTATGCTTATTTGACATCAACTTTATTGCAAAAGGTTTTGAGAGCAGCAATCATCTCAAAAATATTGAAATACCATATATGCTCTAAGTAATTATACTTATTCGATATTAAAATTATGATGGCAAATACATTCACCTCAAATTATTTGTTTAAAACATTTTGAATTGCAAGGAGAATGTACTTATGCCACTTAAATCCGATTCCACGTTTGAAAGGAATTAATTATTCTTATAAAAGTTTAAGATTATATGCTTGAAGATTATATGTCCTCCATTTGAAGATTGCTAAAGCAAAACACATGTCTATTATTTCGTTAGGTCTTCACCTAGAAATAAAATAAAAATAAACGTCCATGCATATTAAAGAAATAACACATTTGCTAATACCGAGTTCATAAGTAACGGTTCATTAATATAAGAAAAGGAGAAGCAAAATTACAGCCAATCTAAATATTTTATTTTTTCTACCTCGAAAGCATTCATAATATATCATATCTGGATAATGATTCATTAAACACTTTCATTTCACATGTATTTGATTTCTTAACTCCAACACCTAGTAAGTCAATTTGAGATGTAGATTTAATTTCATTTCTTTGAAAGGATTTACATGTTATTGACATTGTTAATTCATCTAAGAACCATTGAATGTCAGCACATGCCAGCATAATACAACCGATTTGTTAACCATAAAATGTAAATGAAGATAAAGAAGGCACTTCAAAGACCTTCCGCGTAGGCAAAGAGTATCAGAAGAAATTACCTTCCGATGATACCGAAAGGGTTGTATAACATCAGAGAAGAAGCACATGGTAACTTCAGAGAAAATCTTTCGCTAGTATAAATAGGAAGATAGTTATAGGGCCGCCTAACGTAACGCAAAGACTAAAGAAAAGAAGAGCGCCCAAAGTCTTTTAAATAAAGAGGAAGGGGTGCGGGAAACAAGTTTGCCACAAATCTAAACCCTTTGGGGCAGGCGAAGGGATTCATCATTCATTCAAATAGACGTCTCCGAAGAAGGGTGGAAAGGGTAGGGCCAGAATAGGCAACTCAATTGACAACCTTTTCGAAAGCATAATAAGCCTTTTGAACCGGTTAAAGTACGAATCCAACATCTTTCGACAGTATCAAAAGGTTTAAACAAAGGCAGCATCCATAATTCAATGAAAGGCCACCTTCTGACAGCATTCAGGAAAAATGCACCTCTGGCGGTAATTGGATGAGGGAGCAACCTTCCGACAAGGTCGGAAGGTCCATAGTGCCTCATAAGAAACCAACCCTTCGGGGAGATGAAGAGTTCATAAGTGCATTAGAAAACACAAAGCCTTTGATGACATTCAGCGGCCCATGATGATGAGTGAGAACAAACCTTCCATTAAGACCGAAAGGTTTACAACT
This sequence comes from Allium fistulosum, assembly GCA_030737815.1. Classification (NCBI taxonomy): domain Eukaryota; kingdom Viridiplantae; phylum Streptophyta; class Magnoliopsida; order Asparagales; family Amaryllidaceae; genus Allium; species Allium fistulosum. The sequence goes on along the minus strand of CM060901.1, from coordinate 445,549,332 downwards.
GCATAGGAGAAGAACCTTCCATCCTAACGAGAGCATAGGGCCGAAAGGAAGACCGCCTGCATCTATAAATAAGACCCAAGGGGTCCAGTCTTGGGATCCGATTTTCTTCCCGTTCCATCTACTCAACAGCTACTATTGCTCCCATTTAACACATTGTAACCCTAATTTTGAAATTAGATTGGGGGCTAACTTCTTAAATTTTGTATCAGATTCCATTATGAAGAAATAAAGAGAATTGTGGCTTGCGATCGACTCAGAATTTAGAGATAATCATGATTAGGCATTAATTTAACATTAATGACTAATCTCAAATGATTTATTTCTTATATTCTTTGTTTATTTCGAGAATATTCCATGAAATTGTCATCGGATAACATCATAAGTTTCCTTCTCCTTTACTTAATATCAATTGCAAGAAGGGGGAATGAAACTTGTGAATCAATGCCAAATATAAGTTCCATGGCATATTGACTCAGCTCTTATTATTGTCTTAATATGTTTGAATCATGCATTCTTTTCAAATGGTTTTCATAAGTGGAATATCAACCTAAGAAACCGAGAGTGTTAAAGGAATGACAAATAAAGCAATCTTACCATTTGATGTCGACGAAGGGTTTCTTAACCTTTCGAAGGGATTCAAAGGAGATGTGGATCACTTTCGGTTTCTAAGGGAGATATAATTTAATGAAATGACATGTACAAAGGTCATTCGATCTTAACAAGTTGACCGAAGGGTTTAAATGGTCTCTTAAACCTCCCAGTCCATCGGAAGGTTTAATAAAACCATCAATCCAGTCAAATCGCAAGGTTTAAGCTGTACTTAAACCCTTCGATAGGAGCTAAAGGGGCTCCTTGTAGCTTCTTAAACCTTCCGAATTGTCGAAAGGTTTAGCAATATTATGGATCCCTTCCAACCGTAATGCTTTAACCATAATTAAACCTTTCGGTAAGGTCGAAAGTAAGATGATTCTTCACTCAGATCCTCATAAGGAATGAACAATCACTTATAACCTTCCGGTATCAATCCCCTCTTGTTAGGGGTAAAATTAAGACCTTGAAACCTTCCAACTTAGTTATTTCATTCGGTATGTAAATCCACTCAACTCAAAGGTTTAAACCATATGAGTCAATCCTATGAAATACATCGGGGATGTTAACAAAAAACATTGTTAACATTTTTGGCGCTAAAAGGAGGGCTCGAACCTCCGACCTGCTTTATTACCATAACTAATGGTGAAATTTGATTTTTTGTAGGAAAATGAAATCAAGAAGAACTCTTACCATTCGTAAAAGGAATGAGCATGCTACTTCCTTGGAGGAAAACATATCACCCTCTTTTAATCTTGGGAATAGAGAACAGGGGCAACCTTCCGTCCCACCTCAATCAACTCCACCTTCTGTTCAGGTGTCTCCACAACTGGCTCCAACTCAAGATCTTTGGCCAATAGAACATGTGGCTAAAATCGCACATCTGGAACGCCAAGTGGCAGAAATGAAAGATCTTCTGAACGAAGTGTTACCTCACTGATCATCAATGAAAGCTACCACGGCGGGTGAAGAAGTTAAATCTCCAAGAAGGAATCTGAAAATCAACACAGATGCTGCCAGAAGTAAAGTTAATATTTCTTCATCAAAACAGAAGGATGATCTTCCGCTAAAAGCAAATTATCAAGGAAGAATTCAAGAAGAAGATAAAGATGGTTCTGCAAGTTCAACTTCGAATAGCTACAAACCTAATAAAAGAAACTACCTGGACAATGAAGCCTATCTTAAGGACGTGGCGGAAAAGGCTGTGAAGGACCTGCTAAATGCTAAGTGCAAGAGAACTGAAGATGAAAGAGTAAACAACAACGAAAGGGTTGCACCCTTCATCGATGAAATCTTGTCAGCTCCAATACCATCTCATGTGAAGGTCCCCACCATGAAATATCATGGGATAACTGACCCGGATTACCATTTGATGACGTTTGATGGTCAGATGGATTTATATAATGCTTCCGGCGCTGTGAGGTGTCGACCTTTCCCGGTCACATTATAAGGGATCGCCGCTAAATGGTATCGACAATATCATGAGAATACGGTATATTCTTAGAAGCAATTCTCATACGAGTTCTCTGCTTAATTTTGCATATGCAAAGATCCTTCCATTGCTTATACCGTGCTAACTAACATCAGGCAAAACCATGGAGAATCCTTAGGGGATTATCTAAAGAGATTCAATACTGAAGCCTTGAAGGCCAAATGATAGAGTTAAGCTCATCACTGTCCACTCGGGACTCATAGTCAATTCTCCTTTCTGGAAGGAGCTGTTTATTCATGGATGTAGGGATCTTCAAGATTTCCATTTCCAAGCCGACAAGTTTATCCGAATGGATGAATTGTATTACTCAAAGAAGAAGTTTGGTCACAAGAAGGATGGGGGTAAAATTGGCCCGGAGAGAATTCCCAAGAGTGCTAGATGGGAAGACACCAATACTAACGCGGTGGCGTTAAACTGACTAATTTCCTCCATCTATGCAATGACCCAGGGTAAGGTCAACTTTCCCACTTCATTTAAGGCCCAAAATTACCCTGAGCAGAAAAAAGGAAACAAATATTGTGCCTACCACAAAGCAAATGGCCATAGAACCAACGAGTGTAAGGTTCTTGCTGTAATAATTCAGAAATTGATTTGAGAAGGGCAGTTGAAGGAATTCATGAAGAACCCGCAGCAAACTCTCCCGTCGAACACTGACGCAAGGAAACCTGTTGGTAATACCATAAATGTGATTAAGGAAAATGACCCACTAAGCTTAAGTCCACCCCAGAACATGAATGATGACATATATGGAGGACCACGTCCTGCCAGTAGAAGTCAAAGTGCCCGAAGTAAGTACATTCAAGAGGCTAAGAAGGGTGTATTCTCGATACAGGAGGAACCACCGTTCAAAAGTCCAAAGCATGACATTAATATGCACACACTGGTGATTAACCCACAAGAACTAAGGAGGGGGATCCATCACCCCCACAATGATCCCTTAATGATCACATCCCAAATAAGATCCTCGGTGGTCCCGAAAATCCTGGTTGATACGGGGAATTCTATAAATGTGATATTTCGCCATGCGTTCGATCAGATGGGAATTTCCAAGGATAGACTTGAACCTAGTCCCGAGCCAATCTTTGGGTTCAATAATAAGGGGACAACTCCGCTTGGGCAGGTGAAGCTGTTGGTCCAACTGGGACTTCCCCCATGTTCCCGAGTCTTTGAAATGACCTTTGTGATCATAGATCAGCCGTCATTCTATAATGCCTTCTTTGGACGGCCGACACTGGACGAGGTGGTTGCATTCGTCTCACCAAAATATCTAATGCTTAAATCTCTCACTAAAAGAGGCTGGGGAACTATCCGAGGCGAACAATTCGCATCTCGAGAAATGTACTTTGCGACCCTAGAACAATACAACAGGGAGTTCACTTGTTACTTTGATTCTTCTATTACTATGCAGCCTTCGAAAGATGGATTTCTACATCCATCATTCAGAGCAAAGAAAAAATATGATAAAACTAACAAACGTATTGCTGCAAGGTGTTTTGCAGTTTACGAAAAAAGAAAGAGAGCGGATTCCAACTCAATCGAAGAAAGTGAAATCGTTACAGAATTAGATTGTCGAGGAGAACTGGAAAGGGTTAAGCCAGTCAAAGAAACTGAAGAGGTTCTACTAGATTCTGCCGATTCTACTAAAATAATCAGAGTGGGAAAGGATCTTGAGGAGCACCTAAAGTCAAGATTGACAGAATTCTTAAAAGACAATAAGGACATTTTTGCTTGGACCCACTCCGACATGGTTGGAATTAGCCCCATGGTCATGAGCCATGCCCTGAATATCAATCAATACATTCCTCCGGTTTGGCAAAAGAAATGGCAATTTGACAAGGTTAGGATCGACTCCCTGAAGGAAGAAGTCAAGAAATTACAACAAAATGGGTTTATCCGGGAAGTCAGATATCCCAAATGGTTGGCAAATCCGGTTTTGGTAAAGAAATCTAATGGAAAGTGGCGGACTTGTATAGATTGCACAGATTTGGATAAAGATTGTCTAAAGGATTGTTACTCGTTGCCAAGGATAGATCAGTTGGTCGACTCTACCAGTGGACATAAGCTGCTCTCCCTAATGGATGCATATTCTAGGTACAATCAGATTCCTATGTTTAAACCCGACAAGGAACATACTAGCTTCATTACAGATGAAGGGACCTATTGTTATAAGGTAATGCCATTCGGGTTGATAAATGCAGCAGAAACTTATCAACGGTTGGCTAACCGAATGTTTAAAGAACAAATTAGGAGGAATATGGAAGTTTATGTTGACGACATGTTGGTGAAATTTCAAGAGGCGAAAGATCACCTTGAAGATTTGAACGAAATGTTTAAAGTGCTTCGCAAGTATCAAATGAAGCTCAACCCCCAAAAATGTAACTTTAGAGTCCATTCCGGAAAATTTCTTGGATATACTATGAGTGCACAAGGGATTGAGGCTAGCCCAGAATAGATCGGGGCCATTAAGGATATGGCAGAACCTAGGACAAATAAAGATGTTACGAGTCTGAATGGCAAAGTTGAACACTAAGCAGGTTTATATCAAAGGCCACTGATAAATGCATACCATTCTTTAAGGTGGTTAAGAAGAAGAAGAATTTTGAATGGAATGAAGATTATAAAAAGGCATTTCAAAAGTTGAAGCTACATTTGGAAAAGCCACCAATCTTATCCAGCCCCAAAGAGGGAGAGGAACTATTGTTATCTATAGCAATTTCTGAACATGCGGTGAGCTCGATGTTGATTAGAAATAACAAGGGATTGCAACTACCGGTTTATTATGTAAGTAGAAGGTTAAAGGATGCTGAAATCCGATACCCAGTCATTGCAAAGCTAGCATACCGTTTAATTTTGATAGCTCGAAAACTTAGGCCCTATTTTCAAGCACATCTAGTAAAAGTGTTGACCAACTTCCTGTTGAAGCAAGTCTTTGGCAAGCCCGAAACTTCTGGAAAGTTAATTAAGTGGGGGCATTGAACTAAGTCAGTACGATATAGCATATCAGCCAAGAACGGTTATAAAAGGTCAAGCATTAGCCGATTTCATCAATGAGTGTACAAGGTTCATTTCAAAAAAATCTGAAAAGGAAAAAGATACAAAACTCAAGTGGCAACTATTTGTGGACGGTGCTTCAAATGTGCAAGGAGAGGGGGTGGGATATGTAATAATTACCCCAGATGCGCACAAATTACATTATGCTATGAAATTGGGGTTCTCGGCAACTAAAAATGTAGCAGAGTATGAATCCATGGTTGCCGGATTAGCCCTTGCTTTGCCACTTAAAATCCCAAGAATCCAGATTCTCAATTGATGGTTAACCAAATCAAATAGGTATATCAAACCAAGGATCCTAAACTTAGTCAGTATGTGAAGAAAGGTTTAAAAATGCTCGCACTTTTTAAGGATTCTCCGTATATCAAATACCAAGAGGAGACAACTCCTAAGCAGATTCATTGGCTAAGTTGGCCAGCTCAAGGGGAGCCCTTGAAACCCGGATTGTACCCATAGGATTTCAAGCCAATCCCAGCATTGAGGAAAACAAACAAGAGAAAGCTACGAAAATATTAGTGTTAACTTGATCGCAAGTCTTGGCATTAGAATCGGAAGAGTTGGACCAAAAGATACCGAATAAGGAACCAGTAGCTCCAATAGCAGCGGAAAGTTATGAAAACACTTGGATGGCCCCAATCATGGATTATATTTTCAATGGAAGATTGACTGTAGATAAAATAGAAGCGCGAAGGCTAAAACGACAAGCTCAGAGCTTTACCATTATGGACGGAGTTCTTTACAAGAAAGGGTATGCCCTTTCCTACTTACGATGTGTGAAACCTGAAAGCGGATTGAAAATAATAAAGGAAGCACACAAAGGTTTTTGTGGGGATCACTCTAATGGAATAAAATTAGCTAAAAAGATAATGAGGCAAGGGTTTTACTGGCCACATTTGACTAACCAAGCGATGTAATATGTTAAAAGATGTGAGAAGTGTCAACGTTATTCAAAGATACCACGTCTCCCACCAAGTCAACTGACCTCTATTGCTACCCCATAGCCATTTGATGTTTGGGGAATCGATTTAATTGGACCGCTTCCAATTTCCAAGGAGGGAGCGAAGTATGTTGTGGTGGCAATAGATTACTTTACAAAATGGGTTGAATTAGAACCACTCTTGAAGATTACCTCCGGGAAAGTGCTAAGATTTGTCATCAAAAACATTGTCACAAGATTTGGGATACCTTATAAGATAATATCCAACAATGGGACTCAATTCGAGAGTGAAGAGTTTTCACGGTTTTGCTACAAGAACGGAATTATAAATCTCCTCGGTCGCTCATCTAAAGGCCAATGGAGCCGTCGAAGCGGCTAACAAAACAATCAAGACCATCTTGAAAAAGAGGCTAAACAAGGCAAAATGGAATTGGGTAGAGGAATTTCCCCTAGTTCTATGGGCTTATAGAACTTCAACTAGAACTGCAATAGGTCATGCCCCATACTCTCTAACATATGGATGTGAAGCAATGCTACCAGTAGAAATTGAAGTACCTTCTCATAGAAGAATTTCCTACGCGTTTAATCCAAACCAGGAATTGAGAAAGGAATCACTCGACCTGATTCATGGGCTAAGAGATGAAGCAGCTTTGAGAACGACTGAATATCAAAGGAGGATATCAAAATATTACAACTCGAAAGTAAAAGCCAGGTCATTCAGACAAGGGGATTTAGTACTTCAAAGGGTAATGGCCAATACCAAAAACCCATCAGATGGGCCATTGGGACCCAATTGGGAAGGCCCATTGATAATCTTCAAAGAAATTCCCCCAGCCTACAAGCTATGTTACCCTAATGGAAATATGGTACTGAGAACCTGTATTGCGGAACATTTGAGACCATATTTTTCAACTTTGAATGAATAAAGCATTTCCAAGAACGTCTCTGCTAGGATTTAGTAAGAAAAGTCTACATGGTCGGGAGTGTAATTCTTCTTAAAAACTTGGACTACCTAAGATCGTAGGCTACCAATAATGGTAGAAAGCCCTTGGTCGCGCCAAGAAGGCCAGGTCAAGGCACCTCCTGGAGGGAGGGTGTAAGCCTTTATCCGCGCTAAAACTAGAAATGGCCAGGTTAAAGCAGCACAAGCCCTTATCCGCATATGACCAAGATAAGGCACCTCCTGGAGGGAGGATGGGTAATTCCTTTGGTCCTACCACACTATGGCCTAGCCAAGGTTCCGAACAAGCCCTTAGTTGCATCACGCTATAGCCAGGTTAAGGCGCCTCCTTGAGGGAAATCGGGTAAGTCCTTGGGCCCTGCTTTAGAAAAAGCTAGCCGAGCACACCGGAAATCCGGATGAAATATCCGGCGGACTAAGAAAAGTCCATGCCTGAAATAGGAACTGCCAAAAATCGGCATAGCTTAAAATAACAACCACCAAAAAAGGTTGGTACTGTCAGATATGACAAACAACCTGAAATAGGGTATGCTTAAATAAGCACAAAATTGGATAAAAGAGTCCCTACCTAAAATAGACCAGAACAAATGATAAATGGACAAAGAAAACTCGGATCCGAGAAGCAAAAGCATGCGAAGCGCTAACAAAGCCAAAAGATGGCATATTCAACGAGAAAATTAGAGGGAAGTCGCTGACTTCTTCTCGCGAACATTTGCCAAATAGGTATTCTGTACTTCTATCATAAGAGATAATATCCCAATCTTCCATTACCTGATACTGGAAAGAGTATTCTGGTCTACTATTACTAATGATGGTATTCTGGTTTTCTATTAATTACCAGGGATGGTATTCTGGTCTTCAATTATTAATTGCCAACAATGATATTCTGGCCTTCAATCATTAATTGCCAGCAATGATATTCTGGTCTTCTATTATTGGTTGCTAAAATCGGTATTTTGGTCTTCTATTGTTAATTCTCAAAATTGGTATTATGGACTTCTATCATTAACCACCGAAGGAGGTATTCCGGTCTTCCACTATCAATTACCGAAAATAGCATTCTGGAATTTCTGTTATTAATTGTCAGAAAATGGTGTCCGAGAAGCGACATTCCGCGGTTCAATGTTATCCATTATCAGCCGAAAGAATGCGGGGACAGTTTGGTAACCTCAGAATCTTTGTCCTAAAGAACAAAAGCCTTCTTTATACAAGGGGGCGCTAAATGTTAACCATAAAATGTAAATGAAGATAAAGAAGGCACTTCAGAGACCTTCCGCGTAGGCAAAGAGTATCAGAAGAAATTACCGTTCGATGATTCTAAAAGGGTTGTATAACACCAGAGAAGAAGAAGCATATGGTAACTTCAGAGAAAAGCTTTCGCAAGTATAAATAGGAAGATAGTTATAGGGCCGCCTAACGTAATGCAAAGACTAAAGAAAAGAAGAGCGTCCCAAGTCTGTTAAATAAAGAGGAAGGGGTGCGGGAAACAAGTTTGCCGCAAATCTGAACCCTTTGGGGCAGGCGAAGGGATTCATCATTCATTCAAACAGAAGTCTCCCAAGAAGGGTGGAAAGGATAGGGTAGAATAGGCAACTCAATTGACAACCTTTATGAAAGCAAAATAAGCCTTTCAAATCGGTTAAAGTGTGAATCCAACATCTTTCGACGGTATCGAAAGGTTTTGATAAAGGAAGCGTCCATAATTCAATGAAAGGCCACCTTCCTACGGCATTCAGGAAAAACGCAGCTCTCAGCGATAATTGGATGAGGGAGCAACCTTTCAACAAGGTCGGAAGGTCCATAGTGCCTCATAAGAAACCAACCCTTCGGGGAGACGAAGAGTTCATAAGTGCATTAGAAAACACAAAGCCTTCGATGACGTTCAGCTGCCCATGATGATGAGTGAAGAACAAACCTTCTGTTAAGAACGAAAGGTTTACAACTGCATAGAAGAAGGAACCTTCCATCCTAACAAGAGCATAGGGCCAAAAGGAAGGTCGCCTGCATTTATAATTAAGACCCAAGAGGTCCAGTCTCGGGATCCGATTTTCTTCCCGTTTCATCTACTCAACAACAACTATTGCTCCCGTTTAACACATTGTAACCCTAATTTTGAAATTAGATTGGGGGCTAACTTCTTAAATTTTGTATCAGATTCCATTATGAAGAAATAAAGAGAATTGTGGCTTACGATCGACTCGGAATTTGATAATCATGATTAGGCATTAATTTAACATTAACGACTAATCTCAAATGATTTATTTCTTATATTCTTTGTTTATTTCGAGAATATGCCATGAAATTGTCATCGGATAACCTCATAAGTTTCCTTCTCCTCTACTTAATATCAATTTCAAGAAGGGGGAATGGAACTTGTGAATCAGTCCCAAATATAAGTTCCATGGCATATTGACTCAGCTCTTGTTAGTGTCTTAATATGTTTGAATCATGCATTCTTTTCGAAAGGTTTTCATAAGTGGAATATCAACCTAGGAAACCGAGAGAGTTAAAGGAACGACAAATAAAGCAATCTTACCATTTGATGTCGCCGAAGGGTTTCTTAACCTTCCGAAGGGATTCAAAGGAGATGTGGATCACTTTTGGTTTCTAAGGGAGATATAATTTAATGAAATGGTATGGAAGAAGCTCATTCGATCTTAACGAGTTGACCGAAGGGTTTAAATGGTCTCTTAAACCTTCCGGTCCATCGGAAGGTTTAATAAAACCATCAATCCAGTCAAATTGCAAGGTTTAAATTGTACTTAAACCCTTCGATAGGGGCTAAAGGAGCTCCTTGTAGCTTCTTAAACCTTCCGGATTATCGAAAGGTTTAGCAATATTATGGATCCCTTCCAGCCGTAATGCTTGAACCATACTTAAACCTTTCGGTAAGGTCGAAAGTAAGATGATTCTTCACTCAGGTCCTCATAAGGAATGAACAATCACTTATAACCTTCCGGTATCAATCCCCTCTTGTTAGGGGTAAAATTAAGACCTCGAAACCTTCCGACTTAGTCATTTCATTCAGTAATGTAAATCCACTCAACCGAAAGGTTGAACCCATATGAGATGATCCTATGAAATGCATCGAGGATGTTAACAAAAAATCTTGTTAACACGATTATTATGGAATATGCAAAATGAACACAAACAAACAGACAAATCAACAATGGCTACTGTCCTAGAATTAGTATACATGTGCTGTTAAGGCATGTTGATCTTTGCAGTATTCTAGTTCATAACTATTAAATAAATTAAGAGCATTTAATGTCGTTCTTTATTCTATATTAGGAACATAATAACCATCCAATGAATCAGTGTAAGAAACTGTATGAGGGATCCCTTCACATTGCTTTACAAAAATTTAGTTATCCTGCCATAGAGCACAATATAAATAGAGAAAGTCGAATAAAATTTAGATGAATATTCAGTTCTCACGTTGTTCAATACATTCTGAAAAAAGCAATGAATGTTCAATTGAAATCGGTTATAAAAAATTTCTTTTCTGAACACGACCGGTTGTATTAGAATATAGATTGTAATTTAACTATACAACTCAAAAAAGATGGGTTTGAATTATACATTCACCTCAAAACAGCAGCAAATCTCAAGCAGAGGTAGAAGTTAGAAAGTAATCAAGATTACGATAAGCAAATAGCAATAATCAATATATATTTTCATGAATGTGAGAAAAGTCTAAATATTTGACAAAAAGATTAACTTTATATACACTATGTCATAATTAATTCACACATATATACACAAATAAGAGACTAAGTACAAATATTATTACCTCTGTAATGCTAGTATGCAAAGATTTGTAGCTGAATGAACTTGAAGTAATTTGCTTCATATAGATTCCAATATAAGCTTTAAAAAGGCTAGAAATTTACTTCTAGACCTATCGTTTTACAGTTAAGGAGGGATTTACATCATCAGAACCAAACAATAAGCAAAGTAATGAATTAAAACTCATGTGTGATACAGAAAAAAAGAATCAACATGTATAATTCAACAAGAATGTATGGTTATAATGACTAACGACCATGCTGGGTAGAGAATCAAGATTTTTATTTTTAACACATATGTCAACAAACTTTAAAATTTCGATTCAACGAGAAATTACATACATATGAACATATATCATATCTCACTTATTGGTTCATCTTCAGATATTCAATATTTCAATTCATGTTGATTTACTCTCTGCCAAAGTGTGATATAGACAAATATAATTAAACATATAAGTACTAGAATATCATAACTCTCTCTTAATCATATTTTTCTTGCCAAAAGAAGATAGTACATGATATCCATTTTGTTTTATATATCGTTCACAGATAAAGGTTGTAAATTTGCTAACCATAATATCAAGCATGTCCAAATAACATTAATTGGAGGAACATGGAAAAAAATTCCTTATTTTTTTAAAGGAAACACGATTTTGTTATTGTAGCGACTAATCGTAGTAGCATATATTTTAAACTTAAGGGGGTGATATCATAACATAAAAAAACTGAAGTTTGAGGAAATTTATACATAAATGCATCCCCATTGTTCAGTTTATATTGCTATCTCACGATGACCCAAATTAACCTATAGGTCATCAAATCCATTTGTATTTAGAAAATAGATTTCACAAATATTTCAAAGATTAACAACTCATAATTTCAATAATGATCTTGGGAATACAAAACAATAACATAGATAATAATATGCAACTATAGTCATCCCATAAAATCATTGTTCCATCCATATAGCCTTTAGTATTCTAATATCGATGGACAAAAAATATCCTATACATCAAGCACACAAAGGCTCGTCGGTGCTAAAAAGCTGCAAGATAAGTTGAAAATAGTTTTTTTATAACGACCCTTGCTCAATTTCAAACATGGTAGAAATTATTAATGCATACCAATTTTTTTTAACGATCCTTGCTCAATTTCAAACATGATAGAAATTATTAATGCATACCAAACAACACAGCTAGTTAAAATAATAAATTCAAACAATTTATATCAATAAAATGCCCTTTAAATAACTGTTTTTGTATAAGAAATCCATAAAATAAGAGTAAATTACAAATGAATAACAACAACTTCCTTTATTTTAATTGTATCACCTAAAACTATGTTCTGTGTCACTATTATTTTAATAGTATATGTTAAACACTGCAATGAATGATATCATGGTGTTCAAAATGGATTTCATGGGAATAAACATTAAGGTCTTGATCACTAATTACATAAAATTCAGAGCAACACTTGAAAACAAATTGAACCTTATAACATAACTGAAAATCGCAAATTAAATGCAAATCACAAAATTATATGAACCGAGTTCACAGTAGAAAAAAAGTACCTTTTGTTAGGGTTTCCATTTCAGTCTCTATAAGAGTTGATGACCTTTTGGCGGTGTCGTCAGGGGCTTTCTTGTCGATCGAAAGTGGATTTCAATCGCGAGAGATAAGGAATTAATATAATATTTTCCGTCAGTTGGTAGTGAGTTGTTGAGAGGAGGTACCATTCTCAATGAAGGAACATGACAGAGGAAAAGTAAGATAGAATATGGATGCGATATGCGGATAAAAGGGAGAACAAAAAAATCGAGAAACAAAAACGCGACGGTTGATTTTTAACATTCAACAAGTTGCTTCTGTTCTCTTGAAAACTAAGTCGAGGAGAGGCGCGGTGGAAGAACAAAACCAGATTCGCGAGGATGGGTAAAAGAAGGGGAGAGGCGCAACGAAAGAAGAAGAAAATCAGAATTTAGGGGAGAGGAAAACTTTTTTTCTTTACGGGAAAGGAGGATGAAGCGGAGAGGAAGGTTGGGAAAGGAAGAAGTATAAAGTGTGATGCTTCATTTCACAAAATACCAAGGAGGCTTCTATGCCCTCGAAATCTATCTCAGTAATAATATAATAGTAGATACATGTAAGTGAATGTGTAAATACCCAAAGTTGTTATTCATGGAGGCGACGAAACTTTAAGCATGAAAACCGACAGCTAATAGTATATGTACATGGCAGTATGTGTGCAGGTATTTGTGAATGTATGTATGTATGTGTGTTTGTATATGCATCTATATATAAATATGTTCATGAATATATATATATATATATATATATATTATATAGTTGAATAATTAGTTGAATAAATGAATGGTTAAAGCTTTGTAAAGAATAGTTATGATATGGGTAGAGATATGATAAAATTATGCCAGTAAAGTGTATATATGCATAGATTTAAAGCTAATTGAGGTTATGCCTAGAGATTTCTATTTTAAGGCATGTGATTAATATTTAAGAATACTTTTAATATAAAAGATATTATATAATTAAATCTTTAAGAACTAACTGAAACTCCTAGATTTACTTTTTATGCTCTCAAATAGCAGTAAAAAGGGTAATATCAAAAATAGACCAGTTGAAAATAAATTTATATTATGAACTAAATGCGGGGAATTTAAATCGTAATGGATATTGCCAAGTGTAGTTAACATTAAAAAATGAAATATATACTGCTACTGATTACATAGGAGAGAAATAAATTAGAATAAATCAGGTAAATATAGATAAAGGAAAATCATAGAATACTTATGTCAAAAAAATACAAGGTCAAATGGGAAACAGTATTATTTCAGAAGGACAAACTTAATCAGCGATTAGGGTAATTGCAGACTGTCGCACATTATTGTCTCTTACAAAGCAATTTCTTCAGTTTGTGTTATTACAACATGCATTCATCCAAAGGGAAATATACTAGACGGTAGAATAAATTATGGATAAGGAGTTGTTGTAAATATTGTTAAAAATGTGTTGGTTGCATTCTGACCATAAGCTCCCATAAGTGATTGCATAGATTGAACCTAAATTTCTTCAAGTCGGTTGGGTGAAGTTCAATCTATAGGTATTTCAATAAATTTTGAGGGGGACGACAGTAGTAATATGAATGTTAAAATCTCTAGAATCATACCGATAATAAATTAGGAAAAATGACAGTCAAAGAATTAGTGGAAAGTAGTCTCTGGTATCAGATTACAAAGGTAACAACGGTGTGGATCAATAATGGAGGTAATTATAGAGCTAACCCTAGTGATGGTGTTTAATTTTTCGTGTAAAATGATCCACATAAGAATTTTAGCCTTAGGATGGGCATTGATTCTCCATATGGACTTGAAGTAACTAAAATCTTTTGTTCCTGAGGTAATTAAGAACTTATACATTTAGAGGTATAAATTCCTTTGTTATCCCAACATCAAATCAGATGATTGGGCTGGTCTCTGATGTTATAGTTTTCAATCATATGAGTTAATTTTAGGTACTGACTAAGTACATTCCCTATTAGATTTTGATTAAATGTGATATCCTAAGTAAAGAACATTTGGGGTCTGTAAACTTCTTTCATAAGTTTGTTTTTGTTGTCAGAGGGCAACAATAGATTAGGTAATTCGTGTTTCAATGTGATGGAGGCTAATCAAGGGTCATTCCAGAAAGATGCCTTATCTCCAGAGTTTATGTTATATTTAATTCCAATTTTAAATATGTAATATAGTTTGGAAATTTTCCTACCGAAGGAGGAGAATTTTTTACTATTATGTGAGTTTAGATTTTTGAAATCACCGTAGTAGAAGTTTCTGATAATTTCTTTCCAAGGATAGGCTTCATCTCCTAGAAATTTCCAAATCCATTTGCCAAGTAAAGAGGTATTTAGAGCCTTTAGTTCTATGGTACCCAGTACTCCTTGGTCTTTGGGTTTCCAGACAAGGCTCCAATTAATGAGACAACACGAATTGGATCTATCCGCTCTGCCTTTCTATAAAAAATTCCTTTTGATGCTATCTATTTTGTTAATTACCCAGTTTAGGAATTGGTAGAATGACATCCAGTAAACCCGGATAGAGGATAAAACAGAGTTAATCAGGGCTATCTTCTTGCTTGGGACATGCCGTTGTCTTCCAAGCCAACAGTCTGATGTTAACTTTATCAATAATAAAGTTCCAAGCATCCTTTTTCGGTTTGGTGTAATTAACTGTTAAAGATTCATTATTTTACAGTTTAAAGTATTGTCCATATCAGTCATATTATTTGATGTGTCGTTAAGAACAATGGCTGAACTTTTATGGAAGTTGATTTTTAGGCCCGATAAGAGTTCAAAGTTAAATAAGTTAATTTTAAGGAAATAAATATTGCAGAGTAAGAGGGTGTCAACTGCATATTGTAATGAACTTACCCCATTTGGAATGGTTTCGTTTCCTATGCTAGGAAGAATGTTATTTCTGGTTGTAAGGGATAAAACTCCGTAGAAAACATCAGCCGCAAGGTCAAACATGAAGGGTGATAGGGGATCCCCTTGACGAAGGCCTCTCTTCGAATGAATTTTGTTTCTTTTAATGCCATTCGCAAGAATAGAAGACTCTCTAGACTATAGGATAAGGCTAATCCAGGAAATCCATTTATCTATGAATCCTCTGGTTTTAGGACATCAAGCAAGAAATCCAGTCTATTGAGTCAAAAGCTTTGGCCAAGTCTAATTTAAGCAGAGCGCACGATATTTATTTCTTTATGACAGTAGTTGATGAATTCTTGAGCTGTGGCAATCCCATCCAAGATGTATTTTCCATGGATGAAGATTGTTTGGGATTTATCAATTAAGTTACACATTTTATATTTTAGTCTGTTAGCTAGCACTTTAGTGATAATTTTAATAGAGTAGTTAATCAGAGAGATGAGTCTAAATTTAGATGGTTCTTCTGGATTTTCCTTTTTTGGAATTAAAATCACATCTGCCTGATTAAATCAACCCAATTGAAGATTACACATATGGAATTCTTCAAATAGGTGCATAACGTCATTTGTAATGATTGACCAGAATTTTTGATAGAAAATAATATGAAAGCCATCAGGTCCTGGAAAGTTGCCACTCGCAAGCCTTTTAATTGCTGTCCAGACTTCGGTCTTTGAAAATGGGCAGTTTAGATCGGTTCGAGATGTTTCTGTTCGGGTAAAGGGCTGGCGAGTTTACCCGGATTCTTCGTTTACTACTGCCGTAAATCTCCCTATACAAGTTGGTAAAAATAGTATTTAAATCATTCTATTCTGAATGTTCATTACTTTTAACTTTGATTGATTTTATGGTATTCCGACATCTTCTGCCATTGGCAATACGTGGAAGAATTTAGTGTTTTTGTCTCCCTCCTTGATCCATTGGAAGAGGGATCTTTGCTTCCACATAGTTTCTTCTTGGTCCACTGATCTGTTAAGCACGGTTTTCAAGTTAAGTAATCTAGAAATTTCATCCGTGGTTAGGTTTCTTTGTTCTCTTGTCATATCTAAATCAAGAATTTCATTAATAGTATTATGCTCTTTAATGGATATATTTCCGATAACATTTCTGTTCTAGTTCTTTAAAAAAGATCTCAGCTCTCTCAACTTGAAAACAAGATTTTTAGCGGCGTTATTTATAATTCTATTATCCAAAGAGTTCCATTCCAAAATTACAAGGTTTTCAAAGTTCTCTTCTTTAAGCCACATTTATTCAAATTTAAATGGCATGTTTGGGGGAAGCTAGTCATTAGTGTTGAGGATGATGAGGTAGTGATTGGAAAAAATATTGGCTAGTCCAACTGCCTTGGATAGTGGGAAGGAGTCCTCCTAGTCTTCGTTAATGAAGAACTTGTCTAAAAGATCCATCAAAGGAGCCTCTCTATAGTTAGACCAGATGAGTCTCCTACGATAAGCGGATGTTAAATAAGATTATTTTGGTAATGAAATCGTTAAATTCTTCCATGTTTACGAAGTTCCCTTCTCTAGGAGTTTCTCACCAATATATCTGGTCACATTGTAGTCTCCTCCTATGAGCCAAGGTCCGTATGAGAGGTTATGGAACTCTGTACACTCCACCCAAATAAGTTGTATTTGGATTCTATTATTTGGAGCATAAACATTGGTGATTTTAATAGTTTGGTTATTTATAAGGTCTTGCAAAATAATGTGAAGTGAATGGAAGTTAACTATCGGTTGAAGCAATTTAAATCAGTCTTCGCGCCATAACGATAAAATTCCCTTCGAGCTGTCAATGACTGGGGCGAATTCCCAATTAGTTAGGAGGCTTCCTTTAGTAGATTTAAAGAAGCTCTAGGTAGGTGATTCAATTTTTTATTCTTGAAGTAATGATAACTCTACCTTACTATCAATCAAAAATCTTTCAATTATACCTCTTTTTATGGATGAACCCAGACCTCAAACGTTCCAACTCAAAACTTTCATGTATGGTGGTTGTTGGCCCTCTTTAATTCTAAGATTTTAATATATCCAAAATTGGTGTCTACGTTGTTATAAATAAAACCGGAGTTCTTAGCTATATGATATGCCTGGCTAGAGCTAATCGAGTTTAAAACTATAGGTTTATAAGTACTCCCTAAAAGAACGTGCTTGCCTGGAACTATCAAATCTAACAACGACCCTGGTTGGAGAAGCATCGTACTCCTACGTACCAGCTCGCTAGACCAACTCCTCTTGGATTTATGCTTGGAGCAAGTGTTGTTAAGATCTCTCTAAACCAGCAAAGAAGCTGCAATTGTAGGAGAATCACGCATGTCCTACCCGTAGAATAAACAGTGTCACTTTCTACTACAAAGCCCATGGATGCTGCACGAACCGAAACAGCATGAGCACGAACTTGAGATGCTACACTTGAGCAATTGTAGACAGAGGCCAAAATGCCCATTTCTCTACAGCCAGCTGTTTCGAGACCCTCAACCGGAACCGAGGGAGATTCTAAATTCATGATGGGATCTGCAATTGTAACATCCTCCATTTTGAGGTGCAAAAATAACAGCTACAAATGCTGCAGTCATCTATAGTATTAATTCCCAGTGACAAAATGTGGTCATGTTAATGGTATTCATAATATTAGAAGCACTAGCATATGAAATAATTTAAACATAATTTCAAAAACAACTTTTCTCATTACATTTTGTAACGGTTGGGATTTTCGACTCTTGAAAATCGACACTAATACATCCTCGATATTCACGTGCCGCAAATCCAAATGTCGGAAAGCCCGATTGTTAGAGGAAAAAGAAAATAAAGATAGAACAGAATCTCATACGAATGGAATAACATATATTATTTCAGTATATAATCTTTACAGTGGAAATTTTTGAATACAATATCAGAGCCTAACCTAGATTCAACCTGGAAATTTATAAACCCTTGTCCTTACAAATGCTGAAAACTAAAAACAAATGCAACAGATGTAGCGAATAATAGAATACGTCCATACGTTGATGAATATCTCCAGCTCTCCTTTGGAAACTCCAAGTGTCTTCTAATAAACCTGAAACTACTCGGATCTAACCCGAGTATTAAAAATACCCAGATCAAGCTTGATAAACCAGCATGAGATACTCAAAATTTTTAATGTATAGATCATGCTGATGTCGACCAAAACCTTTGAAAAGAAGGGTATTTCATTAGGCCACACCCACATATAAATATGGATGGGTTTTTACCTTATGATAACCAAAATACTTTATACGAAAAATCACTTTGATATTATCAGTTTGAAAACACTTTCTAATAATTATATATATAAAGAAAGCATCAATACCCAGACTATGGTAATATATCCGGACTAGGTCAACAGAATATACTGTATGGATTATATGATATCAAAAGGGGTAGTTGAAATGTTTGCAAAGCATTACAACTATTTTGGGACTACAATCAAAACCGTAAATCTCGTATTTGGAATTGGATTTCCAACATGATATGGAACTAGAGGCCTTTTCCTTCCATAAATGCATAACAAACGTAGTTCCTCTCGTGACATTATCACTTGTCTCAAGCTAGCCACTTGGAACCGCACTTGCTACACTACTACGGTATAGAGTATTACTCAGTGGCTTTACACGAACTCCCTTAGCCTCTAATACTTGTCTATTTCATCATCTTAAGGCAACAAATGCATTGCAGCAACAGATGACTTTCATTCCTCATAACCGATAGCTCAAAATATGTCCTGTAGACCATATAGTATCCCGTATCATTCCTGCGATGTGAGGTTCGCCAGGCTACATTTCACAAAGCCATGCTTTTTCAATAAGCCATGTTTGATCATAACAGGTTCCACTTTGAATGCCACATTGCCATTCTTCAGTTACTATTGACTTTCACAAACATATAACTTTTGAGCTCGTACGTCTCAGAGAAGGGTGTTAAGCTAAGAGAAGTTGCCTTCTGCGCCACCAAACATATGTATGTTTATAAAAGTCAACATTTGTGATCTCAAAAATGCAATGTTAAACATTCATCCATACAAGTTTGTTCTAGGACTGAACGAAACCAAAGGCACTCCTCCTACTACATCATGTTAGGAATTATCCCTAGGATTAGTAGCAATTAGTCCTTGTAATCAAAGATTTCAAAACACGATAGGACCGCTGCTATATAAATATCTCTATATTGAGAGTGACCCATAGAATGTCAACAAGCAGTCCTTCCACTATGAAAATCTTCAGTCTTCAATACAACGAAGATTTCGGAATGTAGACACCACTATCATATAAATATAGTATGGGGTAAACCCCGGGACTTGTGACAGAAATCGCTACATTTTGAAGATCTTCGGTCTTCAATAACCATCATCTTCAACACTCTTCACCTCCAAATGCATACATTGGTTCGAAGTGGTTTTCGGATAGGAATCACCCTGATCCGACCTCGGTTTTTCCAAACCAATCATCGATTAAAAAGATGTTAAGCTCGTATGTGATTATCAATCATCATTTAATTTAATTCATCTTTTTATTCATTCATAAATATCTTAGAGAGACATATTATTAAATTATTCCATTTATCTTCTTAATAGTACATGGAATCACTAAGCTTCGTTTATCAAATCCTTTGGTTAAGTAAAACCCTTTTAAAATCTGGAATAATTCTAAATCGTTTCACTTTATTTACTTAGATAAAACATTTCCAAATTATTTATTTAAATCTCCTATGTGAAATAATTATTAAGTAAAAAGGATCATGAAAATTATACTAATTCTACTCAATATCAATTTCCGTATTCAACCTTTACTATCCGTCGAATAACGGTGAAATCATCTTTTAAATTCACACGGATAGTACAGATTCCTTCCTCGGAATTTAATACCAAGTATAGGAAGATTTTTTTTCTATGCAATACAAGTTGTTTGAATTTGGAAAATTATATCTTTTATACTTTAGGAAATTTTGATCCGAGTAAATCAGATTTATTATCCCTACCATCGGGCCAGTTCGGGTAGCTAGGGAGGGCAGGCAACCGGTTTC
Source organism: Allium fistulosum (assembly GCA_030737815.1). Taxonomy (NCBI): domain Eukaryota; kingdom Viridiplantae; phylum Streptophyta; class Magnoliopsida; order Asparagales; family Amaryllidaceae; genus Allium; species Allium fistulosum. The sequence continues at coordinate 445,528,982 of CM060901.1, read as the reverse complement.
CCAAACCTAAGCCTAAAGGTTACCTCTATGTCACCCATAAGCTAGTCAAGTTATTTGATCGCCTCTAAATCTTTTAACATATTTAATTAAATTTTAATTATTTTATAGCATTGGGCTTTCCCTTCGATCTGTTCCATTCCTCGGTCGAATTTTTTGTGATACTTACAAATGGAACAAATGTACTAGTCGTTTCCACATACTCATTTTTAAATCTCTCAATCATCTTTAAATTACTTAATTATTTATTTGAAAACATTCACAAAAGATCCAGGAAAGAATAATTAAGTAAAACCATTATATGCAAATGTTATTAAAAAGGGTTGCGAAAAAGTGCTGCAAATAGTGTTTAAAAAGCTTATTTGGTTAAAACAATTTTTCTATCATTTTGGAAATTAATTTATATAACTCAAATCTCTTTTAAAACATTTTAATAGATTTATAAAATTTATTTCATAGTTTTAAACATTTACAAATATTCATTTTTAATTAATTTCAAATTCGGGTTTTAAACTCCAAAACCGCGATTTTTCTAAAAACTTATTTTGGGCTTATTTAAAAATTGACAAGATGAAAATTTTATTTTCTTTCTTAATTTAAAAACTATGGATATAATAGTCTGGAATATTATCATCTCGAAGAATTTCAAGCTATATTCCATTCTCTTCACTTATTTGAATTCTATGGCGCAAAATCACAAACTACCGTTACGCGACGCGCTAGTTTTAACTTGTTTTTCAATTCTTTCCAAATTTCGTGGAAACACTCCTAAATGTTTATAAAACATTTCTAGATCATTTAAAACTCATTTAAACAAATACTTTTCATATTTCAAAACTCATTATCCCTTTTATTTCATATTATATTATTATATTATTATAATATTCATTTTAACTCTTTTTTAGATGTTTAAACCCAATAAGAGGCTAAACAATTTCCATACACATCTTTATATGTAATTAATTCTCATTTAATAAATATGGTTAATTACTAACCATTACTCTTATCCTTTATCAAACCAAGTAATCATCCATATTAACATCCATATATCCAACAAGTAATCAACCAAGTAATCAAACATTTAATCATCCAATATATTTAAACTTTCAAATCATTATACTTGAAATAATTTAGAGATTAATTAGTAAAAATGTGAGTAACCATTAACCAAATCGTTTCACTTCCTACCAACATTCATTTAATCCAACATTTCACTTAAACTTTTGTTAACTTCAACTAATCATCATCTACTCCATTCCTCCTATCGCCTAGGAACGAATCCGACGACACTTCATTCCAATATTTTCACTTCGAAGCTTTCCAAACTTTTTATTCTCTTCAAAATAAGCTCGGCCTAGCCTTGCATGGGTGGTGGAGCTCGGCCGTAGTGATGACGGTGGTAGTCGTGTACTTAGAAGAGAAAGAGGTGGAGTTTGGACTTGCTTTTGAAGTGGAATACTATATTTTTTACTTTATTCTTTTTTTCTACTTTTTTTTACCATTATTTTCCCAAAGAAAGAAGTCATTATCTCTCTAGAGAAGAAGAGGCTATTATTATTTATTCTACAAAACACGATTATCTATTTAAAATAATCCTATATTTGAATATTTAAAATTAATTAAATATTCCAATTCAAAGTGATAAAATTACGGGTCGTTACACATTTCCAATCAGCATTTCATATTCGTTATATAATCCCAAAACGTTGCCCAAGTTCAGATAAAATATAACTATTACAAATTATGCTAAGAGCGACATATAAAAATGCTTCTTTGGATGATCAGAGTTACTAAATAGATAAATACGTCTACTGCCAATACATTCATACAATAACTGACATGACATAGGAAATAATAAATATAAATAGACTCCTATATAGATAGCTTCTGCCTCCTGCATGTCTTTGGAAGCTTTATTCGTCGAACCTACCTAACTTGAAAGACCCTTACTCCCGGCCTACTCATATCAAATTTTGAGCACCCGAGAGATTACGGGGAAAATATAAACTCCGAGTCAGACAATAAGCTTGGTGTGAATAATAATATGACATATCAGTTAACTGATATCTAGTGAGACCACATCATTAAGCGGAACGTGTTTTCCCCTTATTAGTACCCTTTAAAAATATATCTTTTGCAAATCATAGTCCTCCAACCAAACTGGTTAAAATAACAATATAACAATGTAACAACAATAGGTATGCATGCAACCCGGGCTTGAATATCCATCAAATCAGTGGACTACCTATCCCACTATTAATTTTTCATAAGATAACTATCAACCTACATGGCTGACTCGGGCCTACAGGATCTATAAAATTTTCTAACCATACTGTTAAAAGAAAACTGGACAGTCTGCCCGAAACTTACTATTCCTAGGGTCAACTGAACTTAATGGTTTTGCGGGCTCACCAATAACCTAACTCATATTCATGTATTCGTTTCTATGCGTACACCTACTTTTAGTCTTACCAGTGACATATCCCAATGCCTTGGAATTTTGGACTAATATCAGCTAGGGGCTAACAACTGAAGTATAGGGCACGACCCTACACCAGTCTCATCTGGATTTCTAATCTTTGAGTCATTTCATCCTATTATAACTTACTCAAAAATGATAAGAACAATAATCTCTTTACCAAAATACTGGGCTAAGCACCCTTATTATTTCCTTGAAAACATACTTCTTTACAAATGATTTACCCCTTGAAATCATATTTAAAACAAGGAATATAACCCTTCATTTTATCTTAAAATAATTATTCCATGATATATATATATATATATATATATATATGCTTTAATAAACCATTTGGGCCTTCGCCCCTGGAAACATAGGCCGTAAGACCAAAACCAAAAATCTTGAATAATAATAAAGCTCGGCGACCTCTTCGTCATTAGGGTCTTCGCCCTCTTTAACATAAAACTAAGTTAAAGCTTTTAAATTTTAAAACACAAGGCCAAAGATATACACTTTGCACTTCTTATAGCATCGAAGTCGAAGAGAGTAAAATTGGTTTATATAAATTAAAACCTAGAAAAGATTAAGGTCGAAGTCATTAATCTCCGCGTTACTGCCTTAAAATAGTGGCTCTATTAGAGTCATAATCATTAGGAACGACAACAAAGCCTCTTCAAAAACAATGGTTAAATGTTAAAGAATAAAGCGACGACCATTAGGGTTGAAGCGATAAAATGTAGAGTTGTTTATCAAAATAGTGCGACGTTGTTATCGTCGTTATAAACCTCTTTGAAAGTGTTGGGGGTCGGCAACTCTATTAAAATAAGCGGTGAAATGTCATTTACACAAAATGTGGCACTCAAAACTCGTTGAAAATGTCATCATCAAAGACCATCGCATCGCCTTTAATGTTATGTCTCTGACTTCGATCTAGATCGATCCTTTCCATACCAATTCGCATTGAAATCCTAAGTATAATCCTGGTTAATGTTAAAGATGTTGGGAGGCAAAGAGATAGATGGCGACGTTGTCATTGTTGATGTGGCAAAATAGTAATTATCATGAAAACTGCAAATTTACTAATAAAAGCAATTTCGTTTCTACCACCCCTATTATTTGTCAAATTTCTGTTGGATAACAAAAATTTATCAATTCTCTTTACCACAAATCTGCCACATACAATAATTTTTGTACCAAAACATTTTACATTTGAACCCTTAATTTTAATATCTCAATTGAACAATTAAGCCCTTCTAGCTTAATTTTTTTTATTAATCATACTTAAACACTTGTGAAAAATCCTTAAAAAACACAATATATCAAATTAATCAAATTTTCCAATATATAAAAATTTCGAGGCTAGAAACTTTATTTAATTATTATTAATATAAAATCCGAAATAACCCATTTTCCACCCTTAGAAAATTCATAGAAAAGTCATACTTGCTTGGAAAATTATGAAATCAAAAAAATGCTTCTAAAATAATGTTATTAACATCATAATAAAATTTCAAGACATTTGGGTGTCATACGATAGGTTTTCCAACTCAAACATATCACTAAATTTCATAAATAAATTCTATAATTCACCAAAAGCATATAACCCTTCAAACTATCATAACATGGCATAATATAAGCCAAAGATTTTGATATGTTACCTCGCCTTTTGGACAAGGCCGGGATACCAACAAATTGGGTAAAAAGGATGGATACCAGGATTAGGGATCGATTGGGAAATAAGGCTACGATCGATACCATCAAAATTGGACCAAGCTCCGATCAAGGTGAGATCAATTGGGAATGGCAAGCAAGGCTTGGAAAGGCTACATTTCAAATTTTGGGTCAATCGGAGTTTGTATGCTCAAGTTATGGATGGATCAATGTTGAAGAGAAATGGTTAGCATCGATACATTTGGATGAATATTGTTCGTATCGATCAACATGGATTACTTTGGATCGATGGATATCGTTCGTATCGATATGGTCCATATCGATTGAGGGATATCAAGATGGGTACGATAGTAGTTCGTATCGATCAGGGATGGACTCAGCAGTTCAATTTGGATCGATGGTTTCGTATCGATCGCTACGGGCATAGATAAGGGAAATGCACTTGGAACTTCACTTTGGATCAGTCACAGTGCGTATCGATCATTTTCCTGATCGATACGAAATGCTACGCTTGGGATCGATACGAACAAGGGAGTAGCCGATTGGTACGAAGAAGCAAAGCTCGGATCGATAAGAAGGATAGATATGGACTTGATGGATACGAAGGAACGTGTTTCCCAGGGCGGCATTAGATTGATAGGAAGAAGGGGAGTATGATGGATACGAACAACATGGCGATGTATATGAATTGATGTACGCAAAAGCGATGGATATGCACTGTTCGATGGATATGAAGGTTCCAGCCTACTCGCAAATGCAAACTTGGATCGATCATAACTCTCATTCTACAAGTCAAATGCTATGAAATTTTCACAGAAGCTTGCTTATGAACACAGGAACGTCCATGATCGATCGCAACTCAAATGGAGCCAATTTGGATCGATACGAATTATACTTGGATTGATCCCAAATCACTCTGGATCGATCTGGCGGGCCCATCTGCGCAAGAGAAAAGGTGTTCCAGGTTTTGGGGCGAATATTTTCGGATCTACACCTATAAATAGCAGTACTATGGCAACTAAAAGGGGGTCTTCTTCTGCTCTTTATGCCGAAACTCTGATATTTTGTTCATTGATATTCGAAGGCTTGTAATTGTAATCTCAATACAAAAGGAATAAATGGATTGATTCAAAGTGGACGTAGGCCGGAGATAGCCGAACCACCATAAACCCTGAGTTCTTTTCTTTCATGCTCATTTTAATTTTGCTATTTCTTCATTTTTATTCTCTACATTATCCGGATATGAGATTTGTGTTAAGATATTGAGGATTTGTGTATAAACACTGGTGCTTTCACTATATTCGGGGTTACATGATGTATACTTTAAAATGAAAATAACATCTAAAACATGAGATGCATAGCTATTTTTCACCTTGTATTGATTAATAAGGTTAAGTTTGTAGTTACCTTGATTCCCCTAAGCTTTTACTTATTTCTCTAGCTTATCCTCTCTTGGTTTCTTTCTAGCAATGGATGGCCTAGGTTTCCTTTAGTTTGTGAAAGTATAAATGAAATGAAGGAGAACAAATGTTTATATATTTAGGGAATTCACCCTTTTCCCAATTTTCCTTTATCATAATTTCCTCCATCTTATTAATATCCTTATTAATTTTATTTGTTCATTCATTAAGGCATAACCCCTTAGTAATTACCAAATCTTAATCCTCTTAGCCATTTACATTATTTTATTCAATTTATCTAATTAAATACCATAAATAATGTTAATTAAAATTAGGGTTGTTACAGTGGTGTCACCTGACATTGCATCATTGTTATCACCAGTGCACGTAGTGCCACCTGACATGAAACAACGATATATATCCAGGTCCAGAGTCAATGGACCTATCCTGCATTCCAAGTCCACATCGGTAAAAGGGATGTAGATGTTGTCAAGAGAACTGTATGTATCAGCCTTGGCTAAGGCATCATTGTAAAGCTGGTTCTCCTTTTCTTCTAAACACTTTGATGTAGGGGATGACTTTTCGGTAGTGACCAAGTTTCCGACTATTATTAGGAACTTCTTGGAGAGACAAAGAAGACTATCACAAACTTCTCCTTCAGTAGAACTCCGGATCTGATTCCTGAGCTCCAGATAGCTAATGTTGAATCCAAACATATAGTCAAAGGCTTCTAGAGAATACGATCTAGAAGGAGGGTTAACTTCTTAATGATTTGATAGAGAACTACGTGGAGCACAAATTGTTATGTGATCGGCATGGAGAGGGCCGCATCTACTTTGCATGTGTCTGAATTTCCCACAAAGAAAGCATCCGACCGGATCTCGACAAACTATGGCACAATGATTCTTATCCCTACAGCGATAGCGCATCACTTTAAGGTTGTGATTGACTTGGAGAATCCAAGGACAGTGAGGGGTGGCTGAAGGACACAGGGGATCTGGGGCTTGAAGGCCAGAACAAGGTTGTGGGCTGCGTTGGACGCTGGGTATGTAAGAGACTTGGGCGTATCTAATTTGGGGATGAGGGGTGATGGAAGATTTGAAAGCTTCGACATTGGACCTAGGGTTTATGGGAAAGGAAAATTGTGGCAAGTCATTTAAGGTTAAGTGGGTAGATTAGATTTGATGGGATGAGGTGGGTTGCAGAATCAAATCTAGCGGTCTATGCTTTTGAGGGGAGTTCTGGTTCGACAATAAGGATTTGAGAGGTAGGAGAAGCAATTGTTAAATGGGAGGTTGTTCACTAAAGAAGAATTCAAACATGGGGGTGGAGAAGCAGTTGTTAACGGCCGGAAAAGAAGAGAAGATTGTCACCATTATTGCAAGTATTTTTTATCACAAATTTTTCATTGAAGATTTGATTCGAAAGAAAAGGTTGCAGTAGCATGTTTGTGACAACTCGCATGTCTCGACAAGCACCAAACCAAAACTCGATGTGGCTTTCGGCCTCATTTGTTTTAAAAATGCGGATTATGGAGTTTTTAACCTTTAACATTTTAGATATTAAGATAAGAAGATATAATCCAAGATATACTAAACTTTTAGAACTCTTAGCGAAACGAATAAACCAGATATAACATAGAAAAATGTCCATCTTAGAAAATATCCAAATCACGGTCTCAAAAAAATCAGTATGTGGTCCAATATAGAGTACATACAAAAATATCTCTCAAAGTCCAATACAAGGAAATAAAATATAGATATTATAGAATAATACATGGAGAGTAAATATGATAAAAGTAGTCTCCAAAGATATGCATGACTCTTCAAGTTTAAATAATGGGTCAATCACCTGCTGCCATGTCCGCCTGTGGTGGGGAAAAGATGGAAAAGGAATGAATTGGATAATGGTCTAGTGAATGAGTACAAATTTAATATGTGATGATCATGTGAAGTTAACTTCAAACTATTCTAAGTGACAAAAGGCGCATTACAAGTGTCCGTGAAGTCCTAAGGTCCAATACCTAAGGGTTCTTATCTAACACAATGGGTCGAACTACATATCGAACCTCACATTAATGACCGACCAATGCCACAAGAGTCATCCAATAAGAAAATACTATCCTTAGGTGACTATGGGAACTACTCTCCCATGAGTACCTATACCATCACTACGCCTAGAGAGGGAGGACCCAAAATGCAAACTCATTGTATGACTCATCGTATGCACCTGTGTCCATCTCTCGATCGTAGTGCTAAATGCCTGTTGCTGTACTACACCAGCGTCCAACTATACCACGTCATGTCAGATCCGTGTGTACTAGAACTCCCATTAAACTGGACTCTTTTCTATTCTATAACCTCTTATCATGCTGCACCGGGGCTGACTGTCCATACAAAATCCCCCATTAGCGCTGGGCTTACTCAACTGACATCTCCCTCAGTGTTGCGCATCCACCGTAGAACTCCTCTTAAGTGTCTGCGAAATACATCTCCCTAGTCGACTCCCAACTCTCAATCTATGAAATACATCACCCTAGTCGACTCCTAACTCTCAATCTGCAAAATATATCACTCCAGTCGATGCTTGATTCTCAATTGGGTATTTAACCATTACCCAATAGCACGATGACGTAATGTCCTTTGGTAGGTAATTGACTTCCTTAAAATTTCTAGCATGTGCACTTAGCCCAAAATAGCCTCAAACAAACAATTTCCATTTATATAATTTTTAACTGAAATCATATAATTTTTAACTGAAATCATATAATTTTTAACAGAAATCACAATCATAATCTACAGTTTTCATTACGAACGGTCGACGTCTTAGGGTCCAGTGTCGACCGTACACAAACAATATTTAGGGTTTTTGTGATTTTAATTGTCGACTTTTATTCGGTGTTTAATCAATGTCATTAGTAGTTATTGGTGAACCCTAATTACTAAATGAACGGTCTAATTATTAATTTGCAATTCAATTTAGGGTTTGGGGTTTGTGATTCAAGTGTAAAACGGGGTGTACACATCAATATCCAAGTAACAGTTTACTGTAGTTCTTATTTAAGATTATAGATTTCAAGTTAGGGTTTTACATATTAAATTTGGGTTTCTAACATCCTAAATCAATTATTACATATTCAATTTGGGTTTCTAACATCTAAAATTAATTAAAATAGTCTAAACCTAACTATAATAATCATGTTATCAAAGTTGTCCTCACTCACCTCAGGCCTAAGCTCTTCTTATTGCTCTTGCCTGAGAATCGCCTCTTAATCCTCTAGCTCTACTTGCTCCACCTTGATTTCAACACTTGTATTCTTCTATGTTGATATAGTATGATTTTTAAGAAAATTTGTTTAGAGTGGTGGAAGAGAGAAAATTTTTGGCAGCATTGTGTTACTATATTTTGTTAAGTGAGTTTTAGGGTTAGATTAGGCTAGTATTTATAGGGTTCCAAACTAATCTGGGCTGTTAGATTCAGGTTAGAGAATCTTTTCTGAAATCGGGTTCGCTCATCAACAACTTACGTGCAAAGAAAGTCATCCAGCCCGTTCGAACACGTCATAGGCAATCGACAACGCTTGATTTTACATGACTCACGACCGACCGCTACTCCTCCTAGGTCGACGGCTACCAGTTGGCATTCGACCACCATGGGTCGACCGGTTCTGGTGCAAATTTCTAAATTTTTAATTTTTAATTTCTTATTCTATTTCCAATTCTTCTAACGCCCGTATCTTCTCCTTATTAACTCCGATTTCAAAGTGTTATATATTAAAATCGTCCAGAAAATCGCTACAAACACAATATTGCAAGTTTCGTAGCCAAATTCGAACATTTGAGAAAATTTTCTTCTTAGTCCTTGTCCTATTTTAAATTTAATTTTCTTATTAGATTTCTTATTAAATTTTTTAGGTGTTACATTCTCCTCCTCTAAAAGGATTTCATCCCCAAAATCTCAAGGGACGGAAAAATTTGACTCATACACATCAACCAATAGCTACAACTGTCTACTCATACATCATCCATGAGCAATCATCGTCTTTAGAAATTTTCAAATGCAATATGATATATATATATGCCATGTGAAATGCATGTGAACCTATTCTAATGCAAAAGAGTATGCGTTCTACTGATTCAGTCGACCTCTTGTCATGCATCCAAATGTATGCAACATCCTAAGTAAAAATACTTGCAATTCTATATGTGTGCATAATCATACAACTCATATGCAACATCCATATGCATAATATCCACTAGCACAACAAAAATCAAGAGATAACATGCTATCAAGTGTGATTGTGTGTTTATACTTAGAGGATATGTTATCCTAACGTGCAAAAGCGAACAACTCAAACAATACACTCGAATACATCCATCAGCATCCATCATCCATAACATGTCATATCGACATATTTACAATCATTCTTACCATCCAATGGTTCTAACTAAAGGGTATACCACATAAGTCCTACAAGAAATCTATACTTATAAGAATTAAAATGGAAATGTACCAACAAAAAGTTGTGGGTGGGTAGCTCGAATCTTCTCCTTGGGCTCCCATGAACTTTCCGCTGGGTCATCTCCCCATTGGACTTTAACAAGTCTTACTTCCTTGTTGAGGAGTTGCTTCATGCCATGCTCTAGAATACGAGTGGGTGCATGGTGAACAAGTGACTCCCGCTCAACCTCCACCTTCTCTAGCTGACTCGGCTCGACCATGGTAACTGTATCGTGTAAGCACATTCGCAAGTGTAACACATGGAAAACATCATGCATCCTCGCTAATTTTTCTAGAAGCTCCACTCTATATGCCAACTTCCCTACTCTAGCCACTATCGGGAAGGTCTTACAAATCTCAGTGCTATCGTTTCTTATCTACCAAACCTCATAACATGCCTAAGGGTTGAAACCTTCACAAATGCCATATCTCCCACTGTGATCTCTAAATCTGTATGTCTCCCGTCAGCATAAGATTTTTGCCTATCCTAAGAAGCCTTCATTCTTTTAAGGATCAGATCCACCTTCTATGGTGTCTCCCTCACCATATCTAGCCTAAGAATAATCCTATCTGTCATATCCCACCAATAAGATGGTGATCTACAGGGTCTATCAAACAACACCTCGTATGGTGTCATCCTAATGCTCACCTGATAGCTATTATCATAGGTAAACTCCACTAACAGCAAGTGATTTTCCAAAGAACCTCCAAAGTCTATAATGCACATCCATAGCAAATCCTCCAAACCTCGATTTACTCTCCCTGTCTATCCATTGGTCTATGGATGATATGTGTTACTCAAACTCAACTAAGTCCCTGGTGCCTCTTGTAGACTCCTCCAGCATTTGCTGGTGAAAAGAGGATCTTGGTCGTAAACTATACTCATATAAACTCCAGGTAACCTATCGACCTCCCTCAGGTATATAGCTCCGATGATGTTGTCATCCTAGTACTCCTCACTTGTGTGAAATGAGCGCACTTAGTCAACCAATCGATTATGACCCAAATGCTCTCATTCCCTCTCTTACTCCTCGATAAATCATCTATGAAGTCCATGGAAAGACTCTCCCACTTCCGTTGAGGAATATCTAATATTGCAACAATCCTCATGGCTTCTTTTGCTTTGCCTTTACCCACTGGCAAGTCATACATCTAGCTACGTACTCAGCTACTTGCTTCTTCATACTGATTTAATAGAAAACTCCCTTTATGTCGTGATACTTCTTGTCACTACTAGGATGAATGGTCATCCTAGAATGGTAGGATTCAGCTAGTATCTCATTTACCAAATCCATACGACGTGGAACACAAAGCCTATCATCCTTCTGTAACCATCCTCCCGAGTCAATGGCATAATGCCTCAAATGACTCGATGACCCTCCTTTACTAATCTTTCAAAAATATCAACTAGCTCCTTATCCTCCTTCTGCCTAGATCCAATATGCTTCATCAATATAGGTTGAACATTTAAAGCTGCTAGTAATCCTGTGGTAATTTCTGATGATGGTTGGAAATCAAAGGTAGAAATATAATTCAAATGTCTTCACTCCAAGAACAAAGGACTCAACATTGCATGCTGTCGACCCAAAGCATCAGCCATTACATTACCCTTGCTCGAGGTATAAGAGATATCGAAGTCATACAATGCCAAGAACTCCATCCACCTTTGACGCCTCAAATTCAAGTCATTTAGGAGAACAAATACTTTAAGGACATATAATTCGTATATAGCTCAAACCACTCTCCTAAAAGGTAATACCTTCATGACTTGAGCGCAAAAACAATGGCCGCCAACCCAAGATCATGGGCAGGGTAGTCTCTGTCATAGGTCTTCAGCTACCGACTCGCATAACTCACCACCCATCCTTTTTGTATCAACACCGCGCCTAACCACATACCATAGGCGCCGATATAAACTATAAATGGCTTTATCCCATTCAGTTGTACCAAAACTGGTGCACTAGTCAATGTCTCCTTCAACTTGATAAAAGCATTTTTGCACTTAGTATCCTACAAGAAAACTAGATTCTTCTTAGTTGCCAATCTTGAACTACCGCCACCTTACTTAGGATCAACTGCTAAGCTATTTTTTGAGATGATGTGTCCCTAAAACATGCACTTCCTTTCTCTAAAAGTGGCACTTAGAAACATTCCCTTAAGCTTATGCGCATGGAGTGTATCAAGCTCCTCTTCCAAATACAATGCATTCTCCTCCTCACTCCTCGAATAGAATATGATATCATCCATAAATACTATAATGAAATTATTAAGCAACCCTCTGAAAAATCAACTCATCAAATAAACAAAGTAGGCAGTGCATTGGCCAATCCAAAAGGCATGATAAACCGCTCATACAATTCGACAAGTGTATGGAATGCCATCTTCTGAATACTGTCCTCGATACACACAGCTGATGGAATCCGATAGGCAAATCCAACTGAGTGAATACTCTAGCTTTGACTGATTGATTAAAGAGATCGTCTATATGGGGCAAAGGATAATGATTTTTCTTTGTCAATTTATCTAGCTCCCTATAATCGATGTAGAGTCTAAGAGAACCATTAGGCCGATCATTCCTGATGGTCGAGTTAGGTACGCCGATTGTTATGGTGGGCCCCTATGGACCTAGAGAGCCTTCTGTTGAAATCTTTGCAAAATATCTCATCATCCCTTCCTATAAATATATGCCCCATGGTTCATTTTAAGGAACTTTTACACTGTTGGTTACCTATTCCTTATTGTAATCAAGTTTCTCCTATACCTTGCTGCTATAATTAGATTATTAGTTAATTAATAAAGATAAACGTCAAAGTGGACGTAGGCATACAACGCCGAACCACTATAGATCTCTGTGTCCTTGATTATTATTTTATTTGCTATTAGTTTATTCTGCTCCTCAATTTCAATTTTACTTTCTTCATTTACTTCTCTACATAAATCTATTCTTGAGTGTTTGTGACAAATTTGGTTGCAAACATTTTGGTGCTTCCACTGAGAACCCTGATTCTCAACCTGCAAGGATCCCCTTCGTTGCTACCAGATTGGATAAATCCCTCGAGGAGATCCATTGTTATCTTCATAAATTTACTTATACTACTCAGATTTGCTGAAATCTAAGTAAGGAGATTGATGATGGTGAGACATACCAGATCCACTACTCAGAACGTGGATGGAAATGAGACTGATAGCATTCAACAAGAAGACCCAAGCAATCAACCAACAAATGTGAATACTAATCCGATTGAAATTCAGAATCCTACCGATTCTATTACTAGAGCTAAATTTCATAATTTAATGAGAGAGCTGATGGAGAGTCGTCGATGGCTAAATTAGTAGATTCAGACCAACATCGACTTGATGAACCAAATCAATCAGCAGCAACGGTGCAAAGCTAGGAGGGATCCCACTCCTCACTCGATGTCGGAAGGCTCTAGCTCATTGGATGGATACCACATACATAGGCGTCGTAGAACTGATGGATACCATGCAAAAACTTCAGGGCGTTAATAGGTAGACCATTGTGGTTTGCCAAGAATGATTAGTGTTGGTCCCTCCGCAAGAGAAGGAAATTTACCTATGCACACTAGGATTTAAACTGAAGTTGCTACGGTTAATTTGGATGATGGAGTCTAAACGAATGTCGACCGGGTTCTGCCCTAGGATGATGGTGAAATCAATGTACAAGATGCACGTTGCGAAGATGGTGGCAGAAGAAGACATGAAACGGCCCACGGACATCGACCGGACTATACACGTGAGGTGGAACACGACCACCGCTTAGTACCACCCATAAAAATGCCGGATTTATCGGTAATTATCAGATAGTTGGTGAGAGAGAACCAAGGCTTGACTAACGATGACTGGGGAATCTCGAGAAGCCATACCCCTTTCACGGATAATGTTTTACACATAGAATACCCGAGGAAATTCAACATGCCATCAATGCTTGCCTACGAGGGAAAAACCGACTTCAGGCAGCATATTATGAGGTATGAATGACCGATGGACTCTGTGTGAGCCAATGATGCGACCAAGTGCAGATGCTTTTCTATAACCCTTTCCGGAATAGCGATAATGTGTTCACGAGACTCCCCCCATAATCAATTTCCAGATTCGATGAATTGGCAACCAAGTCTGTGAAGCAATTCTGAATGCACGCAACTTGTCCCAAAGACATGATGTCCCTTTCCAGTGTGATCCAAGCTCCAGGGGAGTTGTTGAAAGATTATTTGGAGAGATTTCATATACCTACTATAGAGGTCAATCATCCGAATGATCATGCAATACTCATGGCTGTGACAAGAGGGATTGATCTAGAGTCAGAGTTTGGCGATTGGCTAGCTGGTAGACCGCCTGCCACATTAGAGCGCTTTTATTCAAAGGCAGCTTAGTTTCTGAGAAAGGAGGAAGCCAGGTCCACCAGAAAAAATAATGTCGCGAGACCGAGCGAAGAAGCAGTACAAAGTAACATCGCAATAAAATAGTCTGATGATAGTTCTTGAAAAGTCCAAGTGAACGTTTAGAATAAGACAAATCAACAAAAGAGAGGCAGAGATAGGAATTGAGAGAGAAAACATGATTCTGGAAGGTTGAAGCCTAGGATTCCAATGTATGATAATTACACGCCGTTGAATACGTCCCTGGAAAATATATATCTATCCAATTGCAATACTATGCAGTATAGGAAGCTGCCTCCAAAAGTGTCGTCATAGAGACAGAAGCAGACTGGGAAATATTGTCATTTCATGAGTGTTATGAGCACAATACAAATGAATGCAAGCATCTCCAGGATGATATAGAAAAATTGATTCGGGAAAAGAAGTTACAACAGTTTGTGAAAGCCCCGCAGGATGGCGGTCAGGGAACTTCTGACCCCAATTGAGGATAAGCTCTGCGTAGGGTTGAGGAGCTTGCACGGACTGGTGGAAGACTGGTGATAAATATGATAGTCGGAGGACCACACCCGACGGGTAGGAGTTGGCAAGAAATGGAGCGTTATGCTAGCACGATTAGGCATGTAGATTTTGAATGCTGTTCGAATATGGAAGACGAGACTCCGGAAAAACAGCAACGTACAATGGCAGATGATATTATGTTTAAGAATAGGGATGCGGGAAAAGTAGAGGCTCCAATAATCGACCCGATGGTCATTTCAGCTATGATTGGTCCTGCATCAGTGAGAAGGATTTTGATTGATTGTGGAAGTTCAATGAATATAATTTTCAAAAAGGCATATGATTAGATGAGAATGGAAGCCAAAGATTTAAAACCATCTAAAGCTTGTATACATGGTTTTAATGGCGTTGCAACCAAAGCTGTTGATTATGTGGAATTGCCTGTTAAATTAGGAGAAGGTGAGCGAAGGAGAGTGCGAATCTTGCCGTTTATTATTTTGGATGTTGACTCTCCGTACAATGTTTTTCTGGGCCGAACGGCCCTGGCAGAATTACGGGCAGCTCTTGCCTCATGGTGTTTGACTTTGAAATTTCGGACAGACAATGATGTAGGAGTTGTTCATGGAAATCAGGCGACTGGACGTGCCTGTTATCTAATTGAGTTGAGGGAAGCTCAGCGCAAGGAGAAGGGTAAGGGTGTGGATAAAGCTGTCTGCATCCAAGTTGCCAATGATTGGCAATTGGTGCCTGAGCTATGGCTCGGGCGCCATAGTTGATTCTTTAGAGATATAGATCCGAGGGATGATGAAGAGGAGCCTAAAGAGACCAAGGTTGCACCGGTTGAGTTGACGATTGATATTACAATCAGCCATGACGACCCATCGCGAGTCCTAAATATTGGGTCACAGCTCAACCCTTTGATGATGAAGGAACTTGCTAGTTTTCTCCGAGAAAATCTAAATGTATTCGCTTGGACTCACTCTGACATGTGTGGAATCTCGCCTGCCTTTGGGAGCCATGTATTGAATATCGACCCAAAGTACGTTCCGGTGAAGCAAAAAGACGCGACATGGATCCGGAGAGATCTATCGCTCTCAAAGAGGAGGTGGATAACTAAAAGTCAACGGGTTTATCTACGACGCCCTCTACCCAGAATGGGCATCAAATCCTATGCTTGTGAAGAAGGCAAATGGGAAATTGAGAACATGCATTGATTAGTCAGATTTGAACAAGGCATGTCCTAAAGACAACTTTCCCCTTCCATGAATTGACCAGCTGGTGGATTCAACCGTAGGACATAAATTGCTACCTTTCATAGATGCATACTCAGGATATAACCAAATCCCGATGCATATCTCCAATCAGAAGTACACCAATTTCATTACCGACGTTGGATTATACTGTTACGTGGTAATGCCGTTTGGATTAAAGAATGTCGGAGCAACCTACCAGCGCTTATTTAATAGGATGTTTAAAGAGCAGATTGGAAAAACAATGGAAGTGTATATGGCTGATATGCTCGTGAAGTCACGACGATCAAGCCACCACATTAGAGACTTGGCGGAAATGTTTGACATCCTTTGACATTATAAGATGAAGATCAATCCTTTGAAATGTTCTTTTGGTGTCACATCAGGAAAATTCTTGGGCTTTATCGCAATGCACATGGAATAGAAGCTAATCCCGAGAAGATTCAAGTTATCCATGATATCCAAGCACCGAGAACCATTAAACAAGTGAAGAGCCTGAATGGAAAGGTTGCTGCCTTAAGTCGATTTATCTCTAGAGCTATCGATAAGTGCATTCCTTTCTTTGATTTGATTAGGAAAGGAAAAAGAAACTTTGAATGGTGCTAGGTTGTAAAGATGCATTTCAAGATTTGGTGAATCATTTGGAGAGACCTAATATCTTATCAAAGTTGGTGGATCATGAAGAGTTGTATATTTATTTGGCTGTATCGGCAGACGCTATAAGTGCCGCCTTGATTCATGAGGAGAGTCGGATCCAAAGGCCGATGTATTACGTTGGTAAACGGTTAACAGAAGCAGAAAGGAACTATCTGAAAATAGAAAAATTGGCATAATGTTTACTAATTGCATCGCGGAAGCTTCGTCCGTACTTCCAAGCATATCCGATCAATGTTTACATCGACCAGCCATTTTGACAGGTCCTACAGCGACCTAAGACGTCGGGTAGGTTACTCAAGTGGAATATTGAGCTCAGCCAATTCACTACAACAAAAAGGACTTTTTATAGCGTGTAAAAACCGCTATAAAAACTTTCTATAGCGATTCTATAATCGCCATAGATCAACATGTTGTAAAAAGTCTGGTAGATACTATAGCGTGTCATACTTGCAATGGAAAACGTATTTTTCTTGCCATCTAAAATAGGCCATATTGGTGAAACTGCTTTTCTATAGCATTATGAAACGTGTTATAGAACTTTTTATGACGCATTTTAGTTGCTATAAATATGTCGACATGCTATATTATTATAGCATTTGAACGCGCTATGGAATCATCGTGTCAACCTTTTATGACACATTGAAATGCTATAGAAAATTCATTACTATCTATTATAGCACCGTCTTATTGCTATGAAAACTATTTACTCTTTGCAAAATATTTTGTATAGCACTAACATGATGCTATAGTATAACAAAGCTGAAAGAATTTTCTTTTTATTGCATAGTTAGAACGCTATAAAAAAATTCTATTGCACATTTTTTGCTGCCATAACATTCAAAGCTTACAATTTCCAATTCTACTTATATATTATAACTCAAAAAACCACATTCATCACAAAAACTAAGTACACAAATTGAGTCATAAGCCAAATCACAAAATATATATATATATATATATATATCCATAATATTTCATACATGAAGAATTAAACATAAATATTTGTGATAAAAATTAAACATAAGTACACAAATTGAGTGTAGCATACCAAAACGATACATACTAAAAATATTTTAATGACCGTCGATAAGCATGACCGATTTAAAGGAGAAAGAGTGCGACATCATGTATCAACCTCAAAAGCATCATACAACACCTGTGAAGAAGAAACACAAACAATTAGTTTAAACAAGTACAGACGCAATTATGGAAACAGACTGTGAAAACTAAAAACTAGTACTTCTTTGAAAGGGTTTCTTGAATGGAATTATGTAATCATTTCCATATAAATTGACTTCTTTGAAAGGGTTTATGGAAACTAGTACTGGCCCGACTTTAGTCTTGAATGGAACAAATAAATGAGCATGTTAGATTACAGTGTATATATTGAAACAATTTGCAATAGAAGACTTACATAAATTAAATCCCGAGAGTATCTGTATTGTAAATTGTACAACACTGTTGCTTCATGCAAATAACTTAGTTGCATTAAATCGGTGCATCAAGAATTACAGGATTGGCAGGTAATAGAGTTTCTGCCTTCAAAGTCAATACCTGAAAATGTGAAAATAACAAAATGAGTACATGAGGCTTTGCATTTATGCATTCCTTATTATTGTATTTATAGAATGTTGCATACCCCGCCCTCAGGAAGAGATATTATGGATTCTTGATTAGAAGAGAATATAATTTTCCATAATGCCCAAGTTCCATTTGCAGTTGACACCAAGCTTGAAGATTCTGAAACAGAAAATATAGAAACAATCAATAGATTGTGTTTTATTTTCAGAACTTTTAACAACATGTCACAAACTGACACACTTGGTATGATTGGAAATTTATAAACCTAATGATATTTACACACTAGTGATTTGGATATCGCATTCAATGTACATATATATCAAAGTTATGCCTGCTATTTTACATCACCATTTAGTTATTTGTATAAGATAATAATAAGATCCATAAATGTTTGCATAAATATAAAGTCGGTTGACATTGATCACATTCGAAACAGCTACTATTGGAGAAATCAAGAAAATTGAATTGAGTAAGAAGTAACCAGGTAATGTGCATAGCAGGCAGCAGCATTGGTGAATTCTACAAATAATCCATCAAACACAAAGGCCTAAGCAAATAAAAGATAGAATCTTACTGCCAACTTTTAAGCCTTGGTGCTACAACAAACTGATTATCCACTCACTCTAAATTTAGAATTTAATCACCTGGCACGCAACAAAATATCTTTAAAGTTTGAATGCATTATTGTTAAATGTAAACATATTTATATAACTCTACAAGCAAAATGCACACTCATGTTGTTTCTTTAATAAACCAGAGATAAACTAACACATCATATGATGACTATTGAATAATTTAGGTTGGTAACTGACATTCCTGGAACAAAAAGTGCGAGTTTTGGTAATTATCAGAATGCAGCCAATGTTTTAGTTTCATGATTATGAATTACAGGTTCAGTGCCATATAAAACAAAAAGATTCCAATAGAACAGTGGACGTAAATTTATTACATTATATAATAAAATAACTGTTTGCATGCTAGTTGCTTCATATATATAGTATAAATCAGAACAGGTTGAGAGTTTATATTCAAAAATAAATGCAATGCAATGTGCAGTAGGAGCAACTAATCAAATAGCAGTTCTTGTCTTAATTTGAAAGGATATGTAGAATGTAATGAGGTTTACAATGAAACAAACTAGTCTGCTGCAATGAGGTTTGCCTTATTCACTAAAAAAATTAATGCATTTTACTATTTTTGTTGAACAGAATAGGCATAAGTACTTTTTTGAAGGTGCATACCGCTTGGATATTTATAAGTGGGCAAGGCGTTAATAATAAAGTTCCATAGTTTGGAAATTTCATCTACGAAAGCATAGCCCTTGGATGATTAAAATCTGAACTTTGCTTTTATTTTGGAGCATACTTTGAAATGTTGAATAAAATGAAATGCAGTAAAAAAAATTGTTGAAATTTTTTATCCAACATCTTATAGGCAAAGCAAGTCTAGTCGTTGTTTCATCTATTTAGTGACAACTACTATATGTACTCAGGGGGAGCATGGCACATTGTGCTAACAGTGAAACACATTCTGTATTTTGTAGAAATAATTATGTCTTTAATGTTTCCATCAACATATTATTTGCATTAGGAAATAAATTAAGTTTTCCCAAATTACAGTACTATTTTCATTAGGAACCAAATTAACTTGCTCCAACTTTATGCACCTTATGCAAATTGGTAAAATACAGCACACACTAATATTGTCAGAGCTTTTAACAAGAATGATTTAGGATGATTTAGTATTTTAGTACCATAACCTATGCATCAGAAGGTTGACAATGATGAACAATGATGCCATATGAATTACTACCAAAATAAGAAATGGTAATTCATCAAATAATAACAAATGGATTACTTAACTTCAGCTCATAAAATCAATTATCCATAGGCGAAACAAAAGCAAATATGGAGTATATATCTAAAAGTTGAAAAATATATACCTAAAAGTGGTCGAAGTTCGCCACAGTTGAGGAATCAAACATAATATTGCGCAGCGAATCTGACAGATCGGAGCAGCGGTGCAGGTGAGGAATCCGAGCAGTAGCGAGCAGCTTTGATGAACGGCGAGCAGCGAAGTTGAGGAATGGCGAGCAGCGAAGTTAAGGAATAATTTCTAACGTTCACTTTTCTTAATAGGTCAGAAAACAAAAAGGGGAAGGGCAGTCGGTGCAGAGTCCATTGTATTGGAATTCAAATTGATACAAAGAAACAAAATGTTGGTTCAATAATATTAGTAGAGAGGTTGCAAATTAACCAGAGGGAAGGATGTACAGAACTAAAGAAGGTTTTAGGGTGTAGGATTTTCTGGAAAACAATCGGTCTCCACGAATATGGAAGTGGAAAACGAAGAGAAGATACATGGTCACGTGATTTCGAGAAGAAAATTAGGAGAGAATTGAGGATTTTGGATGTAATTGGAGGTGGAATAGGGAATTAGGGTTTTTGTTCTTTTGGTGAAAAAAGGATGAAGAAGAAAATGAAATAAGGCGTCCAAAGTAAAAATTGGTTGTTCGTATACAATTGGCTACGTGCAAATATCTTACAGCGTTCAAATTAATGTTTTTCTATTTTGTTCGTTGATCCATGGCAGTAAGCCTGTAAACGCCATCTAGTCATGCCATTAAAAACATATTTTCTTGTAGTGATTCGATATTACTTATCTTCCTCGAAGGGCAATCAAGGGCCAGGCATTGGTAGACTTTATAACAGATTTTACTATGCAAGATGGTCTTCCAGAAGGTAGCGAAATCCCTACTGTACGATGGAAATTGTATACTGATGGAGCATCTAACGATCATTGTTCTGGAGTTGGGATTGTGCTTGTAACACCTGAAAACCGGCCAATTTGTTATGCTTTGAAGCTTGATTTCCCAGCAACAAACAACAAAGCTGAGTAAGCTTTGATTGCTGGGCTTAAACTCACTAGAGAATTTGGAGTTAAATCTCTTGAAATCTCTTGCGATGCGCAGTTGGTGGTGTATCAAGTTAGGGGAGACTATCAGGCTAAGGGACAATGACTTGCCCCATACTTACCCGAGTTCAGGAGTTGTTGATAGAATTTGAATACTATGGCATTTCACATATTCCACGCAATCAAAATAGAGTGGCTGATTCGTTGGTAAAGTTTTCTAGTACCGGCGATGCACAACAGATGGGCTTGGTTTTGGTCGAAGTATTAGATACCCCAAGTATAAACATGATGGAAATCAATCAAACACTGGAAGTGGAATCTGAAAGGGAATCGTGGATGACTCCAATCAACGATTATTTATGCGTGGAGCCTTACTCGACAAAAGAAATGAAAAGCGACAAGTCCTTCGTAAAGCTTCATGGTATATTATGCAAGAAGGAATTATGTATAGGAAAGGTTTCTTAGTCCCTCTACTCCGGTGTATCACTCATGATGAAATAAAGCGTGTTCTAAAAGAAATTCATGAAGGAAAATGCAGCGATCACACTGAGGGGCAAACTCTGGCAAAGAAAATACTCCGTTAGGAGTATGGTTGGACAACCGTGAATTAGGACACCGTTGATTATGTAAGACGATGTGATAAATGCCAGATGTATGCAAAAGTCCCATGAGCTCCAACAACAGAAATCGCACAAATGGTCAGCCAATGGCTGTTCGATATGTGGGGTATATACATTATCGGTTCTTTACCAATTTCTAAAGGTGGAGTGAAGTACGCTACCAAATGGGCCAAAGCGGAACCTTTAGCCATAATCACAACCAAGAAAGTAATCAACTTTATTGTTCGAAACATCATATGCCACTTCGGTCTCCCACGAATTATTGTAAAAGATAATGGGACTCAATTCGACAGTGTTGAATTCAAAGACTTTTGTCAAAGATATCATATCGAAAAGAGATTTGTGGTGGTCACTCACTCTTAGGTAAATGGACAGGTTAAAGCTGTAAACAAAATCATAAAGTCTATTCTGAAGAAACATTTGGAGAAGGGTATAGGAAAGTGGATGGATGAACTCCCTACAACATTATGAGCTTACAGAATCACCCACAAGTCCACGACTGACCATACTTCATTCGCCCTTGCCTACAGTTCCGAAGCCGTTATTCCTATTGAACTTGAAGTCCCTTCTCATCGAGTAACTTACTACAATCCTAAAACGAATAAATATCTCCTTCTAGAATCTCTTGACTTTATAGATGAGAAGCGCAAAGAAGTCGATTTGATGGCAGCTACACATCGACATTGAGTTTCCCGGTATCACAACACTAAAGTTCGACCTAGAATCTTCGTAATTGGCGATCTCATCCTGAAATGGGTTTTTCCTACCCCCATCGTACATGAATCCAATCTGGGAAGGACCATATGTCATTGAACAGAGCTTGGAGAAGGAACTTTCAAGCTAGCGACTATCGATGGCATTGCACTTCCAAGGGTGTGGAATAGCGAACATCTTCAATGCTATTTCACTTGATTTATTTCCTTTACATTTCAGTTGCATTTATTTTCAGAATTTTCTTTAACATTTGATTTTCCGAATGTGAAATAAGACAGTTTATATTCCTTTCTGTTAAATGAATAAAGCTTTAGTCTTCCTTAATATTTATGTTTGCTATTACATTGTATGAACTGATTGAAGTTGATAAGTATGAACAGGCTCCTAGAGTTTGAAATTAATCAATCATGCTAACTCCCAATGAGATTGAACAAGATGAGCTCAATCTACTTGTTCATTTAACAACTCTCATCCACAATATAAATGATGGGATACAAAATAAAGAACAAATATGGCCGACAATCTGATGATCGAATAACTCCTGCCCAATTATGGAACTGAGTTACAATTAGGCGACCGTGATACAACCAGTCACTCGCTGAATCAAATCCCAAATCTTGGGGGGAAATCAGTCAACCGAGGGGAGTGTGATCTGGTTGCTCTCCAAAAAAACTCTATATCCCTGGAGTGTGGACTGGATTATAAACATAAATCGGGTGTGAACTGACCACCTGCCAAACTACCCTAAGTCCCCGGAATGCGAACTGGAGTATAAAATAAATTGGGTGTGAACCGACCACCCGTCAAATAACTCTAAGCCCCCGGAGTGCGGATTGGAGTATAAACATGAATCGGGTGTGAACCGACCACCCGCCAAACAACTCTAAGTCCCCAGAGTGCAGAGTGAAGTATATACAGAAATTGAGTGTGAATCAACCACCCGTGAAACAACTCTACGTCCCCGGAGTGCGGACTGGAGTATAAACATAAATTAGGTGTGAACAGACTACCCGCAAAACAGCTCTAAGTCCCTGAAGTGCAGATTGGAGTATAAAAATAAATCGGGTGCGAACCGACCGCCTGCGAAATGACTCAAAGTCCCCAGATCATGGACTAGAGTATAAACCTAAATTGGGTGTGATCCGACCACCCATTAATTAAATCATATCCCCAGAGTGTGGATACGAATATGAATGAATAGTTGAGTGGAGTTCGACCGTTCACTATTCCACAAACTCCGGCTCGAAACCGACGGAAGGAGTATAAACTCGCTAAGGATGGAGATCGACCGTCCTATATTTGACCCCGCTAAACCAAAACCAGGGGCAGAATTATAGTTACTTAAAAAACCACTGAAATTTAATGGTGTAACACTAAGACCCGAGCCAAGTGTTTGATACGACTCGAGGCCACGACCTTTGGGAGGCCTTGGGATGGATGAATTAAATCGACGTCCGATACAACGAGCAACGAATCACAAGTGCATAAAATGAAAAATGTGATAGTTCGGATATTTGAAAAAGTAAATACAAGAATCATACACATGAATAAAAGAATTCTTATTTACACTAAACTGGTTGTACATCATACAAGTCTATCCAAAATGCATGACAAAAGTGGAAGGCTGTGCCCAAACAAATACAACCAATGAAAAGAAGAAATGATCATCTAAGCTATTTACATGTCATTCCAATCCAAAGGTTATTTCTTTGATTTTCTATCTTTCTTTTGCTTCTTTAGAGTGGCTCCTTCCGAACCACCACTCGACCCTCTCTTTGACCCTTTGTCACCTTGGCTTTTCTTCGAAGAAGTATCCTCAGTTGTGTGAATCAAGGCGGTATCATCTTTGGAAGTAGGGGTGATGGAGGTGCTCTCAGCACTAGAAGTAAGGGGAATGTCATCTCGAGGAATTGGCCCACCAGGAGGGATCGTCTAGAGTGGGACGTGAATCGGTTCATCGAAACCGGAATCAGCAGGCTCATTTTTCACCTTCCTTTTCAACAGTTCTTCTTTTTCAATATGCTCTTTCATGCTGAGCTCCCCAGTGGGGTCGGAAGAACCTGTAATCATGATATCTTCATCAAAAGGAATTTCATGGTGCGGGTCACTTCTCTCCTAGAATAATGCGTCCATGAATTGATCATCAATAACGAAGGCTGCTTCTTGAACATCTTGAGTAGCAGCCGAAGTTGTGACTTTAATAGATTCTGTAGCATCCACTTGTGACTCTGACTTAGGCTCTTGGGAAGGTAGAGGAGCAACACCTGATAGGTTCAAAGCTGAGAAAAAATAGCCGTACAGATTAGAAATATCAACTGATAACACTTCAACTTTGCGAAAGATGGGAAAAGTCGACGGAATACCTTCCTCGGTATGACTTCCAGGTTAAGCCGGAGCATCCTTAGAACCACGCTCGGGAATTGGGGGAAGTTGTGGATTGTCTGGATCATTTTCGGGGATGGTCGAAGAGCTTGCTATGGATCTAGAGATGACCTAGGGAGCCGAGGGTAATTTAGCTGTAGTATCAGGTTGCGCCGACCCGAATCCTTCACCTACTTCATAGGAAGAAACAATAGCAGACTCTTTCTGGAGCGAGAGCTAGATATCATGCAATGTTTTGGGTCCATCGCCCAATAGTATTTCGTTTTCAAGCTTAGATAGATCGATATCCTCTGAGTTAAAATGTTTTCTCTTTTTCATAAGGAGAAATTCCCAAGCACGACAAAGCTGGTAGGGATAGTCTTCATCGAGCCATGTAAAATTCTTATGCTTGAGAACATTAACATTGTAAAGAACAAGAAGCAGGTCAAGCTTATTCATTATCTCTTCCCTGACTTTGTCCTTGGTAGCTTCCATTTCATGTTGAATGAGTGCGTCGACATTTTTGGCCCTCTCAATAACCGTGTCTCTCTCAAGTTTGACGTTTACCATCTCATCGCAGGCATCCCGAGCAATTTTGGGAGCATCGTCTTTTTCTTTATTTGTATACTCAAGCTTGGTCTTGAGGTCATCTATTTCCTTCGAGGCTGCAGATTCATTATTCCGAGCCATATCCCGCTCAAGCGCTATCTCTTGATTCCGATGATGCAAAACTTAGATCATATCGAGATGGCTGGATTTCATCTCTTCCATGGATTTCATCTCTTCCATGGATTTCATAGCAGTGTTAGCTTTTCCTTCAGCTTCTACTAAGGAGGTTCTAGAGGCTTCTAGCTCATTTGTCAAAGTATTAATGATTTTTTATCTTGAGCTTCCTGTCGTTTTAATTTTTCAATCTCCGTCGCGCGCTCAAAGGAAACTTTTGACATCTTTTCTGCTGCCTTCATCCATTCCTGATACTACAAGTGGATATCAGTAACGCAATCAACAGTCCTCTTCTGAACATGATCCAGAACCCTCTTCAAGTTAGGAGGAAAATAGAACCCTTCAAAGCATAAATTTGGAAATTCTTTACAAAGCTGTGCCATGTGAGCAGTTGGATCGATCATAGAATCTTTAGTAGCAGATTTGACTTCGGCGCCTTCTTTGCCAGGCTTGTGGGCAATAGTATATTCGTCATGGCAGCAATGATCACTCAGTTTTGAGAATGGGATGGAACCAAAGGTTGTGGAAGCATTGGAATAGTAGAAGAGCTGCGAGAGGGATTAACAGGCAAGTCCCTACGATCGGCTGGACTTTCGGTACCTTTTGAAGGAGGAGATCTCGATCTCGATCTATTTTTATCCTGGGGTGGCTTATCCTTATCGTCTCTATCTTGATGACCCTGATCATGGCTAGGACGATAGCTAGAATCGTAGTAAACTTGACTGCTACGGTAAGAACCAGAGCATGAACCTGATGACTGGTGATGTATGTCCCAGAGAGAATCGAACATGTTCCCCTTCCCCACCATTGTTTCTACAAAGAAAAACAGAAGTCAGTCAACTCAAAGCATTAAAGAGCACGAGTCAAGTACAATGTAGTATTGAGGGGTGCAAGTGTGTGCAAGTGTCCTAATGTAACCCCTCAACAGACCAGGTGCAAGATCCTTGCTCATTGGTGTAACTTCCCCTCTAGAAGTAGGAATCTTGATGCCAATTCTGATGGAAGATTTCGACCCTTCAATGCTCTCATCAGTAAAATCGAAAGCGTCGAGATCAGGTGGAATTGGTAGACCAAGCAAAGAGTCAAGTGATAAACTCAAACACTCTGACGGTTCGGAGAAAGATTCCTATTGAACAACTTTAGGAGCCATTGACGACTTGGATTGGTCAGAGAGGTGACTTCTTGGAAGTTTATGTACGAATGTTTTCTTCTTTCTCCTATTAGAAACCAGGCATTGTGAGTCTTACGAAGATCTGGTATCAACTCCATGACTGAATTTGTCGCCATTATGACCAAGTACATCGCTCCTATGTCTTTCGGCATCAGTATCAACAAATTTTGGAGCACGGGCACCACGAGATTAGCTCGATTTTCCATTTGACCGATTGCAGCCCATGGTCTTATCCCCGCCGTCTGGGCAATTTTGGTTAGCCCCATGCTGAGGCCCTCCTCTATCAAACAAAAAGTGACGAGGCATTCGTCCCTAAGAAAATATTTGATATTTCTATCTTTCGGTAGAGCATTCTTCAGAATTAAGACCACGTCTTCATAAATGTCGCCACTAGGCCAGGTAACGACACCTGCAAAGGAGTAACATAGTCAAGATGGAAACATTGATATCATTTTTCCATGCTATCATGAAAATGGTGGGTAACACTTACATCTTTCCAGCTACTTTCGAGCAAAGCCGGGTGGACAGCGAACAAAAAACCATTCACTTTTAAAGGCACTTAGCTTATTCCACACACTGGTTAGAATCTGGCACCACTTTATCGATTCAAGAAATGTAAACAAGAGACTCCATGTCCATCGTTTAAAAATGAAAATAAATTGAATGTCTTCAATGGTGGGAGGATAGTGTAAGAACTCCATGAATATAAGTATAATTAAGGAGAGCATAACCATTTGGGCGGAGCTACGCTGGAGCTATCCTTAAATAATGAAGAATCTCCCAAATGTATGAGTTGAAAGGAGAGATGCATCCCACCCAATACATAAACTTGTTACACGATGTATACCCTTCAAGTGGTCTGTGAACCCTATCATCCCGCGATGGAACTAACACGTCTTCGAAGGGAATTCCATGCCTCATGCAAATACTTTGCAGTGCATCTTCCTTAACTTTTGAAGCTACCAAATCAGAAGGATTCTCCAGAATGACTGCGTCTTCTAAAGTGTCAGGAGCAGGATCGATAATCTCCGGTAGAAAGGTGGGGAATACATCAAATAGATCGAATTAAGGGCCCGGACTTTTCGGTTATTCCGAATGATGACAAGAAGGTGGACTATCAGACTCAGTTGCCGAACTTGATTCTATATTAGAGTTATTCCTTTGGGAAGATGATCCAGCCGACATAGCCACAAGACGCCCAGAACATCTGGATCCCATTGCTATTAAACCTAGCAAAAATCATAATTAGATAAAGTAACCTGTACCCCTCAGTGCATAGTGAGTGCTAGTGTGGTGCAATAAAGTACTATTCAATATAGTAATAAGTTATGCAAAACTGGAGATAGAAAAGACAACAAGACTTAGAAGTTTGACCAGAGAGACCATCATTCCTGACCGTCTCAACTATTTCTACGTGTCATCGGGAAACGATGCAGCTTGAGTTTCACAATTGATCATCAACCATCAAAAGTTTGGTTTTTACCTAAGTTACTAGTGAGCTTCAAAATGAATATTAAAGGCATTGGTTCGTGTCATGGTTCTAAGGCAGTTTGCTACCAAGTATGTAGATCAGGTTATATGCAAATCATATACAAGTCCTAATATTTGTTCAAGTATGAAAGGCCGAAGCTCGTCGTTTAGTTCAAGTTTACTCATCTGAGTTCCATTTTATAAAAAGAAAGGTCCATTTGTAAATTAGGCTGATCGATCATGTACATGAATTTATGCCGATTGTTCCCTAAGATAGCATTAGCGAATCGTTCACCATGAGCCTTTTCCCACCGATCGTTCGTATGAGCCTCCAAACTCCAAGGTATAGCCGATTGTTTGTAAGCATTTTCGAGTTCCAAAATCCCAGAACTTCGCCGATCGTCCAAGAATGATCGTAAATGATTGATCATACAACTTCTTTACATCTAAAGCACCATATCCATCAACGTATGATCGGCTAAAGTCATGATTCACATATCCCTTGCCACTTTGTCTCCATTGCATACGATTGTAAGAACGAAATAAAAGGAGGGATCCACCAAACAAATCGGATTATCACGGACTTCATTCTCAAAATTATGAAGCAAATATAGGATTCGTGCTACCTAAGTTTGAAATCCGAAGAAGTAGGATTTTGAAATCGATTTGAAGCCAAATCTGAAGGAGGGTGACGACTTTGTGATGATTGTGGTTTGGATCGGTAGGAAGAAGGCGGAGAGACTTGTCTCTTTTTTGCTTCAGAATGGAACGATGGGAAGAGAATGAAAAAAATGACCAAGTGTAGAAGCTTATATAGGAAAGGGACATAGCCGGTCGTTTTCGGTCTAAGAAATTTAGCCGATCGTCCCATGCCCAAAGATTTAGTCGATCGACCTCTATCCAAGCCTTATGCCAATCGATCCACTTCCAAGCCTTATGCCAATCGTCCCCCATCCAAGCCTTATGCTGATCGATCCACTTCCAAGCCTTATGCTGATCATTATATAACCTAGCGTATGCCAATCGTTATCATAATCATGAGCAGTTTAAAATTTGTTTTCTAAGTAAGGGAGGATTGTGGAAATATAAAAACATACGAAAAAAGGAAAAAAGAGGAAGAGAACATGCTTGAAAAAGTGACGACCAGTGGAAACTGTTTATAGAAAGTTATCTCCATTAACTTGACAACGACTTATGAACGTGTAATCGTGATCGAGAGTCAGGTGCATACACGTATACGTACAAGTATACGTTTCAAAATTTAATTTTTTGAAATCAATATAAAAAACTGAATAGTCACCTGGAGCTGACCAGAGAAAAACTAAAGCTAAGTTGTTGAAACTTGGAAATTGCTAGGGTAAAGACAAGATGATTGTTAACAAGTTGTGATCCTGTGTTTATACTATTAAAAATCGATCAATCGTCACGACAAATAAGAAGAATACGACCTTCGACAAGAAAACAGCTCGATGGAAGGATAACGATTATTTGATGAACCAGATGGTTTTATTTTAGATGATTCTAACTAACGACGATTCAAAGCACGTCATGTATGATACAAGACGTACTTTGAGGGGCAAATGTTATCCCGCCTTTTGGCAAGGTCGTGATATCATCAACTTGGTTAGGAACGGATGGTCAGCAACCTTAGGAATCGATTACGTACAGTATTATAGACGATGGTCATGCAGATTTGGACCAAAACCCAATCGAGGTGCAGTCAGCATGGAGTAACTGGCATGGCCCCGTGAAGTTATATTTCAAATTTGGAGTCGATCGGAGTTCATATGCTTGAGTTATGGATGAAGCAAAGAATTTGCATGGATCGATCAAGAACGATCCATAAAACAGTTCAAGTCATCGGAGAACGCTCAATATCTCGAGATCCACAAGACCAATTCATTTGAAACTTCCAAGACATCAACAAAATGAAGTTTGAGGCGTACAAAAATGGTCATGAGTCCTATAGTTGCATTTAGGATTTAGCCGATCGTTATTGGCGATCATTTTGGCCAAGTCCTAAAAATGATCGCTATTTTCTAGTGCATGATCCAATTTCAACCAAGATCGATCCATATCTCCTAAGTTACAAGTCGGAATGATTCCATATTTCAAAAGCAGTATCAAGAGACATGTTGGACCCCTCAAAAACGATCGCACTAAAATTAGAGACAAGAAAAAGGATCGGTGAAACTTAGGCCGATCATACCTGATGGTCAAGTTAGGTACGCCGATTGTTATAGTGGGCCCCTATGGACCTAGAGAGCCTTCTGCCGAAATCTTAGTGAAATATCTCATCATCTCTCCCTATAAATACAAGCCCCATGGTTCACTTTGGGGGAATTTTATGTTGTTGGTTACCTATTCCTTATTGTAATCAAGTTTCTCCTATTCCTTGCTATTGTAATCAGATTATTAGTTGATTAATAAAGATAAACTTCAAAGTGGACGTAGGCATACAACGCCAAACCACTATAAATCTCTGTGTTCTTGATTATTATTTTTATTTGCTATTAGTGTATCCTGCTCCTCAGTTTCAATTTTACTTTCTTCATTTACTTCTCTACATAAATCTATTCTTGGGTGTTTGTGACCAATTTGGTTGTAAACAATGCTCCCCATTTACAAATCCCCTCTTGGTAAAACCCTTCTCTAACAACTCATTAACGTGCTTGTTTAACTCATGTCTTTCCTTTAGAACTATATGCCTTATTGGTAAGCGACGGGTCTGGCATTCTCAACAAGATAGGGTCTAAACTCGTTCTCTCTTTGGGGTGGGAAACCGGTAACCTCGGCAAAGACATCTGGGAAATCTCTAACTACATGCCTTGCACTAAGCTCATCATGTGGTAGGTCTGATAAATATAAGTACCTCAGCATAATCGATCCTCGAAGGTAACATTAAACCTCCAAGCTACGTCTACTACATGTGTTCAACCTAACTACCTTTCTATCACCGTCTAAAATAGCTCAATACATAGTCATCCAATCTATGGATAATATCAATCCATACCTAAAAAACCCTAATACAAAGGCATCACAATCATACTTGACCCATAAATTAAGCAACATCAAACCCCTACATACCGCAGATAAATATGTCGATCCTCGTACGGGGTTTGACACAACTATAGGATGTGTGACTATACTAGTGTGTAAGTGTAAGTCATCAACAAGTCTACTAGAAATGAAAGAATGTGAAGCCCCAGTGTCAAATAAAGTGCAAATAGATAACCTAGACAGAGTCAACACACCTTCATCACCACTTTTTACCCTTGTCCACCACTGGTTGTGCACTTGAGCTAGGGACTGGCTCTAGTGCATATGCCGAAACTGCATGAGTAGGAGCTCTTGGTGGTGCTATGTAAGCTCACTTCACATGCCCAAACTGATCTCAATTATAACCCTTCACCTTTGAGAGATCCACCCTGCATTCCTTAGCAAAGTACCCTGATTTGCCACAATTATTACACCATAAGCCCTTCGGCCCTTCCTTCCTCTTATTCTTCTTATGTACTTTCTCTCTAGTCTTTTGAACCTCCTCTTTCAGTTCCTTCGGGGAGACGGTAGTGGGTATAACCATCTCCACTAACCCCTCATAAGTAGCATCCATCAAAATGTGACTCACAACTAAATCTTGGAGAGGTTGGTTCGGTTCCTTAGTGAATTTAAGAGCCTTCTCGTGTGGTGTGGTAATCAACCCCATACCAAATCTAGCTAGCTCATTAAATTGATTTACTTATTCCTTGAGTGTCATGTCCCCTTGCTTAAGATGAATAAACTTTTCTAGCTGAACACCTTCCTTGGTCCTAGAAGGAACTTCATCTTAAATCTTCTATGGAACTCAGCCTAAGAAATACCACTTCCATCAGTATCAAACTTAATAACCTCCTACCAGCTCAATGTCTCTCCCTACAAATGCCAGGTAGCTAACTGCCTCCTCACAACATCAGTCAAATCCATTAGACTAAATATTCCCTCGCAAGCGCAGATCCATGATTCTGAATCCATGTAAGACTCCATCCCCATGTATGGCTTACCCTCAAAACTAGAAAATTCTTTGCACAGTTTAGCAAAATTTGGAGTGGTAGATAGGTGGGCAGGAACGTCACCTGTCGCTCTCTCTAGTGGCTTTCTAGCGGGATTGAGCTCGGCATATTCCCTAACCTAAAGATATCGGCGGAACCTTATAGAAATGTTTACACCCATGATCGTGACTACGTCACTGGAACCTAAACCTATAGGATTAGTTATCTTCTATCTGTGAATGTTAAGAATTTCATTAGTAATTTCCATAGATAGCATAAATATGATTAAGAGATTAGAGATAACCTAGGCACGAATGATATTAGCATAGGCACGAATATGAAAGATTTTGATATACGATGAATTTTGAAAAGCTTCTTAAAAATTATCCTTTATTTGTACATATATATACTTTTAAAAAAAATCCATTTTGAAAACTTTGGAGACCATTTTAAAAATCTTTTTCGAAAACCATTTTTTTCAAAAAATTTTAAAGTACGTTCTCTCAATACGATCCTAATCCCTAAAGAACTTTGAACCTAAGCTTTGATATCAACTATAGCAACCCACCCTCCTGACACGCATCGATCCAAAGTTCAGTGTGGCTTTTAGCCTTGCGTCGTGCTGAGAAATGCGGATCGTTGGGATTTTAAACTTTAACATTTCAAAGGCTAAGATAAGCATATATAATCTATGATATACTAAACTTTCAGAACTCATGATGGAAGGAATAAAACATATATAACATAGAAAAATGTTCATCTCAGAAAATCCAAATCACAGTCTAAGAAAAATCAGTACATGGTCCAATATAGAGTACATAGAAAAATACCTCTCAAAGTCCGATACAAGAAAATAAAATATATTGATATCATAGAATAATACATGGAGATCAAATATGATAAAACCAATCTCCATAGATATGCATGACTCTCCAAGTATCAAGAATGAGCCAATATCACCTGCTGCCATGCCCACCTGTGGTAGGAAAAAGATGGAAAAAGAATGGTTCAAACAAAATTCTGGTAAATGAGTACAAGTTTAATATGTGATGATCATATGAAGTTAACTTCAAACTATTCTCAATGATAAAGGGTGTGTTACAAGTGTCCTTGAACTCCTAAGGCCCAATACCTAAGGGTTCTTATCTAACACAAAGGGTTCGTCACATACCGAAATTTTCGACTTCCGAAAATTCAACATCGATACTCACTTTATCGACTGTCGAGCAATCGAGTGCCGGAAACTCCAATAGTGAGGGTTTAAGAAAGAAGAAATAGAAGAAAAAGAGAAGAAGAAAGAAGAAGATAGAAGAACAACAAAACAACAACAGATACAGAACAGAGACAATATCAGAATCTCACATATCGCAGCGGAATAATATATAATAGATGAATCAATATTCTTTAAAACAAAGAACTATATCATTTCATACATACATCAATCATCAGAGTCAATATACAACAATGGACAGTTATATAACTTGTCCTCATACAGAATATACAGCGGAATAAATACTATCAGATACAAATACTACGTCTCGTCATCCAGCTTATCTCCAAGCTCCAGAATATCCAGAATATCCTGATAATATAACTCTAGGCTGCCCGTGTGGAAATTGGTGGGCACCCAGAGTTTAGAAGGGAACAATAAACTCCGAGTCAGTCATGGTGACTGGTGTGAGATCGTAAAACAGTTATTTATCTTTAAAATAGATAGCAGAGAATTTTAAAGTCAATTCGCAATGCTTTTGGAAAATGAAACTACCATAAGACCTCCCACCACACACACAATGCAAACGCAGAATTGGAGGAGATTTCTTCTTATGATAGTCAAAGATGCTTACTACGCAAAATAAAATCATTTTTGATATTATTATTAGTGCATAGTGTAGAAAACATTTCGAAAGTATAATATAAATCTTAGCCAGCATAGGTACCATTATATTATGCCTGCTATAGCTGCCTCCTGAGGAGACAGGTTATACAATTGAAATCGTAAAGGCTCGTATTGTTTCTTTGGATTTCCAACAAA
Source organism: Allium fistulosum (assembly GCA_030737815.1). Lineage (NCBI taxonomy): Eukaryota > Viridiplantae > Streptophyta > Magnoliopsida > Asparagales > Amaryllidaceae > Allium > Allium fistulosum. The sequence continues at coordinate 445,494,538 of CM060901.1, read as the reverse complement.
TGGTCAGGCTAAGGAACTTCCTATCCACGATGGGTACGTCCCTGGAATAGACGACCCGAGAACCTAACCGGATCTCTGCCAACACAAGGCCGGGTTACCACTGCAAAAATAGGTAACTACTGACACGCGTATGCCATCCCCCGATCGTCACCGATCTTCCCGAGGATCCCCGATTCGCAACAACCACAAAGAAATAAATTTTTGCAGCAACCACAGAGGTTAAGTATCTGGGCTCCATACCATGATACCACCTTTATCCAGAAGGAATGACATACACTAAGGGGCGCTACTCCCTAGAACCTTGCCGCATCCTTCCTGTTTCGACCATTTCCGGGGTGTGAGGCTTGATGAAGTCTCGTCCACAAAGCTACGCTTTCTCAAAAAGCCCTGCTTCGGGTCAAACAAAATGATCAACCTATGATCACAAAGATATAAGATCAAACAAATGATCATATCACAAATGATCAAACACTGATCATTTCACAGCAACACTCAGTATGCCACGTTACCAAATTGGGATATATCGCTGATAAATTTCAACTACATAACCTCTGAGCTCGTACGTCTCAGAGAAGGGTGTTAAGCTAAGAGAATAAATTCTCCGCCACCAACAGAAATGTATTTGAAAAAAATCAGCTTTATATCTCAAAGTGTAACGTCAGACACACAATCCATACAAGTCTATTCCGGGATCGAACAGAACCGAAGGCACTTCTCACGAAGCCCTTGCAATTCCGGATAATTTCTAATCACGTCTAGACTTCCCGTCACTAAGGGTGATAAAACCTCTAAATCGAAGATCAGTCGATGTAGAGTAACTCGACGGTAATCCTTCCGTTTTCAAAAATATCCGGTCTTCAACACCGGTCTTCAAATGCAATTCATAACGACGTATCACATATTCGGAATGGGTTATACGACCCCATGGTCCTTTCCCGGCAAACCCGAATAGTGAGCGATTTTTCAAAAATAAGTGTGGCATTCAAATTCATCCAATTCACAACAAATACCTATCTAAAGGTAATTATTGATAGTCGGTTATTTAACTATCAATAAAGATGCGCAACATCATCAGATTCCAAATAATTTTCCCAAATTATTTTATCTTCCAAAATATCTTTATTAGATATATAATTTCCACACTTAACCATTTGAAAACAATTTCAAATATTCACTTTTCAATTTATCTTTAAAAGATAAAAACTCAAACAGTTCATTTCACCTTGGAAAAGCATTTCCATACTTATTTAAAAATAAGTAATTCACAAATCATTTATTTTCAACACTTAGAAAATATTCGATATACTTAAAATCAAAATTAAGTATATATCTCATTCTTTAAGGAAATCATTCTTAAATCACATTTATTTGAGTCAAAACGAATGTTGCGTAAAACATCGTTACGACGACTCGAAATCACTAGTATAGGGATTCAGAATTTAGATAGATGTGTAAATCCCAATACTATATAAAACATTTCCTTCCGGAAATCATTTACTATAACAACAGTGTTATAGTCCACCATTTCCTTAAATTTCTCGAAAACGTCTATTTCAACAATGAATGTTGAAATCTATGATTTCGATTCACAATACATTTTAAAACATCTTTTAAAACAATTAACTTCATTTCCAATATCACTTTCCCAAAACCATATCCATTTTACTTAAAAATATATTCACTGTCCAAAATCGTGAATATACTTCACTAACCACATTTCAGTCTTTTCTACACATTTTATTTCAATAAAAATTCGCTATTTACAATCGCGAATATATCTTCTTTAATGTCCTTCTATATTTAATTTATCAAATTCAATCGATTTCGAATTTATAAACACGTTTATAAATTCTATTTTCTATTCTATAACAACTTCGATTTTATAAATTTCCTTTAATGACCCATTCAATTTTATAACTCAAAGTATACATCAAAAATCCATATTATAAGTTAAATACTTATAATTCATTTATTTTAAAAGAAATCGTTCTTTTAAACTTTACAAACTGTAAATAAACCCATTTAACATCATTTCCATTTTTAAATCCACATTCCCAAATATTCACTTTTAACCCCAAAATCAAATCCCAAATTGATTTCTAATTTTACTTCAATACCAAATCAATTTCAATATTCATTTCTAAATTAATTTCCCATCCCAAATCATTTTATATTGATTTTTTCTAAACTTGTTTCAATTTGCCAATTAAATTTATAATTGGACTTCCAACTTATTTCATTTTAAACAAATTCCTCTTAAAGAAAATAAATCCCTTTTATCTTTTTCCAACTATTTAGAAATCCAAATTTTAATTAAATTCTTCAATTTAAAATCACTATTATACGAAATTCATTTATTTAACGTTTTCACTTGATTCTGGAATTAATTCGATAAGAATATAAAAATTAACTTTTTTTATACTTTAAAATTCCTTTCTTCGAATTTATTCAATTTCTAAAAAATCAATTCACTTAAAATTTTCTGCTTGAATTACCAAAAATTCAATTTCAATTATTTTTTGAATCCAATGATATCAAACATCCATTCAGCTAAATTTTAGCTTTCAACAATTTCCAGACATCAATTTAATAACATCAATAATCATTCACAGATTATCACATCACAGTAGAAATAAATTCAATCAATGTGAGGGGTCCAGTTGGATCCCTCCAACCTGTTTCTCTGCATCCAAAGACGTTAGCACAATACCAATTCCGCTCCAGTACGGAATTATCGCGGTATATGGGTTTTATAAAAATCCGCTTACTAACGGCGCAATAGGGTCTCATCCGCTATACGAGGCGGGAAAATCATCAATCCAATATATACATATGCCAATATGTATATATTGCTATATATATATATATATCCTATTATATCTAATAGCACATTCAATAGCAATCATATCAATCAATAAAATTAAATTTTCCTTCGAGTGAGAAAATCTCACCTTAGCTTTTAATTTGCCATCCATTTCCATTTTGACTCGATTATCTTGATTTTTAACCTTGTATAAATAATTATACAATTTATCAATATTTGAATTAAATCGAACAATTCAAATTTTCATTTGGTAACTAAACAATTGAAATAAATTCATCAATACCCCAAATATTTTAAATTTTATAAATCAATTAATTTTACTTTTTGAAATATATATATATACATAATTTAAAATGGATTCAACATCTAACTTTTCTAAATTCCCCAAACAAATTAGAAACCCGCTATATAATAATTTCTGCAATTAATTTTCTTTTTTTTTAGCAACTGTATATACCTTTACTTATAAAATCAAATACATATGTATACCTTGGGTATATATTCACTCATATTTGAATTATTTTTCTGTAAATCCAAGGCAGAAATTTCTTTTACTGTTATTTTCAACTTCATTTTTTTTTATATAAAATTAAATAAAGGAAAACAAATACCTCAGCTTCCTCAAATTGAACACGTGCGATCGAAGACCAGTGCGATTCACGGCCTCGATCTACAACCCCACTGACACTGCATTTACCACCGTCCAATCCCATTGCAGCCTTCGTCGTCGCCTTCGTTCCACGGCGAACCATACTGCTCGAATCGCGACTTCGTCGCCGCTCGCGAAACTGCTCGCGAAACCCTCCAGCAACCGCCACCTACTCGCGAACGAAGACTATCGCGACGTCTCCCTCCTGCTTCGATCGCGAGCCGCCAAGCTGCCCCCTTCTCTGCGAATCGATCCCGAGCCATCCCCATTATCGCGAATTTCTGCGCCTACGCGCCTCCGCGAGTGCCAGCCCCCAGTCGTGAGCGCGAGCCTCCATCGCGACCTTGCTGCCGCGTCGTCACGCCGCCTGGTGATTCGAACAACTTTAAGAACTGAGGGGATGAGGGGAACTCGACTTTGATTTGGGATTCAAATTGAATAACGAGGGCATTGATTTTAATTTTTGAACGAGATTAAGTCGTTCGTTTTATCATTTTATTTTGGATGGAAGGGCTTCGGCCATTAAAATTGATTTTGTATTTGGGTTTCGTTCGTTTGAACTGGGGAGGGAGAGTAGTATTTGAAACGAAAGAGTATGGGTAACACGATTTTTGTTCGTGATTCTCTGCGTGATTGAAGGAGATGAACGTGTGGTGATGTTGACCATTTTAAATTTAAATTCAAATTTAAATTCGATAAAGATTTTTAATGCGTTTACACGCCGTACGATCACGTATTGACTCCGAAAAATACGAAAATTGAAATCCGATAATTATTCAAAATTACGGACCCAATGGAACTGTTTCGTCGAATTCCGAGACTGTTTGAAAAATGACTATTTTTAAATATCGATTTGAACAATTAAATTCAAAACTGAATAAATCGATTTCAGATTCGATTCTGAAGTTTTAATTATCTTCAGTATAATCAATATAAATTTTACCATCCTTTGAAATATTTTTAATCGGCCTAAATTTGAAGATTCAAATTTTTATTCACTTTCAATAGATAAAATTTTATAATTTAAATCGTCAGCTTCAAATTTAAATCGGGGATTCAAATTAAATTATCGTTCAAATATTTAAAATTAATTAAATATTTTCAATTTAATTCGTTCAAAATTCTGAGTCGTTACAAACTTCCCCCCTTAAAAGAATTTCGTCCTCGAAATTACAAGTTAGGAAAAATGATCCCTAACTCGTCTACTATTTTTCACAATCCAATAGTTTTTATCAATCTATCACAACAAATCTTCTACTAAAGATTCGTTATTACTTCAACTAGTTTTTCAACTTCAATTACAGGTTTCAAACAACATTGTTTACTTCTCAATTCAAATTCGAGTTTAAATTCAAATTTAAACTTCCAAATTTTCTCAAAAATTTTCTAACACTCGGAATTTTCAAAAAATTTTGCCAGCGTCTCCTTTGCGCGGCTAATACGGTACGACTACAAAACGTCCCTACGGACTCTCAGATTTCAAAAAGAAAAAAAAAAGAATTTGTTAGTTAATTAAAATTTATTTAAAGAGAAATTAGTTCAAACCAAGATTATTAGTTTAAAATATAATTTTTGGTTAATTAAATTTATTAAAAAGAGAAATTTAATAATTAGTTTAAATAAATTTATTTAAAAGAAGTTTGGTTTTAAATTAAATTTTTAGTTAAACAAATTTATTAAAAGATATTAATTTAAGGTAAAATTGTAGTTGAATAAAATTATTAAAGGAATTGGTTTAAAACAAAACCAATGAATAATTAAAACAATTAAAAATGAAAATTTATTTTTCGATTTCGAATATTAATAAATTGTATAAATTGTTATACAAGGTCAAAAAAATCTGGAGATAATAGTCGAAAGGGAAATGGATTGCTATTAAAAGCTAAGGTGAGATCTTCTCACTCAGATTTAAATTTGAATTGCAGTTATTGATTGATTTACTGTCTGTTTGTATTGTGATATTAGATATAGTAGGATATATATATATATAGCAATATATACATATTGGCATATGTATATATTGGATTGATGATTTCCCGCCTCGTATAGCGGATGAGACCCTATTGCGCCGTTAGTAAGCGGATTTTTATAAAAACCTATATACCGCGATATTCCACCTCGAAGTGGAATGGTATTGTGCTAACGTCTTTGGATGCAGGGAAACAGGTTGGAGGGATCCAACTGGACCCCTCACATTGATTGAATTTATTTATATTGTGATATGAATCTGTGAATGATTATAGTGATGCTATTAATCATATTGATATCTGGAAATTGTTTGAAAGCTAAAATTTAGCTGAATGGATGTTTTGACATCATTGGATTCCAAAAATAAATGAAATTGGATTTTTGAAATCAAAATAGAAATTTTTAAGTAAATAAATTTTTAGAAATTGAATAAATTCGAAGAAAAGAATTTAAAAGTATAAAAGCTGATTTTTATAATCTTATCGAATAAATTCCAGAATCAAGTGAAAATGTTAAATAAATGGATTTCGTAAAAATAGTGATTTCAAATTGAAGAATTTAATTAAAATTTGGATTTCTAAATAGTTTGAAAAAGATAAAGAGATTTATTTTCTTTAAGAGGAATTTATTTAAAAAGGAAATAAGTTGGAAGTCCAACTATAAATTTAATTGGCAAATTGAAACGAATTTGGAAAGTCAATATAAAATGAGTTGGAATGGAAAATAAATTAAGAAATCAATATTGAAATTGATTTGGTATTGAAGTTTTTATAAATAGAATTGAAATTTATAAAAGTTGTTTATAAATCCGAGATCACTTATTTGATAAGTAAAATTGTAGAAGTTGACAAAAAGAAGATTTATAAGTCGAGGTTGTTATTAAAATAGAAATAGAATTTATAAACGTTGTTTTATAAATTCGAAAATCAATTGGATTTGGTAAATTAAAATGTTAAAGGAGATATATTCGCGATTTTGGATAGCGGATTATTATTTAAATAAAATGTGTAGAAAAGATTGAAATTTGGTTAGTGAAGTATATTCACGATTTTGGACAGTGAATATATTTTTAAGTAGAATGGATATGGTTTTGGGAAAGCGATATTATAAAATGAAGTTAATTGTTTTAAAAGATGTTTTAAAACGTGTGAAATATTGAAAGCATGGATTTCAACGTTCATTGTTGAAATAGACGTTTTCGAGAAATAAGGAAATGGTGGACTATAACACTATTGTTATAGTAAATGATTTCCGAAAGGAAATGTTTTACGTAGTATTGGGATTTATATATCTATCTTAAAATCCGAATCCCTATACTAGTGATTTTGAGTCGTCGTAACGATGTTTTACGCAACATTCGTTTTGACTCAAAGAGATGTTAAAATTTATGATTTCCTTAAAGAATTAAATGTATACTTAATATTGATTTAAGTATATTGAATATTTTCAAATGTTGAAAATAAATAGATTTGTGAAATACTTATTTTTAAATAAGTATGGAAATGTTTTTCCAATATGAAATGAACTGTTTTGAGATTTTATCTTCTTAAAGATAAATTGAAAGTGTATATTGAAATCGATTTGGAAATCGTATATCAGTAGATATTTTGAAATATAAATTCACTATGGAATTTATAAAGGAAAGGGAAACTGTTTAGAAAAATAAACGTTGATTTATTTTTGAAGTGTGGAAATTTTATATCTAGTAAAGATATTTTGGAAGATAAAATAATTTTGGAAAATTATTTGGAATCTGATGATGTTGCGCATCTTTATTGATAGTTAAATAACCGACTATCAATAATTACCTTTAGATAAGTATTTGTTGTGAATTGGAGGAATTTGAATGCCACACTTATTTTTAAAATAAGCGCTCACTATTCGGGTTAGCCGGGAAAGGACCATGGGGTCGTATAACCCATTCCGAATATGTGATACGTCGTTATGAATTGCATTCGAAGACCGGTGTTGAAGACCGGATATTTTTGAAAACGGAAGGATTACCGTCGAGTTACTCTACATCGGCTGATCTCCGATTTAGAGGTTTTATCACCCTTAGTGACGGGAAATCCGGACGTGATTAGAAATTTATCCGGATATGCAAGGGCTTCGTGAGAAGTGCCTTCGGTTCTGTTCGATCCCGGAACAGACTTGTATGGATTGTGTGTCTGACGTTACAATTTGAGATATAAAGCTGATTTCTTTCAAATACATTTCTGTTGGTGGCGGAGAATTTATTCTCTTAGCTTAACACCCTTCTCTGAGACGTACGAGCTCAGAGGTTATGTAGTTGAAATTCATCAGCGATATATCCCAATTTGGTAACGTGGCATACTAAGTGTTGCTGTGAAATGATCAGTGTTTGATCATTTGTGATATGATCATTTGTTTGATCTTATATCTTTGTGATCATAGGTTGATCATTTTGTTTGACCCGAAGCAGGGCTTTTCGAGAAAGCGTAGCTTTGTGGACGAGACTTCATCGAGCCTCACACCCCGGAAATGGTCGAAACAGGAAGGATGCGGCAAGGTTCTAGGGAGTAGCGCCCCTTAGTGTATGTCATTCCTTCTGGATAAAGGTGGTATCATGGTATGGAGCCCAGATACTTAACCTCTGTGGTTGCTGCAAAAAATTTATTTCTTTGTGGTTGTTGCGAATCGGGGATCCTCGGGAAGATCGGTGACGATCGGGGGATGGCATACGCATGTCAGTAGTTACCTATTTTTGCAGAGGTAACCCGGCCTTGTGTTGGCAGAGATCCGGTTAGGTTCTCGGGTCGTCTATTCCAGGGACGTACCCATCGTGGATAGGAAGTTCCTTAGCCTGACCATTTGTTGGAAATCCAAAGAAACAATACGAGCCTTTACGATTTCAATTGTATAACCTGTCTCCTCAGGAGGTAGCTATAGCAGGCATAATATAATGGTACCTATGCTGGCTAAGATTTATATTCTACTTTCGAAATGTTTTCCACTATGCACTAATAATAATATCAAAAAGAATTTGATTTTTGCGTAGTAAGCATCTTTGACTATCATAAGAAGAAATCTCCTCCAAGTCTGCGTTTGCATTGTGTGTGTGGTGGGAGGTCTTATGGTAGTTTCATTTTCCAAAAGCATTTCGAATTGACTTTAAAATTATCCTGTAGTTTATTTTAAAGAATAACTGTTTTACGATCTCACACCAGTCACCATGACTGACTCGGAGTTTATTGTTTCCCTTCTAAACTCTGGGTGCCCACCAATTTCCACACGGGCAGTCTAGAGTTAGATTATCAGGATATTCTGGATATTCTGGAGCTTTGGAGATAAGCTGGATGGCGAGACGTAGTATTTGTATCTGATATATTTATTCCGCTGTGTATTCTGTATGAGGACAAGTTTATATAACTGTCCGTTGTTGTATATTGACTTTGATTGATGTATGTATAAACTGAGATGGTTCTTTGTTTTAAAAGACTAGTGTTTATCTATTATATATTGTTCCGCTGCGATATGTGAGATTCTAATATTGTTTTCTGTTTCTGCTCTTGTTCTGTGTTGTTCTTCTTTCTTTTTCTTCTATCTTCTTCTTCTACCTTTTTCTTTTTCTTAAAACCCTCACTATTGGAGTTTCCGGCACTCGATTGCTCGGTAGTCGATAAAGTGAGTATCGATGTCGAATTTTCGAAAGTCGAAAAATTCCGGTATGTGACAAAGTGGTATCAGAGCCGGGTTTCGATCCTGGGACCTGTGGGTTATGGGCCCACCACGCTTCCGCTGCGCTGTCACGTACCGAAATTTCGAGCTTCGAAAATTCGACATCGATACTCACTTTATCGACTGCCGAGCAATCGAGTGCCGGAAACTCCAATAGTGAGGGTTTTAAGAAAAAGAAAAAGGCAGAAGAAGAAGAAAACAGAAGAACAACAGAACAACAACAGAAACAGAAAACAATATCAGAATCTCACATATCGCAGCGGAACAATATATAATAGATAAACACTAGTCTTTTAAAACAAAGAACTATATCAGTTTATACATACATCAATCAGAGTCAATATACAACAATGGACAGTTTTATAACTTGTCCTCATACAGAATACACAGCGGAATAAATACTATCAGATACAAATACTACGTCTCGTCATCCAGCTTATCTCCAAGCTTGGAGATAAGCTGGATGACGAGACGTAGTATTTGTATCTGATAGTATTTATTCCGCTGTGTATTCTGTATGAGGACAAGTTATAAAACTGTCCATTGTTGTATATTGACTTTGATTGATGTATGTATAAACTGATATAGTTCTTTGTTTTAAAAGACTAGTGTTTATCTATTATATATTGTTCCGCTGCGATATGTGAGATTCTGATATTGTTTTCTGTTTCTGTTGTTGTTCTGTTGTTCTTCTGCTCAGTTCCATTGGGTCCGTAATATTGAATTATTACGGGATTTCAAATTTCGTATTTTTCGGAGCTGATATATGAGAATACGACAGGCAAACGCATTGAAATTTTGAACGGTTTCAATTTAAAATTTTATTTCAGACAGCGTCCCTAGATTCTTGCCTAAAATCACGTTGAGGAATCGTGCAAACCATACTCTTCTCTGATAAATCACGTCGTCTTCCATTTTTATGCCGAACTCTCCCTCTCTCAGATTCGAAAATCAAACGAAAAAGAATGGCTGAATTTATTTCGATACTCAATTCAAATCAAATTTGATTCTCTTTAAATTTACTTATCCTTCAATTTGAATTCAATTTACATAGTTTCCAATTTTCATTAATTCAATTTCATTAATACTTAATGAATTTCTATACAATCAACTAGCAACCAATGCACATTCAACTTAACCAAATTTATTTACTTTGCTTACATTCAATTTGGTTCAACACACTTAATTTCAATTGGTTTATATTCTAATTCAGATTGAATTCTTATACTCACCATATTCACTAATTCACTTTTACAATTAAAGTTGAATTTCCTTTATATAACTCAAATTCATATTCATTCTTCACTTTATTAATTCATTTTGATATCAAATTCAATTTGATTCAATATTACTTAAGCCATGTTTCATTTTATCTTCACTTGCATTTATTTTCACCATAAAACTTAAGTTCGTCTCTAAGTTATTTGAAATTCTATTTTATTTAACTTTACTAAAGTCAAATTCATATCACATTTCAAAATTCAGATTTTGTTTTACTTAACAAAACTGTTTAACCATTTTAACAACTGGTTTGGTTCAAATTTTCTCCTTTTATAAGTTATACAACTTATTAAACTTTAAACTTTCCAATTCACATCATATAATCACTTATCTTTCAAGTTTAACTTTTCATCTCAATAATTTATCAAATCAAGTTCAATTTATTTAACTTCCTTTAGTTAAATTCCAAATCATATATTTATTGATACTAATTCAATTCAATTTAACTTTTCTTTTAGTTAAATTTCAAATCCATATATTTATTAATGCCAACTCACTTCAATTTAACTTTTCTTAAGTTAAAAATCTTCATTTTCAAAAACAATTTTATACTTCTTTGGATTTGGAAAACATTCTCCTTTTAAAGTGTTTCTAGTAACTATTCATATTAAACATCATAAACTAAGCTTTGTGTAAACCAAAGCTCTGATACCACTCTGTAACATTCCCCTTTCTGACCGTCCCCAGTCGGTAATTACACCAACTCGAAACGTTCAAAAAGACGAATTGTTATTTAGTTTATAAGGTTTAAACAGAATCAGCCACAGAAACACAGATAATAACAAGCAATTAAAAACAAATGAGAATTTATTTCATTACTATAAATCTTTTTATATACATCAGAGTTTATACAATTTTAATACAGATACAGCGGAATATCTTAAAATACAATTTTCTTCTGAAAACTAAAGTGATTCTTTACTCTCTCTCTAACTTCGCTGCTCGAAAATCTTCAAGCTGTAAAATACTCGGTCTGACCCGAGTATTATATTCAAAAGAAAATAATACACAGGTCAGTCTAATTCAAACCAGTTTATTAGTGCATATAGGCAGTAATAATTTAAATAGACGACAGTCACAATAATTCTCGTCTATCCGACTCTTTAAACAAAGAAACCGGATAACGAAAATTTTAACACTAAACAGTGTTAAACAATAAATCAGCAGATTTAAATCATCAACAGAGATAAATAAACAATTTATCAAATCGACTAAATCAATTTAAAACAATTGAAATTGTCACTTTAAAACCATTAAAGTTCGATTGGCTGCCGTACACGCACGCGTGTACGGCCTCGCCACTACGGTATAAAAGATCAATGTATCAGAAGCAAAAGAAAAATCAATTCAAAACTGTCGAGTTTGGGTGGCTGCAGTGCTCGCGTACGCGTGCACTGCCTCGCCAACTCGTGTGCACAAGGTCAAGTCAAAATCAAATTCAACCCGAGTGCAAATGAAACTGAAGCATGTCAGGTCACAAAGAAAACAGTAAGAGAATCGAGCCAGGTTGATAGTCAAACAATTTCAACATCGTAAAATCAAGTGCGCAACACTTATCAAATAAAGACTCAAATTTCAATTTCACTGTCTCAACATTGGTGTGTCATCGACAAAGTGACAACAATTATACGGCAATCTCAATCCAAGGCCGAATACGAGTTAAATATAAATAAGACCAGAGACAAAATGAAATGCACATGTCAAACCCAAATACAGGATTTCAGAATGCAGTGGCCATACACATATATACATACGAGGATGTAAGTATACAAATGATCAGCCCCCAAGGTACAGTGCAACTACAAATGAGACAGAACACATGCACAACTTCAAATATGTGCAAGCTACTTGTATGAAATACAAACAGGTCAAAGTTAAGTGCAAGACCATAGTCAAGTATGCAAAGAACAGAGACAAGACCTGGAAACAATGATGAATCGAAAATTGCAGTACTCAAGTAATACAAGAATGCCCAGACTCAACCAATATCACATGTATGGTGTCAAGTGAACAGGCACAGACAAAGGCAACATGAGACCAGATGCTCAAGTGCAACTGCAAATGAAAACAACCCAGACTAAACAAACCAATGAATGACCAAGTGCAGACAAATATGATCACAGCTATGTGATTTCAAGCTAAAGACCAGGGCAACCAGTGTCACAACTACTGGGATGGATGCCCAAAGACAACTGTTTACACACAGTTCAAATGAAATGCAAGTATTTCAAAAATGTACATATGGTCAGTCCAGTTCTAAACATGCAACAGAAGTGACTTTAAAATGAAGACAGCTTCAAATTTGACTCCAAATAATGCAAATGCGATCCAGAAACAACATCAATGAAATTTACCATATAAATATATACATATGAATATGCATATGTATACACATATATAGGAAGTGCAATTCCAAGTGAAGACCCAAGTACATCAACCAACCAACAACAGCTACAACAACACAGTGAATCAGGCATGAACCAGTGATGTGCCACGACAACAAATTGAATGCAGACTACAACATCAAAGTTCAGTGAATAATTGCAACAATGAACTTGCTGAAAGGTCAGAAGTAAATACAGTGTGCACATGACAAAGAGCTCGAGGCCAAGACTAAAGCAACCTGACTGTGATGCAAATAATGACCAGAACACAAATACAATGACAAGGCAAAGCAGGTTACGCATTTAAAACAAATTCAATGTCAAAGTCAACAGACCAGAGTCATTATGAAACTAAAATATAAGGACTGCAGTACATCCACTTAAACATGACCCAAAATATCATTGTTGAAGATGAGAATAATCGAGTGCAGACAGCATGACATGGTGATATAGCTATTTAAAATGGATATGCAAGTGCAAACTCAAGTGGTGCCTGATATTTGGTTCGGTGTGCTACGGGTGGATAGTGCATACTACTGAAATGCACGTACGAATTAGCAGTGCTACTGGAGGGCAGTACATACACATGGAGACAAAGAACGATACAAACACACTTAAACTGATAGAGGAGGCAAGTGGCTTCAGGAAGAACAAAGCTCAAAATTTCACTTTAGCATGTAATTACAACTTGCAGTGATTTCAAGTGAGCGACCAAAAAAAAACTATTCCATAAGGAGATGAACACTGACAATCGTCAAATACATACCCAAATGCTCAGATGACAAAGTTTACGAAAGAAATCAACAATAGCAAGTTCAACCACAAAAGTCAAAATCACCACACAAAAAAATGACTGAAGGCCAAATAAAATCAACTCAAAGTCCAGAGAATTCAAAGCAGCAGTTTCCAACAAATACCAGAATCATGGAAATCAAAAACAAAAGATCGTAGGATTTTAAATTAGATGTGAGTAATAAAATTACTCACTTTGTACGAGGCGTGAATTGGAGCAATGGTGAGCAGAGCGAAGATTCGCCGATCGAAAACGAAACCCTAGTTCTCGGAGGCGAACTGAGGATGGAAGATGAACGAAGATTGATCGCCCCCCCTGTTTCCCTTTCTCGAAGCCCTAAATTCGCCAGATCGAACGAGATCGCCGAGCCCTAGTTTTATCAAGTCGCCATTTTTTTTTCTTTCTTTTTTTTTTCGTTTGTTCGATCTGAAGAGGGAAGGGGGGTGCGTGGGTTTAACAGAGATAAGTGGGGTAAGGTCGTGGGGGGTAGGGTTAAGGTATGGGCTGAAGCATGGGCCAACACATGTTTATTTATTTTTTTATTTTTTTTCTTTCTTTATTTTTTTTCCTTTTTAAAACTGATTTGTTTTATATTTAATTTGTTTTGTTTAATTTAGTTGTTAAAATTTTAAATTATGTGTATAATATTTATTTATTTCGTATCAATAAAATTTAATAAAAGAATTCTAATTGATTTAAAAATTCTAACTGAAATTTAACAGCCATTTTTACATTGCCAATTGACGAAGATTTTATCGTTATAAAAATTCCAACAACAACAGAAATTTAACTGTCCACTTAAATCATTTACTGATGATTATAATTTTGGGCAAAACCCCGGTTGTTACAGAAATTCAATTTGAATTCGATTTAATTTTCTATGCGTTTATACGTCGTACGTTCACAAAACAATTCTGATAAATACGAAAATTGAAATCCAGTAATAATTCGATATTACGGACCCGATGAAACTGGTTTCGTCAAATTCCGATACTGTGCCTCGGAAGGCTATTTTTAAATTCAATTCAAACGATACAATTTCAAAATTGAACAAATCGCTTTCAAATTCAATTCTGAAGCTTCTATTATCTTCAGTATTATCAATATGAATTTTCTAAGCCTTTAAATTATGTTTAACCGGCTTAAAATTGAAGATTCAAATTTTATTCAACTTTCAATAGATTAAATTCAAAAATTTAATCGCCAATTCATTCTGATAATTTGAAATTCAAGTCAAATCATCGTTCAAATATTTAAAATTAATTAAATATTTTCAATTTAAATTGTTCAAAATTTCAGGGTCGTTACAAACTCCCCTCCTTAAAAACTTTTCGTCCACGAAAAGGAAAAGTTGTTAAAATTTCATCGATAATTATACTCTAGTCAATTTTTACTAAACTTAAAACTTATTACAAATAAATGAATATAGGATTCATTCCATTTGTTTAATCTCACTGTTTTACTTATCTTCTCGTTTGTTCAATGATTTCTACAATCATTGATTTCTAAAATCAAAACGCAAAAGTCTTTTATCAACATTTTCGATTTACAACTCAGATTCAAACTTAAAATTCTTCACGTTAGAGATTTATATAATATATATCTCTTCCAAAGCTGTGGACTTTCAAAACATTACAAAGATCCTCTTCCTTAGTTTATTAAGTCGGAATTATGTAATTCTAATTTCAAACTATTGATTTGCTATTTACAGTTTGAAAATACTTGCTAACTCGAAATTTAACAAGTCCATCTTCGTTCTCACAGACATTAGGCATACGCTGGCCAGGCGCAGGTCTAAAAATCTCCAAGTACTAAACATACTTGCTTCAATTCCCAGTGAAAATACTTTTAAAAATTCTTTTAAAAATGGATATGGAAAGCACGTTCCCCCATGGATTACAGTTCCACCCGGCGGTTACGCTACTATCCCAGTAGAGTCGCTTGTGGCTGTAGATTTCACATCTCTTAAATTTCGCCATGGTTGTCGCCATAGATTGCAGTACACACGGCGGTTACGCTACTATCCCAGTGGAATCGCTTGTAACTGTGGGCATCTCGCCCCTCAAATTACGCTAATCATCAATCAATCTAATCTCATCGCGATAATCTATCGCAAAGGATTTCCGATTCAAATAGTCACTCTGACTAAAATTCTACGTAGCTACGAATTTCAAATGGACACTCATCGGGAGTTCCAAAACCTTCTCAAATAATAAATGGAAGGTACTTTTCCACATCCTCAGTTTAGAAAACATAATATCATATATGTAGTACTTTCATTTCCCATTTCGTACATATAACATCTATGTAAACATACATAAGATTTCCATAACAATGTCTTTCTAAACTAACGGTTTCAAATTTACCGCATTCATATATATAAGTTCTAAAACTTACATATCCCATATTCATAACAAAATAGAGGATTTCAAAATTTTCCTCTAAGTCGATTTGGAAATTTAAGGTTATCTCAAACCTAATTCATATTCATAATTCCATTTATTATTGACTTTCACATTCAATTTGGATTTCACGCTACATCGTCAATTCTCAACACAGAATTGATGTCTATCGATATATAACCTCTGAGCTCGTACGTCTCAGAGAAGGGTGTTAAGCTAAGAGAATAAATTCTCCGCCACCAACAGATATATATTTAATAGAGATCAATTGCTATGTCATCAATTCACAATGTTAGACATACAATCCAAATCATCATCTGAAATTCAAAGCTCAACTTATATTGTCTTTGATGTCGAAGTTAAACTCAATTTTAACTCAACGATTCAATCCTTTTGAAATATTTCAAATTGAACAAATTGTTCAAATTCTCATTTAACTTTTCAACTTCGACTTCAAAAATGAATTTCAAATCATTTATTCCATACGGAATATATTCACAACATTTCATTTTTGGAAAAACATTTCCATACTTATTTAAAAATAAGTAATTCACAAATCCATTTATTTTCAACATTTGAAAATATTCGATATACTTTAATCAAAATTAAGTATATATTTCATCTTTTTAAGGAAATCATTCTCTTTCACATATTCATTTGAGTCAAAACGAATGTTACGTAAAACATCGTTACGACAACTCAAAATTACTAGTATAGGGATTCGAAATTTAGATAGATATATAAATCCCAATACTATACAAAACATTTCCTTTCGGAAATCATTTACTATAACAACAGTGTTATAGTCCACCATTTCCTTATATTCGAAAACGTCTATTTCAACAATTAATGTTGAAATCTATGGTTTCGATATTCAATGCCTTTGAAAACATCATTTAAAACAATTAACTTCGTTTTAAAATATCACCTCCCAAAACATGTCCATTTTATTCAATAATATATTCACGGTCCAAAATTGTGAATATACATCTTTTTAACAAACTATAAGAATTTACTTATCAAAATAAGTCAGTTTCGAATTTATAAACAACGTTCATAAATTCTATTTCTATTCATAAAGACTTCCATTTATAAAAATTACTTTATTAACCATTCCTTTATAACTCAGTTTTATATCAAAATTTTAATTTACAAGTAAATTACTTATAAATTCTTTTATTTCGCAACTTTGATTCATTTTTATAACTTCACAATTTCAATTCTGTAATTTCCATTCACTTATGAAATCCATTAAATATTTCACTTTTAACACTTATACAATCCCAATATTTTATCAACATTTTTCAAATCTTCAATTTAAGCCGTTTATAATAATTCAAAATTTTCAATTTATACTATTATATAATTTATCAGTTTTCCATTTCCAAGATAATCAACTAGTTCTTTAGTGAACCATTCATCGACTTGATTTTCAATCTAACCGCATTTGATTCATTCACATTGGATTTTACTAACATTCATTCATATCCAATTAGTTCACATTCACTAATTCATATTCGAGTTAGTTTGCTTCAATTCAAATCAAATTTGATTCTCTTTAAATTTACTTATCCTTCAATTTGAATTCAATTTACATAGTTTCCAATTTTCATTAATTCAATTTCATTAATACTTAATGAATTTCTATACAATCAACTAGCAACCAATGCACATTCAACTTAACCAAATTTATTTACTTTGCTTACATTCAATTTGGTTCAACACACTTAATTTCAATTGGTTTATATTCTAATTCAGATTGAATTCTTATACTCACCATATTCACTAATTCACTTTTACAATTAAAGTTAAATTTCCTTTATATAACTCAAATTCATATTCATTCTTCACTTTATTAATTCATTTTGATATCAAATTCAATTTGATTCAATATTACTTTAAGCCATGTTTCATTTTATCTTCACTTGCATTTATTTTCACCATAAAACTTAAGTTCGTCTCTAAGTTATTTGAAATTCTATTTTATTTAACTTTACTAAAGTCAAATTCATATCACATTTCAAAATTCAGATTTTGTTTTACTTAACAAAACTGTTTAACCATTTTAACAACTGGTTTGGTTCAAATTTTCTCCTTTTATAAGTTATACAACTTATTAAACTTTAAACTTTCCAATTCACATCATATAATCACTTATCTTTCAAGTTTAACTTTTCATCTCAATAATTTATCAAATCAAGTTCAATTTATTTAACTTCCTTTAGTTAAATTCCAAATCATATATTTATTGATACTAATTCAATTCAATTTAACTTTTCTTTTAGTTAAATTTCAAATCCATATATTTATTAATGCCAACTCACTTCAATTTAACTTTTCTTAAGTTAAAAATCTTCATTTTCAAAAACAATTTTATACTTCTTTGGATTTGGAAAACATTCTCCTTTTAAAGTGTTTCTAGTAACTATTCATATTAAACATCATAAACTAAGCTTTGTGTAAACCAAAGCTCTGATACCACTCTGTAACATTCCCCCTTCTGACCGTCCCCAGTCGGTAATTACACCAACTCGAAACGTTCAAAAAGACGAATTGTTATTTAGTTTATAAGGTTTAAACAGAATCAGCCACAGAAACACAGATAATAACAAGCAATTAAAAACAAATGAGAATTTATTTCATTACTATAAATCTTTTTATATACATCAGAGTTTATACAATTTTAATACAGATACAGCGGAATATCTTAAAATACAATTTTCTTCTGAAAACTAAAGTGATTCTTTACTCTCTCTCTAACTTCGCTGCTCGAAAATCTTCAAGCTGTAAAATACTCGGTCTGACCCGAGTATTATATTCAAAAGAAAATAATACACAGGTCAGTCTAATTCAAACCAGTTTATTAGTGTATATAGGCAGTAATAATTTAAATAGACGACAGTCACAATAATTCTCGTCTATCCGACTCTTTAAACAAAGAAACCGGATAATGAAAATTTTAACACTAAACAGTGTTAAACAATAAATCAGCAGATTTAAATCATCAACAGAGATAAATAAACAATTTATCAAATCGACTAAATCAATTTAAAACAATTGAAATTGTCACTTTAAAACCATTAAAGTTCGATTGGCTGCCGTACACGCACGCGTGTACGGCCTCGCCACTACGGTATAAAAGATCAATGTATCAGAAGCAAAAGAAAAATCAATTCAAAACTGTCGAGTTTGGGTGGCTGCAGTGCTCGCGTACGCGTGCACTGCCTCGCCAACTCGTGTGCACAAGGTCAAGTCAAAATCAAATTCAACCCGAGTGCAAATGAAACTGAAGCATGTCAGGTCACAAAGAAAACAGTAAGAGAATCGAGCCAGGTTGATAGTCAAACAATTTCAACATCGTAAAATCAAGTGCGCAACACTTATCAAATAAAGACTCAAATTTCAATTTCACTGTCTCAACATTGGTGTGTCATCGACAAAGTGACAACAATTATACGGCAATCTCAATCCAAGGCCGAATACGAGTTAAATATAAATAAGACCATAGACAAAATGAAATGCACATGTCAAACCCAAATACAGGATTTCAGAATGCAGTGGCCATACACATATATACATACGAGGATGTAAGTATACAAATGATCAGCCCCCAAGGTACAGTGCAACTACAAATGAGACAGAACACATGCACAACTTCAAATATGTGCAAGCTACTTGTATGAAATACAGACAGGTCAAAGTTAAGTGCAAGACCATAGTCAAGTATGCAAAGAACAGAGACAAGACCTAGAAACAATGATGAATCGAAAATTGCAGTACTCAAGTAATACAAGAATGCCCAGACTCAACCAATATCACATGTATGGTGTCAAGTGAACAGGAACAGACAAAGGCAACATGAGACCAGATGCTCAAGTGCAACTGCAAATGAAAACAACCCAGACTAAACAAACCAATGAATGACCAAGTGCAGACAAATATGATCACAGCTATGTGATTTCAAGCTAAAGACCAGGGCAACCAGTGTCACAACTACTGGGATGGATGCCCAAAGACAACTGTTTACACACAGTTCAAATGAAATGCAAGTATTTCAAAAATGTACATATGGTCAGTCCAGTTCTAAACATGCAACAGAAGTGACTTTAAAATGAAGACAGCTTCAAATTTGACTCCAAATAATGCAAATGCGATCCAGAAACAACATCAATGAAATTTACCATATAAATATATACATATGAATATGCATATGTATACACATATATAGGAAGTGCAATTCCAAGTGAAGACCCAAGTACATCAACCAACCAACAACAGCTACAACAACACAGTGAATCAGGCATGAACCAGTGATGTGCCACGACAACAAATTGAATGCAGACTACAACATCAAAGTTCAGTGAATAATTGCAACAATGAACTTGCTGAAAGGTCAGAAGTAAATACAGTGTGCACATGACAAAGAGCTCGAGGCCAAGACTAAAGCAACCTGACTGTGATGCAAATAATGACCAGAACACAAATACAATGACAAGGCAAAGCAGGTTACGCATTTAAAACAAATTCAATGTCAAAGTCAACAGACCAGAGTCATTATGAAACTAAAATATAAGGACTGCAGTACATCCACTTAAACATGACCCAAAATATCATTGTTGAAGATGAGAATAATCGAGTGCAGACAGCATGACATGGTGATATAGCTATTTAAAATGGATATGCAAGTGCAAACTCAAGTGGTGCCTGATATTTGGTTCGGTGTGCTACGGGTGGATAGTGCATACTACTGAAATGCACGTACGAATTAGCAGTGCTACTGGAGGGCAGTACATACACATGGAGACAAAGAACGATACAAACACACTTAAACTGATAGAGGAGGCAAGTGGCTTCAGGAAGAACAAAGCTCAAAATTTCACTTTAGCATGTAATTACAACTTGCAGTGATTTCAAGTGAGCGACCAAAAAAAAACTATTCCATAAGGAGATGAACACTGACAATCGTCAAATACATACCCAAATGCTCAGATGACAAAGTTTACGAAAGAAATCAACAATAGCAAGTTCAACCACAAAAGTCAAAATCACCACACAAAAAAATGACTGAAGGCCAAATAAAATCAACTCAAAGTCCAGAGAATTCAAAGCAGCAGTTTCCAACAAATACCAGAATCATGGAAATCAAAAACAAAAGATCGTAGGATTTTAAATTAGATGTGAGTAATAAAATTACTCACTTTGTACGAGGCGTGAATTGGAGCAATGGTGAGCAGAGCGAATATTCGCCGATCGAAAACGAAACCCTAGTTCTCGGAGGCGAACCGAGGATGGAAGATGAACGAAGATTGATCGCCCCCCCTGTTTCCCTTTCTCGAAGCCCTATATTCGCCAGATCGAACGAGATCGCCGAGCCCTAGTTTTATCAAGTCGCCAATTTTTTTTTTTTTTTCGTTTGTTCGATCTGAAGAGGGAAGGGGGGTGCGTGGGTTTAACAGAGATAAGTGGGGTAAGGTCGTGGGGGGTAGGGTTAAGGTATGGGCTGAAGCATGGGCCAACACATGTTTATTTATTTTTTTATTTTTTTTCTTTCTTTATTTTTTTCCTTTTTAAAACTGATTTGTTTTATATTTAATTTGTTTTGTTTAATTTAGTTGTTAAATTTTTAAATTATGTGTATAATATTTATTTATTTCGTATCAATAAAATTTAATAAAAGAATTCTAATTGATTTAAAAATTCTAACTGAAATTTAACAGCCATTTTTACATTGCCAATTGACGAAGATTTTATCGTTATAAAAATTCCAACAACAACAGAAATTTAACTGTCCACTTAAATCATTTACTGATGATTATAATTTTGGGCAAAACCCCGGTTGTTACAGAAATTCAATTTGAATTCGATTTAATTTTCTATGCGTTTATACGTCGTACGTTCACAAAACAATTCTGATAAATACGAAAATTGAAATCCAGTAATAATTCGATATTACGGACCCGATGAAACTAGTTTCGTCAAATTCCGATACTGTGCCTCGGAAGGCTATTTTTAAATTCAATTCAAACGATACAATTTCAAAATTGAACAAATCGCTTTCAAATTCAATTCTGAAGCTTCTATTACCTTCAGTATTATCAATATGAATTTTCTAAGCCTTTAAATTATTTTTAACCGGCTTAAAATTGAAGATTCAAATTTTATTCAACTTTCAATAGATTAAATTCAAAAATTTAATCGCCAATTCATTCTGATAATTTGAAATTCAAGTCAAATCATCGTTCACATATTTAAAATTAATTAAATATTTTCAATTTAAATTGTTCAAAATTTCAGGGTCGTTACAAATTATCTTCACTTGACTTATTTAACTTATCGACTGCCGAGCAATCGAGTGCCGGAAACTCCAATAGTGAGGGTTTTAGAAAGAAGAAGTAGAAGAAAAAGAGAAGAAGAAGAGAAAGAAAGAACAACTGAACAACATCAGAACAGAAAACAATATCAGAATCTTACACATCGCAGCGGAACAATATACAATAGATAATTACTAGTCTTTTAAAACAAAGAACTATATCATTTTATACATACATCAATCATCAGAGTCAATATACGACAATGGACAGTTATATAAACTTGTCCTCATACAGAATACACAGCGGAATAAATACTATCAGATACAAATACTACGTCTCGCCATCCAGCTTATCTCCAAAGCTCCAGAATATCCAGAATATCCTGATAATCTAACTCTAGACTGCCCGTGTGGAAATTGGTGGGCACCCAGAGTTTAGAAGGGAAACAATAAACTCCGAGTCAGTCATGGTGACTGGTGTGAGATCATAAAACAGTTTTATCTTTAAAACAACAAGAAGATTTTAAAGTCAAATTCGCAATGCTTTTGGAAGATGAAACTACCATAAGACCTCCCACCACACACACAATGCAAATGCAGACTTGGAGGAGATTTCTTCTTATGATAGTCAAAGATGCTTACTACGCAAAATCAAATCATTTTTGATATTATTATTAGTGCATAGTGGAAAACATTTCGAAAGTAGAATATAAATCTTAGCCAGCATAGGTACCATTATATTATGCCTGCTATAGCTGCCTCCTGAGGAGACAGGTTATACAATTGAAATCGTAAAGGCTCGTATTGTTTCTTTGGATTTCCAACAAATGGTCAGGCTAAGGAACTTCCTATCCACGATGGGTACGTCCCTGGAATAGACGACCCGAGAACCTAACCGGATCTCTGCCAACACAAGGCCGGGTTACCTCTGCAAAAATAGGTAACTACTGACACGCGTATGCCATCCCCCGATCGTCACCGATCTTCCCGAGGATCCCCGATTTCCAACAAACCACAAAGAAATAAATTTTGCAGCAACCACAGAGGTTAAGTATCTGGGCTCCATACCATGATACCACCTTTATCCAGAAGGAATGACATACACTAAGGGGCGCTACTCCCTAGAACCTTGCCGCATCCTTCCTGTTTCGACCATTTCCGGGGTGTGAGGCTCGATGAAGTCTCGTCCACAAAGCTACGCTTTCTCAAAAAGCCCTGCTTCGGGTCAAACAAAATGATCAACCTATGATCACAAAGATATAAGATCAAACAAATGATCATATCGCAAATGATCAAACACTGATCATTTCACAGCAACACTCAGTATGCCACGTTACCAAATTGGGATATATCGCTGATAAATTTCAACTACATAACCTCTGAGCTCGTACGTCTCAGAGAAGGGTGTTAAGCTAAGAGAATAAATTCTCCGCCACCAACAGATGTGTATTTGAAAGAAATCAGCTTTATATCTCAAATTGTAACGTCAGACACACAATCCATACAAGTCTGTTCCGGGATCGAACAGAACCGAAGGCACTTCTCACGAAGCCCTTGCATATTCGGATAAATTTCTAATCACGTCCGGACTTCCCGTCACTAAGGGTGATAAAACCTCTAAATCGAAGATCAGTCGATGTAGAGTAACTCGACGGTAATCCTTCCGTTTTCAAAAATATCCGGTCTTCAACACCGGTCTTCAAATGCAATTCATAACGACGTATCACATATTCGGAATGGGTTATACTACCCCATGGTCCTTTTCCGGCTAACTCGAATAGTGAGCGTTTATTTAAAAATAAGTGTGGCATTCAAATTCATCCAATTCACAACAAATACCTATCTAAAGGTAATTATTGATAGTCGGTTATTTAACTATCAATAAAGATGCGCAACACCATCAGATTCCAAATAATTTTCCAAATTATTTATTTTCCAAAACTATCTTTACTAGATATAAAATTTCCACACTTCGAAAATAAATCAATATTTATTTTTCTAAACAGTTTCCCTTTCCTTTATAAATTCCATAGTGAATTTATATTTCAAAAATATCTACTGATATACGATTTTCAATCGTTTTCAAATATTCAATTTCAATTTACCTTTACAAAGATAAATTCTCAAACGTTCACTTCATATTGGAAAAGCAATTCCATACTTATTTAAAAATAAGTGTTTCACAAATCTTCTATTTTCAACATTTGAAAATATTCGATATACTTAAAATCAAAATTAAGTATATATCTCATTCTTTAAGGAAATCATTCTTAAATCACATTTATTTGAGTCAAAACGAATGTTGCGTAAAACATCGTTACGACGACTCGAAATCACTAGTATAGGGATTCGAATTTTAAGATAGATATGTAAATCCCAATACTATATAAAACATTTCCTTTTGGAAATCATTTACTATAACAACAGTGTTATAGTCCGCCATTTCCTTATTTTTCGAAATCGTCTATTTCAACAAGAACTGTGGAAATCTATGCTTTCGATTCATAATACATTTTAAAACATCTTTTAAAATGTTTAACTTCTTTTTTTTTTTTTTAAATATCACTTCTTCAAAAATGAATCCATTTTACTTAAAAATATATTCACTGTCCAAAAATCGTGAATATATTTCCCTAACCCAATTTCAATCATTTCTACACATTTATTTCGAGAATTATCCACTATCCAAAATCGTGGATAAAATTCCCTTAATAACCTTCTATATTAAATTCATCAAATTCAATCGATTCCGAATTTATAAAACAACGTTTATAAATTCTATTTCTATTTTAATAACAACTTCAACTTATAAATTTCTTTTTATTAACTTCTATATTTTACTTATCAAAATAAGTAATTTCGGATTTATAAACAACTTTTATAAATTTCACTTCTATTTATAAAAAAAAACTTCAATACCAAATCAATTTCAATATTGATCTCTAAATTTATTTATCACTACTAAATAAATTCCTTATTTTTCTCAAATCATTCAATATTCTATTTTTAAATGGATTCTTCAAATTGAAATCATTTTACATTGATTTCACAACTTATTTCAATTTACCAATTAAATTTCTAATTGGATTTCCAACTTATCTTCTTTTAATAAATTCCTTTTTAAGAAAATAAATTTCAATCGTTTCTTTCAATCTATTTAAAAATCCAGATTCTTAAATTAAATTCTTCAATTTATAATCACTATTTTACGAAATCCATTTATTTAACATTTTCACTTGATTCTGGAATTAATTTGATAAGATTATAAAAATTAACCTTTTATACTTTAAAAATTCCTTTCTTCAAAATTTCTTCAATTTTAAAAATTGATTCACTTAGAAAATTTCTACTTGAATTTCAAAAATTCAATTTCGTTAATCTTTGGAATCCAATGATATCAAACATCCATTCAGCTAAATTTTAGCTTTCGAACAATTTCCAGACATCAATATGATCAATATAATCATTCACAGATTCACACATCACAGTAGAAATAAATTCAATCAATGTGAGGGGTCCAGTTGGATCCCTCCAACCTGTTTCCCTGCATCCAAAGACGTTAGCACAATACCAATTCCGCTCCAGTACGAAATTATCGCGGTATATGGGTTTTATAAAAATCCGCTTACTAACGGCGCAATAGGGTCTCATCCGCTATACGAGGCGGGAAATCATCAATCCAATATATACATATGCCAATATGTATATATTGCTATATATAGATATATATCCTACTATATCTAATATCACATCCAATAGCAATCATCAATAACTGCAAAAATTCCACTTTAAATTTTGAGTGAGAAGATCTCACCTTAGCTTTTATTTTTGCAATCCAATCCAAGTCCAGTTTGTATTCTCCAAATTTTGACCTTGTATAAATAATTTATACAATCTTATAAATATTTGAAATAAATCAAATAATTAAATTTTATCGAATGATTTATTTTAAATCAATCTCTTTATAAATAAATCCATTTAACCAATTCTTTAATTTTTATCAAATGATTTATTTTAAACAAATTCTCTATTAACTATTTAAATATACCGAACAATGCATTATTATTTCCTTTTAATAAATTGCTTTCATAAGAAAATTTAAATTCAAAATTAATTCTCCTTTAACAAAATTTATTCTAACAAATTATTTTATTCCAACAAATTTTCCTTTTACCTAAATAAATTAAATTTTAAACTGCATTTCTATAAATTTTAAACAGATTACTTTTACAATTTTATCTAAGTAGAATTAAATTTTAAAACTAAATTTACTTTAAAATAAATTTCCTACAACTACTTAGCCTACTGTAAAAATTTAAATACTGGGTTCACATTTTTTTTTTCCTTTTCAAACCTTTCTTGTAAATCATGCACTGTAAATTCATATATATATACATTTATTTACTAATACCTATATACATATAAATAAATAAAACTGCAAATCAATACCTCACTGCTCGATTAATTCATCGATTGAACGCCAATCCTCACTCAAATCGCACGTCCATCTCGCGGCCTCCACCATCGACCGCGTGCGCCACCTCGAAGTCGAACGCATCCAGATTTTGACTTGCTCGCGAAACCCTAATCACGACTGCGTCGCGCTGGCCTTCTGCAACCCACACACGCGCGACCGAGATTCCCTCCCCACTCGATTCGAGATAACCCAACTGAGTCGCCGCCTTCACCAAGCTCGAATCCAATCGCTCGCGACACTGTTGCCACGCGAGTCGCGCCGCCTGCTTCCCACGCGATCGCGAATCCAATCGCGAGTCTTCCCCAGACCTGCTACTCGTCTTCGCTTAACCCCCCACGATTTCGACCGTTAATTTTAACTGAGGGAGAATGAGGTTTTATATTTCGAAACTCGGTTAATTTTTTCTTTGTGAAGGAAGGAGGAACGAAGTTTATGGGATTCGATTTTTTGATTACAGAGAGGAGGCGGCCATTTTATTTTTTCGTTTGCTTTCGTTTTGAACTGAACTGAAGAGGACGTATTTGAAAATGAAAGGGGATGGTTGCGTGATAATTTCGTGGTCTTCAGCGTGAACATCGGGGCGTGTTTTAAAGGGAGAAAATGGGCTGACGTTGACTAGATTTTAAAATTTAAAATTTAAATCGAATTTGATTAAATTTTCAACGCGTTTATCTATCGTACGCTCACATAATAACTCCGAAAAATACGAAAATTGAAATCCGGTAATAATTCAACATTACGGATCCAATGGGACTGTTTTCGTCAAATTCCGAGATTGCGCCTCGGACGGCTATTTTTATATATCGGTTGAACGATATAAATTTCAAACTGAACAATTCACTTCGAAATTAGATTCTGAAGCTTCTGTTATCTTCAGTATTGTCGATACGAATTTTAAAAGCTTTTGAAATATTTTTCTTCGGCTTAAAACTGAAGATTCAAATTTTTATCCAACTTTCAATCGATTAAATTTTATAATTAAATCGTCAAATTCAAAGTTATATCGAGGATTCAAATTAAATCATCGTTCAAATATTTAAAATTAATTAAATATTTCCAATTTAATTTGTTCAAAATTCAGGGTCGTTACAGACTTCCCCCCTTAAAAGAATTTCATCCTCGAAATTACAAGTTAGGGAAAGTGGTCCTTAACTCGTCTACTATTTTTCACAATCAATAGTTTTATCAAATTTTCAAAACAAATCTTTCTACTAAAGATTCGTTATTAATCCTACCAACTTTCTAAACATTTTCATAATCTTCAAACAACATTGTTTACTTCAAAATTCAAATTTAAATTCAAATTCAAATTTAAACTTTCAAAAAATTTTCAAAAATTTTCTAACGCCCTAAATTTCCGAAAAATTTCGCCAGCGTCTCCTTTGCGCGGCTAATACGGTACGACTACAAAACGTCCCTACGGACTCTCAGATTTCAAAAAGAAAAAGAAAAAGCCAAGCGGCTAGACCAGAAAGTCATCAAATCTCATATTATAATTCAAATACTTACCTTTTCGAGCAATTCAAATTCTATCCTTGAAATCAAATCCAATTCCTTTAATATACCTGTATATCCTACTAGCCATAATATCTAGTTACATATATTCAAACTATTTTGCAAATTCTATTACAAAATTTCAATATAAACTGCTTATATCATTCTTAAGTTCGTTATTGAAGTTATATCCTATTCATTCAATTTTACATTTCACATTCATTTGAACTTATAATTCACATTTTCAATTCTATTTGAATTCAATTCAGTCTCATTTACTTACAAATTCAAAATGAACTTTAACATTCAATTTCATTTTCTGGCATTTGCAATCGCAATTTATTCATTCATTCACTAATTCATTCGTTTTCACTTTGAATTTCATTCTAATCAAAATTCAAATATTCTATAAGTTATCAACTTATTAATATTTCGTAAGTATTTTTAAATAGGATTCCAGAGTCGTTTCCACTTTTTCAAAACCATTTGAAAACAATTCAAATTCCATTTGAATTTCCAAACAAAAACCCAAATTTTCAAACAACTCCTATTTAAAACAATTTGACAGCAATTTCTCTTTTGGAAACCCGAAAATGAATTCTAATGATGTGGCCATCATCATCAGGATTATTTTCCAGCGACCTAAAAGAGTTTAGAGCTTTCATCTCTCCAAAATACTTTTCAAAACCTTTGAAATTCATTTTCCAATCAAAAAGGATTTAAACTTTTCGAATCTCCAAAATTTTCAAATTCTTTTCAAAACATTTCCAAATACTTCTCTGGAATTCCGTTTCAATTTACAATTCACATTTATAATTTACATTCTCAAATTTCACTTGTCTGTGAATTTTATTTTAACTTTGGAGTTATAATTCCAATTTCTCATTCAATTTCAATATAACAATGATAATAATTTCAATATTATCGCTTTCTAACATCCATGCAACCATATACTATAGTACTTTATAGAAAAAACATTTCTTTTCTATACAAAAATAGTTTTGGGCAAAATTATTTCATTCACCCAATTTTAAAACAATACGGTGCCGAACTGTTCTATTCAAGTGTTTAGAAACCCCTTCGATACAGTTTTGCAAGACTGTGCCGACGAAGGTTCATATACCACTCAATAAACCAATCATCACAATACAAAACAATTTTATATTCAATAACAAATACGCGCTCATATCTATTATTACACTCAACTCATTCTAGAGTACTGCTGACTCTATCTCTAATGAGTAACACCCAACAGAGCAGGGTTGTCGCTTAACCATATGCTCTGATACCACTTTGTCACATACCGAAATTTTCGACTTTCGAAAATTCGACATCGATACTCACTTTATCGACTGCCGAGCAATCGAGTGCCGGAAACTCCAATAGTGAGGGTTTTAGAAAGAAGAAGTAGAAGAAAAAGAGAAGAAGAAGAGAAAGAAAGAACAACTGAACAACATCAGAACATAAAACAATATCAGAATCTTACACATCGCAGCGGAACAATATACAATAGATAATTACTAGTCTTTTAAAACAAAGAACTATATCATTTTATACATACATCAATAATCAGAGTCAATATACGACAATGGACAGTTATATAAACTTGTCCTCATACAGAATACACAGCGGAATAAATACTATCAGATACAAATACTACGTCTCGCCATCCAGCTTATCTCCAAAGCTCCAGAATATCCAGAATATCCTGATAATCTAACTCTAGACTGCCCGTGTGGAAATTGGTGGGCACCCAGAGTTTAGAAGGGAAACAATAAACTCCGAGTCAGTCATGGTGACTGGTGTGAGATCGTAAAACAGTTTTATCTTTAAAACAACAAGAAGATTTTAAAGTCAAATTCGCAATGCTTTTGGAAGATGAAACTACCATAAGACCTCCCACCACACACACAATGCAAACGCAGACTTGGAGGAGATTTCTTCTTATGATAGTCAAAGATGCTTACTACGCAAAATCAAATCATTTTTGATATTATTATTAGTGCATAGTGGAAAACATTTCGAAAGTAGAATATAAATCTTAGCCAGCATAGGTACCATTATATTATGCCTGCTATAGCTGCCTCCTGAGGAGACAGGTTATACAATTGAAATCGTAAAGGCTCGTATTGTTTCTTTGGATTTTCAACAAATGGTCAGGCTAAGGAACTTCCTATCCACGATGGGTACGTCCCTGGAATAGACGACCCGAGAACCTAACCGGATCTCTGCCAACACAAGGCCGGGTTACCTCTGCAAAAATAGGTAACTACTGACACGCGTATGCCATCCCCCGATCGTCACCGATCTTCCCGAGGATCCCCGATTTCCAACAAACCACAAAGAAATAAATTTTGCAGCAACCACATAGGTTAAGTATCTGGGCTCCATACCATGATACCACCTTTATCCAGAAGGAATGACATACACTAAGGGGCGCTACTCCCTAGAACCTTGCCGCATCCTTCCTGTTTCGACCATTTCCGGGGTGTGAGGCTCGACGAAGTCTCGTCCACAAAGCTACGCTTTCTCAAAAAGCCCTGCTTCGGGTCAAACAAAATGATCAACCTATGATCACACAGATATAAGATCAAACAAATGATCATATCGCAAATGATCAAACACTGATCATTTCACAGCAACACTTAGTATGCCACGTTACCAAATTTGGATATATCGCTGATAAATTTCAACTACATAACCTCTGAGCTCGTACGTCTCAGAGAAGGGTGTTAAGCTAAGAGAATAAATTCTCCGCCACCAACAAATGTGTATTTGAAAGAAATCAGCTTTATATCTCAAATTGTAACGTCAGACACACAATCCATACAAGTCTGTTCCGGGATCGAACAGAACCGAAGGCACTTCTCACGAAGCCTTTGCATATTCGGATAAATTTCTAATCACGTCCGGACTTCCCGTCACTAAGGGTGATAAAACCTCTAAATCGAAGATCAGTCGATGTAGAGTAACTCGACGGTAATCCTTCCGTTTTCAAAAATATCCGGTCTTCAACACCGGTCTTCAAATGCAATTCATAACGACGTATCACATATTCGGAATGGGTTATACGACCCCATGGTCCTTTCCCGGCTAACCCGAATAGTGAGCGTTTATTTAAAAATAAGTGTGGCATTCAAATTCATCCAATTCACAACAAATACCTATCTAAAGGTAATTATTGATAGTCGGTTATTTAACTATCAATAAAGATGCGCAACACCATCAGATTCCAAATAATTTTCCAAATTATTTATTTTCCAAAAATATCTTTACTAGATATAAAATTTCCACACTTCGAAAATAAATCAATATTTATTTTTCTAAACAGTTTCCCTTTCCTTTATAAATTCCATAGTGAATTTATATTTCAAAAATATCTACTGATATACGATTTTCAATCGTTTTCAAATATTCAATTTCAATTTACCTTTACAAAGATAAATTCTCAAACGTTCACTTCATATTGGAAAAGCAATTCCATACTTATTTAAAAATAAGTGTTTCACAAATCTTCTATTTTCAACATTTGAAAATATTCGATATACTTGAAATCAAAATTAAGTATATATCTCATTCTTTAAGGAAATCATTCTTAAATCACATTTATTTGAGTCAAAACGAATGTTGCGTAAAACATCGTTACGACGACTCGAAATCACTAGTATAGGGATTCGAATTTTAAGATAGATATGTAAATCCCAATACTATATAAAACATTTCCTTTTGGAAATCATTTACTATAACAACAGTGTTATAGTCCGCCATTTCCTTATTTTTCGAAATCGTCTATTTCAACAAGAACTGTGGAAATCTATGCTTTCGATTCATAATACATTTTAAAACATCTTTTAAAATGTTTAACTTCTTTTTTTTTTTTTTAAATATCACTTCTTCAAAAATGAATCCATTTTACTTAAAAATATATTCACTGTCCAAAAATCGTGAATATATTTCCCTAACCCAATTTCAATCATTTCTACACATTTATTTCGAGAATTATCCACTATCCAAAATCGTGGATAAAATTCCCTTAATAACCTTCTATATTAAATTCATCAAATTCAATCGATTCCGAATTTATAAAACAACGTTTATAAATTCTATTTCTATTTTAATAACAACTTCAACTTATAAATTTCTTTTTATTAACTTCTATATTTTACTTATCAAAATAAGTAATTTCGGATTTATAAACAACTTTTATAAATTTCACTTCTATTTATAAAAAAAAACTTCAATACCAAATCAATTTCAATATTGATCTCTAAATTTATTTATCACTACTAAATAAATTCCTTATTTTTCTCAAATCATTCAATATTCTATTTTTAAATGGATTCTTCAAATTGAAATCATTTTACATTGATTTCACAACTTATTTCAATTTACCAATTAAATTTCTAATTGGATTTCCAACTTATCTTCTTTTAATAAATTCCTTTTTAAGAAAATAAATTTCAATCGTTTCTTTCAATCTATTTAAAAATCCAGATTCTTAAATTAAATTCTTCAATTTATAATCACTATTTTACGAAATCCATTTATTTAACATTTTCACTTGATTCTGGAATTAATTTGATAAGATTATAAAAATTAACCTTTTATACTTTAAAAATTCCTTTCTTCAAAATTTCTTCAATTTCAAAAATTGATTCACTTAGAAAATTTCTACTTGAATTTCAAAAATTCAATTTCGTTAATCTTTGGAATCCAATGATATCAAACATCCATTCAGCTAAATTTTAGCTTTCGAACAATTTCCAGACATCAATATGATCAATATAATCATTCACAGATTCACACATCACAGTAGAAATAAATTCAATCAATGTGAGGGGTCCAGTTGGATCCCTCCAACCTGTTTCCCTGCATCCAAAGACGTTAGCACAATACCAATTCCGCTCCAGTACGGAATTATCGCGGTATATGGGTTTTATAAAAATCCGCTTACTAACGGCGCAATAGGGTCTCATCCGCTATACGAGGCGGGAAATCATCAATCCAATATATACATATGCCAATATGTATATATTGCTATATATAGATATATATCCTACTATATCTAATATCACATCCAATAGCAATCATCAATAACTGCAAAAATTCCACTTTAAATTTTGAGTGAGAAGATCTCACCTTAGCTTTTATTTTTGCAATCCAATCCAAGTCCAGTTTGTATTCTCCAAATTTTGACCTTGTATAAATAATTTATACAATCTTATAAATATTTGAAATAAATCAAATAATTAAATTTTATCGAATGATTTATTTTAAATCAATCTCTTTATAAATAAATCCATTTAACCAATTCTTTAATTTTTATCAAATGATTTATTTTAAACACATTCTCTATTAACTATTTAAATATACTGAACAATGCATTATTATTTCCTTTTAATAAATTGCTTTCATAAGAAAATTTAAATTCAAAATTAATTCTCCTTTAACAAAATTTATTCTAACAAATTATTTTATTCCAACAAATTTTCCTTTTACCTAAATAAATTAAATTTTAAACTGCATTTCTATAAATTTTAAACAAATTACTTTTACAATTTTATCTAAGTAGAATTAAATTTTAAAACTAAATTTACTTTAAAATAAATTTCCTACAACTACTTAGCCTACTGTAAAAATTTAAATACTGGGTTCACATTTTTTTTTTCCTTTTCAAACCTTTCTTGTAAATCATGCACTGTAAATTCATATATATATATATACATTTATTTACTAATACCTATATACATATAAATAAATAAAACTGCAAATCAATACCTCACTGCTCGATTAATTCATCGATTGAACGCCAATCCTCACTCAAATCGCACGTCCATCTCGCGGCCTCCACCATCGACCGCGTGCGCCACCTCGAAGTCGAACGCGCCCAGATTTTGACTTGCTCGCGAAACCCTAATCACGACTGCGTCGCGCTGGCCTTCTGCACCCCACACGCGAGCGCGACCGAGATTCCCTCCCCACTCGATTCGAGATAACCCAGCTGAGTCGCCGCCTTCACCAAGCTCGAATCCAATCGCTCGCGACACTGTTGCCACGCAAGTCGCGTCGCCTGCTTCCCACGCGATCGCGAATCCAATCGCGAGTCTTCCCCAGACCTGCTACTCGTCTTCGCTTAACCCCCCACGATTTCGACCGTTAATTTTAACTGAGGGAGAATGAGGTTTTATATTTCGAAACTTGGTTAATTTTTTCTTTGTGAAGGAAGGAGGAACGAAGTTTATGGGATTCAACTTTTTGATTACAGAGAGGAGGCGGCCATTTTATTTTTTCGTTTGCTTTCGTTTTGAACTGAACTGAAGAGGACGTATTTGAAAATGAAAGGGGATGGTTGCGTGATAATTTCGTGGTCTTCAGCGTGAACAACGGGGCGTGTTTTAAGGGGAGAAAATGGGCTGACGTTGACTAGATTTTAAAATTTAAAATTTAAATCGAATTTGATTAAATTTTCAACGCGTTTATCTATCGTACGCTCACATAATAACTCCGAAAAATACGAAAATTGAAATCCGGTAATAATTCAACATTACGGATCCAATGGGACTGGTTTCGTCAAATTCCGAGACTGCGCCTCGGACGGCTATTTTTAAATATCGGTTGAACGATATAAATTTCAAACTGAACAATTCACTTCGAAATTAGATTCTGAAGCTTCTGTTATCTTCAGTATTGTCAATACGAATTTTAAAAGCTTTTGAAATATTTTTCTTCGGCTTAAAACTGAAGATTCAAATTTTTATCCAACTTTCAATCGATTAAATTTTATAATTAAATCGTCAAATTCAAAGTTATATCGAGGATTCAAATTAAATCATCGTTCAAATATTTAAGATTAATTAAATATTTCCAATTTAATTTGTTCAAAATTCAGGGTCGTTACATTTGTCACATACCGAAATTTTCGACTTTCGAAAAATTTGACATCGATACTCACTTTATCGACTGCCGAGAAATCGAACGCCGGAAACTCCAATAGTGAGGGTTTTAGAAAGAAGAAGAAGAAGAAAAGATAGAAGAGAAAGAAAGAAGGACAACAGAACAACATCAGAACAGAAAACAATATCAGAATCTTACACATCGCAGCGGAACAATATATAATAGATAAATGAATAATCTTTAAAACAAAGAACTATATCATTTTATACATACATCAATCATCAGAGTCAATATACAACTCAATACAACAATGGACAGTTATATAAACTTGTCCTCATACAGAATACACAGCGGAATAAATACTATCAGATACAAATACTACGTCTCGCCATCCAGCTTGCTTCCAAAGCTCCAGAATATCCAGAATATCCTGATAATCTAACTCTAGACTGCCCGTGTGGAAATTGGTGGGCACCCAGAGTTTAGAAGGGAAACAATAAACTCCGAGTCAGTCATGGTGATTGGTGTGAGATCGTAAAATAGTTATTCTTTATAACAACAAAATAATTTTTAAAGTCAATTCGAAATGCTTTTGGAAAATGAAACTACCATAAGACCTCCCACCACACACACAATGCAAACGCAGACTTGGAGGAGATTTCTTCTTATGATAGTCAAAGATGCTTACTACGCAAAAATCAAATTCTTTTTGATATTATTATTAGTGCATAGTGTAGAAAACATTTCGAAAGTATAATATAAATCTTAGCCAGCATAGGTACCATTATATTATGCCTGCTATAGCTGCCTCTTGAGGAGACAGGTTATACAATTGAAATCGTAAAGGCTCATATTGTTTCTTTGGATTTCCAACAAATGGTCAGGCTAAGGAACTTCCTATCCACGATGGGTACGTCCCTGGAATAGACGACCCGAGAACCTAACCGGATCTCTGCCAACACAAGGCCGGGTTACCT
This sequence comes from Allium fistulosum, assembly GCA_030737815.1. NCBI lineage: Eukaryota > Viridiplantae > Streptophyta > Magnoliopsida > Asparagales > Amaryllidaceae > Allium > Allium fistulosum. The sequence continues at coordinate 445,458,386 of CM060901.1, read as the reverse complement.
CTGCAAAAATAGGTAACTACTGACACGCGTATGCCATCCCCCGATCGTCACCGATCTTCCCGAGGATCCCCGATTCGCAACAAACCACATAGAAAAAAATAATGCAGTAACCACAGAGGTTAAGTATCTGGGCTCCATACCATGATACCACCTTTATCCAGAAGGAATGACATACACTAAGGGGCGCTACTCCCTAGAACCTTGCCGCATCCTTCCTGTTTCGACCATTTCCGGGGTGTGAGGCTCGACGAAGTCTCGTCCACAAAGCTACGCTTTCTCAAAAAGCCCTGCTTCGGGTCAAACAAAATGATCAACCTATGATCACAAAGATATAAGATCAAACAAATGATCATATCACAAATGATCAAACACTGATCATTTCACAGCAACACTCAGTATGCCACGTTACCAAATTGGGATATATCGCTGATAAATTTCAACTACATAACCTCTGAGCTCGTACGTCTCAAAGAAGGGTGTTAAGCTAAGAGAATAAATTCTCCGCCACCAACAGAAATGTATTTGAAAGAAATCAGCTTTATATCTCAAATTGTAACGTCAGACACACAATCCATACAAGTCTGTTCCGGGATCGAACAGAACCGAAGGCACTTCTCACGAAGCCCTTGCACATCCGGATAATTTTCTAATCACGTCCGGACTTCCCGTCACTAAGGGTGATAAAACCTCTAAATCGAAGATCAGTCGATGTAGAGTAACTCGACGGTAATCCTTCCGTTTTCAAAAATATCCGGTCTTCAACACCGGTCTTCGAATGCAATTCATAACGACGTATCACGTATTCGGAATGGGTTATACGACCCCATGGTCTTTTCCCGACTAACCCGAATAGTGAGCGCTTATTCAAAAATAAGTGTGGCATTCAAATTCATCCAATTCACAACAAATACCTATCTAAAGGTAATTATTGATAGTCGGTTATTTAACTATCAATAAAGATGCGCAACATCATCAGATTCCAAATAATTTTCCAAATTATTTCATCTTCCAAAATATCTTTATTAGATATAAAATTTCCACACTTAACCATTTGAAAACAATTTCAAATATTCACTTTTCAATTTATCTTTAAAAGATAAAAACTCAAACAGTTCATTTCACATTGGAAAAGCATTTCCATACTTGTTTAAAAATAAGTAATTCACAAATCATTTATTTTCAACACTTAGAAAATATTCGATATACTTAAAATCAAAATTAAGTATATATCTCATTCTTTAAGGAAATCATTCTTAAATCACATTTATTTGAGTCAAAACGAATGTTGCGTAAAACATCGTTACGACGACTCGAAATCACTAGTATAGGGATTCAGAATTAAGATAGATATATAAATCCCAATACTATATAAAATATTTCCTTTCGGAAATCATTTACTATAACAACAGTGTTATAGTCCACCATTTCCTTATTTTTCGAAAACGTCTATTTCAACAATAAATGTTGAAATCTATGATTTCGATAGTTCACACGTTTTAAAACATCTTTTAAAACAATTAACTTCATTTCATAATATCGCTTTCCCAAAACCCTATCCATTTTACTTAAAAATATATTCACTGTCCAAAATCGTGAATATACTTCACTAACCACATTTCAGACTTTTCTACACATTTTATTTCAATAAAAATTCGCTATTTAAAATCGCGAATATATCTTCTTTAATGTCCTTCTATATTTAATTTATCAAATCCAACTGATTTTTGAATTTATAAACACGTTTATAAATTCTATTTCTATCTTAATAACAACTCGACTTATAAATCTTCTTTTTTATTAACTTCGATCAATATTCCATTTAAAGGCAAAAGCCCAATTTATAAGTAAATTTCTTATAATCTTTTATTTTGCAATTCCATTCATTTTATAACTTCATACTTTATAAATCTAAAACTTCAACTTTATAAATCTATAAACTTCAACTTTATAAATCTATAAAACTTCAACTCTTCACAATTTATAATTCTATAAATTTCCTATCTTTACAACTTATAAAAACTCGTTTTAAATTCCAATAATCTTAATTGATAAATATCAATTTTGTGCATTTTGTACATACATCGTTTTTTTAATAATTCAAAAATCCAATTTAAACTATTTTATAGATTAGTTAACTTTTTATTTCAAAATCATCTTTTGGTTATATTTCACAAACATTATAATTTCCATAACTTTAAATCTATAACATTTATTTATTTATGATAGATAATTCCAAAAATTTAATAAATCGTATACTTACAAATAATCACTTTAAAAATCTCTTTTAAAGTTAAAAATTGTTATTTTTTTAAACTTCAAAATTTTGAATCCAATGATGCAACGCATCAATTAGTCCATCACAACAGTCAATATCATATATCAATATGACAACAGATCTATATCAATATATCTGTAAATAAATAAAAACTGGTGAGGAATCCAGTTGGATCCCTCCAACCTGTTTCCCTGCATCCACAGACGTTAGCACAATACCATTCCACTTCGAGGTGGAATATCGCGGTATATAGGTTTTATAAAAATCCGCTTACTAACGGCGCAATAGGGTCTCATCCGCTATACGAGGCGGGAAATCATCAATCCAATATATACATATGCCAATATGTATATATTTCTATATATATAGATATATCCTATTATATCTAATATCTCATCCAAACAAATCAATAACTGCAAAAATTCCACATTCAATTTTGAGTGAGGAAATCTCACCTTAGCTTTTTATTAGCAAACCAATCCAATCCTTCTTTTGTTTTCTCGACTTTAACCTTGTATAAATAATGTATACAATTTATCAATATTCGAATAAATCGAACCAGTAAATTTCCATTTTAAAATTTTACTTAACTTAATAATTTTGCTCTTAACTCATTTTCCTTTGATAAATTTAATTAACTAACCAATTTGATTTTCACACATTTGTTTTATTTTCCCACAGTAAATAACTTTTACTGTAAACATTTATTTTTGCATACATAAATATATTCTTGCTGTTTAACTATATATATGTAGATATAAAATCTTCTGAGTATATATATATATATATTACTGACTACAAAATTTCCAGAAAAATAAGATTTATTAAACAGTAAGATTTTAAATGTGTATATCTATAGATTTATACTTATATATATATTTCCTTCTTCCTGTTATCAGCTTCTATACTTATTAAATTTATTCCTAACTGCTTATTAAAATAAGCTATTAAAAATCTTATCTTTTATTCAATAAATTAAATTAGCCTATAATTAAATTTATACTATCATTTGGTTTTAAACTAAATTCCCTTTATCTTCAAATTCTTATCTATATGAAATAATTTATATAGATTTTTAAAATTGTTTTCTTTCTCCCAGTAAACATAAAATTAGTGATTTATTTTACTGTAAAAACTTTTCGCCCTAGCTATATATAAATATATTTGTAAAAAGAACAGTAACTTCATCCTTCTTGATTAGATAAAAAATTAAATTACCTATCATTAACTAATGTAATTTAGAGGCATTGATTAAAATTAGGTTTAGTTAAAATAATCCCAATCAAAAATAATTACCAGAATCACCTCGACTCCCCCACGGCACCGCCGCCTGCTTCGCGAGATCCTCCACGCGCGCCCCGACTACGACTTCGAGCTCGTCTTTAGCCCGTGCTCCACGCCATGACTTCGAACGCCACCCATTGCCAGAGTTCCCTTCGAGACGAACTGCCCCAGTTGAACGCGAGCCTCGCGAATGCCATCTCGTCGCACCATCGCGAATCGCTCGAATGAGCTTCCACGATCGAACGTGGAAATCGAGTTGCCTCGTATCCCCAGATGCTCGCGCACGCGAGCGCGATGTCCTCCCATGGTCGCGATTTTGATTTCTTTCAAAAATGAGCTGCCATATTTTTTTTTCTTCTTGATTCGAACAAATGAAATTGAGGATGAGAACGAGAAAAGGGGCGGTCTTGCATTTCTCTTTTCCTTTGTTTTGATTTTAGGCTTGACTTGTTTTATTTTGAACGAACAGAGGTAGAGGGAAAGAATTCGTTCGAACGAAATTTTAAGGGGAGAAGGACGCCATTTTTTTTCTTTGATTTTCGAAAGTTTCGTTTGGTTTTATTTTTAAAACTGTTTGCGTGATGGTTTAAGGAGAGTGGGGGAAAACAGGAGAACATGGGTGGCACGATTTGGTATCGTGATTTCTTGCGTGATTGTTGGCGTGAATTAAGGGAAGAACGTGCTGTTCCTTGACCAATTTTAAATATTAATTTAAATTGAATCTCGATAAAAATTCAATGCGTTTGCGTGTCGTATTCTCACATAACGACTTCGATTAACACGAAATTTGAAACCCGATAATAATACAACGTTACGGACCCAATGGAACTGGTTTCATCGAATTCCGAGACTGTTTGAAAAATGACTATTTTTAAATATCGGTTCAAACAATTAAATTCAAACTGAACACTTCACTCTCAAATTCGATTTCTGAAGCTTCTGTTATCTTCAATAATATAAATACGAATTTTAAAAGTTTTCGAAATATTTTTCTTCAACTTAAAATTGAAGATATAAATTTTTATTCGACTATCAATAGATTAAATTTTTATAATTAAATCACCAAATTCAAAGTTATATCGGGGATTCAAATTAAATCGTCATTCAAATATTTAAAATAAATTAAATATTCTCAATTTAATTTGGTCAAAATTCTGGATCGTTACAGACTTCCCTCCTTAAAAGAATTTCGTCCTCGAAATTACAAGTTAGAAAGAAAAAGTCCTTAACTCGTCTACTATTTTTCACAATCTAATAGTTTTATCAATTTTTCAAAACAAATCTTCTACTAATGATTCGTTATCATTTCTACTAACTTTCCAACTCCAGTTAAAGTTTCAAACAATATTGTTTTTCTTCAAAATTCAAATTCAAATTCAAATTCAAATTTAAACTTTCAAAAATTTCTCAAAAAATTTCTAACACTCGGAATTTTCGAAAAATTTCGCCAGCGTCTCCTTTGCGCGGCTAATACGGCACTACTACAAAATGTCCCTACGGACTCTCAGATTTCAAAAAGAAAAAGAAAAAGCCAAGCAGCTAGAGAAATAAGTCATCAAATCTCATATTCGAATTTAAATACATACCTTTTTCGAGCAATTCCAATTATCTGTGAAATCAAATTCACTTCCCTTTATACCTGTATATCTACTAGCCATAATATCTAGTTACACATTCAAACCATTTGCAAATTCTATTACAAAAATTTTCCAATATAAACTACTTATATCATCTTTAGTTCACTATTGAAGTTATATCTATTATCTTCAATTTTACATTTCAAATTTTATTTGAATTCAATTTCACATTTCAATTTCTCATTTGAATTAAATTTACCATTCAATTCAATTTGAATTTCATCCCAATCAGATTTCAAATATTCTATAAGTTAACAACTTATTTACATCTTGATTTATACAATCATTTATACATTCACATTCACAATTCCATTTTATTAAGGAATTTTATTTTTATTTATAAATTCTTTTACAATTTATATCCACCATTTTATTCATTTATGAATTTATTTCCTTATACTTTCAATTCACATTTATAGATTTCATTTGTTAATGAACTTTAATTCCAATCACATTTACATATTTTACATTAACAATTTCTATTTGTATAAGTTATCAATTCAATAATATTCCATACATATTCTTATAAAGTATTCCAGAGTCTTTTCAACCTTTCAAAACCATTTTGAAAACAATTCAAATTATCCTTTGAATTTTCTAAAACAAAACCCAAATTTTCAAACACTTTCTGTTTAAAACAATTTGGCAGCAATTTCCTCTTTTGGAAACCCGAAAATGAACATCGGTGATGTCGCGATCATCATCGGAATTATTTTCCAGCGACCGAAAAGAGTTTAGAGCATTCATCTCTCTAAAATACTTTTCAAAACCTTTGAAATTCATTTTCAAATCAAAAAGGAATTTAAACTTTACAAATCTCCAAAATTTACAAATTCGTTTCAAAACATTTCCAAAAACTTCTCTGGAATTCTACTTCCAATTATAAGTCACATTTATAATTTACATTCTTAAATTTCATTTTGTATATGAATTCATTTCTTAACTTTGGAGTTACGATTTCAATTTCTTATTTAATTTCAATGATAATAATTTAATATTATCACTTCTAGCAACCATGCAACCATATACTATAATAATTCATAGAAAATGATTTCTTTTCTATACAAAAATAGTTTTGGGTAAAATTATTTCATTCACCCTATTTTAAAACAATACTGTGCCGAATTGTTCTATTCAAGTGTTTAGAGATCCCTATCAATGATCGTTAATTACTCGTATTGACCAGAATCCATATACCACTCAACAAATCAATCATCACAATATAAAACAATTTTTTATATTCACTAACAAATACGCGCTCGTATCTATTATTACACTCAACTCATTCTAGAGTACTGCTGACTCTATCTCTAATGAGTAACACCCAACAGAGCAGGGTTGTCGCTTAACCATATGCTCTGATACCACTTTGTCACATACCGAAGTAAGCGGTCACAACCGGTAGGCTTTTCAACCATCCCAGCCCCACCGTGGCTGACAGTGATACCCCAAACTTGCTTTTACGGCCAGCCTCTCGACTGTCACGGCCTCTGCCTAACCAACCCATCCCTCTCAGGGACATGTAGGGGTAAGAGTCTCCCGTTCGCCACCTAACCGCGAAGCGAGAACCCCCTATCATGCTGTAATATAGCAAGACTGGTGTGAGATCGTAAAACAGTTATTCTTTATAACAACAAAATAATTTTTAAAGTCAATTCGAAATGCTTTTGGAAAATGAAACTACCATAAGACCTCCCACCACACACACAATGCAAACGCAGACTTGGAGGAGATTTCTTCTTATGATAGTCAAAGATGCTTACTACGCAAAAATCAAATTCTTTTTGATATTATTATTAGTGCATAGTGTAGAAAACATTTCGAAAGTATAATATAAATCTTAGCCAGCATAGGTACCATTATATTATGTCTGCTATAGCTGCCTCCTGAGGAGACAGGTTATACAATTGAAATCGTAAAGGCTCGTATTGTTTCTTTGGATTTCAAACAAATGGTCAGGCTAAGGAACTTCCTATCCACGATGGGTACGTCCCTGGAATAGACGACCCGAGAACCTAACCGGATCTCTGCCAACACAAGGCCGGGTTACCTCTGCAAAAATAGGTAACTACTGACACGCGTATGCCATCCCCCGATCGTCACTGATCTTCCCGAGGATCCCAGATCGCAACAAACCACATAGAAAAAAATAATGCAGTAACCACAGAGGTTAAGTATCTGGGCTCCATACCATGATACCACCTTTATCCAGAAGGAATGACATACACTAAGGGGCGCTACTCCCTAGAACCTTGCCGCATCCTTCCTGTTTCGACCATTTCCGGGGTGTGAGGCTCGACGAAGTCTCGTCCACAAAGCTACGCTTTCTCAAAAAGCCCTGCTTCGGGTCAAACAAAATGATCAACCTATGATCACAAAGATATAAGATCAAACAAATGATCATATCACAAATGATCAAACACTGATCATTTCACAGCAACACTCAGTATGCCACGTTACCAAATTGGGATATATCGCTGATAAATTTCAACTACATAACCTCTGAGCTCGTACGTCTCAGAGAAGGGTGTTAAGCTAAGAGAATAAATTCTCCGCCACCAACAGAAATGTATTTGAAAGAAATCAGCTTTATATCTCAAATTTTAACGTCAGACACACAATCCATACAAGTCTGTTCCGGGATCGAACAGAATCGAAGGCACTTCTCACGAAGCCCTTGCACATCCGGATAATTTTCTAATCACGTCCGGACTTCCCGTCACTAAGGGTGATAAAACCTCTAAATCGAAGATCAGTCGATGTAGAGTTACTCGACGGTAATCCTTCCGTTTTCAAAAATATCCGGTCTTCAACACCGGTCTTCGAATGCAATTCATAACGACGTATCACGTATTCGGAATGGGTTATACGACCCCATGGTCTTTTCCCGGCTAACCCGAATAGTGAGCGCTTATTCAAAAATAAGTGTGGCATTCAAATTCATCCAATTCACAACAAATACCTATCTAAAGGTAATTATTGATAGTCGGTTATTTAACTATCAATAAAGATGCGCAACATCATCAGATTCCAAATAATTTTCCAAATTATTTCATCTTCCAAAATATCTTTATTAGATATAAAATTTCCACACTTAACCATTTGAAAACAATTTCAAATATTCACTTTTCAATTTATCTTTAAAAGATAAAAACTCAAACAGTTCATTTCACATTGGAAAAGCATTTCCATACTTGTTTAAAAATAAGTAATTCACAAATCATTTATTTTCAACACTTAGAAAATATTCGATATACTTAAAATCAAAATTAAGTATATATCTCATTCTTTAAGGAAATCATTCTTAAATCACATTTATTTGAGTCAAAACGAATGTTGCGTAAAACATCGTTACGACGACTCGAAATCACTAGTATAGGGATTCAGAATTAAGATAGATATATAAATCCCAATACTATATAAAATATTTCCTTTCGGAAATCATTTACTATAACAACAGTGTTATAGTCCACCATTTCCTTATTTTTCGAAAACGTCTATTTCAACAATAAATGTTGAAATCTATGATTTCGATAGTTCACACGTTTTAAAACATCTTTTAAAACAATTAACTTCATTTCATAATATCGCTTTCCCAAAACCCTATCCATTTTACTTAAAAATATATTCACTGTCCAAAATCGTGAATATACTTCACTAACCACATTTCAGACTTTTCTACACATTTTATTTCAATAAAAATTCGCTATTTAAAATTGCGAATATATCTTCTTTAATGTCCTTCTATATTTAATTTATCAAATCCAACTGATTTTTGAATTTATAAACACGTTTATAAATTCTATTTCTATCTTAATAACAACTCGACTTATAAATCTTCTTTTTTTATTAACTTCGATCAATATTCCATTTAAAGGCAAAAGCCCAATTTATAAGTAAATTTCTTATAATCTTTTATTTTGCAATTCCATTCATTTTATAACTTCATACTTTATAAATCTAAAACTTCAACTTTATAAATTTATAAACTTCAACTTTATAAATCTATAAAACTTCAACTCTTCACAATTTATAATTCTATAAATTTCCTATCTTTACAACTTATAAAAACTCGTTTTAAATTCCAATAATCTTAATTGATAAATATCAATTTTGTGCATTTTGTACATACATCGTTTTTTTAATAATTCAAAAATCCAATTTAAACTATTTTATAGATTAGTTAACTTTTTATTTCAAAATCATCTTTTGGTTATATTTCACAAACATTATAATTTCCATAACTTTAAATCTATAACATTTATTTATTTAAGATAGATAATTCCAAAAATTTAATAAATCGTATACTTACAAATAATCACTTTAAAAATCTCTTTTAAAGTTAAAAATTGTTATTTTTTTAAACTTCAAAATTTTGAATCCAATGATGCAACGCATCAATTAGTCCATCACAACAGTCAATATCATATATCAATATGACAACAGATCTATATCAATATATCTGTAAATAAATAAATACTGGTGAGGAATCCAGTTGGATCCCTCCAACCTGTTTCCCTGCATCCACAGACGTTAGCACAATACCATTCCACTTCGAGGTGGAATATCGCGGTATATAGGTTTTATAAAAATCCGCTTACTAACGGCGCAATAGGGTCTCATCCGCTATACGAGGCGGGAAATCATCAATCCAATATATACATATGCCAATATGTATATATTGCTATATATATAGATATATCCTATTATATCTAATATCTCATCCAAACAAATCAATAACTGCAAAAATTCCACATTCAATTTTGAGTGAGGAAATCTCACCTTAGCTTTTTATTAGCAAACCAATCCAATCCTTCTTTTGTTTTCTCGACTTTAACCTTGTATAAATATTGTATACAATTTATCAATATTCGAATAAATCGAACCAGTAAATTTCCATTTTAAAATTTTACTTAACTTAATAATTTTGCTCTTAACTCATTTTCCTTTGATAAATTTAATTAACTAACCAATTTGATTTTCACACATTTGTTTTATTTTCCCACAGTAAATAACTTTTACTGTAAACATTTATTTTTGCATACATAAATATATTCTTGCTGTTTAACTATATATATGTAGATATAAAATCTTCTGAGTATATATATATATTACTGACTACAAAATTTCCAGAAAAATAAGATTTATTAAACAGTAAGATTTTAAATGTGTATATCTATAGATTTATACTTATATATATATTTCCTTCTTCCTGTTATCAGCTTCTATACTTATTAAATTTATTCCTAACTGCTTATTAAAATAAGCTATTAAAAATCTTATCTTTTATTCAATAAATTAAATTAGCCTATAATTAAATTTATACTATCATTTGGTTTTAAACTAAATTCCCTTTATCTTCAAATTCTTATCTATATGAAATAATTTATATAGATTTTTAAAATTGTTTTCTTTCTCCCAGTAAACATAAAATTAGTGATTTATTTTACTGTAAAAACTTTTCGCCCTAGCTATATATAAATATATTTGTAAAAAGAACAGTAACTTCATCCTTCTTGATTAGATAAAAATTTAAATTACCTATCATTAACTAATGTAATTTAGAGGCATTGATTAAAATTAGGTTTAGTTAAAATAATCCCAATCAAAAATAATTACCAGAATCACCTCGACTCCCCCACGGCACCGCCGCCTGCTTCGCGAGATCCTCCACGCGCGCCCCGACTACGACTTCGAGCTCGTCTTTAGCCCGCGCTCCACGCCATGACTTCGAACGCCACCCATTGCCAGAGTTCCCTTCGAGACGAACTGCCCCAGTTGAACGCGAGCCTCGCGAATGCCATCTCATCGCACCATCGCGAATCGCTCGAATGAGCTTCCACGATCGAACGTGGAAATCGAGTTGCCTCGTATCCCCAGATGCTCGCGCACGCGAGCGCGATGTCCTCCCCTGGTCGCGATTTTGATTTCTTTCAAAAATGAGCTGCCATATTTTTTTTTTCTTCTTGATTCGAACAAATGAAATTGAGGATGAGAACGAGAAAAGGGGCGGTCTTGCATTTCTCTTTTCCTTTGTTTTGATTTTAGGCTTGACTTGTTTTATTTTGAACGAACAGAGGTAGAGGGAAAGACTTCGTTCGAACGAAATTTTAAGGGGAGAAGGACGCCATTTTTTTTCTTTGATTTTCGAAAGTTTCGTTTGGTTTTATTTTTAAAACTGTTTGCGTGATGGTTTAAGGAGAGTGGGGGAAAACAGGAGAACATGGGTGGCACGATTTGGTATCGTGATTTCTTGCGTGATTGTTGGCGTGAATTAAGGGAAGAACGTGCTGTTCCTTGACCAATTTTAAATATTAATTTAAATTGAATCTCGATAAAAATTCAATGCGTTTGCGTGTCGTATTCTCACATAACGACTTCGATTAACACGAAATTTGAAACCCGATAATAATACAACGTTACGGACCCAATGGAACTGGTTTCATCGAATTCCGAGACTGTTTGAAAAATGACTATTTTTAAATATCGGTTCAAACAATTAAATTCAAACTGAACACTTCGCTCTCAAATTCGATTTCTGAAGCTTCTGTTATCTTCAATAATATAAATACGAATTTTAAAAGTTTTCGAAATATTTTTCTTCAACTTAAAATTGAAGATATAAATTTTTATTCGACTATCAATAGATTAAATTTTTATAATTAAATCACCAAATTCAAAGTTATATCGGGGATTCAAATTAAATCGTCGTTCAAATATTTAAAATAAATTAAATATTCTCAATTTAATTTGGTCAAAATTCTGGGTCGTTACAGTCGAACTACAAATCGAACCTCACACTAATGATCAGCCAATGTTACTTGAGTCATCCAATAAGAAAATATCACTCGTAGGCGACCTTGGGAACTGCTCCCCATGAATACCTATGTCATCTCTATGCTTGGAGAGGGAGAACCCCGAAATGCAAACTCGCTATACGGCTCATCATATGCACCCATGTCCATCTCTCAATCATAGTGCTAAATGCCTCTTATTATACTACATCGACGTCCATCTATACCACATCCCGCCAGATGCATGCTTATCACAATTCCTATTAGTACCAAGTACCTTTCTATTCTATAGTCTCTTATCATGCTGCACCGGGCCTGACTATCCGTATAGAATCCCCCATTAGCACTGGGCTCATTTAACTGGCGTCTTCATCAGTGTTGCGCGTCCACCATGGAACTCCCCCTAAGTGTCTGCGAAATACATCACCCTAGTCGACTCCCAACTCTCAATCTACAAAATACATCACCCTAGTCGACTTCCAACTCTCCAACTGTGAAATACATCGCCTTAGTCAACTCTCGATTCTCAATTGGGTATTTAACTATTACCCAATACTGCAATGCCCTAATTTCCTTTGATAAGGAACTGACTTCCCTAAAATCTCTAACATGCGCACTTAGCCCAAAATATGCTCAAACATACAATTTCCATTTATATCATTTTCAATTGAAATTCTATAATTTTTCATCATTAACTAGGGCCTTAAGACAAGTTCACAATCTGCACTTTTCTTTATGAACGGTCGACCGTTGTTCCTCCACAATCGATCGCTACCGATCGACCGCTGGCGGTCCATGGTTGACCGTTCATAAACAAAATTTAGGGTTTCTACGATTTTAATTGTCGATTTTATTTGTAGATAATCAATGTCATTAGCAGTGATTGGTGAATCCTAATTACTAAATGAACAGTCTAATTATCAATTTGCAATTCAATTTAGGGTTTGTTGGTATAAGGTTTGTAGATTTAAGTGTAAAAAGGGGTGTATACATCAATATCCAATTAACTATTTATTGTAATTCTTATTCTAAGATCACAAATTTCAAATTTGGGTTTTACATACTCAATTTGGGTTTCTAACATCCTAAATCAATCAAAATAGTCTGAACCTAGCTGTAATAATCATCTTATCAAAGTTGTCCCTACTCACCTTAAGCCTAAGTTCTTCCTATTGCTCTTGCCTGAGAATCACCCTTCTAATCGCTGGCTTTGCTTGCTTCCCCTTGATTTCAATGCTTGTATTCCTCTAGGTTGATTTAGTTTGATTTTTAGGAAAAAAAATTAGGGTGTGGGAAGAGAGAAAATTTTGCCATGGTTTTGTTACTGTGTTTTGTTAAGTGGGTTTGAGGGTTAGATTAGGCCAGTATTTAAAGGGTTTTCAAACTAATCTAGGATGTTAGATTTAGGTTGGAGAACCTTTCTGAAACCAGATTCACACATCAACAAATTGCATGTAAAGCAATTCATCCAACCCGTTCGAACACATCATGGGTAATCGACAACGCTCGATTTTGCACGACCCACGGCCAACCTTCGACTACCATTGTAACAACCCATTACCTGATTAATTAAATTTAATTAGGGATAATTAATTCTAAATTGTGAATTGTGAAATTTAGGTGTGAAATTAAATTTAGTTTTTAAGAATAATTGATTTAATTTAACTAAGAAATGAGTTTCATTTCATAAAGAGAATTTCAATTTAGTATTAAATCAATTATTAAAAAATTTTGTAATTAGAGTAAAATGTTAATATTATGATTTATCATTTTAAAATGAAAATTTCAATTAATAATTTATTTTATTTTATTAAAAATAATGAGAATAACTTTTATTTTCAAAAGTTATATTTTATTTACAAGATATCTCTATATCAATAAATTAATGGGAGTTTTAACTTATTGATTGCTTTTGCTAAAATTGAGAAAATAATTTGTGATTTTGTAAAAACATTGATTAGTCTAAAGTAGTGTTTTGAAATTAGTAAAATAAAGGAAATAGCAACACTTCCTAGAATTTGCAACGCTTTATTAATGGGTTTAGTTCTAAGCAAGTATTGACCATTAATGCACATAGGAGCAAGTTTTTTCCTTAGTAAAATACTTAATGAACTATACATTAATTTGTTCAAACCAACAAACAAAATGGAGAAAGCTTCTCAAAACTAAGCAAAAACCCTAGCTTCAAATTAATCCCCAAACCTAAATCAAATCCAAGGGCATCTGGATAATTCTTGTAGAAATCAAAAGAAGGTAGTAATCAAGAGAAGATAGCTTAGGTGAATCCGGGTCTCTTGTATCAAATTCAAGATAAAAAGATGAGTCAACCACTCACATTACTATCTCTAGCCCATTTGCATAGTTGTTATTTGATATTTGAATTTAACTGGATGATGGTTGGTTGAATTGTTCATGTTTATTTTGTTCAATTTCTAAAACCGCCGAAATTTAGTCTTTAATCACATTTAGTTGATAATTTGAGTTGTTTATTTGAATGCACGCTAGTTTCTGAGATCATATGGTTGATATCAGTTGCTGGGATGAAACGGGGTTATGTTGGAGCTGATGATCTTTGTCAGAGGAGAGAAACGGTACCTAGAACTCACGTTCCAGATCCGCAACCTATCGACTAGTCTTGATGAGCGGTACACCGGTCAGTACCTGGAATGTGAGTTCCAAGTGTCCGCGGCACCTCTCCAACCTGTCGCTACAACCCGTGTTTGGTTGCTATGTTGTGGCGTTGTTACCTTGTCCTTTGGGTGTTTGTTTATGATCATTTATATATATATATATTCATTGGTTTGCTAAGTTATAGAACGTGTTTAGAGATGATATTAAAGTCAAGCCATATGGACCATTTTGTTGTTAAAATCTTGTGATGTGTAATAGTGAATCTTCTTGTGCTCTATGGACTTTGAATTATTTTGATTCAAAGCTTTGGAAATTTGTAAACATATATCTATCTACTTTATAAATATAAATACTTAGTTTTGCAAATAAATAATTTTGTAAAGAGTGTTTATGTAAGTTATAGATATCAAACTTGTTTTCTAAATTGGTCTAGTTCTTTTTTCTAAAATGGTTTTAACAAATAGTTATAATTATATTAAGTATTACTAATATAAATAGTTATGGATTTGGAAATATGTTTTGGGAAATATAAAACTAGTTTATTTCTAAATAAAATGGTTATATCTCAATATGGATTTGGAAGAGTAAATAAATATGTTTTTGTTAATGATCTAACTATATGAAAGTTTGAGACAACTTTGTGTATATAAGTGTAAATTATGGAACAATTCGGGTTTAAGGAATATTTTATCAAATAAGTGAATATTTATTTAAAGTTAACTAATAAACGGATTTATGGAAAATTAGAATTATTGGTTCTAAACAATAAACTCAAAAGAGATAAAATGTTATGAGAACCTTAATTCTATATGTAACGACCCGTAATTTTCGATAACTTAAATAATAAAATTTGATAAGATTTTCGAGTTTAATATAGTGGAAATCAAAAATTTATGATTGACAAATGGGAATTGTTTGAGTATGACTTAATAATATGGTTTGAATGTTAGTAACCACTATATTATTGTAACGTTAATAAATTGAATAAATATGAAGTTAATTTGGTTATAATCGGAAATAAGGAATAAATCAAAATATTAGAGTTAATGTTGGAAGTATCTATTGTAAATGAAATTGGTTGTATTTGGAATGTGCAATCTATTGTGGCAAGTAATTTAAGATTTTGGTTGTAAATATATAGGAAATTGATTTACTAAGTTAGTCTAAATTTTATTTGGATTAGAATAAAGTTTATGAACTTTTAATATTGAATTAAAAGAGGATATATAAAAATTGAATATTTAATATTTTAATTAACTTGTCAAAATTGAAATTTTGCAAACTGTTTCGGATTTCGACAAAACTAGTTTCATCGGATCCGGAATGGTATATTATTATATGGTTTCAAATTTCGTATCAAACGGATTTACCGTCTGATCGTACAACGTTAAAACACGTAGAAATTGTGTTAATAATTTAAATCGATATAAATTAATTTTCAATTGATAAATTCTTTATACAATGGAATTATGGCCTGTAACCTATTCCATTGTGTTCAAAAATATCGAAAACCTCTGTTTCGATATATAGAATGTTCTATATCGCTTCAGAAATAAAAATGGGCTCTGTTTGTGTATTTGTAGCTTTAGAAATTATTTAACTAAATTAAATTCTGAATTTAATATGATAGAAAATGATGTCGTAAGCTGATTTAAGTTTTATATAAATAAAAAAATTAAGATGGTTAACATTTAAGATTGAATTTAAATGTGGAAAATTTGAAATTGAAATTTTATATTGTAATTAACGAGAAAAATAGCCATTTTGGCAACTGTCTCGGATTTCGACGAAACTAGTTTCATCGGATCCTTAATAGTGAATTATTGTAGGATTTCAATTTTCGTAGCAATCGGACTTGTCGTTTGACCGTGCGAGCTTGAAATGCGTAGAAATTTAATTTCGAATTTAATTAAAATAATCGACTTTAAAAAAAGCCATCTTCCATATTTGATCGAACTAGACCTCGAAACTTGTTCCATTGCGTTCAGAATGGGGTAAAACATTATAAACGCCTGGCGGCACGTCTCGATTGAAGTTCGGACGATTTTGGACCTACCTATATAAATACGCACGCAAACCGAGACAGTTTTATTATTATTTTATTTCAAAAACCCTAATTTCAAAACATGGCCACCACCTATTCCATGGCCAGAAATTGCCGATCTTCTTTCCTTAATATCTCTCAATCCGTTCAACGAAATCGAAAAATTCCAAAAGCAAAAGTGTAGATCTCGACGAGCTCTTCGAATCCATATGGTTGATTGCTGCTAATACATCATAGATTTTCCGAGATCTGAGATTGAAGGATGCACGTATTTTCTTGGATTGCGTGCAAACGGCGGCGAATGACGCGATGAAACTTGGCGCGTAGGTGGCTCTCAAGGTGGCGCACTAGTGGTGATCGCTGATCAATCTCTGGTGGCTGATCTTTACGTGCGTATGGAGGTTGAAAGGATAAGGGTGGGTTCGGCTACGATCTGGGATTGGGAAGAAGAAAGTGACGTAATTTTTTTTATTTAATTATTTCATAACAATATATATCGTATAACTTCTAATTAGCATATCTTTTGCATACGAGCTTGGATCGACGCGCGGTTTTCTCCGTTGCATTTGTATCAAAATTCCGGATAACATGGAGCTAGTTTGGCTGCATTCCGAGACTATTCAAATTTGGGCCTTTATTTGGATTTTTAAATCGTCGATAAATCAAAGGTGAGTGTTTATACGCTCACGCTTGACTAAATATGTTATGTTAGTTAATTTGAATTCATTAGTTAATATGAATATTTCTGGTTGCTAGTTAGTAGTTTAAAATTGATGTTTAGTTGAAATTTAATCGAATTGGATTAAATTGTTATTTAAATTAATGTTGAAATTTAATTGTTAGTTAAATACCCATCTATGATAACCAGTTATTTGTTATGACCTGTTGATTGAATGATGAATTATGATGTTTGTTTGATGGTTGATGTTTGGTACGTTAAAATTGTTATTCCAATTAAATATGACATTCATTGCAGTTAATATCCATTCGGTTTAATATTAAATTCCAATTTGCAAGTTTATATCTGTTAATGATAATAAATAGTCTGTTGATGTTTATTGATTGATGTTTGAATTATTATTTCAATTAAGTATGACCTTATTTCATTTAATCGTCATTTAATTAGCATGAACTTATAAATTGCCAGTTAATAACCGTTATTGATAATCAATTAAATTATGTTATCTATTGTCTGATTTGGATGATGATGTGATGGATGTTTAACTATTGATATTTGGATATTTGAATGTTGTGTTTATTTTATGTTGTCCTAATACTGCAAGTTTGCATAGTGTTTATTTTATTTTATATTTATATTTAATTAAAATGGGATCGGGTTGAAATGATAAATACCCAATTAAACAACCTGGCCTAGGATAGACAATTAAAATAAGAAACCCGATTGGTCAACAAATTGTTTCGAAATTAATTAACAACCTTAATGGATTTAATTTGGAACTTATAAATGATTTTACTCGAGTTTAAATGAAATAAATTAATGGATTTGATTTGAATAAACTAATAAATTTATTTGAATTGTAATAGAATAAATAAATGAATTGATTTGAGTTTATATGGAATTGGATTAAGTAAAATTTAAAGTTAAGTAAAAAATTAAGATCTATAGACTTGGTTTTGATTAAACGGATTTGAGACTTGATAATGAAATTTAATTTAAGATTAAGGGAATTTGACATAAGTGGAATTTAAACTAAGTAAAGTTTGCGAATTTGATTAAGTGTTAATTTAAATATAAAATGATTTTAAAATCGAGTGAATTAGTTTAATTATGATTTTTTAACTTGGTTACGAAGTTAAATTGTTTTGAAACTTGTTGATAAAAATAAAATTGTGTTAATTAATCAATGAACTAAATAAAGTGAAATAAGATTCTTTAATAGAAATTGAATTTGATTTTATAAATGGGTTAACTAAAACTATTTTGATTTAAAGGGGATTTAGTTAATGAAATTGATTTAACCGAATTTATAATTATATTTAATGAAGTAATGAATGTAAACATAAATGTGAATGAATCGAATTTTGTTTAAATGATTTTGAATTAAATTAAGAATCAAATTAAATCCATTGAATATGAAATAAATTTAATAAGTGAAATTGGAATCTTATTAAACTGAAATTGAATACTTGAATTGATTTACTAAATAAATGTTGAAAATTTATTTGGAAATATGATTTAACTATTGAAACGAATTGAATTGTGAAATAATCAAAATTAAAAGTAAATTTGAAGTTGACTTTTGATTTGATTTGGTTTGAACTTTAAATATTAAATGACCATCGGTGTAATAATACGTAGTTATTAAAGAGATCGGGATCAGATATGGACATACTCTCTGTCGATACCGAAAACCACTTTAATAACTAATATACGCGGAGTGTTGATCCAGAACGAAGTGGATGGTTTTGGTGAACGTGTGGATTGAAGAAAGAGAACGATTTTGGATGACCCTTGATATGACTAAAACAGGAGCCCTGCCGGACCATTGAGGTTCGCCACCTCTAGCGGACACACTTCTTCATTACCATATCTATTACTTTTGTGATTCGATTTGGGTGCACCCCTCGATTATGGGAGTGTTGTTTCGCGGTGTTGGGGTAGTAGCTGCTATGCCCAACATCAGTCGGATGACACAACTACTAGTATCCTAGTTGGTATCGCCTCATGTACCTTGTCATACTGACTATCCTATTCGCGACCACTACGATTTTGATTTGTGTTATACCTATGGGGTACCCTCTGATAACCACTAGTTTACGGTGGGGCTTATGGTGCTGTATAGACTATGACATTTATAAACTGTGTTAAGGGTGGAATGGGCCATGGCTTAACGCTAGGAATGATATTTTACTTTATGATAGACATTATTGTATATAGCGTATTCTATTATATAGTAGATAGTTTAACGAATCCTTAGGAGATGGAAATCCCGAACATCTCTTAAGTTAATGCACGCACGTTAAACACTGGATAGGAGGTGTCTAAAACCCATAATCATCTCCGACGCCGTCACACTCATATTTACTTATTCGATTTAACTTACATGAGATATTTTAGTCCTAACTCGAGTGTTTTGTCTTTTCATTACGCTCGGGTCAGCCTGAGCATTTCAGATAAGGTTGAAGATCTATTCTGGAGGATGAAGACGGAGTTTGGTATTACATCATTTGTATTCTACTACTGTATTATTTTTCCGCTGCATTGTTGTATTATCTCTGATATGTATGTAACTCTGATTTATGATGTATAATAATCAAATTTATTTATTTAACAGCTTCATGAACTGTTATTTTATTATTATATCTTATTCCTTCCGCTGCGAGATTCTGAGTTTGTTTCTATTCTCTCTTTTCTTTTCTTATTTAACCCCAATAACTATATGTATTTTGGATTGATTGAGTCGGCATGTGTGTATGTTTTGTCGACTTGAACGGTCAAAATGTGGGTCGTTACACTATAATTTGGGGAGTGCTAATAATCGACTTAGTGTCATCAATTGGTTTAAATTCTTTCGAATAATGCTTTGTCGAATATGGTACAACTCATTGAATAGAATGTTTGAGTGGAACTTACTGGCCCATTAGTGAATACATGAATTTCACCGGGTAGCATGGGATACTTTGGTTAAGTTCTTTTAATTGCTTTTAGGAAGTATTTAACACTTTAGAGTTGTATTCTCTTTTGGTGTGTGGCATGGGGCTACTAGATCCTTAAGAGAATATAGTTCCGGTTTTCCAGTGTTATCCATAACGAGTGAGATTTACTAGCTTCTAGTAAATATTGAAATTTCACCATGTGGTATGGGATGTTTTGGTTAAGTTCTAGGTATTACTGAAAGTGATAGTATCTGTCACTTTAGAGTATCTCCTTTTAGGGTTCTGCCGAGAGTCGATAAATCATTAAGGGGTATACTCCTGGATTTTTCCTCGACCATTGTGCTCGATTGAGACTTGGTTTTTTGTGATCCTTGTGATCGGTTGAGATAATAAATAACAATGAATAATCTAGATTTTTCAAGTCATGGTTGCTATGATCATCTTGATCAAATGATCGGTCGAGATTGGTTTTTCCTCGATCCTTGTGATCATGTTGTGTTACTCAATCCTTGTGATCGTGTCATGTTACGAATATTGGTATAAGAACGGTTCGAGTGATACCACAAGTGTTTGTTGGCTATTGTATGGAATTGGTTTCTTTGTGTTAGGAATATAATGCTTTTTTTTATGAATCTGTGTTTAATGGCTAATCTTGTGTTAGTGACCTTAATATATAAACTTGTGCCTTGAGATGAATTCTGAGTAAATTAATTCTATGACTTGTTATTTTTGGACATCTGGATTTATTTATAGGTTATTTATTCTTGTGTTATATTTTGTTCTCACCCTATCGGATATTTAAAGATAGTATGACCCGGGTGTTATTTTAATGCTCGGGTTAGGCCGAGACTTTTCAGGTTACAGGACAAGTAGACCATTGGATTGTTGGGCAAGCGGGGAGATAAGCTATTTAACTTTTAGTTTATCTCATCTAGGATTTGTGCATATGTTTTGAGATGTATATTCGAGTTAGAGATTTATGCCAGTTGTATATTATGTGAGTTACTGTTTATTTGGTAAACTTAGAGTTTGCACATGTATAAGATGTGTTCTATTCCACTGTGATCTGTGACTATTGTTTTGATTCTGAGAAACCGATGTGTTTATCACTCTGAACTGAGACCGGACATGTTAAATTTTATTCCGTAAAATGGTAAGTATGACGATCAGTGTTAGTTTAAAGTCATATTCACATTCGATCGCCCTTAGCAAGCCGTATTCTTCGTATTTTTGGACGACTTTATTTATAACGTTCTCTAATAATATGGGCATAGCAGTGGGGTCGTTACAACCATGGGTCGATCAGCTCCAGTGAAAATTTGTGAATTTTCAATTTTAAATATCTTATTTTATTTCCAATTCTTCTAACACCCGTAACTTCTCCGTATTACCTTTGATTTCAAAGTGTTACACTTGAAAATTGTTAAGAATGCAATGGTGAGGTTTCGTAGCCAAATTCGGATGTTTGTGAAAATTTTCCTTTGAGTCATTGTTTTATTTTAAATTTAATTTTCTTATTAAACTTTTGGGATGTTACAATGTTCGAAACTAGCAAACTAGCAGGCATAGTAATAACCAACCCCAAAGGCAACCAGCATGAGAATTAGGCTGGGTCTAGCTAAGAAGGACCAAGATAGCTAGCTAGAGGGATAATTATTAATACCATTTAAGGAGGTCTTCATCCTATGGATCAAAGTTGGAGCACTATGATAGCTCTATAGCTCCATGAGGCATGCACCTCATGAGATGTGTTATGCTATAAAAAAGGGAGCTCTAGTGAAGCAACAAAATAGAATAGATGGTGACATTATGTTTTGATATAGAGAAGCTGATGGGGTTGAAGTGTTAATGTTTGACCCGAAGGTAATTACAATCGCAATTGGGCCGACGATAGTGTGTTGAGTCTTTATTGATTGTAGGAGCATGGTGAATATCCTTTTTAAGCAAACCTTTTATAAGATATGACTAAGTGACAAAGGTCTATAGTAATGTAAGTCAAGCATCTAAAGATTTACCAAAGAGACCATAGATCGCATTTGGTATATCGAGTTGTATGTCGAGAGAAGGAGATTGCAAGCTAGTGCGGTTACAAAATTCTGTAGAGGCTGATGGATTTTTAGCCTATAACGCTTTCTTGGGCCAATCGATCCATGTGACTTTCGAACTACACTTGCTCCATAATACTTACTGATGAATTTTCCTACAGATAATGGAGTAGGAGCAATTCAAGGTGACCAATGCACTGGTCATGAGTGCTACGTTGTGAGCTTAGAGAAGCAAAGCGACTAGAGAAGTGAAAGAATGCAGAGAAGCCGCTCTTTACTAAATCGTCATAGGCATGGCAACTACGGCCCAAGCCCTGACTCGAGTCCAACAACAAATTCTACAAATCAATGGATCCACAAAAAGAGCCAAAGGAGGTAAGGGAGGCCCTGGTGGAGTTGATAATCGATGTACCGACTAATGATGACGATCCTACTAGGGTCCTCAAAGTTAGTCTTAAATAAGCTTAAAGATGAGAAAGGAGTTGGTAGGGTTTCTCAAAAGGAACAAAAACTTGTTTTCCATGACACATTTTGATATGTGCACAATATTGCATGAAGTTGCATGTCATTCATTGAATGTGAACCTATGATACCCTCTCATGAATCAGAAATGATGCTATATGAGACCAGAGTTACCCACTACATTGAAAGAAGGAGTGGATAAGCTAAAGGCAAATGGCTTCATCTACGATGCATTATACCCAAAGTGGGTATCAAATCCAGTGTTTGTTAAGAAGGCTAATGGAAAAAGTCGGAAAAGCATTGATTATTCCGACTTAAATAAGGCATATCCTGAAAGATCGCTTCCTCCTATAGTGAATCGACCAACTTGTGAATGGAATGACCGAACATGAAATGATATATTTTACAGATGCATATTCTAGCTACAAACAAATTGCAATGCATGTTCCAGATCAAGAGCATACACATTTTATCATAGATTTGGGGTTGTATTGCTATAGAGTCATACCGTTTAGTTTAAAAAGCAATAGATCTACTTACTAGAGCTTGGTTAACTTGATGTTTAAAGAAAAAATTAGGTGGATGATGGATGTCTACGTGTGTGATATGCTTGTGAAGTCAAAGGTATTGGTGGATCACAAGGTTGACGTTTCAAAGATATTTGATGTACTTCAGAAGTATGAAATGAAGCTGAATCCGTTGAAACGTTGTTTTGAAGTTACATTAGGTAAGTTTTTATGTTTCATTGTTAACTCATGGGGCATTGAAGATGACTTGAAATGGATAAGCTAAAATAAAACAGATAGAAGCATTGTGACTGATTACTGCCTCAAAGACGAGGAGAGCAACAAAGAGCTTGAAAGGGAAAGTTGCTGCATTGAGTTGATTCTTCTCAAAAGGCGACCAATAAACATATGATGTTCTTTGATGCCCTCAAGGAGAGAGGAAAGTTCCAACATACAAGCTAATTTAAAGCGGCGTTTTAGATTCTATCGGAGCATATAAAGAAACCAATAATATTGTCCAAGCCTTTGGAAGGAGAAGATTTATGCATCTACCTAGTAGTATCGACTTATGCACTAAATGCAGCTTTAGTATGTGAGGAATGCTAGAACTAAAGGTTGGTTTCCAACATTAGCAAAGAGTTCTCTGGTGCAAAAAAGAACTATCTGAAGCTTGAGAAATTGGATTATGGTTTGTTGATTGCATCAAGGAAGTTAAGATCGTACTTCCAAGCTAATTCGATGAAAGCATTGATCGATCAACCGCTTAGATAACTACTACATCGTCCCTAGTCTTCAAAGAGATTCATAAAGTAAAACATTGAATTGAGCCAGTACAATATAACTCCATCCTAGGAAGGAGATTTGAGGATAGATATTGGAAGATTTCATTACTAAGTTCACCATCCAGGATGATGAAGTGGAAGAAGAATGAGTCCAACTTTCTTAATGGATGTTATACATGGACAGAGCCTTGAAAAAACATGATTTTAGGGTAGAAGTGGTTCTACTAACCCCAGAAGATCGGAGGATCTATTATACTTTAAAGCTAGAGTTCTAATTGATGAGAAGCTAAATATAAAGCATTCATTGTGGGACTCAAGACACCAAAGGAATTAGGAGTGAAGTCATTACACATTTTTGGAGACTCCTAATTGGTGGTTTGTCAGGTTAAGAAGGAGCTTTAAACTAAGGGTGCAAGACTCGCCCTTTACCTGTCAAAGCATTAGAACTATTAGGGGATATTGAGCACTACACAATAGTGCACATCCTCGAGAGGAGAATACGAAAGATGATTCATTAGCTAAACTGACCAGTTTGAGGTATGCACAGCTGTTGGGAATTATGCTAGTAGAGGTTTTGATAACTCCAAGCATTGACGAGATGGATGTTGATTAGATCTTGAAGATCGAGGAAGTGAAGGAGTCATGGATGAATTTGATTAAAGATTACTTGCTAAAGGGGACTCCCTCGAAAGAAAGGAAAGAATGATGAAAGCTCATGCGTAAAGTATCTCGCTTCATTATGCAAGAAAAAGTGTTATATAGGTGAGATTTATCAAGCTCCTTATCGAAGTGTGTTGCTAAAGACAAAGCAAAGAAGATCCTTGAGGATGTACATGAAGTAAGCTGTGGTGACCACATTTGGGGAAAACTTTGGCAAAGGAGATTCTTGGCTATGAATATTTCTAACTGACTGTTAGCCAAGATGCAGCTGACTTCTTTAGGAGATGTGACAAGTGTCATAGATTTGCAAAACTTCCAAGAGCTCCATCCGACAAGCTTATGTAGATGGTTAGCTCGTGGTCATTTGTAGTTTGTGGAATAGACATCATAGGAGTGCCACCAATGTTGAGAGGTGGAGAGCCTTATGCAATAGTGATTGTACATTACCTTACAAAGTGGGCTGAAGCGGAACTGCTTACGATGATCACGTCGGCAAAAGTGATCAACTTTGTAGTGAAGAACATCTTGTGTAGAATCAAAGTTTCATAGAAGACAATCATTGATAATGAGACTCAATTCGAGAGTTTGGAATTCTAAGAGTTTCGTGCTCGATATCGAATATAAAAGTGCTTCATAACAATGGTACCAGTGAATGGATAAGTGGAAGCGGTGAATATGATCATCAAGTCCATCATCAATAAAAGGATAAAGTGAGCAAAGGGAAACCAGGTGGATGATTTACCATTGGTATTATGTGCTTACTGAACAACCCAGAAGTCCACAATCAGTCATACTTCGTTTTCCTTGGTCTACGGAACTGAGGCTATGATACTGATTGAAGTTGAAGTACCTTCTCATAGAAGATTGGATTATGATCCCAAGGTGAATGAGGATATCTTGCTTGATACACTTGATTTGGTCAAACGAAAGCGAGAAGAAGCTAATCTAAGGGTAGTTTCTCACCAATGAAGAGTAGTAAAGTAGTTTAATGATAAAGTCAAAAATTGTATCTTCGAAATAGGCGATCTTATTTTGAAATAAGTATTTTCGAGTATGGGGGAACTTAGTATGAATGGGGAAGGTCTTTGCATGATTGCACAAAAGTTTGAAGACAGAACTTTCAAGCTGTTAACAGTAGATGGGAAACCAATTCCTCGGGCATGGAATAACGAGCATCTAAGGCGCTATTTTACTTGATTTCCTTTTAAATAAGGCATCATATTCATCAAGATTCGATGTAATAAGGCGATAATTCTCATTTGATTGTTCATAAATAAAATGGGAGCTTTGAATCAATAGGATGTATTCTTAAAGTCTAACTTTGTGTCGCATGGCATGATTTGTGTTTTGAAAACCAAATGTCTAGGTACCTAGAGATAGGTACCGACCAACTCCTCCGATTCATGATAGGGTTATGGAAGTATAACCGGACCGAGGGTTGATTAGATGATTCGCTCCTACACATCTTATCTTTGACCATCACTCTGAGATAGGCAAAGTAAAGGCCGAATGCCTAGAGAAAGGCATCTTGGATGCCGACTCTCAAAGATAGGAATTGACGTAGAATTAAATCTTTAGTAGGTACACTGTTGAGTTATACTGGTGTTCCTGTGGACATGGGAAGATAAACCAAGTAATCTCAGTTGTGTTGAGCCTAAAAATGGCACAACACTCAAAGCAACCTGAAATAAGGTAAGATCAAGTAGAAACAGTAAGTAAATAGAGAGAACACCAAGATTTTTAAAGTGGCTCGATAATCTCTAGCCTACGTCCATTATAGTTTTATTGATTTATGGATTGTAAGTCACTAGTACATGGGTTTGACAAATTTAAAAGTCTAAAATAGCCAAGAATAGCTTCCTTAGTGACTATGGTAAGGAGAGATAGATGATGAAGTGAACTAAATACCAAAAGTCCTTTTCCAAATTCCATATGTGCTGTATTTATAGGGAAATCGTCTAGTAGAATCGCCAAATGTCAATACACTAAGTCTCACTTCTGATCCAAAAAATAGGAGCGGAAGATGGAGTCCACAGAGTCAAAAACAACTCGGTACCAACCAGAAAGGTCGGTACTGACCTATTTTTTAAAATGGGGAATCACTCCTTTCCTCATTTGGTCTTTTATCTCCTATTCATTATGTTTTGAGTACTTTTCCTTAGAGATCGTATTGATTCCGAGAGGTTCTGATATCTCCTATACTTATCTGCTTTCCTTTAGAATTTCCTTAGAGTTGTTTGCCTATTCCTTGAGAAATGTACCCTAAGATGATCACTTAATCTATAATTACTTAATCCATATCTCCAGGCCTCCATAAGAGACAAAGAAAGCTCTTTGTACCAACTAGATTAGATCAGTACCGACTTCTATCCTTAGCTCCTATTTTAATCTAATTTACTAGTCTATTCCTATTGTCATTCCAAACTTGTTACCAAGTCCTTGAACCATTTTGTCTTGTTCTAACATCCAGATTCATCTAAAGGCTTCTTGGCTAAAAAGCTGGATAACACTTGCCCCCCAGAGTATGCTTTTATCGGAAACAAAGCGTGCTCTATTCAATTTCTATATATAGTATAAATTTCACTTTCCATTCTAAGGACAAGATCTATGCTTTGGAGGCCGATCCACGCCTTAGCTAGGTATACACTACCTTCCACTTATTCATTTTCCCAATTTTTGACAAGAATTCATGTCGATACAGAGTAGTTCTACTCGCTACCGAGTCCTTTGGCTGAGTCATCGAGTACTTTGTATTCCATACTTAGTAAATTTCTCCACTTTCTCATTTCTTCCTCCACTTTGTGATTGATTCTTTCAACAACCGTCGAGTACCTTACTCTCCCAGTCTACTGCCAACATGTTTTCGAAGCCACTCCTTTACCGTGAACCATCATCATCAACCCCTTAGCACCGCCACCTGCCTCCAAACATCGGTTCAACGACCACCACATTCTTGAAAGTGCTAGACCCCAATCGCTTCTTTGACCTCAAATCTATAAATTTTAACGATGGTTTCTTGGTGATGGTGGTTGTGGGAGGTGAAGTCATTAGGTCGCCATCGCAGTAGGCGTTGGTAATAGGGATCCCTGGGTTTCCCTAAGACTGTTCTCGAGTTTGACTTATAATGTACTCGAGTTCGATCTAGGGAATAAGGGAAGCGTCTGATTGCCTTAACTCGAGTGTTTGCCTTCTAAAGCCTTTTGGGTAGCTCTGACCAACATTTGACTGATCAAATATTGCCATTTGAATATTAATAGGACGATTCTCTTCCTAAAGAATGGTCATATTGAATGTGTACCAATATTTGAATGGTTCCATTGTAAAACATATCTAATTTCTACACTTCCAGTGTTCCTACAAAAGAAACACTCCGTACCGGACAATGGTTCCTTTATCAATTTTCCAACGATAATGAGTAAGATCTGATGCATAGTTCCTTCGTGCGGATGACTCTTTTTTCTAGCACGAACGAGCTATCTACATAGGATGGTCTGTGAAAAAAGTGGGCCCATCTATAGTGGAGTTAAAGGGTAAATTTCAAAATTTTCCCTAATTGGATGTTTAATGGGCCTATGAAATCAAAATTCATTTAGATCTTATCTAAATTTTCTTTTAAATAAAATCATTATTTTATTTTATCTAAAAGTTATGTTTTGATTTTGATGTAAAAAGGGAATAAATAAGGTAGATATGTGTATCATATACACATGTATGTGTAGGTGCACATGTAACAGTCACAATGTATATAGTTTGTCTTGCCCATGTATAAGTGCTGGGATTTACACTACAATGTATAAGTTATCTCCTCTGTAACAACCCGAATTCCAGTGGGTCCGAATTTTTCGCAAAGATGATAAAACCCAAGCCCACCGAAGCCCGAGTTGGGTATCTGGTATCCTGCAAATAGGCAAAAAGACAAATATCTCATAGCTCAAATAAATATCTCATAGCAGAACTGACTAAAATATAATAGTAAGTAAATACTTACCAATGTAATAACACTTTCTAAACAAGTGTCTGGAAAGTCTCTGCCATCTACCTAACCTGTAGGATGTTATGAGGAGGAGATCAGAACTAAAATTCTGATGAATGGACAAATTATACACTTCTAAGCTTAATTCTACATATACCGTTTATTTCCATTTACTCTTATATTAGGTTTATTGGATTTATAATACTCTCGCATCTGTGCGTGAATCGTGCCCATCTACTCCTTAGTATATCAAAACCTAATAACTGATATATATGTTGCTATATGCCCAATGACCGCATCGGTCCTAGGTACTACCCACAGTACCTTCCGTATTCTCCTCACAAAGGACTCCATCGCCTTGCTCCTATAGCGTTCTATGACTACATATGCAAAGAACTGCCTCGTAGGTCCTACATGTAACGATTTGGATTTTCGCGTTCGAAAATCGACATCCATACTTTACATCGTACTCGAATGCCGTAGATTCGACCGTTCAAATCCGAGTCCCCAGAGCTTATAACACAATTAAGTAAACAACACAGCGGAAGAAAAAGAATAATACATTGATATACAATATCTGATACAACAGAGTGATACCATGAATATCAACATACATCAGAGATATGATACAAGAAATAGCAGCGGAAAAGAAAACGATAACATCAGCAGCGGATAATCTCCATCTTCAAAGCACCAATCCAGAAATAGCTCGAACTCCAAAAAACGAGGCACAAAGATAAGCAAGTGCAGTCCATATCCAAAGACTGAACTAGCTCCAGAAAATCTAATAATTCTGACTATCTGAAAAACCCAACTCTAGACTGCCCGTGTAGAAAAATTTGAGCATCCAGAGTTTAGGAAAGAAACAATAAACTCCGGATCAGTCATGGGACTGGTGTGAGCAACAAAAACAGTTTATCTTTAAAAACGAACAACAAGAGAATTTTTAAAGTCAATTCGCAATGCTTTTGGAAAATGAGACTACCATAAGGCCTCCCGCACACACACACAATGCAAACGCAGAATCGGAGGAGATTTCTCCTTATGATAGTCAAAGATGCTTACTACGCAAAACAAATCATTTTGGATATTATTATTAGTGCATAGTGTAGAAAACATTTCGAAAGTAGAATATAAATCTTAGCCAGCATAGACATTTCGCACTTATGCATACTATAGCTACCATGTTCAATAGCAGGTTACCGCCACATTCCATGGCAGGTAATACAACTAATATCGTACATGGCTCGTATTGTTTTGTTTGGATTGCCAACAAATGGTCAGGCTAAGGAACTTCCTATGCCACGAAGGAACGCCACTGGCTGGACGCTCCGAGAGACAAACTGCTCTCTGCCAAACAAGGCTGGCTACCCCCCTTCCCGGGGAATATACAAAACCTCAGATATGCCACCCCCGGTCCTTTAGGACCTTTATCCGAGCGCTCGGTAACCAACATCACACATAATAAATAAAGTGTGTCCACATGAGTAAGTATCTGGGCTTCATACCATGATACTACCCTTTTCCAGAAGGAATGGTCATACCCTAGGGAAGCTACCCCTGAAACCTTGCCGCACAATTCCTGTTTCGACCATTATCGGGTTGTGAGGTTCGTCGAAGTCTCGTCCACAAAGCTACGCTTTTTCACAAAGCCACGCTTTTGGTCAACAGATGATCAAAGCAATGATCACAAAGATAAATGATCAAACAAATGATCATATCACAAATGATCAACCAATGATCATCACACAACAACACTCAGCATGTCACATTACCAAATTGGGAATATATCGCTGATAACTTCAACTACATAACCTCTGAGCCCGTACGTCTCAGAGAAGGGTGTTAAGCTAAGAGAATAAATTCTCCGCCACCAAACAGAAATGTATTTGAAAGAAATCAGCTTTATCTCAAAATGTAATGTCAAACATGTAACCATACAAGTCTGTTCCGGGTTCGAACAGAACCGAAGGCACTTCTTACGAAGCCATTGCAATTCCGGGTATTCACAATCCCGATCGGATTTCCCATCACTTAGGGGATCTCTATACCAGGAGCTACCCAGTGCAGAGACAATCGACGAGTTATCCTTTCGTTCTCGTGAATATCCGGTCTTCAACACCGGTCTTCAAATGCTATCCATATATGACGTACCATTAATTCGGAATGGGTTATATGACACAAAGGTCTTTTCCCGGCTAACCCGAATAATGAGCGCAATATTTAAAACATATGGATCTGGGGTTCTCAATTAAGTCACAACTTAATAATTCCAAACTTTCTTTCAAATTGTTTAAACCAATTACCATTTCAAATCTTTTAAATAAAAGATTTAATTCACAAAGTTCACTCAGTTTTCATAAAGATTCATTCACAGATTTTCCAAATCAATTTCCATTTCAATTTAACTCGTTAAATCTTTAAATCAAAAATTTAACTTATAGCTTTCAAAACAATTTCATTTCGAATGGTTTAAATAAATCATCATTTTAAATCTGTTAAAGATAACAGATTCAATTCATAGCTTTCAAAAAGAATTCATTCATAACTTAGAAAACTATTTTTCAATTCAATCTTGAAATTCCTTTAATTAAACTGGAATTTCATTTCTTATCTAAAATCTTTTATCCCTTTGAAAACAAACAGTTTCATTTCAGAAAATCTAATTCATTCATACAAGTTGAACTCCTTGGGTTAAATTCAAATTCCCAAAATTATACTTTTAAAATGGTTTAAATTCATATAACTTGTACAACATCTTAAATCCCTAGTTTCGAATCACAGAATTCAATTTCAAACTTGAATTCAAATCAAATTATTTAAATTTCAAAACTTAATCAAGTTATTCGAAAATAAGTTTTATCTTTGAAATTCCATTTCAAAAGCTTTTCACTTTAAACCCAATCCATTTCCAAAATCAATTGAAATTAAAATTTCAATTTCAAAGATATTAAATTTAAATCATCCGTGACTTAACCGATTTCCTCGTGAAATCCATATTTGTGTGTGTAAAAGTGTGATCTAGGGTTTTCACACAATAGTGCAACAACATTTAATTATCACAAATCAAATACAACAATATATTCGATAACCGGTATAAACTATAACGCTTATCTTTCATTCACAGATTCACAATTTAATATCACAGATAATAAATTTATATCACAGAAAATAAATTTCAGATCACAACTCAAATCAGGATATATCACAAAGCATCACCTATCAGCGATATCAAACAATTCAACCATTCAATAAAAATCCAAACATCCATAAGTAAGATCAGTTAATTGTCTGATTAATTCAAATCAGATTAATTACTTATGAATTACTAGTCCTGGTTAATTAATAAATTACAAATCATTTTGATTAATTACTCTTTAATCATTTATTAATTATCCATTTATAATAAACAAATTAACCTTTAATTATAATTCATCAACTTTTAATTATTAAATAATCAACCTTTAATTATTTAAGTCACATTTAATTAATTATCTTTAATTAATTAATTAAATTGATTAATCCTTAATTAATTATCTTAATTAATTAACTTTAATTTATTACATTTACAATTCTTAATTACAGATAAATTAGACACTTAATTATAAATCAACCAATCTTTAATTACAATTGATAAATCTCTAATCACTTAGTTAATTACAATTATAAATTAATTAACCATTCTTAATTATCCTTTTTAGACAATCAATTGATAATAATTATACTATCTAAATTAATATTTAAGAATATACCTTCATAACTTTGAAATCAAATTATTATTAACTTGAAAACTTTGATGGTAATTAGCTTTAATACTTTTAAAACTTAATTAACTGATAAATTTTCATCTGGCTTTGAACTTGTTTAGCACTTTTATTTTGTTATTACAAACTTGATTAAAAACCTTTCCAAGCTTCATAAAAAGAATCTGGAAGGCAAATTGTTACTGCACAATTAGAAAACTCGAGCAACTATTTAATCAAACTCGTGTTCCTCCCGAGCTCAACTATTTTTCACTTCTTTTGACTTTGCTAAATTGACAAGCAGTACAACAAATTTCCCTGGAACAATCGCTGAGCCAAACTCGAGTTTAACAGATCACCATCATCAAGCACGTCTTCGTCTTCCCCAATTTTTGCAGCCCCACCAACCCAAACATGCACACGTGCACGTGTACGCGAACCCCAACCACCACCGGCCACTCTCGCGGTCCTCAGCAAGTCAACGATGATGCTTTGAAGCCTCGCGACCACCCAGACACGTGAGAAGTTCATCGAATCAAAATCGAAAGTTTCGAGACCTGACAAGACGAAACTGATTGCCTGTAAACACAACGCATCACCACCACTGATCGATTCAATGCACGCCACTACGCCCACGTATCCGACATCGACCAACGCGATTTCCCCCCCAGTCGCGATGACCTCCGATCCACTTATCACTTCGCCATTGCCCCATGAACCTCGACCACCAAAACACCCCACGAAACCCTAAATTGACTTCGTCCCCCAAATTCACGCAATAGAAATTTTTTCTAACATTTTTCCCGACTTCGTAAACCATTAACCTAGCTTTAAAACCAATTTCAACGTCCAAGATTTGTTTAATCATCAGGAATTGACAAAAAATCATTTTTGTTTCATCTCGAAACTTCCCCTTAAACACATAACTAAAAATCATCATACTCGTTATAAAAATCCTATCTTCTAATGGTGATTCAAGTTATATAAATGAATTGACAATTCGTGACGTTCGAATTTTTCCATATATTTGAATTCTCTCTGTAAAATCAAATTTCCAAAGGTTTTTGCAAGTTATTCTAACTGAAATAATTTTTTTAAAGCTTAATTCGTAAACAAACAAACAATCTTTGTTTGTATTTTAAATCCTAATAGTTACTAGATTAAGAGACCGAAAGTTATTTACAAATCTGAGTTTTAGAAAGAAACAGGAACAGGAGCATCACAATGTTACAGGCATACACAGATCCACCCATCCACATATATCTATATGCATTTCCAGATATTTATAAGCAACAAATTCAGAGACTTAAGTTTAAATAAGGTGATGTTACTCACAAGCATCAAGAAATCAAAACAGGGTAAGCTTCTAAAAAATAGGAGTTTGCTCACAGTTTTGAAGAATAAAGAACAGAGCTTCCTTTTTGTTGAATTAGGCTGTGAATTCTTGCAAGCTGAAATCTTTTCACTTGATCTTTGGCTTCCATGAATTTGTATTGTTGTTTTACATTGAATTATTGTTTAAGTTTTAAAGATGATGCTTCCTTCAGTTTATTTCTTGTTTTAGTTTTTTTGAGAGGAACGAACTGAATGAATGGAAGGCTGATATGTATGAGGTTGCTATAGATAAAGAAAAGATGTGTACAGGTGTTATGGTTTGTACCATAAGCATGTTGAAGTGATCTGGTATTATGGCTGAGATGATCTTTAGCATACTTGCATTAATTAGTATTGTACCCTTTATATTTTTTTTCATACTTCATTTCAGCTGTTCAACTATACATGAAGATATTGTTGACTTCTTCCTATGCAAACTTTTTTATTTGTATATACTTTGTTTTCTTTTTCTTGTTTGTTTGTTCACACCTTTGTTTATAATTCTATTCAATTGAAAATATTTACTTTGAGTTTCAAATTCAATTTATAAAATAAATAAATATACATTTCTTATTAAATTTGAAAAATTCAAACAAATCTACAATTTAACCCAAAAATTAAATTTAATTACAAAATTAAATTCGTCTTTAAATCGGGATCGTTACACTACAATACAGATGTTCCGTCGTCAACTATGAAAACGTAAAATTACGTCTGCACTAGCCTATACTAATGCTCGGACATCCACAATGTACCACCTAGTGCGTACTTTGAGGACTATATGTAATTGTTCTGTCTACTCCCTGAATCCCGCTTAACAAGGTCTACCTTATATGGAACTCAGTCGGGGATTTTCTATTTCTTTAAAGGACTGTCCTGTTAGGCCTACAATACATATATTCTACTTGGTCTGCCCCTTTTCTTATCGTGGCTATAGCCCCACGCAGCCACCCCTCAACTAATCGAAAGATCTCTAAAGTGCTAAGTGGTTGTGCCCTATTGCAAACAATCTAAACATCCAATTGGCTGTGCCCCCCATCCAATGTCTCGATAGTGCAAGAACTATTGGACTGTTGGTTTAACTCTAGTCTTTCCTGAACTCGCTTCTTGGTTTTGATGCTGGCCCGATATCCGCATGCGACTATCCTTTTGTGTCCTGCCCACTAAAACCTACTTGCAAGTCAAGTACGGTGACATATGAATATCCTACTCCAAACATCAATCCCTTTTCACTGCCTACAATGGTCCTGCTATGCAAAAAGCAGTCAAGGCATACTCTTTTGATGGAACACCTACAGACCTGCCTCTGGGGACTGCTTCGTTATGCCTACCCCAGAGGGCCATCCTAGAGTACCCTCATGTCTCGTTGAAGTCTGGTACTTCCTCTAGCCCAAAATAACTAAGTTGGACGTGCTCCTTCTGTGCTGAAATCAATGATGAACTATTTCGTTAGGCTCTTCATCTTTTGGGTTGCTCCAAACGCATCTTACTCTTTTATTAGACCCTAAGTCTAATATTTTATTTTGCGTTTAGTTACTTTTCTTATTTTGTATGCTACTTATTTACCCTAATCAGCATAAGCTTGTCCCAGCCTCACCTAACTATTATGAGCCACCAGTTCCTGACTGAAAGGGAATGCTGTTGGTATGTGCCACTTCTATTATCTTGCTTATTAACTTAATCCAAGATTTAAATTTGTTAAAATAAGCCTCTTCTGTTGTTTCTGCTCTATTTGCTTATTAACTTAATTTAAGTCTTAAAATAAGCATTTTCTATTCATTCTACTTAATTATAGCCTATGTTATAATTTTACTTGCAATTGTCACTTTTATTCTCTTTTATAATCTATATATTATAAATATACTTACAAGCGTCTCTTTTCTATTCTAGTCTGTTTTCTTTTATTATGATATTGAATTCTCTTTAATTCTCTTATATTATATGACAATCTTGGCTTGGGACTATGTCTAACTGTCACAAGTTTACTTATCATAATAACTGCTTTGCTTTTATTCTATTATCTGCACAGTAACTGCAGATCTAGTTACATTTCTGTCTATAGCTTCTAGCCTTGTCTAATAATTAACTTGATTCCTTCTTTAATTCCTTTAACCCTTCACTTTATTTTCTTATATTCTAGAAATTAATTCTATTCTAATTGGTTAATTACAAAAACTGGCCTAAAAATCCATTTCCATATTTTAATACTAATTGAAGTTATAAACAATAATCCGTAATTGCAAGGTATTCCTTTTATTATTATTTTTTACTTTTTGGATAGTGCTAAATACAATAGTTTCTCTATTTTACACTAATTCCCTTTTTCTTTCTTTTATTCTTGCAACTACGTTTATCGTTATCTTTTAAATATTAAACTATAGAAATGTATTCTCTTTTCTAAACCAACCAATTAATCTATCACTTACTTCTAAATCAGGTTATTAGATTTTTCTTTAATTTATTACTCCCGTTTTAGCATAATTTACTGCAAATTTCTATTTTTCTCTTTTTATTTTAGCTTTTCTTATTTTAAATCTAATTTCTGTAAAGCTAGTGTTCTTCTATTTTAGTCCGTATTTGTGAATTCTTCTCTTTACTATTTTATTCGTGTAAAAAGGAATAAAAATAAACTAACATTTACAGGCTAAATTTCAACTTTTGAAATAGGTGTAAATAACTGTAAATTTCTTACTTTTAGGCTTACACCTTTCTCTAACTGTCAAGCCTAATATTATTCATATTTAGTGGATTACTTATTTCCTTTTTTCTATATTAATAATAATTAAATATAAGCTCTCTTATATAATTTACAGTCTCAGCATACTAATTAACAGAATTAATTACTGAAATAAATACTAAATAAAATTATTTAACGGGAATCTAACGATAATATATCATAAACGTAAAAGATATATAATTAAATCCACTTACATGTCATCCTTAGCTTCAATCTCTATCTATTTTAATTTGCCAAGCTTTTCTCCGCTTTTTCCCCCTTTTGATTCGCTATAAATTCCTTGATTTGTTTACGCAATTCTCCGATTTGTTTGTATGTATTTCCTTGCTTAATTTTATTTTTAGTTTGGGGAAAGATTTGATTAACGGAGGAGAAAGGAAGAGGGAGAAGAGAAGAGGAGTTTGTTGTAAACAACAGCAGCTGATTCAGATAAAATAGTGTGGGAAAATGTTAAGTTACGTTCAATTTATAGGTGCAGTGAACAACTAGGAACCATCCGATTAACCCTAAAAACAATCCTCACCATTAGAACTTGATTTGTTTACGTTAGCTTATAACGTATAACTATCCAACGTTATTCATTTGTTTCTTTGTTATACGACCCTATTAATTCATGTTTCCTTCTAAACAAGATTCTCCCATTAATTATCCAATTAATTAGATTATATATATATATATATATCCAATATTAATTGATTCTTATACGTTATAATTTCTTACCTATTTGAACACGTCAATTAATACCTCTACTAATTGAATGCATATAAAAGTTACTTTTTAATTTATTCTTATTAATTTACCTTCATCATAAACCTAATTACTTTGTTTAATTTTTGTATGCATTCCAATTTTTTTAACTTGGAAACAAATAATCCTATAACTGGTGTTTTCTTCCAGCTAATTAATTTACATTATTAGCTATTGTAAAAATGGCATACTCTTTGATTAATTAACATCCTTTTTAAAACGCTCAACTAATTGTCAATTAATTAATTGACACGTTTTCCCATTTTAATCAATATCCAAATTAATTCATATGCGTCACTCAATCACACATTTATTAGTTGTACATATTTAAACTGCCAATTCATTACCCAATTAATTGACATATAAGTTTTCCCTCTTTTATTAATTGACGCTTACTTAATGTCTTTAATTAATTTCTCATTTAATTGATTCCGCCAACTATAAATTAATATATGTATGTTATCATTTAATTTATTCCCCACATACATTTCCCTTGATTAGAAGATAAAATGACATATTCTCTGACTAATTGATGCATCTATGTCTCTTGATTAATTCCTCTTTTAATTGATTGATGTGTCAATTAATCCCACACTCATTAGTTGCATATATATATATATATATATATATATATATGTAACCTCTTAATTTTTTTTAAATGCGTATATTTGACATTTATATTTTTCACTATTTTGAAATTATGTTAATTCAATTGATTTTATTTGTTATTAAAGCACGGGGTGTTACATTCTCCCCCCTTAGGAAATTTCATCCCCGAAATTTGATAAGGGTTCAATCATGCAAACCTTCGTGCATCCATTCTACACTAACAACCATTTAGTGTACAACCAATTTTGCAACAATCCGTGCATAGTGCAAAGTGCAATACATCATAAAATATGTGCATGTACAAGAATTTCTAAGTGGTACCTCCTATATAAATGTTTTTTCTTTTAGAAATTCCTTTTAAAACATGATGCACATTTCCAAAATATACTTGCAATTTCTATATGAATGCAATCTTTTGAAAGCTCAAAAAGTTTTTCATCCAATTTTTCCCACACTCCTACTGAATAGTGGTATAGTTCAACGAATTTTTCATCCAAATCCTACCACACAACTTTTAATATTCGAATTTCAGAAAAAATCTAATTTTCCGAACTCGATTTCTTATGTCAAAAAGAAGGTAGAAAACGAAAAAAATTCACATTTCTCAATTTTACTTTTGCGTACCTCTCTCTCCGTACTTGGAACTTATGCTGCTATCCTATAAAATCTCTATTTTCTTTCCCAAGCACAGTTTACATAAGAAAGATTTTTATTTTCAAACTTTTTCTCAAGCTTAATTTATGTGAAAAATGTATTTTTCTTTTGAAATCCTCATTTATTTCTATTGACGTTTCTGTTGCTTTCTTTAGATCTTACTATTTTTCTTTTAGTTACCTTTTTTTTCCAACTAAGGTTTATTTTTCCCAACCACGTATGTCTTACTATCTTACTAATATCACTTCACTATTCTTCTATAGTTTAAACACATGAAGCAACATTTCTAGGTTTTCACTAGTGCCCTATACACCTTACGAGAACTTTTATTATTACTACTAGGAGTAATTACTGCTATAGCCTTACACTTTTCCCATTACACCTAGAAAATGATTCCTATATACTCCGTATTTAATTGTCCAGTTTCGTTTGGTATTTATCATTTTACTTCAAAATTTAAAACTTCTAAATTTTTGAAACATCAAATCCCAAAACTCTTGCCTTTGAAAGTGTTATTTTGAAGTTTTCTGTTAAATTCAAAGGTACTTGGTTACTTAAAAATTTTATCTTTCTAAAAACTTATTTACTTTTCCACCAAACCATTTTTCTTTAAAACATGTCTTGGTTGTTCTTAAAACATTTTTTTCCTTGACTAAAAAAATGTCCTCACATGTTTTCAAAATATCTTCTTTTCATAGATTTTCAAATTTACTAAAACTGGAGTAGGTAAGAACAATTATTCTATCAAAAATCCCTTATCTTTTCTACTCTTCCAATTTCTCAGCCTTGGAGGAGTTTCTAACTTACTACACTTAATGGTTTACATCTTAATGTATTGGAATTACTTTCTCTTATGAGAAACCATTAACGGTAAAACCTTCTACGAATCCTTTAAAGGAGGATTTCATGTTTATGTGAAATTATAAGGAATTTATTATATATTTTTTCTTTCGAAATAGGCTATACAAAATATGGTGTTTTCCATACCTTGTACATCTATTTCATGTATTCCTTATAACTTTCACAAAACATATTTATTTGTGATTCATAGAAAATTATATCATTATTCATTTCATTCTAATATATTAAAGTATGTTTACTTTATATTCACTGTGACGCCCCACCTCTATACCCACGCTAACCAAGAACACTACGGTGTAGTGTTGTCAATTAGCACGGAGAATAAGGCTGTTGAGGAGCGACCATCCGTGTAACTTCTTTGTGCGAGCACCGATATGTCAGATAGAATAGAATGCATATCTTTTCAAAGAGGAAATCCAACATACCGATACAAACACAAAGCTATCACACGGTGGCTATATATAATCTTCGGAAACAAATATAGAAATAAACGTAACACAAATCAGTCACAGACAATTCATATCACAGAGGCGGAAATAGATATGAATAAATATACAACACATGAAAGTGTACATCAGAGTAGTGGACAAATAAGATCCACAATAACACAAAAGAATAGATACAAGTGCTAATCCAAAAGAATATGTATACATTAAGGAGTCTAATCTCAAATGTATACAAACAAAAAAACTACTAAACTAGAGTAGTTAGCCAAAAGTCAGATGATGGTTCCAGATAGGAAGTCATGAGGAAGCACCTGTAAAATCTCGGTCTGACCCGAGTATTATTTAAGAAGAAAATAATAAACGGATCAGTCTAGCTATAATTATCAGATAAAATGAGATAGAATATGAGATATGATAATAGAACGTATGATAACAAAAAGGTGTCATACTATGAAAAGCATACATTAGAAATCCCACAAAAGTCATACAATATCTCAATAATCTCAAAACAGGGAAAAGAATGTCATATTCTTAATTTAATTCACCAAGCCACAATAAATGACATACTCATCAATGTCAGTCGTAAAAGCTGGTGAAACATAAAATTCCAGAAATCAATAATTAGAAATCCAGAAAACACATAAAAGGGGGGAAGGCCTATGAGCCGAATGCTCCACGAATGGTCCGAAGACCGATGAGCCGAATGCTCCACGAATGGTCCGAAGACCGATGAGCCGAATGCTCCACGAATGGTCCGAAGACCGATGAGCCGAATGCTCCACGAATGGTCCGAAGACCGATGAGCCGAATGCTCCACGAATGGTCCGAAGACCGATGAGCCGAATGCTCCACGAATGGTCCGAAGACCGATGAGCCGAATGCTCCACGAATGGTCCGAAGACCGATGAGCCGAATGCTCCACGAATGGTCCGAAGACCGATGAGCCGAATGCTCCACGAATGGTCCGAAGACCGTAGGGTGCTAACCTAGAAATGTGATGGCGAAACATCACATGATCGGGGTATAGTCTCCCACGTAGACAAAGAGACATCGCTCAATCGCTAGTCTAAATCACAAAAATGATCGTCATGATCATAAGGAAGTGTCAATTACACTAAGCTAGTGAATATAAGAGTTTAGCTTCATGTCCCATAACCACTTGCTTAACTCAAATATTTACGAACAAACTGTAGATTTCCACTAGAAAATTGTCACAAGAGAGTTTCAATCGAACAAGTCCAAAAATTAACCGACGAAGTAAACGCAAGCGTTTCATACCACTTGTTTTGCTAAGCCGTTTAATTATATTTTCTCATACGAATGAGGTAAAGGTTTGTATATACTAGTAGATTGGAAAACAGCTTTATAAACGAGTTTGATATTGAAAATAGAGTTGAAATCGTTTTGATGAAAGAGTTTTGATATTTACTACTAGTATTGAAACCTTTATATTTTTAAAGTGACAAGTCATAGAAGTGATTGTAGAAACAATCAATTATAAAAGTTCACATTCGAAGACGTGAATAAAATCCAAAGAAATCAATTCCCAAAACCATCAAAGTAAGAAGTTCCGTTGAATGGTTATCGGATAAGATTGCCTACGCAGAGTTATACGGGGTTCGACCTGCCCGGTCAGGTCGCGGGGGTCCAGGGGGCAGCGCCCACGGCGGGGTGCGGGGCAGCGCCCCGTCAAAACGGTACGACTTAGTGAAGACAAGCGACCTAAGTTTAAAAAGGCGGGCGACTTAACAAAGTGGCCGATAATAAATGATAACACAAAAAGGGAATCAACCCGACTTGATTAGAGTTGGATATTCAAGCTAAAAAAACAACTAGGCAAAACACAGCAGATTCAGACGTCTGAGATCAAGAATTCAGACGTCTGAATCTGGAAAATAAACTATTTTCCAGAACAGAATTCAGACGTCTGAATCCTAGATTTCAGACGTCTGAAATAGGCACTTTTTAGCCTATTTCTTTTCTGGTCCAAAACGAACCAATTCAGACGTCTGAAATTTTGATTCAGACGTCTGAATGCTGGGAGAAGAAAATTCCCAATATTCCATTCAGACGTCTGAACCATACGTTCAGACGGCTGAAACTGTTATTCAGGGCATTCCCTGAACCTAGGCCAAAAATGGCCAAACGACATCGATAACGATCGGTCGAGCCACAACGACTCAGGAATTGCACAAGGATAAGTGTTAGGAATTCATACCTAACAATCGAAGATAATTATTGACTTAGATGTGAGATAAAAATCTCACCTTTTAACCCAAACAAATGAAGAAGAAGCTTTGAAGCAATGGCAAGGGCAATCACTCTTCACTCTCAACACAAGAAGCTCCAACTAAGATCAAAACAAGCATTTCCCAAATTTAGGTTTAGGAAATAAACTGAAATTGGAAAGAGAATGTGTTGGAGAAGAAGGAGATGAAGCTTACCAATGGGTTCTCTTTGAATTTGGAGCTAGAACAAGAGTTTGCAAATGGAACTAGGGTTTTGTAATTTCTAATTCCTCTTCCTCTCCACCATTTTCAGTTTGCTTGAGGAAATGAAATGAAATGGGAGTGAATGGATGAAGAGTTAGAGAGGTAGGAGGTTAAGTGGGGTTATTGGACTGAAACCCAACCCAAAGCCCTAAGTGAAAAGTGGCAAAATTCTCCTAACTCCAAACATATCGAAGCTTACACTCAAAAAGATCGCAAACGACATTTTGAACTCAATGGAGGTGGTCTCGAGTCCCAATTCGACTGTTTGCAAAAAGTAGCTTTTCGGACCAAAATCCGACGAACGATGAAATATTTAAATAAAATATTTAAATGTAAAATCGATAAATATGCGGGTTGTTACATTCACTTACATAAGATATTTCCTACTAAATTCATTAATTTAACGTACATTATTTTTCAAAATAACTCATGTTTCAAAACTGCTTTAATATTTTCATAACTAGAGAATATTCTCATATACTTATTTAAATAATAAATGTACATACAAACCACTTTAGAAATTATCTCCAATGCTCATTTTGGTCAAAACAAATGTTGCGTAAAA
The DNA here is from genome assembly GCA_030737815.1 of Allium fistulosum. Lineage (NCBI taxonomy): Eukaryota > Viridiplantae > Streptophyta > Magnoliopsida > Asparagales > Amaryllidaceae > Allium > Allium fistulosum. Next base: position 445,415,447 of record CM060901.1, on the reverse strand, counting down.
CATCGTTACTACAACCCAAAAATCCTAGTTTATGGATTCAATTAAAATAAATATTAATAAATCCCATCTTCTATGTAAAAACATTTCTTTGGGAATCACCTACTATAACAATAGTGTCATAGTCTATGCTTCTATTATTTTTACCGAAAACATCTATTGCCACAATAAATGTTGTAACCTACGTTTTCGATACTTAACACAATCTTGGTTTTTATATTTAAAATCTTTGTTTACCTACAAGGAAACTAGCGAGCAATACACGCTCTATAATTCTTCAAAAAGAATTTCACTTTTAACAAAATTTACATCATAGAAAACCAATTTAAATTTCATACCACTTATATTTTTTTCTTTCAAAAACCCAATATTTACTTCCTCAAATATATTAACAATTATATTTTTTCAACTTTTCAACTCCAAAAGTTTCATTTTATTAGGCTAGACATAAAGTGGATTTTCTTCTTACTAAAACCTCTTATTCCTGCAAAAATAAAAACACTCTCCCTACTATCCCTAGGGAACTTTCCTACTTCCTATAACATATGGATACCAATCTTTTCTCAAAACATGGCTTATTTGTAAGCTATAAATCGGTAATAACATAGGGCTCAACATACTTGGGTCATCCCAAACCCAACTAGCAAACTACGCACAAATATACTTCTGAAAATTTTCCTTATGTTAAAATGTAACGACCACGACTTTCTCTCCATAGAAAGTCGTATCGCTAATAAGAAAGAAAGGGGTAGAAAATAGAAAAGAAGAGAAGAAAGAAAGAAACAACAACAACGATCTCACAGCGGAACGAATAAATTATATTAATAACATAAAGAAACTATTACTTAGTTTACAACACTTATCAGAGTTACACAGCATATACATCACTTACTAGACAGTTATAACATCTGTCTAGACATTACAACTCAATACACTACAGAGATACAGACACAACGGAACTACTATAAATATCTACAACGCTGAAGCCTCCTGCTCCATTGCTCCTCCACAATTCGTCAAAGCTAAACCTGAATCCCTTGGCTACTCGTAAAAATTTGAGTACCCAAGAGTTTATAAAACAGAAATAAACAACTTGGGTCAGACATGGGTCTGGTGTGAGTAACAGGTTAAACTTGTTTAACTTCAAAACCTTTTGAAAGAAAAGGTATCACGTAAGACTCCCCACAAATAAACATGGGTAAGTTTTTACCTTAAGCTAACCAAAACATTTGATAGGAAATTCGATTGTATTATAATAGGGTCTAGGGTTTTCAAATAAATATGAAATAGCTGAAATTGTTACATTATTAAATTCCAGCATACTAGCCAACAAAGTGGGTTATACAATCAAGTCCGTTATCACTTATTGGAAATTGGATTCCATACAATGGCAGGGCTACCGGGGTACCGCCCATCACAGTACGTGGCCTAGATCACCGTACCGAGGATCACTCCCAATCCCCTGCAACACAAGGTCGGAACATCCCTTACTGGATAATTCCCGCACAAGATACCTCACGGTTGGGATCAGCAACCGCACCACTAAGTCGAAAATAGAAAGGGACATCTAGACAGAGGTAACCTTGTCCTACTTGGGTGCTACCCACTAACCTTGCTGCACCTCCCCTGTTTTAGCCATTCCCGGTTTGTGAGGCTTGAGGTCACGATTACCTTAGAAAAGAACACATCACTTAGAATGCTCATCGTCCACCTGACGATGTTCTGAAAGCATTCAATCCATACAAGTTCGTTCCGGGTTCGAACGAAACCGAAGGCATTATCTCGTTACACTCGTTTTGGAATCACCCTCAGAGTTAACGACAATAACCCTTGCACTCTGAATCTTCATCTTCACTTGATTCACGACCTATCGTTAATTTGGATCGATGTGGTATTCGGGTCTCCAGACCTGGAAATCCGGTATACGGAAACCCGATCCCGGTCTCATCGAAATCCAAAGCGTATCTTTTAAGGCCAAGTTGTTTTAAAGGTTAAAACAATTCAATTCATTATCTTTATTCACATAGAAAGATAATTCACAATAGATAATCAACATTATCAGATAATCCATATTATCATCACAATTCAACTAACCATCCATATCACACATCATATATCTCATCAGAGATATCAATCAAATGCAAAGCATTCAGTATTATCATCCATCCATAAGTAATGATTTATATCATCTCTAATTAATTTAAAGTTAATTAAATTAATTACTTCATTCTATAAATCCTGCTTACTTAACCTTTAATTAATTACAAACAATTAATTAATTATCCTTAACCATTTATAGTAATTAACCTTTAATTACTTCATTAATTAATTAACTATAATTAATTAACTTAATCAACTATAATTAATTACATTTATCCTTAATTAATTACATTAATTAATCACTTCATTTATTAATTATTACTTAATTAATCAATCTTAATTACATCATTAATTATATTAATTAATGATCCTTAATTACAAATTAATTATTAATTACTTAAATTAAATTTATTATATTAAGTAATTAACCTTTAATTAAAACACATTTATTAATCACCTTTGATTAACCTCATTCAGTAATTAACTACCCTTAATTACTTTTTAATAACTAAATTAATTACTCCTTAATTAATTTCTTAATTAATCCCTTGATTAATTATTCAAAGTAATTAACTCACATTACTTCCATTAATACTTAATTACTTCCAGTAATTATTTATTATTAACTTCCCTAAATAATCTTACCTTAATAATTACCTTAAGTAATTATTTATCAAATCAACTCTTGATTATTCTAAATAAATTAAACTCAATTAATTAACTTAACTAATCAAATTAACTTCAATTAATTACAATAAGTAATTAATTTTTAATTACTTCCATTAAGTAATTCCATTTAAAACAAATTCTATAATTGATTATCCTTAAATTAATTAATCTAATTAATTGTTAAAATTAACCACATTAATTAATTATTTAATAATCCATAGTTAATGACTTCATTAACTATTAATAACTTTTAAATTACTTTTCTTAAGTAATTAACTTATTTTAATTATTATTAATTCCAAATTAATAAATCTAAATAACCAATTAATTAATCTCTAATTATTTAATTAATTAAGGGTTAACCATAACTTAATTAATCCTAAATTACTTTATTAATTAATTCTTAATCATTAATTAATATTCTAATTTATAATCCATAATTATAAATTAATTATTGCTTAATTAATTAACTTAAACCTTAATTAAGTTAATTTAAATCCTTAATTACTTAATTAATTAATCCAATCATTAATTATTAGATTATTTAAACCATTTTAATTACCTTAAAGATTAATGATTTAACTTTAAGATAAAAACATTTTCTTACCCATGGTTAAATTATCATTCTTACTTACATTTGAAAACATCCATTTCAAATTTACTTTTAAATTTCATTTTAAATTCCGGATTTAAAATGAATAATAATTTGTCTTTAACAAAGTTTAAATCCAATTTAAAAACTTTTACATGTTAGAGAAATCTTATATCTTCTAAAGGAATTTTTAAAAAGAACTTAAATCAACTTCCCTTTAAAAATTTCAAAACATTTAAATATAACTAACATTTAAACTTATTTAAAACATTTAAATTTATAAACTTATTTATCTCAAATCTAGGGTTCAAAACCAACTTGAAATAAAACTTTGATTCCAATTCCTGTTTAAATATTTCTTTACAGTTTTAAATTTAGTTTAAAGTTTTAAACAGACAGTTTTTAAAAGCCTGGCAACATCAATTTACCCGAGACCACTCAAATTAGCTTCGAGTCGCACAGCCAAAATCCTCGAACATCACTCGAAAAATCTCGAGAAAAACTCGAGCCACTCCTCTGTAAACACCCAGACTTCATCAGACACATCCACGATCTCGTGCACATGCACATCCACCAGCGTCAACTCCGACCATCGCCGAGCATCCCCACATGACGACGATCGACCATAAACCAAACTACGATCATCCAATCTTCGATCAATTCGCGAAATCGAAATCGAGACTTGAGCATCAAAACTGGAACACAGACTACTCCCAAACCCTGTCAACAATCCCTCGTCCTCCCATTTCTGATCACCAGAACGCCAGCGAATCCAGCGACGACTTCGTCCACGTCACGACTATCGTTTTCTAGAGTTTCGTCGAACTCGATCCATCCTAGACGAAATGATGCTCGATTTCTCTAGACTGGTAATAACTAGGTTTAAAATTTTAAAACTTAAATCATATCCTCCTCGATGCTTTAATTCAAATTCTACAAATTTTCCCTGAATCTACGATCATCCCACTATCCTTACTGAAGATTTCAACATATCAAACCATCTAGATCAAACGAATTACCCAAAACTTCATATTTAGTTCATCACAGAACTGCTCCTTTAATACTAAGCTAAAAATTATGATTTCAATGCTAAAAATCATATTATAGTTTATGTTTTCAATTCATGTACCTGAATTTATAAATTACAAGATTTCCATTTCTACTTTTATATAACATATACTGTTGTTTTGGTTACAGAGACATTCAGATCTTAAATTTGACTTAACTAAGATTTTTAAACCTTAGTATATGATAAATCAAACCATTCTTATTTATAAATTAAGTCCTAATAAAAACTAAATCAAGTGGTAAGGATTTTCAAATAGAATTCCTGAGTCTGGGCAACAAACAAAAACAGAGTTCATGTTCATACATTCATATAATTCATCCATAACAAACAGAAAATAAAAATGCACTTGTATATTCATACATCAATACATATATATGTCACAGTGATTTAACATGCAACCATATTTTATTTTAGGTTTAAAAGTTACTCACAGCAAATTCACCAATACATACACATGCAATGCATTCTTATTCCAGTAATCATCATGCAAACAGGTATTCAAACTTATATTTTAAAAATGATTGTTACTCACCGATTTAAATTAGAGACAGAGCCTTTAGTTTGAAATGGCTTTTTGAATTTGAGTGCTGGAAAATGTCTTTTGAAAACTGGAGTTGTTATTGAATCTTGTTTTTGATTTTGCTTTGCCTTTTAAAACTGCATGCTTCATCTTGCTTCAGATTTTTCTTGCTTTAAATTTTGAAAAGATGCTGGAAAATTTCTTTTGCTCTGATTTTTAAAAACTGAGTTGCTAATCCCTACAGAACTGGAATACTTGAAACAGAGTACTTGATTCCAGGCTTGAAGAAGATGCAAGTTAATGATTTGAGTTGTTTGATTTGAAAAGAATTATAGGTTATTGAATTTATTTTCTGGTTTGAGGAGGTATAGATCATCTGATTTGGTTTTGAGAGGAGTGTTTTGATTATAAATTGTTTTTGAGAAGTTTGTTTTAAGGAGGGTTTGATTTGTACAGGCTGAACACCATTTTCTCAAGATTTGAAAAGAGAAAATGGGAAAAGAATGAAGATGAAGTAACATATGTATAAATGCTGAAATAATTTAAATAAAAATAAAAGAAAAATTAAATTAAAGGTGACACTTGTCATATACATTAGCTATTTAATTTACACATGTTTTATCAAGCCTTAATATGGTGACATTTGTCTTTTAAGTATTTAATACATATTTTTATTTATTTTTAAATGTAAATAATAGTTTTTATACTTTATTTAAATGTATATATTTAAATTTCTTTTAAAGAAAATGTTATAACAAAATATATATAAATGAAAACTTATCCAAATATTTTAAAATTGTTTATTCTTTTGAATTTCAACATTTAATTCAAATTCAAATTAAATTTAAAAATCCAATTTTAAAATCAAGTTATATATATGCATATATAACTACCATTTAAAATAACAATTCTATTTTATCAAAGTCTATTTATATTTATAAAAACAAAGTATTATAATTATTATTTGAAAATATCAAATTTGACAATTTTAAATAATTTATAAAAGAGATTATAAATTACTTCTATTATTCAATGAATTAATACCATATGTAAATTGTATTTAAACTTCTATTTTTAATACATACCAATCTAGTAATATTTAAAAAGAAATAAACAAACCTTTTATTTAAATTTGAACTTAAGCTAAATTTTATTTTTAAACAATTAAACATTTATATTATGTATTTTAAAACTATATAGTTATTTATTAAATATCTTTGGAAAGCTTAATATTAATTTAAATCGTAATTTCCAAATTACCAAATATATATATTAGAAATTTGAAAACATAATTTCATTTGTTAAATTCAAACCAACTCATCTATTTACAATATATACAATTATACATATATATTATAAATAGAAAATATTTTATTAAACTTTTAAAAGATAAATCACTAATTAAATATTTTATTTAATTAGATTATTAAATTAATTCAAATTTTATTATCAAAGATCATCAATATCAATTTAATTATTCAACAGATTATTAAATTGATATTGTCAAAATTTCCGGGATATTACATTCCTCCCCCCTTAAAATAATTTCGTCCCCGAAATTTAAACAAAGGTAATTTAATAATCTTATTAAAGATTTTAATTTAAAACACAAGCATATACTATCATCCATATGCTAACAACCATAGCAGCCAAATCATCCAATCAATCAATTTAACTATCTAGACTAAATTTTAGATAAAATTCTTCGAGTTTCCCAAAGTATATATATATACCGGAATACTCGCTCTACAAACAATCTAAACTACTAAGCTATAGATCTCCTACTCATCTAGATCTACAGAACTAAACAGAATATCAGACTACAGACGAGTCTGACTCAACTACCAAATTTCCAGAACTGCTGATTCTAAAACCAGAGATAGATCAAATACGTATTCCCTCAGAGATACGTAAAACTCAATGAATTCCAGTTATCCAAACTGATAATTCAACCAAGTAGACCAATTACTTATCCAAATCAGAACACAGATGAGATCCACACATAACTCTACTTCACAACATTAGTAGATTCCAAACTTACTTCTCCCATCCAGAGATACACTCCAAACTACTTTCGCTGCTCAACTCTGATCTGAGGTAGAACACAAGCACAGACTGGACAACTCATTCCAGAAATAAGGTTCACTGATCCATAAATAAAACTCAGATATTCCAGCAAAACTTGAGCTGCTTCACCAAACTCTATCTCTAGGAAAACATCCTTCAACTAGACTGAACCACTGGTATCACTCATGGAATCCAGTCGATAAGAAAACTCAACCTTCAGATGCGGACAACTCCTGACTTCTCTGAAGACATCCAGAAAATTCTGACAACCCAAGAGAACATTCAGCAATCGCAAGTCACTTTTGCGATCAACCCATCCTAATTCCAAACAGACTGTTCTCTCTTTACCAATCAGAACAGCTTACACTTATTTATCCAATTTATCGAAGAAATGGATCCACTCTGCTGCTTCTGAACTTCACTTCCAGAAAAACTGCTCATCCAGAAAACTTCCTGCCATCACAGAATACTCCGAGCTGCAACGCTGCCACAATGCCAAAGACTTCCTAACCAAAGCTCTTCGAGAAACTCGGACTCCAAACCAACAGAAACACTGTGCTGAACTCAGCCACACTACCGAAACATACACACTTCCTTAATCTTGTTCCAAAGAAAACATCTTCGGGAACATCCATCGTCACTGTATCTCATCATACAGCTACTATTACCTGAGGTATCAAGATACCATCACTCACTTCTGCCTCATCGACAGATCCAACTCTACTCATCCAAACTTCAAAAATAAACTCCGAACCTTTAAAAGGTTTCCTTCAGAGATCGATGAAATCCTTTACCATAGCAAAGCTTACTCGAGACAGTATTAGGTCTATAGTCTCGACAGATACACTTCCAACCTCAACATTCAAACTCCAACCATTTGTAGTCGTGTTTCACACACCACTACCCCATCTACCTTTATATCCTATATTGGAAAACCTGTACGGGTAACCCAACAAATAGGTAGAATAGATAAATATATATATTTAAAATGATATATTTTTTAGAAATTATTTCTGGGTAAAATTATTTCATCTACCTTTTTAAAACAATATTGTGTCCGTTGGCCTGGTTCAAGTGTTTAGAGATCCCTATCAATAACGTTAGCTACTCGTATTGACCAGAATCCATATACCACTCAACCGATCAATTAACACAATATAAAACCATTTTTATATAACTAACAATTACGCGCTCTCAAGATAGACACCACTTCAGAGCCTAGGTATTCACTCAACCTACTGCTCTGATACCACTGTAACGACCACGACTTTCTCTCCATAGAAAGTCGTATCGCTAATAAGAAAGAAAGGGGTAGAAAATAGAAAAGAAGAGAAGAAAGAAAGAAACAACAACAACGATCTCACAGCGGAACGAATAAATTATATTAATAACATAAAGAAACTATTACTTAGTTTACAACACTTATCAGAGTTACACAGCATATACATCACTTACTAGACAGTTATAACATCTGTCTAGACATTACAACTCAATACACTACAGAGATACAGACACAACGGAACTACTATAAATATCTACAACGCTGAAGCCTCCTGCTCCATTGCTCCTCCACAATTCGTCAAAGCTAAACCTGAATCCCTTGGCTACTCGTAAAAATTTGAGTACCCAAGAGTTTATAAAACAGAAATAAACAACTTGGGTCAGACATGGGTCTGGTGTGAGTAACAGGTTAAACTTGTTTAACTTCAAAACCTTTTGAAAGAAAAGGTATCACGTAAGACTCCCCACAAATAAACATGGGTAAGTTTTTACCTTACGCTAACCAAAACATTTGATAGGAAATTCGATTGTATTATAATAGGGTCTAGGGTTTTCAAATAAATATGAAATAGCTGAAATTGTTACATTATTAAATTCCAGCATACTAGCCAACAAAGTGGGTTATACAATCAAGTCCGTTATCACTTATTGGAAATTGGATTTGTAACGCCCCACTCCGAGACCCACTGTAACAAAGAGTATTACGGGAGTAATACTGTCTGTTAAAGCGGAGAATAGAGTATAGTGGAAGCGACCATCTATAATCAAGCTATAACTATCTACCGAATACGTCGAAAGGTGGAATCTATTTAAATTTTTCTCAATCAGGTGGTTCGACATATTCGGTAAATACTTATAACGAAATTACAAATGGCTAAAGATCTATCAGGACAAAGCATAATAATAAATGATAAAAACATCACAGAACAGAATCACATAACAGATATAAAATCCCAGAACAATACATCATCAATACAGATCCAAATATCATAAGTGGGTACAAAGCCACTGCTCACACATGTGAGTCAAAAATATGTACATATCAGAGTCTGAATAATATCATAAGCGGACACTAAGATAAGCTATCTCAAAAGCATAGCAGATAAGTCCAAAGCGGAAGCATAGAGCAGCTAAGTCCAGAGACCTAACCTGAAACAACTCGGTCTGACCCGAGCGAAAACACTCGGGTCAGGCTAGCTAAACAATCAGTAATAACTGAGATATATAATAATGCGGTACATAAATAAAACAGTACTTATCCAAAGAGAAGTATATTATGAACCACATGAATATAATGACGATCCCTAATCATCAATAAACAATAAAAATCTCCAAAGAGAAATCAACACCAAAGTGTAGAATAAATAAAGTCGCCTCATATCATCGGCGTAGCCAAAGACATAAAAAGATGCCCATAGGCAATAATCCCAATAGTGACCAGAGTCTGTGATCAATGCCCAAGCAAAGATCGATGCTCCAAAGAGCCATGGGGATATACTGAAAAGTCAATGAAATCAAACACTGAAAAGTAGTGTCCAGAGACACTGTGGATCCATAAGGTAATCGCACTTACATCGTATGGTTCCATAGAACCAACGCCGAATGGCGGTACTCGAATGGATATAAAAATCATCAGATAATACAAGTTTTGCACGTGCACCGACCAGAGTCGTTGTTGCCAAGTACTGTAAAGTTGTGATCGATCACTCGCACCGATGCGGAACGCGCGAAACGGCGAAATCCTTCCCAGAAGGATAAAGGCCCAGAGGCACACGCCGAAAAGTAAACTGCTCCATAGAGCAGGTGTCCAGAGACGGTTGCCCAGAGGCGTGGTGACCCAGAGGTCCAGTACTGGCTGCCCAGAGGCTAATGTGTCACTAACTTCTTGGAGAGGAACCCGTAAAGTGTTAACAATGAGTCCCATACCCCACGTTCGCACTAAACGGTTTCCTAACCAATAGCAAGCTCACACTCCAAACAATAAAAAGTCTACCTCATATCATCGGTAAACTAGACCCAAAGGTCAAAACGATCAATCGAATAGGTCGGGGATTAACCGGAAAGAAAATACACACGGTTCCATAAGCCGGAGTTTTTCCCAACCGTTTAAGCACCTTTCCACTTCGCTCGACGTGCTAAAAGTGAGTGTGAGATATTTATTATAGAAAATAATGGTGTAAAACGGATTTATAATTGATTTTCGGAATCACTTTTAAAACGGTCTTTTGAAAGGTCTCCTATTATGGAGTAATTAATTTAATAATTAAAATAATATTATATAATAATTTTCAAAAGCCATTTAGGAGTGAAAAATCTTTTGAAAATGATTCATAAAACCCGTGTACGAAATCTAGAGACAAATCTCAAAGAAATCAATGAAAACCAGAAAATCATCAAAAATATTCTAAGTGTTTGTAAACATTCAAAAACAGCTATGAACCCAAGTTCGGCAATTTATTTGGACCAGCAAACAGTGTCCAAATGTCATGAAAATTTGCAGGCATGTAGTCCAACATCCCTACTTTAAGATGCAAAAAGAATTTCTGGATTCCGAGTTGAGACGAAGTAGCAGCGACGTCTCAAAGTTGAACCCAGAGAAAGATTCATACTATTTTCCAACAACGACCGGAGTCTAACTTTGGAACGAAAATCGAAGTATCAAACGAACTCCAATGTTGCCCAAATTTTCCAGAGATGGAGATCGGAACACCACCTTTCCAACGAGACCAAAAACGTCAAATTCCGACTTCGGATGCGATCGTGGTGGCATCCCGAAGTGGAGCTCAAAAGCTGGAAAAATACAGAGATGGTTTGATTTTTTTTTTTTTTTCTTCTGGACGCGGGCTTCGGCCCGCGTCTGCCTACCCCAGCCCAGGCGGGCTGGGGATAATAAACCGGCCCCCAGCCCGCCTGGGCTGGGAACATAAGGCCACCCCAGCCCGCATGCGGGCTGGGGACATTAGGCCACCCCAGCTCGCATGGGCTGGGGTCTGTGGCCCGCCCCAGCCCCAAGCGGGCTGGGTCTGTGGCCCGCCCCAGCCCCTAGCGAGCTGGGGTCTGGGACCCGCCCCAGCCCCAAGCGAGCTGGGTCTGTGGCCCGCCCCAGCCCCTAGCGGGCTGGGTCTGTGGCCCGCCCCAGCCCCTAGCGAGCTGGGGTCTGGGACCCGCCCCAGCCCCAAGCGGGCTGGGGTCTGGGACCCGCCCCAGCCTCAAGCGGGCTGGATCTGTGGCCGCCCCAGCCCCTAGCGGGCTGGGGTCTGGGACCCGTCCCAGCCCCAAGCGGGCTGGGGTCTGTGGCCCGCCCCAGCCCTAGCGGGCTGGGGTCTGTGGCCCGCCCCAGCCCCTAGCGGGCTGGGGTCTGGAGACCCGCCCCAGCCCGTGTGGGCTGGGGACTTTGATTCAGCTCTGGCTAGCCCAACTGGGCTAGCCTGCTGCACCTGGGCAGCAGTCTGGGTGTAACCCAGGTCTGCCTGGTGCACTCAGAATAGAGTTTTGGTCTGTTTTCAGCCTGCACATATCAGCCAACATAATTTTTGATTTTTTTGGCATTTAGGGGTGTTTTTTTCAATTTTGGGCATCAAAATTTTCATCAAAATTTTACTAGCAATAATTACTAATAAATAGTAATTACCAATATTACAACTAGCATTAATTACTAATCAATAGTAATTACCTCTACCAATCAAGCAAATAAGCAAACACTTCAAGTGCAACTTTCCAAAGCAAAGAGGATGTGGATTAGAGAGCTTCAAAATTAAAAAGAGAACAAAACCAAGGATTACAAATAGATTTCAAAGATTAAAATAAAGATTAGAAGGTGATTAGGCCTAGGATTGCATTACCTTGCTAAGATTAAACAAGTCTAATTATGAAGAGATGGAGATGGAGCTTCTAAATGAAGGCCATTAATTTTGCTTAGGTTTAGGTTTAGGAATTTATGAAGAGGAGGAGGATTAGGGTTATGGGTTTAAGATATTATATAGGAGGGGGTTAGGCTAATGGGTTATGGTAAGGGGGTTTTTAACCCATTAGGACTTAGTTTATTTTCTAAGTTATCATGTGAACAAAATCCTAATAAGCATCCTAGTTTTAATTAAAACCATGTAATTATCTCATTTGGCCCATTAACCCATAATCACTTTTTATTTAAAAATTCCTCATTTCAACCCAAAATATTTTAATTTACAAACCAATTGCAAAAATTAAATTCCCAAAATTTTTTGTTTAGCTCCCTTTTCAACTTAAAATCATAATTTTAATTTATTATTCGGTAATGCAACCTCAGGGTTGTTACAGGATTCCATACAATGGCAGGGCTACCGGGGTACCGCCCATCACAGTACGTGGCCTAGATCACCGTACCGAGGATCACTCCCAATCCCCTGCAACACAAGGTCGGAACATCCCTTACTGGATAATTCCCGCACAAGATACCTCACGGTTGGGATCAGCAACCGCACCACTAAGTCGAAAATAGAAAGGGACATCTAGACAGAGGTAACCTTGTCCTACTTGGGTGCTACCCACTAACCTTGCTGCACCTCCCCTGTTTTAGCCATTCCCGGTTTGTGAGGCTTGAGGTCACGATTACCTTAGAAAAGAACACATCACTTAGAATGCTCATCGTCCACCTGACGATGTTCTGAAAGCATTCAATCCATACAAGTTCGTTCCGGGTTCGAACGAAACCGAAGGCATTATCTCGTTACACTCGTTTTGGAATCACCCTCAGAGTTAACGACAATAACCCTTGCACTCTGAATCTTCATCTTCACTTGATTCACGACCTATCGTTAATTTGGATCGATGTGGTATTCGGGTCTCCAGACCTGGAAATCCGGTATACGGAAACCCGATCCCGGTCTCATCGAAATCCAAAGCGTATCTTTTAAGGCCAAGTTGTTTTAAAGGTTAAAACAATTCAATTCATTATCTTTATTCACATAGAAAGATAATTCACAATAGATAATCAACATTATCAGATAATCCATATTATCATCACAATTCAACTAACCATCCATATCACACATCATATATCTCATTAGAGATATCAATCAAATGCAAAGCATTCAGTATTATCATCCATCCATAAGTAATGATTTATATCATCTCTAATTAATTTAAAGTTAATTAAATTAATTACTTCATTCTATAAATCCTGCTTACTTAACCTTTAATTAATTACAAACAATTAATTAATTATCCTTAACCATTTATAGTAATTAACCTTTAATTACTTCATTAATTAATTAACTATAATTAATTAACTTAATCAACTATAATTAATTACATTTATCCTTAATTAATTACATTAATTAATCACTTCATTTATTAATTATTACTTAATTAATCAATCTTAATTACATCATTAATTATATTAATTAATGATCCTTAATTACAAATTAATTATTAATTACTTAAATTAAATTTATTATATTAAGTAATTAACCTTTAATTAAAACACATTTATTAATCACCTTTGATTAACCTCATTCAGTAATTAACTACCCTTAATTACTTTTTAATAACTAAATTAATTACTCCTTAATTAATTTCTTAATTAATCCCTTGATTAATTATTCAAAGTAATTAACTCACATTACTTCCATTAATACTTAATTACTTCCAGTAATTATTTATTATTAACTTCCCTAAATAATCTTACCTTAATAATTACCTTAAGTAATTATTTATCAAATCAACTCTTGATTATTCTAAATAAATTAAACTCAATTAATTAACTTAACTAATCAAATTAACTTCAATTAATTACAATAAGTAATTAATTTTTAATTACTTCCATTAAGTAATTCCATTTAAAACAAATTCTATAATTGATTATCCTTAAATTAATTAATCTAATTAATTGTTAAAATTAACCACATTAATTAATTATTTAATAATCCATAGTTAATGACTTCATTAACTATTAATAACTTTTAAATTACTTTTCTTAAGTAATTAACTTATTTTAATTATTATTAATTCCAAATTAATAAATCTAAATAACCAATTAATTAATCTCTAATTATTTAATTAATTAAGGGTTAACCATAACTTAATTAATCCTAAATTACTTTATTAATTAATTCTTAATCATTAATTAATATTCTAATTTATAATCCATAATTATAAATTAATTATTGCTTAATTAATTAACTTAAACCTTAATTAAGTTAATTTAAATCCTTAATTACTTAATTAATTAATCCAATCATTAATTATTAGATTATTTAAACCATTTTAATTACCTTAAAGATTAATGATTTAACTTTAAGATAAAAACATTTTCTTACCCATGGTTAAATTATCATTCTTACTTACATTTGAAAACATCCATTTCAAATTTACTTTTAAATTTCATTTTAAATTCCGGATTTAAAATGAATAATAATTTGTCTTTAACAAAGTTTAAATCCAATTTAAAAACTTTTACATGTTAGAGAAATCTTATATCTTCTAAAGGAATTTTTAAAAAGAACTTAAATCAACTTCCCTTTAAAAATTTCAAAACATTTAAATATAACTAACATTTAAACTTATTTAAAACATTTAAATTTATAAACTTATTTATCTCAAATCTAGGGTTCAAAACCAACTTGAAATAAAACTTTGATTCCAATTCCTGTTTAAATATTTCTTTACAGTTTTAAATTTAGTTTAAAGTTTTAAACAGACAGTTTTTAAAAGCCTGGCAACATCAATTTACCCGAGACCACTCAAATTAGCTTCGAGTCGCACAGCCAAAATCCTCGAACATCACTCGAAAAATCTCGAGAAAAACTCGAGCCACTCCTCTGTAAACACCCAGACTTCATCAGACACATCCACGATCTCGTGCACATGCACATCCACCAGCGTCAACTCCGACCATCGCCGAGCATCCCCACATGACGACGATCGACCATAAACCAAACTACGATCATCCAATCTTCGATCAATTCGCGAAATCGAAATCGAGACTTGAGCATCAAAACTGGAACACAGACTACTCCCAAACCCTGTCAACAATCCCTCGTCCTCCCATTTCTGATCACCAGAACGCCAGCGAATCCAGCGACGACTTCGTCCACGTCACGACTATCGTTTTCTAGAGTTTCGTCGAACTCGATCCATCCTAGACGAAATGATGCTCGATTTCTCTAGACTGGTAATAACTAGGTTTAAAATTTTAAAACTTAAATCATATCCTCCTCGATGCTTTAATTCAAATTCTACAAATTTTCCCTGAATCTACGATCATCCCACTATCCTTACTGAAGATTTCAACATATCAAACCATCTAGATCAAACGAATTACCCAAAACTTCATATTTAGTTCATCACAGAACTGCTCCTTTAATACTAAGCTAAAAATTATGATTTCAATGCTAAAAATCATATTATAGTTTATGTTTTCAATTCATGTACCTGAATTTATAAATTACAAGATTTCCATTTCTACTTTTATATAACATATACTGTTGTTTTGGTTACAGAGACATTCAGATCTTAAATTTGACTTAACTAAGATTTTTAAACCTTAGTATATGATAAATCAAACCATTCTTATTTATAAATTAAGTCCTAATAAAAACTAAATCAAGTGGTAAGGATTTTCAAATAGAATTCCTGAGTCTGGGCAACAAACAAAAACAGAGTTCATGTTCATACATTCATATAATTCATCCATAACAAACAGAAAATAAAAATGCACTTGTATATTCATACATCAATACATATATATGTCACAGTGATTTAACATGCAACCATATTTTATTTTAGGTTTAAAAGTTACTCACAGCAAATTCACCAATACATACACATGCAATGCATTCTTATTCCAGTAATCATCATGCAAACAGGTATTCAAACTTATATTTTAAAAATGATTGTTACTCACCGATTTAAATTAGAGACAGAGCCTTTAGTTTGAAATGGCTTTTTGAATTTGAGTGCTGGAAAATGTCTTTTGAAAACTGGAGTTGTTATTGAATCTTGTTTTTGATTTTGCTTTGCCTTTTAAAACTGCATGCTTCATCTTGCTTCAGATTTTTCTTGCTTTAAATTTTGAAAAGATGCTGGAAAATTTCTTTTGCTCTGATTTTTAAAAACTGAGTTGCTAATCCCTACAGAACTGGAATACTTGAAACAGAGTACTTGATTCCAGGCTTGAAGAAGATGCAAGTTAATGATTTGAGTTGTTTGATTTGAAAAGAATTATAGGTTATTGAATTTATTTTCTGGTTTGAGGAGGTATAGATCATCTGATTTGGTTTTGAGAGGAGTGTTTTGATTATAAATTGTTTTTGAGAAGTTTGTTTTAAGGAGGGTTTGATTTGTACAGGCTGAACACCATTTTCTCAAGATTTGAAAAGAGAAAATGGGAAAAGAATGAAGATGAAGTAACATATGTATAAATGCTGAAATAATTTAAATAAAAATAAAAGAAAAATTAAATTAAAGGTGACACTTGTCATATACATTAGCTATTTAATTTACACATGTTTTATCAAGCCTTAATATGGTGACATTTGTCTTTTAAGTATTTAATACATATTTTTATTTATTTTTAAATGTAAATAATAGTTTTTATACTTTATTTAAATGTATATATTTAAATTTCTTTTAAAGAAAATGTTATAACAAAATATATATAAATGAAAACTTATCCAAATATTTTAAAATTGTTTATTCTTTTGAATTTCAACATTTAATTCAAATTCAAATTAAATTTAAAAATCCAATTTTAAAATCAAGTTATATATATGCATATATAACTACCATTTAAAATAACAATTCTATTTTATCAAAGTCTATTTATATTTATAAAAACAAAGTATTATAATTATTATTTGAAAATATCAAATTTGACAATTTTAAATAATTTATAAAAGAGATTATAAATTACTTCTATTATTCAATGAATTAATACCATATGTAAATTGTATTTAAACTTCTATTTTTAATACATACCAATCTAGTAATATTTAAAAAGAAATAAACAAACCTTTTATTTAAATTTGAACTTAAGCTAAATTTTATTTTTAAACAATTAAACATTTATATTATGTATTTTAAAACTATATAGTTATTTATTAAATATCTTTGGAAAGCTTAATATTAATTTAAATCATAATTTCCAAATTACCAAATATATATATTAGAAATTTGAAAACATAATTTCATTTGTTAAATTCAAACCAACTCATCTATTTACAATATATACAATTATACATATATATTATAAATAGAAAATATTTTATTAAACTTTTAAAAGATAAATCACTAATTAAATATTTTATTTAATTAGATTATTAAATTAATTCAAATTTTATTATCAAAGATCATCAATATCAATTTAATTATTCAACAGATTATTAAATTGATATTGTCAAAATTTCCGGGATATTACATAAAATCTATAATTGGGGACTATTTGGATTTTAGTACATAATATATTTATATTTTATTCAAAAATACAAATACGTTCACTCACTATCTACCTAGAAATCCTAAACCTAGACTCTGATACCAAATGTAACAATCCGAATTCCAGTGGGTACAGATTTTCCACAAAATTCTAAAACCCAAGCCTACGTTACATTCAATTTATAGGAGAAAGGAAGATGGAGAAGAGAAGAGGAGTTTGCTGTAAACGACATGTAACAACCCTAGATTTGTGCATATATTTTAAATTCGACTTTATTTTATTTTGAAATTATTTTAAACTCGTTTTATTTCAAACATTTCATTTTAAATATAAATTTTGATTATCATATGAAATATAATTCCAAACTTGTATAAATTGAATATTTTCCTGAAAAGTATATTTGTGGTCAAACTGGTCCAACTTTGACTTTTAAATTTTAAATTTAAATATTTAAATTCTTAAATTTTATCTTTTATTATGAAAATATATTTAATAAAATGAATACTGCTTTTCGTTTCGTTGAAAACGGAGTTATATTGTGAAAGTTATACATTTTTCAATATTGTGTGTAAACTGATTTATTTAGCAATATTGTCTATTTTAAATTATATAAATTATATCTTTATTGCCATATTTTGTTTTAATATGTGTTAATATGTTATTTTATGTCTTTAAATATTTTTAAAGTGATAAAATAATTTTCCCAAAAATTATTTGAATTGTTTTCAATTTATTTAGCCTAGTTTTATATATATTGTTATTTTCTTCATTTAAATTATATAATTTAATATTTATTTATTTATTTTTCTTATTTACTTTATTTATGAGATTATTTATCTCTATTATCAACCTTTTTAATATATATATAAGTTAAAAAGGAAATAAAAAGAAATTTGAAAGGTTTTAAACTCTTGAAATTCCAAAGCCTTTTTCTCTCCCGACCTTTCATTTTCTCAACCTCCTCTTCAATGTTTTTGGCCGTATACTTCCTTTTCCGTTCAGCCTCATCTTCATTTTTCACGTGAACAATCTTCTCAAACCATTTCTCAACAAAAAAATCATGGCCATTGTTGTGAAAAGTTTGGGTAAATTTCATCTTCTTCTTCCTTTGTTTTTCTAGTTTTTCTATTGAAATTTGTATATGGTTCTCAACTTCATGGCTCCACTCCTCCTCAACCAGATCTAGGCCGACCTCCACCACCTTGTATTCTGATCAACCACCCCCCTAGTACCCCACCATGGCCAGGCCGAGCCATCTAGGCTAGAGATCACCACCAAAAATACATTAAAACCATCACAAACTATGCAAACCGAGCCACCTTTGTCAACATCACCTTCTACCACCTTTAGCCGCCACTACCTCCACCACCACCACCTCTGACCTGACCTCCACCCTCTGCCACATCAACCACCATCACCCAAACACCAGGCCGAGCCCCTATAGCCTCTGGCCGATCCCATCCATTGCATAGTTATGATGTATGTTGCCTTGGAATTTGTAGTTTATGCACCTAGACTTGTTCACCTTCAAAACACATGTTGACCGACCACTTGCAAACCCAAACCAGACCCTATAGCACCCCTTGACTGAGCTTAACAACTACCTAGCTGAAGCACATGAGGTTGAGAACAAGTACAATGCAAATGGATATTGTTTTGGGTATCGTTTCTAATGTTATTTGATGTTTAAATCGTGTTGAACTTATGTATACTTGTATTGTTTTGTGCAATGTTTTCAAGGGGTATAGTTTTGGCTCTTCCAATCTCAAATCATTGTCGTGCTTTCATGCCTCTGGAAATCCTTGTTGTGTGTTCGTGGTTGTCATCTCCAGCTTAAACATGTGAGTAAATCTCACCAGACTAATATGTACTTATATAGTTGATAAATTGACATCACTTGAATCTGTAAATGCATATCATCCTGTTATAACTGCTATATTATAATCATATGATGTTCACACCTGTATTTACACCTGTTATACCATCAATTACTTTTATATGATGTTATTCTGTTAATTCATATCTGTTTATCACACTGCAAGTTCCCTGTTAGTATAGAAATCACTATGGGTTGAAATGATACATACCCGAACGGACTTTAGAATAAGGAAAAATCGTTATGGGCTGAAATCATAGGCCTGAACGGTTTTATTTATTTATTTTATTTAACTTGGGATTGCGGGTTGAAATGATAGAACTCGGTTTTTCTTTGTAAATTACGGATTGAAATGATATATATCCGTATCACTTGACCTAGGCTAGAAAATTTTATATAGACCCATGGTTTATGTATTTTTTTGAAAATTTTAAAATATTTTAAAAATGTAAATATTATGATATTTTGATTTAAATTTTATTAAAATGATTTCTATAAAATATTTTTGGTTTTCTACAAATTAAATAAGTGAATTAAGTAAATGGTGAAGTAGAATTTGAAATATAAGTTAATTTTGGAATTTATGATTTTGTTTTTAATGGAATTTATGTAAGTAAGAATATATGACAAATTTTGATTTAAAAATGAATTTAATGATTTTATTTAGAAATAATGATTTTATAAAGTGTTAATGATTTTGTATAACTTAAAATATGAAATAAATGAATATTTAAGCTGAATTTGGAAATATAACTTAAACTGAATTTTCGTGAATTTTTGTTAAAGGTGAAATTTTAATTAATTAAAATAAATGGAAATAAGTTATATTTTGGAAATTTAAACTTAGTTGTTAAGTTAAGAATTTAACTAAAGAAATGATAATTTAATTATTATTTAATTTGATTTTTGTATGGAAATTTGACTTTATAAAATCATAGAAATAAAGGTATTTAAATGATTGTTTTAAATGTGAAAATATATGATTTTATAAGTCAAAATGATTTATATTAAAAGTTAATTATGTGTGAAATTGTAAATAAAACTCTGAATTTGATTTGACAGCATTTTGAAATGTAATGTAAAGATATTACAGCATTGGAAAATGCTGTAGTTGTTTTAAATGAACCTAATAGCAAATTTGAACTATGGGTTATTATAGCACTTTGTTAGTGCTATAGTTGTTAAATTTAACTAAAATTTTAATTGAAACTAAATTCAGATATTACAGCATTTTAAATGCCGTCTTTTGTTAATGAACCGTGTTTAAACATAACATTTCGTAGCATTTTCTAAGTGCTGCGAAAGTTAAATTATCTTTGGTTAATAAATTAAAATGAATAAATGATATTTGAAAAAGATTAAATTTTGGAAATTAAATATTTAATTATTAAATATAATGAATTGACTTTAAATGATTTAAATGGAATAGTTGATTTGGAAAATACAACTATTTTGAAATATGATTAAATGGTATTTAAATTTAAATTAAATAGATGATGTTTTGAAATGATATTTTGATACTTTGAAATGAATTTGAAATGATACTAAATCTTGGAATAAATAATTGAAGTTTATATTATTATGAAAAATAATTAGTTTACTTGTTGAATCTATTTAAAAGATATTGGACTTATGAAATATAGGATAATAAAGCTTTGGAATTTATTTTATAATTTGAATAGTTATTTTGTGGATTAAATCTATATTTAAAATTTATAAGATTTGAAATGGTCTATGGAAATTTATTTGAAATAAATGATTGAATTGAATTGAAACATTGGAAATTGAATACTTGATTTGAAATATAATACTTGCACTTTTAAATGAATTTAAATGAATTAATTTGTTGGAATATAAATTATTTAAAAAGGTGACTTGAAATGATAATAAATGAATGATATCTTTAAATTTAAAAAGTATTTAAAGTTGAATATTTAGATTTGTACTCAAATGATAATTTGGTATATTAAAATGATTTGAAATGAAGTTTTGGAAAGATTTGATATTTTGATATATAATAATGATTTGAAATGAAGTTTTGGAAAGATATGATATTTTGATATATAAAAATGATTTGAAATGAAGTTTTGGAATGATTTGATATTTTGATATATTAAAATGATTTGAAATGAAGTTTTGGAAAGATATGATATTTTGATATATTGAAATGATTTGAAATGAGGTTTTGAAATGATATGATACTTTAAATATATTGAAATGGTTTGGAATTGATTTAATCTTTATTTTGATAAAGATTTGGATTTGAAATGATATTTTATTTTGAAGTATAAACTGTTTTTAAATTATAACCACAGGTTATAATAACGATTGGTTGTTAAAGAGACCGGGATCGGATATGGACATACTCTCTGTCGATACCGAAAACCACTTTGACAACTGTGTACGCAGTGGAGTTTCCAGAATGAAGTAGGATGGTGGCGACGATCCTAAGGTATATACGTGGACCCAACTCACGTGAGTTGGCATAAGGTGGCTAAAACATGAGCGATCGACAGGCCAAGGAGGTAGCACCTCTGATCATACACACTTCTTCGATACCATTCTATTACTTGTGATTGATTTGGTGCGCACCCTTGATTTGGGAGTGTTGTTCGAGGTGGGCGGTAGTGGCTGCTATGCGTCACCACCAGTCCGGATGCGCAATTGGTATATCTACCTTGGCATTGCCTTGTGTGCCGTGTCACCTACCATATCGAGCTTTACTACGATTTGTGATTTCTCCCGTAGCCTGTGGAGTATCGAGGGTAGCCCCCATTTTGGGAGTATGCTAATACTGGAGAGACTACTGGGACTATTACGTGTTAAGGGCTATGTGGGTAACCCCTTGACGCTATTAAAAAGTATGTTTATTTTATGATTAGACATTATTATAATAGGGGATATTACTACATAGTAGATAGTTTAACGGATCCTTAAAGAATGGGCGATCCCAAGCATTTTTAAGTTACTTGTACCTTTATTACAGTTCACTTGAGTTGGTTTACATTGTATAAGTATGTATGTCCTGACTCGAGTGTTTGTATTTTTATTTGTGCTCGGGTCAGCCTGAGTATTCACAGATTTGGATTCCACTTTCTGGAGATTGGAATCGCTGGATATTATCTGCTTATCTAGTTTTATCTACCTTAGTTTTGTTGTTCTATTCAACTTGTACTTGGTTATCATATTGAGACTTCTGTTGTATTTTATTTCTTCTGTTGTATCTTATTTAACTCTGATATATTTACATAGTAGCTTCATGAACTACTATTTCTTTTACTTCCGCTGCACTTCTTACTCCGTGTCTGTGATTTGTGATTATTTATTTACTGTATATTCTGAGATTTGCCAAATTTTATTTACAATCCATTGTTTTGAATTATTCAACTCCGGCATGTGTGATTTATTGTCGATTTGAATGGTCCAAAATATCGAGTCGTTACAGTTGGTATTAGAGCTTTGGCTTTGAGGCAAAACTTAGAATGTATGGTAAATTTAGTTATAGAATCACTTTCATTCGAGCTTGAATTTCTTCATTTTATTTGATTTCCTTTGAATTTTGGAATGTTCCCTGTGGTTCCAAAATCCATTCTTGTCCCTCACTATTCATCTTCTTGTGATTCTGGAGTATCCCATAACTCCGCTTCGAATGAGTTTTATAGTGAATTGGCGGTCTCGCCAATACTCTAATGACTTGTAAAAATGGAAACTCCTTTACAATTAGCATCGATTCACCAAAGATTTATGTCTATCCTTGGTTTAGATGCTAATATCTTTTGTTATTCCAAACTCTATCTCTTGAGATCGGATGTAGATTTGCCCCAGAAAAAAAATACACATTTGATCTTATTCATTAAGTCATGGTTGACCCGGTTAAGGTTGCCCGCGATTTATCTAAGATTATCCATCTTAATAATTTGTTAATTAATCATCTTGTCTTTGTTTCCAAAATATCTCCAAACATTTTGAATTGTACTTGTAAATCTATGTTTTATTTTATATATTGTGTTGTTTGAGTTGTTGATGTTGATTTGGGCTTCCGATCGATTCGTCTGATCAACGCTATCGATAGGATTTCTAAAACACTTTGACAGAACAAACTGACACAATATTATTTTAAAATTTGGTTAATGAAATAAATTTGGATATAAGTAAATATTATGGAACTTAATAAATTTATTTAAATTGATTATTTGAAATGATAATACTTGATTTATCATTTTATAAATGAATTTATAAATAGTTGTTTATAAATTTGATTTGGGAACTGAAATGAATTTAAATCAAGAATTTGAGAATTTAATTTCCGATGGTTTCAAACCTTGTGTTTAAAGTTTTAAAAGGATATATTATTTAAAGTATTTTTAATAGAAATTTTTTTCCAAAGAATTTTAAAGTTTTAAAATTTTAGTGCTCTTCTCTTTGTCGCTAGAAAATAATTTCGGTGATGACCGCGGCATCATCGACGTTCATTTTCGAGTTTCGAAGTGAAGAAACCATTATGTAGTTTTGCTACAGCTTTGTTTTGGGAAATTTGATTGATCTGAATTTCTAAAATATGGTTTAATTTATAATATATATAGATATATGATTTAAATTCGATTTGACAAATTATGTACATACATTTATTTATCTCTAAATGGTTTGAAAGGAATCGGAAATTTTATTCTTAAATTCTATCTTAATATATATAGAATGTTTATATTGTACATTAATTTTAGAAAGTTTTATTTGTATAATTCTCAATTGCATTCCAATATAACTTACCTTAAATTTTAGAAGTTAACAATGTAATTGGATAATATACAATATAAAAAGATTTTATAAATAAAATTTGAGTGGTTATAATAAATGTTATACACTTAAATTTTAGTTATAAATAGATTAACAGAGGTAAATAGATTAAAAGGTTAATTGAATAATTTACAATATAAATGATGTTAAAGGAATTAGGAATAAATTAAAACAGTTATAATAAGTGTAAGTATATTTAACATAGGTGATAAAATATATTGAGAGGAATAAATTTAATTTTAATTAGGAATAAAGAAGAATCAAATTTATTGAATGTTATACACTTAATTTTAATCAAATCCATGATTTTTGAAATTGTTAGTTTAAGAAAATTAGATGATAATGTAATGAAATTAGAGATAATTAAATTTATTTAACTTATGTAAAATTAATTATCTATTTAAGTTGAGATTTCCATGGTTTCAAACTTATTATCTTATTTTGTTCTCCAAACTATCTTTGGGTGTCATTATTTTCTTTATCGTACTACAGACTGGTATAGGTGTCTTTCTAGGACCTTTCTGTTTAGAAATCTCTCTATAATCTTTATAATCTTTAGTACCCATTTTTAATCTGAGCACTGCTTGCCATCCACAGACCATCGGTCAAGCAGAAAGGTTGAATCAGATTCTAGAGGATCTTTTTTGTGCTTGTGTCCTTGATTTCGGAGGATCTTGGGAAGACCATCTCCACCTTGTCAAACTTACCTATAACAACAATTATCAAGTACAGTTTCAATCTCCTTGTCATCTTGTCATAATCTTATTTCGCTCTATCTTTTTCTGTGCTTTCCCGTACCTCATTCCTTTTTGAGGACGAAAAGTTTTGAGTGGGGGAGAGTGTAACAACCCTAAATTTGTGCATATATTTTAAATTCGACTTTATTTTATTTTGAAATTATTTTAAACTCGTTTTATTTCAAACATTTCATTTTAAATATAAATTTTGATTATCATATGAAATATAATTCCAAACTTGTATAAATTGAATATTTTCCTGAAAAGTATATTTGTGGTCAAACTGGTCAAACTTTGACTTTTAAATTTTAAATTTAAATATTTAAATATTTAAATTTTATCTTTTATTAAGAAAATATATTTAATAAAATGAATACTGCTTTTTGTTTCGTTGAAAACGGAGTTATATTGTGAAAGTTATACATTTTTCAATATTGTGTGTAAACTGATTTATTAGCAATATTGTCTATTTTAAATTATATAAATTATATCTTTATTTCCATATTTTGTTTTAATATGTGCTAATATGTTATTTTATGTCTTTAAATATTTTTAAAGTGATAAAATAATTTTTCCAAAAATTATTTGAATTGTTTTCAATTTATTTAGCCTAGTTTCATATATATTGTTATTTTCTTCATTTAAATTACATAATTTAATATTTATTTATTTATTTTTCTTATTTACTTTATTTCTGAGATTATTTATCTCTATTATCAGCCTTTTTAATATATATAAGTTAAAGAGGAAATAAAAAGAAATTTGAAGGGTTTTAAACTCTTGAAATTCCAAAGTCTTTTTATCTCCCGACCTTTCATTTTCTGAACCTCCTCTTCAATGTTTTTTGCCGTATACTTCCTTTTCCCTTCAGCCTCATCTTCATTTTTCATGTGAAAAACCTTCTCAAATCATTTATCAACAAAAAATCACGGCCATTGTTGTGAAAAGTTTGGGTAAATTTCATCTTCTTCTTCCTTTGTTTTTCTAGTTTTTCTATTGAAATTTGTATATGGTTCTCAACTTTATGGCTCCACTCCTCCTCAACCAGATCTAGGCCAACTTCCACCACCTTGTATTCTGATCAACCACCCCCCTAGTACCCCACCATGGCTAGGCCGAGCCATCTAGGCTAGAGATCACCACCAAAAATACATTAAAACCATCACAAACTATGCAAACCGAGCCACCTTTGTCAACATCACCTTCTACCACCTTTAGCCGCCACTACCTCCACCACCACCACCTCTGACCTAACCTCCACCCTCTGCCACATCAACCACCATCACCCAAACACCAGGCCGAACCCATCCATTGCATAGTTATGATGTATGTTGCCTTGGAATTTGTAGTTTATGCACCTAGACTTGTTCAGCTTCAAAACACATGTTGACCGACCACTTGCAAACCCAAACCAGACCCCATAGCACCCCTTGACTGAGCTTAAAAACTACCTAGCTGAAGTACATGAGGTTGAGAACAAGTACAATGCAAATGGATATTGTTTTGGGTATCGTTTCTAATGTTATTTGATGTTTAAATCATGTTGAACTTATGTATACTTGTATTGTTTTGTGTAATGTTTTCAAGGGGTATAGTTTTGGCTCTTCCAATCTCAAATCATTGTCGTGCTTTTGTGCCTCTGGAAATCCTTGTTGTGTGTTCGTGGTTGTGATCTCCAGCTTAAACATGTGAGTAAATCTCACCAGACTAATATGTACTTATATAGTTGATAAACTGACATCACTTGAATCTGTAAATGCATATCATCCTGTTATAACTGCTATATTATAATCATATGATGTTCACACCTGTATTTACACCTATTATACCATCAGTTACTTTTATATGATGCTATTTTGTTCATTCATATATGTTTATCACACTGCAAGTTCCCTGTTAGTATTGAAATCACTATGGGTTGAAATGATACATACCCGAACGGACTTTAGAATAAGGAAAAATCGTTATGGGCTGAAATGATAGGCCTGAACGGTTTTTTTATTTATTTTATTTAACTTGGGATTGCGGGTTGAAATGATAGAACCCGGTTTTTCTTTGTAAATTACGGATTGAAATGATATATATCCGTATCACTTAACCTAGGCTAGAAAATTTTATACAGACCCGTGGTTTATGTATTTTTCTTAAAATTTTAAAATATTTTAAAAATGTAAATATTATGATATTTTGATTTAAATTTTATTAAAATGATTTCTATAAAATATATGTGGTTTTCTACAAATTAAATAAGTGAATTAAGTAAATGGTGAAGTAGAATTTGAAATATAAGTTAATTTTGGAATTTATGATTTTGTTTTTAATGGAATTTATGTAAGTAAGAATATGTCACGACCCTGAAATTTTGAATTTATTTAAATTAATAATTAAATGAAATTTTGAGTTAAATTTATGATTTAATAAATTTTTGAATAAAAATTGTGAAATTAAATTGATTAAATGGAGCGAGTTTCCCCGATATCCAAGTATATTATGTATAAATCATTTTAAATTAAAAAATTGTAAATAGTGTATATGTGAATATATGGGTGTATATTGAATGTATATATAGTTTTATACAGATTAGATTTTTATTACATATCTAAGTAAATTAATACAAAGTAAGCTTTTAACAACAATGTTAAAATAGAAAATTATTTATAAAGTAATAAAATAAAATGCAAGTTAAAAGGGAAGCAAACCAAATAAGCATGTACACTTGAAAACAAAACAAATAAGAAGACAGTGATACTCAACTATGAAACAAGTTTAAATATATATATACACTTGCAAAAAAAAAAAAAAAAAAATAAGAAAAAGAAAAAGTAACAAAACAAACAAAAATAAGTATGAATTAACTTGTAAAAAAGAAAACAAGAAATATACATGTACAGCCGAGACAAGCTTGTAAAGCAAGTACAAACAAGAAATGAAACAAAACAAAGTATAAAACAAGACAAAAGAAATGCAAACCTGTATATGTACAAAGCATGGGCAGGCAAGCCACTAAAATTATCTTCAGCCGAGTGAAACAATGCAAGTAAATGGGAAATGTTAGTTTATAAAAATATGGGCTAAGCATGGAAACCAAGTACCAGGCAATTAATGCAAAAGCATGGGTATGTACAAGTCATAAATGCAACCTTTAGCCGTGCCCATCTGTATAAACAAATGTGTCATCATCCTGTATAAACAATAATTCATACCCTATTTTATAAACAAAGATATACCCAGTATACAATATAATGCATACATATCAGCCTTCCATTCATTCGTCCATCCAAGCTGAAGAAAAAAAAAGATCTGAGCAAACATTGTTTCAAAGTTTAAAACATCAAAACAAAGAAGAAAACTGGAAAAGCATCAAATCTGAAAAACATTCCAGTTTTAAAACTTCTACCTTCTCAAGCAAAACAGTTTCAAAACAAGCAAGAATTCAAGCCTGTCACTCTGTTCTTCTTCTCAGCCTAAGGTGAGCAAACCACCCTTTTTAGATTAAATCTGTTTAATCTCTGATGGTATATATATATATGTACTTGAAGTTAATGTGAATAACATCATTTCTGTTATTAAAAACATAAATCTATTGCCAGTTACATCTGTGTGTATATGTATATATATGTACCAGTGTTTATCTTCTTCTCTTCTCTGTTTAGCTTACAGGATAATATCAAACAAGAAAATTTAAATTTCTTATTTCCAAATTAGTATCAGGCTTGGGTTTTAAAACGAAATAGTTGTGTTTGAGTAGGAACTATAATTTAAAAATTGTTTCCTAAAGTATAAGTATATACAGTTGAAGAAAAGTTGAGATTTACAGTAAAACAAAATCTTATGATAAATTCAAATATTCTAGACTTTTGATTCAACTATATAACTTGAATCTACATGTAAAAGTAGGATTTTTAAGACTCGAATGGTGATTTTTAGTCAAGTGTGCGTAGAGCAGTTTATAGTTGAACTGGAATGGGTTTTTATCCAATTTCTGGTGATCGGCAACATCGTTATCCTCGTGATCGAAGTTGGAGCTTCCTGGTAGGTCATGAAGCCTGGGAAAAATGCCCAAGAATTTTTATAATGGGTGTGGTGATTGCGGTGGATCAAAGTAGGGTTTCATGATAGATTTTGGTGGTCGTAGTTGACGAGGCTGGAATGGCAACGGTGGCGCATCGAGTTGGACCGGACAATGGGGAAAAGGTTCGTGGGGAAGTGGCTAAGCTTTAGTCAAGCTCGCGTGATTTCTGATGGTCAGGAGGAGCGGCGGCGAGGCGTTTTAGTTGGTTGGGTCAACGGCAGTTTTTCGAGCTAGGAACGAAATTTTGATTCGATCAAATTTTCTTCGATCTGGGTTTGTATTTGGGTTCCCACGTGTTCGAGTGGTTGTAGGGGATGATCGAGACGCTCAACGGCGGCCGGAAGTTCGTGGGTAGGTGCACGTTGTGTGCACTGGGAAGATGGTTTTGGGGAAGATGAAGTTTTGAGAAGAAAACAGATGTTCGCGTTCGTGCTCGAGTGCCTTGCAAGAACGACTCGAAGCAGGTAATTTGCGTGATTACCCGAGAGTATCTCGGTGTCTTTGAGGGTTTTTCTCGGGTCTGTGATTTGAGGGTAAAATCAGCTTTAACTTTTAAACAAAAATCAAGTTATTTAAACCAATTTTGTTAAACCCAGTTTCTTTGTAAATAAAAATGTTTATCTAAGTTTTCAAGTTGTTGAAAAGTTTTGAAATAACAATATTTCTAAAGTAAATTAAGTTTAATTAAAATGTTTTGAACTTAGATTTGAAAAGGGTTTATTTTAAATAAAACTTAATTAAGTAATTAAGATATTGATTTAAATGTTTAATGTGTTAACTTAAAAATTAAGTTAATTTTATATTGATAAATGATTCATAATTAACTAAAGATCAATTAATTATTAACTTAAAGCTGATTAATTTATAATTGAGGATAATTAATTAAATGGTAATAAATTAAGGGTTAATCAAATAAATAAATTAAAAGATAATTAAATAATTAAAGGATAATTATTTAATGATTAAAAGAATGATTGGTTAATTAAGATTTATTAATTTATGATTAAAGGTTAATTAATAAATGATAAAGAATAATTAATTAAAATGGGTTGTAATTAATTAACCAGGATTTGAAATTTATTCATAAGAAATTAATCTAATTTGAATTTAATCAGAAAATTAACTGACCTTACTTATGAATATTTGGATTCTATTGATTTGATTGTTTGATATCCCTGATATATGATGCTTTGTGATACGTCCTGATTTATGTCGTGATCTGTGATTTCTATTTCTGCGATATATTACTATGTGAATATGAAACCCCATGGCCCGTAAAACGGCACTTGAATTTCGATGCGACAGGGAGTCGGATTCCAGTTGGTTATCCGAAACCCACATCGAATTATAATTGTGAATCGTTGTGACCGATAAATTTATTTTATCTATGAATCTGTGAATGAAGATAAGCGTTATCGATTTTACCGCTTATCGATATATCTGTGATGATTGATGTTGCACTATTGTGTGTAAAACCCCTAGACCACACTGTTACACACACAAATATGGATTTCACGTGGAAATCGGTTAAGTCACAGATAATTTAAATTTGATGTTTTGAAATTGAAATTTTAATTTCAATTGATTTTGAAATTAGAAATTTGGGTTTAAATGTGAAAAGCTTTTGAAATGAGTTTTCAAAGATAAAAGTTATTTTTGAATAACTTGATAAAGTTTTGGAAGTTTAAATAATTTGATTTAAATTTGAATTAAAGTTTGAAATTGAATTATATGATTTAAAACTATGGATTAAAGATATTATACCCGTCATAAAATATTGATTTTGGAATGTGAATAAAATTCAAGAGCTTTACCTCGTCCAAATAAAATTGGATTTTTCTGAAACGAAAACTATTTGTTTTCAAATAATAACAGCTTTCATATAAGAAGTGAACTTCCGATTTGTGTTGGAAAGTTTCAAAATTAAATTGAAATTGAAATGTTTTAAAAGCCTATAAATGAATTCTTTTTGAAAACTATGAATTGAATCTGTTTATTTTTAACAGATTTAGAATGATGATTCGTTTAAAACATTCGAAATGAAATTGTTTTGAAAGCTATAAGTTGAATCTTTATTTTAAAAGATTTAACGAGTTAATCCAATTGAAACAGAAATTGTTTTGGAAAAAAACTGTGAATGAATCTTTGTGAAAACTGAGTGAACTTTGTGAAATAAATCTTTTTGTTTAAAAGATTTGAAATGGTAATCGATTGAAACCATTTAAAAGAAGAAGTTGAATTATTAAGTTGTGACTTAATTGAAATCCCAATATCCATATGTTTTTGAATATTGCGCTCGTTATTCGGGTTAGCCGGGAAAAGACATTTGTGTCATATAACCTATTCCGAATAATGATACGTCGTATATGGATAGCATTTGAAGACCGGTGTTGAAGACCGGATATTCACGAAAACGAAAGGACAACTCGTCGAATGTCTCTGCACCGACTGGTCCCCGGTATAGAGATTTTATCACCCTTTGTGATGGGAAGTCCGGACGGGATTGTGAATACCCGGAATTGCAAGGGCTTCGTAAGAAGTGCCTTCGGTTCTGTTCGAACCCGGAACAGACTTGTATGGATACATGTCTGACATTACACTTTGAGATATAAAGCCGATTTCTTTCAAATACATTTCTGTTGGTGGCGGAGAATTTATTCTCTTAGCCTAACACCCTTCTCTGAGACGTACGAGCTCAGAGGTTATGTAGTTGAAATTTATCAGCAATATATCCCAATTTGGTAATGTGGCATGCTGAGTGTTGCTGTGTGATGATCAGTGTCTGATCATTTGTGATATGATCATTTGTTTGATCTTATATCTTTGTGATCATAGGTTGATCATTTGTTTGACCCGAAGCATGGCTTTGTGAACAAAGCGTAGCTTTGTGGACGAGACTTCGTCGAGCCTCACACCCCGGAAATGGTCGAAACAGGAAGGATGCAGCAAGGTTCTAGGGAGTAGCGCCCCTTAGTGTATGTCATTCCTTCTGGATAAAGGTGGTATCATGGTATGGAGCCCAGATACTTAACCTCTGTGGTTACTGCATTATTATTATCTATGTGGTTTGTTGGAAATCGGGGATCCTCGGGAAGATCGGTGACGATCGGGGGATGGCATACGCGTGTCAGTAGTTACCTATTTTTGCAGAGGTAACCCGGCCTTGTGTTGGCAGAGATCTAACCGTAATGTTAGGTTATTTCTCGGGTCGTCTATTCCAGGGACGTACCCATCGTGGATAGGAAGTTCCTTGGCCTGACCATTTGTTGGAAATCCATCTTCCAATACGAACTTTGTACGGTATTAGTTGTAGAACCTGCCATTTTACGTACGGTGGTCACCACTGTTTAGATGGTAGCTATAGTAGACATACGATACTGGTCGTATGTTGGCTAAGATTAATATTATACTTTCGAAATGATTTCTACACTATGCACTAATAATAATATCAAAAATGATTTGATTTTTGCGTAGTAAGCATCTTTGACTATCATAAGAAGAAATCTCCTCCAATTCTGCGTTTGCATTGTGTGTGTGGTGGGAGGTCTTATGGTAGTTTCATTTTCAAAAAAGCATTGCGAATTGACTTTAAAATTCTCTGCTATTTGTTTTAAAGATAAACTGTTTTTGTTGCTCACACCAGTCCCACGACTGACTCGGAGTTTATTGTTGATTTCCTAAACTCTGGGTGCTCATAATTTTCTACACGAGCAGTCTAGAGTTGGGTTTTTCAGATAGTCAGGTTCAGTAAATTTTCTGGAGCCAGTTCAGTCTTTGGATATGGACTGCACTTGCTTATTCTTGGTGTATCATTATTGGGAGTTCGAGCTACTGCTGGAGTTCTCTCTTGAAGACTATCTTAGAGTTATTTGTTCCGCTGCTGATATTAGTCATCTATCGTTTTCTTTTCCGCTGCTATTTGTTGTATCATATCTCTGATGTATATTGATATTCATTGTATCACTCTGTTGTATCAGATATTGTATATCAATGTATTATTCTTTTTATTCCGCTGTGTTATTTACTTAATGTTGTTATAAGCTCCGGAGAACCAGATTTGGCATTTGAATCTACGGCATTTTGAGTACAAGTGGAGTACGGGTGCCGATTTTCGAAGGCCAACTTTTGGGTCTTTACATTTGGTATCAGAGCTAAGGTTGAATTTTAGCTCAGGAGTATAACACGTTAAGTAGCTCATTAGAGATAGAGTGAAGTAAACTCTAGAATGAGTATTCTCAGATATCCGCCTGAATGTCTCAGTAAATTCTCTTACTATCCACTGATAGTAGATATGAGTACAAGAAGAGGACGAGATAGGAGATAAGGGAATATGACTATAAATGGTCAATACCCTATAACAGTGGAAATAACTTTCTCATCAATTTTCTTTGATTCGTTTTCAAATTCTTTTGATTGCTTCGTACTAACCATAAGAAAGAAGTTTCGGTGTGATGATGGCTCTACGGATCATTGTCGAAGATCTTTACTTAGTATCTTCATCAGTTCTTATCAGCTTTTTGATTTAAACTTTATTGAATTTGAAATTTGAAATTTGAAGTTAGAAATTTGAAATAAATTGGAAATTTTAAATGGAGTTAAATTGATTAATCGAATATGAAGCTAAAATTGAATTGTATCAATAAAACGATTTCGTTTGAAACCGAATTTTGAAATTCTATTGAGATTTCTGTGAATACCAAAGTCCGAAGAAGGACAAAATTGGTATGTATTCTGAGATATTCCGACTTGAATTCGGAATCCGTATCTTATGTTTGAGGAATTATAGGAGATCAAATTTATCTTTGATCTATCTGTCTTTGTTTTCGTGCCTGCGAATTTCGAGGACGAAATTCTTTTAAGGGGGGAAGTTTGTCACGACCCTGAAATTTTGAATTTATTTAAATTAATAATTAAATGAAATTTTGAGTTAAATTTATGATTTAATAAATTTTTGAATAAAAATTGTGAAATTAAATTGATTAAATGGAGCGAGTTTCCCCGATATCCAAGTATATTATGTATAAATCATTTTAAATTAAAAAATTGTAAATAGTGTATATGTGAATATATGGGTGTATATTGAATGTATATATAGTTTTATACAGATTAGATTTTTATTACATATCTAAGTAAATTAATACAAAGTAAGCTTTTAACAACAATGTTAAAATAGAAAATTATTTATAAAGTAATAAAATAAAATGCAAGTTAAAAGGGAAGCAAACCAAATAAGCATGTACACTTGAAAACAAAACAAATAAGAAGACAGTGATACTCAACTATGAAACAAGTTTAAATATATATATACACTTGCAAAAAAAAAAAAAAAAAAATAAGAAAAAGAAAAAGTAACAAAACAAACAAAAATAAGTATGAATTAACTTGTAAAAAAGAAAACAAGAAATATACATGTACAGCCGAGACAAGCTTGTAAAGCAAGTACAAACAAGAAATGAAACAAAACAAAGTATAAAACAAGACAAAAGAAATGCAAACCTGTATATGTACAAAGCATGGGCAGGCAAGCCACTAAAATTATCTTCAGCCGAGTGAAACAATGCAAGTAAATGGGAAATGTTAGTTTATAAAAATATGGGCTAAGCATGGAAACCAAGTACCAGGCAATTAATGCAAAAGCATGGGTATGTACAAGTCATAAATGCAACCTTTAGCCGTGCCCATCTGTATAAACAAATGTGTCATCATCCTGTATAAACAATAATTCATACCCTATTTTATAAACAAAGATATACCCAGTATACAATATAATGCATACATATCAGCCTTCCATTCATTCGTCCATCCAAGCTGAAGAAAAAAAAAGATCTGAGCAAACATTGTTTCAAAGTTTAAAACATCAAAACAAAGAAGAAAACTGGAAAAGCATCAAATCTGAAAAACATTCCAGTTTTAAAACTTCTACCTTCTCAAGCAAAACAGTTTCAAAACAAGCAAGAATTCAAGCCTGTCACTCTGTTCTTCTTCTCAGCCTAAGGTGAGCAAACCACCCTTTTTAGATTAAATCTGTTTAATCTCTGATGGTATATATATATATGTACTTGAAGTTAATGTGAATAACATCATTTCTGTTATTAAAAACATAAATCTATTGCCAGTTACATCTGTGTGTATATGTATATATATGTACCAGTGTTTATCTTCTTCTCTTCTCTGTTTAGCTTACAGGATAATATCAAACAAGAAAATTTAAATTTCTTATTTCCAAATTAGTATCAGGCTTGGGTTTTAAAACGAAATAGTTGTGTTTGAGTAGGAACTATAATTTAAAAATTGTTTCCTAAAGTATAAGTATATACAGTTGAAGAAAAGTTGAGATTTACAGTAAAACAAAATCTTATGATAAATTCAAATATTCTAGACTTCTGATTCAACTATATAACTTGAATCTACATGTAAAAGTAGGATTTTTAAGA
The DNA here is from genome assembly GCA_030737815.1 of Allium fistulosum. Classification (NCBI taxonomy): domain Eukaryota; kingdom Viridiplantae; phylum Streptophyta; class Magnoliopsida; order Asparagales; family Amaryllidaceae; genus Allium; species Allium fistulosum. The sequence continues at coordinate 445,379,827 of CM060901.1, read as the reverse complement.
CTCGAATGGTGATTTTTAGTCAAGTGTGCGTAGAGCAGTTTATAGTTGAACTGGAATGGGTTTTTATCCAATTTCTGGTGATCGGCAACATCGTTATCCTCGTGATCGAAGTTGGAGCTTCCTGGTAGGTCATGAAGCCTGGGAAAAATGCCCAAGAATTTTTATAATGGGTGTGGTGATTGCGGTGGATCAAAGTAGGGTTTCATGATAGATTTTGGTGGTCGTAGTTGACGAGGCTGGAATGGCAACGGTGGCGCATCGAGTTGGACCGGACAATGGGGAAAAGGTTCGTGGGGAAGTGGCTAAGCTTTAGTCAAGCTCGCGTGATTTCTGATGGTCAGGAGGAGCGGCGGCGAGGCGTTTTAGTTGGTTGGGTCAACGGCAGTTTTTCGAGCTAGGAACGAAATTTTGATTCGATCAAATTTTCTTCGATCTGGGTTTGTATTTGGGTTCCCACGTGTTCGAGTGGTTGTAGGGGATGATCGAGACGCTCAACGGCGGCCGGAAGTTCGTGGGTAGGTGCACGGTGCACGTTGTGTGCACTGGGAAGATGGTTTTGGGGAAGATGAAGTTTTGAGAAGAAAACAGATGTTCGCGTTCGTGCTCGAGTGCCTTGCAAGAACGACTCGAAGCAGGTAATTTGCGTGATTACCCGAGAGTATCTCGGTGTCTTTGAGGGTTTTTCTCGGGTCTGTGATTTGAGGGTAAAATCAGCTTTAACTTTTAAACAAAAATCAAGTTATTTAAACCAATTTTGTTAAACCCAGTTTCTTTGTAAATAAAAATGTTTATCTAAGTTTTCAAGTTGTTGAAAAGTTTTGAAATAACAATATTTCTAAAGTAAATTAAGTTTAATTAAAATGTTTTGAACTTAGATTTGAAAAGGGTTTATTTTAAATAAAACTTAATTAAGTAATTAAGATATTGATTTAAATGTTTAATGTGTTAACTTAAAAATTAAGTTAATTTTATATTGATAAATGATTCATAATTAACTAAAGATCAATTAATTATTAACTTAAAGCTGATTAATTTATAATTGAGGATAATTAATTAAATGGTAATAAATTAAGGGTTAATCAAATAAATAAATTAAAAGATAATTAAATAATTAAAGGATAATTATTTAATGATTAAAAGAATGATTGGTTAATTAAGATTTATTAATTTATGATTAAAGGTTAATTAATAAATGATAAAGAATAATTAATTAAAATGGGTTGTAATTAATTAACCAGGATTTGAAATTTATTCATAAGAAATTAATCTAATTTGAATTTAATCAGAAAATTAACTGACCTTACTTATGAATATTTGGATTCTATTGATTTGATTGTTTGATATCCCTGATATATGATGCTTTGTGATACGTCCTGATTTATGTCGTGATCTGTGATTTCTATTTCTGCGATATATTACTATGTGAATATGAAACCCCATGGCCCGTAAAACGGCACTTGAATTTCGATGCGACAGGGAGTCGGATTCCAGTTGGTTATCCGAAACCCACATCGAATTATAATTGTGAATCGTTGTGACCGATAAATTTATTTTATCTATGAATCTGTGAATGAAGATAAGCGTTATCGATTTTACCGCTTATCGATATATCTGTGATGATTGATGTTGCACTATTGTGTGTAAAACCCCTAGACCACACTGTTACACACACAAATATGGATTTCACGTGGAAATCGGTTAAGTCACAGATAATTTAAATTTGATGTTTTGAAATTGAAATTTTAATTTCAATTGATTTTGAAATTAGAAATTTGGGTTTAAATGTGAAAAGCTTTTGAAATGAGTTTTCAAAGATAAAAGTTATTTTTGAATAACTTGATAAAGTTTTGGAAGTTTAAATAATTTGATTTAAATTTGAATTAAAGTTTGAAATTGAATTATATGATTTAAAACTATGGATTAAAGATATTATACCCGTCATAAAATATTGATTTTGGAATGTGAATAAAATTCAAGAGCTTTACCTCGTCCAAATAAAATTGGATTTTTCTGAAACGAAAACTATTTGTTTTCAAATAATAACAGCTTTCATATAAGAAGTGAACTTCCGATTTGTGTTGGAAAGTTTCAAAATTAAATTGAAATTGAAATGTTTTAAAAGCCTATAAATGAATTCTTTTTGAAAACTATGAATTGAATCTGTTTATTTTTAACAGATTTAGAATGATGATTCGTTTAAAACATTCGAAATGAAATTGTTTTGAAAGCTATAAGTTGAATCTTTATTTTAAAAGATTTAACGAGTTAATCCAATTGAAACAGAAATTGTTTTGGAAAAAAACTGTGAATGAATCTTTGTGAAAACTGAGTGAACTTTGTGAAATAAATCTTTTTGTTTAAAAGATTTGAAATGGTAATCGATTGAAACCATTTAAAAGAAGAAGTTGAATTATTAAGTTGTGACTTAATTGAAATCCCAATATCCATATGTTTTTGAATATTGCGCTCGTTATTCGGGTTAGCCGGGAAAAGACATTTGTGTCATATAACCTATTCCGAATAATGATACGTCGTATATGGATAGCATTTGAAGACCGGTGTTGAAGACCGGATATTCACGAAAACGAAAGGACAACTCGTCGAATGTCTCTGCACCGACTGGTCCCCGGTATAGAGATTTTATCACCCTTTGTGATGGGAAGTCCGGACGGGATTGTGAATACCCGGAATTGCAAGGGCTTCGTAAGAAGTGCCTTCGGTTCTGTTCGAACCCGGAACAGACTTGTATGGATACATGTCTGACATTACACTTTGAGATATAAAGCCGATTTCTTTCAAATACATTTCTGTTGGTGGCGGAGAATTTATTCTCTTAGCCTAACACCCTTCTCTGAGACGTACGAGCTCAGAGGTTATGTAGTTGAAATTTATCAGCAATATATCCCAATTTGGTAATGTGGCATGCTGAGTGTTGCTGTGTGATGATCAGTGTTTGATCATTTGTGATATGATCATTTGTTTGATCTTATATCTTTGTGATCATAGGTTGATCATTTGTTTGACCCGAAGCATGGCTTTGTGAACAAAGCGTAGCTTTGTGGACGAGACTTCGTCGAGCCTCACACCCCGGAAATGGTCGAAACAGGAAGGATGCAGCAAGGTTCTAGGGAGTAGCGCCCCTTAGTGTATGTCATTCCTTCTGGATAAAGGTGGTATCATGGTATGGAGCCCAGATACTTAACCTCTGTGGTTACTGCATTATTATTATCTATGTGGTTTGTTGGAAATCGGGGATCCTCGGGAAGATCGGTGACGATCGGGGGATGGCATACGCGTGTCAGTAGTTACCTATTTTTGCAGAGGTAACCCGGCCTTGTGTTGGCAGAGATCTAACCGTAATGTTAGGTTATTTCTCGGGTCGTCTATTCCAGGGACGTACCCATCGTGGATAGGAAGTTCCTTGGCCTGACCATTTGTTGGAAATCCATCTTCCAATACGAACTTTGTACGGTATTAGTTGTAGAACCTGCCATTTACGTACGGTGGTCACCACTGTTTAGATGGTAGCTATAGTAGACATACGATACTGGTCGTATGTTGGCTAAGATTAATATTATACTTTCGAAATGATTTCTACACTATGCACTAATAATAATATCAAAAATGATTTGATTTTTGCGTAGTAAGCATCTTTGACTATCATAAGAAGAAATCTCCTCCAATTCTGCGTTTGCATTGTGTGTGTGGTGGGAGGTCTTATGGTAGTTTCATTTTCAAAAAAGCATTGCGAATTGACTTTAAAATTCTCTGCTATTTGTTTTAAAGATAAACTGTTTTTGTTGCTCACACCAGTCCCACGACTGACTCGGAGTTTATTGTTGATTTCCTAAACTCTGGGTGCTCATAATTTTCTACACGAGCAGTCTAGAGTTGGGTTTTTCAGATAGTCAGGTTCAGTAAATTTTCTGGAGCCAGTTCAGTCTTTGGATATGGACTGCACTTGCTTATTCTTGGTGTATCATTATTGGGAGTTCGAGCTACTGCTGGAGTTCTCTCTTGAAGACTATCTTAGAGTTATTTGTTCCGCTGCTGATATTAGTCATCTATCGTTTTCTTTTCCGCTGCTATTTGTTGTATCATATCTCTGATGTATATTGATATTCATTGTATCACTCTGTTGTATCAGATATTGTATATCAATGTATTATTCTTTTTATTCCGCTGTGTTATTTACTTAATGTTGTTATAAGCTCCGGAGAACCAGATTTGGCATTTGAATCTACGGCATTTTGAGTACAAGTGGAGTACGGGTGCCGATTTTCGAAGGCCAACTTTTGGGTCTTTACAGAATATATGAAAAATTTTGATTTAAAAATGAATTTAATTATTTTATTTAGAAATAATGATTTTATAAAGTGTTAATGATTTTGTATAACTTAAAATATGAAATAAATGAATATTTAAGCTGAATTTGGAAATATAACTTAAATTGAATTTTCATGAATTTTTGTTAAAAGTGAAATTTTAATTAAGTAAAATAAATGGAAATAAGTTATATTTTGGAAATTTAAACTTAGTTGTTAAGTTAAGAATTTAACTAAAGAAATGAAAATTTAATTATTATTTAATTTGATTTTTGTATGGAAATTTGGCTTTATAAAATCATAGAAATAAAGGAATTTAATTGATTGTTTTAAATGTGAAAATATATGATTTTATAAGTCAAAATGATTTATATTAAAAGTTAATTATGTGTGAAATTGTAAATAAAACTCTGAATTTGATTTGATAGCATTTTGAAATGTAATGTAGAGATATTACAGCATTGGAAAATGCTGTAGTTGTTTTAAATGAACCTAATAGCAAATTTGAACTATGGGTTATTATAGCACTTTGTTAGTGCTATAGTTGTTAAATTTAACTAAAATTTTAATTGAAACTAAATTAAGAAAAGACAGCATTTTAAATGCCGTCTTTTGTTAATGAACTGTTTTTAAACATAACATTTCGTAGCATTTTCTAAGTGCTGCGAAAGTTGAATTTTCTTTGGTTAATAAATTCAAATGAATAAATGATCTTTGAAAAAGATTAAATTTTGGAAATTAAATATTTAATTATTAAATATAATGAATTGACTTTAAATGATTTAAATGGAATAGTTGATTTAGGAAATACAACTATTTTGAAATATGATTAAATGGTATTTAAATTTAAATTAAATAGATGATGTTTTGAAATGATATTTTGATATTTTGATATTTTGAAATGAATTTGAAATGATACTAAATCTTGGAATAAATAATTGAAGTTTACATTAGTATGAAAAATAATTGGTTTACTTGCAATTTGAATCTATTTAAAAGATATTGGACTTATAAAATATAGGATAATAAAGCTTTGGAATTTATTTTATAATTTGAATAGTTATTTTATGGATTAAATCTATATTTAAAATTTATAAGATTTGAAATGGTCTATGGAAATTTATTTGAAATAAATGATTGAATTGAATTGAAACATTGGAAATTGAATACTTGATTTGAAATATAATACTTACACTTTTAAATGAATTTAAATGAATTAATTTGTTGGAATATAAATTATTTAAAAAGGTGACTTGAAATGATAATAAATGAATGATATCTTTAAATTTAAAAAGTATTTAAAGTTGAATATTTAGATTTGTACTCAAATGATATTTTGGTATATTAAAATGATTTGAAATGAAGTTTTGGAAAGATTTGATATTTTGATATATAAAAATGATTTGAAATGAAGTTTTGGAAAGATATGATATTTTGATATATAAAAATGATTTGAAATGAAGTTTTGGAAAGATTTGATATTTGATATACTAAAATGATTTGAAATGAAGTTTTGGAAAGATATTATATTTTGATATATTGAAATGATTTGAAATGAGGTTGTGAAATGATATGATATTTTAAATATATTGAAATGGTTTGGAATTGATTTAATCTTTATTTTGATAAATATTTGGATTTGAAATGATATTCTATTTTAAAGTATAAACTGTTTTTAAACTATAACCACGGGTTATAATAACGATTGGTTGTTAAAGAGACCGGGATCGGATATGGACATACTCTCTGTCGATACCGAAAACCACTTTGACAACTGTGTACGCAGTGGAGTTTCCAGAATGAAGTAGGATGGTGGCGACGATCCTAAGGTATATACGTGGACCCAACTCACGTGAGTTGGCATAAGGTGGCTAAAACATGAGCGATCGACAGGCCAAGGAGGTAGCACCTCTGATCATACACACTTCTTCGATACCATTCTATTACTTGTGATTGATTTGGTGCGCACCCTTGATTTGGGAGTGTTGTTCGAGGTGGGCGGTAGTGGCTGCTATGCGTCACCACCAGTCCGGATGCGCAATTGGTATATCTACCTTGGCATTGCCTTGTGTGCCGTGTCACCTACCATATCGAGCTTTACTACGATTTGTGATTTCTCCCGTAGCCTATGGAGTATCGAGGGTAGCCCCCATTTTGGGAGTATGCTAATACTGGATAGACTACTGGGACTATTACGTGTTAAGGGCTATATGGGTAACCCCTTGACACTATTAAAAAGTATGTTTATTTTATGATTAGACATTATTATAATAGCGGATATTACTACATAGTAGATTGTTTAACGGATCCTTAAAGAATGGGCGATCCCAAGCATTCTTTAAGTTACTTGTACCTTTATTACAGTTCACTTGAGTTGGTTTACATTGTATAAGTATGTATGTCCTGACTCGAGTGTTTATATTTTTATTTACGCTCGTGTCAGCCTGAGTATTCACAGATTTGGATTCCACTTTCTGGAGATTAGAATCGCTGGAGATTATATGCTTATCTCGTTTTATCTACCTTAGTTTTGTTGTTCTATTCAGCTTGTACTTGGTTATCATACTGAGACTTCTGTTGTATTTTATTTCTTCTGTTGTATATTATTTAACTCTGATATATTTATATTTACATAGTAGCTTCATGAACTACTATTTCTTTTACTTCCGCTGCACTTCTTACTCTGTGTCTGTGATTTGTGATTATTTATTTACTATATATTCTGAGATTTGCCAAATTTTATTTACAATCCATTGTTTTGAATTATTCAAGTCCGACATGTGTGGATTTATTGTCGATTTGAATGGTCTAAAATATCGGGTCGTTACACGACAATAGTTGATTCAGAGAAAATAGTGTGGGATAGCGTTAAGTTACGTTCATTTATAGGTGCAATGAACAACTAGGAACCATCCGATTAACCCTAAAAACAATCCTTACCATTAGAAGTTGATTTGTTTACGTTAGCTTATAACGTATAACTATCCAATGTTATTCATTTGTTTCGTTGTTATACGACCCTATTAATTCACGTTTCCTTCTAAATAAGATTCTCCCATTAATTATCCAATTAATTAGATCATACATACATATACATATATACATATATATATATATATATATCCAATATTAATTGATTCTTATACGTTATAATTTCTTACCTATTTGAACACATCAATTAATACCTCTATTAATTGAATGCATATAAAAGTTATACTTTTTAATTTATTCTTATTAATTTACCTTCATCCTAAACCTAATCACTTTGTTTAATTTTTGTACGCGTTCCAATTTTTTTTAACTTGGAAACATATAATCCTATATCTGGCGTTTTCTTCCAGCTAATTAATTTACATTATTAACTATTGTAAAAGTGGCATATTCTTTGATTAATTGATACCCTTTTTAAAACGCTCAACTAATTGCCAATTAATTAATTAACACGTTTTCCCATTTTAATCGATATCCAAATTAATTCTTATGCGTCACTCAATCACACATTTATTAGTTGTCATATTTAAATCGCCAATTCATTACCAAATTAATTGACATACAAGTTTTCTCTCTTTTATTAATTGACGCTTACTTAATGTCTTTAATTAATTTCTCAATTAATTGATTGCGTCAAATATAAATTAATATATGTATGTTATCATTTAATTTATTCCCCACATACATTTCCCTTTATTAGAAGATCCCTAAATTAATTAATGTTATAAAAGCGACATATTCTCTGACTAATTGATGCCTCGATGTCTCTTAATTAATTCCTCTTTTAATTGATTGATGCGTCAATTAATCCCACACTCATTGGTTGCATATATCTATGTAACCTCTTAATTGTTTTTTAAATGTATGTATTTGACATTTATATTTTTCACTATTTTGAAATTATGTTATTCAATTGATTTTATTTGTCATTAAAGGACGGGGTGTTACATCCTCCATATACACAAGTGTTATCCAATATGTCTATACGTATGTGTATGTGCACGCACGCGCATGTGTATATATTTGAGTATGAAACATAGTGTTATTTATAAATGATATAAGTTTACACATTTATTTACATATATACATACTAATATAATTATGTATAAAATATCAAAATTTCTAGCCATCGATATAATACTTGTAAATTAGATTACAATTTTAATTTTAAGGTTCGAACTCCAAGTAAAGCAATTATTAAATAAGTAATAATTGGCAACAAATGACTATTCATATTCAACATACTTATGACCATAAACAAAAGTGTTAAAATACATATTAAATACACTTTGAATACACATTAAATAAACATTAAATACACTTTAAGTGCACTTTAAATATGCTTTAAATGCACTTTAAAATAACATAAAATAACTTTAACTAAACGGATGTTCATATATAAGTATATGAATATAAAGATAAAAACATATATATATATATATATATATATATATATTTGTACATACAATCACATATATTGTAACAAAATTTTCCTTACACAAAACAAATTAGTTTCCTTTACATACAGTCACATATATGGTTACAAAACTTTCCTTGCATAATCAAATTAGCAAAAATTTACTTGTTTTTATTTCAAGTCATATTTTTTGATAAAACGATACGCGACCAGAGTTGCACAGCCGTACATGCATAAATAAAGTAGAAGAACAACTAACCTAGTTGGTAGCTAATAGGTCACAAAGTCAGAAGTTGTATCACACCCAAATATACATATACAGCATCTCCTAGAGAACAAAATACAACAAATACATATAGCATGCTAGATAATGTATATATAAGAAACCCATATCAGAAGTGTCATATAAAAGATAACATTAGGCATTCGTGTTCCTACTTCCCGCTGACTCCTGCACCTCTATCCCCATCAGAAAAAAATATAAAGGGCCAATTGAAGTTCCTATCCAAAATGAATACAAATACGTAGTTCTGTTAGCCAGAGTCTAGAGTTGAAACAACGATCACTTCTTTCCATCCAAACGGTCCAGGTGAAAGCTAAGACCAGGAGAGCTTTGTCCAGGGAAGGGTCGTAGGATTCCCAAAGCCTAAACCAGGCAGGCTTCGAGTTTAGGAAAGGGAAGTTTAAATTTGTGGCACAAAGCGAGCAAATCTAAAAGGTGAAATCATATGAGTAAATATGTGCGTGCAGGAGTTGGTGCAAGCCGAACAAAGGAAGCAACATTTAATAGAGCCAATTTGCTTCTAGGTAAGGTTTTCAATTGTGTTTAGTTTATTCATCATTACCAACCACATATGCACCTTATATCTCGGAGGTGCCTTGAGCCACCATAAGTGAGTGAAATTAGAGAACATACCGAAGGAGTTATAGACGTAATATCGGGACTTGATCAAGTAGGAGCCTGATTTGGTGCGACCCCATCTAAAAAAATCCTCCTACTAATTAAGATGGACGGAGCTTATAAGTTGCGATAGGAAGATGATCAAATTTATGTACATACAAAAAATTAAACTTAAACATATATGATTAAATTTAACAACTACATATTAAAATTGCAATTTTCTTTGTTATAAAATAAAACATCTGAACAAATTTAGTTGATTAGTACGACCATGTGATTATACAATTACATATGAAATATTTGTACAAATTAAAGTTAACCTAATAAAACATATTTTCAACTACTGTTAAAATTAAAATTAAAAGGAAAAATACAATTATGATTTCATCAACAAAATTACATCTCCAAACATATAAACATAACATAATTTTAATCAAAAATATACATATGCATATGTTAATATTTTACATCTCATGTTGACAACATATATGTATAGGGAATCATGATAATGGATAAACTAATTAAATAAAGCATGTAATAATAAGTTATAGATGATTATCAAAATTTGTAAATCAAGATGAACCTTGCTATTTCCCAAGAGAATATCTTGAACGTTGAATCTATAAAACTCCGCATGAATTCTAGATTAAGATTTCCAAAAGGCACAATCCCTTTGAGAAAGTTACACATCGTTTCCTTTTTTCCTTTTTTATTGAATTTGTATTGTGTTTTGCTTGAATTTTGAGAGAGGGAGAGAGGAGGAATGTTTGGCCATGGTAGAAAGGGGGAGTGGTGGCTGAAACTCTAGAAGAGAATTAGAATGAAAAGAAAGGCAAGAGGTGTTTAAATAACATAAGAACAAATGAGCTTAAAGATGGTAACATATCTTTCATTTCCTTAGCCATCTCACACCTTTTAAAATCAAATTTCAAGTCTATTTCTCCTTTTCATGTCTAGCCAGACATGCCCTACTATTAGGCCTCAATTCATTTCAAGCCAAATCATATATTTTACATTTAAATCAAATCTAAACATACAATGATATCGTATATTGACAAAGTGTGTATATAACTTCTATACACACACTAGTTTTAATACTAATCAACACAATTCAATAAAATAAAATTAATAAGAATTAATATTTCATAAATATTAATTAATTTTGTTTAATTAATTAATTATAACATATATAATTTAATTAAACCGAGTAGTGGATGGAGGATTCAACTTTATAGTTGTGTTGACTCTCTAGGTGTAAATTAATCAGTGGTTAATACTGAACAATTCGAATATCAATATTCACAATTCACCTTAGCTAGTTGTGTGACATTTACACAAAATTTATCACTTACATAGCTTTGGTAAAAATCCAATATTTACAATTTTAAGCGTCATCTGGTTGTGACAATAATTTACACCAATTCTCTTCGTCAAAACTATATCACTTTTGACTTATGGAATTTGGCTATGGTCAAAATTCAAATATTATCCGTATTCAACTCTATAGTCCAAACACAAAGTCCTTGGTCCAATAATAATTATTATTATTAACCAAACTACTCTGGCCTGAGATTTTGACTTCGAGTTAACTTTAGTTGATCGTGATACTAACCCGATATAAGCAAGGAGACGAATCCTCTCTTGAATAGTATTTCACTTCCAATATGTGATGACCCACCTTTCTAATCCTTGGGAACGACACTTAATACATCCTTGGTATTCGTGTGACGTTGCCCAAGCATTCAAAATATAAGTTATCTTGGGGTAAAATAAAGAACAAGACAGATTAGGTAAACCTCACAGCGGAATGGTTACATATAATATAAAATGATATAGTACAAAAAGTGACTCCTTACATTGAGCTATCAGAGTTAAACAAAAGTACTACATCTAATAGATTTGAAGCTATACATTCTGACTTTACATTTTTAAGATACAAAATATACTAACATAATCATATAGTGGAAATAAATAACTAGATAACTAAGGAGTCGCCTACTCGATCACCGTCTTCAAAGAGCTCCTAAGAAAACCTGCTATTCTCGGACTACCCAAATATAATTGAGTACCCGAGAGTTTAGGGAAAATAAACAACTCGAGTCAGACAAAATGTCTCGTATGAGTAAAACTATGAAACAAATGGGTGTATTTAAACAATAATATATGGGACCACGCCGCTAACGTAGAATGGGTTTTCTCCCACATAAACAACAACCAAACATAACAAAAATGGAAATGAACAATAGGGAACAAATCCAAACATAAATGATGGGTACAATTAGTATAACATTTAGACTTGAAAGAATGGAAATAGTCTGAATAAAAATCCAAACTGGATAGAATGGATAAAACAAGACAACAGTCCAAACTCGATAGAGTGGACCAAATAAGATAAATATCCAAACTCAATAGAATGGACAAAACCAATGATTGAACACCGCGAAGAGTGGTTGACTCTTTCCATTGTAATTAAAGAAAACAGATTCAAAGGTTTAAATCAAATAAGAAAAGGAAATTTTCCAATAATGACTAGGAGGGTGCGCCCCCTTACCGAAAGTATACCTCTAGAAATATACTTGAGAACTTCGATGACTCTCGGAAACCTCCAAGCCAGACCTCGCCAACTGTTACCGAGAATCTGAGTACTTTACATCACAATGCGCAACACCGAATCCAATCTAGAGTGGATGTGAGAATACCCTAATGGGAGCAACCCCACATAGCTCGGTCCCCACTCGCTTTTTGGTTTTAGTCATTTCCGGCAAAGGATAATAAAGCTTGAGTGAGCAACAAATTGTCTTTGAATGAAGATAATAATAAAGCTGAAGTAATCGATAGTTGAGAAACCAATTATCGAGGATATAAAATGATCGTAAATGGAAATTAAGTCTTGTGTACTTATCACCACTCATCGAATTCATACTTGTGCTATTTCTTGGTTAACAATAATACTGGACAAGTCAAGATAGTGTTATCCCGAAGTTAGGTCTTGTGACTTTTCTTAACTTTTGAAATAGCGACAAGTCTACTTCTTCGATGTTTAATGCTATGTTTACAAATAAATCATTCTCATATAAGTGAATTGCTTTACGAAAATTAATTCATTTCCATAAACGAATCAAAAATTTCTTTTAAAAACCAGAATTCGTGTTTGGCCTAACATTACAAGTATTAGCTTTAAAACACTTTGTTAAAAGAGTTTACTAACTTCGAAACATCAATTTAAAAAGGATTTAATAACTTAAAACATCCTTATTACATTAATTAATTAACTTTAAACTTCATCACACAATTTGATTTTTGAACTTGAAATGTCTTTAAATAATAAAAAGTGTAAACCACTTTTAAACCTTATTAATTCAATTAGTTAGTAAACTATAATTAATTGAATTAATAATTAATTAATTATCATTATTTAAATGAATAACAAAGTCAAAATATCCTTGTTACTTTGATAAATTCACTTTGAAACGTCATAAATTAAGCTGATTAATTAACTCCAACAACCTTTAATTAAAAAGGGTAAATCACCTTTAAAATATCGTTAATTTAATTAATTAATAATATTTAAATATGATTAATTAAATTAAGTAATTAATAATTAAATACCATTATTTTAAAATGATTAATCAATTTCAACCATCATTAAGGATTAAAGTTAAAACAAGTTGATTTCCTTTTAAAAGTCATTAATTAATTAATTAACTTTAATCCATCATTTTCAAAAGACTAATTAGCCTTAAACATCATCTAATAAAATGATTAATTAAATTTATAACTTTATTAACTAAGTAATTAGTTAAATCCAAACACATCATTAATAAGTTAATTAGTTAACCTAAATCCTTATTAATTAAATAATTAATTAAATTAAATAATCATTATTAAAATAATTAATTATTTTTGGAAACATCATTAATCAAAATCTTGCTTAACTTGTAAAACAATTTCAAGCACGATGATGAAACCAAATGGTTTGATAAGAAGTGATTTTCCAAAAGTGCCGATATAGCGACTATCGCTATACGGGCAGTTCGGCAAACAAGTTTATGATATTATCAACAGAACCAAATATCATATAGCAACGGTTTAAGCTTACCTACAACAAGCATTCATAGGCAATAAATATGAACATGAATATAGTTTTAAAGCTTTGGTTTTTAGAGTAAAATTTTACTTACTAACTAGTTTGCTAACTAACATCCACTTAACATGTTTACATCCATCACACGTATACATTTCCAAACCAAACATGAACAAAGTCACATCATATCCAAACCAAGCAAGCAATATATCACAATATAACTAAAGAAAAATATTTCCCAAAAAAAGTTAAGAGTTTTACTTACGAAAGCTATCCAAACCTTTGCTAACTTAGTGTATGACCTAGCACTTCCATTTCTAAGTAAAAGATGGAGTCTTGGATCCTTAATACACTAGGTAGGCTTGGCCTTGAAAGAAGAAGGAAATGAAACTTGTTTTGGTAAGGTGGAGTGACTTTTGATATCATTGAACTCTCAAAAATAAAGCCGAAAATAGGTCATTTTACAATTGATTTTTAGACTATTTAATCTAGAATTCTTAAAATTTGGTAAAGAGGAAAGTTTTAGAAAATTCTTTTCTCTATAATTTTAAAAAAATCACTTAATTTCGATTAGTTTTGAAAAAGATATGGTCAAAAGAGGAAGGACCATTTACGGACTTGAAATTGTGAGAAATGTGGATTACGGATCTTAAGGCTAGTATAAACACTTGAGGGGGGGTGAATAGTGTTTTAAGGAATTACTAATTCTTTTTGAGTTTATATTAATTTGAACATAAATGTATGCAATATTCAGACACAGATATGATCACAGATTCAAACACAGATGCAAATATAAAGTAAAAACAGTAAAGGAAAGAACACATCGGATTTTATACTGGTTCGGAGTTACCCTACATCCAGTCCCGCACACAAGTACGGATATCCTTTCAAAAGCAATTTTTACAATTAACAGTGTTGTAAATCTCGGATTTTGGCCAATATCTCGGGAAAATATCTCGGCTATCTCGGGCGATATTTAAAACACTTATAACTAAATAGGCTGCCAAATCTCGGATTTTGGCTGATATCTCGGATTTTTCATCTCGGCCATCTCGGGGAGATTTAAAAGCCTGCAATTACAACCCTCGATTTCAAGGCCACGAGGTACACCACTCCAGATTCACAATCCTCTGGGTAGAGATACTTGATTTCCCGGGCAACAAGTTCACTCAATTGATTTCCTAGGCTACAATCACACCTTTTCTCACTTGATTGATTTCCAAGGCTACAATCACACCTTTTCTCACTTGAATAATTACAAAGAAGTCTATAACTCTGAATAGCACTGAGGTCTTATTGAGATAGTGATAGAGAATCAAACCAGATATGATCTAGTTAGATTCAATGGTGATTTCGGCAGAGTAATGGTAAGAATATATATAAAGAAATGTGGAAGAAGAAGAGGAGTGAAAACCAGAAAAATATGATATGAAATTCGTTGAAAACATCCCCTATAGAAGAACAACAGCCATGTCCATTTGTGAAAGGTTATGGCGAATAGACACTTCTTTTGAAATTCAAAATTTTGAAACCAACTGCCACTATGTCGACATGGGTATCTTAGGTATGTCGACATCCCAAAGGAAATTTTGGTGATTTGTTTTTCTTTGAAAATTACTTCTATCTTATATTTAAAACTATTTTAAACTTTATAAATATACTTAACTATAGTTAAAATACATAAGTAAATATAGAGAATAATATATATAAAATTTTACTATAATTTTATATTTAAATCTAAGTATAAATATTAAATTTATTATTAAAGATAGTTTAAAACTAAGGATAATTTGATAAAGATTATTTTGAGGCTAAAAGTATTTAAAATCAGGATAGATGTTTTTGATTCTTTTTTAAAAGGAAGGTTTTGAAATCATTTTGAAAACAAGATAATTTTGTAAAATCATTTGAATAAAAGTTAGCGGATACAAAACAATGTTCCACTAGATTTTTCGTAGGTTCCATCCTACTTAGGGTTCCATCCCTTTAACGGGCTCGAAGTGGATTCCATTCCACGACTAAATTGGATTTTAAGATGCCAGTGCTTTTCTAGGAGTTTTAACAAAATTCCTAATTAAATTACTTATTCTTGAAATCTTAAACTCTTGATAATCTTGATATTCTTGATACTCATGAGTCTTCAATCTTGATATCTTGAATCTCTATACTGTACAGTCTTCATTCTTGATACCTGCATGGTTAAATCCTGCATATACATATATATCTAAACTATAATGTTAGTATTTATATTTTATAATCTTATTCTAAGGTTGTTGTCATCAAAATCATCATCTCAAGGACTAACAATCTCCCCCTTTTTGATGATGACAACCTTTGTTTATAAAATATTACTTTTATCCTAATAACTTCCCTTAAAACTGATAACTCCCCCTTAATCTATGCCTAACTATCCTATTTTATACTTCTCCCCCTTTGTCATCAACAAAAAACTAACTCCAAACTATATAACTACCCCTTAATCTATGACATGTGATTATAATGATAGTGTTATCATAGATAATCAACACTTAATTCTAAAACTAAAACTTAGTCCTAGACTACTAACTTTCCTAACCAACTATCCATATAATAATACTTTTAATAGAACATATATAAGAACACACATTATTTATTAATTATATATTTGTTTATATTTACATTTTTGTAGAGAACGTAAGAAAAAACAAACAACAATAGGAAAGAAAGAGAAGAAACTAATGTGTGTCTTTGAACATAGGAGATCTATGAACCGAACAATTTGGGAAGTGGAAACAGAAATTTCCACATTGTTCGACAAGATTTCCATCTTTGTCAAAGCACACTTCGCCAATGAAAACGACTTTATCATCATCTTCAGCATGCTCTTCTTCCATGGGGGCTTCTTCTTCTTCTTCCTCGCTGTCCTCTTGCACTTGATCTCCTGAAGAATCTTCGTCAATCAAGATTGGAATAGCATGATTGTCCATTAGAAATTTTTGCAATTTCTAAGGATTTTGCCTTACTTTCTTGTTCCTTGGCCATTCTAAGTTGTACCACTTGAATTTCAGTCATTAATTGCAGTGCATCCTTCAGAGAATCCTCCATTTTCGTCACTCGTGCGAGCGTTGTTCGTTGAAACGGTCCAGAAATAGGAGAAGGGAACGAAAAGGTTGAATTTTTGATTGATTTGGAAGAGGAGGTCATTTATTAAATGTTTTCAGAAGATAGAACAGAGAAAGAATAGAGAGAATGATCCAAATTTCAAAATAAGAAGAATATATAACCACTTATTTGAATTTTGGTGGGAAAAATAAAAAAATAAAAAAATCGTTATATGTCGATGTGGGTAGGAGGGGATTATCGACATAGTGCTTGATATTTTTACTATTTGATTTAATTTTAATTATACATTGTTATTTATGTTTTATATTTCAGTTATTGAACAAATACCTAATTCTCTTCTTAATTTAGTAAATATAGATTCATTTAAGGGTTTTGTTAGTATATCAGCAATTTGATTCTCAGAATTGATATAATCGAGAGTACTTACTTCCTTACTTATATTATCTCTGAGAAAATGATGTCTGATATCAATATGCTTAGTTCGAGCATGATGAGTAGTATTTTTGGATAAATTTATTGCACTAGTATTATCATAATAAATTGGTGATTTTAAGATGTTTAAACCAAATTTTTTTTAAGTTTGTTGCATATATATTACTTGAAAACAAGCTAAAGCAGCAGAAATATACTCTGCTTCAGTTGTTGATAAAGAAACTGTGTTTTTCTTTTTACTAAACCAGGAAACCAGAGAATGCCCCAAAAAGAGACAAGTTCCACTTGTACTTTTTCGGTCTAACTTACAACCAGCATAGTCAGCATCACAGTAAGATATTAATTCAAAAGAATCATTTTTAGGATAAAATAAGCCATAGTCAATGGTGTGTTTAATATTCTTATGATACGTTTTACAGCTTTTAAGTGGGTTTCTTTAGGTTGGGATTGATATCTTGCATAGAGGCAAACGCTATGCATGATATCAGGTCTACTAGCAGTGATATAGAGTAGTGATCCAATCGTTCCTCTATATAACTTTTGATCTACATCTTTTGAGATATCTTCTTTACTTAGGTACTCATTGGTTGCCATGGGAGTGAGTTTCCACTTGCAGTAGTCAAACCAAATTTACTAACTAGGTCTTTAGCATATTTTTCTTGACTAATAAAGATACTATTATCTAATTGTTTTATTTGTAATCCTAGAAAGAAGTTTAATTCACCCATATGACTCATCTCAAACTCTTTTGTCATTATTTCAGAAAATTCTTTATTCATTTCTAAATTAGTTGATCCGAAAATGATATCATCTAGGTAAACTTGTACTAGTTGAATATCATTTTTATTTCTTTTAATAAAAAGAGTATTATCTACTTTACCCATATCAAAATTTGATTGTATTAAGTAAGATCTTAGTCTATCATACCAGGCTCTAGGAGCTTGTTTTAGACCATATAGAGCTTTCTTAAGTTTGTAAACATGATTTGGAAATTTTTCATTTTCAAAAAGTGGTGGTTGTTCAAAATATACTTCCTCTTTTACAAATCCATTTAAAAAGGCACTTTAACATCCATTTGAAATAATTTGAAATTATTATAATTTGCGAAAGCAAGTAGAATCCTAATGGTTTCTAATCTTGCTACAGGAGCAAAGGTTTTATCAAAATCTATTCCTTCTTCTTGACAATAACCTTGAGCGACTAACCGGGCTTTATTTCTAATGACCACACCTTGTTCATTCATTTTGTTTTTATAAACCCATTTAGTTCCAATTATAGTTTTATTTTCAGGTCTAGGAACAAGTTCCCAAACATCATTTCTAGTGAATTGATTTAATTCTTCTTGCATAGCCAAAATCCATGAATCATCAGTTGATGCTTCTTTTGGATTTTTGGGTTCAATAGTTGATATAAAAGCTACACTGCTCATTTGACTTAGTTGATTTCTAGTTTTAACAATAGATTGCATATCTCCAAGTGCATTTTCTATAGGATGATCTTTTAAAAGTTTAATCCTTTTATTAGGATGATTTATTTCATTACTAGTTTCAGTTGACTCTTGATTTTGAGTGATTAAATCCTCTTCATCATTTATATCTTCAAAATTTTTGGAATTTTCATCGAATGAAACATGCATTGTTTCTTCAATGGTGTTAGTTCT
Source organism: Allium fistulosum (assembly GCA_030737815.1). Classification (NCBI taxonomy): domain Eukaryota; kingdom Viridiplantae; phylum Streptophyta; class Magnoliopsida; order Asparagales; family Amaryllidaceae; genus Allium; species Allium fistulosum. The sequence goes on along the minus strand of CM060901.1, from coordinate 445,360,915 downwards.
TAAATTAAACACTCTGTATGCTTTACTTCTATTAGAATATCCGATAAAGATACCTTTGTCGGATTTAGGATCAAATTTATCTAAGTATCTTTTGTATTTAAAATAAAACATTTACTTCCAAAAATTCTAAAATAAGATACCTTAGGTTTCTTTCCGTGAAGGAGTTCATAAGATGTCTTATCAGTTAAAGGTCTAATTAAAATTCTATTTAAAATATAACAGGCGGTAGCAACTACTTCTGCCCAAAAATGTTTTGGTAATTTACTATCTGAAAGCATAGTTCTCGCACACTCTTGAATCGTCCTATTTTTACGTTCTACTACTCTGTTTTGTTGTGGAGTTCTTGGAAATGAAAAATTGTGAGTTATTCCCTTTTTATTGCAGAATTCCTCAAACTTTTCATTTTCAAATTCACCACCGTGATCACTATGGATGGTTATAATTTTTAGAGAAAGTTGATTTTGAATCCTTTTTGTAAAGTTCTTAAAACATTCAAAAGTATCACTTTTATGTTTCAAAAATATTGTCCATGTAAATCTAGAATAATCATCTACAATTACAAAACATATTTACTGTGATTTATTGACTGAATTTGAGATGGACCAAATAAATCGAGATGAAGTAATTCAAGAGGTTTTTAAGTTGAAATCATATCTTTTAATTTAAAGGAACTTTTTCTAAGTTTTCCTAATTGACATGCATCACATAAACTATCTACTTTAAAATTCATTTTAGGGAGACCTCTTACTAGATCATGTTTTGACAGTCTAGATAAGAGTTTGAAATTCAAATGCCCAAATCTCTTATGCCAAATCCAAGGGTCACTTGTATTTGCCAAAAGAGACAAGTTATCATTTGAAATTTTCATACTAAGAATATAAATATTCTTTTTCCTAATTCCCTCAAGTATTATGGTTGAATTATTATCTTCAACATGACACTTACTTTTTTCAAATTTAATTTTATATCCTTTATCACAAAGTTGACTTATACTTAGCAGATTATGTTTCAGATTCTTAACTAGCAAAACATTAGTAATAATAGGAGTTTCAGAGTTACCGACTTTGCCGATGCCAATCACATATCCTTTTGAATTGTCTCCAAAGTTAACCAGTCCTTCGTCTTTGTATATTATATCATTCAGCATATCTGGATTCCCAATCATGTGTCTAGAACATCCACTATTGAGTATCCATTTATTCTTTTTGATCTACATAATTTGTCCGTTGTGGATTGATTCCTCAACTCCCATAAAGCATGTTTCCTGCACATCAAATAATCTTAGTAGACAACTTGTATTTGAATATTGATTATATGCAGACTCAAGAGACAATGATGATCTGAATATTTCTAAACTAGAATTAACAAATTTCTTAAACATAGCCATTTTAAAAACTTTTTCAAAAATCAGATTATGAAACTTTGAAAACCTTGCTCTGATACCAAATATGAGAAATGCGGATTACGGATCTTAAGGCTAGTATAAACACTAGAGGGGGGTAAATAGTGTTTTAAGGATTTACTAATTCTTTTTGAGTTTATATTAATTTGAACACAAATGTATGCAATATTTAGACACAGATATGATCACAGATTCAAACACAGATGCAAATATAAAGTAAAAACAGTAAAGGAAAGAACACACCGAATTTTATACTAGTTCGGAGTTACCCTACATCCAGTCCCGCACACAAGTACGGATTTCCTTTCAAAAGCAATCTTTACAATTACAACCCTCGATTTCAAGGCCACGAGGTACACCACTCCAGATTCACAATCCATTAGGTAGAGATACTTGATTTCCCAGGCAACAAGTTCACCCAATTGATTTCCTAGGCTACAATCACACCTTTTCTCACTTGATTGATTTCCAAGGCTACAATCACACCTTTTCTCACTTGAATAATTACAAAGAAGTCTATAACTCTGAATAGCACTGAGGTCTTGTTGAGATAGTGATAGAGAATCAAACCAAAAATGATCTAGTTAGATTCAATGGTGATTTCGGCAGAGTAATGGTAAGAATATATATAAAGAAATGTGGAAGAAGAAGAGGAGTGAAAACCAGAAAAATATGGTATGAAATTCATTGAAAACATCCCCATATTTATAGAAGAACAACAACCATGTCCATTCGTGAAAGGTTATGGCGAATAGACACTTCTTTTGAAATTCAAATTTTTGAAACCAACTACCACTATGTCGACATGAGTTCCTAGGTATGTCGACATCCCAAAGGAAATTTTGGTGATTTGTTTTTCTTTGAAAATGACTTCTATCTTATATTTAAAACTATTTTAAACTTTATAAATATACTTAACTATAGTTAAAATACATAAGTAAATATAGAGAATAATATATATATATATAATTTTACTATAATTTTATATTTAAATCTAAGTATAAATATTAAATTTATTATTAAAGATAGTTTAAAACTAAGGATAATTTGATAAAGATTATTTTAAGGCTAAAAGTATTTAAAATCAAGATAGATGTTTTTGATTCTTTTTTAAAAGGAAGGTTTTGAAATCATTTTGAAAACAAGATAATTTTGTAAAATCATTTGAATAAAAGTTAGTGGATACAAAACAATGTTTCATTAGATTTTTCGTAGGTTCCATCCTACTTAGGGTTCCATCCCTTTAACGGGCTCGAAGTGGATTCCATTCCACGACTAAATTGGATTTTAAGATGCCGGTGTTTTTCTAGGAGTTTTTCTAGGAGTTTTAACAAAATTCCTAATTAAATTACTTATTCTTGAAATCTTGAACTCTTGATAATCTTGATATTCTTGATACTCATGACTCTTCAATCTTGATATCTTGAATCTCTATACTGTACAGTCTTCATTCTTGATACCTGCATGGTTAAATCCTGCATATACATATATATCTAAACTATAATATTAGTATTTATATTTTATAATCTTATTCTAAGGTTGTTGTCATCAAAACCATCATCTCAAGGACTAACAGAAATTCCGTGTTTGAAATTGCTCTGTAAAAAAATGAGATCTGGACATAGTTGAGCTCAAAATTAGAAGAAGTAGTACCAATAAAAGTTGTAGCCACTGGAGTTTTCTACGGTTTGCAAAAAAAGAAATACTCCATTTGATTAAGTTATGGGTAAGATACGACAAAAGTAAAAGAGATGAAATTGAAGAAGTGAAAGGGGGTATTTATAAGCAAGAGAACAAAGTGAATTACCTAAATGCCCATGTCCTTTACCCTCCACTACTCTCTTTTCATGAGAAAACATGTTTAAACTTGTTTTTGTAACGACCCGTATTTTTTTGATAATTAAAAATAGTAATTTAATTAAGATTTTACAATTTAATACTGTAAGAAATTAAAATTTTATGATTTATTAAAGAGAAACAATTTGAATGTAATTTGATAATGTTAATTCAAAGTAATTGATAACAATTTTAATGTAATTCTAAGCAACTGAAATAATTGTAAAGTTAATTTGGTGATAATTGTAAATAAGAAAATAAATTAAATGTTGAATTAAATGGTGAGATTATATGTAATCAATTGAAATGAATATGAAATCATTGATGTGTAAGTAATATAACGTTTGTTTGTAAATAATAAATTTATAAATACGATTAAAGTATTTAAAAGTAACCATGGTTATTTATCATCTCATTATTTAATTTGTTTAATCAATGTGAATTTAATATAAGTAAATATTGCATTGATATGAATTAAGATGATAACTATAGAATATTGATGTAGTAAAACGTAAACCAATGTTAATTATATCCATAAGGTGATAGTTGATTGAATAATAAGATGTAAATCAAAATAAATGAATTATTGGAATTTAAATTATAATTAATGAATTTGTTGCAATTGCAATTGAACGCTATAATTAGAGCAATATTTAACATTGAATTTGTGTAACAACCCGAAATTTTCGAAGCCGAAAATTCCAGATAGTTATGAAAAAGAAGAAAGAGGTAGAAGAAGAAGAACAGAAACATCAACAACTCACATTCGCAGCGGATAAAATATAATAATAAATAATAACAGTTTACAAGAATACTGTATCAGTAGATTACATTTTAATACATCAGAGTTTACATATATTCAGCCACTGAATACATTCAATTATCATGTCACAGATTCACAAAAATATTTTTACAGCGGAAATACTCTATACGTTCTTGCCATCCAGTTCGACTCCTGAGCTCCAGTAAGTCCGTACCTGAAATCTGTAATACTCGGTCTGACCCGAGCATTACATCAAAGTAACACCCGGGTCAGGCTGGAAACCAGCGTGAGTAAACCCAACTTACATGGAATACAAAAATACAACTCATATAAACCCGGGGTAACTTATATCAATTTAACAAATTCACAATTTGTTATAGACGACACTTACCACACATCAATTTCCAAGTACCAGCTTAGTTTTAAAAAAATCCAATCTACTTGAATCATCTCATTCCAGCTCATTGATTTCATCAATCAACTTATAAAAATTCGAAGCGGTTTTCGGGTATTTCCTAATACCCGACCCCGGTCTCTTCGAATTTTACGTCATCCTAACCCAAGTTAATCAAATGAAATATACAACATTTTATATCAAAGATCTCAACTCATTCAAGCATTCAATACCAATCAATCATCCATAAGCAAAGCTTAACCATTTCCAAATTAATTAAATTAATCCTGATTGAATTACTAACATCATCCACTTAGATTCCTTCATTCAATAGTAATTGATTTCAAATCAATTAATTAATCAACCCTTCATTATTCATCATAATTAATCACCCTGGATTAATTATCTTTCAATTACCTTCAAGTAATTATTTTTAATTAAATTCACGATATTAAATATTCTAAACCAAATCAATAAGTAATCTTAATTACTTCATAGTTTAATTAACCATTTTAATTACATTAATCCTTAATTACTTATATTAATTAACTTCATACGTCACTTAATATGGATTAATCAATTCATTGATTACATCATTAATTATATAAATTAAGGATTTTCAATTATATTTTAATTTATCCTAATCAAATTTAATTATATTAACGAAACCACAGTATTAATCATCTTTGATTAATCCCAAACTGTAATTAACTATCTTTTATTTTACTTCATTCATAAATTTATTACTCTTTACTTAGAAATCTTAATTAATCTCTTGATTAATTTCACAAAGTAATTACATTTTATTAATTACATTAAGTAATTATTTATCACATCATTAAATGATTATTCTGAATTACTTATACTTAATTAATTAACTTACAACTAAATTTATTATTTATTCAAACCTTTAATTACCAAGTTAAATAACCCAAATCATTAATTAATTGAATTAATTAATTATCCATTTTAATTACCCTACTAATTTAATGTATCACAAATTATTAAGCCTTTAGTAACTTTTAAAACGGAAACATTTTCTTATTTATGTTTTAAGTTTTAAACAACTTAAAATTCCCAATACTTTGAGTTAAGCAACCATCAACTCGAGAACCATCCAAAACCACAATCACCAGATCATCAATTTCACAGTGCATATCAAATCAATTCAATCATTTAACCACATATTTAAATTTAACCATTAAATTTAAATAGAAATCCAACGGAGTGAGATTTACTCACCTTTGCCCCCTTAAATTTGCAATTCACCTCATTCTCGACTTGGTTTCGCCGACCTTTGACCTTATATAAATAACCATATGATTTATTAATATTTGGAACAATCGGACAATTAACTTTCATTTAATAGATTTCTCAACTAATGATTTTATTTTAAATAAAAAAAAATTAAAAAAAAAAATTAATTTTAAACTAATTTTTAAATAGAATATCTTTAGTAACCAAAACTAAATAGGTTAGTTAGATAAATAATATTTTCATAATCCAAAGTTTTAGAATCAATCTAGTAAAGTTTAGAAGGTGTAGATGTAAATCCTTTATTTCCCCGATTTATCTTTGAACTATATATATATATACACATTTATAAAAAATAATTTTGTTACTATAAAACTTAATATATAGATATATTTTTCTTTTATCCGGTTTATTGTATATATAAATATATAGACAGAGTTCGAAATAAAAATCTAGTTCCTTACTGCACATATGTAAATATCAATCTTTGATAAATATATTTATTTTGAAAACAAGTTATACCTTGATTTCATCACGGTCGAAATCAAAAATCACGCAGAACCCAAGCCCGAGACTGCACTCCCCCACGTCGCTACTGGCTTCGTCACGACGACCACGTCGAAAGCCTCCACCATCGGTCTCGAATTCCTGCCCAAAGTCGGCCTCAATCGAGTCACGATCTCGACTTCACCTCCTCTTCGCGAACTGCCCCTCTGAGATACCACCGAGTCATCAACCTACACCTCGACGAACACAACCGGCCTCTACGCGAGTGCGAGCGCGTTGATCCAAGTCGCGCTGCACGCGATTGTCTCCTCGACCACAGAAGCTTCAACCGACTCCTAAACCACCTTTCGAAGACCAAAACCCACGCGCTCAACTTTTCAATCGCGATTCCAAACGACTTTCACGAGATCGATTTCCAACGCGAGCCTTCGTTAATCATTTTTTTTTTTTAGGGAAAAAGCTTCGTTTTGGAATGAAGAATGAGGGAGAGGAAAGAACGAGTTCAATTGGCCATTTTCAAAGCAGTGCCATTATTTTATTTTTTTCCTTTTTGTTCGATTGCTGCCCTTGAGAATAGAAAGGGGACGGAGATAAATCTAGATTTAGGGAAGCTTCTCGAGTACGCTTGTTTGATTGATAAAAATATCTTTGACCATTTGCCTTTAAATTTTATTATATTATAAACTTTCAAAACATCTCGTTAATTGCCATTCAAAATTTTGAACTCCACTTAAGGAATGCCGCTAGGCGATTATAGGGTTTTATCCGCATTCCAAACACGTTGGAACGTGATTCGTAAGTTGATTCGATCATATGCACGAGTTACCGAAGAAAACGATCAAATTCAAATTAAATTGATTAAAATAATTCGAAGCGTTTTGAGCCGCTGGGGTCAAACGACAACTCCGATTGTTACGAAAATTGAAATCCGATAATAACTAATTATTACGGATCCAATGGAACTGGTTCCGTCGAATTCCGAGAATGTGCCTCGGAAGGCTATTTTAAATATCGATTTAAATGATATACTTTCAAAACTGAACAAATCATCTTTAAATTAAATTTCAACCATTCTATTATCTTCAGTATCATCATTATAAATTTTATAACCCTTCAGATTATTTTTAACAGACTTAAAATTTCATACCCAACATCTTACCCAATTTCGAACTATATAATTTAATAATTTAATTATCAAGTAAAAACTGATATCTTGAATTCAAGTTAAAATTAGCTTTTAGATGTTTAAAAACCAATTAATTAGTCTAGTTTAAATTGTTAAAATTCTGGGTCGTCACATTCCTTCCCCCTTAAAAGAATTTCGTCCCCGAAATTACTAGTTAAGAAGAATGGTACTATACCCGTTTACCTTCCCCCCAAAACCAACAGTTCAACATCTTACCAATTATCTTTTATAAAAGACCTCTTATCATTCTTACTGATTTCCCAAACTCTCCCACAGTTCCCAAACAATACCCTTTTCTCAATTATTCAAATTTAAATTTAAATCAAATTTTGAATTATCAAAAAAAAATTTCAAAAATTTTCTAACTCTCTAAATTTTCGAAAAATTTTGCCAGCGTCTCCTTTGCGCGGCTAGCTCGGTACAACTACAAAAGGCCTCTACGGGCTCCCAAATCTCAAAAGAAACAAAAGCCAAGTGGCTATATCAAAAACCCAATCCAATCCAATTTCATACAGAAATTTAAACACATACCTTTTTGTCGGGCCATTCAAAATTTATCATTTGGAATCAAATCCACTTTTCTTTTCCCTTATATATTAAACAAGCAGCTTATTTATTTTAGCAATTATCGCATCCAAATCCAGCCAAACGGCCTTCAGGTATCTGTACTTACTCAATTTAAACATATAAGCATCATATATAGAAAATCTATTAGCAGTTTCTTACTTTCAGTAGCTAAACACATGTATTTCATAAGCAACAAGCATCAAACACCTTCCATAAGCGATTCATGAAATTCCAAAGCTAATTCAATTGTTTCCAACCAATTCATAAGCCGTTTCATTAAATTTTAATAGTTTCAACTCAATTTCCTACATTCAATTGATTTTTAATCCAAACAAGCTCATAATCACTTCAAATGATTCAAAATCAATTTTATTTAATCTCTATCATCTCATAGAAATTTTAATTGCTTTTGTTTACGCTAAGCTACCAATATTTTATGCAATTTCGACGGCATTTGCTTAATAGAGTATCTATTTTTGTTTATAACTACTGTAAATGAATTTCAACTCATTCTATATTCAATTTCATTTCATTTTTAATTTATTCACCAACCACACATTTGCATTTCCTTTCATCTCCGTATTAGATCCATTTTAAAGCTATTTCATTAAGCTTGATAACATTCAATGCTTATATTAATATTCATTTCCCATGTAAATTTAACCCGAACTTTACTAAATGATCTTCCATTCTTATACGAAACCATGCTTTCATTGAACTAAATAATTTTATCTTCAAATTAATATCCATCATAACTTAAGTTCACTCGGATAACCCAATTCTAATTAAAGCTTTGATTCAATCTTTCTTCAGCCAGACTTCATCCAATTTATTATTTAATTCAATCAACCCATTTATTTAGTAATTTAATCCATTTATTCATCCCATATATAAAGTTCTAATTTCACTCCGTTAATTCATTTCCACATTTATTTCGTTACTACAAGCCATTCTCAATTTATTCCCTTTTTACTTGGGTTTTGTCTGCACTTCAAACATTTCTATTATCCTTCAATTCCATTTTATTCAACAACCCTTCAATTATATCACTTTACTAGCAAATTTCGTTAAATATTATCCATAACCCACTTGAATTTTATTTGTAATTCAACCCATTGCATTTTCTCAACCAACTCTATTTCATTCAACTCAATTTCATATTCAAACTCCATTATTAACTTCAATTTATTATCAAATAGTTATTTATTAGTTTACGTTCAGTTTTAACCCAATATTCGATTTTATTACACCGAATCACTTCATTAAATTTTCTTGAGTTCAGATTTTATAAAGTCGGTTTGGATTTCCTTTTTATATTTCCCAAAATTCCAACACTTTGATTTAAAAAAAAAAAAAAATTAGAAATGCTTCTAAATTCAGATAATATTATTAAAATAGCTTTTTATAAAAAAAATACCTTTTTTTTATAACTCGATGTCTCAACCAGTCCATCCTTGTTCTCACAGAAATTCAGTCATACGTTGATCAGGCGTAGGACTGAAAATCTATAAGTACTTAGCAGACTCATTTTCGACATCTAGTGAAAATACTTCGAAAGTAATTTTACTTGAAAATATCGAAAATAGTTTTTGAAAACAGTTTACTGAAAATATCTTTGGTGAGAATGCTCTGGAAATCATCACACCCATCTATGGTCACAGTTACATCCAGGGTTACGTTGCCTTCGCAGCAAGAGTCCATGTAACTGATTACACCATAGAACCCACGACAGATCGCAGTTACATCCAGGGTTACGTTGCCGTCGCAGCAAAAGTCCATGTAACTGCAGGCTCTCAGCGGCCTCACGATTATGCTGTCGAAATGAAACTTCTCCACTCCTACATAGGTCGCAGTCTACCGATGTAAAATCAAACATAGACTGTTGGCTCTCAGCGGCACACACGACTTTCGCTATGTTACCATAGTGTCACAGTCTACCGATATAAAATCAAACGCAGACTGCTGGCTCTCAGCGGCACACACGACTTTCGCTATGGTACACTACTCATAATCCTCAGGAACTAGTTTTGTCCGGACTCCTCACAGGATCAAATTTAGAACCTCCCCCTTAGAGGCTCAAGGCAGTACCACCCAGTGGCACTCCTGAGAAGTTCATTTCAAGGGAGCGCCTTTTTCCCCAGAGCCAATCTCAAAACACTTTATACTATACACATATAGTATTTCAAATCATACACCTAGTATGAATTTCACACAAGGCTCCTTTACACAAATCGATTTCCAAAATCGATAAATTTCAAAGTAGGCTTTTCCAAATCTCAATATTGATTTACCCAAAAATCAAAAGCCCTTTCAAATCCAAAGGTTCCCAAAACCTTATTCCAAAATTCTCATAAGATCCTTTTTATATATATACAGATATATATAATTTTTAAAACTTTGGATCATTCCAACTTGTATAAAACTCCTTTTATACTTCAAACACTTTCAAAAATCCTTTTCTATTTACATTCACTTGAATTTCCATTCACATACTCACAATTGCTTTAATTTCATGGGATTATCACTCCAATCCTTATCTCAATTGAGTATTTAACCAATAACAGTTTGAACTCCGACCGGTTTATATTTAGAAAATAGCTTGAAATTTTTTTTTTTAACAGATAAGTAGTTGAAAATAATTATTAGTTTGTAAAATAGCCATAAAATAATTAACTAGTTGCAAAATAATTAGAAAATAGTTAAATAGTTATAGAAATTTTAGATAATTGCAAAATAGTCGTAAAATAGTAATTAATTTGTAACATAGTTGAAAAATAGCAACTAGTTTAGAAAACAGTTGAAAAATGGTTAAATAGCTCCAAAAATATCTATAAAACAAATATAAAATAATTTGGCTTTAAAAGGAAAGGTTGTATATATTTAATAGCTTGGAAAAATAAGTTTATATCGAAACAATTTATATTGAAAATAGTCCTGAGTCAAAACTGTCCACTTTCCCATCAATTCAATTTAAATTTCCACTTCCATTTAAATTGACCCAATTCCAATTTAAATACTCCGATTTCCATTGGACTTAATTCATTCCCAATTCAACTTTAATTAATTCTCAAATTTCTTTCAAATTTCAAATCAAATTCCATTTGATTTTTTTACTTACTCGACTTTATTTATAACTTCTATTTTACAACTTCTATTTATAATCAATTTCATTCACATTTTACTTTTAACTCGAAATTATATATTTTATTTAGCCGATATATTTTTATTATTCCTTAAACATTTTAAATCAAGATTCTAAAGTTTCACAAATTTCCGAAATTTCAGTATCATCTTAGAATTCAACTATATCCAAAATGCTTTGGCAAATTCAATTATTCCCTTTGAATTTCAAAACCAAACCCAGTTCACAAACAATTCCAATATAAAACAATTTGGTAGCAATTTCTCTTCTAGAAACTCGAAAATGAACATCGACGATGCTGCAGTCATCACCGACGTTATTTTCCAATGTCCAAAAGAGTTTCAATGCTTTTATCTCATTAAAACATTTCTTAATATATATTTTTCAAATCTCCAAGATTTCAATTTCAACACAAAAATATTTTTTTGAAATAATGCCATTATTTCTCCAAAACCTTGGGAAACCACTTTCAAATCCAAAGGAATTTTAAAATTTCCCAAAATTCCAAATCCCCAATCCAACCAATTCATATTTAAACATTACTCTGGAATTCTCATCTTACTTTATTTTCAAATATTCTCTGGGATTTTATTTCAAATTATAATCTCATTTATTTCAATTTATAAATTACATTTACAATCTATATTTCAAATTCCAATCAATTTGGACTGATACCACCCACTTCAGTTCCAATCACTTCAATTTAATCCAATTTAAATTGTCCATTTGAATTTTTAAACTTATCCATCTTTAATCACAAATCCAATTAATTCCAACCGGATTCAATTTAAATGAATTCAATTCCACTTCAAATTTTAACCATCTCGAATTATATAAATTCGAGTTAAATTCTCAAAGATTGGTTTAACTTTTTAAACCAAATTAACCTTGTTTATTCAAAGTTTTTAAACAATTTAATCTTTTTTGGTTCTAATTCTAGAATTCCATTTTAATCAATTTAAATTTTAATTTGGTTATATTTTCTGTTACCACTTAATTTAATTTCAATTTCATGTTTTCAATAAGGTTGTATTTTATATTACTTCTTAACTCAATTCCAATAATTTAACAACCAATCACCTAAATATTCATTAGAAGGAAATATTGCTTTATATATCAAAATATATTTTTATATAAAATCATTCAAAACCTTTATATAAGAAAATAACAAGTACGCTCTCATATAAATATATTCAACTCATTCTAGAGTACTACAGACTCTATTAAATGAGTAATTCCCACCAGAGCCAAGGTTCTCGCTTAACCTCGCTCTGATACCAACTGTAACAACCCGAAATTTTCGAAGCCGAAAATTCCAGATAGTTATGAAAAAGAAGAAAGAGGTAGAAGAAGAAGAACAGAAACATCAACAACTCACATTAGCAGCGGATAAAATATAATAATAAATAATAACAGTTTACAAGAATACTGTATCAGTAGATTACATTTTAATACATCAGAGTTTACATATATTCAGCCACTGAATACATTCAATTATCATGTCACAGATTCACAAAAATATTTTTACAGCGGAAATACTATATACGTTCTTGCCATCCAGTTCGACTCCTGAGCTCCAGTAAGTCCGTACCTGAAATCTGTAATACTCGGTCTGACCCGAGCATTACATCAAAGTAACACCCGGGTCAGGCTGGAAACCAGCGTGAGTAAACCCAACTTACATGGAATACAAAAATACAACTCATATAAACCCGGGGTAACTTATATCAATTTAACAAATTGACAATTTGTTATAGACGACACTTACCACACATCAATTTCCAAGTACCAGCTTAGTTTTAAAAAAATCCAATCTACTTGAATCATCTCATTCCAGCTCATTGATTTCATCAATCAACTTATAAAAATTCGAAGCGGTTTTCGGGTATTTCCTAATACCCGACCCCGGTCTCTTCGAATTTTACGTCATCCTAACCCAAGTTAATCAAATGAAATATACAACATTTTATATCAAAGATATCAACTCATTCAAGCATTCAATACCAATCAATCATCCATAAGCAAAGCTTAACCATTTCCAAATTAATTAAATTAATCCTGATTGAATTACTAACATCATCCACTTAGATTCCTTCATTCAATAGTAATTGATTTCAAATCAATTAATTAATCAACCCTTCATTATTCATCATAATTAATCACCCTGGATTAATTATCTTTCAATTACCTTCAAGTAATTATTTTTAATTAAATTCACGATATTAAATATTCTAAACCAAATCAATAAGTAATCTTAATTACTTCATAGTTTAATTAACCATTTTAATTACATTAATCCTTAATTACTTATATTAATTAACTTCATACGTCACTTAATATGGATTAATCAATCCTAATTAATCAATTCATTGATTACATCATTAATTATATAAATTAAGGATTTTCAATTATATTTTAATTTATCCTAATCAAATTTAATTATATTAACGAAACCACAGTATTAATCATCTTTGATTAATCCCAAACTGTAATTAACTATCTTTTATTTTACTTCATTCATAAATTTATTACTCTTTACTTAGAAATCTTAATTAATCTCTTGATTAATTTCACAAAGTAATTACATTTTATTAATTACATTAAGTAATTATTTATCACATCATTAAATGATTATTCTGAATTACTTATACTTAATTAATTAACTTACAACTAAATTTATTATTTATTCAAACCTTTAATTACCAAGTTAAATAACCCAAATCATTAATTAATTGAATTAATTAATTATCCATTTTAATTACCCTACTAATTTAATGTATCACAAATTATTAAGCCTTTAGTAACTTTTAAAACGGAAACATTTTCTTATTTATGTTTTAAGTTTTAAACAACTTAAAATTCCCAATACTTTGAGTTAAGCAACCATCAACTCGAGAACCATCCAAAACCACAATCACCAGATCATCAATTTCACAGTGCATATCAAATCAATTCAATCATTTAACCACATATTTAAATTTAACCATTAAATTTAAATAGAAATCCAACGGAGTGAGATTTACTCACCTTTGCCCCCTTAAATTTGCAATTCACCTCATTCTCGACTTGGTTTCGCCGACCTTTGACCTTATATAAATAACCATATGATTTATTAATATTTGGAACAATCGGACAATTAACTTTCATTTAATAGATTTCTCAACTAATGATTTTATTTTAAATAAAAAAAAATTAAAAAAAAAAATTAATTTTAAACTAATTTTTAAATAGAATATCTTTAGTAACCAAAACTAAATAGGTTAGTTAGATAAATAATATTTTCATAATCCAAAGTTTTAGAATCAATCTAGTAAAGTTTAGAAGGTGTAGATGTAAATCCTTTATTTCCCCGATTTATCTTTGAACTATATATATATATACACATTTATAAAAAATAATTTTGTTACTATAAAACTTAATATATAGATATATTTTTCTTTTATCCGGTTTATTGTATATATAAATATATAGACAGAGTTCGAAATAAAAATCTAGTTCCTTACTGCACATATGTAAATATCAATCTTTGATAAATATATTTATTTTGAAAACAAGTTATACCTTGATTTCATCACGGTCGAAATCAAAAATCACGCAGAACCCAAGCCCGAGACTGCACTCCCCCACGTCGCTACTGGCTTCGTCACGACGACCACGTCGAAAGCCTCCACCATCGGTCTCGAATTCCTGCCCAAAGTCGGCCTCAATCGAGTCACGATCTCGACTTCACCTCCTCTTCGCGAACTGCCCCTCTGAGATACCACCGAGTCATCAACCTACACCTCGACGAACACCACCGGCCTCTACGCGAGTGCGAGCGCGTTGATCCAAGTCGCGCTGCACGCGATTGTCTCCTCGACCACAGAAGCTTCAACCGACTCCTAAACCACCTTTCGAAGACCAAAACCCACGCGCTCAACTTTTCAATCGCGATTCCAAACGACTTTCACGAGATCGATTTCCAACGCGAGCCTTCGTTAATCATTTTTTTTTTTTAGGGAAAAAGCTTCGTTTTGGAATGAAGAATGAGGGAGAGGAAAGAACGAGTTCAATTGGCCATTTTCAAAGCAGTGCCATTATTTTATTTTTTTCCTTTTTGTTCGATTGCTGCCCTTGAGAATAGAAAGGGGACGGAGATAAATCTAGATTTAGGGAAGCTTCTCGAGTACGCTTGTTTGATTGATAAAAATATCTTTGACCATTTGCCTTTAAATTTTATTATATTATAAACTTTCAAAACATCTCGTTAATTGCCATTCAAAATTTTGAACTCCACTTAAGGAATGCCGCTAGGCGATTATAGGGTTTTATCCGCATTCCAAACACGTTGGAACGTGATTCGTAAGTTGATTCGATCATATGCACGAGTTACCGAAGAAAACGATCAAATTCAAATTAAATTGATTAAAATAATTCGAAGCGTTTTGAGCCGCTGGGGTCAAACGACAACTCCGATTGTTACGAAAATTGAAATCCGATAATAACTAATTATTACGGATCCAATGGAACTGGTTCCGTCGAATTCCGAGAATGTGCCTCGGAAGGCTATTTTAAATATCGATTTAAATGATATACTTTCAAAACTGAACAAATCATCTTTAAATTAAATTTCAACCATTCTATTATCTTCAGTATCATCATTATAAATTTTATAACCCTTCAGATTATTTTTAACAGACTTAAAATTTCATACCCAACATCTTACCCAATTTCGAACTATATAATTTAATAATTTAATTATCAAGTAAAAACTGATATCTTGAATTCAAGTTAAAATTAGCTTTTAGATGTTTAAAAACCAATTAATTAGTCTAGTTTAAATTGTTAAAATTCTGGGTCGTCACAATTTGACATGGGAAATTTGTTTTAAAAATATTTTAAATCTCTAGGTAATCAAAAATGATGAAAATTGTTAACCATTTAATTTGAATTTGAAAAGTGATTTAGTCAAATTAATAATAATTTATTTAATTAACATGAAAATAGCCATTTTGGCCATTGTCTCGGATTTTGATGAAACCGGTTTCATCGGATCCGTAACAGTGAATTATTGTAGGATTTTAAGTTTCGTAGCGATCGGACTTGTCGTTTGATCGTGCTGGCTCGAAACGTGTAGAAATCAATTTAATGAATTCAATTAAAATAATCTGATTTTAAAAGATAACTTCTGTATACAATGAAATTTGGGTTTGAATCTAGTTCCATTGAGTTTAAAAATATCAAAAACCTATATTTCGTTATATTGGATGACCCACTTTCGTTTCGGAAACGAAACGGGCTTTTCGGGTCGTTATTATCGTTTCGGACCAATTCGATATGTTCATTCATTCTTATCCAGATTTGTTATATAAATAGATTTTGTTTCTAACCCTAGCAGCCTCTATTTTCTTATTTCAGTACGTATCTGTCTATTCAATCTATCTGCTTCTTCCTCCTTCCTAATGGCTACAAATCCAAAACCCTAAATCCAATTTCAAATTCAAATCGAAATTCAAACTCTCCAAACTATATCGAATTATATATCGTTGGAAAGCTCTCGACGAGCACAATCTACTACAGAATTCGTTTTTCATTTGGCTGCATCGTTTGACCAGAAATCGATAATGAACCTCGGCCGTCCATTTCTAGGGTTTACGTCCAATGGTGGATCGTCGATCGTTTGACGATCGAGAGGCGGTGTTGGGAAGAGGGCGTGGAGCAGGTCTTGGAGATGTTGTTCTTTGGTTGTAATTTGGTCGAGAATCGCCAAAATTTGCACCGATTGCTTTTTGGTATATTTAAATTGTCATTCAAGTTAAATCTGAATTTTATTGAATTTAATTACCATTTAATTTAATATTGAATTTAAATTGCCAGTTAAATACCTCTTAATGATAACTAGTTAATTATAGTTAAATACCTCTTAATGCTGATTGTGATGGATGTTTAATTGTTGACATTTGGATGATTGGATGTATGTATATTTATATGTTGTTATCACACTGCAGGTTCCCTTAATTATTGTTAGGAAAATCACTATGGGTTGAAATGATACATACCCGAATGGACTTATAGATTAGGGAAAAATCGTTATGGATTGAAATGATAAATTCGAGCAATTTTATGGATTTTGAATTTTAACTCGGGATTGCGGGTTGAAATGATATATACCCTTAAATTTAAATTTATTGCGGATCGAAATGATATATTCGTATCACTTGACCATAAGGTAGAAAATTATATACGGACACCGGATTGGTTAAATTAAATAATTTTAAATCCTTTAATTTTTAAATCCAGTTAGATGATATTTTGAAATAATAATTAGATTTAAATAAACTGAATTACTTCCAAAATCCAAGCTTTAAAATGTTGAAATTGAAATTGGTTTAAATGAATTGTTTGTAGAAGTAAATTGGAATTTTAAAGTTGAATTTTGGAATATAAATGAAATTTATCAAAACTGAATTATTGTAAATGTTTGAATATTTAAACTTTGAAATCTATTGAATTTGAAGTGGTTTAAATTTGTATATTGAAACATGGTTTGGAAATCGATATAAATAGAAATGGTTTTATGAGAATTTGAATTGAAATGTTAAATTTGAGTTTGTTGATTTGGAATATGAATATGGTCCAGATTTGTTGAAATGAAAGAAACGGTTTGATTTGATATTATTTTCAAATTAATTATAATGTAAACTGTTTAAAAATTTAAAATTTTAGATTTTTAGATTTTCAAACTATTTACTATATAAACCATTTCCAATAATCAAACCATTTTATATTAAACCATTTTAACTGTTTTAAAACCCTTTAAATATTTAAACTATATTTAAACTATTTTAAACTATTAAAAACTATTTAAACTATTTTAAACTATTAAAAACTTTTTTTTAACTATTTTAAACAATTAAAAACTATTTTAAACTATCTTAAACTATTATAAACTATTTTAATATATAACCTATTTTAATATATAAACTATTTCTAATATATAAACTATTTTAATCTATAACCTATTTTTAAACATATAAACTCTTTTTAAATGTATAACCATTCCAATATATAAACTACTTTTAATATTCAAACTTTTAGAGTTGGAGCTATTATGATTCATATTTAATTGGTTTAAAAGGCAATATTTTGATATGATGGTTTAACCTATTTTAGTGGTTATGACTTTGAAACGTATATGATTTGAAGTAAATAATGATTTCGAAAGTTAATATGATTTTGAAGCAAATAATGATTTCGAAAGTGATATGATTTTTGAAGTGAATATGATATTTTGATATGAAGTATGAACTGTTTGAAATGTAAAAGAACCAACCGGTATGAAATAAGCGTTTGGTTGTTAAAGAGACCGGGATAAGATATTGTTATACTCTCTGCCAATACCGAAAACCACTTTAACAACTGTGCATGAGGTGGAGAATCCAGAAAGAAGTAGGATGGTTTGACGAACGATTACATATGAGGTAAGAACGTAGCCCTAACCCCCTCGGGTCAACTTGATGTGACTAAAATAGGAGCCACGTCGGGCCAAGTGGGGTCGCACCCCCTAACGGGCACATTTCATCGATACCATATTATTACTTTGTGATTGATTGGTGGCCACCCTCCGATTTGATTTTGGGAGTGTGTTCCGAGGTGGGTGGTAGTAGCTGCTATGCGTTACCACCAGTCCGGATCCGCAAAACGGTAGTATCCTACCCTGGGCAATGCCTCGCGTGCCTTGTCATATGCCTTCTCGCACCCACTACGAGTTTAGTTTGTACCATACCTATGGAGTGCTCACTGAGTAAACCACCAGTTTGGTGGAGCTTACAGTATCTGTATAGACTACGGGAATATATAAAAATGTGTTAAGGGGGATATGGGTAACGCCTTAACGCTGTTTTAATACTTTACTTTACTGTAGACATATTATTATAGCGTATTGTACTATGTATGTAGATAGTTTAACGGATCCTTAGGAGATGAAATCCCGAACATCTCTTAAGTTATTGCACGCACGTTATACACTGGATAGGAGATGTAAAATCCCTTAAACATCTCTGAAGCCGTTACACTCATATTTATTTACCGTTGATTTAACTTACATAAGATCTTTTAGTTCTGACTCGAGTGTTTTGTCTTTTCATTACGCTACGGTCAGCCTGAGCATTTCAGTGTTGAAGACTTTATTTTTGGAGGACGAAGATGGAGATTTCTATGCTATTTATTTTATATATATTCCACTGCATCATGTTGTTCGGCTGCATTATTTATTTATTTTTGCTCTATGTGTAACTCTGATTTGTATTGTAAAAGTGTAATCAAATATTATTTGTAAAACACCTTCATGAACTGTTTATTTGATTATTATATTTTGTCATTCCTCTATGAGATTCTGTGTTTTATTTTTGTTTTTTTATTCTTTTTTCTTCTTTCCTTATTTACCCCATAACAATCCTTCCTTTTGAATGGTTTGAGTCCAACGTGTGTGGTTTATTATCGATTTAAACCATCCAAAAAGGTGGGTCGTTACATTTGGTATCAGAGCTTTCGTTTAGCGATAACCTTAGCTTTGTGGGGTTTGACTCATTAGAGATAGGGTAGTAATACCCTAGAATGAGTTGTTTGAGCACACACACACACACACACATATATATATATATATATATATATATATATATATATATATGAGAGCGTATTTGTTAGTGTTATAAAATGTTTTATATTGTGTTAATTTGTTCGGTTTGGTATTTATAAATTCTGGTCGATACATAGGACGCTATGGAATCGATAGGGATTTCTAAACACTTAATATGGCAGACCGACACAATATTGTTTTGAAACATACGTAAATGAAATAATTTTACCTAGTATTATATTTTGTATGAAAGAATAATTTTTATAACTGGATATAGTTGTATGTAATATGTTTGATTGCTAGGAAGTGAATTTTTATAAATATTGGTTGCAAAATAGGACTTACAAATAAAGTAAATATAAATTGAAAATTTGAGAACTTAAGTTTCGGGGTTTTGAAATTGTTTTCAAAAGATATTGGAATATGATATTAGTATTATTTGGAAGTATTTTCGGATATAAATATTTTCTATGTGATTTAAAAGAAATGTTTCTAAAAGAAATTTAAAGGAAATAAGTTTTGTACTCCCCTCTTCTATCGCAGGAAAATAATTTCGTAATGGGTGCACGCATCATCGATGTTCATTTTCGAGTCTCAAAGTGGGCAGGCCACTAAATGGCTTTGCTACACCTTGTTTTGATAAAATAGAATTCTGATTTAAACTCCTAAAGTATAGTTTGATATGGAAAAGGAAAAAAGATACGAATATATATTATTTCAAAATGATTTGAAATGAACCCGGCATTACGTTCTTAAGTTTCTATAAATTGGTGATTTCAGTTATTATAATGAAATGAAATCTTAACTATTTTAATAATTGGAAACTTCTAAATTGAGAAATAAGAAATTAGAAGGTAAGTGATTAATGAAATATATAAGAAATTGAAAATTTGTAACTTGTTGTAATGACCCGTATTTTTAAACATTTAAAAGTAGTAAATCAAATAAGATTTTTTGAATAAAATTGTTAGGAATAAAAAAATAAAATTAAGATTTTATTTATACAAATTTGATTTTAATACAAATTATGAGCTTAATTAAAATTTCTATTAATGACATATGTTTGCAACAATATAAGGATGATAAAAAATGTTAGTGTGTATTTTAATAATATTGGTTTGAATGATATTTGTAATTGTCTGAATGTAAATTTCCAATTGATTGGAATAATAAATGTTAATAAGAAATAATAAATGTTTCTTTATTAAAAAAAAGAATCATATGTTTATTTATTTGAAATGTTTGGTAGCTGAAAGACTGATTGCAGAGATGAGAAACTATTATTTGGTAAGAAATGTATAATTCCTGTTTGTATCCAATAGTGCATAAATATGTTTAAATCACTGCTTGATAGGAAATAATTGTTTTATTTCTCATTACGTTTATTTTTTTCCATTTTGAAATTCACCCTTGTAAACAATTGAAAATAATGTAATTGAATAATTTCAATTAATGATAGAGAGGACACCAAACTGTAAATTAATAGGTGTAATTAAACGTAGCTTATGTTTTATGAAAATATAAGGAAAGTCGGTTTAATGAAAAGAACATTTATATCAAATAAAATGGATGTTTCATTTGTGAATGTAGGTTTAATTTCATTAAAATAAAGAATAGGATGATTGATTTAAAGGAAGTAAATATGTGTATTTGAACTGTGTTTTAGCATATAGATGGATTACAAGAGTAGAAAAATAATTTATTTAAGTAAGTTATTTGTAGCTCTGCTGTATAAACAACAAATTTATAAACGTGTTTAAATGACTAAAGGAAACAATTATTCTATTTTTCATCCATTTTAGTTGACTGTTTTGAAATTTAACTTTATAAGTAATTGTAATTAATGTAATTGAAATATTTCAATTAGAAGGGAAGAAAACGTTGATTGCAATTAATAGATTTAATAAAAGAAACACACCTTTTGTGTTAAACAAAATTGATGTTTTAATGGAAATAAAAGATCATTTTGGGAAAACCAAATTGAACGTTTTCATTTTTATAGTAAGTAATTTTATTTATTATGCATAGATAAAAAAACTAAATGCATACAAATTTGAATATTATTTGAGTTAATGAAGTTAATTTGGTTACGTTTCACAAATTGAATTTCAAAAAAGTTGTGCAATGTACATGGTCCATTCATTTCTTTTGTTATTAATTGTTGCATGTTTTGAGACGTATAAAAATAAACTTTCATTTTAAGCAAGAATGATTTTGGATAAAAAAAAATTGAATTTTAGAATAATACACACACACATTAATATTCAAACTTTTAAATATATCAGAGGATTCATGGTTTTGTAAATATTGTGGAATCAATTAGAAATTACCTTTTATTAACCGTTGTACATTAATTACATAAGTTCATATATATATTTTGTTACATTTTATATATAGTTAAAACTTGTAAATTGGTTGCATTAATGTGACCGTTATAGTTATTAGAAAAGTAAAGTAAATCATTTTTATAGTGCACAAATAGATATATATTCATTAAATAATGAAATTGGTTTGAGTAACGTAAATAAATATATAGATTGATTGGTTGATTAATTGATTGATTGATTGTTAATTGATTGATTTTGTTAATGTAGTATGCAAATATATTGACATAAAACGAATGTTTTAATATGAAATTAAATTATGTAAATATGTGTATATTTGGGATTATTGATATGAATTAATTGGAGTAAGTTTTGGAATTTGGACCCCAAAGGTTTGTTTATAGGTTATAGGTGGTCTCTTCATTTGCTTTACATTGTTATCACCTCACATTCTCTCTCTTCCGTTTTCAAGTTCTTAACGTAGTCTCCACTTGTGCATCCATTTAATTATTAGCCTACTCATTCGTTTCTTATTAATTAGTAATAACCTCATTTGATTTATTTCTAATTAATAATTGCCTCATTCTTTTCATTTGTTTCTCCTTTATTTGTTTGCTCTTTTCAAATGCTTTACCTGAAGTTTTTCTTTTCTTTTTCATTTTTCCGTTTTTAATGTGAACATCAAATTAATATTCATGCCATCTAATTAGCATTTACTATTCTCTGTTTCTGATGTTTATTTTACTTATGCATCATTAGTTCTTGTAGCTTCCTTTCATTGGCAATTCTTTCTCCTGAAACTTCATATTTAAAACGGAAGATTTATTTTTATCTTTATTGATATATTTATTCCTTTACTTCACCTCTTTCAATACTACCGTTTTAAGACTATTCATATTTTTACTTTATTTCAATTCCTAGTTTGTTTATATATACTCTATTAGCTTTTCATTTGTTTCCATCATCATTTCTGTAGCCTCATTTCATTTTTCAAATCTCATCTTTTGTAGCTTCATTTCTCCAATCAAACTTCCATCTCATTTTTTTTCCTCTCTTCATTTTCTTCCTTCTTCATTTTTTTCTTCTTCTTCAAATCTCCTTCTTCTCTTTTTTTTCAAAGCTTTTTTTTATTATTATTCTTCAAATCTTCTTCTTCTTTTAAAGCTTCTTTTTTTAGCTTCGTTTTCTTTTTCAATTCTTCATCTTCCTTGAATTTTTTTTCTTCTTTTCCAAACATTCTTCTTTTTCCAAATTCTTTTCTTCAAATTCAGACCTATACAAACTTCTCTGTCTCTTCCAAAAAAATTCTGTAAAAAAAGAAGAAGATTAAAATAGCAAGGAAATAAATCAATAGGAGGAAGTAGTAGCGGATCCAAACCCGACTAAGAAAGGGAAATCCATAAGGTGAGTGTTTAAACCCACTCACGAAATACTAAAATTTTATTGCAAGTTAAACCAGGTCATATAGTGATAAAGTTTTGATTGTTGGTTTGGAATTCTTATTGGTATTTAGTTTAAATAGCTAAATTCCAATATGTGATGACTAATAATTACTATGACATGTTATTGAATTGGTTGATTTGTTGAATTGATTGATTTGAATGTTGATTGTATGATGTGATGGATGCTATTGTGATTGAATGTGTATTTGTTCATTTATTTTGATATATCCTTGTTATCACCGTATAGTTTATTGTAATCATATAAATTTTCATATTGATTATTTGAGCATTGAATAAAGATATAAAACGGATGAATTTCATGTATTTACATGAGAGGACAAAAAAACTAGTATGTTTAGATTTACCATTTGAACCATAAAAATGATTTTGGGAAATAAACCATCGTTACCTTATTTGAAAGTTTCCAAAACTAAATTTTGAAACATTGGGAAGTTTCCATAAAATTGAATGTTGAAACTTTGAAACATTTTTATAAATCAAATCTCTTGAACTATGAAATTTAATTGGGAATTGTTCTGTAAATTTGTAAGTTACTAGAATGGATCTATTGTGAAATCTATTGTATTTTGAATATGGAAACAATAACATTTCCAAAAATTTGAACCTTCAAAAATGTAGTTATTTGCATACCTTATTACATCAAATTTTGATTTAGTTTGCATAAGAATTTTAGTTCTGACTCGAGTGTTTTGTGTTTTCCTTTACGCTCGGGTCAGCCTGAGTATTTTCAGTGTATTGAAGACCATTTTATTTTGAAGGATGAAGACGGAGATGATTCTACTGTTTATTATAATTATTCCACTACATCATGTGTTCCACTGCATTATTTTTTTATTTCTGATGTATGTATAACTCTGATTTGAATTGTAAAAGTGTAATCAAATGATATTTATAAAACAGCTTCATGAACTGTTTATTTGATCATTATATTTTGTCGTTCCGCTGCGAGATTCTGTGTTTTGTTTTTTCTTTTCTTTTATTTTCTTATTTACCCCATTAACTATCCTCCATTATGAATGGTTTGAGTTTGACATGTATGGTTTATTGTCGATTTGAACCATCCAAAAAGGGTGGGTCGTTACAGTTGGTATCAGAGCTAGGTTTAGACATACCTTAGCCTGTTGGGGTTAACTCATTAGAGATAGGATAGTAATATCCTAGAATGATTTTGTCTTAGTGTATATATATACGAGAGCGCGTATTTGTTAGTGTTATAAAAATATTTTTTATAAGTTTTGAAATGAAATTATTTTTCCTAATATTATATGTTATATATAAAGGAATAAAATTTTTATAACTCACATAGTTATTCGTAATGTGTATGTTTTATGAAATGATAATATATAATTATTATCATTTATGGTTGATGTTTTTGTATTTAGTTAGTTTATAAACATTGGCTATTATTGTTGATTGAATTTGTGAACTAAACACTAGTTTAATAATAGTGTATTAAAGGACATAAAGTGAATAATTAGGATATTTGTTATGAAATTGAAATGTTTTGTTGTGTAAATCTTGTTGTTTCGTTGATTTGGTAGTTTCATCTATTGAAATAAAATAGAATAACTGGATATTTTAGATAGTCGAAACTTCTCTATTAATATATATGTTAAAACTTAGTTACGGTGTTGAACTATGTAGTTGAATTTGGTAACCTTAATGTGAAAGCAAGTGAAATAAGGTTAAATTGTTAAACCAATGTTTAGTAAATGAATATAATTGTTGTATACATTATTGGCATGTAATGTAATAATATACAAGTGTGAACGTTAAGCCTTGAAATGTTTAAATTGAAACTGTGATTAAGGAAATGTTGTAAATGAGATTAAATTGACGAAAAATTTGTTTATAAACTTAATTAAAATTTATGAAATGTGTCGTAAATAAAATGGAAATTAAAAGTGAAAACTAATTGAATAAACAAATATGAACTAAAAGTGAAATGATCATAAATAAAGTCACAACCTGTAAATTGTTTATGAAATAAATGGATGTTGCAATAAATGTAGTATTAAATGAGAAATATTACATGTGAAAATGAATGTAATTTAAAAAGTTAAGAGAAAATAAGCAATGTTTGAGAATGATTAATGTTTATATTGAATGGAGAAATTCTATGGAATAAATATTAAAGTATGAAGTGATATTTTTGTTAATCAACGAGATTAATAACGAATTTAAATTAAAATGTATTTGTGATGAATTTTTTTTTGAAAAGATACATATGTTGTACGTATGTTGTTTTATCCGCATAATTAATTTGATCCATATTTGAGTACATAAGTTCGAGGTGGATTACACCATTTCTTGTTAGGATTTTTCATTCGATTATTGATGGCGAATATTTGATATGGATTTTTGGCTTGATTATAGAATTATCTATCGTAGTATATGGCTATGCAAGGAGAATGATGGCTTCTAGTCAAGAAACCATATCGAAGTCCTCATTAGGGAAGTCGAATGAACAATACTAGTTCGAAAGCGAACTTGTGTGATCGAGCGAGCGATCGAATGTGATTTTACGAAATGATGACATATGTACATATTATGTTCTAATATTATTGATATACTTTAACGCTGAAATTGAAAGTTGTTGGGTTGAATATTTTTGTAATTTAAATTGGAATTTTTCTTTTATGCAAAACTACTATTAATTTAAAAACATTTTACAAACCTATTTTCTTTTATTTTTCTTAAACAAACTATTTTATTCTATTTTATTTACAAAACTATCTTACAAACTATTTTATTTACAAAACTATCTTACAAACAGTCTTATTTACAAAACTATTTTACAAACTATCTGACAAACTATTTTATATACAAAACTATTTTACAAACTATTTTATATACAAACTATTTTACAAACTATTTTATATATATAACTATTCTAAATTCAAAACCTTTTATAAAGAAAAGATGTTCAATCCCATATGGCTGTTCATGCAGCGTAATTGATTTTAGAAAATTTTGATTCTTATATAAGATGACTTTATGTAAGTATAAGATGATTTTGAAAACCATTGATTTTAGAAATGAATTGGTTGACTTAAATTATATTGATTTGGAAATTTGGATTTATTTTCTAAATTTATTATTTTGGAAACTTTGGAACTGAAGATATTTAATTTGAGAAGAAATAATTTGGTGGGATTGTATATGATTTTGAAACTGAACTAATATTGAAATAAATTGAACTTTGAGAACCTTGTGTTACTAAATACTTGATTTGGGAGTTATTGAACTTATATAAAAAAATTGGTTTGTATAAGTATGAAATTGATTCGAAAACTATGGATTTGAAAAGGTACTCAATTTGAAAAGTGAAATCTTATATAATTGAAGTCTATATAAGTGTGATTTGATATACTATTGATTTTGGAAAGTATTTGATGTGAAAATGAAATCTTATATATAATGGACTTTATATAAGTATGATATTTGAAAGTGATTTGAAAAGGTACTATATGATACATATTTTCAAAGTAAAGATATGGAAAGTGCCTTCTGCTTGATATCCGCTTTGTGGCCACATTGTGGATTCATTCTATCGATATTTTTTGATTTTTGGTTTTTCGGATATGATATTCGAGTTTCCATCGAATTCCATGGCGTTACCCATGGTCTTACGAGCGTGGATGCATAGCGCAACTGCCTGGCTGAGATAGCCTAGGGGTACGGATTGTTTCCTGGGGGATCCAGGCGTAACCATTGTGTATCATGCATCTATGTAAGTCGCATTAGTAGCGAAACTGCCTGGCTGAGATGGCCTAGGGGTACGGATTGTTTCCTGGGGGATCCAGGCGTAACCATTGTGTATCCTGCATTCTACTAGTCATCATAGCGTAACTCGCAGGGCTGAGAAAGCTTACGGATATGGATTGTTTCCTGGGGGATCCAGGCGTAACCATTGTGTATCTACGAATCATGGTTAGACAAAGGTTTTGTTTGTTTGGATTGTACTTTCCATATCTGTTTTTAAAAGTTTTTCCATTATTTTCACTGGGTGTTGAAACAAGTCTACTAAGTACTTGGAGAATTCTAGCTTTGCGCCTGATCAACGCACTGCCAGAGTCTGCAGGAACGAGGATAAACTTGTTGAAACATCGAGTTATAAAAGTATTTTATTATAACGGTATTTTATTTTAAAAGTATTTCCAACAAAGAAATTTTGTATTAATATTTTAAGTTGAAATTCTTATGGTTTGAATTAATTATTCGTGCCCGATACTATTCTTTTGAATCTACCTTATCTGCTCAGCTTTATTTATTCACTTATATTCTGTTTTTCCAAATCCTCCTTCTTTTCCTTGTTGACTATATCTTTTTTTAATGATTATTGATTTATTAAAGATGTTTGAAAAGTATTTTGAGATTTAAAACTAATAAATTTATAAATAATGGATTTAAGGTTTTCAAAGACTTTTAAATGGTATTTATAAAGGAAGCAAGACATTTCATTGATGAATCTTTGTAAAGTGTTAAAGTATGAAAGATGATTGATTTGCAAATGAAGATTCAAATAAATATTTTAAGTAAAGTTATATGTGTTTCTTTGAATGTATAATTTTAAGGATATTAAATGATTTGGGAAATTTATTTTAGTAATATGCTTGAAAAATAAATTGGAATTGCTATTTGGAAGTCATGTTCTGGAATATTTACTTGATTACGAAGTACTAATAGTTGTATGTGATATATTTGTTTCATAGGAAGTGGAATTTTATAAATATTGATTGCAAAATAGTATTTATAAATAAAATGAATTTAATTGGAAATTTGAGAACTCAAGTTCCGGGATTTTGAAATTGTTTTCCAAGTGATTAATGAAATATATAAGAAATTGAAAATAACTTTTAAATATGAAAAATTTAGAAGATATAATTATTAAACATTTTGTTAACTGAAGTGAATAAGATAAACTTGTGTAACATTCAAATTCATTCTATAAAACATATATATAACTTACCAAAATGTTAAAAGTCGAAAATGTTACAGAGGAATATGTACTGGAATTATACAGGTAAAACTTAAGTAATGGAAGTGTTCAATGGAATTATTTCAAAATAAAATTTTTGATGTACAAGAAATGTTATAAACGTAAGTTAATATTGTGGAATAATTTATGTAAGTACATGAAAGAAAGAAAAAGACATTGTATGAATGAAAATAAATAAAAAGGTAAATAATGATGTGAAAAGAAATCAATTGAATAAACGTAAATAATATGTCGAAATTATTGGTTGTTTTGGCTTATGGGGTGTTTTATTTTTGAAATATGATACATATATTGTAATTATTAATATTATTGTTTTTCCGGACCTTTCTGTACAAAGGAGACTCTACCGAAATTTTTCAAAAATTTAAGACTTAGATTTTTTTTGTTGAATTTGAGTTATTTTTTTTAAAATTTTATTAAACTTAAATATGTAGGTTTAATTGTTTATAAATTGACTGATTCAATAAAATATAACATATTTTTGGATTCCTTCTTGTTTCTTTTCGGGGACGAAAAGTTTTGAGTGGGGGAGATTGTAATGACCCATATTTATAAACATTTAAAAGTAGTAAATTAAATAAGATTTTTTGAATAAAATTGTTAGGAATAAAAAAATAAAATTAAGATTTTATTTATACAAATTTGATTTTAATACAAATTATGAGCTTAATTAAAATTTCTATTAATGACATATGTTTGCAACAATATAAGGATGATAAAAAATGTTAGTGTGTATTTTAATAATATTGGTTTGAATGATATTTGTAATTGTCTGAATGTAAATTTCCAATTGATTGGAATGATAAATGTTAATAAGAAATAATAAATGATTCTTTATTAAAAAAAGAATCATATGTTTATTTATTTGAAATGTTTGGTAGCTGAAAGACTGATTGAAGAGATGAGAAACTATTATTTGGTAAGAAATGTATAATTCCTGTTTGTATCCAATAGTGCATAAATATGTTTAAATCACTGTTTGATAGGAAATAATTGTTTTATTTCTCATTACGTTTATTTTTTTCCATTTTGAAATTCACCCTTGTAAACAATTGAAAATAATGTAATTGAATAATTTCAATTAATGATAGAGAGGACACCAAACTGTAAATTAATAGGTGTAATTAAACGTAGCTTATGTTTTGTGAAAATATAAGGAAAGTCGGTTTAATGAAAAGAACATTTATATTAAATAAAATGGATGTTTCATTTGTGAATGTAGGTTTAATTTCATTAAAATAAAGAATAGGATGATTGATTTAAAGGAAGTAAATATGTGTATTTGAACTGTGTTTTAGCATATAGATGGATTACAAGAGTAGAAAAATAATTTATTTAAGTAAGTTATTTGTAGCTCTGCTGTATAAACAACAAATTTATAAACGTGTTTAAATGACTAAAGGAAACAATTATTCTATTTTTCATCCATTTTAGTTGACTGTTTTGAAATTTAACTTTATAAGTAATTGTAATTAATGTAATTGAAATATTTCAATTAGAAGGGAAGAAAACGTTGATTGCAATTAATAGATTTAATAAAAGAAACACACCTTTTGTGTGACGACCCGACTTTCATCGACCAGAAAGTCGCACCGTCAGTAAGAAGAAATGGATAGAAAAGAGAAAAGAAGAGAAGAGAGAAAGAAACAACAACAGAATCTAAACAACGGAACGAATAAATTATATTATATCACATAAGATATTACATAGTATCATATACAGCAGGTATCAGAGTTACACAGCTTATACAACACATACCAGACAGTTATAAAACCTGTCTAGCTATTACAATTCAATATACAACTCAAAACAAAAGACCCAGAGATCTACATAGCGGAACTACTATATCTCTACAAACACTGAAGCCTTCTGCTCCATTTGCTCCTCCAGATAACTCGTCAAAGCAAACCTGACTCCCTTGGCTACTCGTAAAAATTTGAGTACCCAAGAGTTTATAAAACAGAAATAAACACTTGGGTCAGACATGGGTCTAGTGTGAGTAAACGGTTTAAATTTGCTTAACTTCAAAACCTTTGAAAACAAAGGTATCACGTAACACTTTCCACACATAAACATGGAAAAGTTTTTACCTTACGCTAACCAAAACTTTGATAGGAAATCTGGTTATATTATAATAGGTCTAGGGTTTTCAAATAAATATGAAA
The DNA here is from genome assembly GCA_030737815.1 of Allium fistulosum. NCBI lineage: Eukaryota > Viridiplantae > Streptophyta > Magnoliopsida > Asparagales > Amaryllidaceae > Allium > Allium fistulosum. The sequence continues at coordinate 445,330,293 of CM060901.1, read as the reverse complement.
TAACCGAAATTGTTACATTATGTGATATCCCGGGATTTCGAGGAATTTAAAATGTGATAATCTCTAAATTTAAATTATTTAAATTGATAATATTAATATAAATAACCAAATAATATAATAATAAGATGTTTTAATTATGGTATAGATTGATTTGTAATAAGAATAATTGTTTAAATTATGTTATTTTATAAATTTGATTTTAATAGATTTATCATTTCTAAAATTAATAAGTATTGTTTAAATATATATATATATATTGTCTTGAGTTGTTTTTAAATGAAATAATTAAGTTCAAACTTAATAATGTGTTTATATAAAAATATAAATGTTAAGTTGATTTTAAATTGGATTTTTAAAGGTAAAATTTGAATTTGAATCTTTAAAAAAGGATAATTATTTTAATATAATTGGGTATAAAATATATGAACAAGACTTTTATTTAAAATAAGACTTTTGTTTTATTTTGTTTTCTTTAAAAAGAAATTTATTTATATAAATTTAGGAAGTGCTTATTTAATAATAAATAAATACAAAAGTTTATGTTTACACTTAAAAATGAATGAAATACATTGTATATGATTTTAGAATATAAATGAGTTTTATTGTTTTTCTTTTAAAGGTTTTATTTATTTATAATATAGAAAAGCATTTATTTAAAAAGATATGTATTTATCTATTTAGGAAATACATATAAAAGCTTTTTAAAACTCTTTTTAAAAATAATATAAAAAGATTAAGGACAAGTGTTAAATTTCTAAACATGTTAGTAATATGTGTAAGATCATTAAACAATGTAGAAGACATGTGTCATTTTCTTATCCTTTTTCTTTGATTTTTAATAAACCATAAAATTAAGTTATAAAAGCCTACCTTTCCATTTCTCTTTTCTTTTCTAATTTCATTTTCTTCAAAGACAAAACTAAACCCAGAAATATTCCAACCGAAATCATCTTCTCAAACTAAAATAGAAATTCTTTCCTCAAACCAAAACTGAAATCAAATCTCCTCAAACCTGAATTCATCTTCAAAAGCTTGATTCTCAAATGCCTGAAACCATTTATTATACAACCTGTAACCCTTCTCAATGCCTGAAACCATTATTTCTTAAAACCTGGAATATCCAAAAGCCTGGCTTAATTCTCAAGTTCAAAAGATCTGTAACCATGTTCTTCAAGTCTGGATCCTTTCCAAGTACATGCATTATAATTTGAGACAGAAGCAAGTGTCAAAAGCTTTTCAAATCTTTTAAAGGAATCAAAGCAAAGTTTCTAAAGCAAGTTCCTGTTTTTAAAAAGAAATCAAGCAGTTCAGTTCAAAATTCCAGTTTCTCACTTCTCTGTCCACATTTAAAGGTGAGTAAACATCTTTTTCACAAGTTAAAATGAAATTAAATTGCTTTCGAATGATTTCTGAATGAAGTATATTTGCATGTTCATGTGTGTATACTGTTTGTATGTGAGAATTGAAGTATGTATGCCTGGGTTCATTGTTAATTGCTCTGTTATCTTCTATTTGAGTAATCTCTTCTTTTATAAGATCTTGAAACTATATATCTTGATTCCAGTAGTATGATATGAGATGTACTGAAATGATTTAGTGAATTTTGGTTTGCATGTTTATAAGTATGTAGATATAAAGATGTGCATGTCTGTTCATATAGATATCTCTGTTTTATCTAAGTACAGGCTTCATATTTTATTAGAAAAATCCATATCTTTGCATCCAATTGATTTCAGTCTAGGTTGTGTTAATGAAAAAGGTTTCTAACTATATACTTTAGAATTTAAAAATAGATTCAAGAATATATGATAAGTATTTAACTCGAAATTTAAAACTTACAGTAGAAATCAAAGAAATGGGTAAAATTCAAATATGTTAATTTAAATCTTTGATTCTATAATCTGATTTGTGTTTACAAATGATGAATTTAGAGAAAGGAATCATGAATTTTAAGATTGAAATAGTCGAGAACTTTTAAGATGAACAGAAAAGACATTTTCGTCATTTTCAGACGATCGGTGAGGCTGGGTTCATCGGGGTTGATGTCGAGGGTCGATTGGACGTTGTAGATGGTAGGAAAAATAGTAGATGATTTTATTCTATGCTGTGGTGGTCGTTCGATGGAATTTTAGGGTTTAATGTTGAATTTGGGCTTGATTGAAATCGCGATTTTTCCTGACGTCGTGGGTGAACTGGAGGCTATCGCGCATGGGGGAATGGAAGCGTGGGTTCGAGCTGGAGCTTTGGTCGAAGTCGTGGGGGTGCTGATGGTCAAGGGTGGTCGTACGAGATGGTTCTTGGCTGATGTGTTGTTCCAGTAGGTTGTCGAGATAGCTTATTTTCAATTTTCAATTTTGTTCGACGATCGGAGTTGTTGGGGTGTTCGAGGAGAAGATTAGTGACTCGTCGATGGCCGGAGCAATGATCGGAGGTGGTTGGTCGTGGTGTGCACGTGCACGAACGTTTATGTGTGTCAGTGGATATTAAGTTTGGGGAAGAAGAAGCTTACTCGAGTAGAGTCTCGGGGAAGAAAGGTTTTGGCTCGAGTTTTATCTGGGTCGTACGCGAGTGTTCAACGAAACTGTTAAGTTTTAACAGTTTTAAATTTTTTAAACAAACAAGTTTTTGAAATTCTCGGGAGGAACTCGCGTAGATAAGCTTTTGGCTCGGGTTTGTGATAGGGGGGGTACGCGAGATTTTTGGAATGAACTGTTAAGTTTATAACAGTATTAAAAATTAAAACTAAACTTTGTTTAAAAAGGAAGAATAAGAAGAAGATGTATTTGTTTGACTCAAATACATATGACTTAAAAACAAAGTAAAATATTTAAACTAGTTTTTAAAATTTAAATAAAAGTAAGTTTTAAAATTTCAAAAATCAAGTTAAATCAATTCTTGGAAATACATTTCTTTGAAATGGGAAGTTTGAATAAATTAAATTGTATGGTTATTAACTTAAATAATATTAAGTTAAATTTTAAGTTATTTTCAAATTTAATTTGAAAATAAGTAATTAATAAGGAAATGTATATTTTAATACTTAATTAAAGTTTGATAGTTAATGAGATAAATAAAGAGTGATTTAATAATTAGATTAGTTGATGGTTAAGAATAAGTAAATTAACAATTAAGTTTTCAAGTGTTTTATTCACTTGTAATTAAGAATTGTTAATAAATAATTAAGGATAAGTAATCAATGATTATTTATTCTAACTTAATTAATGATTTTAATTAAGTGAGTTAATTATTAAGATCAAATGCTTTTAAATGATAATATTTATCTTAAGGTTAATTAAGAATTTTTAATGAGTTAAATTAATTTAAGTTTAATTAATTAATTTAATTGACAAGGATTAATTAAAGTTAATTAAGGATTAATTAACTGTTATTAAAGGATTAATTAATTGTCATTAAAGATTGATTAATAGATAATTATGGATTAATTAATTTGTAATTAAGGTTGTTAATTAATAATTAAGTTTTATTAATTAATAATTAAGAGGTAATTAATTAGTTAATTAAGTTTAATTAATTAAAAATAAAAGTAATTAAGGATTGATTACTTTCTATTAAAGGATATTGATTAATAATTAAGGTTTATTAATTAATAGTTAAAGAATAATTAATCAAGGATTAATTAATTTGTTTAAAGGGTAATTAAGGATGAGTTACTCAGTTATGATTTAGGAATGAATGTGATTTATTTAAGTTAATTAATTTGTTAATTAATTAAGGATAGTCACTTGGTAATTAAGTATAATTACTTAATAAGATTGGATAAGAGTAATTACTTAGTTGATAATTGAATTACTGTATGTAATTAGTGTAATTAATCAAAAAGGATTTATAAAAGAAATTAAAGTAATTAAGAATAGTTAATTACTGTTAATGATTATTTAAGGTTGATTAATGAAAGTAATTAATTAATGTATGATTAATTAATGTAATTAATTAAGGAATAATGTAATTAATTAAAGTAATTAATTAAGGATCATTAATTAATATAATTAATGAGAGTAATTAAAGGTTAATTACTGTTAATGGTTAAGAATAATTAATTTGTGAAGTTAATTAAAGGATAATTACTTTATGTAATTAATAATTAATCAAGAGTGATTAATATTTAATGATTAATTAATTAAATGGATTGTAATTAATTAATGTTGATTAAGCAAGAATAGGAATTAATTCTTAAGTAATTAATTTAATTTAAGTTGATTAAATTAATTATAATAGAGATTAATAAATGGTTGCTTATGAATGATGGTTGAGTAGAATGTCTGATTTGGTTGATATCTATTGGATGATATACTATGATATTCTGTGATATGATATTGGATATATCTGTGATAAATGTGTGATATTTATCTATGTTAAATGCTGTGTGAATTCAAGTATTGAATTGAATTGAATTGTTTAAACCTTTAAACAACTTGGCCTTAAAAGATACGTTTTGGATTTCGATGAGACCGGGATCGGGTTTCCGTATACCGGATTTCCAGGTCTGGAGACCCGAATACCACATCGATCCAAATTAACGATAGGTCGTGAATCTCAAGTGAAGATGAAGATTCAGAGTGCAAGGGTTATTGTCGTTAACTCTGAGGGTGATTCCAAAACGAGTGTAACGAGATAATGCCTTCGGTTTCGTTCGAACCCGGAACGAACTTGTATGGATTGAATGCTTTCAGCACATCGTCAGGTGGACGATGAGCATTCTAAGTGAAGTGTTTTGATTAAAGGTAATCGTGACCTCAAGCCTCATCAAACCGGGAATGGCTAAAACAGGGGAGGTGCAGCAAGGTTTCGTGGGTAGCGCCCACTGAGAGTAAGGTCATCCCTGTCTAGATGTCCCTTTCTATTTCGACTTAGTGGTACGGTTGCAGTACACAACCGTGGGGTGATTTTATTCGGAATTATCCAGTAAGGGATGGTTCCGGCTTTGTGTTGCAGGGGAGCGGGCGTACTCCTCGGTACGGTGATCTAGGCCACGTACTGTGACGGGCGGTACCCCAGTAGCCCTGCCATTGTATGGAAATCCAACTTCCAATAAGTGCCGTACGTGTTAGTTGTGCCCAACTATGTTGGAACGTGAGATGTAAGCATTCCAGCTATTTCTGTATGATTACTTGAAAATCCTAGACCTATTATAATACAATCGAATTTCCTATCAAATGTTTTGGTTAGCGTAAGGTAAAAACTTACCCATGTTTATGTGTGGGAAGTCTTACGTGATACCTTTTGATTTCAAAGGTTTTGAAGTTAAGCAAGTTTAAACCGTTTACTCACACCAGACCCATGTCTGACCCAAGTGTTTATTTCTGTTTTATATAAACTCTTGGGTACTCAAATTTTTACGAGTAGCCAAGAGAGTCAGGTTTGCTTTGACGAGTTATCTGGAGGAGCAATGGAGCAGGAGGCTTCAGCGCTGTAGAGATATAGTAGTTCCGCTGTGTTGATCTCTGAGTCATTGTTATCTGTGTTGTATCTTTTATTGTAGAAACTAGACAGGTGTTTATAACTGTCTAGTATGGGTTGTATATGTTGTGTAACTCTGATAGTTGTTGTATATGAAACTAGGTAATAGTTTATGTTATTAATATAATTTGTTCGTTTCCGCTGTGAGTATTTGTGTTTGTTTCTTTTCTCTTCTTCTCTTTTCTACTTCTCACCCCTTTCTTTCTTATCAGCGATACGACTTTCTGGTCAATGAAAGCCGGGTCGTCACATTTGGTATCAGAGCCATTGGTTGAGTGAATACCTTGGCTCTGGAGTGGTGTCTATCTTGAGAGAGCGTATTTGTAATTTTTCTATATATAACTATATATATTTATTTCTACCTATTTGTTGGGTTACCTGTTCGGGTTTTCCAATATGAGTTCTAAAGGTAGATAAGGTAGTGGTGTGTAAACACGACTACAAATAGTTGGAGTTTGAATGTTTGAGGTTGGAAATATATCTGTCGAGACTGTAGACCGAATACCGTCTCGAGTAAACTTTGATATGATATAAGGATTTCTCTGATCTCTGAAGGAAACCTGTTAAGGTTCGGAGTCCATCATTGAAGTATAAGTTTGATCGCGCTCATGTGGGCGGATTTTTGAGAGTTTGGATCTGTTGGTTGAGCAGAAGCAAGTGATGGTATCTTGGGTAACTCAGGAAATTGTAGCTGTGTGATGAGACGCAGTGACTATGGATGTTCCCGAAGATGTTTTCTTTTGGAGCAAGTTTGAGGAAGTGTGTCTGCTTCGGTGATGCGGCTGAGTTCAGCAGGATGTTTGTGTTTGGTCTGAGGTCCGGGTTCTCTAGAAGCTTTGGATAAGGAGTCTTTGTCATCCGTATCAGCGGTGCAGCTCAAGTGTTTTGTGTTCCTGCTGGAAGATCTTTTGGCTTAGCAGTTTCGTAGAGTGGAGTTCAGAAGCTGCAGAGTAGATTCATTTTTCAAATGGATTGGTCAAGCATAGACTGTTCTGAAGGATTAAGAATGAACAATATTTTTGGATATTAGACTGGATAGAATCGCAAAAGTGACTTGCGATAATTGAGTATTCTCTTGGGAAATCTTTTGTTTGGGTGAGGCATCTCTAGAAGATGTAGGAGTTATAGAGTTGTCAGAGATTTTATGGGAAGTGTTGATCTAGTTTGTGTTCGAGTTCATAGACGACATCTAGATCAGAGTTGAGCAGCGAAAGCTTGGTAGTAGTTGTTCTAGAGTAGAAGCAACCGGAAGTTGCAGTGTTTGGATTAGAGGGTTCCTACAGGAAGTTTTTCAAGATCTGAGGCCAGATTGGCAGGTACATCTGTTTTGTCTCTTCCGGATAGGAGAAGTATTTGGAATCTACCGATGATTGTGGAGTAGAGTTTGAGTTCTGGATTTCTGTAAATCTTGAGAGGATCTGTTATTTGGTCCTGTTTATTTCGAGAAGCATCAGCGATGGTTGAGCTGATCAGGAAAGGATGAAGGCAACCCAGAATCGTCAAAAGAGTTATGTGGATTAGAGATGGAGATTTTAATTCGAAGTTGGGAATTCATTGTTATTTCTTCGATGAAAGGGAGCAAATAAGATTGGGTAAGACCAGGAAGATAGCTCCGAGTATATTAGATCTTTCTGAGTTTTTGTGAGGATAAGTGTTTTGGCTTCGGTATTGAATTACCAGTTTGGATTTAGTAGAGCAAGTAACCCAGTATCTGTATCAGGGAAACTCGGGATAATTTTAGGTAGTTTATCCGGATCTATGTTCGGATAGCTAGAATTGTTGTTTGTATGAATTGTTGCTTGGATGAAATTGTTTGTTTGGATGAATGGTTGTTTGTTTGATAGTGTATGGCTGATAAGTATGCTTGAATTGTTTTAAAATGGATTGAAATAAAATAAAAATTTGGATTATCTTTTGTTTTAAATTTCGAGGACGAAATTCTTTTAAGGGGGAAGGAATGTGATATCCCGGGATTTCGAGGAATTTAAAATGTGATAATCTCTAAATTTAAATTATTTAAATTGATAATATTAATATAAATAACCAAATAATATAATAATAAGATGTTTTAATTATGGTATAGATTGATTTGTAATAAGAATAATTGTTTAAATTATGTTATTTTATAAATTTGATTTTAATAGATTTATCATTTCTAAAATTAATAAGTATTGTTTAAATATATATATATATATTGTCTTGAGTTGTTTTTAAATGAAATAATTAAGTTCAAACTTAATAATGTGTTTATATAAAAATATAAATGTTAAGTTGATTTTAAATTGGATTTTTAAAGGTAAAATTTGAATTTGAATCTTTAAAAAAGGATAATTATTTTAATATAATTGGGTATAAAATATATGAACAAGACTTTTATTTAAAATAAGACTTTTGTTTTATTTTGTTTTCTTTAAAAAGAAATTTATTTATATAAATTTAGGAAGTGCTTATTTAATAATAAATAAATACAAAAGTTTATGTTTACACTTAAAAATGAATGAAATACATTGTATATGATTTTAGAATATAAATGAGTTTTATTGTTTTTCTTTTAAAGGTTTTATTTATTTATAATATAGAAAAGCATTTATTTAAAAAGATATGTATTTATCTATTTAGGAAATACATATAAAAGCTTTTTAAAACTCTTTTTAAAAATAATATAAAAAGATTAAGGACAAGTGTTAAATTTCTAAACATGTTAGTAATATGTGTAAGATCATTAAACAATGTAGAAGACATGTGTCATTTTCTTATCCTTTTTCTTTGATTTTTAATAAACCATAAAATTAAGTTATAAAAGCCTACCTTTCCATTTCTCTTTTCTTTTCTAATTTCATTTTCTTCAAAGACAAAACTAAACCCAGAAATATTCCAACCGAAATCATCTTCTCAAACTAAAATAGAAATTCTTTCCTCAAACCAAAACTGAAATCAAATCTCCTCAAACCTGAATTCATCTTCAAAAGCTTGATTCTCAAATGCCTGAAACCATTTATTATACAACCTGTAACCCTTCTCAATGCCTGAAACCATTATTTCTTAAAACCTGGAATATCCAAAAGCCTGGCTTAATTCTCAAGTTCAAAAGATCTGTAACCATGTTCTTCAAGTCTGGATCCTTTCCAAGTACATGCATTATAATTTGAGACAGAAGCAAGTGTCAAAAGCTTTTCAAATCTTTTAAAGGAATCAAAGCAAAGTTTCTAAAGCAAGTTCCTGTTTTTAAAAAGAAATCAAGCAGTTCAGTTCAAAATTCCAGTTTCTCACTTCTCTGTCCACATTTAAAGGTGAGTAAACATCTTTTTCACAAGTTAAAATGAAATTAAATTGCTTTCGAATGATTTCTGAATGAAGTATATTTGCATGTTCATGTGTGTATACTGTTTGTATGTGAGAATTGAAGTATGTATGCCTGGGTTCATTGTTAATTGCTCTGTTATCTTCTATTTGAGTAATCTCTTCTTTTATAAGATCTTGAAACTATATATCTTGATTCCAGTAGTATGATATGAGATGTACTGAAATGATTTAGTGAATTTTGGTTTGCATGTTTATAAGTATGTAGATATAAAGATGTGCATGTCTGTTCATATAGATATCTCTGTTTTATCTAAGTACAGGCTTCATATTTTATTAGAAAAATCCATATCTTTGCATCCAATTGATTTCAGTCTAGGTTGTGTTAATGAAAAAGGTTTCTAACTATATACTTTAGAATTTAAAAATAGATTCAAGAATATATGATAAGTATTTAACTCGAAATTTAAAACTTACAGTAGAAATCAAAGAAATGGGTAAAATTCAAATATGTTAATTTAAATCTTTGATTCTATAATCTGATTTGTGTTTACAAATGATGAATTTAGAGAAAGGAATCATGAATTTTAAGATTGAAATAGTCGAGAACTTTTAAGATGAACAGAAAAGACATTTTCGTCATTTTCAGACGATCGGTGAGGCTGGGTTCATCGGGGTTGATGTCGAGGGTCGATTGGACGTTGTAGATGGTAGGAAAAATAGTAGATGATTTTATTCTATGCTGTGGTGGTCGTTCGATGGAATTTTAGGGTTTAATGTTGAATTTGGGCTTGATTGAAATCGCGATTTTTCCTGACGTCGTGGGTGAACTGGAGGCTATCGCGCATGGGGGAATGGAAGCGTGGGTTCGAGCTGGAGCTTTGGTCGAAGTCGTGGGGGTGCTGATGGTCAAGGGTGGTCGTACGAGATGGTTCTTGGCTGATGTGTTGTTCCAGTAGGTTGTCGAGATAGCTTATTTTCAATTTTCAATTTTGTTCGACGATCGGAGTTGTTGGGGTGTTCGAGGAGAAGATTAGTGACTCGTCGATGGCCGGAGCAATGATCGGAGGTGGTTGGTCGTGGTGTGCACGTGCACGAACGTTTATGTGTGTCAGTGGATATTAAGTTTGGGGAAGAAGAAGCTTACTCGAGTAGAGTCTCGGGGAAGAAAGGTTTTGGCTCGAGTTTTATCTGGGTCGTACGCGAGTGTTGAACGAAACTGTTAAGTTTTAACAGTTTTAAATTTTTTAAACAAACAAGTTTTTGAAATTCTCGGGAGGAACTCGCGTAGATAAGCTTTTGGCTCGGGTTTGTGATAGGGGGGGTACGCGAGATTTTTGGAATGAACTGTTAAGTTTAAAACAGTATTAAAAATTAAAACTAAACTTTGTTTAAAAAGGAAGAATAAGAAGAAGATGTATTTGTTTGACTCAAATACATATGACTTAAAAACAAAGTAAAATATTTAAACTAGTTTTTAAAATTTAAATAAAAGTAAGTTTTAAAATTTCAAAAATCAAGTTAAATCAATTCTTGGAAATACATTTCTTTGAAATGGGAAGTTTGAATAAATTAAATTGTATGGTTATTAACTTAAATAATATTAAGTTAAATTTTAAGTTATTTTCAAATTTAATTTGAAAATAAGTAATTAATAAGGAAATGTATATTTTAATACTTAATTAAAGTTTGATAGTTAATGAGATAAATAAAGAGTGATTTAATAATTAGATTAGTTGATGGTTAAGAATAAGTAAATTAACAATTAAGTTTTCAAGTGTTTTATTCACTTGTAATTAAGAATTGTTAATAAATAATTAAGGATAAGTAATCAATGATTATTTATTCTAACTTAATTAATGATTTTAATTAAGTGAGTTAATTATTAAGATCAAATGCTTTTAAATGATAATATTTATCTTAAGGTTAATTAAGAATTTTTAATGAGTTAAATTAATTTAAGTTTAATTAATTAATTTAATTGACAAGGATTAATTAAAGTTAATTAAGGATTAATTAACTGTTATTAAAGGATTAATTAATTGTCATTAAAGATTGATTAATAGATAATTATGGATTAATTAATTTGTAATTAAGGTTGTTAATTAATAATTAAGTTTTATTAATTAATAATTAAGAGGTAATTAATTAGTTAATTAAGTTTAATTAATTAAAAATAAAAGTAATTAAGGATTGATTACTTTCTATTAAAGGATATTGATTAATAATTAAGGTTTATTAATTAATAGTTAAAGAATAATTAATCAAGGATTAATTAATTTGTTTAAAGGGTAATTAAGGATGAGTTACTCAGTTATGATTTAGGAATGAATGTGATTTATTTAAGTTAATTAATTTGTTAATTAATTAAGGATAGTCACTTGGTAATTAAGTATAATTACTTAATAAGATTGGATAAGAGTAATTACTTAGTTGATAATTGAATTACTGTATGTAATTAGTGTAATTAATCAAAAAGGATTTATAAAAGAAATTAAAGTAATTAAGAATAGTTAATTACTGTTAATGATTATTTAAGGTTGATTAATGAAAGTAATTAATTAATGTATGATTAATTAATGTAATTAATTAAGGAATAATGTAATTAATTAAAGTAATTAATTAAGGATCATTAATTAATATAATTAATGAGAGTAATTAAAGGTTAATTACTGTTAATGGTTAAGAATAATTAATTTGTGAAGTTAATTAAAGGATAATTACTTTATGTAATTAATAATTAATCAAGAGTGATTAATATTTAATGATTAATTAATTAAATGGATTGTAATTAATTAATGTTGATTAAGCAAGAATAGGAATTAATTCTTAAGTAATTAATTTAATTTAAGTTGATTAAATTAATTATAATAGAGATTAATAAATGGTTGCTTATGAATGATGGTTGAGTAGAATGTCTGATTTGGTTGATATCTATTGGATGATATACTATGATATTCTGTGATATGATATTGGATATATCTGTGATAAATGTGTGATATTTATCTATGTTAAATGCTGTGTGAATTCAAGTATTGAATTGAATTGAATTGTTTAAACCTTTAAACAACTTGGCCTTAAAAGATACGTTTTGGATTTCGATGAGACCGGGATCGGGTTTCCGTATACCGGATTTCCAGGTCTGGAGACCCGAATACCACATCGATCCAAATTAACGATAGGTCGTGAATCTCAAGTGAAGATGAAGATTCAGAGTGCAAGGGTTATTGTCGTTAACTCTGAGGGTGATTCCAAAACGAGTGTAACGAGATAATGCCTTCGGTTTCGTTCGAACCCGGAACGAACTTGTATGGATTGAATGCTTTCAGCACATCGTCAGGTGGACGATGAGCATTCTAAGTGAAGTGTTCTGATTAAAGGTAATCGTGACCTCAAGCCTCATCAAACCGGGAATGGCTAAAACAGGGGAGGTGCAGCAAGGTTTCGTGGGTAGCGCCCACTGAGAGTAAGGTCATCCCTGTCTAGATGTCCCTTTCTATTTCGACTTAGTGGTACGGTTGCAGTACACAACCGTGGGGTGATTTTATTCGGAATTATCCAGTAAGGGATGGTTCCGGCTTTGTGTTGCAGGGGAGCGGGCGTACTCCTCGGTACGGTGATCTAGGCCACGTACTGTGACGGGCGGTACCCCAGTAGCCCTGCCATTGTATGGAAATCCAACTTCCAATAAGTGCCGTACGTGTTAGTTGTGCCCAACTATGTTGGAACGTGAGATGTAAGCATTCCAGCTATTTCTGTATGATTACTTGAAAATCCTAGACCTATTATAATACAATCGAATTTCCTATCAAATGTTTTGGTTAGCGTAAGGTAAAAACTTACCCATGTTTATGTGTGGGAAGTCTTACGTGATACCTTTTGATTTCAAAGGTTTTGAAGTTAAGCAAGTTTAAACCGTTTACTCACACCAGACCCATGTCTGACCCAAGTGTTTATTTCTGTTTTATATAAACTCTTGGGTACTCAAATTTTTACGAGTAGCCAAGAGAGTCAGGTTTGCTTTGACGAGTTATCTGGAGGAGCAATGGAGCAGGAGGCTTCAGCGCTGTAGAGATATAGTAGTTCCGCTGTGTTGATCTCTGAGTCATTGTTATCTGTGTTGTATCTTTTATTGTAGAAACTAGACAGGTGTTTATAACTGTCTAGTATGGGTTGTATATGTTGTGTAACTCTGATAGTTGTTGTATATGAAACTAGGTAATAGTTTATGTTATTAATATAATTTGTTCGTTTCCGCTGTGAGTATTTGTGTTTGTTTCTTTTCTCTTCTTCTCTTTTCTACTTCTCACCCCTTTCTTTCTTATCAGCGATACGACTTTCTGGTCAATGAAAGCCGGGTCGTCACACATTATTAAATTCCAGCATACATAGGTATACAATCAATTCCGTTATCACTTATTGGAAGTTGGATTTCCATACAATGGCAGGGCTACCGGGGTACCACCCGTCACAGTATGTGGCCTAGATCACCGTACCGAGGATCACGCCCAATCCCCTGCAACACAAAGCCGGAACCATCCCTTACTGGATAATTTCGAATAAAATCACCCCACGGTTGTGTACATCAACCGCACCACTAAGCCGAAAGTAGAAAAGGACATCTAGACAGGGATGACCTTACTCTCAGTGGGAGCTACCCACAAAGCCTTGCTGCACCTCCCCTGTTTTAGCCATTCCCGGTTGATGAGGCTTGAGGTCACGATTACCTTTAATCAGAACACATCACTTAGAATGCTCATCGTCCACCTGACGATGTGCTGAAAGCATTCAATCCATACAAGTTCGTTCTGGGTTCGAACGAAACCGAAGGCATTATCTCGTTACACTCGTTTTGGAATCACCCTCAGAGTTAACGACAATAACCCTTGCACTCTGAATCTTCATCTTCACTTGAGATTCACGACCTAACGTTAATTTGGATCGATGTGGTATTCGGATGTCCCAATCTGGAAACCCGATCCCGGTCTCATCGAAATCCAAAACCGTATCTTTTAAGGCCAAGTTGTTTAAAAGTTTAAACAATTCAATTCAATTTAATACTTGAATTCACACAACATTTAACACAGATAAATATCACACATTTATCACAGATATATCCAATATCATATCACAGAATATCATAGCATATCATCCAATAGATATCAACCAAATCAAACATTCTACTCAAATAATCATCCATAAGAAACCATTTATTAATCCAGATTATAATCAATTTAATCAACTTAAATTAAATTAATTACTTAAGAATTAATTCCTAACCTTGCTTAATCAATCATTAATTAATTACAACCTTTTAATTAATTAATCATTAAATATTAATCACTCTTGATTAATTATTCATTAATTACATAAAGTAATTATCCTTTAATTAATTTCCCAAATTAATTATCCTTAATCATTTACAGTAATTAACCTTTAATTATTCTCATTAATTATAATAATTAATGATCCTTAATTAATTTCTTTAATTAATTAATTAACTATAATTAATTACATTATTCCTTAATTAATCACATTAATTAATCATGCATTAATTAATTACTTTCATTTATCAACCTTAAATAATCATCAACAGTAATTAACTATTCTTAATTACTTTAATTTCTTTTATAAATCCTTTTTGATTAATTACACCAATTACATACAGTAATTCAATTATCAATTACTTATACCAAGTAATTACACTTAACCAATCTTATTAAGTAATTATACTTAATCAATTATCGAGTGACTATCTTTAATTAATTATCAAATTAATTAACTTAAATTAATCACATTCATTTCCTAAATCATATCTGAGTAATTCATCCTTAATTACCCTTTAAACAATTTAATTAATCCCTAATTACAGATTAATTATTCATTAACTATTAATTAATAAACCTTAATTATTAATCAATATCTTTTTATACAAAGTAATCAATCATTAATTACTTTTATAATTAATTAATTAACCTTAATTAACTAATTAATTACCTCTTAATTATTAATTAATAAAACTTAATTATTAATTAACAACCTTAATTACAAATTAATTAATCCATAATTACCTATTAATTAATCTTTAATGACAATTAACTAACCTTAATAACAGTTAATTAACCCTTAATTAACTTTAATTATAAATTAATAATTTCTTAATTATTAATTAAGAAAACTTAATTATTACTTAATAAAAATTTATTAAGTACTTCTTAATTACTAGTTTAATTAACCTTAACCATTTAATTAATCCTTATCAATAATTAATTAAATAAATAAATTAATCTAAATTTCTTAATTAAATTAATTAATTCAACTCATTTAAAAATCTTAATTAATCTTAAGATAAAACATTATCATTAAACATTTGATCTTAGTAATTAACTTACTTAATTAAATCATTAATTAAGTTTTTAAATAAATAATCATTAATTACTTATCCTTAATTATTTATTAACAATCCTTAATTACAAGTGAATAAAACACTTGAAAACTTAATTGTTAATTTACTTATCCTTAATCATCAACTAATTTAATTTAATAAATCATTCTTTATTTATTCCATTATTATTAAACTTAAATTAAGTTTTAAGACAAACCATTTCCTTATTAATTACCTTATTTTCAAATTAAATTTGAAAATAACTTAATATATTTAAGTTAAATAAATCATACAACTTTAATTTATTCAAACTATTCATTTCAAATAAATGGATTTCAAGACAATTTGTTTAACTTGATTATTTAAAATTTAAAAACTTACTTTTATTTTAAATTTAAAAACTGGTTAACATTATCTTTGGGTTTAACTCATATATACTTGAACAAACAAATACATCTTCCCTTTTCTTCATTTTAAAACAGAGGCTAGTTTTAATTTTAAAAACTGTTTGAATTATAACAGTTTACTTAAAAAAAACTCGCGTACAACCCGGAAACAAACCCGAGCCAAAAGGCTTCTTCCCCGATACTCACTTCGAGAAAAAACTCACGAACCCAAAACCAGACAACTGATACACTGACACCCATCCTCGTTCACGTGCACGTGCACAGCCAACCGTGGCGATTCCGACTAACTTACCGGCCTCCAACATATCGACAACGACTTCGCCAATTTATCCCTATAACTGAGATCGAAGAAATTTGCCAAAATCAAATTCGAGCAATTCGCCATGAACTGGAAACCATCTGTTGATCAATTAAACAGTTCGCTCCTCCACCCACGTTCACCAGAGATTACGCCGCTCCACCCAGAATCACGTCACGACTCAACACAACGAATCCTCTTGGTGCGATCGATTGAATCGCGGTGACGATGACGAAACTTCCACGCGAATACCACAAACCAAAAGCAGAACCAAAACCCTAGTTCGCCTAACTACGATCACTACGGCCATCAATAAAATACAGGTCTATTTTTCCGATGCTCCCTGACCATCCACCATTCTCCAGACCAAATTTCAACCAACTCGAACACCTTGATCACCAGAAAACTCTCAATAACCCAAATCTGATCAACATCGAAATGCTCACTTGATCCCAAACTATAAAATTTAATTTAACTTTCTAAAATCATAATTTTAGATGGTGATTATGATTATATAAGTGAATCAAAAAGTTATGATACTTCAGATTTACCTGTTTATAAGTTTCACTGTGTTTTCTTTATTTCCAGAAATAATACAAACTTATTTCACTAAAAATAAATTTTAGATCTTAGTTTATGTTTAAATATACAAAATTTGTTTGTACATCATATCCTAAAGAAAATCAGGGAAAGAGATCTAATAATTTTATCAGATATAATATCCTGATTCACAAGAACAGAACAACAGTTTGATATAAACACACACACACTTTTCTATATACATATATACATTCATTCAGCTTTAGAACATTCACACACACATATATTCAAACATACAGTACAATTTTACTTCAAACATTTACCACATGCATAAATTTTAAAACTATTTTAAACTTTTAGTTTACTCACCTATTAAAGATGAACAGAGCATATTAACAATTTAAATCAGACATACACACTTAAATTCTCACATGCATACAGAGTATATACATATAAATAAACATGCAAAGATACTTCATTTTAGGAATCATTCGAAAGCAAGTTTATATCTATTTTAGCTTTTGCAAAAGAATTGTTTACTCACCTATTAAAGATGAACAGAGAAACCGGAAGCCTTTTGGACTGTACTTGCTTTTGATTTCTTTTAAAACTGAAAAGCTTGTTTTGAAACTTGAAAACCATGAACTCTGGAATTTGTAAGCTTTGAAAACATGCATGCACTTGGAAATGATTCAGACTTGAAGAAAAATGGTTACAGATCTTTGGTTTGGAGAAGATTTCAGTTTGATCATTTGATTATGGTCTTGAGATGAAAAGATTACAGGGTTTTGGTAGATTACAAGTTTTGATATCCAGGTTTTTGAATTTGAGAAGTGTTTGCAGGGTTTCAGGTTGTAAATTTGAGAATTAAACTTTTTGAAGATGAATTCAGGTTTGAGATGAATTTCAGTTTGGATTCTTGAGTTGGGAATGATTTCGGTTTGAAATGTTTTTCAGTTTGAACATTTTTCTGGTTTTGGTTTTTCTTTGTTTTGAAAATGAGATTAGAAAAAGAAAGGAAATGGAGATGTAGGCTTTTATAAACTTAATTTATGGTTTATTAAAAATCAAGGAAAATGATAATAAAATGACACTTGTCACACAAAATTCTTATTATGTTAACACATGTATTTTACATGTGTATAAAATTAACACTTGTAATTATTTATTTTATATTATTTTTAAAAAGAGTTTAAAAGCTTTTATATTAATTTCTTAATTAATAAATTCATTTCTTAATTATAAATGCTTTTCTATATTATAAATAAATGGAAACTTTTAAAAGAAAAGAAAATAAAAACTCATTATATCCTAATAAAATCATATACAATATATTTAATTCATTTTTTAAGTGTAAATATATCTTTTGTATTTACTATTAAATAAACACTTCCTAAATTTATACATATAAATTTCTTTAAGGAAAACAAAATAAAACAAAAATCTTATTTTAAATAAAAGTCTTGTTCATATATTTCATATCAAAATATATTAAAATAATTATCTTTTAAAGATTCAAATTTAAATCCAGATTCAAATTCAAATTTTACTTTTTAAAATCCAATTTAAAAATCAACTCAACATTTATATTTAAATAAACACATAATTAAGTTTGAAATTGATTATTTCATTTAAAAACTACTCAAGACCCATATATATATTTTAAACAATACTTATTAAATCTGAAAATGATAAGTCTATTTAAAATCAAATTTATAAAATAACACAATTAAATAATTATCTTATTACAAATCAATCTATACCATAATTAAAACATCATATCATTATTATATGGTTATTCATATTTGAAAATAACAAATTTTACCAATTTTAAATAATTTAAATTTAGAGATTATCACATTTTAAATTCCTAGAAATCCCGGGATATCACATTTTGTGTTAAACAGAATTGATGTTTTAATGGAAATAAAATATCATTTTGGGAAAACCAAATTGAACGTTTTCATTTTTATAGTAAGTAATTTTATTTATTATGCATAGATATAAAAACTAAATGCATACAAATTTGAATATTATTTGAGTTAATGAAGTTAATTTGGTTACGTTTCACAAATTGAATTTCAAAAAGGTTGTGCAATGTACATGGTCCATTCATTTCTTTTGTTATTAATTGTTGCATGTTTTGAGACGTATAAAAATAAACTTTCATTTTAACCAAGAATGATTTTGGATAAAAAAAATTGAATTTTAGAATAATACACACACACACACACACACACACATTAATATTCAAACTTTTAAATATATCAGAGGATTCATGGTTTTGTAAATATTGTGGAATCAATTAGAAATTACCTTTTATTAACAGTTGTACATTAATTACATAAGTTCATATATTTTTTTTTTACATTTTATATATAGTTAAAACTTGTAAATTGGTTAAATTAATGTGACCGTTATAATCATTATAAAAGTAAAGTAAATCATTTTTATAGTGCCCAGATAGATATATATATATTCATTAAATAATGAAATTGGTTTGAGTAACGTAAATAAATATATAGATTGATTGGTTGATTAATTGATTGATTGATTGTTAATTGATTGATTTTGTTAATGTAGTATGCAAATATATTGACATAAAACGAATGTTTTAATATGAAATTAAATTATGTAAATATGTGTATATTTGGAATTATTGATATGAATTAATTGGAGTAAGTTTTGGAATTTGGACCCCAAAGGTTTGTTTATAGGTTATAGGTGGCCTCTTCATTTGCTTTACATTGTTATCACCTCACATTCTCTCTCTTCCGTTTTCAAGTTCTTAACGTAGTCTCCACTTGTGCATCCATTTAATTATTAGTGTAACATCCCGGAAATTTTCGACTTTCGAAAATTCAACATCGATACTCGCTTTATCGACTGCCGAGAAATCGAATGCCGGAAACCCGAAAAGTTATGGTTTTAAGAAAGAAGAAAAAGGTAGAAGAAGAAGATAGAAGAAAAAGAAAGAAGAACAACAACAGAGCAAGAGAACAGCAACAGAAACAGAACAATATCAGAATCTTACACATCGCAGCGGAACAATATATAATAGATAAATCAGTAATCTTTAAAACGAAGAACTATATCATTTTATACATACATCAATCATCAGAGTCAATATACAACAATGGACAGTTATATAACTTGTCCTCATACAGAATACACAGCGGAATAAATAATATCAGATACAAATACTACGTCTCGTCATCCAGCTTATCTCCAAGCTCCAGAATATCCAGAATATCCTGATAATATAACTCTAGGCTGCCCGTGTGGAAATTGGTGGGCACCCAGAGTTTAGAAGGGAAACAATAAACTCCGAGTCAGTCATGGTGACTGGTGTGAGATCGTAAAACAGTTATTTATCTTTAAAATAAATAGCAGAGAATTTTAAAGTCAATTCGCAATGCTTTTGGAAAATGAAACTACCATAAGACCTCCCGCCACACACACAATGCAAACGCAGACTTGGAGGAGATTTCTTCTTATGATAGTCAAAGATGCTTACTACGCAAAAATCAAATTCTTTTGATATTATTATTAGTGCATAGTGTAGAAAACATTTCGAAAGTAGAATATAAATCTTAGCCAGCATAGGTACCATTATAGTATGCTTGCTATAGCTACCATATTAAATGGCAGGTTCTACAACTAAAACCGTACAAGGCTCGTATTGTTTCTTTGGATTTCCAACAAATGGTCAGGCAAAGGAACTTCCTATCCACGATGGGTACGTCCCTGGAATAGACGACCCGAGAACCTAACCGGATCTCTGCCAACACAAGGCCGGGTTACCTCTGCAAAAATAGGTAACTACTGACACGCGTATGCCATCCCCCGATCGTCATCGATCTTCCCGAGGATCCCCGATTTCCAACAAACCACATAGTAAAAATAATGCAGTAACCACAGAGGTTAAGTATCTGGGCTCCATACCATGATACCACCTTTATCCAGAAGGAATGACATACACTAAGGGGCGCTACTCCCTAGAACCTTGCCGCATCCTTCCTGTTTCGACCATTTCCGGGGTGTGAGGCTCGACGAAGTCTCGTCCACAAAGCTACGCTTTCTCAAAAAGCCCTGCTTCGGGTCAAACAAAATGATCAACCTATGATCACAAAGATATAAGATCAAACAAATGATCATATCACAAATGATCAAACACTGATCATTTCACAGCAACACTCAGTATGCCACGTTACCAAATTGGGATATATCGCTGATAAATTTCAACTACATAACCTCTGAGCTCGTACGTCTCAGAGAAGGGTGTTAAGCTAAGAGAATAAATTCTCCGCCACCAACAGAAATGTATTTGAAAGAAATCAGCTTTATATCTCAAATTGTAACGTCAGACACACAATCCATACAAGTCTGTTCCGGGATCGAACAGAACCGAAGGCACTTCTCACGAAGCCCTTGCATATCCGGATAATTTTCAATCACGTCAGGACTTCCCGTCACTAAGGGTGATAAAACCTCTAAATCGAAGATCAGTCGATGTAGAGTAACTCGACGGTAATCCTTCCGTTTTCAAAAATATCCGGTCTTCAACACCGGTCTTCAAATGCAATTCATAACGACGTATCACATATTCGGAATGGGTTATACGACCCCATGGTCCTTTCCCGGCTAACCCGAATAGTGAGCGATTATTCAAAAATAAGTGTGGCATTCAAATTCATCCAATTCACAACAAATACCTATCTAAAGGTAATTATTGATAGTCGGTTATTTAACTATCAATAAAGATGCGCAACATCATCAGATTCCAAATAATTTTCCAAATTATTTTATCTTCCAAAATATCTTACTAGATATATAATTTTTCCACACTTCAAAAATAAATCAACGTTTATTTTTAAAACGAATTCCCATTCCTTTATAAATTCCATATTGAATTTATATTTCAAAATATCTTCTGATATACGATTTTCAAATCGTTTTTCAATATTCAATTTCAATTTATCTTTTACAAAGATAAATTCTCAAAACGTTCATTTCATTTGGAAAAGCATTTCCATACTTATTTAAAAATAAGTGTTTCACAAATCTATTCATTTTTAACACTTGAAAATATTCGATATACTTAAATCAAATTAAGTATATATTCATTCTTTAAGGAAATCATAAATTTCAACATCTATTTGAGTCAAAACGAATGTTGCGTAAAACATCGTTACGACGATTCGAAATCACTAGTATAGGGATTCGGATTTAGATAGATATATAAATCCCAATACTACATCAAAACATTTCCTTTCGGAAATCATTTACTATAACAACAGTGTTATAGTCCATCATTTCCTTAAATTTCTCGAAAACGTCTATTTCAACAAGAACTGTTGAAACCTATGATTTCGATATTTCACACGTTTTAAAACATCTTTTAAAACAATCACTTCATTTCAAATATCGCTTTCCCGAAACATATCCATTTTATTTAATAATATATTCACTGTCCAAAATCGTGAATATACTTCAATAATTATATTTCAATCTTTTCTACACGTTTTATTCCAAGAATTATCCACTATCCAAAATCGTGGATAAAATTTCCTTAATAACTTCTATATTACATTCATCAAATTTGATTGATTTCAAATTCATAAAACAACGTTTATAAATTCACCTTTATATTTTCTAACAACTTCGATTTACAAAATTTCCTTTTATTGACTTCTAAATTTACTTATCAAAATAAGTGATTTCAGATTTATAAACAACGTTTATAAATCACATTTATACTTCATAACAACTTCAACTTAGGAAATCATTTCATTTGGCAATTTCTATTTATATCCCAATTACGTGCAAAAATCTAATTTATAAGTAAATTACTTATAAATCGTTTATTCTACAACATTTATTCCCTTTATAACTTTACGTTATAAATCTATTAATTTCATTCACTTATGAAATCCTTTTATACCTCTTTTCAACACTTATAAAAATTCGTTTTATAAGTCCAATATTTTTATTAATAAAATATCCATTTTATAAATCTTCCTATACAACTCGTTTATAGTTATTCAAAAATCCCAGCTTAAACCATTTTATAAATAAATCGACTTTTATTTCAAAAATCACCTTACGGTCATAATTCACAAAAATCTTAACTTTTATAACTTCAAAATTCTAGACGTTTCTCTTTCTGAAATAAATCAATTCAAAAAAAATCGATAAACGCCTATTTTTCAAAAATCACTTTAAAATCCTTTTTAAAATAAAAGTCGTTATTTTTACATTTCAAAACTGAATCCGATGATGCAACAACACCAATCAGTCCATCACAACAGTCAATATCATATATCATCATATGATAACAGAATATACATCAATATCTGTAAATAAATAACTACGGGTGAGGAATCCAGTTGGATCCCTCCAACCTGTTTCCCTGCATCCAAAAACGTCAGCACAATACCAATTTCGCTCCAGTACGGAATTATCGCGGTATATAGGTTTTTATAAATCCGCTTACTAACGGCGCAATAGGGTCTCATCCGCTATACGAGGCGGGAAATCAATCAATCCAATATATACATATGCCAATATGTATATACTGCTATATATATAGATATATCCTATCATATCTAATATCAACAATCCAAACAGTCAATCATCAATCAATAACTGTAAATAATTCCATATTCAATTTGAGTGAGAAAATCTCACCTTGATTTTAAATTCCGATTCCAGCGTTTATTTTCGAATAAAATTAAACGACGTTTAATTTTACCCAAAAATTTCCTTGACTCCAATCGACTCCAAATCAGTTGCATCGCGAAGTGCTCGATAAAACGAAGCCAACGCTTTTCGTTTCGTTCCATTCCGACCTCGCAGCAAAAAGATATTACATTTTAAAGTTTACACGATTTATATAAATAAATTTACATCTTTTATTTAATTATTTATTTGCCCAAACTCACATCTGCCGTTCATTTTAGCAAAAGAAAATCTGGACCGTGATTCTCATCTTCCCTCCCACGCAACTCCCAGGTTTGAATTCACGAACGAGAAACCCATATACGCGACCGACTTCATCACATCGCGAGCCACCCCACTCGACTAAAATTTGATCAGAGACCACCATTTCGCTGTCCATCGCGAGTATCACCCACGGCCAGAGAGCGGTCGAGCTCGGTGGTCCCCAGCGTGCGCAAAACGAGGTAGAACGGTCACCAAACGCGGCTCTCCTGTGCCTCCATCGTCGCGCCTATGACGATCACAACCGTACGAAATCGAAGTCCTCGCGAATCTCTACAATATTGTAGTTAATCATATCTTCAATTGATTTGTGGATTTGAAGTAATTGAGGGAGGAAGGAGATGAATTGCTGGCCGTTCAGCAATGTTGGTGGCGGCTCTGAAATAAAACCCTAGGCTCGGTCTTCTTATTGCAAAATGAAGAATATAGGTCCTTATATAGAAAATTGCCCAATTTACTATTCATCGAAATTTTCCGAACTCCGATTCGAGCGTGCCGGCTGACGTTCGTAAGGTTTACCCCGCGTTCCGAACGCAATGGAATAGGTTTCGGAAGCTAATTCGATCGTATGTGTGAGATATGGCAATAAACGATCAAATTAAATTAAATCGATTTAAAACGATTTCGAGGCGTTTCAATTTGTACCGGACAAATGGTAAATCCAAAAATTACGAAATTTGAAATCTTACAATAATATCACATTACGGATCCGATGAAACTGGTTTCGTCGAAATCCGAGACCGTTTGAAAAATGACTATTTTAACTCGACGATTTAAAATTAAAACGATATCGATGCGTTTCGAGTTGCCATGGTCAAACGACAACTCCGATTGATACGAAAATTGAAATCCGATAATAACTAACTATTACGGATCCAACGGAACTGGTCTCGTCCAATTCTGAGACTGTCCGAAAATTGGCTATTTTTCAGTCGATAATTAAATATTAAAATATTCAATTTTCACAATTTAACTCCAAATTCAATTTTAAAAGTTCTAAAATATTCTATAACTCCAGTATGATTTAATATAATTTTACAAATCATTTTCAATCATATTAACTCGATTTTCAATTATTTCTGGAATTTCACTATTTAACTATTGATTTAATTATCCAATTAAATCCAATATTCGAAAAATAAATCATTCGACTTCTAAATTCCATTTATTAATATTTAAAATCAATTAAATATTCGAATTTTAATTATCAAAAATTCTGGGTCGTTACAGACTTCCCCCCTTAAAAGAATTTCGTCCTCGAAATTACAAGTCAGGAAGAAAGGTCCTTAACTCGTCTACTATTTTCTCAAATTCAAATAGTTTTATCAATTTTCCAAAACAAATCTTTCTACTAAAGATTCGTTATTATTCATACTAAATTTTCAACTTCAACTATAAGTTCAAACAACATTGTTTACTTTCAATTCAAATTCAAGTTTAAATTCAAATTTTAACTTCAAAATTTTCTCAAAAATTTTCTAACGCCTTAAATTTTCAGAAAATTTCGCCAGCGTCTCCTTTGCGCGGCTAACATGAAACGACTACAAAACGTCCCTACGGACTCTCGGATTTCAAAAAGAAAAGAAAAAGCCAAGCGGCTAGACAAGAAATCATCAAAAACTCATATCGAAATTCAAATACTTACCTTTTGTCGAGCAATTCAAATTATCTTCGAAATTATATTCCAATTCCTTTATACCTGTATATCCTACTAGCCATAATATCTAGTTACATATATTCAAACCATTTTGTACATTCAATTACAAAATTTTCAATATAACTGCTTATATCATCTTTAAATTCACTATTGAAGTTACATATTCAATTTCGTTCAATTTTACATTTCAATTTTCATTTGAATTCAATTCACAATTTCAATTCAATTTGAATTCAATTTATCTTCAATTCTGAAATATTGAATTTTATCTTTCAATTTTAGCTGATTCGTATCACTAATTTTTTCACTTAGTTTTGCTTACTAATTTTCTTATTTCAATACTTCACTTTGTTTATTACAAATCATATTCAATTCAGTCTTACTTACTTACAAATTCGAAATGAATTTCAGCATTCAATTTGATTCAACACCTTTCAATTAGCTTTAATGAATTTACACTTACATTCATTCTTCCATATCAATTTACTTCCATTAGATTGATTAACATCCAATACATTTATTTATTCAATTGCTAGTTCACTTAACATTTCAAGTTGAATTTCACTTATATAACTCAAGTTCATATTCATTTCGGTAATAAATTTTGATACCCAAAATCAAATTCATTCATCATTTCTTAAGTTATATTCCCATTTAAACATCATTTATTTCACTTACATTTTCTCATTTTATAAGTTATACAACTTATATTCAACCTTTCAAAACCATTGTTGAAAACAATTCAATTTATCCTTTGAATTTTCCAAAACAAAAATCCAAATTTTCAAACAACTTTCATTTAAAACAATTTAGCAGCAATTCCTCTTTTGGAAACCCGAAAATGAACACCAACGATGCCGCGGTCATCATCGAAGTTATTTTCCAGCGACCGACAAGAGTTTAGAGCTTTTCATTTCTCCAAAATACTTTTCAAAACCTTCGAAATCCATTTTCAAATCAAAAAGGAATTAAACTTTCCAAATCTCCAAAATTTTCAAATTCTTTTCAAAACATTTCCAAATACTTCTCTGGAATTCCGTTTCAATTATAAGTTACATTTATAATTTACATTCTTAAATTTCATTCGTATGTGAATTAATTTCTTAACTTTGGAGTAACGATTTCAGTTTCTTATTCAGTTTCAATAGTAATGATAACATTTCAATATCATCACTTTCCTAACAACCAAACATCCATATATTATGATAATTCATAGAAAATTATTTCCTTTATATACAAAAATAGTTTTGGGTAAAATTATTTCATTTACCCCATTTAAAACAATACTGTGCCGAATTGTTCTATACAAGTGTTTAGAGATCCCTATCGATAGAGTTGTACGGACAATACCGACCAGAATCCATATACCACTCAACAAACCAATCATCACAATATAAAACAATTTTATATTAACTAACAAATACGCACTCGTATCTATTATTACACTCAACTCATTCTAGAGTACTACTGACTCTATCTCTAATGAGTAACACCCAACAGAGCAGGGTTGTCGCTTAACCATATGCTCTGATACCACTTGTAACATCCCGGAAATTTTCGACTTTCGAAAATTCAACATCGATACTCGCTTTATCGACTGCCGAGAAATCGAATGCCGGAAACCCGAAAAGTTATGGTTTTAAGAAAGAAGAAAAAGGTAGAAGAAGAAGATAGAAGAAAAAGAAAGAAGAACAACAACAGAGCAAGAGAACAGCAACAGAAACAGAACAATATCAGAATCTTACACATCGCAGCGGAACAATATATAATAGATAAATCAGTAATCTTTAAAACGAAGAACTATATCATTTTATACATACATCAATCATCAGAGTCAATATACAACAATGGACAGTTATATAACTTGTCCTCATACAGAATACACAGCGGAATAAATAATATCAGATACAAATACTACGTCTCGTCATCCAGCTTATCTCCAAGCTCCAGAATATCCAGAATATCCTGATAATATAACTCTAGGCTGCCCGTGTGGAAATTGGTGGGCACCCAGAGTTTAGAAGGGAAACAATAAACTCCGAGTCAGTCATGGTGACTGGTGTGAGATCGTAAAACAGTTATTTATCTTTAAAATAAATAGCAGAGAATTTTAAAGTCAATTCGCAATGCTTTTGGAAAATGAAACTACCATAAGACCTCCCGCCACACACACAATGCAAACGCAGACTTGGAGGAGATTTCTTCTTATGATAGTCAAAGATGCTTACTACGCAAAAATCAAATTCTTTTGATATTATTATTAGTGCATAGTGTAGAAAACATTTCGAAAGTAGAATATAAATCTTAGCCAGCATAGGTACCATTATAGTATGCTTGCTATAGCTACCATATTAAATGGCAGGTTCTACAACTAAAACCGTACAAGGCTCGTATTGTTTCTTTGGATTTCCAACAAATGGTCAGGCAAAGGAACTTCCTATCCACGATGGGTACGTCCCTGGAATAGACGACCCGAGAACCTAACCGGATCTCTGCTAACACAAGGCCGGGTTACCTCTGCAAAAATAGGTAACTACTGACACGCGTATGCCATCCCCCGATCGTCATCGATCTTCCCGAGGATCCCCGATTTCCAACAAACCACATAGTAAAAATAATGCAGTAACCACAGAGGTTAAGTATCTGGGCTCCATACCATGATACCACCTTTATCCAGAAGGAATGACATACACTAAGGGGCGCTACTCCCTAGAACCTTGCCGCATCCTTCCTGTTTCGACCATTTCCGGGGTGTGAGGCTCGACGAAGTCTCGTCCACAAAGCTACGCTTTCTCAAAAAGCCCTGCTTCGGGTCAAACAAAATGATCAACCTATGATCACAAAGATATAAGATCAAACAAATGATCATATCACAAATGATCAAACACTGATCATTTCACAGCAACACTCAGTATGCCACGTTACCAAATTGGGATATATCGCTGATAAATTTCAACTACATAACCTCTGAGCTCGTACGTCTCAGAGAAGGGTGTTAAGCTAAGAGAATAAATTCTCCGCCACCAACAGAAATGTATTTGAAAGAAATCAGCTTTATATCTCAAATTGTAACGTCAGACACACAATCCATACAAGTCTGTTCCGGGATCGAACAGAACCGAAGGCACTTCTCACGAAGCCCTTGCATATCCGGATAATTTTCAATCACGTCAGGACTTCCCGTCACTAAGGGTGATAAAACCTCTAAATCGAAGATCAGTCGATGTAGAGTAACTCGACGGTAATCCTTCCGTTTTCAAAAATATCCGGTCTTCAACACCGGTCTTCAAATGCAATTCATAACGACGTATCACATATTCGGAATGGGTTATACGACCCCATGGTCCTTTCCCGGCTAACCCGAATAGTGAGCGATTATTCAAAAATAAGTGTGGCATTCAAATTCATCCAATTCACAACAAATACCTATCTAAAGGTAATTATTGATAGTCGGTTATTTAACTATCAATAAAGATGCGCAACATCATCAGATTCCAAATAATTTTCCAAATTATTTTATCTTCCAAAATATCTTACTAGATATATAATTTTTCCACACTTCAAAAATAAATCAACGTTTATTTTTAAAACGAATTCCCATTCCTTTATAAATTCCATATTGAATTTATATTTCAAAATATCTTCTGATATACGATTTTCAAATCGTTTTTCAATATTCAATTTCAATTTATCTTTTACAAAGATAAATTCTCAAAACGTTCATTTCATTTGGAAAAGCATTTCCATACTTATTTAAAAATAAGTGTTTCACAAATCTATTCATTTTTAACACTTGAAAATATTCGATATACTTAAATCAAATTAAGTATATATTCATTCTTTAAGGAAATCATAAATTTCAACATCTATTTGAGTCAAAACGAATGTTGCGTAAAACATCGTTACGACGACTCGAAATCACTAGTATAGGGATTCAGATTTAGATAGATATATAAATTCCAATACTACATCAAAACATTTCCTTTCGGAAATCATTTACTATAACAACAGTGTTATAGTCCATCATTTCCTTAAATTTCTCGAAAACGTCTATTTCAACAAGAACTGTTGAAACCTATGATTTCGATATTTCACACGTTTTAAAACATCTTTTAAAACAATCACTTCATTTCAAATATCGCTTTCCCGAAACATATCCATTTTATTTAATAATATATTCACTGTCCAAAATCGTGAATATACTTCAATAATTATATTTCAATCTTTTCTACACGTTTTATTCCAAGAATTATCCACTATCCAAAATCGTGGATAAAATTTCCTTAATAACTTCTATATTACATTCATCAAATTTGATTGATTTCAAATTCATAAAACAACGTTTATAAATTCACCTTTATATTTTCTAACAACTTCGATTTACAAAATTTCCTTTTATTGACTTCTAAATTTACTTATCAAAATAAGTGATTTCAGATTTATAAACAACGTTTATAAATCACATTTATACTTCATAACAACTTCAACTTAGGAAATCATTTCATTTGGCAATTTCTATTTATATCCCAATTACGTGCAAAAATCTAATTTATAAGTAAATTACTTATAAATCGTTTATTCTACAACATTTATTCCCTTTATAACTTTACGTTATAAATCTATTAATTTCATTCACTTATGAAATCCTTTTATACTTCTTTTCAACACTTATAAAAATTCGTTTTATAAGTCCAATATTTTTATTAATAAAATATCCATTTTATAAATCTTCCTATACAACTCGTTTATAGTTATTCAAAAATCCCAGCTTAAACCATTTTATAAATAAATCGACTTTTATTTCAAAAATCACCTTACGGTCATAATTCACAAAAATCTTAACTTTTATAACTTCAAAATTCTAGACGTTTCTCTTTCTGAAATAAATCAATTCAAAAAAAATCGATAAACGCCTATTTTTCAAAAATCACTTTAAAATCCTTTTTAAAATAAAAGTCGTTATTTTTACATTTCAAAACTGAATCCGATGATGCAACAACACCAATCAGTCCATCACAACAGTCAATATCATATATCATCATATGATAACAGAATATACATCAATATCTGTAAATAAATAACTACGGGTGAGGAATCCAGTTGGATCCCTCCAACCTGTTTCCCTGCATCCAAAAACGTCAGCACAATACCAATTCCGCTCCAGTACGGAATTATCGCGGTATATAGGTTTTTATAAATCCGCTTACTAACGGCGCAATAGGGTCTCATCCGCTATACGAGGCGGGAAATCAATCAATCCAATATATACATATGCCAATATGTATATACTGCTATATATATAGATATATCCTATCATATCTAATATCAACAATCCAAACAGTCAATCATCAATCAATAACTGTAAATAATTCCACATTCAATTTGAGTGAGAAAATCTCACCTTGATTTTAAATTCCGATTCCAGCGTTTATTTTCGAATAAAATTAAACGACGTTTAATTTTACCCAAAAATTTCCTTGACTCCAATCGACTCCAAATCAGTTGCATCGCGAAGTGCTCGATAAAACGAAGCCAACGCTTTTCGTTTCGTTCCATTCCGACCTCGCAGCAAAAAGATATTACATTTTAAAGTTTACACGATTTATATAAATAAATTTACATCTTTTATTTAATTATTTATTTGCCCAAACTCACATCTGCCGTTCATTTTAGCAAAAGAAAATCTGGACCGTGATTCTCATCTTCCCTCCCACGCAACTCCCAGGTTTGAATTCACGAACGAGAAACCCATATACGCGACCGACTTCATCACATCGCGAGCCACCCCACTCGACTAAAATTTGATCAGAGACCACCATTTCGCTGTCCATCGCGAGTATCACCCACGGCCAGAGAGCGGTCGAGCTCGGTGGTCCCCAGCGTGCGCAAAACGAGGTAGAACGGTCACCAAACGCGGCTCTCCTGTGCCTCCATCGTCGCGCCTATGACGATCACAACCGTACGAAATCGAAGTCCTCGCGAATCTCTACAATATTGTAGTTAATCATATCTTCAATTGATTTGTGGATTTGAAGTAATTGAGGGAGGAAGGAGATGAATTGCTGGCCGTTCAGCAATGTTGGTGGCGGCTCTGAAATAAAACCCTAGGCTCGGTCTTCTTATTGCAAAATGAAGAATATAGGTCCTTATATAGAAAATTGCCCAATTTACTATTCATCGAAATTTTCCGAACTCCGATTCGAGCGTGCCGGCTGACGTTCGTAAGGTTTACCCCGCGTTCCGAACGCAATGGAATAGGTTTCGGAAGCTAATTCGATCGTATGTGTGAGATATGGCAATAAACGATCAAATTAAATTAAATCGATTTAAAACGATTTCGAGGCGTTTCAATTTGTACCGGACAAATGGTAAATCCAAAAATTACGAAATTTGAAATCTTACAATAATATCACATTACGGATCCGATGAAACTGGTTTCGTCGAAATCCGAGACCGTTTGAAAAATGACTATTTTAACTCGACGATTTAAAATTAAAACGATATCGATGCGTTTCGAGTTGCCACGGTCAAACGACAACTCCGATTGATACGAAAATTGAAATCCGATAATAACTAACTATTACGGATCCAACGGAACTGGTCTCGTCCAATTCTGAGACTGTCCGAAAATTGGCTATTTTTCAGTCGATAATTAAATATTAAAATATTCAATTTTCACAATTTAACTCCAAATTCAATTTTAAAAGTTCTAAAATATTCTATAACTCCAGTATGATTTAATATAATTTTACAAATCATTTTCAATCATATTAACTCGATTTTCAATTATTTCTGGAATTTCACTATTTAACTATTGATTTAATTATCCAATTAAATCCAATATTCGAAAAATAAATCATTCGACTTCTAAATTCCATTTATTAATATTTAAAATCAATTAAATATTCGAATTTTAATTATCAAAAATTCTGGGTCGTTACAATTAGCCTACTCATTCGTTTCTTATTAATTAGTAATAACCTCATTTGATTTATTTCTAATTAATAATTGCCTCATTCTTTTCATTTGTTTCTCCTTTATTTGTTTGCTCTTTTCAAATGCTTTACCTGAAGTTTTTCTTTTCTTTTCTATTTTTCCGTTTTTAATATGAACATCAAATTAATATTCATGTCATCTAATTAGCATTTACTATTCTCCGTTTCTGAAGTTTATTTTACTTATGCATCATTAGTTCTTGTAGCTTCCTTTCATTGGCAATTCTTTCTCCTGAAACTTCATATTTAAAACGGAAGATTTATTTTTATCTTTATTGATATATTTATTCCTTTACTTCACCTCTTTCAATACTACCATTTTAAGACTATTCATATTTTTACTTTATTTCAATTCCTAGTTTGTTTATATATACTCTATTAGCTTTTCATTTGTTTCCATCATCATTTCTTTAGCCTCATTTCATTTTTCAAATCTCATCTTTTGTAGCTTCATTTCTCCAATCAAACTTCCATCTCATTTTTTTTTCCTCTCTTCATTTTCTTCCTTCTTCATTTTTTTCTTCTTCTTCAAATCTCCTTCTTCTCTTTTTTTTTTCTTTCAAAGCTTTTTCTTATTCTTATTCTTCAAATCTTCTTCTTCTTTTAAAGCTTCTTTTTTTAGCTTCGTTTTCTTTTTCAATTCTTCATCTTCCTTGAATTTTTTTTCTTCTTTTCCAAACATTCTTCTTTTTCCAAATTCTTTTCTTCAAATTCAGACCTATACAAACTTCTCTGTCTCTTCCAAAAAAATTCTGTAAAAAAAGAAGAAGATTAAAATAGCAAGGAAATAAATCAATAGGAGGAAGTAGTAGCAGATCCAAACCCGACTAAGAAAGGGAAATCCATAAGGTGAGTGTTTAAACCCACTCACGAAATACTAAAATTTTATTGCAAATTAAACCAGGTCATATAGTGATAAAGTTTTGATTGTTGGTTTGGAATTTTTATTGGTATTTAGTTTGAATAGCTAAATTCCAATATGTGATGACTAATAATTACTATGACATGTTATTGAATTGGTTGATTTTTTGAATTGATTGATTTGAATGTTGATTGTATGATGTGATGGATGCTATTGTGATTGAATGTGTATTTGTTCATTTATTTTGATATATCCTTGTTATCACCCTATAGTTTATTATAATCATATAAATTTTCATATTGATTATTTGAGCACTGAATAAAGATATAAAACGGATGAATTTCATGTATTTACATGAGAGGAAAAAAAAACTTGTATGTTTAGATTTACCATTTGAACCATAAAAATGATTTTGGGAAATAAACTGTCGTTACCTTATTTGGAAGTTTCCAAAATTAAATTTTGAAACATTGGGAAGTTTCCATAAAATTGAATGTTGAAACTTTGAAACATATTTATAAATCAAATCTCTTGAACTATGAAATTTAATTGGGAATTGTTCTGTAAATTTGTAAGATACTAGAATGGATCTATTGTGAAATCTATTGTATTTTGAATATGGAAACAATAACATTTCCAGAAATTTGAACCTTCAAAAATGTAGTTATTTGCATACCTTATTACATCAAATTTTGATTTAGTTTGCATAAGAATTTTAGTTCTGACTCGAGTGTTTTGTATTTTCCTTTACGCTCGGGTCAGCCTGAGTATTTTCAGTGTATTGAAGACCATTTTATTTTGGAGGATGAAGACGGAGATGATTCTACTGTTTATTATAATTATTCCACTACATCATGTGTTCCACTACATTAATTTTTTTATTTCTGATGTATGTATAACTCTGATTTGAATTGTAAAAGTGTAATCAAATGATATTTATAAAACAGCTTCATGAACTGTTTATTTGATCATTATATTTTGTCTTTCCGTTGCGAGATTCTGTGTTTTGTTTTTTTCTTTTCTTTTATTTTCTTATTTACCCCATTAACTATCCTCCATTATAAATGGTTTGAGTCTGACATGTATGGTTTATTGTCGATTTGAACCGTCCAAAAAGGGTGGGTCGTTACACTTGCAAAACAAAAGATATGAAAATTTAGAAGATGTAATTGTTGAACATTTTGTTAACTAAGTTGAATAAGATAAATTTGTATAACATTCAATTACATTCTTAAAACATATTTATAACTTACCAGTAATGTTTAGAAATAGTTGTAATGTTAAATAGGAATATGTGATAGAATATTATACAAGTAAAACCTAAGTAATGAAAGTGTTCAAATGGAATTATTTCTATAAATAAGAGTTTTGATGTACATGAAATGTTATAAACTTCAGTTAATGTTTTGAAATGCTTAACAAGTTAAATTGAATAGATAAATGTAAGTACTATTTAAGTAGATAATTTTAAACCTAAGAAGATGTTGAAATGATTCACTAATAGATTTAATATTTATTATTCATAAGTAGATGTAATATTAAATGATACTGTATGTGAAGAAATGAATGCAAATTAAAAAGTTAAGAAACTTAAGTTGAAATGATTCATGAATGAATATTAATATTAATCAATCTATATAAATAACAAATGTTAAATAAACTGCAATGGAATGCATGTAATACTTAAATAATGAATTCATTGATTATTTTAAATACTGAATGGAAAATAACTTGTGTAAGTAAATGAATGTAAATTAATGGAAAGATGAAATTGTATGAATGAATGAAAATAAATAAAAAGTAATAATGTGAAAAGAAACCAATCGAATAAAGTTGAATAGTATGTGAATTTTGTATTGTTGGCAAATGGGAAGTGGGGAGAGGATACTTCAAATTGTTTAAGGTTGTATGGATAATCTATTAAGTTATTACCTAAGGCTGTTGAGTGTATGGTACACTTAGTGGTTTATTTATCAACCTCATACGATTAAAAGCTTCTGAACCTGAACAGACCATTAGTTTTGATTGTTATGGATGTACGATTGATTCCATTGGTGTATATAATGGTTGTATTGTTTTGTTTGCATATGTTCTGTATTGATTTGCTTTTGTTACTAATTGAAAACAGCTAAACATTTCCCTTTTACATAATTCTCACTGTTTTGGATTATATAAATGAAATACAGGTTTATGGAAGCAATAGCTACTGCTTTTGGTTTCATAAATAAAGTTTGTTGCTCGACAAATAGGTACGTTTTCGGATTACAGTTTTATAATGATATTATATTGTTTTCCCATGGTTTAGGATGTTTATTTTGAAATATGATATATATATTGAAATTATTGATATTATTATTTTCCTGGATCTATCAGTACAAAGGAGACTTTGCCAAAAAAATTCGTGAATTTTAGGCTTAGAAAATTTTATGGAAGTGAAAATATTTTCAAACTTTTATTAAACTCGAATATGAAGATTTAATTATTTATAAATTTATTATTTGAAATATATATATATATATATATATATATATTAGTTTCTTAATTCTTCCTTTTCCCTTTTCGAGGACAAAAAGTTTTGAGTGGGAGAGAGTGTAACGACCCATATTTTTTCGATAATCAAAAATAGTAATTTAATTAAGATTTTGCAGTTTAATATTGTAAGAAATTAACAATTTATGATTTATTAAAGAGAAAAATTTTGAATGTAATTTGATAATGTTAATTTAAAGTAATTGAAAACTATTTTAATGTAATTCTAAGCAACTGAAATAATTGTAAAGTTAATTTGGTGATAATTGTAAATAAGGAAATAAATTAAATGTTGAATTAAATGGTGAGATTATATGTAATCAATTGAAATGAATATGAAATTAGTGATGTGTAAGTAATATAACGTTTATTTGTAAATAATAAATTTATAAATACGATTAAAGTATTTAAAAGTAACAATGGTTATTTATCATATCATTATTTAATTTTGTTTGGAATTAAATTGGAAATCAATGTGAATTTAATATAATTAAATATTGCGTTAATATGAATTACGATGATAACCATAGAATATTGATGTAATAAAACGTAAACCAATGTTAATTATATCCGTAAGGTGATAGTTAATTGAATAATAAGATGTAAATCAAAATAAATGAATTATTAGAATTTAAATTATAATTAATGTATTTATTGCAATTGCCATTGAAAGCTGTAATTAGTGCAATATTTAACTGAATTTGACATAGGAAATTTGTTTTAAAATGATCTTAAATCTCTAGGTAATAAAAAATGATGAAAATTGCTAACCATTTAATTTGAATTTGAAAAGTGATTTAACCAAATTAATAATAATTTATTTAATTAACATGAAAATGGCCATTTTGGCCATTGTCTTGGATTTTGATGAAACCAGTTTCATCGGATCCGTAATAGTGAATTATTGTAGGATTTCAAGTTTCGTACCGATCGGACTTGTCGTTTGATCGTGGAGGCTCGAAACGCATAGAAATCAATTTAATGAATTCAATTAAAATAATCCAATTTTAAAAGATAACTTCTGTATACAATGGAATTTGGGTTTGAATCTAGTTCCATTGAGTTTAAAAATATCGAAAACCTATATTTTATTATATTGGATGACCCACTTTCGTTTCAGATATGAAACGGGCTTTTCGAGTAGTTATTATCGTTTCGGACCAATTCGATATGTTCATTCATTCTTATCCGGATCTGTCATATAAATAGATTTTGTTTCTAACCCTAGTGGCCTCTATTTTCTTATTTCTGTACGTATCTGTCTATTCAATCTATCTGCTTCTTCCTCCTTCCCAATGGCTACAAAACCAAAACCCTAAATTCAATTTCAAATTCAAATCGAAATTCAAACTCTCCAAACTATATCGAATTATATATCGTTGGAAAGCTCTCAACGAGCGCAATCTACTATAGAAATTTGTTTTTCAATTAGATGCATCATTTGACCTGAAATCGAGGATGAACCTTGGCCGTCCATTTCTAGGGTTTACGATCCAACGTTGGATCGTCGATCGTTTGACGATCGAGAGGCGGCGTTGGGAAGAGGGTGTGGAACAGGTCTTGGAGATGTTGTTTGTTGGTCATAATTTGGTCGAGAATTGCCAGAATTTGCATTCATACGTGCGGCGGTGGCGGAGCAAACGGAGCAGGCGGAGCTCGGCACGTGGGCAAAGGGAGCTCTGTCGGTGATGGGGAAACTCGCAGCGCCATCAAATCTGATGGAAGATGTACGTGGGTGGCGTGAAAATTTAAGGAACGGCGGCAGCTTCAGCTTGTCTTCATGCACGAGGGTCGAACGAGATGGGTGGTAGGGTTTGCGCATTGACTGGGCATGTTATGTTGTTTTTATTTAATTAATTATTATATTCAATTATTCAATCGTTATAACGATCATAACTTGTTTATGCGAGCTCGGATTCACGCGCGGTTTTCTCCGTTGCGATCATATCGAAATTCCATACATTATGGAATTATTTGGTTGGATTCTGAGACCGTTCAATTTTAGGCCTTTATTTGGATTTTAAATCGTCCAAAAATCAAAGGTGAGTGTTTTAACGCACTCACAACTACTAAATCACCCTAGGTTAGTTAAATTAAATTTATGTTGTGATTAGAAATTGACTGATTGTTGTTTGGTATATTTAAATTGCCATTCTAGTTAAATCTGAATTTTATTGAATTTAATTGCCGTTTAATTTAATATTGAATTTACATTGCCAGTTAAATACTATTAATGATAACCAGTTAATTGTTGTTATTTATTGGTTGATTTGAATGATTATTGTGATGGATGTTTAATTGTTGATATTTGGCTAATTGGATGTATGTTTATTATATGTTGTTATCACACTGCAAGTTCCCTTAGTTATTGTTAGGAAAATCACTATAGGTTGAAATGATACATACCCGAATGGACTTATAGATTAGGGAAAAATCGTTATGGGTTGAAATGATAAACTTGAGTGATTTTATGGATTTTGAATTTTAACTCGGGATTGCGGGTTGAAATGATATATACCCGTAAATTTAAATTTATTGCGGATTGAAATGATATATCCGTATCACTTGACCATAAGGTAGAAAATTATACACGGACATTGGATTGGTTAAATTAAATGATTTTAAATCCTTAATTTTTGAATCCAGTTAAATGATATTTTGAAATAAAAATTAGATTTATATAAACTGAATTACTTCCAAAATCCAAGCTTTAAAATGTTGAAATTGAAATTGGTTTAAATGAATTGTTTGAAGAACTAAATTGGTTTTAAAGTTCATTTTTGGAATATAAATGAAATTTATCAAAACTGAATTATTGTAAACATTTGAATATTAAAACTTTGAACTCTATTGAATTTTAAGTGGTTTAAATTTGTAAGTTCAAACTTGGATTTGAAATCGATACAAATAGAAATGGTTTTATGAGAATTTGAATTGAAAGGTTAAATTTGAGTTTGTTGATTTGGAATCTGAATATGGTCTAGATTTGTTGAAATGAGAGAAACAGTTTGATTTGATATTATTTTCAAATTAATTATTTTCATGTAAACTGTTTAAAAATCTATTATATTTAAAATTCCAGATTTTAAGATTCCCAAACTATTTAATATATAAACCATTTCCAATAATCAAACCATTTTATATTAAACCATTTTAACTGTTTTAAATTCCTTAAACTATTTAAACTATATTTAAACTATTCTAAACTATTAAAAACTATTTTAAACTATTAAAAATTATTTTTAAACTATTTTAAACTATTAAAAAATATTTTAAACTATCTTAAACTATTATAAACTATTTTAATATATAACCTATTTTAATATATAAACTATTTCTAATATATAAACTATTTAAATCTATAACCTATTTTTAAACATATAAACTCTTTTCAATGTATAAATATTCCAATATATAAATTACTTTCAATATTCAAACTGTTAGAGTTGGAACTGTTATATTTAGATTTAATTGGTTTAAAAGGCAATATTTTGATATGATGGTTTAACCTATTTTAGTGGTTATGACTTTGAAACGTATATGATTTGAAGTAAATAACGATTTCAAAGTGAATAAGATTTTGTAGTAAATTATGATTTTGAAAGTGATATGATTTTTGAAGTGAATATGATATTTTGATATGAAGTATGAACTGTTTGAAATGTAAAAGAACCAACCGATGTGAAATAAGCGTTTGGTTGTTAAAGAGACTGGGATCGGATATTGTCATACTCTCTACCAATACCGAAAACCACTTTAACAACTGTGCACATGGTGGAGAATCCAGAACGAAGTAGGATGGTTTGGTGAATGATTCTATATGAGGTATGAAGGTAGCCCTAACCCCCTCGAGTCAACTTGATGTGACTAAAACAGGAGCCACGCCGGGCCAAGTGGGGTCACACCCTCTATCGGGCACATTTCTTCGATATCATGTTATTACTTTGTTATTAATTTAGTGGCCACCCTCCGATTTATTTTGGGAGTGTGTTCCGAGGTGGGCGGTAATAGCTGCTATGCGTTACCCCCAGTCCGGATCCGCAAAACGATAGTATCCTACCCTGGAAATTGCCTCGCGTGCCTTGTCATATGCCTTATCGTGCCTACTACGAGTTTGGTTTGTACCGTACCTATGGAGTGCTCACTGAGTAAACCACCAGTTTGGTGGAGCTTACAGTATCTATATAGACTATGGGAATATATAAAAATGTGTTAAGGGGGATATGGGTAACGCCTTAACGCTATTTTAATACTTTACTTTACTGTAGACATATTATTATAGCGTATTGTACTATGTATGTAGATAGTTTAACGGATCCTTAGGAGATGAAATCCCGAACATCTCTTAAGTTATTGCATGCACATTATACACTGGATAGGAGATGTAAAATCCCGTAAACATCTCTGAAGCCGTTACACTCATATTTATTTACCGTTGATTTAACTTACATAAGATCTTTTAGTTTTGACTCGAGTGTTTTGTCTTTTCATTACACTAGGGTCAACTAAGCATTTCAGTGTTGAAGACTTTATTTCTGGAGGACGAAGACGGATATTTGTATGTTATTTATTTTATATATATTCCACTGCATTATTTATTTATTTCTGCTGTATGTGTAACTCTAATTTATATTGTAAAAGTGCAATCAAATATTATTTGTAAAACAGCTTCATGAACTATTTATTTGGTTATTATATTTTGTCATTCTGCTGTGAGATTCTGTGTTTTATTTTTGTTTTTTTATTCTTTTCTCTTCATTCCTTATTTACCTCATAACAATCCTCCCTTTTGAATGGCTTGAGTCCGACATGTGTGGTTTATTGTCAATTTAAACCGTCCAAAAAGGTGGGTCGTTACATTTTTGTACTTAGTTGCCAAAATGTCAAATTATGTCTCTTAAAGCATCTTTTAGTATATACATGTATATACTTACATACTATGTATATATCAATATGTTGTAACTAATTTACATTCTTAACCATTTAAATGTTGTTTCAAATATAAACAAGGTTCACAACATTTCAAACAACTTTTATACGATGAAATGTCAAAAATTCAGAAATCAATTTCCAGTCACATTTTCGATTTTTCTTCGAACTAAATATTTTTGTAAACTAATTTTGAAAACTATTTTATCTTCAATATTTATTATTTAAAGAATTTTTATTTTAATTATAAAACCTATTATTTAAATATATAAATTAATTAAATATTCAAAAATTAATGTGATGAAATTCCGAGTCGTTACACTTTCCTCCTTAAAAGAATTTCATCCCCGAAATTTACCACTATTCTATCCCAGAAAACAGACTATCCTAGAAATACCTAACACATTAATCAGATGTAACTTATCTAGCAAAAACTAGTATGATATAAATCTATATGCAACAAAATTTAGATAATACATTGAAATAAAATATTGCGCATCCAATCATATAAAAAGGTAAATTTAGAACTAAATGCCCGGCTCTTATATTCAAAAATTTATTTTCAAATTTCTTCCAAAAAGAAATGTATTAAAACCAAAAAAAATTGAATAGGAGGGGGTCCTCCTAGCTAAACATGTAAAACTCCATAATCAAAACAACATGGAGCATTCGGTGGTATTCCGGTTCCTCCAAATACAACAACTAGAGTGAACAATTATTATCTCTTTCCCGAAAAAAAAATCGAAAATCACATTTTCAAAAGCACCGGGATTTAAGTCCTAATAAGCAATAATTCAAAAACCTTGGTTTATAATTTTTTTTAACTTTATAAACTGTGGTACATTAGACCACACAATCAATCAACCAAGTTCAATTAAATCAAATCAACCAAATTCCGTAAAGGAATACACTAACACTATCAATAATTCAAATTCCATAAGAAAAAATCTAACACTCAACATTATTTAAAATGTCAAAAGTTTAACAACAAACTCCTAACTTAGGTCCAAAACTTTCTTGGTGCCCAAATATAGATAATTATCTAAGCGTACCATGACTTGCTCATTAGCCTTTGGTTATTGCTTAGAAGATTAATATCCAAACTTACTCGGACAAAATTGAAAGTTATACTATAAAATTATTGGTTTCTTGACTACACAAATCTTTCTAAATCACATAAATTTGCATTTAATATTTTATTTAATACCAATATTGTTTACGAATTATTTCATAAATTTTCATCTAAGTTTAAAAATATTTTACAAAGTCATTTCTTTATAAAACAACAAATAATAACGTATTCCATTTTATTTACTTGTATAATACCCTTCTAAATCCTAAGAGTATATACAAAACACAAAATTTATTTTGCTTTTCACAATTTAGGTGAAGATCAAATCAAAATTTGGGTCTTTTAAAATTGAGTCAACCTCTCGACCTCTTTAACTTAGAGTGTTAAGATGGACAATGTTTATGGGTTGACTCAAAATAACAAATAGTTTGCACTACTTACATGTTTTAAACAAAAGCTACGGCATTAATAAAATAATGTCTATTAAAACCTTCCTACCTTTTCACATTAAGGTGTTATAATGAATCATGTTCATGGATTGACCCAATAACACCAATTAGTTTACATTGCTTAGATACTTAAATAATATCTATCGTTTTGATAAAACAACGTTATCAAAACTTTCATATCTAACCTAACCAATTTAAATCAGTGTTAAATTAAATCGTATATTATTTATGGTTAAAAATTCATTTATCAAAACAATCTCTTGCCAAAAATACTTTTTTATTTTGGAAATTAATTCCCTTTTAGGGAATTTAAAAATTAAATACCCAATTATATATTTCAAAACTCATCTTTAAAAGCATATTACATTTTTTTTATGAAATAACTTCAAACAATTTGTTTATTAAAACTCACTTTGGGTTCGTTCAGATTTGAATTCATTTCGATCACACAATGATAAGGAGAATAATTTATTAAGTACTCCATAACATTTGCCTAAGCAGCTTCTAATGTCACTTAGAAGATTATTCAGATTACCACAAAACTAACCGAAATGTTTTCCTCCGAGTTATTCAAAGAAACAACATTCTACTTAAAATTTCTTTTCCTAAATATTTATACTTTAGAAATATCTCCAAATAATATCTCTATTACTTTTCTCAAAATCTTTCGAAATCATTTTAAATAATTTCGGAATTTAAATTTTCCAAAAAAAATTTAAATTTTATTTGGAAAGACAAATTTATAATACTAAGTGTATCAAAACAACGGCCAAAACAAATGTCATTTTAAACATCAGTTACTAAAATCCTAAAACAATTTACACTTAGCTTTATTTATAAACAATTCCTTTTAAAGGATTTACTCATTTATAAACATCATTTATAAATTTAAAACAATATTAATCATTGTAACAACCCGGGATTTGCATTACCAATTAATAAATAAAAGTTAGGATTTTATTTATTTTAATGAAGCATAAAAGGATTTGGAATAACAAAATTTATTTGAAAAAGGCTATTTTAATTAAATGTGAAATATGGGATTTTAAAATGAGGATAAAATGTTATTTTTGAAAAGTTAAATATTTTAGGAGAGGATTTAAAATGGGTTTGAATAAGAAAAGTGAGTTTTATAAACATATATGAACACTTAGAAATTTTTTGAAAACATGGAAATAACTCTCTTCATATTGGGTTATTAAACCTTACCCAATAACCCACCCTAAACTTCCTCTATAAATTATCTCAAACTCTCCTAACCTCATTCATCAAAACCCTAATCAAAACCCTAACCATTTCCTAAAGCTTTCATAACAAAAATGGCCTCCATCTTCATCTCCTTCTAGTTTTAGCTTATGCAAGTCATTCTATGCAAAGGTAATGCAAATACCCACCTCAAATCCATTTTTATATCTTTCTTATTTCTGAAATTGATTTGGTAACACATGTTTTATGTATTTTTTTGATCTTATAGCCTCCTAATCATCTTTTGCTAACTTGGGTTGATGCTATAGTAGTCTTTGTTGCTTTCTAGAGAGGTATATTGCTAAAAACCTCTTCTAATATGTGTTTAATCATCTTTTGATTTTGATAATCAGTTAGTAACACATTTTTTTATGTAACATGTGAATCATAGCTCTTTGATCATCTTTGCTTTCATTTCGGGGTGTGCACATAAGGTACTTGTAATATATGCTAGCTAAAATTATAATTAGTTTATTACTATTAGTAAATTAGGCATATCTCATTCATCTTAAATCGAAATTAAGATTTTCTTGAAGTTCTGGAAAGCCTATTCTGTAGCCTATAACTTTTATGTTATGTGCTTTGCCTACTTTTGAGGTTTGAATGGTCGAAATCATGCTTGTTTGTCGCTGACCTGACAACAAACTACAGGGTTGATAAAATAAAAACCTGAAATTGATTTGGTCATAAGTTACTCGTTTCTTATCCAAATCTAATAATTTTGGATGTTCTGGAAAGCTTAGATTTAGAGCTAAAACTTTCATGTTTTGAGTTTCATGAAATTTCGAAGATAATTTGGTCAAAACTGTTCATTCTTACCACTGTCCCGAGAGCACAACGACAGTGATATAAAATTTAGATCTGAGAATTGTTTTAGTCATAGAATTTTCATCTCTGATCAGAATTTGATGATCTTGCTCATTCCGGAAAGCTTAGAAACTAAGCTACAACTTTCATTTTATTCATTTTTCCTGAATT
Organism: Allium fistulosum; assembly: GCA_030737815.1. Classification (NCBI taxonomy): domain Eukaryota; kingdom Viridiplantae; phylum Streptophyta; class Magnoliopsida; order Asparagales; family Amaryllidaceae; genus Allium; species Allium fistulosum. The sequence goes on along the minus strand of CM060901.1, from coordinate 445,286,167 downwards.
TGAAGTTTACTATTCCAAAATTGTGGTTTTTCATCTCTGGCCAGTTAGTGCATAGCTATAGGCCTTAGTCTCTTTTCTCCCGTTGTTTTCAGCGTGAACCCCGACTTTGCGACGCCATCTCAGGCTCGTCCTTTGTCGGATTTCATCGTTTTTGGTCTCGTTAAAAAGATGAGATCGAGATCTTTAACCATGCAAAGTTTGGTTTAGATCTGGGTGCATTAGATACTTCGTTTCTATTGCCAAAGTAGCACCCAGAAACTGTTTTACAATAGTGATCATTTTCAGTTATCGTCGGACCAACTTTGAAACATTGTCGTTTCTTCGTTTCAAGTCGAAAACGAACGATTCTTGTTGCATATCAAAGTAGGAGTACTTTACTACGCTCCTGCAAATTTTCATCAAGATCTGAGTTCATGTGACCCTTCGACCATGTCGTCGAAGTGGGACCTTTAAACTGTTTTGACACAGTAAAGTTTTATTATTTTTGTCCGACTTTGAGACAATGCCGTTTCTTCGTTTCAAGTCGGAATTTCCCGATTCTTTTTGAAGTTTGGAGCAGGGATGTTGGACTATATGTCTACCAATTTTCATGCCATTCAGATTCAGTTTGCTAGTCCGAATAATTTTCCGAACTTGGGTTTGCGTCATTTTTGGACTATTTTCCAACACTTAGAATATTTTCAGTGATTTTCTGGTTTCATTGATTTCTTTGAGATTTGTCTCTAGATTTCATACACGGGTTTTATGAATCATTTTCAAAAGATTTTTCACTCCTAAATGGTTTTCGAAATTATTATATAATATTATTTTTAATTATTAAATTAATTACTCCATAATAGGAGATTTTTCAAAAGCCGTTTTAAAGTGATTTCAAAATCAATTATAAATCCGTTTCGCACCATTATTTTCTATAATAAAAACCTCACACTCACTTTTTAGTACGTCGAGCGAAGTGGAAAGGTGCTTAAACGGTTAGGAAATCTCCGGCCTATGGAACCGTGTGTATTTTCTTTCCGGTTAATCCCCGACCTATTCGATTGATCGTTTTGACATTTGGGTCTAGTTTACCGATGATACGAGGTGGACTTTTTATTGTTTGGAGTGTGAGCTTGCTATTGGTTAAGAAACCGTTTAGTGCGAACGTGGGGTATGGGACTCATTGTTAACACTTTACGGGTTCCTCTCCAAGAAGTTAGTGACACATTAGCCTCTGGGCGGCCAGTACTGGACCTCTGGGTCACCACGCCTCTGGGCAACCGTTTCTGGACACCTGCTCTATGGAGCAGTTTATTTTTCGTCATGCGTCTCTGGGACTTTATCCTTCTGGGAAGGATCTTGCCGTCTCGCGCGTTCCGCATCTGTGCGAGTGATCGATCACAACTCTACAGTACTTGGCAACAACGACTCTGGTCGGTGCACGTGCAATATTGGTATTATTTGATGATTTTTATATCCATTCGAGTACCGCCATTCGATGTTGGTTCTATGGAACCATACGATGTAAGTGCGATTACCTTGTGGATTCATAGTGTCTCTGGACACTGCTTTTCAGTGTTGGATTTCATTGACTTTTCAGTATATCCCAATTGCTCTTTGGAGCATCGATCTTTGCTTGGGCATTGATTACAGACTCTGGTCACTCTTGGGATTATTGCCTATGGGCATCTTTTTATAGCTTTGGCTACGCCGATGATATGAGGCGATTTTATTTATTCTACACTTTGGTGTTGATTTCACTTTGGAGATTTTTATTGTTTATTGATGATTAGGGATCGTCATTATATTCATGTGGTTCATAATATACTTCTCTTTGGATAAGTAATGTTTTATTTATGTACCGCATTACTATATATCTCAGTTATTACTGATTGTTTAGCTAGCTTGACCCGAGTGTTTTCGCTCGGGTCAGACCGAGTTGTTTCAGGTTAGGTCTCTGGACTTAGCTTCTGTGCTTCCGATTGGACATTATCTGCTATGCTGATAGATAGCGCTTTTATTTGTCCACTATTCCGCTACTCTGTTATTATTCAGACTTTGATATGTACATATTTTGACCCACATGTGTGGGCAGTGGCTTTGTACCCACTTATAGTATTTGGATCTGTATTGACGATGTATTGCTCTGGGATTTTATATCTGTTATGTGATTCTGTTCTGTGATGTTTTATCATTTATTATTATGCTTTGTCCTGATAGATCTTTAGCCATTTGTAATTTCGTTATAAGTATTTACCGAATATGTCAAACCACTTGAAAAAAAATATAAATACCATCCTTTCGACGTATTCAGTAGATAGTTATAGCTTGATTACAAATGGTCGCTTCCACTATACTCTATTCTCCGCTTTAACAGACAGTATTACTCCCGTAATACTCTTTGTTACAGTGGGTCTCAGAGTGGGGCGTTACAGCTTGCTTATTCCTGAAACCAGGCTCTGATACCAAGCTGTAACGCCCCACTCTGAGACCCACTGTAACAAAGAGTATTACGGGAGTAATACTGTCCGTTAAAGCGGAGAATAGAGTATAGTGGAAGCGACCATTTGTAATCAAGCTATAACTATCTACTGAATACGTCGAAAGGATAGTATTTATATTTTTTTTCAAGTGGTTCGACATATTCGGTAAATACTTATAACGAAATTAAAAATGGCTAAAGATCTATCAGGACAAAGCATAATAATAAATGATAAAACATCACAGAACAGAATCACATAACAGATATAAAATCCCAGAGCAATACATCGTCAATACAGATTTTGGTACCATCTGATTTATCACTTAGGCGTGACATTCTGGACGAGTGTCATCGCACTAAGTACACCATCCATCCCGGTTCGAGCAAGATGTATGCCGATATGTGTCGGGTATATTATTGGGAAGGCATGAAGAGTGATGTTGCAAGTTTTGTAAGCCGTTGCATGACTTGTCAACAGATCAAAGCTGAGCACCAACGTCCATCCGGTCTTCTTCAGCCGCTAGAGATCCCATTATGGAAATGGGATCAGATATCCATGGATTTTATTGACGGTCTACCTCGATCGAGGTCAGGCCATACTTCTATTTGGGTCATCGTCGATCGCTTGACCAAATCAGCTCATTTCATTCCTATTAAGTCCACTTGGACTGCTCCTCAGCTTGCCAAGTTATATGTGAAGGAAGTCGTTCGACTTCATGGCATTCCTAGCTCTATCGTCTGTGATCGAGACACTATCTTTACTAGTCACTTCTGGAAGTGCCTACAGTCAGCTTTGGGCTCAAAGCTGAATTTCTCGACTGATTATCATCCTCAGACCGACGGTCAGACGGAGAGGGTGAATCTTGTTTTAGAGGATCTTTTGCGCTGTTGTATTCTGGATTTCGGAGGTAGTTGGGAGGATCACTTACCGCTTGTAGAGTTCTCCTACAACAACAGCTTTCAGTCTAGTATTGGCATAGCTCCTTTCGAGGCCCTGTACGGAAGGCCATGTCGTTCACCTGCTTGTTGGTTAGAATCTGGTGAGAAGCACCTTCTTGGTCCAGATTCAGTTCGGGAATCTTCTGAGAAGATTATTCTTATCCGTCAGAGAATGAAAGAGGCACAGGACCGCCAGAAATCTTACGCGGACAACCGTAGGAAGCCTCTTGAGTTCTCCATTGGTGATCTTGTTTTTATTCGGATTTCTCCCATGAAGGGGGTTGTGCATTTCAGCTCTACAGGGAAGTTGGCTCCTCGCTATGTCGGACCATTTCCTATTACGGAACGCATTGGCCCCGTTGCTTATCGTGTGGCTCTACCTGCTCACTTCTCTGGAATACACGACGTGTTCCATGTTTCTCAGCTTCGCAAGTGTGTGTGCGACCCTGATTCTATTATCGAGCCTCATATCGTGCCCGATTTGGAGATCTCACCCGATCTATCTATAGAGCAGCAACCTCTTTGTGTGCTTGATTCGGAGATCAGACGTCTTCGAAATAAAGAGGTTCCGCTTGTGAAGATTCAATGGTCGTCTAATCCTAAGGACTGCACTTGGGAGACCAGAGAATTTATCGAGCGTACTTATCCTGGTTTTCTTTCATCTTCCGGCATGGGTGAGCATCTATATCTTATCCTCTGTATTCCTTTGTGGATTAGATGTTATAGACGACTTCTATATTTAAGGAAATTGCGGGGACGCAATTTTCTTGGGGGGGGGAGTCTGTAACAACCCGGGATTTGCATTACCAATTAATAAATAAAAGTTAGGATTTTATTTATTTTAATGAAGCATAAAAGGATTTGGAATAACAAAATTTATTTGAAAAAGGCTATTTTAATTAAATGGGAAATATGGGATTTTAAAATGAGGATAAAATGTTATTTTTGAAAAGTTAAATATTTTAGGAGAGGATTTAAAATGGGTTTGAATAAGAAAAGTGAGTTTTATAAACATATATGAACACTTAGAAATTTTTTGAAAACATGGAAATAACTCTCTTCATATTGGGTTATTAAACCTTACCCAATAACCCACCCTAAACTTCCTCTATAAATTATCTCAAACTCTCCTAACCTCATTCATCAAAACCCTAATCAAAACCCTAACCATTTCCTAAAGCTTTCATAAAAAAAATGGCCTCCATCTTCATCTCCTTCTAGTTTTAGCTTATGCAAGTCATTCTATGCAAAGGTAATGCAAATACCCACCTCAAATCCATTTTTATATCTTTCTTATTTCTGAAATTGATTTGGTAACACATGTTTTATGTGTTTTTTTGATCTTATAGCCTCCTAATCATCTTTTGCTAACTTGGGTTGATGCTATAGTAGTCTTTGTTGCTTTCTAGAGAGGTATATTGCTAAAAACCTCTTCTAATATGTGTTTAATCATCTTTTGATTTTGATAATCAGTTAGTAACACATTTTTTTTATGTAACATGTGAATCATAGCTCTTTGATCATCTTTGCTTTCATTTTGGGGTGTGCACATAAGGTACTTGTAATATATGCTAGCTAAAATTATAATTAGTTTATTACTATTAGTAAATTAGGCATATCTCATTCATCTTAAATCGAAATTAAGATTTTCTTGAAGTTCTGGAAAGCCTATTCTGTAGTCTATAACTTTTATGTTTTGTGCTTTGCCTAATTTTGAGGTTTGAATGGTCGAAATCATGCTTGTTTGTCGCTGACCTGACAACAAACTACAGGGTTGATAAAATAAAAACCTGAAATTGATTTGGTCATAAGTTACTCGTTTTTTATCCAAATCTAATAATTTTGGATGTTCTGGAAAGCTTAGATTTAGAGCTAAAACTTTCATGTTTTGAGTTTCATGAAATTTCGAAGTTAATTTGGTCAAAACTGTGCATTCTTACCATTGTCCCGAGAGCACAACGACAGTGATATAAAATTTAGATCTGAGAATTGTTTTAGTCATATAATTTTCATCTCTGATCGGAATTTGATGATCTTGGTCATTCCGGAAAGCTTAGAAACTAAGCTACAACTTTCATTTTATTCATTTTTCCTGAATTTGAAGTTTACTATTCCAAAATTGTGGTTTTTCATCTCTGGCCAGTTAGTGCATAGCTATAGGCCTTAGTCTCTTTTCTCCCGTTGTTTTCAGCGTAGAACCACGACTTTGCGACGCCATCTCGGGCTCGTCCTTTGTCGGATTTCATCGTTTTTGGTCTCGTTAAAAAGATGAGTTCGAGATCTTTAACCATGCAAAGTTTGGTTTAGATCTGGGTGCATTAGATACTTCGTTTCTATTGCCAAAGTAGCACCCAGAAACTGTTTTACAATAGTGATCATTTTCAGTTATCGTCGGACCAACTTTGAAACATTGTCGTTTCTTCGTTTCAAGTCGAAAACGAACGATACTTGTTGCATATCAAAGTAGGAGTACTTTACTATGCTCCTGCAAATTTTCATCAAGATCTGAGTTCATGTGACCCTTCGACCATGTCGTCGAAGTGGGACCTTTACACTGTTTTGACACAGTAAAGTTTTATTATTTTTGTCCGACTTTGAGACGATGCCGTTTCTTCGTTTCAAGTCGGAATTTCCCGATTCTTTTTGCAGTTTGGAGCAGGGATGTTGGACTATATGTCTACTAATTTTCATGCCATTCGGATTCAGTTTGCTAGTCCGAATAATTTTCCGAACTTGGGTTCGCGTCATTTTTGGACTATTTTCCAACACTTAGAATATTTTCAGTGATTTTCTGGTTTCATTGATTTCTTTGAGATTTGTCTCTAGATTTCGTACACGGGTTTTATGAATCATTTTCAAAAGATTTTTCACTCCTAAATGGCTTTCGAAATTATTATATAATATTATTTTTAATTATTAAATTAATTACTCCATAATAGGAGATTTTTCAAAAGTCGTTTTAAAGTGATTTCAAAATCAATTATAAATCCGTTTCGCACCATTATTTTCTATAATAAAAACCTCACACTCACTTTTTAGCACGTCGAGCGAAGTGGAAAGGTGCTTAAACGGTTAGGAAATCTCCGGCCTATGGAACCGTGTGTATTTTCTTTCCGGTTAATCCCCGACCTATTCGATTGATCGTTTTGACCTTTGGGTCTAGTTTACCGATGATACGAGGTGGACTTTTTATTGTTTGGAGTGTGAGCTTGCTATTGGTTAGGAAACCGTTTAGTGCGAACGTGGGGTATGTGACTCATTGTTAACACTTTACGGGTTCCTCTCCAAGAAGTTAGTGACACATTAGCCTCTGGGCGGCCAGTACTGGACCTTTGGGTCACCACGCCTCTGGGCAACCGTCTCTGGACACCTGCTTTATGGAGCAGTTTATTTTTCAGCATGCGCCTCTGGGACTTTATCCTTCTGGGAAGGATCTTGCCGTCTTGCGCGTTCCGCATCTGTGCGAGTGATCGATCACAACTCTACAGTACTTGGCAACAACGACTCTGGTCGGTGCACGTGCAATATTGGTATTATTTGATGATTTTTATATCCATTCGAGTTCCGCCATTCGGTGTTGGTTCTATGGAACCATACGATGTAAGTGTGATTACCTTGTGGATTCACAGTGTCTCTGGACACTGCTTTTCAGTGTTGGATTTCATTGACTTTTCAGTATATCCCTATTGCTCTTTGGAGCATCGATCTTTGCTTGGGCATTGATTACAGACTCTGGTCACTCTTGGGATTATTGCCTATGGGCATCTTTTTATAGCTTTGGCTACGCCGATGATATGAGGCGATTTTATTTATTCTACACTTTGGTGTTGATTTCTCTTTGGAGATTTTTATTGTTTATTGATGATTAGGGATCGTCATTATATTCATGTGGTTCATAATATACTTCTCTTTGGATAAGTAATGTTTTATTTATGTACCGCATTACTATATATCTCAGTTATTACTGATTATTTAGCTAGCCTGACCCGAGTGTTTTCGCTCGGGTCAGACCGAGTTGTTTCAGGTTAGGTCTCTGGACTTAGCTTCTGTGCTTCCGATTGGACATTATCTGCTATGCTGATAGATAGCGCTTTTATTTGTCCACTATTCCGCTACTCTGTTATTATTCAGACTTTGATATGTACATATTTTGACCCACATGTGTGGGAAGTGGCTTTGTACCCACTTATAGTATTTGGATCTGTATTGACGATGTATTGCTCTGGGATTTTATATCTGTTATGTGATTCTGTTCTGTGATGTTTTATCATTTATTATTATGCTTTGTCCTGATAGATCTTTAGCCATTTGTAATTTCGTTATAAGTATTTACCGAATATGTCGAACCACTTGAAAAAAAATATAAATACCATCCTTTTGACGTATTCAGTAGATAGTTATAGCTTGATTACAAATGGTCGCTTCCACTATACTCTATTCTCCGCTTTAACAGACAGTATTACTCCCGTAATACTCTTTGTTATAGTGGGTCTCAGAGTGGGGCGTTACAGCTTGCTTATTCCTGAAACCAGGCTTTGATACCAAGCTGTAACGCCCCACTCTGAGACCCACTGTAACAAAGAGTATTACGGGAGTAATACTGTCTGTTAAAGCGGAGAATATAGTATAGTGGAAGCGACCATTTGTAATCAAGCTATAACTATCTACTGAATACGTCGAAAGGATGGTATTTATAATTTTTTTCAAGTGGTTCGACATATTCGGTAAATACTTATAACGAAATTACAAATGGCTAAAGATCTATCAGGATAAAGCATAATAATAAATGATAAAACATCACAGAATAGAATCACATAACAGATATAAAATCCCAGAGCAATACATCGTCAATACAGATTTTGGTACCATCTGATTTATCACTTAGGCGTGACATTCTGGACGAGTGTCATCGCACTAAGTACACCATCCATCCCGGTTCGAGCAAGATGTATGCCGATATGTGTCGGGTATATTATTGGGAAGGCATGAAGAGTGATTTTGCAAGTTATGTAAGCCGTTGCATGACTTGTCAACAGATCAAAGCTGAGCACCAGCGTCCATCCGGTCTTCTTCAGCCGCTAGAGATCCCATTATGGAAATGGGATCAGATATCCATGGATTTTATTGACGGTCTACCTCGATCGAGGTCAGGCCATACTTCTATTTGGGTCATCGTCGATCGCTTGACCAAATCAGCTCATTTCATTCCTATTAAGTCCACTTGGACTACTCCTCAGCTTGCCAAGTTATATGTGAAGGAAGTCGTTCGACTTCATGGCATTCCTAGCTCTATCGTCTGTGATCGAGACACTATCTTTACTAGTCACTTCTAGAAGTGCCTACAGTCAGCTTTGGGCTCAAAGATGAATTTCTCGACTGCTTATCATCCTCAGACCGACGGTCAGACGGAGAGGGTGAATCTTGTTTTAGAGGATCTTTTGCGCTGTTGTATTCTGGATTTCGGAGGTAGTTAGGAGGATCACTTACCGCTTGTAGAGTTCTCCTACAACAACAGCTTTTAGTCTAGTATTGGCATAGCTCCTTTCGAGGCTCTGTACGGAAGGCCATGTCGTTCACCTGCTTGTTGGTTAGAATCTGGTGAGAAGCACTTTCTTGGTCCAGATTCAGTTCGGGAATCTTCTGAGAAGATTATTCTTATCCGTCAAAGAATGAAAGAGGCACAGGACCGCCAGAAATCCTACGTGAACAACCGTAGGAAGCCTCTTGAGTTCTCCATTGGTGATCTTGTTTTTATTCGGATTTCTCCCATGAAGGGGGTTGTGCATTTCAGCTCTACAGGGAAGTTGGCTCCTCGCTATGTCGGACCATTTCCTATTACGGAACGCATTGGCCCCGTTGCTTATCGTGTGGCTCTACCTGCTCACTTCTCTGGAATACACGACGTGTTCCATGTTTCTCAGCTTCGCAAGTTTGTGCGCGACCCTGATTCTATTATCGAGCCTCATATCGTGCCCGATTTGGAGATCTCACCCGATCTATCTATAGAGCAGCAACCTCTTTGTGTGCTTGATTCGGAGATCAGACGTCTTCGAAATAAAGAGGTTCCGCTTGTGAAGATTCAATGGTCGTCTAATCCTAAGGACTGCACTTGGGAGACCAGAGAATTTATCGAGCGTACTTATCCTGGTTTTCTTTCATCTTCCGGCACGAGTGAGCATCTATATCTTATCCTCTGTATTCCTTTGTGGATTAGATGTTATAGACGACTTCTATATTTAAGGGAATTGCGGGGACGCAATTTTCTTGGGGGGGGAGTCTGTAACAACCCGGGATTTGCATTACCAATTAATAAATAAAAGTTAGGATTTTATTTATTTTAATGAAGCATAAAAGGATTTGGAATAACAAAATTTATTTGAAAAAGGCTATTTTAATTAAATGGGAAATATGGGATTTTAAAATGAGGATAAAATGTTATTTTTGAAAAGTTAAATATTTTAGGAGAGGATTTAAAATGGGTTTGAATAAGAAAAGTGAGTTTTAATTTTTAATAATTAATATTAGCAATTAATAATTAAGAAGTAATAATTAATATTAATAATTAAGAAGTAATAATTAAGAAGTAATATTTAATATTTGATAATTAATAATTAGTAATTACTAATTACAAAGTTTTTTAGAAAGTTGTGTAAACTTGTTTTCAATAGCTCTTTTTTTACCAGTTATAATAGAGGCCTATTAAATATTAATAATAATAAATATTTAACAATTAATTATTAATAATATTAATATTTAAGAATGATTAATAATTACTATTAAATAACTAATACTTAATAATTAAAAAATAGTAATTAGTTTTTAATAATTACTACTAAATATTTAATAATTAATAGTTGGTAGCATATACGTAATAATTAACTTTTAATTACTATGTATTCAATTATATCTAAGAAGTAATAAGTAATGATTAAGAAGTGATATTTAATATTTTAGTAAAAATTAATTTCTAAAAAAATTCATATCATATTTAATATAAATTTTCACTTATTAATTCTAACTTGTAATATAATATTTGCAAAAAAATGAACGCCAACTCACGAAATATTGATGGCAAAGATGAAATTTAAGCGGGAAAGAGTGAAAATTTGGCTCCAAGATTAATGTGTCATATTCCTTCCCACTCAAATCTTCTTCTACTAGATTTCCTTTGATTACCAAAGTACAAGTTCTACCGCAAATTAATTTTTCTCGGATTGCTTCTCTCTTCTTCCAACCACAACAAACAGAAAAAAATGGGAAAACTCAAAATTCCCAAATCTCAAAACCCTAATTCGCAAACCACGAAATTCCCACCCCATACCCAGATCAAATGGAATCGACGTCGACCTCAACTTCGATAACGACAATAGTCAATGACTACCTTGATTTCAAAGTAAACGACTACTCTCCGACCAAAGGCATGGGCATCGGGAAATAAATCTCATTTGACGTTTTCACCGTTGGAGGATTCATTGAGGCAATTTACTTTTATCCTGACGGCAAAAGTGCAGAGGATAATGCTAGTTACGTGTCGTTGTTTATAGCGTTGGTTAGGGAAGGAAATGACATGAGAGCTTTGTTCGAGTTGAGCTTTGTTTTCAACGATGGTCCTTATACTCTTAAATACCGAGGGAGTATGTGGTGAGTCTTTTCTTTTGGATTAAATTCTCATGTTAGGTTGCTTTTTTGTGTTTGAATGTTTGTAGTTGAGAATTTGGTTTGTGCTCAGTGGTTACTTTTTTTTGAATTGTAGTTTGTTATTATGCCATTGTTGTTTACAATTGTGAGTTGAAGCATAGAAATTATATCCTTTAAAAGAAAAGGTAGCAGTTGAATATGAATGAAAAGGTCGGTGACGTGAATCAGTTTGTTCAGTTTCCCCTCTTTTGAATTTCTGGATTTGTTTTGTAATGGTCATGTTGAATTCCGGTGAGTGTTTTTGTATTATATAATTCTTTGTGGCATTTACTTTACAGAGGATGCATCTGAAGTGGTTCATAATACTGTTCTTGATCGCAAGAAATTTGTTTCTCCTTTGATTGAATGCCTGCATGCAGCAATTGCAGATAGTTCAAAAATCAAAATCATGGAGCTTTGGAACTAGGTTTATATGGATGTTTGTGTTTAGCTTCTTGCCGGATTAAAACACTTGCATATAATCTCATCTGAGCTTATAAGAATTGTTCGCTTGTCAAACGCGAGTTCATCGATTATGTTCTTGATCAGAACAGTGCACTAGAATTCCCTTCTTAGATTGAGGTTTTTTTTGTTATTCTTGATTTTGTTAATTCAAGGATTGATTCACGGTGTAGTTCTGCTTTTAGTCTTGTTTATGTTGGAGTCTTGAATATCGGTCATGAATTCAAGAATTGTATGCTTATGTTTTTTTTAATGTAATTATATTTGTATCAATATAATAATGTATGCAGATCTCTAATGGTGTAATTTTGTATGCAACTCGACACTATGTTTGTATTGTAAGTAAATGATAGCTAAAATTAAAATGCTACTAAAAAAATGTAAATAAATCTATTACAACTAGCAAAATCTATTACAAAAGATACTATTGCAAATGCCATTAGCACTTGCGATAGACTTTACCACAACAGCCAAATGAAGTTGCGATAGACTTTACTACAACTGCCAAAAGCGGTTGTAAAAAACCTTTTTACAACTGCTACCAACAGTCGTAAAAATCTCAAACTCTATTACAACTCCGGCTATAACGACGGGTGGGCGCCCGTTGTAATAGATCTACTACAACTGTTTTTAGCAGTTGCGAAAGGGTATTTTTGTTGTAGTGTTACTTCTTCGATGTTTAATGCTAAGTATACAAACAAACCGTTCCCATATAAGTGAATCGCTTTACGAAAATTAATTCATTTTCATAAACGAATCAACTTTTAAATAAAAAAAACCAAATTCGTGCTTGGCCTCACATTACAAGTATTAGCTATAAAACACTTTGTCAAAAGAGTTTACAAACTTCAAAACATCAATTTAAAAATGATTTAATAACTTAAAACATCCTTATTACATTGATTAATTAACTTTAAACTTCATCACACAATTTGATTTTTGAACTTCAAATGTCTTTAAATAATAAAAAGTGTAAACCACTTTTAAACCTTATTATTCAATTAATTAGTAAACTATAATTAATTAAATTAATAATTAATTAATTATCATTATATAAATGAATAACAAAGTCAAAACATCCTTGTTACTTTGATAAATTCACTTTGAAACGTTATAAATTAAGTTGATTAATTAACTCCAAGAACCTTTAATTAAAAAGGGTAAACCACCTTTAAAATATCATTAATTTAATTAATTAATAATATTTAAATATTATTAATTTAATTAATTAATTAATTAATAATTAAATATCATTATTTTAAAATGATTAACCAATTTCAACCATCATTAAGGAAAGATTAATTAAAGTTAAAACAAGTTGATTTCCTATTAAAAGTCATTAATTAAAAAGATTAATTAATTAACTTTAATCCATCATTTTCAAAATACTAATTAGCCTTAAACATCATCAAATAAAATGATTAATTAAATTTAAAACATCATTAACTAAGTAATTAGTTAAATTTAAACACATCATTAATAAGTTAATTAGTTAACCTAAATCCTTATTGATTGAATAATTAATTAAGCTAAATAATCAGTATTAAAATAATTAATTATTTTTGGAAACATCATTAATCAAAATCTTGCTTAACTTGTAAAATAATTTCAAGCACGAAGATGAAACCAAATAGTTTGATAAGAAGTGATTTTCCAAAAGTGCTGATATAGCGACTATCACTATATGGGCGGTTCGGCAAACAAGTTTACAATATTATCAACACAACCAAATATCACATAGCAATGGTTTAAGCTTACATACAACAACATTCATAGGCAATAAATATGAACATGAATATAGTTTTAAAGCTTTGGTTTTTTAGGGTAAAATTTTACCTACTAACTAGTTTGCTAACTAACATTTACTTAACATGTTTGCATCTGCCAAACATATACATTTTCAAACCAAACATGAACAAATTCACATCATATCCAAACCAAGCAAGCAATATATATCATAATATAACTAAAGAAAAAAAAAGTTAAGAGTTTTACTCACCGAAAGCTATCCAAACCTTTGCAAACTTAGGGTATGACCTAGAACTTCCATTTTTAAGTAAAAGATGGAGTCTTGGACCCTTAATACACTAGGTAGGCTTGGCCTTGAAAGAAGAAGGAAGTGAAACTTGTTTTGGTAAGGTGGAGTGACTTTGGATAATCATCGAACTCTAAAAAATAAAGCCGAAAATATGTCATTTTACAACTGATTTTTAGACTATTTACTCTTGGATTTTTAAAATGTGGTAAAGAGGAAAGTTTTAGAAAATTCTTTTCTCTACAATTAAAAAAAAGCACTGAATTTCGATGAAGAAGATACGGTTAAAAGAGGAAGGACCATTTTCAGACTTGAAATTCTGTGTCCGAAAATGCTCAGTAAAGAAATGAGATTTGGACGTGGTTGAGCTCAAAATTTTAAGAAGTGGTACAAATAAAAGCTGTAGCCACTAGAATTTTCTATCGTTTGAGAAAAAGAAATACTCCATTTGTTTAGGTTATGAGAAATATACGGTAGAAGTAAAAGAGGTGAAATTGAAGAAGTGAAAGGGGTATTTATAAGCAAGAGAACAAAGTGAATTACCTAAATGCCCATGTCCTTTACCCTCCACTACTATCTTGCCACCTCACCTAGCCTCCTAAACCTACTATCCTTCAGCCAACCTCTTATCCCCCCTCATCTTTTCATGAGAAAACATGTTTAAACATGTTTTGTACTTAATTTCTAAAATGTCAAATCATGTCTCTTAAGGCATCTTTTAGTATATACATGGATATACTTAAGTATACATACTATGTATATACCAAAATCTCATAAATATTTTACATTCTTAACCATTTAAATCTTGTTTCAATTATAAACAAGGCTTACAACATTTCAAACAACTTTTATACGATGAAACATCGAAAATTCAAAAATCAGTTTCCGGTCACATTTCCGATTTTTCTTCGAACTAAATATTTTTGTAAACTAATTTTGAAAACTATTTTACCTTCAATATGTAGGATCGATTTTACTCTAGAGGGGGGGTGAATAGGGTGATACTATCAATTATAAAAATTTAATGTGAAAGTATATAAATTAATTTAAACACAGATATAGTAGAATAATAGCAGCACAGATAATAGCAGAATAATAAATGCAGAAATAGAACAACACAGATTTACCTAGCTTCGGTAGAACCCTGCCTACGTGCTGCCCCCAAGGTTTTTACTATAAATTAAGTAGTCAGACGCTTACGCACGTAAACTCATGACACCAGATATCGACTAACCTAACTCTACTCTTAAAACCCTGCCACAACTCAGCCACTGAGTTGCGGATTCTCGAACTACACCACCGTAGTTCGTCCCCTAGTCACACGACTAGAAATTACAAAAGTTTAAAAATAAAAATTACAAGTTAAAAACAATTAAAAATAAAAACCCTAATTGGAAATTATAATAGCCCAATATGATAAAGGAACCGACCCAATAAGTAAATTAGGTAATAAACAAATTTGTCCCCTTTATTCTTTTATCGGCCCGACTCCTTGTACTTCGATCTTTGAAAATGGCCGCTCGTTCGTCTTCAAGAAAATTAGGGCTTTTGATAATTGAATTAGCCGATTGTTTATTGGTCGATTACAATGACTATTCCTTTGATTTGCTTCGACAATCGACCGCTTCTTCAATTCGCTCACGGCTCCTTCAATTTGATCGAGTTCGGTATATATTGGTATGTGATTTTAAGTTCTTTGCTTTACTCGTTAATTTCCTTGAACTTGATGCCTTCATATGTCGATGATGTTATGGTTTAAATAGGAATCGAATTCCTATAATTTCGTTCATTGGAATTTGTCATTTAATTTAGCTCGACCATTGATTTTGCTTAAATGCTTGAGATTGATCGAACTTGTTCAATTCGTATAATTTAACGATGGCTTGCTCATCACGACTTCGAATTGCTTTGGGAATTTTTTCTTGCTCACCACAGATTCGATTTTCTGGCATTCAAATTTGTTGACTTCGGTCACTTGATTTTCTGAAAATATTTTGAGATGAGAATTTTATTTTGACTTTGCATTTGCTTTGAGAATTTACTTCGGCCTGGTTCCTGTAAGACTATAAACATCTTCGTTTTTGTTTGATATTGAATGCACTTGTTTGATTTGGTTCCTTTTTGACTTTGGCCTTGACTTAATTTATGTGATGATAGTTAAGACACCTCTGTCTTTGTTCGAAACTGCTACTTGTTGCATTGCATCTTGAACTACTCTGATTGTCTGGAACTTCGGTCATTTGCTCATGGCTTCATGTGACTTTCTGAACTGCTATGCTGTCATGCACTTGATTCCTTATGCTTGCTGTGTATATATGCATATGGTCTGGTTTGTTTGCCTCCATGCCTTCATGAGTTTGTTCATTTGAACTGTGTTTGCATTGTTGCCATATATGTGAACTTGAAGTTGTACTTTCACTTATGTACTTGCATATGTATGTATGATGTGTTATTCTTGTTGTTGCTTCATTGTTGCTTTGCACTTGTAGTCGGGTCTGCATTGCTGTCACATTGGCTTGTTCCTTCGAGTCAGTTTGCATTTGAATTGTATACTTGAGTCTTTTTGAACTCTATCTCATATGTATATAAGTGCATGCTGTATATTTGCCCGGTCTGGTGCAGCGTGACTATGCCTGATGTTGTTGCCTTTGATCATATCATACATGTATCATGCACATATGTATGTTTACTTATGTATATGTTATAAGTCGCAGTCTTGAATCTTGTGTCATTTGAGGTGTGCATTCATTTGTGATCTACACTTCATGTTGACACTGTTTCTCTGAAATTGTAGCATTCATACTTCATATGGTCTGGTTCCTGTATAATTTGTGGATCACCATTCACTGTTTCACATATGTATTTTGGTATGTTGAGATTTTCATTGTCTTCAACATTGCCTTTTCATGTGTTGTCTGCTTGGAGTCTGGTCTTTATTTCACTGGTGATTGTTTTGGTTGTGACTGTGTCATTCTTGTCACTTCAAGTCTGTGTTGAATCCAGCTTATAGCTCGGGTTTGACCTTGTGCTCGTGTCGCGACTTTATTTGTATTGCACTTGAGTTGAACTCGGCTTTTGATTCGGTTTGACCTTGTGCTCACCTGTCCCTGCAGTTTTATCAAGTGTATATCGGTGTGCACGGCCTTGTGGCATGTACAGCGATACACTGTGCATGTCACAAGCTGTTCGTGTATGATGAATTCAAATTTAAATGATGACGAACAACCTAAATAACCGAGGCATACAATATTTTCAAAAATATACATTTTATTTTACACTGCAAAATATATTTTTTCAATTTTACCGCGTTTGTGTTTATTTTGCAGATTGCTCGGATGCTGGATTCAATTTGGAATGGAGTTGAAGATAAATACGAGTGAATGAGTGATATGTAGTGAGGTGCTAATGTAAATGATAAATTGTGATGTAATTCAAACTGTTATGTAATTGAAATTTGTATATATATAGTGAGAGCTCAAATTTGTACTATTCAAAATTGTAATAATTGTTTGTTTGAATAAAATATCTGTTTGATTTTAAATTCTGTGTTATTTATTTTATTCAACAAATATTTATTTAATTATGTGAAAAATAAAATAGTACATTAACAAATACATTTAAATGAATATATATGTTTATTATCATTAAACAAAAATCATATACTAGCATATTCAATAATCTCCCCCTTTTGATGATAACAAACATATATTTAAGACTTTGAATTTATTAAATGTATTTGATTATTCAATTTGCTCCCCCTATTTGAATGCTCTCTCTCAACACAAAGCTCCCCCTTCA
Source organism: Allium fistulosum (assembly GCA_030737815.1). Lineage (NCBI taxonomy): Eukaryota > Viridiplantae > Streptophyta > Magnoliopsida > Asparagales > Amaryllidaceae > Allium > Allium fistulosum. The sequence continues at coordinate 445,268,798 of CM060901.1, read as the reverse complement.
TATATGCATGTAAATAAATAAAAAAATGAATAAATGAACCTAGATGCATATAGAAAATACAAAATAAAATATTTGACCTTTATTTGCTTTTATCCGTCAAAATCTTAACTTTTCTCTCCCCCTTTTGTTATCAGCAAAAGAGTAATAGTGTTAGAAAAATAGAGATAAAGTGATAGACATTAATACAATATTAATACTCAATTGGGTATAAATATTAAATTTCAATAAAAAATCAAACAAAAATCATAAATTCTCTGTTAGGCGCATATTCCACTTTAGAATGATATGGATAATGTCATCATTCAAAACCATATAGTTGTGTCTATTTGTGGTATATTTATATCAGGAATTTGAATACCTACTAACCACGCATAACCGTGAGGACTTTTAAATGGAATTAGAATCAACTTGTCTATTTAATCAATCAATTTTGATATGCGTTCCATACATGCATAACCGTGAGGACTTTTAAATGAGCATGGAAGCACATAATCAAAAATTCAAAGTAATTCACCCATGCATAACCGTGAGGACTTTTAAATGAGAGTGAATACTTTGGATGTTTTTATTTGTTAAAAATATAATGAAATGAAAAACGAATAATTTCCCATTTAAAATACCACATATTGATATACTATATTGGATTATGATGAGTGATGGTCGTTAGAAATATGATAGAAATAGAGATGGTCATGGAATTTTTACCAACAAAAAGTTTTTATAACTCTTGTTTAAATTTCTAAAGAAATTTACTAAATATACTGTCTCAAGTTATAATATATGATTAATATCAACACTCATCACTTTTTCAATCACTATTTATCTTTTCGATAATTAGTAGGGAGTCGGATTAGTTAATGTAGTCATTTAAAATCAATTCAAAGGTAATTATAAAATCAAATTTTCTAAAATGACTAATCTGAAACTTGTCAACAGAAACTATTTTCTGGAAGGGGTTTAATAAAAGAAAAATGTCTGCTGTTTGAAAATTATTTCAAGTGAAAAATATGCATATATTTTCTTTGATAAACGATGCAGCTACTGAATGTCTCAACATAAATCACGTTTCACTAGTAAATTTTCTATCAACTAGATTACCAGTGTAATCTGCATCTGAATTTTTCTTTCACTCGAGATTATCATTAGTTGGATGTCATAGACCAGACCATGTAGTGTGCAACAAAATATCTTAAAATAATTTTTAACAGCTTTTAAATAAAATTCTCTTGAATTTGAATTGAAGTCGTGTAAATAAACAATCAGTGAATATAGTGTTAGTAGTAAAGTAACCAAATATATCCATGTGAACCGAGAGTAATTGACGCAGCGGATTACTCAAAACAATGTAGATCGATGAAAGTAACAATCTATGAGTTGATGAATACTGAAATGCCCGAATTCGTTGATCCGAAGATACCGAATTCTAGCTATCCCGAACTCGTTGATCGCGCACGATACCGGGTTCAAAGATCTACGATTCTTGCACGTTGATCTAGTGCACTAGATTCCGTGAATCGGCTTCTACGATCGTTGATTCAAGCGCACTTGAATTCCGAAAGAGGAGATAGGAGATTACACTCGACTACCAATTGGGTGAAAGCACAAAGCTAACAAAACAAAGTTTTTATTTCAAATCAACTAAACTTCAAAATGTACAACGCACGCCTATTTATAGCATCTTACAACACACGCCACAAATTTGTACAACACTTAGGTCGTGAACGACCTACGACCTATAATGGAGCGACCTAAAAAGTACACGACTTAACAAAGCATATGACATAACAACAAACGACCTAAAAGATTACAACATAAGAAAATACAACACATCATGTTACATCACTTAAGTCGTTTCCGACTTATAACCTGCGACCTACGACTTAACAGGCCCAACGACTCAACAGCAGCGACATATCATTCTTCGCGACTTAACTCTGGAGCGAGCGACCTAAAAATGAACGACATCTGTCTTGAGCGACCTAAGAATGAACGGTATCCCTTCATTCGCGACCTAAAGAAGCTGCTTCCGAAAGAACTTCGCGACTTAAAATGTGCGACTTATCTCTCCAGTTCACCCAGCGACCTATCTTAGGTCGTGACTTGTTAGGTCGTAGCACCTTGTTAGCTCGTTCCAGCGACCTATTTCTTGTCTCGTTAGGTCGTACACAAGTTAACTCGGTATGTCGTTCTAGCGACCTATCTTCCAACTCGTTAGGTCGTACACGACCTAAAAACATGTTAGGTCGTTCCAGTATCTCGTTAGCTCGCACATTCCCACTAGGTCGTTGCCGATCTTCACTAAGTCGTTCCAACGACTTAAAGGCTTCATTAGGTCGGCTGCGACCTAAAACTTGAACTTTCCACAGTTCTTCACAAAATGATAACTCGTTAATCTCCTCCTTAGGTCGTGAGCGACCTAAGACTTCTTTCCAGGCTGCATCAGTAATCATCAATCAATAAAATGCCATCATTAATCCAAACAAATCTTTATGAAGTAGTTCAAAGACTCTAGAGGTCCTTAAAGTATTCTCGGCATAAAAGAATAATTTGGCCAACAATTTTGAAAAAGTCAGAATCAAAATCAACATTTATTTCTTTATCAATAACTGGCTGAATTAAATCAGATTATGGTGCAGATTTTCACATATATCGTTCAAGATACCTTTACCTATTTTACCTTTGCCGATAATTTTCCATTGTAGCCCATTGTGATTCTGCTACCTTTTTACTAGGTTAAGGAACTTTGATTTGTCGCCCGTTGTGTGTCTGGAACAGCCAGAATCCAGATAACACTGTTGTTGTTCCTTAGCCTGCCACCACACCTACACTAGAAAAGATTTTTGCGACCTATTTGTTTTTATAGGTCCATGGTTGTTAGTGGCAATAGATTTTCAAAAATAAGTTTGTGGAGACCTAAAACTATTTATATTTGTTCCTTTTGGCACCTATTGTTTAACTTTGAGGGATTTTATATTCGTGCCTTTCGGAATCCAAATTGGAATGGTTTTCACGTGTTTGGGTCTATATCAACAATTATTTTAATTGTGTCCAAATTTTCTACAAATTGTGCACATGGAATTGACTTGTTTAATTTCACTTCTAATACGTTCAGAGTGATTATACCCAAGTCCTTGTCTAACTGTATTAACGGTTTGTTTCCCTAACAGCATATTTAACGTTCTTTCTCCTTTGGAAATTTTCCTAAAGTCGTAGACAGTTGTTGGACTTGTGTTTTGAGATATTCATTTTCATTTAATAATTGTATGCACTTTTTAATAGAATTTTCTCTCCGCGTATTTTCACTTTCTTTCAAAATCAGAATTTCATTTTCAAGCGATTTAATTTTAATTTCTGATTATTTAATTTCTTCTTCGAATGTGGAACACTTATCATACTAGGGCTCTTGCTTTGATAGTTTTTAACTAATTGATCAAGCTGTTTATTTAAATCTATCAAAGTATCTCTTTGTGTTTCAAGTTTAGCGTATTTCTCCCTAAGTCGTTCAAAACAGCCATTTACTTCGTGGAAATATATAAGTAATTCCGAGTGAGTAAGCTTTGATACCTCGCTTGGATCGTCATCATTGCTATCAGTTATATCACTTCGAAGGCACAGATCTGCATTTTCACTCTCACTGCTAGTGCTTTTATCATCATCACTTTTATTCCACGTGGCTGCAAAAATTCTCCTTTTCGATTTCTTTTCTTGGTCATGTCGATTCTGAGGATAATTGGGCTTGATGTGGCCAGGTTTATTGCACTTGTGGTAGATGATCTCTTGCTTGTCTGAGTTGTCTAGTGCTTTGGCTATTCTGCTTTTCAGTTTTTGATTTAGAGCTGGATTTCCATATCTGCGATTCCACCTTTTCAATTTCTTTATTATCAGTGCCAGCTCAGCTGCTCCATCATCATCATCATCACTTTCCGTTGTTCCTTTGAGAGCTATTGATTTCTTTCGAGTATCACCTCCTTCGCGCTCTTCTTTGAATTTCATTTCTAGCTCGTAAGTGGTGAGATTTCTGATGAGTTCTTCAACTTTGATCTGCTTCAAATCCTTTGATTCTTGAATGGCTGTAACTTTCGCTTCCAATCTCCGTGGAAGGACTCTGAGGATTTTTCGAACTATTTCCAACTCTGTGTATGATTTTTCGGGAGCTTTTGATTTGTATACGATATTGGAAAGTCGTCCGTACATCTCTTTGACATTTTCTTCCTTGGTCATTTTGAAATTCTCGTATTCGCTACTCAGCATGGCAAGGCAAGATTCCTTGACTTCAGATGTCCCTTTGTGAGTCACTTCTAGTGTGTGCCAGATTTCCTGCGCAGTTAGACAATGTGAGACACGATTAAATTTAATTTGATCTAATGAACAGATAATAGAATTCATAGCTTGAGCATTAGTATTTTATAGTCTATTTTCTAGATCTGTCCATTGATCCATTGGTTTATCTTTTTCCTGATTATCTACCATTATAGTTGGGGTCCTATAACCTGTCTCAACAATATTCCAAGCATCAATGGTTTTCAGAAGGATTTTCATTCTATATTTCCAGTAAGCATATTCACCATTGAACATTGGTGGTCCAACTATGGACTGACCCTCAGCAAAAGCATTATTAAAAGAAGCCATTTTAAAAATTCAAATTTTTAAAACAAAAATTGGTTTTTGAAAAATCAAAATTTTAAAACAAAAATTGACTTCTGTATCTAGCTCTGATACCACTTATAGGATCGATTTTACCCTGGGGAGGTGAATAGGGTGATACTATCAATTATAAAAATTTAATGCGGAAGTATATAAATTAATTTCAATACAGATATAGCAGAATAATAGCAGCACAGATAACAGCAGAATAATAAATGCAGAAATAGAACAACACAGATTTACCCAGCTTCGGCAAAACCCTGCCTACGAGCTGCCCCCAAGGTTTCTACTAGAAATTAAGTAGTCAGACGCTTACACACGTAAACTCGCGACACCCGCTATCGACTAACCTAACTCTATGCTCAAAACACTGCCACAACTCAGCCACTGAGTTGCGAATTCTCGAACTACACCACTGTAGTTCGTCCCCTAGTCACACGACTAGAAATTACAAAAGTTTAAAAAGAAAAATTACAATTTAAAAAACAATTAAAAATAAAAACCCTAATTGGAAATTATAACATCCCAATGTGATGAAGGAACCGGCCCAATAAGCAAATTAGGTAATAAACAAATTTGTCCCCTTTATTCTTTTATCGGCCCGACTCCTTGTACTTTGATCTTTGAAAATGGATGCTTGTTCGTCTTCAAGAAAATTAGGGCTTTTGGTAATTGAATTAGCCGATTATTTATTGGTCGATTACAATGACTATTCCTCTGATTTGCTTCGATAACCGACCGCTTCTTCAATTCGCTCATGGCTCCTTCAATTTGATCGAGTTCGGTATAAATTGGAATGTGATTTTAAGCTCTTTGCTTTACTAGTTAATTTCCTTGAACTCGATGCCTTCGTATGCCGATGATGTTACGGTTTAAATAGGAATCGAATTCCTATAATTTTGTTCATTTTAATTTGTCATTTAATTTAGCTCGGCCATTGATTTTGCTTAAATGCTTGAGATTGATCTGACTTGTTTAATTCGTATAATTTGACGATGGCTTGCTCATCACGGCTTCGAATTGCTTTGGGAATTTTTTCTTGCTCACCACGGTTTTGATTTTCTGGCATTTAAATTTGTTGACTTCGGTCACTTGATTTTGTGAAAATATTTTGAGATGAGAATTTTATTTTGACTTTGCATTTTCTTTGAGAATTTACTTCGGCCTGGTTCCTGTAAGACTGTAAACAGCTTCGTTTTTGTTTGATATTGAATGCACTTGTTTGATTTGGTTCCTTTTTGACTTCGATCTTGACTTTGTTTATGTGATGATAGTTAAGACACCTCTGTCTTTGTTCGAAACTCCTACTTGTTGCATTGCGTCTTGAACTACTCTGATTGTCTAGAACTTCGGTCATTTGCTCACGGCTTCATGTTACTTTCTGAACTGCTATGCTGTCATGCACTCGATTCCATGTGCTTGCTGTATATATATATATATATATGCATATGGTCTGGTTTGTTTGCCTCCATGCCTTCATGAGTTTGTTCATTTGAACTGTGTTTGCATTGTTGCCATATATGTGAACTTGAAGTTGTACATTCACTTATGTACTTGCATATATATATGTATGATGTTTTATTCTTGTTGTTGCTTCATTGTTGCTTTGCACTTGTAGTCAGGTCTGCATTGCTGTCACATTGGCTTGTTCCTTCGAGTCAGTTTGCATTTGAATTGTATAATTGAGTCTTTTTGAACTATTATCTCATATGTATATAAGTACATGCTGTATAGTTGCTTGGTCTGGTGCAGTGTGACTATGCCTGATGTTGTTGCCTTTGATCATATCATACATGTATCCTGCACATATGTATGTTTACTTATGTATATGTTATAAGTCGCAGTCTTGAATCTTGTGTCATTTGAGGTGTGCATTCATTTGTGATCTGCACTTCATGTTGACACTGTTTCTCTGGAGTCATGACATTCATACTTCATGTGGTCTGGTTCCTGTATACTTTATGGATCACCATTCACTGTTTCACACATGTATATATGTATGTTGAGATTTTCATTGTCTTCGACATTGTCTTTTCATGTGTGGTCTGCTTGGAGTCTGGTCTTTGTTTCACTGGTGATTGTTTTGGTCATGACAGTGTCATTCTTGTCACTTCCAATCTGTGTTGAATCCAGCTTATAGCTCGGGTTTGACCTTGTGCTCGTGTCGTGACTTTATTTGTAATGCACTTGAGTTGAACCCGGCTTTTGATTGGGTTTGACCTTGTGCTCACCTGTCCCTGCAGTTTTATCAATTGTATATCGGTGTGCACGGCCTTGTGGAATGTACAGTGATACACTGTGCATGTCACAAGCTGTTCGTGTATGATGAATTCAAATTTAAATGATGACGAACAACCCAAATAACCGAGGCATACAATATTTTCAAAAATATACATTTTATTTTACACTGTAAAATATTTTCTTTTCAATTTTACTGCGTTAGTGTTTATTTTGCAGATTGCTCGGATGCTGGATTCAATCTGGAATGGAGTTGAAGATAAATACGAGTGAATGAGTGATATGTAGTGAGGTGCTAATGTAAATGATAAATTGTGATGTAATTGAAATTGTGATGTAATTGAAATTTGTATATATATATAGTGAGAGCTCAAATTTGTACTATTCGAAATTGTAATAATTATTTGTTTGAATAAAATATCAGTTTGATTTTAAATTCTGTGTTATTTATTTTATTCAGTAAATATTTATTTAATTATGTGAAAAATAAAATAGTACATTGACAAATACATTTAAGTGAATATATATGTTTATTATCATCAAACAAAAATCATATACTAGCATATTCAACACAATATTTATTATTTAAAAGATTTTTTATTTTAATTATAAAACCTATTATTTAAATATTTAAAATTAACTAATTATTTAAAAATTAATGTGGTGAAATTTCAGGTCGTTACACAATACTTCCACTCATCCCAACTATAGTCGTTCGATGGTCGTCGTACCATGATTTAACTATAATCAAAGCAGAGCTTTCAAATCGATGATTGATAGTATTATGAGGTAAGGAGAACTATGTGAAACGACCCAACTTTCTACTACTAGAAAGTCGCATCGTCTTTAAGAAAGAAAGGGGTGAGAAATAGAAAAGATAAAGAAGAAAGAAGAAACAACATCAGAATCTCAACAGTAGAACGAATAAATTATATTAGTCACAAAAATATTTCATAATATACAACATCAATCAGAGTCATACAGATAATACATCACAGACTAGACAGTTATAAACACCTGTCTAGTTAATACAACACGATACAACTCAAATACAATACAGAGATACCAATACAGCGGAACACTATACATATCTATATCGCTGAAGCCTCCTGCTCCATTGCTCCTCCACAAATCGTCAAAGCTAACCTAAATCCCTTGGCTACTCGTAAAAATTTGAGTACCCGAGAGTTTAAGAAAAACAGAAATAAACTCCGGGTCAGACATGGGTCTGGTATGAGTAACAGGTTAAAGTTGCTTAACTTTGAAAGCCTTTGAAAAGAAAAGGTATCACGTAAGACTTCCCACACATAAACATGGAAAAGTTTTTACCTTACGCTAACCAAAACATTGATAGGAAATTCAGTGATATTATAATAGGTCTAGGGTTTTCAAGTAAATAAGAAATAGCTGAAATTGTTACATCTATTAAATTCTAGCATACTAGCCAACAAGTGGGTAATACAATCAAATCCGATGGCACTTATTGGATTTTGGATTCCATACAATAGCAGGGCTACTGGGGTACCGCCCGTCACAGTACCTGGCCTAGATCAGCGTACCGAGGATTACTCCCAATCCCCTACAACACAAGGCCGGAACCATCCCTTACTGGACAGTCCCGAACGAAACAACCCCAGCAGTTGGAGCTCACAACTGCCCACACAGCCGAATATAAAGGGACATCTAGATAGGGGAAAATCTCGCTCTCAAGTGGGTGCGACCCACGAAGCCTTGCTGCACCTCCCCTGTTTTAGCCATTCCCGGTTGATGAGGCTTGAGGCAACGATTACCTTTAGAGAACACACCTCTTAGAATGCTCATCGTCCACTTGACGATGTTCTGAAAGCATTCAATCCATACAAGTTCGTTCCGGGTTCGAACGAAACCGAAGGCATTATCTCGTTACACTCATTTTGGAATCATCCTCAGAGTTAACGACAATAACCCTTGCACTCTGAATATTCATCTTCACTTGAGATTCATGACCTATCGTTAGTTTGGATCGATGTGGTTTTCGGATATCCAAATCTGGAAACCCGATCCCGGTCTCATCGAAATCCAAATCGTATCTTTTAAGGCCAAGTTGTTTTAAAGTTGAAACAATTCATTTCATTATCTATATATACACAAATAGATAATTCATAATATCACAAATAGATAATCTACAATACCACAGATAGATAATTCACAATATCATCATAAATAGATAATCCATATCACACAGCATTATTTATCTCATATATGAGATTTCATTTCAAACCATTCAAGGAAATCAATATCATCCATCAATATAAACAAGGATTCATAAACACACCATTTATAATTAATTTAAAATGAATTAAATTAATTACCTTATCTCTATTTAATTTAAAGTAAATTAAATTAATTACTTCATTCTATAAATCCTGCTTACCACTACAACAAAATTAAGATTTGACCGCACATATCCTCAACGTTTGAATGTCAAATGCGATAAAAACTATTTTGGAGATAACTGGTTTTAGGGTTAAACGCCGACAAAACAATCCATTAGGTTTTCATTGTTTGCCGCCTCCATCTCTATTACTTATGCTCAATATATTCATTTTCCCTCCGCATCTACCTCATCACTCCCGATGTCGATTTCATTTCAACTAACACTGGAAATCATCCCCTTCATCATTCAACACATCTACGTGCTAATCAATACTCTGCAGTTGCTCTGAATCGAATTGTGTTCGATTGTCTTATTGGAACTTGCGAACTCGGCAGAAACAGGTTGAAAACTTGGTGAGTTTTTTCCTTACCCTAGCTCAGTTTGGGTTTCATCACTTACAAAATTTATTATCAGTTTTGATTAGAAAACATATTGAGTCTGCTCTTAGCCAATGGTGGAGTCAGCACTACTGTTGTGGTAGGGCAGAAATCTGAACAATCTTTTTTACTTGTCCAATTAGGAAAAAATCATATAAGTTTTGTTATCAAGATGCATGTGAATATAGGTGTATCTAGTTTGCTCAGAGAAAGTGTTAAAAGTTGTATCTAGTTTGTTAGTTCTGCCTTTTGTAACTTTGCTTATGGACTACAATGAGTTGGACATAATTTCAATGGACTAAATAGTAATACATGTAGGTATGATAATAACCATTCATATTACCAAATATCCCAATACCACTTGACAGTAGGTATTAAAGCTTGCGAAAAATTAATATATTTATGCTAAATTCACATTTATTGATAAAATAAAGACTGAATACTATAAACTAGTTATGCTAGTGTTCCACCTGCACTTTAATACAATGTTACCGTGTCAGTTCATATAAGCTAATTGATGCATTCATGACAATTACAAAGTAGCAACCTGCTATTGGAAAAAATAATTACAAGACTTTAACATTTGCTCTACTAATACATGTATACCATTCATTAATATACTCCTCTAACTACTTAAGAGATAGGAAGCAAAGCTAAGCCAAAAATCTAGTGGTACGATTTATGAAGCAAGAGATATTCAAGTAATAAGAAAAGGAGTTCAAGGTTTTAATTTCCCACTTTAAATTTAGAATTCACATTTTTCTTTGTTTTAGATTGACAAACTCAGGCGCAGACTAAGCTAAGATTGAACATACCGTTACGTATCATAACATACTTTAAAATTTTAGAGCCTACATTGGGATTTGAATTCTGGATTGAGATTTGATGTCTAAACCACTTATGCTACCATTTTTTTATGGATTTTAGTGTGACTACATTACCATTTAGTATCATGCTGTGTTCTGGATGTGATTTCTGAAGTTTGGTGTGTTCTGGATGTGATTTCAACATCTGATATCCTGTTTACAAGTATGAGATAAATTTAAAATTGCATTTAGTTTAGCACTTTTCTTCTTTTTCCCATAATAAACATAAAAGAACATGCAAGTGAGATGTGAAGACAGAAGAGCAAGCAGTGTAACTTTAGTTTGTAGTATGTCTGTTTTCATGCTTCAAAACTAGTATGTTCAATTTGTTTCCATAGTCAATTTTTAGGAGTATGTTCACTTTATTTTTGTACTCTTGCTTCAGTGCAACATCTTGTTTCACTTAATTTTTTTTCAGCAACAAGTAAAAATGTTAGCTTTAGATGCATTTTAAACCCTTGTATGATGAGAATAAACTAAATGTACTACCAAATACATGTGTTATTTTAATAGATGATTAGGTACATTTTATCTGAAAATACCCTTTTACAGTTGACAGCTAATAACACATATGTGTGCATGTTTTAGCATATGTGGACACTTGGCAATCAAATTTTGTTACCTAACTTGTTAGGATTATCCATTTTGTTAAATATAATAGCTATGTTGTCAATTTTTTTATTATAAAGTTTATCAATCATAATTTTGCATAAGTATGCGAGAAGATATGTTAGACACTGCAGATTTTGTAGCTGATTTATACATGATCAAAAGCTTTATGTTCATATGAAATATCAGTATATTTATTATGCAGTATAGTTTAATCATAGTGCAAAATATGCTGTATGTTTAGATGCCATGATAGTTTACATTCAAATATTTTTAATCAAAAGTATATATTATGTTATTTCAAGTGCAGCATAATCCAACTGCATTACAGTATCTAGAGAAAAAAAACGAAAAAATAGCTAGAGCATAAAAACTTTTTGCTTAAATCTTGCTACTCATTTGTCGAATAAATTTCAATGGATATACCTACATCAAGAAGGAGAGCAGTACAATTATACATGGTTTTATTCAATATCCAGGACTTTTTACATGCTTATTTCTAAATTATTCGTTTCCAAGTAGAAAAGGAGGGCTACAAGAATGTATTTTAGTACTAGCATCACGACTAAATGTATAACGAAACAAGAATTAATTTGTAACTATGTATGCTACTAGGGTTGAACTTTGTTTCATTAATTTTTTATTTATTTCTTGCTTTGATTAATTTGAACTTTTGGCTTAGTGGTTATACTTGATGTTTCCGCTATTAAATACAAGAGGTTTCGAGAGAGTATGCTGAGGTTCATCCCCTTTATAATAAATGTGAGACATTCTATCCATCTTTTCGAATTTGCAAAATGGCGATTGGAGATGGAAATTAGTGTGGGGGGGTTTGAGGGGGTTGGGAGGAGGGGGAGTGGGGAGGGGTGTTATTTGTGGGTGTGTTAAATTTATAGAAATGGTAGCAAAAAAGGTTAGTGAAAGCCAAATTTGAACTACTATATTAAACACTAGTTCTACATATAAAACTAAAAGAATGGAAATGGTTAAAATAATTCAAGTTTTATAGTGGATATGAATTGGACAGAGAAGCGGCAAGGTGAGGCAAGGTGATAATGATACAATGGTTAAAATAATTCAAGTTGTACATGAGCTTGAGTTATTAATTATATAGTCAAAGTTTGATAGAACTACAATCACATCTAGATTTAGATCTAGTATGGCTAAAATTGGTAGGGGCATGTGTGCCTACAGATATATATGTACTTTTATAGTTTTATTTCAATTGAATTTTTTTATTTCAATTGTAAGCTAAAAGTTGTAGGGATTTCATGATGTTCAATTGAAGACAACGGACACTATTTGTAGTATTAAACTAAAGATATCTACATACTTCTGACTTTGATAGGTCTCTATTGTATAATTGTACGCATTAATAGGACACAGAAAAATGTCTAGTTCTAACTTCTCAAGTAAGCAGAAAAATCAAAATAGAAAATTTTACTCCAATTACTTATTTGTTTTATACTTAAATTATTGTATCTGTAAGGTGCAACATATACACTTGCACTCTTATAATTTGGGTTGATAGAGAAATTCTGTGTTCTGGAATCTTTCTATAAAAATCTGTAGCTGTGAATATAAATAAGAAACTGGTTGTCTATTGCAAATTTGTTAATCATTATTAATAAAGGAAATGAAGTTTACATATGTTCTATTTTTCTAACAGCTGTTACCTTCATATATTTTTTGGAAACAATTTGGTGCTAATGTTGTATATGATTCTGACATTGTTGTATAAGTGGATAAAATTGTTGTTAATGGCGCAAGCCAAGTATCAGGAGAGGGGTAATGCATAGACATTACTCTGGTGCTACAAAATGGCGCCGTTGTAATAGCAAATTTTTTGAAAACAGTTTTGTGCTAATAACAAAATGACTAATTTGTAGAGTTCTGTCATTTTCAGTCTAATGTGGCCATGAAGTAGCTAATAACAAATTTATTTTATGCGTGCAGGCTTTGAACAGTTGATATTTGTAGAGTTCTGTCATTTTCAGTCTAGTGTGCTTAAACAACAAGGTATGAAACAGATGCTAAAAACTCTCAAGTATTATCATTATTGTCTATTAGTTTACCATCAAATAATTTCACAATTATGTTTTATTCCCTTCCATATTTCATCAAAAGGCTACTCTAAATTCATATCTTTTGCTGGATAAAAAACTGTAATGCCTTAAATCATGCTATTAATAAAGAACCAACAAATATCACTTTGATAAATAAAAATATAGTTGTAGGAGATTCATATATTGTTACCATATAGTAACCAAGTTTTATAAAAGTTAACTAAATTAACCAAGTTTTATAAAAATTAACTAAGTTTTATAAAAATTAACTAAGTCAATAAAGTTTTATAAAAAATTAACTAAGTTGATGAAGTTTTATAAAAATTAACTAAATTTTGCAAAAAACATAACCATTTTAACTAAGTTCTATAAAAATTATACAAGTTTATAGAAATTAACCAAGTTTTATAATTTTTTCACCAAGCTAACTAAGTTTATAAAATATAACTATATTTATAAAAGTTAATTAAGTTTTATAAAAAAATTAACCGCGTTGACTAAGTTTATAAAACACTAAGCAGATGCTCCAATAATTTGCCTATCTTTTTTCCCTTGTAATGTTAGCTTTGGCCAAAAATAATGATCTGCATCTTGCTCTTTATCATCCTCTACCTTATGTTCTTGCAACAGTAGATGCTCATAGCTATGCTCTGTATGCCTGTATTGACTTTATCATTTATGCGACTATAATTTGATTTTAGCAATGCACCTACGAACTAATTGATGGCATTGGGATAAATTTAGTTGTACATCTTTCTTGGATATCTACTTTGTTAGGGTTTTTACTTCAGCATGAAATGTCTTAAATGATTATATGTTTTTCTTCTTTTACTTTAAACTTGGAAAGCATATTTTTAATTCTCGAACCTGTCAATTTTAAAAGCATATCCTAGTTTTTCATATCTTTTTGGTTTGTGCGCACATGCCCTCTTGTAGCTAAAATAGCACATATAACAGACTATACGTTCTTCGCATATACACATAAACACTTACGTTAAATAATTGAGAACTCTTAATATTTATTTACTTCCTACTATAATCACAGCTTGAACTTGTGTTGGTTACGGAGAAACTGCAGGAGCTTCATTCAATTAGAATTCAAAAGCTGAACTATGTTGTGTTCTTGCATTTTGACAATATATTTTTCTCTTTGGATTTGTTTGTTTTGAGCATTTGTTTTGTTGTCTTTTATACATAAAAAAATTATTTGTCCATTTCTACTAAGAACTGTTTGGTCGTTATTATCATATATATATATATATATATATATATATTGTTCATAATCAATAATTAATTTCTATTTAAATTTTAGATTCTTTGTTGCATACATATATTGTATATGCTGATGGAGAGAGATTGGTTGCGTCTACATAGGTAATCATGTAGCAGCTAATTTAGACTTAAATTTAGAATTGATATTTTGATAATAAAAGCTAATATTTTTTTTGTTTTCAAATTTTAATCATAGGACTAGTAGAGAGTATGGCCAAGGAGCTCGGAATTTTGTGTGTGTTGCGAAGAAAAATTTAGGAGATGTGGAAAAAATATTCTGTCCTTGTTTAGATTGTCGAAATCTTAGTCGTCATTATGGTGAAACCGTTGTTGAGCACCTGATTATAAAGGGAATGGATCCTAAGTATAAAGATGATATATGGTATAATCATGGCGAGAAAGTGAATGATGAAAAAAAATTTAAAATGGGTGAGATGTACGACTTGCTCAAAGCGATTCACTATGAAGATGAAGATTATTTCAATCATACTTTTTTTGAAGACGACAAAGATAAGGACGATGCACAAAGACGCCATGATGATTTACTTAAAAATTTGGAAGATGCAGAAACCCCACTGTATCCTGGTTGCATAGATCATACAAAGTTATCTTCCATTACTATTTTGTATAATCTTAAATGTGAAACTGGATTATCTGATACTGGTTTTGATAAACTTCTTACCGTCCAACATTTGTTTTTACCAAAGAATAACGTACTTCCCAAGACTTTATATGAAGTAAAGAAATTCCTCAAACTATTTGATATGGGGTTTGAAAAAAATCATGCTTGTGAGAATGATTGTTGTCTTTTCCGTAAAGAGTACAAAAATTTAAATAATTGTCCGAAATGTGGTTTATCACGATGGAAGATAAATCAAGATACAAAAGAGATTATGCAGGGTATCCCAATTAAGGTGTTGCGATATTTTCCAATAATTCCAAGATTTAGAAGAATGTTTAGATCCGAAAAAATGGCAGAAGAGTTAAGATGGCATTT
Organism: Allium fistulosum; assembly: GCA_030737815.1. Lineage (NCBI taxonomy): Eukaryota > Viridiplantae > Streptophyta > Magnoliopsida > Asparagales > Amaryllidaceae > Allium > Allium fistulosum. The sequence continues at coordinate 445,253,313 of CM060901.1, read as the reverse complement.
TAAAAATAAAAGTAATGATGGAAAGATGCGGCACCCCGTAGATTCCGTGACATGGAGCATTGTTGATGAAAATTGGAAAACATTTTCAGCCGATCCACGTAATCTTAGACTTGGTCTAGCTACAGATGGGTTCAATCCATTTTCTATGTTAAGCTCCAAGTATAGTTGCTGGCCAGTAATGCTTGTTACATATAATTTGTCGCCTTTGTTGTGCATGAAGAAAGAGAATATCATGTTAACACTTCTAATTCCAGGTCCAAAGCAACCAGGAAATGATATTGATGTATATCTAGAGCCATTAGTAGAAGACTTGCATTACTTGTGGAGTACTGGAGTTGAGACATATGATGCATTAAGTAAGACAGTTTTTAACATGAAGGCTATTTTACTATGGACGATAAATGATTTTCCAGCTTATGGTAATCTTGCTGGATGCTGTGTAAAGGGTAAAAAAGCTTGTCCATTATGTGGTATCAATACCCACCGTCGATGGTTGAAATATAGTTGGAAAAATGTTTATATGGGCCATAGAAGATTTCTACCCCATTCAAATCCATTGAGAAAAAAAAGTCTTGGTTTGATAACACTGTGGAGGATGGGAAGATGCCTAGAGTTCTAACTGGCAAAAACATTTCTCTTATTTTGAAAGACTTTCTGAATAATTTCGGAAAAGGCGTTGAAAGCGAAAAGAAGAGTGCGAAGCGGAAAGGTAAAAAAAGGAGGATTGACGACAGTAGTGAAGATGATGATAATGGAGATAATGATCCTATTAAAAAAGAGCTATCAAGATGGAAAAAAAATCAATCTTTTTTAACTTGCCATATTGGGAGGTTAGCATTTATTTAGATTTCAGTTTTTATTATCGATGCGGGCTGGCCACACGAACAAATTTTTTTGTTATTTTATAATCCATGGCCCATGGATTAAAAAATTTTAATAAAAAAATTTGTTAAAATAAATTATAGAACACTTTATCATTTAACTAATATTTTTTATAGGAATTTCCAGTACGTCATAATTTAGACGTAATGCACGTTGAGAAAAATGTTTGTGAAAGCACATTGGGTACAATGTTGCATGACAACAAATCAAAGGATGGGATTAATTGTAGACATGATTTAGAGGATTGGGGAATTCGTCATGGTCTATATGCACAACCTCGTGGGACCAAAACGTATCTTCCACCGGCTCCATATACATTGTCAAGATTGGAAAAAAAAATATTTTGCAAAAGGCTGTACGATTTCAAAGGACCTGATGGTTATTGCTCAAATTTCAAAAAATCCGTATCATTGATGGATTGTAAAGTTAGCGGTTTGAAGTCGCATGATTATCATGTTTTGATGCAACAAGTATTATCGATCGCACTACGAGGTTTGTTGCCAACAAAACCTAGAAAAGCAGTTATTCATCTATGTTTATTTTTCAATAAAATATGTCAACGTGTTCTTGATAGAGAGAAGTTACAACAACTCGATGACGAGATTGTTAAAATATTGTGTGATCTTGAAAGATATTTTCCACCTTCATTCTTCGATATTATGATACACTTGACAATTCATCTTGGAAGGGAAGCACGGTTGTGTGGACCAGTTCATTTTCGTTGGATGTATCCTTTCGAAAGATATATGAAAACACTTAAAGATTACGTGAGGAATTATGCACGACCAGAGGGATGCATTGCAGAATCCTATCTTGCAGAAGAATGCATGAAATTTTTCAAAGAATTTTTGAGTAAATCGATAAATGTGGAAAAAAAAGATCGAAATGAAGATTACGAAGATAACACAATACTTGAAGGGCGTCCAATTTTAATGTCCAATCCAGTTACGTTGTCTTTGAAGGAGAAAGAAATTGCTCATTTAGCGGTGCTAATGAATATGGCCGTGGTAGAACCATTTTTGGAGTGAGTATATATTATGTTATGTTTCCATTGATTTGTTGTGTTTGTAATCGCAATTATAAACTTAACATTGTTTTTATTATACTAGTTTGCACTTGGAGGAGTTGCAAAATTCAAACAAACGCTTAGAAAAAAACGCAACATTACTTTGGAAACACCATGGAGATAATTTCGCTGATTGGATTAAAAAGAAGGTTTGTTAAAAATTTCTCTATTTTTATATGTGAATCAAGGGTACTATTTTTAAAATCCATTTTAAATATATTTTTAGATACCTATTGACTCAAATGACCATGATGAAATGTTAAAATGGATTGCATATGGTCCTAAAAATGCTGCGCTATCATGTAAAGGATATATTATAAACGGTCAACGATTTCATACAAAAGACGTTGATAGAGAAACTCAGAATAGCGGAGTGACCTATGATGCGACTACTATGTGTAGAGCAAGTGCAAAAGACATTTCTCAAGTGGTTGATGTGATCAGTTACTACGGAATATTGACTGATATAATTTTATTGGATTATAATGTTTTTTATATTCCTTTGTTTAAGTGTCATTGGGAAAACATAGGAAATGGGATGAAAGTTGAAGATGGATTTACGCTTGTTAATTTACATCAAAGTCAGGTTTCATTTTCAAGAGACCCTTATATCCTTGCATCTCAAGCGAAAAAAGTTTTCTATTCAAGGGAAAATGATTCTTCTAATTGGTATGTTGTGATGAAAGCACCGCCAAGAGGTTACCATGAATTAGAGATGAACGATTTTATTGAAGAAGTAAGCTATCTTGGAGGAGATTGTGAAGAAATCGAGGATGACTTGGTCGAGGATGCTAGTTATGTTAGGGAGGATTGCGAAGGCATAATTGAGTAGTTCTAATATCACGTTTTTTTGGGTAGTCGTTGCTATGTGACTGAAAGTAGTAGGCATATGTTTCGTGTGTGTGGTCATGGGGGAAACTTGTTCAGACATTTAATAATGGAGAAGGATGTATAGAAACAGCAGGTGCACAAGGTATCATGTATTACACCGTATCATGTATTTTTATTTGTTAGCATATTTTTTTTAAACCCACAAGGTATCAGATTTTATATGTTCAGATTTTTAAACCCACACGTGAATTCAGATAACTAAGTATTGCACTGTTATCAGCACTGCACTGTTATCTAATATACAAAAATCTTCAGTACTGCACTGTTATCAGCACTGCACTGTTATCTATTCACTGTTATCAGCACTGAATTCAGATTTTTAAACCGTATCAGCTCCAACAATTTTCAGTATACAAAAATCAATAAAAATCTAATATAGGACTGCCATTTTAGCACTGCACTGTTATCTAAATATTTTATGTTCATCATACCTATATTATTATTTGCATTTGAATGTCATGTATATCGCGTATCAACTGTTGCTGTATCTTAGCAGCAGTTTACAAATTGATCAGCAAACCAATTTACTCTTGAATTCCTGTGTCATGAATTCCTGTATCTTAGCAGCAGTTTACAAATTGATTAGCAAACCAGTTTATTTGAATATCATGAATTCCTGTGTCTGCCTGCAGAAAATGGTTAGAAGTACAAAGAAAACAACGAACTAGAAACTTACTCGCTATCAAAAAAGACTCGCAGAATTTGAAGATGCATCTGACAGGTCTAATGTAATGGAAGAGCATGTTGAGCCACCTTCGAAAAACATGGATGTTGGAAATGCAAGCCAGCCAATCGCATGCACAGCTCTGCAAATTGATGATAATCCTGAAACTGCAGTGGAAGTGGATAGAGCAATTGCAGATGATGCAAAACAGGTTTCCAAAAAAAGGACTAGAGGCCCAACTAAAGTGAAAAGACTTCCTTCGAATGTTGCAAGCCGAATTGAAGTTGAGTTTAATTCATCGGGCGTACCTGTAGGAGAAGGATTAGTGAAATTATCTTCTTATTTAGGGCCACTTGTCCGTGAGCATGTTTCATTTACGCTAGATGACTGGAGGCTACTTGGTGACGATTTGAAAGTAGTTCTATGGAAATCCGTTCAGGTATTCAAATTAGTCTCATTCAGTTATGTTAACTCTCATTCAGTTGTACAAGTATTCATGTTTATTATTTCTGTACCGTTCAGGTGACGATTTGTTATGTTAACTCTCATTCAGTTGTACAAGTATTCATGTTTATTATTTCTGTACCGTTCTGCAATCCAAGCCTATTACTCGAGCTTCAAATTAGTCGAATTAGACATGTTTGCTGAAGTGATACCTTGCTGGCTTGCCATTTATTTTAAAATGTGTTTCAAAAATTAATCCACACCTAATTGATTGCTGGTTTCGTAAAGGCTAAACAATTTTCATACCTTTAAACATGCATATGGTTTTAAAAATGCAAGAACACAACATAGTTCAAGCTGTCAAAATGCAGTTAGCTTTTGTCTTTCATTATTAATACCAAATCTGTATTATGCACAGATTGGAGTTGTAAGCACTTCCATTCACTTACAAAGCAGCTAGGGTTTCATGTACAGCATTTTTTAATGATTTGTAAGTTGGTGAACATACATGCAAAATAGGTTAAAATTCCGTCTCTCCAGCAGTTATTTCATGTTGCTTCAAATTCGTTTCGAAATGCTATGCCCTACCAATTTGACATAGAGGCCGTGCTTTTTTATATTAATTCATCGTCACAACTGATTTTATGAATAATATGCAAGTTAGAGCCAATGTACCTTAAGTCAAAATTTTAGTGTACTCGATTGTTATGTCATAATATGCAAGTTAGAGCCAATAACTTTATGACTCGAGTACCTCTTCGATATCTAATCTATTCAATGGCATGATCTGTATGCATATTCTATTTATTCTTTATTCTACTTATTTGCCTATTTAGTTTGCATATCCTTTTTAAGTTTACGTTCATAACTATATCTTGTCCTGGAACAGCATATTTATTATATGTGGATATATTTGTAAATTCAGGTTTCACTAATGCACTCTTCACACCTCAACTTAACATGTCACGTTAGTGTCTTTTATTAAAGATACACAGTACTACTATAACAAACCTTTTCAAATAATAAATATACATACATACATACAAGTAGCATGAATGCATGTTAACACACGCATTAAAGGTTTCCAGTGCAACTTTATATTGGGGGCAAGAGACTAATGTTATTTTGCCTTTGCTGAGCAATAATGGATTCGAGCCAGTTATTACTTTGATATTGTAAATAGTTATATCTTTGTTCAACAGTCATATTGATTTGAGCCAGTTATTATTTTGATAGAAATTATAGCAACTGATATTTTCATCTAAACCGTTCTATTCCAAACGTGTTATTTTAGTGCATGTCAACTTTTCATCCAGGAAACTGATGTTCAAGTGATTACAGAGCAAAAGCATATTTTGCTTCATCTTATATTATTTAATGTAGTCTCTAAAACATCTGATTTTTGTCTTCTATCAGTACAGAAAAAGTTGTAAGGGTGCTGGTTTGAATTATTCTATTGGCGTGATGCCTGTTGTTGTGTTGTCCAACTTGTGCACTGTTGTGATCAATTTGAATGATTATCATTTTGATAAATGTTACAGGCTAGATTTAAATTGGATGAGGAATGGCAAAAGGCTCCCGTTTTTCAGCAAATGGGATGCATTTGGAGAGGTTCGAAAAGCAAATTCGTAAAACAGATATTACAAACAGAAACCAAGGAGGAACAACTTCAACTAAAACCAGAAAACGTTGGAAGTATGAAGGAATGGAAGAAGTTTATCGAGTCAAAAATGAGCAAAGAGTTTAAGGTAATTGTAATGTAATTTTTATTATTTCTTGTGTGTATATATATATATATGAAATTTAAGCGTACATAAAATGCAAATTAACTAATCAATGTGATAAATCTTGTAATCTAGCTACGAAGTGATAATTTAAATCCATGAAGGACAAACAAATACCACACACGTGTAGTCGTCGAGGAATGGCTCGACTAACTGAAGATTTGGTGAGAAATATATTTGATTTATTACCTATGGTTAATAGTTTTGTTAATGTTATGTTTCCTTTAATGCAGAAAGAGAAAAGTAGCAGTCCTTCTTCCATTTCTAGATCTGATGTTTGGATTAAATCCCACACTCGAAAAAATGGTGAACCAGTGAACCCGCATGTTGCGGATACTATCGTAAGTGCTAAGTTGTTTTTGTTTAAGCGTAATTTTTGGAAAACATATATTTTTGAACTCTTCTACAAAATATAATTTGTGTTCACTTTGTAGGAGAAAATAAAGAATGCTGAAAAGGAATCACCGTCTAGCTCAACTTGTAAGATCAAAGAAGATGCCCTCTCATTGGTGTTGGGAAAAGATAGACCGAGACGACTACGAGGAATGGGAAGGGGTGTAACCATGACCACTGTAGTTTTGTCACAAATCAAAGATAAACAAGTAGCTCAATGTCAGCATAGGATTTCAGAGCTAGAGCAGTTGATTCACACCATAATGAAACGTCAGGTATGTCGATAATCACTTTGTGTAAATATCATGATGTTTTGTGCGAAATTTTCTTGATATACTAAACACCTAACGAATAAGTAAAAGATCTTACTTCAACCCTCTTATTTATATCCTACTTCCTAACTTCAATTGAACTTCATTTTTCATGCTTCATTTCCAGTTAACTTAAGGTTTCAAATATAAAATATTTCTTACAATTATACATTCAGATATATATATATAATATATGTCTGTGGGGGCGCGTGCGCGCACGTCACAACAAAGGACTCTTTGTATATCAAGAAATCAGGCCATGTCACAACAAAGGACTCTTTTGTAAAATTTCTCATCCTTATCTGGTTACTCTACAAATGATGTATCATTTCCATACATAAGTTTGTCAATTGTTATATCAAAATTCATTCTGAAAATGTATTCTCTTTGAAATTTGTACTTGTTTTCATCATAAGTGGAATAAATATACAAGTTCACTACAGGTTCACTACAATTTCACTACAGGTTCAAATTCTCTAATATTTTTGTAATATTATTGATTTGCAGGATAAAGAAAATTGTGGAGGAGAGAACGTATCTCAAACGGTAAAAATATACGATAGTAAGGTTAAAACATCATACATAATTTGATATCTAAATCAGAAGTTATGTATTTTATTTTTTATTAATTGCAGAGTAAGCATAATGAAATAGGTGACGGTTGTAGTTTGCTGAATTGGCACGGGAATGATGATGAGGTAATTGCCGAAGGAAAAATCGTGTCAAGTGATCCAAACGATCTTCTCAATGGACTACCTTTAGGTCTGAATGCCAAGAAAATTTTGGTAGTCCATCCTAAAAAATCCGATGTTTTATTGTGGAGGCCTTCACCTGGTATGGTATACATAAGATACGCCAAGAATGAGAAGATAGCATGGCCAACTGATAGAGTTGTTATTCGCATAAAAGAAAACTCTGAAAAAGAAAACGAGGTATGAAAAACTCTCTACAAATATAGCATTGATATGTGTCTCTGCATCCACCCTTTTGAACTAGAGGTGGCAGATTCCTAGTCCTGTTTTTGCCACTATTCAGAGCTTTATTATCGTCATCTAGGAAACGATGTGGTAAATAATAAGATTTGTTTAGCATCTGCACATTAAAAATCTGTATAATGCAATGGTAAAAATATATGTATAAGAGAACCGTGGAATTAACATTGATATTATCCAAACTAGTCCATGTTCCCATTAGATTAGTACATTCTTTTACATATTAAAACTAAAATATGTGAAAATCCAACTACCGGAAGCATCGGTTCCATAGAGTCGAATACTAATTTATTACACATTTCTAGCTATGTTAGTATTATTATTTTTAATAACATTTGGTGGGTGAAATCAAGTTTAAAGTTTGACAAATGATTATTGAAAATTTAACAATGTTGATTTGCTTTGTATTGAATTGGTTGACACATGATAAAATGTTGAATGCAGTAAGACTATAGAAACAAGACTTTTATTAGATGACTATAATTTTTTTCTTTGATAGAGCAAAACCAATAGCACAGAAAACAGATGCAAGTTGTTCGATTGGGGTGGAACTGAAGTATTGGTTGCCGAAGGACGTGTGCACTCGAGTGATTCAAATCAGATTATTAATGGTGTTCCTCTTGGACCAGAAGCCCCAATAGTTTGGGTGGACAATCCGATAAAAGAAGATGCCTTTTTGTGGAGGCCCATAGCAGGTGTGACATGTATCGGAGAAGCCGTCGGTAAGACAATAGCATGGCCATCATCAAAATTGGTTTTTGAAAACACAATACCATCCACTCCTATGAGCAACGTTCCAACATCTCGTACGGTAATATATTATATTGCTAATATTTATATATACGATTTGTTGATAATGTATCAATACTTTTTTTAATATCATAGAGTGCAAATTACGCGATGAATAACAAGTGAAAGTTATTTGCTGTGGAGGGCACAGGAAAAATTGTAGCTGAAGGCACCATATCTTCAACTAATCCAAATGATTTGGTTCATTCTATTCCACTAGGACCAAATGCAATAAGAGTTTGGGTGGATATTGTCAAAGACCCGAATGCGTCTTTATGGAGACCTACGTCATTCATGGAATGCTTATCAGATGCTATTGGTTCGACGGTAGCATGGTGTGACGACCCGCCACTCATTCCACAGAATGACGCATCGCTGATAAGAAAGAAAGGGATAGAAAGAGAAAAGAAGAGAAGAAAGAAAGAAACAACAACAGAATCTGAACAGCGGAACGAATAAATTATATTAATAACATAAACTATTACATAGTATCATATACAACAACTATCAGAGTTACACAACATATACAACATATACTAGACAGTTATAAACACCTGTCTAGTTTCTACAATATAAGATACAACACAGATAACAATGACTCAGAGATCAACACAGCGGAACTACTATATCTCTACAGCGCTGAAGCCTCCTGCTCCATTGCTCCTCCAGATAACTCGTCCAAGCAAACCTGACTCTCTTGGCTACTCGTAAAAATTTGAGTACCCAAGAGTTTATATAAAACAGAAATAAACACTTGGGTCAGACATGGGTCTGGTGTGAGTAAACGGTTTAAATTGCTTAACTTCAAAACCTTTTGAAAACAAAGGTATCACGTAAGACTTCCCACACATAAACATGGGTAAGTTTTTACCTTACGCTAACCAAAACATTTGATAGGAAATTCGATTGTATTATAATAGGTCTAGGGTTTTCAAATAAATATGAAATAGCCGAAATTGTTACATTATTAAATTCCAGCATACATAAGTATACAATCAAGACCGTTATCACTTATTGGAAGTTGGATTTCCATACAATGGCAGGGCTACTGGGGTACCGCCCGTCACAGTACGTGGCCTAGATCACCGTACCGAGGAGTACGCCCGCTCCCCTGCAACACAAAGCCGGAACCATCCCTTACTGGATAATTCCGAATAAAATCACCCCACGGTTGTGTACATCAACCGCACCACTAAGTCGAAAATAGAAAGGGACATCTAGACAGGGATGACCTTACTCTCAGTGGGCGCTACCCACGAAACCTTGCTGCACCTCCCCTGTTTTAGCCATTCCCGGTTGATGAGGCTTGAGGCTACGATTACCTTAGAAAAGAACACATCACTTAGAATGCTCATCGTCCACCTGACGATGTGCTGAAAGCATTCAATCCATACAAGTTCGTTCCGGTTCGAACGAAACCGAAGGCATTATCTCGTTACACTCGTTTTGGAATCACCCTCAGAGTTAACGACAATAACCCTTGCACTCTGAATCTTCATCTTCACTTGAGATTCACGACCTATCGTTAATTTGGATCGATGTGATATTCGGGTCTCCAGACCTGGAAATCCGGTATACGGAAACCCGATCCCGGTCTCATCGAAATCCAAAACGTATCTTTTAAGGCCAAGTTGTTTAAAGGTTTAAACAATTCAATTCAATACTTGAATTCACATAGCATTAATATAGATAAATATCACACATTTATCACAGATATATCATAGTATATCATCCAATAGATATCAACCAAATCAGACATTCTACTCAACCATCATTCATAAGCAATCATTTATTAATCTCTATTATAATTAATTTAACCCACTTAAATTAAATTAATTACTTAAGAATTAATTCCTAACATTGCTTAATCAATCATTAATTAATTACTTATCCATTTAATTAATCAATCATTAAATATTAATCACTCTTGATTAATTATTCATTAATTACATAAAGTAATTATCCTTTAATTAATTTCACAAATTAATTACCCTTAATCATTTATAGTAATTAACCTTTAATTACTCTCATTAACTACAATAATTAATGATCCTTAATTAATTACATTAATTAATTAACTATAATTAATTACATTATTCCTTAATTAATTATATTAATTAATCATGCACTAATTAATTACTTCCATTAATCAAGCCTTTAAATAATCATTAACAGTAATTAACTATTCTTAATTACTTTAATTTCTTTTATAAATCCTTTTTGATTAAATTCACCAATTACATATAGTAATTCATTTATTAATTACTTACACTAAGTAATTATACTTAACCAATCTTATTAAGTAACTACACTTAATCAATTACCAAGTGACTATCCTTAATTAATTAACAAATTAATTAACTTAAATAAATCACATTCCTTCCTAAATTATAACTGAGTAACTCATCCTTAATTACCTTTTAAACAAATTAATTAATCCTTGATTAATTATTCTTTAACTATAAATTAATAAACCTTAATTAATAATCAATATCTTTTAATACAAAGTAATCAATCCTTAATTACTTTTATAATTAATTAATTAACCTTAATTAACTAATTAATTACCTCTTAATTATTAATTAATAAAACTTAATTATTAATTAACAACCTTAATTACCAATTTAATTAATCCATAATTATTTATTAATCAATCTTTAATGACAATTAATTAATCCTTTAATAACAGTTAATTAATCCTAAATTAACTTTAATTAATCCTTGTCAATTAAATTAATTAATTAAACTTAAATTAATTTAACTCATTAAAAATTCTTAATTAACCTTAAGATAAATATTATCATTTAAAAGCATTTGATCTTAATAATTAACTCACTTAATTAAAATCATTAATTAAGTTAGAATAAATAATCATTAATTACTTATCCTTAATTATTTATTAACAATTCTTAATTACAAGTGAATAAAACACTTGAAAACTTAATTGTTAATTTACTTATTCTTAACCATCAACTAATCTAATTATTAAATCACTCTTTATTTATCTCATTAACTATCAAACTTTAATTAAGTATTAAAATATACATTTCCTTATTAATTACTTATTTTCAAATTAAATTTGAAAATAACTTAAAATTCAACTTAATATTATTTAAGTTAACAACCATACAATTTAATTATTCAAACTTCCCATTTCAAAGAAATGTATTTCCAAGAATTGATTTAACTTGATTTTTGAAATTTTAAAAAACTTACTTTTATTTAAATTTTAAAAACTAGTTTAAATATTTTACTTTGTGTTTAAGTCATATGTATTTGAGTCAAACAAATACATCTTCTTCTTATTCTTCCTTTTTAAACAAAGTTTAGTTTTAATTTTTAAAACTGTTTTAAACTTAACAGTTCATTCCAAAAATCTCGCGACCCTCCCCTATCACAAACCCGAGCCAAAAACTTAATCTACGCGAGTTCCTCCCGAGAATTTTAAAAACTGTTTTAAAATTTTAAACTGTTAAAAACTTTAACAGTTATCACCCAAATGCACACGTACTACCCTAGAACAAACCCGAGTAAAAACTTAATCTACGCGATTCTTTCCCGAGTACGAACTCGAGTATCTTCATCTTCCCCAAACTAGAACCCACTGACACACACCCTTGCTCGTGCACGTGCACAGGTGAACGTTGCCCCTCCGACCATGCTGCCAATCACCATCTAGTCGCACTCCTTCTCCTCGATCACCACGTCAACTCTGATCATCGAGACAATTTGAAAATCAAATAAGAGCCATCTCGACCACTTCCTGGAACAACACTCCGAACAAGAACCACCTCGTCAGACTACTTCTGACCACCAGAACTCCCACGCCTTCGACCAGAGCTTCACCTCAGATCCACGCTTCCATTCCCCCACGTGCGGTAGCCTCCAGTTCACCCACGACGTCAGGAAAAATCGCGATTCCGATCAACCCCAAAACCATTGCTAAACCCTAAAACTTCATCAATTGATCACCACGACGAAAAATGTATTCATCCACTATTTTTCCCATCATCTACAGCCTTCAACCTACCTCCGACATCAATCACGATGGACCCAGCCCCATCGTTTGTCTGAAAATGACGAAAATGACATTTCCGTTCATCTTACAATTTCTCCACCATTTCTATCTTAAAATTCTTGAATTCTTTTTCTAAATTCATCATTTGTAATTACTAAACAGATTTTAGAATCAAAGTTTAAAATTAACATTTTCGAAATTTACCCATTTCATTTAGTTCTACTGTAAACTTTATATTTTGGGTTAAATGTCTATTACATATCATTGAATCTTTTTTTACAATCTAAATTATATAGTTAGAAACCTTTTTCATTAACACTACCTAGACTAAAATCAAACAGATGTAAAGATATGAATTTTTCTAATAAAATTTGAAGCCTGTATTGATATAAAAACAGAGATATATAATTGTACAGACCTGCATATAATTATACCTACATATTTATAAACATGCAAAACAATTTCACTCAAACATTCAAGTACATCTCATATTATACTACTGGAATCAAGATATATATATAGTTCAAGGTCTTATAAAAGAAGAGATTACTCAAATAGAAGATAACAGAGCAATTACCAATAAACCCAGACATACATACTTCAATCCACACATACATACAGTATACACACATATAAATGAACATGCAAATATACTTCATTCAGAAATCATTCGAAAGCAATTTAAATTCATTTTAACTTTTGAAAAAGATGTTTACTCACCTTTAAATGTTGACAGAGAAGTGAGAAACTGGAATTTTGAACTGAACTGCTTGATTTCTTTTTAAAAACAGGAACTTGCTTTAAAAACTTGAAACTTGCTTTAGAAACTTTGCTTTGATTCCTTTAAAAGATTTGAAAAGCTTTTGACACTTGCTTCTGTCTCAAATTATAATGCATGCACTTGGAAAGGATCCAGACTTGAAGAACATGGTTACAGATCTTTTGAACTTGAGAATTAAGCCAGGCTTTTGGATATTCCAGGTTTAAGAAATAATGGTTTCAGGTCTTTGAATTTTGAGAATCAAGCTTTTGCAGATGAATTCAGGTTTGAGATTCTTGGTTTAAGAGAATCTTTCCAGTTTTGGGTTGGAGATGATTTCAGATTACAGGGTTTTGAACTGGAGATGATTTCAGTTTTGTTTGAGGAGATGATTTCGGTTTGTATATTTTTGGTATGAGAAGATCATTTCAGTTTGGACATTTTCCTGGTTTTGGTTTTTGTCTTTGTTTAGAAAATGAGATTAGAAAGAAAAAGAAAATGGAGAGGTAGGCTTATATAAACTTAATTTATGGTTTATTAAAAATAAAAGAAAATGAAAATAAAAATGACACTTGTCACATACATTAGTTTATGATCTTACACATGTATTTACATGTGTATAAAATTAACACTTGTCATTAATTGTTTTATATTATTTTTAAAAAGAGTTTAAAAGCTTTTATATTTATTTCCTAAATAGATAAATACATTTATTAGTTATAAATGCTTTTCTATATTATAAATAAATGAATCCTTTAAAAGAAATAAAATAAAACTCATTTATTTCCTAATAAAATCATATACAATATATTTCATTCATTTTTAAGTGTAAAAATATCTCTTGTATTTATTTACCATTAAATAAACACTTTCTAAATTTATATGAATAAAATTCCTTTTAAAGAAAATATTTTAAACAAATCTTATTTTAAATAAAAGTCTTGTTCATACATTTCATATCAAAATATATTAAAATAATTATCTTTAAAGATTTAAATTTAAATCCAGATTCAAATTCAAATTTTACTTTTAAAATCCAATTTAAAAAATCAACTCAACATTTATATTTTTAAATAAACATTTTATTAAGTTTGAAATTGATATATATTTCATTTAAAATAACTCAAGACAATATATATATATAATTTAAATAATACTTATAAATTTTGGAAATGATAAGTCTATTTAAAATCAAATTTATAAAATAATACAATTTAAATGATTATCTTATTACAAATTAATCTATACTATAATTAAAACATCTTATTATTATATTATTTGGTTATTTATATATTAATATTATCAATTTAAATAATTTAAATTTAGAGATTATCACATTTTAAATTCCTCGAAATCCCGGGATATTACATTCCTTCCCCCTTAAAAGAATTTCGTCCTCGAAATTTAAAACAAAAGATAATCCAAAGATTTTTATATTTATTTCAACCAATTTTAAAACAATTCAATTATACTTAACAGCCATATACTATCAATCAAACAACCATTCATCCAAACAAACAATTTTATCCAAACAAACAATTCATACAAACAACAATTCTAGTTATCTGAACATAGATCCGGATAAACTACCTAAAATTATCCCGAGTTTCCCCAATACAGATAATGGGTTACTCGCTCTACTAAATCCAAACTGGTAATTCAATACCGAAGCCAAAACACTTATCCTCACAAAAATTCAGAAAGATCCAATATACTCGGAGCTATCTTCCTAGTCTTACCCAAACTTATTTGCTCCCTTTTACTGGAGAAATAACAACGAAGTCTCCAACTTCGAATTCCAAAATTCTCCATCTCTAATCCACAGAACTCTTCTGATGATTCTAGGCTGCCTTCACCTTTCCTGATCAGCTTAATCTTCGCTGACGCTTCTCAAAACAAACAGAACCAAAAACAATCCAATAAACGAATCCTCTCTAGATCTACAGAAATCCAGAACTCAAACTCTACTCCACAATCATCGGTAGATTCCAAATACTTCTCCTATCCGAAAAAGACAAAACAGATGCTCTCACCAATCCGGCCTTCAAATCTGGAAAAGCTTCCTGTAGGAACCCTCTAATCCAAACACTGCAACTTCTGGTTGCTTCCACTCTAGAACAACTACTACCAAGCTTTCGCTGCTCAACTCTGATCTAGATGTCGTCTATGAACTCGAACACAAACTAGATCAACACTTCCAGAGAATTTCTGACAACTCTATAACTCCTACATCTTCTAGAGATGCCTCAAACTCAAGCAAAAGATTTCCCAAGAGAACACTTAAACTATCGCAAGTCACTTTTGTGATTCTATCCAGTCCAATATCCAAAGATTACTGTTCTTTCTTAATCCATCAGAACAGTCTAGTACTTGACCAATCCATTTGAAAAATGAATTTACTCCGCAGCTTCTGAACTCCACTTCTAAGAAAGCTAAGCCAAAAGATCTTCCAGCAGGAACACATAACACTCGAGCTGCATTGCTGCCACAGATGCCAAAGACTCCTAACCAAAGTTCTTCGAGAAACTCGATCCTCAAACCAAACACAAACATCCTGTTGAACTCAGCCACATCACCGAAGCAGATATACTTCCTTAAACTTTCTCCAAACAGAAACATCGTCGGAGATATCCATAGTTACTGCATCTCATCATGCAGCTACTACTCATGAGTTACCCAAGATACCATCACTCGCTTCTGTTCAACCAACAGATCCAAACTCTCAAAAATCCGCCCACACGAGCGCGATTCAACTTATACTTCAATAATGGACTCCGAACCTTAACAGGTTTC
Source organism: Allium fistulosum (assembly GCA_030737815.1). Taxonomy (NCBI): domain Eukaryota; kingdom Viridiplantae; phylum Streptophyta; class Magnoliopsida; order Asparagales; family Amaryllidaceae; genus Allium; species Allium fistulosum. The sequence continues at coordinate 445,237,526 of CM060901.1, read as the reverse complement.
CTTCAGAGATTAATGAACACCAAATCAAAGTTCACTCGAGACGGTATTCGGTCTACAGTCTCGACAGATACTTCCAATCTCAAACATTCAAACTCCAACTATTTGTAGTCGTGTTACACACCACTACCTTATCTACCTTTATAACTCATATTGGAAAACCCGAACAGATAATCCAACAAATAGGTAGAATAGATATATATATATAGTTATATAAAATTTACAAATACGCTCTCTCAAGATAGACACCACTCCAGAGCTTAGGTATTCGCTCAACCTACTGCTCTGATACCAAATGTGACGACCCGCCACTCATTCCACAGAATGACGCATCGCTGATAAGAAAGAAAGGGATAGAAAGAGAAAAGAAGAGAAGAAAGAAAGAAACAACAACAGAATCTGAACAGCGGAACGAATAAATTATATTAATAACATAAACTATTACATAGTATCATATACAACAACTATCAGAGTTACACAACATATACAACATATACTAGACAGTTATAAACACCTGTCTAGTTTCTACAATATAAGATACAACACAGATAACAATGACTCAGAGATCAACACAGCGGAACTACTATATCTCTACAGCGCTGAAGCCTCCTGCTCCATTGCTCCTCCAGATAACTCGTCCAAGCAAACCTGACTCTCTTGGCTACTCGTAAAAATTTGAGTACCCAAGAGTTTATATAAAACAGAAATAAACACTTGGGTCAGACATGGGTCTGGTGTGAGTAAACGGTTTAAATTGCTTAACTTCAAAACCTTTTGAAAACAAAGGTATCACGTAAGACTTCCCACACATAAACATGGGTAAGTTTTTACCTTACGCTAACCAAAACATTTGATAGGAAATTCGATTGTATTATAATAGGTCTAGGGTTTTCAAATAAATATGAAATAGCCGAAATTGTTACATTATTAAATTCCAGCATACATAAGTATACAATCAAGACCGTTATCACTTATTGGAAGTTGGATTTCCATACAATGGCAGGGCTACTGGGGTACCGCCCGTCACAGTACGTGGCCTAGATCACCGTACCGAGGAGTACGCCCGCTCCCCTGCAACACAAAGCCGGAACCATCCCTTACTGGATAATTCCGAATAAAATCACCCCACGGTTGTGTACATCAACCGCACCACTAAGTCGAAAATAGAAAGGGACATCTAGACAGGGATGACCTTACTCTCAGTGGGCGCTACCCACGAAACCTTGCTGCACCTCCCCTGTTTTAGCCATTCCCGGTTGATGAGGCTTGAGGCTACGATTACCTTAGAAAAGAACACATCACTTAGAATGCTCATCGTCCACCTGACGATGTGCTGAAAGCATTCAATCCATACAAGTTCGTTCCGGTTCGAACGAAACCGAAGGCATTATCTCGTTACACTCGTTTTGGAATCACCCTCAGAGTTAACGACAATAACCCTTGCACTCTGAATCTTCATCTTCACTTGAGATTCACGACCTATCGTTAATTTGGATCGATGTGATATTCGGGTCTCCAGACCTGGAAATCCGGTATACGGAAACCCGATCCCGGTCTCATCGAAATCCAAAACGTATCTTTTAAGGCCAAGTTGTTTAAAGGTTTAAACAATTCAATTCAATACTTGAATTCACATAGCATTAATATAGATAAATATCACACATTTATCACAGATATATCATAGTATATCATCCAATAGATATCAACCAAATCAGACATTCTACTCAACCATCATTCATAAGCAATCATTTATTAATCTCTATTATAATTAATTTAACCCACTTAAATTAAATTAATTACTTAAGAATTAATTCCTAACATTGCTTAATCAATCATTAATTAATTACTTATCCATTTAATTAATCAATCATTAAATATTAATCACTCTTGATTAATTATTCATTAATTACATAAAGTAATTATCCTTTAATTAATTTCACAAATTAATTACCCTTAATCATTTATAGTAATTAACCTTTAATTACTCTCATTAACTACAATAATTAATGATCCTTAATTAATTACATTAATTAATTAACTATAATTAATTACATTATTCCTTAATTAATTATATTAATTAATCATGCACTAATTAATTACTTCCATTAATCAAGCCTTTAAATAATCATTAACAGTAATTAACTATTCTTAATTACTTTAATTTCTTTTATAAATCCTTTTTGATTAAATTCACCAATTACATATAGTAATTCATTTATTAATTACTTACACTAAGTAATTATACTTAACCAATCTTATTAAGTAACTACACTTAATCAATTACCAAGTGACTATCCTTAATTAATTAACAAATTAATTAACTTAAATAAATCACATTCCTTCCTAAATTATAACTGAGTAACTCATCCTTAATTACCTTTTAAACAAATTAATTAATCCTTGATTAATTATTCTTTAACTATAAATTAATAAACCTTAATTAATAATCAATATCTTTTAATACAAAGTAATCAATCCTTAATTACTTTTATAATTAATTAATTAACCTTAATTAACTAATTAATTACCTCTTAATTATTAATTAATAAAACTTAATTATTAATTAACAACCTTAATTACCAATTTAATTAATCCATAATTATTTATTAATCAATCTTTAATGACAATTAATTAATCCTTTAATAACAGTTAATTAATCCTAAATTAACTTTAATTAATCCTTGTCAATTAAATTAATTAATTAAACTTAAATGAATTTAACTCATTAAAAATTCTTAATTAACCTTAAGATAAATATTATCATTTAAAAGCATTTGATCTTAATAATTAACTCACTTAATTAAAATCATTAATTAAGTTAGAATAAATAATCATTAATTACTTATCCTTAATTATTTATTAACAATTCTTAATTACAAGTGAATAAAACACTTGAAAACTTAATTGTTAATTTACTTATTCTTAACCATCAACTAATCTAATTATTAAATCACTCTTTATTTATCTCATTAACTATCAAACTTTAATTAAGTATTAAAATATACATTTCCTTATTAATTACTTATTTTCAAATTAAATTTGAAAATAACTTAAAATTTAACTTAATATTATTTAAGTTAACAACCATACAATTTAATTATTCAAACTTCCCATTTCAAAGAAATGTATTTCCAAGAATTGATTTAACTTGATTTTTGAAATTTTAAAAAACTTACTTTTATTTAAATTTTAAAAACTAGTTTAAATATTTTACTTTGTGTTTAAGTCATATGTATTTGAGTCAAACAAATACATCTTCTTCTTATTCTTCCTTTTTAAACAAAGTTTAGTTTTAATTTTTAAAACTGTTTTAAACTTAACAGTTCATTCCAAAAATCTCGCGACCCTCCCCTATCACAAACCCGAGCCAAAAACTTAATCTACGCGAGTTCCTCCCGAGAATTTTAAAAACTGTTTTAAAATTTTAAACTGTTAAAAACTTTAACAGTTATCACCCAAATGCACACGTACTACCCTAGAACAAACCCGAGTAAAAACTTAATCTACGCGATTCTTTCCCGAGTACGAACTCGAGTATCTTCATCTTCCCCAAACTAGAACCCACTGACACACACCCTTGCTCGTGCACGTGCACAGGTGAACGTTGCCCCTCCGACCATGCTGCCAATCACCATCTAGTCGCACTCCTTCTCCTCGATCACCACGTCAACTCTGATCATCGAGACAATTTGAAAATCAAATAAGAGCCATCTCGACCACTTCCTGGAACAACACTCCGAACAAGAACCACCTCGTCAGACTACTTCTGACCACCAGAACTCCCACGCCTTCGACCAGAGCTTCACCTCAGATCCACGCTTCCATTCCCCCACGTGCGGTAGCCTCCAGTTCACCCACGACGTCAGGAAAAATCGCGATTCCGATCAACCCCAAAACCATTGCTAAACCCTAAAACTTCATCAATTGATCACCACGACGAAAAATGTATTCATCCACTATTTTTCCCATCATCTACAGCCTTCAACCTACCTCCGACATCAATCACGATGGACCCAGCCCCATCGTTTGTCTGAAAATGACGAAAATGACATTTCCGTTCATCTTACAATTTCTCCACCATTTCTATCTTAAAATTCTTGAATTCTTTTTCTAAATTCATCATTTGTAATTACTAAACAGATTTTAGAATCAAAGTTTAAAATTAACATTTTCGAAATTTACCCATTTCATTTAGTTCTACTGTAAACTTTATATTTTGGGTTAAATGTCTATTACATATCATTGAATCTTTTTTTACAATCTAAATTATATAGTTAGAAACCTTTTTCATTAACACTACCTAGACTAAAATCAAACAGATGTAAAGATATGAATTTTTCTAATAAAATTTGAAGCCTGTATTGATATAAAAACAGAGATATATAATTGTACAGACCTGCATATAATTATACCTACATATTTATAAACATGCAAAACAATTTCACTCAAACATTCAAGTACATCTCATATTATACTACTGGAATCAAGATATATATATAGTTCAAGGTCTTATAAAAGAAGAGATTACTCAAATAGAAGATAACAGAGCAATTACCAATAAACCCAGACATACATACTTCAATCCACACATACATACAGTATACACACATATAAATGAACATGCAAATATACTTCATTCAGAAATCATTCGAAAGCAATTTAAATTCATTTTAACTTTTGAAAAAGATGTTTAATCACCTTTAAATGTTGACAGAGAAGTGAGAAACTGGAATTTTGAACTGAACTGCTTGATTTCTTTTTAAAAACAGGAACTTGCTTTAAAAACTTGAAACTTGCTTTAGAAACTTTGCTTTGATTCCTTTAAAAGATTTGAAAAGCTTTTGACACTTGCTTCTGTCTCAAATTATAATGCATGCACTTGGAAAGGATCCAGACTTGAAGAACATGGTTACAGATCTTTTGAACTTGAGAATTAAGCCAGGCTTTTGGATATTCCAGGTTTAAGAAATAATGGTTTCAGGTCTTTGAATTTTGAGAATCAAGCTTTTGCAGATGAATTCAGGTTTGAGATTCTTGGTTTAAGAGAATCTTTCCAGTTTTGGGTTGGAGATGATTTCAGATTACAGGGTTTTGAACTGGAGATGATTTCAGTTTTGTTTGAGGAGATGATTTCGGTTTGTATATTTTTGGTATGAGAAGATCATTTCAGTTTGGACATTTTCCTGGTTTTGGTTTTTGTCTTTGTTTAGAAAATGAGATTAGAAAGAAAAAGAAAATGGAGAGGTAGGCTTATATAAACTTAATTTATGGTTTATTAAAAATAAAAGAAAATGAAAATAAAAATGACACTTGTCACATACATTAGTTTATGATCTTACACATGTATTTACATGTGTATAAAATTAACACTTGTCATTAATTGTTTTATATTATTTTTAAAAAGAGTTTAAAAGCTTTTATATTTATTTCCTAAATAGATAAATACATTTATTAGTTATAAATGCTTTTCTATATTATAAATAAATGAATCCTTTAAAAGAAATAAAATAAAACTCATTTATTTCCTAATAAAATCATATACAATATATTTCATTCATTTTTAAGTGTAAAAATATCTCTTGTATTTATTTACCATTAAATAAACACTTTCTAAATTTATATGAATAAAATTCCTTTTAAAGAAAATATTTTAAACAAATCTTATTTTAAATAAAAGTCTTGTTCATACATTTCATATCAAAATATATTAAAATAATTATCTTTAAAGATTTAAATTTAAATCCAGATTCAAATTCAAATTTTACTTTTAAAATCCAATTTAAAAAATCAACTCAACATTTATATTTTTAAATAAACATTTTATTAAGTTTGAAATTGATATATATTTCATTTAAAATAACTCAAGACAATATATATATATAATTTAAACAATACTTATAAATTTTGGAAATGATAAGTCTATTTAAAATCAAATTTATAAAATAATACAATTTAAATGATTATCTTATTACAAATTAATCTATACTATAATTAAAACATCTTATTATTATATTATTTGGTTATTTATATATTAATATTATCAATTTAAATAATTTAAATTTAGAGATTATCACATTTTAAATTCCTCGAAATCCCGGGATATTACACATGGCCTACTGCGAATGTTAGTATGGACTCACCTTCAGCAGTTTGAAATATTTGTATAGTTTGGCAGTTTTCAGGTAACTACCCTTCACTCAACTCGTTGAGATCATTAATCCTAATCATCTTTACCGAATCACAATTTAATTTAGTATGTGATAATTATACATATATAATGTGATAATTATACATATATAAAAAGCATTTCTTAGTATTATTCTATTTGTACATCTGCTATGCATGAGATGATGAAATGTTTTAGATTATCTATTTAGAGTGAAGTCAAACCCCATTAATTAACATCAATTAAAACATGCAAGTTACCACTATTATAAAGATGGATAATAGTTGGGACGAGAGTTACAACTATTAGAGCACTTATCCTTCAAGTTTGCTTTCGTGTGGGTAAAAGTGAAATTTTGAACAATCAATCGTATTAAACCGGTTTATTTTATACACCAATTGCAGAGTGGCTCTTCATATTTCTTTTCATAGTGAATTATTTGTCACGTATTTCGAAGATTAAACGTTACAACTTTTAGTGGATCGATTACTTGACAGATCAAAATTTCCACTCGCACTTTCTTTCCTTATCCAAAATCAAAACTGTAAATTCTATTTATACAACATAAATTCTTTAGCCATACTATTAAATTTTCAATAAAAACAGAAGATAAGATTGCCTTTATATTTTAATAGCTTTAAATGCAAAGTTTAAATTTTAGCATTTTTAAATTCAAATTTGTTCCCTTCAAACTACTTTAAATATATATAGTTAAGCTAAGAAAAATTGAACGTATACGAGATTAAGCTAATAATTTGCATTTTCCCATTATAATTCATTAATATATAGCATGTCTTTTTATGTCGTGTCTTTTTATGTCGATTTAGTTGTCCTTAGTTTTCTTAAGGATATATTCTTTTACATCGCCATAAATTCTTATAAAAGATTTCATTTTTGTATACTTTCTTTGTTAACAAAGAATATTATCTTATAATAGCAATTTTTCTATTAAATTTACTACTTACAACAAAGATCAATGCGGTCCAACCATTTTTCTAATTTTTACCCATTTTCTTCACTTTGATTCATGGTTTTCTTAGTTCAGTGTACAACATTTTATTTGCCCAATTACAGAAATTATAATTCATATAGCTTATAATACTAGTTTGTTAATTATCATATGTAAGATGTAAAGACAGACTAGAAATAGTTCAAACTACCTTTTAAAGTTTTCTCTGAAATACGAAAACGACAGCTATCTTTTTTTTCTTTTCCCATTGGGTAGTTCAGGCTTGTATAGAGAGAAACAACATGACCTATTGCAGCCTGCCAACATTTATGTACACGATATGAACTGCCAGTTTCTTAATACTCTCATTTAGTTTTCTAGTTAGAAAATTGCATGGTCCTGAATTTAGCACTGATAGATCAATCTGTTGTCAATTGTTTTTAGTCGTTCCACTAGTGAATGAAACTTTTTTTTTGTTCTCCACAAAGGTCCGAGAGGACCTGATTGACCTTGTCAGCTCATTGGCTCGTTAGGGACCAAGGGGATATAAGAAACTAGGGTCCTCAATCATGTTGCAAGTTAGTCATATAGTAGTTCATGCTAAATTGTATTGCTCGCAGTTTGAATTATATACAGTTCATGCTCACAGTTTAAGAACTTGCCTTCTTACTTATGTCTCAGAGCTACTGCAAGCCTGCAAATTGCTTGGTTGGATCGTGAATAATTGCTGCAACTTGCGGACGCGTTGTGATTCTATGACAGTTGACTTAGAGTTTTCATGCAACTTAGGGTCTATGACCATATTATATTTCATTTTCTTGCCGATATTTTAGGTTATGAACTATGTACAATACTGTATTGTTGCTGCCTGCCTTGTTGAACTTTGTACTATATGTATTATTGTTGAACTGGGGAGTGAGTACTATCTGAATTGGATTGCATATGGTATTATGTATTATTGTTGAACTGGGGAGTGAGTACTATCTGAATTGAATTGTACTATATGTATTATTGTTGAACTGGGGAGTGAGTACTATCTGAACTGAATTGCACGAAGTATTGTAATTGTAATGTGCTGAACTGAACTGAATTCTTTGGGAAAAAAAATGCATATCCCTACGACAGCGTTTATGCATTGCTGTCAATTCACTGGGAAAAAAATGCATATCCCTACGACAGCGTTTATACATTGCTGTCAATTCATTGGGAAAAAAATGCATATCCCTACGACAGCGTTTATACATTGCTGTCAATTCAGTGGGAAAAAAATGCATATCCCTACGACAGCGTTTATACATTGCTGTCAATTCAGTGGGGAAAAAATGCATATCCCTACGACAGCGTTTATACATTGCTGTCAATTCAGTGGGAAAAAAATGCATATCCCTACGACAGCGTTTATACCTTGAAGTAGAAAACTACTAACAGCGTTTATACCTTGCAGTAGGAAATTTATTAACAGCGTTTAAAAAACGCTGTAGAAAGTTGGTTTTTGACAGCGTTTATATTTTGCAGTTAAAACTTTAGGGTCAACGACCGCATGTCGTTATACAGCGTTTTTAAAAACGCTGTGAAAACTTTTAACAGCGTTTTTCAAACGCTGTGAAAAGTCTTTTTTGTTGTAGTGTACTTAACCATTAATTAATTACAAATCAATTAATTAATCATTCTCTAGATTTCCATCTTAATTAATCATCCTGGATTAATTATCTTTTAATTACATTCAAGTAATTATTCTTTAATTAATTTCACAAATTAATTATCTATAACCAAATATAGTAATTAACTTTAATTACTCTATTAATTAACTATAATTAATTACGTTAATCCTTAATTAATTACATTAATTAATTACTCAAAGTTATTTGTGATTGATTAATTAATCTTAATGAATCAATCCTTAATTACATCATTAATTATATACATTAATGATCCTTAATTATATTCTTAATTAATTATTCTATTTAAATTAATTCCATTAAGTAATTAATCTTTGACTAAACCACATTTATTAATCAGTCTTGATTAATCCCATTCAGTAATTAACTACCCTTAATTACTTCACTAAATAAATTAATTACTCCTTAATTAATTATCCCAATTAATCCCTTGATTAATTTCACAAAGTAATTTAATCCAAATTACTATCATACTTAAATATTCTTCAATTAATTACATACAGTAATTTCCATTAATTACTTCATTAAGTAATTACACTTCATTAACTACATTTAAGTAATTACTTATCAAATCATCCAATGATTAATTTAAATTAATTAAACTTAATTAATTAACTTAAACAAATCAAATTAAACTCAATAAATTATATTAAGTAATAAATTCCTTTAATTACTTCTATTATGTAATTATACTTAAACATTTCATAAATGATTATCTTTAATTAATAAATTTAATTAATTATTACAATTATCATATTAATAAATTATTAAACAAATCTTAAGTTAATGACCTTCATTAACTAATTACAATTCTTAATTTCTTTTCTTAAGAATTTATACTTAGATTAACCATTATTAATTACAAATTAATTTATCTTTAATAACCCATTAATTAACCACTAATTATTAAATTAATTTAAGTTTTGACTGTAACTCAATTAACCTTTAATTACTTGATTAATTAATTCTTAATCATTAATTAACATCTAATCTTACCTAATTAATGATCTTTAATTACAAATTAATTATTCCTAATTAATTAGTCTTAACTTTAATTAATTAATTTAAACTCTTAATTACTTAATTTAATCATTCATATCATTAATTAAATAGATTAATTAATTATCCATTTTTAATTATCTTAACAATTTAATGAATCCAAATCATTAAATCCTAATTTACTTTAAGATAAACATTATTCTTACTTATAGTTGAACTATCTTTAACAAAACATTTTAAAAACAATTTACCTTTAAACTCCCCTTTTTAATTTCATTTTAAATTTAAGATTTAAAATAATTACTTATTTAACTTTTAACAAAGTTTAAATCAAATTTACAAAACCCTTCTTTATATTCAAATGTTAAAGAAACACTTATCATTTATCAAAGAATTTTATAAGAGTTTTAAACCAATTCATTTAAATTCAAATCATTTTAAAATATATTTTAACATTCAAAGTTGTTTTAAACATTTTAGATTTTATAAAACTTATTTATCTCCATCCTAGGATTATAACTAAATTTGATTCCATGTTTAAACTTAAATTTAAACTCTGTTTAAAGTTTTGCTTTACAGTTTTTAAATTCATTTAAAACTTTAAAAACATTTACAGGTTTGAAAGCCTATAACCAAACATTTACCCGAGCCTACCCCAAACCGCTTCGAGCCAAAACCCACTCGACTTCGAGCATCTCACGAAATAACTCGAGGATTACTTGAGACAACCTTCCCTGTCAACCCAGACTTCACAAAACGAGGAAGTGCACCGTGCACGTGCACGGTGGCGCTGTCCCCCTCTGATCATCGCTGATGATCTTCACATACCCAAAAACATCTCTGCACACAAAATCGATCACTAGCACAACCCTCCATACTCGAAATCGAATTCAAGAATTACAATCCAAACCTGGAACGGAACCAGGAACAAAACTCACCACCCTGGAAACGCCTCGACCACGAAGCTCCGACCACCATCACCTCTGAAACTCCGGCCACGTCTTCATCTATGCCATAGCTTCCTTCCCCAGAGTTCCGTTGAACTCGATCAATCGAAGAAGACAAACGAATCGAAACACTAAGCCTCGTCAAAACCATTCTTAAACCCTAAATTCGATTCGAGTTACAAAGTCTTGCATTAGAAAAAATTTCCAATATTTTTCCTATATCCACTAATCAATAATTTAACTCCATAACAAATTTCAGCATCAACAATTTATTAAATCAATAGAAATTTGTAAAAGAATGATTTTTGTTCATCTGTAAACTGCTCCTTTATTCCTCAATGAAAAATTCCCATTTTTGTTTTAAAAATCAAGTTTTAGCTTTAGCTTTTGATTCATGCACCTGAAACTATAATCTACGACAAATAAATTTTGACTTAATTTAAGGTTTCACTGTGTTTTATATTTCCTGAACAATACCCAGTAATTTTAACTAACTATATATTTTTAAACTAACAATTATGATATAACAATCATACTTCATTTGTATTTCAAAACTTAACAGAGCCTAGATCATGAGATAAAGAAATATGAAAACAAACTTAACTAGGAAATTTAAAACAGAGGTGTTAAGTGCTACAGATGTACATATCAGATACGCATGCTTACATATATTCCTTAACAAAGAGTTAACACTTATATATGCATAAACAAAGTATCATCCATCTAAGGGCTTCACAACAAGCAGACATCTATATACTTAGTTTTTAAATTTAAAATGTTACTCACCAGTTTTCTGAAAATGAAGGTAGAGTACATCAATTTTTGACCCAGGCATGAAGTTGCAAACTAAAATCTTCTTCTCTAGATCTATGATTTTTATTGATGTTTAAACTGAGTTTTTGTTTAAGTTTGAATTGTTGTTTATAGTTGAGTTGTTGCTTGCTTATCCTCTGGTTTGCTTATTTTTGGATAAACGAAATGAAATGGAAAAGGTTGATAAATAGGTAAATGTTTACAAGATTGTTTTTTTTCTAGGTACAAGACTGTTTAGAGATTTTTATCTCCTTAGGAGCTGATAAGATTTTAAAATGTGTACTAGAGATGTTCACATTTAATGCCTTGTGTCTTTATGTCTACACATACATACCTCATACTTTATTTCGTATGTATTTATCTTTGTTTATATTTTCTTGCCTGCAACAATGAAGATATCTTTTCTTTTACTTTGTTTTACAGCCTTGCAACATATGTTTATTTATTCCTACTTGCATTGCCACCATGTTTTCCAGAATTGTCTAAGTGTTTCATGCTTTGTATTGTAATATAAATAAATTCCTATACTTGACAAGATGAAAGAATTTAACCAATGTATTTTACTTTATACATATCTATTTCTACTACTAACTTAAATACTTATTCTTATTTATTGTTCAATTTTATGGATTACTTTTTAGACAAAATAAAATAAAGTTATGCATATATATATATACAAATAAAAGCTTATACAAATGCCTTTAAAATCCAACATTTTAAATATCTACCCTATTAAGTTTTAAGACTTTTTAAATTCAAACTAAATTCTAAATCCAAATTTTAAAATCAAGTTATATATATATATAACAACATATTTAGTTTGAAAACAACACTTCTAATTTAAATCTATTTATATTTACATATATAACAATACATTAATAAATGTATTTGAAAACAATAATTTGTCAAATTTAATTAATTAATAAAAGAGATTACAACTTCATATTATCATTAAATGAATTAATATCTCATATTTATTAAACAATATTTTAAAACAAACCTTTTATTTAATTTTAAACTTAGGCTAAGATATAATTTGATAAATTAAACTTTTATCTTAAATAATCTAATCCATACATTTTAAATTAAATCCTAATTTCCAAATTACCAAAAATATATTGGAATTTGAAAACAAGATTCATTTATTTATTAAATTCAAACCAAGATTTCTATTTACAATATATACAAATATATATACATTATAAATAGAGAACAATTTATTAGCTTTTAAAAGATAAATTATCAGTTAAATATTTATTTAAAAGAAGATTATTAAATCAATTCAAATCTAATTAACAATTATTATCAAATCAATTTAATTTTTAATACAGATTATTAAATTGATATTGCCAGAAATTCCGGGATGTCACATTCCTCCCTCCATAAAATAATTTCGTCCCCGAAATTTAAAACAAAGGTAATTTAATAATCTAATTAAAGATTAAATTTTAAAACACAAGCATATATTAATCATATGCTAACAACAATAGCAACCAACTCATCCAATCAAACACATCTAACTATCCAGACAAAATCAGGATAGGATTATCTAGAGTTTCCCAAGTAAAATACCGGGATACTCGCTCTACAGAATCCAACAGAACTATACTACTAAGCTACAGAGCTCCTACTCCTCTAGATCTACCAAACTAGACAGAATATCAGACTATAAACAAGTCTGACTCAACAACCAAACCTCTAGAACTGCTGGTTCCCAAAACGAGAGATAGATCATACACGTATTCCCTCAGAGATACGTGAAACACATCGAATCCCAGTTATCCAAACTGACAATTCACTCCAGAAGACCAAACACTTATCCTTCCAGAACACAGAAAAGATCCAAGATACCTCGGAGCTGGCTTTCCAATCTTACCAAAATTTAAAGCTCCTTCAATCGGAGAAAACTTATCCAAAATCAAATCTCCAACTTCGAAATCCAAATTCCTCCGTCTCTTATCCACAAAACTCATCCGACGATCCTGGGCTGACTACATCCCTATTGATCAGCTCAACCTTCGCTGAAACTTCTCAAAACAACTTATCAAGATGATCCACTCAAAATCAATCCAAGAACACAAACTATACTCCTCAAACATCAGAAGACTGAACTTACTTTTCCAATCCGAAAAGATAAAACAGATGCACTCCCAAACTGTTTCCGCTGCACAACTCTGATCTGAGTAGACGAAAAATGCTGATGATGCCCATGAGCACCAACTGGACTACACATCCCAGAATATGGTTCAACAGATCCAAAGAGAGAAAACTTAGAAATACTGAAAGATCTCTGACAAACCGAGAGAACACTCAACTATCGCAAGTCACTTTTGCGATCAACCTAAACTAATATCCAAAGTTAAACTGATCTCTCTTTACCAATCAGAACAGCTTAAGCTTATCTAGCCAATCCATCGAAGAAAATGGATCCACACTGCTGCTTCTGAACTTCACTTCTAGAAAACTGCTGACAGATGGCCTCCTGCCTACACACAGAACAACCTGAACTGCGACGTGCCATTGATGCCAAAAACTTCCTAATCCAAACTCCTCGAGAAACTCAGGCCTCAAAGCCAAACAAAACACCCAGCTGAACTCAGCCTCAACACCGATGCAGACACACTTCCTGAGTCACCAAGATAACATCACTAGCTTCTGTCCAACCGACAGATCCAAACTCTAGCTCATCCAAACCTACACTTCAAAGATGATCTCCAAATCTTAACAGATTTCCTTCAGAGACTTGGTGAAATCCTTACACCGCAACAAAAATTCACTCGAGATGGTATTAGATCTACAGTCTCGACAGATACACTTCCAACCACAACAAACTCTAACCATTGGTAGTCGTGTTACACACACCACTACCCTATCTACCTTTATAACTTATATTGGAAAACCCAAACAGGTAACCCAACAAATAGGTAGAAATATAGATATACGTATATATATAGAAATTACAAGTACGCTCTCTCAAGATAGACACCACTCCAGAGCTTAGGTATTCGCTCAACCTATGCTCTGATACCAAGTGTGACGACCCAACTTTCTACTACTATAAAGTCGCATCATCTTTAAGAAAGAAAGGGGTGAGAAATAGAAAAGATAAAGAAGAAAGAAGAAACAACATCAGAATCTCAACAGCGGAACGAATAAATTATATTAGTCACATAAATATTTCATAATATACAACATCAATCAGAGTCATACAGATAATACATCACAGACTAGAAAGTTATAAACACCTGTCTAGTTAATACAACACGATACAACTCAAATACAATACAGAGATACCAATACAGCGCAACACTATACATATCTATATCGCTGAAGCCTCCTGCTCCATTGCTCCTCTACAAATCGTCAAAGCTAACCTGAATCCCTTGGCTACTCGTAAAAATTTGAGTACCCGAGAGTTTAAGAAAAACAGAAATAAACTCCGGGTCAGACTTCTGTTATGAGTAACAGGTTAAAGTTGCTTAACTTTGAAAGCCTTTGAAAAGAAAAGGTATCACGTAAGACTTCCCACACATAAACATGGAAAAGTTTTTACCTTACGCTAACCAAAACATTGATAGGAAATTCAGTGATATTATAATAGGTCTAGGGTTTTCAAGTAAATAAGAAATAGCTGAAATTGTTACATCTATTAAATTCCAGCATACTAGCCAACAAGTGGGTAATACAATCAAATCCGATGGCACTTATTGGATTTTGGATTCCATACAATGGCAGGGCTATTGGGGTACCGCCCGTCACAGTACCTGGCCTAGATCAGCATACCAAGGATTACTCCCAATCCCCTACAACACAAGGCCGGAACCATCCCTTACTGGACAGTCCCGAACGAAACAACCCCAGCAGTTGGAGCTCACAACTTCCCACAGAGCCGAATATAAAGGGACATCTAGACAGGGGAAAATCTCGCTCTCAAGTGGGTGCGACCCACGAAGCCTTGCTGCACCTCCCCTGTTTTAGCCATTCCTGGTTGATGAGGCTTGAGGCTACGATTACCTTTAGAGAACACACCTCTTAGAATGCTCATCGTCCACCTGACGATGTTCTGAAAGCATTCAATCCATACAAGTTCGTTCCGGGTTCGAACGAAACCGAAGGCATTATCTCGTTACACTCATTTTGGAATCATCCTCAGAGTTAACGACAATAACCCTTGCACTCTGAATCTTCATCTTCACTTGAGATTCACGACCTATCGTTAGTTTGGATCGATGTGGTTTTCGGATATCCAAATCTGGAAACCCGATCCCGGTCTCATCGAAATCCAAACCGTATCTTTTAAGGCCAAGTTGTTTTAAAGTTAAAACAATTCATTTCATTATCTATATATACACAAATAGATAATTCATAATATCACAGATAGATAATCTACAATACCACAGATAGATAATTAACAATATCATCATAAATGGATAATCCATATCACACAGCATTATTTATCTCATATCTGAGATTTCAAACCATTGAAGGAAATCAATATCATCCATCAATACATAAACAAGGATTCATAAACACACCATTTATAATTAATTTAAAATGAATTAAATTAATTACCTTATCTCTAATTAATTTAAAGTAAATTAAATTAATTACTTCATTCTATAAATCCTGCTTACTTAACCATTAATTAATTACAAATCAATTAATTAATCATTCTCTAGATTTCCATCTTAATTAATCATCCTAGATTAATTATCTTTTAATTACATTTAAGTAATTATTCTTTAATTAATTTCACAAATTAATTATCTATAACCAAATACAGTAATTAACTTTAATTACTCTATTAATTAACTATAATTAATTACGTTAATCCTTAAATTAATTACATTAATTAATTACTCAAAGTTATTTGTTATTGATTAATTAATCTTAATGAATCAATCCTTAATTACATCATTAATTATATACATTAATGATCCTTAATTACATTCTTAATTAATTATTCTATTTAAATTAATTCCATTAAGTAATTAATCTTTGACTAAACCACATTTATTAATCAGTTCTGATTAATCCCATTCAGTAATTAACTACCCTTAATTACTTCACTAAAAAAATTAATTACTCCTTAATTAATTATCTCAATTAATCCCTTGATTAATTTCACAAAGTAATTTAATCCAAATTACTATCATACTTAAATATTCTTCAATTAATTACATACAGTAATTTCCATTAATTACTTCATTAAGTAATTACACTTCATTAACTACATTTAAGTAATTACTTATCAAATCATCCAATGATTAATTTAAATTAATTAAACTTAATTAATTAACTTAAACAAATCAAATTAAACTCAATAAATTATATTAAGTAATAAATTCCTTTAATTACTTCTATTATGTAATTATACTTAAACATTTCATAAATGATTATCTTTAATTAATAAATCTAATTAATTATTACAATTATCATATTAATAAATTATTAAACAAATCTTAAGTTAATGACCTTCATTAACTAATTACAATTCTTAATTTTTTTTCTTAAGAATTTATACTTAGATTAACCATTATTAATTACAAATTAATTTATCTTTAATAACCCATTAATTAACCACTAATTATTAAATTAATTTAAGTTTTGACTGTAACTCAATTAACCTTTAATTACTTGATTAATTAATTCTTAATCATTAATTAACATCTAATCTTACCTAATTAATGATCTTTAATTACAAATTAATTATTCCTAATTAATTAGTCTTAACTTTAATTAAATAATTTAAACTCTTAATTACTTAATTTAATCATTCATATCATTAATTAAATAGATTAATTAATTATCCATTTTTAATTATCTTAACAATTTAATGAATCCAAATCATTAAATCCTAATTTACTTTAAGATAAACATTATTCTTACTTATAGTTGAATTATCTTTAACAAAACATTTTAAAAACAATTTACCTTTAAACTCCCCTTTTAAATTTCATTTTAAATTTAAGATTTAAAATAATTACTTATTTAACTTTTAACAAAGTTTAAATCAAATTTACAAAACCTTTCTTTATATTCAAATGTTAAAGAAACACTTATCATTTATCAAAGAATTTTATAAGAGTTTTAAACCAATTCATTTAAATTCAAATCAATTTAAAATATATTTTAACATTCAAAGTTGTTTTAAACATTTTAGATTTTATAAAACTTATTTACCACCATCCTAGGATTATAACTAAATTTGATTCCAGGTTTAAACTTAAATTTAAACTCTGTTTAAAATTTTGCTTCACGGTTTTTAAATCCATTTAAAACTTTAAAAACATTTACAGGTTTGAAAGCCTATAACCAAACATTTACCCGAGCCTACCCCAAACCGCTTTGAGCCAAAACCCACTCGACTTCGAGCATCTCACGAAATAACTCGAGGATTACTCGAGACAACCTTCCCTATCAACCCAGACTTCACAAAACGAGGAAGTGCACCGTGCACGTGCACGGTGGCATTGTCCCCCTCTGATCATCGCTGATGATCTTCACATACCCAAAAACATCTCTGCACACAAAATTGATCACTAGCATAACCCTCCGTACTCGAAATCGAATTCGAGAATTACAATCCAAACCTGGAACGGAACCAGGAACAAAACTCACCACCCTGGAAATGCCTCGACCACGAAGCTCCGACCACCATCACCTTTGAAACTCTGGCCACGTCTTCGTCTATGCCATAGCTTCCTTCCCCCAGAGTTCCGTTGAACTCGATCAATCGAAGAAGACAAACGAATCGAAACACTAAGCCTCGTCAAAACCATTCTTAAACCCTAAATTCGATTCGAGTTACAAAGTCTTGCATTAGAAAAAATTTCCAATATTTTTCCTATATCCACTAATCAATAATCTAACTCCATAACAAATTTCAGCATCAACAATTTATTAAATCAACAGAAATTTGTAAAAGAATGATTTTTGTTCATCTGTAAACTGCTCCTTTATTCCTCAATGAAAAATTCCCATTTTTGTTTTAAAAATCAAGTTTTAGCTTTAGCTTTTGATTCATGCACCTGAAACTTTAATCTACGACAAATAAATTTTGACTTAATTTAAGGTTTCACTGTGTTTTATATTTCCTGAACAATACCCAGTTATTTTAACTAACTCTATATTTTTAAACTAACAATTATGATATAACAATCATACTTCATTTGTATTTCAAATCTTAACAGAGCCTAGATCACGAGATAAAGAAATATGAAAACAAACTTAACTAGGAAATTTAAAACAGAGGTGTTAAGTGCTACAGATGTACATATCAGATATGCATGCTTACATATATTCATAACCACAAAGTTAACACTTATATATGCATAAGCAAAGTATCATCCATCTCAGGGCTTCACAACAAGCAGACATCTATATACTTAGTTAAATTTAAAATGTTACTCACCAGTTTTCTAAAAATGAAGGCAGAGTACATCAATTTTTGACCCAGACATGAAGTTGCAAGCTAAAATCTTCTTCTCTAGATCTTTGATTTTTATTGATGTTTAAACTGAGTTTTTGTTTAAGTTTGAATTGTTGTTTATAGTTGAGTTGTTGCTTTCTTATCCTCTGGTTTGCTTGTTTTTGGATAAACGAAATGAAATGGAAAAGGTTGATAAATAGGTAAATGTTTACAAGATTGTTTTTTTTTCCAGGTACAAGATTGTTCAGAGATTTTTATCTCCTTAGGAGCTGATAAGATTTTAAAATGTGTACTAGAGATGTCCACATTTAATGCCTTGTGTCCTTATGTCTACACATACATACCTCATACTTTATTTCGTATGTATTTATCTTTGTTTATATTTTCTTGCCTACAACAATGAAGATATCTTTTCTTTTACTTTGTTTTACAGCCTTGCAACATATGTTTATTTATTCCTACTTGCATTGCCACCATGTTTTCCAGAATTGTCTAAGTGTTTCATGCTTTGTATTGTAATATAAATAAATTCCTATACTTGACAAGATGAAAGAATTTAACTAATGTATTTTACTTTATACATATCTATTTCAACTACTAACTTAAATACTTATTCTTATTTATTGTTCAATTTTATGGATTACTTTTTAGACAAAATAAAATAAAGCTATGCATATATATATATATATATAATAAAAGCTTATACAAATGTCTTTAAAATCCAACATTTTAAATATCTACCCTATTAAGTTTTAAGACTTTTTAAATTCAAACTAAAATCTAAATCCAAATTTTAAAATCAAGTTATATATATACATATACAACAACATATTTAGTTTGAAAACAACACTTCTAATTTAAATCTATTTATATTTACATATATAACAATACATTAATAAATGTATTTGAAAACAATAATTTGTCAAATTTAATTAATTTATAAAAGAGATTATAACTTCCTATTATCATTAAATGAATTAATATCTCATATTTATTAAACAATATTTTAAAACAAACCTTTTATTTAATTTTAAACTTAGGCTAAGATATAATTTGATAAATTAAACTTTTATCTTAAATAATCTAATCCATACATTTTAAATTAAATCCTAATTTCCAAATTACCAATAATATATTAGAATTTGAAAACAAGATTCATTTATTTATTAAATTCAAACCAAGATTTCTATTTACAATATATACAAATATATATACATTATAAATAGAGAACAATTTATTAGCTTTTAAAAGATAAATTATCAGTTAAATATTTATTTAAAAGAAGATTATTAAATCAATTCAAATCTAATTAACAATTATTATCAAATCAATTTAATTTTTAATACAGATTATTAAATTGATATTGCCAGAAATTCTAGGATGTCACATTATGTAAATTAGTCACTTTTATATTTTCTATTTGACCTTAGTTACATTAACCAACAGAAACTATTGAGTCGTTCAATAGTTATCCTATAACCATCAATACGTAACCACTTGGTGCCTCCCAATTGCCATAAGTAATACACTGTTCAACATTTGAAGAGCATTACATACTCTAGTCTCAATGGATGTATTGATGTCCAGTCTCGATACATATTAACTAGGAATATTTAAAATGATATGCTTATCAGATTGTGGTATAATACTCATGGTTACAAATGTTATCCCGCCTTTTGGCAAGGCCGTGACACCAAAAAGTTGACTGGAAAACTAAAGACAGTTCGTCATAGAAGTTCGTTATACACTGTTTCACCATGGATATCGATGAATTTTGTCCAGCCCGGATCAGGCTACAATTGATAGGACACGGCAAGCAAAGTCATGAAAGCCAGCACTCCAGATTTCAAGTCAATCCGAGTTCGTGTGCTCAAGTTATGATCGATACAAAATGTAGGAGAATACCCTTCTTCGAATCCGTAAGCAACACCTCTGTTCGAATCCATCAACATCTCCCTGTTCGAATCCATCCTGCTACGTCAACTTCGCATCGATCAACTGGAGCTCATTCTGATCGATACGAAGAAGGCCTTCACTCGGATCCATGTGCGTTGATCTTAGTTCGAATCCATCAAGCAGTTGTTCTTCGTCTCCATCATGGAACCATGTTCGAATCCATATGCGAGGACTTGTTCGTATCCATCAAGTCAATGATGACGTGTTATTCATCGATGCGAGCAAGGTGAAAACTCATGGAGTTGACCCGGTCAACTCGGAGAAAAGAACGGATCGATGCGAGCTATATGCACCACGTCATCACGAGAGCACGCACAGGCGATCGATTCGAAGGGATCGATTTGAATCGGTCGATTCGAACCACGCAGCCACCGAGAAACTCCGTTTCGTATCGATGATATCTAGAGATCTACCAGTCCAAATGATATGAAATTTTCACAAAAGCTTGCATTCATGTTGAAGAATGTCCACACCAAATTTCAGCTCGATCAGATGATTTTTTGATCGATTCGAATGGAGTTCGAATCGATCCCAAAGCAGGCCCAAATTTCTTGGACGCGGGCACATGGGCCCCCACCCGTGCCAGAAGTAGTCTCCCTAATTTTAGGCGAAATATCTGCCTCCTACACCTATAAATAGAGCCCCTGGTCATTCAGAAAAGAGGTCGGACAATTTTTAAGAGCTAAAGTGTGCCTAGACTCTGCCAGATTTACTCCAAAGCACCACTACTGCCTTAGATTCAGACTTAGATCATAAAATCTATTGTACTACATTATAAGAAATTGTGATCTTCAAGTATCAAGCAATAAAGTCATCAACTTCAGAGTGGACGTAGGCAAGATCGCCGAACCACTATAAATCCTGTGTCATTTACTGTTTTTATTGAGTTTCCTGAGTGATTTGCATACTTATTTCTATACATATTTGATATTTCTGATCTGTGATTGCGAACTGGTGCTTTCAATGGCTATTGGGTGTTTGTGACCAATTTTGGCGTAAACAACAACTATTTGTAACTTCTATCACAAACACATCATTTATGGACTTTTTGACATATATACATAAATTAACTAATTAATTATTTATAACATTTTATAAAAAGTATATAACAGAAAAGAAACAATATTTATTTTGAAAAAGATTGGTTATCGAGTTAGATTTATGTAACAAATTACATAATTGTCCTTAGAGCATACCCCTAATTCTATCGGTCTCCTACTTGCACTTGAGGTCAATTATGGAATCTTATTCCAACTTCTTTAATTGGTTTCTTCAAGATCAATCGGGTCGGTCCCTCAGTGAACGGGTATGCTATTATATTTCAATTATCTACTATGTCAATCAACTTTCTCTGACGCCAATAAATTGGCTTTATCGTGTGAAACAATTTGGAGTATGTCTCTTAACCTCCAATAAGCTCTAAGTTCTGTTACAGACTATACAACGAAAATGTTATGCGATTCTCAACATTTGAAATCACCCTTCATCTCAGTTATAAATTTGTGCATTTACTATGTATATACATTGCTTTTATTATAGTGTTATTCAAGGTAATGAACTTGGCCTTTTATTGAGTCATCCATAATCTCTCATCTGAAGCATTTCCAACTTAAAGTTTGTTAACTAAGATTTGTATATGAATTTTATAATGACATAGCATACTCAATATCACATATAAAGTCTATCTGAATATTTCTTCATAAGGAATTCGTTATTCCTATTAACAATTCTCCTATATTTCGTAAATATACGAGAATACTCTAAACTAATATTTAGTAACCTTAATTTGGATTATATTTTCTTCATGTATCAAACATAAATAAATCATGATATTGTAGACAACACAACATGTATGATAATTCTTATTGCCAATGCACAAGGAATCAATCTTACATATTTCTTATTAAACATTTGAATAATGTGTTTCTGCATATTGTCTGGACATTCTTAATGTCCTTTATATTGACTATAAAAGACATCATTTGCAAATCCAACATCGAGTATTAAAACAGCTAAAAGCTTATTTTTAACACAAGTACATTGTTAACAATTAGTAGCGTTTTGTTTTCTTATGTTTAAATATATCAACGTACTGTCAACATTTTTTCTTATGGACACTGAAATGCCCCAAAAATTTTGAGGGAAAAATTAAAATAATTCAGTTCAAAAATAATAATAATATAAATATATATATTGGATCAAATGTTGATGGAGTTTCTGAATTGGATGATGTGCAAGGATATGTGTGCACGTGCACACTGGAAATGGCACAAGAAAGAGATTGTTATCCCGCCTTTTGGCAAGGCCGTGACACCAAAAAGTTGACTGGAAAACTAATGACAGTTCGTCGTTAAAGTTCGTTATACACAAGTTCACCATGGATATCGATGAATTTTGTCCGAGTCCAGATCAGGCTACAATTGATAAGACATGACAAGTAAAGCCATGCAAACCAACGTTCCAAATCTCAAGTCAATCCGAGTTCGTACGCTCAAGATACCATCGATGCAATTTGGAGTAGATAGTCATATGTTCGAATCCATAGAAGGAGCTTGCGTTCGAATCCATCTGGTGACCAGGCTTCGTATCCACGAGACAATCTTTGTTCGACTCCATCGAACTTCTCTGCTTCGAATCGATGAGAAAGGATACCATTCGAATCCATCAAGTCAGGGCGCTACGAATCGATTCAGACAAGTCATGTCGAATCCATAATGCTACTTCACCCCGAATCCATCACACTTCGAATCCATCCTGCAGGAGTGACTTCGAATCGAGTGGATATAGCATAGCGCAACCGATTCGAAGGAGCCTACGTTCGAATCCATAAACTTCGAATCCACTAAATCAAAATAATGTGAAACGCGGGAACGACCCAGTAAAACACGGAGAAATGACCGGGTCAACCCGAAGAATGCGCGTGCTACGACATCACTCGCGCGCATCAACCATCGATTCGACCCTATCGAGTCGAAGGGATCGATTCGAAGTGTTCAAGATCACCAGAAATGCAATATTGAATCGATCATAACTCAAGTTCTACAAGTCCAAATGCCATAAAATTTTCACAGAAGCTTAAGCACATGATGAAGAATGTCCACGCCAAATTTCAGCTCGATCAGACTCTTTCTTGATCGATTCGAACCAAGGGTCGAATCGATCCCAAAGTGGGCCCGGATCTCCAGATTTCGGCCATGTGGGCCCCCTCATGTGCCAGAACTAGTCTCCCTAATTTTAGGCGAAATATCAGCCTCCTACACCTATAAATAGAGCTCCTGGTCATTCAGAAAAGAGGTCGGAGAATTCTAAGTACTGAAGAGCGCCCAGATTCTGCCAGATCTACTCAGAATCACCACTGCTTCCTTAGATTCAGATTATAATCATATAATCAGTTGTACTACATCAGAAGAAATTGTAATCATCAAGTGAACATCAATAAAATCATCAACTTCAGAGTGGACGTAGGCAAGATCGCCGAACCACTATAAATCTCGTGTTTATGTTCATTATTTCTGAATTGTGATACTCGGTTTGCTTAGATTTTAGATTTTGTGTGTGAATATTGTTGATTTATATTCATACACTGGTGCTTTCACAACATTCGAGGTTTGTGACCAATTTTGGCGCAAACACTTTGGTGCTTTCACTGAGAACTGAACTCAGGAGTTCTATCATTTGAAAGTTGAATCAGAAGGCTAAGAGATTCAGATCCGAAGAATCATGACAAGACAAACAAGTAGAAGGCAGAGGCCAGAGCGAAGTCAGCACGAAGGGAGTCAAGAGGCTTCCTCGGGAGCAAACCAAGCTTCAGTTTTCATCACTAGGGATGAGATGGAGACAATGATGAAGAGACAAGAGGAAATGATCCAAAATTTGCTTCAACAGATTGGACAACTTGGAGCACAAAATCAAGGAGCAACCAGAATCCAGAACGGAGCAGGACCATCTAACGCATCGCCGGAGCTGGGGGGCACACACTTAGGATATGTTGATCCGAACCTAGGAAGAGAGACAAGGACATCCGAGCAACCTGGCGGCGATAGAGGGATGAATGCTCAGCTAGGGGGGCAGACACCCGAAAGCTCACACGGACTCGGGGGCGGATCGAAGATAGTGAACGTGGACTACAGCTTGGAGACAATGATAGATTGGCGGAGATGGTCAGGCGAGCCATGAGTGGCGGATTAGTAAACAGAGATCTTGAAGACGTGAACAAGAGTCCCTTTTCTCCTGCGATTAGGTTGGCTAGGAACCCACCAGAATTCAAACTGCCAACAGTAGAAAGGTATGATGGGAGGACGGACCCTGCGGTCCATCTAACGAGGTATATAAGGCACATGGAAGTGCTGGGGGCATCACAGGAAGTCATGGCCCGGTGCTTCCCATTGTATTTGACAGACATAGCAGCTTTATGGTTCAGACAGCTGGAGAGCGGCTCCATTGGGACATGGACCGATTTGATTGAGAAATTTATGAGGCAATTCAGGGTTCATATTTCAAGACCCAAGAATGTGATGAGTTTGGCAATGCTAAAGCAGAAAGCTGGGGAGTCTTTGAGGAATTTCTTGACGCGGTTCAATGCGGCAGCAGCATCGGTGTATCGACCAGATCCATCCATGGTTATGATGGTAGCTGTGTCCGGAGTAGCTGACGGCATGGAATTCAAAAATTCATTAACTAAGGATCCGCCTATGGATCTAGGAGAATTATATCACGAGGCAGAAAAGTTTTTACGATTGGAAGACGCTAATGCTGAAAGAGAAGAAGGGGAGGGAATAGAAGTTTATGCACTTAAACACAAAAAGCCCCTTGAAAAGGATTCAGACCAGGATAAAAGAAAACAAAAGGCTGAAGAAAATGATGATAGGTCAAAGCGGCAACGAAGGGAGCCGCGATTTACCACCTATTCAGAACTCAACGAGGGTTTGGAGCGAATCTACCAAGACACCCGAGGGCAAGTTGCCTATCGTAGACCAATACGACGGGATCCAACTACCGACGAGAGAAAATCAGACAAATATTGCTTATTCCACGAGCTGAATGGACATAGCACAAATGATTGCAGACACTTAAAGGATGAAGTAGAAGGGCATATCAGGAACGGTAGGCTACTTCAGTATGTGAGGAGGCGAGCTCCAATGGTGGAACCAGAGCAACCACCGTCTACATCGGCTAGGGGTGATCCTCAACAAGGACACCGTATGATTATCAATTAATTAAAATAACGATGAACAAGTCGTAAACCTCCCACCAACACGGGTAAATCATCTGCACATGTGCGAGATCACGAACGGTCCATAAGCATGCGCTGAATGACTACTAACCCTATCGTTGTGGGAATTTACACTTTGACATCCTTTCTTTGCTTTTGTTTAGTCTTGATTTGAACATTTGAACTTAATTCTGTTTAACATTTCTGCTAAAGACTTATTTTCAATAAGAAAATGCTACTTGTAATTTCATAACGGCTAAGCCACTTACACATGTACGGGATCGCGAACGGTCTCTAGGCATGCTCTGAGATGGCGATAAACCGTTGCAACAAACAATCCGGGAATTCACCCGAACGTGAAACCTGGTATCGATGATACTAAGTCCCTCCCCGGGCACACTCTAATCGCCACGAACGGCACCCGACCGCGAACGGTCACAACTCGCCACGAACGGCACCCGACCGCGAACGGTCACAACTCGCCACGAACGGCACCCGACCACGAACGGTCACAACTCACCACGAACGGCACCCGACCACGAACGGTCACAAATCGCCACGAACGCCACCCGACCTCGAACGGTCACCATTTGCCTCGTACGGCACCCGACCACGAACGGTCACAATTCACCTAATATGACATTCGATCGCGAACGATCACATTTTTGCCTCGTACGGCACACGATCGCGAACGGTCACGTTCCTCTTTCCACGTCACCCGACTTCGAACGGTCATAATTCATCTAGAACGACACCCGATCACGAACGGTCGCAACTCGTCTAGAACGACATCCGACTTCGAACAGTCACAATCCGTCTAGAACGACCTCCAATCGCGAACGGTCCCACTTCTTTATTTGCCGCAAATGGCATCCGACCTCGAACGGTCCCATATTACCTCAAATGACATACGGTCGCGAACGATCGTCATTCATGGTCAGGAAAAACTATCAATTTCTTTGCAGGTCATCAACAGGATATGAACATCCAGCTTATGGTATTACAAAACACGCCTTCCTATCGCAAGGCATATTTTGGGGGGCAAATGTTATCCCGCCTTTTGGCAAGGCCGTGACACCAAAAAGTTGACTGGAAAACTAAAGACAGTTCGTCATTAAAGTTCGTTATACACAAGTTCACCATGGATATTGATGAATTTTGTCTGAGTCCGGATCAGGCTACAATTGATAAGACATGACAAGTAAAGCCATGCAAACCAACGTTCCAAATCTCAAGTCAATCTGAGTTCGTACGCTCAAGATACCATCGATGCAATTTGGAGTAGATAGTCATATGTTCGAATCCATAGAAGGAGCTTGTGTTCGAATCCATCTGGTGACCAGGCTTCGTATCCACGAGACAATCTTTGTTCGACTCCATCGAACTTCTCTGCTTCGAATCGATGAGAAAGGATACCATTCGAATCCATCAAGTCAGGGCGCTACGAATCGATTCAGACAAGTCACATTAAATCCATAATGCTACTTCACCCCGAATCCATCACACTTCGAATCCATCCTGCAGGAGTGACTTCGAATCGAGTGGATATAGCATAGCGCAACCGATTCGAAGGAGCCTACGTTCGAATCCATAAACTTCGAATCCACTAAATCAAAATAACGTGAAACGCGGGAACGACCCAGTAAAACACGGAGAAATGACCGGGTCAACCCGAAGAATGCGCGTGCTACGACATCACTCGCGCGCATCAACCATCGATTCGACCCTATCGAGTCGAAGGGATCAATTCGAAGTGTTCAAGATCACCAGAAATGCAATATTGAATCGATCATAACTCGAGTTCTACAAGTCCAAATGCCATGAAATTTTCATAGAAGCTTAAGCACATGATGAAGAATGTCCACGCCAAATTTCAGCTCGATCAGACTCTTTCTTGATCGATTCGAACCAAGGGTCGAATCGATCCCAAAGTGGGCCCGGATCTCCAGATTTCGGCCATGTGGGCCCCCTCACATGCCAGAACTAGTCTCCCTAATTTTAGGCGAAATATCAGCCTCCTACACTTATAAATAGAGCTCCTGGTCATTCAGAAAAGAGGTCGGAGAATTCTAAGTACTGAAGAGCGCCCAGATTCTGCCAGATCTACTCAGAATCACCACTGCTTCCTTAGATTCAGATTATAATCATATAATCAGTTGTACTACATCAGAAGAAATTGTAATCATCAAGTGAACATCAATAAAATCATCAACTTCAGAGTGGACGTAGGCAAGGTCGCCGAACCACTATAAATCTCGTGTTTATGTTCATTATTTCTGAATTGTGATACTCGGTTTGCTTAGATTTTAGATTTTGTGTGTGAATATTGTTGATTTATATTCATACACTGGTGCTTTCACAACATTCGAGGTTTGTGACCAATTTTGGCGCAAACAGAGATTCAAAAATTTCCTGAAATTATAATAATGATGACAATAAAATAAATAAACAAAGGAGGGAAGCATTTCAAATATAATCTTGAAATGTGCATCATTGATCAAAATTTTAAAATAAAGGGATAAATTCTTTATTTAAGGCATTGAAATGTAAATAAAGCATAACCCAAGTTAAAAAAGAAATATGTGCTTAAACATATTTTCTGTGAAACGGAGGAGGGAAATTAAATAAAAATAAATATTTATATATACACATGTATATTTCTGTGAGAAGAAATATATTGTGTAACGACCCGTATTTTTACGGATCGAAAAGTTCGTAAAAATCTGGAATTTTCAGCGTTGTTAAGTCGTTTCAGATTTTGGACAGAATTTTGTTAAGTCCTAAGTCGTGACCGACTTAGGGGAGATAACGACCTAAGGGGTAGGTCGGCGATGACCTAGGGAAGCTGGGGTAGCAGTGGAGCGACTTAAGGAGTTAGGTCGTGTGAGATAGCTTAGGTCGTAGAGTAAGTTAGGTCAGGTGGGCGACCTATAGGATTAGACGACCTAAGAGATAAAAGTTAGGGACCTATAAAATTGACCGACCTAAGAGTTAGCGGGTTAGCGTAGTTAGGTCGTGAGCTTTTGTGTTGAGTTAGGTCGTAGCCGACTTAAGGTGTGTTAGGTCGGCTGGGCGAGTTAACGACTTAAGGAGTGTTGGAGTTAGGATGTGAGCGACCTAAGTCTAGCAGTTAAGTCGTAACTCAGTTGAGTCGTGGCCGAGTTAAGGGAATAGGGTGATGAGTCGTTAGGTCGCGTGTGTGTTAAGTCGGCCAGAGATAGGTTGTAAGTCGTATACAGTTAGGTCGCACCTGTTGTTGAGTCATTATGTCGTATACCCAGTTAAGTCGTAGGTCGGCATAGCTGTTAGGTCGGAGACCCTGTTAGATCGGAGACTCTGTTAGGTCGCGCATATAAGTTAAGTCGTGGGTTGCGCGTGTGTTAGGTCGGAGCTGTTGTTAGGTCGTAAGTCGTAGACTGGTGGGTTTTGCTAAGTCGTAGGTCGGAGGGAGAGTTAAGTCGGCGACGACTTAAGGGGCGGACGACCTAAAATCTGCCTATAAATAGAAGGGTTTTTCTCACTTTTTGGGATCCGGTTTTCGAAGCGACGAAGTGCTGCCATTTTGAGAGCTCGACTTCTACACTTCTTCACTTCTTTTCTGCACTCTAATCTAGTGATTCCTTCCATCCATATTGAAGATCAAATCGAAGATCGAAGAGCTTAGATTGAAGATCTACATTCTTCGAAGAGAGATTTCATCGTTTGAAGCGGATTGGTGATAGATCAAGTTAGATCCTTCGCTGTCCAGATCTGAAGTGTGTTGCTTTTGAGTTGTTTTGGTGATTTGGTGAGTGGTGATTATCTCTCACACGGATCCAAAGGAGTATATCGGATCGTTGGCTTGATTTGGTGTTAAAGTAGTGACTTCCATGCATTTTTGTAAACCTAAGTGTAGATCCATATAGATCCATTGTTCATGATGATTTGACAACCATTTTACTACATTATTAACCTATGCAAGTTCATTCATCAAGTTGTAGAGATATTGCTCATGTTTTCATGCTTGTTAGACTTTCTACTCTTTATTTACGAAATTGCCATTATTGTTAATATTGTTCATTAGATCATATTCGAATGCTTGTTTTACTTGGATTAATGTTTGACTTGATTGATTGCTATGAATTAGATGATTGATGATTTGATTTAGACAAGATGGTCGAAGATGATTCAAAAGCTAAGGGAAAGGTTCTTGAATTGGAAAAGCTGCACGTGGTATATGTAGCGGATGATGAAGCTCATATGGATAGATTTGATGATGATGTTGAGATGAGACTTTGCCACGATGATGATGAGGCGAAGTATGATATGAGATAGCCTTGGTCTAATCCAGACGGGATCATTCCAAGCATGTTGATAACTCGGTGAAATGGTTCGAGTTGAGGATAATGGTTTGCTCGAGAGGCGCTTGAGCTAGTATGGAAATAGTCGTCGAGGAGGATGACTAGGAGGCTGAGATCTCATCGTTGTTGAAGGTTCTAGCATGCTCAAAGCAAGAGTACGTTGGGCAGATTTGATAGTCCCTGAAGGCTAATGATTGATAGTCAAGTACTCTGGGCAGATTCGATAGTCCTAGGCACGGGTCACGATGACGTGCAGAGTTATGTCTAAAACCGGGGTTTCCATTAGCCCTTGACGGACGGCTGAAAGAATGTGCCGGTCATTCAATTAATGGTGATATTGAGGCAATGATAACAGTGATAGCCAGAGTCATGGATGTTTGGTTGTATCGTCATTCGGTCTCAAGAGCGGTATTTTCTGGGTGCTTATCTGATCTTGGTTTAGGCCTTGGGGGTTTGTACTTGGAAAACATCGCCCTTGACTCGAGTGATTATTGCTTTACTTTAAATTGTATGCTTTGCTATGCTTGCTTCTGCTTAGTGTGTGTTTGGGGGCTATCACTGTAGAAAGAGGTGGAGTGGGAGGGTTGTATTCCTATTCCTTTTCCTTTATGCTCTTTTGGTATGTTGTTAGTTAATTTACTGCTCACTAAGACGGTGTTCTGACTCAAGGCTTTATGTTTTAACTCTTATTGCCTTGGGCTGTTCGTCCATTTTGGGACGGGCAGACTAGGTAGCAGGTGACAGGTGCTGTTCTTGCTTTCCACGTTGCTGATGACGAAAACAAGCTGGAGTATTGCATATTATCTTCTTACTATATGTACTGGATGTTCCGCTGCTTTGTATAAGTCTCTGAGTGATATGTAGTGAGGCTTGATGTATTGACTATTCAGATGTTTGTATCCAACTATTATGAAGTTTTATTGATGAGATTCTATTCTGTGAAGCTTCACTATATATATCTTCTATTGTATTTTGTCCATGCGCTGTGAGTAATACGATAGATTCTGTGTTGTTTTATTTTACCCTGACAATCGTCCATGGTCGCCTGGCACACTTTACATCGCACTATCTCTAGATTCGGTGCAGGGGTCATGGGCGGTCGTCACATATTGAAACTGAGCAAGAGAATAATGATAACATTAAAATAGCATGAAAATAAAATAAGTAAGTACATTATGTATGGGAAAAAATAGGAAAATGGGGATTCCCATAAATAAACAAATATACTTGGTCACACCTTTAACATGATTTAGGTAGACTGGACATTTTCTGAAAAGTAGGAAAAAAAGAAAATGTTGCTTTTAACAAAGAAATATGGCTGGGGTAATTGAAAATGGGGATGTTAAAATATAAATGCAAAATGCATGATATTGGTCAGGACAAAAATGGAATTTTTGTTTGATAAAACCCTAGTAAAATGCTTATAAATGAGCAGTTGTAGCCAGGGAATCAGTTTACCCGAGACACTTAAAATAAGAAAGAAAACATTTAGAGGAGGAGGAGAAGATAATACTCAGGGATTTTCTGGATTAACTGGAAGGAGATACTTAGGTGAGTAACCTCACCAAATTCATGGCATTAAGACCTGAGATGAGGCAGTCCATTTTTTTTAATGTTACCATTTGCTTATTTTTTTAGTTAGTTTTGTTGAATATGGTTTTATCAATATTCTTGGATGTTTTGGATCTGTCATGACTTTATTATGGATGTTTTGGATGATCTTTGATCTATTATGATGTTTGTCTTTGGATGTGCAACTCACTGTGTCATTACACTCAGAAAAGTTGAAGCATAAGACCTTAGAATCAAGGCAGGAATATTCATAACTAATTTGGATCTATGGCATGAAAAATTTTAATATGAGAAAAACATTATGAGCTGCATTATACTATGTATAAGTGCTGATGCTTAGAACAGTGTATTAGGGGTGTACTTGAGTGCTGAACCCCTGATTAAAAAAAATAGGAAAAGATGCTAAAACCCACAAGTTAAAAATTATGGTTAAGCTAGATTACAAATCTGGTCCAACCATAGTTACTTGCATATCAAAAATATATATAAACCTAACATGCCATATCTCTATTTATAGTTGTGAAGATTCTTGTATGGATCTAAGACCCAAATATCTCTTGACAACATCATTAAAATAATTATTTATTTGTTTCTGGGAGGTATGCTTACAAGATGTTTGAGATGCTTTCATGTATGCAGTAGCATTTTTCATCCAAGTATCTGATGATAAAAATCAAACAAATGCTTCTAGTAGATAAACTAGGAATAATGAGCCAAGAAGGCTGCTGGAATGCTTGTTATATTTGAAGTATATAAGTTGGCACATGGTTTGTTTAAATCCTGAGATCTTTGTACAATAATGTGAATTAATTTATTGCAATGTGTCCCAGTGATTCCTTAATAGCAGATGAGGCTGAAACATAAATTGACATGTATATACTCATAGGTAACTCCTAAACCAGGAAGCAAAAGATATGAGTGTTACTCAGATTTGTTGAAATGGAAACATAGTTACTCCAGAGCAACTAAGTACTGGAGATTGATGTGAATGATTGTATGATCATGATTGTGTAATTAGTTGACTTATGAAGTTATTACACTTGCATGATAGTCTAACCTGTAACATAGAATATAGATGTTTTGAGAAGTTACTCAAGTAACTGGCTAAAACTTATGCATCATTCAAATTGCTTAATATCATGAATTTAAGGATGTTATTCATACCAGATCATAGATCTGACCCTTGTTTGCTCATGGCATATGGGGGTGTCTCATTTTAAAAATGAGGCGGTCACTAATGCTCTTTCAGGTAATGCCGGAATTAAGTAGGAAATGAAGTTATGGCTAAGGAGAAGGAGTGAATGAACATGCTAGCTAGTTTTAATAAGAGCTTATGATGATTTTATTTGCATGTATTCATGAGAGAATTATGTTTGAATATGTAATGAATTGCCTTGTTTGATTAAATCAGTTGTTGTCAGTTGACTTTTGTTATGTGGTAAAGTTTGAAAATCTGAGGAAGAAGTGTATTCACATTTAAGTAATCTTCATACAGAATTAATAACCTGTTGTAGCCAAGTTTGAATCATTTAAAATCACTAAGCTATGAAGTGAAAACCTGACTTTAAATTAGAAGTATATTTCAGACAATTAGTTGCTTTATCAAAGTATTCTGCAAAAGAACTCAAACTAATTTTTGTGTGTTTGCTTTAAGAAATGAATTTTTCTAAAGGAAGCTTTTAGCACTTGGTAACTTAATAGCATTTCAATTACCATGAACAAGTGTTTGGTTAGCACAGCCATATGGTTTAACCAACTTCAAAAGAATGGGGTCTTGGTTGAGCATGTTGGTCTATAATTTGAGAACTAAAAGTATTTTACATCCTTTTGTTAAAAGTTATGTTAAAATCTCCCTCAAATGTTAAATGGAAAACAAGTATTTTAAAACAGATTGGTATTATTATTTCAGAAAGAAGTTTGAGTCCAAAATCTGGTTCACTTGAAACAAAATGGTAGTTCTTAAAAAAAAAACATTTTTCAAAGTCCAGAACCTTTATTATAGGAAACTTAGATATCAATAACATAAAAGAACTATTTATGTTATGTCAAATTGTATAAGTAAAGAATAAGAGAGGATTCAAAGAAATAAATTGAAAATGATAAATGTAGATATCATTTTCTAGTACTTAAGCAAATATTAACATTTGAACTATGCAAAAGAAAAAAAATAAATAAATGAACTCTTGTGTTCTAAGATTATCTGAAAACATGGTTAAACATAATCAAATCCAAGTATGAATAGATATGAACAAGATCCACTTATATAATGTAAATATTATAGAATGTGGGAATTTAAATTATGAGTAGACCCATTTAAAATTCAAATCAGACAGACCAGCTCTTGTCAAAAATATATATATATATATATATATATATATATATATATATAGATAATAAACTCTGATTTAAAACAAGAGGAACACATATATCATCATATGTATGTGTATATTTCTATGACTAAACTGATATGTTTATATTGGTAGAAAATTTAAATCCAGAGTACATTGTTTGAAAAGAAAAATTGACCCTGAGAAATTTAAACTAAGTTCAAATGAGAAAGTAAAAAAAATCCTTATGAAATTAAGGTAAAAATTGGAGGGTCATTTCATTTGGTATCAGAGCTAATGTATGTATTAATTACTAAGTATCATAGAAATGTATTATATCTGTTTGTTTTGGATGAAATAAATAGGAAAATATTAGCTATAGAAAATATTCAGAGTGTACTAATACCCTCTGCCCAATACTTAGTGACCAGACCATGGTAGGAAGAGGATCTCATCACAATGCAGGACCCAGTGCACCACAAATGCTTGATATGCAAGAATTTGTAAGGGTTTTAAGAGATGGAATTGGGCATAGGCCTGAGAACCCACATGAGGAGCTTTCAAAACTACTGAAGACTTACACCAATTTGGGAGGCAGAAGTTTTGAAGGAACTGAGAATGTGATGGAAATTCAAGCATGGTTGAGAACACTGGATAGAATTTTCAATGACATGCAGCTAGATGATCAGAGGAAGAGGCAAGTAGCTTCAAGACAACTGAAAAGAGTAGCTTTAAGCTGGTGGGAGGTGATCATAGCTGGAAGAAATGAAAATGAAATCACTTGGAATCAGTTCAAGGAGATGTTGGAGGCAAGATTTATACCAGCATCAGCCAAGACCACTTTGCTTGAAGAATTTATCAGACTTAGGCAGGGAACTTTGAATGTCACCGAGTACACTCAAAAGTTTGAGGGGCTATCTAATTATGGAGCAATGCTAGTGGCAGATGAAGCATCCAAAAATGATAGGTATATAAAGGGTCTGAACCCAGGACTTAGCAGAGCCATGCTACCATATGCAGATAGAACTTTTGATCAAATAATAGATCTGGCATTGAAATTGGAACAGCATGACAAGGAAAGAGAGAAGTATAGGAATTTTAAGAGCAACAACAACAAGAAGAATAAGGGAAGATATCACCCTTATGATAAAAAGAAGGAGGAGGCAGACAACAAGAAGGACAAAGACACTAAAGCCAATGATGCTAAGAAGAAATTGGTTTGCCATCATTGTGTTAAAGAAGGACACATCAAACCAAGGTGCCCAGAGTTAAAAGGAGGAGCCTTCAAATGCTACCTATGTGGGAAAGAGGGGCATATGAAGAGGAACTGTCCTGAGTATAAACAGCAGGGGAAATTGGCAACTTTGGAAGGCAAAGGAAAATCTGTAGTGAAAATTGATGCTGAAAATCATGGCCAAGTGGAAGGTACACTACTCATTTGTGCCATACTCATAGCAGTAGTATATGATACTGGAGCAACTCTCTCTTTAATTTCTTATGAAATAGTTAAAATGTTAAAATTAAACTGCATATTGGCTGAAACCCCATTGCTTGTACAAAGTCCTCTAGGGAGTTCTAGTCTTTTAAACATGATTTGTGTGGATGTGGAGCTAAACATAGGAGGAAATATTTTTATTTCCAATTTATATGTTTTGAATTACCCAAATATAGGTGTTAAATTGGGGGTAGACTGGTTAAGGCAATTCAAAGCCATAATTAATTTAGACTCATCCACCATATCCTCGCAAAATTCTAGAGGCCAGAGGATCACAGTTTTATGTGAATTAGCTAAGGAAGGAAAATTATATCATTTAGTTAACTCAGAAAAAGATCTCAATGAACTAACCATTGAAGAAATTCCCATAGTCAATGAATACTTGGATGTGTTTGGGGAAGTTAAGGGTGTTCCACACCACAGACCAGTTGAGTTTCAAAACAATCTCATTCCAAGAGCAAGCCCAATAATCAAGAAACCTTATAGAATGGGGCCAAGTGAACTGAAAGAATTGAAGAATCAGTTGGAAGAATTAGAGAGCAAAGGATTTATAAGGCCAAGTAATTCATGTTGGGGTGCACCAGTAGTGTTTGTAAGAAAACATGATGGTACTTTGAGAATGTGCATAGATTACAGAGAACTAAATAAGGTAACCATCAAGAACAAATACCCATTGCCTAGAATAGATGATCTCTTTGACCAACTCAATGAAGCTAAAATATTTTCTAGACTAGATTTAGCATCAGGATTTCATCAAATGAAGGTTGAAGACTCAAGTGTTAAGTACACTGCATTTAACACTAGATATGGCTTATATGAATTTATGGTTATGCCATTTGGCTTAACAAATGCTCCTTCATATTTTGTTGATTTAATGAATAGAATATTCAGAGATTATTTAGACAAGTTTGTACTGATTTTTGTTGATGACATTTTGATTTATTCCAAAACAGTGGAAGAGCATAAAAATCATTTGCATTTAGTTTTGTCAGGATTAAGAGAGAATGATTTAAAGGCAAAAATTTTAAAATGTGCATTTTGGAAAGAAGAAGTACATTTTCTTGGGCATGTTATCTCTGCCAAAGGAATATCAGTAAACCCCAATAAGGTAATAGCTATCCAAGCATGGAAAAGGCCTAGCACAATCAGTGAGATTAGATCATTTATGGGGATGGCAGGATATTATAGGAGATTTATAAAAGATTTTTCAAAAATATCATCACCACTTACCAATTTAACTAGAAAGAACCAAGCCTTTGTATGGACAGAAAAATGTGAGCAAGCTTTTATCAAAATAAAAGAAGCTCTGATTAATGCACCAGTATTGAGGGTGCCAGAGGGAAATGAAAATTTAATTGTGTATATTGATGCAAGTGGCTCTGGGCTAGGAGCTGTGTTGATGCAGCAAGACCAGGTGGTAGCCTATGCATCTAGGCAATTAAAGCCACATGAAACAAGATATGCAACCCATGATCTTGAACTAGCAGCAGTTGTGTATGCCTTGAAACTTTGGAGACATTATTTGTTAGGTGCCTAATTTATCTTGTACACTGATCATAAGGCAATGAAATATTTATTCTCACAAAAAGATTTGAACATGAGGCAACATAGATGGGTGGAGTTCCTAGCTGCCTATGATCTAGATATACTTTATACACCAGGTAAGGCAAATAAAGTTGCAGATGCTTTGAGTAGACAACATGCTAAAGTAGCTATGTTGATGATGGAAGAGTTTAAGGATTTGTATATACTTACTGATTTGGAGATTGAAGCAAACAGTGAGGGACAGATGGTACCAATTGAAGAAGATGAAAGCAAAGGGAAATTGAGTATAATATCTTTGCAATCAAATTTACTTCTAAAAGTTGGGAAAATGCAGGAACAAGACTTAAACCTATTGGAGAAGAAAATGCTCTTATTAAAAGGGGAGGAAGTAATAAATTATCAAGTTGATAAAGATGGCTATTTAAGGAACAAGAATAGGATATGTGTTCCAAAAAACATAGAATTGAAGGAGGAAATATTAAATGAATACCATAGGAGTAAGTACTCCATAAACCCAGGTAGCACCAAGATGTATCAAAATTTGAAAAGAAATCTTTGGTGGAAGGGAATGAAGTCAGATGTGGCCAGACATGTTGCAAAGTGTATGATTTGCCAACAAGTCAAGGCAGAGACACAAAGGCCATCAGGACTGTTGCAACCCTTTAGTATACCACAGTGGAAGTGGGAAGATATATCTATGGATTTTATAGATGGTCTGCCTAGATCTAAGAGGGGAAACACAAGTATATGGGTAATAGTGGATAGACTAACTAAAGTAGCACATTTTATCCCAGTTAAATCAGAAAGAAATGCTCCAAAATTGGCTCAAATATTCATGAAAGAGGTGGTAAGGTTGCATGGCATTCCTAAAACCATTGTGAGTGATAGGGATACCATCTTCACCTCAAAGTTTTGGAAGAGTTTTCAAGAGGCCATGGGAAGTGAATTGTGCTTAAGCACTGCCTACCATCCACAATCAGATGGACAAACTGAGGTGGTGAACAAAGTCTTAGAGGACTTGTTGAGAGCATGTACATTGGACTTTGGAGGAAACTGGGAAGACCACCTCCATTTAGCTGAATTCACATACAAAAACAGTTATCAAACACCATAGGGATGGTACCATTTGAAGCCTTATATGGCAAGCCATGTTTATCACCTATATGTTGGGTAGAGACTGGAGAAAGAGCTGTTCTAGGACCTGATTATGTAAAAAAAAATTACAGAGAAAATTGGGTTAATAAGAAAAAGAATAGCAGTAGCTCAAGATAGACAAAAGAAATTTGCAGACAGGAAGAGAAAGCAAGTGGAATATGAAGTGGGAGACTTTGTTTTCATCAAGATTTCACCTATGAAGAAAGTCTTAAGATTTGGTAAACAAGGTAAACTCTCACCAAGGTATGTTGGACCCTATAAAATTCTGGAAAGAATAGGTTCTTTAGCATACAAATTGGAATTACCGGAGGAAATGAAGGCAATGCATAATGTTTTTCATGTGTCACAACTTAGAAGGTGGGTACATGATAAAGAAGAAATTCTGGAAAAGCCTACCCAAATTCAAATAAATCCTAATATGGTTTATGAAAAGGAACCAGTGGGGATTTTAGCTAAAGAAGAAAAGAAATTGAGGAGCAAAACTTTGAAACTAGTGAAGGTCCAATGGAGTGTTGATCCTAATGATTGTACATGGGAGCTAGAAGATAAGATTAGGATGGATTACCCTAAGCTTTTTGCAAATTAAAGGTAATTTTTAATTTCTGGAAAATTTAATATGCATGGTTGATATGATTGAATTTGCTTGCTTATGCATATGTTTGATAGATTTTCAGAAAATAAGATGATGCTTGTTATAAGTATTAAAAAAAAATTGTGAGTACACAATTCCTAAAAGGAGGGGTGAATGAAATGCCCCAAAAATTTTGAGGGAAAAATTAAAACAATTAAGTTTAAAAAAATATATATAAATATATATATATATATATATATATATATATTGGATCAAATGTTGATGGAGTTTCTGAATTGGATGATGTGCAGGGATATGTGTGCACGTGCACACTGGAAATGGCACAAGGAAGAGATTCACAAATTTCCTGAAATTATAATAATGATGACAATAAAATAAATAAACAAAGGAGGGAAGCATTTCAGATATAATCTTGAAATGTGAATCATTGATCAAATTTTTAAAATAAAGGGGTAAATTCTTTATTTAAGGCACTGAAATGTAAATAAAGCATAACCCAAGTTAAAAATGAAATATGTGCTTAAACATATTTTCTGTAAAACAGAGGAGGGAAATTGTAACGACCCAAAATTTCTGATATTTGAAATTCGAATAT
This sequence comes from Allium fistulosum, assembly GCA_030737815.1. Lineage (NCBI taxonomy): Eukaryota > Viridiplantae > Streptophyta > Magnoliopsida > Asparagales > Amaryllidaceae > Allium > Allium fistulosum. Next base: position 445,197,755 of record CM060901.1, on the reverse strand, counting down.
GTAATTGATTTTGAATATTAATAAGTGGAATTAATAAGTCGAATAATTTATTTTTCGAATATCTGGATTTAATTGGATAATTAAATCGATAATTTAATAGTTGAAATTCCAGAAATAATTGAAAATTGGGTTTAATGTGATTGAAAATGATTTATAAAGTTATATTAAATCATGTTGAAGTTATAGTGATGTTATAGAACTTTTAAAATTGAATTTAAAGTTAATTTGTGAAAATTGAATATTTTAATATTTAATCGACTAGTGAAATTAGCCATTTTTGGGACAGTCTCAGAATTGGATGAAAATAGTTCTATTGGATCCGTAATAGTTTGTTATTATCGGATTTCAATTTTCGTAACAATCGGAGTTGTCGTTTGATCGTGGCAGCTCGAAACGCACCAAAATTGTTTTAATATTAATTTGGCGAGTTAAAATAGTCATTTTTCAAAAAGTCTCGGATTTCGACGAAACCAGTTTCATTGGATCCGTAATATGATATTATTGTATGGTTCCAAATTTCAAGTCAATCGGATTTACCGTTTGTCCGGGGCAAGCGAAAATGCATCGAAATCGGTTTAAATCGGTTTAATTTAAAATTGACTGTTTATTTCCGTAACTCTCACATATGATCGAATTAGCTCCCAAAACACGTTACATTGTGTTCGGAACGCGGGGTAAACCTTACGAACGCCAGGCGGCACGTGTGATTTGGAGATCGTTTGAAAAGTTGCTTTAAGATGAATTAAATAATAATATAATTGGGTTATGTGTATATATATGCGTGCAAAGGGCTGAAACCCTAGCTATCTTCTTCAGGCCGCCACTAGAGATAATTAATGGCCAGAAAATGTTCATCTTCTTTCCTCCAAATCTCTCAATCCATCACGAATTAGACGAAACTTCCAACACGAAAGTCGGAGAGCTTGTCGAGATCTACGATCTCAACGGTGGAGATCGAAATCGGAGCTGTGTGGTGGTCGCTAGGAGGGCGCGTTTGCGCTGCAGTTGTGCACGTTTTCCAAGGCCTAGATGAGGCCGAGCTCTTCATGGTTGTAGGTGGGGGTGTAGGCGAGCACGTGCTGTCATTTGGTGGTGGAGTGATGTTGTTTCGGTCGCACGATGGAGGCACGAAAATGGAAGAAAGTGAGCGATATATGGGTTCGAATGCACGAAAATAACCTGGGAGTGTTTACGTAGAAGAAGGAAGGTTAAGGAATTTAATTACATTCATTAATTAGCTAATGATGTTATTAACTATATTTTTAAATCACCCGCCGTTCGTAGCTCGGTTGGTTTGGGAGATGGGAGATGGGGACCAAAAGGACTGTGTCCGGGCAGGTTCGAATCCCAGCGCCAAACCATCAGTGGGAGTTTCAACGTTACGCATCCGTGTGCGACGAATAAGTAAAAGCGGGGTAGACACACGGCGTGGGGTTTACTTAAGTGAGTATCAATGAATACCATGATCTTAAGGTTCCCCATGATCTCAAAAAAAACTATATTTTTAAATCGTATAAACTTTAAACTGCCATAACTTTGTCATACAAGGTCGAAAAATTACGAAACAACTTGCGTTGGCTTCATTTTGTCGAGCACTACGCAATGGAACTGAATTGGAAGCGATTGGAGTCAGTAAAAATTTTGAGTGAAATTAAACGTCTGTTTAATTTATTCGAAATAAAAAGCTGGAACAGAATTGAAATCAAGGTGGGAATTCCTCACTCAATCGAATGTTTTGTTTCGATTTAAATTTTAAATAGTTGAGATTTAAAATTGTTGATAGTGAAAATTGTGTGGATTGGATGATGATTGCTATTTATTGTGATAAATAGACATTATACGCCGTTATTAAGCGGATGTTATTTATTAAAAACATATACCGCGATAATTTCACATTAAAGTGGAATTGGTATTATATATGTATATAACAATATATATATATTGGAATATGTATATATTGGAGTTGATTTCCCGTATTGTTTAGCGGATGAGACCCTATTGCGCCGCATAATAGCGGATAATATTTATTAAACCCATATACCGCGATAATTCCATACTGGAGCGGAATTGGTATTGTTCTAACATCTTTGGATGTAGGGAAACAGGTTGGAGGGATCCAACTGGATTCCTCACCGTAGTGATTTATTTACAGATATTATTTTATATTCTGTTATCATATGATGGTATATGATGTTTGGATGCTGTGATTGACTATTTGGTGTTGTTGCATCATCGGATTCATTTTTGAAGTTTAAAAATAACGAGTTTGATTTTAAATTGGGATTTTTGAATTATTATGAACGATTTATATAAAAGATTTATAAAATTGATATTTTATAAATTAAGAATACTGGAATTATAAAATGAGTTTTTATAAGTGTTAAAATCAAAATAATGGAATTCTAAAAGGAGTTCTGTTAATGTTGAAAATAAGGTTATAAATAAAATCTTATAAGTAATAAGATTTATAACTTGTGAAGTTTTAAAAGAATGATTTTTGCAAATAAATGAATTATAAGTATTTAACTTATAATATGGGGTTTTGGTATATAATTGAGTTATAAATTGATTTGGTTAATAAAATGCTTTTATAAGTTAAAGTTGTTATAAAATACAAATGGAATTTATAAATAGATTTGTAAATCCGAGAAACGACTTATTTTGATAAGTTAAGTTTTTATAGCTTATTAAAGGAAGTATATTCACGATTTTGGACAGTGGATAATCCTTTAAATAAAATGTGTAGAAATGTTGAATTTGGATAACGAAGTATATTCACGATTTTGGATAGTGAATATATTTTTAAATAAAATGGATATGTTTTGGAGAAATGATATTACGAAATGAAGTAATTGTTTTAAAAAGATGTTTTAAAACGTGTTAAGTATCGAAACATAGATTTCAACATTTATTGTTGAAATAGACGTTTTGAGGAATAAGGAAATGGTGGACTATAGCACTGTTGTTATAGTAAATGGTTTCCGAAAGGAAATGGTTTATACAGTATTGGGATTTATATATCTATCTAAATTTCGAATCCTTATACTAGTGATTTTAAGTTGTCGTAACGATGTTTTACGTAACATTCGTTTTGACTCAAATAAATTTTGTGAAAGAGAATGATTTCCTTAAAGAATGAAATATATACTTAACTGGATTTAAGTATATTGAATATTTTCCAAGTGTTGAAAATAAATGGATTTGTGAAATACTTATTATTAAATAAGTATGGAAATGTTTTCCAATATGAAATGAAAGGTTTGAAATTTTATCTTTTAAAGATAAATTGAAAAGTGAATATTTGAAATTTGTTTCAAATGGTTAAGTGTGGAAAATTATATATCTTGTAAAGATATTTTTGGAAGATAAATAATTTGGAAAATTATTTGGAATCTGATGATGTTGCGCATCTTTATTGATAGTTAAATAACCGACTATCAATAATTACCTTGAATGGGTATTTGTTGTGATTTGCTTGAATTTGAATGCCACACTTATTTTTGAATAAGCGCTCACTATTCGGGTTAGCCGGGAAAGGACCTTTGGGTCGTATAACCCATTCCGAATTTGTGATACGACGATGTGGATTGTATTGAAGACCGGTGGTGAAGACCGGGTGTTTATGAAAACGATAGGATGACCTATCGATTGTCTCTGCACCGTTAGCTACGGTATAGAGATTTCCTTTGTGATGGGAAGTTTTATCGGGATTGTGAATACCCGGATTGCAAGGGCTTCTTTGGAAGTGCCTTCGGTTCTGTTCGAACCCGGAACAGACTTGTATGGTTACATGTCTGACATTACATTTTGAGATGTAAAGCTGATTTCTTTCAAATACATTTCTGTTGGTGGCGGAGAATTTATTCTCTTAGCTTAACACCCTTCTCTGAGACGTACGAGCTCAGAGGTTATGTAGTTGAAATTTATCGGCGATATATTCCCAATTTGGTAATGTGACATGCTGAGTGTTGCTGTGAGATGATCAGTGTTTGATCATTTGTGATATGATCATTTGTTTGATCATTTATCTTTGTGATCATAGGTTGATCATTTGTTGACCCAAGGCATGGCTTTGTGACAAAGCGTAGCTTTGTGGACGAGACTTCGTCAGGGCCTCACAACCCGGAAATGGTCGAAACAGGAATGTTGCGGCAAGGTTATGAGGGTCGCGCCCTTTAGGGTATGTCATTTCCTTCTGGAAAGGGGTGGTATCATGGTATGGAGCCCAAATACTTACTCATGTGGATACACTTATTTATTATGTGTGATGATGGTTACCGAGCGCTCGGATAAAGGTCCCAAAGGACCGGGTGATGACATATTCGTGAGTTACCTGTTACAGGGGTAACCCGGCCTTGTTTGGCATAGAGCAGTTTGTCTCTCGGGACGTCCAGCCAGAGGCGGTCCCATTCGGCAGGAGGAAAGGAAGTTTCTTAGCCTGACCATTTGTTGGAAAATCCAAAGAAACAATACGAACCCTTTACGATTGAAATTGTATAACCTGTCTCCTCAGGAGGCAGCTATAGTAGGCATAATATAATGGTACCTATGCTGGCTAAGATTAATATTGTATTTTCGAAAGAATTTTACACTATGCACTAGTAATAATATCAAAAAATGATTTGTTTTGCATAGTAAGCATTTTTGACTATCATAAGAAGAAATCTCCTCCAAGTCTGCGATTGCATTGTGTGTGTGGTGGGAGGTCTTATGGTAGTTTCATTTTCCAAAAGCATTGCGGGTTTCAATGTTAAAATTCTATTGTTGTTTGTTTCTAAAGATAAACTGTTTTAGTTCTCACACCAGTCACCATGACTGACCTGGAGTTTATTGTTTCCTTCCTAAACTCTGGGTGCCCATCATTTTCCACACGGGCAGTCTAGAGTTAGGTTATCAGATTATTCTGGATTTTGGAGTGCTGTGGAGCTTAGTGGCGAGCTGGATGGCGAGACGTACCACTTGTATATGATAGTATTATTCCGCTGTGTATTCTGTATATGGACAAGTTCATATAACTTTCCAGTTGTGTTGTATACTGTTGTTGTAAACTTTGATGATGATGTAATGTATAAAATGATATAGTTCTTTGATTTAAAGATTATTCATTTATCTATTATATGTTGTTCCGCTGCGAATGTGAGATTCTGATATTGTTTCTGTTTCTGTGTTTTTGTTATTTCTTCTTTCTCTTTTCTTCTGTTTTCTTCTACCTCTTCTTTTTCTCCATAACAATTCGGTTTTCCGGCATTCGATTGCTCGGCAGTTGATACAGTGAACGTATTGATGTCGATTTTCGAGCGACGAAAAGTTCGAGTCGTTACATTTGGTATCAGAGCATATGGTTAAGCGACAACCCTGCTCTGTTGGGTGTTACTCATTAGAGATAGAGTCAGTAGTACTCTAGAATGAGTTGAGTGTAATAATAGATATGAGCGCGTATTTGTTAGTGAATATAAAATTGTTTTATATTGTGATGATTGGTTTGTTGAGTGGTATATGGATTCTGGTCGGTATAGTCCGTACAACTCTATCGATAGGGATCTCTAAACACTTGTATAGAACAATTCGGCACGATATTGTTTAAATTGGGTAAATGAAATAATTTTACCTTGATTATATTTTGTGTATAAAGGAAATAATTTTTCAGAATTATTAAAGTGTATGCAATAAATTGCTTGTTTGGTTGTTAAAAATGTAAATATATATAAGTTAATAAAAGTTGTTTGAATAAGTTAAATGAAAACAACAATTGTAAAAGAATAAATTGTATAAGCAAATGAATTATAATGTATGAAGTTATAATTAAAATGATATATAATGGTAAAAATAATCTTATATATATAAGAAGTGAAATTTTATAAGTAAAAGATTTGTAAATGTGATTTATAATCTAAAATAAAATTCCAGAGAAGTGTTTTAAAAGGATTTGATGTTTTGGAAAATTGTTTTCGAGAGATGAAAGCTCTAAACTCTTTTCAGGTCACTGGAAAATAATTCCAATGATGATCGCGACATCATTGGTGTTCATTTTCGGGTTTCCAAAAGAGGAATTGCTGCCAGATTATTTTAAATGAAAGTTGATTGGAAAATTTGGATTTGGTTTTAGAAATTCAAAAGATAAATTGAATTGATTTCAAAATGGTTTTGAAAGATTGAAAAGACTCTGGAATCCTATTTAAAATATTTATGGGAATGATAATGAGTTGATAACTTATACCATTTGAATTTTTGATAGAATAAATTTAACTTAAGAATGGAGTTAAATTAAAGTAAGTGTAAGTGAATCAATAAAATCTAAGCTGTAATTATTGAATACCAGTAATCAAGTTTTGAACTTATAATATGAGATAATAAATTTTGACTTTGGTAAAAGTTAAATAAAATTGGAATCTGAATTGGATTAATAAGTGGAAACTTAAGTTAATTTGAACAAATGATGTTGAAATGGAAAATAACTTAAGTAATGTTGAATGAGTTTGATTTTGATATCAAAGTAAATTAATAAAGTGAATTTATTAAATGAATATGAACTTGAGTTATATAAATGAAATTCAACTTGAAATGTAAAATAAATTAGCAATTGAATTAATAAATGAATTGAATGTTAATCAATCTATTGTAAATAAATTGAGATGAAACAATGGATGTAAGTGTTAATTCATTAAAGCTAATGTAATTGGAAGTTGAATGAATTAAATGGAAGTCAATTTAAAAGTGTTGAACCAAATTGAATGTAAAGTAAAGAAAATTAATAAAATTGGTTGTATTGGATGATATTGATTGTTATATGATTGTTGGTTGATTGTATGTAGTATAATTCATTAAGTATTAATGAAATTGAATAAATGGAATTGAAAGCTATGTAAATTGATTTAAATTGAAAGTGAACCAATTTGAATGTAAATTAGTGAATATGAACTAATTGAAAACAAATAATTGAATGTCATTATATATGAATTGGTTGTAAACAATTACAAGTGATGTTGAAATTTTTTAAGTGCTTATAAAACTTGTTTAGTATGCATTTCTTTGATATGCAAATGTTGTAGTTGTTTAAAAGAGTAAATTGTTAATAATTTATATATATGTCACTTACATATTTAAATTGAGTAAGTACAGGTGCGGTGGCTGCCGTTCGGTTGATTTGGTTGCGCTAAAATGCTAAATAAATAACTGCTTTGCTTAAAAATGCTAAAAAGGTACGCCTACGCAATAAAAATAGGAAATATGAACTGTTTTTTCTGCTTTTCCGACCGGGTGGGTCGATGTATATATATTTATGTCAATTGTGATCCTACTACGATCAAACCGCGCAAAGGAGACGTTGGCGAATTTTTCTGGAGATTTAAGGCGTTAGAAAATTTTCGAGAAATTTTGGAAATTTTTGTTAATGAAAAGTTGATTTCTAAATTGTAATAAAAATATAGGAATTGAACTAGAAAAATGGAAACCATTGTTTTGGTTGAAGTTAAAAGTTTTGAAAAAAGTGAATATAAAATTTTCACTAAGGGATTTTTGAAAAGTTAATGGATTTGGGCATTTTTCTTACTTGGTAATTTCGAGGACGAAATTCTTTTAAGGGGGGAAGTTTGTAACGACCCAAATTTCTGATATTTGAAATTTGAATATGTAATTGATTTTTAATATTAATAAGTGGAATTAATAAGTCGAATAATTTATTTTTCGAATATCTGGATTTAATTGGATAATTAAATCGATAATTTAATAGTTGAAATTCCAGAAATAATTGAAAATTGGGTTTAATGTGATTGAAAATGATTTATAAAGTTATATTAAATCATGTTGAAGTTATAGTGATGTTATAGAACTTTTAAAATTGAATTTAAAGTTAATTTGTGAAAATTGAATATTTTAATATTTAATCGACTAGTGAAATTAGCCATTTTTGGGACAGTCTCAGAATTGGATGAAACTAGTTCCATTGGATCCGTAATAGTTTGTTATTATCGGATTTCAATTTTCGTAACAATCGGAGTTGTTGTTTGATCGTGGCAGCTCGAAACGCACCGAAATTGTTTTAATATTAATTTGGCGAGTTAAAATAATCATTTTTCAAAAAGTCTCAGATTTCGATGAAACCAGTTTCATCGGATCCGTAATGTGATATTATTGTATGGTTCCAAATTTCAAGTCAATCGGATTTACCGTTTGTCCAGGGCAAGCGAAAATGCATCGAAATCGGTTTAATTTAAAATTGACTGTTTATTTCCGTAACTCTCACATATGATCGAATTAGCTCCCGAAACACGTTCCATTGTGTTCGGAACGCGGGGTAAACCTTACGAACGCCAAGCGGCACGTGTGATTTGGAGATCGTTTGAAAAGTTACTTTAAGATGAATTAAATAATAATATAATTGGGTTATGTGTATATATATGCGTGCAAAGGGCTGAAACCCTAGCTATCTTCTTCAGGCCGCCACTAGAGATAATTAATGGCCAGAAAATGTTCATCTTCTTCCCTCCAAATCTCTCAATCCATCAAGAATTAGACGAAACTTCCAACACGAAAGTCGGAGAGCTTGTCGAGATCTACAATCTCAATGGTGGAGATCGAAATCGGAGCTGTGTGGTGGTCGCTAGGAGGGCGTGTTTGCGCTACAGTTGTGCACGTTTTCCAAGGCCTAGATGAGGCCGAGCTCTTCATGGTTGTAGGTGGGGGTGTAGGCGAGCACGTGCTGTCATTTGGTGGTGGAGTGATGTTGTTTCGGTCGCACGATGGAGGCACGAAAATGGAAGAAAGTGAGCGATATATGGGTTCGAATGCACGAAAATAACCTGGGAGTGTTTACGTAGAAGAAGGAAGGTTAAGGAATTTAATTACATTCATTAATTAGCTAATGATGTTATTAACTATATTTTTAAATCGTATAAACTTTAAACTGCCATAACTTTGTCATACAAGGTCGAAAAATTACGAAACAACTTGCGTTGGCTTCGTTTTGTCAAGCACTACGTAATGGAACTAAATTGGAAGCGATTGGAGTCAGTAAAAATTTTGAGTGAAATTAAACGTCTGTTTAATTTCTTCGAAATAAAAAGATGGAACAGAATTGAAATCAAGGTGAGAACTCCTCACTCAATCGAATGTTTTATTTCGATTTAAATTTTAAATAGTTGAGATTTAAAATTATTGATAGTGATAATTGTATGGATTGGATGATGATTGCTATTTATTGTGATAAATAGACATTATACGCCGTTATTAAGCGGATGTTATTTATTAAAAACATATACCACGATAATTTCACATTGAAGTGGAATTGGTATTATATATGTATATAACAATATATATATTGGAATATGTATATATTGGAGTTGATTTCCCGTATTGTTTAGCGGATGAGACCCTATTGCGCCGCATAATAGCGGATAATATTTATTAAACCCATATACCGCGATAATTCCGTACTGGAGCGGAATTGGTATTGTGCTAACATCTTCGGATGCAGGGAAACAGGTTAGAGGGATCCAACTGGATTCCTCACCGTAGTGATTTATTTACAGATATTATTGTATATTCTGTTATCATATGATGGTATATGATGTTTGGATGCTGTGATTGACTATTTGGTGCTGTTGCATCATCGGAATCATTTTTGAAGTTTAAAAATAACGAGTTTGATTTTAAATTGGGATTTTTGAATTATTATGAATGATTTATATAAAAGATTTATAAAATTGATATTTTATAAATTAAGAATACTGGAATTATAAAATGAGTTTTTATAAGTGTTAAAATCGAAATAATGGAATTCTAAAAGGAGTTCTGTTAATGTTGAAAATAAGGTTATAAATAAAATCTTATAAGTAATAAGATTTATAACTTGTGAAGTTTTAAAAGAATGATTTTTGCAAATAAATGAATTATAAGTATTTAACTTATAATATGGGGTTTTGGTATATAATTGAGTTATAAATTGATTTGGTTAATAAAATGCTTTTATAAGTTAAAGTTGTTATAAAATACAAATGGAATTTATAAATAGATTTGTAAATCCGAGAAACGACTTATTTTGATAAGTTAAGTTTTTATAGCTTATTAAAGGAAGTATATTCACGATTTTGGACAGTGGATAATCCTTTAAATAAAATGTGTAGAAATGTTGAATTTGGATAACGAAGTATATTCACGATTTTGAATAGTGAATATATTTTTAAATAAAATGGATATGTTTTGGAGAAATGATATTACGAAATGAAGTAATTGTTTTAAAAAGATGTTTTAAAACGTGTTAAGTATCGAAACATAGATTTCAACATTTATTGTTGAAATAGACGTTTTGAGGAATAAGGAAATGGTGGACTATAGCACTGTTGTTATAGTAAATGGTTTCCGAAAGGAAATGGTTTATACAGTATTGGGATTTATATATCTATCTAAATTTCGAATCCTTATACTAGTGATTTTGAGTTGTCGTAACGATGTTTTACGTAACATTCGTTTTGACTCAAATAAATTTTGTGAAAGAGAATGATTTCCTTAAAGAATGAAATATATACTTAACTGGATTTAAGTGTATTGAATATTTTCCAAGTGTTGAAAATAAATGGATTTGTGAAATACTTATTATTAAATAAGTATGGAAATGTTTTCCAATATGAAATGAAAGGTTTGAAATTTTATCTTTTAAAGATAAATTGAAAAGTGAATATTTGAAATTTGTTTCAAATGGTTAAGTGTGGAAAATTATATATCTTGTAAAGATATTTTTGGAAGATAAATAATTTGGAAAATTATTTGGAATCTGATGATGTTGCGCATCTTTATTGATAGTTAAATAACCGACTATCAATAATTACCTTGAATGGGTATTTGTTGTGATTTGCTTGAATTTGAATGCCACACTTATTTTTGAATAAGCGCTCACTATTCGGGTTAGCCGGGAAAGGACCTTTGGGTCGTATAACCCATTCCGAATTTGTGATACGACGATGTGGATTGTATTGAAGACCGGTGGTGAAGACCGGGTGTTTATGAAAACGATAGGATGACCTATCGATTGTCTCTGCACCGTTAGCTACGGTATAGAGATTTCCTTTGTGATGGGAAGTTTTATCGGGATTGTGAATACCCGGATTGCAAGGGCTTCTTTGGAAGTGCCTTCGGTTCTGTTCGAACCCAGAACAGACTTGTATGGTTACATGTCTGACATTACATTTTGAGATGTAAAGCTGATTTCTTTCAAATACATTTCTGTTGGTGGCGGAGAATTTATTCTCTTAGCTTAACACCCTTCTCTGAGACGTACGAGCTCAGAGGTTATGTAGTTGAAATTTATCGGTGATATATTCCCAATTTGGTAATGTGACATGCTGAGTGTTGCTATGAGATGATCAGTGTTTGATCATTTGTGATATGATCATTTGTTTGATCATTTATCTTTGTGATCATAGGTTGATCATTTGTTGACCTAAGGCATGGCTTTGTGACAAAGCGTAGCTTTGTGGACGAGACTTCGTCAGGGCCTCACAACCCGGAAATGGTCGAAACAGGAATGTTGCGGCAAGGTTATGAGGGTCGCGCCCTTTAGGGTATGTCATTTCCTTCTGGAAAGGGGTGGTATCATGGTATGGAGCCCAAATACTTACTCATGTGGATACACTTATTTATTATGTGTGATGATGGTTACCGAGCGCTCGGATAAAGGTCCCAAAGGACCGGGTGATGACATATTCGTGAGTTACCTGTTACAGGGGTAACCCGGCCTTGTTTGGCATAGAGTAGTTTGTCTCTCGGGACGTCCAGCCAGAGGCGATCCCATTCGGCAGGAGGAAAGGAAGTTCCTTAGCCTGACCATTTGTTGGAAAATCCAAAGAAACAATACGAACCCTTTACGATTGAAATTGTATAACCTGTCTCCTCAGGAGGCAGCTATAGTAGGCATAATATAATGGTACCTATGCTGGCTAAGATTAATATTGTATTTTCGAAAGAATTTTACACTATGCACTAGTAATAATATCAAAAAATGATTTGTTTTGCATAGTAAGCATTTTTGACTATCATAAGAAGAAATCTCCTCCAAGTCTGCGATTGCATTGTGTGTGTGGTGGGAGGTCTTATGGTAGTTTCATTTTCCAAAAGCATTGCGGGTTTCAATGTTAAAATTCTATTGTTGTTTGTTTCTAAAGATAAACTGTTTTAGTTCTCACACCAGTCACCATGACTGACCTGGAGTTTATTGTTTCCTTCCTAAACTCTGGGTGCCCATCATTTTCCACACGGGCAGTCTAGAGTTAGGTTATCAGATTATTCTGGATTTTGGAGTGCTGTGGAGCTTAGTGGCGAGCTGGATGGCGAGACGTACCACTTGTATATGATAGTATTATTCCGCTGTGTATTCTGTATATGGACAAGTTCATATAACTTTCCAGTTGTGTTGTATACTGTTGTTGTAAACTTTGATGATGATGTAATGTATAAAATGATATAGTTCTTTGATTTAAAGATTATTCATTTATCTATTATATGTTGTTCCGCTGCGAATGTGAGATTCTGATATTGTTTCTGTTTCTGTGTTTTTGTTATTTCTTCTTTCTCTTTTCTTCTGTTTTCTTCTACCTCTTCTTTTTCTCCATAACAATTCGGTTTTCCGGCATTCGATTGCTCGGCAGTTGATACAGTGAACGTATTGATGTCGATTTTCGAGCGACGAAAAGTCGAGTCGTTACAGAAATTAAATAAAAATAAATATTTATATATATATATATATGTATATTTCTGTGAGAAGAAATATATTGAAACTGAGCAAGAGAATAATGATAACATTAAAATAGCATGAAAATAAAATAAGTAAGTGCATTATGTATGGGCAAAAATAGGAAAATGGGGATTCCCATAAATAAACAAATATACTTGGTCACACCTTTAACATGATTTAGGTAGACTGGACATTTTCTGAAAAAGTAGGAAAAAAATAAAATGTTGCTTTTAACAAAGAAATATGGCCAGGGTAATTGAAAATGGGAATGTTAAAATATAAATGCAAAATGCATGATATTTGTCAGGACAAAAATGGAATTTAGTTTGATAAAACCCTAGTAAAATGCTTATAAATGAGCAGTTGTAGCCAGGGAATCAGTTTACCCGAGACACTTAAAATAAGAAAGAAAACATTTAGAGGAGGAGGAGAAGATAATACTCAGGGATTTTCTGGATTAACTGGAAGGAGATACTTAGGTGAGTAACCTCACCAAATTCATGGCATTAAGACCTGAGATGAGGTAGCCCTTTTTTTTAATGTTGCCATTTGCTTATTTTTTTAGTTAGTTTTGTTGAATATGGTTTTATCAATATTCTTGGATGTTTTGGATCTATCATGACTTTATTATGGATGTTTTGGATGATCTTTGATCTATTGTGATGTTTGTCTTTGGATGTGCAACTCACTGTCTCATTACACTCAGAAAAGTTGAAGCATAAGACCTTATAATCAAGGCAGGAATATTCATAACTAATTTGGATCTATGGCATGAAAAATTTTAATATGAGAAAAACATTATGAGCTGCATTATACTATGTATAAGTGCTGAGGCTTAGAACAGTGTATTAGGGGTGTACTTGAGTGTTGAACCCCTGATCAAAAAAAAGGAAAAGATGCTAAAACCCACAAGTTAAAAATTATGGTTAAGCTAGATTGCAAATCTGGTCCAACCATAGTTACTTGCAGATCAAAAATATATATAAACCTAACATGCCATATCTCTATTTATAGTTGTGAAGATTCTTGTATGGATCTAAGACCCAGATATCTCTTGACAACATCATTAAAATAATTATTTATTTGTTTCTGGGAGGTATGCTTATAAGATGTTTGAGATGTTTTTATGTATGCAGTAGCATTTTTCATCCAAGTATCTGATGATAAAAATCAAACAAATGCTTCTAGTAGATAAACTTGGAATAATGAGCCAAGAAGGCTGCTGGAATGCTTGTTATATTTGAAGTATGCAAGTTGGCACATGGTTTGTTTAAGCCCTGAGATCTTTGTGCAATAATGTGAATTAATTTATTACAATGTGTCCCAGTGATTCCTTAATAGCAGATGAGGCTGAAACATAAATTGACATGTATATACTCATAGGTAACTCCTAAACCAGGAAGCAAAAGATATGAGTGTTACTCAGATTTGTTGAAATGGAAACATAGTTACTCCAGAGCAACTAAGTACTAGAGATTGATGTGAATGATTGTATGATCATGATTGTGTAATTAGTTGACTTATGAAGTTATTACACTTGCATGATAGTCTAACCTGTAACATAGAATATAGATGTTTTGAGAAGTTACTCAAGTAACTGGCTAAAACTTATGCATCATTCAAATTGCTTAATATCATGAATTTAAGGATGTAATTCATACCAGATCATAGATCTGACCCTTGTTTACTCATGGCATATGGGGGTGTCTCATTTTAAAAATGAGGCAGTCACTAATGCTCTTTCAGGTAATGCCGGAATTAAGTAGGAAATGAAGTTATGGCTAAGGAGAAGGAGTGAATGAACATGCTAGCTAGTTTTAATAAGAGCCTATGATGATTTTATTTGCATGTATTCGTGAGAGAATTATGTTTGAATATGTAATGAATTGCCTTGTTTGATTAAATCAGTTGTTGTCAGTTGACTTTTGTTATGTGGTAAAGTTTGAAAATCTGAGGAAGAAGTGTATTCACATTTAAGTAATCTTCATACAGAATTAATAACCTATTGTAGCCAAGTTTGAATCATTTAAAATCATTAAGCTATGAAGTGAAAACCTGACTTTAAATTAGAAGTATATTTCAGACAATTAGTTGCTTTATCAAAGTATTCTGCAAAAGAACTCAAACTAATTTTTGTGTGTTTGCTTTAAGAAATGAATTTTTCTAAAGGAAGCTTTTAGCACTTGGTAACTTAATAGAATTTCAATTACCATGAATAAGTGTTTAGTTAGCACAGCCATATGGTTCAACCAGCTTCAAAAGAATGGGGTCTTGGTTGAGCATGTTGGTCTGTAATTTGAGAACTAAAAGTATTTTACATCCTTTTGTTAAAAGTTATGTTAAAATCTCCCTCAAATGTTAAATGGAAAACAAGTATTTTAAAACAGATTGGTATTATTATTTCAGAAAGAAGTTTGAATCCAAAACCTGGTTCACTTGAAACAAAATGGTAGTTCTTAAAAAAAACATTTTTCAAAGTCCAGAATCTTTATTATAGGAAACTTAGATATCAATAACATAAAAGAACTATTTATGTTATGTCAAATTGTATAAGTAATGAATAAGAGAGGCTTCAAAGAAATAAATTGAAAATGATAAATGTAGATATCATTTTCTAGTACTTAAGCAAATATTAACATTTGAACTATGCAAAAGAAAAAAAATGAACTCTTGTGTTCTAAGATTATCTGAAAACATGGTTAAACATAATCAAATCCAAGTATGAATAGATATGAACAAGATCCACTTATATAATGTAAATATTATAGAATGTGGGAATTTAAATTATGAGTAGACCCATTTAAAATTCAAATCAGACAGACCAGCTCTTGTCAAATATATATATATATATATATATATAATAAACTCTGATTTAAAATAAGAGGAACACATATATCATTATATGTATGTGTATATTTCTATGATTGAACTGATATGTTTATATTGGTAGAAAATTTAAATCCAGAGTACATTGTTTGAAAAGAAAAATTGACCCTGAGAAATTTAAACTAAGTTCAAATGAGAAAGTAAAAAAAATCCTTATGAAATTAAGGTAAAAATTGGAGGGTCATTTCAGTCACACGCCTCCTTTGCATTTTGACTGAAATCAAACTATTTGATATTTCTATCAAAAACTTGTTCAATTTTGATGCTTATTAGGTGATACTTTCATATCGGTTATTGGATAATATTCAAAACCCACAAACTCAATATCGCTTCCACTAACTTTAAAACACTTTGGTTGTTATGTACAATAGTCTAGTCCAAGTCTTTATTTAGAATTTTCTGTTTCAATACATATATGCCAAAACACAAAGTCATACTAGATGGTAATTGTGTGAGTAAATCTGAATCAACTTGAGCATATCAAATGTCCAATATGTTATACTAATTTCAACAATTGAAATTCATGATGTTGTTCTTATCAATGTGGCTCACTATATCCCAACTGCATTTGTATGTCTTTTAAAGAAAAATTCGAGACTAATGGATCATATCTCTTTGGGTACAACTTTCAAAATCATATTTTCGTAATGTACTTGGAATCTATTTTGGATTCATGCATCGTAGCATATCATAGAGTCAATACCCTTAATGATTTAATTAAACAACTGAGAATTACTTATTCTTGGCATTGATAAGAAACTCATAGTTTCTCTTTGAGATGCAAGAATACTCATTAGACATTCTCATGTGTTGTGTTCATTTAGGTTTGGTTAATTTCATTCCATCCCTTGCAATTAGTTTTAATCTTCGATCGTATTCATATCCATTTTACTACCAATAATTTCTCGAAGAAATTCCTTTGCTACGAAGTTAGTATTTCTTGTAATAATACTTGTTTCTCAGTATAACAAAACAAACATTTATAGATATTTTTTGAACTACCTTATATAAAACTAATTTGTTATTAGTTCGCAATATTTATGTTCACAACATAAATTAGTCATCCAGTGACTAATGTTTTCAAACTTCTTTTGGTGTGATTCACACAAGATCTTTGATGTACAATTATTATATGTAGTCTTTCGACTCACACAATACCCCAACTCCTTGCCTAGGACATGATTGGGGTTCCTATCCCTTATATTGTAATATTTTGTAAACTATTCTTTGAATGATATTAATTTTAACCTTTTGCGCTATTCTTAAGTACATGCCTTATAGAAAGAGTTTAACTCAACTTCACTCAATAATAATCGTGCTTTGTCTAACAAAGTTTGATGACTCCTTATCAATACATCATTATGTATTATGGGGCGAGTGACTCTTGAGACTGAATCCATATTCATTTTAGGTACATTTGTAACTCTTTCCAATATACATACCATTCGATCAATTCAAATCATTTTGTTGCATGTTATTTTATTTACTTCCATTTTATATTTTATGAATTTATCGTAGACATGCTCCATATGTACCAAATACACATATTCATGTTTTTGATAATTCATCGGTGAATATAAGGAAGTGTATGGAACCGTTTTGGTATTATTATACTTTTGATTGCATACATATATTTGTATAAATTCAAAGAGTTCACCAAATCTTTTGACGCTCCAACTGAATGGGTACCTTGTCCTTAACTGTCTGAGATATAATTAACCAGTGTCATGTAATTCATAAACATATAATAAAAATTATTTCTCAAAACTAGGGCTTAGTTTATAATTCCAAAATAATAGTAAATAATTTTAGACACTTTGGTATTTTCCAATGCATTGCTTTTGTTATGAAAACAAATACCACGTTACAGTTTTATTTCATAATGAATATTTATAATCTTCTCATTGAAATAAAAGTATGTCCATTCTGCAGTCATCACTGAAGAACGTATAATATTTTATAAATAATGTGCGGTACGTTTTATGAGAAAAAATTCATAACTTGATGCAAGCAATAAGTGTTATGGCATGCTCCCACTTTTTCTATCATTACTATAATAGCATACTAAATACGAAGGTCCATTATCTACTTAATATAGACTATTTATTTCATATATTATACTAGCTCACAATGGGGATTTCTTTGATCAATTATCTTGAACTCAAAGAAATAAATCTCATACAAAATGATTTTCTATATGAAAATACCTTTCAGAATAGAAATCATATTTCTTATTCCAATGTTAAGTATCAATTATTATCTTACAATTTTCATTTCTAATGTTTCTTTATGAAGCAAAAGTGACAATTCACACTCTTCATCCCAATTGTACCTTAAATAGTTTCTACTCTTGTACATTCATTTTCTGTTTTAAGTAGTCAAACCAGTCAACAAAAAAATCTAACCATATAATAATGAACTCTTTACAAAAGCGCATTCAATCGTCCTTAACATTTAAGGACATTAAATATTTTGCACCTTAAGTAAACTGATCAAACTGACATTTCAGCGATCGAGTTCTTAAATCTATCTTGTAGTTTTGGTCTAGTGTTACACTTAACAGAATACGATTTTCATTGTAATCAATCAGATTGAATACTCGATCTCACAGTGTGGTTTATTTGCTTATTTCAAATGAACTAATTTTATTGAAGTATCGTACAATACAAACTGTGACGCCCCACTTCGAGACCCGCATTAGCAAAGAGTATTACAAGGTAACACCGTCTGCTAATGTGGAGAATAGAGCTGGTTAGGAGCGACCATCTATAGCCTTGCCTTAATTATCTACTGAATACGTCGACAACGTAGCATATATCTATTTCTCTCAAGTGGATCGACATATCCAATAAATACTTAACACAAATCCATAGGTGGCTGAAGGATCCATCAGAACAAATATAACAACTCAAATGTAATACACATTACAGAACAATTAATCATCACATACATTTACACATATATAGATACATTTACAGAGTTTACAAAATGATACATGTCAAGTGGTAAAGTAAACCACAATATACAGACGAGTCAATAGAGTATATATCAGAGTTACAGACAAAAAGGACTACACAAAAAGCTATAACAAAAAGGAGCTAGCAGAATAGTCCATGCGGAAGCAAAATAGGCTAAGTCCAAAGTACCTAACCTGAAACATCTCGGTCTAACCCGAGTATAAAATCCCCGGGTCAGTCTAGCTAAACAAATCAGTTAGATAAAGCTAGATAATAATAATGCGGTATAAGATAATGATATAATACTCCTCCAAAGAGAAGTACAACTGTGACGCCCCACCTCTATACTCACGCTAGCCAAGGACACTATGGAGTAATGCCGTCGACTAGCGCGAAGAATAAGGCTATTGAGGAGCAACCATCTGTGTAATTTCCTTGTGTGAGTACCGATATGTCAGATAGTATAACATGCATTTCGTTTCAAGAGGAAATCCGACATACCGATACAAACTCAAAGCTACCACACAGTGGCTAAGTGGACCTTCGGAAACAAATATAGAAATAAGCATAACATAAATCAGTCACAGATGTTCATATCTCAAAGGCGGAAACATATATGAATATATAACACAAAAAGGTGTACATCAGAGTAGTGGTCAAATAAGATCCACAATATCACAAAATAATAGATACAAGTGCTAGACAAAAGAATAAGTATACATCATGGAGTCTATATCTCAAATGTATAACAACAAAAACTACAAATGTAATGTAGTTAGACAAAAGTCAGAAGATGATCCCAGATAAGGAGTCAAGCAGAAGCACCTGTAACATCTCGGTCTAACCCGAGTATTATTTAATAAGAAAATAATAAACGGATCAGTCTAGCTATAATTATCATATATAAAATGAGATACGAGTAGAGATATAACCAAAAACGTACGATAACAATAATGTCAAACTGTGACAAGTATACTTTAAACAACAACAAAACCATACAATATCTCAAGAATCTCAAAGCACCAAAAAGAATGTCATATTCTTTATTTTATTCACCAAACATAAATATTGACAAACATATTAATGCCAATAGCAAAAGTTGGTGAAACAAAAATTCTAGAAATCATCAATTAGAAATCCAGAAATCACAAAGGGGGAGGCCTATCACAAACGGGAGCATGAAAACTCACCAACACGTGTATCACAAACGGAAGGCTATTCCATAGTCACTAACCATAAATTTTGAGCCGAAGCACCACAAATGGCCCGAAGACCACGGGTCGCTACCCCGCCAAATTGAACCGAAGTTCCACAGAAACGGGGTTTAGTCTCCCTCACAGACAAATAGACATCGCACATCGCTAGTCTAAATCACAAAATGATCATCATCGATCAATAAAAAGTGTCGATTACACTAAGCTAGTAAATATATGAGTTTAGCTTCATGTCCCATAACCACTAGCTTAACTTAAATATTTACGAACAAATTGTAGATTTCCACTCGAAAATTGTCACAAGAGTTCAATCAAACAAGTCCAAGAATTAACCGACGAAATGAACGCAAGCGTTTCATACCACTTGTTTTACTAAGCCGTTTAATTAGATTTATCATACGAGCGAGGTAAAGGTTTGTATATACTAATAGATTGGAAAACGGTTTTGAAAACAAGCTTTATATTTGAAAATAGAGTTGAAATCATCTTTGAAAAAAAAAGTTTGAATATTTACTACTAGTATAGAAAACCTTTATATTTTAAAGTGAAAAATCACAGGAATGATTGTAGAAACAATCAATCACCAAAATCCACATTCGAAGACGTGAATCAAATCCAAAGAAATCGATACCGAATCCATCAAAATGGATATTCTCAAAAGTCCCAAAAAAGAAGTCATCAAAGTCAATAATAAATGATAATAATAAATCAGATAATCACGTATCGATAAAAATTGGAATCCCACACAAAATAGGCAAATTGGGCTGAGATAAGCAGATTCAGACATATGAATTGGAAATTTCAAACGTCTGAACCTAAAGCTCT
Source organism: Allium fistulosum (assembly GCA_030737815.1). Taxonomy (NCBI): domain Eukaryota; kingdom Viridiplantae; phylum Streptophyta; class Magnoliopsida; order Asparagales; family Amaryllidaceae; genus Allium; species Allium fistulosum. Next base: position 445,177,149 of record CM060901.1, on the reverse strand, counting down.
GGGCAAAATTTTGCCCAGGCCAATGGTGGCCGAATCTTATCGGAAGCGATCGGATGAGGGACAATTGCTAGGGGTTGACGCCAAATGACTACCCAACCCTAAAGACTCACCAAAACTCTCCGACCAACATGTCCAAACGTCATATAAGGATTTTCATAGATTTTGACTTCAAACGCTAAAAATGGAATGTTCACCATAATCAATTCAAATGAAAAGCAAATGAACATAAATAAGTGTTAGGAATTCATACCTAAAATCAAAGATAGATATAGACTTAGATGTGAGATAAAAATCTCACCTTTAAACCCAAAAACAATGAATGAGAAGCTTAATCACAAAGGAGAGATCAACCACTCTTCACTTCAACCCAAGAAGCTTGAATCTAAGCTCAAAAGAAGAACATTTCCTAAGTTAGGGCTTAGGAATTCTGAAATTGAAGAGAAGAAGAGATGGAGAAGATGAAGAGGGAGCTTACCTAAACTTCTCTTTGATGTTGGAGCTAGAACTTGAATTTGCAAAGAAGATTAGGGCTTAGTAATTCTAATTCTTTTTCTCCTCCTCCATTTTTATAAAAGCTTAAGTGTTAGGAAAATAATATGAAGGAGTGAAGAGGAGTGGAGTTAGGATATAAGATGAGTTGGGTGAAACCCATACCCAAGCCTAAAGCCCTAAGTGAAAAATAGCAAAATTCGCTCAACTCCAAACATATCGATGCTTATACTCAAAAAAGTCGCAAACACCATTTTGAACTCAATGGAATTGGTCTCGAGTCCAAATTGTTGAATCTCAATTTCAAACTTCATTCAGACGTCTGAAATATGCAAATCAGACGTCTGAATCTGGAAAAATAAGAATTTTCCATCTTCATTCAGACATCTGAAATGCACGATTCAGACGTCTGAATCTGGAAAAATAAATGTTGTTCCAGAACAATATTCAGACGTCTGAATCATTCAATTTAGACGTCTAAAAATGGCATTTTTTGCCTACTTCCTTTCTGGTTTGATTCGAACCATTTCCGACGTCTGAATGCCTCAATTCAGACGTCTGAATCACTATTAGACAGTTTTTCTCCAAATAGACCCCTCCGAATCATAATTCACATCGACTTTTCACTAATTCGACTGTTCTTTCACGAATAGTGACTTCTTGGACTAAAATCCGACCAACGATGCCATATTTAAATGAAATATTCAAATATACAATCATAAAAATATGCGGGTTGTTACAACAACAATAACCACATTACTAATATAGTGAATACGTAGTCACCTAGCAAATAAATAAATCCTCCAAAGAGGAATCGACATCACATAATGTCGAATAATAAGCCTCATCTCATCGGCAATATGCAATAGTAATAAAGATGGTTGGTAGAATATTACTCCCACTTAGGAGATATTCCAAAACCCACCATATCGGCAATCACAATAAACAAAGGATATCATATCCCAAAACAAGCCAAAAGGCAAATGACAAATACCAATAAAGGTAACACAAGTTTCCCCAAGGTAATCGCTATATATCGTGTGGTATAAGGATCCTACCCTGAAAGGCGATACACTAGGGAAATATAATTGTCAAAGAAACAAAAGGTGCTCGAGCTAAGTACTGTAACAAGGATCCATACGCCCGAAGGCAACACCCGAAGGCAACGCCCGAAGGCAACAAACCGTAGTGGCGGTACTGGACACCACTGTCTGGCGGAATGTGTCACAACTCTCAGTAAGGAACCCGAAAAATGTTAACGTGAGTCCCATACCCCACGTTCGCACTAAACGGTTTACTAACTGTTAGTCAATTTCACACTCAAAGTAGTACAAAGTTCACCTCATATCATCGGTAAACCAAACCCAAAGATCAAAACGGTCAAACGAATAGATTAGGAATTAATTGAAAAGATAAACACACGTGTTCATAGCACGCGTTTTATTTAATCATTTAATTCTCCTCCCTCTTCGCTCGAATTGCAAAATCGTGTGTGTGTTTTAAATCGAAATTATAAATTGGAGAAACGAACTTCTAATACAATTTAAAAAGATCATTTTATAAAAAAAACCCATGCATGAAATCAAAAAGGAATTATCAAAGACAAAAATGCGATAACAACCGATTGGATCAACACGAATCGATCGAAATTGGAAAACCAAAGCAAAATAACAAATAGGCTGAGACAAGCAGGTTAGTCGACTGAACCAGGGGTCAATCGACTGGACCAGTGCCTGGAAACTTTTTGTTTCCAGGTTAGTCGACTGAACCAGTGGGTCAGTCGATTGACACAGGGGTACGAAGTTTTCTGCCCCAGAGTCAGTCGACTGGCCCAAAAGGTCAGTCGACTGATACAGACCCAAGCAAATTCCTGGGGTCTGGTTCAGTCGACTGAACCTGCTACTAGAGCAGAAATCAGCCTAGCCCCCTTAGGGCAATTTCGATAACACGGATGGAAGCTAACGAACGAGCAACTACGACTGAGGATTTACGCCAAACGACAACCCAGCCTTGTATGGCCCTCCGAAACACTCCACTAACGTGTTCAAACATCAAAGATTGGATTTACACAAAAATTGGATTCCAAAAACCAAAAATTGGACAATTCACCAAATCGATCCAAATCGAACACAAATGAACATAAATTGATGTTAGAAATTCTTACCCAACAACAACAAAAGCTATAGGCTTAGATGTGAGTTCAAAATTCTCACCTTTTAAACCCAAACACAAAGATGAGAAGCACAACACAAGGAAAAGATCAATCACTCTTCACTTCAACTCTACAAGCTTCAATCTAAGATCAAAACAAGTATTTTCCTAAGTTAGAGTTTAGGAAATTTTAGAAATCGAAGAGGAATTGAGATGGAGAAGAAGAAGATGAGGCTTACCTTAGCTTTTATTTGAATTTTGGAGCAAGAAATGGAGTTTGCAATTGAATCTAGGGCTTGGAATTTCTAATCCCTCTTCTCTTCCCCCATTTTCAGTCGTGTTAGAGAAAAAGAAATGAAATGAGAATGAATGGATGAAGAGAGGGTGCTGAGTTAAGGTATAGAATGAGTTGGGTGAAACCCAAACCCAAAAGCCCACTAGGAAATAGAAAAATTCAACTTACTCCAAACATATCGAAGCTTATACTCAAAAAAGTCGCAAACGCCATTTTGGACTCAATGGAAGTGGTCTCGAGTCCTAGTTCGACTGTTTGCAAAAAGTAACATTTCGGACCTTAATCCGATTAACGATGTTATATTTAAATGAAATATTTAAATATACAATCGTGAAATATGCAGGTTGTTACAGATCTCCCCTCCTTAACAAAATTGCATCTGTGCAATTCCTAGAGAAGAATTTGTAACAACTACATACTTACAACACCCAAAAAGAAAAGAAAATAAGCTTAAGATAAAGAGATATACTCACCATTGCTAAGCAAAGATAGAAAACCCGGATAGGATCGCTCGATAAACTCTCTGGTTTCCCAAGTACAGTCATTGGGATTAGCGGACCATTGAACTTTAACGAGCGGCACGTCCTTGTTTCGAAGGTGTCTCACCTCCGAGGCAAGTACGCGAATAGGCTGCTGTACAATAGATAAGTCTGGTGAGATCTCAAGCTCTTGCAAATCAGGAGAGTTGATAACAGAATCTGATTCTCGAAGACACTTCCAAAGCGGAGAGACGTGAAACATGTTGTGAACTCCGGATAGATGAGCTGGAAGTGAAACTCTATAAGCCACAGGGCCAATACGTTCAGTAATAGGAAATGGTCCTACAAAGCGAGGAGCCAGTTTCCCTGTCACACTAAAGCGCATAATCCCTTTCATAGGAGAAACACGAATAAAGACGAGATCACCAACCGAGAACTCGAGAGGCTTCCTACGGTTATCCGCGTAGGATTTCCGGTGGCTCTGTGCCTCTTTCATTCTCTGACGAATAAGAACAATCTTCTTTGAAGAATCATGAACAAAATCTAGGCCAAGAATAAGCTTCTCCCCATATTCCAACCAACAAGAAGGTGATCGACATGGCCTTCCATATAAGGCTTCAAAAGGAGCCATACCGATACTGGACTGAAAACTATTGTTGTATGAGAACTGTACAAGGGGTAGATGATCCTCCCAACTACATCCAAAATCAAGAATACAAATACGGAGGAGATCCTCCAAGATACGATTCACCCGTTCAGTCTGTCCATCAGACTATGGATGATAAGTTGTGCTGAAGTTAAGCTTTGTTCCCAAAGCTTGCTGAAGACTCTGCCAGAAATGACTGGTGAATAAAGGATCACGGTCACTCACAATCGAACTAGGAACACCGTGAAATCTCACGATTTCCTTGATATATAACCTAGCCAAAAGAGAAGCAGTCCTATTAGATTTAATAGGGACAAAATGAGCTGATTTGGTGAGGCGATCAACAATAACCCAAATGCTAGAATGGCCCGATCTCATACGAGGTAGGCCATCAAAATGATTTCATTGAAATCTGATCCCATTTCCACAATGGAATCTCTAGAGGCTGAAGGAGACCAGAAGGGCACTGATGTTCGGCTTTAATATGTTGACAAGTCATGCAATTACTCACATAACTCGCCACATCGCGCTTCATGCCTTCCCAATAATAAAGGCGGTGCATATCGGCATACATCTTACTACTGCCAGGATGAATGGTATACTTAGAACGATGGCAGTCATCAAGAATGTCATGTCTAATTGCAGAATTAGAAGGCACAACAAGACGGTTCTTCTTACGAAGACACCCATGAAGATCAATGTTGAAATCCCACAACGCCTCATCACGGGATTCAGTCTCACAAAGCTGAACAAGATGCACAAGATCATGATCACACCACTGAGCTTTTGCAATACGATCCAATAAAGAGGGTCGAGCTTCCAAACTGAATAATGCTATCGAAGAATCATAGGATGGAGCTCGATCACGAATATCACAAAAAGATAGAGTCTCAAGAATATCCCATTCGGCAAGCATCATAGAAACGACAGCCGAATGTCTGCGACTCAGCGCATCAGCAACACGATTACCCTTACCAGGGGTATACTGGATATCAAAGTCATAGGAGGCAAGAAACTCGAGCCAACGCTGTTGCCTCATATTGAGTTCCTTCTGAGTGAACAAATACTTCAAGAATTTATGATCGATATAGAGAATGAAGCGCTCGCCTAATAAATAGTGTCGCCAAATCTTCAAGGCAAAGACAATGGCGGCTTACTCAAGATCATGAGTGGCATAGCGAACTTCATTCGGACGCAGTTGCCTAGAAGCATAAGCAACTACCCGATCCTTATGCATAAGCACGACACTGAGACCACTACCGCAAGCATCGGTGTATACAACAAGATCATGATTCCCCTTGGGAACCACAAGAATAGGTGCATTAGTGAGGAGTTCCTTTAATGTCTGAAAGGAAGCCTCACACTTATCGGACCAAATATAACGAATGCCTTTCCGAGTAAGGCTGGTGAGAGGAAGCACAACTCGGGAAAAATCCTTAATGAACCGACGGTAATAAACCGCCAATCCAAGGAAACTACGAATCTCATGAACATTCTCAGGCCTTTTCCAATTCTTGATAGCTTCGATCTTTGAGAGATCGACCGAAATGCCATCAGAAGATACAACATGGCCTAGGAACTTAACCTTATTCTCCCAAAAATGGCACTTGGAGAATTTGGCTTTAAGCTGATGGTGACGAAGAGTACTCAAGACAATTCTCAAGTGACTAGCATGCTCAGCTTCAGACTTAGAATAAACAAGAATGTCATCTATGAACACAAGGACGAACTTATCGAGATATTCCCAGAATACTCGATTCATAAGATCAACAAAGAAAGCAGGAGCGTTCGTCAAACCTAACGGCATAACGAGCCATTCGAAAGAACCATATCGAGTGCGGAAAGTTGTAAGAGGTATGCTATCTTCCACGCCTCGGAGCTGATGAAAACCAGTGGCAAGGTCGAGCTGAGAGAAGACCTTAGCTCCACTCAATAGATCGAACATATCATCGATCCTCGGCAAAGGATACCTATTCTTGATGGTCAACTCGTTAAGCTTGTGATAGTCGATGCAGAGCCTAAGAGTTCCATCGGACTTCTTTACGAAGACGACCGCGGTACCCCACGGTGAAAAACTGGACTGAATCAACTGTTTGGACTCAAGCTCTAAAAGTTGCTTCTTGAGTTCCTCATTTTCTTTTGTAGACACCCTCATGGGAGGACGGCCAACTGGCTTCGCGCCTGGAATGTGATCAATGCGGAACTCGATCGCCCGCTTGGGTGGCAAACCCGAAACCGGCTCAAAAACATCAGAGAAGTCACAAATAATAGGAATACGAGATATATCATCATCATCTCATGAGTCAAGAGAATATAAAGCCATTTCAGAATTATCTACATTCCGAAGAACAAGTGATAGCTGAGTAGACGAATTCGGGTGTGGAAGATATAAAATTCTTTCAGGGAAAATAATCATGGCATCGTATCTCACTAGCCAGTCCATACCCAAAATCATATCAAAATCCAAATAAGAAATAACGTGCAGATTCGCACGAAAAGAAAAGCCACATAAAACAATCTCAACATCATCACAAAGCATGCTAAGAGTTGCGGATCCCCCAATAGGATTTGCAATCCTCAATGAAGTAACCAAACAAGAAACATCCAAAGACAAATCATCGACGAGCGTCTTCGATACGAATGAATGCGAAGCACCCGTATCAAAAAGAACTCGAATACTACGGTTATGAAATAAAATAGAACCTTCCAAAATAGATGGAGATATACCTCCGGGCTAAGAAGAACCTCCAGAAGCCTTAGCAACATAAAGCTTGCCAGACTTAGCACTAGCAGGAGCAGTAGGGCAGGTGGAAACACGGTGATCTTCCTTCTTGCAGTAATGGCAGAAGAGAGGCTTAGGACAAGCTCGAATCATATGATCAGGAGAACCACAGTTGAAACACTTCCGAATGGAAGGTGTTCCAGCAGATTGAGAGTTAGAACCAGATTCAATAGGCTTTTTCTTCTTGGAAGGAAGAAATCCTTGCTTATGAAATGGAAACTTCTTCTTATTGGGGTTCTTGCGAACCTCAACGTCATCACCACTATCACACTCCTTCTCGATGGCCTCGAGATGAAGTGTCGAATCAACCAACTCCTCAAAAGAAAGCTTAAGCTGGAGCATTAAAGACTTCTTAAGATATTCTTAAGACTAGAGACAAATTTCAGATTCTTCTTATAAGAAGTGTTAATGAATTCAAGACCATACTTAGATAAGGCCTCGAAAGATGCAACATAATCAGAAACGGGAGACTTCCCTTGCTTCAACTCAAGGAAGCGACGGGCTAATAAAACCTTCTCAGATTCAGGAATGAATTTAAGTTCGAATCGTTCCCGGAACTGAGTCCAAGAAAGAACAGACTCATCAAGTTCGGCTATAAGAAGCTCATACCAATCAAGGGCATGCTCTTGTAATAAGATAGAGGTTACAAGAACTCAATCATGGTCAGAAAGATCCATGCGAGAAAAGATATGTTCGCATGTGCGAATCCAAGCTTGGACCTCAAGAACGGACTCGGAGCCTTTGAATGGCTTTCCACCAAGATGAGAGAAATCACTGCACAAGCGTGCAAAGGCAGACTTGCGTGGAGGAGATGCATGAATAGGAGCTGGAGGCTGAGTGCTCCTAAATAACTCCAAGAACTAATCGGCAAACATATAAACGTCGTCCGGATGCGAGCCACTGGATTGCCCAGCATCCGTGCGTCGTCCTCGGCCTCTTCCAGTCATTAGCTGAAAGATAAGATAAGATAAAGATTATTCACAAGGTAGATATCATTAATTCAAATATGGAATACTATGGAATAAAATGCATTCCTAAACATATTCCCAAAATTCTATCTACCCTAAAGGCACGGAAAGAATAAAGGCACGATGATTCAAAAATTTATACCATTCGTACTACACTTTGATGTATCATAATATGTGTCTATGTTCTATGTTTATCATATTTTCTTCTGAACCTCGCTCTGATACCAAGCTGTGATGCCCCACTCCGAGACCCACATTAGCAAAGAGTATTACAAGGTGACACCGTCTACTAATGCGGAGAATAGAGCTGGTTAGGAGCGACCATCTATAGCCTTGCCTTAATTATCTACTGAATACGTCGACAATGTAGCATATATCTATTTCTCTCAAGTGGATCGAAATATCCAATAAATACTTAACACAAAGCCATAGGTGGCTGAAGGATCTATCAGAACAAATATAACAACTCAAATGTAATACACATCACAGAACAGTTAATCATCACATACATTTACACATATACAGATACATTTACAAAGTTTACAAAATGATACATGTCAAGTGGTAAAGCAAACCACAATATACAGACGAGTCAATAGAGTATATATCAGAGTTACAGACAAAAAGGACTACACAAAAAGCTATAACAAAAAGGAGCTAGCGGAATAGTCCATGCGGAAGCAAAATAGGCTAAGTCCAAAGAACCTAACCTGAAACATCTCGGTCTGACTCGAGTATAAAATCCTCGGGTCAGTCTAGCTAAACAAATCAGTTAGATAAAACTAGATAATAATAATGCGGTATAAGATAATGATATAATACTCCTCCAAAGAGAAGTACAACAATAACCACATTACTAATATAGTGAAAACGTAGTCACCTAGCAAATAAATAAATCCTCCAAAGAGGAATCGACATCACATAATGTTGAATAATAAGCCTCATCTCATCGGCAATATGCAATAGTAAAAAAGATGGTTGGTAGAATATTATTCCCACTTAGGAGATATTCCAAAACCCTCCATATCGGCAATCACAATAAACGAAGGATATCATATCCCGAAACAAGCCAAAAGGCAAATGACAAATACCAATAAAGGTAACACAAGTTTCCTCAAGGTAATCGCTATATATCGTGTGGTTCAAGGAACCTACCCCGAAAGGCGATACACTAGGGAAATATAATTGTCAAAGAAACAAAAGATGCTCGAGCTCAGTATTGTAACAAGGATCGATACGCCCGAAGGAAACGCCCGAAGGCAACAAACCGTAGTGGCGGTACTGGACACCACTGTCCGGCGGAATGTGTCACAACTGTTAGTAAGGAACCCGGAAAATGTTAACGTAAGTCCCATACCCCACGTTCGCACTAAATGGTTTACTAACCATTAGTCAATTTCACACTCAAAGCAGTACAAAGTTCACCTCAAATCATCGGTAAACCAAACCCAAAGGTCAAAACGGTCAAACGAATAGATTAGGAATTAACTGAAAAGATAAACACACATGTTCATAGCACGCATTCTATTTAATCATTTAATTCTCCTCCCTCTTCGCTCGAAGTGAAAAATCGTGTGTGTGTTTTAAATAGAAATTATAAATTGGAGAAACGAGCTTTTAATACAATTTAAAAAGATCATTTTATAAAAAAAACCCGTGCACGAAATCAAAAAGGAATTATCAAAGACAAAAATGCGATAACAACCGATTGGATCGACACGAATCGATCGAAATTGGGAAACCAAAGCAAAATAAAAAATGGGCTGAGACAAGCAGGTCAGTCGACTGAACCAGGGGTCAGTCGACTAGACTAGTGCCGGGAAACTTTTTGTTTCCAGGTCAGTCGACTGAACCAGTGGGTCAGTCGACTGACACAGGGGTACAAAGTTTTCTACCCCAGAGTCAATCGACTAGCCCAGAAGGTCAGTCGATTGATACAGACCCAAGCAAATTCATGGGGTCTGGTTCAATCGACTGACCTACTGGTTCAGTCGACTGAACCTTCTACCAGAGCAGAAATCAGCCTAGCCCCCTTGGGGCAATTTCGATAACACGGATGGAAGCTAACGAACGAGCAACTACGACTGAGGATTTACGCCAAACGACAACCCAGCCTTGTATGGCCCTCCGAAACACTCCACTAACGTGTTCAAACATCAAAGATTGGATTTACACAAAAATTGGATTCCAAAAACCAAAAATTGGACAATTCACCAAATCGATCCAAATCGAACACAAATGAACATGAATTGATGTTAGGAATTCTTACCCAACAACAACAAAAGCTATAGGCTTAGATGTGAGTTCAAAAATCTCACCTTTTAAACCCAAACACAAAGATGAGAAGCACAACACAAGGAAAAGATCAATCACTCTTCACTTCAACTCTACAAGCTTCAATCTAAGATCAAAACAAGTATTTTCCTAAGTTAGGGTTTAGGAAATTTTAGAAATCGAAGAGGAATTGAGATGGAGAAGAAGAAGATGAGGCTTACCTTAGCTTTTCTTTGAATTTTGGAGCAAGAAATGGAGTTTGCAATTGAATCTAGGGCTTGGAATTTCTAATCCCTCTTCTCTTCCCCCATTTTCAGTCGTGTTAGAGAAAAAGAAATGAAATGAGAATGAATGGATGAAGAAAGGGGGCTGAGTTAAGGTATAGAATGAGTTGGGTGAAACCCAAACCCAAAAGCCCACTAGGAAATAGCAAAATTCAACTTACTCCAAACTATCGAAGCTTATACTTAAAAAAGTCGCAAACGCCATTTTGGACTCAATGGAAGTGGTCCCGAGACCTAGTTCGGCTGTTTGCAAAAAATAACATTTCGGACCTTAATTCGATTAACGATGTTATATTTAAATGAAATATTTAAATATACAATCGTGAAATATGTGGGTTGTTACACAAACTATGGTCGTTCTATATATAACACTTATATGCGATAATATATGGAGCATATATCCAGAGTATTGTATTGCTTTTCGAGTTCGAAACTCATTGAAAGCAGTATACGATTTTGAGCAAATAAACACGTAAGCAACAAAATTATTAACGTATTTGGTAGTTGTAAAATTAGGTACTTGCATGGGTATAGAAAATATTAACATGCATGAAGTATTTAATAGTAAGTATATTATATTTCTATTTATAAATATTCAATTTGATTCATTTGTATATTTTAGTTGATAAATTTGTCAATCATATTAAATGCACAAATTTATCAATATAGATTATTATTATAATATTATATAGCATATGTTATTATAATATTAGAAAGGTTAAATGTTACCATTTCATTTTTCTAATGAGGCTCCCACTAGTTTTATGTGTTTCTCCAAACCCTAAGATGAAACATAGAAGTTTTGCGACTTCACTAGTGGGTGGTAGGACTCGTCTATCTTGGGATTCTGACCTTGAGTTTTCTCAACAAGTCATAGCCCCATAAATGATGGATAACTCATCATCAGTTTTATCATATACAACTCCTTACCTATGGTTTCTTGTCCTAATCTCATTTCGACCTCGAGTTTGCTCAATAAATCGAAAGAAATTATTCACTCGTACCTACCATTTCACAACGGCCTAAGTATAGTATATGTACCTTAAGTTTTCTCAACAAATACATATAGTTATCTTAACTTGTCCAATTTATATATTAATAATACTTACACAGAACATCTCTAGCTTGAGTTTGCTCAACAACCAAAGAGTATGCAAGTAATTTATTAATATATAAATGGTAGAGGACGACACTTATATTAAAGATTCATAACCTTCAATATATTTAATTGAGTGATATCTACATAGGGAATAATGTATTTCTTATGAAATACCCTCAAGATTCAAGTGTCGGATACATTAGAAATCCTGGTATACCTACATTTACTTATGTATTTATCCCTTAAGTCTATTTGGGTTTCTTCAACATTCCACCTTTGGTTTATACATTCATATTATTTAAGTTTAATTATTATATAACTTTTATATTTCATTAACTTATATAATAATTTTACGTATAACATTATAATAATTAAATATTATTTAATTAATTAACTCTTTAATTAATTTTATATTTCAATAAACTTTTATATTGGACATGTATACTATAACCTCTGTAGCATAACACATATGTCTTATATATTTGTGTATTTTTAATTAATTAATTAACCTTTAATTAATTTAATTTATTTAATTAATTAATTTACTTTATTTAATTAATTAATTAACCGTTAATTAATTAATGTAATTAAAAAAATTAATTAAATTATGTTAATTTTGAACATTTATTTTATAACAATACATGTGTAATTATGTTTTCTTAAACACTTTAAAATAACATAACATATATCAATACATATAATACATGTATATAGAATCAATTAATTAATATTTTTAATTTTTAAATTTATTAATAAATTTTAAATATCAAAATTAGTATTTAAATATTTTCAAACATTTTGAAAATATCATTATCTTTTCAAACATTTTGAAAACTTATGTTGTATTATAAATTTTATAATAAACATGTTTTTACTCTAATTTAACCTTTAAAGTCAAAATATTTGCTTTAATTTTCAAAACAATTTTAAAAATTAGTGCAAAGCCCAATTCAAATTGAGCCTTTGCTATTAGGGGCAACCTTTGGGCTCACTTCACCTTTTAGGCCAAGCCAATAACCGATAGGATATGGTACTTGATTACCTAATTCTAATCCAAGATATTACCTTTCTAGATGCCATGCTAAATAAGCAAGCTTAATTAGTTAGCCCTAACGTGACTAATTTAGACCCAATATGCTATTAGGCACTGACACCATTAAAGGAACTGGGCCAACCGCTGCGGAGTTAAAGGTTAAATTTTAAAATATTCCATTATTGGATCTTTAATGGGCCTATGAAGTCAAAATTCATTTAGATCTTATCTAAATTTTCTTATAAATAAAATCATTATTTTTTTAAGAGAAATGTGTGATCCTCTAAAGTAGAGGAGAGCACACATGTACACATATATCAATGATAGTAAAGAGGCTGCCTACATGTCTGGCAGGTGACAAAAAGTAACATAGAAAAATCTAAGGCAACAACATCAACTAACTTCTTGAATGAGCTCCGGCAAGGCCACCGCCCATTATACCTTAGTATCGAACTCCGACAAGGCCACCGCCCATTATACTTCACTATCGAACTCCGGCAAGCAATCCGCCCGATAAAGAAGTGTCAGAGGCACCCAATATAAACCATGGTGCATCCATGAGAACAAATGTGATCCACAAATTGCTCCACTAGAGAAGGAATGCCTCACAGCTAGCGCAGATGATCCAGATCTGAAATATGAAATCTCTCCTAACAACGTTCGTACGAACAACAATCCATTATCCTGGCAACAGCGATCCTGAAACCCTGCAAATAGCATTCTAGCACCATTTTTAGCCTAAACCTATACCTGTAGATGAAACTATACAAAAATATAAGAATAATATACATATATATGTATATAAATAAAATTTATATACATATATATGCATTAATGAAATAAAAGTAATAAAACTAGAGTTAAAACTATAAGACAACAAAGAAACTATAATAAACGTTATACTAATAAAAGGGTCAGACTAATTATACAACATCATAGCTTACTTTTATGTTATGAGATAATGATCACAAAATCAAAAAGCATAGGTATTAACAAAATATGTGTTTATATACTTATAAATTTAAAAAAACTAAAAAATATTAACATTATGCTTTTTTGATCAAAAGAACATTATGATAATCAGTAAAATCTTGATTCGGATTCGAATTAATGCTAATGCTGTAGTTATTAATGTTAAAAATATTGTTTTTTTTGTTTAAATAATTCAATGTTTTTTCTAACCTTATTAAGACATTCATTAAAATGATTATTTTTAACCAATCTATATTTTGGATTTGAGATCCAATTAAAACAAAATGATGCTACTTTTGTTACCAATCTATTAATATAACTGTTGTTATTATTAAATAGTCTCTGGTTTCTGTCAAACCAAATATACCAACTTATTTTAATGAACAAATATCGAATAAAAATCTATTTTCCTTTTTAAACTTAAATCTTAAGTTATTTCAGTAAAAATCACAATCAGTAACTTTAGTTGTAAGATTAAAGTTAAAAATTTTAAGTGTATTATTAAGAATGTAGCAAGTATCCATACAATTGTAATATATATGATTAATATTTTCAAAATACAAGTTAAAAAAAGTACATTTATTATCAATTGGCAAATTCTTTCTTTTTAAAAGTTCAATGGTATTTAGTTTCTCATGCATGATTAACCACATATGAATCTTAGCTTTTGGTGGTGCATTTACTTTCCAAATAAGATTAAAAGTGTTATTAGTAACTCCCGAGAAATTAAGAAATTTATACAATGAATTAGAAGTGAATTTCTTACTTTTATCCCATTCCTAGTTTATAATATCATTTTCGTTATCAATGTTATACAACTTCAATCTTGCACATAATAAAGAAAATTGTCTAAGTGTTGTACCTTCTAAGATTGTATTAAAACTGAAGTTCCAAGGGGGATCATTATCCGGAGAAAAAACATCTTTAATTAAAGCATTTTTAAAGTTACAAATTTCGAAAATTTCTTTAAATTCAACCCTAAGAGGAATGACAAATATCCATCGATCATGCCAAAACGTTGTATTATTTCCTGAACGAACAATTATATTAGTACCAAGGTTATAAATATCATGGCATTTTAAAATTAATTTCCAAAAATTAGACAATATATTGTTAACCGAAGGTGTAATTTGGTATAAATTATTACTACCATTATAATAATGTTTAGGTACAATTTCTTTCCAAAGAGAATTATCATTAATATCCTTAAATTTCCACAACCACTTTCCTAATAAAGATAAATTCATGTTATGTAAATTAATAACACCTAGTCCTTCCTCCTTTTTCAATTTAAAAATGGTTTCCCAGTTAACTAAACATTTTAGACTACTGCTAGGATTATCTCCACTCTATAAGCCCTTCTTATTTTATCAATTTTATTGATCACTCATTCTGGAAAAAGATGCATGGACATCCAATAAATTAGAAGTGTAGATAAAACGAAATCGATAAGAACTAATCTACCCGCTCTCGATAAAAACCTCCCATTCTAATTAGAAATTCTATTTTTTAATTTTATCAATTATAATTAGCCGGTCATCATGTTTAAGTTTGGTTGGTCTAATCAAAAATCCAAGATAATCAATAGGGAAATTCATGGTTTTACAATTTAGCATATTAGCTACTAAACCTTCAACCTTATCAATGGCATTTAAAACTAAAACCGAACTTTTATCAAAATTATTTTTTAGTCTTGAAAGTAGATCAAAGCTGTATAAAATAATTTAAGAGTAATAACATGATTAGGCAAATGAGAAGTAAATAATAAAGCATCGTCCGCAAATAGAAGAACGAAGAGTCCATTACATGAAATTTTGCTACCAACGCACCCTAAAGATCCATTTCCAATAGCTTTTTTTAATAATCATAGCGAAAACATCTACAGATAAATTAAACAAGAGAGGCGATAAAGGATCACCCTGTCTTAAGCCACGTTTTGATTGTATTTTATTCCCTAAAATATCGTTAACTATTATACTATAATTACTAGTTTTTGTTGATTCATGAGTTTTGATTCATGACACAAGCTTCAGAGATCATACGACGAGAATACTATACGAAAGCGACAAAAATGAGAATAACCATATATTGCACACTACAAAGGAGACAAGACTACAATCCAGATTTTAGTATGAATATTTTATTTTATTGAGTCTTGGAATATTGTTAAAATCATTCCTCAAGTAGTCACACATTCACACAAATTGATTTATACAAAAATAAGTATCACTGTGCAAATAACAGCAGGTCGGCCGACCGACCAGAAACTTCGGCCGACCGACTCTGTGTCCAGTGCACAGATATGCACCGTTTTATTCATATTTGTAAACTCAGCTGACCGGCCCAGGTTTCTCGGTCAACCGACCAGAACATAACGGCTAGTTTTCTGAAGAGGTGTAATTGTTCATGAAGAGGAATGTCCTTTAATCCAAGAGATACAGACACAACTTTTGATTGAAACTCTTCATGAAAGATTGCAACTATTCTATAACTATGTAAACATGTTCAAATCATTTCTACAATCACCGATTCTTGTTTATAATTCTGAATTCTATTCTCTATCTATTTCTGCAAATAAAAGCATTCACTCTCATTCAATATCACTAGAATCCTTGAATTAATTCATATACTTCGATTCTACGTGATTATCTTCCTTCTAAATCTTCACACACATATATACTATTGAGGATTTGATTATAGGAAAGTTGTACTATCAAAAGACAATCAGTGTTATTCAGAACACATTCGTCAACAAACTATTTGTATTAAGTTGAAGTCCTCTTCGCTTGTTGAGGCGGAAAAATTCCTGTTCGGCTGCTCAGGTGTCGTATACCTATTCCTCCGGGTTAAGTGAGGGGTTTAGTTTAAATCCAGAGGGTACTCTGGGACTGGACGTAGAACGGGAAGTTCGAACCAGTATAAAAATTCCTGGTGTGCTTACTTTAATTTTTATTTTACTGCTATTATCAGTTTCCGCACTTATATACCATACTACACGATCCTTAGTACTACACGTACACTTTCATTTGGTATCAGAGCAAGGAAATCCTATAACCGTCACAAAGTTATTTGATATTTATTTTTAGGTAATATGGCAACCACACAAACTAACGATGTTAGCACTAACACTAATTCTAGTTTCACAGAAGGTCAATCGACTTCACGACCTCCACTTTTTAATGGTATAAATTATAATTATTGGTCAACTAGAATGAGAATCTATATGCAACCTAGTGGATTTGATATCTGGAATATTATACAAAGAGAGTACACAACTCCTACTACAGAATACTCAACTTGGAGTAACACACAAAAACTAGATGCTACTTCAAATGCAAAGGCTATGAATATTTTATTTTGTGCATTAGATAGAAATGAATTCAATAGAGTTACCATGTGTACTTCCGGTTATGAAATTTGGAGAACTCTTAAAGTATCACATGAAGGAACGAACAAAGTTAAATTAAGCAAAATCTCTATGTTGAAAAATCAATTTGAAAACTTTAAAATGAGGCCAAATGAATCTATAAATGACATATACTCTAGATTCCAGGATATTTATCATGCTTTATTATCATTAGAACAAAAGTTTACTGATTTTGATGTTGTTACAAAAATCTTAAATTCTTTAACGGACGAATGGGAACGAAAAGTCCCAGCTATTGAAGAAGCAACAGATTTATCAACATTAAAACCAGAAGAATTGATAGGTAATTTAATGTCCTACGAAGTAAATTTGCAGGCAAAAAGAAATGGAGCACAATAAAAGAAAAATGTAGCATTCCAAGCAGAAAAAGATGATTCCGACTCAGATAATGAAGATATGGCAATGATCGCTAAAAATTTCAAAAAGTTTTTGAAATTCAACAGAAACAAATTCAAGGGAAACAAAAATAATTTCAACAACAATTCCAATAGTAGCAAACCATTATCTTCAGCAATGGAATGTTATGAATGTCATAAGAATGGACACATGAAGAAGGATTGTCCAGAGCGTAAAAAGAATAATTCCAAGAAGGACAAAATCAAACGAAAAGCTTTTTTAGTCACTTGGGACGACACTGACTCATCATCCTCATCAGAGAGTGAAAGTGATAATGAACAAGCAAATGTGTGCTTCATGGCTTCGTCAGACGATGTAAGTGATCGTACTTTTGAAGATTTAATTGAGATTAATTCTGAATTAGTAAATTTAGCAAAACAATTTAAAAAGAAAAATAAGGAATTACAAAGAAAGTTAGATAGGACATTCTTAGAAGTAGATATGCTGAAAGATGAGAAGAAAATATTAGAAGAAGAACTTGAAATTTCTAAACAATTAAATTCTAATTTATCTTCTCAAATTTCGTCAATATCTGAAGAACTAGAAATTCAGAAAAACAAAAATGATGTTTTATTTTTCGAAAATAATAATTTAAACTCTAAGATTAAAAATTTAGAGTTAGAAAAATCTAGTCTTAAAATAAAATTTGATGATATTTCTAAAAATATATCTAATTTCAATAAAGGAAGAGAGAACCTTTCTAGAATTCTTGAAAATTCTCAATCTTCTAACAATAAATCTGGACTAGGATTTAAGAAACAAAATAATTTTGCTAAAAATAGGATTAATAATAATATTAAGAAAACAATTTTTCCAAAAATCATCAAGATATGGATTCCAAAAACAAATAATATGTTGATAAGGAATAAGCATATCAAAATGTTTATGGAAACTGTTCATAATAACAAGAACTATGTTTATAAAGGGAATTCTGAAGCCGTATGGGTTTGGCTTCCTAAGATCTAACTCTTTGGACCCTAAAAAGATTGGGAACCAACTTTTTATAAACTTTTTGCAGGTACCACATTAGAAGAGAGGAAAATGGATTTTAGATAGTGGTTGCTCAAAACACATGACTGGAAACAAAGAAATGTTGTCAAACATCATATACTCAAATGGAGGAGCAGTCACCTTTGGAGATAACTCAAAAGGATATATCATCGGCAAAGGCGATGTCAGTAGCAATGGTACCTCTAATTTACCTCTCATTACTGATGTTTTATTAGTTAAAAATTTAAAACACAATTTATTAAGTATTAGTCAGCTATGCGATAAAGGTTTTAATATAACTTTTTCTGAAAATAAATGTAATATTTTCGATAAAAATCATAACACTATTTTCGAAGGAAAAAGAGATAAAAACATTTATATCTTAAATATGAATGTTAATAATGATTCAAACTTGTGTTTAGTAGCTAAAGAAAACGATTCTTGTCTTTGGCACAAAAGATTTTGTCACATCAATTTTAATACTATCAACAAACTAGCTAAAAATAAATTAGTTAAAGGATTACCCAATATAAAATTCAAAACTGATATTTTTTGTGATGCATGTAAATTAGGAAAATTAACAAAATCTTCTTTTAAATCTAAAAAGGTAATATCTACAGAACAACCACTTGAACTTTTACACATGGATCTTTTTGGTCCAACTCAAGTGCAGTCTATTAATCATAATAGATATGTATTCGTTATTGTAGATGACTTTTCTAGATATACTTGGATTTTCTTCTTGAAAAATAAAAGCGATACTTTTGATAATTTTAAAGTTTTTGTTAAAAAAATCCAAAATATTAAAAAATTAAAAATTAAAAATATAAGAAGTGATCATGGAGGAGAATTTGAAAATGAAGCTTTTGAACAATTTTGTAACAAGAAAGGTATTAATCATAATTTTTCGTTTCCTAGAACACCATAACAAAATAGAGTTATAGAAAGGAAAAATAGAACATTACAAGAATATGCAAGAACTTTGTTAAATGGAACCACTTTATCGAAACACTTTTGGGCAGAAGCTGTAGCTACTGCTTGTTATGTATTGAATCGTGTTTCTATTCGACCGTTAACTAAGAATACTTCATATGAACTTCTAAATGGAAGAAAACCAAACATTTCATATCTTAAGGTTTTTGGGTCGAAATGTTTTATATTAAATACTAAAGATCAATTAGGCAAATTTGATCCAAAATCCGATGAAGGAATATTCGTTGGATATTCGGAACGAAGCAAAGCTTATCGAATTTATAATAAAAGAACTCAAATTATTGAAGAAAGTTTACATGTTTCATTTGATGAAAATTTTAAAAATATAAGTCCAAATATTACTATTGATTCTGATGATGAAACTACTCAGACCGAAAATAGTAATTCAAATGAAAATTTTGATATTCATGAAATAATTGAAAATACAAACATTACTCCTAATATAATAAAATCTCCACCTAGAATTTTACGGGATCATCCTGTACAAAATATAATTGGAGCAGTAAATACGAACGTTAAAACTAGACATCAATTAAATCAAGTTTGTGACGACCCGGAATTTTTGTATATTTGAAATTGGAATATTTAATTAATTTTAAATATTCAGAGATTAATTATTAACTTAAATTTCAAATATCACTGGTTATTGGATAATTAATTACTAAATTTAATTATTTGAAGTGGGATAAAATAGTAAATCCGGTATTCTAAGCTAATTAAAAATATTTTGAAAGTTCGTAAAATTCATATTAATAATACCGAGAATAATAGAACTTTTAAAATTTAATTTAAAAGAGTTTTGTCCAGTTTTGAAAATTTTATTGTTTAAATTGAATTTAAAAATAGCCTTCCGAGGCACAATCTCGGAATTCGACGAAACCAGTTCCATTGG
The DNA here is from genome assembly GCA_030737815.1 of Allium fistulosum. Taxonomy (NCBI): domain Eukaryota; kingdom Viridiplantae; phylum Streptophyta; class Magnoliopsida; order Asparagales; family Amaryllidaceae; genus Allium; species Allium fistulosum. The sequence continues at coordinate 445,156,979 of CM060901.1, read as the reverse complement.
GTCCGTAATATTGTATTATTATCGGATTTCAAATTTCCTAGTGATTGGAGTTGTCGTGTGAGTATGGGATATATAAACGCTTTGAAATTTATATTGAGACAATTGGATTTAAATAATATATATATATTAATCAACTTCAGCCGTAATTCTTCCCCATCAGTCCGTTTCCTTTCTACATCAAATACTTTTTGCTTCCACTGTTGCCAAGCTTCTCCAACAAGCCCCTTCAACCTTATATCCTGTCTTCCTTTTCCCTTTTCACTTCATTTTCAAATCGCAGAAAGAAAACAAGAATAAACGAAATCAAAATAATGGCCGAAACAATTGTCGCATACCCTTCTTCTTTTAAATTGGACCGTACCTTTCCTTCCACTCCAATGCCTCAACCAACAGTTAAAAAAAAAGATAAAAAAAAAATTAAATTAAGCAAGCCGTTCCATCTCTTCTGGAAAGTGGATTTCGTGATTCGAAATCGCATTCGAATCAATTGAAGACTTCGTCGATGTCAAGGCTTGGAGACACGGCATGGGTTCACATTTGGGTATCTCGAGCTCGACTTTAGGGCTGCGAAGATGGGGAGGCAGGCGATAGGATCTCGGCACTCGCGTACGAAATAGAGTCGATCAATTCGGCAGGAGACGATCTCGCGAGGGCATAGGCTCGCGTGGGATGCTTTGAGGGGTCGGCGAACTGTTTCGAGCGAGGGGGGCACGTCGTGCCATGCTAGTGGGACTCATGATTTTCGTGGTGGCTCTGGCGACGTGGGAAGGGATGCGACAGCACAGGAATGAAGGGGTCAAGCGAAGAGAAGATCAGGGATTGGTGTGGGTGACTGGCGCAGTGGTGTGAGTTCGTCGAAGGCACGATTGGGATATCGAGCAGAGGATCTGTAATGGTGGTTTCTTGTTCGAGTTGAGGTAGTTTAATTTGAAGCATTTTAATTTAATGTTATTTAGGTTTAAAACTTATCAGTGATGGTAAATTGTTATCTCACTTAACAGGATCTTAGCAGCTAGGTATTAGCAGTTTTGTTAATTTAATTTAAATTAGTAAATATATATAGTAGAGTATATCTATGCAGATTTTTAAGTTTATATATATACAGAAATTAACAGAAAATTTATTAAAGGAAATTTGTTTCAAATTTAATGATTTGTTATATTAAATCAATTAGTTAAAATTAAATTTAGTAGCTAAGTTAAATTTATTTAAAAAGGGTAATTAATTATCTTAATTCAAATATTAATAAAATCATAAAAATTGGTTATTCAAGGTTAAAAGCTGAAAGGAAACAAGCTGGTTTGGTTGGATTGCAAATTCAAAGGTGAGTTAATCTCACTCAGTTAAATTTAAATTTTAAATGGTTAAATTTAAATAATTTATTGAATGGTTGATTTGATTGATGTGATATATAGTAGTATATACCAATATATATATATTGGCATATGTATATATTGGAGTTGTTGATATTCCCGCATTGTATAGCGGATGAGACCCTATGCGCCGTATAATAGTGGATGATTTATATGAAACCCATATACCGCGATATTCCACCTTGAAGTGGAATTGGTATTGTGCTAACATCTGTGGATGCAGGGAAACAGGTTGGAGGGATCCAACTGGATTCCTCAAAATATTTAATTTTGTTTAAATATTCTGTGATATGATTTTTGATATCCTGTGATGATTTATATTGGATAATCTGGTTGGATTGAATTTCCCAGTATAATGAATTATCAAAAGCAATTGAATTGAATTTTGGAAAGAAATAAAAGAGTAAAATTTAAGTTAAATAATTCTAGTGGATTCGAATAAATTAAATAAGGAATTGTAAAAGAAATAAAGAAATTTCTTAATTCGAACAAATATGGGAAAAGAGGATTTTGAATTTAATAGTGAAGAAATAAATCTTTAACTAAAGTGATATTATTTAAAAATATAAAAGAATTGATTTTATTGAAATTTAAAGATTTAATTTAATTAAAATATTAATTGAAGAAGTGGAAATCTGGAATTGGTATTTTAGTTAAAAAAAAGGGGTTTTAACTCATAATAAGGAAATAAAAGATGAAAGTTAATGTCTTTGAAATAATTGAAGTAAATAGGGAAATTTACTTCAAAGTAAAGTAAATGGAAATCAATTGGAAATTGATTTAAGTGTTTGAAAACTTGGATTTTTTTTAAAGAGAAATGAGATTTTGGAGATATAAACTGGGTTTATAAAGTAAAATAAAATATCAGTGGATATTTGAGAATATAAATTCAAGATGGGAATTTATAAAAGGATATGGATTGGTTTAAAAATAAATGTTGGTTTATTTTTAAAAGATGGAAATGAGAAGTGTATTTCTCTGGATTGCCAAGTACGTTTTTCCAAGGCAATTTTAAATACAAGTTAAAAGTTAAATATGTTTTAAAAAGCATATTTTAGAAGATTGATTATTTCTAAATGTTAAAGTCTAAAGTAAGTATTTTCAAAAATCTATTATTGTAGTAATTATATAAAAGTGATTTGCTATTATGTTTTAAAAGAGAAATTTAGTTTATATTTGTAAAATGGTTTCATTTTAAATATTCCTTAAGTATATATTTTGTTAAGGTATTAAAGTAGTTTTTAAAGTTCAATATTATAAAGTATATTTATAGTAAAGTGCTTTTAAATTGTTTTTAAATCTAAAGTATTTTGTACTTGGTGTTTCAGAGAAATAAATATTTGGGGAAATGTATTCCGTAAGCGGAAACTGTTTGAAATTGTTTTCAAAAGGAGTTTGAAAATAGAAATATATCTTGGAAAGATATTTGGGCAAATAAATAATGTGGGAAATTATTTATTGTGTGATGGTTGCTTGTGGATGTAAATTGATAGTTAAATAACCGACTATCAATATTGGCCAAATGCGTTGATCGTTTCGAAGAGACCGGGATCGAGTTTCCGTATACCGGGATTCTAGGTCTGGAGACTCGAATACCACTTCGATTCGGTTGTACGTTTCGTGTAACGTGTTCGGAGTCGAAGATGGAGCTATGAAGTGCAAGGGCTAGTCGCTACTAATCCTGAGGATATTTCCAAAATGGATGTAGTAGGAATAGTGCCTTCGGTTCCGTTCGAACCCGGGACGGACTTGTATGGACGAATGCTTTCGTGACATCGTCAGGTGGACGATGGGCATTCTAAGGGATGTGTTCTGAAAAAGGTATCGTTTAGCCTCAAGCCTCATCAACCGGGAATGACTGAAAATCAGGGGTTATGCAGCAAGGCTTCGTGGGTAGCACCCACTTGAGAGTAAGGTCATCCCTGTCTAGATGTCCCTTTTATTTCGGCTTAGTGGTGCGGTTGCTGATCCCAACCGTGGGGTGATTTTATTTGGAATTATCCAGTAAGGGATGATTCCGGTCTTGTGTTGCAGGGGAGCGGGCGTACTCCTCGGTACTGTGATCTAGGCCACGTACTGTGACAGGTGGTACCCCAGTGCCTAGTCATTCGTTGGAAATCCATTCTCCCTACGTGCCTTGTACGAGTTTTGTTTGTATTACCCACGTTGTGGCTAGTATGCTGGAATTTAATAATGTAACAATTTCAGCTATTTTAATAAGTATTTGTATATAGACACTATTATAATATCAGAGGAATTTGATAAAAAGTGTTTTTTCTATCGTAAGGTAAAAACCCGACATGTTTATTTGTGGCGTGGTCTTACGAGATGCTTTTATTTTCAAAAGGATTTTGAAACTTTAATAATCAATTGAGTGTGATTTTCTCACGCTGGTATTCCAGACTGACTCGGGTATTGTTTTATATGATGCTCGGGTCAGACCGAGATAAACAGGTTTAGGATATGATGCTGTGGAGCTCAGGAGACGAGCTGGATGCCGATACGTACTTCCGTACTTGCTATTATTTTTCCGCTGTGTATTCAGTTGTAAGTTATGGATGTTGATGTACTCTGATGATGTACTCTGATGATATATTGTATAAAACTGATATAGTTTTGATTTGTGTAAAGATCTGTTAATATATATTATATTTTATTCCGCTGCGATAGTTAGATTCTGATTTTGTTTTCTATTTTTTTCTTCTTCTACCTCTTCTTCTTAACTAAAATGGTTCGATTTTCCGGGTCTGGAAAGCCGGGTCGTTACAGTGGTATCAGAGCGAGGTTGGCGATAACCTTGGCTCTGGTGGGAATTTTGAGAGTATTAATAGATATGAGCGCGTATTTGTTAGTGAATATAAAATGGTTTTATATTGTGTTGGCTGGTTTATTGAGTAGTTTATGGATTTTGGTCGATGTGTGGGACGCCACAACATTGATAGGAATCTCTAAACACTTGAATAGAACAGTTCGACACAGTATTGTTTTAAATAGGGTAAATGAAATAATTTTACCCAAATTATTTTTGTATACAAAAAGGTATAATTTTTGTAAATTATTATAGTGTTTGGTTGCTTGGTTGTTAGGAAGTGATAATATTAAATTATTATCATGTAAGTGTAAAATTGAATAAGAAATTGAAAGTTTATAACCAAGTTGAAGAATAAATTTATATAACAAAATGGAATTTGAAATATCTATAAATGAAATTTATAAATTGAGATAAACTTTATATACAAGTGTGAATTACAAATGTGATTTATAATCAAATGAGATAAATTCATAAACAAATGAAATTTGTAAATGTAAATTGTAAATGTGACTTATAACTTGAGATAAAATGTGATAAAATTCCAGAGTAATGTTTGGATATAAAATTTAATGGATTTTGAATTTGAAGTTTGGGAAAGGTTTAAATTCCTTTGGATTTAAAAATAGTTTTTAAAGGTTTTGGGGAAATAATGGTGATATTATTTCGTGAATATTTTTAAAATTGAACTGAAATCTGGTGGGATTTGGGATTTCAAAATGTTTGAAGTGTTTCCAAGTGATAAAAGCATTAAATTCTCTTTCGGTCGCTGGAAAATAATTTCGGTGATGACTGCAGCATCATCGATGTCTATTTTCGAGTTTCCAAAGAGAAATTGCTACCAAACTGTTTTAAATTGGAAATGATTGTGAACTGGGTTGGTTTTGAAATTCAAAGGGAAAATTGTTGGGTAAAAGCAGATTGTTTTGGGAAATTGGGATTTGATGTGATATACCAAGATGTGTATGAGTTATTTATGGATTCAAAATGGTTTTGAAATAAAACCGGGCAATTGGATTCTGGGAATTCTATTTAAAATATAAATGTGGAAGTTTAAACGAATCAACAATATAAAGTATAGAATGAAGTTGATTGAAATAAGAAGGGAATGAAAGTTTAATTCTTGGATTATAATTATGAGATGGAAATAACCCAATGAGTAATATAAGTTGGTAGATAAAAGAGTTAGAGAACTTGAAGGTGAATGAATTGTAAAACTTGTATAAAATTTGTATCCTGGGATTAAAATTTAATTCGAGTATATGAAGGTGAATAAAATATATTTGAATTTAACTTAAGATAAGTTAAATAAAATTGAGAATTGGAATTGAATTAAATGTAAATAAGTTGAAGTCGAATTGAATTGGATATAAAGGTAATGTAAAATGCTTATAATTGGGTAAAGAAATTTATATTCTTAAGTGCAATAATTTGAAATTTGATTATAAAGATGAAAATGGACTTAAATGAATAGTCCTAGATCTTAAGCAAGTAAGTTAAAACTTACGAATAAAAAAAATGAAATTGTAAGTTATAAATAGGAATTCATTTCTTTGAACCATTAAGAGTTATAATTTGAAATTGTAATTATCAAATGGAAACGATAAGATGAGCAATCTTAATTTTTAAATAAATCCAAACTTGAATTATAAAATAAATTGAACTTAAGATAATTAAGCGAAGTGATATTTGGAGTTAAAAAGCAAGTATTTAATTTTAACCAGCGGGGGAACTAATGAGATAATAAATTAGTTAATGAAATTGAATTGTGAGTAAATGAAATTGGATTAAAATAGTGATGGTTTGGATTGCGAATGAAATCCAAATAAGTGAAAATAAATTGGAAATGGCCTGGTTATTAATAAAATAATTCCATATGAATTGAGTATGGAAAATAAAATTCATAATGATTGAGTGAATGAACCACTTATATTAAATAAATAAATGGATGGAATTTGATTAGATAAGAATCAAATGAAAGATGGAAATAAAACTTTAAAGGGTTGATTGATTGGAAAATAAACGTAAGTTATTGACTTAAGTAAATGTTGAATGGAAACTGAACTCAACAGAAGAGTGGTTTAAATAAGTTGAGAAATAGTTATTGAATGAATTAACTTGGATTATTTTCGAGCTAAATAAAATTCAAATTTTGGAAGTTGGAGATGAATTGAATTTGAGGAAAAAAAAAGTGGAAATGAAAATCTGAATGAAATGTGGAATAAGTATTTATATTTGAAATGAAGTAGTAAATTGAAGTAAGTTGGAATTCATATGAAATGGGAGTTCAATTTGAATATATACACTTCAGTGGTGAAGTAGTAAATGAATATAAGAAAAAAATTATATTGGACTTAAGAATTGAAGAATGAAATTCTTAAGAAAATTTGTATTGGAAATATACTTAGTAATTTTGGAAAAAAAAATATACTAAATGAATAGTTGAATGAAGACTAAAACTGAAGTTGTGAAATGGGATAGTTGTGAATAAGGGGATAACAATCAAAAAGGAATGTGAATAAAAGAGAATTGATATAATTGGTAATCAATTGAAATTAATACGTAAGGTGTACGTATATTATTTTATTCGCATAGCTATTTGGTCCAGATGTCGAACACAGAATTTCGAGATAGTTTTATCGATCCGAATCAGGATTTTTCACTCGATTTTCGACGGCGAGCCTGGATATGGATTGTTGATTGATTCTGGATATTCTCTATCATAGTTGGTGGCTATGCAAGGAGAATGACGGTTTCTGATCAAGAAACCAGATCTGAGTCCGCACTAGGAAGTCAGGTGGGCAATACTAGTTCGGAAGTGAAATTGTGTGATCGATTGAGCGATCGAATGTGATATTGCGTACGGATAATATATGAGCATCGTACGAGGTAAGTAAAACAAATATTGAAAATTTGTAAAGAAAAGTATAAAATGACTTTGGAATTGTGATTGAATATTATTGCTTAGTAGGATATACAGGTGTATAAAAGCAATGGATAATTGAGATTTTTGATTTTAGAAGATAAAATTTAATGGCCCGACAAAAAGGTATGTATTTGAATTTCTATATGAAATTTGATTGGGTTTTTGATCCAGCCACTTGGCTTTTTGTTTTCTTTTTGAGATTGGGAGGCCGTAGAGCCATTTTGTAGTAGTACCGAGCTAGCCGCGCAAAGGAGACGCTGGCAAAATTTTTCGGAAATTTAGGGAGTTAGAAAAATTTTGAGAAAATTTTGATAATTCAAAATTGAATTCAAATTTAAATTTGAATGGATAAGTAAGTGGTATGAGTTGAACTTATGAATAAGTTTGGGAAGTTAAAAGATGATTAGAGTGTCATTAATAAAAGATTGTTGGGTATTGTTAAAACTGTTTGAATTTGGAGATAGCTAACGGGAAATGAGACATTCTTCTTAACTGGTAATTTCGGGGACGAAATTCTTTTAAGGGGGAAGGAATGTGACGACCCGGAATTTTTGTATATTTGAAATTGGAATATTTAATTAATTTTAAATATTCAGAGATTAATTATTAACTTAAATTTCAAATATCACTGGTTATTGGATAATTAATTACTAAATTTAATTATTTGAAGTGGGATAAAATAGTAAATCCGGTATTCTAAGCTAATTAAAAATATTTTGAAAGTTCGTAAAATTCATATTAATAATACCGAGAATAATAGAACTTTTAAAATTTAATTTAAAAGAGTTTTGTCCAGTTTTGAAAATTTTATTGTTTAAATTGAATTTAAAAATAGCCTTCCGAGGCACAATCTCGGAATTCGACGAAACCAGTTCCATTGGGTCCGTAATATTGTATTATTATCGGATTTCAAATTTCCTAGTGATTGGAGTTGTCGTGTGAGTATGGGATATATAAACGCTTTGAAATTTATATTGAGACAATTGGATTTAAATAATATATATATATTAATCAACTTCAGCCGTAATTCTTCCCCATCAGTCCGTTTCCTTTCTACATCAAATACTTTTTGCTTCCACTGTTGCCAAGCTTCTCCAACAAGCCCCTTCAACCTTATATCCTGTCTTCCTTTTCCCTTTTCACTTCATTTTCAAATCGCAGAAAGAAAACAAGAATAAACGAAATCAAAATAATGGCCGAAACAATTGTCGCATACCCTTCTTCTTTTAAATTGGACCGTACCTTTCCTTCCACTCTAATGCCTCAACCAACAGTTAAAAAAAAAAGATAAAAAAAAAATTAAATTAAGCAAGCCGTTCCATCTCTTCTGGAAAGTGGATTTCGCGATTCGAAATCGCATTCGAATCAATTGAAGACTTCGTCGATGTCAAGGCTTGGAGACACGGCATGGGTTCATATTTGGGTATCTCGAGCTCGACTTTAGGGCTGCGAAGATGGGGAGGTAGGCGATAGGATCTCGGCACTCGCGTACGAAATAGAGTCGATCAATTCGGCAGGAGACGATCTCGCGAGGGCATAGGCTCGCGTGGGATGCTTTGAGGGGTCGGCGAACTGTTTCGAGCGAGGGGGGCACGTCGTGCCATGCTAGTGGGACTCATGATTTTCGTGGTGGCTCTGGCGACGTGGGAAGGGATGCGACAGCACAGGAATGAAAGGGTCAAGCGAAGAGAAGATCAGGGATTGGTGTGGGTGACTGGCGCAGTGGTGTGAGTTCGTCGAAGGCACGATTGGGATATCGAGCAGAGGATCTGTAATGGTGGTTTCTTGTTCGAGTTGAGGTAGTTTAATTTGAAGCATTTTAATTTAATGTTATTTAGGTTTAAAACTTATCAGTGATGGTAAATTGTTATCTCACTTAACAGGATCTTAGCAGCTAGGTATTAGCAGTTTTGTTAATTTAATTTAAATTAGTAAATATATATAGTAGAGTATATCTATGCAGATTTTTAAGTTTATATATATACAGAAATTAACAGAAAATTTATTAAAGGAAATTTGTTTCAAATTTAATGATTTGTTATATTAAATCAATTAGTTAAAATTAAATTTAGTAGCTAAGTTAAATTTATTTAAAAAGGGTAATTAATTATCTTAATTCAAATATTAATAAAATCATAAAAATTGGTTATTCAAGGTTAAAAGCTGAAAGGAAACAAGCTGGTTTGGTTGGATTGCAAATTCAAAGGTGAGTTAATCTCACTCAGTTAAATTTAAATTTTAAATGGTTAAATTTAAATAATTTATTGAATGGTTGATTTGATTGATGTGATATATAGTAGTATATACCAATATATATATATTGGCATATGTATATATTGGAGTTGTTGATATTCCCGCATTGTATAGCGGATGAGACCCTATGCGCCGTATAATAGTGGATGATTTATATGAAACCCATATACCGCGATATTCCACCTTGAAGTGGAATTGGTATTGTGCTAACATCTGTGGATGCAGGGAAACAGGTTGGAGGGATCCAACTGGATTCCTCAAAATATTTAATTTTGTTTAAATATTCTGTGATATGATTTTTGATATCCTGTGATGATTTATATTGGATAATCTGGTTGGATTGAATTTCCCAGTATAATGAATTATCAAAAGCAATTGAATTGAATTTTGGAAAGAAATAAAAGAGTAAAATTTAAGTTAAATAATTCTAGTGGATTCGAATAAATTAAATAAGGAATTGTAAAAGAAATAAAGAAATTTCTTAATTCGAACAAATATGGGAAAAGAGGATTTTGAATTTAATAGTGAAGAAATAAATCTTTAACTAAAGTGATATTATTTAAAAATATAAAAGAATTGATTTTATTGAAATTTAAAGATTTAATTTAATTAAAATATTAATTGAAGAAGTGGAAATCTGGAATTGGTATTTTAGTTAAAAAAAAAGGGGTTTTAACTCATAATAAGGAAATAAAAGATGAAAGTTAATGTCTTTGAAATAATTGAAGTAAATAGGGAAATTTACTTCAAAGTAAAGTAAATGGAAATCAATTGGAAATTGATTTAAGTGTTTAAAAACTTGGATTTTTTTTAAAGAGAAATGAGATTTTGGAGATATAAACTGGGTTTATAAAGTAAAATAAAATATCAGTGGATATTTGAGAATATAAATTCAAGATGGGAATTTATAAAAGGATATGGATTGGTTTAAAAATAAATGTTGGTTTATTTTTAAAAGATGGAAATGAGAAGTGTATTTCTCTGGATTGCCAAGTACGTTTTTCCAAGGCAATTTTAAATACAAGTTAAAAGTTAAATATGTTTTAAAAAGCATATTTTAGAAGATTGATTATTTCTAAATGTTAAAGTCTAAAGTAAGTATTTTCAAAAATCTATTATTGTAGTAATTATATAAAAGTGATTTGCTATTATGTTTTAAAAGAGAAATTTAGTTTATATTTGTAAAATGGTTTCATTTTAAATATTCCTTAAGTATATATTTTGTTAAGGTATTAAAGTAGTTTTTAAAGTTCAATATTATAAAGTATATTTATAGTAAAGTGCTTTTAAATTGTTTTTAAATCTAAAGTATTTTGTACTTGGTGTTTCAGAGAAATAAATATTTGGGGAAATGTATTCCGTAAGCGGAAACTGTTTGAAATTGTTTTCAAAAGGAGTTTGAAAATAGAAATATATCTTGGAAAGATATTTGGGCAAATAAATAATGTGGGAAATTATTTATTGTGTGATGGTTGCTTGTGGATGTAAATTGATAGTTAAATAACCGACTATCAATATTGGCCAAATGCGTTGATCGTTTCGAAGAGACCGGGATCGAGTTTCCGTATACCGGGATTCTAGGTCTGGAGACTCGAATACCACTTCGATTCGGTTGTACGTTTCGTGTAACGTGTTCGGAGTCGAAGATGGAGCTATGAAGTGCAAGGGCTAGTCGCTACTAATCCTGAGGATATTTCCAAAATGGATGTAGTAGGAATAGTGCCTTCGGTTCCGTTCGAACCCGGGACGGACTTGTATGGACGAATGCTTTCGTGACATCGTCAGGTGGACGATGGGCATTCTAAGGGATGTGTTCTGAAAAAGGTATCGTTTAGCCTCAAGCCTCATCAACCGGGAATGACTGAAAATCAGGGGTTATGCAGCAAGGCTTCGTGGGTAGCACCCACTTGAGAGTAAGGTCATCCCTGTCTAGATGTCCCTTTTATTTCGGCTTAGTGGTGCGGTTGCTGATCCCAACCGTGGGGTGATTTTATTTGGAATTATCCAGTAAGGGATGATTCCGGTCTTGTGTTGCAGGGGAGCGGGCGTACTCCTCGGTACTGTGATCTAGGCCACGTACTGTGACAGGTGGTACCCCAGTGCCTAGTCATTCGTTGGAAATCCATTCTCCCTACGTGCCTTGTACGAGTTTTGTTTGTATTACCCACGTTGTGGCTAGTATGCTGGAATTTAATAATGTAACAATTTCAGCTATTTTAATAAGTATTTGTATATAGACACTATTATAATATCAGAGGAATTTGATAAAAAGTGTTTTTGCTATCGTAAGGTAAAAACCCGACATGTTTATTTGTGGCGTGGTCTTACGAGATGCTTTTATTTTCAAAAGGATTTTGAAACTTTAATAATCAATTGAGTGTGATTTTCTCACGCTGGTATTCCAGACTGACTCGGGTATTGTTTTATATGATGCTCGGGTCAGACCGAGATAAACAGGTTTAGGATATGATGCTGTGGAGCTCAGGAGACGAGCTGGATGCCGATACGTACTTCCGTACTTGCTATTATTTTTCCGCTGTGTATTCAGTTGTAAGTTATGGATGTTGATGTACTCTGATGATGTACTCTGATGATATATTGTATAAAACTGATATAGTTTTGATTTGTGTAAAGATCTGTTAATATATATTATATTTTATTCCGCTGCGATGGTTAGATTCTGATTTTGTTTTCTATTTTTTTCTTCTTCTACCTCTTCTTCTTAACTAAAATGGTTCGATTTTCCGGGTCTGGAAAGCCGGGTCGTTACAAAGTTGGTCATGTAGCTTTTCTCTCAAACATAGAACCTAAGAATATAAAAGAAGCCTCAACTGATGACTACTGGATTCTTGCCATGCAAGAAGAACTAAATCAATTCGAACGAAATGAAGTTTGGGAACTCGTTCCTAGACCTAGTGATCAATCAGTCATCGGTACTAAATGGGTTTTCAAAAATAAAGCAGATGAACTAGAAAATATAACTAGAAATAAAGCTAGATTAGTTGCACAAGGATATAATCAAGAAGTGGGAATAGACTACGAAGAAACGTTTGCTCCAGTCGCCCGACTTGAAGCAATACGAATCTTATTGGCTTTCGCGTGTTTTCATAATTTTAAACTTTTTCAAATGGATGTTAAAAGTGCTTTTTTAAATGTTTATATAAAAGAAAATGTTTTTGTTGAACAACCACCACTTTTCAATCATGAAAAATATCCAGATCATGTTTATAAACTCAAAAAGGCATTATACGGTTTAAAACAAGCACCACGTGCTTGGTATGATCGTCTTAAAAGCTATTTATTAGAATTTGGTTTTGAAATTGGTAAGGTAGATCAAACGCTTTTTATTAAGAAAACTAAGAAAGATATTTTAATAATTCAAATATATGTTGACGATATTATTTTTGGCTCGACAAATGAAAAACTATGTCAGGAATTTTCGACGATAATGACAAATGAATTTGAAATGTCTCATATGGGAGAATTGTCATATTTTCAGGGATTACAAATTAAACAAATTGAAAATGGAATTTTTATTAATCAAGAAAAATATTGTTATAATTTAATTAAACGATTCGGTCTGGAAAACACTGCTGCCAAACCAACTCCTATGAGTACAACGATTCATCTCGATAGAGATGAGGATGGCAAAAGTGTTGATCAAAAACTATATCGAAGTATGATTGGTTCTTTATTATATTTAACAGCGAGTCGACCCGATATAATGATGAGTGTTTGTTTATGTGCTCGATTTCAAGCAAATCCCAAAGAATCACATATGCGAGCAGTTAAACGTATTATTCGTTATCTAACTGAAACCAAAGATTTTGGGCTATTTTATCCGAAAGAATGTCCTTTCGAATTAGTCTCCTATAGCGATGCTGATTTTGGAGGAAGTCAGACGGATCGAAAAAGTACTAGCGGAACGTGTCATTTCATTGGACGTTCCTTAGTCTCTTGGTTTAGTAAGAAATAAAACTGCGTTTCTTTATCGACATGTGAAGCAGAATATATATCTGCTACTTTGGCATGTGCACAAGTCATATACATGCAACAAACACCATAGGATTTTAATTTTCATCTTGAAAAATCTATACTTTACTGTGATAATACTAGTGCAATAAATCTTTCTAAAAATCCGGTTAATCACTCACGAACAAAACACATCGATATACGTCATCACTTTCTTCGTGACTGTTTGGAAAAAGGATTAATAAATTTAGAATTTATTAATACTGAAAATCAAATTGCTGACATTTTTACTAAACCACTAAATGAAAATAATTTTGTAAAACTTAGACGTGACTTAGGAATAATGACTTTTAAAGATTTATAAACAAAAATATGAAAGAAAAAAAAATTTATTGAAAAACAAAAATTGTTTTATTTCTGAGCAAAGCGGAACTCGAACTCATGACCTCTGACTTGCTTGTTATATGTTGTATTATAGCTACTTGAGCTATGGGTGTTTCTTGTTTCAGTTTTATTTATAGTTTGTATCATTTATTTTGATTTCAGAAAAACTATTTTTAGCTCTAAAGCTTATAAATCATACATTTTTGAACAGTTTTATTGTAAAAATTCTATGATTATAGTTAAAAATATTTCCTATCCACAAATTTTTAGGCAAACCGATACTTATATATACTTTACTTATTCTTCAAAATATATACTAAGAAAGTTTTAAAATCAAAACTTTAAAATGTCTTCAAACAACGACTAGTACAATTCTGAAAACTCTCATCTATCATACACTTCTCCAGACGATGATGTTTCCGACCGAATTCCTAAAAATGGCCCTTATCCTACTTTTCCCATGCCTAAACGTATCCTTGACTTATCTTCTCCGGATAAAGACCCTCGACACGAATGGAAACCATGGGAAGACTCCCATACATGCTATACACCGGATAAGAAAAAAGGGAAAAATACAATGGTAGTATCTCCATCAACTAAACAAAAAATTGATGAAATACATCACTACCAACAACAACAAATGAATATGCAACGGGAACTCTACTATGAACAAAAAGTCACGGCAAGACGTTTAAGTTTTCTTGAAAAGATTGCCATGAAAATTTGTTCATCAAAGAAGGATGATGTTGCTGAACCTTCTTACAGATCTTCATCACCTTCAAACCCTGTTCAAACTCCAATAGCTCCACGATGGTCACCGATAGAAGATGTTCCGTCCCCAAACTCATGGGAACGTAGATTTTAATGAACTGTGGCTATAATTTTATATATATTTATATATGTTGTTGTTTTCAATAAGATGTATAAATATAAATGATATGATAATATAATTTATATTTCTATAATTCTTTGTTGAAAAATAGCAAAAATATGCATTTCTCCCTGGATCGGTCGACCGGAAAGCCTGAGTCGGTCAGCCGAACCCTTCCCGAGAATTTCAAAAATACATTTCTAACAGGGTCGGTCGACCGAATACCCTGAGTCGGTCAGCCGAACCCTTCCCGAGAGTTTCAGCAACTTTCAGATTACCAGTTCGGTCAGCCAACCCAGTGCCTTCGGTCGACCGAACGTATATTCTGTCTGTCTTTTACTTCAGATTTATACCCCATCCTTTCACCTTTTCAACTTACCTCTTCACTTTTTTGCTTTCCCAAATTCAGTTTTTAACCGAGCCCCCATTAAAATTCTCTCAAATTTTTAATCTTTTCTTCCAAAAACAAATGGCTCCCAAGAAGAAATCAAAGAAAACCGGTGGCTCATCTCCATCTACTCCAGTGGATACTCAAATTGCTTCATGGCTAGTTAATGATATAGCTCTTCAAAGATGGATACAACTTCAAGATGCCAAAATCTTTGAAGAGTCATTTGTATGTTATCCTGACTTTGCTTCCTACGGTATTGAAAATGCCGCTATTGAGAGTGGTCTTGATACATTCCTTGACCATAGGAAAAATAACTTGAAAATCAATCATATTATGGTCAAGTTGTTTAGCAAACCTCAACCTTGTCAATCCGCCGAGAAACACTGACAATTGTATTTGGACATCGGTTTGTGGTACTTCGATTTTCCTTTCCACTGATCGAATTAACCACATTTTGGATGCTAGACCAGGTGGTATCTCATTACACGATGTAGATTGTAATATATCAATTCGTGACCAGATAAGCCATCTATTTTTCGAAGATGATGCAATGGATTTTAGACAAACATCATCAATTAGACTAAAAGCTCGACTCCTTCATCGATTCATGATAAAATCTTTAGTTCCTAGAGGTGGTTCATATCATCTCGTATATCCCGAAAATTTTAAAGCATTGTATGCTATTTGTAGGAAAATACGAGTTAATTGGTCACAACTTCTTATGGATGAATTTCTCTCCTTTAACTAAGGAAAGATGCTTCATATTTATTATGGAGAATACATAATGAGATTGATCAATAGCTTCGTCATCAATGCTCCGGAATCCGAAACCTCCAAAGTCCGTATTTTTGATTCACGGACCATAAAGTTAATGAAATTACCTGATGCTCCACCTAGATTTATAAGATTTGATCAATGGAGTGATACTCCGAGAGAACAACTACGTCATAGCTATTCTACACCTCAACCATCTACTCATGCTACAGAATGTATAACCCGCCAAACCTTAATTCAATTACCAACTCCCGGTACTAGTATGGAGGCGGCCATTGATATTTTGGCTCGAAATCAACTAGCTTTGGATGCCCGACTACAAAGAATTGATGGGCGTTTCAAGAAAATCAAAGGCTTCTTCGTAAATTTATAGGATGCCTTATCATGTACTTCCGAAGCCGGTGCCTCTTTTGTTGCTCCCAGAAAAAGACCAGCGCCAAATTTTTCTTGGTCTACTTCAGATAACACAAGTTCCAGCACATCGGCAACCCACGTACCTCCCACTCAAAGACGGGGTTAGGAACCGGCTCCTCTGGATGAAAATATTCGTCCAGAATTTTGGGATTCTGATGATGATGAGGAGTAATTGTATTGTTTTACAATTTAATTTCAAGAATTTCTTTATGAACAATATGTTTTTTTTATTAATTGTTGTGCACTAAGCAAACATCTTTAATTATTCCTATTTTGGTTTGAATATGTAATATTTAAAATTCAATGATTCGCATTACTTTTACATATTACATCTAGTAAGTATTCTTTTTTGTCGATGACAAAGGGGGAGAAATGTATGAAAGCTAACAAATTTTTTGTAGAAAAGTCGCCATATATTCAGGGGGAGAATTATAATATATATGTAAATACTACTTCGTCATATAAGTATTGTCATTAATCAAAAAGGGGGAGAATGTTGATTCATGAGTTTTGATTCATGACACAAGCTTCAGAGATCATACGACGAGAATACTATACGAAAGCGACAAAAAGGAGAATAACCATATATCGCACACTATAAAGGAGACAAGACTACAATCCAGATTTTAGTATGAATATTTTATTTTATTGAGTCTTAGAATATTGTTAAAATCATTCCTCAAGTAGTCACACATTCACACAAATTGATTTATACAAAAATAAGTATCACTGTGCAAATAACAGCAGGTCGGCCGACCGACCAGAAACTTCGGCCGACCGACTCTGTGTCCAGTGCACAGATATGCACCATTTTATTCATATCTGTAAACTCAGCTGACCGGCCCAGGTTTCTCGACCAACCGACCAAAACATAACGGCTAGTTTTCTGAAGAGGTGCAATTGTTCATGAAGAGGAATGTCCTTTAATCCAAGAGATACGGACACAACTTTTGATTGAAACTCTTCATGAAAGATAACAACTATTCTATAACTATATAAACATGTTCAAATCATTTCTACAATCACCGATTCTTGTTTATAATTCTGAATTCTATTCTCTATCTATTTCTACAAATAAAAGCATTCACTCTCATTCAATATCACTAGAATCCTTGAATTAATTCATATACTTCGATTCTACGTGATTATCTTCCTTTTAAATCTTCACACACATATATACTCTTGAGGATTTGATTATAGGAAAGTTGTACTATCAAAAGACAATCAGTGTTATTCAGAACACATTCGTCAACAAACTATTTGTATTAAGTTGAAGTCATCTTCGGCTGTTGAGGCGGAAAAATTCCTGTTCGGCTGCTCAGGTGTCGTATACCTATTCCTCCGGGTTAAGTGAGGGGTTTAGTTTAAATCCAGAGGGTACTCTGGGACTGGACGTAGAACGGGAAGTTCGAACTAGTATAAAAATTCCTGGTGTGCTTACTTTAATTTTTATTTTACTGCTATTATCAGTTTCCGCACTTATATACCATA
The DNA here is from genome assembly GCA_030737815.1 of Allium fistulosum. Lineage (NCBI taxonomy): Eukaryota > Viridiplantae > Streptophyta > Magnoliopsida > Asparagales > Amaryllidaceae > Allium > Allium fistulosum. The sequence goes on along the minus strand of CM060901.1, from coordinate 445,139,321 downwards.
TTACACGATCCTTAGTACTACATGTACACTTTCAGTTTTAAGCAATGTCATAATCCAACCGATCCATTTATGACTAAAACCTTTAGCCCGTAACATATCAATTAGAAAATCCCAATCTAACGAATCAAAAGCTTTCGCAAAGTCAAGTTTTAGAAGTGCACATGTAATGTTATTCTTACAACAGTGATTAATGTATTCTTGAACTGCAGCCACTCCACGCGTGATATTTCTACCCTTAATGAAAGCGGTTATGAACAATTAATTAAATCATTCATTCTTATACTAAGTCTGTTTGCTAAAACTTTTGAAATAAGTTTAATAGAATATTTAGTTAATGAAATTGGTCTAAAATCTTTTAAATTATTAGCACCAATTTTTTTATGTAATGGAATGGCATTTTCAAAATTAAATCTTCCTAATTGTAGTTACCCATTATAAAATTCGTTATATATGCTAATTAAATTAAATTTTTAATACATCCTAAAATAGTTTGTAAAATAAAATAGGAAAACCATCGGGACCGGGGGCTTTATCACTAGGCATATCATTAATAGCCTTCAAAATCTCCTCTTCGGAAAAAGGATTATCAATGTCATCAAGATTAATTCTTGACTCAATAGGATATAGTTCATTCCATCTAACATTAATTCTATGCTTGTTTTTATTACCAAAAATATCCCTATAGTAATCAGTAAAGGCCTTATTTAGATCCCTTTAATCAACCAATTCAACATTATTCACAAAAATATAATTTACTGTGCTGCTACGTTTTCTACCGTTAGCCATATTATGAAAAGAAATTGTACTATTACCACCTTCATTAATCCATTGAATTCTAGATCTCTGTTTCCACATAACATCTTTTCTAAAATTGAATTAAGTTCTTTTTTCTAAATTAGCAAGTACATTACCCTCTCCAAGATTTAGCTGTCTAGTTTCTTCTATCTTATTAATCTTAAGAATTTCAAAAAGTAAATTATCTTTTTTAATTTTAATACTGCCAAATACATTCTTATTCCAATTTTTAAGAAAATTCTTAAGACCTCTAAATTTTAAAATATTTTTTTTGCTAATTTATCCGTATTTCTGGTATTATAAAAATTCATTGATATCCATTTATTTTTAATTAGAGTAAGGAAATTAGATTCTAATAACCAATTTTTTTTCAAAGTTAGTAGTTTTATTAACAATTTTATGATGATCACACGTAAGAATGATAGGGCAATGGTCAGAATACAAATACGGCAAACCAATGTCTTTACAAATACGAAATTTATCTTCAATTTCATCGCTAATGAAAAATCCATCTAAAAGAGCCATTGAAGGGGATTCCCTAGTATTACTCCAAGTGAATTCTCTATTAGTTAGTGGTAATTCAATCAAATTAGTATTAATAATAAATCGATCAAATTCTTCCATAGAAGAGAAATCCCCTTCCCGGGGTGATCGTTCCTGTGATATCCCGGGTTTTTGGGCAATATAAATTTAATAATCTTTATTAATAATTAAATTGGATTGATAATTATCCTATATAATTTTAATTTAAAATTGGTAATTTAATCTTTTAAAAGATAATAAATACTTAATCTGACAATATTGATAAGATTTGTTTGTTAAAGCTAATAAAATTTTATTCTATTTATAATATATATATTTGATATATATTGTGAATGGAAATATCTTTTATTTTAAATTAAAGTTGAATTTTCAAATTGTAATATATGTATATGTTATAATTTGGATTGTTTTGAATTTAATTTAATCTATTGATAATTTATATATGTATGAATTGTGATTTAAAGCTTTGTTTTAAAATTAATATTTTTCAAAGGTTAGTTTGGATTTAATTCAATTGTTTTCAAAATAAAAGATAATTGTTTATTTTAAAATATGATAGTTTAAATAAGATTTAATAAAAGATTTATTTTGTTTTCTTTCAAAAAGTACTTAATCTAAAATGGTTATAAATATATATATAGATTTAATTAGACTTTTCTTTTTAATATCACTTTAACTAAAATAGTTTGTAAACAAGTAAATAAAATTATATAAACCCATATTCACATAATTAATATAACATAAATACTTTTGTAAATAAGGTTTTAAGATATAAATACTTTTTCAAAGGGTAATTGGTTTTACAATATTTTCTCTAAAAATAGTTTATATATATACATATACTAAGATAAGTATTTATTAATTAGGAAGGTTAATTTAAAAACTTTATATTTACATTTAAATTAAATAAAATTTATATACAAACACTTAAGTAATATGTGTAAACATATTAACATGATTAAAGACACTTGTAAGCTAAATGAATTTACATGGACATTTGTCCAATTTATAAAATAAACAAGTGGCAACATTATCTTCATTTAAGAATTTATAGTTTATAAATAAATGTATGTTTAGAGAAATCTGATCTTCTATTTTCTCAGTTCAAATCTTTTTCTTCTAAAAACTTTTTCTCCTTTCTAAAAAAACTGAAATCAAAATCAAAAGAAATTAAACTATTCCAACCTGCAACTAAAATGAAGTTCAACTACAATTCAAGTAGCAGTTTCAAATTCAACTAAATAATCAAGCAAAAGCAGTTTCATCATCAAAGAATTCGAATTGAATGCAAAGCTCCAGATCAAATTCAATCTGCAGTTCATAAATGAGTGCCTCTGTTCTCTGTTTTATAACCTGAGAATCTTTTGGAAGAAAGGTTTCAGCTTGTTTCAATTTTCAACTAAGATTCAAGTTGCAATTCAACATTAAACAAGCATGCAAAGGATTTCAACAACAAACAAAATCAAATACAAAATTCCAGAAATTCAAAAGCATTTGCCAGAAAAGAAAATTAAAACCTAGGAAATACAGTTCTCTGTTCTTTATAACAGGTGAGTAAATTTCTTTTAAAAACAGTTTTAAATATGTTATTATACTTGGATGCATGTGATGAAATCTTGTAGTAATATAGTAGATAATGTTGCATGAATGTATGGATGTGAATGCATGTGTATATATATATATATATATATATGAAATATCTGTGATATGCCTGTATATACTTCTCTGTTTAATGGCAGACCCAAGATTATCACACAAAAATTTCATATCTTCCCATCTAATCGAATTCAAGCTAATATTTTTAAAGAAGATATGTTTGTATCATTATAATATCATTTTTAAAAATATTTTTGAGTAGAATAAATAAACAGGATGGCTGGAAAGTAGGAATGTCAGTAAGGATGAATTCAAGTCGAAAATCAATGTTTATAATTTCATGATTTGATTTCACAATCGGATTCGAATTAGAAAATAATGAATTTTGATATTGGTTTCATAATTTTTAAGTTAACAATTATTGAAAAGTTTTGAGTTGAACGGGAAATTGTTTTCTGCCGATTTCTGGCAATCGGAGTGGTAATGTTGGTCGAGTTTTGGCATGGAGGTGGCCGATGTGTCGATGATCTCTGGAAAAATGGTGAGATAATTTTTAGATGGTCGGAGTGGTGGGTCGGTGGCGATTTAGGGTTTAAACTCGTTTTTCTGTTGAATTGGTTCTCGAAAGAACTGCAGCGTCGTCAGGGCGATTCAGGCGATCGGTCTAGGGGGAAAGAGTTCGTGGGTTGTCGGAGCAGCTTCGGCCAGAACTGCGTGGACTCTGGTGGTCTGAAGCGGCGAGACGAAGGAAATTTGGTGATCCAGTTTTGATGACGATTTGGGTTCGAGTGTTTCGATATGCTAGAATTTGATTTCCGGTGAGCTTTGATGATCTGAGGGGTCGAGGTGTTAGGGTCGGTCGTCGATGACCTGTTGACGTCGATAGGGTTGGACGGAGCAGCGGTGAACCCGCGTGCACGTGCACGTGCACGTTTGGGATATCTGGGATTTGAGGGCTTTGGAAGAAGAAGGCGACTCGGGATAGCTCTCGCGTTTTAGGTTAGGCGACTCGAAGCAGAGGACGTGCGTGAGTTTCCTCGCGAGTGACTCGAGAAAGAAGCGTGTTTGGCTCGGGTAATTTGAGTATACCAGGTTATTAAAGAATGTACTCAAGCTTTTCAAATGTTTCAAAGTTTAAAAGCAAAGTAAAAACAAGTTTTCAAATTAAAGTTATTTTCAAAGAAATTATAAAGAAATGTTTTAAAATAAATTTCAAGTTTATTTTGAATGGATAAGTTTATAGGATGTAATAATTAAGATTTCAAAGGTAAATATCTGTTTAATTTATTAAACATGTTTTAACAGGGTTTTTAAAAAGATTTTAAATATTAAAAAAATTTAATGTTAAATTGTTTGTTTCTTAAGTAAAATTTTATATTTCAAATATATAATTGATTTCTAAATTTGTTTTATTTAAGTTAATAATTGGAATAAGTAATTAAAATAAAATAAAGAGTTTATTCTTAATTAGTTAAGTTATTAATTTTAGATTAATTAATTAGTCTAATTAATTAAGATAATAAATTATGGTTAATTAAGTGTAAATACTTAGTAAAGTAATTAATGGATAATTACTAATATAAATAAGAAAAGAAAAATTATTATGAAAGTAATTAGTAATTTAGGGAAGTCAATTTAAAGGAAGTAATTAAGAGTTAATCACTTGATGTTATTAATTAAAGGGTAATTAATAAAAATCGAATTGAAGTTAATTAATTAAAGAGTAATTAATTAATTAAAGTATTATGGTTAATTAAAAATGTAATTAATTACTAGTTGAGATAATTAATTAAAAGAGAATAATTAATTAAGGTAAGTAATTACAAGATGGTTAATTACTGTTTATAATTTAATTAAGGTTAATTAATGAATGTAGTTAATTAAAGATTAATTATTTAATTAATTAAAAGGTTAATTAATTAATGAATTATTTAGAGGATTAATAAAATTAATTATAGTTAATTAATTCATGAAGGTTCATTAATTATTGTAATTAATGATAGTAATTAAGGGTTAATTACTGTAAATGGTTAAGGATAATTAATTTGTGAAATTAATTAAAGGTTAATTACTTGAATGTAATTAAAGATAATTAATCAAGGAAGATTAATTAAGGAAGATCATTAAGAGATGATTAATAAATTGATTTGTAATTAATCAATGATAGTAAGTAGGATTAAGATAATCCAAGTGATTAAAGAATAGTAATTAATTTAATTAAAGGTTAATTAAATTGATATGGAGTTAATCAATTCTGCTTTTGAATGATTGATTGATTGATATTGGGTGATTGGTTGATAGTGGATGATTTGGATATGATATCTTTGATATGTGATATGCTGCTTTGTGAGTTGAATGTTGATATGAATTATCTATCGTGATAATGTGATTTATCTATCTGTTTATATCATTTAGAATATAAGTTTAAATGTTTAAACCTTTAAACAACTTGGCCTTAAAAGATACGTTTTGGATTTCGATGAGACCGGGATCGGGTTTCCGTATACCGGTATTCCAGGTCTGGAGACCCGAATACCACATCGATCCAAATTTACGATAGGTCGTGAATCTCAAGTGAAGATGAAGATTCAGAGTGCAAGGGTTATTGTCGTTAACTCTGAGGGTGATTCCAAAACGAGTGTAACGAGATAATGCCTTCGGTTTCGTTCGAACCCGGAACGAACTTGTATGGATTAAATGCTTTCAGCACATCGTCAGGCGGACGATGAGCATTCTAAGTGATATGTTCTGATTAAAGGTAATCGTAACCTCAAGCCTCATCAACCGGGAATGGCTAAAACAGGGGAGGTGCAGCAAGGTTTCGTGGGTAGCACCCACTGAGAGCAAGATAGATCCCTGTCTAGAGGTCCCTTTCTTTTTATTCGGCTTAGTGTGTGGTTGGTCGCGCCAACTACGGGATTATCTTGTTCGGGATTATCCAGTAAGGGATGGTTCCGGCTTTGTGTTGCAGGGGAGCGGGCGTACTCCTCGGTACGGTGATCTAGGCCACGTACTGTGACGGGCGGTACCCCAGTAGCCCTGCCATTATATGGAATCCAAACTCCAATAAGTGCCGTACGTATTAGTTGTGCCCAACTATGTTGCAATGTAAGATGTAAGCATTTCAGCTATTTCTGTATTTTACTTGAAAACCCTAGACCCTATTATAATACAATCAGATTTCCTATCAAACGTTTTAGTTAGCGTAAGGTAAAAACTTACCCATGTTTATTTGTGGGGAGTCTTACGTGATACTTTTGTTTTCAAAAGTTTTCAAAGTTAAGCAATCTAACCGTTTACTCACACCAGACCCATGTCTGACCCAAGTGTTTATTTTTTGTTTTATTAAACTCTTGGGTACTCAAATTTTTACGAGTAGCCAAGGGATTCAGGTTTAGCTTTGACGAATTGTGGAGGAGCAATGGAGCAGGAGGCTTCAGCGTTGTAGATATATATAGTAGTTCCGCTGTGTCTGTATCTCTGTAGTGTATTGAGTTGTAATGTCTAGACAGATGTTTATAATTGTCTAGTAAGTGATGCATATACTGTGTAACTCTGTAAAGTGTTGTATACTATGTAATAGTTTATGTTATTAATATAATTTATTCGTTCCGCTGTGAGATCGTTGTTGTTGTTTCTTTCTTTCTTCTCTTCTTTTCTATTTTCTACCCCTTTCTTTCTTATTAGCGATACGACTTTCTATGGAGAGAAAGTCCTGGTCGTTACAGTGGTATCAGAGCATAGGTTGAGCGAATGCCTAAGCTTTTGGTTAAGTGAATATCAGAACACTAGGTTGAGTGAATACCTAGGCTCTGAAGTGATGTCTATCTTGAGAGCGCGTAATTGTTAGTTATATAAAAATGATTTTATATTGTGTTAATTGATCGGTTGAGTGGTATATGGATTCTGGTCAATACGAGTAGCTAACGTTATTGATAGGGATCTCTAAACACTTGAACCAGGCCAACGGACACAATATTGTTTTAAATAGGTAAATGAAATAATTTTACCCAGAAATAATTTCTATATAAAAAGTATCATTTTAAATATATATATATATATTTCTACCTATTTGTTGGGTTACCTGTTCGGGTTTTCCAATATAAGTTATAAAGGTAGATAAGGTGGTAGTGTGAGTAACACAACTACCAATGGTTAGAGTTTGAATGTTTGAGGTTGGAAGTGTATCTGTCGAGACTGTAGACCTAATACCGTCTCGAGTAAGTTTGGCAGTATGGTGTAAGGATGTCTTGGATAAAAAGATTCGGAGTCCATTATTGGAGTATAAGTTGGGTTGAGCTCGGGTGAGCAGATTTTCTAGGGTTTGGATCTGTCAGGAGTGCAGAAGTGAGTAATGGTAGCTTGGCAACTTCAGAAAGGAGCAGCTGTGTGATGAGACGCAGTATCTATGGATGTTCCCGAAGGAGATATTCTTTTTGGAGCAAGATTAAGAAGGTATTGGAGGAACAGTTGATGTCTACCGCAGGAAAGACTCGGCTGTATAGGAATTCTCTAGATATCGAGTAAGAGAGTTTTATCTATTTTGAAGTATGGGACTAAGGTCGATTAGTTGTTTCTTCAGACATGGTCTCATTGTCCTCTTAAGAAGAGTAAGTTATTGGCGCTTGGTTTGGAGTCTCGAATTTCTTGAGAGATTGTCTGTCCATCTCAAGGAGTCTTTTGTGAAGCTAGTTGATGGTTTTGGAGTTCGAAGAGCTTATGGATTAGAAGTTTTTGGTTAGCTGTGGTAGCAGTACAGCTCGAAGTGTTCGGTGTGCTGACGAGGAGGTCTTTGGCTTAGCAGTATCCTAGAGATAGAGTTTGGAAGCAGTAGTGTGGTCCGTTTCTCCGATGGTTCAGAAATCTTTGTGGTTCTTCTATCAACAGTCCGGGCAAATGGTGAAGTTTTCTTGAAGGGTTAACCTTGTTTGGGAAGCTTAAGGCTATTTTAATTGGTAAAGAGAAAATAGTTTCTTTGGAATCCGAACTAGGTAGGATCGCAAAAGTGACTTGCGATTTGTTTGGGAATTTATCTTGGGTAATCTTTTGTTTGAGATTGAGGTTTCTCATATGGAAATAGGAGATACTGAAGTAGTTAGCAATTTTTCTGGATATCTTCGAGGAGGTTGAAGTTTGTCTGCATTTGGAGTTTGAGTTCTGTATCGACTTGGTTTCAGAAGCGATACCGATGGTTATTCTGGTAATAGGATGGTTCTTAGAGAAAGAAGAGTTGGTGTAGCAGCTCAGGAATTTTTGGAAATGGATTGGTCAGATCTAGTTTTCAAGTTGGGATTTCAGCAGATTTTGGAAAGTTCATCTTGTTGATAGGATCTAGAGATCATTTTGTTCTTGGTTCAGATTTGTTCAAGAAGCATCAACGAAGGGTTAAGCTGACCAGGAAGAGATGAGGTACCCCAGGATCGTCTAATGAGTTATGCAGATATGAGACAGAGTTTGGAATTTGGAGTTGGAGATTGGAAATTTGTTTAAGTTTTCTCCGATTAAAGAGCTATAAGATTTAGTAAGTTTGGAAAGTTAGTTCCGAAGTATTTTGGATTTCTTGTATTCTCGAAAGGAGTAGTTCTTTTTCTACAGGAATGAATAGCCAGTTTGGAGATCTGGAATTCATTATATTTCACGTATCTCTGAGGGAGTACGTGTATGATTCATTGTTGATTGTAGAATATGCAGTTCAGATGGATTTGGAAGTTGAGCTGAACTTGAGTGTGGTCTGATGTTTTGTTCAGATTAGTGGATCTAGAGAAGAGAGGAGCTCTGGATCATAATGGTATTGTTAGTTTAGATTATGTAGAGCGAGTATCCCGGGGTTGTACTCAGGGAAACTCGAGATAGTGTTATGAAGTCTATCCTGATTTGTATCAGAATAGTTAGTTAGGTTTATTTGTTTGATTGCTTGCTTTGGTTGTTAGTAATTGGATGATAGGTATGCTTTGCTGTTTGAGATTGAAATATTTGCTGGATTATTAAATTATCTTTGTTTTAATTTCGGGGATGAAATTATTTTAAGGGGGGAGGAATGTGATATCCCGGGTTTTTGGGCAATATAAATTTAATAATCTTTATTAATAATTAAATTGGATTGATAATTATCCTATATAATTTTAATTTAAAATTGGTAATTTAATCTTTTAAAAGATAATAAATACTTAATCTGACAATATTGATAAGATTTGTTTGTTAAAGCTAATAAAATTTTATTCTATTTATAATATATATATTTGATATATATTGTGAATGGAAATATCTTTTATTTTAAATTAAAGTTGAATTTTCAAATTGTAATATATGTATATGTTATAATTTGGATTGTTTTGAATTTAATTTAATCTATTGATAATTTATATATGTATGAATTGTGATTTAAAGCTTTGTTTTAAAATTAATATTTTTCAAAGGTTAGTTTGGATTTAATTCAATTGTTTTCAAAATAAAAGATAATTGTTTATTTTAAAATATGATAGTTTAAATAAGATTTAATAAAAGATTTATTTTGTTTTCTTTCAAAAAGTACTTAATCTAAAATGGTTATAAATATATATATAGATTTAATTAGACTTTTCTTTTTAATATCACTTTAACTAAAATAGTTTGTAAACAAGTAAATAAAATTATATAAACCCATATTCACATAATTAATATAACATAAATACTTTTGTAAATAAGGTTTTAAGATATAAATACTTTTTCAAAGGGTAATTGGTTTTACAATATTTTCTCTAAAAATAGTTTATATATATACATATACTAAGATAAGTATTTATTAATTAGGAAGGTTAATTTAAAAACTTTATATTTACATTTAAATTAAATAAAATTTATATACAAACACTTAAGTAATATGTGTAAACATATTAACATGATTAAAGACACTTGTAAGCTAAATGAATTTACATGGACATTTGTCCAATTTATAAAATAAACAAGTGGCAACATTATCTTCATTTAAGAATTTATAGTTTATAAATAAATGTATGTTTAGAGAAATCTGATCTTCTATTTTCTCAGTTCAAATCTTTTTCTTCTAAAAACTTTTTCTCCTTTCTAAAAAAACTGAAATCAAAATCAAAAGAAATTAAACTATTCCAACCTGCAACTAAAATGAAGTTCAACTACAATTCAAGTAGCAGTTTCAAATTCAACTAAATAATCAAGCAAAAGCAGTTTCATCATCAAAGAATTCGCGAATTGAATGCAAAGCTCCAGATCAAATTCAATCTGCAGTTCATAAATGAGTGCCTCTGTTCTCTGTTTTATAACCTGAGAATCTTTTGGAAGAAAGGTTTCAGCTTGTTTCAATTTTCAACTAAGATTCAAGTTGCAATTCAACATTAAACAAGCATGCAAAGGATTTCAACAACAAACAAAATCAAATACAAAATTCCAGAAATTCAAAAGCATTTGCCAGAAAAGAAAATTAAAACCTGGGAAATACAGTTCTCTGTTCTTTATAACAGGTGAGTAAATTTCTTTTAAAAACAGTTTTAAATATGTTATTATACTTGGATGCATGTGATGAAATCTTGTAGTAATATAGTAGATAATGTTGCATGAATGTATGGATGTGAATGCATGTATATATATATATATATGAAATATCTGTGATATGCCTGTATATACTTCTCTGTTTAATGGCAGACCCAAGATTATCACACAAAAATTTCATATCTTCCCATCTAATCGAATTCAAGCTAATATTTTTAAAGAAGATATGTTTGTATCATTATAATATCATTTTTAAAAATATTTTTGAGTAGAATAAATAAACAGGATGGCTGGAAAGTAGGAATGTCAGTAAGGATGAATTCAAGTCGAAAATCAATGTTTATAATTTCATGATTTGATTTCACAATCGGATTCGAATTAGAAAATAATGAATTTTGATATTGGTTTCATAATTTTTAAGTTAACAATTATTGAAAAGTTTTGAGTTGAACGGGAAATTGTTTTCTGCCGATTTCTGGCAATCGGAGTGGTAATGTTGGTCGAGTTTTGGCATGGAGGTGGCCGATGTGTCGATGATCTCTGGAAAATGGTGAGATAATTTTTAGATGGTCGGAGTGGTGGGTCGGTGGCGATTTAGGGTTTAAACTCGTTTTTCTGTTGAATTGGTTCTCGAAAGAACTGCAGCGTCGTCAGGGCGATTCAGGCGATCGGTCTAGGGGGAAAGAGTTCGTGGGTTGTCGGAGCAGCTTCGGCCAGAACTGCGTGGACTCTGGTGGTCTGAAGCGGCGAGACGAAGGAAATTTGGTGATCCAGTTTTGATGACGATTTGGGTTCGAGTGTTTCGATATGCTAGAATTTGATTTCCGGTGAGCTTTGATGATCTGAGGGGTCGAGGTGTTAGGGTCGGTCGTCGATGACCTGTTGACGTCGATAGGGTTGGACGGAGCAGCGGTGAACCCGCGTGCACGTGCACGTGCACGTTTGGGATATCTGGGATTTGAGGGCTTTGGAAGAAGAAGGCGACTCGGGATAGCTCTCGCGTTTTAGGTTAGGCGACTCGAAGCAGAGGACGTGCGTGAGTTTCCTCGCGAGTGACTCGAGAAAGAAGCGTGTTTGGCTCGGGTAATTTGAGTATACCAGGTTATTAAAGAATGTACTCAAGCTTTTCAAATGTTTCAAAGTTTAAAAGCAAAGTAAAAACAAGTTTTCAAATTAAAGTTATTTTCAAAGAAATTATAAAGAAATGTTTTAAAATAAATTTCAAGTTTATTTTGAATGGATAAGTTTATAGGATGTAATAATTAAGATTTCAAAGGTAAATATCTGTTTAATTTATTAAACATGTTTTAACAGGGTTTTTAAAAAGATTTTAAATATTAAAAAAATTTAATGTTAAATTGTTTGTTTCTTAAGTAAAATTTTATATTTCAAATATATAATTGATTTCTAAATTTGTTTTATTTAAGTTAATAATTGGAATAAGTAATTAAAATAAAATAAAGAGTTTATTCTTAATTAGTTAAGTTATTAATTTTAGATTAATTAATTAGTCTAATTAATTAAGATAATAAATTATGGTTAATTAAGTGTAAATACTTAGTAAAGTAATTAATGGATAATTACTAATATAAATAAGAAAAGAAAAATTATTATGAAAGTAATTAGTAATTTAGGGAAGTTAATTTAAAGGAAGTAATTAAGAGTTAATCACTTGATGTTATTAATTAAAGGGTAATTAATAAAAATCGAATTGAAGTTAATTAATTAAAGAGTAATTAATTAATTAAAGTATTATGGTTAATTAAAAATGTGATTAATTACTAGTTGAGATAATTAATTAAAAGAGAATAATTAATTAAGGTAAGTAATTACAAGATGGTTAATTACTGTTTATAATTTAATTAAGGTTAATTAATGAATGTAGTTAATTAAAGATTAATTATTTAATTAATTAAAAGGTTAATTAATTAATGAATTATTTAGAGGATTAATAAAATTAATTATAGTTAATTAATTCATGAAGGTTCATTAATTATTGTAATTAATGATAGTAATTAAGGGTTAATTACTGTAAATGGTTAAGGATAATTAATTTGTGAAATTAATTAAAGGTTAATTACTTGAATGTAATTAAAGATAATTAATCAAGGAAGATTAATTAAGGAAGATCATTAAGAGATGATTAATAAATTGATTTGTAATTAATCAATGATAGTAAGTAGGATTAAGATAATCCAAGTGATTAAAGAATAGTAATTAATTTAATTAAAGGTTAATTAAATTGATATGGAGTTAATCAATTCTGCTTTTGAATGATTGATTGATTGATATTGGGTGATTGGTTGATAGTGGATGATTTGGATATGATATCTTTGATATGTGATATGCTGCTTTGTGAGTTGAATGTTGATATGAATTATCTATCGTGATAATGTGATTTATCTATCTGTTTATATCATTTAGAATATAAGTTTAAATGTTTAAACCTTTAAACAACTTGGCCTTAAAAGATACGTTTTGGATTTCGATGAGACCGGGATCGGGTTTCCGTATACCGGTATTCCAGGTCTGGAGACCCGAATACCACATCGATCCAAATTTACGATAGGTCGTGAATCTCAAGTGAAGATGAAGATTCAGAGTGCAAGGGTTATTGTCGTTAACTCTGAGGGTGATTCCAAAACGAGTGTAACGAGATAATGCCTTCGGTTTCGTTCGAACCCGGAACGAACTTGTATGGATTAAATGCTTTCAACACATCGTCAGGCGGACGATGAGCATTCTAAGTGATATGTTCTGATTAAAGGTAATCGTAACCTCAAGCCTCATCAACCGGGAATGGCTAAAACAGGGGAGGTGCAGCAAGGTTTCGTGGGTAGCACCCACTGAGAGCAAGATAGATCCCTGTCTAGAGGTCCCTTTCTTTTTATTCGGCTTAGTGTGTGGTTGGTCGCGCCAACTACGGGATTATCTTGTTCGGGATTATCCAGTAAGGGATGGTTCCGGCTTTGTGTTGCAGGGGAGCGGGCGTACTCCTCGGTACGGTGATCTAGGCCACGTACTGTGACGGGCGGTACCCCAGTAGCCCTGCCATTATATGGAATCCAAACTCCAATAAGTGCCGTACGTATTAGTTGTGCCCAACTATGTTGGAATGTAAGATGTAAGCATTTCAGCTATTTCTGTATTTTACTTGAAAACCCTAGACCCTATTATAATACAATCAGATTTCCTATCAAACGTTTTAGTTAGCGTAAGGTAAAAACTTACCCATGTTTATTTGTGGGGAGTCTTACGTGATACTTTTGTTTTCAAAAGTTTTCAAAGTTAAGCAATCTAACCGTTTACTCACACCAGACCCATGTCTGACCCAAGTGTTTATTTTTTGTTTTATTAAACTCTTGGGTACTCAAATTTTTACGAGTAGCCAAGGGATTCAGGTTTAGCTTTGACGAATTGTGGAGGAGCAATGGAGCAGGAGGCTTCAGCGTTGTAGATATATATAGTAGTTCTGCTGTGTCTGTATCTCTGTAGTGTATTGAGTTGTAATGTCTAGATAGATGTTTATAACTGTCTAGTAAGTGATGCATATACTGTGTAACTCTGTAAAGTGTTGTATACTATGTAATAGTTTATGTTATTAATATAATTTATTCGTTCCGCTGTGAGATCGTTGTTGTTGTTTCTTTCTTTCTTCTCTTCTTTTCTATTTTCTACCCCTTTCTTTCTTATTAGCGATACGACTTTCTATGGAGAGAAAGTCCTGGTCGTTACAGTTCCCCTAAAAACGCGTAATACTAAAGTCACCACCCATAATCAAAGGTCCATGAGCAAATGATCTAATTCAAGATATTCACTCCATAGAACTCGACGACCAGTTTTTGAGTTTGGTCCATAAATGTTAGATGTATTTAATAAAGAGTTATCTTTAAGGTTAATGAGAATAATATGAAGAGAGCGTTGCTTAGAAATAGTTTGAAGAAGTTTAAAAGAATTATCATGCCACCCTATAAGCAAACCCCTAGAAGCTCCAATTGAAGGTAAACATGCCCAATGTCTAAAATGATAACCACCTAATTTTGAATAAAAACAAAGATTGGGATAATCTATTTTCATTTCCTATAAAAGGGCGATATCAATAAATTAATCTTTAAAAATGCTCTAGTTTTATTACATTTGTTTAAATCATGTAGTCCCATAATAATCCAGCTAATAATCCTCATAATCTAGATGATCTAACCCTCTCTATTTCCCTACTCCAAATGAAAGCAGTATCTAATTCATCATTAAAAAAACAAAAGCAGTATCCCTAGCTAACTGACATAACTCACTAGTGGATAAACTACCTAGAACATAGGAAGAATAAATACTATCTAAAGCAGAAGCCATACCTAAGCCTGAATTCATAGTGCCACTCATAGCACTCGAATTAGGTGACTCACCCATAACTGAAGAATGATTGCTACGGATCCTGGCACTACGACAAACAATACCACTGACAGCAACTGATTTCCTATGCATACCTCTCTTTGTCGATGAAGATAAAAATGAAGCTTTGTTGTCAATGTTGCATTCACTACCAATTACTGTAGAAATTCTTGGTGCGCATTGTAATACATCCTCCACTGCATTATCACCCTCTGAGATATCAATGCCACCCCCAAAATTAAGAGCATGGACACCAGAATTTGTAATTTTTTTGTTTCTTTGTACTCATTAATCACAGGAACATCAGAATATACAGCATTGCCTACCACTGCATTCATGAAGTCATTATCCACGAGTAGATTATCGGAATTCACTCCTACATCAGCCTGAATCTCCACTACACTAGAATTAGATAGTGTAAAAAAAATTTGTTAACAAAAATGGTGACAGTACTTTTATCGTTCTAGCATCCATCTTCTTCAATCTCACGTTCTCTTTCTTCTAAATTTCCCAATTCATGTTCTTTTATCGATCGTGATACTTTATCTAAACATACCTATGCTCTAGTGGTTAAGGAATTTAAGAATCTTCTCCACGGTCTTTCTTCCAGAAACCTAAATCCAAGAATTGGGTAGACTCCAAAAGTGGGAAAATAATATGTTTTCATTATGGAGGCTTTTCTCATTTGGCGAAAGATTATCATGACCCTGTGAGATGTTTTGGGAGAAGCTTCTTGGGTCATAAAAAGTTCGAATGTTAGAAGAAATTAAATCCTATTTCTAATAGGCATAAAAATCTATCTATCTTTTATTATGGATTACTTTTTATTTTGAAATATATGAAACTTAAGAGAATATTGTTAGATCATCTATGGATTCAGAGGCAAGAAGGGATTGATTTCTTGAAGGAATTGTTCAAGCATTTTGAAGTGATCAATGCGGTTAATATTGGTAAAAATTGTAGAATGAAATTTGGAGAACCTGAAGATTGTTTTGGAAAATCTGCTTCTTCTTTGGATGATGATGATTCCGCTGTTGATATGTTGCCAGTTTATAATGAAAATAATAGAGATACGAACATTTTTAATTGTGCTACTAAAGCTTCAGATATCTCTGTCTCTGTTGCAGTTCAAAAGGAGGAGTTTATGTAGAATACAATAGCCTACGATTATTGTTTGATGATAATAAACATATATATATATATATATATTCGTTTAAATGTATTTGATATTGTATTATTTTATTTTTCACATAATTAAATAAATATTTGTTGAATAAAATAAATAACTTAGAATTCATATTCAAACAAATATTTTATTACAAATTCACATAGTACAAATTTGAGCTCTCAATACATATACACATTTTTCAGTTACATTACAATTTCGATTACATCACAAATTTCAATTTACAATTTTGACCTCACTACATATATTCACTCACACTCGTATTTTATCTTCAACTTTGTTCCATCCCGTATCCAGCATTTGAATTATCTACAAAATAAATACTGACGCAGTAAAATTGAAAAAGAAATATTTTACAGTGTACAATAAAAGTGTGTGTTTGAAAATATCATTTGCCTCAGTTATTTGGGTTGTTTGTCATCATTTTCGTTTTAATTCATCATACACGAACAACTTGTGACATGCATAGTGTACCACTGTATATGCCACAAGGCCGTGCACACTGATATACACTTGCTTGTAAAAATCGCAGGAACAGGTGAGCACAAGGTCAAACCCGAGCCGAGGCTGGATTCAACTCAAGTGCATATAAGTCTTGATCAAATCAATGTAACCATACTCAAGTTTAATGGTTAAACAAACATGATCTCCAATGAAACCAAATTCAAGTGGCCGCAACAACCCACACATGTACACATGAAATGACTCAACCAAATCAGACCTTCCAGTCACAATACAACATGCATTCAGGCACAAGAGAGGAGTGTACACAAATACAAACATTCAGGGATGAACTAGATCATTAAAGAACCATGACTACTCTGCATAATTCAAAGGCAAACACAAGGACTACAACAGCACATATATACACACATACATATATATGTATGTACATATATGGTGATAAACAAGTTCAATACCATGTACAAAGCAATTGGATGCAAATTGAAATTCAAAATTGAACTAGACCAGTCTACATCCACACATTCAAATTTCAACATGAACATGAATACAAGGCATTTCAGGGATGACTACAAGACATGTTCAAAAGTGCAGACCAATATTTAACACAAAGCAACATGATGGATATGTAGCTCAACCAGACTACAAATGAGCTCATGAAAACAAGTCAATGGAGCCAAGGCACTATAACTCAGAGAAATGAGACCAGTACAACAAAATAACACAAGTGACCAGAGAATAAAAGTGTGAAAACATGAACCCACACATGTACAGGTGACTCGAAAAAACTACAGCTATCACTCGAACACACCAGACAAACATGCTTACATGAATAAGAGGATCAGACCCCAACCACAAATGTATTACAGAGGAGACCAGATCCAAGTGCATCAAATCAGAACAAAACATGCTCATAAGTTTTAGAACCAGTGCAGACTCAAATAAACAAGACTACACTTTACATGCAAACAAATGTATACATGACTTGACTACAACAACAAAGTGAACCAGAGGTGAATACAACATGAATTGATACAACTACACACAACAAACATCATGAAAGGAGTCGTACCAATGACAGATCAAAATCAATGATCAAGTACTTGAAGCAAACAATGCAATCAGACTTAAATAAGACCAGACTCAAGAGGAACCACATAGCAATAAGCTCACATGGATAGGCACAACAATTATACATAATATACATACATATATGTATGTGTATACATGTTTATATGTGTAGAGTTATTAACGGTAGCAATGTGAATATAGTCGCAGAGAAAATCAAGTCACGGTTCAAAGAGATATATATATGTAGAAATTTGAATATATGAATACATCAGAAGAATCATATGTATCAAAATAGAACAGGTCAAAGCCAGCAAGAATGGAACAAGGGTAACAAGTTTGAATAGAATAAGTTGAAGTCAATTTTCATCTTAAAGTCAACAAATTCAAATGCCAAAATCAATGGAGCAAAAGAAGGAACCGACTACAAAAGTATTCAACTGATAATATTATGATCAAGTCAGAATTCATCTCGGTCATTAAATCCAAAATAAACGCCGAAGCATAGAAACGTGAAACATTCAAATGAAAAATATACGACCTAAAATTTAGGGCTTTAATCCCTATAAAATCCAGTTACATCATCGGCATAAAATGGCAGTCAAGTTCAAGCATCATCAAACAGAGAAATCAAATTAAAAATCACATACCAGTATAATTTGAACTCGATCCAATTGAAGCCACTAAGAGCAAATCAAAGCCAGGAGCGATTGACAAAGTAATTTAACTAAGAATCATCATCTCAATCGATCGATATCACAAGAGGCGGCTTAAATTACAAAACCCTAACTGTGAAAGAGGAACGAAGAAGAACGGCCGAAGTTTTGCACAGAAGAAAAAATAAATAAAGGGGAATGCTTTTCTTTTATTTACAAATTGGACCGGTCATTTATTTGTTATTTGGGCTTTAATTTTATAAACTAGGGTTTTGTATTTGTTTTATTTATTTTGTAATTTTCCTTTTTAAAAATTAACTCTCTAGTCGTGTGACTAGGTTACGAACTACGGTGGTGTAGTTCGAGAATTCGCAACCCAGGGGCTGAGTTGTTGCAGGGTTTTAAGTGTAGAGTTAGGTTAGTTATTAGCGGGTGTCGCAAGTTTACGTATGTAAGCATCTGACTACTTAATTTCTAGTAGAAATCTTGGGGGCAGTACGTAGGCAGGGTGCCGAAGCTGGGTAAATTTGTGTGTAATCTCTTCTGCATTATCTTTCTGTTTTTTATCTGTGATTGATTTTTATTTCTGCATTAATTTTTATTATTATTAGTATCACCCTATTCACCCCCCCCTCTAGGGTGAAAACGATCCTACAAGTGGTATGAGAGCTAGGAACAAAAACCTTTTTTGTTTTAAAATTTTGATTTTTTAAATGGCTTCTTCTAATAATGCTTTTGTTGAGGGTCAATCCATAGACGTTAGACCACCCATGTTTAATGGTGAATATGCTTATTGGAAAAATAGAATGAAATTTTTTCTGAAACCATAGGTGCGTGGAATGTTGTTGAAACGGGATATAAGACGCCAACAATAGTGGTATATAATCAGGAAGTAGAAAAACCTATGGATCAATGGACAGATCTTGAAATAAACTGCAAAAAGCTAATGCTAAAGCTATGAATTATATTATCTGATCATTAGATCAAATTGAATTTAATCGTGTCTCACATTGTCTAACTACGTAGGAAATTTAGCACACACTTGAAGTGACTCACAAAGGAACCTCCCAAATCAAAGAATCTCGCCTTGTCATGCTCAGTAGCGAATACGAAAACTTCACAATGGCAAAGGATGAAAGTGTCAAAGAAATGTATGGACGACTTTCCAATCTCGTATACAAATCAAAATCCCTAGGAAGACCATACACGGAGCTGGAAATAGTTCGAAAAATTCTCAGAATTCTTCCACGAAATTTCGATGCAAAAGTGACTGCCATTCGAGAATCAAAAGATTTGAAACAAATCAAAGGTGAAGAACTCATCGGAAATCTCACTACTTATGAGATAGAAATAAAATTCAAGGAAGAACTTGAAGGAGGTGATACGCGAAAGAAATCAATAGCTCTCAAAGAAACAACGAAAAGTGATGATGACGACGATGATGATGGAGCAGTTGAATTGGCACAGATAATAAACCGAAAAGGAGAAGTTTTGCAGCCACTTGGAATAAACGTGATGATGATAATAAAAGCACTAGCAGTGAGAGTGAAAAAACAGATCTATGTCTTCGAGGTGATACAACTGACAGCGATGATGATGAGCCAAGCAAGGCATCAAAACTGACTCACTCACAATTACTTATATATTTTCACGAAGTAAATAGCTGTTTTGAAAGACTTAGGGAGAAGTACGCTAAACTTGAATCACAAAAAGATAGTTCGATAGAACTAAATAAGTAACTTGATCAATTGGTTATTGAAATAAGAGCCCTAAGTGTGTGTCCATCATTCGAAGAAGAAATTAAAAAATCAGAAATTAAAATTAAAATCACTTGAAAATGAAATTATGATTTTGAAAGAAAGTGAAAACACTAGGAGAGAAAATTCTATTAAAAATGCACCTTGTTATTGAATAAAAATGAATCACTCAAAACACAAATTCAACAATTGTCTACAACTTTAGGGAAATTCTCCAAAGGAGAAAAATCACTAAATATGTTATCAGGGAAAAAAACTGTTAATCCTATTAGACAAGGACTTGGATATACTCAATCTAAACGTGTTAAAAGCGAAATTAATCAAGTCAATTCCAAGTGCACGATTTGTGGAAAAATTAGACACAATCACAATAATTGCTGGTATAGACCCAAATACGTGAAAATCATACCAATTTGTGTTCCTAAAGGCACAAATGTTAAATCCCTTAAAATCAAACAAATCTGGGTGCAGAAAGGAACAAATATAGATTATCTTGGGTCTACACAAACATATTTTTCAAAATCTTTTGTCAGTAACAATCATGGACCTATAAAAACAAACAGGTCACAAAAATCTTTCCTCGTGTAAGTGTGGTGGCAGGCTAAGGAACAACAAGAGCGGTACCCGGATTCTGGCTGTTCCAAGCACACAATGGGAGACAAATCAAAGTTCCTTAGCCCAGTACAAAGGTGGCAGAGTCACAATGGGTAACAATGAAAAATCATCGTTAAAGGTAAAAATGAGTAACAGTATATTTATCTTGAACGATATATTAATATGTTGCAAATCTGCACCATAATCTGATTTAAATCAGCCAATTATGTGATAAGGAAATGAATGTTGATTTTGATTCTGAATTATGCAAAAATGTTGACCAATCATCTTTTCATCCTTGAACTAATTCATATAGATTCGTTTGGACTAACGATATTGAAAGTTTAGGTAGTAAGAGATAGTGTCTTATGTTGGTTGATGATTACTCTAGGTACACATGGATATATTTGTTTATCTTACTGCCTCTAGATCTGACACTATGTTCACTAGTTGTTTATGTACACGTTTTCAATCAAATCCTTAAGGAAGCACATTTTAAAAGCTGTAAAATGATTATAAGGTATTTGTTGCACACTTCACAATTTGGTCTATGATATCTATCTAATGATAACTTTGAATCAAAGGGGAATTCATATGTAGATTACACTGGTAACCTAGTTGATAGAAAAATTACTGGTAGAATGTGATTTGTTGAGACATTCATTAGTTGCATCACATTTTCAAAGAAAATATCTGCATATTTTTCATTTCAACTGATTTTCAATTAGCAGACATTTTTTTATAACCCCTTCTAGAAAATAGTTTTTGTTGACTTTGTTTCAGATTAGACATTTTAGAAATTTGATTTTATATTTATTTTTGGATTTGATCTTAAATGACTACATTAACTAATCTGACTCCCTATTGATTATCGAAAAGATAAATAGTGATTGAAAAAGTGACGAATGTCGATATTAATCATATATTATGACTTGAAATGGTATATTTAGTAAATTTCTTTAAAAATTTAAAGAAGATTTATAATAACTTTTGTTGGTAAAAATTTCATGACCATCTCTATTTCTATTTTATTTCTAACGACCATCACTCATCAAAATCCAATATGGTATGTCAAAATGTGGTATTTTAAACAGGGAATTATTCATTTTTTTAATAAGCAATAAAATTATCCAAAGTATTCACTCTCATTTAAAAGTCCTTACGGTTATGCATGGGTGAATTACTTGGAATCTTTGATTATTTACTTTCATGCTCATTTAAAAGTCCTTACGGTTATGCATGTATGGAACACATATCAAAATTGATTATTAAATAGACGAGTTGATTCTAATCCCATTTAAAAGTCCTCACGGTTATGCGTGGTTAGAAGATACTTGAAATTCATCTTTTTAAAAAGAAATTGGGAATACTATTAATCTCGTTTAAAAGTCCTAGCGGTTATGCATGGTTAGTAAGTATTCAAATTCCTGTCATAAATATACCACAAATGGACACAACTATATGGTTTTATATGCCGACATCACCCCTATCACTCTAAAATGGAATATGCGCCTAACAGAGTATTTATGATTTTTGTTTGATTTTTTATTGAAATTTAATATTTATACTCGATTAGGTATAAATGTTGTATTAATGTCTATCACTTTATCTCTATTTTTCTAACACTATTACTCTTTTGCTGATAACAAAAGGAGGAGAGAGAAGTTGAGATTTTGGTAAATAAGTCAAGTCATATTTTTTTTATTTGCATATTCCCATCTAGGTTCATTTGCATATTTATTTATTTATTTTCATGCATATGTAAAGGGGGAGCATTCAAATAGGGGGAGCAAATGGAATTCATCAAAACCAAATACATTTAATAGAGTCAAATTCTTAATATATGTTTGTTATCATCAAAAGGGAGAGATTGTAGAATACAATGGCCTATGATTTTTGTTTGATGATAATAAACATATATATATATATATATATATTTGTTTAAATGTATTTGATATTGTCATATTTTATTTTTCACATAATTAAATAAATATTTGTTGAATAAAATAAATAACTCAAAATTCAAATTCAAACAAATATTTTATTATAAATTCAAATAGTACAAATTTGAGCTCTCACTACATATATACATTTTTCAATTACATTACAATTTCGATTACCTCACAAATTTCAATTTACAATTTTGATCTCACTACATATATTCACTCACACTCGTATTTTATCTTTAACTTTGTTCCAACCTGTATCCAGCATCTGAATTATCTGCAAAATAAACACTGACGTAGTAAAATTGAAAAAGAAATATTTTGCAGTGTACAATAAAAGTGCGTGTTTGAAAATTTCATTTGCCTCAGTTATTTGGGTTGTTCGTCATCATTTTCATTTGAATTCATCATACACGAACAACTTGTGACATGCGCAGTGTACCACTGTACATACCACAAGGCCGTGCACACTGATATACACTTGCTTGTTAAAATCACAGGGACAGGTGAGCACAAGGTCAATCCCGAGCCGAGGCTGGATTCAACTCAAGTGCATATGAGTCTCGATCAAATCAACATAACCATACTCAAGTTCAATGGTTCGACAAACATGATCTCCAATGAAACCAGATTCAAGTGGCCACAACAACCCACAAATGTACACATGAAATGACTCAACCAAATCAAACCTTCCAGTTACAATACAACATGCATTCAGGCACAAGAGAGAAGTGTATACAAAAAAAACATTCAGGGATGAACCAGATCATTAAAGAACCATGACTACTCTGCATAATTCAAAGGCAAACACAAGGACTGCAACAACACATATATACACACATACATATGTATGTACATATATGATGATAAACAAGTTCAATACCATGTACAAAGCAACTAGATGCAAACTGAAATTCAAAATTGAACCAGACCAGTCTACATCTAGACATTCAAATTTCAACATGAACATGAATACAAGGCATTTTTTGGATGACTACAAGACATGTTCAAAAGTGCAGACCATAATTAAACACAAAGCAACATAATGGATGTGTAGCTCAACCAGACTACAAATGAGCTCATGAAAACAAGTCAATGGAGCCAAGGAACTATAACTCAGAGCAATGAGACCAGTACAACCAGAATAACACAAGTGACCAGAGAATAAAAGTGTGAAGACATGAACCCACACATGCACAGGTGACTCGAAGAAACTACAGCTATCACTCGAACACACCAGACAAACATGCTTACATGAACAAGAGGATCAAACCCCAACCACAAATGCATTGCAGAGGAGACCAGAACCAAGTGCATCAAATCAGAACAACAACATGCTCACAAGTTTTAGAACCAGTGCAGACTCAAATAAACAAGGCTACACTTTACATGCAAACAAATGTATACATGACTTGACTACAACAACAAAGTGAACCAGAGGTGAATTCAACATGAATAGATACAAGTACACATAATAAATAGCATGAAAGGAGTCATACCAATGACAGATCAAAATCAATGATCAAGTACTTGAAGCAAACAATGCAATCAGACTTAAATAAGACCAGACTCAAGAGGAACCACACAACAACAAGCTTACATGGATAGGCACAACAATTATACATATATATACATACATATATATATATATATGTATATACATGTTTATATGTGTAGAGTTATTAACGGTAGCAATGTGAATATAGTCGTAGAGAAAATGAAGTCACGGTTCAAAGAGAAATATATATGCAGAAATTTGAATATATGAATACATCAGAAGAATCATATGTATCAAAATAGAACAGGTCAAAGCCAGCAAGAATGAAACAAGGGTAACAAGTTCGAATTGAACAAGTCGAACTCAATTTTCATCTCAAAGTCAGCAAATTCAAATGCCGAAATCAATGGAGCAAAAGAAGGAACTGACTACAAAAGTATTCAACTGACAATATTATAATCAAGTCAGAATTCATCTTAGTCATTAAATCCAAAATCAATGCCGAAGCTTAGAAACGTGAAACATTCAAATGAAAAATATATGAACTAAAAGTTAGGGCTTTAATCCCTATAAAACCCAGTTACATCATCGGCATAAAATGGCAGTCGAGTTCAAGCATCATCAAACAAAGAAATCAAAGTAAAAAATCACATACCGGTATAATTCGAACTCGATCCAATTGAAGCCACCGAGAGCAAATCAAAGCCATGATCGATTGACAAAGCAATTCAACTAAGAATCATCATCTCAATCGATCGATATCACAAGACGCGGCTTAAATTACAAAACCCTAACTATGAAAGAGGAACGAAGAAGAACGGTCGAAGTTTTGCACAGAAGAAAAAATAAATAAAGGGGAACGCTTTTCTTTTATTTACAAATTGGGCCGGCCATCTATTTGTTATTTGGGCTTTAATTTCATAAAATAGGGTTTTGAATTTGTTTTATTTATTTTGTAATTTTCCTTTTTTAAAATTAACTCTCTAGTCATGTGACTAGGTTACGGACTACGGTGGTGTAGTTCGAGAATTCGCAACTTAGGGGCTGAGTTATGGCAGGGTTTTGAGCGTAGAGTTAGGTTAGTCATTAGCGGGTGTCGTAAGTTTACGTGTGTAAGCGTCTGACTACTTAATTTCTAGTAGAAACCTTGGGGGTAGCACGTCGGCAGGGTTTTGTCGAAGCTGGGTAAATTTGTGTGTGATATCTTCAGCATTATCTTTCTGTTTTATTATCTGTGATTGATTTTTATTTCTGCATTAATTTTTATTATTATTAGTATCACCCTATTCACCCTCCTCTAGGGTGAAAATGATCCTACAGTTTAATATCTTTGATCCATTGCAATTAGACCCTGCTGTTTTGCATTGTAGATTGGGTTCTTATTCACCGAAAACCATTGATAATGCAGCCTATTCTAAGGGGGATTCTGATTCTGTAGTTCATTTGCGTGAGTTAAACAAAGATTTTATTAATGTTCATAGCAAAAAATCCAGAGCAAAATCTTGTGATGTTGTGAGTTTTGAGTTAGTCACTGCTAACCGCTTTGATTGTCTTAAGTCATTGTAGGGTTTAGGAAAGAATAATGATTTGTTCGAAGGAGAAGTTGTGA
Organism: Allium fistulosum; assembly: GCA_030737815.1. NCBI lineage: Eukaryota > Viridiplantae > Streptophyta > Magnoliopsida > Asparagales > Amaryllidaceae > Allium > Allium fistulosum. The sequence continues at coordinate 445,113,719 of CM060901.1, read as the reverse complement.
ATTCTTAGTGTAATGATGCTAGTATTGTTGATCCTTCAAATGTTGAATCTTTGGTATATAAGAATAGACTTGAGAATCGAGTTTTTGAGTGCAAGGTTAATACCGACAGTCTGATTGAGGATTTTGATGGTAGATATGTTAACAAGGGGACTGACTGTATTTATAAGTTATGTTTTGATTTTGATGTAAAAAGGGAATCCATAAGATAAATGCATGTATCATACACACATGTTTGTGTAAGTGCAAATGTAACAGTCACAGTGTACATGATTTGTCTTGTCCGTGTATAAGTGCTGGGATTTACACTGTAATAGACAAGTTAGCCCCTCTTTATATATAAGTGTTATCCAATATGTCTATTTGTATATGTGTGTGTGTGTGTGTCTATATATACATATACATGTGTGTATATGTATGTATGTTTGTATGTGTATTTGAATATGAAACATAGTGGTATTTATAAATGATATAAGTTTTCACATTTATTTACATATATACATACTTATATAATTATGATATAAAATATCAAAATTTCTAACCATCGATATAATACTTGTAAATTAGATTACAATTTTAATTTTAAGATTCCAACTCCAAATAACGCAATTATTGAATAAGTAATAATTGGCAACAAATGACTATTCATATTCTAAATACTTATGACCATAAAAAAAGTTTTAAAATACATATTAAATACACTTTGAATACACATTAAATACACTTTAAATGCACTTTAAATACACTTTTAATGCATTTTAAAATTACATAAAATAACTTTATAACTAAACAGATGTTTATATATAAGTATATGAATATAAAGAAAAATGTGTGTGTACATACAATCACATATATGGTTACAAAACATCTTAACAAAATTTTCATTACAAAAAACAAATTAGCCAAACTTTCCTTGTTTTTATTTTAAATCACATAATTAGTACCTAATAAAATATGTATCTGAATCTAATTGACATATGTAGATACAAACAATTAAACATATATAAACATATATGAATAAATTTAATAACTACATACTAAAATTGCAATTTTCTATGTTATAAAATAAAACATATGAACAAATTCAGTTGATTAGTGTGAAGGTATGATTATACAATTACATATGAAATGTTTGTACAGATTAAAGTTAACCTAATAAAACTTATTTTCAACTATTATCAAAATTAAAATTAGAAGGAAAAATACAATTATGATTTCATCAACAAAATTATATCTCTACACATATATAACATAATTTTATTCAAAAATATACACATACATATATTCATATTTTTCATCTCATGTCAACAATATATATGTATAGGGAATCGTGATAGTGGATAGATTAGTTAAATAAAAGCATGTAATAATCAGTTACAATTGTTTATAAGAATTTGTAAATCAAGATGGTACCTTACTGTTGCCTAAGAGATACCTTGGATTTTGAATTTATAATACTCCACTTGAATTATGGATAAATACTTCCGAAAGGTGCAACCCCTTTGAGAAAGCTACACACCATTTCCTTTTTCCTTTTTTATTAAATTTGTGTTGTGTTTTGCTAGAATTTTGAGAGAGAGGAGGAATTTTTTGCCATGGTAGAAAGGGGGAGTGGTGGCTGAAACCTTATAATAGAATTATAATGAAAAGAAAACCGAGGGGTGTTTAAATAGCATAGGAATGAAGGGGGTTAAAGATGGTCAAATGTCTTTCATTTCCTTAGCCATTTACACACCTTTTGGAATCAAATTCCAAGCATTTTTCCTCTTTTCATGGCTAGCCACACATGCCCTCCTAATGGGCCTCAATTCACTTCAAGCTAGATCAGATATTTTACATTTAAATCAAATCAAAATATACATCGATATCGTATATTGATAAAATGTGTATATAACTTTTATATACACACTATTTTTAATATTGATCAATGCATTTTAATAAAGTAAAATAAATTATGTTTATGCCAAAAGTTGGCACAAACATCCAAAGATTTATAGAAGAGGATAAAATGAAGAAATTAAATGGAAAATGAGAGAAAACAACACACAACAATTATACTGATTTGGCTAAACACTGGCCTACGTCCACTTGAACTTTGTTTATGATTCTGCAAAGTTTTTATAAATACGATAGTATGGATCAGTAGTCTATGGATCAGTATTAACCTATGTGATTACAACAGAAGTATAACAATTCAGAATGTAAACAAAGAAGATCCCTAAAATAATGCCTATCACCCTCTATTTATAGCTGAAGGTTGACAGATTTCTCCTCACCACGTTCTTCCCCATGTCTAGAAGGAGTTGCTTTGAAGCGATCATGGCAGAATCAACAAGGTTCAAGGATTGATATTGAACCATGCCCCATGGATCCATACCGATCCATAAAATGGGTTGTAAATTTTCTTTGGTTTGCCGATGTTGCTTAGTTGGCTAGCATCTTCAAATGCAACGCTTGGTTACATCGATATAGGCTCGAACTTGAGTGAAAATCTGATTCGATGGGTAAGAATCTAGTTGCTTTGAAAGCTAGTTTATCCCTCAACCATTTGGGATGTAGATAGCTAGCTAACCCACTTATATGGTGTGTGCTGACTGATAATCCCTCAAATTTTACGCAACATGAATTATTTGTGAATTGGAGCTAACATTAGGGATCGATACCTATCCATGGCTTATCCATGAATCTTTGGTTTTTAGCCTTGGCTCTTTGGGTCAACTTAGTAGGTAGGAAATTAATTGGGTCTTTGACAGGTGGATAGCTTCATCCATTGTCCTTTCTCGGTATCTGAGTTTAAAAGTAATTGTTCTGAATTTTCAATTAGTTATCCTTCGTTTGATCGACCTGATTCATCCGAATATGACTTGGTCACAAAGCTGGATAACATATTCCCCCCAAAGTATATCTTGAGTAAACAAGATTTTCTTTGGATCAAAACATAATGTGGACTCCACGTCATCGTTTCTAGCTCTTTCTGAACAGATGCTACTTATCCCCTAACCTGCATGCTTACACAAAACATTGTATCTTTCGTAGATTGTCGTATTGCTTCGAATGGTTTTGAACTTGCCACTCTTGCACAATATAAGAACTAAAGCCTGCTTCAGGAGTTTACCATTCTAATTTTGGAAATTTTTCAGCAATCTCTTTCTTCGAACTATTTAGGTAGGACTTTGGACTTTGTTCTTCGAAAACCTCATATGACTACAAACATACATATACCTACATACATACATACATACATACATACATATACATACATACATACATACATACATACATATACACACATGCATATATATGATCATTATTTGCCTATGTTTGAATATATATATATATATATATATAATTTTTTAAATTAAGTGGGTCGGTATTGATCCATAGGCCATAGATCGGTGCCCCAATGGTAGGCGATTCCTTTGCCTATCTTTATGAGCCGCTCCCTATTGAAGCGTGATTAGCGTGATTCCACACATCTTTTATTTTTGCTTGCTACTTTCTTTACATTAAGACCTTCTTCCCAAAGTCAGCATTGCCAAACCTTCAATTATTGATCCGACTCCCGGCTTTCCACCGCTTTGCCAGCCTTCGACTTTGAACCATCACCCCTTTCCACCGATATTGTCATCAGAGTCAACAATTTCCAGCCTTAACTCATGAGCATGAACCATTTTCGAATGATTTGGACTTTGGATTAAAGTACCCTTGAAACCGTTCACATTTTTCACTTTGAGTAGGAAGCGGTGCTGATTGGGGATGTTTGTCGTTGACTTAGGTGTCGACTACGTTCGATCTCTTATGGAGTTCCACATCTCTTCCTCTATGGTTTGGGTCCGAACTTTACTTGTCGAATTTGCACTAAAAATTGAGTTGTTGGGGACACTTTGGGGAAAACATAAATTTTCTCGAAGCAAGTTGTAAATTATTGAGCACGACTTCAGGTATGACTCAAACTCGAGTTCTACGAGCATCCCGAGGCAGCTTCGAATCTTACCCATGATAAACATGAGTTCTCCAAAGGGATTCTGACATTTAGTGTAAATTCAACCAAATATGCTCTAATTTTTTACTTCGAATGGGATTCCGTAGAAAACCGATCGAACCGTGGTCAACAATTCATGATTCATTAGGACAGTTTATAATAACGATCACACGGCACTTGAACATATTGTTTGTCAGTCTTCTTACCAAATAATGGATTTGAACTGTACGACATTAGATGAACACACTGCATAATTTTAACTGCACATTATTTTCCCCTCCCCCTGTTGATGTACGAGATACGATCAGTTAACATACGTTAGCATCCATCGAGTCTGGTACATCACTACACAGAGCTCTTTTTCTAGCATGAAGATTAAAGCTTTTAATATGCATGTTATCTCTTACGTGTGAAGCTTTGATAGTTATGGAATGTAGACGTTCCTCACATCTCTCCATAATGTCTATAGATCCTTCAACATCAGTATATGCTGAATTTGATATTGAATCTAGTTTGATACCATTGTCTGCAACAACACTTACTTCTACACAATTAGGATGAGCGTCTCTAATCTCGGTTTCCCAAGTACAGTCTCTCTCATCGTCGCTCCATTAGACCTTAACTAATTTGAATGTCTTGTTCCTTAGCCTCTTCTCATCTCTTGCGACTATACAAACTGGCTTCCTGACTATAGTCAAATTAGGTTCCACTACCAAGTCCTCTAACATAGTCAATGTTATAGTAGTCTCTGGGTTTAGAATACACTTTCTCAGATGAGAAACATGAAAAACATTATGAACTCCTGCCAAACTGTTCGGTAACTCCACTCTATATGCAAGTTTCCCGATCCTCTCTATAATAGGAAATAGTCCAACAAATCTCGGTGCTAATTTTCCTGATTTTCCGAATCGAATTACACCTTTCACCGGTGATATCTTGAAGAAAACATAATCTCCAACTTGAAACTCTAATTCCTTCCGTCTTTTATCAGCATAAATTTTATGCCTAGACTGAGCTTCCTTCATTCTAACTTGAATCAACTCAATCTTCTCTACAGTTTCTCTATCAAAATCTGGACCAAGAACTAACCTATCTCCGGTCTCTAACCAACAAACTGGAGATTTGCATGGCCTTCCATACAAAGCTTCAAACGGTGTTATCCCTATACTAGCCTGATAATTGTTGTTATACAAAAACTCGACTAAGTGTAGATGGTATTCCCATGATCCCTCAAAATCTAGAACACAAGCTCTTAGCAAATCTTCTAAGACTTTGTTAACTCTTTTCGTTTTCCCATCGGTCTATGGATGGTAAGCGGTACCCATCTAGACTTAGTACCTAGTATCCTATAGATGCTTCCAGAACTCACTAGTGAATAAGGAATTTCTATCACCTACTATACTACTAGGAATTCCATGCAGTCTAACTATATTCTTCATAAACAACTTAGCTAAAACAGGTGTCGTCTGGTTTGACTTAACTGGAATGAAATGGGCACTCTTGGTTAACCTGTCCACTATGACCTATATGCTTTCATTTCCTCTATTAGATCTTGGCAACCCGACTATGAAATCCATTGAGATAGAATCCCACTTCCATATTGGAACATCTAATGGCTGAAGTAACCCAATTGGTTTCTGATGTTCGGCTTTCACCTGTTGGCAATTCGAACACTGCTTTACCCATAAGCCTACATCTCTCTTCATACCTTCCTAGAAGAAACTTTTCTTTATACCTTGATACATCTTAGTTCCTCCCGAATGGATGGTGAACTTCGAACGATGGTATTCTTATAAAACTTCCTTGCTAATGTTTCCTATATTTGGAACACATAGTCTCCCTTTCTTCTTCAACCACCCATTCTGGTCAAGGCTGAAATCTTTCAAGTCATCACTCTCTGTTCCATCCCATAACTTTCTGATTCGTTCAACTAATAATGGATACTCCTTCTGCTTAGAAGCAATCTTTTCAATCATCACCAGTCGAACTTCTAAACATGACAACATAGTAGTCTCCTTACTAGATTTAGCTTCAGATCTCTACTGTATCCTGCATGTACTTAACGCTTCTAAATCTTTCCACTCAGCTATCATTGCCAACACTGCATTTTGATGTTTTCTGCTAAGTGCATCCGCAACCTTGTTGTCTTTTCCTGGTGTGTACTCAATACCAAAATCATAAGCGGCTAAAAACTCTAACCACCTTTTCTTTTTCATATTCAACTCCTTTTGAGAGAATAAATACTTTAGCGACTTATGATCCGTATACAGCTCAAATCTTTCTCCCAAAAGGTAATGTCTCCACACCTTCAATGCAAAAATTACTGGAGCTAATTCAAAATCATGAGTCGGGTACCTAACCTAATGCTGTCGAGATGCATAGGCGATTACTTTACCTTTTTACATTAACACAGCTCCTAACCCAGTTCCGCATGCATCCATATATACTACTAAATCCTGATTCCCTTCTGAAACAATTAGCACAAGTGCATTAGTCAATAAGTGTTTCAGCTTTTGGAATGCCTCCTAACATTTATCGGTTCAAACAAACTTCACATCCTTTCGCGTTAGTTTGGTCATCGGTGCTGCTATCCGTGAAAAATCCATTATGAATCTCCGGTAATACCCCACTAATCCGAGAAAACTTTTTATCTCATTCACTGTCTCGGGTCTCTTCCAATTATTCACTGCCTCAATCTTAGTCGGATCTACAGGCAACCCTTTCTCTGAGACCACATGACCAAGAAACTTCACTTCCTTCTTCCAGAAATAACACTTCGAAAATTTCGCCTTTAGTTGATGCTGCCTCAATGTCTCAAGCACCACTCTAAGATGAACTTCATGCTCTCCTTCATCCTTAGAGTATATTAAAATATCATCTATGAAAACCAACACGAACCTATCCAAGTGCTCTCGGAATACTCGGTTCATTAAATCTACAAAGAATGCTGGCGCATTAATTAGTTCGAATGGCATTACTGACCATTTGTACGATCCGTATCTGGTTCTAAACGCTATCAAAGGTGTAACGACCCATAAATTTTTAATAATTTTTATTTGTTTTATTAATATATTTAATTGAAATTTTGTGAAATTTTAAAACAATAAAATTTTGAAATAAAAATTTGATATTTGGAATGCGTCTGTTTAAACATAGCAAATGGTAAATTTTCATCGGATAATACTGAAGTTTATTTTCTGGTGAAATTCTATTTCAATTTAAACCAGTTAAAAGTCGATGATAATAAAATGTTTTCCAAACCGGAATATTTTTCTATAGAAAATTTGTAAATCATCTTCTGAGTGAAAAGTCATCTTTCATTTCTCCAAATTTGGACTGATTTTGCTCCGTTCATCTTATTTCTGGTAAATTAGTAGCATTTTCGGTACCGATTATCGATTTTTGATCGGATGATCGTACCACTAATATTTGTATATCATTTTGATCCTCTCGTCGTGTTGATCTCCGCAGTATATTCATTTCTGTAATTCGGTGTCTGATACGTGGCAAAACCCATGAAACAGTTACTCGTATCGGTACTCCATTTTGAAACATTTTAACTCCCCGTGTCCATTCAATTTCCCAACGGTTGAAAAACGAATAGCTCTTTGCTTTTGTTAATTCATAAATTCCCATGCCTGTCACTCTTCCCCAACATTAAATATAATATCTGGTTCCTTCCATTTGAATTGGTTCGTTCTCTATCTTTTATTGGTTATACCGTTTAGAAGAAAATTTATATTAAAGTTGCATTACTTCCCACTGAAGCCTGTTCATTTCTTTCCCCTAAAACTACTCACACCTTCCTTCTTCTTGATTGCCGAACCTATTTTCTTTCTTCCTCTCATATTTTTCTTTCGAGCTTTAGAAAGAAAAAAAAATTTGTAAACGTACTTTCCCCTGTTCCCTCCCTCTTCCCCTTCCAATAGCCGAACATCACTCCATCACCCAACTGTTCGCCTACGTCCCCCTCTCTCCCCTCTTTGCCGCAACTTCCACCACCACGTGAAACCTCGCCAATCTCCACTTTCCCTTCCCCTTCGGCCAAGCTTTACGCAGTTTTGCCCTCTCCAAACCGAAGAATCCACCACCCGAGACTCCACCCACCACCATCTCGCGCAAGACCGACCGCTATAGCCTTGTGCCACCTTAGTAACCGCCTGCTGCACCCATACGGTCGGCTCGACCACCACTCGCCACCTCCAGCTAGCTTGCATCTCCCTGTCGAGCCTCCTCCATTGCTCCTCCACCGGCCACCAAAGCTCCGCCGACCTCCGCCATCACCATCGGCACCGACCACCCCTCTTCCCTGGCCATGCCTATATATATAAGGTATATATATTATATTTTAAAAGAAAGTTATATATACAATATATTTTGATTTATAGTTTGAACTAGATTTTCTATTTCTGTTTTGTTTAACTTATATTAAATTTTAGTTTGTTGAGTTTTTGAAGTATAAAGTTATGACAGTTTACTTGTATGCTAGCTGTTATACATAATCCACAATTTTCATATATATATATATATAGCTATTTGATTACATATATATGCTTTATATGAAGTAAAGTCTGTATAGCTATTCAACATATATTTGTCTGTTATGTTGATGTTTAATTTGCGCGCACACACACACACACACACACACATATATATATATATATATATATTGGTTTAAACGTTATTTTGTATTGCTTTATTTTATACAAATAAGTATTGACAAAAAATATAATATGTTATATATATATGTACACGTGCGTTTACTCTAAAAATATAGTGTCGCTTACATCTGTTATATGCGTATTCGAAAGTGTACCTTTGAGCCGTATATATATATATATATATATATTTCAAGTTTCTTTTATATAATAAAGGTATATGATATGTTTATATATCTATATATTTTAAAACAACAGCCCTTCCTTTAGTTGTATATTACCTGTTATATATTTTCATTCAATGATACACCTTTATGTTGCGTTATCACTTGTATATAGTAGCTTTAAAAGTATATTGAAAAGAAAAAAAAGAGATTACACATATATATTATAAAGTTGTTTTAGTCTGTTCCATAAATATATATATTAATAAATGAAAGTTATATACCTGCTATCGGCTTTGTTCTGGTTTCCTGTATATTATTTGTATTAAATTTTTGTAAACAAGGTGTGTGTGTGTATACACATATATATATAGTATGTGGGACCGTACACATGTATTTACTTTTTGGGGGTTACAGCATGTACAGTTTGGACTGTATATTTATTCTTTTATGCAAATATGGGCTTTAATGTATGTTTATATAAATTAGTTTATATATAAGTATACATTAGTTTGGTTTTAAATTTACATATAGAGACTTTGTTTTATGTGTTTTAAATTTAAAACAATGAGTTTTGAAATACATGTATATATATTTTATAAATAAAAGTTTGAAATTAGAATATGATTTTGTATATATATATAATTTTATATGTTATACCTATATCAATTCACTTATACCAATTATCTTCATCGATCCAGTTCTGATTCGATTCCCTCATTCCTATTGTCAGCTTTGCTTGTCAAATTCGCATTCAATCTAGCTTTGCTTTGGATTCGTAGCACATTTCTTTGTCAAATCTATCCAGCTTTGAAAGGTGAGCGATCACTCACGATTAACGTTCTTATATTTATTAAATTTGATTTCAATTGAAACGACAATTGAAATATGCTGCTGTTAGATATTTACATTGCTATATATATGCCATTATCTATATCTGTTCACCTATGACATCTGACACCATTATCTGTTATTTATCACTGATGTTATATGCCTGCTACGGATTGTTATATATTATCATTACTGTTATCACTCTGCAAGTTCCCTGTTAGTATAGAATTCACTATGGGTTGAAATGATATATACCCGAACGATCTGTAGAATAGGAGAAAATCGTTATGGGTTAAAATGATAAACCCAAGCGATTTTCATTTGAATTGAATTTGGGATTGCGGGTTGAAATGATATATACCCGTATATATTTAAATTGCAAATTGAAATGATAAATATCTGTATCACTTGATCATAGGGTAGAAAATTATATACAGACACCGTAGGTCTATATATAAATATTTTGAAAATGATTTCTATGGTTTTGAAAAGAAATATATGGTTTTAATAAATATTGATTTTAAAGATTTATTAAAGTTGATTTAATAAAGTTAATATATAATATGTTTAAGTATTTATTTAAAATATATATTTTCAAATATAGAGTTTATTTTGATTCAGGTTGGAAAGATAAATTTGAAATTGATTTGAAATTAAATTATACTTAAATAAGTTTGATTTGAAATTTATTAAATTTGAAATTTTAAAGATATGTTTTTATAACTTGAATTTGATTAAAAGCGACTTAAATGAATATTTCAAATTTACATAAATTGAGATGGGATATTTTGTTTATTTAAATTTGTAAATTGAAGTTGTATTTAGATGTTATTGAAATGATTAAGTAAATATTTCAAAACTAAATAATAGTAAAGTGAATTTGATATATATATGAAATTATCGAATTTAGTTTTGAAATGTTGAATATTTAAAGCTTTGAAATATATTGAAATTGAAATGGCTTATTTTATGGTTCAAATATGTATTTGAAATCGATAATTTGAAATGGTTTATTAAGAAACCGAATTGAGTTGAAATTTATGAATTGAGATTGAATTAAATGTGAATTTTGGAATCCAAGTTGATTTGAATTGATTTATGAATTTATGGAAAACTATTTTATTATATAAAGTATTTTTAATTATATTTAAAACTATTTTATATTATTTTATAAACTATTTTAATTTAAACTATTTTTAATATAACTATTTTTAATATAAACTATTTTAAGATAACTATTTTAAATATACTAATTATTTTAATATAAATTGTTTTAACTTATAACTATTTTATTTTTAAAAACCATTTTATTATATATACTATTATTAATATCTAAACTGTTTGAAGGAAAGTGCTATGATTTCAAAATGTTGTGATTTTCGAAGTGTTTTGATTTTAAAAGACTTACGATTTCGAAAGCATATAACTTTGGAAAGTGATATGATTTTAGAAATGAATATTATTTTAAGTAAGAAATGATATCGTATTGATTTGGTTTTTGAAATGGATATGACATTTTGGTTTTGAAGTATAAACTACTTTTAAATGACCACGGTGTTATAATAACGATTGGTTGTTAAAGAGACCGGGATCGGATATGGGCATACTCTCTGTCAATACCCAAAACCACTTTAACAACTATGTACGCGGTGGAGATTCCAGAATGAAGTAGGATGGTGGCAACGAACCTATATGAGGTATATACGTGGACCCAACTCCCGTGAGTTGGCATAAGGTGGCTATAATAGGAGCAATCGACGGGCTAATGAGGTAGCTCCTCTGATCGGACACATTCCATCGTATGCCATTCTATTACTTTGTGATTGATTTGGTGCGCACCCTTGATTCGGGAGTGTGGCTCGAGGTGGGCGATTGCTGCGGCTCTGCGTTACCACCGGCCCGGAAGTGTAATTGGTATATCTACCCTGGCATTGCCTAGTTGTGTCGTGTCACTTACCCTAGCGTGCTTTACTACGAGTTTGTTTTGTACCATACCTATGGAGTGCCCTCTGACGACGCCCATTATGGGGGAGATTACGGTACTATATAGACCATGGGAATATATAAAATATGTTAAGGTGGAAAATGTAAAGCCTTAACGCTATTTTAATAGTTTACTTTACTTTAGACATATTATAATAACGTATTACTACATAGTAGATAGTTTAACGGATCCTTAGAGGATGGTTATCCCAAACATCCTTTGAGTTACTTGTATTTCAGTTGATATTTCACTTGAGTTGGATTTATTGATATAAGAATATTAATCCTGACTCGAGTGTTTTGTGTTTTGCTTTACGCTCAGGGTCAGATTGAGTGGTTCAGTGTTTGAGACTCTCCTTTGGAGTTGGAGCTTCGCTTGGAGATCCAGCTATCTATCCAGCTTTCTGTTATTCAGTTGATTCCAGTGATGTATTCTGATCTTGTATTTGACTATTGTATCGATACATCTATGTATTCGAGACTTCTGTTGTATCTTGTTTAACTTTGTTATATATATATAGTAGCTTCATGAACTACTATCTTTTTTTTGCTGCATTATTGTTATATTACTCTGTGTCTATGATTCTATGATTATTTATTTACTGTATATGCTGAGTTTTGCCAAATTTAAATTAACAATCTGATATTTTGTGCAATTCAAATCCGACATGTATGGAAGCGAATGGCTGAAAATTTCAGGATGTTACAAAAGGAATACTATCCTCTGCCACTCTAAGATGATGGAACCCTATCGCCAAATCCAGCTGGGAAAATACTTTAGCTCCACTCAACTAGTCGAACAAATCATCAATTCTAGGAAACAGATATCAATTCGTTATCATCTTCTCATTAAACTTACGATAATCGATACATAACCTTAATGACCCATCCGGCTTCTTGGCAAACATTGCGGCTGCTCCCCAAGGCGAACTACTTTGTCTGATAAAATTCTTACTTTCCAAATCCACCAACTGCACCTTTAACTCCCTTATCTTGGTAAGTGTCATCCTGCTTGGCTATCTACTCACCGGTTCTGCTCCTGGTACCAAATTTATCTAAAACTCAATGGCCCGTTTCAGTGGCAATCCTACTATAGGTTCAAAGACATCTGCGAATTCAATAACAACGAAAATGCGATTCAACTCATCTTCTATCTCTACAACACCCAACAAAGCATTAACCTTAAAACTAGGATTATCTACTGAGTATACATTCTGATCACTATAGTCAAGGTATCTAAGTGAGATTTTTGTATCATGGCACAATATCCTAGCGTCGTATTTACTTAACTAATCCATACCCAAAATAATTCTGAACCCTATGGAATCAAACACATGCAAACTGCAAACAAAGGTATGACTTAACAATTTAAGCTCTAGGTGGTCGCATCTTATCCCAAGAGTCGCATAACCTCCTATCAGATTTGCAAGCCTTAAGGAAGTAACTAGGGATGAGGGTTCTAGGTTAAGCTTATCTACCAAACAATGAGATATAAAAGAATGCGATGCACCGATATCAAATAGAATGCTAACTGACATACCATGAATCATAAGCGTACCTCCCAACATAGCCTTTCCCTTTTCCTCTGCTGTTGGCCTCAAGGTAGCTGGCTCCAATGCAAACATTTTTCCCTTTCCATCCTTAGCTGGCTCTTTGCACTAGTTCTTGTAATATACAATTTGATCACAGTTGAAGCATCAAATATTCTTCTTCCCGATCACCTTCTTTCCATCTCCTGAGCGACATTCATTTGCAAAATGCCCTTTCTTGTCACATTTATAGCAAACAACCTCGGCCTTTTCCTTCTTAGCAGCTCCACCCTTCTGAGCTCCCTTCTTATGGAAAAACTTTCTTTTTTGACTCCACCCCACTTGGACTTCCTTTGCCTTATTCTTTTCCAAAAAAGCAAGCATCTCCTCATGCCTCAAAGCCATTTCCACTACAACATCACATGGATCCCTGATATGCAATAATGTGGCCTTAGCAAGCTCAGGCTTCAACCCCCTAATGAACTTCTTATTTCTCTTAATCACAATATCCACCATAGTATAACCATACCTAGCTAGCTCCTCAAACCTCGTTACACACTCCAGCACAGTCATGTCTCCCTGCTCTAACTTAGCAAACTTTCTAAGTAGAGTAGATTTAGCAATCTTCGACATAAACCTTTCCTCAAATCCCCTTTTGAACTCAGCCCATGTCATTGTCTCCTCATTAACTCCGATCGTAACACTATTCCACCAATACAACGCTGCTCCTTGTAGCTATTTAGAAGCAAGCCTTCTCTTTTGCTCATCATTGAGCCCCAGATCAGCGAATATCCTCTCGCAATGAAGCAACCAGTTCTCTACTTCGATTGCGTCTTCAGTACCAATAAACGACTTTCCTCCCAGCCGAGCATTATCTCTACTCAAAATAGCATAATTGTTGACTACTGGAGCTTCTTGATTTTCTCCTCCAACTAATCCAATAGCAACTCCCGTGTGTATCATGTTTACGAAGAATTAGTACATTGCTCCCATGTCAACTTGCGGGATTCTAGCACCCACATTTCCAACTTATGCTTAACCTGGGTTCCTCCTCATATTTGGTCTAGCATTTCCATTAGTTGGGGTGCTTCCCCTACCAAGGTTAACTCTTCCACTTCTAGCATCCATATTTGCATTCGAGCATTCGTAAGATATGGAAGAATAGCCTAATAGAGATAGGAAAATAGAGATATAGCATATACTTATATATAGCAATTACAAGTACGTTACTATAGCGTTATCCCATACCCCAATCTTTCATATAATTTCTTAAGATCATGTTTTCAAAATCATTTTAGTTCAAAGTTTTTCATAAACCTGTGCTCTGATACTAAGTTGTAACATCCCCTATCTTGAGGCCCAAAGTTAAGCGCTACAGATGCTGCAGTCATCTATAGTATTAACTTCCGGTGACAAAATATGGTAATGCTAATGATATCCATAATATAAGAAGCACATGAATATGACACAAAATCACATACCCGAAAATAATTTTTTTGATTACATTTCACAAAACATGTTTCATATCTAATTACATAATCCCAATAGTTTCTCAGGTTCAGATCAAATATATTTATTACATAAATATGTCAAGAGCGACATATGAAGATGCCCCCTTGGTTGACCAGAGTAGTAAATAGTCATAACAGACTTAATACAACACAACAGAAATATAACTAAATAACTCCTAAACGTAGCTAACATCAGCCTCCTGCTCGTCTCTGAAAGCTTTATTCGTCCACCTACTAAAACTTGTAAATCCTTAACACTCAACCTATTCAAATAAATTTTGAGCACCCGAGAGTTTAAGGAGAAAACCATAAACTTCGAGTCAGACATAAAGCCTGGTGTGAATAATATTATACATCTCTGTTATATGATATTAAGTGAGACCAGCCGCTTAGCGGAACGGGTTTCCCCTCACTAATATCCCTCTTTAAAACATATCTTTTGCAAATAAAAATCCTGCAACCAAACTGGTTAAAACAATATTAGCAATATCATGTATGCATACAAATTAGGTAATAAATAGACTATCTGTTCGAAAACTATAGTTTTATTTAACTAACTACTAACCTTTGGCTGACTCAGGCCTACCAGACAAATTAAACAAATAGTTTAACTTCTGTTAGATACTCTTCTGGACGGTCATTCACTAACTTACTTTTCCCAGGGTCAATTGATCCTAATGGTTTTGCGGGCTTACCAATAACTAATCCTCACTCTGTATATTCCTTTCTGTGTGTAACATCATTTTAGTCTTACCTGTGACAAAGCCCTACGCACTGGAATTTTGGACTTATATTAGTTAGGGGCTACTAGCTAAAGGATAGGGCATGACCCATACCAGTAGCATCTGGTATTCTAATATCTGAGTCATTTTACTTAGGGTCATCTACCCTTAAAACTTTCCTTGAATACATTTCTCTCAAATTGATTTAGCCTTTTAAATCATACTTAAACAAGGAAAATATTCTATGCTTTACTCAAATCACTTTGCCATGTTACATATACTTTACATGAAACATTGTTGATGAAAATATTCGAAACCTTTGAAAGTATCCCTTGCGAAACCATTGAAAGTCCCCCTTTCGAAACCATTAAAAGTCCCACTTTCGAAATAAGTAATCTAATTTGCTTTATAATCTTACGTCGCAAGCCAAAACATTCCTTTCGAAACAATTTACATTAAACCTTTCAAAAACATTGAAATCATCTCTTTCGAAAGCTTTATAAAACCATGGACATCCTCTTTCAAAACACATTAAACATGCCTTTCGAAACCATTGGAAACCTTCCATTTAAAACCTTACAAAAACATTGGGGAACCACCCCTTCGAAACCTTTATCTTAAACCTTTCGAAAGCATTAAGTTCTTTATATAAATCAAACCTTTCGAAAGCATTTCGGTTCAAGTAAAACATGTGGAACAACCTTTCGAAACCATTCAAAACTATTCCTTTCGAAACCTTCGGGTTTAACTTTCAATAGAACAAAGGGTCTTAAAATAGCTAAGTCGAAAGCACACTTTCGAAAGCAATTTCCTAAGTAAAAGAAGTGGATGGTGTCGAAACAAATCCCTTCGAAAGCATTGGAGAAGCAGCTTAGGTTTTAAAACAAAGAATCCCTTTCGAAGACATTTCTTTGAAAGGTAGGATGCGACAACAAGGGGTTTCGACCCCTTCGAAAGCTTCTTTATAGAACAAAAGGCGCAACCTCTTCCGAAACCATTCTTTAAAACCATTTGGCCAAGTCGAAAGCTATCTAAGTCGAAAGCATTCTTTTCGAAAGCATTGCAGGCACATTTCCTTTTAAAAGCAAAGTAAGGTTTTGACCTCCTCGGAACCCCTTGTTTCGACTATATACCTTTCGCCTATGTCCAATTCGCTATGTAACAAGTCTTTTATACCATGTGCACTGGTTTCGATGGAGATGGAGGCGGAAGTACCTAGTCAAAAGGTAGGTGCCGAAAGTGGCGAAATAAGAAAAACATGGTAAAACTGATTTTTAACTTTAAAAAGTAATTCCTTTTCAACTAACCTGCTTTGTTTGTCAACATATGATTGGTTGCTGATTTCTTTTGTAAATTCTTTTCTAAAAGTGCTACCGAAATTTCAGAAGTAAATAATTTAAAATGTTTACAAAATGCCCCTTCTCCTTTTATAAATATATAAAACATTTAAGTTCCGTACCTTAAATAATTTTATATACTTATTAAACAGTTAGGAAAATTCTACAAAAATTCCTATAAATCATTTTTAATATGTTTTCTAACATATATTAATTTCTGACCCAAAAAAAATATAAATTAGTCGTATTTAATTTTAAACCCAATTAACCATTTTCTTCACTAGAAAATTAATAATAAATCCACATTAAAATTATGAAATATGAAACCCATCTCTAAAATATTATTTCTGTTCTTATCTCAAATTCGCAAGGCATTTGGATGTCATCTAATATGATTTTCAAAAATATGAGATATACTTTGTAATATATATCCGTTTTAACAATAAAAACGTGGCAATATACTTTGCAAAAATATTCGGGTCTGATCTAGAAACCAAAAACATCAAAAATATGAGGTGTAACCTATTATTCACCTTAGCTTTGTGATTAAGGAGTTGAGATTTGAGAATAGATTTGATTAATCTTCCTCTTGATCTTTAGCATTTTCTTCTTCTAGCTTTGTCTAATGGTGGCCAACCTCTAATATTTGATTTTTGTTTTGGATGTGAAAATGAACGTGAGTGAGGGTTTATGGTATAAGGGTATGACTTATTCCTACTTTGCCCCTTATCTATTTCATTTTAGTTTCCCTTTAGTTCATTTGTTTCCTTAGGCATGGCTACTCCTTAAATATACAAATCTCAATCCCTTAACCATTTCATTATTTCATTTAATATAACTAATTAAATGTCCTGGATAATGTTAACCAAAATTAAGATAGTTACAGACTCCTATCCTTAAAGAATTTCATCCTCGAAATTATGATAAGGTACATAAAAAATCAATCAAAAGGTAAAACATACCATGAAACAAATCAGGATAAGCGTCTCTAATCCTGCTCTCAATTTCCCAAGTACAGTCTCTCTCATCGTAGCTCCACTGGACCTTAACTAATCTAACTATCTTGTTTTTTACCCTCTTCTCATCTCTTGCGACTATACAAACTTGCTTCCTAACTATAGTCAAATTCGGTTCCACTACCAAGTCCTCTAACATAGTCGGCGCTATAGTACTCTGGGTTTAGAATACACTTTCTCAAATGAGAAACATGAAAAACATCGTAAACTCCTGCCAAACTGTTTGGTAAATCCACTCTATACGCGAATTTCCCGATCCTCTCTATAATAAGAAATGGTCCGACAAATCTCAGTGCTAATTTTCCTGATTTCTCGAATAGAATTACATCTTTCGTCGGTGATATCTTGATGAAAACATGATCTCCAATTGAAAATTCTAAGTCCCTCCGACAGGGACGTTGAAAAACTCAAGAAGTCGCTAGCCGAAGCTGAGGAAAAGTTGGAAACTCAAACCAAGTCTCTCGAGGAAGAATGCCAAAACCAGCTAGAGCAGGTCGAAGCCACTCTTCATAGGAGCTACACTCTTTCACTGGAGAATGAGAAACCCCTGAAAGCTAATAAGGAGCAAGCCTTCGAGATAAAGAAATAGAAAGGGTTGTTGGAGAAAGAGAAGGAAAAAAAATAATGCGCCCACTCAGGACCAAGAGTACTGCAACGAGTTACTAGATGCCCACCAAGCGAGAGATGAAGTTGATAAGCAGGCTAGGATCATGGAGGATAGAATTAAATCTAATCTTGAACCCTATCTTGTGAGATTCTATGAAAATGTCCTTAAGTTTGGAAACTTAAGGTGGTTAGAAGAGGGGCATCCCCAAGCTTAGGCTATGGCTTGGAAGGAAATTTTACAACAGGAGCGAGAGCACTCTGGTGGAGCATAGGTTAATAAAGAGGAGTTAAAGCTTGAGCTCATGGATAAGGAGGATATACAAGTGCTCGAAACTGGCCATCTCATCTTACATACTGAGATATCCGCCGGGGCCTAACCCAAACTTGGTTCAAAGAAGTTGGGTGAGAGTTCTTGCTCCATACCCTAAGTTTACAACAAACACTACCGCTCCTTCTAAATTAAGGCCGCTAGTTACAGAAGCTATTATTCCTCCTCTCGATCCATGACCATTCCTACTTTTGAGGCGATTCATGATGTTTCAATTATTCGATTATCTACATTGGATGCTCGCTATAATCCTAAATAGCCTGGCTTAGCAGGTGTTGAATCATTTTCAAAGTTGCCAATTCTTTTCCCATCTTAGAGGGAGGCTCTGTCGATGCTTCTACTTATGTGGAGTTGGGGTCTCTTGGAGGTATGTCTTTAACCTCACCTGTTTTCAAGATGGCTCATCTGACACCCATTGATGTCACTAATCTCTATTTTTCCATTTTTTAAGTCTTAGGTCAACTTTCGATCATCCTTTTGCTAGAATGAAGCTCATTACTGGGGATATAAGCCACACAAACTGAATCAATCATTGTATCTGCTCCCAGTCCAACTCCAGTTCCTCCGATGAGCATTACCCCTAGACCCGATGTTGAAATGATTTACACTTTAGAAGAGGAGGCCACATGTAACTTTCACGGGGTTAAGGACATGAAGACATTATCATTACTAGAGCTGTTGAACACTTTTTGGGGCCTACAATGCTAGAGATGTAATGATCTTATGCCATGTTGACTAGAGAGATTAAGAAAGAAATGTTTGATGACATTCCTCCTCCCATGTCATTTTCACTGCCCACAGAACCTATCTTCGCTCCTGTTACCATTCCCACTTCTGGAGATGTTCGGGACATTACTCCTAATTCTCCGACAAGTGATTATGATAGGGAGAATGGCTCAAAAGATTACTATCCAAAGGATAACAAAGGCAAGGAAACAAGCATAAGGAGACCCAACAGGTCTGATACACATTCCTCCGATGAAGTGATGAAGGAAAAGAAGAGGAGAAATAAAACTTAGTTATGGCTTTTCCTTGTTTTTCTATTGCTTTTGTTTAAGTTTGGATCTGTGTACATAGGCTGATGCCATGCGGATATAACCACCGCCTTTTTTGTCAAGAAAGTTTGTAAATAAAGAATAGATTTGTTTCCTTTCAAATCCTATGTCTATTTTCTTATGTATTGAGAAAGGATTTCAATTAGCTAACTTAGTAGCTTGATTCGCTTATCTTTAACCAAGCATCATTCGACTAATAATAGCGATGGAGTTTATGTCATTCTCTGTGTTAAGAGATCGATAGCCCGAGTACCTATCTCTCGGTATCCATGCTTGGTCTTGCCTATCATTGGGAATTGATCGAGATTGATCACCTTGAGTGGTGGTTTGAACGTCTATTTTTTAGACATTTTATCCAATCTCGCCTAGCTCTGGGCGTTGATCGTACATACCTTATCCACAAGGCTAAGTAAATCAGATGCCTTCCTCTAGACGCTATGGCGTCTACTCTGGATGCTTTTGTTAAATCTTGCCTAACTTCGAGAATTAATCGTTGGCCTTGCCATTCTCTAAACAAGGGGTCATGCTCTTCCAAACTCCAAGCAGAAGCTTTCAGGGTGACTATCTCGTCTCACCTTTATCAGGGTGACTATCTCGTCTCACATTTAGGTGTTTATACTCCAATGTCGTGTTTATGGGTTAAAGGAGTTATTTGGCCTCTCACTCCAGATGCCAGGAATGGTCATGTTCCCTCGGTCCAATCATGGACCGTGAAGCTCATCGGTACATATCTCTGGATACTTGCATACCTGCATTTTACATATGTAGATTATTTGATTTTGACATTATTCAAGGCGCAAGGTTTAGTTGATGAGAACATAAATTTATTGATCCTAAAGCTAATTCATTTTATATCCAAAATAAAGGCAAATCATGCCTTGTTACACTGAAATTAAATAATTGTGTACAAAGATAGTTTTAAGCAAAATAACATCGCAATTGTTCGCTATTCCATGCCCTTGGAAGTGAAATTCTATTAGTAGTCGCTAGCTTGAATGTTCCATCTCCAAGCTTATGTTTACGAACCTTCCTAAGTCGGGCCATGTTCACTGAACCAGTGAAGATTTGTTTAAGAACAAGATTATCAATCTCTAAGTTCCAGTTCTTGACCTTTATGTTATAATGTCAAGCTACTCGCTTTTGGTGAGCAGCGATAATTGAATCAGCTTCATCGCATTTCTCATCGATCATACCGAGGGACTCAAGCATGAGCTCCTCGTTTTTTTTAGGATCATAATGAATCTTCCGATAAGATTGCACTTCCAACTCAATTGGAATCATGGCCTCTAATCCGTAGGCCAAAATGAATGGAGTGTGACTAGTCATGGATTTGTAGATCGTTCGATAGGCCCAAAGTGCTAGAGAAAATTTATCGACCTACTTATCGTTGGCCTTTGTCAATCGCTTTTTCAAAATGGACTTGATGATTTTGTTCACCGCTTTAACCTATCCATTCACCAGTGGATGTGCCACCGTAGAGAATCTTTTCTCTATCCGATATTTGCAATAGAAGATCATGAATTCTGTGTTGTCAAATTGGGTCATGTTGATTGTAATGATTGTTTGTGGGATCCCAAAGGAACTGATATTGTTTTTTACTATGAAATTAATCACCTTCTTCGTGGCGATTAGGGCGAGTGGTTTTGCTTTAGCCCATTTCGTGAAGTAGCCAACTGCAACAATGTCGTTGTTATCCCGCCTTTTGGCAAGGACCGTGACACCAAGGACTTAACTAGAAACCAGTGACAGATCGTCACGGAAGTCGGTTACACGTAAGGATCGCTACGGATATCGATGAAATTTGTTCGAGTCCGGATCGGGCTACAATCGATAAGGCACGTCAAGCAAAGCCGTGGGAACCAACGATCCAAGTTTCAAGACAATCCGAGTTCGTATGCTCGAGATATTGTCGACAAAGGATGGAGTAGAGCTTCCTTAGTTCGAATCCATAGGCGGACCCTGTGTTCGAATCCATCAGACAAGCATTGCCTCGTATCCATGAAAAAGAGACTAGTTCGAATCGATCAGAGGAGAATTGCTTCGACTCCATCAGGCGGAACCGATAGCTTCGAATCCATTGAGGCATTCACCGCGTTCGACTACATCAAGCAAGTCTTCATGTGCCTTGAGTTCGAATCCACCCTCGCATACACCGTAGTTCGAATCCATCGAAAGAAGGAACCTTCGAATCCATGCATTCGAATCCCCAGGCCAAGACAACTTCGATCCAGTCCATAGCTACAAGTCTAAATCGATTCGAACGAGCATTAGTTTCATCGATTCGAAGGAAGAGGTCCTTCGAATCCATTACCTCGAATCCAAGCCATGGATACGACCCAGTCAAACCGGAGTACAAAACGGATCGAAGCGAGAGACACGCGCCACGTCGCAGCAGGCATCGAGTCGACCGAATCGATTCGAAGTAAGATCGATTCGAAGTATCCCTGTTCTCCAGAAATGCAACATTGAATCGATCATATCTTGAGTTCTACAGGTCCAAATGCCATGAAATTTTCACAGAAGCTCAAACACATGATGAAGAATGTACACACCAAATTTCAGCTCGATTGAATGATTTCTTGATCGATTCGAACCAAGGGTCGAATCGATCCCAAAGTGGGCCCGGATCTCCAGATTTCGGCCATGTGGGCCCCCTGACGTACCAGAACTGGTCTCCCCTCATTTTAGGCGAAATATCAGCCTCCTACACCTATAAATAGAGCCCCTGGCCATTCAGAAAAGGGGTCGGAGAATTCTAAGTACTGAAGAGCGTCCAGATTCTGCCAGATTTATTCCAGAACACCGCCGCTGCTTTAGATTGACACTTAGCATTTGAATTCAGTTGTATTACGTTCTGAACTATTGTAATCTTCAAGTAATCAAGCAATAAAAATCATCAAACTTCATAGTGGACGTAGGCAAAACGCCGAACCACTCTAAATCGCTTGTCTTTGCAATTTACTTTCTGTTATTTGGAGTTTTTGTTAGATAATCCACAGTTTTAATTTTCATTCTTCACTTTTATCTCTTCAAAAACTTCCGAAGAGTGTTGTGCCCATTTTTGGTACAAACACTTTGGTGCTTTCACTGAGAAAAAACCAGCTTTTTTCTCCTGCTCCTTGGATCTACCATCGATACCGGATTGCACAAATCCAAGAGGAAGATCCAGATCTTCGATTCACAGTCCTTCCATTCTACTCAGATTTGCATAAAATCTAGGAAAAGGATTCATCATTCAAAATGGTTAGCACGAAAACCACTTCTGCAGCTCCAGGACAAGAAGGTAGGGATGGACAAAATCCTGCTCAACAGCAGCCATCCAACCAAGACAACACTGCCCACTCGGATCCGTCTGGGGCAGTCACTAGACAAGAATTTCAGGTGTTACTTCAAGAGTTGACTCAGAGTCGGCAACAGTTAGCCGAACAGTTGCGAGCCAATATTGAATTGACAAATCAACTGAACCGCCAGGGCCGTAGGAGGTCCAGAAGGGATGATGTTTCCCGCTCATCCACTGAAAGTTCTGCCTCATCTGACTATCATCGTAGATCTACCCGTCCCCGATTAGACGGAGATTATGCTCAGACTACGGGATATCAGCCCGCCCTGACTGTCGGGCAATTGAGGGTAGGACCATCAACCAGCTTCCAGGCTGGGCCATCAGCACGAGGTGGCCGCACTCCACAATATACTACGGACAATCATGTCACAGCTGCCACAGTAGAAACAAGGGTCGATACCCGATATCTTCCAGATTCGAGTAATCAACAGCAAGGACGTACTTCTGAACCATACATCCCGGAAGACGCTGAGCCAAGGAGGCGAAACTTGGACCGTCGACAGCGCCCGGTCCAAACTCGCATTGTGGAACCCGACCACACCTTAGCTCAACATGCTCAAAATATAGCAATGCCAGACATCTCGACTATGATACGTCAGATGATCCGTGAAAGCCAAGGGCTTACCAATGACGATTGGGGAATTTCTCGAAGCCATACTCCTTTCACGGACGAGATACTATACGCTGAACCTCCTCGGCGATTCAGAATGCCAACTCTCCCTATGTACGAAGGAAGTTCTGATCCCAATCAGCACATACTAAAATACGAATGGTCAATGAGCGCCGCAAGGGCCGACGATGCAGTAAAATGCCGCAGCTTCCCCATTTCACTGGGAGGAATTGCAACAATGTGGTTTACAAGACTACCTCCAGGATCTATCTCGTCATTTGACCAATTGGCTAAGAAATTTGTTGAACAATTCCGTATGCATGTTGCCAGACCCAAAGATGTTAACACCCTGTCCAATGTTACCCAGGCTCGTGGGGAAACATTAAGGCGTTACTTGGAGAGATTCCATGCGGCATGCGTGGAAATTAGTAATCCCAACGACAACTCAATTTTAATGGCATTGACAAAGGGAATTGATCCCGATTCTGAATTTGGAAACTGGTTAGTCAGAAAACCCCCCGCATCGTTGGACCGTTTCTACTCCAAAGCCGCTCAATTCTTACGGCAAGAGGACGCGAAACAGTCTAGGAAGCAGGACGATGCAAAACCCGGAAGTGAGGGAATACAAAGCAATGTAGCAGTTAAACAGTCCGGTGACAATTTCGGAAAAGTCCAGTTAAACATACAGAACAAACAAACTCAGCCAAGAGGTGGCAATGGTCAGAATAAGAAGAGAGATCCGAATCCAGGCCCACGGCGTAGGGCTCCGATGTTCGAGAGTTATACACCGTTAAACACTTCACTGGAAAATGTGTACCTGCAAACTTGCAACACAGAACAGTATAAGAAACCCGCTCCGAAGCGGTCCTCAGAAAGGCAGATTCAGACAGGAAAGTTTTGTAGGTTTCATGAGAGCTATGGCCACAATACTAATGACTGTCGCCATTTGCAAGATCTCATAGAAAAGTTGATCAGGGAGAGGAAGTTAAATCAATTCGTGCGGGCGCCGCAGTCTGGTGGTGCGGGCCCATCGAATCCAAGCCGTGCACAAGATCAGGAAAGACAAGAGGAACCCGCTCGTACAGGCAGGAGGCTAGTTATCAATACCATAAGTGGTGGTCCTCATCCAGCAGACAGGAGCTGGAGGGAAATGGAGTCGTATGCTAGCTCTATCAGGCATGCGAGCTTCGAATGCTGCAGTAATTGTGAGGATGGAACCCCAGCTAAGCAACAAAAAACGATGTCTGACGATATCATATTCAGAAGCAGAGATGCTGACAAAATCGAAGCTCCAACGGTTGATCCACTGGTCATATCTGCCCAGGTTGGTCCTGCTTGGATGAAGAGGATCCTGGTTGACAGTGGGAGTTCTGTAAACATTCTATTCAAGCGAGCTTACGATTTAATGAAGATGGAAGCAAAAGACCTGAAACCCTGCCAATCCCGGGTTCATGGCTTCAATGGCAGTGCAACAATACCTACTGGAATAGTGGAACTACCAGTAGAATTGGGGATCGGAGAGCGCAGGAGAGTCCGACTACTGCAATTCGTTGTTCTTGACATTGCTTCACCGTACAACGCATTCCTGGGTCGACCAGCCCTTGCTGAATTCAGGGCAGCCATTGCCCCGTGGTGTTTGACTTTAAAATTCCCAACCGATCATGGTATAGGAATCGTTCAAGGAGATCAGGCAGCAGGAAGAGCCTGTTATGTTGCTGAATTGCGAGAAGCACAGAAGAAGGAGAAAGGAAAGGGCGTAGAGGAATCTCTCTGCGTCCGTTTTACTGATAATTGACAACTAACGCTTGGGCCCCGGCCCGGGCACCACTACCAATTCCTTAGAGATCTTGACCCTAGGGATAGCGAAGATAAAGATGAAGTAGAAGAGAATCAAGCGTCTCCAGCTGAACTGACTGTGGACGTCCCGGTCAGTGAAGATGACGATTCGAAAGTACTAGAAGTTGGATCTCAACTGGGAAAACAGATACAACAGGAATTGGTTGAATTTCTTCAAGCGAACCTTGATGTCTTTGCCTGGACGCACTCTGACATGTGCGGAATCTCACCGAACATTGCAAGTCACTCTTTGAATATTGATCCGCGACATGTTCCGGTCAAGCAAAAGAGGCGTGGTATGGATCCAGAGAGATCTGCCGCCCTTAAAGAAGAAATTAACAAGTTGCATTCAAATGGTTTCATCCGAGATGCTCTATACCCAGAGTGGGTGTCAAATCCGGTAATGGTTCGGAAACCGAACGGGAAATGGAGAACTTGTGTCGACTACTCTGATTAAAACAAAGCCTGTCCAAAAGATAGTTTTCCACTTCCCCGAATTGACCAACTCGTCGACTCAACTGCGGGTCACGAATTGTTATCCTTTATGGATGCTTATTCCGGTTATAATCAGATACCCATGCATCTACCCGATCAAGAACATACTAGTTTCGTAACCGATCTGGGACTCTACTGTTACAGAGTCATGCCCTTTGGTTTAAAGAATGCCGGAGCAACTTACCAACGCTTGGTTAATCGAATGTTCGCTGATCAGATCGGGAAGACCATGGAAGTCTATGTGGATGACATGTTAGTTAAGTCCCGATTTTCCACAGATCACGTCAAGGATTTAAATTCAATGTTCCGCATCCTACGAGAGTATGGAATGAAGCTTAACCCGTTAAAATGCCACTTCGGCGTCGCATCCGGAAAATTTCTAGGGTTCATCGTTAACGCTCGTGGGATAGAGGCAAACCCCGAAAAGATCTGGGCAATAAGGAATTTGCAAACCCCGAAGACCATAAAGCAAGTCCAGAGTCTCAACGGGAAGGTAGCAGCGCTAAGGAGGTTCATCTCGAAATCCACTGATAAATGTATTCCTTTCTTTGATCTAATCCGGAAAGGGAAACGAAACTTTGAATGGACCACGGAATGTGAAGGCGCATTCCGATCGCTGGTTCAGCATCTCTCTACGCCACCGATTTTGTCGAAACCTATTGATCACGAACAATTATACCTTTATCTGGCGGTATCGGAGCATGCGATCAGTGCTGCTTTGGTCCGGGAAGAAGATCGAGTGCAAAAACCGGTCTATTATGTCAGTAAACGATTGACCGGAGCTGAAAGAAATTACCCCAGGTTGGAGAAACTGGCTTACTGCTTGGTCATTGCCTCGAGAAAGCTTCGTCCTTATTTCCAAGCACATCCGCTTACTGTGTATACCGATCAGCCATTACGACAGGTCCTTACGCGGCCTGAGACGTCTGGAAGGTTACTCAAGTGGAATATTGAACTGAGCCAATTTGACATTACTTATGCTCCGCGGAGAGCCATTCAAGGGCAAGTCCTAGCTGACTTCATAGCTGAATTTACTGTTCCGGACGACTTACCTAAAACCAGCGAGTCTCCTAAATATATCTGGAAACTTTATACAGATGGTGCATCAAACGATCGGTGTTCGGGCACTGGAGTTGTACTAGAAACCCCCGAAGGTCGATCCATATGCTATGCTTTGAAGTTTGACTTTCACGCAACCAACAATGAAGCCGAGTATGAAGCCCTGTTGACTGGGTTAAAGCTTGCCAAAGATCTGAGAATTATCGCTATAGAAGTTTATTGTGATTCACAGTTGGTTGTGTGTTAGGTACGGGGAGAATATCAGGCAAGAGATCGAAGGTTAGCTGCTTATCTAGCCCGAGTTCAGGAAGCGCTGGATCAGTTTGATTATTATGCTATTTACTACATACCACGAGATCGCAATCAAAAGGCCAATTCATTGGCTAAGTTGGCCAGCACAGGTGAAGCACAGCA
Organism: Allium fistulosum; assembly: GCA_030737815.1. Taxonomy (NCBI): domain Eukaryota; kingdom Viridiplantae; phylum Streptophyta; class Magnoliopsida; order Asparagales; family Amaryllidaceae; genus Allium; species Allium fistulosum. The sequence goes on along the minus strand of CM060901.1, from coordinate 445,086,246 downwards.
AATGGGACTCGTCCCGGTCGAAACGTTGCCTTTCCCAAGCATCGATCAAATCAAAACGAATGATGTGTTGGAGACCTTTCCCAGCAGAGAATCATGGATGACTCCGTATCGAAATTATATTGAGAATGGGATATTGCCTGAGCACCGAAATGAGAAAAGGCAAATTCTACGAAAAGCTTCGCGGTTCATCATTCAGGACGGGATCATGTATAGAAAAGGTTATTCTGTTCCACTACTCCGGTGCATCGCTCACGACGAAGTCAAACGAGTGTTACATGATGTACACGAGGGAGAATGCGGCGATCACACCGGAGGACAAGTGCTTGCTAAGAAGATAGTCCGATATGGGTATTACTAGCCGACAGTAAATCGAGATGCAGCCAATTACGCCAGAAAGTGCGACAAGTGCCAAAAACACGCTCGAATTCCAAGAGCCCCGCCTACCGAGTTAACTCAAATGGTCAGTCCCTGGCCGTTCGCTATGTGGGGTATCGATATCATTGGCGCTTTGCCTCTGGCAAAAGGTGGTGCGAAGTATGCTATCGTCGCAGTTGACTACTTCACAAAGTGGGCCGAGGCCGAAGCTCTCGCAACGATTACGTCAAAGAAAGTGATAAACTTTGTGGTCCGCAATATCATTTGCCGATTTGGACTCCCGCATACCATCATCACCGATAATGGGACCCAATTCGAAAGTTTAGAGTTCAAGAATTTCTGCCAACGATTTCATATTCATAAGAAGTTCTCTGCAGTCGCACATCCACAAGCAAACGGTCGGGTCGAAGCTGTTAACAAAGTTATCAAATCCATCTTAAAGAAACGACTGGAAAAGGCCGGGGGAAAATGGGTCGATGAACTCCCTATGGCATTATGGGCTTATCGAACAACTCACAAGACCGCAACTGGACACACCCCATTTTCCTTATCCTATGGCTCGGAGGCCGTCATCCCAGTTGAGACAGAAGTATTTTCTCACCGCGTAACTTATTACGATCCGAAAACAAACGCTATATTACTCGCTGAATCTTTGGATCTGTTGGACGAGAAACGAGAAGAAGCTGATTTAAGAGCGGCCGCTTACCGAAGTCGGGTCGCCCGATTATATAACACCAAAGTTCGCCCCCGAACCTTTGATCTCGGTGATCTGGTCCTTAAGAGAATATACCCGGTTCCTTCGCACATGAAACCAAATTGGGAAGGACCGTACGTGATTACGCAACGACTTGGGGATGGCGCATTCAAACTATCAACCGTGGACGGTATAGTTTTACCGAGAGCCTGGAACAGCGAGAGTCTCCGTCGCTATTACATATGACAGGCTTTATTTATTTCATTATGTTTTTTATTCAGCAATTTACTTTTGCATTTCGAAATTAGAATTTGTAATAAGGCAACTGATTTGCCATATTTTCTTATTTCAGCAATAAAATGTCATCTCTTCGAGCCAGAGCTGTGATTCATTAAATACAATGTACAACATCACGATGCACGAAGAGCTAAGTTCCATCATACAGTGGAATTTATTCAAGTAGGGAGTGGCTGTGAAGCAATCAACCACTCACTAAATGAAACCCGAGCTCGGGGGCAAGCCATCACATCAGGCCACGAAATGGGTTGATACACGACAACCCTTCATTCAACTCCATACTCCCAGAGTGCGAGGTGGAGTATAAACATTTTACTAAACTCCGTGCTCCCAGAGCGCGAGGCGGAGTATAAACTCTCATTCAAATCCGTACCCCCAGAGTGCGAGGCGGAGTATAAACATTTTTCCTAAACCCCAGAGTACTCCGAGAGCGCGAGCTGGGTACAAGCTTTTTACTTAACTCCGTGCTCCCAGAGCGCGAGGCAGAGTATAAACATTCTTCCAACTCCGTGCTCCCAGAGCGCGAGGCGGAGTATAAACATTCTTCCAACTCCGTGCTCCCAGAGCGCGAGGCGGAGTATAAGCATTCTTCCAACTCCGTGCTCCCGGAGCGCGAGACGGAGTATAAACATTCTTCTAACTCCGCACTCCCAGAGTGCGAGGCGGAGTATAAACATTCATCTAACTCCGTACTCCCAGAGTGCGAGACGGAGCATAAACATTCATCCTACTCCGAACTCCGGAGCGCGAGACGGGGTATAGACATACGTCAACTCCACACTTCTCCCTAATACAGGGGGCAGAACCATAACACATAACAAGTTGAAGACAGAAAGGGAATAGATTTTCATTTCCATTATCAACAAAAAGAATCTGATTACAAAGTGTTTATGAAAAATTCTGCTAGTGGGAGCTGAATCCACATCTATACACGGCTATAGAAAAATCAACAAAATGCTACCCTACGCAACAGAGATTTAGAGAAAGAAGTTCATTCTTTCTTCTTCCTTATCTTCTTCTTCGGGGTAGCTCCACCTGATCCGCTGCCCGATTTCTTCCTCAATCGCTTGCTCTTTTCAGGCTTGCCCTCCGGCAGCGATATAATGTCGACATCTTCCTCAGAGCTGGAGGCAACGGAAGTTCTTCTAGGAGGACGAGCTGGAGGCATAGGAGTAGTAGCAGGAGGAGGGACAGGAGCGGTCTCGATCAATACAGTACCACCCGACGAAATCACCATTAACGGGGCAGGCCCGGGCGGACTAGCACCAACATTCCCTGCTGCCACTCGGCAGCAATCTCAGCAATAACGTCGTCCTCACGAGATACTTGGGCCGCATCGGATGTGCCAATAGCTGGCATAGATAAACTAGCGGCCGGAACAGCCTCATTCACAACATCGGACGGGTTGGCAGAGGGATCGATGGGTTCATTGAGAAGCTCCTCAATCATTTGAGCGCTGAAAGAAAACATATTTGCATCTCCCTCCTCGCCAATCAAAGTAGAAGTCGTGATGGCTTCAGAAAAAACAACCCCTTGTGTTTGATGAGGAACTGATAAAGCAAGGGGCGCAGAAACAATAACTTCGGTCACTGAAATACGACAAAACGAAGATTGTTAGCCAAGTGTGTTGCTTAAGGTTCTTCACAACTGAACTACGAGAAGCGTTCAAATACCTTCCTTGGTCTGAACCGAAACGTGGGCAGAATCCTCGGCAGAAGATAATAATGGTTGGCCAGGATTATAGGCAGGAACAGATTGGGGATCTACTGCACCAGTGGTTTCGGGCAATGTTGGAATTACAGTTCCAACACCTGTCCCGTGATGCACGACCCCCGAGCCTTCGCCTGCCTCTAGAGATTGGACGCCGAGCTTTTCTTTCGCCATAGAGATTACCACTTCATGAAGGGTCTTCCTCTCATCCTCGGTAAGCAGACGCATCTCCAGTTCAAAGTCGTCAAGTGCTCCATCTGGATGCGCTGCTCTCTTCTCATTCACCAGCCGGGTCCAGGCATTGTACAAGATCATGGAGTCATCTCCCAGCCACGCTAAATTTCTGTGTTCCAGCACATTAGCGTTATACGTGACTAAGAGATCGTCAAACTCAGCATCTAGCCTAGACCTCTCCTCCAAGATCTTTTCCTAAATCTCTGCTTCCACAGACTTAGCCTAGACCGCCGCCGCAGCAAGTTCGGCCCTGAGGGATACTGCTTGGTCGCAAGCCTCTTTAGCAGTAGCGTTCGCATCGTCCTTCTCCTTCACCATTTCAGCGAATTTGGCCTTGAGCTCGTTCAGCTCTTTAACGGCTAAGTCTCGCTCAGCTGCAACGGTGGTATTGCAATGGCCCATCTCTTCCACTGTGGCGCAATGTTCTTGCTGCATCCTCGCTAGTTTGGCCACGACACCCTCGTGTTTCTTAAGTGTTTCAAGCTCTGACTTTCGGGACGTTTCCACTTCGGATTGAAGAACTTGAATGATGCGCTTCTGCTTCGCAATGTCAACATCACGTTCGGCAATGACTTTCGCTCTGTCGAAAGCTACTCTAGAAGCCTTCACGGCTGCCTTATACCACTCCTTGTACTGAGCATAGAAGTCGTGGATGTAATTATGAGCGGTGGTCTCAGCTTCCGGAGGGATTCTTTTAAAGTTAGGAGGGAAGATATAGCCATCCATGCAAATTTCCGGGTAGTCATTTTTCATTTGGGCGAGTTTAGCAGCTCCCTCGCTTGTCAACTCAGCCGGAACTTGTTCAATTATAGCGGCTGCCGTTGGTTCCACTCATGGCCGTTGAGCATCAGGCCGAGAAGATTGAGAAGGCAACTGTTGCTGATGAGATGGCCCTGGGAGGTCTACTGGAGCCCTGGGAGGCGGAGGAGAACGAGATCGGGGTCGGTACTGGTATCCCCGGTCTCTGTCAGAGTAATCATAGCCAGAACGGTTACGCGAGTAATCTCTGTCTCTATCATAGCGTTCTTGACTCGAGTAGCCTCGCCCATGATCCCTATCTGTCTCTCTCCTACGGGAATCATAAAATGGGGAAGATTGGCGCACATTCCGAAGCCTATCTAGAGTGGAGCCACACCCTGACATCTCACCTGCGATAAGAAAGAATTACGGATTAAAATCCCAAAAGCAATGTTTACTATGCAGAAGTCATGGAGTGCCGTGGAAGTGTGTGTAAATGTGTAAACCCCCAAACCGACCGGAAGTGTTGACCGCACTTAAAGGAAAGGGCTCGTTCATGTTTAGGACATCTTGCAATTCCTCCAACCCAGGATTATGAGAAATCGATATATAATCTGGGATAGGAATATCATCAAGCCCTTTGAGAGAATCTCTCGAATAAGAAGGGACGGCCTCAGAAATCATAACTCCGGAAGCGGGAAGAAACACATCTACAGATTTTCCCCCCTTTGACTTAAGTTTTTTGGAAACGGCGGCCTCGCCTTTCCGTTTTTCTCCCGATTCCTCCAAGTTTCCCGAAAGGTCAGCCATTGGCTCTGAATCCGTATGGGTTCTTTCTTCGTCACTCGCCTCGATTATTCTGATTCCGAGTGACTTCTTCGCTTTTCTCTTCTTGGGTTTCTTCTTATTTTCCTTCTTGGAGACGGACTTTGAAAATCCCTCAACAACTATGCTTTGATTAATGTCGATCAAACCCAGAACTCTTAAGTTGTAGTCATTCAGCACCGAGTCAATATGCCTCAGCTCGCTTGGGACTTCCTGAAGACTCCGGACGGTACCCTTGAAACGCCCTCCATCGGGCCTAGAGATAATAGCTGTAAAAGGAATGAAATGTCAATTTTAACAACGAAGAGCTATTGGTTAAGGAAACAGGTTAAGGCGCTTACGTCTAGACAACCATCGCCTAGCGAAACCCGGAGGGCACCGAACGTAGAACCATTCGTTCTTGAAATAGCTCAGTCGCGTCAAAGCTCCAACTACAACTTGGCAATTTCTAACTGCCTCCAAAAATGTAAACGACGGGCTATCACCCCTGCTCTTGAAGTTAAATATGTGTCTGATCTCGGAGGGCCTCGGCGGGCGAAAAAGACAGTCCATAAATATTACGAAGGCACTATTCAGCAACGCGTGCCCGTTGGGATGAAGTTGTGAAGGAGCGATTCCTAAATATGATAGCATCCCTCTGATATATTGATTGAAAGGAGGAAGAGTTCCAGCCGCACAAGCATGACGGTAGAATGCTGTATATCCTTCAGGCGGATTGTGCGGTCTATCAGTGGCGCTGGGCAATAGTACGTCACCAAGAGATATGTTATGCTTTAAGCATATTCGTCCCAATAAGGATTCAGAGATGTTGGACTGAACCGAATCAACAGGGTCCTCAATAAATATCGCCTCCGGCAATTCATCTGGAGCTGGATCGATTATATCGGCAGGGATATCGGGAATCTCAAGCACCGGAGGAGTCGAGCTCTGTACCTCTTGTTGTTGGGAGCTCGAAGATTCCATAATTAGCTAACTCATCAGAAAGCAACGTTAAGTTCGTAAACGGCCCGTGCATTCCCCAGTGTAGAGTGTGTGAGCATGTCGTGCAGTGCAAGTGCTGTGCATTACTTAAGCAAATTTAACAGAATGAAGCAAGATATTCGAACAACATAACTTGGGAATTTGAGAATGAAAATGACCGTCATCGCTGACCGTCCCTTCCACACCATCCAAACGCCACTGACCATTTCAAATATAAATCAGTTAAATTACTGGTCACGTCATAGTTCCATCGACAAGCTTCAAAGGAAATTCAGGTTTAATTTGTTAGTTAAGTTTCGATTATGCAAGGCCGAAGCTTGTCGGAGTCAAGTGTGCTAAAATTCAATGGGTTCATCAAAGTTCAACTTGAAATTGGTCATGGTTCAGATGTTGGAGCAAATCAGAAGAGTAGAAGCCCCTGAAGCAAAGATGTTCGAATCGATCGACTCAAATCAATATGAGTCGAATCGATGAAGGACGAATCGAATCGATTCGACCCTGCATAAGTTCGACTCGATGAAATCTTGGGGTGGAGACGCAGTTCGAATCCATGGGCTATGCATAACTTCGAATCGATCAATGCTCGGCACTTTCGAATCGATTGGGATATTACTGCTTCGAATCGATCGATTCGATCTTTCAAAACCATCGGTGCTAAATTTCGTATCGATTCGAACCACCTATCCTTGAATCAATTCGAAGTCTTATTTTCTTCATCAATTCGTTTTACTTAACCCTACATCGATTCGAAATCTTACATCTTCGTTCGATTCGGGCTACCTGTCCCCGAATCAATACGAGTAGAAAAAGCAATGCTTTTATCCATCGAGTCGACCCATTTCAGTTCTTACTACTCTTCGTATTTCTCAAAAGAAAGGATTGAAGTCAATGCTCGAACCCCGTTTTCATCGTTCTACACTCGAATCGATCCCTTAGATACCTGGACGAATTCGATTGGAATTTAAGACTCGGTAAAATCTGATTGACTCGTGCAAGACGTGGAGCTCTGAAGAATCGATTCGAAGAAGGAGCTCTCGTAACAGTAAAAGTAAAAAGTTAAAAGTGAACAGGACCCCGGTATATATAGGGGAAACGAGACCATTCGTCTCCCGGTCAAGCGCAACCGGAAATAACGGGTCTAGCTCATCGATTCGAAGCAGTATCTTCGAATCGATCACTGCAAGGAATCGATCGATTCGAAGCTGACCAGGTGACCTCGTCGATTCGGACTCAAATATCTACACCAGACAACTTCGAGACTTTTCCTTCGAATCCGTAGCGTCGATTCGAAGCACGGCGTCAGAAGAGTCAGGGGGAACGTTCGACTCCATCGATTCGAACAGTCAAGTTCGAATCCCTCAATTACAAATCCATCCAAGCTTCGAATCCACCCGAAAATCATCATTTCGAAGTTCCACCGGATCGAGGCAGTTAACTGAAAATGAATCAAAGTCGCTGTGCCCACCAATTTGGAGTGCCAACTTCAAAACTATCGACTTGTAGCACGACGAAGAGTATCAATTCGAGCAACCTTCTCGAATCCATCAAAAACGATCGAATGGGAATGAAAGCATTGCTTCGGATATAAAATTATTGCTTGACTATCTTGTACAACGGTTCAGGAGAGGATCGATACTGAGGGATAGTCATAAATAATCATTAATGCACTGATTAAACTCGAATCTCAAATCGATTCAGGAGAGGATCGATGCAGAATTCGATAACAAACCAAACTGGCAACGACTTGCAAACATGCAACTTTCACCAAAGTCGAAGTGGTACATATATGCACATATGTTTGACTAGTGTTTAATCGTTGTCATTTTACAGGGATCAAATGTTCATCACGTCATAACACAGAAAGCTAACAGCCAGTCACAATTATACGACGGTCACTCACAGCGATACAGAATACAACTTTCGGCGAAAGCATGTCATAACGGCCCAATGAGAGACTGCAGCTTATCAAAGCACGTCATGTTTACACAAGACGTACTTTGGGGGGCAAATGTTATCCCGCCTTTTGGCAAGGACCGTGACACCAAGGACTTAACTAGAAACCAGTGACAGATCGTCACGGAAGTCGGTTACACGTAAGGATCGCTACGGATATCGATGAAATTTGTTCGAGTCCGGATCGGGCTACAATCGATAAGGCACGTCAAGCAAAGCCGTGGGAACCAACGATCCAAGTTTCAAGACAATCCGAGTTCGTATGCTCGAGATATTGTCGACAAAGGATGGAGTAGAGCTTCCTTAGTTCGAATCCATAGGCGGACCCTATGTTCGAATCCATCAGACAAGCATTGCCTCGTATCCATGAAAAAGAGACTAGTTCGAATCGATCAGAGGAGAATTGCTTCGACTCCATCAGGCGGAACCGATAGCTTCGAATCCATTGAGGCATTCACCGCGTTCGACTACATCAAGCAAGTCTTCATGTGCCTTGAGTTCGAATCCACCCTCGCATACACCGTAGTTCGAATCCATCGAAAGAAGGAACCTTCGAATCCATGCATTCGAATCCCCAGGCCAAGACAACTTCGAACCAGTCCATAGCTACAAGTCTAAATCGATTCGAACGAGCATTAGTTTCATCGATTCGAAGGAAGAGGTCCTTCGAATCCATTACCTCGAATCCAAGCCATGGATACGACCCAGTCAAACCGGAGTACAAAACGGATCGAAGCGAGAGACACGCGCCACGTCGCAGCAGGCATCGAGTCGACCGAATCGATTCGAAGTAAGATCGATTCGAAGTATCCCTGTTCTCCAGAAATGCAACATTGAATCGATCATATCTCGAGTTCTACAGGTCCAAATGCCATGAAATTTTCACAGAAGCTCAAACACATGATGAAGAATGTACACACCAAATTTCAGCTCGATTGAATGATTTCTTGATCGATTCGAACCAAGGGTCGAATCGATCCCAAAGTGGGCCCGGATCTCCAGATTTCGGCCATGTGGGCCCCCTGACGTACCAGAACTGGTCTCCCCTCATTTTAGGCGAAATATCAGCCTCCTACACCTATAAATAGAGCCCCTGGCCATTCAGAAAAGGGGTCGGAGAATTCTAAGTACTGAAGAGCGTCCAGATTCTGCCAGATTTATTCCAGAACACCGCCGCTGCTTTAGATTGACACTTAGCATTTGAATTTAGTTGTATTACGTTCTGAACTATTGTAATCTTCAAGTAATCGAGCAATAAAAATCATCAAACTTCATAGTGGACGTAGGCAAAACGTCGAACCACTCTAAATCGCTTGTCTTTGCAATTTACTTTCTGTTATTTGGAGTTTTTGTTAGATAATCCACAGTTTTAATTTTCATTCTTCACTTTTATCTCTTTAAAAACTTCCGAAGAGTGTTGTGCCCATTTTTGGTACAAACAGTCGTATTTCGCTCTGTTTTTTTATATCGGTAGCACACCAATAATGTTGATCCCCCATTTCACAAATGGCCATGGGTTGACCATTTGTGTAATCTCCATTTTCAAGGCTCTAGGAATCTTCATGAATCTTTGACATCGATCACACGTTTTCGTGTAATTGGCTGCATCTTTGTTAACCGTCAGCTCGAAATATCCATAACGAAGAATCTTCTTAGCTAATGTTTTCCCCTAGTGTGATCGCCACATGCTACAACATGAACATCCGCAAGGACCTTCTTAGCCTCCTTATTGGCGACACAACATAGCAGGTAAAAGAGAACCCTCTCCTATATAATACTCCTTCCTGAATGATAAACTATGAAGCTTAGCACATGAGTTTTCTTCATTCATTTCTTCTATTTGGAAGGGTTCCTTTCGATAGATACTCCTTAATTTGAGTCATCCATGATTCTTTTTTAAATTCATCCTCCAAGACCCAATCGACACCCATCTAGTCAATGCTCAAAGCTGATGATACCTCCACTAGAACTAAACCCATGAGATTTGCATACCTAAAACTAGCCAATTTGGCTAGTGAATTGGTTTTTGTGTTTTCCTCCCTAGGGATGTGTGTTACCATGTAATAATCAAAGTCATTAAGAAGTTGCAGGACCTTCGTCAGATATGGGACTAGCCTCACTCTCTTAGCCTATAATTCTTTCCTCACCCGGTAGACAACTAATTGAGAGTCACTACATATGCAAAGCTTTGTCTCCCTATTCTTTTGCTATCTTGAGTCTAGCGATCAATGCTTCATATTTAGCTTCATTGTTTGTCATAGGAAACTCAAGTGTTAGGGCATGGTAAATTGACCGTTCCTCGAGGGTCACCAAAACTACTCCTACCCTTGAACAACGTTCATTGGATGCTCCGTCTATATATAACTTCCATTGAGCACTTCGCTCTAAAGCTTCTTCTCTCTCATCATCCCGAATGGTGAACTCAGCTTTGAAATCAGCTAATGTTTGGCCTTGGATTTCTTTTTCTTTTTTGAACAGCAAGAGCATAAGCTCATTTTATTGACTAATGTTCCATTACAAGAAATTACAACTCACACAATCCCATTATCATGACAAAATACAGAACATTGCAAACCAAACACAGTGACCATAATACAAACCAAACACGCAAACTTAGTTACAACAATTATGAACAAAACTCAACTGACCATGAATCAAAACCAAACTAAATGCCAGAGTATAGAGTACATTGATCATTTCATGTAGCAAGTAATCTTCAGTAATGAAACCAAACCTCATTGCCAGAACAAAATCATTGCCAGCAGCTAGTAAGCATCAAAACATGCTATCTATAGAACATGAACACCACAGAAATCACTGATCCAACTCAATTAGCAGTAAGGTACTTGCTTCCCTCATAATCCATCAGTCATCAAATATTATCAATCCTTAAATCCCTCAAAATACTGCCATGAATCATAGAGTAAAGCTGAGATGAGTTCTTGCCTCCAATACCAAATATTTTATTATTCCTTTCAGTCCACACATCATAAATCATTTTCTTAAGAATTTTGAGCAAAAGCTTGGTAGTACGTGTCTTCCATCTAGTTGCTTTGAATACATTAAACCATTCAATAGAACTAATAGTAGAAGGCTTATAAAAACTACCATTAGATAAGAGCCTGTACCATATTTGATAAACAAAAGGAAATTTAATATATTGTACCGACTCAATTCGATGTTCTACTTTAATGGTCTCCTAGAAGTCTCAGGTCGTTGTAGAACTTGTCTTAATGGTTGATCAATCAGCACCTTAATTCGATGAGTTTGGAAGTAGGGACGGAGTTTCGTCAATGCGATCAATGGGCAGTAAGCTAGCTTTTCCAATTTTGGATAATTTCTTTCTGCTTCTGCAAATCACTTGTTGATATAATACACTAGCCTTTGGATTCTAGTTTCTTCATGTATAATGGCAGCACTTAAAGCATGAAAAGGCACTGCCAGATAAATAAATAAAACCACTTCCTCCAATGGCTTTGACAAGACAGGTCATCTCTCCAGATGATCAACCAAGGCTTGAAAAGCATCCATACATATTTACGTCTAGGCAAAGTTCCTTTTACTCACCTTGAGGATAACAAAGAATGATATTCATTTGTCTGTAGCCTTTGAGATAAATTGACTCAACGCAACTACTTTTCCGTTTAGACTCGGTACCTCCTTTATCTTCTTTGGGGCTTTAACATTCCTCAAGGCTTCGATCTTTTCTAGATTAGCCTCGATTCATCTCGAGTTTACAATGAAACCCAAGAACTTCCCTAACGTAATGTCGAATGAGCATTTCAATGGATTAAGCTTCATTCCATATTTTTGGAGCACACCAAACATTTATGACAAGTCTTCCAAATGGTTCATGGATCAACGTGACTATACCAGTATATCATCTACATAGACTTCCATCGAACGTTGGATCTGATCTCTGAACATGGAATTTACCAGTCTTTGGTAGGTTGCTCGGGCATTTTTAAGATCCAATGGCATGATAATGTAACACCATAATGCCAGGTCGGTTACGAAATTGGTATGTTCTTAGTCTAGGATATGCATTGGAATTTGGTTATAGCCGGAATATGCATCCAATAGCGATTCGTGTTTGGCGGTTGAATCCATCAACTGGTCGATCTTGGTAGTAGAAAACTATCCTTTGGGTATGCCTTATTCAAATCTGCATAGTCGATGCTTGTGCTCCATTTCCTATTGGACTTCTTAACAAGGACAAGATTGGGTACCCATTTGAGGTATGGAGCATCGTGGATAAAGCCATTGGCTTTTAGCATGTCCACCTCTTCTTTCAACGTAGTGGATCGCTTTGTACACAGGCTACATCGTATCTGCTTCACAAGAAGAAATCTGGGATTCACATTCAATGCGTGGCATACTATTTTTGGCGATATTCCATACATATTAGAATGCGTCCAGACAAATACATCCAGGTTCGCCCGAAATAAACCCTGTCAATTCCTTCTTTAACTTCATGCTGAGTTGAGATCCAATTTTCAACACCTGAGTAGGATCATCCTGACTAACCGGGATGATGATCGTCAACTTGACTGGGGCCACCATCACATCCTTCGGATCTTTCCTTAGATCCATAGCTTTGTGAAATCTGCTATGCGACAAAGCCAGGGCTTAGGTAGTGGTTTCTATGCGTCGATTGACTTGACGTAGAGAGTTTTTTCTATGTCTTTCCCTTCTTAAGTCGCTTTGCCACCCCCAGCTCCACACATTCACTCTAAAATTCTAGTCACCCTAGATGACCTTTATCCCATTCTTCATGGGGAATTTCATCGTCAAACACCATGGGGCTAGGGCCACCTAGAAGCTAGCGAGGGCCAGTCGGCGAAAAAAGCATTATATGTAGTAAAAACACCCATCACAACTAAGGTCATAACCCGCACCCTCTAGCGGTCTTCACCTAAAACCACCGAAAAATCCACACATTTTGCAAGCTCTGCAGCCTCTTCGGTAAATCCCTAAATCCGAGATCTACAAAGCTTTAGATCCCAACTGTCCATCATCATTTGGTCATAAGCTTTTTTAAACAAAATATTAACAGAACTTCTATTATCAACAAGAACTTTCCTCACATTCGCCGGCCCAATTACAACCGATACCACCAAGGAATCAAGCATGGGTGCTTCAATCCCATCTGCATCTCAATTTTTGAATACTATTTCATTAGTCATGGTCTTTAATTACTTTATCGAAGCTTCCTCTTCGATAGTGAAGCAACTTTCTTATACAACATATCTCAAATAACTAGCAAATCTTTTAATCTCATTCTAGCTCTTCTCAACTGGATGAGGTCTGCCAGTGACTGTATTGATAACAAGTCCTTTTCCAAGCTCCCTATGCTCATCATCACTAGGCCTGGCTTGATCCCGTTGCAATAGTTGTCCTTGGGGTCGAATATTTTCTTGCCCGCTATACTAGGGGCTTTCACATATTGCTGGAGTTTTTTCTTCCTAATCAAGTCTTCTATCACATCATGCAAATGCCTACATTCGTTTGTATTATGCTTATGCGTCTTATGGAAACGGCGGTACTTCCTAGATCTCTTCTCCTTTTTTGTTGATTCCCTCGGAGCTGGCTTCTTATAATATTCAATACATTGTGTCGCATGGTAAATATTCTTGATTGACGTTATTCTTGTAATGGCTTCCTGAGTTTCAGTTTTCCATCTCATTTTCCAGGTTACATTTTTTATTACTGCCTTTGTTTTCCAAATTTATAGCCACATTTTTGGAGCTCTCTCCGGTTTTCTTTACCGCAACATTACTCTATACCGCTTCACCTAACTGTCTACCACCAACTCTCGCAACTGATGTATTTGTCTCCTCCAAATGCAAATACTAAGTTGCCTTCCTGTAGAATTCATCCATAATTGGGGAGGCTTCATTTTCAACCACCTTCCAAAATCGGTATCCAGGTGTATTCCCTCGATAAGTGCCATGCAATGTCTTCCTTAGAATTGCTAACCTCTATCACTATTGTGTTAAACCTACTTAAGAAGTCCTTTAAAGACTCTTCAGTATTCTGAAAGGATTTGATGACAACATTACATCCTTCGAACGGGTTGTATGCAAGCAAAACTGTTTAACAAACTTCCTAGTTAGGTGGTCAAACGAAGATATGAATCTCAGCAGGAGTCGTGTGAACCAATTGTAGCAACACCTTCTAAAAATATTAGGAAGCATCAACATCTAACATCATCTATTTCCCTTATCGTGTCCATATGCCATTCAAATTTCAGTAAATGATGCCTTGGGTCCGTCACTCCAATGTCGGACGTCATAGTCGGCATAGTGAACCTTCTTGGGTACTCATCCTATAGTATCTCTTCCGTGAATGGAATTCTACTGGAAGAAGAACCCCAATCATTGTTATGTCTATTTTCACTCACCAGCCTTCTCACCATATCTTCTGGTTCTACCAGATCAGCTGAATGGCGATAATCATAGCCTGCCCCAAGTGTTTAGCCCTGTAAACAGTCTATGGTAGTCCCATGATACCTGGGTTCTCCTGTCTTTGGGAGATCCATTCATGCAGATGATTGATTTCTATTATTTCTACGTAATGGATCAACTGTAGCCGTTCGAACCTCAACATCCTGGCCATTAACATCATGACCATCTCCACCACCAACATCATCATCCAAGGTGATAACACCTTCAGTATCTAAGTCACGATGACAAGGATCGATGCTGACCATGCTCTTGCATTCTAAGCATTATCCAACTTATTTTTTGAAGTCTTGGTTTCCTTTCTCTTCAACTTCTACTTCCCTTTTCTATGGTATCCACGAGATGCTGAAGAACTGTCCTCTTCTAAATCGAAAGGTGACAACTCTCTCCTATTCCTTCTAGTACTATGAGATAATTAGTTCAGTAAATCCAGACTCTCCTTCATCTATTTCCTCATCTCTTCCTAAATTTCATGTAGCTTGTCATTCAACTCCTTCATGATCTTGTCCAACCCAACCCGTGTTATCATATCCGAGGGGCTCAGAATTTCAGCAGTGTTGGGTTGAGCGACTTCTTCAACATGTTGAGAGCCAACATTATCAACATCATTAGCAGGCCTGAAGGCGATAGATTTTTCTCTAGTGTTTCATAGAGATATTACTTCGGATAATCCTATGATAGATTTTGCAAAAATCTGAATAGTCATGGATCATAAGAATGAAACTGATGGATTTACTTCGTAGGCTAAAGTAATCCAAAAGTAGAAATAGATCCAATAGTAAGAGATTGGTACGCTCTCAATGAAAGCACCAAAATATTTATGTCAAAAGTTAACACAAATGCCCAAAAGATTTATAGAAGAGAATAAAATAAAGAAATTAAATGGGAAATGAGAGAATAAACAACATACAACAATTATAGTGGTTCTGCTAAACACTGACCTGCGTCCACTTGAACTTTGTTTATGATTCTATAAAGTTTATAGGAACATGATCTTATGGATCGGTATTGACCCCATGTGATTACAATATAAGTAAGCAATTCAGAATGTAATTAAAAAGGATCCCTAAAATAATGCATATCACCCTCTAGTTATAGCTGAAGGATGACAGATTTCTCTCCACCGTGTCCTTTCCCATGTTCCCCATGTCCAGAAGGAGTTGCCTTGAAGAGATCGTGGCTAAATCAACAAGGTTTAGGGATCGGTACCAAACCATGCCCCATGGATCGATACTGATCCATAAAATGGGATGTAAATCCTTCTTTAAGTAGCGGATGTTGTTTAGCTAACTAGCATCCTCCTACACATGGCTTGGTTACATTGATATGGGCTCGAACTTAAGTGAAAATCTTGGTTCGATAGGTAGGAAAAAGTACGTGGTCATGTTGCTTTGAAACCTAGTTTATCCATCGATCATTTGGGGCACGGATAGCTAGTGAACCATTTTATACGGCGTGTACTGACTATAATCACTCCCATTTAATGTAGCATGAATTATTGTTGAATTGGAGCTAAAATTAGGGATCGATACCGATCCATGAATCTTTGGTTTGTAGCTTTGGTTTTTTTGGTTGACTTAGTATGTAGGCAGTTAAGAGGGCCTTTAGCAAGTTGATGGCTTCATCCATTGACCTTGCTCGGTATCTAAGTTTAATAGTAATTATTTTGGATTTCTGATTGGTAATCCTCCTTTTTAATCGACCTGACTCGTTCGAATATGGCTTGGTCACAAAGCTGGATAACAAATTACAATTATTATTTTATAAATATTTAATTAATTTAATTAATTATAAAATTTATAATTTAATTAAATCAAGTGGTAGATGGTGGATTCAACATTGCAGTTGTATTGACTCTCTACATGTAAATTAGTTAGCGATTAATATCGAACAATTCGAATATCAACAATCACACTTCACCTTAGCTAATGATGTGATATTTTGGCCAAATATATCACTTACATAACTTTGGTAAAATCCTATTTTTACAATTTTAAGCTTTACCCAATTTTGATAATTATTTACATCAATTCTGTTATCAAAACGGTATTACGTTAGACTTATGGAATTTAGTTATGGTCAAAATTCCAATATCCAATATATTCAACTCTATATTCCAAACACAAAGTTCTTGGTTCAATAATAATAATTATCATTAACCGAACTACTCTGGCCATAAATTTTGACTTTGATTTGACTTCGTTTGACCGCGATACTAACTCCATATAACCGAGGAAATGAATCCTCTATGAATAATATTTTACTTCCAATACTTCTACTTGACCCAACTATAGTCGTTCGATGGTCGTTGTGCCATGATTTTATATAATCAAAGCGGAGATTTCATACTGGTGATCAATGGTATTGTAAACAGGAAAACTGTGTAAATTAGTCACTTTGATATTTTTTGTTTGACCTTGGTTATAATTACCAACATAAAACTATCTAGTGAGTCATTTCATAGTTATCCAATTACTATTAGTACGTAACCCCTTGGTGCCTCTGGCAGCCATGAGTAATATACTGCCCAACATTTGAAGAGCTTATGTACTTTAGTCTCAATGGATGCATCGATGTCCAATCTTGATACATCTTGACTAGAGTTGTTTAAAATGACGTGCTTATCATATTGTGATATAATACTTGTGGTTACAACTATTTGTAACTGCTATAACAAACACATCATTTGGGACTTTCTGACATATATACTTAAATTAACTAATTAATTATTCATAACATTTTATAACAAGTATATAAGAGAAAGGAAACACCTTTTATTTGAACAAGGTTGGTTATCAAGTTAGATTAATCTAACGAATTACACAATTGTCCCTAGGGCACACCACTAACTCTATCAATCCATTCGTTGCATATAGGATATATGACTCAAACAACATAGATTAACACTTTCACTTGCCCCAGCCGACATTTAGAATCTGATTGGTCAACACATGTCGACATCCATTGGATTCTGGATGCTGGTCACATGAGTTTAAATTTAAAGTAAACTTCCAAAATAAAATATACCGGATAATGTTGAACGCCAAGTATTCTTGTCTAGAAAGACTTGCCATTCTCCTTGATTCCATACTAGCGATGGACCATAAACTCCATATGAAGCTGGGTCTGTTACTGCTCAAGCTTCAACTCCAATGTCTTCTAGGCCTAGGCATTCAATTACCGCTGAACTATAAAGAATGATCATTCTAGTAGAGCCAATTCAAGAAAAGGTTCCTCCTTTAAATGAATATATTGGATTAAGAGTTCTAGATGATCCGCCCGAATAAGTCCCTGTTAACCGATTTTTTAACCCATCAGAATTCAATAAGAGTTAGAACATTTAGACTATGCTAGAATAACTCGAGACTCAACCAAGAGAATCTAGAAGACAAGTTAGTGGAGTTCAAAAAAAATAAGTCAAGAATACACTAAGCGGATGGATCGCTACTGACCCATCACCTATGGATTGCTAGCGATCCATAAGGATGCATTGCGGTTCATCCTAACCTCTTGCATCATGATAAAATATCTCTTCTAAGAATACTTTCCAAGTTTCATAGCATTCTAAGCAGTGTAGTTTAAGAAGTGAAGACTCATCTGATTCAAGCTGTTTGACCAAAAGAAGCTAACTTAAAATGGACCTAGAGAACTCATATGAAGTTGGATTGATTTGAAATTTTGGGAAAACACTTAGAAGACATAATAGAAGGCTCAAAGAAAAAATGGGATTGACTAGAGTAAGTATGATGGATCGTTGGCAATCCATCTTGATGAGTCGCTAACGACCCATGTAGGTTGGTCCCCACTACCTTAAATATTTAGGGTAGGTCCCACACACCCTAGAGAGAATACTTGCAAAGTTTCGTCTGATTTTGTTAAGTTTTGAGCAAGTTATAGATGATTCTTCTGGACTAGATAACCCGTGAAGGCGGATGATCTAACAAACTCCAAACGACTTGGTATTTGGAAGGCACTAAAATAGAAGATAAGAAGATAACCAAATGGAGGTCACTCAAAAATCCCTTAATTACAGGGATCGCTAGCGATCCATTCCCTATGGATTGCTAGCGATCCATCAGGTTAGCTCGGGTCGTCTTCAAACTCTTTGAACTCCCTCGTGGCATCATGTACAGGCTATCGGCAAAGCAAGCTTGGCCTAATGGCTCTCCAACCCCTATAAATACAATCCTACTTGCAACATAAATAGGATCTTCTAGACTGGCTGCTGAAACTTTGCAAAAACTATTCTTCACTCTTCTCCTCCCACACAACAGTTATCTAAAGTGTTCATTGTGATTCTCCAATGAACTCTAACACTGGTTATTTGATCTAACTTACTAGATCCAATCAAATTATAATCAAATTCAACTTGTAATTGCAGTCAGTCGATAACAGAAGTTATAGACATAGGCTTCGCTAACAGTCGAACCACTATACTAATCTCTTGTCTCTTTACTTTATATGCAAGTTTTTATTCCTTGTTTCTATTTTATTTGCCTTGATAGACAAGGCTAGTGCTTTCACGCTCATTCCAGGGTGTTAATCCATTGGGTTAACTATCCCATTGATTCTAACTGCTAAGATGCTCAATAATATATATGTTTGCAACACGGGATTCCTAAGGATGATGTCCTACTCCCAACACAAGTCCAATGGGTGCACGATCCTCTTATGGGTTATACGGCCTACAATAGATACATAAGCTTAGGCGGCGCTATACCGCCTTTTAATCTATTCCTCCACATGATTCTCTAAGAAGAGCTCCATCCCAAGTTCATCCCAATGGATATGCACAACTGAGCCCTTTATACGTGCTATTCTTGAACCAACTCCAACGACTTCCAAACTTCAAATAGTTAACTCACATCTTGGGTTTCAACATCAATGTGATTCGCCGTCTTATATGATCATCGAGGCCTAGTGCCGATGCAAGGTCATTGAAGAGCTCCATAATAAACATTCATATTTCAAGAACGAGTACTTCTTCATCCATTGTCTGTACAGCTTCAATAGGCCTTGGATCTCTGGCAGTAAGATCTATTTCTCTTCATTCTTCCCGCACTTGGATTCTTCTATCTAAGCATTTTAATTTTTTTCCAATTCCTTCATAGATATTTCCATTCAAGATGCAAGTGAAGAGCATGCTGAAACCATGAAAACACTTAAGAGAGTTAGCTCCCTGCATTGCACCACCGCTTATCTTCTAACAAATGAGAATCTTCACCTATAACCTATTACATCTGGAATGCTTCACCGTTGCTGAACTACTCTCGAAGTTCTAGAATGCCTACCGGATCTTCAGCACCAACTCGTAGCACTAGCAACAATCTCCAAAGGGAAGTTGAAGGTTACTCTGGTATGATAAACATTGATGAGCCATCCGATAAAACAGCAGAAGAGCCCATTTGTAAACACCTCTACCTCTGCACCCATATTATCCAAGAATATTACTAGGTAATACTGTAAGATAATATAAAGAATAAGGCGATATGGGGTACATACGTGAATTCCCTTGGGTTAACGTTAGTACGTATTAAAAAATCAAATAAATAACACACTTATATGTACACAGTATTGGCACAAAGCAATAAACATGTATGCCTCAAGGATAGAACAATACATAATAGCAGTAAATAACAGAGTTCACAGAGTCAGTTACAGCGATAAGATATAGTATATATAAAATATAAAAGGTATGTAATACATCTCAATCGTCAAATACATAACGAGTCAATACAATACAAAATAATATACAGTAATGCTGAATATCCAACCTCCTCTAAGCCTAGAAAATATTTCCTAGCCTCATTATCCCTGTACTTGAAATATCTCAGACAGACCTGAGTATTATATAAATAACACATGGGTCAGCCTATATCTAAATATATGGGTCGATACATACATAAATATAGAGTACACGGTGATGACATATTAGCAATAGTATATCATAAACAACATTCTAAAAACACGGCATAAAGATGTCATTATCCATATAAAACACATCAAATCAGAATTCACATAAAACAACATCATATGGATGAATCATCCATATCTTGAAATCACTATCAATCTAGAAGAAAATGATAATGAGATATCCTCAAGTATAATTGGGCAAGAACACTGTAGTGCACAACTATCTCTCAATCTCAATATAAATTATCATCGAAGAAAAATGGAACATTTAGTAAATAAGGCTAATACACAGCAATGCCCTAATATAATATCATAAAATTGTATAATCAATAGATAATGTGAGATAACCCATCAAATTATCCAAGTGATATCCAATATCATACAAATCACAAAGATAATCAATCATAATTAATAAATAAGGCTACCTCTAGAATACTAAGCCAAAAGTGTGGATATACAAGAACTGACTACACTTTAGACTAAACCAGCCTCTAGTCTAGTCAACTCATCACAGGAACAAAACATATATGCCAATCCACAACTCATACATATAACATGAATCTAATGGGAGACTAATAGCCACCTACCGTAAGCCTGCTCTAGGAACACAGGTCTAGTCGCCAACCGTAGAGTAACCGTCCATTCCTATATCTTCAAGGTATATGCCAGTCTACTACACACATACCCTGAACTAGATAGGAAGACTGACAACTGCCTACAGCAAGCCTGCTCCAAGAACCCAGATCTACTCACCTACCGTAGAGTAACCGTCTATTCCTATAGTCTTTAGTTGTCTCAATGGACATCGTGACCCCATCCACCAGTGGCTTGTCTATACGTAGCCCTAGTTACGACCCTACTTTGCCCCAAATGGTAACAGACTGATGGCCTATTTGACACAAGGGGCTATGGGCTATAACCCATCTACTACTATCAATACTGTGATAGGCATCAAAGGGACATAACATATTACTCATCGTAGGGACTCATACTAATGGTGTCATGGATCTGGGACGCGACCCCACGATCAGGCCGCTAGGGTGGATACTGGCCAATCTGGTTCGCTCTTGAAAATAAAGGAAGCTAGACACAATGTAGATGGTCATATAGTAGTCATACCCGATATGCTACTCATATCTCTACTAGTTAGCCGATAAATGGCTCTCATAAGTCAATACCTAACTATACGGTACTCCTCACCGAGTATCACATGGACCTATAAGTGTAATCCCCATTTGAGTGACATTTACCTACAATGAATAATCAAACAAATAACATAAAAGCGTTCCATTCTATCGTATGTTACTCAAATAATTATTCAATGCTCATAAACTAAACTCGATCCACACTAAATATTTCTATATGACAAGTCCAATGAATAACCAAAAAAGTATTACTGAGTGCCCCATCCCAAATGGTATTACTAATCCGTTTACTCAGATTTCTCGTCATATAGAAATGAAATATAATACAATCATATCAAGGATATCATCACCGTATTATACTAAATTCATCAATTAAATCAACTCAATGGTGAATCATTCATAGTATAAAAATCTGTATGAAATATGAGAAATCAGAAGATATAGAAATCATACTTGAATCCCAATTTTTATTCAAAGATTGTAGTAATAATAATTATTATAATAATAAGGCTCGTTGAAATTAAACAGTTAAAACAATTAGTCGAATATTTACATAAAATGTTTAAAGATAGATTTATAAATCAAGTATACTTGTAGGAGTTTTTCTATAATTTCCTGCATTAATTTTTATTTCATAATATATATATAAAGCTTAAAATATATTTCACTTATTTCTAACCATAATTATAATTCAAAGTCCTTTCTTAATAACTAAACCAGTCAGGAATATAATAATTTCTTTTAATTCAATCCATATAAGAAAATTCTCATATTATAAAAGAGACTTTCACTTAATAATTATTATTTTCTTCAACAATATATTATTTTCCTAAACTATTTTTATGAAATTGCAATATATTATATTTTCCTTTAGAACGATCCCAAATCCTATAATCAATTATTAATTCAACCAAATAATTCAATAATAAACAATCATCTCACAAAATAATTCAATCAATGATCTTATTTAATTTAACCAAACAATTGCAATCGCTAACGGGATAATTATAAATACAAATAGCAAGTAATAAAATTAGATATAGTTGCGAGTTTGAAATTAACTCACCGAGTAATGAACGCATATCCACAATCGTAGTTGACTAACTCAGCTACCTATTTCCATTGCAGGCTTGCTGCAAACATCCGCTCAATGTTGCCTCACCAAGACCTATTCTTACTCATTGGCAACCAGCACTCCAAGCCACGACGCTAACATCTCATCGCTCACTATTTGCCTTCGCTACTCTGAGTTTCACCTACAAAATCGCCTCCTAATGCAGCGAAGGGTGTATCGTGAAACCCAAAAATTGAACTTAGGAATTACTTAATTCATATATTATTTTCTTAATTTTTAGAGATGAGAATACTTTTGTTTTCGATAGCTTCAAATGCAAGATGTTGATAGTCTCCAGAACAAAGTAAAATAAAGGAAACAAAAACTCTAGCATTAGGTTTGATTTTAAATTATTTCGGCCTTTTGGCTTAAGAATTGATTATAAAGAATATATATATATATATATATATTTGTTTTCATTCGTAAGATAAATACAATTTACTATAAGTAAACGCAATTTCACTTTTAAAATCCTTTTTTCCAAGCTATTATTTTATTTCATCTTTATCGATTTCATAAAATATTATTTTCCATATTTATAACTTATTAAATTTGAATACCACGATTTTGTAATTTAAATCCTTTTATAAAATAATTACTGAACAAATTTATCAAATAAATCATCAAATTCCAATTTGATTAAATAAATTTCTATTATTAATATTAATTAATTGTTACTTAAAATCGGGTTGTTATAGACTTTCCTCCTTAACAAAATTGCATTCTAGCAATTTCCTATAAGGAGAAATCCGTAACAATTTTAATTATACAAAACATAGTTATACCATTTTCAACTTTATTTGCATATAAACTATTTCCATAAATAAGAATTACTTTATAGAATTACAATAAAAAATATAATTTACGTATATATTTTACAGAAAAATTCCATTTCACTACAAATCAAATTTGATTTAAATTCGCACTCTTATCGAATAATCTTTAAATTATTTCATCAACAAAAATTTATAGTTTGAACTTATTTCTTTTATTTATTTTTTCTTTTTTTAAATCATCCTATGATTTAGGTCAACACAAAAATCATCCATAAGCATAACACAAACACGAATGCATAAAACAGCCAAGTATAAATTCTCAAGTACAAATCAGTGCGGCCATTATGAAGTACAAGATCAGGTTAATGTGAGTTTCACAAACAAGAGGCAAGGCAAGAAATTGTAACACACACATCCAGGCCCAAGTGTTCACAAGGTTAGAGCAAGAAGTGCAAGTGCTAGCATATACAAATGCAAATGCAGCAAACAAGAAATGCATGGCAATAAGTATATCACTCAGTTTCAATCAAAAGCAAGTGCAACCCGACAGCATATACAAGTGCTTACAACAATGGTTCAGGCCAAAAAAAATCACAGAACAACATATACAAGTGCACACAGTAGAATGGTTGAGCTATAAGAAGCTTGAACTAAACAATACAAGTTAGTCAAGTTACCAAGGAAATAAGCATAATCATCTGAATTTGCCTCAAACAACCAGACACAACATAGGGGTGACACACATGGATGCACACATGAACATTCAAACATACAGACTTAGCAAGTGGGCATGTACAACACACAAACAAGATAGTAACCAGCAAAAGAAACACACAGTGACATGCACTACAATCTGATCAACACGCGATCAATAATCAAAGACCAACAAAGGAAAACAATATAAACTATTCACATCTAAACCATCATCAAGTTATAAACATTGCTTCAAACATACCAATATCCATCCATATTCAATTTCTAGCAATCGTAAGCTTCAGCACATCAACTCAGTCAAAGGTCCAAGCAACAAGCGCAACCACCTTCAACACACTGCAACTACACTCAGATAGGGCTCATACTTTACATTCATGCATAGAGGAGCAACATGGTTCAGAAATATGCACACATAGAAATAGACAACTTCACAAAAACAACATCACAGCTTCAAAGAAGAGCATATCTCATAATTCATCTCAGTGTAGCAAGTACAAGGTGCAGGGACATTTTTCAAGCCAAACTATGGTTCAGACAAAACAGAGGGCAACAAGCATAAAGAAATGTACAAGGCAGTAAACAAGCATGAGTTTACATCACAACAGCAAAGATACGAACATGTATAAGGCCAGGCAGGGACATCACCATTTCAGTTCAGGCTAGAGCATAGCACAAATACAAGGCAAACAGCCAAACCATCGAACATATAAGGCAACAAAACAAAAGTTCACATGGTAGACTATACATGGTATGGAAAGGCTAGACAAAGGACTAGACATGGACACAACAACTGGATGACAAATACTCAATGTACATGTAACAACAAGATGGTGCAACATATGCGAATGGACAAACTAGCAATACAAGAGATCATATATAAGTGTAATCCATATTCAAGGCCAAATGCATGTGCATAGACACATGAAATGCAACCTTAAACAAGCACATTAATATACATATATATATATATGTATCTACATGTATACATGTACATAGTGAGGACATGGTACAAGTATAACCAGGCAAGGCAATAATCATAAGTGCATAGAGTTCAACATGCATCACAACAATGCAACAAGGCATCAAAAGAAAGAAGTATACAACACAATTAACTCAAATTGAAGCACATAAAGTCTTAGGCAACACCGGACAAAGGAAAATAAACACAGGTGCAAGACAAGACCAGTTTCAAGTGGATGGTGCAACACGCACGGGCACGTATTGGTTGAATATAGGAATGGATTGGTCGAGATGTTACAAAGTAAGCAGTCGAACAAACAATCATGGTTTCAATCGAGTATTAATATATCAATTAAGTTGAATAAGTCAAGGCAGCAATCAGAAAATCAACAAGGGCCCAAATATATTCATCTTAGGAAAATTTGAATATATCTAAATTGAATAAGTCATAAACTCAATCAGGAAATCGAACAGGTGAAGAGAGTTTACAAAAAATTCAAAGTAAAGAATACATTCAGAAATATAAGGTTTCAACCTATAAATTAACCCATTATCAAATTATATGTATTTGATCCTCAATTTTTTTTTTAAATTTCATTTCATATAAATTCAAACACAATTTGAATTAAAAAAATTTCTTCAGACAGGTTTAAATTATTATAACAAAAATTTCGTCAACCCAAAATTTCCACTGAACTCATTTTCTATTTGACAAAATATATTACATTTTTTTTTTTGATTCAACCATTTTATCACAATAAAATCATCTTTAAATACTATTTTATGAATAATATTTTCCAAATTATTACCAATTTTCATAAATTTATATAAACACTGAAATATTTTACACTTAATATCAAGAGAGAAGTTTAAGCTTATTTACAAAATTTAACACTTCAAAATAATTCTATATTACCCTCTTTTTAAATCATCCCTCAAAATCTATGAAATGATTCATAAAATTCTTATTGTACTTCATGCATATAATTTTTTATCAATTATTTCAAATTAATTCATCCAACTTATATACATTCATAATAAATCTATAATATTCCACATTTCAAAATGTATACCTTCAAATTAATTGAAAATTCCATATCTTAAAATCCCAAAATCTATTACATTTTACATTTCTAAGTTTTATCAAAATAGCACCAAATACACACACACACCCACCTTATATTCACAAAGTCGCTAATACTACAAAATAATTGATGTTTCCTCACCGTAATAATAGTGATTAGTAATATTAATCTAGCTGCAATATTGATATAAGCAGTAATGCCTTGCCAGTGATCACAGCTATGCACTAATATCAATGGCTGCAAACATTGCTTAAAATACATACTAACATATAAAATACCCTCAATAATTTTTTTTCCAAGTTAATAAAAACAATCTCTTATTTTCTAAACTAAAGAAAATATACATTTCAAACAACACTTTCCAAACTATTTTACTTATATTTGTTTTCCAAAACATTGGGCTCAAATGTCATGTCTTAGCGTTTAAGAACCCCTATCGAATAAGTGTGCACCCGCATCGACCAAAATTCTTAACACACTCAACAGACAAGTTAACACCATGCTATTTCAAAACTTATATAAATATTACTTCCACCAATTAACAATGTACTAGTTCTAATAAAACTTTACTCTTTCATTTTCAAATCTTCATTATATTAATTAATAATACATATCTTCCAAAAAAAGTCTGATTAAACATTCTTTTAACTTCCCAAATCATTTAATAATAATAATCAATATTTCATATGTTATAAATATTTAATTTTATCTAATACTTAATAATTTTAAACATTCCCAAAATATTATGTCAGACTACCTCGTAAGAGCATTTAGGAATCCATATCGATAACGATGATCAAATGCATTGACCAAAATTCTTAAACCACTCTACGAACAAACTAACACTAAAGTAAATAAAAAAATATTTCTAATCATTTTATAAAATCAAATTCATATTTATAAATCATATACTTATTTGAATAAAAAACTTATATTTCGACCCTTCATGGGTATATTTCCACTATAACCCGAAATCAATATTGTATTTAAAATACTGTTGCTGTTTAAGCATTTAATTTAGTAATATAATAAAATTGTAACACACCCTAACATAAAATGGAAAGGAATAATAATATAATATATATAATAGGAAAAATAAAAAATACGTCCCCATATGATTACCCTAGTAATCATCGTATACTCCTAATATCACTTAAGTACCACACACCTAGGGTACAGGGACTCTAAGTCTCATCTAAGGCCAAGACTCGTGTCTTTGATATACAATGTTTTGCTCTGAACCTGCTTTGATACCAACTGTAAACACCCCCATCTCTATACTCATATTATCCAAGAGTATTACTTGGTAACACTATCAGATAATACGAAGAATAAGGTGATATGGGATACACATGTGAATATTCCCTTGGGCTAACACTGGTACATATTAAAACATCGAATAAATAACATACTTATATATACAAAGTATCGGCATAAAGCAATAAACATGTGTGCCTCAAGGATAGAATAATGCACAATATATAGTAAACAGAGTTCACAAAGTCGATCGCAACGTCAAGATATAATATATATATATATATAATATACAAGGCATGAAATACACCTCAATAGTCAAATACATACATGAGTCAATACAATACAAAATAATATACAGTAATGCTGAATATCTAGCCTCCTCTAAGCCCAGAAAATATTTGCTAGCCTCATTGTCCCTGTACCTAAAATGTCTTAGACAGGCCTGAGTATTATATAAATAACACATGGGTCAGATTATATCTAAATATATGGGTCAACTCTTCCTCGGGAACTCCAGAAAAAACCTCTCTTTGAATCTCCTTCAAAATTCTGCCCAAGTCAACTCTTCCTCAGGAACTCCAGTAGTAACACTATTCCACCAATGAAGCGCCGCTCCCTTCAATTGTCTAGAAGCAAGCCTCCTTTTCTGCTCATCGTCTAAACCCAAGTCAGCGAATATCCTTTCATAATGGAAAAGCCAGTTCTCTACTTCTAAACATCCTATGTTCCCAAAAGCGGTTATCCACCAAGACTGGTATAATCCCTGCTCAACTTATCATAGTTGTTCCCAACTAGAACCATGGGATTAGATACTCGAACATTCCTAGCTACTCCAGCAGCTGCTCCAGCTTGCATCAGATTAATGAAGAAATGATACATCATCCTCATATCTACTGGCGGATCTCCAGCACCTACATTGGCATCTTCATTTTGATTAGCATTTGCATGTCGACCCTGGTTTCTCCTATTGGGTCAAGCATTTCCATTAGTTGTGGTGCTTCCTCCAGCGAGATTTTCTCTTCTATTTCCTGCCTCTATATCTTCCTTTCTCATAAATCTGCATACGAGCCTTAGTAAGATACAGAAGAACGGTCTAAGAGAGAGGAGAATACGTACTTATATATATATATCAAATAAAAGTATGTTACTATAACGTTAACCCAAATCCCAATCTTATTTTCCGATTCATTAGATTATGTTTTGAAAAATCATTTTAAGTTTGAAATTTCTTTTAAGTTCATAAACCTCTGCTCTGATACCAACTTGTAACATCCCCCACTTGGAGGCCCAAAATTAAAGGCTACGGATGTTGTAGTCATTCATAGTTATTAATTCTCAATGACCAAATGTGGTAATGTTAGATACATTGATATGACATAAGCACATGGATATGAAAAAAAATTAAAACATTTAAACAAATTTCTCATTCCATTTCAAATAATATTTCAAATTCATTACATAATCCCAAATTTGAGAATCACGTTCATAAAAATTATAATTATTACAAAATACACCAAGAGCGACATATGATGATGCCCCCTTGGATGATCAGAGTCTAAACATAGGCAATTAAACAACTTTTCCTTTACAACCAAAACACATCGGAATCAAATAGAAAAGAACTCGTAATAGCTAGCTTGCCTCCTGCACGTCTCCGGAATTTTATTCGTCTAAAGGAGAACCTGAAAATGTCAACTCTCAAACTACTCAAAATTAATTAAGCACCGAGAGTTTAAAAGGAAAACATAAACTTCGAGTCAGACATAAAGCCTGGTATGAATAATAATCTACCATTTCGTACCATTTAGATATCTAGTGAGACCACGCCGCTTAGCGAAACAGGTTTTCCCCTCACTAGTATCTTACCCAAAAATTTATAATAACCATATAGTGTGCACCTGCATCCATAATGTTTAAAACATAGCAATTTAAAGTATCATGATGATAAGAAAACAAGCAATATATTCTGGATTTCCCATCCCCGTTCATTTGACTATCTATCCCAGTTATAGTTTCTAAGGTCACTCTTAACCTATTAGTTTTCATGGCTGACTAATAACTCTTTCCAAATTTATGGACTACTTGTCCAGTTTCCTAGTTTTCAATGGATCGCTAAGAACCTTTTAGTTTTCAAGGGATGACTAATAACCTTTCTAAACTCTTATGGTCTATCTATCCGGCATCATAGTTTTCATGGGATCACTAAGAACCTATTGGCCCTTACCAATAACTACATTCAATTATTTCATGGGTTCTCCCTAAACCTATTGGTATCTCCAATAACTTCTTTTATATCATAGTTTTCATGGGTTGACTAAGAACCTATTGATTTCTATCTGTAACTTTATTCAATTATTTCAAGGGTTCTCCCTGAACCTATTGGTATCTCCAATAACTTCTTTTATATTATAGTTTTCATGGATTGACTAAGAACATATTGACTTCTGTCAATAACTTTATCCGGATATAGTTTTCATACGTTCACTACGAACCTATTGGCATCTGCCAATAACTCTTTCCGAACATAGTTTTCATAGGTTTACTATGAACCTGTCTAAACTAACTACTTCTTTGATCAGTCTTTAGGCATCCTATGTTCTGGTCTATTTGACCTCCTAGATGCAACTCTACTCACACAGGAGTTAACACAATTTATATTCACTACTTGGTCAACCTAGCTGGTTATTCTACCCTTTCTTCCCAAAATACAATTAGGGATCTATTATATAGTGAATATGTTTATAGGAGAAGCAAATACAATAACATAATAATATCAACATTTATGGTTTAATATCCTTGAATTCATTTCCACATGAAGTATGGTTAATCCCTTTTTTTCATTTTGGTTAAAAATAATTGTTATTATTGAACCAAGGACTTTGTGTTTGGACTATAAAGTTGAATGCGGATGATATTGGAATTTTGACCATTACCAAATTCCATAAATCCAAAGTGATATAATTTTGACGAAGATAATTGGTGTAAATAATTGTCACTATTAGGTGCCGCTTATAATAAGTAAAATTGGATTTTACCAAAAGATGTGTAAGCGATGAATTCAGCCAAAATGTCACACCACCTGCTAAGTGACGTGTGAACTTTAATATTTGAATTGTTCAATATTAATTGCTGACTGAATTTACACCTTTGAGTCGCATAACCGTAATGATGAATTCTCCAAAAAACCACATGCTTTAATTAATTTATAAAAAGTTGTAAATTAATTAAATTAATTAGTATTTGAGAAATATTAATTATTATTTCTTTTATTTGATGTTTGGGAGTTATTTGTAATTATTTCAATGCATTTATAAAAGTTATATTTACACGCATTGATATACGATATCATTGTAATTAAATAAAAGATAATTACATGCATTAATTTATCGAATCTTATGTCATTTGATGGCATGTAATTTTTAGCCATACCATGTAAAGAAATATGAGTGGAAAGAGAAAGTTAATCAAGAGAATTAATCAGAGAAGTTTTAGTTAAAGAATGGGAATGGTTTACTTCTTTCAAATAAAACATATTCTCTAAATCATTCCGTACATACAATTGAGTCTCTCATTTTTCATTCTTCTTTCTGTAACTTTTCTGGTTCTCTCCTTCTCTAATGGCTGAAAATATGAGATCTTCAATGTCTTCAATTATTCCAAAAATCAAATACAAATAAAATCAATTATCGAAAGTGGTTTATTCCTCTTGATCATTGCAACATTTAGAGGCTGATTTCTGAATCTAGGAGATTTGATTCATCATTCAAGGTGCAAATTATTGGCTTCATTTTTGGTAATTCTAGTTTCATTTATTTGTTTACTCATCATGTTGAAATGATCCAGATTTATTCATATTATATATCTTCTATCTCATCATGTATAAATGGTTTAGATTTATTCATATTATATCTCTTCTATCTTGTGTATTCATCTAGTAATATAACTTATATCCCCTTTTGTTCATCTCATTTAATTATATGATCATTATGTAGATTGAATTTGAATCTCTCCTTATTTACATATCCATTAACTATATGTTTATTTTGGTCGACTTCAAATCCTTTATTTGTTTTATTATGTGTCCCTTTTGTATAGTCAAATCTTATTTATCATACAACAAATTTGTATATGCCCAAGTTGTCCAATATTTTTTTCTATCATTGTTTTAGAATTGTAAAAAAATGAATGTGAAAATATTTTATTATGTTGTATATAAAATTTTGTAACATCTGTATACATAAACATTAATAAACCATATTTGTTGGTGGTTTAATACGGTAAAATTAATTTCTAATGTTTCATAGTTAATTTCCAAACTGATTTTATTTCACTTGTTTTAGTCACAAAAGTAAAATTTTCCTTTTGTTTTAGAATTCATAATTGGTCATTTATGTAAAGTTAGAGACTTTTATTTCATACCTAAGATTAAAAGATTGAATCATTTTGTTAGCATTAAATTTAAACAAATATGTTACTTAAATTGCAATCTTCATACATATATATAAATATATGTGTTATTTTAAAATGAACACATAACTTGCAATTATTTATACATATAGATATACATGTGTTTACGTTATTTTAATCTAAATCAAAACAAACCTTTTTTTGAAACTGCAGAATTTAATTTCAAGCTCTTCCTTAATTGAAACCTTTGTTACAATTGTTAATTCTTGTTTTGACAAACTCATATATATATGAAAACTTATTTTAACATGTGTATGTGCAAACTTATCAATTATTATACATGTATATTTTATTAATTAAAAAATAAAAAATTGGACAACAAAGGCATATGCAAATTCTATTGTAAATGCCATTTAATATGACATTTAATGTAATTAAAAAAGGAGAGAAACGTAAGGGTTTCTCTCTCTACATTTATAGCCTTATCTTTCCTTAATTTATTATACATATCTAGAGAAAGAAAACCAAAAGTTTTCTTTCTCTAAATTTTCTCATGCTTAGTTACACAAATATACACTTCTTATATGTAACACTTATATTTCACAACATGAATGTATTTGATACTTTCATTCCATTACACATAAATATGTACATAAGAATATATTTGATATACTCTAATTTACATACATATTAAATTAAAGTAAAACTGTATTTATAAATTAAATAAAATATTGATTTTATTTAAAAGAAACTTAGAAAAGTTCTTAATGAATTTAGACTTCATAGGCCCATTAATGATCCAAAATGGTAAAATTTTGAAATTCACCCATTTTTCCACCGCGGGCTAGCCCAGTTCCTTCAATGGTATCAGAGCCAAATAGCCTATGCGATCTAAATTAGTCATGTTAAGGCTAACAAATTAAGCTTGTGCACTTAGTATAGTGTCTAGAAAGGTGATGTCTAGGATTGAAATTGGGTAATCAAGTACCATATCCTACCTGGTTACCTGCTTGGCCTGAAAGGTGATGTGAGCCCAAAGGTTGCCCCTAATAGAAAAGGCCCAATTTGAATCGGGCCTTGGGCTAATTTTCAAAATAGTTTTAAAAATTAAGACATGATTTTAAATTTAAAAGATAAATTTAAAATAAAAACATGTTTATTATAAAAGGTTATAATATAACATAAATTTTCAAAATGTTTGAAAATGTAATGAAAATTTCGAAATGTTTGAAACTGTTAATTTCAAATTTTAAAATTTATTAATAAGATTAATAAAATAAATTAATTAAATGAGTTAATTAATTAATACTTATATGCATGTGTTATATATGTTGATATATGTTTTGTTATTTTAAAGTGTTAAGATAACATTATGTATGTAAGATAAATTTCGAAATTGATATAATTTAATTAAAATTGTTTAATTAAATAAATTAATTAAATAAAAAATATGCAAAGATTGTAGTATACACTATAAAGATTGTAATAGATATGTCTAATATAAAAGTTGTATTGAAATACTGATTTAAAATTAATTAAAGAGTTCATTAATTAAATAAAATTTAATTAATAAAGTATTATACATAAGGCTATCATATAAGTAATATGAAATATAAAAGTTACATAACATATATGATATGAATGTATAAACTAAAGATGGAACATTAAAGAAACCCAAATAGACTTAAGTAATAAATACATACGTAAATGTACATATACTGTGATTCCTGATGTGTCTGACACTTGAATCATGAGGGTATTTCATAAGAAATACATTATTCCATAAGTCAATATCACTCAATATAATATATTAAAGATTATGAATCTTCAATATAGTGTTGTCCTCTACCATATACATATTAATAAATTACTTGCATACTCCTTAGTTGTTGAGCAAACTCAAGTTGGGGATGTTATGTGTAGTATTATTAATATATTGAATAGATGAGGTAAGATAACTATATGTATTTGTTGAGTGAACTCAAGGTTCAGATACTATACTTAGGCCATCACGATATGGTAGGTACGAGTGAATAAATCTCTTTCGATTTGTTGAGCAAACTCAAGGTCAAAATAAGGACAAGGAAAAATAGGTTAGGAGTTGTATGTGATACAACCGATAAGGAGTTATCCATCATTTGTGGAGCTATGATTTGTTGAGCAAACTCAAGGTCAGAATACTAAGAGAGGTGAGTCCTAACACCCACTAGTGAAGTCAAAAGACTTCTATATTTCATCTTAGGGTTTGGAGAAACATAAAAGACTGTGGGAGCCTTATTAGAAAAATGAAATGGTAACATTTAACCTTTCTAATATTGTAAGAACATAAGCTAAATAATGTTATAATTATCTACAATGATAAATTTGTGTATTTAATATGACTGATAAAATGTTTATCAATTAACATATACAAACGAACTGAATTGAAAGTTGACAAATGAAAATACAATGCCCACTATTAAATTCCTATTGGATGTTAACGTTTCAAAACCCATGCAAGTGCCTGATTTTACAACTACTGAATACATTTGTGGTTTGGTCACTTATGTTGTGACGACCCGGAATTTTTGTATATTTGAAATGTGAATATTTAAGTTATTTTAAATATCCGAAGGTTAAATTTTAACTCTAATTTCAAATATACAGTATTTTTGGATAATTAATTATTAAATTTAATTATCGGGATTGGGTAAAATATTGAATCTTGATTTTAAAGCCTGTTAAAAATAGTTCAAAGGTTCAGAAAATTTATATTGTTAATACTGAAGATGATAGAACTTTTAAAATGGAATTTTAAAGAGTTTTGTTCAGTTTTGAAAATATATCGTTGAAATTGAATTTAAAAAAAAAATAGCCGTCCGAGGCACAGTCTCGGAATTCAGCGAAACCAGTTTCATTGGATCCGTAATATTATATTATTATCGAATTTTAAATTTCGGAGCGTTTGGAGTTGTTGTGTAAGCATACGGTATATAAACGCATAGAAATTCAGAGCATGTGTCCTTCCTGGCAACGTTCTCTTCTTGCCTAAGTAATTAGATGTAGATACGTATATTAATTTAAACATGTGTTCACCTTGGTATAACACGTGTTCTACCAAATAAACACGCGTCTCCTTCTTTCTTTAAAAATCATAACCGAGAGCAAACCAGATTTACCACTTGAACACTCCAAACGAAAATCAAAAGCAATTCGTATTCAACTCAGATAAATTTCCCTCTTTCAATTCTAATCGAGTTGATTACTAAAAAGAAAAAGAAAAGATGGTCGCATCCTCCTTTAAATTGAAATCGCGTACCCTTATCCTTCAATCGTTCGAACGAATTCAAGGGGTCGAGCAGGATTGAGGGTCGCGTGTTTATCGATTGCATCAATTCGCGAGCTCGGTCGACCAGTACGACAGCAAGGAGGCTGGGGATCTGGCTTCGTGAGGAGCTCAGGCGAGCTCGAAGGTCGCGAGTGGTGGTCTCGTGGGGGAACGGCTTCGTGAGGTTGTTCGTGACTTGATGGCAAGGGATTCTCGATCGCGAGTGGGAAGTCGAGGGAGGCTCAGACTGTAGACAAGCGAAGTTGAGGTCGCAGTGGACTCTGATGGGTCGTTGACGTTGTCTGGCGGCAAGGGAAGAAGCAAGAGCTAGGCTGGGTTCGCTACATCCTCAGAGGAGCGAGGAGTAGCGGTGATGTCGATAGCCGCGTCGAAGATAATTCTCTCATTCAGGGCAGTCGAGCCGAAGTTCGACGACTTGTCTCCTGTTCGCATTCAGGTAACTTAAGTTTTAAAACATTTTAACTTAATGTCTACTTAAGTCGAATTTCAATTTTGAGTATGACTTTATTTATCGGGGAGTTTAAGTGGGATTGAGAATGCTTTGGAAAAGAAAATAAAATTTGTCTATACAGTAAAAGGGTTTACTGGTATTTACAAAAATATGTATATACATATGTAAATATATCTATATAAAAAGGGTACATATACTTATCTTATTACACATAGAAACAAGTGTAGATATGTTCCAGTTTAAAAATGTATATATATACATGTGTATGTTTACACGGTGAAGAAAGGGGGAATAAGTGTGTTTCGATATATAATTTCATTTTTAAAATATAACAGAGAATTTATTTCAAGATAAGATTTTAAAACGTTCTAGAATGTATAAAATGAAGGGTATAGGATAAATATACATACATATTTTCACAAGGCTAGTTTATTTTAAAATGATGAATTATGATGATTTATTCATTTAGTAAATTTGGGTACTTTTCGGAAATTAGTTTAAAAATTAAATCATGAGTTGATTTGATTTAAAGACGATACTAGATTGTTCAACTGGGTCGAATATTAATAAAATTTTATAAATATTTATACAAGGTCAATAATCACAAGAAATCAAGTTGAGGAAGAAGTGGATTGCAAATGAAAAGCAAAGGTGAGTTAATCTCACTCAGTTAGATTTAAATTTAAATGGTTAAATTTAAATAATTGATTGGATGATTGCATTGATTGATGTGCTATACTATATATAGTAGTATATACAAATATATACATATTGGCATATGTATATATTTGAGTTGTTGATATTCCCGCATTTACATAGCGGATGAGACCCTATGCGCCGCATAATAGCGGATGATATTTTATAAACCCATATACCGCGATATTCCACCTCGAAGTGGAATTGGTATTGTGCTAACGTCTGTGGATGCAGGGAAACAGGTTGGAGGGATCCAACTGGATTCCTCAAAATATTTAATTTTTGTTTAAATATTCTGTGATATGATTGTTGTTATCCTATGATAATTTATATTGGATAATCTGGTTGGATTGAATTTCCCAGTATAATGAGTTATCAAAAGCAATTGAATTGGATTTTTGGAAAAATATAAAAGAGTAAAATTAAGTTAAGTAATTCTAGTGAATTCGAATAAATTAAATATGGAAAAGAGGAATTTTGAATAAATAGAGAAATGTTGAATTTAAAGAAGACTTATGTGATGTTATTTAAAGGGATAAAAATTTATTTTAATTCAATGTTTAAATGTAATTAAAAAGAGAAGGAATTTGGGAAATCTGAAACTTGTGTTTCGGTTTAAAGATTTTAAATCATAATGAGAAATAAAATCTGGAAGTTAATGAATTTGGAAATAAATGGATTAAGTAAAGAAATTTATTTCAAAGTAAAATAAATTGGGAAATCAATTAAATTTGATTTAAATATTTTGGGATTTGAAATTTAAAGAGAAATGAGATTTTGGAGATATAAACTGGGTTTATAAAGTAAAATGGAATATCAGAGGATATTTGAAATATAAAATTCAAGGTGGGAATTTATAAAAGGAATATGAATTGGTTTAAAAATAAATGTTGATTTATTATTAAAAGATGTGAAGAGAAGTGTATTTATCTGGATAGCCAAGTATGTTTTTCCAAAGTAATTTTAAATATAAGTTAAAATTTTTAATATGGTTTAAAAAGCATATTTTAGAAAATCTATTATTTCTAAATGTTAAAGCCTAAAGTAGTATTTTCAAAGATCTATTATTGTAGTAATTATATAAAAGTAATTTGGTATTTTATTTTAAAAAGAGAAATTTAGTTTATATTTGTAAAGTGGTTTCATTTTAAATATTTCTTAAGTATATATTTTGTTAAGGTATTAAAGTAGTTTTTTTTAAATTTCAATATTATTAAGTATATTTATAGTAAAGTGTTTTAAGATTATTTTAAAATCTAAGTGTTTTGTACTTGGTGTTTCAGAGGAAATAAATATTTGGAAATGTATTCCGTAAGCGGAAACTGTTTTGAAATTGTTTTCAAATGAGTTTTTAAAATTCGGAAATATATCTTGGAAAGATATTTGGGCAAATAAATAATGTGGGAAATTATTTATTGTGTGATGGTTGCTTGTGGATGTTAATTGATAGTTAAATAACCGACTATCAATATTGGCCAAATGCGCTGATCGTTTCGAAGAGACCGGGATCGAGTTTCCGTATACCGGGATTCTAGGTCTGGAGACTCGAATACCACTTCGATCCGGTTTGTACGTTTCGTGTAACGATTTCGGAGTCGAAGATGGAGCAGTGAAGTGCAAGGGCTAGTCGCTACTAATCCTGAGGATATTTCCAAAATGGATGTAGTAGGAATAGTGCCTTCGGTTCCGTTCGGACCCGGGACGGACTTGTATGGACGAATGCTTGCGAAACATCGTCAGCGGACGATGGGCATTCTAAGGGATATGTTCTCTAAAAGGTATCGTTTAGCCTCGAACCTCATCAACCGGGAATGACTGAAAATCAGGGGTTATGCAGCAAGGCTTCGTGGGTAGCTCCCACTGGAGGGTAAGGTCATCCCTGTCTAGATGTTCCTTTTTATTTCGGCTTAGTGGTGCGGTTGCTGATCCCAACCGTGGGGTGATTTTATTCGGGATCATCCAGTAAGGGATGGTTCCGGCCTTGTGTTGCAGGGGAGCGGGCGTACTCCTCGGTACTGTGATCTAGGCCACGTACTGTGATAGGTGGTACCCCAGTGCCTAGTCATTCGTTGGAAATCCATTCTTCCTACGTGCCTTGTACGGTTTTGATTGTGCCCAACTATTGTTGAAATGTGAGATGCAAGCATTTCAGCTAGATTATATTTTACTTTCTGTAGACACTATTATAATATCAGAGGATTTTGATATAAAGTGTTTTAGCTATCGTAAGGTAAAAACCCGACATGTTTATTTGTGGCGTGGTCTTACGAGATGCTTTTATTTTCAAAAGGATTTTTGAAACTTTAATAATCAATTTGAGTGTGATTTTCTCACGCTGGTTTTCCAGACTGACTCGGGTATTGTTTTATATGATGCTCGGGTCAGACCGAGATAAACAGGTTCAGGATATGATGTTGTGGAGCTCAGAGACGAGCTGGATGTCGATACGTACTCCCGTACTTGTTATTATTTTTCCGCTGTGTATTTAGTTGTATGTTATGGATGTTGATGTACTCTGATGATGTATTTTGATGTATTGTATAAACAGATATAATTTTGATTTGTGTAAAGATCTGTTGATATATTATATTTTATTCCGCTGCGATGGTTAGATTCTGATGTTGTTTTTCTTTTATTTTCTTCTTCTACCTCTTCTTTTTACCCAAATGGTCCGGTTTTTCGTGTTAGAAAAACTCGGGTTGTTACATATGTATTTATTTGGTCAAGATGTATTGCATTCTATGAATTTCGAACTCTAAATGCAATACAAGACTATGGATATTTGATCCATATACAATTGCATATAAATGTTATATGGTGAATGGTCAAAGTTTGTAATGTACAATATTTCGATGAAATTAGCTCATCCGAACAACCAAATAAACCTTAGTGCGAGATCGAGTATTCAAACTGATTGATACAAAAGGGATCATGTTGTGTTAATGTAACACAAGACCAAAAAACTACAAGATAGATATAAGAACTCGATCGCTAAAATGTCATTTTGATCGGTTTACGTAAAGTGCAACATATTTGATGTCCTTAAATGTTAAGGATAATCGAATGTGCTTTTGTAAAGAGTTTGTTATGATATTGTAGTATGGTTTCCTTTTTAATAGTTTGACCATTTGAAAGGAAAATGAATGTATAAGAATAGATGTAATTTAAGGTACAGTTGGGATGAAGAGAATGAATAGTCGCTTCTGCTTCATAAAGAAACACTGGAAACGAGAATTGTAATAATAATTGGTACTTAATATTGGAATAAGAAATATGATTTCTATTTCAAAATGTATTTTCATATAGAAAATTGTTTTCTATTAGATTTATTTCTTTGAGCTCAAGATATTTGATCAACGAACTCTCCACTGTAAATAGTTGTAGTGTATGAAATAAACAAATTGTATTAAGTGAATGATGGACCTCCGGATTTAGTACGCTATTATAGTAATCGTGGAAAGAGTGGGAGCATGCCATATAACACTTATTAATTGCATCATAGTATGAAAATTGTTTCAGTAAACTTACCATACATTATTTATGAAATAATGATTATTTTTTGGTATCGACTGAAAAAAATAGACATAACTATATTTCAATATGAATATTCTTTGTGAAATAAAACTATAAAGTGGTAATATTTTTATAACAAAAGTGATGCATTGGAAAATACAAAAGTATCTAATATTATTTATGGTTGTTTTGGAATTATAGACTAAACTGTAGTTTTAAGAAATAATTTTATTGTATGATTTTGAATCATATGATACTTGTTAATTATATCTCAAACAATAAAGGGCTATGCACCCATTTAGTGGGAGTATCATAAGAGTTGATGAACTCTTCATATTTATACATATAGATGTATGCAATCGTAATTCTATAAATACCAAAACAGTTCTATGTACTTCGTCGTATTCACCGATGAGTTATCGTCGACGTGACATGTGTATTTGATTCGCATGTAGTCTGTCTATGGTAAACTTATAGAATATAAAACAGAAGTGAATAAAATAACATGCGATAGAAATGGTTTGATTTGATCAAATGAGTGAGTATATTAGAAAATGTTCCGAACATAACTAAAATGAATAAAGATTCAATCTCAAAATTACTTCTCCATGTGATACATAATGATGCATCGATATGAGGTAATCGAACTTTGTTGGACAATGTACGATTAATTGTGAGTGAAGTTGAGTTAGTTTCTATCTATAAGGTAATGTAATTAAAGTGTAGTACACAAGGTTGATGTTATTTCATCTGAATAACGGTTTATAAAATTTTACAAGATAAGGGTTTATAAGAAACTCCAACATATCTTATGCCAAGGAGTTGGCAGGTTGTGCAAGTCGAAAGATTGCACGTAATAATTGTTCATGAGGGATCTTGAATGAATCTTCCCAAAAGGATTTTGAAAAGAATGTCATTGGATGACATATTTATGTTTTGAACATAATTTTTGTAAACCAAAACCAAATCATTTTTATAAATAAAGAAATTCATAAATTTTTTATGAATACATATTCTATTGCATTGATAAGCAATTATTGTTTCAAGATATACCAACTTCATTGTGAATAAATTTCTTTGAGGAATTATTTGGTAGTGAAATGAAATTAAATATGATCCATTGATAGAATTGATTATATGAGATGAAATGAAATTAACTAACCTAAACGAACATACAGCATTAGACTGTCTAATCGGTATTCTCGCACATCGAAGAGAAACTGTGAGTTTCTTATTAATGTCGAAAATATATAATCCAAGATTGTTTAATTAAACCATTGAGAGTGTTGAC
Organism: Allium fistulosum; assembly: GCA_030737815.1. Taxonomy (NCBI): domain Eukaryota; kingdom Viridiplantae; phylum Streptophyta; class Magnoliopsida; order Asparagales; family Amaryllidaceae; genus Allium; species Allium fistulosum. The sequence continues at coordinate 445,045,325 of CM060901.1, read as the reverse complement.
TCTGTAAGGTATGATGTGCAAATCCGAAAGAATTCCAAGTATGCTATCAAAATATAGATTTTGGTGGACGTAAGTGAAGGGATATGATCCATCGACCTCGACCGTGTCTTTATGAGTAAGACTAATGCAGTTGGAATTAAATGAGCAATGTTGATAAGCATAAAATCGCAAATTTCAATTGTTGAAATTAACGTAATAGATTCGATACTCAACATGTTCAAGTCTTATCGCTTGATAAGTCCTAGTGTTTTGGTACATATGTATTAGAACAAAAAAATTTAAATAATTATTTAGAGTAAGCTGTTTACACATATTAACCAAAAATGTCTCAAAGTCAGTGGGAGCAATATTGAGTTTGTAAATCTTTAGAAATGATCCAAGAAATGATAAGAAAGTATCATTTTATAAGCATCAAGATTGAATAAGTATTTTGATAGAAATATCAAATAGTCTGATTTTCAATCAAAGTGCAGAGGAAGAATGTGTTCATAAGAAAAAACGTTAAAAGGTACATTGATATTTCTAAGCTATAAGTAAAAAACACGTTGTTGATTTTAATGATGTACTTGCGTTAAAATCAACCTTAGTTGTTTTAATACTCAATATTGGATTAATAAATGATGTCTTTTATAGTAAGTATAAAAGATGTCAGAATGTCCCAAATGATATGCAAGGACACCTTATTAAATTGTTTAATATGGAACATGTAAGATTGATTCCTTTGCATTGGCAAAAGGAATTATCATACATGTTATGTTGTCTATGATATCATAATTTGTTTATGTATTTGATACATGAAGAAAATATCAAATCCAAATTGATATCACTAAATGGTTGTTTGAAGTGTTCTCGTGTATTTATGCAATACTAGAGAATTGTTTATAGAAACAAAAAATCTTATGAAGGAGAGTTCAAACTCAAACTTCATAAGTCATATTGAGTGTAGTATGTCAACAATAAATTCAATATAAGAATCTTTAAGTTGGATGTGTTCTAAATAAAAGACTGTGGCTTATTCAATGAAAAAAGGCTATGTGCATCGCCTTGAATATTGCCGCAATAAGTGCACAAATTTACAACCGAGCCAATTCCAACTTTTTAGAATCTCATAATATTGTTATATGATAACAATGTGGTGATATGGTTCATAATAGAACTTAGAGCTCATTAGAGGTTGAGAGACATACTCCGAATTTTTCCACATGATAAAGCAGTTTATCAATGTCGGAGAGAGTTGATTGACATAGTAGATAATTGAAACATAATAGCATACCCGTTCACAAAGGGACTGACCCAACTGGTTTTGAGAAACGAAGTTGGAATAAGATTCCATAATTGACCCCAAGTGCAAGTGGGAGATTGATAGAGTTAGGGGTATGCCCTAGTGCAATTATGTAATTTGTTACATATATCTAACTCGTTGAACAATCTTTTTGATAATAAAGGTGTTTATTTCTATTATATACTTAATATAATGTGGTTATATTAATTTATTAATTTAATTAAAATTATATTGAAAAGAAAATCCATAAATGGCATATTTTGTAATAGTAGTTACAAAGTGTTGTAACCGTGAGTAATTTATCACAATAAAACAAGTATACATTTTTAAATGTACCTAGTCAAGATGCATCGAGAGTAGAGTATGTAACGCTCTCCAAATGTTCGGCAGTGTATTAATCATGACTTTTGGGGGCACCTAGGGGTTACGTACCGATAGTATTGGATAAATATGGAACGACTCACTCGATAGTTTTCTGTTGGTTAATATAACTAAGGTCAAACAGAAAATATCAATGTGACTGATTTACACAGTTCTCTCGACTTGAGAATACTGTGGATCTTCAATATGAAAGCTCCGCTCTGATTATAGTCAAATCATGGCATGGCGTTCCATCGAGTGACTATAGTTGGGTCGAGTGGAAGAATTGGAAGTGAAGCACTATTCAAGAGAGGATTTGTCTCCTCAGTTTTATGGAGTTAGTATCATGGTCAACTGAAGTCAACTCAAAGTCGAAGTCTCTGGCCAGAGCATTTCGGTTAATAATAATTATTATTGAACCAAGGACTTTGTGTTTGGGCTATAAAGTTGAATGTGGATGATATTGGAATTTTGACCATTGCCAAATTCCATAAATCCAAAGTGATATAATTTTGACGAAGATAATTGGTGTAAATAATTGTCACTATTAGGTGCCGCTTATAATAAGTAAAATTGGATTTTACCAAAAGATGTGTAAGCGATGAATTCAACCAAAATGTCACACCACCTGCTAAGTGACGTGTGAACTTTAATATTTTAATTGTTCAATATTAATCGTTGACTGAATTTACACCTTTGAGTCGCACAACCGTAATGATGAATTCTCCAAAAAACCACATGATTTAATTAATTTATAGAAAGTTGTAAATTAATTAAATTAATAAGTATTTGAGAAATATTAATTATTATTAATTTTATTTGATGTTTGGGAGTTATTTGTAATTATTTCAATGCATTTATAAAAGTTATATTTGCGCATATTGATATATGATATCATTGTAATTAAATAAAAGATAATTACATGCGTTAATTTATGGAATCTTATGTCATTTGATGGCACGCAATTTTCAGCCATACCATGTAAAGAAATAGGAGTAAAAATAGAAAGTTAATTAAGAGAATTAATTAGAGAAGTTTTAATTAAAGAATGGGAAAGGTTTCCTTCTTTCAAATAAAACATATTCTCTAATTCATTTTGTACGTACAATTGAGTTTCTCATTTTTCATTCTTCTTTCTATAACTTTTTTGGTTCTCTCCTTCTCTAATGGCTGAAAATATGAGATCTTCCATTGCTTCAGTTATTCCCAAAATCAAATACAAATTAAATCAATTATGAAAAGGGGTTTATTCCTCTTGATCCTTGCAACACTTAGAGGCTGGTTTTTGAATCTAGGAGATTTGATCCATCATTCAAGGTGCAAATCATTGGCTTCATTTTTTGTAATTCTAATTTCATTTATTTGTATACTCATCATGTTGAAATGGTCCAGATTTATTCATATTATATATCTTTTATTTCATCATGTTTAAAAGGTTTAGATTTATTCATATTATATCTCTTCTATCTTGTGTATTTGTAACGACTCGGAAATTTCGATTCCGAAAATTCCAGATAGTTAGAGAAAAAGAAGAAGAGATAGAAGAAGAAGAAAACAGAAAACACCATAACATAGAAACCTCACATTCGTAGCGGATCAAAATATAATATCAAATAAATACAGTTTTACAAAAAGAACTGTATCAATACACTTATACATTTATACATCAGAGTTACACTATATACACATGACTGGACAGTTATATCAATTTGTCTCAGACTAAAATCACATCAACTCTCAAATACACAGCGGAATACTTTATACGTTCCTGCCATCTAGCTCGCCACCTGAACTCCAGAACGTCCTAACCTGAAAATCTATAATACTCGGTCTGACCCGAGCATTACATCAAAGTAACACCCGGGTCAGGCTGGAAACTAGCGTGAGTAAACTCATCTAATAAGAAATTCCAATCCATAGAACTTATTTAAAGACCGGGTAACTCGTACATCATTACAAGTAAACAACTTATATAGTCAACACTTATTTCCACAAAACAATATCTAAGTATCCAACTTAGTTTAAATGGTCCATATTATCCCAATCCAGCCCATTGATTTCACATATCAATCTATAAAGAATTATAGAAGATTTCAAATTGAAGTGGTTCCGGGTATTTACTGGTACCCGACCCCGGTCTCTTCGAATCGAATGTCATCTTTTAATCCAAGATGTTTAAGTTAAACAATTTAATTTAAATTCAGGATATCATATTCATATAGCAATACTATCACAGATAGATAACTTACATTATCACAATTCATCCAAAAACATCTCATATCACAGAGCATCACAATCACATATCAGATATCAAATAATCCAAGGCATAAAATATTATTCAATCATCCATAAGCAAGATTGATCATCCACTCCATTTCTAATTAATTTAATTAACCACCAATGAATTAAATTAATTACTTTAATTACTCTTAAATCCTGCTTACTTAACATTAATTAATTATAAGCCAATTAATTAATCAATCTCTAATTATCCACCTTAATTAATCACCTTTGATTAATTGTCCTTTAATTACATTAAGTAATTAGCCTTAAATTAATTACATAAATTAATTATCCTTTAACCATCCTTATTAATTAACCTTTAATTATCCTCATTAATTAATTAATAATCCTTAATTAATTACATTAACCATTTAATTAATTATCTTAATTAATTACAATAAGTGATTATCCCTAATCACTTATATTAATAAATCATAAATTAATTACATTGAGTAATTATCCTTTAATTACTTATATTAAATAATCACCTTAATTTATGACATTAAGTAATTAACCCTTAATTATCATTTAAATCTTCATTTAATAACTCTTGAAATTAAATTATTATTAACATATAAATTAACTTAATATCTTTAAGTTAATTATTAATCAAAACATTATTTTAAGATAAACCATTTAGCTTCTTAATTAGGCTATTAAATTTTATTTCAAAATAGACTTAAGAAAACAAAGCTAAATATTTTAAATCAAAATAAGCTATAGAACTTTTATCCACCCAAAAATGACATAACTTTTATTATATAAAAGAAATTTGTTTTCAGAAAAAAAATTCTAAAATTTGTTTTATTTTAAAATTTAAAACTTGGACTTCTTTGCTTTTAAAATCTATACAAATTTTACTTTTAAAATCTGAAAACTTGAAAACATGTTTCCTTTACAATTTGATAACCTGGTATTAGTTTAAGCAGACCCGAGCTTCTACTTCAATTTCTCGAGCCCATCTTCGAGTTTCCCTCATCTCTCTCGTCTTCGAGTTATTACGTGAATTACTTCGAGTTAAACCCGAAAGAAAACCTTCTTCCCAATCTTTGAAAATAACAGGCACAACCAATATCACGTGCACATGCACGATCACTAGAATAGTTTCCGACCAACGTCGCTTCCTCCCGCACATCATCGACGACCACCTCGACACCCCTGATCACCCAAATCGTCAAAATATTCACCAGAACGACATCGAGCATATCGACTTCACCTGGAACGAAACCATTCATCCAAGAGCTACTTCGCCTGACCACCTCCGGCCACCAAAAATCACGCCACTTCGACCAGACATTCGCCAGAGCCTCCTTCTCCTGTTCCCTCAGGTCCGATGGCCTTGAACTCACCATCGACCATAAATTCTTAACCCAAACTTCGACGAGTCAAACTGGTTCTTAAACCCTACAATTCAATCGACCTGCTTCCACGATGATATTGAATCCCCATACCCTACTCCTCCTCCACGACAAGTGCCACGCCTTCAAATCAACCCAGCCACCAGAATTTGCCGACTTGCCCAAATCCGTTCAACCCGAGAATTTGCATTAATACCAACTTTATAAATCAAGATTTTTACATTAAAAATCACCATTCTTCAACACGAATCAGTTTATAAAATCAAATCAAGAATTCCCAACAATTTATTTTCTGCCTTGAGTTAAATTTTACTGCAAATTCTTGTTTTTTTGGAATAATTACTAAATATAAACACCTAAAATTATTCTTAGAAATTACTTTACATTGTTTCAATCCTTTTTCATGTAATGATTATTACTTAAAACAGATTGTATTAAGAGGTTTGAATTTCTTGATTGTTTTTTAATCTGTATAATAACAGAGATGTATATGTATACATCTCTCAGGCATGCATCAGTTTGTTCTATGTTTATACACATGCATCACATAAATTCATTCATTATTTTTCACCACAGCCACTTCACAAGCATCAAAAGATATCACAAATTCAAATTAAAACAGACTTAGCTTTTATAAAATAGTTTACTCACATTTGATTTGAACAGAGGAAGTTTGAAAAGCCTGGAAATGGTTTGATAATAGCAACTAAAATCTTGAGTTTGATCTGGAAATTTGCTGAGATGAAATTTGAATCCTGAATTGTTAGTTTGCTTTCGATCTTGCAGCCTTAATCCCAGATGAATCTGAAGTTGTTGATTTAGTTGTTTTATACTTATTCTAGTTTGGCCTTCTCAGATTTTTGTTGTTTTTAATTCTCTGGTTTTGAAAATGAGAAGATTGAAAGAAGTAGGAGTAGAGCTAAATGTATATAAGAATGTACAGCCTTGTTTTTATTATTTTTAAAATGAAGAAAACTAATAAACTAGACACTTGTACACACAAATCACCCTCTAGCTTACAAATGTCTATTTCATGTATTTTATGTTTTTATGTTATATTTTATATTTTTACTTAATACATTGTCTTTTTATTTATCCTTATTTAAATTTAAACTAAGATTAGAAATATTTTAAATCAATTACTAAGTATATATATACTAATGTTTAAAAATGTAGAGTTTCAAATCTAATTTATTTCTAAGATATCTATTTGGTAAATACATTTTCTTAATTTATATTTATAAAAATCCTTTAAAGAAAATAATATAGAACTAATTATATACCAATAAAAATCAAATATACCTTATTTTAAATCCAATTTATTTTAAGATATTTATCTTTTAAAATTTCAAATTCAAATTCTATTTAGATTCAACTCACACATATATATACATATATAAACAACACATATTTATTTTGTTTGAAAATAATATTTTACTATTTAAAATCTTCTTATGTCTATATATACACAATCATTATTATTTGTTTTAAAAGATTAATTTGTAAAATTTTAAGTAATTATATTAGAAGATTATCAAATATTTATCCCAATATCTAAAATCCAATTTTTATTATATTTCCAAATTCACTTACATAACCAGGTATCTTTTATTATTAGAATTTTATCTGTTCAATTTAATAAACCAGTTAATTATCTAATTTCTGGATGTCTAAAAATCCGGGTTATCACATTCCTCCCCCCTTAGAATCTTTTCGTCTTCGAAAAGAAACGAAGTCAGATTTATTAAAATGCTTGTAATCAGATAAATTTATTTTTGATTATTTTAAAACACTTTTAAAATCTACATGGTATTATCAAAATAGCTTTATATATAAAAATACTTTTTATAACTTGATGTTTCAACAAGTCCATCCTTGTTCCCATAGAAATTCGGTCATATGTTGATCAGACGTAGAACTAAAAATCTATAAGTACTTAGCAGACCCGTTTTAAACACCTAGTGAAAATACTTGGAAAATACTTTTATTGAAAATGTAACGACCCAGAATTTTGAACGAATTAAATTGAGAATATTTAATTTATTTTAAATATTTGAACGATAATTTAATTTGAATCCCCGATATAAAATTGAATTTGGCGATTAAATTATAAAATTTAATCGATTGGAAGTTGAATAAAAATTTATATCTTCAAATTTAAGTTGAAGAAAAATATTTCGAACGCTTGAAAAATTTATATTGATAACACTGAAGATAACAGCAGCTTCAGAATTGGAATTCAAACTGTTTTGCTCAGTTTTGAATTTAATTGTTTGAACCGATATTTAAAAATAGTCATTTTTCAAACAGCCTCGGAATTCGACGAAACCAGTTCCATTTGATCCGGAATATTGTATTATTATCGGATTTCAAATTCCGTAATATTTGAAGTTGTCGTGTGATCGTACGACAAGCAAACGTACCGAAATTTTAATTGAAATTGCTTGATTTAAAATGCTATCTTCTCCATACGATTGATTTTGAACTCGAAACATTTTCCAACGCATTCGGAATAAGGGATAAACATTAGGGACGCCTGGCAGCACGCTGGAATTGGGGTTCGAGATTTTTAGTTATACGGTATGGGATATTTGAAAATTATTTTTTTTAAATAAAAATAAATACCATACCCTAACCCATACTTTTAACCCATACCACCCACGAATCTCTCTGTCAAACCCACAACCCTCCCTTCTGCAAATATACGAAGCTCTTTTCCCCCTCTCTTTGAAGTCAAACGAAACTTTCTTTCGTTTAAAAACATAAATGGCCAGATGAAATCAGAACTCCCTCTCTCTTTCAAATTCATACGAACGAGCCGTTCGTATTTGTTCCAATTACGTCGAAAAGAAAGGGGAGTGCGCGTATGACGAAGGGGCTGCGGCGTGGAGTCGCGATAGAGTTGGCATCCGTTTGGGGGTTTCGCGATGGCGACTGGACGATGGGAACGGTGGCAGCAGGCGCGCGGTCGCAGCTCGCGTTCGAGCGGCAGGCGAGTCGAGTAGAAGTCGCGATGCGACTGGGCATTCGATGGTACGGCGGCACACGAGCTCGCGCGAGGCGCTACGCTGGGTGTCGCGAGCATAGATGAGGCAGCGGCGAAGTCGATTTGGGCGACTGTGGCATCGCGAGGTCGAGCAGAAGGGTAGGTCGAATCAAAGGCAATCTGGAGCTTGTTTTCATGAGGTCGGTTTGGGGATTGTCGTGGTGGTGGAGATGTCGTGCACGATGTCGTTGCTGGCAATGTTCTCTGGGCAACGGCGAGGATGGGTCGCGATTGATTTCAGTTGAGTAGAGAGGTATAAATATTTAATTTAAATTTATTTAAACAAATACTTATGTAGATTAGAGTTTAACCGTAAAGAAAAATAAATATACATTTTACAGAGAGAAGTATAAACATATATATGCAGTAAAGTATTTATTAGTTTTGAATTGATGAATATATGCGTGTATATATATATATAAAAGGAAAAAATTATTTTGTTTAAAAAATGGTTATTTAAAAAATTGAATTTTTGGATAAATTGAATTCATTTGTCAAATAATTTGTTAATAAAACTTATTTATTTGTTTTAGTTACCGAAGGATATTTTTATTAAAGGGAAATTTATTGAAGTCAAATCATATTAGTTGAATTTATTTAAAAGGAAAGTTTAATTGTTTAAATTAAATTTTAGTTAAATAAATTTATAAAAGGGAAATGGGTTTAAAGAAATTTAAATGGTGGTTAAATGAAATTTATTAATTTAGAAATTGGTTTAGAACGAACTATCAAAATTTAACAATTAAAAATGGAAATTGGTTATTTAATTGGCTCGAATATTAATGAATTGTATAAATATTTATGCAAGGTTAAACCGTGAAGAAATGATAAAAAAAAAATGGAAATGGATTGCAAAATAAATGCTAAGGTGAGATCTCCTCACTCAGATTTAAATTTGTATTGCAGTTATTGATTTGATTGATGATTGCTATGTTGATTGTGATATTAGATATAATAGGATATATCTATATATATAGCAGTATATACATATTGGCATATGTATATATTGGATTGATGATTTCCCGCCTCGTATAGCGGATGAGACCCTATTGCGCCGTTAGTAAGCGGATTTATAAAAACCTATATACCGCGATAATTCCGTACTGGAGCGGAATTGGTATTGTGCTAACGTCTGTGGATGCAGGGAAACAGGTTGGAGGGATCCAACAGGATTCCTCAACTGTATTTATTGTTTACAGATATTGTGATATTTGTTGATTATCATATTGATATATGATGTTTTTGAATGCCATGATTGACTATTTGATGCGTTGCATCATCGGATCCATTTTTAAAGTCTAAAAATAACGATTTTGGATTTTAAAAGGATTTGTAAAGTGATTTGTAGAAATATACGTTTTATTGAAATTTTTGAATTGGTTTATTTTAAATAATAAATGTTAAAATTTTAATGTTAGTAAAATTGTGATTTTTGTGAAATACGACAAAAATGTTATTTTTGAAATAAACAATTGATGAAGATTATGAAATAGTTTAAATTGGAATTGTTGAAGTATTTTAAACAATTCATATAAAAAGATTTATAAAAATTGATATTTTTATAAATTAAAAATATTGGAATTTTGAAATGAATTTTATTAAGTGTTAAAGTCAAATAAAAATGGATTCCATAAGTGAATTGAAATTTATAGATTCATAAATTGTGAAGTTATTAAATGGATAGATTTTGTAAAACAAAAAGATTTATAAGCAATTATCTTATAAATGGGATTTTGACATTTAGATGAGAAATGAATAGATGTTGTAAATAAATGGATTATAAGTTCTTAACTTATAATATAAACTTCCGATATATAATTGAGTTATATAAGTTGAATTGGAAAATTTAGAAATCGAAGTTTTATAAATAGAAATGGGATTTATAAACATTGTTTTATAAATTCAAAATCAATAGAATTTGATAAATTTAACATTGAAGTTATTAAAGGAGATATGTTCGTGATTTTGGACAGCGAATTATCCTTTAAGTTAAATGTGTAGAAATTGTTAAGATTTGGATAGTGATTATATTCACGAATTTGGACAGTAAATATATATTATTGAATAAAATCAATATATTTTGGGAAAAGGAATATTGTTAAATGAAGTTGTTTTAAAAGATGTTTTAAAACGTGTTAAATATCGAAAACATGGGTTTCAACATTTATTGTTGAAATAGACGTTTTCGAAAAATAAGGAAATGGTGGGCTATAACACTGTTGTTATAGTAAATGATTTCCGAAAGGAAATGTTTTATGTAGTATTGGGATTTATATATCTATTTTAATTTCGAATCCCTATGCTAGTGATTTTGAGTCGTCGTAACGATGTTTTACGTAACATTCGTTTTGACTCAAATAAATGTTGTTATAGTAAATGATTTCCTTAAAGAATGAATATATACTTAATTTTGATTTAAGTATATCGAATATTTTCAAATGTTGAAAATAAAAGATTTGTGAAACACTTATTATTAAATAAGTATGGAATGTTTTCCAAAATGAAATGAAACGTTTTGAGATTTTATCTTCTTAAAGATAAATCGAAAATGAATATTTGAAAACGATTGAAAATCGAATATTAGTAGATATTCGAAAAATGTAAATTCAATATGGAATTTATAAAGGAAAGGGAAACTGTTTAGAAAAATAAATATTGATTTATTTTTGAAGTGTGGAAATTTTATATCTAGTAAAGATATTTTGGAAGATGAAATAATTTGGAAAATTATTTGGAATCTGATGATGTTGCGCATCTTTATTGATAGTTAAATAACCGACTATCAATAATTACCCTGAACGGTATTTGTTGTGAATTGGATGAATTTGAATGCCACACTTATTTTTGAATAATCGCTCACTATTCGGGTTAGCCGGGAAAGGACCATGGGGTCGTATAACCCATTCCGAATATGTGATACGTCGTTATGAATTGCATTTGAAGACCGGATATTTTTGAAAACGGAAGGATTACCGTCGAGTTACTCTACATCGACTGATCTTCGATTTAGAGGTTTTATCACCCTTAGTGACGGGAAGTCCTGACGTGATTGGAAATTATCCGGATGTGCAAGGGCTTCGTGAGAAGTGCCTTCGGTTCTGTTCGATCCCGGAACAGACTTGTATGGATTGTGTGTCTGACGTTACAATTTGAGATATAAAGCTGATTTCTTTCAAATACATATCTGTTGGTGGCGGAGAATTTATTCTCTTAGCTTAACACCCTTCTCTGAGACGTACGAGCTCAGAGGTTATGTAGTTGAAATTTATCAGCGATATATCCCAATTTGGTAACGTGGCATACTGAGTGTTGCTGTGAAATGATCAGTGTTTGATCATTTGTGATATGATCATTTGTTTGATCTTATATCTTTGTGATCATAGGTTGATCATTTTGTTTGACCCGAAGCAGGGCTTTTTGTAGAAAGCGTAGCTTTGTGGACGAGACTTCATCGAGCCTCACACCCCGGAAATGGTCGAAACAGGAAGGATGCAGCAAGGTTCTAGGGAGTAGCGCCCCTTAGTGTATGTCATTCCTTCTGGATAAAGGTGGTATCATGGTATGGAGCCCAGATACTTAACCTCTGTGGTTACTGCATTATTTTTTCTATGTGGTTTGTTGCGAATCGGGGATCCTCGGGAAGATCGGTGACGATCGGGGGATGGCATATGCGTGTCAGTAGTTACCTATTTTTGCAGAGGTAACCCGGCCTTGTGTTGGCAGAGATCTAACCGTAATGTTAGGTTATTTCTCGGGTCGTCTATTCCAGGGACGTACCCATCGTGGAAAAGGAAGTTCCTTAGCCTGACCATTTGTTGGAAATCCAAACTCCAATACGAACTTTGTACGGTATTAGTTGTAGAACCTGCCATTTACGTACGGTGGTCACCACTGTTTAGATGGTAGCTATAGTAGGCATACGATACTGGTCGTATGTTGGCTAAGATTAATATTATACTTTCGAAATGTTTTCTACACTATGCACTAATAATAATATCAAAAAGAATTTGATTTGGCGTAGTAAGCATCTTTGACTATCATAAGAAGAAATCTCCTCCAATTCTGCGTTTGCATTGTGTGTGTGGTGGGAGGTCTTATGGTAGTTTCATTTTCCAAAAGCATTGCGAATTGACAAAAAAAATTATTTTGTGGTTATAAAGAATAACTGTTTTACGATCTCACACCAGTCACCATGACTGACTCGGAGTTTATTGTTTCCCTTCTAAACTCTGGGTGCCCACCAATTTCCACACGGGCAGCCTAGAGTTATATTATCAGGATATTCTGGATATTCTGGAGCTTTGGAAACAAGCTGGATGACGAGACGTAGTATTTGTATCTGATAGTATTTATTCCGATGTGTATTCTATATGAGGACAAGTTTATATAACTGTCCATTGTTGTTTATTGACTCTGATGATATGATGTGATGCAATGTAATAACAGATATAATTCTTTTGTTTTAAATGATATTCATTTATTTATTATATATTGTTCCGCTGCGATATGTGAGATTCTGATATTGTTTTCTGTTTCTGTTCTGCTCTTGTTTGTTGTTGTTCTTCTTCTTTCTTTCTTCTCTTTTTCTTCTTCTTCTTCTACCTATTTCTTCTTTCTAAAACCCTCACTATTGGAGTTTCCGGCACTCGATTTCTCGGCAGTCGATAAAGTGAGTATCGATGTCGAATTTTCGAAAGTCGAAAATTTCAGGACGTGACAGCGTGGTATCAGAGCATATGGTTAAGCGACAACCCTGCTCTGTTGGGTGTTACTCATTAGAGATAGAGTCAGCAGTACTCTAGAATGAGTTGAGTGTAATAATAGATACGAGCGAGTATTTGTTAGTGAATATAAAAATTGTTTTGTATTGTGATGATTGGTTTATTGAGTGGTGTATGAACCTTCGTCGGCACAGTCTTGCAAAACTGTATCGAAGGGGTTTCTAAACACTTGAATAGAACAATTCGGCACAGTATTGTTTTGAATAGGGTAAATGAAATAATTTTACCCAAAACTATTTTTGTATAGAAAAGAAATGATTTTCTGTAAATTATTACAGTATATGGTTGCATGGTTGCTAGAAGTAATAATATTAAACTATTATCATTGAAATTGAATAAGAAATTGGAATTATAACTCCAAAGTTAAGAAATAAATTCATATACAAATGAAATTTGAGAATATAAATTATAAATGTGACTTATAATTTGAAACGGAATTCCAGAGGAGTATTTGGAAATGTTTTGAAAGGAATTTGTAAATTTTGGGTGTTTTGGAAAGTTTAAATCTTTTTGATTTGAAAATGAATTTCAAAGGTTTTGAAAAGTATTTTGGAGAGATGAAAGCTTTAAACTCTTTTAGGTCGCTGGAAAATAATTCCGATGATGACCGCGGCATCGTTGGTGTTCATTTTCGGGTTTCCAAAAGAGGAATTGCTGCCAAATTGTTTTAAATGGAAGTTGTTTGGAAAATTTGGATTTTGTTTGAATTGTTTTCAAAAATGATTTTTGAAAATGTTGAAGAGACTCTGGAATGCTATATAAAGATATTTATGAAATATTATTAAGTTGATAACTTATGCAATTTGAATTGTGATAGAATAAACTTAACTTAAAGAATGAAGTTAAATGAATGTAAGTACAAGTGAATCAATTAAATGAAATTGAAAGCTGAAATTCATTTCGAATTCGTAAGCAAATGAATTAAATTGAATAATTATAAATGGAAGATGAATTACAATTCGTATGGGAATTGGAAATCCAGTTTAAATGTAAGTAGAATTAAAATAAATCGAATTGATATCAATTTGAATTAGTAATTGAAACTAATTTAAGATAGTGCAGTTGTAAATGACAGATAATTGATAAAATTCAATATTTCAGAATTGAAGTTAAATAGAATCCAAATTGAATTGAAATTGTGGAATTGAATTCAAATGAGATTAGAAATGTAAAATTGAATGGATATGAATATGTAACTTCAACAGTGAAGTAAGCTAAAGATATATAAGCAGTTTATATTGAAAATTTTGTAATCAAATTTGCAAAATGATTTGAATGTTGTAACTAGATATCATGGCTAGTAGATATACAGGTATAAAGGGATTGGAAAATTTATTTCACAGATAATTCGAATTGCTCGAAAAAGGTATGTATTTGAATTTCAAATATGAGTTTTTGATGATTTCTCTCTAGCCGCTTGGCTTTTTCTTTTTCTTTTTGAAATCTGAGAGTCCGTAGGGACGTTTTGTAGTCGTGCCGTATTAGCCGCGCAAAGGAGACGCTGGCGAAATTTTTCGAAAATTTAGGGCGTTAGAAAATTTTTGAGAAATTTTGAAAGTTTAAAATTTGAATTTAAACTCGAATTTGAATTTTGAAGTAAGCAATGTTGTTTGAAGATTATGAAAATGTTTAGAAAGTTAGATGAATTGATAACGAATCTTTAGTAGGAAGATTTGTTTTGATGAATTGATAAAACTATTCGGATTGTGAAAAATAATAGACGAGTTAAGGACATTTTTTTCCTAACTTGTAATTTCGAGGACGAAATTCTTTTAAGGGGGGAAGTCTGTAACGACCCAGAATTTTGAACGAATTAAATTGAGAATATTTAATTTATTTTAAATATTTGAACGATAATTTAATTTGAATCCCCGATATAAAATTGAATTAGGCGATTAAATTATAAAATTTAATCGATTGGAAGTTGAATAAAAATTTATATCTTCAAATTTAAGTTGAAGAAAAATATTTCGAACGCTTGAAAAATTTATATTGATAACACTGAAGATAACAGCAGCTTCAGAATTGGAATTCAAACTGTTTTTCTCAGTTTTGAATTTAATTGTTTGAACCGATATTTAAAAATAGTCATTTTTCAAACAGCCTCGGAATTCGACGAAACCAGTTCCATTTGATCCGGAATATTGTATTATTATCGGATTTCAAATTCCGTAATATTTGAAGTTGTCGTGTGATCGTACGACAAGCAAACGTACCGAAATTTTAATTGAAATTGCTTGATTTAAAATGCTATCTTCTCCATACGATTGATTTTGAACTCGAAACATTTTCCAACGCATTCGGAATAGGGGATAAACATTAGGGACGCCTGGCAGCACGCTGGAATTGGGGTTCGAGATTTTTAGTTATACGGTATGGGATATTTGAAAATTATTTTTTTTAAATAAAAATAAATACCATACCCTAACCCATACTTTTAACCCATACCACCCACGAATCTCTCTGTCAAACCCACAACCCTCCCTTCTGCAAATATACGAAGCTCTTTTCCCCCTCTCTTTGAAGTCAAACGAAACTTTCTTTCGTTTAAAAACATAAATGGCCAGATGAAATCAGAACTCCCTCTCTCTTTCAAATTCATACGAACGAGCCGTTCGTATTTGTTCCAATTCCGTCGAAAAGAAAGGGGAGTGCGCGTATGACGAAGGGGCTGCGGCGTGGAGTCGCGATAGAGTTGGCATCCGTTTGGGGGTTTCGCGATGGCGACTGGACGATGGGAACGGTGGCAGCAGGCGTGCGGTCGCAGCTCGCGATCGAGCGGCAGGCGAGTCGAGTAGAAGTCGCGATGCGACTGGGCATTCGATGGTACGGCGGCACACGAGCTCGCGCGAGGCGCTACGCTGGGTGTCGCGAGCATAGATGAGGCAGCGGCGAAGTCGATTTGGGCGACTGTGGCATCGCGAGGTCGAGCAGAAGGGTAGGTCGAATCAAAGGCAATCTGGAGCTTGTTTTCATGAGGTCGGTTTGGGGATTGTCGTGGTGGTGGAGATGTCGTGCACGATGTCGTTGCTGGCAATGTTCTCTGGGCAACGGCGAGGATGGGTCGCGATTGATTTCAGTTGAGTAGAGAGGTATAAATATTTAATTTAAATTTATTTAAACAAATACTTATGTAGATTAGAGTTTAACCGTAAAGAAAAATAAATATACATTTTACAGAGAGAAGTATAAACATATATATGCAGTAAAGTATTTATTAGTTTTGAATTGATGAATATATGCGTGTATATATATATATAAAAGGAAAAAATTATTTTGTTTAAAGAATGGTTATTTAAAAAATTGAATTTTTGGATAAATTGAATTCATTTGTCAAATAATTTGTTAATAAAACTTATTTATTTGTTTTAGTTACCGAAGGATATTTTTATTAAAGGGAAATTTATTGAAGTCAAATCATATTAGTTGAATTTATTTAAAAGGAAAGTTTAATTGTTTAAATTAAATTTTAGTTAAATAAATTTATAAAAGGGAAATGGGTTTAAAGAAAATTAAATGGTGGTTAAATGAAATTTATTAATTTAGAAATTGGTTTAGAACGAACTATCAAAATTTAACAATTAAAAACGGAAATTGGTTATTTAATTGGCTCGAATATTAATGAATTGTATAAATATTTATGCAAGGTTAAACCGTGAAGAAATGATCAAAAAAAATGGAAATGGATTGCAAAATAAATGCTAAGGTGAGATCTCCTCACTCAGATTTAAATTTGTATTGCAGTTATTGATTTGATTGATGATTGCTATGTTGATTGTGATATTAGATATAATAGGATATATCTATATATATAGCAGTATATACATATTGGCATATGTATATATTGGATTGATGATTTCCCGCCTCGTATAGCGGATGAGACCCTATTGCGCCGTTAGTAAGCGGATTTATAAAAACCTATATACCGCGATAATTCCGTACTGGAGCGGAATTGGTATTGTGCTAACGTCTGTGGATGCAGGGAAACAGGTTGGAGGGATCCAACAGGATTCCTCAACTGTATTTATTGTTTACAGATATTGTGATATTTGTTGATTATCATATTGATATATGATGTTTTTGAATGCCATGATTGACTATTTGATGCGTTGCATCATCGGATCCATTTTTAAAGTCTAAAAATAACGATTTTGGATTTTAAAAGGATTTGTAAAGTGATTTGTAGAAATATACGTTTTATTGAAATTTTTGAATTGGTTTATTTTAAATAAATAAATGTTAAAATTTTAATGTTAGTAAAATTGTGATTTTTGTGAAATACGACAAAAATGTTATTTTTGAAATAAACAATTGATGAAGATTATGAAATAGTTTAAATTGGAATTGTTGAAGTATTTTAAACAATTCATATAAAAAGATTTATAAAAATTGATATTTTTATAAATTGAAAATATTGGAATTTTGAAATTAGTTTTATTAAGTGTTAAAGTCAAATAAAAATGGATTCCATAAGTGAATTGAAATTTATAGATTCATAAATTGTGAAGTTATTAAATGGATAGATTTTGTAAAACAAAAAGATTTATAAGCAATTATCTTATAAATGGGATTTTGACATTTAGATGAGAAATGAATAGATGTTGTAAATAAATGGATTATAAGTTCTTAACTTATAATATAAACTTCCGAAATATAATTGAGTTATATAAGTTGAATTGGAAAATTTAGAAATCGAAGTTTTATAAATAGAAATGGGATTTATAAACATTGTTTTATAAATTCAAAATCAATAGAATTTGATAAATTTAACATTGAAGTTATTAAAGGAGATATGTTCGTGATTTTGGACAGCGAATTATCCTTTAAGTTAAATGTGTAGAAATTGTTAAGATTTGGATAGTGATTATATTCACGAATTTGGACAGTAAATATATATTATTGAATAAAATCAATATATTTTGGGAAAAGGAATATTGTTAAATGAAGTTGTTTTAAAAGATGTTTTAAAACGTGTTAAATATCGAAAACATGGGTTTCAACATTTATTGTTGAAATAGACGTTTTCGAAAAATAAGGAAATGGTGGGCTATAACACTGTTGTTATAGTAAATGATTTCCGAAAGGAAATGTTTTATGTAGTATTGGGATTTATATATCTATTTTAATTTCGAATCCCTATGCTAGTGATTTTGAGTCGTCGTAACGATGTTTTACGTAACATTCGTTTTGACTCAAATAAATGTTGTTATAGTAAATGATTTCCTTAAAGAATGAATATATACTTAATTTTGATTTAAGTATATCGAATATTTTCAAATGTTGAAAATAAAAGATTTGTGAAACACTTATTATTAAATAAGTATGGAATGTTTTCCAAAATGAAATGAAACGTTTTGAGATTTTATCTTCTTAAAGATAAATCGAAAATGAATATTTGAAAACGATTGAAAATCGAATATTAGTAGATATTCGAAAAATGTAAATTCAATATGGAATTTATAAAGGAAAGGGAAACTGTTTAGAAAAATAAATATTGATTTATTTTTGAAGTGTGGAAATTTTATATCTAGTAAAGATATTTTGGAAGATGAAATAATTTGGAAAATTATTTGGAATCTGATGATGTTGCGCATCTTTATTGATAGTTAAATAACCGACTATCAATAATTACCCTGAACGGTATTTGTTGTGAATTGGATGAATTTGAATGCCACACTTATTTTTGAATAATCGCTCACTATTCGGGTTAGCCGGGAAAGGACCATGGGGTCGTATAACCCATTCCGAATATGTGATACGTCGTTATGAATTGCATTTGAAGACCGGATATTTTTGAAAACGGAAGGATTACCGTCGAGTTACTCTACATCGACTGATCTTCGATTTAGAGGTTTTATCACCCTTAGTGACGGGAAGTCCTGACGTGATTGGAAATTATCCGGATGTGCAAGGGCTTCGTGAGAAGTGCCTTCGGTTCTGTTCGATCCCGGAACAGACTTGTATGGATTGTGTGTCTGACGTTACAATTTGAGATATAAAGCTGATTTCTTTCAAATACATATCTGTTGGTGGCGGAGAATTTATTCTCTTAGCTTAACACCCTTCTCTGAGACGTACGAGCTCAGAGGTTATGTAGTTGAAATTTATCAGCGATATATCCCAATTTGGTAACGTGGCATACTGAGTGTTGCTGTGAAATGATCAGTGTTTGATCATTTGTGATATGATCATTTGTTTGATCTTATATCTTTGTGATCATAGGTTGATCATTTTGTTTGACCCGAAGCAGGGCTTTTTGTAGAAAGCGTAGCTTTGTGGACGAGACTTCATCGAGCCTCACACCCCGGAAATGGTCGAAACAGGAAGGATGCAGCAAGGTTCTAGGGAGTAGCGCCCCTTAGTGTATGTCATTCCTTCTGGATAAAGGTGGTATCATGGTATGGAGCCCAGATACTTAACCTCTGTGGTTACTGCATTATTTTTTCTATGTGGTTTGTTGCGAATCGGGGATCCTCGGGAAGATCGGTGACGATCGGGGGATGGCATACGCGTGTCAGTAGTTACCTATTTTTGCAGAGGTAACCCGGCCTTGTGTTGGCAAAGATCTAACCGTAATGTTAGGTTATTTCTCGGGTCGTCTATTCCAGGGACGTACCCATCGTGGAAAAGGAAGTTCCTTAGCCTGACCATTTGTTGGAAATCCAAACTCCAATACGAACTTTGTACGGTATTAGTTGTAGAACCTGCCATTTACGTACGGTGGTCACCACTGTTTAGATGGTAGCTATAGTAGGCATACGATACTGGTCGTATGTTGGCTAAGATTAATATTATACTTTCGAAATGTTTTCTACACTATGCACTAATAATAATATCAAAAAGAATTTGATTTGGCGTAGTAAGCATCTTTGACTATCATAAGAAGAAATCTCCTCCAATTCTGCGTTTGCATTGTGTGTGTGGTGGGAGGTCTTATGGTAGTTTCATTTTCCAAAAGCATTGCGAATTGACAAAAAAAATTATTTTGTGGTTATAAAGAATAACTGTTTTACGATCTCACACCAGTCACCATGACTGACTCGGAGTTTATTGTTTCCCTTCTAAACTCTGGGTGCCCACCAATTTCCACACGAGCAGCCTAGAGTTATATTATCAGGATATTCTGGATATTCTGGAGCTTTGGAAACAAGCTGGATGACGAGACGTAGTATTTGTATCTGATAGTATTTATTCCGATGTGTATTCTGTATGAGGACAAGTTTATATAACTGTCCATTGTTGTTTATTAACTCTGATGATATGATGTGATGCAATGTAATAACAGATATAATTCTTTTGTTTTAAATGATATTCATTTATTTATTATATATTGTTCCGCTGCGATATGTGAGATTCTGATATTGTTTTCTGTTTCTGTTCTGCTCTTGTTTGTTGTTGTTCTTCTTCTTTCTTTCTTCTCTTTTTCTTCTTTTCTTCTTCTTCTACCTATTTCTTCTTTCTAAAACCTTCACTATTGGATTTTCCGGCACTCGATTTCTCGGCAGTCGATAAAGTGAGTATCGATGTCGAATTTTCGAAAGTCGAAAATTTCAGGACGTGACAGAAAATATGGAAAACATTTTTGAAATCGAGGAAATATCTTTGGTGAGAATGCTCTGGAAATCATCACCCCCATCCATGGTCACAGTCACATCACGGGTTACGTTGCCATCGCAGCAAAAGTCCATGTAACTGATGACAGCATGGAACTCACAACAGATCGCAGTTACATCCAGGGTTACGTTGCCATCGCAGCAAAAGTCCATGTAACTGTTGGCTCTCAGCGGCACACACGATTTCGCTGTCAAAATGAAACTTCTCCAACATAGGTCACAGTCTACCGATATAAAATCAAACGTAGACAGTTGGCTCTCAGCGGCACAAACGACTTTCACTATGTTACCATAGTGTCACAGTCTACCGATATAAAATCAAACGTAGACAGTTGCCTCTCAGCGGCACACACGACTTTCGCTATGGTCTGCAGTAGATCGCAGTGACATTGAGTTACACTGTCGTCACAGCATAACCCAAATGCCTCTGTGGGCACCAGCCCCTCGACTTTCGCTACACAAATAATCCTCAGGAACTAGTTTTGTCCAGACTCCTTACAGGATCAACTTTAGAAACCCCCCCTTGGGGCTCAAGGCAGTACCACCCAGTAGTACTCCTGAGAAGTTCATTTCAAGGAAGCGCCTTTTTCCCCAGAGCTATTCTCAAAACACTTTATACTATATACTTATAGTATCTTCAAATCATACCCTTTATGATTTATCAAAATCTCCTTTACACAAAATCGATTACCAAAATCGATAATTCCAAATTTGGCTTTCCAAATTCCCAAAACTGATTTTCTCAAAAATCAAAAGACTTTCCAAAATCCATAGGTTCCCAAAACCTTTTCCAAAATCATTCTCATAAGATCCTTTATATATATATAGATATAGATATATATAACTTTGAAAATCTTTGGATCATTTCAAATTTGTATAAAACCTCTTTTATACTTCAAATATTTTCAAAACCCTTTTCTTCTAGCAATAGATTCAACAAGGGGAGATTTATCTTATATAACAAAGATATATAACTTTGTTTATTCCAAATCAAATATTCAAATTGATAAATCTTTTATAAAGTTATTAACCATTTTTCATTCAAACTCGTACGATGTACTCATATCATTCGTATGCAATATCAATCTGATCGCTCTTCGATCACACAATTTCTCTTCCGAACTAGTATCGTCCACCCGACTTCCTAGTGCGGACTCAGATCTGGTTTCTTGATCAGAAACTATCATTCTCCTTGCATAGTCACAACTATGATAGAGAATATCCAGAACCAATCGCAGGTTCGCCGTCGAAAATCGAGCGAAAAATCTCAACTCGAATCGATAATACTATTTCGAAATTCTGTGTTCGAATCTGGAACAAATCACTATGCGAATAGAATAATATACGTACATCCTACGTATTTAACTTCATTGATTATTAGCTAAATCAATTCTCCTTTTCTATTCACATTTCCTTTAATTCCATTCACTTATTCCCAATTGCTTCCATTTCCAATTGAGTTATTATTTCAATTACAAACAGTTTAAACTCTGACCTATTTAATATTTAAAAATAGCTTGAAAAAGTTTAAAATAGATAAGTAGTTGAAAAATAGTTATTAGTTTGTAAAATAGCTGTAAAATAGTTAAGTAGGTAGAAAATAGTTAGATAATTGCAAAATAGTTTTTAAAATAGTGATTAGATATAAGTAACTGAAAAATAGTAATTAGTTTATAAGATAGTTTTCAAAATAGTTAAATAGTTCCAAAATAATTGTAAAATAAGTATAAGATAGTTTGGGGTTTAAGAAGAAAGATTGTATAGTAAGTAGTTTGGAAAAATATATTTGTATTTAAACAATTTATTTTGAAAATAATCCAGAGCCAAACTGTTTAATTTCCCAATCTCCATTTCCAATTAATTTCCCATCAATTCAATTTAAATTCTACTTCCATTTAAATTGACTCAATACTTCAATTTCCATTGAAATTGATTTAATCCCAATTCAAGTTGAATTAACCTTAATTCCTTCCCAAATTCAAATCAAATTCCATTTGATTTTAAACATATTCACTTTAATCACAATTCCAAATTATTTCAAATCAATTTGGATTAATTTCAAATTTAACCAGCTTCAATTTCAAATCATTTCAATTCTAATTTACCATTTGAATTTTTAAACTTATACATC
This sequence comes from Allium fistulosum, assembly GCA_030737815.1. Taxonomy (NCBI): domain Eukaryota; kingdom Viridiplantae; phylum Streptophyta; class Magnoliopsida; order Asparagales; family Amaryllidaceae; genus Allium; species Allium fistulosum. The sequence continues at coordinate 445,022,471 of CM060901.1, read as the reverse complement.
TTCAATCATAATTCCAATTAATTCAAATCAAATTCAATTTGAACTAATTCTATTCAAATCTCAACTTAAAACCATCTCGAATTATATAAATTCGAGTTAAACATTTTAAATGTTGATTAAATCCTCTAAATCAAATCAACCTTTATTTTTTTATTTTTTATTTAACAACTAAAATCTTTAAACCATTTAATTCTGAATTTAAATTCCAAATTCCATTTTAAAATTATCTTTACTTAACTTATTACAAAGTTCAAATAAGAAATCAAAAATAATTTAATCTTCAGATTCTAATTTATTATCCATTTTCAATTTCCAAATCTCAAACCCATTTTGAGATCACTCATAACTCCCATTTAAAATCAACCATTTAACTTCCCAAGTTAAATTTTAATTTCATCTTGAAATTTCTAATTCAAGTTGTTCATTCTAAACTCATTTAACTTTCCTTAACTTAAATTCAATTTAATCCAGTCAACTTTTACCCAATTTGAATTCCCATTTCAAATTTAAACTTTATATTAATAATCTTCCCACTTATAAGTTCAAAAACTTATTACTTTGGGTTTTCATATCACATTCCAAGGAAAAATTTTAAACTCAACACTAAGAGTTTATTTCAAATCATCTTTGACATTATGTATATCCTCCTTTATACATATTTATTTCCTTTACACACCAAGTTATACTTTAAAATTTTAAACCACCTTTGGTTTTAATTCAAAATAAATTCCTTTAAAATTTTCAAACCACTCATGTTTGAATCAAGATTTTCCATTCAAATAATATTATTTATTATTTCTTTATCACTTTGAAACAATTTTCAAATTTCTGGACCTAGATTTAAAACTTTCACAATTTTAAATTATCTTCAATTCCAATTGGATTTTTAATTTCAATTTGGATCCATTTCAACTTATCTTCATTCAATTTTAATTTGGTTGTATTTCTATTACCATTTAATTTAATTCTAATATTTTAACAACCAATTACCTTAATATTTATTAGAAAGAAATATCATTTTATATATCAAAATATATTCTTATATAAAATCATTAAAAATCCTTATATAAGAAAATAACAATTACGCTCTCATATATATATACACTCAACTCGGTCTAGGGTACCATTGACCCTATCCTTAACGAGTAATCCCAACAGAGCAAGGTTCTCGCTTAACCTTCAACTCTGATACCAAATGTAACAACCCGGAAATTTCGATTCCGAAAATTCCAGATAGTTAGAGAAAAAGAAGAAGAGATAGAAGAAGAAGAAAACAGAAAACACCATAACACAGAAACCTCACATTCGCAGCGGATCAAAATATAATATCACATAAATACAGTTTTACAAAAAGAACTGTATCAATACACTTATACATTTATACATCAGAGTTACACTATATACACATGACTGGACAGTTATATCAATCTGTCTCAGACTAAAATCACATCAACTCTCAAATACACAGTGGAATACTTTATACGTTCCTGCCATCTAGCTCGCCACCTGAACTCCAGAACGTCCTAACCTGAAAATCTGTAATACTCGGTCTGACCCGAGCATTACATCAAAGTAACACCCGGGTCAGGCTGGAAACTAGCGTGAGTAAACTCATCTAATAAGAAATTCCAATCCATAGAACTTATTTAAAGCCCGGGTAACTCGTACATCATTACAAGTAAACAACTTATATAGTCAACACTTATTTCCACAAAACAATATCTAAGTATCCAACTTAGTTTAAATGGTCCATATTATCCCAATCCAGCCCATTGATTTCACATATCAATCTATAAAGAATTATAGAAGATTTCAAATCGAAGTGGTTTCGGGTATTTACTGGTACCCGACCCCGGTCTCTTCGAATCGAATGTCATCTTTTAAGCCAAGATGTTTAAGTTAAACAATTTAATTTAAATTCAGGATATCATATTCATATAGCAATTCTATCACAGATATATAACTTACATTATTACAATTCATCCAAATACATCTCATATCACAGAGCATCACAATCACATATCAGATATCAAATAATCCAAGGCATAAAATATTATTCAATCATCCATAAGCAAGATTGATCATCCACTCCATTTCTAATTAATTTAATTAACCACCATTGAATTAAATTAATTACTTTAATTACTCTTAAATCCTGCTTACTTAACATTAATTAATTATAAGCCAATTAATTAATCAATCTCTAATTATCCACCTTAATTAATCACCTTTGATTAATTGTCCTTTAATTACATTAAGTAATTAGCCTTAAATTAATTACATAAATTAATTATCCTTTAACCATCCTTATTAATTAACCTTTAATTATCCTCATTAATTAATTAATGATCCTTAATTAATTACATTAACCATTTAATTAACTATCTTAATTAATTACAATAAGTGATTATCCCTAATCACTTATATTAATAAATCATAAATTAATTACATTGAGTAATTATCCTTTAATTACTTATATTAAATAATCACCTTAATTTATGGCATTAAGTAATTAACCCTTAATTATCATTTAAATCTTCATTTAATAACTCTTGAAATTAAATTATTATTAACATATAAATTAACTTAATATCTTTAAGTTAATTATTAATCAAAACATTATTTTAAGATAAACCATTTAGCTTCTTAATTAGGCTATTAAATTTTATTTCAATATAGACTTAAGAAAACAAAGCTAAATATTTTAAATCAAAATAAGCTATAGAACTTTTATCCACCCAAAAATGACATAACTTTTATTATATAAAAGAAATTTGTTTTCAGAAAAAAAATTCTAAAATTTGTTTTATTTTAAAATTTAAAACTTGGACTTCTTTGCTTTTAAAATCTATACAAATTTTACTTTTAAAATCTGAAAACTTAAAAACATGTTTCCTTTACAATTTGATGACCTGGTATCAGTTTAAACAGACCCGAGCTTCTACTTCAATTTCTCGAGCCCATCTTCGAGTTTCCCTCATCTCTCTCGTCTTCGAGTTATTACGTGAATTACTTCGAGTTGAACCCGAAAGAAAACCTTCTTCCCAATCTTTGAAAACAACAGGCACAACCAATATCACGTGCACATGCACGATCACCAGAATAGTTTCCGACCAACGTCGCTTCCTCCCGCACATCATCGACGACCACCTCGACACCCCTGATCACCCAGATCGTCAAAATATTCACCAAAACGACATCGAGCATATCGACTTCACCTAGAACGAAACCATTCATCCAAGAGCTACTTCGCCTGACCACCTTCGGCCACCAAAAATCACGCCACTTCGACCAGACATTCGCCAGAGCCTCCTTCTCCTGTTCCCTCAGGTCCGATGGCCTTGAACTCACCATCGACCACAAATTCTTAACCCAAACTTCGACGAGTCAAACTGGTTCTTAAACCCTACAATTCAATCGACCTGCTTCCACGATGATATAGAAATTCCAGCGACAATTTTCTCATGATCCCCATACCCTACTCCTCCTCCACGACAAGTGCCACGCCTTCAAATCAACCTAGCCACCAGAATTTGCCGACTTGCCCAAATCCGTTCAACCCGAGAATTTGCATTAATACCAACTTTATAAATCAAGATTTTTACATTAAAAATCACCATTCTTCAACACGAATCAGTTTATAAAATCAAATCAAGAATTCCAAACAAATTATTTTCTGCCTTGAGTTAAATTTTACTGCAAATTCTTGTTTTTTTGGAATAATTACTAAATATAAACACCTAAAATTATTCTTAGAAATTACTTTACATTGTTTCAATCCTTTTTCATGTAATGATTATTACTTAAAACAGATTGTATTCAGAGGTTTGAATTTCTTGATTGTTTTTGAATCTGTATAATAACAGAGATGTATATGTATACATCTCTCAGGCATGCATCAGTTTGTTCTATGTTTATACACATGCATCACATAAATTCATTCATTATTTTTCACCACAGCCACTTCACAAGCATCAAAAGATAGCACAAATTCAAATTAAAACAGACTTAGCTTTTATAAAATAGTTTACTCATATTTGATTTGAACAGAGGAAGTTTGAAAAGACTGGAAATGGTTTGATAATAGCAACTGAAATCTTGAGTTTGATCTGGAAATTTGCTGAGATGAAATTTGAATCCTGAATTATTAGTTTGCTTTCGATCTTGCAGCCTTAATCCCAGATGAATCTGAAGTTGTTGATTTAGTTGTTTTATACTTATTCTAGTTTGGCCTTCTCATATTTTTGTTGTTTTTAATTCTCTGGTTTTGAAAATGAGAAGATTGAAAGAAGTAGGAGTAGAGCTAAATGTATATAAGAATGTACAGCCTTGTTTTTATTATTTTTAAAATGAAGAAAACTAATAAACTAGACACTTGTACACACAAATCACCCTCTAGCTTACAAATGTCTATTTCATGTATTTTATGTTTTTATGTTATATTTTATATTTTTACTTAATACATTGTCTTTTTATTTATCCTTATTTAAATTTAAACTAAGATTATAAATATTTTAAATCAATTACTAAGTATATATATACTAATGTTTAAAAATGTAGAGTTTCAAATCTAATTTATTTCTAAGATATCTATTTGGTAAATACATTTTCTTAATTTATATTTATAAAAATCCTTTACAGAAAATAATATAGAACTAATTATATACTAATAAAAATCAAATATACCTTATTTTAAATCCAATTTATTTTAAGATATTTATCTTTTAAAATTTCAAATTCAAATTCAAATTCTATTTAGATTCAACTCACACATATATATACATATATAAACAACACATATTTATTTTGTTTGAAAATAATATTTTACTATTTAAAATCTTCTTATGTCTATATATACACAATCATTATTATTTGTTTTAAAAGATTAATTTGTAAAATTTTAAGTAATTATATTAGAAGATTATCAAATATTTATCCCAATATCTAAAATCTAATTTTTATTATATTTCCAAATTCACTTACATAACCAGGTATCTTTTATTATCAGAATTTTATTTGTTCAATTTAATAAACTAGTTAATTATCTAATTTCTGGATGTCTAAAAATCCGGGTTATCACAGTATTCATCTTGTAATATAACTTAGATCACCTTTTGTTCATCTCATTTAATTATATGATCATTATATAGATTTAATTTGAATCTCTCCTTATTTACATATCCATTGACTATATGTTTATTATGGTTAACTTCAGATCCTTTATCTGTTTTATTGTGTGTCCCTTCTGTATAGTCAGATCTGATTTATCATACAACAAATTTGTACATGCCCAAGTTGTCCGATAATTTTTTTTGTCATTGTTTTGGAATTGTAAAAAAAGGAATGTGAAAATATTTTATTATGTCGTAATGTTGTATATAAAATTTTGTAACATCTTTATACGTGAACATTAATAAACTATATTTGTTGGTGGTTTAATACAGTAAAATTAATTTCCAATGTTGCATAGTTAATTTCCAAAATGATTTAATTTTACTTGTTTTAGTCATAAAAGTAAAATTTTCCTTTTGTTTTAAAATTCATAAGTGGTCATTTATGTAAAGTTATGGACTTTTATTTCATACCTAAGATTAAAAGATTGAATCATTTTGTTAGCATTAAATTTAAACATATATGTTACTTAAATTGCAATCGTCATACATATATATAAATATATGTGTTATTTTAAAATGAATACATAATTTTCAATTATTTATACATATAGATATACATGTGTTTATGTTATTTTAATCTAAATCAAAACAGACCTTTTTGTGAAACTGTAGAATTTAATTTCAAGCTCTTCCTTAATTGAAACCCTTGTTACAATTGTTAATTCTTGTTTTGACAAACTCATATATATAGGAAAATTTATTTTAACATGTGTATGTATAAACTTATCAATTATTATACATGTATATTTTATTACTTAAAAAAATAAAAAATTGGACAATAGAGGCATATGCAAATTCTACTGTAAATGCCATTTAATATGTCATTCCGTGTAATTAAAAAAAAGAGAAACATAAGGGTTTCTCTCTCTACATTTATAGCCTTATCTTTTCTCAATTTATTATACATGTCAAGAGAAAGAAAACCTAAATTTTCTCATGCTTAGTTACACAAATATACACTTATTTGTTACACTTATATTTCACAACATGAATGTATTTGGTACATTCATTCCACTACACATAAATACGTACACAAAAGTATATTTGATATATTCTAATTTACATACACATTAAATTAAAGTAGAACTTTGTATATAAATTAAATAAAATATTGATTTTATTTAAAATAAACTTAGAAAAGTTCTAAATGTGTTTAGAATTCATAGGCCCATTAATGATCCAAAATGGTAAAATTTTGAAATTCACCCATTTCTTCCACTACAGGCTGTCCCAGTTCCTTCAATTCGTCTAAAGGAGAACCTGAAAATATCAACTCTCAAACTACTTAAAATTAATTGAGCACCCGCGAGTTTAAGAGGAAAACATAAGCCTGGTATAAATAATAACCTACCATCTCGAACCATTTAGATATCTAGTGAGACCACGCCGCTTAGCGAAACGGGTTTTCCCTTCACTAGTATCTTAGCCAAAAATTTATAATAACCATATACTATGCACCTGCATCCACAATAGTTAAACATAGTAATTTGAAGTATCATGATGATAAGCAAACAAACAATATATTCTGGATTTCCCTTCCCCATTCATTTGACTATCTATCCCAGTTATAGTTTCTAGGGTCACAATTAACCTACTAGTTTTCATAGGCTAACTAATAACCTGTTCCAAACTTATGGACTACCTGTCCAGTTTCATATTTTTCATGGGATCACTAAGAACCTTTTAGTTTTCAAGGGATGACTAATAACCTTTCTAAACTCTTATGGTCTATCTGTCCAGGTTCATAGTTTTCATAGGATCACTAAGAACCTATTGGCCCCTGCCAATAACTTCATTCAATTATTTCATGGGTTCTCCCTGAACCTATTGCTATCTCCAATAACTTCTTTTATATCATAGTTTTCATGGGTTTACTGAGAACCTATTGACTTCTGTCAATAACTTTATTCAATTATTTATGGGTTCTTCCTGAACATATTGGTATCTCCAATAACATCTTTTATATCATAGTTTTCATGGGTTGACTAAGAACCTATTGACTTCTGTTAATAATTTTATCCAGATATAGTTTTCATTGGATCACTAAGAACCTATTGGCCCTTGCCAATAACTCTTTCGAAACATAGTTTTCATGGGTTTACTATGAACCTATCTAAGCTAACAACTTCTTTGATCAGTCTTTAGGCATCCTATGTTCTAGTCTACCTGACCTCCTGGATGCAACTTTACTTACGTAGGATTTAACTCAATTTATATTTACGACTGGGTCAACCTAGCTGGTTATTCTGCCCTTTCTCCCCAAAATACAGCGGGGGGGTCCATTATACAGTGAATAAGTTTATAGGAGAAGCAAATACAATAACATAATAATACCAACCTTTATGGTTTAATATCCTTAAATTCATTTCCACATGAAATATGGTTAATCTCTTTATTTTCATCAAGGAATTCTTCTTCAAAACTCCAAAATTAAAAGCCATTTCAAAGCTCTTTTATATTGCTATGAGTTTTCCTTTAGAACAAGATTGAGTTCTTTTTTTGGAAAACTAAAGCTTTCGATACCTTAGACCTTTACTTTCAAAATCATTATAATATATCTTTCAAAATCATTTGAACCTTCTTTTCAAAACACTTAAACATATGCCTTTCGAAACACTCAAAATATCTCTTTCGAAAGCATCAAAACCTTCCTTTCGAAACCATCAAAATATTCCTTTCAAAAGTATTAAAGCATATCTTTCCAACTTATAGAAGCATTGCTTCGAAACCATTTGAAAGTACCTCTTTCGAAACCATTGGGTTTAATCTTAAATATAACTTTTGGGTCAAAGTGAACATAAGCCAAAGTACCCCTTTCGAAACCATTTATCTTCGAGTAAAAGAGTTTGGGAAAAACGGATGGCTTCGGAACCATCCTTTCGAAAACTTTAATCTTTTTAAGTAAAACAATTGGAAGGATAGCTTTGAGACACCTTTCGAAGCCATCGCCTTCGAAACCTTTAGTTTAAATGGCTACTGGAGTCCTTTCGAAAGCATGGGGAAGCGGCTTGTTATATATTTATAAAACAAAAGCTTGCCTTTCGAACTCATTGGAAACTTTCAACCTATTCAAAAGGTATGAAGACGATAGCAAGGTTTCGACTTTGTTCAAAACTGCCCTTTCGAACCTTCTCTTTAAAACATAATATATGGCAACACATTCGAAAGCTACCCTTTAAAAAAAAGGCGGCAACCCATTCAAATGATATATATAAAAGTAATTCAACCCTTTCAAAAGCATCCATTAATAGCAAGACAAGCGGCATCTCTTTTGAAAGCAAAACAAAGACCTTTGAAAGCTATTTAAAATGGCCTTGACCCCTTCGAAAGCATGGTTTCGACTCTATACCTTCCTTCTTTCTCCAATCCACTACATACCAAAGCATTGATACCATGAGTATTGGTTTTGACTTGGTTAAGGGCAGAGGTATGGGGTCAAATGGTAGCAAACAGAAGTGGCGAAGCAGTAAATCTGTGCAAAACTAGTTTGTTGCCTTTTTAGGTAAACGCTTTTTAACTAACTTACCTATTTGTAAAAATATAATTGCCTTTTTAGGTAAACGCTTTTTAACTAACTTACCTATTTGTAAAAATATAATTGGTTGCCATAAATTTTACCAAAATCTTTTCTAAAAGACTGCCGAATTCATCCAGAATTAATTCGAAATAATTAACAAAGAAGTCCTTCCCTTTAACAAAATAACTAATACATTTTAGTCCTCCAACTTAATTAATTTAATTTCCATAGTAAATCACTTAGGAAAAATCGCCAAAAATCATCATAATTCACTTTTAATATGTTGTCTAACATATAAAAATTTCAGACACAAAATCCTTTATATAATTGCCGAAATAAATTTTTAAACCCAATTATTTATTTCTTCCTTCAAAAATTCATAATAAATTATCCATAGCTTGGATAATTATGAAAATTTAAACCCATCTCCAAATGATTTTTTACACAACATATTAAATCCCCATGACATTTGAAACCAAATAAATACGATTTTAGCCTGAAAATCGAATAAAACATTTATCAAACATACTTGTTTGAATCAAACATATCATGTAATCCAAGCATATCACCATTAAAATCATCATAAAGGTTTTAAACTTAAAACCCAAAATCAAATGCTCTTTAAAAATGAAAATGAGATGGTTTTGATTATTATTCACCTTTCTTTGGATAAACTTGATATTTGATCTTGCTCAATCCTCCTTTGCTTGATTCCTAAGCTTTAATAAATTTTTAATCTCCTTTTCCCTTAGGTTATGGCCAGCTTTGAGTTCCCCTTTTCTTATGTTTTTGAATTATGAACGTATGGAATTAAAATGGGAATAAGAGTTTAGGGGTTACGAAGTTATGATGGACTCTCATAATACCCTTACCTTATTCTCTTATTAGTTAACTTATAAAACCATTTCCATAAACCCATTCTTTTAAATTTTTATTTAATTAAGCACGGCCTCTATTTTAGTTTCCAAATCTCAATCTCCTTATCATGCTTATATTTACATTATTCAATTTAATTTATCTAATTAAATCTCCTGAATAATGTTATTTAAAATTAGGGGTGTTACAATTCTTCAAAGTGAACGGCATTACTGGGTAATAGTACAACCCTAAATCCGTTATAAAGCTAGTGTGCTCCTGATCCGATATATGCATCGGTATCTAGTTATAGCCTGAATAAGCATCAATAAATGAGAGCAACACATGTCTTGTGGTCCCATCAACCAGTTTGTCGATACTAGGAAAGGGAAAGATATCATTCGGACATGCTTTATTCAAGTCAGAATAGTCAATACACGTCTGTGGCTTTCCATTTGATTTCTTGACCAACATGGGGTTAGATACCCATTTCGGGTATAAAGCATCATAGATAAAGCCATTCGTCATTAGCTTATCCATTTCCTCCTCTAACGCAGTGGATCGCTCCGGACCCAAACTACATCTTTTCTACTTCACTGGTGGAAAATTAAATTCACATTCAGTGCGTGACACGCTACCTCCAGCGATATCATGCATATATCTGAATGCATCTAAGTGAATATGTCCAAATTCTGTCCTAGGAAATTAATCATTTCCTTCCTTAGTCCAATACTGAGTTGAGACCCAATTTTAAGAGTCCGAGTAGGATCATCCATATCGATCGGAACATTGACGGTCAGTTTAGCTAGTGCCGCTCGCACATCCTCTAACTTCCTCTAGGGATCTATAGACTTATCCAACCTGCTACAGTTCCTGAGCCAAGGCTTGGGCTTTAATTGTTATGCTTCTAAATTTTTAATGCTGAGTGCCTTCTCTACAGTCTTGCCTTTCTCTCATTGCTTTTTTTCTCTTAGCTTAGCAACATAATATTCCCTTCTTGTGCTCTGGTCTCCCCTCATTGATCCAACCCCATTCTCCATGGGGAACTTCATCATTAGGCACCAACAAGCTAGTGATATCTTAAATTTTTCCAAGGCCATTGGCCTAGAAAGTGCTTATATGCCAAATACTCATATACTATAAAAACTTTTGGATCTGCACAACTTGCGGTCTCCATCACCCAACTCAATCCATAAATCAATCGTCCCAACCGGTTGTTTCGACTCTCTAGTAAATCTCTGAATACTAGATACACAAGGCTTAACGTCCTTCGTAATGATTTGCATTTGGTCAATTGTCCTTAACAATATGTTCATCGAGCTTCCATTATCCACCAAAACTCGATGCACAACAGTAGGGCCAACAATACCCAAACTCACCATGGGGTCGAAGGTTGGCGCTTCGTCTCTATCGAGATTCCTAAACCTAAATACAGTGCCATATGTTGCCATCCTTTGTTGCTTAGCTGGATCTCCATCCTCAATGGCAAAGCAACTCTTCTGTGGTGCATGCTTCAGTGAGCTCACGTATTGCTCCATTTCCCTCTAGCTTTTCTCCACTAGATATGGTCCTCGTGTTATGGTAATTATGAATAACCTTCCATTAGTGTGCCTGGGCAGTTCTTTGCTGGGTCCAGGCTGGTTTCCTTGTGCATTCAATCCTTAGGGTCTACCATTTTTTCCACCATCATACGGATCTCTATCATGCTATTGCAACCTTTTCTTCTTTATCAATTCCTCGATAAAATCTCTCAGATGTTGGCACTCATTCGTGTTGTATCCATGAGTTTCATGGAAATGGAAGTACTTTGATATGCGCCTTTCTTCTTCAGTCGCCTCCTTCCTAGGCGGCCTTTTATATCATTCCGTTCCTTGCATAGCAAGGTATATATTCTCCAACATGTCATTTAGAAGGATGTACTCATCCGACCTCATACTCCTTGGGTGGCTTTTCGTTCCACCTACCACCAAAGCGCTAATTCCTTTTCTTTTGATTATTCGAATTTCCAACATTTATAGCCACATTACTAGAACTCTCACCTGTCGGCTTAACTATCATGTTGCTTTGAATTGCCTATTTTGACTATCGACCATCAACCTTTCCAATAGCCTTACTCGCTTCTTCCAATCGCAAGAAATGATTGGCCTTTCGGTGAAATTCCTCCATAGTCATAAGTTGTTTCATTTTCAACCATTTACCAAAGTTCATGTTTAGATGTGTGCTCCAAACTAAAGCCATAAACATAAATATTACTTCGGATTATTAACCTGCATTACTACAATGTTAAACCAATTTAAGAATTCCTTCCAAGACTCATTAGGCCCTTGAGAAAGACTCGACAAGGCCATCACTTCCTTAGGCCAAGCAGTATGGAGCCTAAAATGCTCCATAAAATTATTTTGCCAACTTATCAAAAGTCGATATGGATTTCAATGCAAGCCAAGTAAACCATATCGATGCTACTCCATCCATAAATATAGGAAAATATCTACATCTAACTGCATCTGTAGCTCTGGCACCATCCATATGCCATCCATATTTAAAAAAATGATGCCTTGGATCGATATCTTATCGTACAATGGTACTGTAGGCATCATAAACTTTTTTGGATACTCCTCCCTTAGAATGAATGGAGTTTTGCTTGTTTCGAAACCCCATTCCTCATTCTTTCACCATTTATTTTCTTCCGCTAACCACTTAACCATATCTACTATATACTCCTTACTAATACGGTACTCCGAAGGTTGACTATCATGGGCTACGCCGAGTGTTTGGCTCTACAAATGGTCTTGATTTTCCTGCTGACGTCTAGGTTCTCCATTCTCTAGGAGAACCACTCCCTTGGTTTTTCGTTAACGTCTAGTTGGCTCCATTGTAGTTGTTTGAACTCCAACTTCTTGAACTCCAACATCGAGCTCATAATCATCATCATTGTGCTACAGATCATCCTCTGAATCAGATAAGTTCATGGCCTCAGCTCCTTGTCCCCCCAAAGATCCAAAATTCTTCTTGTTACTAACCTAATTCTGGTTGGTACCGAATTGAATTCCTTTGGAGAGGACCCTCCAACTTCCTCACATAACTCCCTATGTTGCCACAGTAGCCTTTTCCTTTTGCTTTTGTTCTCCATCTCTTCCGCTTTGACCAGAATCAGACGAGTTCTCTTCTTCAGATCCAACATGTTAAATTTCCCTCCAGCTCCTTCTAATTCTCTACGACTGTTGGGTTAGCAGAGCTATGTCAACATCCATCTTTTCTAATAGAGCTTTCTAACAATCGGTCATCTTCTAATTAAGCTTTTGCATCATTTTTTCAAATTCCACTTTGGTAACCATCTCTTGAGGAGGCAATGTTGTTGCCTACTAGTTGTTAACATCCATATAATGAGAAGTTCTTTCATCCACACCATTCACTACTCTAGATGATCTTCCAGAGCTCCTGGGTGCCATTGATTCTTATATGCAAATTCATTAAGTTCCTTAGTGCATATCTTTTGGATCTAACCTTTGGATGCTTCAATCTAAAATAAAAGGCTAGATTAATGCCTGAGAACCTCCTTCCTCAATGAAAGCACCAAAGTGAGTCTAAAATTGACACAACACCCAAAGCAACCTACAATAAAGTGAGATATAGTAGAAACAGTAAATAGAAATAAAACTAAGATTCTTAAAGTGGTTCGGCAATCTCTAGCCCACGTCCACTATAGTTTTATTGTTATTGATTGTAAGTTGCTAGTACAAGGGTTTGGCAGATCTAATAGCCAAGAATAGCTCCATTGGTGACTGCTAACTCAAAAGTTAGACTAACATTCATGATGCCAAGCTGAACCAAAAATTGGTCCAACATCCCTGATGTTGTCTATAGCGATTTTGTTCGGTAGTTCATATAGACCAAAGATTGGCTCAATCATGCAAGGATTAGTACAATATGATGTTATTTGAAATGGCCCTATGATATCCATGAACTTTTGATATGGAAATGTTTAAAGGTTCATGTCACAATCCAAAGGTAAAATAGGAAAGTTGTGTGAACATGCAATAGTCCATTAATTATTTGTTAATGAGCAAGATGAGTAATTCCCATAAGCTACAATCCATTATTCATATTCAAGGTAAACACTAATTTAGACAAGGGCTTAAATAGCCTCGTTCATGAAAAGGGCTTAAAGTCAAGTCTGAATCAAAAATTTGTCATATGCTTGTCCATATTCAAAAATAATCAAATTTCACACAATCAAAGAAAATAGGCTATGCAAAGTCATTTATCCAAGTCCTTGTTCATAAGTTTCAAAAGTTACAAATCAATTATTGGTTTTGCCCTAATTCAATTTAGGTTTATAATTCTTTAATTTTAGAAAGAGAGAAAAATGATTCGCCCACATTAAGTTGCCATAGGGTCCGTATTTATAGGTGTGGAAATAGATGGCATAGCTACCACATGTCCTTCAGTACTGTTGGTTTTCAGCATCCTTCATTGTGTTGTTGATATGTAGTGACATTCTTTATATTGATGACTTATGAAATCCCTATGAACATTGATGATTTACAACATCCTTGCCATGTTGATGATTTATGACATCCTTGCTACCCTGATGATTTACGACATTGTAATGACCCGCCCTTTGTAAAACCTAAAAGTTGGTGCCTTACAACATTGCTATACATTCAAATACCACAAGACAGATTATTAGGGTAAAATTAGAACAAAACACTAAACCAAGACATCGATAAGATCTCATAATGGAATGACAACATATAATATATTGAATATACATGAACCACAATAGAATAACAGTATATGTAATAAACCGTACGAATGGAAGCAACTGACAAATAAATATATACATAGAATAGTTAGAATACATCAACTCCAAAAGCACGAAGTTCTGAATAAATACCTGATACAACGGTCTCGTATATAAATAATAGGCATGTCATGTACAATAAAATAACAAGTGTATATATATATGTATCTCAAAACATCGATGCTACGCCTCCAAAGTGCTCCAGCTGAACACTCTGCTAGTGTATCCCTAAAAGCACTCGACTTCCAAACTACTCAATCGAGTACTCGAGAGTTGTCATGACATAAGCAGACAAAGATAAAATGCGGGTCAGACATAAAGCCTGGTGTGAGAGGAACTATCTCAAATTACTATATATTAAAACTATATACAAATAAATAAAGATAAAAAAAATCACAGACGGCCCTCTACACATACGTGGCTCGAGGAAATCCAATTTGCCTATAAACAAGTATAGTAAATCCATCTCAAAAGTAGGGGATCATACCATAACATGCTCTTCTTCTATAACAAAAGGTTAGCACAATATCTCATTGCACTACACTAGCCCAAAAACTACTAATACTATAGTACCAATATACCATGATCAAACCATGATTCCAAAGTAACGATCACTACCGCTAAAATCGATAAGAAAAGCTCCAACGCGTATAGTCCCTACAGCTAAAACCAAATAGGTATGCCACAATGCGTATGGTCACTACTGCTAAGACCAAATCGTAGATGGCTCGCTACTGGGGAACTCTATGTCCTAGCCCGTTATCATCGAAATCGTTGATGACTCGCTACTGAGGAACTCCATGTCTCAGCCCACTATCATCACAAATCGCATATGATTTGCTAATGAGGAACTCTAAGTCTCAGTCTGCTATCATATTAAAACCTATATGACTCACTACCAAGGAAATCTATGTCCCAACCCACTATTGTCAAAATCGTGGATGATTTACTACTAGGGAACTCCATGTTCAAGCCTACTATCATCACAAATCGTAAAGGATCACCACGCATATCTCTGGTCTCCATGGCTTAAAACACACCGTAAAAAAACCCTATACTAACCCAAATTGCATTTTAAATTGAACGCGTAACCCTAATGTCATAATGCTCTTTCGGTATACCCTTCCGGTCTACCAAAAATCTATGGTTTTGGAACACGTGCCGAGGTGGGTTCCGCACGGGCTCTAAAATAAAATTACTCCAAAACCTACCAAAATTTCCTAGATTTTAGCCCTAAAAAATTATGAACAATGGTCCAAATCTCACCTCAATTTGACTTCGTACGCGAAGGTTATCGCATTTTGAAGTTTCAATCGAATATGACGATCAGCAGTCAATCAGTCGACTGGAATAATGTTGCCTAGTAGACTAGGGTTAGTCGACTGACCAAGAAATCTTATTCAACTAAATCCCACCTGCTTCTATGGTTTGAAAATGAACCAATTCTATCGACTGGCTGATCCCACCAGTCATATGAACCAGCACCTGTTGCACTCCTCCAAACTTCAAACATCCATAACTTTTGATCCACGGCTCCAAATGACTCGTTGTTTCTTTAGTTGCGACCGTGGCGGAGTCCTCTTCAATTTAAAGACTTCAAACCATGAATTCACATAACTTGAATTTTCTCTTTACCTTATGTGTAGTTATATGTGTGTCGATACACTCATTCGTGTATGCCTATGCATACACGTTCACGCAAACATATATTAACTTAACAATTTACATTTCTAGACTTCATCGAGACAATTACTCAACTCAGTGTACTCTCACTCAACTTAATGCACAAGATGGTCGCTATGGCTATGTGAAATGCCCGTAATGAACTTATGTTCAATAATACATCTATATAATCAAATAATCGCATATCTATACAAACAAACAATCGCACAACAATTCTAACTACAATAGAATCTTCGTTTTCATTTTTCCTTAGCTCCAAATGCATGTATACACATATGTGTATCCAGTAGGCAATTCAACTATTTCTTGTTCAAATAGTACTCGTCTTAGTAATCTTTCTAATAATAAGAGTGGAACATCCCTTTATCTCATTTTATAAAATCATAAACCATTTTACAAATATCATACTAGCTTATAATTACTTTACTAAAATCAAGTATTCACCTTTTTACTATTTTATAAAATCTCATACCCATTTTATAAAATATATTCTTTATTTATAAAATCATGAAGCAATTTTATAAATACTAATTAACACTTATAAGGTCTTTAATTACTTTAATAAGGGGTATATAACTCCCAAACTCTTAATTAGCTTACTAACCTTTTTGCAAATTAATTCAAATGGATTAATTAGCTATTACTAATTACGTGCACATCATTACTCTATATAATTAATCCCAGATTAAACAATTACATCACAACCAATCTACCAATTAGCCCAAATCAATTCTAGGGCTTACTAACTATTTTCAAACCATAGTATTATGGTCTTAAATAATTAATTAGCGAAGCAAAACATGTTTATAACATGAATACAATTCTAAACAAACCCAGTCATTCTCCAAATCACTTCATATAATTCAATATTAAGCAATAAACAAAAATATGAAGTATAACACATAAATTAATAAGGAAATAATCCCACTCGCCTTCTCTTTCCTTAAATCAAGCTCTAATCACCAAAACCCATCTCCAAGCTAACTTTAAAGTTGAGGATTCTCTCC
Source organism: Allium fistulosum (assembly GCA_030737815.1). NCBI lineage: Eukaryota > Viridiplantae > Streptophyta > Magnoliopsida > Asparagales > Amaryllidaceae > Allium > Allium fistulosum. The sequence goes on along the minus strand of CM060901.1, from coordinate 445,005,431 downwards.
AAAATCTGATTCAAGATAATTCCTCCACGGGTTTTGTAGAGATTCGAAAGAGAGGAATTATGGTGATCTTTATTTAAATTTAAGAATTTTATTTAGAGGTGTTAGAGTTAAAGGATTAGAAGGTGATTAAGAGGGAATCAGGAGACCATTAAAGAAAGAGGAGAAGAGTGAAAGCGAATGAAGAATGAAATGAAAGAGGGAAGGAGTTTAGCCACTTATAGCTAACTAATGGGCTAATCCCAAATCCTCTTCACTCTGCACTATTCATTCCCAAAAATTCCTAATTCCAAACATATCAAACCTTATACCCAAACAAGCTCTGAATGCCATTCGAACATAATGGAAAAGGTTTTGGGACCCAATTCCATCGTATACAAAAGTTAGCCTTTTGGATCGATTTACAAATCGAATGTAAGCTACCAACTGAAAATCCATCGGTCGAAATATATCGATGCTTATACTCCAAAATTTGAAACTTCGATTCAGACTCAACAGAAGTGATCTCAGGTCCTAATTTGATCGAGCGAAAAGCCACATTTGGATTTCCAATTTAGTAACAGCTTCTTATTTAAATGAACTATTTAAATATATTATTGTTAAATATGCGATTATAGACATCGTTCGCTACACTGGCGAAATACGGCATCCTTCTTTGTATTGTTAATATTTGACATCACTTTATATTGTTGATATCTGACATCCTTCCTGGATTGTCAATTCCCGACATCGCTCGTTAGATTGATGATATACGATATTCTAATTCGCATTGTTAAATTTCGGCATCTTTTCCTGCTATTCGGTACCTCTGCTTTCCATGAAGACATGAAATCACTTGTCGCATGCAGGTACTTGTAAAGGTCCAACATCTGCTGAAAACCCGATATTCCCTTTTACATTCAGATATTCGGCATCTTCAGGTGGTATTGCACTTTTCCTTTGCTTCATGCTCTACAACATTATGTTGTAGAGGCTTGGTATCATTTGGGCTATAGAGATTCGAAATCTTCTTATTGACAAACACTCGATATCTCTTTTAGTATAAAAATTCGACATCATGTGTTTCTGGCATCACCCCTTAGTTCATTCAACATCTCATTGAAAGTTGATATTCGGTATCCCTATATGTAGCAATATTCTTCATTGTAGTAATTCAATATCCCTTCTTCCGTTATAGGGCTTGTTATCTTCCCTTTGGAGCATTTTTGGTGCTTATAAGTTTGGTATCCCTTCTTGCTTTTAGATTCAACACCTTTTGTGGGCCGATATCTTCATGTTATATGCTCGTTACGTTATTAACCTAGAAGCTCAATATATAGTCATTAATTCAACCTGCACTTATATGCATAACATGCCTTCTTTAGATACTCAATTTATGCATTTATATCTTATTGTTCATTGTCTTAGAAAATATATGGATAACAGTGACTATGGTGAGGAGAGATAGAAGATGAAGAGTACAAAATGCCAAAGGTGTTGTATTTATAGGAAAATCATCCAGTAGAATCGCCAGATCTTAATATACTAAGTCTCACTTTAGATCCAAAAAGGCAGGAGGGGAAGATGGAGTCCCTAAAGCCATAAAAACAAATTGATACAGACCAGTGGTCGGTATCGACATATTTTTTTGGATGGGGAATCATTACATCTCTCCTTTGGTCTTCTATCTCCGATCCATTAAGTTTCAAGTACTTTTCCTTAGAGATCGTGTTGATTTCGAGAGGTTCCGATATCACTTGTACTTGTCTACTTTCCTTAAAAATTTCCTTAAAGTTATTCGCCTATTCCTTGAGAAATGTACCCCAAGATGATCTCTTAAGCTATAATTCCTCAGTCCATATCTTCGAGGCTCCACAAGAGGCAAAGACAGTGATCAATACCAAGTAGATCAGATCGATATCGAGTTTTATCCTTAGCTCCTATTTTATTCCAATTTCTAAGTCCATTCCTATTGTCCTTCCAAGCATGTACCTAAGTCCTTGAACCGTTTCGTCTTCGTCTTGACCTCCCGATTCATCCAAAAGTTGATTGGTTAAAAAGCTGGATAACAAGTTACATCGATGAACCACAACTTTGTTCATAACCGAACGAGATATGTTCAACACATAATAAACAATATTGATCGGCAATATGTGGTTTTTTTTGTTAAATGAGGATAATAAGTGAAACTAAGTAATAGAGCAATGTTGGACAATCACATAAATTTATTTATGTGTATAGAGTTATATTAAATAAAGAGTATTGCACAAATCAAAGACACATGCAAGTATGATATATAAGTAGATGCATTATAGATAATTATATATATATATGTAGGCAAGTATATAGGCAAGGAAATAAAAGATGTAGTAAAATAAATAAGATTGGGTTAAACAAAAAACAACATTTCATTTACATCATCATTTTTTGGGTGTAAATGCGGAGATCGTACCTGCATAACAATGACCTATGTATATAGAATCCATAAAGCAAAAAACAGAAGGCAACAAGGACATGTTTTTGAATGAAAGACGGGATCGGTCACTTCTTCTTCCCTTATTTTTCTACTTTTGAAATTTGCTTAGCGTGACACTTCCTTTCCTTAGCATGCTCTTTCTCTAGAGTTTTTTTTCATAATGCAAAGTTTCTTCTTTGGTTGGCCAGTAGAGAGGGTCACCAAATTTAGCATGAACATTTACAGGCATTTGATATGCGTCAAGGGCTAAAGTGGAACATTGCTTCATAGGAAATGGAGGAATAGGTAAAGATATAGACAAAGGAAGAGGTATCTGCTCCAAGCTTGATTTGGTCATGATATTCTTTGGCTTGGAAAAATCGATATCCTTTTTCTCCACCATAGATGGTCCAGGTCGAGGACCCTTAATATGGGTGATAAGCACATCTTCATCACCCATTGGGAGTTTGGGCTCATTAGTGCCTTCCTCATTTAGGATAGAAATATGTCCTACATTGGACCCATAGCGGACCTTGTGGAGGAAGCAAGAATAAAAGGTGAAGCAGGATGATGGAAAAAGTAACTAAAGTCATATGGCCTGGGGCGAAGATCATGGACGGTAGAGGAGCTATGAGCAACTGACTTGAAAGTTGACGAAGAGATAAGAAAAGATCAGAGACATCTTTAGAAGACATCTAAATATTCTCAAAGATAGGAGAGATCATAGATATACCTCTTGGGGTCATTGTCGGGACGTGTAAAGAGTCTTTGGCCTATCCAGCTTCATGAAATGTAGACATGAATGGATGAGTATGAGCAGTCGAAGGTGGCCCAAAGCTAGGGTCTTCGAGATTGTATCCTCCAGAAGATGAAGCAATAGTAGAAGTGGCACATATGTAGTGATATCGACGGCCTCAAAGCTAACCGCCGTAGAAACAATGACCTCCACGTGGGACTCGTGGATGATCTAACCTGTGACTTTGACCAAGTCTTTACCATTAGATTCGGTGGAGCCCCAATGGGCACCTGTATAAGAGAAGCAGCTTTAGCATCCTGCATTACCTGACCCTCGTCTAGGGCTTTCAAATCGAACTCATCGAAGTGGAGGGACTTAATCGCCTCTTCATCTACTTCTCCACCCATCTCTTCTCTTTCTTGTTTCAAAATTTCTTTGTAGACTTTGGCCAGTGTCTCAAGATAATCTTCTTTTAACCACCTGATGTTGCCTGATTTGACAATGTTGACAGCACACAAAATGGTGGTGTCGATCTTGTTCACGAAGTCTGATTTCCCTTTCTCCACTCGGGTGAGTCTATCTCAACTACCCTTTTATCGAGTGACCTTTTCTCTTAATACAAGTTTTAGACCTCTTCAGCATAAAATTAGGCGGTCTCGAGAGCCTTAATCTTTTCATCTTTTTCATTCTTGAGGTCAAGTTTCGGCTTCTCTGTATCAGCGCTTATTTTGGTTTGGAGTGCATCTTTTTCCTTAGTAATATCACTGGTACAAACGTGGGCCTCTTAGACTTGTTCGTCCAACACTTTCGTCTTGGCCTCCATGGCCTGGATTTTAGCCTTGTGTTGCTCCTTAGCATCTTTTTATGCCTTAAATTTGGCAAATAACACCTTCTCGAGATTTTTTACTTAATTAAAAAGATTCTTCTTCATCTTTTCATCCTTTTCACTTTCCTTCTCCTGTGTTACTATAATTAAGCGATTGTTTTTCTTGAGATCGGCCAAGACCATGGATAACTTCCTCCATAATATATATCGCTCCACTAAGTCTTTATAACGCAACAAGCTCGTGCCAAAGTCCTTTAAGGGAATATTCTTCACATTATACATGAATCAGAGCCTATTTAAGTCCATCCCAAGGTGTATGAGCTCATACTCCATTAAAGCTTTAGAGGGCGGGGCTTTAAAAGTTGACAGTTGAGTGTTGGAGGAAGTAGTGGCATGTTCTTTTCATTGCCTCTATTCTGGAAGTAAAGATGAGGATTTACAATTTTGGATTTGTGAGTAGGAGCTAAAGCATGAGGAGGAGGGGTGGTACTAGTAGTAAGTTCTTCGAAAAGAGGAGGTGGACTATTCCCTCTAGGTTAGTCAGGTCTTTGAGAATGAAGGTCTTGAATGTAGGGTAGTGGAGACTGTTCTTGGTGCGGAGAGCCATAACGTCTTTTGGCCGCAAAGCAGTTCTGAGATCTATTGCGCTCAAAGTGGGGCCTTCTTCTTTCTTCTTCCTCCCTTTTTTTATCTTCTCTTTCCCTATGTTTCCTTGTGGTCATTTCATAGTTAGACTCGTAGAAATGATCTCATCATTAGTAGGGATCTATTTGTGGGGAACAGTGCAGTGACTTGTGGACTGATCTTAAGGTTATTTTAACACTAGAGCGGGGTGGATAGCGTTTTATAACTTTTATGAAACTTTTTAACTGTTTTTAATATTTGAATCAAAACACAAATAATCAATCACAAATATATATACTAATAGGCAATCATAGAGATATACATAAGCAGTAAAGTAATGAGTTAGAGTGATGGAAGTAGGAATTTTATACTGGTTCGGATATCTCCTACATCCAGTCTCATGCAATTTCTTCTATAGATTTCTTTTCAATCGCCTACTTTGACTAGGTAGCAAGTAAACCACAATACAGTCTCGATTTCAAGGCAACGAGATACACCCTCCTGATTTTCGAGTTTGAGGTAGACTCTCTTGATTTAATTGGGCAACAAGATCACCTACTTAATTTAACCAGGCAATAAGCACACCCACTCAATTTGAACGGGCAGTAAACACACCCACTCAATTTGAACGGGCAACAAGCACACCCACTTGATTTAAACAGGCAATAAGAACACACAAATAAATAGTAGTAGAGAGTTGTTAATTTCCAAATATAAACAGTTGTACTTTGGATACAAGATATCATGTAGCCCGTTTGACAGCACTTTGATCTTTGAATCGATGAGAGAATACATGTAGATAAGTAGGTAGTTTGCAGAAAGTAAAGTAGAGTTTTAACTTGAGAGAATACGTAGTGAGAGTTCAGAGTAAGAAGAAGATATTAAAGTTTGTTAAAAAAATTCATTTTCTAACCCTATATATAGTGTTTTAAAAGATGTGTTTATTCATGAAAGGACATAATAAACAATCATAACTTTTTAAAATTAAAAAGGCATCTTTTCACACACAAACTTTGATTATATTATGTGTAATAAAAAAATGGCTTCCGTAAAACAATCGACTTTCTCCAATCTTTCCCTTCTGCAATTTCAATCTTGTCTGCAACAGAATTTGAATTACAATTCTTCTATCAATCTCTTTTATTGAACCTTTGCTAATGTCGCTAAAGAATCTTTTCCTCCTTCTCATCTCAATCTAAGACCAACTCGCAAAATATTTTGGAGAATTCAAAAAAACTTCAAATCGTTGTGTTTCAGATATGGTGGGGATAAGCATAGAGCAAAGGGGTGTAGGGTACCTATTCGGTGCTTTAAGTGTGGGTTGTTTAGACATAAGAGGATTACTTGTTTGATAAAGAATGATCTTGATAATTCTTTTCTGTCGGAACCTTCAAATCGAAAAAAATATGGATTTTACTTATGTCTAAAGTTTTTAAAATTAAAGAATATATTTTTGCTAGCTTTTCAAAGGAGAAGGAGAAAGGTCTATATCTGTGCTCTAGCATTCTGATGCTTTGAACTCGACTGCGTTGTTTGGTCACAGGAAGTTTTTGAGATTGAAGAATAATTTGGGTAACCCACCATTTCCAAAGCCATTGAATCTCAAGGATCATAGGTATTATTTCTATCTGGAATTTTTAAAACTAAAGAATAGATTTTTGGATAGTATTTCTACAGAGAAGTTTGAGGGATTGAAATTGTTTGATGAAATTCTCAAGCATTTTGATGTTTTAAATTCTGCTGTTAATTTCATTTTTGAAAATCTCACTTCATCGAATGGTGAAATTCTGAGGAAGAAACAAGCTTGTGCATCTTTTGGTTCTGAAGGTAAATTAGATAATAACATTTTAGCTATTATATGGGATACCCAATTGAGAAATGATTGCTCAATTAATTATAAGTTGTGGAAATTAGCCACAAGGGCATCTTTAGCAGGTGGAATTAGTTTCTAGTACATACAATTGAAATAATTACTTTCAAGGACAAAACGTAAAATAATTAGTTTCTAGGGCCTAAAAACCTATGAAATTATGTCCTTGAAAGTAATTGGACTGCTGACTTTGTCCTTAAAAGTAATTATTCTGCTGATTTTGGCCTTGAAAATAATTTCTTTGAATGTGTGTCCTAGAAACTAATTGGACTGCAAAGTTTGTCCTTTTGGTAAAATGCCCCTTATAAGTTTGATATATTGCTCTTGGGTCCAATAGCATTGAGTTTCATTCTTGCAATCGGTTTAAGGATCTTATCAATTTAGATTGTGAAGTTTACACTGGTGAGAAGGGTTTATAGATTTCTAAACATGTATCTAAGCGCAAGATTATCGGGTTGAACAAGATTGTATTGAGTAATGCTTTTGGACTATTAAGTTTGTATTGTGATGGATTGTATAAAGCCGATAATGTTGCTTGTGAAAAGGGTAATATTTTCGAAATTGAAGATGTCGATGGTTCTGTTTCACTATTGTACAATATGAAGTGTAATGACAAATATGATGTGGAAAGTATGAAAGTAAAGTTGTATGCAACAATGAGTTCTAACAGGGGTCTTGTTGTTAATGGAGAAGATGGTGGCTTTGAGGTACATAGTTGACAGGGAAAGAATACAGTTCTAATATTTCAAAGATTTGCTATTCAGATAATTCAAGGGGTGCTGATTTTTCTAGGATTGTTGAAAATAGCAGGGTTTATGAGATGGTGGATAAGATAGATGAGCTATAAAAACATATAGATGAAAGGGTGTTTTTGCATGACGTAAATGATCAGAACTGGGATCGGGTTATGCAAGTTGAGAAAGAATTGTATGAAGATGTGGGTGAAATGCATAGTGTGTCATAGGTTGTGCATGGTATATGTGATAAGAATGAAAGTAGGGTAGTAATTTCTCAGGTTTTGCATGGTGAATCAGCAGATGATGCAGAAAATAAGGAAAAAAGGGAAATTATTTTGCTAACTTGCAGTGTGAACAAGGCCAAAGTAGTTGTTGTTGATGTAGCTAATGCACATGGGGACGAGGATGATTCCTTTTGCTGTGATATGTAGTTTATTACACAAAAAGATGTTGTTAGCTTGCAAAATGATTTGATGGAAAAATATGTTGATACTGTTAAAGTGCACGAGAATGGTGCATTGTTTTTAATGAGTGGGGAGTTGTTCTGATGCATAGAGTCATAAACGTGCATTGTGATATTACTTAAGTTCCCACACCAAAGTTGTATTTCATGCACACTATCTCTGAAGCAATAGCTAGTTTAAGCTTCAAGGCTGAAGGAAGTGAGAAGCAGATGGTTATAACAATAACCTTTTTGAATGTTAGTAAGGTGATAATTCATGATGTTATAAAGAGTGTGCAAGTTGATAAAGCTGGGGTTGATAGCATTAGTAATAAACAATAAATATTGTACATGGATATAAAGGTGTGGCAGAAAATTATATGTCAACATGAGCCTACAAGTGATAGTGGGTTAAGAGCTGCAAATAGTATGAGTGATAAAGTTAGCAGCTCTGACATATAGATGGTGGGAACCGCTAATGGTATGAATGACAAAGGTGATTTGTCAACTTAGGAATGAAATTTATTTTTATATTGAGCCTATAAAATTTATTTTGTGCTGTTGCTTGACATCTTTAAAAAGATCTACACCTCCTCCTATTCATGTTTTTGATTCTATTCAAACTTCTAAATCTGGTAAAAGAAAAGGTAGGAGTAATTCAGCAGTTAATATTATAGTAAGTTCTGGATGGTTAAAAATTAGAGCTCAGGGTGTAGAGAGGTGATTTAACAATGCATAGAGACGGGTTCTAGCTCATTTTTCTTAGCAGCTATAGGTACAGTTACTGGATTAGATGGATTCTGCCGATCTTGAGGTTTCGAGCATTTATTACATTTTGTTTTATTGTAAATTTTTACTATGAACCTTAGTTGCATAGGTTTTGGGAGGGAGTTTTTATTTTCTTATTTGTATTGGGAGGCTTTGTTACCTACAAGGCTTCTTGGCATCTCCTTCTTAAGTGTAGAATAAAATTATATGAGTGCTCTCCTCCTTGTGAGGATCACTCAATTTCCTTAAAAAAGACATCTTTTCACTATTTTAAACAGTGTTTAATAGAATGTGTCCATTCGTGAAGAGATGTGATCAAAAATCATAACTTTTCAAGTTTTAAAAGCCATGTCTCCAATGGTTTACATGTCGACATATTAATGTAGCATATGTCGGCATATGTATGTATGTTTTGAAAAATAAAAACTCTTTTAAGATGTAAAATTCTTGAACTCTCGTAAAATTATTTAAGCATTTTTTCTAAAATAGTTTAATATAAAATCCTTTATAAAAAATTATAAAAATATATATTTTGAATATAAAATAAAATATTTTGATAATAAAATAAGAATAAATATTTAATAAGAAAGTATTCAAAGAATCAAATGGTTGTTGTCCAAGGACTTTGACAAATTGTTCTAATGTTTATTTACTATAAACTACAGTCTTGAACTCTTATTGTCTTCATCTCTAAACTCATGAGTCTTTAATTATTTTGATCATCTCTGAATCTTGATATCTAGTCTTTTTACCGATCGATCTTCAAACTCGATTATCCTATACTTGTATACACCTGTATAATATCCTGCAAAAATACTTTATACAACTTGAGAAAACATTGGTACCTATATTTATATGGTTGTTGTCATCAAAATCAATATCTGTGGAGTTAACACTCTCTCTCTCTTTGATGATGACAACCATGTAAATATAATTGATATAAAATATAATGTAACACTGCCTAAATTGGTTAACTCCCCCTCGGTCTATGCATATATTATATTTTTCTCCCCTTTGTCGTCAACAAAAATGGGTAAAAAATAAGCTCTCCTTAAATATGACATATTTATATGATGATGTTTGTAAATGGAATCAACATCAATAATAACTATAGAATATTTATGAGAGACAACTATATGAATTCAATTATATATATATATATAAGATGATTACCCATATCAAACATTTTATTTAGAAGCAAACCAAACTATTTTATTAAATATATGTTTTATACATATTATCCACATAAATCATACAAATGTACAAACTAATAAACAAACTTATAATAAAATATAAAATAAACTAAAACACTTATATTTTCTTAGGAACTTTGACCCATCCTTCTGATCCAAGGATAGGATGGTGTTGATAATTTCCCAATCTTCATTGTCCACTTTTGCTTTAGAGTTCGAGCATTTAGGAGCATTGCTTTGAACTTGTTTAGCAAAACTAGAAATGAGATAATGAAGAGAGTTGAATTATTTTTCCTGTTCTTTGATCATTTGCATTTATCTCAACTCCAAGCAATCTTTATTGCATAAAATGATGCAAAGAGCATTCTTGAAAGATTGGGGAGTTTAATCTAGATTTTCACTAAGTTTTTGACTCGAAAAATTTGTGTTGGAATCCATTTTTGTGTAAGAAGATGAATTAATTTCTGAGTTTTTATGGAAGAAATGGACTTTTATAGAAGTGAAAAGTTGGATTGATAGTTATTCCTTCAAAAAAACTAACCTTTTGAACTTCTAAAAAATCAGAAAAAATATCAATTATATGTCGACATACCTATGTACTTTATATCATCACATATGTAGAAATTTGCATATTTCTCGTTTTTGTTTTAATTTTTGTTTATATTTTATACTATCTTAATTTTAAATATAAGAACACTAATGAACAGTAAAATTAAATATCAAAGTAATTTTCATTAATATGAAAGAGAAGTACATGGATATAATAGAAAAATACATGAAAATAACATGAGAAAAAAAACTAGAAAAACATACAACTAAGAGATACAAAGGTAGACAAAAGATCTAAAAAGATGATGGTGAAGAAGAAGAGTTTCCACCAATTTTTTCAATGATCTTCCCAAAGTATTTGTCCACTTTGGTCGAGAGAGAAGTGAACTTTCTACTAAAGGAACATTTAAGCTTCTTTTAGTTGTCGAGAAGCTTTTCTTGGTTCTTGATGATTTATTTGTTGGAATAGCGGGATGGTTTGTCAATGCTTTCTAGGGAAGTGTCTATTTCCTCCTCTTCTTCATCTTTCTCTTTCTCCTTTTTAATTTTTGTTCCATTACTTTCTTCTTCTTCTTCTAGAATCTCTTTCTCTTCTTCGCTTGCCAATCTCTCTTCCTTTTTGGTAAGAGATTTGTTATCCAGGCTTTTGATTAGGCAGTGTACGGATGAATAAAAATTGAAAGCTATCAAGATAGAAGGCCTAGAGAGATCATCGTAAAATTCAAAAATTAAGAACAACCAAGACCACAAGACAAAAACAAGATCATTTCAGGAGTTACAAGACTCGATCCATCCATCTGATGGATCGGTACCGATCCATAAGATCTCCCTAGTACCAATCCAGTTTCCTCCTACTACCAAGTTTTAATGCTAGAAGCTTACCCCAAGCTCCATTAGATCAATCGCACTTCATTCGATATTAAATGCTTCAAGTAGTGGAAATAAGCGTTTACTCCTCCACAAATCCATCCGATTGACTTGGAAACAAGCCCATGGCTCTACAAACAAGTTTGGAAACACAAAGTTAACAATGTATCTCTTCATCCCAAAGTGGGTAGAAGACTCCATAAGAAGATCTTATGGACCGGTATCGATCCATTACTGTTTTCTGACAAGGCCATATCTTCTCGAGTACAACTGCTGCTACGTCATAGAGAATGAGGAGGAGGACGTGCTAGAGCATTTCCCGCCGACCTACCACTATAAATAAGCATGGAGGGGGATCACTTGGGGGATCCTAGAGCTCTCTATCAATTTTTACATATTTCTTGTAATTAGCTATCGAGTGGTACTGAACCATAAGAACGGCGCTTATAAACAGCCACTAAATCAACAACAAAGATAAGTGGATAAAGGCAATGATTAGCCGAACCACCATAAAACTTTTATGCCTTGCTTTTGCTTGTTTTTATATAGTTTCTTAACTCTTTTCTCTACTATACTTATTTGGGTGTTTGTGCCACTTTTGTTTCAAAAATTTTGGTGCTTTCATTGAGGGCTACTTGAATTAGTGATTCGACATTTGAAAAGGCTTAAAATGACGAGACAATATGCTAGGAAGACGACTGCTAGGGGAAATTAGTAAAGGGGCAGCCAAGAGGTGTCCTCTAGATCCAACCCTCTATCCATCTACATAACCAAGGATAAGATGGAATCCATAATGAATGAAATGCAGGAAAGGATGATAGCCCGTCAGGAAGAGATGATGGAAAATTTCTTCAAAAGGATGGGACAAATAGGAACAGCTGGACTTGCTACAACCCAGAATCGAAGACCTGAAGTTGGAGAAAATGCACCTGAGATCATAATGGAGCAACATGGAACAACCCTCGATGGAGTCTTACGGTCGGTATTGATCCCCTAGGACAGATCGGTACCAAACCCCAAGAACTCGGGGGCATACCCCATGTTACCTTGGACAAAAATGGTGCATATCCAGGGAATAATGCTGAGCAATTAGATATGAATCAGAATGTGGATGCACGATTGGAGGAGTACGTGCTAAAATCCCCTAGTGGAAACATGGGGCAAGCTGAGAATGGAACTTTAGAATTCCTTTGATTGATGATGACAGACTTGCCTAGATGGTGAGATGAGCTATGAGGGGAGGATTGCCTAACTAGAACTTGGAGGATGTGAACAGGATTCCTTTCACTCTGAACATTCTATATGCTCAGAATTCACCTGATTTCAAGCTACCAACATAGGAAACTTATGACAGGAAGACAAATCCAGCGGTTCATTTAATAAGGTACATCCGGTACAAGAAGGTGTTGAGTGTGTCTAAAGAGGTCATGGGATGGTGTTTACCTTTATATTTGACAGATTCAGCAACATTATGGTTTAGGCAATTGGAGAATTGTTCCATCAGCACATGGGCTGAATTGATAGATAAATTCATGAAACTATTCCGGGTCTATATTTCACGATCAAAGAATGTAATGATAACTCTCGAGAGTGAAGCAGAGGGCCAGAGAGACCCTCAGGAGTTTTTTAAAAGATTCAATGCGGTGGCTGCCACGATCGATAAACCAGACCCATCAATGGTTTTGATGGCGGTAGTTTCGGGAATAGCTGGTAAAACAGATTTCAAAGTTGCTTTAGAACGGGATCCATTGATGGATCTTATAGAATTTTATCACGAAGCCGAAAGGTACTTATGTCAGGAGGACGTTGAAGCTGAGCAGGAAGAAATTAATGTTGTAGATGGCGGAGGACAGCCCGGAGAAGGATCTGGTAAAGGAAAAGGAAAACAAAAGATGGAAGATGGCTTTGAAGGATCAAAGAGGCAAAGAAGGGAACCGAAATTCTCCTCTTACAAAGATTTGAACGAGAACCCAAAATGGATTTTCCTTGATGCTAGGGTGCATATCCCCTATCAGAAGCCAAAAAGGAGAGATCCCACGGACCGTGAGAGGATGGCTAGAAAATATTGCCTATTCCAGGAGCTGGATGAGCATAACACAAATGATTGCAAGCACTTGCACAGCCTGATCAAGGAATAGGTCAGGAATAATCAAATACAACAGTGTGTGAAAAGCCGAGCTGCGGTGGTGGAATAGGAGTAGCCATTATCTACATTGAATGGAAACGACCTTGGATCGAGGTCAAGGATAGTCATCTCCTGATTGCGATGGCAGGGAATCAGATTCATTTCCCCTACTTTTCCCATTTTCTATTCCCAATAAACAAAATGGTATTACAGTTGAGCCGCTTACTCATGCATGGGATATTGATCGATCCCTAAGAATGCTTTAAATTGGATGCAAGGATGTAATACCTAGATGAATGTTGTGATGTATGTTTGGTGTTTGAGTTTGAACCCTGTAAATGAATGCTTTATTTTATCCACTTAATTGTGATGACCGATATTGATCGCGATAGTCCCATCCAGAGAGATGGTGCAATGACTACAAAGTGCAAGTTCCCTCGTTGGAGAACGAGCAAATGGACTTGTTCGATATTGATCACATTAAGTCCTAACTGGAGAACTAGGACCAGAATGCTAGGTACAAGTTCCATTGCTAGAGGATGAGTTGATTGAACTTGTACAAAAAGTAAGCCACCTCGCTGAAGCATGAGCGCGTGGGATTGCTTTAGTCGTTGAATCCCCTCGCCGAAGAGCGAGCAGCTTGGGTTCAATAAGGATCATGAGATACCATAGATTTACTTATCGTCCCTGAATGACCATCGATTTAATTAACGATCCAGAGAGATAGTGGATTTACATATCGGCCCCAAAGGCCATGAATTTAATTGATGATTCAGAGAGATTGTGGATTTAGTCATCGGCCCTAAACAGCCACGAATTCAAATAACGATCCAAAGAGGTCATGGACTTAACTATTAGCCCTGAACGACCATGAGTTAATCCGGAGAGATTGAACTCTCGACTAATAATCCGAAGAGATCAAGATTACAATTAGCAATCCGGAGAGATCAAGCTTTCAACCAATGATCTAGAGCGAACAGGAGTTGAATCAGTCATCGAATACATGAACAGTAGATATCGAGATTTATACTCTGGCTTTGAATGCCATTAGTCCTTCAAACAATTCACTAGTGATTATCGAATCAAGCCATTGATTTCAACATGTGATTGCTAACTCCCGAACGAACATGGGATAATCTTGATTCATGATGCGACGTGCAAGATAACAATTCCGAAAGAATACAGAATGATTACTTGTGACTAACTCTCAAGCAAGGACTCGATTCCTTAGCTATCTTGGTCTGGAATGATCTTTGATTTAAAGGTGAATCCAAAGGAATGGCGTAACAACCCTCATATTTTACGATTTCATATTTAAATATTTTATTTAAATATAGCGTCGTTGATTTAATTTAAAGTCCAAAATGTGACTTTTTGTAAACAGACGAATTCGGACTCGAGACCACTTTCATTGAGTTCAAAACGACGTTTACAACTTTTTTGAGTATAAACATTGATATGTTTGGAGTTGATTAGGATTTTGATATTTTGTTTAGGCTTTGGTTTGTGTTCTAGCCCACTAACCAATAAGAGACCCCAAACTCTTCTACCTAATAGCTCCCACTCCACTCCTCTTCATGCATTCATTCCATTATTCATAACACTCAAGCCCTAAGGGGAAAATGGAGGAAAAGAGGGGAGATCAAAATTCCTAAGCCCTAGGTTCTTAGGAAATTCAAATTCAAGTTCTAAAAATCAAAGAGAAGCTTAGGTAAGCATTATCTTCATCTTCTCCATCTCAATCCCTCTCCAATTTTCATAATTTCCTATAACCTAACTTAGGAAATATTTGCATATGATCATAGATTGGAGCTTCTAGAGTTGTGATTGAAACGGAGTTGATCTTTCCTTGTTTTAGAGCTTCTCATTCCTTGTTTTTGAATTTAAAGGTGAGTTCTTGAACTCACATCTATGTCTATACCTTTGATAGTTGTTAGGTATGAATTTCTAACATCTATTTCATGTTCATTTGCTTTTAAATTGAACTGGTTTGGTGAATTTTCCAATTTTGGTATTTTGAAGTCAAAATCCATGAAAATCCTACAATGGATGTTTGGACATGTTGTTTGGAGTGTATTGAAGAGCCTATAGGGTTGGGTTGTCGCTTGGCATAAATCCCTAGCCACTGTCGCTCATTAGATCGCTTGCGAGTTGATTTGGCCATCAATGGCCTAGGCAAATTTTGCCCTGAGCTTAAGCTCAGACATCTGGTAAAATGCTCAGACGTCTGAAGTAAAGGAATAAAAATTCCAGACTTACAGCTTAGACGTTTGAGGTTATTCCCAGACGTCTGGGCGATCTGGAAGAAAATTTCTAGACCTTTAGCTCAGACGTCTGGGAAAACCACCAGACGTCTGAAGCTGTTAAATTCAGCCAAATTGCCTATTTTTGAGTGGATTTCCATTTTTATCGATTTTTGTTGATCTGGTTAGTTGTTGTCATTTATTATCAACTTTGATGACTTCTTTTCTGGATTTTTGGGAATATCCATTTGATGGATTTGATATCGATTTTCATGGTTTTAATTCACGTCGTCGAATGTGAAGTTTTGGTGATAGATTGTTTCTACAATCGTTTCTATGATTTGTCACTTTAAAATACAAAGGTTTCTATACTAGTAGTAAATACTCAAACTCTTTCACAAAAATGTTTTCAACATTTCTTTTAATACAATACTCATTTTTAAAACTGTTTTGCAATCTATTAGTATATACAAACCTTTACCTCATTCATACGAGAAATCCAATTAAACGACTTAGCAAAACAAGTGTTATGAAATGCTTGCATTTACTTCATCGGTTAATTCTTAAACTTGTTCGATTGAAATCTTGTGAAAATTTTCGAGTGGAAATCTACAATTTGTTCGTAAATATTTAAGTTAAGCCAGTGGTTATGCGACATGAAGCTAAACTCATCTATTTACTAGCTTGATGTAATTTACACTTATTGATCTATGACGATCATTTTGAGGTTTAGACTAGTGATATGTGATGTCTCATTATCCGCGTAGGGGACTGTACCCCGTTCTGTTGAGCTTCGTCTCATTTTTTTATAGATTAGCGACCTATGGGTTTTATGGAGTTCGGTTCAGCTGGCGTATCGTTGTACTACGTCGTTGTTCTAGCTTATTTGAGTTTCAGGTTCCTCGGGCGTATCGTTGTACTACGTCGTTGCACCGGCTTTATGGGTTAGCAACCCATGGGATAGCGTCCCGTTTGTGATACACGTGTTGGTGAGTTTTCATGCTCTCGTTTATGATAGGCCTCCCCCTTTTTATGTTTTTTGGATTTCTAATTATTGATTTCTAAAATTTGTGTTTCACCAATTTTTTTGATTTGCATTGATAAGCTCTATCAATATTTTTGATTTGGTGAATAAGCTAAAGAATATGACATTCTTTTTGGTGTTTGAGAAAACTTGAGATATTGTATGATTTTTTGTTGTTATCATATATACTTGTCATATCTCTTGTCCAATCTCGTCTTACATGATAATTATAGCTAGAATAATCCATTTATTATTTTTCTTCTTAAATAATACTCGGGTCAGACCGAGGTGTTTCAGGTACTTCCACTTGACTTCTTAGTAGGGACTAGCTTTTGACTTTTGGCTAACTACTTTAGCTTAGTAGTTTTTGTTTTTTATACATTCGAGATAGAGACTCCTTGATGTATACATATTCTTTTTTCTAGCACTTGTAACTATTCTTTTGTGATGTAGTGGGTCTTGTATGACCACTACTTTGATGTTCACTTCTGTGTTATATTAATATCTGTTTCCGCCTTAGTGATATGAATATATGTAACTGATATGTGTTATGCTTATTTTATATTAGTTTCTGAAGGCCACATAGCCACTGTGTAGTAGCTTTGAGTTTGTATTTGATATGTCATATTTCCTCTTGAAATAAAATGCATGACATATTATCTGACATATTGGTACTCGCACAAAGCAATTACGTAGATGGTCGCTCCTCAACAGCCTTATTCTTCATACTAATTGACGGGATTACCCAGTAGTGTCCTTGGTTAGTGTGAGTATAGAGGTGGGGCGTCATAGCTTGGTATCAGAGCCAAACTTCGGAACAATATAGGATATTATGACAAGGATCATTGTCCTAAGTCTCCTTTAGGAATTGTGCCTTTGGATTTAATTCGAGTCTTCGTACCGTTCTATCCTATTTTCTTTTATGATTCCTTGTTTTATCAATCAAGTTTGTTTGATATTCATTCTGAGAATAACCTTTTTCCTCTTCTTTCTTTCTTTCTTAAAGAAGAGAAATGGTTAGACTTGGTTGTCGCAGCGCTGGTCAATCTAGTGCTACTCCTCAGGATGGCGTAATCATGTCTACCAAACAGCTTTTGGATCTGTTAAAGAATGCCCAAGCTGCCGGACCCATTCCTAAGCCTACTCATCCTAAATCCGGGTTTGCATGCTTGTGCAGTGATTATTCCAATTTGGGTGGAAGGCCATTCAAGGCTTCCGAAAGCGTTATAGAAGTCCAAGCTTGGCTTAGAACATGCGATCGCGTCTTTTCTCGCATGAATCTTGTGGATCTATATCGAGTCCAAGTGGCTTCTAGCATACTCCAGGAGAGAGCATTAGATTGGTATGAGCTTTTAATTCGGAAATTATTGAAGCGGATCTTACTTGGGAGCAATTACGGGAAAGGTTCGAGTTGAAGTTTATACCAGAAGCTGAAAAGGTAACTTTAGCTCGACGCTTTATTGACCTTATTCAAGGTGAATCTTCTATGATAGATTGTGTCGCATCAATTGAATCTCTCTCTGAATATGGGGTCGAGTATATTAATACCCCATTGAAGAAAAGTCAAAGGTTTATCTATGGTTTGAACAAGAACCTCAAAAAGGCTTTACTTCTGAAACTAGAAGTTCCTTTCGATCAGCTTGTAGATATCGCTCTTCGACTTGAAGAGGCCGATAAAGAAAGTGATGGTGATGTTGGGGGTGCCAAACAGAACTTCAACAACAATAAGAAGAGGCAACCTGATAGTAAGTTCAAAGGTCCTAATCCCAACAAGAAATGGAAGCAAGCAACTTCGGTAGAAAAGACTCCTACCTCTAGTCGTGGACAATGCTACAATTGTGGTTCTAGAGACCATTATGAAAATAGGTGTCTGAAACCCCTTTATTGTCGCTATTGCAAAGGTTTGGGTCATCTTATATCTTCCTAACCCAAACTTCAAAGTAGGAAAGAGGGAAAGCTGAATGTTGTGCAAGCCCCTAGTAACACTCCTCTTGGTCAAGGTATTTCTCATTCTATCCTTGATGGCATTATTATGTTTCGTGATCATCCTATTCGAGTTCTTTTTGATAAGGGTGCATCTCACTCTTTTATATCAAAAGAACTTGTTGATACTTTTTCTTTGAATGTTATCGGCTTGATGACTTCATTAAGAATTGTGAAATCGGTTGGTGGATCTGCAACACTCATTTTATTTTGTAAGGATGTTGAAATTTTTCTATATGACTATGCTTTCCGTGCCGATTAGCATGTTATGCGTTACCTAGGCTTCGGAATGATTTTGGGAATGGATTGGCTTAACCGTTATGAAGCCCACATCCTATGTCCCCAGAGGACTATCCATCTTCGGCATCCCCAATTTGTTAAGCAGATTTCTATTATTCTTAAAGATTCGGATTCCAATTCGGTAACATCCTTATATTCTCTAAATCTGCATGATGACGATAATGATGATAAGGAAGATGTTATTTCCCTCATTCACGTTATTTGTGAATTTCCCGACCTCTTTGAGCCTATTTTAGGATTACCACCTAAGCAAGCAATTGAGTTCAGAATTAATCTAATCCCCGGAGCTCTACCTATCAATCGTCCTCCTTATCGTATGTCCAATAAGAAAATGAGAAGATGCATAAACAATTATCCGAATTGGAAGCAAAATAGTTTATTCGTTCTAGTTTCTCTCCTTGGGGAGCTTCAGCTATCTTTGTGAAGAAATCCGATGGTACACTTAGGCTTTGCGTTGACTACTGCAAGCTTAATGATCTCACCATCAAGAATAAATATCCCTTACCTAGGATTGATGATCTATTCGATCAACTTAGCGATGCTAGAATGTTTTCACAATTAGACTTAGCAACTAGTTTTCATCAGCTTCGAATTGCAGAGGATAGTATTCCTTTGACATCGTTCCATACTCGTTATGGATCTTATGAATGGCTTGTTATGCCATTTGGTTAAACGAATGCTCCCGCTTATTTCATTGACCTTATGAATCGAGTTTCCAAAGACTTCCTCGATAGATTTGTTTTCATCTTTATCGATGATATTCTTGTTTATTCTAAAACCGAGGAAGAGCATGAAAAACATCTTCGGATTGTGTTGGAAACCCTTAGGAGCAATCAATTGAAAGCAAAATTTTCTAAGTGCCACTTTTGGCAATCCCGCATGAAATTTTTAGGACATATTATTTCTGAATCCAGATTTTCTGTGGATCCTTCAAAGATTGAGGCGATTCAAAATTGGAAGAGACTGGAGAGTGTGACGGAAATTCGTAGCTTTCTTGGATTGGCGGGCTATTACCATCGGTTCATAAAAGACTTTTCTATAATTTCCGTACCTCTTACTAGTTTGACAAAGAAGGGAGTTAAATACATTTGGTCAGACAAATGTGAAGCTACTTTTCAGAAATTAAAAGAAATCCTTTTCGATGCTCCTATTCTTGTGATTCCCGAAGGGAACCAAGACTTGATTGTTTATACCGATGCTAGTAGTGATGGTTTGGGAGCCGTTCTCATGCAAAGGGAACGTGTTATTGCTTATGCTTCTAGGCAATTAAAGCCTGCCGAGACTAGATATGCCACTCATGATTTAGAGCTCGCGGCTATTGTTTTCGCTCTTAGAATTTGGCGTCATTATCTTTTGGGAGAGAAATTTGTTCTCTACACCGATCATAAATCTTTGAAGTATTTATTTTCTCAAAAGGAACTTAATTTGCGTCAACAATGTTGGCTCAAATTCCTTGCATCTTATGATTTTGATATTCTCTATACTCCCGGAAAGGGAAATCATGTTGCCAATGCCCTTAGCCGAAAGCAACAAGCAGTTGTTTCCATGATGATATCCGAATGGAATGATCTCGAGACTTTGTCCACTTGTGAGATTCGAGATCGTGAATCCAATTCATGTTCATCTCTTGTTTTATGTAGCCTTGAGGCTCATCCTTCTCTTTTAGACCGCATCCTTGAAGCTCAAAAGCAAGATCTCGAATTGGCTCTTCTTAGCCAAAGTTGTAAGGATAAAAATAAGGTTAATGGTTTGAAAGACTTTGATATTGATGCTCGCGGAGGCATTCGAAAATTTGGTAGACTTATTGTGCCTAATATTAGTGATCTCCGTAAGGACATTTTAGAAGATTCTCATCGTTCTAAATTTACCATTCATCCCGGCAGTAGTAAAATATACGCGGACATGAAGCAACTTTATTATTGGGATGGAATGAAATCTGATATTGCTAACTTTATTAAGCATTGCATGACTTGCCAACTCGTAAAGGCCGAGCATCAATGGCCCGGTAGGTTATTGCAACCTTTGGATATTCTAGTTTGGAAGTGGGATCAAGTCTCCATGGACTTTATTGACGGTCTTCCCCATTCTCGTTCGGGTCATGACAGTTTATGGGTGATTGTAGATAGACTTACAAAATTCGCCCATTTTATTCCCGTTCGGTCCAATCGGACCGTACCTCTGTTGGTCAAACTCTATGTTAAAGAAATTGTTAAATTGCATGGGGTTCCTACTTCTATTGTTAGCGATCGTGATCCATTATTTACTAGTGGATTTTGGAAGGGTCTTCAAAAAGCTTTGGGAACGAAGATTAATTTTAGCACCGTTTATCATCCCCAATCCAATGGACAAATGGAGCATGTGAATCAAACTCTTGAAGATCTCCTTCGTGCTTGTGTTCTTGATTTTGGTGGAAGTTGGGAAGAACATATTTCTCTTGTTGAGTTTTCTTATAATAATAGCATCCAATCTAGTATTGGTATGGCACCTTTCGAGGCACTCTACGGAAGGCCATGTTGATCTCCTTCGTGTTGGCTTAAAGCCGGTGAGAAGCTGGTTTTAGGTCCAGATTTTATTCGTGATGCCATAGAAAAGGTTGACCTGATTCGTCATAGGATGAAAGAAGCTCAAAGTAGACAGAAATCCTATGTCGATAACCGAAGAAGGAATTGGGATTTTGCTATGGGAGATTTGGTATTCATTCGTGTTTCACCTATGAAGGGTGTTGTGCATTTCAATCGATCGGGAAAGTTAGCACCTCGATATATTGGCCCATTTCCCATCACCGAACGCATTGGTTCCGTAGCTTATCGCCTTTCATTACCGACTTAATTTTCTTCTATTCATGACATATTCCACATTTCTCAACTACGGAAATGCCTTAGAGATTCCGATTCTATTCTTGAGCCCGGTGTTATTGAAGAAATTGAAGTTTCACCTAATTTGACTTATGAGCAACATCCTATTTGTATCATTGCTACGGAGGTTAAACGCCTTCGTAATAAAGATGTTCCGCTTGTCAAAGTTCAATAGTCCGCAAATCCTAAGGATTGTTCTTGGAAATCCAGAGAATTCATCGAGCGAACACATCCAGACTTACTCTCTCGTGCTCCTTAAGGTGAACTTCTCATTTAAAATTTTTCTTTTGTATTGTTATGTCACAAAATGGTTGTTACTCTTTATTTCCTTCTTAAAATATTGTGAGGATGCAATTTCTTTAAGGAGGGGAGTCTGTAACAACCCTCATATTTTACGATTTCATATTTAAATATAGCATCGTTGATTTAATTTAAAGTCCAAAATGTGACTTTTTGTAAATAGACGAATTCGGACTCGAGACCACTTTCATTGAGTTCAAAACGACGTTTACAACTTTTTTGAGTATAAAAATTGATATGTTTGGAGTTGATTAGGATTTTGATATTTTGTTTGGGCTTTGGTTTGTGTTCTAGCCCACTAACCAATAAGAGAACCCAAACACTTCTACCTAATAGCTCCCACTCCACTCCTCTTCATTCATTCATTCCATTATTCCTAACACTCAAGCCCTAAGGGGGAAATGGAGGAAAATAGGGGAAATCAAAATTCCTAAGCCCTAGGTTCTTAGGAAATTCAAATTCAAGTTCTAAAAATCAAAGAGAAGCTTAGGTAAGCATTCTCTTCATCTTCTCCATCTCAATCCCTCTCCAATTTTCATAATTTCCTATAACCTAACTTAGGAAATATTTGCATATGATCATAGATTGGAGCTTCTAGAGTTGTGATTGAAGCGGAGTTGATCTTTCCTTGTTTTAGAGCTTCTCATTCCTTGTTTTTGAATTTAAAGGTGAGTTCTTGAACTCACATCTATGTCTATACCTTTGATAGTTGTTAGGTATGAATTCCTAACATCTATTTCATGTTCATTTGCTTTTAAATTGAATTGGTTTGGTGAATTTTCCAATTTTGGTATTTTGAAGTCAAAATCTATGAAAATCCTACTATGGATGTTTGGACATGTTGTTTGGAGTGTATTGAAGAGCCTATAGGGCTGGGTTGTCGCTTGGCATAAATCCTTAGCCACCGTCGCTCATTCGATTGCTTGCGAGTTGATTTGGCCATCAATGGCCTAGGCAAATTTTGCCCTGAGCTTCAGCTCAGACATTTGGTAAAATGCTCAGACGTCTGAAGCAAAGGAATAAAAATTCTAGACTTACAGCTCAGACGTCTGAGGTTATTCCCGGACGTCTGGGCAATCTAGAATAAAATTTCCAGACCTTCAGCTCAGACGTCTGAAGCTGTTAAATTCAGCCAAATTGCCTATTTTTGAGTGGATTTCCATTTTTATCGATTTTTGTTGATTTGGTTAGTTGTTGTCATTTATTATCGACTTTGATGACTTCTTTTCTAGATTTTTGGGAATATCCATTTGATGGATTTGATATCGATTTTCATGGTTTTAATTCACGTCGTCGAATGTGAATTTTTGGTGATAGATTGTTTCTACAATCGTTTCTATGATCTGTCACTTTAAAATTCAAAGGTTTCTATACTAGTAGTAAATACTCAAACTCTTTCACAAAAATATTTCAACATTTCTTTTAATACAAAGCTCATTTTTAAAATCGTTTTCCAATCTATTAGTATATACAAACCTTTACCTCATTCGTACGAGAAATCTAATTAATCGACTTAGCAAAACAAGTGGTATGAAACGCTTGCGTTTACTTCGTCAGTTAATTCTTAGACTTCTTCGATTGAAATCTTGTGACAATTTTCGAGTGGAAATCTACAATGTGTTTGTAAATATTTAAGTTAAGCCAGTGGTTATGAGACATGAAGCTAAACTCATTTATTTACTAGCTTGATGTAATTTACACTTATTGATCTATGATGATCATTTTGAGGTTTAGACTAGCGATATGCGATGTCTCATTGTCCGCGTGGGGGATTGTACCCCATTCCGTTGAGCTTCGTCTCATTTTTTTTATAGGTTAGCGACCTATGGGTTTTATGGAGTTCAGTTCATCGAGCGTATCATTGTACTACGTTGTTGTTTCGGCTTATTTGAGTTTCAGGTTCCTCGGGCGTATCGTTGTACTATGTCGTTGCACCGGCTTTATAGGTTAGCGACCCATGGGATAGCGTCCCATTTGTGATACACGTGTTGGTGAGTTTTCATGCTCCCATTTATGATAGGTCTCCCCCCTTTTTATGTTTTTTGGATTTCTAATTATTGATTTCTAGAATATGTGTTTCGCCAATTTTTGTGATTTGCATTGATAAGCTCTATCAATATTTTTGATTTGGTGAATAAGCTAAAGAATATGACATTCTTTTTGGTGTTTGAGAAAACTTGAGATATTGTATGATTTTTTGTTATTATCATATATATTTGTCATATCTCTTATCCTATCTCATCTTACATGATAATTATAGCTAGACTGATCCGTTTATTATTTTTCTTCTTAAATAATACTCGGGTCAGACCGAGGTGTTTCAGGTACTTCCACTTGACTTCTTAGCAGGGACTAGCTTTTGACTTTTGGCTAACTACTTTAGCTTAGTAGTTTTTGTTTTTTATACATTCGAGATAGAGACTCCTTGATGTATACATATTCTTTTGTCTAGCACTTGTACCTATTCTTTTGTGATGTAGTGGGTCTTGTATGACCAGTACTTTGATGTTCACTTCTATGTGTTATATTCATATCTGTTTCCGCCTTAGTGATATGAATATCTGTGAATGATTTGTATTATGTTTATTTTATATTAGTTTTCGAAGGCTACATAGCCACTGTGTAGTAGCTTTGAGTTTGTATTTGATATGTCAGATTTCCTCTTGAAATGGAATGCATGACATATTATCTGACATATTGGTACTCGCACAAAGCAATTACACGGATGGTCGCTCCTCAACAGCCTTATTCTTCGTACTAATTGATGGCATTACCCAGTAGTGTCCTTGATTAGTGTGAGTATAGAGATGGGGTGTCACAAATGGGATGAGTCGCAATGCTTAATTAGTTGTTAACTAGAAGATTTAATTACTAATATTCCATCGACTTCAACATTTGTTCTTGAGCAAAGCACACCTTTCACTCGCAGGGCATGTTTTTGAGGGCCAAGTGTTATCCAGCCTTTTGATTAGGAAACACACGGACGAAAAGAACTTGAAATCTATTGAGATAGAAGGCCTAAAGGGATAGTCGTAAAGTTTAGAAACTAAGTACAACCAAGATCACGAGATAAAACCAAGATCATTTCAGAAGTTCCAAGACTCGATCCATCAATTTGATGGATCGATATCGATCCATGGCTATGGATCAGTATCGATTATAGGATCTCCCCAGAACCACTCCAATTTCCTTCTACTACCAAGTTTTGATGCTAGAAGCTTACCTCAAGCTCCATAGATCGATCGCACTTCATTTGATATCGAAGGCTTCAAGCACTGAAAATCAGTAAGTTTACTCCACCACTGATCCATCTGATTAACTCAAAAAACAAGCATATAGCTCTAAGAACAAGTTCAAAACACAAACCTAATGATATATTGCTTCATCCCAAATTGGTTAGAAGACTCCATAAGAAGATCTTATGGATCGGTATCGATCCATGCCTATGGATCGATACCGATCCATAACCGTTTGCTGACTATGCCATGTATTCTTAAGTATAACTACTGGTACATCATAGAGAAAGTGGAGGAGGATGTGCATGTGCTAGAGCATTTCCTATCGACCTACAGCTATAAATAGGCATAGAGGGAGATCATTTGGGGATCTTAGAGCTCACTAACAATCTTTAACATATTTCTTATAATCGACTATTGAGTGGTACTAAACCATAAGAATGGTGCTTGTAAACAGCCACCAAATCAGTAACAAAGCGAAGTGGACGTAGGCAATGATTAGCCAAACAACCATAAAACTTTTGTGTCTTTCTTTTACTTGTTTCTATTTAGTTTATTCACCCTTTTCTCTACTATACTCATTCGGGTGTTTATGGCTATAACGATCTGCCTTTCTTACACCTAAAGACGACACTTAATACATCCTCGGTATTCGGGTGTCGATCATTTAAGTGTCCGAAAGATAGGTCATTAGGGGTGAAAGAAGAAAAGGCAGAACATAATCTCAGAAAATGTGACAAGTAATATATAATATGAACAAGTCTTTACAAAAAGAAATCATCTTATTTATACACATCATCAGAGTACACTAACCTAATATCAGCATGGACAGTTATAACAGTCTGTCCTTATAATTGTTGATTTATACAGACATGAACAAAACAAACAAAACATAGTGGAAGAATATAAGATACATGAGTATGTCTTGGAGAATCCAGCTCGTCTTCTGAAAGCTCCAAAGAATCCAGCTAAATCTGGAAAATATGCTCGGGTTGACCTGAGCATTAAAAGAAAAATAACGCCCGGGTCAGTCTGGTAAAACCAATGTCCATACCACCAGAATTAAGAAGGTCAGTTAAAGGAAATCCAATCTCAATTCTTTTATAATTTCCTTCTCTAAATCCACTTAATAAATCTCTTTTATTTATGAATCTCCTTTTCTTAAATTCCAAACCCATTTACAAAACTCTTTATAAATCACCAAATTAAATTTACAAAGCTCTTTTACAAATATCAAAACCATTTATATATCTCTTTATAAATCTCTAAAATTATTTATAAACTTCCTTTATAATATCTAAAATCATTTATAAAATTTTCTTATAAATATTCCTTATTTAAAACAAAACTCTTTTGATAAACAAAACAATTATTTAAAACACCTTTACTAAAATCATTACTTATCTTGAAACCAATATTAAAGGTATGATTGACCTAAAAAATCAAAAAGAAGCTAAGTGACCACAATGGTTCTCTTTTAATTAAGTTTTCTTTTCAAGTTATAGCATGGGCATTTACATAACAAGCATATATGTATAAGGGAATCAACCAACAACAAACAAATCAACATATAGGTAAGATGTCCAAATTACTATAATAACAGATGGGGATTTGTTCTGCTAAATACATGTCCAAGTTAATATAATAGCAGAATGGGTTTTTAATTCTGCTTAATATATGTCAACATAATCTACTTGGGAAATTATGGAAGAACTGTGATTTACACTACCAAACAAATGTCCAATATAACTTAATTAGCAGAACGGTGTTTTATTCTACTAAACAGATGTCACTGGATTTCATATTCAATTAGGATTACTTAAGGGTAATCAACAAAAAAATCCCTTGGATTAAATTTATTTTTTAAATAAAGTTACTTTTAAACAAAACCGATCTTCGAATTAAAGTGGTTTAAAACTTTTATATAAAAGTTATATGACAATTAAACTCTTCACTTAATAATAATTAAACCTTTAATTAATAATTAAATAATAATTAACTATTAAATAAATAATTAAATAATAATTATCCTTTTAAAAATAAATAATTAAACCATAATTAATCTTTAATTAATCATTAAATAATAATTTAAACCCTTAATTATTAATTAGTTATTAAATAATCTCAATTAATTAATTAATTATTCCTTAATTAAATAAATTAAATCTTTATTTAAAATAATTAAATCATAATTAAGTTTTAGTTACATCTTAACTTAAATTTAACTTGATTAGTAACTAATTAATAATTAAACCCTTTCTTAAAAAGTAAGTAATTGAATTAATCTTATTTAAATAAAAATTGATTCTTAAATAGTAAATAAAATAATAATTAAACTTTTATTAATTAATAAATTACAATTACTTATGTAAAAATAATTAAGTACTAATTACCCTAATAAATTAATGATTAAGTACTAATCCACACTTCATTAAAATTTATAAACCTTGTTTAATACTTAATTAATTATTAATTATTGAAACTTAATTAATTAAAAATTAATAATTATACTCTTGATTAACTTTTTAAAACATCATTTTTATGTTTACAAAACAATTCAAACCATTTCAAAGTTTGCAACTTACTTTTGAAAAATTCAAATTTTATCGAAGCTGCATCCATAGCGACTATCGTTATGGATATTGTTTCCCAGAAATGCTTTCCTACTTTCTTATTTGATAACTTATCACTTAATAGCTTTCTAACTTTTTGAAATACAATGTAGGTATTTAAAAACAAAGCAAAGTTTCCTAACTTTAAAAATGATTTTTGATTTCTAAATCAAAGCTCGTATTTTCACAAAGGGATTCCTTTATCGATAAACCAAGCCAAAGTGCTAACATTCTAAGCAAAAAACATATAATCATGTCCATCACAACATATACATCTCATAATCTAAACATAAGCAAGCACATATTCATGCATACATAACCAAGACTTTATACTTCAAATTAAAGCCTAACTTTTCAAACAGATAACAACATCATTCAAACATATTCAACTACATAAAAACCTAACAACATCAAGCCAAATATTATACACAATTTTATGCAATATTTAGAAGTAAAACTTAAATTTTTAAATCAACAAAATTTTACTCACCAAAAATATTTGAAAACTTAAAATGCTTTAGAATTTGGAAATCTTGGAAAACCACAAAAATCACTCGAAAATAGGTCATCTTCCCCTCGATTTTTGGCCACCTTACTCTCGGAATTTGGAAAAGTGGTAAAAAAAAGTTTTAGAAAATTCTTTTCTCTATCAGTTAGAAAAAAAGAATTACTAAATTTGGGTTTGTTTTGAGGGAGATATGGTCAAAAGAAGGAGTGGTATTTTCGGGCTTGAAAATATGGGTCCAAAAATGAGTCACAAAGAAATGCAATTTTGATCAAAAAAATTCAAAATTTGAAAAAGCCATTCCAATTAAAGTTGTAACCACTAAAATTGTATCTAGTTTGGAAAAAATAATATCCTGCTTTGGAGTAGTATGAAGGAAGTTATGGCTGAATGAAATGGGAGGAAAATGGAAAAGAAAGAGTTTTAAAACAAGTTTGAATATTTAAAACTTTTGATTTTTTAAAATCTTAAAAACTAACATAAGAAGCCATTAATAAGTTTAAGAGGCTTGAAAACCAAAATGGAGTTTTTGAAAAGAGAAAACAAAAGTTAAGAAATGAAAATGAATAAGAATGGAAAAAGAGATAAAGCTTTTATATAAAATGGTATAAATGAATTACTAAAATACCCCTTTGAACATTACCCTCCATTCAAGCCTTGCCACTTCATCACCATGCCTCCTCCATTATTGAAAATCATGAAAATCTTTCCCGCTTCAATAATTTGAGCCAACATGCATTTAATAACATTGTACTAATGTTTTTAGTGTATACTTAACTTTACATAACAAGCCACATCTCACTTTTATATTAACTTAAGAAATACATACATACATATATATATATACTAAAACATATACTAATTATTTTTGAAATTATGTAAATATACTTACTCTAGAGTTCACAATGTTTCCTATAGCTTTTAGCCGACGAAAAGTCGAAAATTCGGAAAACAGTTTCTGGTCACATTTTCCATTTTTCTTCGAACTAAATATTTTTGCATATTAATTTGGAAAACTATTTCACCATCATTATTTAATATTTAAATATTTTTATTTTAATTATAAAATTTATTATTTGAATATCTAAAATTAATTAAATATTCTCAAATCAAAGCGGTGAAATTCTGGGTCATTACAGTGCCACTTTTAGTTCAAACAAGATTCATAGGGCATGAATTCAAGAGGAATGTGCATAAAAGAGAGGTTGGTTTTATTAACAACTTTCTAAGGAAAAATATTTTCCCCTCTTAGATCAATACCAAAATAATTGAAAATTCTAGTAAGACACACACCGTGGTAAAGTGTGTTTTCATGCCTAGAGATTTTCTTTTGAACGAAGTCATCTAAAATTACTTGAGCCCAATTTATATCATACTTTTCAAAAATAGCAAAAGAAGATTTGAAATTTTTTTGAGTTGGGTTATTATGACTCCCCGTCCTTAGTGTAATATTTTGTTGTAAAACAAGAATCATTAGTCTTACTTTATGGCTAAGATCCTTGCCTTTGAAACCATACTCTTCATCATTAGAAAACAAATCATGCATAACTTCTCTATTACCATGATCAATTTCAAAAGTGGAGAGGTCATTTCCACTACTTTTAGAACCAAGAATTTCACAATCCAAAAAAATAGTAGTGTCTTTGACACTACTCCAAATTTGACCTTTTTATCCGTGAAATTTTTTTCCACTTAAATATGCATAAAACATTTTTACTAAATCGAAATAACAATCAAAATCATTAGAAATAAATATGTTCAACCAAAAATACTATTTTATAAAGCAAGCTCTTGTAAACCATAAGAATAAAATTCATTAAAATTTGCAAGCCTTCTCGAAAATACTTTTGCATAAGTAGCATACTTAATATAAGTTTCAGTGGACTCTATCATTATGAAGTTGACCTTTGATCTTTTTGATAAGCTTAATAGCTTTGTATGAGGAGGGTTAGTTTAAGGAAGACATTTTTTATTTGTTTTGGAGCAAGAGAGAACGAAGAATAAGTTTTGAATTTTGAAATTATTTTTGTGTAGAAGATGAGATAAGATAGAGTGAATAAATATAGATTGAATAGCTAAATGATAGATGAAAAGGTAGCAATCCAAATTTTAAAATTAATGCAAGAGAGGGAATTTCAAAAGATTGTCAATATTATTTGTGTAACATATGTCGACATATGGGTCAAAATTTCAAAAATTAAGAAATGTTTATATTATATACATATATGCACACACACTTACTTATACATATACATTACATATATATATTTATACTTATTATCTATATATCTATATTTATATATACTTATTATTATTATATTCCTATTTTGTTTTAAGAGATAGTAGAATATGAAATGTAAAAGGTACCCATTTTTCCATTTCCTTTGTCTTTTCTGATTAATCTTCCATCATTGTGAAACACATATTAATATTTTCTATATCCAGTTCGTTCCCACTTAATGCAGCATCATAATCATACAAAGTTGCGTTACAAGCCTTTTTTCTCTTTTTAAATGAATCGATGTTTTGTGTTTTCTTTTGCTATAGGCAATCCCTTCGTAGATGACTAAATTCACCACAATCGTAACGCTTAAAAACATTTCCGTTTTCAGGACCTTTTTTCGGTTTTACAAAAGTTCATCTTTATGTACTTCAGGAATTTCTGAAGTCATAAGAGCAATCTCCTCATCATTATCGTCATCATCTAAATCTTGATCGTCAGTTGTAACATTGAATGCAATTAATTACTTTTCAGTTGCCTTGCTTTCCTTCTACCCTGCAATTGTGATTCATAGGATATTAAATTACCAATTAACTCTTCAATTTTCAATATACTATTATCATTGGCTTGCTTTATTACTAATGCCTTTTGATCCCATTCCGAAGATAGTGAATTAAGAATTTTTCTAACTCAATCCTCTTTGGAATTTTTTTTTACGTAATGACACTAATGAATGATCTATATCTTGAAATTTGGAGTACATATCAGAAATTGACTCGTTTGGGTTCATTTAAAAACAATTGGAACTGGTTGGTTAGCATACAAATCTTAGTTTGTTTTACTTTACTAGTACCCTCATGTGCAACTTGCTCCAAATTTCATATGCAGACTTATAAATAGAAACTCAATTAAATTCATTTTAATCTAATGAACAAAATAAAATATTCATTGCCTTAGAATTATTAACTGCTTGTGTCTTTTAGTCTGGTGTCCATGTTGAGTATTCAGTTTGGGATTCGGTGTACTCATTCTGTGTAATGTTCCAAATATATAAACTATTAGATTGTAAATAATCTTTCATTATACGTGATAAGTAAGTATAATTATTACCATTAAATGGTGGGGGTCTAGTTGTAGGTTGTCCTTCAACAAAAGTGTTAAAAAGGTACTACCAATGTTATTAGCCATTTATATTTTTCAAAATCAAATAACGAGTTTTTGAAAACATAAATCTCTAATACCAAACGCAGGGAATGGTGAGTGATTTGTGATCTAATCTTAAGGTTATTTTAACACTAGAGGGAGAGCGGGCGAATAGTGTTTTATAGCTTTTATGAAACCTTTTAACTTATTTTAATATTTGAATCAAAACACGGATAATCAAACACAAATATATATACTAGCAAGAAATCATAGATATACATATATATAAGTAGTAAAGTACCGAGTTAGAAAGATGACATTAGGAATTTTATACTGGTTCAGATTTCTCCTACATCCAATCATGTACAATTTCTTGGACATCTTTTTTTTCAATTTTCTACTTTGAATAGGTAGCAAACAAAGTAAAATACAATCTCGATTTTAAGGCAACGAGATACACCCTCCTGATTTTTGAGTTCATGGTTGACTCTCTTGATTTAATTGGGCAACAAGGTCACCCACTTGATTTAACCAAGCAGCATGCACACCCACTTAATTTGAACAGGCAACAAGCACACCCACTTGATATAATAGGCAATAAGCACACCCAATTGATTTGAACGGGCAACAAGCATACCCAAACAAATAGTAGTAGAAGTTGTTGATTTCCAAATACAAACAGTGATATAAGATATCATATAGCCCTTTTGATAGCACATTGACCTTTGAATTGATGAGAGAATACGTGCAGATAAGTGGGTAGTTTGTAGAGAGTAAAGTAGAAATTGAATTTAAGAGAATATGTAGTGACAATTTAGAGTAAGAAGAAGATAGAAATTTTAGTTAAAAAATTCGTTTTCTATCCCTTTATATAATGTTTGAAAAGATGTGTCTATTCGTGAAAAGATGTAATAAACATCACAACTTTTTGAATATAAAAAGACATCTTTTCACCGTTTTAAACAGTGTTTCAAAGGATGTGTCAATTCCTGAGGAGATGTGATAAAAAAATCATAACTTTTCAAAAATTAAAAACCATCTCTTCAATGGTCTATATGTCAACATATCAATGTAGCATATGTCGACATACATATGTATGTTCTTTTAAGATGTTGCAAAATTCTTGAACTCTTGTAAAATTATTTAAGCATGTTTTCTAAAAAAAAATTAATATAATAACCTTTATAAAAAATTTGTAAAAATATATATATTTAATATAAAATAAAATATTTTGATATTGAAATAATAATAAATATTTATTACGAAAGTATTCAAAGAATCAAATGGTTGCTATCCAAGGACTTTGATAGAAATTATTCTAATGTCTATTTACTATAAACTATAGTCTTTAACTCTTGTTGTTTTCATATCAGAAATTATTCTAATGTCTATTTACTATAAACTATAGTCTTTAACACTTGTTGTTTTCATATCAAAACTCAGGAGTCTTTAATTATCTTGATCATCTTTGAATCTTGATCTCTATTCTTTTTACCAATCAGTCTTTAAACTCGATTATCTTGTACTTGTATACACCTGTATAATATCCTACAAAATACTATATACAACTTGGGAAAACTTTAGTACCTATATTTATACGGTTGTTGTCATCAAAATCAATATATGTGGAATTAACACTATTTAGTGAAAAGAACAGCGGTTGCTGTTGGATTTTTTATCCAAGGTCTCAAACCAAGATCCGCCCATGGTACTTGAGAAGATAAGAATAAGATTATGTTATAACTTGGATTCTAGTAAAAGTGCATGTGACTTGTGATCCCTAGTGTTGGTGTGTCTTATTAATTCTATGGACCATGCTCATTGGGTTGGAAAATCAAAGTAATTTCCCCTATAGTAGTAAAAGGCATGCCAAAACTAGATATGAAATTAAGAGTTAGGAAGTTAAGATAAAACTCAGGCCTAGTGAGAGCAAGAACATTATCAAGGTTGGATAGGTCACCGAAGATGTCCTTCGTGGTTAGATCAGGGAATAATCCTTTGGTAGGACTCTATTAAGGCTCAATCGCCAGTCCTATAGTTTTGAGTTTTGGTTTAAGAGATATAGGGGCAGGTGGGGTTGTCTCTTCCCTTAGAGTTGACTCTTACCTCAGAGCAATACCTTTCCTTAGAGTGGCCCCTTCCCCGTGAGTAGTCTCTCCCATTTATTCTTCTTCATCTTCTTCTTCATTGCCATCTCCCCCCTATTCCCCATCCTTATCACCTCCTTCTTCTTCTACCTCTCCTCTAACTCCTTCTTTTTCTACATTTCTCTAGGGCCCCTCATCACTGATGCTTTGGACATCCTCTATCGTATTTGGATCATCTTGATGCACGAAGGTCAGAGGATCAACTTCATCTTCTTGGGCAGTTTGGGAAGCTTGAGCAGCTCTGAATGCTAGGGGCATATAGCCGACTCTTCGCCATTGTATAGCAACCAGGTGTGATGTAGTTGTAAGTTAGTGAGTATATTCATTCATTTCCTTTCCTTTTCTCGGATTTCTTTAAGAGGTTGAAGTGTGTGGGCAAGAGCAAAATTGGTAATTCTTGGATGGATATATATGAAAGAAGGGGTAAGAGAAGATTAGTAGCTATAGTGAAGTAAATTCTGGTGAAGGTTTAAGAAGTTGGAGCTTACTATTAGAACCTCCATTCCTTGGTCTCAATGACAACAAATATACAATCATATATATTATACATCTTATCAAGATTACAGGTATATACCATAAGAGATCATCATGCTCAAAGGTATTGGGATTTGAAGACAAACAAAAACCTATGGACCATGCTATGATATTAAGGTTATTCTAGTATATTAAGAGTCTTGCATAAAACATTGTGAGGTCTCCTTGAGTATATATGCACACACGATTTCATGTACACTGAAATTCATTGAAAAACTGAATATACTATCCACAAACGTTTATGGAAAAGCCTCAGACGTCTGTGAGAATACACGATAAATTATTTTCTGAAGCCACGGATGCTTGAGGTTTTACCACAGATGTCTGTCACTACTCCGGTCCTACTTTTACAACAGCTCTATATATAAATATATATATATATATATTATTACCCCATTTTCAACTTTTCACCAAGCTATTTCCAATCTACACTCAAACCCTAATTCCTAAAAGCTTAAATTACTCAATAATGGCTCCCAAGGCAAAAACTCTGGTTAGCAAAAGACCAAAGAAAGGTCAATCCTCATCTTCTCAAACAACCTTACTCACCGATGCCCACTTTCAAGATTGGCTTTGAAATAACATGATTGCTAATAAGAGATTTGAAGAGCTCAAATAAAAGAAGCTTCATTCCGACCATTTTACAGATTCTGCAAGTTTGGAGAATATGGGATTCCAGAACTCACCGTCCCCTTCGAATGTCGAGATTTAATCAATTTTGATGAAAATGATGTACAAATTAATCAATTAGCAAACTTTCCTTTTAGCCAATTTGTGTAGTAACGATATCTGGACTCCTAACAATGACGATGGTTGATTATGAACGAGTGTTTACGGATGTGTTTTAAAGATTAGCGTAAACACCATTGGGCATATACTTAATTGTTCTTCATCCGGAATAGATTTAGAAGAAATTCCCGACCGTAGAAATTTACCATGAGATGAAATAACTCATCAAATTTGGGAAAATAGGATGCCATAGTGGAAATCTCTTTACTTATGTCCAAAATCTAGGTTATTAAACCGTATGATTACTAATACAATAATTCCATGCTTAGGAAGTCATGAACAAATATACGACAACGATCACAAAGCCATTTATGCTATTTTTGGTGGGATACAAGTAAATTTGGCTAAGTTTATTCATCATGAAATAAAAAGCTTTTGGTCTCATCATCGACGCACAATTATTTATGCACCGTATATCATGCGTCTCTTGCATGGCCTTGGGGTACCTTCTTATATCTCTCATTTTGAAGAAATCTCTATCAAGGAGAGCGGTATAAAATTTCTATCCCTGATGCACCTTCCCCAATGACCACCTCCAATCGTCTCGTTGACCTAATGGACATTGCAACAACAACAGCAAATGTATCCGGGTCCTCAACATCCTCCTGCTCCTCAATAACAAACCTACTCACCTCGTCCTTTACAGCAGCCTGCCTCCTCTGGTCATACTACCGGATATTATTCCGACTCAGAGATTCAAGAAGCTCATATTGAACTAATGCAAAAAGAATCAATCCGTGATTTAACACTTAAAAATCAAAAGTTAATCATGGCCAATCAACGGGCTTTGAATAGTAAAATGACTGGCTTGGAACGATCTTTTTCAACATGAATGACTAAGATGGAAAAAACTTTGGAAAAAGTCATCTCCACCATAGGTAAAGTAATGAGAAAGGTACGTGGCAGATCGTTCTCTCGATCATCATCTTCTCTGTCACCTACACCACCTTCTCGAACTCAAACACCAATTTACCATGCTCAAACTTCTCATGAAGGAACTTCTCAAGACAAAAGGAAGAGTACCGAGCAAGAAAAACCTGAAGAGGAGGAAGAAGATAGTGATGACATGTCCTTATCCGACCCTCACCAATTTCAACATCAATCTTACATGGCTTTCCAAGGACTTTCCATTTAGGAAAATGAGGAGTATAACGATCAAACTAATTGGCCAACGACATACGAACAAGAACCTTCAGCATACTGGGAGTATTACAGAAATTATGGCGGATTTTCCTATTCTTCTAACCAGTATAACTGAAATCGCTTATTTAAACATTTATATTTTGTTTATGACCTATGTTGTTTAAACTTCTATTTTTATTTTGTATGTCGCTTCATATAACTTTCATTTTGTATGTTGTTTGTACCAAAAATGGGCACAACACTCTTCGGAAGTCTTTGAAGAGATAAACACGGATAACGAAAATTAACGCTGTGAATTATCTAACAAAAACTCCAAAAATGACAGAAAGTAAATTGCAAAGACAAGCGATTTAGAGTGGTTCGGCATTTTGCCTACGTCCACTATCAAGTTTGATGATATTATTGCTCGATACTTGAAGATTACAATTATTTATACTGTTGTACAACTGAATTTAAATGCTAAGTCTCAATCTAAAGCAGCGGTGGTGTTCTGGAGTAAATCTGGCAGAATCTGGGCGCTCTTTAGTACATAGAATTGTCCGACCCCTTTTCTGAATGACCAGGGGCTCTATTTATAGGTGTAGGAGGCTGATATTTCGCCTAAAATTCAAGGAGACCAGTTCTGGCACGTGAGGGGGCCTACATGCCCGCTCTTTGGAAATCCGGGCCCACTTTGGGATCGATTCGACCCTTGCTTCGAATCGATCAAGATTTGCTCCGATTGAGCTGAAATTTGGCATGGACATTCCTTAGGTTGACAGTTAGCTCCTCTCCAAATTTCATAGCATTTGTACTTGTAGATCTCGAGATATGATCGATTCAAGATTTCATTTCTGGCTGATGTGGTCTGTTCGAATCGATCCCCTTCGAATCGATAGGGTCGAATCGATGACTTGGTGAGCGAAGATGTTGACATGGCGCGCCTTCTTCATATCGATCCGACTTTTGCTCCGAGTTGACTGGGTCGAATCCATGGTTTTAGCCACCTTTAATCACTGGTTTCGAGGGAATGGTTTCGAGGATAGTCGTGGGATGGAGTCGAAGTTCTTCAACTGCATGGATTCGAAGGCCTTCCCTTTGATGGATTCGAAGTGGGGAAAACTTGATGGATATGAAGTGTGGTGGCTTTGTGAATCCGAAGTGCTTCATCTCGAGGGTTTCGAACGATTATGGCCTCATCGATACGAAGAGGATCATATGGATTCGACCTGTTGGATTCGAATGGAATTTCTTCTGATGGATCCGAACGGCATCCCCACTTTATGGATTCGAACCTAGGGCTTGGCTTATGGATTCGAAGCTAGGGATATTTCCTCCACTTTTCATCAGTGATAACTTGAGTATACGAGCTCGGATCGTCTTGAAATTTGGAATGTTGGCTTTCACGGCTTTGCTTGACATATCTTATCAATCTTAGCTTAATCCGAACCTGGATAAAATTCATCGATATCCGTGGCTATCCAGTAGCGGCCCGATGTTGAGGACGTATGACCTTTATGCTCTGGTTAGTTCCTTGATATCTCGGCCTTGCCAAAAGGCGGGATAACATTTGCCCCCCAAAGTACGTCTTTTGTAATCATGACGTGCTTTGAAAAGCTGCAGCTTCTCATTTGATAGCCATCATATGTTTCGTTGAAAGCTATACTCTGCATTACTGTAATTTACCGTTGTATAATCGTGATCAGCTGCTTACTGTCGGATTCACGACGAGATGAGCATTTGATCCCTGTGAATGTCAAAGATCAAATATTAGTCAGACATATATGCATATATGTGTCATCTTGACTTTTGTTAGCGTTGCGTGGTTGCAAGTCGTTGCTGTTCAGTTTGTTATCGAAGTCTGCATCGATCCTCTCCTGAATCGACTTGAGATTCGAGTTAAAACATCGCTTTGATGATTGTCTATGATTATGTAGTGCATTGTTGTAATTGAGTGTCGAGTGCTAGCGATTTGTTGTTCACTGTTGTAATTGCCATGAGGTAAGCATTCAATTCCTGTAAATTTTAAAAATTGAATGTTAGTCTGTCATACATGTACGCATGTTAACCTGGCTCCCGTTAACGTTTGCACGTTCATGAGTCGTTGTCAAGTTCTTTAGTTTTTGTTTGGATTGAGTTTCGTATCGATCCTCTCCTGGATCGAAATGAAATTCAAGTTGTGACAACGTTTGATGGTTGTTTTTGAATGCTCCTTCGTAACGATCCTCTCCTGAATCGATGTGAAGGGTTGGAATGTATGCTTCGTATCGGTGGATACGTAATATTGGATCTCGGATCGATGGATACAAAAGTAATGCTTTGTATCGATAGAGTCAAACAATCCATACATAATCATGCAGTGATGCTTCACGGAGGATATGCCATTCCTTATTCGTTTATTCAATAAGAATCCCCGATTGTGGATAATCTTCGATAGGAGTCACCCATGACTTTTCTTCTAGATCCATCTCTAAGATCTAGTTGATCTTCATATGTCAATGCTTGGAATAATAAGCATTTCAACTGGGATAAAGTCCTTTTGCCGCGCATCCCCGAAACTGGCTAGCTTGGCTAGTGACTTAGTTTTTTCATTTTGTCCTCCGAGGAGGTGTGTAATGGTGTAATTGTCGAAGTCGACTAGTAGCTTTTGGACCCAGCTAGGATGAGGAGCAAGATGTTGCCCCCTAGTTCAATAATCTTCCCTGACTTGGTATACTACTAACCAATAATCACATAATATATGCAAAGTTTCCACTCCTAGTTTTCTTGTAAGTTTGAGTACCAAGGCTTCATACTTAGCTTCGTTATTTGTTGCAGGGAAGTTGAGTTTGAGGGCGTGGCAGATCGATCGTTCCTCAGTAGCCATTAACGCAATTCCGACGTTAAAAAAGCCGATTATTGGAAGTTCCATCTGTGTACGTCCTCCATCGGTTGGACGGTTCGCCACTGTTCTTCGGATAGTCGTCTGATGTGGTGGATTTAGATATGAAGTATGCTAATGTTTGATCATGGAGAGCTCTCCGAGGGAGATATGTGAAATCAAATTGGCTTAGCTCGATATCCCATTCGAGTATCCTTTCAGACATCTAATGTTCTCATTGGATCTAGCGTTCTCAAGTTTGAATCCAAAGAATGCAGTATAGAACTACAGGTTCGGATCTGTGATGAAATAGTTGTATTCCTGGTCGAGGACATGTTTCAGTATCTGATTGCATCTAGAGTTTGCATCCATGGATGAGAGTAATTGATGTCTGATGGTTAAGTCAATTAGTTGATTGATCATTGGACGTGGAAGCTATGCTTTGCCATGCCTCGTGCAAATTTGGGTAGTCGGTGTATGTTCGCCACTCTCCTTTTGTTTCTCTCATAAGCAAAGGATTGAATACTTATTTTGGGTAGAGGACATCGCGGATAAACCTATTGTTTTTGAGTAGATTCGCCTCCTCCTTAAGTGTAGCAGATCTTTCTAGATCCATGTTGCTTTGTTTTTATTCACCGAGACATGCATTGGGTTGGCACTTAGTGCAGGGTTCTTAATGGTGGGTGAGAGTCCATATATACACATGAGATTGAGTCCAAGCGAACATATCAAATTCACCTGAAGCAATGCAGTCGACTCTTGCACCATCATTGCGCTGAGTTGTGATCTGATCTACAATACACGTGAAGGGTTGTAGGTGCCTCATGTGTTTATTTTCAATGGTAAATGATCAGGCTTATAAGGATGTTAAATCAAAGGGTTAGTATAATTTAGCCTCGTACTGCATGCTGCTAAAAAGCTGGCTCCAGCTTTGAGATTGAATTTACTTGTGTTTCTGAATGATCAGTCGCCCACGAGTTTGGGTATTGATTTGATGATTCTATCTCTAGGCATCCTTTCGGTCGCAACCTAGAGTTGTTACGAATATCAAGCATGGGTCATAGGTTGAAATTGTCATAGTTAACTCTCGGATAATTACTCTTTTGCCCCCAGTGACGGGTTGGCGGATGCATTACGCGGACGGTCTAGTCTCGTCCTAGCGGTGTTTATACTGTAGTTCAAGCTTTTAGAATTAGAGTTCATTGATGAATGGTTGAATCATATTAATGTTATCTTCTTGCTCGTGCCCCCAAGTCTGGGGAGTATCTCGATAAGTGGCAAGGTAGACAATGTCCGCTTCAATTTTGTATTATATTCCATTGAACCATAGGATCAAATTAACAGACGGAGGGCCGAGTCGTGCCTATCATGCATTATGTTCTAGTTCTTTCCTCTAGGCGG
This sequence comes from Allium fistulosum, assembly GCA_030737815.1. NCBI lineage: Eukaryota > Viridiplantae > Streptophyta > Magnoliopsida > Asparagales > Amaryllidaceae > Allium > Allium fistulosum. The sequence goes on along the minus strand of CM060901.1, from coordinate 444,964,988 downwards.
AATACATTGTTACTTTGCCGACATTCGGACATAAGCTAGATTCTGGATGGTCAATGACATTCGCTCTACTGCTTATGTCGCCATAATTTGGGCAAAAACTGAAGAGTGAATCGTCTAGTCAGATCCAATGCAGGATTGGTGCTTCCCTTGTCGAATCTAGGGTAAGAATCAGTGTGCAGATGTTTAGGTTGCACTTGTTTCGAATCGTTCTATTAGCCGGATCATGGTAAGAGTCAATGAATGAATGGTCGCGTTGCATTCATTTGGAGTTGGCTGATCAACCATGTCCATTTCGATTTACGTTCTCCCGTTAGATCTAGGGATAAAGTCAGCTCAAATGCAGTCATGTCATGCTCATTTGGTCTCATGCTCTTCCTGACGGATCGAAGGAAGGCGACGAAGGACGAATGGTCAAGTCACACTCATTCGTGGTTTATTCTTTTATCCGTGCTATGCTGGTCGAAGATATTCGATGCATGCTCGGGTCACATTGATTTGTAGTTGAAGAGGATTGATATTGACCGTCGATTCGACGGCATGATGCAGAATGCTCGGACCTCATTTCCTGTCAATCCGATGGTATGATATGAAAGGCGTAGATCGACATTGCCCGTCGATCCGGCGGTATGATATGATTGGTTGCTTGTAACTTTGGGCGTCATTATGTTTGGTTGGCATTAAGGCCTCCTTGCAGTCGTTGCCTTAAGTTTTAATGGACGCTAAGCCGGAGAGGCAGCGAGTCACCTTTCTCTTCTTTCAGTAATTTGTACTTCTGCCCCCAGTCTTGGGGATAAGCCGTAATAGGCGTTATGCAATATTGTTCACTGCTTAATTTTAACATCCACACTCTGGGGACTTGTATCTTTATGACAGCTGTTGATCACTCATTTTCATGTGTTGAGTCTGCGCCTATGCTCGGGGAATGAGTGATGTAACTTGGTTGAGATGCAGTCGAAGTTGTTAGGTGGACGGGTCCACCCTCCTCGAGGCCGTACTTGATGGAGATGCAGTCGAAGTCGTTAAGTGGACGGGTCCACCCTCCTCGAGGTCGTACTTGATGGAGATGCAGTCGAAGTCGTTAGGTGGACGGGTCCACCCTCCTCGAAGCTGCATTGAATGGAGATACGGTCGAAGTCGTTAGGTGGATGGATCCACCCTCCTCGAAGCCGTAGTTGGTTGTAGTTTATACTCCGGCTCGAGCTCTCGGAGTCTGGAGTTAGTTTAATGTTTATACTCCAGTTCGCGCTCTCGAAAGCTGGAGTTTGTTGATGTTTATACTCTGGTTCGCGCTCTCGGAATCCGGAGTTAGTTAATGTTTTTACTCCAGTTCGCGCTCTCGGAAGCTGGAGTTTGTTGATGTTTATACTCCGGTTCGCGCTCTCGGAATCCGGAGTTAGTTAATGTTTATACTCCAGTTCGCGCTCTCGGAAGCTGGAGTTTGTTGATATTTATACCCAGCTCGCGCTCTCGGAGTACTCTGGGGTTTTGTTAATGTTTATACTCCGTCTCGCGCTCTGGGAGTACGGAGTTGAATGAATGTTTATACTCCGCCTCACACTCTGGGAGTACGGAGTTAAGGAATATTTATACTCCGCCTCACACTCTGGGAGTACGGAGTTAAGTAAAAAGTTTGTACCCAGCTCGCGCCCTCGGAGTACTCTGGGGTTTTGTGAATGTTTATACTCTGTCTCGCGCTCTGGGAGTACGGAGTTGAATGAATGTTTATACTCCGCCTCGCACTCTGGGAGTACGGAGTTAAGGAATGTTTATACTCCACCTCGCACTCTGGGAGTACGGAGTTAAGTAAAAAGTTTGTACCCAGCTCGCGCCCTCGGAGTACTCTGGGGTTTTGTGAATGTTTATACTCCGTCTCGCGCTCTGGGAGTACGGAGTTGAATGAATGTTTATACTCCGTCTCGCACTCTGGGAGTATGGAGTTAAGTAAAAAGTTGTCGTGTATCAGCCTGTTTCTGGCCTGATGTGAGGGCTTGTCCCTGGGCTAGGTGTTTCGCTTAGTGAGTGATCGGTGGGATCCCGATTAACTTCCACTTATAGGCCCCTCAACAAAGGATGAGGTTTAGAGTATGGACGGTTAGATCGCGTCCATGTTCATTTGGATTCCGCTTTTGCCAGGCCTAAGGAGTAAGATTAGTGTTCTGGCAAGCTTTGTGCTCGAGCATAGGAAAGGATGGTCGAACTACATCCACTTTGAGTTGTATATTTCCCCTTAAGTCGGGTGTAAGGAATGGAGAGCAGACAGTCGAGTCACATCCAATTTATACTTTGCATTCTTTCGATCGAGCTAAGGAAGAGAGTTGAAATGATGGCTCATGATGGTTAGTGAGTAGACAGTCAGTCGTTGATGACTTTAAATTGAGGGTTGGACCTTTAAACATGTGTTCCCTCAAATAATCCCAAATGTCTAATGTAGGATTGGATGCATGGATGGTGACATCACGTCCACCCTTGATGTGATTCCGATTTCATCGGGCATTAGAAGAAGCATAAGTATTTTGGCAAGCTTCAAGTACGAGATGGAGAAGGCATTATTGGGACATATAACTCCAAGTCTTTCTTACATCTCCTAATTAAATTGCGTAGGCAGATGAGTGGATGGTTGGTTGCATCCACTTTGTACTAAAGTCCTGACCTTGTCGGTCTCTTCCGCTTTGATGCCTTGCCCCCAGTCAGGGGCATATAGTAGCCGATGAGTGGTCGAATCATGCTCATCACGATGATACCTCAATGATTTGATCATGGTCTGCGGAGGTTGTTTTGCACCCAATATTAAGTACTCGGTTACCTGCATCATTTGCAAGTAGTTTAATTCAAGTAGGTCATATTTCGCAACGTAAATGAAATTGAATTAGAAATAATTCAAAAGAGATCAGATCAAATCTCATTGATAAGTGAGGCAGCGTCGTAAGCTCGCTATTGCACATCATTCCATCCCTTCTCAGTTGGAAGTCTAACGCAAATGGTTCAATTTGATCAAAGTCCTTGATCGATAGGGGTCGGATGTTCCCGGTCCTTCGTTTTATGGGGCTTGCATATATGGTCGGAGCTATCCTTCCCGGAGAAGCCTTATGGCGTTGGCGTTCACGGTAGCCATTTAGAGAAGAGGAGTTTTCCGATCTAGAATATGGAGCAGGTCCCCTCCTTATCCTGCTATGTTGATCCTTCATCTGATTCATCAACTCAAAATTTGCCTAGACATGTTGGTGTAGTTGTCGGCGGCGGTCTACCAGTTCTCTTGTCAAAGTCTGGAAATAAGCGCCGGTGATGAATTCATTTATGGGTTTCGGCAGCAACTGGCTGCGGGCTTTGGATAAATTCGTTGGCTGCCAGCTTCTTTATTCACTTCAACAATATAAGAAGTAGATCTGGTATGTCTAACCATGATTGACAATGTTCTTTGAGGAATGGGGGAAGACAGCTACATTTGATGGCAGTCATCACTCTTGGTGTAAGCCATGCGCAATTCTCACTTCATGAGGTAGTGCCGGGGGTTGTATTTCCATAACACACCGACATAGTTAACATGTTGAATTTTCACTGGAAGTTCTGCATGTAGGATGGTTTCAACGAATAGGTCTCGACTAGGAAAGATTCCCCAATCGGCATTATGATCAGGCTCATTTTATTGCCCAGGGGTCTTGTAACACTGGTCAATGACGTATGCATGATTGCGTTTGAGTGGTTTGCAATGCCGATAGGACGGTGAGTTGGTTAAAATGGGCTAACAGATTGGTGTTTATCCCAAACTTTCATCCAGATAGGGGACCTATATAGGGTATTAAGGAAGTCTTCTTGAGGTTGTATGCCATGCTTTTAGTCATGTGGACGTAGAATGATTAAGATGCGGGCATTTGAAGATGGTTCAGCGGTGACCAGCTATGCTTTGAGTCGGTAGAGTAGACAGTGTAGGGGAGTCGTCATATTAGCCGTCGTACCATAGTTGTCAACTCAGGAGTTTGAAAGCTGGTCAATTGGGGGAAGTTGCATTCCACCTTAAAAGCATGATATATTAATCAACCCCAGTTCTTGGCATATTAACTAGGTTCTCCAGCCTCTGGGAGTACGGTTGAGTAGCATTTCTTTACCCATTCCTTGATTGCAACTCAACATTTGTTGTTGTGATCTCATATGTCTTGTTCAGTCATGGAACAATTAGAAGCACGGATGGAATGTTCCTTCACTAAATTGGTGATTGAATTCACTATGCGGGTGCCCTGCGCTGCGGCTAGGGTTCGGGGGGTCTCCCCCGAAATTTTTTTTTTAGCCTCTTTTTAGGAAATTTGGGTCGTACCCGAAAAATATTTTTTTTTGAAATTTTGTATCGATACGAATTAGAGAAGTTGCGATCGATACGAACAGAGCGCAGGCGAAGCAGATCGAGTCGAAATGATCGATTCGAACAGAGTGACGCGAAGCAGATCGATTCGAAGTGATCGATTTGAACAGAACGATGCGAAGTTGATCGATTCGAAGTGATCGATACGAATTGGGCTCGATCGAATCGATACGAATGGAGCAATGCGAGGTGATCGATTCGAATTGGGCTCGATCGAATCGATACGGACGGAGCAACGCGAGGTTGATCGATTCGAAGTGATCGATACGAATAGGGCTCGACCGAATCGATACGAACGGAGCGATGCGAAGCTGATCGATTCGAAGTGATCGATACGAACGGAGTGATGCGAAGCAGATCGATTCGAAGTGATCGATACGAATAGAGTAATGCGAAGCAGATCGATTTGAAGTGATTGATACGAATAGGGCTCGACCGAATCGATACGAACGGAGCGATGCGAAGCTGATCGATTCGAAATGATCGATACGAACTTTGACATTTTTTCTGGATACGAAATAATGGATTCGAAATGATTGATGAATGCAGTTCCTCTTAGATCTTAAGCAATCTGAATAGAATAGATGGAACCACTTGACGACAGATCTGGATCTTCTCCTTAGATTTTTGCAATCCAACGACGGTAGTAGATCCATAGAGCAGAAGGAAAAACTGCGTTTTTTCTCAGTGAAAGCACCAAAGTGTTTGTACCAAAAATGGGCACAACACTCTTCGGAAGTCTTTGAAGAGATAAACACGGATAACGAAAATTAACGCTGTGAATTATCTAACAAAAACTCCAAAAATGACAGAAAGTAAATTGCAAAGACAAGCGATTTAGAGTGGTTCGGCGTTTTGCCTACGTCCACTATGAAGTTTGATGATTTTATTGCTCGATACTTGAAGATTACAATTCTTTATACTGTTGTACAACTGAATTTAAATGCTAAGTCTCAATCTAAAGCAGCGGTGGTGTTCTGGAGTAAATCTGGCAGAATCTTGGCGCTCTTTAGTACTTTGAATTGTCCGACCCCTTTTCTGAATGACCAGGGGCTCTATTTATAGGTGTAGGAGGCTGATATTTCACCTAAAATTCGGGGAGACCAGTTCTGGCATGTGAGGGGGCCCACATGCCCGCTCTTTGGAAATCCGGGCCCACTTTGGGATCGATTCGACCCTTGCTTCGAATCGATCAAGATTTGCTCCGATTGAGCTGAAATTTGGCATGGACATTCCTTAGGTTGACAGTTAGCTCCTGTCCAAATTTCATAGCATTTGGACTTGTAGATATCGAGATATGATCGATTCAAGATTTCATTTCTGGTTGATGTGGTCTGTTCGAATCGATCCCCTTCGAATCGATAGGGTCGAATCGATGACTTGGTGAGCAAAGATGTTGACATGGCGCGCCTTCTTCGTATCGATCCGACTTTTTCTCCGAGTTGACTGGGTCGAATCCATGGTTTTAGCCACCTTTAATCACTGGATTCGAGGGAATGGTTTCGAGGATAGTCGTGGGATGGAGTCGAAGTTCTTCAACTGCATGGATTCGAAGGCCTTCCCTTTGATGGATTCGAAGTGGGGAAAACTTGATGGATACGAAGTGTGGTGGCTTTGTGAATCCGAAGTGCTTCATTTCGAGGGTTTCGAACGATTATGGCCTCATCGATACGAAGAGGATCATATGGATTCGACCTATTGGATTCGAATGGAATTTCTTCTGATGGATCCGAACGGCATCCCCACTTTATGGATTCGAACCTAGGGCTTGGCTTATGGATTCGAAGCTAGGGATATTTCCTCCACTTTTCATCAGTGATAACTTGAGTATACGAGCTCGGATCGTCTTGAAATTTGGAATGTTGGCTTTCACGGCTTTGCTTGACATATCTTATCAATCTTAGCTTAATCCGAACCTGGATAAAATTCATCGATATCCGTGGCTATCCAGTAGCGGCCCGATGTTGAGGACGTATGACCTTTATGCTCTGGTTAGTTCCTTGATATCTCGGCCTTGCCAAAAGGCGGGATAACATATGTCACTTCATGTCTATGGTTATATCTCTATTTTATGTCTATATAATTTGCTTTGTTTTGATAATGACAAAGGGGGAGAAAAATATGCATATATATAGGGGGAGATAAAAGTAAGACTAACGATTATATAGTTGTCATCATAAAAAGGGGGAGAATGTTAGAATCTCCATTCCTTGGTTTCAATGACAATAACTATACAATCATATATATTATACAACTTATTAAGATTACAGGTATATAATACAAGAGATCATCATGCTCAAAGATATTGGGACTCAAAGACAAACAAAAACCTACGGACCATGCTATGATTAGTAAGGTTAATCTAGTATATTAAGAGTCTTAGATAAAACATTGTAAGGTCTCATTGAGTATATATGCACACACAGTTTCATATACACTGAAATTCATTGAAAAACTAAAAATACTATCCATAGATGTCTGTGAGAATACTTGAGAAATTATTTTCTGAAGCCACAGACATCTGAGGTTTTACCACGGACGTCTGTCACTGCTCTAGTCCTACTTTTACAACAGCTATATATATATATATATATTATTACACCCTTTTCAACTTTTCACCAAGCTATTTCAAATCTACACTCAAACCCTAATTCCTAAAAGCTCAAATTACCCAATAATGGCTCCCAAGGCAAAAACTCCGGTTAGCAAAAGACCGAAGAAAGGTCAATCCTCATCTTCTCAAACCCCCTTAGTCACTAATGCCCACATTCAAGATTGGCTTCGAAATAGCACGATTGCTAACAAGAGATTTGAAGAGCTCAAATAAAAGAAGCTTCATTCTGGCCCATTCTACAGATTCTGCAAGTTTGGCGGCTATGGTATTCAAGAACTCACCGTCTCCTCCGAATGTCGAGATTTAATCAATTTCGATGAAAACGAGGTATAAATTGATCAATTAGCAATCTTTCTTTTTTACACCAATTTATGTAGTAACGATATCTAGATTCCTGACAATGACAATGCTTGGTTATGAACGAGTGTTTACAGACGTGTTTTAAAGATTAGCATAAATGCCATTGGGCATATACTTAATTATTCTTCATCTAGAATAGATTTAGAAATATTCCCGACCATAGGAATTTACCATGAGATGAAATAACACATCAAATTTGGGAAGATAGGATGACACAGTGGAGATCTCTTTACTTACGTCCAAAAGCTAGGTTATTAAACCATATGATTACCAATATGATAATTTCACGCTCAGGAAGTCATGAACAAATATACGACAACGATCACAAAGCCCTTTATGCTATTTTTGGTGGGATACAAGTAAATTTGGCTAAGTTTATTCATGATGAAATTAAAGCTTTTGGTCTCATTATCGACGCACAATTATTTATGCACCGTATATTATACGTCTCTTGCATGGCCTTGGGGTACCTTCTTATTTCTCTCATTTTGAAGAAATCCCTGTCAAGGAGAGCGGTATAAGATTTCTATCCTTACTGCACCTTCCCCAACGACCATTTCCAATCATTTCGTTGGCCCAATAGACCTTGCAACAACAATAGCAAATGTATCCGGGTCCTCAACAACCTCCTGCTCCTCAACAATAAACCCACTCACCTCATCCTTCATAGCAACCTGCCTCCTCTAGTCATGCTATTGAATATTATTCCAACTCAGAGATTCAAGAAGCTCGTATTGAACCAATGCAAAACGAACCAATCCGTGATTTAACAATTAAAAATCAAAAGTTCATCACGGCCAATCAGCAGGCTTTGAATAGTAAAATGACTGGCTTGGAACGATCTTTTTCAACACGTATGACTAAGATGGAAAAAACTTTGGAAAAATTCGTCTCCACCTTAGGTAAAGTAATGAGAAAGGTACGTGGCAGATCATTCTCTCGATCATCATCTTCTCCGTCACCTACACCACCTCCTCAGACTCAAACACCAATTTACCATGCTTAAACTTCTCATGAAGGAACTTCTTACGACAAAGGGAAGACTACTGAGCAAGAACAACCTGAAGAGGAGGAAGAATATAGTGATGACATGTCCTTCTCTGACCCTCACCAATTTCAACTTCAATCTTACATGACTTTCCAAGGACTTTCCATTCAAGAAAATGAGGAGTATAACGATCAAACTAATTGGCCAGCGGCATACGAGCAAGATCCTTCTACTTACTGGGAGTATTACGAAAATCATGGTAGATTTTCCTATTCTTCTAACTAGTATAACTGAAATTGCTTATTTAAACATTTATATTTTGTTTATGACCTATGTTGTTTAAACCTCTATTTTTATTTTGTATGTCACTTTATATAACTTTTATTTTGTACGTCACTTCATATTTATGGTTATTGTTCGTCGATGGAATGTCTATCGGTTTAGAAAACCATCGAACGAATTTCGAAATAAAATAACCGCAAGCGCACGGTGTACGAATGTAGCACGTGGCGAATACGGGTCGATCCGCAGGGAATTGATGATTTTAAAATTATATTCAATCAAATTAAACCAAAGTCGAGTGATTATTAACTAACTAAAAGAAAGTAAAAACAAACTAAAACTAAGGAGAATAAAAAGATGAGATTAAATAGCAATTTAGAGGCAAATCCCCTCTCATGATCATATAAATCAACATAATGACATTATGATCTCTTTTTGGTCATGTGTGAGTTTAGTTGATGCATTTATCATAAGCATGGCCTAATTGTGTTATTAATTAACACACTTAAACCGTCAAACTTTAATGCACCCTCTAACCCACTTACTAACTTCAATGAAAATGATATGAAATCAAAAGTAGAATCTATTTTAAGCATGGTTTATTAACTATTGAATTAGAAACATAAACCATCAAATTTTGATTCTAAATCCACTTCCATTACCATGATCATATGTAGATGAAGAGGTAATTAATGATTCATATGACTAAGCATAGCCTATTTGTTTTGAACAATATAAGCTATCGAACTCAATATTAAACACAAAACCACACAAACATCTACTTTCCATTAAGCACAAAAGAGACATAAAAGAAATTATGTTGCATCCAAATTGATTCAAGAGAGCTTCATTACCCCTAAATTGAAGGGATTAGCCTCTCATTTTTGTTATCAAATCAATAAATACAGAAAGCAACATTAAACAAACAAGAGGAAAAAGAGAGAAAAAAGAAAGGAAAAACTAATCTACTTGCATGAAATAAGAGAGATCTACACTACAACATGAAAGGAAAAGAAGCATGTAAAAGAAAAGAGAGAACTAATTAACATTAAAAACAATGAAAGTTACATGAAATAAAAATATGGCTAAGTAGCCATGAAAAGAGAAAGAAAGCTTTGAGTTTTATTTTTGAGCCTAAACTAAACTAAGAGAAAGTAAGGGAGGAGAGGGTTACTTGAAACATAAGGGGTACTTATACATGTGTTAAACCCTAATTCATATTTTTGGGGAATGCCCAAAATACCCTTGAGAAAGTATGGAGGCCAAGTAATCATTAGCTTCTACTAATCATCATTTAAGTGTACATGAAGCCATTAATTCCATAAGCATATGCATTAGCCTCTAATTTGTACATTAAGGTAGGTGGGTAGGTGAGGTCCTCCTTTATCTTCACTTTGAATTATTTCCATCTTCATTTGTTATCTTCACTCTTGTGCATGCATATATCATCATGTAACCACTTGTATATGAAGCCAAATTCCTATAAAAAATATAGAAATTTCTAATTAAATTTTCTTAAATTAATATATGCACAAAAATGACCATTTTGCCCTTGGATGAAGATGAATATGTGACGATTTAAAAATAATATGAATTTTGGTTTAAACAAGTTAAAATACCCGATATGATCACTTATTTAATTTAAATAGATTAAATATGGTGGTAAAAATATGCACATTTACGTGCACATCAAATACCCCCACACTTATCTTTTTATTCGTCCTCGAATAAATGAAAAACTAAGATAAATCCATTTTCGTAGGGAGCACAATTGCATTAAGCGTATGCAACAAGCCGTTAAACCTTTGGGTGTCCCCAGTAGGACGAGTGTTGTCTCGTGAAGGTTTTCAGCGGATACTACCCACAAAATCCGAATGCAAAGTGAAAATATTTACAAAATGCAAAATTTATTTACAATGAGATGAATGCGAGTTTTTGAAAACATTTACAATGAATGATTTGCTTTTAATTCGACACAAATAAGTTAAATACAAATTTTGGTCATTATCTTGAAAATTTATGTCATTCACTCGTTAAAATTTCCAATAAAAACGAAGTTATCAAAGCATATATACTATAGTTTAACTCGTTGTTTCGGTCGATAACACAATGTAACTATGAAATGGATCCTTAGTTGATTATCAAAGTTTATCAAAGTGGTATTTTCATTTCATTTCCATAACAAATCAAATAAGTTAAATAGTGCTTGGATTTCATTTGCTTACACTCTCTTATTTTATTTTATTTTTGAAAATTTTATGGATATTAACAATATTTACATATGCCTAACTCAGATAAACTGAGGCCAGATATATTACCCATGCATTGCCTTGCGGACTGATGTGAGGGGAATACAGAGCGTGGCGAATGAACACACGAGTGTGAACACCTATTGACTGTAGGCATTATTAAAAAGAATTTTCATCTATATACACCTAACTCAGATAAACTGAGACCAGATATATCGATCGTGCACTGCCTTTCGGGCTTACGTGAGAAGGGTACAGAGCATGGCGAGTGAACACACGAGTGTGAACACATGACTCTAGGTGTTTTTTTAAATATGCATATATACAAGAAATATTTTTTTGTATTTTGTATTTTTTTTTCTTTTGTTTTGTTTTTGTTTTATTCGAAGAGAGAGTTTTGCAAAAACATCTTAGCACCATTTAACTTAGAAGACAAAAAAAATGTTATATCCTTTACTTTAAATTCAGCACCTTTTAAAACAAAGATTTTCAATTAGGATATATTTCACAATTAACACGTATGAATCTTCCTATATACTAGTTAAACCATTGTTATTTGTAATCAAACTTCATTTTTATTTTTGTTAAGACAAATAAATTTTCAAAAATTTGAATTTAATTAACCAAAACCATATATTTATCCTATAGTGTTTCTTTAAAAATAAATCAAATGAAAATTTGTTTTTGGGATTTTTCTTTTTTTACTTTTTTTTTTAGTTTTTAAAAGAAAATGCAAAAATAAACCATGAAAAATTAAAAAAGAAGATTAGTCTCCCCCCCACACTTGATTTTGACTGTGTCCCCACAGTCAAGCCAAGTGGAAGGAGATAAGAAAATAAAAATACAAAGATAACCTCTATTTACATGAAAATAAACGGTATTTACACGAGATCAGAAAGTATATCGTCAAAAGGTAAATGAAACGGTCTTCCAAAGACCGATTCATTTGTCTCGTCAAGTATATGAGACACAGCTTAAGCTCGAAAAACCAAACCGTAAAAGATTTCAAAATTGAATGTTGATTTGGAAAAACGAATGCCGTTATTAAAAATCGTACGAGTTGTTTTATGTTCGATGATTTTTGGGGTCGATAAAACAATTGGTTGAAGTTCAAGTTTATTTTCACCAAATTGAAATTCAAGCTCTTCATTGAAAAGTTCTTCAGAATTATTGATTTCAAAATCAAAGTGATGATTTAAATCTTCCCCCTCGGAATTTAACAACTCATCATCGAAAAGTCCAAAAAATTCGTGTTCATTAAATTTGTCTTCTTTTGTTGGATTATCAACAACTTCATTGCGTATCTCAAGTTCAAAATCAAAAGTTGTTGTATTCAAATTTTCGAAATCGAGAAAAGGAAGATCGAATTTTAAATTTGGTTCCACACCCTCAAAAGAATTGAAATCCAACTCAATTACTGTGTTTTCAACAACTTCATTAAAATTTTCGTTTTCAATTTCAAAAGTTGTTATTTGAAAATCGTCGATTTGGGTAAAAGATGGATTATTGTTTGACTCGTCACACGTTGGAATTTGATTTTGTTGTTCACGTTGTTTCATATAAGTTTCAAACAACGAATCTGTGTGATCATCGTAAATTTCATTCATTTGTTCAACAAAATCCAATTTATAATTATTAGCTTGAGGATTTTCGATTTGGATTTGTTGAGAACAAAAATTTTCACTTTCATCATAGTCGAGATGATTCCCATTGCCAAAATTATTTGAAAAGTGGATCACATTTTCGTTTTGATTTTGAAATTCATTTTGGAGTTCAAAATTGAATTAGCATGGGTTATACTCGAAATCGTTTGAATTTTGAAGTGAATTCAAATTTTGATTATTTTGAAAACTTTGATTTGAATCATTGCCCAAATATGAATTACACAAATCATTTATCATTTTATTTTGTTGTGTAGAGATTTCAAGTAAAGACGAAATGCTCTTTTCAAGATTTGAGGGTTGGTCAACGTTTTGAAAATTTTGTGGTTCAAAATTTGAATCGTTAGAACAATAGTTGTTGTTAAAATATCTGTACGAATTTGGAGTGAAATCATATGGATTATATTGATTTTCACAACTATTGTAAAATTCATGTAAGTGGGGAAACTCGGACATTTTCAAGAATGTTTTTGGGTTTTTTTTATAAAGGAAAAATATTTACAAATCGAATTTATTTTTCAAAATGGAAAACGGATTTACAGATTTTTTTTTTTGAATTTTCAAAGTTTTTGAAAAGGTTTTATAATTTTTTTTAGATTTTGGTTTTTCTAAAAAAATTTTGGATTTTTGAAATTTCAAAGGAAAAGGATTTAAAATTGGGAAAAGGAATATTCACAATTTTTTTACTTTTGGATTTTTGAATTTTTTTGTTTTTTTTAAATATGCATGAACTAATGCAACTAAATGAATGCAAGGTTTAATTACAAATGATTTATCCTAAGTTAACCCAAAATTGTATAATTACACATTGTCTTAAATCAACAAGATAGTTCTCAGCCAGGTAACGGGCAGGAGTTATCGGTGCACCACGAATCACTGTAGCAATGCAGCCGAAGGTTTAAGTACCTTCAGAGGAACAACCACTATAATATTTACGAATCACCGTAATATTTATAAATGGTTATTACTCTGCCGTAGCCTAGACACCAAGAAAGTAAATTGTTCAAAGAAGACAACTTGTCAATATACAATTAAGAGCTATCATTGTCTAACCATTATTATTAACAAATTCTAGGATGAAATGCAAAGCAGAAATTAAATGTGTATTAACAATGCAACTACGAATGAAATTTCTGTTTTTGTTTTTTGGTTTTTTTTTATTTTTGATTTTTTTTTGCAAGCAAACAACAATGCAAGGAAAATACAAACTAGAGATGAAAGCAAAAAACTTTTTTTTAAAACAAGTAAGCGGAGCAGTTTTATAGCAGCAGCTCCTCTTCTTCTGAAATTCTGCTTTGTCAACCTGAAATAAAAACAAAATATATACAATTTTTTTATATCAAAGAAAGACTAAAATAAATGAAAAAAAATAGAACAAACTAAACCCAAACAAATTCAAAACAACCCCACCTTTTTTCTAACAAATTCCAAAGTGTTTTTTTTTGGGAAGGAAACTTAAAAGTAAAGTTTTACTTAAAAAAAATTTCAAAACATTTCGTTAGAAATTAGAAAGAATTTTCGAAAATTAAACCCAAAGAAGAAAACTCACACGGCCCAAATAAACGGAATCCGAAGCCTAAACTAACACGTAAATTCCTGTAACCCAATTTTTCTTTCAAAACAAAACAACACTGAATCGAAAACAAATCCAAAGTGAAATTCGTTCAAAATGCAATCGCTGGCAATTAATTAGGTCTTCGATTTTGACGATTGATGATTTGGGTGATTCGGCGAGGCAATTTGCAAAGGTGATGTTTGTTCGAGTTTGGGGATTCGGATTATTCGCGAGTTCGGTTGTCACGACTTGGATTTGGTTCATGATGTTACTATTGTTGGTAATTGGAGAATTGCTGCAAGTTGGATTGAGGTTGGTTTCGACTGTAAGCAGTGAGTGGTCGCGAACTGGCCGTGGGCAGCGAAGTTGAAGTGGCAATGGCCAGTTGTAGTTTTAGTTGTGTGATGTCTGGTTGTGGTGGTAGTTTTTGGGATTGGTTTTGGCTGTTGCAATGGTCGGAGTGTGGGAATGGTAAGGGAGTTATGTATGGATATTGATGTTGTTTACCATAGGCTAGGATAGGTGCAGTTTTCAAGTAATGGCAAAGAATGACGGATGGTTTTTGTGTGGTTATTTATTGATGTCGCAGTGGGTTGTCACAGTAGGCAAGTAGTGGCTCAAAGCAGCACTGCAAGTGAGTACTGAAGTGTTTGATGTGAAGAGTTGATGATGTCAAGTGGAGATCGAAGCAGTTGAAGCAGTTCAAGCAGCAGATGTCGAAGTAGCCAAGGTAGATGTGTGTCGCCTAAAGTGAAGTAGTGGGCAGAGATATTGATCTGCAGAGATCGAATTGTGGATGGTTATAATGGCAAAAGGTGAAATGGTGAAAGCGGTTGGAGGCTTATGTGGGGTAAACTGATGGTACTTTGATGGTGTAGCAGAGAAGTGGATGTCGGTGAAGTGGATTTGTTGTTGTAGAGGGATGGAAGTGGTTAAGTAATGACAGTGATGGTGCACTGTGTTGCACTGGTATGTAAGTTCAGGGGCAATGGAGTTAATGGAAGTGGCCAATTTGTGGAAGGCAGATGTGGAGTAGTAGTTGTAAGTGATCGGGATGTTTATGCTGTAAGTTTGGTGATGTACAACAATTTATGAGTAGTTGACAGCTTTGCGATTGAATGGAGAAGTTATGATGGTAATTTGCACTGAGGTGATGAAGCTACAGTTATGTTCTGACGAGGGGAATGTAGGCAGTGAAGTAGTTGACTGGTGTGGGGTAACCGGTTCAGGGGTGATGAAGTCAGAGTATGTGTATGTAAGAAAATGATGGAAGATGCTTGAAGTTTGGCTATGGTTATTGTTGGTGATATGACAGAGGCAAGTGCGGGCAGTGAGGTCAGGGAAGACTATGGCAGCGCAGTAAGATGATTAGACGGTAAGTTGATATGCATTGATGTTTTTTTCTTCCTTTTTTTTTGATGAATTCTGGTAGTTTGTACAGATGACAGGGGAAGAATTCTAGTGGTGGTGTGGGTATATGGTTAAGAGGAAATTGCAGTTGTGTTGGTCGGGGATGAATGTAAGTGTATATGAAGTGATGAAGTAGAGAAGGTTGTAATGTGTTGAAGTGCACTGTCGCCAGAAAATCTGTATGTTATGAAGCTTGTTGATGAAGCGGGGGAGTATGGTTGATGGCAATAGAGAAGTGTTTGGTCAGAAGTGGTAGCAGTGAGCAAAACTGAAGAGAAGGTGCAGTTCCAATGTTTGAGTTGTATGAGAGGGGAGTTTTGATTAATGAATTGTTGTTGCAAGAAGTGGTTAAGGGACGTGATTCTTGTTGGTGATAGCGGTTGCGAGGCAATATTGAAAATGTGATGGTTGATGAAAAGCAGAGGGTATGGTCTGATGTTGTTGGTCAGTATGTACAGGCAGTGGGTATGTTTGTATGGATAGTGGAGAAAGTATGGGTTGAAGTGGTAGCAAGAAATTGTTTGTTGAATGATTGGAAAGGAGTTTTCTGCAGTGGGGTATTGGATGGTCGAGCAGAAGCAATTGTGTAATAGGGAGAATGTGGTCAAAATGTTTATGGCAATGAAACAGTGGTAGTTCGTGTAGCAGAGATGAGAAGCAATGTGATGGTGGTGGGTATTTGGTAACAGTAGTAAATGCAGAAGTGCAGAAGTGGTGATGAATGGCTATGTAATGGTGATGAAGTGGGAGTTGAGTAGTGAGCAGTGTGATGAATGGGATGTAGTGCACTGTTTGTTATCAGTGAAGAATGCAGAAGTCAGGGAACAAAGACACGGTGCAGTTTTGTTTTGTTTTGTTTTTTTCTTGTAAATGTATAAAAAAGAAAGAAAAAGAAAGATGTAAATGTAAAAATGAAAATGCAAATGTGAATAAATAAAAAAAATTAGAAATTGTCTTTTTTTTTTAAATATGGAAATGCACACAAACAAAACAACTAGAACAACATGCAGACAAACAAATGCAAACAACAATCACACAAACACACAATTTTTTTTAATTGCACACACACACAACAAAAATACAGAAAAATCAAAAGAAAAATAATTCGAAGAATAGAAAATCAAAATCAAAACAATTCCCCAGCAACGGCGCCAAAAACTTGTTCGTCGATGGAATGTCTATCGGTTTAGAAAACCGTCGAACGAATTTAGAAATATAATAACTGCAAGCGCACGGTGTACGAATGTAGCACGTGGCGAATACGGGTCGATCCGTAGGGAATTGATGATTTTAAAATTCTATTCAATTAAATTAAACCAAAGTCGAGTGATTATTAACTAACTAAAAGAAAGTAAAAACAAACTAAAACTAAGGAGAATAAAAAGATGATATTAAATAGTAATTTAGAGGCAAATCCCCTCTCATGATCATATAAATCAACATAATGACATTATGATCTCTTTTTGGTCATGTGTGAGTTTAGTTGATGCATTTATCATAAGCATGGCCTAATTGTGTTATTAATTAACACACTTAAACCATCAAACTTTAATGCACCCTCTAACCCACTTACTAACTTCAATGAAAACGATATGAAATCAAAAGTAGAATCTATTTTAAGCATGGTTTATTAACTATTGAATTAGAAACATAAACCATCAAATTTTGATTCTAAATCCACTTCCATTACCATGATCATATGTAGATGAAGAGGTAACTAATGATTCATATGACTAAGCATAGCCTATTTGTTTTGAACAATATAAGCTATCGAACTCAATATTAAACACAAAACCACACAAACATCTACTTTCCATTAAGCACAAAAGAGACATAAAAGAAATTATGTTGCATCTACATGATTCAAGGGAGCTTCATTACCCCTAAATTGAAGGGATTAGCCTCTCATTTTTGTTATCAAATCAACAAATGTAGAAAGCAACATTAAACAAACAAGAGGAAAAGAGAGAAAAAAGAAAGGAAAAATTAATCTACTTGCATGAAATAAGAGAGATCTACACTACAACATGAAAGGAAAAGAAGCATGTAAAAGAAAAGAGAGAACTAATTAACATTAAAAACAATGAAAGTTACATGAAATAAAAATATGGCTAAGTAGCCATGAAAAGAGAAAGAAAGTTTTGAGTTTTATTTTTGAGCCTAAACTAAACTAAGAGAAAGTAAGGGAGGAGAGGGTTACATGAAACATAAGGAGTACTTATACATGTGTTAAACCCTAATTCATATTTTTGGGGAATGCCCAAAATACCATTGAGAAAGTGCGGAGGCCAAGTAATCATTAGCTTCTACTAATCATCATTTAAGTGTACATGAAGCCATTAATTCCATAAGCATGTGCATTAGCCTTTAATTTGTACATTAAGGTAGGTGGGTAGGTGGGGTCCTCCATTATCTTCACTTTGAATTATTTCCATCTTCATTTGTTCTCTTCACTCTTGTGAATGCATATATCATCATGTAACCACTTGTATATGAAGCCAAATTCCTATAAAAAAATATAGAAATTTCTATTTAAATTTTCTTAAATTAATATATGCACAAAAATGACCATTTTGCCCTTGGATGAAGATGAATATGTGACGATTTGGAAATAATATGAATTTTAGTTTAAATAAGTTAAAATACCCGATATGATCATTTATTTAATTTAAATAGATTAAATATGGTGGTAAAAATATGCACATTTACGTGCACATCAGTTATACCTCTATTTTATGTCAGCGTAATTTGCTTTTGTTTGATAATGACAAAAGGGGAGAAAAATATGCATATACATAGGGGGAGATAAAATTAAGACTAACGATTATATAATTGTCATCATCAAAAAGGGGGAGAATGTTAAAACCTCCATTCCTTGGTTTCAATGACAATAATTATACAATCATATATATTATACATCTTATCAAGATTATAGGTACATACCACAAGAGACCACCATGCTCAAAGATATTGGGACTCGAAGACAAACAATAACTTATGGACCATGCTATGATTAGTAAGGTTATTCTAGTATATTAAGAGTCTTAGATAAAACATTGTAAGGTCTCCTTGAGTATATATGCACACACGTTTTCATATACACTAAAATTCATTGAAAAATTGAAAATACTATCCACAGGCGTTTGTAGAAAAGCCTCAGATGTCTGTGAGAATACTCGGGAATTTTTTTTTGAAGCCATAAAGGTCTAAAGTTTTACCATAGTTGCATGCATTTGAACAACTGTAAAAATTTGAATAGACACTTTTGTTAAATTAAGAGAACTCAACTCTTCGTCGAAAGGTTGCAACCATTAAATTGAATAGATCTTAGCTAATAGAAAAAACTCCTCATCTGCATCTTTTCAAATCTATAGATACTGCAATAATTGAGATTTACAATTTAATTGAATCTATTCTCTCTTGATTTCTTATTACTCTATACTAACATATTTTTCCATACATTGCTTACATATTCTCAATCTATCGTAACCAAAATATTATTTTGGTTAAACCACTTCCTACAACTCAAAGCATTCACATTCACATACTCAAAGGATATCATAGAAAGATTTGTACTATTAGTCAAAATCTGTGTTATTTGGAACACAAGATTGTCAGAGAAATACTTTTGTATTAGCCTATTCCTCCGGGCGAAGCGAGGGTTATTTGGTTAAAGGAAATACCGAAGGGGAGCTTTGGGACTGGACGTAGGATGGAAGGTCCGAACCAATATAAAATATCTGGTGTGCTCGTTTTTAATTATTTATCTTATTCAAGTATTGTTCTCTACTTAATATAGTTAGTTATATACACTCCCATACTTATCTATATAAGTTGAATTGCTAAAAAGATCCTATAAACTTTCACTTACCTCTAAAAAACCATTTTTAAAAGAAACCATATGTGCATTCAATAAAGAAGTGTTCGTTCTTGAATCTATTGAGCTTGTTATGGGAGTCGTCTAATACTTGACAATCATGGTACAACTCCATGAAGTAAGAGATGGGTTGTCGGATCTCGTTTTGAAATTGTAAAGGTATTGAATCTCCTTGAAGGTTGGCACCTTTCATAATTTTCGAATGAAGATCATATATGTATAGCTCAAAGTTGCGCACCCATTCGGGTGCAGTATTGTTGGAGCTAGCCTGAAGAGTTGAAGCGTCTACCTTAGAAAATTGTTGAACAATGGAGTAGCTCAGAGAAGCATATATATCTATTGAATGCTATATAGCATTTTGGGTGATTGTGTGCCCTCTGAGTTGGTAGTGGAACTAGGGTTTCGTCTAGAAGGATGCCATCGTGATCATAAATTCTTTTGATATCCACGGTCATTAACCTTGAGGCCGAAGAATCCAGGGGGTTGTCGAGGGTCATAATGCCTAGAATGGAGGGATCTGGGATAATTTTATCTCCAAGAGGCACATAGAGAGCTAGAAGAAGCAATTGTTGAGGTTGGCACTAAGGATGCATGGCCCCGAATGGGGTTGAGGTGGAAGTTGGCATAGAAGAAGAGCCTGCTGCTAGAGGCATAGAAGGGACCGTTGCGGTAGAGAGACATCGTGGACGTCTAAGTGATTCCATCTTATACTAAAAGTTTGAGATACGAGCATGGCCGGGTATGATTTAAATTTGGCATTAACTTAGGTTGAATCTCGTGTAACTGATGTAGAGAATCCAATAAATGTTGACGTGTGAAAACCAGTCAGGTTCTTTACGTTGACCGGGCAATTATATGTGATTCGGTATATGCACCATGTATTCGTGTTATTAGCGCGATGAATGGTTAGATGGCCCGCTCCTATTGGCAAACAAGCTCCTACATGCGACTAAACTATGTGTCGAGTGTTACCCGCTCGTGTTGGCAAATAAGTGAGATAGAACTCTTCTTTGCAGGACTGTGGATAATTGAAGTTCGATTCAGAGTGTCCATGGGGTGAAGGTTAAAAAATGTATTGAAACCCGAATTCAGTGAATGCTAGAGAGCGTTTGACGAGGCAATTTGGCAAATCGGCTCATTCGAACACTCAAATGCTGACCCATCTCCATAGTTAGTGCAAAGTCATGAATGGATCACTCTCCACCATCTCCACCCATTAGCTTTTACTGTTCTATAGGTTAGAGGTAAGTGTAGTCACAGTGTAGAGTGGTCGGGCTTGGAAATAGGTTAGTGGTGGCGTCGAAGTGATGGTGTGAAGGTGATGATCAAAGTGAACCGAAGGCGGCTAGAGAATAGCAGGATAACTTTGCATCAAGGTCGAGATTTAGATGTAAAAAAATGGTGGATATCGAAAGCGATTAAAACTAAATTCAGGTTCTTGTGGATCAGAGAAATCAAATGGAACTTGAGGTGGAGATGATGACATTTAAGTGTTTTGGAATGGCGACAATGAAGCTCGAGGTCATGGAGAAACTTCAGTGGTTGTAGGAGCTCAAGGGAAATAAAGACGAAAAGTTGAAAAGTGAAGTAAAGCCCATAATATTTCTAAGTGTTACTTATATAGTAACACGTTCAAATTGATCGGTGCTGATCTATCTCGATCAATGCCGATCGATATGAACACATATATTTTTTTAAAAGAAGAAAATGTATGAGTGAGATGATGGTGAGATGATAATCTACTTGACCAAGTGATGAAATGGCTTTCGGAAATCCTCAAAGGTAGTAGAAGACTTTAGATGAAAGACTTAAACATCTATATCTATAAAAGATATGCGATCAATAACTGTTTGAAATGATACGACAATGTTCTCGGGGGAGATGCAACAATTAGCAAAGACGGTCCAAATGATGGAGGCATTTCTTCATTGGATTTAGTCCCTTCATGCTTTTTATAAATAGGGGCATACTTTGAGGGGCAAGTGTTATTTGATGTTTGGACTAAGTGACAGTTCAGTGAATCTAAACTACAAAATGATGAAGATATGAACCAAGAAGCTTTGTAGACATCCAATGTATTAGGATTGAGAGACTCAAGAAGTTAGAGCCAAAATTTTCCAAGTCATATATGTCGGTGTCGACCTATATACTGAATGATCCAAGGAAGTGGCGCCCCCATTTTCTCTTGTGCTAAAAATTAAAGCTTATGGTTAAAGAGAAGAAATTGATGAAAAGGCATCACTCGGTACTGACTGATATAGGTCGATACCGAATCATAGTGAATTCAAGTCTTCAAGTAAAAGGAATTAGGGTGCTTGAACTAAAGCGAGGGAAAAGAGAAAGTGAGAAATCCAAGCTATAGATCGGTATTGATCCAAGGCGATCGGTACCGATCCATATTTGTTGATGGATTTCATGCTTTTGACTTGTTCTGTAAGCCGAATCTTCGGATTTGGAAGTGTTTACCAGTTTAAACTTGATTTCTGCAATTTTAATGGTGGATTTCATCTATAAATATAGACTAATCATTAGTAGGAAAATGACTTTTGGACTTAGATTCTATTTTGGATTTACAAGGAGACTCTACCATTCTTTGAAGGTCAAATTTATTTTACACTAAAATTGTTGTAAAACTTGGTTATAATTCTTAAAGCAATCCAAAATAAAATGATGGTTGACAGAAGTTTAAGATTATAGTTGAACCATTAAAAATTGTATCTTCTTTCTATTATTTATTGATTCTTACTTAACTTAATTATTGTTTATATTCGATTGGGGTGTTTGCCCCTTATTGGTGCAAACAATTGGATTTGAATTTTAGAATCTTCTCTAGAGTAGGTAGAGTCATTCTTGTTAACTCAGCCTTGTCGGCTCTACAAATTTACTTGATTTCATTTTAACTCTTTCCAAAATGGGTCAAAAATAGATAAAATTAGAAGGAATTTCCTTTGGAGTGAGGATAATTCATGTAATAGTATCAACTGTCTGGTCAATTAGTAAATGGCTCGTAAATCAAAAGAGGATGGAGGGTTAAAAATTATTAATTTATAAAATCATAATGTGTCTTTACTAGACACATCCTATGGAAATTTAATAATAATAATAACGAAAAAACTATCCGAAAAGAAATGATTTCAATCCAATTTTTATGATATAATTTACAACCTTCACCACATCACTTGTAATTCCAACAACATGTCTCGATTTTAAAAATCCATCTTAAAAAACTGTAATAATTGTAACCTCGGGATTAACAATATAGTTCACTCAGGCAATAACACATTATTTTTGCACGACGGCCGACTTTTCCACAATACCCCTTAGGATATAATTTAAAGAGCTATTTAATATTTGTAATATCGAAAATACATTAATTTTAGAGGTCTTCAGACCCTATAATGAATTTCCTTGGAATTTACTTTCAATCGAGCACTTGAAGGCAAAATTTGCCGTACTCTATAACAAGATAGAACTTTGCAACTTAAATAATGTGAGCGATACCTTAACTTGGTGTTGGGATAAAAGTAAAACATACTTCTCATGCTTGGTATATAAGTTTTACATTACTAAGTTGAAAAGTGAAGTGAAGCCCATAATATTTCTAAGTGTTACTTATATAGTAGCATGCTTAAATCAATCGGTGTTGATCTATCTCGATCAATGCCACTCAATATGAATACATATTTTTTTTAAAAGAAGAAAAATGTGTGAGTGAGATGATGATGAGATGAAAATCTACCTAACCAAGGGATCAAATGGCTTTTATAAATTCACAGAGATAGTCAAAGACTTTAAATGGAAGACTTAAACATCTATATCTATAGAAGCGATGCGATCAGTAACAACTTGAATGGTATGACGATGTACTCGATAGAGATGCAACATTTACCTAAAACAGTCCAAATGATGGAAGCGTTTCTGCATTGCATTTAGTCGCCTCAGGCTTTTTATAAATAGAGGCATACTTTGAGAGGTAAGTGTTATCTGATATTTGGACCAAGTGACAGTTCGATGAATTTGAACTACGAAATGATGAAGATATAAACTAAAAAGCTTTAAAGACATCCAATGTATTAGGATTGAGAGACTCAAGAAGTTAGCCAAAAAAATTTGATTCATATCTGTTGGTATCGACCTATATACCAAATGATCCAAGGAAGTGGCGCCCTATTTTGTCTTGTTCTAGAATTAAAACTTGTGGTTGAAGAGGAGAAAATTAATGAAGAGGCATCGATCGGTACCGACCAATGTGTGTCAATACCGAACTATAGTGAATTCTAGGCTTCAAGTAAAAGGAATTAGAGTGCTTGAACTAAAGTGAGGGAAAAGACAGTGAGAAATCCAAGCTATGGGTCGGTACTGATCTATATCGATCGATATTGGTTAATGGATTTCATGATTTTGACTTGTTCTTCGTGCTAAATCTTCGAATTTAGAAGTGTTTACCCATTCGAACTGGATTTTCACAATTTTAATGGTGGATTACATCTATAAATAGAGACCAGTCATCAATAGGAAAATGACTTTTCGAGTTAGATTCCATTTTGGATTTACAAGGAGACTCTACCATTATTTGAAGGCCAACTTTTTTCTACACTAAAATTGTTGTAAAACTTGGTTATAATTCTTAAAGCAATCCATGATAAAATTGATAGTTGATGTAGGTTTAAGATTATAGCCAAATCGTTAAAAATTATGTCTTCTTTCTATTCTCTTTTGATTCTTACTTTCTTTAATTTTTGTTCCCATTCGATTGTGGTGTTTTCCCATTTTTGGTGAAAACAATTGGAAATTTAGATTCTTTTCTAGAGTAGGTAAAGACATTCTTGTTAACTCGTTCATGTCGGCTCGACCAACTAACTTGATATCTTTTTACCTCTTTCCAAAATGGGTCAAAAATAGATAAGATTAGAAGAAATTTCCTTTGGAATGAGGATAATTCCTGTAATAGTATCAACTGTCTAGTCAATTGGGAAATGATTTGCAAATAAAAAGAGGATGGAGGGTTAGAAATTATTAGTTTATAAAATCATAACGTGTCCTTTCTACATTCATGCTTTGGAAATTTAATAATAATGATGAAAATCATATCCCAATTTTATGATAGAATTTAGAACCTTCACGCAATCACTTGTAATTCCAACAACATGTCTCAATTTTAAAAATCCATCTTAAAAACCTATAATAATTTTAACCTCGGGATTAATAATATAGTTTTCTTGGGTAATATCACCTCATTTCGAAACGATAGCCGAATGTCCACAATATCGCTTAGGATAGAATTCAAAGAGCTATTTAATATTTGTAATATCAAAAATGCATTAATTTTAGAGATGTCAAGACCTTATAATGAATTTCCTTGAAATTGACTTTCAATTGGGCTCTTGAAGGCATAAACCTTACTCAATTTGTCTTACTCTATACCAAGGTCGAACTTTACAACTTAGATAATGAGAGCGATACCAAACTTGGTGTTAGGATAAGAGTAAAATATACTCCTCATGTTCAGTGTACAAGTTTACATTACTAAGGGACTAAATTAAAAAAATTCAAACCAGTGTACAAATCAACATTCCTCCCAAAACAAAGATGCACATGTGGTTGATCGTACATAAGAAATTAAATACAGTTGAATTTTTAAAGAAAAAGAACTTACTAATAGGTAAAAAATATTCTTTTTGCAATTTAGACCTAGAAAACATAACACGTCTATATTACTATTATCCTATAACTAAGTATATTATTGTAAACACTTAACTTTTTTGATAGTAAGAGTGGTACTTTCTTCAGTTAGAGCACTAGTTTTGATGACTCACGGTTCCATGACCTCCAGAACTTATGTCTAGAGCGTCATACCACTAACCAGTTGAGTTAGTGGTCCTTGACCGCTCTTAACATTTTTGGCTTCGACTTTAACATGACCAACACTGATTTTGACTACTACTGAAACAATCTTAGATTTCATTGGGCTAAAGATCATAGTATTTTACTTGATTCTATCCATGTTATTATATGTTGGTATATATGGTTTGAAAGGAACCTAAGAGTGTTTAATAATGTTAACACTCCTTCTGATGATAACTTGATTCACACTAGTCTCTATCACAATATTCATTTATAACTAGGTTACAAATCATAGTTATGAGTTGACTAATAATATTTATTTTACAAATATTTGGAAAAGGTTTTAATGTCATACTGATATCTTGAAGGAAAAACTAGTTTATAATAGTAGTAGACACAATACACCCTCAAGCAACAACCTACTGAATTCTTTTAATGAAGATAATTGTTCAAACATTTTATCCTTGATTGATAACTGACTCAGTTTTACTTTTCATTATCATTTTATTTCTCACACATATATATGTATATAATCTATAAGTTATATACCTATATATACACATAAGACTTAACATTTTTTATTGAGTTGTTTACTGTTAAACCGCTTTTTAGTGAAGTGGATTTTAACTGGACTTAGGATATCAAAATAAGGATGAAACATTTCATGAACTTGGAAACACGATCAGAAGGACTGGAGAGTGGAGCTCAAGAAGTTTCACTAGAAAATAAGGTAAGTAAAGAACTTGGTACCGAGAGGTTTTTCTTCACATCCATGCCTTCCAGACCCCATTATTTCATCTACAGCTTCAACCACTTATCATCAAGTGCTTTTCTTGGAGAACAAACAAGCAATATCAAGGATTGATGAGTAGAAAGCAAAGAAAGCAGAACAAGATAAGCAACATCGAGTAGGTCAGCAGAAAGAACTTAATCTTCAAGGAAAAGAGTTCGATGTGCATTGAATTAAAGACAAAAAGGCAAGGCAAGTGAAAGAGTTGAGTTTTCACCTAAAAAAAATGTAACAACATGCCCTTCGTGACACCTAAAAATTGATGCCTTACATCTTCGCATGATCTTTGAATGCCACAAAAAAAATATCGTTGGGGTAAAATTAGACAAAATAGTAGACCAAGATATCGATATCTTACAATAGAATGAAAACATATGATATATTGAATATACATGAACAGAATAGAATAACAATATATAAGAGACCGCACTAGCAGAAGCAACTAATAAATAAATACCAGTACAGAAAGTCATAATACATCAACTCCAAAAGCATGGAGTTTTGAGTAAATATCTGATACAACAGTCTCATATACAAATAATAGGTCCGTCATGTATAAATAAAATAACAAGTGTGTGTGTATCTCTAAATCTCGATGCCACACCACTAAAAAATGCTCCAGCTGCACACACTGATAGTATATCCCCAAAAGCACTGACTCTCGAACTACTTGATCGAGTATCCAAGAGTTGTCATGACATAAGCAGACAAAGACAATATGCAGCTCAGACATAAATCCTAGTATGAGGGGAACTATCTCAAAGTACTATATATTAAAACTATATACAAATAGATAAGAACAGCAAATCACAACCGACCCTCTCCACATGGCTCAGGGGTTATCCAGACTGCGTATAAAGAAGGACGGTAAACCCATCTCAAAATAGGGAATCATACCATAACCTTCTCTTCTCCTAAAATCAACGAGTCGGCACAACCAATATAATGTGGCTGAAATGTAGCAATCTTACCATGATAATGAAATCGCAGTATATAAGTGTAGAAGTGATAAAGTGTGATAATATAAGTCTACACTATCTACAAACTTTGATAATATAATTCAATTAATAGACCACAAGCACAACATAGCAATGTAAGATAACTAAGGAATAAAAATCAATACCCGTCATTACCGACGTCATCAACAATGGACGCTTAACATAAATGATTCATATAAGTAGAGTCAGTACACTAATGTACCCGGACTTCTAATAGCAACCAAACGATTCCCTTCAAGAGTCCAAGATATACATAGTATCTGAATAAACTATAGACCCCGAGCCTCAAGCCTCGTGTAGATCTCACCGTACCCCTGTAATGAGCATAAGCTATGATATACTCTATATACTCAAAACCTTGTCTCAATAGTAAATAGAATTACGATACCCCTATAATGAGCAAGTGTATGAGATATTCTAAATACCTAGGACCTTTAAGGATCCTACCGTACCCCTATATTGAGCTGTGTTCTAGGATCTCGTAGTAGAAGACTTAAATCATCTCCCTCTAGGACATTAAGGATTACAAATAAAAAATGTACACCTCTCATCAAAAAGAGAACGAAGGTGGTGTCTTGCATAACACGTTATCATGGCCACGAAGGAACATCGATGCTATGTACATTTACACATATCAATTATAACATTGTGTAATCAAATAAGCCTATCACAAACGAAGACCGACATCTCATCATTGTCTATACATATGAATGGTCCTTAATATAAGGTCAATACAAAGTATAGTCTCAATTATAAGACTAATACAATTTATCAAATTATACATACCTGAGTCAAATCCCGAAGGAACGGATTTACTTCGTTTGATCGTACGCGCTCATCAGACGTAGCCGTGTGACCATTCACCATGTCTGCTTTAAGAACCCAACTTTTTGACCCTCAAAGTCGACATTAATACATCCACGGTATTCACGTATCAAGCATTCGAGTGCCAGAAAGACAGTTCATGGGAAAAAGAAAATGAAAAGAAGGAATAGAATCTCATAATGCAACGAATAATCTATAATATAAAATGATCTTTACACAGGAAAATGTTTTATACACATAATCAGAGCCAACTATCCTATAATCAGCCTGGACAGTTATAATATCATGTCCTTACAAATACTAAAAAGTACAACAAAACAATGTAGCGAAAATAAAAAGGAATATACGAGAGATACGTCTTGGGCATCCAGGTCGTCTCTTGAGCTCCAATGCAGCCAAAGCTAATCAGGAAACATGCTCGGTCTGACCCAAGCATTATAAGAAAACAATGCCCGGATCAGTCTTGTAAAACTAG
The DNA here is from genome assembly GCA_030737815.1 of Allium fistulosum. Taxonomy (NCBI): domain Eukaryota; kingdom Viridiplantae; phylum Streptophyta; class Magnoliopsida; order Asparagales; family Amaryllidaceae; genus Allium; species Allium fistulosum. The sequence goes on along the minus strand of CM060901.1, from coordinate 444,936,706 downwards.
CAAGAGAAATACAATCGTATGGATTATTAATTTTACGAAAGCCATTGAAAATAGAGGTATCTTGTAAGACCACTCCACACATAAATACAGACGTTTTTTCCCTTATGATAACCAAATCAATTTTTATTATAAAATCCAGTCATATTATAATAGTGTTTAGGGTTGAAAATAAATATATAAAATAGTTGAAATGCTTGTATCTCAAATTTCAACATAGTTGGGCATAACTAAATCCGTGCAGCGCTTACTAGAGAATGGATTCCATACAATGACAAGGCACTGGGGTACCATTTACAACAATACACCTTTAAAGAAACGTTCCAAGGGCCTCACATGGACCCTTACCAACTCAGGACTAGCCTACCCCTTAGTGGATTGTACCGAATATTTCATCACCCGGGTTGCTTTTGCAACCTATCCCGAGAGCTCTCATGCACAACCAGATCCATAAATATATATCTAGAAGGGTGATGACAATACCATAATGGGTGTGACCTACATAGCTTTGCCGCATATCCCATGTTTTAGCCGTTCCCGGTTGATGAGGCTTAAGGATATGGTTTACCTTTTTGATAGCAATCCCACATGGAATGCTAACACTACCCTCCAGGCGATAGTGCAATGCCAGCATTCGCCCATAAAAGCTGTTTAGGATATGAACAAACTGAAGACACTACTTCTAATGCATCCATTTTGGAATCACCCTCAGATTAGTAGCAAGGAGCCCTTTCACTTCAAAGATCTTCGACTTCGATTCCATCATCTTAAAGATGCTTCCAATTCGAACGCTTGAGTTGGTTCGAAGTGGTTTTCGGATAATTCATATTTATCTGATCCCGGTCTCTTCAAACTAGCATTCAATAGTTTCCGGTAAACTCAACTCCAGTTCTTTTAGAAAAAATCGACAAGATAAGAGTAGGGATCACCCCCTAACCATTTAAGTGGAGGGATCTCCTTATTATTTGTTCTAGAAGAACAGAATGAGTTTATACGTACAGTGGTATCATCTAAGATAACTGTACTCTACAATTCTCATGTTTCTTCTAAATATTTCCAGAGTTAAAAACTGGTCAAGATTTGATAGTCGGTTATTTAACCATCAAATAAACACACATCAGTCATAGATTTAATTTTCCATGGAAACCACTAGGCCTCATTTAATTAATCTTCAATTAGTTAATTCTCTTTAATAATTTACCCAAAATATTCATATACTTATCTCTTCGGTATAAGTATATTCACAAACTAGCTAAAAAGGATTTTTAATTTCAAAGTCGCATTAAACGAGTCAAAAAAATGTAATTTAAAACATTGTTTACTATAAATTCAATACCGCTCATCCTTTGGTGTTAAGTATGGAAAGAAAATTTCCATACCACCATAATTAAGAAGGATTATGCATAAATTCAAAGAGCTTGACTTTCTTCTCAACCTTCTTAAATAAAACTAAACCGTATATGGAAATAATACTTTGAATTCATAAGTTTCATATACAATTCATTTAAACACGGTTCTATAAACCCATCTCTTTCCAATTACAATCCATTTTACTTAATTCTTGTGTTAAGTAAAAATCCTTTAATAAACAAGATTAATATTTGAAAACACCTTTCCAAATTATTTTAATTAACTTAAACCTATTTTTATATAAATTAATTAACTTAGATACAATTAATAAAATGATGAATTAAATTTAAATATCTTTATTAAATAATTAATCAACATAAAACACCATTTAATAAGGTAATTAATAAATGTAATCCTTGTTAATAAAGTAATTAATTAACCTTAAATACCTTTATAAAAATTTATTTACATATAAACATCATTAATTAAAAGATTAATTAACTTAAGGCAATTATTAATTAAAATGATAATTAGCTTAATCAGTATTAATTAAAATAATAATTAACTTACAAATTATTAATTAAATATTAATTAACTTTACATTATTAATTTAAATAATAATTAACTTAAATCATTATTAATTCAAGATAATAATTAACTTGAAACTTCTTAAATTTAAATTAACTTTTAAAATATTTAGTTTAAATTAACTTTAAACATTGTTAATGAAGTTAACAATTAAACATTATTAATAAATTTAACAATTTACTTTTAATTATTATAAAACTTAGATTTCAAATTCATAATTTTTCAGATTTTAGAAAGAGGCTTAGCAAATATCATTGGTACTTAAACAAGCTACCATTATTTTTCATACCAACATTCAAGTCATAACACAGATATTACTAAACAACATGTATATAAATAAAACCCATACTATCAATCGATAGATAACATATCAATATAATTTGGCATATAAACAAATACCCAAATCAACATAGTAGTAGAACGATAATTCATTCTGCTAAATAAATGTCCACTATAATCTATTTAACTTCATCATAGAAGAACGGTATTTTATTCTGCTAACAGGATGTGAGCATGTGAGCGTTTAGTCATAATTAATTAAACATAGTCCGTATTATTTTACTATTAAATTACACTATAATAAATGGGTCAAATGATTTTATGAGTATGTTTTATAAGTCAATACAAACCCAATTCGGAAACCGCAAGTCAAACGGATTTCGTATGCGAAAGATACTCTTTTTCAAAGTGTCAAGTTTTAAAATCTCTCCTTTTTTTAGTAACACACTAACGAGGCCTAGACGGCCCAAAACACAAATCAACTCAAGCGCACACCTACCTACTTCCTTCTCCTTAGAAACCAAGAAACAAACTCACATTCCACTTTTTCAAAAAACTTGGAGCATTCATACATGCGCACTCGTGCACATGCCCCCAAAGCCACCCGCTGCCACGACGAACCCACCAACGAATGCACCTCGGCCAGCACATCCCCTCCGACCCAACTCCACCGCCTCTGGCACCCTTGAGCTTCAACCAAACCCCATGGTCGAGCCTAATTATGCAACAATCACACACGTCGTGAATGAAAAATCACCCACCATCATCACTCCATTCATCGCCCAACCTCACCCCTCGACCCACAACACCGCCACACATCACCGCACCCCTATGGCACCCCTTGACCGAGGTCGATCGCCTCCCAATGTTGCTATTTGCTGCATTCGAGCCAAGAACCCAAAAACCCTTAAACCCTAGTACAAAATAGTAACATTACTACTGGCCACTAAAGCTCTCGCCTCCAACGCAAAAAAGGTCCGCCTTCACCTAAGCTTCGTCCTAGTACCAATGATAGGCCCCACGACCATCATTTCGTTGGGATTTCATATTTAACCCAAAATGAATAATTATCAAATTCTAATGAACAATAACTCTAAAAATCATGAAATCATCACTAAAAAACATGATTTTCTATGGCGGTCATGATTATAAAGGTCATTCATTGATTCACGATTGACGAAAAACTGACAAAAATTGACTACTTACTGTTATTTTAGAATTGCACAAAATTACTCAACTAAAAATTAAACAATTATTTATAACATAATCTATGGATCAAAACAAACAACTTTGTAGTTGATGGCATGTTCAAATTCATAACGGTTTCAGAGATATTGAAATTTGAAGATGAGAGGAGCTTAAGATTGCAAATAACAGGGAGCGGGAAATGTTGATTTTGACTTATAGTAAACTAATTTCTCAAATTTTAACTAATTACCAAATAAAAACATGATTTTAAACAATTCATACATATGAGTATTAAGTCCAATTCATAATAATCTTACTAACATAATCATACATATTTAAATATTAGTTAAGATGTGAAATCTCATCTTTATATTTTCCATGCTTTTGAAAAATTGCTAAACCAAACCTTCTTAAGCTTTTGAATTCTTGATCTTGAATGGATAAAAAGTTTTTTCAATTTTAAAGATGAGAATTTTAATTTATATTTTGGAATTTTAAAAGTTAGAAAATAAATGGAGTTAAGAAAGAAAAGGAAGATGGAAAACAATTTAAAAAGTGAAAAAAAGAATCATTTTTATAAAATAAAATGAAAGTGCTAAGACCAAAATAATCCTTAATTGTATTTTTTTAACCCTAACCTCACATCAAAGCCACCCAAAGGACAAGCAAACGAAGAAGATGGTGGATAATAAGGTGCTTTTATGTACTAAATCCATTTTTACACTTGAAGCTTCATTTCATGTCACAACTATCTTTTATTTTATTTTAAACAAAATATCATTTAAATTCTTATTATATATATATTCATATATAAACAAAAGTGTTTTACATTTTAAAAGTGTTGTTAAAGCAAAAACAAAATATTACAAATTAAAATAACTTATTACTCGATAAAAGGCTGAAAATCTGAATATCGCATTTCAATCACATTTCCAGTTTTCCGTCGAACTATTTATTTATGTAAAAAAAATTAAAAAAAATTCTATCATTAATAATAAATTAAAAAAGAGTTATCTAATTAACAAAAACCAATTAATCGAATATTCAAATTAAATAAATTAAATATTCACACATTAAAACGATAAAATTCCAAGTCATCACATCGACCCTCCTTAAATGAATTTCAGCCCCCAAAATTCACCACATGAATGCGCATTATTATTCATAAGTCCGCATGATGTTCACAGACCATCCATATGCCAAATCTGGTTTGATCTCTACTCGAATACATAACTTCACTTCCAAACTAGTATCACTCCCCTAACACCCTAGTGCGGACTCCGATTAGGCTCCTTGATTAGAAACCTCTGTTCTCCTTACATAGCCATATACTATGATAAAAAATTTGGTTCCATATCAATAACCCTCACTAAGTGTTTGCCATCAAGAATCAAGTGATAGATCCTTATTTGAAATGGTGAGAAATACCTCAAAGTTATGTACTCGAACCTTGGATCAAAAACTATGTGAAAAAGAGAAATGATTTATGTTCAATTTACGTACTTATTTTTCATTATTGGTTCTAATTAATATCAATTCTTCTTCCGTGATCTAATTCAATATTTTCTTAAGGAAAAATTAAGAATTAAATGCCCGGGTTTTATTTAGAATCGATTTGAAAAATAAATAAATATGTGTGTGTGTATTCTCATACTTTCAAAGTTATTTAATTAGGATTTCTTTTTCAAAACCAGTAGGAAACAAAACTATTATGGTAGTAAATCCTCACTTTAAAAACTCAAAAATGAATACTAATGATGTTGCAATCATCATCCAAATTATTTCCTAGCAACAGAAGTGAGTTCAGTGCTTTCTATTTCATTTAAAATCATTTTTAAAATATTTCTATCCATATACTTTCAAATATTATTGTTTTATTTCCTAAAAATTTGAAAACCCATTTCCAAAAATACCATTTAACTTCTCAAACCTTCTCTTTCACTAAAACAAGCTTTAATCACCAAAACCCATCTCCATGCTCTCTTAGAATCCAAAACGAAATTCCAAACTTCGAGTCAAGTTAATTCCTTTATGGGTTTTGTAGAGAATCCCATGAGAAGAATTATGGTTATTTTATCGGAATTTATTGGATTTTATTTGGGCATGGATTATTGTATCTAAGGTTAGGGGATTAAGAGGTAATTAGGGAAAGATTAGGAGAAAGAAGAAGGAGGGGAACTTGAAATGAAAATGAGAATGAGAACTATAAGGAGGTTAGCCTCATATAGGATAAGTAAATGGACTTAGCCCAAATTCATCTCATCCTTCACAAAATCACTATTCGCTCCAAATTCACACCAACTCCAAACCTAGTCAAGTTTATACTCATTCTACTCACGTCAAAAATGCAAATTCAACATGGGTGTATTAAATCCTAATTCGCTCATTTGTAAAAATCAAGCATAAGAGGCGTTCTGCTACTTACTGATTAAATATTTAAATTAATCATTTAAATATTCAATCGTTAAAATTGCAGGGTGTTACAAAAAAGATCTTAGTATTGAGAGGAATCTCTCGGTGCTAAGAGGTCTTCTTTGGACTTTAGGCTAGCGTGCTTCTTTCTATTAACTTGGACTTGTAGCTGGACTTTGTTCCTCATGGGCTTCTGAGTCTACTGGTGAGTTTCTCTATAAATATCGGTCCTATAGTAACTGAAGATGGGGGATGGTTTTTGCATCTTCTTTGCCCTTATTTCCTCCCTCAAATATACCATAGAAACTCCATTGTAAATCTGAGATCCACTAGATTATGGACAGATCTGATAAAACTAGTTATAATCCAAAGAGAAAACAACTAATAACAAAGGTTAAAGTGGATGTAGGCAGGAGAATTTATCGAACCGCTATAAAAATTCTTGTGTTTTCCTTTACTTTCATGTTGTTTTTTCTTGTTTGATTTAGATCTCCACATTTTGATGCTTTCACCTGAAATTTGGGTGTTTGTGCCATTTTTGGTGTCAACATTTACAACCTTAGTGGGTGCTGAGAACTAGACTACACATGCCGACAGACTGTAAATGCTGGATTGCTAGGTCAGTTACCTTTGCCTGTTTTTTCTTGAGTTTTGATTTTTTGGACTTGAGTTCATAGTGTTATAATATACTCGATTAATACTTCATTTCTACGATCAGTTATCTTTGCTTGCTTCTTCATGGGTTTTTCTTTTTTGGATATAGTTTATTTGATTGACTCGTATAGTACCACTCGGTTGCTTTTGGTAATTTACCTCATTTTTTCATCTTGATTGATGTATACTTCAACATAGCTCTTAGTCTTGGTCTTACCGTGGTAACACTAACTAACTTTTAGGGCTTGAGATTTTTTATTCTTTTTCTTCATAGTACATGGTTTTTTTGTTCCCTGTCTATTAACAACTCATTTTTCTTAGTATAGAATAAAATTATATGAATGTTCTCCCCCGATGACAATTCATTTTTTATTCTATTTCATAAAAAATATACACCAATCAAAAATTCACAAGGGATCATGTATCTCTTCGATACCTCCCATTATAATATTAAAAAGCAATTCTATTTCAACCCTAGAATATATTGAGTAGTCCCCTATAAAATTTTAAAACCCTGCTTGGACTAAAATACCCCTCACTGAATTTCACTATAATTTTTTTTTATTTCTTTGTCTAACTGACAAGGTAAGCTTATTAACACCATAGGACTAATATGAGGTAAGTTTTTAACCTCATAAGCCTAACGCGTAGTATGCACTTAAGGCACACATTTGCACGTGGTTATTTTATAATCACATAGGCATGTAGTATGTACTTAAAGCACACAGTCCAAATGATGGAAGCAATTCTGCATTGGATTCGGTCGCTTCATGCTTTTATATATAGAGACATACTTTGAGGGGAAAATGTTATTTGATATTTGGACCAAGTGACAGTTCGATGAATCTGAAATACAAAATGATAAAGATATGAACTAAGAAGCTTGGAAGACATCCAATGTATTAGGATTGAGAGATTTAAGATGTTAGAGCCAAAAAAATTTGAGTCATAGCTGCCGGTATCAACCTATGTACTAAATGATCCAAGGAAGTGGCGCCTCCATTTGTCTTGTGCTAGAATTGAAACTTATGGTTGAAGAGAAGAAAACTAATGAAGAGGCATTGGTCGATACCAACCGATGTGGGTCAATACCGAACCATTGTGAATACAAAGCTTTAAGTAAAAGGAATTAGAATGCTTGAACTAAAGTGAGGGAAAAGACAAAGTGAGAAATCAAAGTTATGGGTCAATACCGATGTACATCGATCGGTACCGATCCATATTGGTTGATGGATTTCATGCTTTTGACTTATTCTTCATGTTGAATCTTCGGATTTGGAAGTCTTTACCTATTCAAACTAGATTTTCGCAATTTTAATGGTGGATTTCATCTATAAATAGAGATCAATTATAAATAGGAAAATGAATTTTGAATTTGGAGTCGCTTTTGGATTTACAAGGAGACTCTACCATTCTTTGAAAGTAAACTTTGTTCTATACTAAAATTATTGTAAAACTTGGTTATAATTCTTAGAGCAATCTATGATAAGATTGATAGTTGACATAGGTTTAAGATTATAGCCAAACCAATTAAAAATTCATTTCTAGAGTGGGTGGAGTCATTCTTGTTAAATCGGTCTTGTCGGCTCTACCAACTAACTTGATTTCTTATTACCTCTTTCGAAAATAGGTCAAAAATAGATAAAATTAGAAGACATTTCCTTTGGTGTGAGGATAATTCCTGTAATAGTGTCAATTGTCTGGTCAATTGGGAAATGGTTTGTAAATCGAAAGAGGATGGAGGGTTAGAATTTATTAATTTATAAAATCATATCATGTCTTTACTAGGTACATGCTTTGGAAATTTAATAATCATAATGATAACCATATACAAAAAAAATGATTCCAATCCAATTTTATTATAGAATACATAACCTTCATGCAAGCACTTGTAATTCTAACAACATGTCTCCATTTTAAAAATCAGTCTTAAAAGGCTATAATAATTTTAACCATGGGATTAATAATGTAGTTCACTTAGGTAATAACACATCATTTTGGCACGATAGCCGAATTTTCGCAATACCCCTTAAGATAGGATTCAAAGAGCTATTTAATATTTGTAATATCAAAAATGCATTAATTTTAGAGGTCTCCAGACCCTATAATGAATTTCCTTGAAAGTTACTTTCAATCGGGATCTTGAAGGCATCAACCTTACTCAGTTTGTCTTATTCTATACCAAGCTTGGACTTTACAACTTAGATAACAAGAGCGATACCAAACTTGGTGTTCGGATAAAAGTAAAACATACTCCTCATGCTCAGTGTACAAGTTTTACATTACAAAGGAACTAAATCAAAAAATTTCAAATCTATATGTAGAGTCAACGCTCCTTCTAAAATAATGATGCACATGTGGTTGATCGTACACAAGAAATTAAATACAATTAAATTTTCAAAGAAAAAGAACTTACTCATAGATAAAAAGTATATCCTTTTTGCAATTTAAACCTAGAGAATATAACACACCTATATTACAATTGTCCCATAACTAAGTATATTATTGTAAACACTTAACTTTTTAGTAAGAGTGGTACTTTATTCAAGTAGAGCACATATTTTGATGTCTTAACGGTTCCATGACCTTTAGAACTTATGTCTATGCCGTCGTACCATTAACCAGTTGTCTTAGTGGCCCTTGATCGCTCTTAACATTTTTGGCTTTGACTTTAACATGACCAATACTGATTTTAACTACTACTAAAACAATATTAGACTCCATTGGGCTAAAGGTTATAGAATTTTACTTGATTCTATCCATGTTATTATATATTGTTACATATGGTTTGAAAGAAACCTGGGTTTTTAATAATGTTAACACTCTTTCTGATGACAACCTAGTTCACGCTAGTCGCCATCACACCATTCATTTATAACTGGATTATGAATCCTAGTTATGCGTTGACTAAAAATATTTAATATAGAATTTTTTGGAAAAGGTTTAAATGTCACACTGATATCTTGAAGGAAAAACAAGTTTATAGCAGAGGGAGACACAATACAGCCACTAATAACGACCCACTGGATTCTTTAATAAAGATAATTATTCAAACATTTTAGCTTTGATTGATAATTGACTCAGTTTTACTTTGCATTATCATTTTATTTCTCGCGCGCGCACACACACACAGATATATATATATATATATAATCTGTAAATCATATACTTACAGTATATATACCTGTACACACACAAACACACACAAACATACACAAGACTTAACATTTTTATTGAATTATTTACTACTAACCCGCCTTTTAGCCAAGTAGATTTCAACTGGACTTAAAAAATCAAAATGATGATGAAACAATTCATGAACTTGGAAACACGATCGGAAGGAATAGAGAGTGGAGCCCAAGAAGTTTCATTGGAAAATAAGCTATGTAAAGGATTGGTACCAAGAAGTTTTCCTTTCCATCCACGCCTTATAGACCCAATGTATTTCATCTACAGCTTCAACCGCTCATCATCAAGTGCATTTCTCCGAGAACATACTAGAAATATCAAGGATTGATGAGAAGAAAGCAAAGAAAGAAGTACAATATAAGAAATATCGAGTAGGTCACCAGAAAGAACTTAATCTTCAAGGAAAAGAGTTCGAAGTGCATTGAGTTAAAGACAAAAAGGTAAGGCAAGTGAAAGAGTGAGTTTTCACCCAAAAAAACCTCTCAGTGCTGTGAGGAACCTCTCGGCACCGACAGGTCTTTTTTGGACTTTGAGCAGGTATGCTTCTTCCTGTTTACTTGGACTTGCATCTGGACTTTATTCCATGTGGGCTCCTGAGTCTACTGGTGAGTTTCTCTATAAATACCAGCCCTATAGTAACTAAAGAGGGGGCCTGGGTTCTGCATCTTCTTCACCCTTATTTCCTCTTTCAAATATACTTTAGAAACTCCATTATTAATCCGAGATCCACTAGATTATGGACAAATTAGATAAAACTAGTGGTAGTCTAGAGAGAAAATAACTAATAACAAAGATTAAAATGGACGTAGGCTGGAGAATTTGCCGAGCCGCTATAAAAATTCTTGTGTCTCATTTTACTTTTCTGTTGTTTTTGCTTGTTTGATTTAGATCTCTGCATTTTAATGCTTTCATCTAATATGTAAATGTTTGTGCCACTTTTGGCGTTAACATTTACAACCTTAGTGGATACTGAGAACTAGACAGCATATGCCGAGAGATTGTAAATGTTCAATTGCTAAGTCTGTTACCTTTGCCCGTTTTTCATGAGTTTTGATTTTTTTGACTTTGAGTTCACAGTGTTATAATATACTTGATTAATACTTCATTTCCAAGATCAGTTATCTTTTCTTGCTTTATCATGGGTTTTGAATTTTTGGATATATTTTATTTGATTGACTTTCATAGTAGCACTCGGTTTCTTTTGGTAATTTACCTTATTTTTTCATCTTGACTTATGTATACTTCAGAGTAGCTCTTGGTCTTGGTCTTACCATGGTTACACTAACCAACTTTTAGGACTTGAGATTTTTTTAATTCTTTTTTCTTCATGGTACAAGGTTTTTTCCTCCCTGTCTGGCTTGTTAATAACTCAATTTTATTAGTGTAGAATAAAATTATATGAATGTCCTCCTCCGATGATAATTCATTTTTTTATTCTATTTCATCAAAATTATATGCCAACCAAAAATTTACAAGAGATCCTTTATCTCTTGGATTCCTCCTATTATAATATTATAAGGTAATTCTATTTGAACCCCAGAGTATGTTGATTAGTCCCCCATAAAATTTAAAATTCTGCTTGGATTAAAATACCATTCATTGAATTTCACCATCATTTTTTTAAATTTCTTCGTCTACCTTGTAGGTACACTATGATGTAAGATTATTAATAGCAAAGGACTAATACGAGGTAATTTTTTAATCTTGTAGGCTTAGCATGTTATATGTACTTAAAGTACACATTTGCACTATGTGGTTACTTTAGAATCACGTAGATGCTTTACGTGGTGGTCGAAAACATTTAAAGAAATAATTTTTTATATGTGCTCTACATAGTGGTCGAAAACATTAAAAAAATTATCAAACCGACCATCGGAGAGGTTTGCTTACTGGAAAGCCAAATTAAATTAGTCTGAAGCCCAAATTTCAAGCAACTCTGCTCCAGTTGTCTCCTCACAATATATGTCCTCAAATCTCCATTCCATTAGTTTTTCTCATTATTATCGATAAAATCATTAACATTTTCTGGTAACTGATTTACATTAATTTTAATGTTCAAATCTGATATTCATCTACGTCGATTTTGCCCATCTCAAACGTTCATCTCTCTGCCTCCCTCTACCGTTGTCCACCTCCATCGCCACAACCACCAACTTTCATGACATGCCTAGTTTCCTCTCTCCAATTATTTCCATCATTCCCAATTCTCCTTGATTTTTGAATCCAGACCCTACCCTAAATAAATTAGATCCAACTCACATATTAATCGTTGTGCCTCTTTGCTTGAAACCACAATTAATCCTTCGATCCGATTCAATGACATGCCTTATTAGCACATAAAATCGTGGTTGGCCTTACCGTCATTGATTACAAGCAGGTATAAACCTATTTGGATTTGGCAAAAAATAACCTTTATTTTTATTTTAGTTTTCATCATGATTGTTTCCTTTACTGTGATGTGACCATTTGAAAAGTAAAATTTATATTTATTGTGGAAATTTATTTTGATAAATTAGTCATGGATCCCTAATGGTGATTTATATAAATATATATCATATAAAATTTTAGATCTTAAGATGTGAATCATTTGTTCCCAAAATTTTTTTAGGTTGAGAAAGAGGCTGCTTACAAAATTCAGTTTCAACAAGGTTGTGTATGGACTAATTGTTTGGTTGATCCGACTTGGGTGATTTAACATATTTGATTACAAATTTAGGGCTATGGATACTGCTACTAAAGTTAGAGCTATATATCTAATATACTTGTTTGAGAAGTTGGAATATTATACAAATTTGGGTGTTTAAATTAGATTGTTAGATTATTGCAAGCAATATAGCATTGCTAATTACTAAGGGAACTGTAGTCATCTCTTCTATATTCCTTTGCCTTCTGATATTTAAAAAATTGATTCCTTTTTATTCAAGAGGGTATCAGTTGTTTTGCATTAATTATTCAAACTAAAGATATTACAGTCATGTTCAAAAATTAAAAAGAAAACCTATAAATCTTAGTACGTTGCCTATCATTGCAATTATGTGTTATTTTATAGAGCTAATACTATTAATATTCTTTGTACTAATTATAGTTGAATATATGAGCTAGGATCACAGTGTAGTAACTATGTTTTATTACTGTAAAATAGTTTAATTCAAGTTATAACCGTATAACTTGAAGTTATAGCTTTGAATTTAGTATAATTTAATTTATACCTTCTATAATATAACTTTGAATCAAGTTACAACAACATTAGTAGCTACGTTATAACAAAGTTAGCAGTGAAGTTTAATTTTTGTTATAACTTGAAATTTTAGCTATAAATTAGCTAAGCGAATACATTAGTTGTTATAACTATGTTATATCGCTATTTCAGTATAAATTTAGTTTAATTCAAGCTACTAATTTGAATCACAAGCTTTAGCTGCTATAGTATAAACTCAGTTGGATTAATCTGTTAGTTATAGTCATGTTAGCTAGTCATTCTAAATTCAGTTTGATTCAAAGTTAACAATAATTATATTAGCTATAAATTCAGTTTAATTCAAAGATTAATATACAAGCATGTCCTATAATTTACTTACCTAAAATAATACATAGTAACAGACAAGTATCCAGCAATAGTTCTTACAATTCAAAGCTTGGTAGACAAATTTGTCTATTGACAACATACTAATTTGAATTTCCATTTATTTCTTTTTATTATAGTGACAACGAGTTTCTACTAAGAGGCTTGGAGATAAAGCTTCAGAGCTAGAGTTTCGAACTTGCAATTTCATGCTCCTGTGCTAGTATGTTATTACTACCACCTTTCCTATCTTTCTTTCTCAAAACTACATGTTGTTACAAATGCATTAATTTTCATTTTCTCACTATAGTATGTGACTAATCAAACTGTAAGTACCTGAAGTTATGAATGCATTACTTCACTGCATTATGCACTTATCCTTAGTTTGTTGTAATCTTATATCTATTCTATTATATAAGAAATTGAATACGGAGCATGAATCTATTTGTTTTCTTATTGATTCTCAGCTTAGGTGCTTAATTATTGGAATTTCTGCATTATGAACCCTTTGAATTTATCTATTTTCTTATTGAATCTATCCTTTTTCATTTCGCATTAGTTTAATTATTTTTCATTTACACTTAACGACATCATATAATGAATCTATTTTTCATCAAACCCTTCGAATAGAAAAACCCTAAAGATGATTAATGGCAAAGTTCTACCGCAACCTTCAGTTTACTCCATTTTCCTATGTTCCACCCAGTCGGAAATCAAATAAAGTTTCTTATTAACCTGAAGCAACACTAATTAATATTTGTAGATTTCTAAGCCATTAATTTGCACATTCATGTTTCTAATTCATGAATATGTTCAACCTAATTGTGAATTTCATTATATGGAGTTTATTGATTTACTTGATCATTCTTCTATTTTATAATTATGCTCTACTCATTCAGTTACAATTTTCAATTTTCAGAATATCCAATATTTTTAATAAAGTTCTTTCAATTTTATTTTAGATACATTATCGTATGTTTATGTGTGAAAGTGATATAACATCATATGAACAAGTTGCTTGAGATACATTTTCAGTATATTTGGTATGTTTATAAAATCTAATCAAAATTACTTTGCTTGAAAAACATGGTTTTTATTTGTTTTTAAATGTTTCTTATTTTTGATTTGGCATTTAGAAATTTTTATTTGGCTAACGTAGTCATAGATCTAAAGAGTAGTTTAATATATGAAATGTTTGATGTCCATCTTCTCTCATAACATCTTAGAAATTTGTTATTGATACATGATATGGACACTGGATAGTTTTCTCTTCAAATTTAATTATATATACCTGATTATTATCTAAAGCATTGTAGGAACAAGGATGAAGAGTGTTAAAAGATCTTAGATACATTTCTAATATATTTTGTATGCTTATAAAAATAAATAAAAAATAATTCTTCACATAAGTGGTTTCCATATATTATCTGCAATTTTTCTAATTACCTATAAAGTTTGACAATGTAGAGTTGGATTACAAAGGCTCAAAAATGCAAATTGTCATTCCAATTGATATCAAAGATAGTACATATGTTCTTGGATACCAAAGTACAACAAACATTTTGATTAAATAAACGGAATGGAAGTAGGTTGTATTATTTTCACTTCTACTTCTAATTGGAAGTGTAATCCAATGTTTACTATCATGTCTGCTATCTTTTTTCCACCATTTTTTGCATTTCTAACAAAAGAAAGCGAGCCTTTTTATTATTTGCATATTAATACATGCATCAGCTACTAAACCTACTTTTCCTTGGATTCCATGATTTGGTCACAACAAAGTCATATAGTTTGGGTTTATTATATTCTACTAATTAGAGCATGTTACGATTAGATTAATAATTCAGGCATTTTATACCATTAGTGTGTTAACTGTTACATCTTAGGATATTGTGGTTCATTTAAATTAATTTCTATAATGACAAATTCTCTACCAATCGTGACTAATAACTGTAACCAATGGGTATGTATAAAATTGCATAACCGAAGCACCTAAAATGTCCTAAGTCTCTATCCGATATAATATATGCAAGTAAAGTTCATTCTCTTTTATTCGTCCCTACCAAAAGTATTTTCCGACAACTTAATGTTGCAGTGTAGCACCAAGTTAATTTCCTTCCCAAATAAACAAATATTACAAACAACCAACTCCATAGTAGACTTTGGACAAATTTAGAGCACCTTGATTTTACCTTTATATAAATTAGGTTAAATTAAATATTTATATGTAGAGGTATGAACATTTGTTGGATATTTCAATTTTGTTTCTGATTTTTGTTTCCCCTTCTATATTTATCACACGTTCGATTGCTACACATATCCTCTTCTTGCATAGGCAAAGTTACATCATATTCGTAGTTTTACATGGTTAGGCTTTATATTTATGGTTCGAACCTTTACATGCTTCGTCAGTTGTCAATTTATATAGAAAGGTACTAAAAAATGTTCCTCGATATAAAGTTCCACGGGAACTTATTCCAGCTTCTCCATTCCCTTTAGCTTTTTGAGCCTAAAGTATAAAAAAACCAAATTGCTAGAATTACGAGTTTGTGCCATTGACAACTTGCACACGCATGGAATCAAAGTCATTTTAAATGGCTAAAAATGCATTATATTATCCTAAAGTATGATTAGCTTTGTTGACATGGTTTTATTATATATGGTCTGTATCTTTTTATATGTCATAATGCCTAAAATGGCGGCATCGGATATTATTTTGTATCTAAGAGGCATATAGGGAGATAGAGGAAGCGGTTATTGAGATTGGCACTAAGGATACCTGGCCTCAGATGAGGTTGAGGTGGAAGTTGAGTAGAAGAAGAGCTTGTTGTTAGAGGCATGGAAGGGACCACGGTGGTACAGAGACATCCTGGACGTCTAAGAGATTCCATTTTATACTGAAAGCTTAAGATACGAGCATAGTCGAGTATGATTTAAATTTGGGATTAACTTAGGTTAAATCTCATGTAGTTGATGTAGATAATCCAATAAACATCGACATGTGTTTACCAATCAGGTTCTTTACATCGACCGGGCAGTGATATGTGATTCATTATATACACTGTGTATTATGTGTCATTAGCATGATGAATGGTTAAACGGCCTGCTCATTTTGGAAAATAAGCTCCTACATGCGATTGAACTTTGTGTCAAGTGTTACCCACTCGTGTTGGCAAATAAGTGAGACAAAACTCTTCTTTGAAGTATTGCAGATAACTGATGTTCGATTCAGAGTGTCCATGGGATGAAGGTCCAAAAACATATTGTTACTCGAATTCAGTGAATGCTAGAGAGCATTTGAAGAGGCAATCTGGCAAATCGGCTCGTTCAAATACCCAAATGCTGACCCATCTCTATGGTTTTCCCCAAGTCATGAACGAATCACTCTCCGCCATCTCCACCCATTAGCTTTTATTGCTCTAGAGGTTAGATGTAACGGTGTAGAGTGAGTCAGGGTTGGAAATAGGTCAGTGGTGGAATCGAAGTGATGCTGTGAAGGTGATGGTCAAAGTGCAGCCAAGGCGATTAGAGCATGATGGGCTAAATTTGCATCGAGGCCGAGATTTAGATGCAAAGAAATGGCGGATCGAAGGCGACTAGAACTAAAATCAGGTTCTTATGGATCATAGAAATCCGATGCAGCTTGAGGTGGAGATGATGACATTTAGGTGTTTTGGAATGGCAACGTTGAAGCTCGAGGTCATGGAGAAACTTAAGTGGTTGTAGGAGCTTAAGGGAAACGAAGATGAAAAGTTAAAAAGTGAAATGAAGCCCATATTATTTCTAACTGTTACTTGTATAGTAACATGCTCAAATCAATCAGTGCTGATCTATCTCAATCAATGCCGATCGATATGAACACGTATATATTTTTTTAAAAGAAGAAAAATGTGTGAGTGAGATGATAATAAGATGAAAATATTCTTGACCAAGAGATGAAATGGCTTTCTGAAATTCTCAGAGGTAGTCGAAGACTTTAGATAAAAGACTTAAACATCTATATCTATAGAAGATCTGCGATCAATAATTGTTTGAAATGATATGACAATGTTCTCGGGGGAGATGAAACATCTCGCGAAAATATTCCAAATGATGGAAGCATTCCTGCATTGGATTCAGTCACTTCATGCTCTTTATAAATAGGGGCATACTCTAAGGGGCAAGTGTTATCTGATATTTGGACCAACTGACAGTTCGATGAATCTGAACTACGAAATAATGAAGATATGAACCAAGAAGCTTGGAAGACATCCAATGTTTTAGGATTGAGAGACTCAAGAAGTTAGAGTCAAAAAAATTCGAGTCATATCTGCCGGTATCGACCTATATACCAAACGATCCAAGGAAGTGTGGCGCCCTCATTTTGTCTTATGCTAGAATCGAAGCTTGTGGTTAGAGATAAGAAAATTAATGAAGAGGCATCGGTTAGTACCGACTGATGTGGGTCGATATCGAACCATAGTGAATTGAAGGCTTGAAGTAAAAGGAATTAGTTGAACTAAAGTGAGGGAAAAGACAAAGTTAGAAATCCAAGCCTTGGGCCGGTATTGACCTATATCAATCGGTATTGATCCATATTGGTTGATGGATTTCATGCTTTTGACTTGTTCTTTACGCTGAATCTTTAGATTTGGAAGTGTTTACCCATTCAAACAAGATTTCCACAATTTTATTGGTGGATTTCATCTATAAATGGAGACCAATCATTAATAGGAAAATGACTTTTGGACTCAGATTTTGTATTGGATTTACAAGTAGACTCTACCATTCTTTGAAGGTCAACTTTAATCTATACTGAAATTGTTGTAAAACTTGGTTATAATTCTCAAAGCAATCCAAAATAAAATTGATAGCTAACATAGGTTTAAGATTATAGCTGAACTGTTAACAATTGTGTCTTCTTTTTATTATTTTTTTGATTCTTACTTACTTTAATTTTTGTTTCCGTTCGGTTGGGGTGTTTGCTCGTTTATGGTGCAATTAATTGGAATTTTATATTCTTTTCTACAGTAGGTAGAGTCATTCATGTTAACACAGTCTTGTCGGCTCTACCAATTAACTTGAGATTTTTTTACCTCTTTCCAAAATGGGTCAGAAATAGATAAAATTAGAAGAAATTTCCTTTGGAATGAGGATAATTCCTGTAGTAAATCAACTATCTGGTCAATTGGGAAATGGTTTGCAAATCAAAAGAGGATGGAGGGCTATAAATTATTAATTCATAAAATCATAAAGTGTCTTTACTAGATAATGCTTTGGAAATTTAATAATAATGAAAATCATATCCAAAAAGAAATGATTTTAATCCAATTTTATGACAGAATTTACAGCCTTTCCCAATCACTTGTAATTCCAACAACATGTCTCGATTTTAAAAATCCATCTAAAAAACTATAATAATTTTAACATCAGGATTCATAATATAATTCACTTAGGCAACAACACATCTTTTTGGCACGATAGTCGAATTTCCGCAATACCCCCTAGGATATGATTCAAAAGAGCTATTTAATATTTGTAATATCAAAAATGAATTAATTTTAGAGGTCTCCAGACCCTATAATGAATTTTCTTGAAATTTACTTTCAATTGGGCTCTTGAAGGCATCAACCTTACTAAGTTTGTCTTACTCTATACTAAGCTAGAACTTTACAACTTAGATAACGAGAGTGATACCATAACTTAGTGTTGAGATAAAAGTAAAACATACTCCTCAAGCTCGGTGTACAAGTTAGGAGTTGACTAATAACATTTATTATAGAAATTTTTGGAAAAGGTTTAAATGTCACACTAATATCTTGAAGGCAAAAATAGTTTATTATAGAGGGAGACATACTGCAGCTTCAAGCAATGACCTACTAGATTCTTTTAATGAAGATAATTGTTCAAATATTTTATCCTTGATTGATAACCGACTCAGTTTTACTTTGCGTTGTCAATTTATTTCTTGCACACATATATGTATATAATTTGTAAGTTATAAACCTATATATGTATATATACCTACACACACGACTTAACTTTTTTGTTGAGTTATTTACTGTTAGCCTACCTTTTAGCCAAGTAAATTTCAACTAGACTTGTAAGATCAAAATGGGGATGAAATAATTTTTGAACTTGGAAACACGATTAGAAGAACTAGAGAATGGAGCTCAAGAAGTTTCACTAGAAAATATGCTAAGTAAAGGACTCGGTACAGAGAGGTTTTTCTCCCCATCCATGCCTTTTAGACCCCATGTACTTCATCTACTGCTTCAACCACTCGTCATCAAATGTGTTTCTCGGAGAACAGATAAATAGCATTAAGGATTTATGAGAAGAAAACAAAGAAAGCAGAACACAATAAGCAATATCAAGTAGGTCACCAGAAAGAACTTAATCTTCAACGAAAAGAGTTTGAAGTGCATTGAATTAAAGATAGAATGGTACGGCAGGTGAAAGAGTTGAGTTTTCATGAACAAAATGCTCTCGGTCTTGAGAGGAACCTCTCTGTACAGAGAGGTCTTCTTTGGACTTTAAGCTGACATGCTTCTTGCTGTTCAATTGTACTTGTATCTAGACTTTATTCCATGTGGGCTCCTGCATCTACTAGTGAGTTTTTCTATAAATATTAGTCCTATAACAACTTAAGAAGGGGGATGGGTTCTACATCTTCTTTACCCTTATTTCCTTTCTCAAATATACTCTAGAAACTCCATTGTAAATTTGAGATTCACAACACTGTGGACAGATCTGATAAAACTAGTTGTAATCAGGAGAGAAAACAACTAATAACAAAGATTAAAGTGGACATAGGCTGGAGAATTTGCCGAACCACTATAAAAATTATTATGTCCCCCTTTTCTTTCCTGTTGTTTTTGCTTATTTGATTTGGATCTCCACATTTTGGTGGTTACCTATGATATTTGGATGTTTATGCCATTTTTGGCACCACATTTACAACCTTAGTGGGTGCTAAGAACTAGTCGGCATATGCCGATAGATTGTTAATGCTGGATAGTTAGGTCGATTACCTTTGCTTGTTTTATCATGAGTTTTGATTTTTTAGTCTTGAGTTCACAGTGTTATAATATAGTTGATTAAAACCTCATTTCCAGGATCAACTATCGTTGCTTGCTTTGTCATGGGTTTTGATTTTTTGGATATAGTTTATTTGATTAACCCATATAGTAGCACTCGGTTGCTTTTGGTAATTTACCTTATTTTTTCTATCTCGACTAATGTGTACTTCAAAGTAGCTCTTGGTCTTGGTCTTACCATGGTTACACTAACTAACTTTTAGGACTTGAGAATTTTCTATTCTTTTTTCTTCATGGTACATGGTTTTTTGCTCCCTGCCTGGTTTGTTGACAATTTATCTTAATGTAGAATAAAATTATATGAATGTTCTCCACCAACGATAATTCATTTCTTTATTCTATCTAGTCAAGATTATATGCTAACCAAAAATTCACGAGGGATTATGTATCTCTTGGATTCCACCCATTATAATATAATAAGGTAATTCTTTTTGAACTCTAGAATATGTTACGTAATCCTCCATAAAATTTTAAAACCCTGCTTGGACTAAAATACTCTTCATTGAATTTCACTATCATTTTTTTATTTCTTCCTCAACCTTATAGGTCCACTTGTAGATCCACTACGAGGTAAGCTTATTAACATCGTAGGACTAATACGAGGCAAGTTTTTAACCTCATCGACCTAGCACATAGTTTGTACTTAAAGCACACATTTGAATTACGTGGTTAATTTAGAATCACATAGGTGCTCTACGTGGTGGTCGAAAACCTTTAATAACATAGTTTTATACGCGCTCTACGTGGTGGTCAAAAACATTAAAGAAATTATCAAAGCGACCATTAGAGAGGTTTGCTTACTGGAAAGCTAAATTAAATTAGTCTGAAACCCAAATTTCAAGCAACACTACTCTGGTTGTCTCCTCACAAGCTTAGTCCTCAAATCTCCTTTCCATTATTTTTGCTCATTATTATCGATAAAATCGTTAATATTTTTTGGTAACTGATTTACATTAATTTTAACTCGTTCAAATCTGATATTCATCTACTTCGATTTTTCTCGTCTCTATCATTCAACTCTCTACCTCCCTCCACCATCGTCCGCCTCCATCACCACAATCGCCCACTTTCATGACATGCCTAGTTTCCTCTCTCCAATTATTTCCATCATTCCTAATTCCTAATTCTCCCTGATTTTTGAACCAGACCCTACCCTAAATCAAATAAATCCAACTCACATATTAATCGTTATGCCTCTTTGCCCGAAGCCACACTTAATCATTCGATCTATTTCAATGACATGCCTCATCGGCACCTAAAAATCACGGCTGACCTTACCATCATTGATTGCAACCAGGTATCAACTCATTTGGATTTGGTAGATAACCTTTATTTTTATTTTTATTTTTATTTTCATCACGATTGTTTCCTTTATTATGATGTGACCATTAAAAGGTATAATTTATATATTTTTTGCAAAATTTTATTTTGATAAATTAGTCATGGATCCCTAATAGTGATTAATATAAATATATGTCAGACTAAATTTTAGATCTTGGGATGTTAATAATTTGTTCCAAAAAAATTTTAAGTTGAAGAAAGTGGCTGCTTATAAAATTGAGTTTCAACAAGTTTATGTATGGACTGATTGTTGGGTTGATCTGAATTGGGTGATTCAACATAATTGATTACAAATTTAGAGCTATACATATTGCTACTAAAGTTAGAGGTATATACCTACTATACTTGTTTGAGAAGTTAGAATATTATACAATTTTAGGTGTTTAAATTAGATTATTAGATTGTTGCAAGCAATATAGCCTTGCTAATTGCTAAGTGAACTACAGTCATCTCTTCTATATTCATTTGCCTTCTAATATTTAGAAAATTGATTCTTTTTTATTCATGCGGGTGTCAGCTTGCTTTGCATAGTATTATTCAAACTATAAGTCATCCATATAATTTCTCTTGAGAATATGATGTTGAATTCAAAGCTTTAAGGATATGATATGGACCTTATTACAAGATGGAGAGTTTAACCCTTTATAATAGTAACCATTATAAAACACATAAAGGCGACATCAAGATAACAAGCGAGTATTAATCTTGAAGGAAGATTATTGACGTCGCCTCCCATTAATGACATTCCTCGTCAATATCACTTGTTATCAATATAGCTCCTCTGCAACGCCGCTTATTATCAAGGTTGAGCTCCATTAATATCACCACTCCTCAACACTACATGTGACCAATAACGCATCTCTTCAAAGAAGCAGTGTCGAAAGGATGAAAACAAGTTAGTGCTGACACCAACGATGCCGACCCTCATCAATATTGGCATCGCATGTCATCAACAAATCCAAAGGTCCAAGGTGACATCAGTACCGCTTATCATCCATAGGGTTGGATGAACTCATATCACAAAGTGATGCCAAATGGAATCCGTGTCGAATGTTATCAAAGAAAATAATGATGTCGAGCATGATCGATGCTACAATCTATCGGTGTTATAATAGCATGATCTACATCAGGCTTCATGGATGCCACATTCTATTGATTCCAACTTTAGCCTATGGAGATAATCCATCAGCGCCGCTCTTCATCAACGCCACCCATCATTGATGTCGCCAATAATCAATGCTGTCATTCTACAGTGTTGATGATGAACGTTGTCAATATCTACGAAAGCTATGCATGCAATGTTGATGGTGAACATCGTTAAAATTCATAGAATCTATCGAAGCCAACCATACCGAGAGTCATCAATATTGATGCAATGCTCGATAAAGACACTCTTTCTCAATTCTACTCTATATCAACGCTGCTCCTCATCAATGCTTCATGTCGTTTCCAACTGATACTGCCAACAACAAATCAGAGCATCTCAATAAATAGGATTGTGTGATGACCCACCTCCTTGATCCTCGAAAATCGATACTAATACATCCTCGGTATTCACGTTTGGCAAATCCAAGTGCCGGAGAGGCAGATTATCGTGGGTAAGAAAGAAAATAAAGACAGAACAAAATCTTACATGAATGGAATAACATATATTATTTCAACATATAACCTTTACAGCGGAAATATTAAATACATTTATCAGAGTTAAACACGGTTATAAATATCCATCCTTACAAATGCGGAAAATAATGATACAAAAGTGTGGTAGAAATAGATAACAATCTTCAAAAGAATCTTCTAACTCCATGCTCCGAGCTCCATCCAGATTTCTTAGAACAAAACCTACTACTAGGCTGCCCGGGAAAATTAGGGCACCTAGAGTTTAAGGGAAAAGAGAAATAAACTCCGGGTCAGTCATGGGACTGGTGTGAGAAACTCAAAATACGTGGTTTGGAAAAGAAAAGGTATTTCATAAGACCACGCTGCACATAAACACGGAATGGATTTTTACCTTATGATAACCAAAACATTCACTACGCAAAATATGGGGATATTATTTTTAATGACATTCCTTTGAAAACATTTGCAAGTAAACTTATTAATCTTAGTCGAAATTGTTACCATTGCTAAATTCCAGATATGTTAGGCTCTACAAACAAAATTCTTACAGGGCTCGTTCAAAGAATGGATTTCTATACAATGGCAGGTAAGGAACTACCTTCCATACAGTACATCTCTAGAGGAATGTACCGAGGATACACAAACAATCCTCTACATCTAGCAAGACCGACCTATCCCTATTTGTTACTTATACATGGTCTGGATAGAACCGAATATGACATCACCTGTCACGACCTGAAATTTTCGACTTTCGAAAATTCGACATCGATACTCACTTTATCGACTGCCGAGCAATCGATTGCCGGAAACTCCAATAGTGAGGGTTTTAAGAAAAAGAAAAAGTAGAAGAAGAAGGAGATAGAAGAAAAAGAAAGAAGAACACATCAGAACAACATCAGAATAGGAAACAGTATCAGAATCTCACATATCGCAGCGGAACAATATATAATAGATAAATGAATATCATTTAAAAACAAAAGAATTATATCTGTTATTACATTACATCACATCATATCATCAGAGTCAATAAACAACAATGGACAGTTATATACTTGTCCTCATACAGAATACACAGCGGAATAAATATATCAGATACAAATACTACGTCTCGTCCTCCAGCTTATCTCCAAAGCTCCAGAATATCCAGAATATCCTGATAATATAACTCTAGGCTGCCCGTGTGAAAATTTGTGGGCACCCAGAGTTTAGAAGGGAACAATAAACTCCGAGTCAGTCATGGTGACTGGTGTGAGATCGTAAAACAGTTATTCTTTAAAATAAACAACAGGATAATTTTAAAGTCAATTCGAAATGCTTTTGGAAAATGAAACTACCATAAGACCTCCCACCACACACACAATGCAAACGCAGAATTGGAGGAGATTTCTTCTTATGATAGTCAAAGATGCTTACTACGCAAAAATCAAATTCTTTTTGATATTATTATTAGTGCATAGTGTAGAAAACATTTCGAAAGTATAATATTAATCTTAGCCAACATACGACCAGTATCGTATGCCTACTATAGCTACCATCTAAACAGTGGTGACCACCGTACGTAAATGGCAGGTTCTACAACTAATACCGTACAAATCACGTATTGGAGTTTGGATTTCCAACAAATGGTCAGGCTAAGGAACTTCCTATCCACGATGGGTACGTCCCTGGAATAGACGACCCGAGAACCTAACGTTACGGTTAGATCTCTGCCAACACAAGGCCGGGTTACCTCTGCAAAAGTAGGTAACTACTGACACGCGTATGCCATCCCCCGATCGTCACCGATCTTCCCGAGGATCCCCGATTCGCAACAAACCACATAGATAATAATAATGCAATAACCACAGAGGTTAAGTATCTGGGCTCCATACCATGATACCACCTTTATCCAGAAGGAATGACATACACTAAGGGGCGCTACTCCCTAGAACCTTGCTGCATCCTTCCTGTTTCGACCATTTCCGGGGTGTGAGGCTCGACGAAGTCTCGTCCACAAAGCTACGCTTTCTCAAAAAGCCCTGCTTCGGGTCAAACAAAATGATCAACCTATGATCACAAAGATATAAGATCAAACAAATGATCATATCACAAATGATCAAACACTGATCATTTCACAGCAACACTCAGTATGCCACGTTACCAAATTGGGATATATCGCTGATAAATTTCAACTACATAACCTCTGAGCTCGTACGTCTCAGAGAAGGGTGTTAAGCTAAGAGAATAAATTCTCCGCCACCAACAGATATGTATTTGAAAGAAATCAGCTTTATATCTCAAATTGTAACGTCAGACACACAATCCACATAAGTCTGTTCCGGGATCGAACAGAACCGAAGGCACTTCTCACGAAGCCCTTGCAATTCCGGATAATTTTCAATCACGTCAGGACTTCCCGTCACTAAGGGTGATAAAAACCTCTAAATCGAAGATCAGTCGATGTAGAGTAACTCGACGGTAATCCTTTCGTTTTCAAAAATATCCGATCTTCAACACCGGTCTTCGAATGCAATTTATAACGACGTATCACATATTCGGAATGGGTTATACGACCCCATGGTCCTTTCCCGGCTAACCCGAATAGTGAGCGTTTATTTAAAAACAAGTGTGGCATTCAAATTTATCCAATTCACAACAAGTACCTATCTAAAGGTAATTATTGATAGTCGATTATTTAACTATCAATAAAGATGCGCAACATCATCAGATTCCAAATAATTTTCCAAATTATTTCATCTTCAAAAATATCTTTTACTAGATATAAAATTTCCACACTTAACCATTTGAAAACAATTTTCAAATCAATTTCCACATTTCATTTTATCTTTGAAGATAAAATCTCAAAACAGTTCATTTCATATTGGAAAAGCATTTCCATACTTATTTAAATAATAAGTATTTCACAATCATTTATTTTCAACATTTGAAAATATTCGATATACTTAAATCAATATTAAGTATATATTCATTCTTTAAGGAAATCATTTACTATAACAACATTTATTCGAGTCAAAACGAATGTTGCGTAAAACATCGTTACGACGACTCAAAATCATTAGTATTGGGATTCGAATTTTAAGATAGATATATAAATCCCAATACTATATAAAAACATTTCCTTTCGGAAATCATCTACTATAACAACAGTGTTATAGTCCACCATTTCCTTAAATTTCTCGAAAACGTCTATTTCAACAATGAACGTTGAAATCTATGTATTCGATACTTAACACGTTTTAAAACATCTTTTAAAACAGTTACTTCATTTTTATAATATCGCTTTCCCTAAACCATATCCATTCTACTTCAAAAATATATTCACTGTCCAAAATCGTGAATATACTTCACTAATCACATTTCACTATTAAATTCATCAATTCAATTTATTTCGAATTTATAAAACAACGCTTATAAATTCCATTTCTGTTTTATAACAACTTCGGTTTATAAATCTCCTTTTTTTTTAATTTCTATAATACACTTATTAAAGTAAGTGATTTCAGATTTATAAAACAACGTTTATAAATTCAACCTTATATTTCACAATAACTTTTATTTATAAATCCCCTTTATTAGCAAGTTCGATCAATACTCCCTTTAAAGGTAAAAATCCAATTTTATAAGTTAATTTCTTATAAATCTTCCATTCTACAATTTCATTCACTCTAACTTCACGATTTATAAATCTATAAATTTCATTCTTTTTACTTACAATTTATACATCTATAAATTTCATATCGATTTAACTTTACAATTTATACATCTATAAATTTCATATCGATTTAACTTTACAATTTATACATCTATAAATTTCATATCGATTTAACTTTACAATTTATACATCTATAAATTTCATATCGATTTAACTTTACAATTTATACATCTATAAATTTCATATCGATTTAACTTTACAATTTATACATCTATAAATTTCATATCGATTTAACTTTACAATTTATACATCTATAAATTTCATATCGATTTTCCAAATTCGCTTCAATTAGCCAATTAAATTTCTAATTGGACTTTCCACTTATTTCTTTTTAAATCAATTCCTTTTTAAAGAAAATCAATTTCTTTATCTCTTTCAATCTATTTAAAAATCCAAATTTTTAAATTAAATTCCTCAATTAAAAATCACTATTTTATGAAATCCATTTATTTAGCATTTTCACTTTATTCTGGAATTTATTCGATAAGATTATAAAAACAGCGTTTATACTTTTAAATTCTTTTCTTCAAAATTTCTTAAATTTCAAAAATTGATTCACTTAGAAATTTTCTACTTGAATCTCAAAAATTCAATTTCGTTTATCTTTGGAATCCAATGATGTCAAAACATCCATTCAGCTAAATTTTAGCTTTTCAAACAATTTCCAGATATCAATTCAACAACATCAATAATCATTCACAGATTATCACATCACAGTAGAAATAAATTCAATCAATGTGAGGGGTCCAGTTGGATCCCTCCAACCTGTTTCCCTGCATCCAAAGATGTTAGCACAATACCAATTCCGCTCCAGTACGGAATTATCGCGGTATATAGGTTTTTATAAATCCGCTTACTAACGGCGCAATAGGGTCTCATCCGCTATACGAGGCGGGAAATCAATCAATCCAATATATACATATGCCAATATGTATATACTGCTATATATATAGATATATCCTATCATATCTAATAGCACATTCAAACAAATCAATCAATAACTGCAAAAATTCCACTTTTAAATCGAGTGAGAAAATCTCACCTTAGCTTTTTATTTTGCAATCCAATTTTCCGTTCCAGTTTGTTTCCTCCATTTTAAACCTTGAATAAATATTTACACAGTTTATCAATATTCGAATTAAATCGAGTAACCAATTTTTATTTTGTAATCTTAATTATCCAACGAATTTATTAATTAAAACTTTAACCAAAAATTTCCTTCTTATTAACTTAAGATAATCAAATAGGTTAAGTTTAAACCGATACCTTTTAATTTCTAAAGAAATCTCTTTTAACAATTTTATTTGACAAAAATTTATTTTACTGTAAAGATTCTTAATTCCTGCAAATTTTAAATGGTGATAAATCTTACTGTACAAATGCTTAAGGATTTAAATAAAGCTAATTATACCTCGCTGAAGAACTCGCGACCACGACGACCAGGTACATCTCAGTATCGCGACCATCACTCCGTCGCCAATGCCTATAGCCTCAGCTTCAAAGACCAGACTGCTATCGCCCACAACCCCACGCGTCACGCCTATCACCAGCACTCCAGATCACGACTACCCCCTCGACGACCACGCACGCGCCCCACCACGCGAGTTCGCGAATCCCCCAAGCTCGAGCGACGCGGCGACCCTACCGTTCGCCTGTCGCCGTCATCTTCGTACGCGCGCCGTCGCGATCGAGCGCGACACCCCCCTGCTTTGAATCGAACGAACGCCACTGTCCCCGTTCGTGCTCGAATCGCGATGCCTCCAGCCCCCATCGATGTCGCGATCGACAATTGCATCTCGAGCTACTCCCAGTCACTAATCTCATCGCGATTAAATTGCGAAGCCCCTCCCTTTATTCGATTTCGCATGCTCCTCCCAGAATCGCTCGACTGACGAGAGGAAGAAAAGGGTGCGTAGTGTTTTTCTTTTCATTTGATCGAAGAAGTAAGGGGTTTAAATTTTAAAGGCAGTGGCCATTTTTATTTCGTTTGTGAAGGAAGGGAAACGACTGTCTTGATTTTGAAAATGAATGAGGGGGGGACGAGATAACGTTAAAGTCGAACGAAGCATGGCAGGCACGATTTGGCTTCGTGATTCTCTGCGTGATTTTAGGCTGAAGTTAGGGAAGAGAACGTGTGATATTTGACTTAAATTTAAATTTCAAATTTTAAATTGAATATCGTTAAAGCTTTAACGCGTTTATATATCGCGTGCTCACGTATTAACTCAGAAAATTATGAAAATTGAAATTCGGCAATAATACAACATTCCGAACCCAATGGAACTGGTTTCGTCGAATTCCGAGACTGTTTGAAAATCGACTATTTTAAAATATCGATTCGAACAATAAAATTTCAAAACTGAACGAAACACTTTCAATTTCAATTCTGAAAGTTCTATTACCTCCAGAATTATCAATATGAATTTTAAAAGCTTTTGAAATATTTTTCTTCAGCTAAAAATAGAAGATTCAAATTTTTATTCAATTCAATAGATTAAATCTTAAAGTTTAATCGCAAATTTCAAAGTTAAATCGGGAATTCAAATTAAATCATCGTTCAACTATTTAAAATTAATTAAATATTCTAAATTTAATTCGTTCAAAATTCCGGGTCGTTACAGACTTCCCCCCTTAAAAGAATTTCGTCCTCGAAATTACAAGTTAGGAAAAAATGTCCTTAACTCGTCTACTATTTTTCACAATCCAATAGTTTTATCAATTCATCAAAACAAATCTTTCTACTAAAGATTCGTTATCATTCCAACTAAATTTCAACTTCAACTGTAAGTTCAAACAACATTGTTTAACTTCAAAATTCAAATTTAAATTCAAATTCAAATTTAAACTTTCAAAATTTTCTCAAAAATTTTCTAACGCCCTAAATTTTCGAAAAATTTCGCCAGCGTCTCCTTTGCGCGGCTAATACGGCACGACTACAAAACGTCCCTACGGACTCTCAGATTTCAAAAAGAAAAAGAAAAAGCCAAGCGGCTAGTCCAGAAATCATCAAAAACTCATATTATAATTCAAATACGTACCTTTTGTCGAGCAATTCAAATTATCTGTGAAATCAAATTCAATTCCCTTTATACCTGTATATCTACTAGCCATAATATCTAGTTATAACATCCAACTATTTTGCAAATTTTATTACAAACTTCTAATATCAACTTCTTATACCATTTCTAGTTTACTATAGAAGTTATATCCATTATCATTCAATTTCACATTTCACATTCATTTGAATTTAATCTACACTTTCAATCTAATTTAGATTCAGTTTACTTCTGAATATTGAATTTCATCAATTATCTTTAGTTCACTTCAAACTAATCTTAAAGCTTCATTTTATTTCACACAATTCAAATTTGTTTCAACATTCAGTTTCAATTCCAGTTTTATTCACTTTTGTTCGTTCCCAAAATTTATTTACAATTCACTATTTTGGTTTACAATCACTTATATTAAACTGGATTTCCAATAACATATGAATTTTAATCCATCTTCCAATTTACATTATTCAATTCAATTCATTTGCTTACGAATTCGAAATGAATTTTAACATTCGATTTTATTTTCTCGCATTTGCCATTGCAAATTTATTTATTTGTTCACAAATTCTTTTATTTCAATTTTGAACTTTCATTTCAATCAGATTCCCAATATTCTATAAGTTATCAACTTATTAATATTTCGTAAGTATTTTTAAATAGGATTCCAGAGTCGTTTCCACTTTTTCAAACCCATTTTTGAAAACAATTCAAATCATCCTTTGAATTTCCAAAACAAAACCCAAATTTTCAAACAACTCCTATTTAAAACAATTTGACAGCAATTTCTCTTTTGGAAACCCGAAAATGAATTCTAATGATGTGGCCACCATCATCAGGATTATTTTCCAGCGACCTAAAAGAGTTTAGAGCTTTCATCTCTTCAGAATACTTTTCCAAAACCTTCGAAATCCATTTTCAAATCAAAAATGATTTAAACTTCCAAAACTCCAAAATTTTCAAGTTCCTTTCAAAACATTTCCAAAAACTTCTCTGGAATTCCGTTTTAAATTACAATTCACATTTATAATTTACATTCTCAAATTTCATTCGTATATGAATTCATTTCTTAATTTTGGAGTTACGATTTCAGTTCCTTATGCAATTTCAATGATAATAGATTAATATTATCACTTCTAACATCCATGCAACCATATACTATAATAGTTCATAGAAAACATTTCTTTTATATACAAAAATAGTTTTGGGTAAAATCATTTCATTTACCCTATTTAAAACAATACTGTGCCGAATTGTTCTATTTAAGTGTTTAGAAACCCCTTCGATACAGTTTTGCAAGACTGTGCCGACGAAGGTTCATATACCACTCAATAAACCAATCATCACAATACAAAACAATTTTATATTCAATAACAAATACGCGCTCATATCTATTATTACACTCAACTCATTCTAGAGTACTGCTGACTCTATCTCTAATGAGTAACACCCAACAGAGCAGGGTTGTCGCTTAACCATATGCTCTGATACCACTTTGTCACGACCTGAAATTTTCGACTTTCGAAAATTCGACATCGATACTCACTTTATCGACTGCCGAGCAATCGATTGCCGGAAACTCCAATAGTGAGGGTTTTAAGAAAAAGAAAAAGTAGAAGAAGAAGGAGATAGAAGAAAAAGAAAGAAGAACACATCAGAACAACATCAGAATAGGAAACAGTATCAGAATCTCACATATCGCAGCGGAACAATATATAATAGATAAATGAATATCATTTAAAAACAAAAGAATTATATCTGTTATTACATTACATCACATCATATCATCAGAGTCAATAAACAACAATGGACAGTTATATACTTGTCCTCATACAGAATACACAGCGGAATAAATATATCAGATACAAATACTACGTCTCGTCCTCCAGCTTATCTCCAAAGCTCCAGAATATCCAGAATATCCTGATAATATAACTCTAGGCTGCCCGTGTGAAAATTTGTGGGCACCCAGAGTTTAGAAGGGAACAATAAACTCCGAGTCAGTCATGGTGACTGGTGTGAGATCGTAAAACAGTTATTCTTTAAAATAAACAACAGGATAATTTTAAAGTCAATTCGAAATGCTTTTGGAAAATGAAACTACCATAAGACCTCCCACCACACACACAATGCAAACGCAGAATTGGAGGAGATTTCTTCTTATGATAGTCAAAGATGCTTACTACGCAAAAATCAAATTCTTTTTGATATTATTATTAGTGCATAGTGTAGAAAACATTTCGAAAGTATAATATTAATCTTAGCCAACATACGACCAGTATCGTATGCCTACTATAGCTACCATCTAAACAGTGGTGACCACCGTACGTAAATGGCAGGTTCTACAACTAATACCGTACAAATCACGTATTGGAGTTTGGATTTCCAACAAATGGTCAGGCTAAGGAACTTCCTATCCACGATGGGTACGTCCCTGGAATAGACGACCCGAGAACCTAACGTTACGGTTAGATCTCTGCCAACACAAGGCCGGGTTACCTCTGCAAAAGTAGGTAACTACTGACACGCGTATGCCATCCCCCGATCGTCACCGATCTTCCCGAGGATCCCCGATTCGCAACAAACCACATAGATAATAATAATGCAGTAACCACAGAGGTTAAGTATCTGGGCTCCATACCATGATACCACCTTTATCCAGAAGGAATGACATACACTAAGGGGCGCTACTCCCTAGAACCTTGCTGCATCCTTCCTGTTTCGACCATTTCCGGGGTGTGAGGCTCGACGAAGTCTCGTCCACAAAGCTACGCTTTCTCAAAAAGCCCTGCTTCGGGTCAAACAAAATGATCAACCTATGATCACAAAGATATAAGATCAAACAAATGATCATATCACAAATGATCAAACACTGATCATTTCACAGCAACACTCAGTATGCCACGTTACCAAATTGGGATATATCGCTGATAAATTTCAACTACATAACCTCTGAGCTCGTACGTCTCAGAGAAGGGTGTTAAGCTAAGAGAATAAATTCTCCGCCACCAACAGATATGTATTTGAAAGAAATCAGCTTTATATCTCAAATTGTAACGTCAGACACACAATCCACATAAGTCTGTTCCGGGATCGAACAGAACCGAAGGCACTTCTCACGAAGCCCTTGCAATTCCGGATAATTTTCAATCACGTCAGGACTTCCCGTCACTAAGGGTGATAAAAACCTCTAAATCGAAGATCAGTCGATGTAGAGTAACTCGACGGTAATCCTTTCGTTTTCAAAAATATCCGGTCTTCAACACCGGTCTTCGAATGCAATTTATAACGACGTATCACATATTCGGAATGGGTTATACGACCCCATGGTCCTTTCCCGGCTAACCCGAATAGTGAGCGTTTATTTAAAAACAAGTGTGGCATTCAAATTTATCCAATTCACAACAAGTACCTATCTAAAGGTAATTATTGATAGTCGATTATTTAACTATCAATAAAGATGCGCAACATCATCAGATTCCAAATAATTTTCCAAATTATTTCATCTTCAAAAATATCTTTTACTAGATATAAAATTTCCACACTTAACCATTTGAAAACAATTTTCAAATCAATTTCCACATTTCATTTTATCTTTGAAGATAAAATCTCAAAACAGTTCATTTCATATTGGAAAAGCATTTCCATACTTATTTAAATAATAAGTATTTCACAATCATTTATTTTCAACATTTGAAAATATTCGATATACTTAAATCAATATTAAGTATATATTCATTCTTTAAGGAAATCATTTACTATAACAACATTTATTCGAGTCAAAACGAATGTTGCGTAAAACATCGTTACGACGACTCAAAATCATTAGTATTGGGATTCGAATTTTAAGATAGATATATAAATCCCAATACTATATAAAAACATTTCCTTTCGGAAATCATCTACTATAACAACAGTGTTATAGTCCACCATTTCCTTAAATTTCTCGAAAACGTCTATTTCAACAATGAACGTTGAAATCTATGTATTCGATACTTAACACGTTTTAAAACATCTTTTAAAACAGTTACTTCATTTTTATAATATCGCTTTCCCTAAACCATATCCATTCTACTTCAAAATTATATTCACTGTCCAAAATCGTGAATATACTTCACTAATCACATTTCACTATTAAATTCATCAATTCAATTTATTTCGAATTTATAAAACAACGCTTATAAATTCCATTTCTGTTTTATAACAACTTCGGTTTATAAATCTCCTTTTTTTTTTAATTTCTATAATACACTTATTAAAGTAAGTGATTTCAGATTTATAAAACAACGTTTATAAATTCAACCTTATATTTCACAATAACTTTGATTTATAAATCCCCTTTATTAGCAAGTTCGATCAATACTCCCTTTAAAGGTAAAAATCCAATTTTATAAGTTAATTTCTTATAAATCTTCCATTCTACAATTTCATTCACTCTAACTTCACGATTTATAAATCTATAAATTTCATTCTTTTTACTTACAATTTATACATCTATAAATTTCATATCGATTTAACTTTACAATTTATACATCTATAAATTTCATATCGATTTAACTTTACAATTTATACATCTATAAATTTCATATCGATTTAACTTTACAATTTATACATCTATAAATTTCATATCGATTTAACTTTACAATTTATACATCTATAAATTTCATATCGATTTAACTTTACAATTTATACATCTATAAATTTCATATCGATTTAACTTTACAATTTATACATCTATAAATTTCATATCGATTTTCCAAATTCGCTTCAATTAGCCAATTAAATTTCTAATTGGACTTTCCACTTATTTCTTTTTAAATCAATTCCTTTTTAAAGAAAATCAATTTCTTTATCTCTTTCAATCTATTTAAAAATCCAAATTTTTAAATTAAATTCCTCAATTAAAAATCACTATTTTATGAAATCCATTTATTTAGCATTTTCACTTTATTCTGGAATTTATTCGATAAGATTATAAAAACAGCGTTTATACTTTTAAATTCTTTTCTTCAAAATTTCTTAAATTTCAAAAATTGATTCACTTAGAAATTTTCTACTTGAATCTCAAAAATTCAATTTCGTTTATCTTTGGAATCCAATGATGTCAAAACATCCATTCAGCTAAATTTTAGCTTTTCAAACAATTTCCAGATATCAATTCAACAACATCAATAATCATTCACAGATTATCACATCACAGTAGAAATAAATTCAATCAATGTGAGGGGTCCAGTTGGATCCCTCCAACCTGTTTCCCTGCATCCAAAGATGTTAGCACAATACCAATTCCGCTCCAGTACGGAATTATCGCGGTATATAGGTTTTTATAAATCCGCTTACTAACGGCGCAATAGGGTCTCATCCGCTATACGAGGCGGGAAATCAATCAATCCAATATATACATATGCCAATATGTATATACTGCTATATATATAGATATATCCTATCATATCTAATAGCACATTCAAACAAATCAATCAATAACTGCAAAAATTCCACTTTTAAATCGAGTGAGAAAATCTCACCTTAGCTTTTTATTTTGCAATCCAATTTTCCGTTCCAGTTTGTTTCCTCCATTTTAAACCTTGAATAAATATTTACACAGTTTATCAATATTCGAATTAAATCGAGTAACCAATTTTTATTTTGTAATCTTAATTATCCAACGAATTTATTAATTAAAACTTTAACCAAAAATTTCCTTCTTATTAACTTAAGATAATCAAATAGGTTAAGTTTAAACCGATACCTTTTAATTTCTAAAGAAATCTCTTTTAACAATTTTATTTGACAAAAATTTATTTTACTGTAAAGATTCTTAATTCCTGCAAATTTTAAATGGTGATAAATCTTACTGTACAAATGCTTAAGGATTTAAATAAAGCTAATTATACCTCGCTGAAGAACTCGCGACCACGACGACCAGGTACATCTCAGTATCGCGACCATCACTCCGTCGCCAATGCCTATAGCCTCAGCTTCAAAGACCAGACTGCTATCGCCCACAACCCCACGCGTCACGCCTATCACCAGCACTCCAGATCACGACTACCCCCTCGACGACCACGCACGCGCCCCACCACGCGAGTTCGCGAATCCCCCAAGCTCGAGCGACGCGGCGACCCTACCGTTCGCCTGTCGCCGTCATCTTCGTACGCGCGCCGTCGCGATCGAGCGCGACACCCCCCTGCTTTGAATCGAACGAACGCCACTGTCCCCGTTCGTGCTCGAATCGCGATGCCTCCAGCCCCCATCGATGTCGCGATCGACAATTGCATCTCGAGCTACTCCCAGTCACTAATCTCATCGCGATTAAATTGCGAAGCCCCTCCCTTTATTCGATTTCGCATGCTCCTCCCAGAATCGCTCGACTGACGAGAGGAAGAAAAGGGTGCGTAGTGTTTTCTTTTCATTTGATCGAAGAAGTAAGGGGTTTAAATTTTAAAGGCAGTGGCCATTTTTATTTCGTTTGTGAAGGAAGGGAAACGACTGTCTTGATTTTGAAAATGAATGAGGGGGGGACGAGATAACGTTAAAGTCGAACGAAGCATGGCAGGCACGATTTGGCTTCGTGATTCTCTGCGTGATTTTAGGCTGAAGTTAGGGAAGAGAACGTGTGATATTTGACTTAAATTTAAATTTCAAATTTTAAATTGAATATCGTTAAAGCTTTAACGCGTTTATATATCGCGTGCTCACGTATTAACTCAGAAAATTATGAAAATTGAAATCCGGCAATAATACAACATTCCGGACCCAATGGAACTGGTTTCGTCGAATTCCGAGACTGTTTGAAAATCGACTATTTTAAAATATCGATTCGAACAATAAAATTTCAAAACTGAACGAAACACTTTCAATTTCAATTCTGAAAGTTCTATTACCTCCAGAATTATCAATATGAATTTTAAAAGCTTTTGAAATATTTTTCTTCAGCTAAAAATAGAAGATTCAAATTTTTATTCAATTCAATAGATTAAATCTTAAAGTTTAATCGCAAATTTCAAAGTTAAATCGGGAATTCAAATTAAATCATCGTTCAACTATTTAAAATTAATTAAATATTCTAAATTTAATTCGTTCAAAATTCCGGGTCGTTACATCACCCCAGTTGTAACTGACCTATCTGAGGCCCTATAGCATACACCACATACTCGACATATAGGGAGTAATATAGAAAGGTGATGACCATACCCTAATGGTTGCGAACCACATAGCTTTGCGGTGTACTCTGTTTAAGCCATTACCGGGTGATGAGGTCTGAGGTAGCGATTACCTTTCACATAGCACATTCCACTTTGATTGCCACATTGCCATCCCATAGTCACACAACGGATTTCTACAAACGTATAACTCTTGAGTTCATACGTCTCGGGAAAGGGTGTTAAGCTAAGAGAAGTTGCCTTCTCTTCCACCAAACAGATGATACGTTCATAGAGATCAATTTTTGTAACTAGAAATGCAACGTCAAACATTCGTCCATATAAGTTACCCAGAAACAGGACAAACCGAAGGCACTCTCCTACCACATCCCATCGGGAGTTACCCTTAGGATTAGTAGCGAGAAGTCCTTGCATCGAAGATCTTAAATGAAGAACTACTGCCACATAGTAGTATATGGGAAATTTCCCTCGAGGGTCAGCGACAAGTAGCCCTACGTTCCATCTTCCAAATCATATCCATATCTTCACTTCGAACACGTAAATTGGTTCAAAGTGGTCTTCGGATAGGAATTACCCAAACTCGACCCCAGTTCCTTTAAACCAATCATCGATAAAAAGATGTTCTGTGAATAGGGAATCATTCTTTAATTGATTAAGTTCTTTTTATCAAAATCTCTTCTAGAGATATACATTTCTAAAACATTCTTTTTGGTATATACGGAATCATTGAACCCCTCTTATTAAATCCTTTGATTACTTTAAAACTTTTTAAACTAGGAATAATTCAAAAATCATTTTATTTTTCGCTTAGGAAAATATTTCCAAATCATTTCTTTTAAATCTTAACATAACTTTCTTAATTCAAAACTCAAAATTTTGATTAAGTTAAAACCACGTTATCTAGGATGTTAATCCAAAACTAGTAAAAATTAAATGAGCAGAATCTATAGAAATCATCCAATTCTACTCAATATCAATCCCCATATTCAACAAGCACTATGGGCGGAATAACGGTGAAACCACCTATTAAATTCCACGAATAGTATGAGTTCCCTCTTCGGGCTTTAACACCGAGTACAAGAGATTATCTCCGTAAAATCCAAGTCGTTTATATTCGGAATATCATATCCTTTATACCTTGGAAAATTTTGATCTGAGTAAACCAAATTTACTATCCCATCCGTCGGGCTAGTCTGGATAGCCAGGGAGAGCAGGAAACTGTTTTTCCAAACCAAAGCCTAGATACTATCTCTCTAATACCCATAAGGCGGTCAAGTTATTTGATCAACTCTAAATCATTAAATATTTAACCACTCTATAAATTCTTAAAATTACCTTTAAAATACTTTATTAATCATTTGAATACATTTAATAAAGATTTGGAAAAGAACAGTTGCGCTAAAACTATATTTCAAAAGTTATAGAAAAATTCCATGAAAAGGCTGCGAAAAATGCTTTTTAAGCTATGTTGATCAAAACGACTTTTTATCATTTGGAAATTCATTTTTAGAACTCAAATCACTTATAAAAAAATTTAAAAGATTTTTAGAATTCATATTTCTAAATAATTTTGAAATATCATTTTCAAAGAAATCCTTTTATGGATTCCAAACTGCAAAACCAGGATTTTTCCAAAAATTTGTTTTACTCATATTTCAAAATCTACTTATCAAAATCTCGATTTTCTTTCTTTGTTTGAAAATTATGGATATAACAGTTCAAAAAATTCTTATCTCAAAGAATTCCGAGCTATATTCCATTCTATTTACTCGTTTGACTTTTATGGTGCGAAATAGCAAACTACCGTTATGCGACGCGCCTAATTTTGACTAAATTTTCAATTATCTTTCAAACTTCACCAAAACACTTTTATATATTTACAAAACATTTCAAACTTATTTTTAAACCTTCTTAAAGAGGTTTAACATTCCATATACACCAATTCATCAAATAAAGGAAAGTGATTTCCTTTGTGCTTATCGACGTGTATTTCAATGACTTGCATATATATTCAATATTTATATTAGACAACCAAACTTGATGATCAAAGCATATTAAACATCCATTGCAAATATCATATCATCATCCAAAAATATAATATAAGTAAGAGTTCCTCACATTGATTTTCTATCGAAAAATGCTATAGCTTCACAAACTCGCGATCCGAGCTCAAAAACCCCAACAACTTGCATCTTGGTATGCTTAGCCATTCTATGCCAAAAGTGGTGCTCGGCCAAGCATGGGGAATGAGGTATATTACTTTGGATTATTATCGAATTTACTAAAAACTAGACCTAAAAATAGGTCACTTTCTCTCCGGTTTTTGGACATCCTACTCTCTGAATTTGGAAAAGATATCAACATAAAAGTTGTAGAAAATTCTTTTCTCTACGGTTTCAATAAAAGAATCAACCAATTGTATTTATTTATGAATGAGATATGGTCAAATGAAGAAGAGGCATTCTCGGATTTACAAAATTCACACCCGAAAATAGGTCGACTTCTAGCGATGAACATGTTACCCAAAAAATTATGAAAAGTGGTAAAAAGGAAAGCCCTTGAAAATTTTTTTATCTACAATTTGAAAAAGAGAAAAACTTGATTTCAATTAATTATGAGAAAGATATGATCAAAAGAATAGAGGGCATTCTCGAAACTAAAATTCTGGGCCTAAAAATGCAATGGAAAGAATGGAGTTTTTAATATAGCGAAGCTTAAAATGGGGAAAGGTGGTCAACTGCAAAGTTGTAACCACTGAAATTTTGAATGGTTGAAAAAAAAATTGCTTAATGGGTCCATAACCCATGTGCCCCATTTCCATCGATCATTTCGGCTATCAATCTCCACCATCATCACCCCGTATATGTGTGTGCATATGCATGTCCTTGCACATTGGTATGCGGTATGGCCTCTGATTCCACCATACTGCTTCCCTTGCTTTCAAACATCCCGCCAACTGTTCCTCTCTTGTCACCTCATGTCCTTCCCAACCCTGAGCCTTCTGACCCTATCCCTCCTCCTCCTTCAGCTAACCCTAACCCAACTCCTCCTTCCGATGTCCCTCTTCCAGCCATCCCCTCTCTTTATCCTTCCTTTTCTTCTTCTCTGCCAGCTCCCTCTCCTCCATGGAATTCCTTGTTCAAAGCTAAACCACGTAATGCAGGACAGTTCTGTCCAATACAAGTGTCGCTGGTGTTTGATGGAGAAGTTTTGGTTCCACCTGAAAATGCTATCAAAGCAGGCAATGATGTTTAGGGCGACTATTTGGTAGGATTTTTTCTTGATAAACCACTGTCGTATCTACCGGTCATTACTCACCTAAAGAGAGTTTGGAAATTAAAAGGTTCTATAATTGTAAAATCTGATGGATTTCTATTCCTTTTCAATCTGTCTTGTGGGGAAGATAGAAGGAAAATTATTGCTTTTGATACAATAATCATGAGGAACAAATTATTCATAGTAAAACAATGGGATCCTTCTGTAGGAAATAACTGCAGTACGATTAGGTCTGTACCAGTGTGGATTAAACTATCTAATAGCCCCTTATATTCTTGATCTCACTTGGGCATAAATTGGCCGGCATCAAGAGTGGGGAGGTTTCTATGTATGGATGAGCAGACTGAAAGATTGGAAAGAATAGGTTATGCCAAATGTATGGTTCAAAAATCTCCATCAGGGAAATTGTTGGATGAATTTTCAATGAGGTTGCTTGATGGTACAGAACAGATAGTGAAAGTAGATTACCTATGGAAGCCAGAAATTTGTATATGTTGTAATGAATTTGGCCATATGACTGATAATTGTATGAAAACAAAACTGAATTATGAAGATGAAGGAAATATAGAGGAAGAGAAAGGAAATGAATACAAGGAGAAGAAAAGTGAAAATGAGATAGTTAAAAAGGTTTATTAAAAAAAGCAGGTGTGGAAGAAAGTTAATCATAGGGGAGCAAGAATGAAAAGTGTTATGGATGGAAATATGCAAAAAGAAGATGAAAAAAATGAGGTAGAGGTCATAGCAGTTGATGCAAAGAGGACAAGGCTAGCTGATACTCAAGTTAATACTGATAAACACAATAACTCTCAAAATTTAAATGAAGAAACCATCTGTACTAGTAACAAATTTGAGGTGTTAATGAATGAAAATGAGGCTAAAGCATATTATGAAATCATTGACAATGAAGAACAGGGAGAAATCATAAGTAAGGAGCACTCAGACCTGATAATTAATGAATCACATGTGCACACAACCTTTAATCTGCATATTGACACTGTTGTGCAAGCAAATGACAAGTATCGGGGTAGAACTCCACAACCTCTAAGTGGGCCTCAAGCATATTTGAATATGACTCGAAGCGCAGCCCGAAGTACACTTGAAGCTGATTCTCATGTGCACACTTTATTTGTGCACACTGACATTGAAGTGCAAGAAAATGTCAGGTATCGGGGAATAACTCCACAAACACCAAGTGGGTCACAAGCAGAATTGAACATAACTCGAACCTCAGCCCGAAGAACACATGAAGCTGATTCACATTTCTGTGAAGCATTGGAAACTCAAATAATGCAATTGTGTCTGACTATGCAAGAAACCCCCACCACCAGCAAACTTCCCTCCCCCACTGCACCCTACTACACCTTTACTGGCTCCATGCCTGGCTGGACCACCCCACCCCTTTCACCAAGGATCTCTCCTCCCATTTCTTTAACTGGAAAAAAGGAAAATAAGGGTACTAATCAAAGAATTGTTGACAACACTGACCAAGCCTCTGGAAAGATGGGTTCTCCTTCAACAAGGAGCATGAAAAATGTAGTTCACCAATCATTGAAGTATACTAAATGATGCAGAACTATGCAATATGGAATATAAGAGGAGCTCATTCCCAAACTAAGCCAGATCAAGTTAAGTATCTGATCAACCATCATAACATTTCACCTTTTGCCATTCTACAAACTAAACTGAATGAAACCCTAACAAACAAAGCAGCAAAGCACATCAATCCAACATGGTCTCTATACCATAATATGAATGAAGTAACTTATGGTCGA
Source organism: Allium fistulosum (assembly GCA_030737815.1). NCBI lineage: Eukaryota > Viridiplantae > Streptophyta > Magnoliopsida > Asparagales > Amaryllidaceae > Allium > Allium fistulosum. Next base: position 444,894,474 of record CM060901.1, on the reverse strand, counting down.
ATTATGGTAGTTCACGACCCATCAGTTATGTCATTGTCTACTGTTCTCTCTATAGATCAAGTTATACACCTCCATGCCACCCTGAACAATTCTAATTCTTACTTTTATCTATCCATAATTTATGCTCATAATGCCATAAACTCAAGACAACTTCTTCTTGATCTTCTTCCTGCCTTCAGTCAAAATTCTCATCCTTGGCTAGTCTTTGGGGACTTCAACTGCTGTCTTGACTTACATGACAAGCAAGGTGGTACCTCCTTCTCCCAAAAGATATTATTCCTCTCAACAAAGAAATAAATGATTCATGTTTGCTTCCGATTCGAAGAACTGGTGCAAAGTTCTCATGAAACAACAAAAGTAGATCTGGTATCAGAACTTTCACCCACATTGATCACTCCTTTGCTAATATCCAAGCTTTATACTTATGGCCTACCATGTCATCCTTTCTCCCCCAACCTGTTTTATCTGACCATTCTCTAATTATCTTCTCCTCGGGTCAGAAACCTTTAAAAAAAAGCTTCAAAATTTATAATACTTGGGTCCATAAACCTGAGTACACTAATATAATACATAATGCTTGGGCTCAAAATTTTAATGGAAACCCTAGGTTTATCTTTTGCAGGAAATTAAGAGCTACAAAATCTGCCTTAAGAGCATGGTCTAAGAATAAGTTTGGGGATGGATCCTTGAAATCAACAACTCTAAGAATTAAGCTCAAAGAAGCTCAAGAATTCATGATGGCCAATCCTACTGATATTGAAGCAGCTGGAACAGAGAGAAAATATTTTGAGGAGTTTAATGAAGCATTAAGTACTGAGGGGAAAATGAAGAGGCAACAACTGAGGCAAAAATGGGTTAATGAAGGGGACAACAATACTTCTTTTTACCATGCAACCATAAAGGTTAAACAAGCAAGAGAGCAGATCAATACCATATATGAAGAATTTGGGATCCTACATTCTACCCCACATGAAGTTGACAATGCTCTACTCAACTACTACAAAAATTTGTTTGGAAACAATGATGATTTCATCCCAAATATTGATGAGCTTTCTCACATACAACTGCCTATAGTGAATCCTAAATAAGCTGCCAATCTAGTCAATAAAGTCACTGATCAAGAAATAAAAGAAACTCTTTTCTCCATGAATAGGCATTCCAGTGGAGATCCTGATGGTTTTAATGTGCAGTTCTTTATCCACAGTTGGGACACAATCAAGAAGGACTTTTTAAAGGCAGTTCATAATTTTTTTGAAAAATTCAAACTGCTTGGGGAAGTGAATGCAACTAATCTAGTTTTAATACCAAAAACTTAGCACTCCACCTATGTAACATCTTTTAGGCCAATTTCATGTTGTAATGTAATGTATAAGTGCATTTCTAAATATTAGCTTCCAGACTTGTTGTAGTCCTTAGCGGAGTCATTTCCAAAAATCAATCGGCCTTTCTGCCTAAAAGAAATATCCTTGACAATATTATGATATCCCATGAATTTCTAAAAGGGTATGGTCGAGCCCATGCTACCCGTAATGCCATGCTAAAACTGGATTTAAAGAAGGCATATGATAGTATTCACTGGTCATCAATTGTGAGAATAATGGCAGTTATGAGATTTCCTAAAGTTTTTGTGGCATGGATATACAGGTGCATATCTACCCCCTCTTTCTCAATAAAATACAATGGCTTCACTTTAGGATTTTTCAGAAGTAAACAGGGAATCAGGCAAGTTGATCTTATCTCGTCCTATATTTTTATACTTGTTATGGAAGTTTGAACTGCCATGTTGACAAAGAGGTATTTAGACAGGGAAATAATGTATCATTCAAAATGTAAATCCCCTCATGTTTCATCCCTCTTTTTTGATGATGATATCATGATATTTACCAAGCCTGACCGGGTTTCCCTTGAAAATATAATTACAACCCTGGATAAATTCTACCTCATGACTAGTTTGAAGCTGAATACTTCTAAGTCTCAAATAATCACTTCAGGAACTACTGAAGTAGGAGTTCATCAATTAATAGCCTTATCGGGTTTGCAACCAATGAACAATGACATGACCTACCTTGGGCTTCCTTTATGCTCCTTAAGAATTACAACTGTGAACTGCCTACCTTTGTACTCAAAAATTTGTAACTTGATGAACTGTTAGGCCAACAGGTATCTTTCATAAGCTGGAAGACTTATTTTAATCAAATTTGTCATATCATCAATGATGGTGTATTGATCCAAAGTTTTTATACTTCCCTATAAGCTGGTGAAAATGGTTAGAAGTGCTATGTTGAGATTCTTTTGGACTGGCTTAATCCACTCAAAGAAATTGGTTCCTTGCTCTTTTGCTAAACTGGAGTTGCCAAAAAATAATGGTGGGCTTAGAATTTTTAACTTGCAATTATGCAACAAAGTAGTTTTTAGTTTTCATTTTAATGCCTTGCTATGTGGTGCTGACAGCTTATGGGTTGAATGGACCAAAAAGTATAATCTAGGTAGTAGGAATTTCTGGACTATGGAAGTCCCCCAGAATAGCAGGTGGACTTGGAGGAAGTTGCTGGATTTAAGATCCACATTCTCACCATTTATTAAATTTACGCTCTCACAAACCAGTGCAAAAAACTTCTGGGATGAACCATGGATAGACTATGGCCTCATACTTGGGAAAATATTTACTCCCCATCAAATTACCCAGTCTGGTATTGGTAGAGCCACTCTTGCTATTGATCAGTTGGCAGAAGGCAGGCTTCTTCTGCCATATACCAGTAATCAAGAAATCAGGGCAGTTTGAAATATAGTTCGGGGTTACTCTTATCCTTTTGCTCTTGTTGACAAACTTCTTTGGCATGAAAAGCCACATTCAATCTCAGTTATTTATGGCCTTCTAACTGATGTAAGCAATAGACCTGGTTTTGAATGGCATAAGGTTATGTGGTCCAGATATTCACCAGCCAGAGATAGCTTACTGATGTGGAAAGTCATAAAGAATGCCCTCATTACTAAGAGTAAGATGATAAATTATGGTATGATAGTTGATCCCCTATGTGTTTTCTATAGACTGCAGGATGAAACTGTTGCCCATTTATTTTTTGAGTGCTCTGACCTGATGAGCTTATGGGGCAAATTAGTGGGAAGTTTCAGTAGAAACCATGTTCATGGTGTGTCAGCAGTTGAGTGGGATATGATAAGCAAGGCAACAAGGTGGAGGAAGCATGCTAGAACTGCATATTTTTTCAGTTTAAAGAAATTATGAAATTTGTATGGGAGGAAAGGAATTTGAGATGCTTTGAAAACAAAAGTAGAAGTAAGGACAACTTTGGGCTGCTCTCAAGCATGAAATCATCATTGGAATGATCGATAGCCATTTTGGTTGCAGTAATCTTGTTACTGAAATTGGTGTATAGGCTCCGACCATATTTGTCTTCCCTTGTTTTGTTTTTCTTCTAGCTTTCTTGTTGTACCAATGTGTGTTTTCTTTGTTTACTGCCTTTGTGTGGGTTTCCTTGTTTGTTTCTGTGATTATGAGCTTGTTCATAATCATATTTTCTTTTTTAATTGTCTTCAATAAACTGGTAGGGGACCAGCCAACCCCGCTTGCCTTGCAAAAAAATATCATGATATTTTCTTATTTTTTACCATATGTAAATTCAAATACAAATGGTAACTTTTATTATGTGTATATGACATGCTTGTACATGTATATATATGGTTAAATATATGTATGTGCAAGTTGTATAAGTGTTCAAGTCATATAAATAACGTTACCTAACTTATATACGTTAAACCGTTGAAAATTGGGAAATGGATTATCAGTCATATTTTTACTTATATTTTAATTTACATATAAATGTAAACAAAATTAGAAAACTAATTTCTTATCATTTTTAACTAATTAAAATGATCACATTTCATTATTAAAACCATATTGATATTAACAAATATTTACAAAAATCGTTATTATACCGGTAAAAGCGATATCAATTTTCTTATATTTTCAAATCAAATATATATCTTCATAAAACTATTATAAATGATTTACTATCACTTTATAACCATTTAAAATGAATTATTATCGTTTTAAAACAATTATTTATATAATTATAGTAATTATTAAATCATTAAATATCAGTTAGATTAAATAAATCAATTATTAAATATAAGGGCATCACTGATGATGTCTTAAATACATTTTATTCCCAAAAATAAAATAATTAATTTTATTTCATATTCTTGTATAATTATAAAAATAAGTGTATGTATTGAGCTCTGTGTGCGATTTTTATGATTATAAAGCTGGTTTTCGATAAAACAGTTTTCGGCCATTCTATCGATTTAAATCCCAAGAAAAAATATTTTTGTAAATATCTACTCAAAATAAGATTTATTATTATTTATTATCACTCAAAAAAATATTATTTGTATTATCAAACTTTTATTTGAATAAATTTAAAAATAAATATAATTTATCAAAGTGATAAATTTGTGGATCGTTATAGACTTCCTCCCTTAAAAGAATTTCGTCCCCAAAATTACCCAAGACAAAAACCCAAAGGTTTTGCCCAAAATATTTATTTTTAAACTTACATTTATACGATGTATAAAGATCATCTATACACAATATCTGATTCGATCTTCTATTCGAATTCACAATTTTACTTTCGAACTAGTATTGATTCCCCGATCCTTTAGTGCGGACTCTGACCAGGCTTTTTGATAGAACTTTAGTTATTCCTTGCATAACTCTCAACTATAATAGAAAACTCAGGTATCCAACCACAAACCCTCATCAATGTTCGTCGTCAAGAATCGCCTTTTTCCCATCGGTGTGAACACCTCAAAGTTTTGCACTCGAATCTTAGATTAAATTGTGCGACGAAATAATCCACATATTTCATGTGTATTTATTAACCTTTCCAAAATTCTTATGAAATTACTTCACAAAACTTTCACCTTTTATTCAAACTTTTATAAAGATATAACCATTTTACATTTTTATTTCCAAATATTTCTACTTAAAAATACATTTCTTCAAAATGCAATTCAAGGGTTTGAAAACAAATGTTGCTAAACCATCGTTTACTACAAACCAAAAACCATTCATTAATAACTTTAAACATTTATTTTAAAGATCAAAGCATACCCATGCTTATCAACTAAGATTATACACTTTGATAAAAAATGACAATCGTCAATTAATTTATCAACTAATGATTCACATTATGCTTTTTAACTTTAGAAAATTATATTAATCGAGTAACTCAAAAATGATACCAAGGAACTGGGTACTACCAATAGTATCACATATTTTTTTACCAAGAAGAGGAATACATATGGGAAGCGTTTACCATCCGAACACATCTTCTGCCCATTTTTAGTTACTTTCGAACCACTCGAATTAATTAATCATAAGATTGTTTTTCGTTTTCAAAATCTCATTTTAGAAATAATACTATTATTATTCCTTATTCAAAAAAATCATTCAACGTTCCTTTCAAAAATATCGGAATTTAAATTCTCAAAAATTCCTTTATAAAGTATGTTTTATATATCCAATTTATAAAATCACTTATATAAAACTATTCATAAGATTTATTTATCTTAAATAAATTCCTTTAATAAACATTGTTATTTATCAAATACCTCATAGTCAAATTATGAAACTAAATTCACGGGGTGTTTGTATTTAAACATTTAAACTTAAATTAAACAACCAATTAATCAATGATAATAATTGAGTATTATCTTTTCCTTATTACTTGAAAATATTCTTTATATTCAAAATATAATTCTAAAATTATTTCATTTACAAATTTTCAAAACCAAAATCATTTGTATATAACATTAACAAATGCACGCTCATATATAATATTCTCAAACTCATTCTAAAGTGTTACTAATCCAATCTCTAATGAGTTACTCATCCTAGGGTATTACTAACCCTATCCCTTACCAAAGTTAAGGTTCTCACTTAACCTTGCGCTCTAATACTAAATGTGACGACCCACCTCCTCGATCCTTGGAAATCGACACTAATACATCCTCGGTATTCACATGCCGCAAATCCAAGTACCGAAGAGGCGGATTATCGTGGGTAAGAAAGAAAATAAAGACAGAAAAAAATCTCACACGAATGGATAACATATATTATTTCAACATATAACCTTTACAGCGGAAATTTTAAATACAGTTATCAGAGTTAAACATGGACAGTTATAAATATCTATCCTTACACATGCGGAATTAATGATACACAAGTGTGGTGTAAATAGATAATAATCTTTAGAAGAATCTTCTAACTCCATGCTCTGAGCTCCATCCAGATTTCTTAGAACTAAACCCGACTACTAGGCTGCACGGGAAAATTAGGGCACCTAGAGTTTAAGGGAAAAGGGAAATGAACTCCAGTTTAGTCATTGGACTGGTGTGAGAAACTCAAAATACGTGGTTTGAAAAAGAAAAGATATTTCATAAGACCACGCCGCACATAAACACGGAATGAGTTTTCACCTTATGATAACCAAAACATTTTCTACGCAAAATATGGAGATATTATTTTTAATGGCATTCCTTTGAAAACATTTGCAAGTAAACTTATTAATCTTAGCCAAAATTGTTACAATTATTAAATTCGGATATGTTAGGCTCTAGAAACAAAACTCTTATAGGGCTCGTTCGAAGAATGGATTTCCATACAATGGCAGGTAAGGGATTACCTTCCATACAGTACATCTCTAGAGGAATGTACTGAGGATACACAAACAATCCTCCGCATCTGGCAAGACAGACCTATCCCTATTTAGCACTCATATATGGCCTAGATAGAACCGAATATGACATCACCTCGGTCGTAACCGACTGATCCGGGGCCCCATAGCATACACCACATACTCGACATATAGAGAATAATCTAGAAAGGTGATGACCATACCCTAATCATTGCAAACCACATAGCCTTCTGGCGTACCCTGTTTAAGCCATTGCCGAGTGATGAGGTTTGAGGTAGTGATTACCTTTCACATAGCACATTCCACTTTGAATGCCACATTGCCATCCCATAGTCACACAACTGATTTCTACAAACGTATAACTCTTGAGTTCGTACGTCTCAGGAAAGGGTGTAAAGCTAAGAGAAGTTTCCTTCTCCACCACCAAACAGATGATACGTTCATAGAGATCAATTTATGTAACTAGAAATGCAACGTCAAACATTCATCTATACAAGTTGCTCGGAAATAGGACAAACCGAAGGTACTCTCCTACCACATCCTGTTAGGAGTTACCCTTAGGATTAGTAGCGAAAAGGCCTTGCATCAAAGATCTTAAATGAAGAACTATTGCCATATAATATTATATGGGAAATTTCCCCTAAGGGTCAGTGACAAGTATCCCAACATTCCATCTTCCAAATCATATCCATATCTTCACTTCAAATACGTAAATTAGTTCAAAGTGGTCTTCAGATAGGAATTACCCAAATCCGATCCTAGTTCCTTCAAACCAATCATCGATAAAAAGATGTTCTGTGAATAGGGAATCATTCTTTAATTGATTGTTCTTTTTATCAAAATCTCTTCTGGAGATATACATTTCTAAAACATTCTTTTCGGTATATACAGAATCATTAAACCCCTCTTATTAAATCTTTTGATTACTTTAAACCTTTTTAAACTGGGAATAATTTGAAAATCATTTTATTTTTCACTTAGGAAAATATTTCCAAATCGTTTCTTTTAAATATTAACATAACTTTCTTAATTCAAAACTCAAAATTTTGATTAAGTTAAAACCACATTATCTAGGATGTTAATCCAAAACCAATAAAAATTAAATGAGCAGAATCTATAGAAATCATCCAATTCTACTCAATATCAATCCCCGTATTCAACAAGCACTATGGGAGGAATAACAATGAAATCACCTATTAAATTCCATGAATAGTATGAGTTCCCTCTTCGGGCTTTAACATCGAGTACAAGAAGATTATCTCCGTATCCAAGTTGTTTATATTCGAAAAATCATATCCTTTATACCTTGGAAAATTTTGATCCGAGTAAATCAAATTTATCACCCATCCGTTGGGCCAGTACGGATAGCCCGGGAGAGCAGGAAACCGTTTTTCCAAACCCAAGCCTAGACACTATCTCTTTGACACCCATAAGGCGGTCAAGTTATTTGATCGGCTCTAAATCATTAAACATTTTACCATTCTATAAATTCTTAAAATTACCATTAAAATACTTAATTAATCATTTGAATTCATTTAATAAAGATTTGGAAAAGAACGGTTGCGTTTAAAACTATATTTCAAAAGTTATAGAAAAATGTCGTGGAAAAGTGCTGCGAAAAATGCTTTTTAAGCTGTGTTGATCAAAATGACTTTTTATCATTTGTAAATTCATTTTTAGAACTCAAATCACTTATAAAACATTTAAAAAAAATAGAATTTATTTCATATTTTTAAACAATTTTGAAATATCATTTTCAAAGAAATCCTTTTATGGATTCCGAACAGCAAAACCGCGATTTTTCCAAAAACTTGTTTTACTCATATTTCAAAATCTACTTATCGAAATCTCTATTTTCTTTGTTTATTTGAAAACTATGGATAAAATAGTTCGAAAAATCTTATCTTGAAGAATTCCAAGCTATATTCCATTCTATATACTCGTTTGAGTTTTATGGCACGAAATCACAAACTGTCGTTACGCGACGTGCCTAATTTTGACTAAATTTTCAATTACCTTTCAAACTTCACCAAAACACTTTTATATATTTACAAAAAATTTCAAACTTACTTTTAAACCTTCTTAAAGTGGTTTAACATTCCATATACACCAATTCATTAAATAAAGGAAAGTGATTACCTTTGTGCTTATCGACATGTATTTTCATGACTTGCATATACATTCAATATTCATATTAGATAACCAAACTTGATGATCAAAGCATATTAAACATCCATTACAAACATCATATCATCATCCAAAAATATAATATAAGTAAGAGTTTTTCACATTGATTTTCTATCGGAAAGAGGCTATAGCTTCACAAACTAGCGATCCAAGCTCACAAACCCCAAAAACTTTTCTCCTGGTATGCTTGGCCATTCAATACCAAAAGTGGTGCTCGACCAAGCATAGGGAATAAGGTATAGGACTTTGGATTATTATCGAATTTACTAAAAACTAGACCTAAAAATAGGTCACATTCTCTCCGGTTTTTGGACAGCATACTCTTTGAATTTGGAAAAGATATCAACATAAAAGTTATAGAAAATTCTTTTATCTACGATTTTAAAAAAAGAATAAACCAATTTGATTTAGTTTTGAATGAGATATGGTCAAATGAAGAAGTGGCATTCTCTGATTTACAGAAATCACACCCGAAAATAGGTCGACTTCTAGCTAACTTTTGGACATGTTACTCAAAGAATTATGAAAAGTGGTCAAATCATAAAATTCTTTTTTTCAAATTGTATAGAATTGAATTGACTATAATTTTTCCTCACATCACTTCTTCTAAAACAGAGAGTAGCTATGTAAAAATCTCGATTCTTTAATACTCATTCTCAGCCTAGATTTTTGGAACCCGAGAATGCACCTTATTCTTTTGACCATGTCTCCTTCAGAACCTAACCAAATTATGCAATTATTTTTTCCAAACCATTCAAAATTTTAGTAGATACAACTTTGTAGTTGACCACTTTGCCCATTCGAAGGTTAGCCATACTAAAAACTCCATTCTTTCCGTTTGCATTTTCGGGCCCATAATTTTAGTTCCGAGAATGCCCTCTGTTCTTTTGATCATATCTTTCTCACAATAAATCATAATCAAGTTTTTCTTTTCTTAAAATTGTAGATAAAATAATCTGCAAGAACTTTTGAGAAAGTTATAGTTGGTTGAAGTGGATGGAAAAGAGTGGAGAGGTATTTATAGCCTTAAGTTTATACAAAATATCCCACATCATAAATCCTACCATCTCCATCACCCATGTGCCTCATTTCCATCCATCATTTCAGCTATCAACCTCCACCTTCGTCACCTCGCATGTATGTGTGCATGTGCATGTCCTTGCACATTGACTTATGCATGCTTAAGTGAGAAGGAAAAGGGAAATATCATGATATTTCTTATTTTTTACCATATGTAAATTCAAATGCAAATGGTAACTTTTATTATGTATATATGACATGTTTGTACATGTATATATATGGTTAAATATATGTATGTGCGAGTTGTATAAGTGTTAAAGTCATATAAATAACGTTACACAACTTATATACGTCAAACCGTTGAAAATCAGGAAATAGATTATCGGTGACATTTTTACTTATATTTTAATTTACATATAAATGTAAACAAAATTTGAAAACTAATTTCTTATCATTTTTGACTAATTAAAATGATCACATTTCATTTATAAAACCATATTAATATTGACAAATATTTACAAAAATCGTTATTATACCGATAAAGCGATATCAATTTTCTTATATTTTCAAATCAAATATATATCTTTATAAAACTATTATAAATGATTTATTATCACTTTATAACTATTTAAAATGAATTATTATCATTTAAGAACAATTAGTTATATAATTATAGTAATTATTAAATCATTAAATCTCAATTAGATTAAACAAATCAATTATTAAATATATAAGGGCATCACTAATGATGTCTTAAATACATTTTATTCCCAAATATAAAATAATTAATTTTATTTCATATTCTGGTTTAATTATAAAAATAAATGTATGTATTCGGCTCGTGTGCAAGTTTTACAATTATAGAGCCGATTTTCGATAAAACGGTTTTCGACCATTTTATCAATTTAAATCCCAAGGAAAACTATTTTTGTAAATATCTACTCAAAATAAGATTTATTATTAGTTATTATCACTCAAAACAATATTATTTGTATTATCAACCTTTTATTTGAGTAAATTTAAAAATAAATATAATTTATCAAAGTGATAAATTTGCTGGTCGTTACAGGTTGTCAATGTCGAAAGCCATTACTACTGGGGCAACATCAAAGTTCCACTATTGTCATCATTAAACAAAGCCCAATGCATTGCAACATTGACATTGCCGAAGCCATTGCCAAAGTCAAGCATGTTAAAGCCAAATGCCATGCCGCTTTTCTAACTCTATAAATACGAACCTAGGATTATTGAGGAGGGGAGGATTCTAGTCTATCTTCTTACATTTTGAACTTTGTAACCCTAAATTGATTTGGAGATTTTTACCAATTATAGCACCCAAACTTTGTACACACCAAGATTTGAATATTAAACAAGTGCATAGCGTAATCAATAAGATGACTTACGACTTATGATTAACATGTAGACTTGATTCATCTTGAGACCTACATATTTACTTAATGACTTCGACGTTACTATATCCTTAACACGCATAAGATCATTAAGGATTTAACATTGAGCCTATGTCGTCCTGGCCTATTAGCCTAGGAGCGCCCTAGCATTTTCTTAACAAAGTCCACTTTTCTATCACTTCTTGGGATTGACGAATAAATTCGTTAACATTTTTGATGCTAAAGGGAGGGCTAGAACCACCGATCCCTTATAACTATCTCCATAAACTGATTACGTAAAGATCTTTTGTTTTAAGGAGAAAATGGTGAGAATCAGGAAAAGTAGTGACATCCCAAATAAAGAAGTCACACAACAAATGACTATGGAGGACAATATCAAATGACTTTGGAGGACACTATCATTTTGAGCTTCAATTTAGAATATATGGAAATAGGAAAACCTACAACTTTCACAAGCAGTTAGGCCAAGCTTATGAAGGAAGGAGATGAAGCGAAATCTCCAAGTAAAACCTAAGATGAGGTATCAAAAACATGCTCTCCAATACTACAAACAAAAGAAAGCAAAAGGGCAAGGACTAGTCAACAGAACGAAAATCGAGAAAGTCAAGTAAGAGGGCCCCTCGAACAATTGGATAACTCAATCTCACGTAAAGAATATAAGATAAACCACTATAGTGATGAAACTTACTATAGAGACATTCCCAACCAAATGACAGAAGATATGCTTAAGGAGAAAGGAACCCTTGACCTAAGAAAAAATAACAGCTTTTGGAAAACTCCTTTCATAGAAGAAATAATGACTGTCAGAATTCCGCCTCACAACAAAATTCCTCTACTAAAGTATGATGGAACTACTAATCTAGATGATCACTTTTTAGCTTTTGAAAGCCAAATGGATTTGCATAACGTCTCAAGGGTAGTTCGTTGCAAGCCCTTCCCAGTAACTTTTTATGGAGTAGTTGTCTAATGGTATAGGCATTACTAAGAAAAGACTATCTGCTCTTGAGAGCAATTTTCTTATGAATTCTCAACATAGTTTTTCATATACAAAGACCCAACTATAAATTCCAGTGTGTTAGCTAATATCAAGCAAAGGCCATGGGAATTTCTTGGAAAATACCTAAAGAGATTTAATACATAAGCATTAAAAGCAGAAAATGTGGCCGATAGAGAAAAGCTGATGGCAGTTCATTCAGGGTTAATTGAGCAGACTCCTTTTTGTAAAGAACTTTATGTTTATAGATGTATACAACACTTCTATTTCCAGGTTGAGAAATTCATCTGCATAGACGAGATGCACCATGCCAAAAAGAAATCCCAACAAAACAGAAAAAAGAAAAGTTCGGTTTTAGTCATTCCAACAAAAAGCCAAGATGGAATGAAAGCAGAGGAGAAAATAGAATGGGGACATCCGAACTTGATCATGTAGACTTAAACAAACCCCTCTCCTATATTTTAACCATGACAAAAAGTAATGGAAGTTTACCCACTTCCTATAAAACAAGGAGACCTCCTAAACCTAAAAGGGAAAGAGATTATTATGCCTAACACAAAGTAAATGGACATAAAACCGATGAATGCCATGTCTTATTAGGAATAATTCAAAATATGATCAAGTCAAGATATTTAAAGGAATTCATTAAGAAACTTAAAAGGTCTCATGTTCTGAGGAGAATAGCGCAAACACCTAAAACCTACCATTTCCTATAAGAAAAAAGTAGTTGTACAACTTCAAATTCAGATTTTAGTCAAACTGTGAAGTTTTTTAGCAGTTCCCCACCATGGATTATCCTTACTCATAAAAATTTCTAATTTGATTGGTACTTAAAATTCATCATGTAATGATACAAAACTCGATTTTCTTTACAGATTAAAACAAAATCAATCCACTATATTCGTGAGGTTCTAGATTTCCCTGTCAAAGCATAACAAATTTCTGGTCTTCTTTGGAAAAAGATAGTTCAAATATCCAAGATAAAATAGCTCTTTATCTCAAGGCTTGAATCTATGCGGTATAGAAATTTATTTTATAGGTTTCTGAATCATCATTAATTTTCCCTCATAGGCCGGTTTTCGGAGAGAGGTAAGTATCCAAAATCCTCCCAAAAGAAGGGATTCTTAAAGAAACATGTTTTTGTTCATAAAAGTATATTAGTTCATGAATCATGACTTCTCATACTTACAAACAAGATATTCCTTTTTGCTAAGCAAAACTTGAAGTGGTGCAATTATACGTATCATATAAGGGGAAGTAATATACACCATCCTTATTTTTAAACAAGCAATTTTATTACAAAAGGATTTACTAAACACGTCTTTGAGAATAATTATTTCCAAAAATCAAAAGGATTATTATCAGCTACTTTATAAATCAGGGAAAACAAATATTTATCGATTTCCATAAAGATCTATAAAATCTTTGAAAAGCACTGTCTAACATTACTAAATGCACACAAAAAGGTTAATTTCGCATTATCCGACAAAAGCGTCTTCAAGGCTTTCAAAAATTATTAAAAGAGGAAAACCTATCCATATCTTCCAAAGAAAGTTTTTCGAACTACTAAGACACATTAGCGCTGCAAAGACTCTAATTAGAAGAGCATACTCTTGATTGAAGGACTATTGGGTCATGAATCATGACCACTCAGTCTCTTATTTGAGATTTGCATTTCTATTATGAGAGTAACTCAAAAAACCTTCTTGGTGGCAACGTTGAGAAGGGACATTGTTTTCAAATAGTTTAAATATCCAAAACCTTTTCAAAAGAAAGACCAATTTTAGGAAATAATTCCTTGATTTATTAAAGAATTCCTTTTTAAGAAAATTCTTTCTTCCAAAAGGAAATTTCATGATAGAAAAGTTGATATTTATTGATCCAAAAAGGTTTTTACAAACATTTCGATTGGCTAAAAGTAATTTTCATAAAATTTTTTCAAAAAACTTCTTTTAAGCCTTTGGTGTTTTTTCGGAGCACCTCCTAGAGGGAGGAAGGTCCAGCACCCACTAAAAAAGCCTCCAACGTATTTTTTGAGCGCCTCCTAGAGGGAGGAGAGTCCAACATCTACCAAAAAAGCCTCCAATGTATTTTTAAAGCGCCTCCTAGTGAGAGGAGGGTCCATCACCTACCAAAAAGCCTTCGATGAATTTTCGGAGTGCTTCCAAAAAAGGACAAAGATGTCCAAAGCCTAAAACAGAGGCGAAGCCCAAAAATAGGCAAAAACAAAAAGGACGAAGATGTCCAAAGTCTAAAATAGAAGCGAAGCCTAAAAAAGAGCAAAACCAAAAAGGACAAGGATGTCCAAAGTCTAAAATAGAGACGAAGCCCAAGAGGGGAAAAACAAAAAGGATGAAGATGTCCAAAGCCTAAAACAGAGCTGAAGCACAAAAAGGGGTAAAAAAGGACGAAGATGTCGGAAGTCTAAAATAGAGGTTAAGCCCAAGAAGGGGCAGAGAGAAAAGGGACTAAGAGGATATGAAGGAGTTTGAAGCCCAATGGAGAAGCAAAGGGAATTAAGCAAAGAATAAATTCTTACTGGGAAAGTAAGAATAGTTTCATTCAAGGGGTAGATCAAAACAAACTTCTAAAAAGTCATATTCTAACAAAAAAAATAGGGAAGCCTTTAAGGAAGGTCTATATAATAAGTATCAATAAATCAATTGGACTTTACTCTGCTAGATGACCAAACAACCGAATGGAACTATACTACTAAATGGCCAAACAACCAAACAGAAATACTCTACTAAACGGCTGAATGGCCGAACAGCTGAACAGTTGAATGGAACTACTTTGCTGAATGGTGGAATGATTGAATGGAACTACTTTATTGAATGGCAGAATGGCCGAGCAGAACTACTTGGTTCCAATATAAATAATAAACACCTTAAAAACTACATATCTCCTAATAGGAATCTCCATTGCTATTCAAAGTATCAGTCTTTAGTGAAAGTTTCTGATATAGCATCTTCGATAGGGCTACAAAATTAGTGTCAGATAGAACTATGAAAATTTTACTTTAGGTCCACTCGAATTATTATTACTAGACAATTTTTTGATCTTCCATCGAATGGACTTCTTAGTTTCTTATTACTAGATATATGATATACTGGATTTCTTATTATCAGATGATATACTGGGTTTCTTATTGCCAGAAGATGGCATTCTGGATTTTTTATTAGCGGATAGAATTTTGGATTTCTTATTATCAAATGATTTCAGGTCTGGAGACAAGAATTATGCTAAGGAGATAAGTTAAGGATTACATATCATATTGCATCAAATCATAGCCTTGGAAAGTAGATGATATGGTACATTCGAGTGACTCAATACTAAAAGCTAATCTCCGACAACCAAAGAAGAATTAACTCAGGAGGAGAAGCTTTGGAGCCCATGCTAGTCTTCTTGAAGGATTTCTTTCCTAGCCCTTCATTTGTCGACCTGTTGATATTATTCCAAATTTGAATGCTCATTATTAAGAGCATTTAAGTGGTTTACATATATTATCTAAACGTCAATAAAATTTAAAGTCTAAAATAATCTTTACTATAAGTCAATTACCATTGAATAACCAATGTCGAATTCGTAAGAAAAATCAAACTTTTAGGTTGGCTAGAAGAACACAAATAAATGCTAAACTTATGGTAAAAGAATAGATTTATGGGTATGTCCAAGAAACTTGAATGATATTTAACATAAAAGCATCCTAAGTATAATGTTGTACTAATAAAACCATGTCGAATGAGTAGATTAATACCAAACGCCACATGAGTTACGCTATGAAGCAAGAATATAATGTCGCAACTATGATCAGTGTCATAATAATGAGATTGTCGACATCAATAAGTGAATGTCAACATAGTCTAGTAATGCTTTTATTGAAGTACTAAATGAATAATTAGACCCTAAAATTGCTATAGCAATTATACCATGAATAACAACGTTGAAATAATTGAATTGAAATGCTTAAAATAGTTATCAAAGAAAAAAAATGCTCACATAAAGGGTTGTTAGAGTAATACAATAATCCCATAAGTTTTGAAATTAGGTAACTTTATTTTTAGTTAACATAAACTTTCTTATGCCCCAAAAATAGGTTATCACATTTCTTTCTAGTCATTGACGACATAAAATTTTTGCATCATAACCCTGCAATTGATTACCAGAATAATAAACCAAGGGAAAATTTAATGGACATCGGGCATCATTTCATAAACCATCAATCTCAAAATAAAATAGGATAAGTTAATTAATGACGAATATTATAATAATTTCATGGAGTATCACTATAGAACAAATCAAAATTGGATATTAAGTTTAATAAACTAACCACGTCATTATTAAACTAGAAACGTTTCGGCTTCCAAATTGATGTCGTCTAACCCTAATCAATCTAATAAATTTTCAACAGCATAAAAATTTAGAATTAACTCCTTTATAAGAATGTTAAGGTGTCGGGATTATCATGAATAATACCTTAATGTTAATTCATGTACAAAATAATTGGCGAAACTATGAAAATTATATGTTAGTGTTAGCTCGAATGTCTGAAATTTGATATTTTAAATGATTTTGAGGATCTGGAAATCTTCTTTGCTTAAGTTTGAATCGCAAGAAAAAGAGGAATGCCATCAGATTAAATTTGAATGAATGAATGAATAAGTGACAAACATTATGTTTGAGATTATTTACTTGAAAAGTCAATGCTTCTACTACACTTCGAGGGGAAGGGGGAGTGGGGAGGGGGCAAATGTTATCCACATAATTTCTTATGAGAATATGATGTTGAATTCAAAGCTTTAAGGAGATGATATCGGACCTCATTACAAGGAGAGTTTAAGCCTTTATAATAGTAATCATTATAAATCACATCAAGGCGGTATTAAGATCACAAGCGAGTAGTAATCCCAAAGGAAGATTATTGACATTGCCTCTCATTAATGGCATTCCTCATCAATATCGCTCGTTATCAATATATCTCCTCTTTAATGCCACTTATTATCAAGATTGCACTCCATTAATATCACTACTCATTAACATTGCACGTGACCAATGATGCATCTCTTCAAAGAAGCAGTGCTGAAAGAATGAAAATAAGTTAGTGTCAATGATGCTGACCCTCATCAATGTTGGCATCACATGTATCAATAAAGCCAAGTGCCCAAGACGACGTTAGTACCGCCTATCATCCATAGGGTAGGAAGAACTCACATCATAAAGTAATGTCGAATGGAATCGACACCGAAGGTTATCAAAGAAAGGAATGATATCAAGCATGATCGATATTGTAATCTATCGATGTTATAACAGCATGATCTACATCACGCTTCATGGATTCACATCCTATTGATTCCAACTTTAGCCTATGGAGATAATCCAACAGTGCCACTCTTCATTAGCATAGCCCATCATTGATGTCGCCAATAATCAATGATGTCATTCTACAGTGTTGATGACGAACGTCGTCAATGTCTAAGGAGGCTATGCATGTAATGTTAACGATGAACATCATCAATATCCATAGAAGCTATCGAATCCAACCGTGCCGAGAGTCATCAATACCGACACTATGCTGAATAAAGCGATCTTTCTCAATTCTACTCTATATCAACACCGCTTCTCATCAATGCTTCATGTCGCTTCCAACTGATACCGCCAACAATCAATTAAGAGCATCTCAATACATAGGATTGTCAATGCCGAAAGCCATTACTACTAGGGCGGCATCAAACCACTATCGTCGTCATTAAACAAAACCCAACGCATTGCAACATTGACGTTGCCGAAGCCATTGCCGAAGTCAAGCACATCGAAGCCAAATGTTATGCCGCTTTCCTACCCCTATAAATACAAACCTAGGGGTTATTGGGGGGGAGGATTCTGGTCTCTCTTCTTACACTTTAAACTTTGTAATCCTAAATTGATTTGGGGATTTTTGCCAATAGTAGCACTCATACTTTGTACACACCAAAAATTGAATATTGAACAAGTGCATAGCATAGCAAGATGACTTATGATTAACATGTCGACTTGATTCCAACTTGAGACCTGCATATTAATTTAATGACTTTCGACATGACTATATCCTTGATACACATAAGATTATTATGGATTTGACGTTGAGCCAATGTCGTCTTGGCCTATTAGCCTAGGATTGCCCTAACATTTTCTTAACAAAGTCCACTTTTCTAACACTTCTTGGGGTTGACGAAGAAATTCCTTAACAATATAGATGTTATTGTCATGTTCGAAAATTAAAAATTATTCTATAGATCTTGGTATGTTACTTGTCATTGCAACTATGTGTTGTTTTATAGAGCTAATCCTATTAACATTCTTTGTACTAATTATAGTTGAATATATAAGCCAGTACCATAGTGTAATAACTATGTTTTGTTCCTGTAAAATAGTTTAATTCAAGTTATAGTTGTATAACTTGAAGTTATAGCTTTGAATTTAGTATAATTTAATTTATACCTCCTGTAATATAACTTTGAATCAAGTTACAACTACGTTAGCAGCTACATTATAACTATGTTAGCAGTCAAGTTTAATTTTTGTTATAACTTGAAATTTTAGCTATAAATTAGCTAAGCAAATACATTAGTTGCTATAACTATGTTATATCGCTATTTTAGTATAAATTTAATTTAATTAAAGCTATTACTTTAAATCACAAGCTTTAGTTGATGTAGTATAAATTCGGTTGGATTAGTCTGCTAGCTATAGTTATGTTAGCTAATCTGTTCTAAATTCAGTTTGATTCAAAGTTAACAATAATTATATTAGCTATAAATTTAGTTTAATTCAAAGATTAATACACAAGCATGTCCTCTAATGTACTTACCTAAAATAGTGCATGGTAATAGACAAGTCTATCCAGCAATAATTCTTACAATTCAAAGCTTAATAAACAAGTTTGTCTATTGATAACATACCGATTTGAATTTCCATTTATTTCTTCTTATTACGGTGGCAACGAGCTTCTACCAAGAGGCTTGGAGTTAAAGCTTTGGAGCTGGAGTTTCGAACTTGGAATTTCATGCTACTATGCTAGTACATTATTACCACTACCTTTCCTATCTTGCTTTCTAGAAACTACATGTAGTAACAAATGCATTAATTTTCATTTTCTTGCTGTAGTATGTGACTAATCAAACTGTAAGTACCTGAAGTTATGAATGCATTACTTCGCTACATTATTCACTTATCCTTAGTTTGTTGTAATCTTATATCTATTCTATTATATAATAAACTGAATACAGAGCATGAATTTATTTGTTTTCTTATTGATTCTCAGCTTAGGTGCTTAATTATTGGAATTTCCGCATCGTGAATCCTTTGAATTTATCTATTTTCTTATTGAATCTATCCTTTTTTCATTTCGCATTAGTTTAATTATTTCTCATTTACACTTAAGCACTCCATATAATGAAACTATTTTTCATCAAACCCTTTGAATAAAAAACCCTAAAGATGATTAATGGTGAAGTTCTACCCCCACCTTTAATTTACTCCATTTTTCCATGTCCTGGCCGGTTGGAAATCAAATCAAATTTCTTATTAACCTAAAGCGACATTGATTACTATTTGTAGTTTTCAAGCTATCAATTTGTTCATTCATGTTACTAATTCATGAATATGATCTTCAACCTAATTGTGAATTTCATTATATGGAGGTTATTGATCTATTTGATCATTCTTCTATTTTATAATTATGCTCTACCCTTTTGTTACATTTTTCGGTTTTTTCAGAATATCCAGTCTTTTTAATAAAGTTTCTTTATATTTGAATTTAGATACGTTATCATATGTTTATATGTGAAAGTGTATATAACATCATAAGAACAAGTTGCCCAAGATACATTTTCAGTATATTTGGTATGCTTATGAAATCTAATCAAAATTACTTTGCTTGAAAATCATGGTTTTTATTTCTTTTTAAATGTTTCTTATTTTTGGTTTGGCATTCAGAAAATTTTATTTGGCTGACGATCTAAATAGTAGTTTAAAATATGACATGTTTGATGCTCATCTTCTCCCAAAACACCTTGGTAATTTGTTATTGATATATGATGTGGACACTGGATAGTTTTCTCTTCAAATTTAATTATATATACTTGATTATCATCTAAAGCATTGTAGGAACAAAGATGAAGAGTGTTAAAAGGTTCGAGATACATTTCTAATATATTTTGTATGCTTATAAAAATAAATAAAAAATAATCCTTCACATATGTGGTTTCCATAAATTATCTGCAATTTTGCTAATTACTTATAAAGTTTGACAATGTAGAATTGGATGACAAATACTCAAAAATGCAAACTGTTTTTCAAACTAATATCAAAGATAGTACATATGTTCTTGGATACAAAAGTACAATAAACATTTTGATCAAATAAATGGAATGGAAGCATGTTGTATTATTTTCACTTTTTCTTCCAATTGGAAGTGTAATCCAATGTTTACTATCATGTCTGTTATTTTTTCCCCTTTTTTGGTCTTTTTAACTGTGACGACCCGGCTTTTTCTCCACAAAAAGTCGTATCATCAAGAAGAAAGAAAGGGATAGAAAAGAGATAAGATAGAGAAGAAAGAAAGAAACACATCAGAATCTAAACAGCGGAACGAATAAATTATATTAATCAAATAAGATATTACATTGTATCATATACATCAGAGATACACAGCTTATACAACACATACTAGACAGTTATAAACATCTGTCTAGTCATTACAACCCAAATACAACTCAACAAATGACTCATACAGACTAACACAGCGGAACACTATATCTACGACCGCTGAAGCCTCCTGCTCCATTGCTCCTCCAAAGATTCGTCAAAGCAAACCTGAATCCCTTGGCTACTCGTAAAAATTTGAGTACCCAAGGTTTAATAAAACAGAAAATAAACACTTGGGTCAGACATGGGTCTGGTGTGAGTAAACGGTTTAAATTGCTTAACTTCAAAACCTTTTGAAAACAAAGGTATCACGTAAGACTCCCCACAAATAAACATGGGTAAGTTTTTACCTTACGCTAACCAAAACATTTGATAGGAAATCCAGTTATATTATAATAGGGTCTAGGGTTTTCAAGTAAAATACAGAAATAGCTGGAATGCTTACATCTCACGTTCCAACATAGTTGGGCACAACTAAATCGTACGGCACTTATTGGATTTTGGATTCCATACAATGGCAGAGCTACCGGGGTACCGCTCGTCACAGTACGTGGCCTAGATCAACGTACCGAGGATCACTCCCAATCCCCTGCAACACAAGGCCGGAACATCCCTTACTGGATAATTCCCGCATAAGAAACCCCGCGGTTGGAGCCAGCAACCGCCCACACAGCCGAAATAAAAAGGGACTCTAGACAGGGGAATCTTATACTACTTGGGTGCTACCCACTAACCTTGCTGCACCTCCCCTGTTTTAGCCATTCCCGGTTTGATGAGGCTTGAGGTCACGATTACCTTTAATCAGAACACATCACTTAGAATGCTCATCGTCCACCTGACGATGTGCTGAAAGCATTCAATCCATACAAGTTCATTCCGGGTTCGAACGAAACCGAAGGCATTATCTCGTTACACTCATTTTGGAATCACCCTCAGAGTTAACGACAATAACCCTTGCACTCTGAATCTTCATCTCCACTTGAGATTCACGACCTATCGTAAATTTGGATCGATGTGGTATTCGGGTCTCCAGACCTGGAATACCGGTATACGAAAACCCGATCCCGGTCTCATCGAAATCCAAAACGTATCTTTTAAGGCCAAGTTGTTTAAAGGTTTAAACAATTTGATTCAATTCAATACTTGAATTCACACAGCATTAACATAGATAAATATCACACATTTATCACAGATATATCCAAAATCATATCACAGAACATCACAGCATATCATCCAATAGATATCATCCAATTTAGATATTCTATATTAACAATCAGCTATAAGCAACAATTATTAACCCTATATTATAATTAATTTAATTATCTTAAATTAAATTAATTACTTAAGAGTTAATTATCTAATCTTGCTTAATCAATCATTAATTAATTACAACCTTTAATTAACTCATTAAATATTAATCATCCTTGATTAATTATTTATTAATTACATAAAGTATTTATCCTTTAATTAATTTTACAAATTAATTATTCTTATTCATTAACAGTAATTAACCTTTAATTACTTTCATTAATTACATTAATTAATGATCCTTAATTAATTACTTCCATTAATTAACTATAATTAATTACATTGACCCTTAATTGATTACATTAATTAATTAAACTTTAATTAATTACTTTTATTAATCCACCTCAATTAATCATAAACAGTAATTATCATCCTATAATTACTTACCCTAATTAATTAACTCTTTAATTAATTATTAATCCTTTAATTAATTATACCAAATAATTAATCCTTAATCACTTCTCATTAAGTAATTATACTTTAATCAGCATCAGATTATCTTTAATTAATTTACAAATTAATTAACTTAAATTAATTATATCCATTTATTATTTATAATTGAGTAATTCATCCTTTAATTACCCTTAAACAAATTAATTAATCTTTAATTACAAATTAATTATTCTTTTAATTATTAATTAATAAACCTTAATTATCAATTAATGAAAATTAATAATAAATTAATTAATCCTTAATTATAAGTTGATTAATCTTTAATTATCATTTAATTACAAATTAATCACCCCTTAATCAATAATTAATAAAACTCAATTACAAATTAAGTACTTCTTAATTACCAATTTATTTACCTCT
Organism: Allium fistulosum; assembly: GCA_030737815.1. Taxonomy (NCBI): domain Eukaryota; kingdom Viridiplantae; phylum Streptophyta; class Magnoliopsida; order Asparagales; family Amaryllidaceae; genus Allium; species Allium fistulosum. The sequence goes on along the minus strand of CM060901.1, from coordinate 444,871,342 downwards.
AATTACAATTTAATTACTAAATTAATTAATCTCTAATCGTAAATTAATAAATCTTAATTACTTAGTTATTTTATCTCTAATCATTAATTAATCTCTAATTTAATTAATTATAACTCTCAATTAACTTTAATTAATCCTTAATCAAAAATTAATTAAACTAATTAATTACTTTTAATTTTAAACTTGTTAAATAATTCATTTTATAAACATATCCCTTTAATTACACTTTTAAATTTACTAAGCTTTCTTAAAAATTAAATTATTTAAAACTTTAAAATTTGTAAAATCTTTACTCTTTATAAATCTGTACATTCTTTAAAATATGAAATCTGGTTATCAAGACAAGTACAAACCGAGACAAACTCGAGTAAATCAAGCAAAACCTCGAGTTTCCTCACGCAACACTGCTACTTCGAGTCGCACTCTCATTTTTCTCGAGACCAACCCGGTACAACTGCTTCTTCCCAAATCCATCGTTTCGCCTGAAACAAAGCGTACACGCGTGCACGATGCACGCCGACTGGACCACCTCCGATCACCGTTGACTTCACCGACATGTCACCCAACATCACAGCAACTCATCTCGACCACCAAACCACACTTGCAGGCCCTCGAATAAGATCGAGCTACCAGTTGATTCTGAAACCAAAACAACCTCCAGCAAATCCCTTCGTCCACACTGTTCCGACCACCAGAGGCCGAGAGACTCTGACCACATCCTACCGACACACCATGCCATCATTCCACTAAGTATCAAGCAACTCGCATCACCAGAGAAGATGCGACGACCCCAAACCCAGCTTCAACAAAACTAGGGTTTAAAACCCCTTTTGGCCTACCGCCGACGCCACAGGAGGTGATAAATCCTCCTTGCATTTTTGCCTGAACCACCAGTACCTCCTCCACCTCCAGCAATGTTCCCGACCATCCCAATTTCTCCGGCCACTAGAATTCGCCCAAAAACTAAATTCTAGTCAATTCCAAATTGCATTCTTAATACATTATTAGAAATCCTGATTCTCTTTTTAAAATTCATAATTTCTAATATCAATTCAAGTTATAAACTTGAATCAGTAATTCTTGTTGATGGATTTTAACCTATTTTTAAGTTCTTATGATTCTTCCTATTTCCCAGATAATTACCATTTTAATTTGCTTAAATAAAATTACCAGCCTTACTCTATGTTTAAACAAATAAAAGTCATAAGAAAACTAGAACCAAACATAGAACAAGTAGAGATATTGAATTTATGATTTTATTTTAAACTCTGTAGTCTGTAAACAGAGAAGCACATACATGCATAGTTGAAACATAAACAATATAAAGAATTCACACTTGTATATACACATGCAGAAACAATCTTCATCACAAAAGTTCACATGTAACAAACATTTATCTACTTAAGCTTTTTAAATAATTGTTTACTCACAAGTTAAAAAGGCAGAGAGCTTTTAAAATGGACTGTAATACTAGATTTTGAAAACTGGAAAGAATTTCTTTGATCTAAATTTAAATCTCTGTAACTTAGAAACAGAGAAGAACACATCTTATATATACAGATTTTTATACTTACATACACACACATGCATGGCATCATTATCACAGCAACTTCACAAACAACATCTACTTACTTAAACTTTTAATTTAAGAGTTTATTCTCAGGAAAATAACAGAGAATAATACATTCATATGCATAACAACTCTTATGTAAACATCCATTTATATCTAATCATTCAAGTAAACATTTCATCATGTTATTATAACATTTATCAGACCTATCAAACATGGTAGCAGATTTTTAAAACTGTTTTTAAAATTTGATTTACTCACCTTTTTAAATGATGAGCAGAGAAGTTTTTGAAAACAGGAAGGCTTGCAAACAGATCGAACTTGAAACTTGGATTTGCAGAAGTAAATGCCTTGATTTCTTTAAAAACTGAAAAGCTTTGTTGACTGAGATGATTCGAGACTTGATTCCAGGTTGTAATTTGAAGATGAAATCTTTGCTACAGGCTTTTGATCTTGGTTTACAGGTTTTGGCTTTGGGTTTCAGACTACAGGTTTTTGCATTTGAGTTTGAGAGTTTGTTTTGAGGAATGATTTCAGGCTTTTAATAGGGAATTACAGGGTTTTGATTTTTGTTTTTGAGTTGTTTATTTTGCTTGAATTTCTGGTTAGAGGAAAGTTTTACGGATTTGTTCTCTTGAGTTTAGAAAATGAGGAGATAGCAAAAGAAAATGGAAAGGAAGATAGGAGTTTAAATAGAGTTCATTTAGGATTTATTAAAATTAAAGAAAATAAAAATAAAAAGATGACACTTGTCTCATACACTACTTATTCATTCAACACATATACTTACAAGCTCTATTATCCTAACACTTGTCATTAAGCATTTTTATTTATTTTTAAAAGATTTTAAAGGCTTTTAAATTAAATTTCCTAATAAACAAATACATTTATAAATTTATAAATACTTTCTAAATTTTATAAATACAATCTTTAAAAGAAAATAGAATATAAACCAATTATGATTCATATAAAATATTTTAAACTCATTTTTTTTTCCTATTAAATAAATACTCTTCCAATTTCTATAAATATATTTCTTTAAAGAGAATAATACAAAACAAATCTTATTTTTAAATAAAAACTTTTATTCATATATTTTAAATTCAAACTATATTATTATTTCATTTTAAGATATATATAAATTTTTAAATTCAATTTTTAAATTCAATTTCAAAGTCAATTTAAAATCCAAATTAAAAATCAATTCAAATAAATATATATATTAGATTTAAATAATCACATTATTAATTGTCAATAATTATCCTATTTAAAATAAATTTAAATACACAGATATATATATATATATACATTTTAAACAACCCTTATTAAATTTGAAATAATATGTCTATTTAAAATCTATTTATATCTATATTTAAAAACAACTTATTATTAAATTGTTTGAAAATAACTACTTTACCAATTAATTTAAAAGATTATCACATTTTAAATACCCTGAAACCCCGGGATATCACATTAACAAAAGAAAGCGGGCTTTTTTATTATCTACACATTAATACATGTATCAGCTACTAAATCTGGTTTTCCTTGGATTCCATGATTTGGTCACAACAAAGTAATATAGTTTGGGTTTATTATATTCTACTAATTAGAGCATGTTTGCATTAGATTAATAATTCAGACATTTTATACCATTAATGTGTTAACAATTACATCCTAGAATATAGAGGTTCATTTAAACTAATTTCTATGTTTACAAATTCTCTACTAACCGTGACTGATAACTGTAGTCAACCGTATAACATTGCATAACCAAAGCACCTAAAATATCCTCAGTCTCTATTCAATATGATATATGTAAATAAAGTTCATTCACTTTTATTCATCTCTGCCAAAAGTATTTTCCAACTACTTAATGTTGCAGTGCAGCACCAAGTAAATTTCCTTCCAAATAAACAAATATTGCAAACAACCAACTCCGTTGTAGACTGTAGACAAATTTAAAACATCTTGATTTCACCTTTACATAAATTAGGTTATATAAAATATTTATATATAGAGGTTTAAACCTTTGTTGGCTATTTCGATTTTGTTTTCGATTTTTGTTTCCCCTTCTATATTTATCGCACATTTGATTGCTATACATATCATCTTCTTGCACGTGCTAAGTTTCGACCTATGCGTAGTTTTACATGGTTAGGCTTTATATTTTTGGTTCAAATCTTTACATGCATCGTCAACTAATTTATATAGAAAGGTACCAGAAAATGTTCCTCGATTTAAAGTTCCATAGGGGCTTAATCCAGCTTCTCCGTGTCCTTTAGCTTTTTGAGCCTAAAGTCTAAAAAAAAATACCAAATTGCTAGAATTACGAGTTTGTGCCATTGCCAACTTGCACATGCATGGAATCAAAGTCATTTTAATGGCTGAAAATACTTTACATTATCCTAAAGTATACTTAGCTTTGTTGACATAATTTTTTTATATACGGTTTATATCTTTGGATATGTCTTGTTATGAATTTGCTGCTTATGGATATTCTATCTAAAAATATATTGTGGTAAAGACTGAAAATCACGTATTCATTATATACATCTCTAATGCTAATTTACATAGCTATTAGGCAGATGGATGTGAAGTAGGTAAGAGAAATTATTGGTTTGTTCCTACAGGTAGGAAACTAAAAGTGCATAAGATTACAAGCAATAAGAACTGTTTGGTTCTTTTGATGATGTATATATTGTGTATTTTATATGCTTTCTATTGCAAAGTTTTGTGCTGGATAGTTTTGTTATGGTTACAATGTTTATGGAATTCTTTTCTTAAGGTCTTTACCAATTTGTTATCTGATTTTTGTTTTAAGTTATTGAAAAGGAAACTACCATTGTTCACGAATAATCTTTTTCTCAAACAAGCACTTCCTATGAACGTAAATTTTTGTATACTCTCGTATTATTGATTGGTGAGGGTTTTGGAGTTTGTATTGAGTTAATATGTTCTTTTTTTACATTATTGAAACAACTTCTCCGACCATTTGCAACTGTCTAGTATTCTGCAAACCATCAGCTAGATTCATGTAAAAGAAAGACTGAAGAAACCACGCTACTTACTGCGATGTTTTGCATAAAAATTAGAATAATTACTCTCATGAAATTTTGTGCAAGTTTATGTGTTCAAATTATAAATTTTGTTAGCTATTTAAAAGTTGCTATGTTAAAAAATGTCAATTTTTTAATCTGTTTATATATCTGTTTATATGTACCATGTTTAAAAGTTTCAACAAAAAGAGTTTGGTGCGAATAATAACTCTGCTAACATGATAATTGCCAAGAATAACCACATGAAAAGTCATGTAGCAAAGAGCAACAAATGGAGATGCACAACTGTATATTTCACTTTTATACTTCATTGTGTACAAGTTTTTTTCAAGTATTAGTTGTTAGAATGCTTCATTGTTGCAGAGATGTACATATTACAATTAATGCTTCACTTATTCATCTGTACTTCATATTAAAGAGAACTAAAATCCTCTATCTCTATTTAATGTGTGCCCCATCCACAAATGATCACATCTGCTCATCTACCAAAAGTCCATCGTATTAATTAATTCAATTAATTAGTAAGTGTAGGGGTACATGGAGGTTAGTTTTGGGACAAGTGATCCAACTATATTGAAAACACCTTATGTCATAACTACTAATTTGATGGTCCTTAACAAGTAGAAAATTAGATGAATTATCGTAGTTTAATTATTTGGGTCCCCTTAAAATTCACTGTTTAGATATTAAAATTGTCTTCCATGTTATCATAAGAATCGTGTGTGAAGCATGGTTCTTGCCGTTTTTCTATACGGGTGAGTAAAGCCACATTCAAGTATATTAAATTCTCATTGAAAGAGAATAGTACATAGTTTTATTTCAGAGCTCACTTGGAATAAAATAAGAAGAGATATATTCTCTATAAAGAATACATGGTGAGTGGTAAAAATTCTATGGATTGTGCTAATACATTCAGTGTTTAGCACCGTCTTGAATCGACTACAAAGAACCGAGCACAAGTTATTAGTGTCCATTAGTAAGAACCCAAAATATGGTTAGTTTTCAATTTAGTAGGTTTGTTGGTGTATTTGCATAAATTTGAATATTGCATTTGATAGAAATATAAAATGGACGATTGTAAAAGAATTCAATAGTTTAGATATTTCAAATTTTATTGCATTGACCAATGACCACTAGCTTGTGATAAACATCTAAATTGTTGACGTAGAAGATGCGACAAATCATATTGGCACTTTTAACCATGATGAAAAAATGTATATTTGTTGTGTTGTACGCGAAAAGTGTGTGTGTGTGCGCATCATCAATAACACTACATTATTAATGGTTCGCCAGTTGACATTTTCTTTAGTAATTTTTTACTATTTATTTCAAATAATACACTTTTTTGTTTAATATATTATTAACGTTCAATTGAAACTAATAAAAAGTTTCAACAAATTTTATGATAAACATCGTACAATCTAAACGATTGGTTTTACCACCGTTGTACGGTTATAACAGGATAGACTAAAATCTAAATGGTAATTTAGTAGTCCAAGTAGTGTTGAAAAATAAAACTACGGTGCTCCTCAGCATATTCACGTATCCAACTTGAATTCGCCATATTACACAATTTAGTCTAGTACCGAAATCCTAAATCAACGTTCCTTTATTTCCTCTTCTCCCTCGTCTCCTTCGTCTCCCCTGAGCATTCCTTGAAATTTTAACAGTTGAAAATTTAGCGCCGTTGACTGTCTACCCAATTGTTAAGTTTCGCCTCAGATAGTTGCGCTCTAACCGTTAGCCTCGCCGTCATTTAAATCAGGTATTTTCTGATTTTTGAGTGATTTGGTCTCTCCTAACTATGAACAATTTGTTTTACAACTTCCTCCCTCACTTCGGATTTATGTGATTTTCAATTATGTTATTATTATTTGGAACCCTGAGGAAAAGGCTGCTTACATTATCGATCTCCTCAGCTATCGTGCGGGAGCCTCGTGCAGTCGGTTCCACCTTTTTTGTTTGGAACCCTGCAGAATTATGAGCTAGCATTTCTTTTTTAAAGTTTTCTTTTAGTATTAGTATCATAGTATCATGACATGTTTTAGGTTTTAATAGATGTAGGATGGATTATGAATTAGCAGCTTTATATTGAGATTCTACATCAGTTTATTATCATGAACAATTTATTTACACTTTTCTCTCTCGCTTGGGATAAAAATGATTATCATTTTTGATTGGACCTTATTGTGTTTTCTGTGGGAATGTTTAAAAATTAACAGTATCAAGCTATTATGATTGATATTATGTTATGTTGTCTCCTAGTACGGCGTCTGTATTCGAAACCTCTATTTTTGCTAAACAATTATTCTAGGCAGAGGTATAATGAAAGCTTCCTATAATAAATGCAAAGTAAGTTGCCTGCAACAATAATGTGCACAAACAATATAACAAAAATGCGAAAAAGTGAAATCCTTAAATTACCTACAATAATACAAGTTTTTTTTAGCTTTCAACTCAACTGTAAACATAGAGATGATTTTTCTTTTTTAAAAAGAGTAGTTTTAGAAGTTAATTTATTCGAAGTAAATCAAGGTTTCATATGATAATGGCACGTGCAAAGATCCCATTGCAGGTGAAAGTAAAAATACCAAAAGCATTAATGTCTGAAAATATGGAGCTTTTAATGTTGCAACTGACCCAGATGATTGTCCTGTTTGCAAATTGAGTATTTCAGCAAATATGAAAATATTTTCTGAAATTAGAAATTAAAGAAGATTTTTAGTATTTCTATATCATGTTTCGTTTAGATGTTTACTAAATACATAGATTAACAAAGAGTCGTGTTCAAGTTTATTTTTATTGCAATTATTCTGGGTTGTGGACCATAATCAAAGTTTCCTTTAAAAATTTATTCAACAAGCAATGGTCTTTTCTTTGTACGTCTTTTTGGAATACTTGTACAAATATTCTGCTAAAAAAACATTGTTTTTATCATTAGTGCATACCGTTCTGCATTAATAATATAACCTCTTGATATTTTTGTTCTTTTACCATAAAAACATAAATATTACCTTGGAATAATAACATGCATTATCAATATAACAATAACATGAAAAAAGATATTCCTTAAGTTACCATACAGTAAATACAAAATATTTTTCTTACCTTCAACTCAAGTGTAAAATAGAGATAAATTATTTTAGGAGGCATTGTTTGCGGTTTTAAATTTAATAATGTAAGTATATCTCTATTGACAACCTTTTGAATTTGATTGTATCAGCATTAAGTTGATGACCTAAAACCGTAGCTGGTCCCTCTATGCATACAATGGAAACTGAAAATCTAATACAATGCATGTAAGGTATTTTTGTTTATGCTGACCCCATTAAATATGTCCATAATCTCATGTAAATGCTAATATTAATGGTTTTCATGGTGTATACTAAAACATAATCTTTTTCCCCACTTAAATGATTAGTAAATATCTTAGTTTAAGTAAATGATTTATATTTAGAAATGATATTTTGTCTATGTCGATTCTCGACCTTTAGCAAAATGAGAATGTTGCAGGCAAGATATTGCCTCATGTTCCTACAAATCCACTTTTTAGGAGAACAAGTGCTTTAGTAAAAGTATCAAAGGTGGATTCGGTTATGGGAAGATAATTGAAATAAAATTGAGGCATACCCAAAATTTTTGCCTGAAAAGACCCATAATTCCATGTATCAAACAAAACAAAACCGAACTTTATACACATAATTAGCTAAAACATACCTAAGTCTATTAAACATGTTTCTTGCGCAGTTGTTTACCCGGTGTTTGCAGAACCTTACGATATCCAATTATCAATACCTGATGCATCATAGCATAGATGTATATAGTCAAGACACCATTGCCTACATAAAACAGTAATCCAAGATTTTGAATAGATTCAGCCTGTACCTATCTTTGAAAGTTGCACTTCTATGTTCTTCGTATGCAAGTTGCTGTGATATGAATCAATATTTTGCTACTTATTCTTTGATCTTTTGAATTCTTTTCATGTTTACACATGCAAGTCTTTTTTTAATAATAAACATCTGTTGATATTATGATAGTTTCGAATGATTAATGGATTTTGAGAATGTATGCATATCTACCGATGCTTAATTGTTACTGTCTTAGTGAAGTATAATATAATTGGTTCTCTACAAACAAAATATTTCCTTACACATCCATATGTTAAGGTAGGGCACCCTGATTTTTCAGTTTCATTTTAGATTATGTGAAATGTAAAGTTGGATTATAATATTATTGTTACAAAGCTGAGATGGATCGTGGAACTTAAAGACTTGAATATTTTAGTGGAGAATTCTCAAATTGGATCTGATCCTAATTAATTCTTTAGGCTTATAATAATTTCTTTACGTATATGATTTTTCTTTCGGCATATAAGTGTTTGACTTCTGGTTCTCAAAAGCGTGTATCACATCATGTCATCATCACACTCTAAACCTTCGTTTTCAGGGTTGTTTACGTTGTTTGTTTTCTTCCTTCTTAAACTAGAAGGATTTTCTTGGTGGAATATTTATCAAGGAGTTGCCTTTGATTTAGTACAAGCTTCCAAGGAGAATTGGAATTGTACAGTTTTAAGCATTGAATGTGCAATGTTGCATCCTTTTTACAATAAAATTCCTTTTGTTTTCGATGGTAATGGATGTAATAACTAATAACAGTTTGTGTAAACACTCAATTGCAGAAAAAATTATAGCATACACTGATATCTCAGTTTCATGGAATATCTTATTCATGGTTGGGTAGCTGATATGGGTTAACGATAGATAAGTAGGGTTGGTAGAGAAGCTGAGAAGGGATGATAATGGATGTAATAACTAATAACAGTTTGTGTTGTCCATTTTTTTTCGTACTTCATTATTTGCAATGGATATCTCATATTGTTGTTGTTTTAGCAAATTCAATGATTTAGTACTCATACATTATACCATTCAGGGTTTGAAATTAATTTCTCTAGCAAACCTATCTTTCTCACAATGCCACAAACACTAGAGAAGTAACACTCTGTGTGTGCGTGTGTAATATGTCCACTAAGCTTATCCCTACAATATAATATATCTATTAAGGAAAATATATAAGTTCGGTTTCAACTTGAACCCATCAATGTTAACATATGGCTTTTCTTTTATGATAATTGATACATGCTAGGTTTATTACTTTAACGTGCTTTCAATTTTTAGTGTTATGTTTCATCCGCATTTTTTGCCCAGTTGTTTGGACTACCCTGACGCTTGAACCAAATTTGCTCGCAATGCAATTACCAGCAAGTTTTCTTACATTTTGTTATCCGAAAAATGAATTATTTAAACAATTTATCTTTAACAATTTATTTGCTTTTGGTCATCTCTGAGGTTTCATGAACTCTTTTATTCATATATTTAATGTGAGTTCAGTTGCAACTTTCTTCGTAATAACATGATCTAGGATGAGTAGGTAGCAAAAAAAATTTGATTTCTTTTTCATTATGCACATATTTTTAATGTAGATTTTTGAATCAAAACTTGTTAGTAGTCCCTTCAATTTGCATTATCAATGAGTTAATCAAATTTGTATATGGCTTGGTGCAATGATTATCAAATTGATGTGTAAGTGAAATATTTGTAACCTAGAACACATTGATCAAGTAAGAATCTCTTTTTGGTTATTATTTGGATTATCCTAATTGAGTTTGTGATATATTTGTTTTCTGATGCCATTATCTTTGATATTGTTGATATATTTGCACGTATTTCTAGTAACATTGTGTCTTTGATATGAAGAAATGTGCACATAGTTAATGCTATATAAGGTTTTCCTGTGTTGTTAAGAATTCTTTATGTTAATTATGCCTATTAAATGTATGAAGCATTGCTGATTTCATCTTTAATATCTATTTTCAGGTTTTTTTTATTCGTATTCTGCTACTTAAATTAAAGAGCTACATTGCAGTTGGTGGCATACAAACAGCTCACAAGCAGTGAGGTAAGTGGGTACAAAGGTGATGATTCTAAAGAAGCAAATGTTTACTTCATTCATAGAAATATCAATTCAAATATTATAATAATGCAATCTATTGAAGATTTGTATATAAGTTATGAGAAAATTACAGCAATAAATTATATTAAGGGCATTTTTGTAACTAAATGTGGAAATAAACATAATAATCTGTATAAATTCGTTCAAGTCTTTGCATTTTTGTTTAATTAATACTTGCAGATTTCTCATTTGGATATTTTATGGTTGTTTTCCAATTATCTTCAACTTAAAATGTAATGCTCATTCATGTGCGAATCACGGGTTAAATACTAGTTAATTATTTAAGTACCAAACTACATACCTGACATACTCAGCAATCTTACTTAGTACCCACCCACCTTTGATCGACTGACCGCAAATGCACCTGTCTGCACCCTTATTAACTTATTTACCCTTTCACTTGTTATCTTCAACTTCAATTCATCCGCGGTTATCCATCTCTTCTGTTTGTGTCGTCCAATGCTCAAGTTTCTCATTGCCCAACACCCCTACCTTCATACTACTTTGATTCTTCCACCCCACTCATAGACTCGCTCTCTATCTCTGATTTTTTGAGGTACAAATATTGTTTCATTTCATTTTAGAAATTAGGACTAGTTATGAAGTTAGATTGGGTTGAATTCATGTATTAAAATCATCAATGACATGTAAATTTTGGAAATTACTATTTGTGAACCAGGTCATTTGCACTGTAATATGAGATTTTAGATATATGTTGATTTTATGAATTTAACTTTAATGTTATTGTTTCTGTAGAACCATTATTAATGATGATGTGTAATTTTTATGTTTGATAATTGGTGTGGTACTAGAATCCCCATTGAATGCCCTATTTACAAATGGGGTAATAATAATGATGATAATAATAATAAGAGTACAAAAGTTACAGATCCTTGTTTTGTCATGAGAAAAGTCATGTAGCAATACTATGTAAATTATGTCTTTATGTTTGAAAAACAGAAAAAGCAGGGTAATTTGCACTTTCTTGATATTAAAAAAAAACAAGTTGACTTGCCCTTTTCGGAAAAAAATTCAAAAAATTTGGCAATGGTGAAAAAAAATAGTTATTTAATAATAAAAATGCACTTAAATAACAATTATAAATACTTACAAATAAAGAATTCAGATTGAAACGCTTCATGAAAAATGTGAGTTTGCACTTTCATTCAGAAAAGTGCACTAGTGCAATCTAGCTTGCAATTTCTTTTCAAAAAAATAGGGACCTGATATACATAATTATTGGCACACAGACTTTTCATACAATTAGTCAACTACTTCAAAAATAGAGAGTTGATGTGCAAAGCTCTTAATTAAAAAAAAATCTAAGAGCAACCATTGCTTTTTTGGGTGGTGGGGGATTCTAGAGGGTTTTTTTATGGAGAGGGGGTTGGGGAGCTATCACTTGATTAAAAAAACAAAAAATAAAACGGGGCAATATCTGTTTTAGTTCCACTTAGATGTTAGCTTTTCATTTAATTTGATTCAATTAGAAGCTATCTGATTGATGTAAATCATCTTATACGTTCCTTCTCTATAATTGGAGATAATAAGACAAATTTATCTCTGCTTCTAACAAAACCATCACCAGCAGAAAATAAAGCAATCACACTTAATTTATATAATATAAATTGTAAGGTATAAGTATGGAAATAAAATCGTATATCATTGAGATTGTACTTACTTTGTCAGATATACCATTTTCAAATATTTTATATATTCAATCTCTTGCATCTAGATTTATCTAAACATGTTTGCTTTAGAATTTAATTGAAATTCAGATATTGATGTATCAAAATAATCTTGATGCTTTCGATCCAATACTCAATTTTTGTGTGTTTTGATATACAAATCAATTCATATGGCTACTCCATATGTTGTTATTTTCCCCTTAATTTTTCTTCTTCCATTTGGTAGTATTACACGTAGTTAGTTTAATACTTGTGAATTCATTTCATGTATTAATTGTTTCACAGTTCATACATGATCTAATTATGTTATGTTCTTTAATAATAAATGATAATTTTTATTATCTTCTTTTACAGTAGTTTATGAATGAAAAATAATGTTTGAACAAACTATGAGAAGCAAACACTGTTTACTGATTAGTGAAAATGCACTCTCCTTTTTAAGTCACTAATTAGTGTATCTAACTGACAAATAAGACCTAACATCTAATTAATGAACAAACAAATATGTCCTCGGTTTGATTTGATAACTTGGGTTTACAAATTGGATCGTTGGAGATAGAACTTGCATGCGTGTTTGTCAAGTGGCAATTTAACGTACATTCTTCACTCAACTCTGTATTATAACATTTTGTCCCTTATAACCAATTTGTAAGTACCTTTATTACTCACCTTGATCCCCTAGTTTTGGTTATTATCTTCTGATAGCTTCCTCGGCCTTTGCTCTTGCAAACAGAAAAAAAGTTTGTTCGAACGTATATTATTAATTATCATTCCTCTTATATATATATACATATATATTTTTATTTTATTTTACTTTACTTAGCTATTATTATTAATTTACTTATTTGACTTTATTTTATTATTGCTATTGCTATTGTTATTATTATAACTTTTAAATTGATTTTTTCATTTAGTTTTGGGTTCCATCTCTAGCCGACCCCAACTTGTTTGAGAATAATGGCTTAGTTGTTGTTGTTGTTGTTGAACGGATATTATTAATTATATTACAAAAACCATATCACATATTACAACGATACGAAATATAGATGCACAAAATTATTAAAAGATATACCCTGGGTTTGAACTAATTTCACTCAAATACACATTAATTTTTGCACAATATAAATTTACGAACATAAAATTTGATTAATATATTTTATTTCTTTTCCAAACTTTTTCTAGGTTTTTAAATATGCTTTTCAATGGGGTTTCTAACTTTATATTGAGAATATCAATTAGCAATGAGACAACACTATGGGCAGAAACAAATCTTGAATAGAGTTCACTGAAATTTTTGTTCAATTTTAGTTCAGCATAATCTATTCTTATATTTTATTTTAATTGAATTTTCTGTGCTAACCGGTGTATTAAAAAACGTGCGTGAGGCGCAAGCAAAAACGCGCCGAGGCGCACAACAAGAGGCGTTTTACTCCTAAGGCTTACGCCTCAGTCGATTGAGGAGCGAAAAGTGTACGCCTCAGAGCCTCAATCTGATGAGGCTTAAGCCTTTTAGCTTAAATATAATGCTGTGTATTTCACAAACCCTGCTTCTCATATATCATTCATCATTCCATCCTTCTCAGTAAAAACGAGAGCTAAGCACAAACAAGTATTTCAAAAAAAATGAAAAAATGGGAAAATGGAAAAAAAAAGTCTATAAAATGCAAATATCATTTGGAATCAAAGTCGATTCCTTCGATTCCAGTTAGTGGAATCGACTCGATTCCAGTTCTAGAATCGGGCATGATTCCAAATCTGGAATCCATTAAATCTTTTTTGTTATATATAGTTTTTATATCATAAATAAAAATGCTTACCTGTGTAGAAAATATAGAGATGCATGCTTGAATGATTTGATTTCTTCTTATTTTTTCCATAGGTTAATTTGAAATGAGCAAGAAAGATATTGCGTGGAATTGGGTTAAAGATTTACCGGATTCCTCCAATTCAAAATACCTTCTTTGTGGATTTTGTGATCATAGATGCACCAGAGGAATTTCTCGGTTTAAACAACATTAAGCATGTTTCTTTTTTGACAACATTTAAGCATTTATTTATATTCGACGTTTAATGTTATTTTATGTTAAATTCCATTGTATGTTGCCTTTTTTTAATCCGAAAAGCTTACGCATCAACTTTTCGATGCTTACGCCTCGCTTTACGGACCTGAAAACGCCTCGCGTTTGCTTTCGCCTTTTAAAACAATGGTGCTGACACTGGTAAACTGGACTGAAATTTGATAAAAATAATTGATGAACTATAATGAAAACTGGAATGTGCGTATCGTGAGTGTTGTCATTTAGCCGAACTGATATTGTTAATAGCAGCGTACTTCTCAATTTGAAAGTGGTTATGATAACAATTTATTAGACTTTCAACTGTGATAGTAGAAAAAACCGAATATACAACTGGATATGCAAGCTTAAAAAAGTAGACTTAACAACTGGATATGCATAAAGATTAAATTGCACCATTGGAATGCATTCTTCACATCCAGTCTAATGACATACATGTATTTGTATTGATGTTGATAACAATTAAATGCGGTGCTTGGGATACCTAAACACACTCTATAGTACTTGGTACTAAAAAAAATCCCTCTAAAATATACAATTTTATTTGGCAATATACCATCGAATGATATTATCACTAGACATTCAACTGCTGTATGAACTTTTTTCTTTTTAGCCAATAGACTTGATACTACAATACAGAGTGAGTCAAAAGGAAAGCCAGTGTTTTGAAATTCAAGTTTAATTAGTGGGCCAAACAAAAAAAGTTGGTGTTTCCCAACCCTTAGAACTGTCAGGATATAAAATTATTTAGGAAAATTTGTAGGTTGCTTAATTTTTTTCCTCTAGGGGTCGTGTGAAATTATTCCTTACACCTAACTCTGTTGTAGGATCCATCGCCTCTTTCTCGCATTTCTTTTAATTCAGAAATCAATGGGCACAAGAGAAGTATATGAAAAGAAACTCAAATCTGGCAATTTACACTTCGATCCAACAATGAACCCTGGTCTTGGAACAGCTCGTTGTCCTAGATGCTACACCATCATCGATCCCAATGCTGTAATTTTTTTGTTACTTTTGACAATTTTTGTGTTTATTGTTGGATTACAATGCTAAAATAAACTTTTTTTTAATGGGTTAGAGAAGCGGGAGTTGGACCATCACGCCCGAACTTCATGATATTGCAAAAGTTGTAAGATTTTAATTTCTTTCATTTATGAATAAACATTCAAATTCTTATGGACTAAATTGGTTGTACTTCAGTTAATCAATTGTGCTTTTTTAGTATTTTTGTTTAGCAGATTGAATGCAATGCACTTGATGGTATTTTTTTTGTAGGCAGGTTTTGGGATCGGTGGTTTGTTCAGTGCAGTGTTTGGAGTTAATACAGGTAACTTGTTTAATGATTTTGATAGTTTTAGATGTATTGAAAAATAGGTTTCGTTTGTTTTTTCATGTAGGAATTCCTTTTATACAGAAGCATGTTAATGGACCCAAGTGGATGCAACTGATGGTTAAGGTGCGTAATTCTTTATTTGTCCTGTTAATTTGTTAGAGTAAATTGATAGTAGGATAATCAGAATGTTTTTTTGGCTGCTGAAACAATACTGTTTGAAACCGATCTATCGTTGAGATGAATCATATAAAAAGTTGACTGAATTTACCCAAAATAATAGTGTTTTTTATTTTGTAGTTTCCAGAAATATTGCTCACTCTTTTTTATGCATCAGTACCTTTCTCTCACCTGAAGGTACTAGGGTTACTTTGTCAATATATACGACAACATGTTGGTTTTGTTAGATTGATTTGTCTTATTGTGTTTATGTTGATTTATATGAAATATATCACAAATGCGTAAAAATGAAAACTGTTACTACACCTGATTTTCCTCTTTCTTAACTCCACTTTTCTTGAAACCCACACTTCCCAACATCCACCAAATGATTGCATTTCATTTGGCAGATGTATAAAAATGACAAGTGCTACTACACCTTATTTTCCTCTTTCTAAACCCCACTTTTCTTGAAACCTACACTTCCCAACACCCACCAAATAATTGCATTTCATTTCCTGATGCCAATTACTTCCCTGTTAATATAAAACCTTAAGATATCAAAATTTACATTTTCTTCTCTTAGATTGCGATTTTTCTCTTACCTAGCTATTGTGGTTAAAACACTTTCGACTTTTTTTGGCTTCTTATCATCATATACAAAAGACAGTCTTCTTTCCTGATCATAATTCTTAATTTGATTCTTTCCTGATCATGGTTGATAAAAAATTCAAATGTTTTTCCTTCAGAAAAACCTACAACAAGCAAACACGGAGTTACAAATATACAATGAAAAAATAAAATCATATTGAGTTTTACTCTCCATTAGTTTGTAGAGCAAATCAAAGTGGCATGCTACATAATAAAAGATCTGTCATGTTAAAAGTTTATGTTCATTGGTTCGTAGAACAAATCTTGTTTTCACTAGATTATAAACTTTTATATCATTTGGTGTTAGCCAGAGTATTTTTTTAGTATTTACAGTTGGATGTAACAAGCTACGAGATCTTGGTCAAAACATCTTGTTTCGTTTCCAATAGGAATCAAATATTCAATTTCCGTTGAGAATACGAAGGAAACAACTAGTCCATATGTTTATTGAAATTCAATAAAAACACAACTTATATTCAAAAGCAAACAAAAATAGTAAAGCAATTGTTCTTTCTTCTTTCTTCAGAAAACATCGTTCTTTCATCAAAATTATCTCAATAGCATCATCATGACCAACAATCTTGATTACATTAACATAGTAAAGCAATGCGTAAGCGCATTAAGCAAGTGAGCCTTTTGTTGCTTCGCCTTGCTTAGTGCTTAGTAGAACACAAATGTTTCTGCTCATTATTTGTGTTGCCCAGCACAATTCTACATTGTTTTATTTAGGTTAAATTTAATTGTATTATTAACCTTTATCTGTATTTGAGTTCTACATATAATGGTTGATCAATACTGTCTATTTAAATCTTCTTTATCTAAACATACAATGAACATTTTATTTTAGTAAATATAGCAATTGTATGTTCATTTCTGTAACAATGAATATTGAAATCGAAAACCGAAATTAAAATCGCAATTTCTAAAGCTTTCGAAATTGATTGAGATTTGTAAACTCCTAAGACCGAAATGTCACCCGAAATCAAAATCTTGAACTTGTTAAAGAGAGGAAAACAAGGTGTATTTAACATGACTTTGTAAAATTAATCTTACAATGTCCATTCTGATCTTGCTACATGTTTCAAAAAAAAGGGTGTTGATCTAGAAGAACTGAAATTGAATCCATTGATATTTTTAACCACGTTGGAAATATAAGAATGTTAAGGCATTATGGCTTGATCCTAGGTATGTGTTATCAACAAACAACTGAATACCCATCATTTTTCTGATTGTACACTAAGTCTTTTACCGGGTGTTGTGCAATAACCCAAATTTAAAATGTTTTATGCTCGTTGCACACACGTGCTCTCTTGCTCTCACGCCCATATGAGAAAGTATTATATTATAGATAGATGACACAATTGGTGACATAATAGATCCATGTCATTAGATCCCTCCCTGATTTCAAATCATTTGTAAACATAACGAGATAGAACGGTCAACATACATTGCATCACATTTCATGTTTTATAATGCCCAAATAGCCCATATGTATATGTGTGTGTCTGTGTGATGATACAGTCGCACCATAAAATCTTACTTTGATTTCAACCTTATATGAGAACATGACGAGAACCAACGACCAACATATATTGTGTCTCATTTTGTGTTATACAAGCGTGAATCCGTGTTACGCACACGGATTTCATGATATAGTTTCGACAATGCATTTTTTGAAATTTTAAGTTATATGAAGTTGAAAATACATGTTTATGCATTGTAATTCTTTTGATTAGCTTTTACTTGAACACTACTGATAAACGTTGTTTTGAGGAATTCCCTTAACTAATCTCAAAGCATATAAAGGGGAAACTAATATTTCAGAGGATAATGATTTTATACAACGAACGATAACATCAACAATTAGTTGTTTCTAACTTGATAAATATTACATTACTAAGCGTGCCCGTTTATTAATTTTCAAACGTAAGCGATATAAGTCAGCATAACTTTATCCTATGTTTTAACATATAAATTCAAATATATACATAATTTGGTTTGCTAATAGTATTCTAAACTTGGAATGGGGAAATAGTATTCAAAGTGAAATAATGTTAAAATTAGGTTTAAAGAAATCACATTCCAATATTTGCATTATTACACTTTTTGACATTACACAGATTTGAAACATTATATTTCTAATACAGATAATGTAATACGACATGACACTTATACGTAATATATACTTTATGTGATCAAATTTTTGGTATAGCCGGATAATTTTTCCTTTTACTTTAAATATTCATACAAATATAATAACTAAAATAATATATATGATAATAAGCGTAATTCAAAGTAAATTAATATCACTATTAAACAAAATACTTGTGGATACACAAAAAAACACTTTACATGACATTTCATTGAAAATAAAATTCGAATCAAATGATGTAAAGAAACGCAGTCAATGAAGCAAAGTAATGAAAATAGATTATCATTTGTATTTATATAATAAGCACCTACATATGCAACAACAACAACTAAGCCATTATTCCCAAACAAGTGGGGTCGGCTAGAGATGAAACCCAAAACTAAATGAAAAAAATCAATTTAAAAGTTATAATAATAACAATAACAATAATAAAATAAAGTCAAATAAGTAAATTAATAATAATAACTAAGTAAAATGAAATAAAATAAAAATATATATGTATATATATAAGAGGAATGATAATAATAATACCAATAGCGATAATGATACTAATAGTAATATTGGTCAAAGACCAAACCTACGTCTTAGGCTCAAGTTCCCTAGTCTTATAATCTAAAACTTATAAAACTCAACGCTCATGGTTCTGGTACGTGAATCGCTAACTTCCACTCGCTCTGATCCGTCACCAGCTCTTCGGATACACCCCAATCCTTCAAATCCCTTTTTACTACTTCCTCCCATGTCAACCTTGGTCGACCTCTACCTCTCTTTGAGCATTCAACGTAGTCTATAATTCCAACACGCACAGGTGCCTCGTGCCTCGGGCGGCCTTCGTTGAAGATGTCCAAATCATCTTAAGCGATGTTGAATTAGCTTCTCTTCAATTGGTGCTACTCTAAGTTTATCACGTATATCATCATTTCTATTTCGATCTCTTCTTGTATGACCGCAGCTCCATCGCAGCATACGCATCTCTGCTACGCTTATCTTTTGGACGTGTTGGCTTTTAGTAGACCAACATTCTGCACCATACAATATCGCAGGCCTGATTGCCGTTTTGTAGAACTTTCCTTTAAATTTTTGTGGACCTTCCTGTCATAGAGAATCCCAGACGCTTGTCGTCATTTCACCCATCCCGCTCGAATTCTAAAACTCAACGCTCATGGTTCTGGTACGTGAATCGCTAACTTCCACTCGCTCCGATCCATCACCAGCTCTTCGGATATACCCAAATCCTTCAAATCTCTTTTTACTACTTCCTTCCATGTCAACCTTGGTCGACCTCTACCTCTCTTTGGGCATTCAACACGGCCTATAATTCCAACACGTACATGTGCCTCGGGCGGCCTTCATTGAAGATGTTCAAACCATCTTAAGCGATGTTGTATTAGTTTCTCCTCAATTGGTGCTACTCCAAGTTTATCACGTATATCATTATTTCTAATTCGGTCTCTTCTTGTATGACCGTAGCTCCATCGTAGCATACGCATCTCTGCTACGCTTATCTTTTGGACGTGTTGGCTTTTAGTAGGCCAACATTCTGCACCATACACCATCGCATGCCCGATTGCCGTTTTGTAGAACTTTTCTTTAAGCTTTTGTGGGACCTTCCTGCCACAGAGAATCCCAGACGCTTGTCGCCATTTCACCCATCCCGCTTGAATTCTAAAACTAACATCTTCATCAATCTCACCATACATATGCACAAAAGCAAAAAATCCTTGATGTAGGAATTTTATATAGTAAAATAATGATTTATAAAATGCAAGAAGCGCCCAAAGTTAATCGCATTTTATGAACCAAAATATGTGGAATCTATGGGTTACTCAAAGATAAATTATGTTGTTTTCCGTCAACAGAAAAGTTAAAACTTCAATATCGGTTATGTCCATTATCGATCTCCATTATTTCGTGTAAATCTTCCAAATAATTAGCTAAATGAAAATATTTGTAAACCTCTCCTGCAACAAAGTGACATCACTTAATACCAAACTTTACATTCGAACATAATTTCGTTTCAATTCGACTCTTGTTTAATAATTCACCACCTTGTCTTTTTTAAGCAATCAGCCTTCATTTATTTTTATTCGTCACATGGTATCGTGGTCCAAACATTTAAATTCAAACATTTGGCATGACTTTTGTTAGTAGCACTAATTCAACGTCGATACTAGTGCTCGTAATATTTTTTGTTTGTACAAAGAAATATCAACCCAATATAATTTTAACCAAGTTCATATGTTATGCATGTAAGATAATGATTATCAACATGCTTTGTTATATATCAAATATATGCCACTTTATTTCAGGCATACAAAAAGACATAAAATATAACGTTGCCAAAAGTGCGAAAGGAATGCAATATTTTGTTCATATTGAAAAAGATTATCTATAAATATTTTTGCTCATTTATTTATTCTTCTTGTAAAAGCGTGAAAGGAAAGAAATATATTTGTAAAACTGATGGTGTGTTCCTACTTTATCATCTCTAACAATTACAAAGCATTTGTTAAAGTTACAAAACAATCACATTACATGTTCTCTCATAGAGTTGGAACTTGCAATGCTTGTGAAATGATGTGTTAAAAAGGAATTAGTCAAGATGAATTAATTGATTACAAATCAATTCTATAATTGATTGGCATTAAGAAGAATTAATACATTACCGATTTTATTCATTAAAGATAATTTCAATAAAGAAAATTAATTGTTGTTAATTCCCTAATTAGTATAAATTCATATTAAATGTTATTGGTCATAATTATCTAGTTGAAATATATATTAATTCCTTTTATATGTTGCATGAGCAATATTATTTTATATGATCTTTGCTATTTGAATTTAGTTTACTTATAAATTTTAAGAGTGTGAGGTTGAGCCTTGACACAACGGTTAGGTCACCCGCATGGTGGTCTAAGCATCTAGGTTCGAATCCGGAAACAGCCTCTTCGCAATGCGAGTGAAATGTTGCGTACATTATCGACCTCCCAGAGCCTGCTATCGTGCTGGAGCCTCGTGCACTGAGTTCCACCTTTATAAAATTTAACAGTATGTAGACACATCCGTTGAACATATATAAATAAAAATGTGAGCAAATTCATTTTATTGTATATTATATATACGCACATACACTACTTAAAGTTAAACATTGAAAGATAAATTGAAGAACTTTTTGTATGCAAATTTCTAATTGTAAATCAACAACCAACCATGTTTTAGTGTTCAACTCGTTAAGAGAATAATTCTAACGAGCTTCGTATTTATTTCCAGTTTTGTAATGTTAAATTTTAATCACGTCACCATGTTATATTATCAGTTTTCAACTAAAGTAGAAAAGTAATACTGTTAAAATTTCAAATTAACCAAGTTACACATATTTTCTAACAAATCTATAAATTTTTTAACTAAGCATATTTTCTAATAGTTTCAAAATATGAAGGATCATCATACTTGACATTGTGCATTTTGAAAAAGAAGCATCTCTAGCATAATAGATTTTTAAATTAATAAAAAATTATCGAAACCGACGACGACTTGATTTTTTGAAAATATTTCAGTATTTACACGATTCTAATATATATAAATATAAGAACAAATATCATGAGAATGCATTGATATTTAATTTCATACGAACTTGAGAGAATACAAGTAAATTAAGATAAGGATAGCTACTAATTTAAATCTGAATACAAACTAATTACAGAATTATTTACAATATGAATGTAATATTTTATTTTATTCCATGTTAAATTAGAGAATTGACTACACGTTGATTATTGAATCAATTCTCTGTAATGTTATTTAAATGAATTAATTACCTTCAATTTGAAAATTCTTAATGGAATATTAAACATGAAATTATATTCAACTCTTGTTGAATCTTAGTGTGAAGTCATCACTAATATCAATAATCAACTTAAAACAAAAACGTAAAAAATTAGCCTATTGTTGCATGCAGTATTCAATTATGTTAATTATATATAATTCAGTAGGAGTCCAGTTAACCTTATTTACTTTCACGAAATAGTTCAAATTAAATTACACATATTCTATAATAGATTTTTAAATATTTTAATAAGCTAAGTTTTTTGTAGGCGGTCGTTTGATTATTTTTCCATAAAAACTATAACATTGAAAACAAGGGATAGGAAAACAATCGCTGCAGAATATTAATAAAATCATAAATAATTCAAGATGAATACAAAGTGGAAAACTATTGACGAATTCAATTAAAATCTAGTTAGATTAATTTTTTTGAAGAGATTGATTAAAAATAGTTTGGAAAGAATTTTTAATTTGATTTAGATTGGAAATAGAACTATTTTTGAAACATATCATACATATGAAATTGAAAAGAGGAAAGGGACAATATTGTGAGAAAACGAAATGGAAGTGAACGAATTAGAAGATGATAAATGTATTGATACACCGAAATAAGAATACAAATAGTTTATATTTTTAATATAGTTATATAACATAATAGATATATAGAATGTTCTAACATTAATGATATCATTATGTATTCTATATGCATTAATGGTATCATTAATATTTAGAATTATACATAATTTTAAGTGGTGTAACACAATACAAAATGTTTAAATTAAAAAAATGTTTATAAAACACATATTTGGAATCAAACTTCTAAAAAATTATATTCAAAGTTGCATATTGTAACTAGATCAAAAGTGTTACATTTTTGTTCAAAGTACCATACAGAAGTTTATTATTTCAATAATCTTTTACTTTATATTTTTTCCCAAATTTATGTTCTTATATAATTATATCACTTAAAATTGAAAAGAATGATTGCTACTAAATTGGAGTTGATGTCTATGTAGCAATGAACCAATTATCTCCTACAAAATAAATGGAATTAAACAAGATGTAAGATCATATCAAACAAAAAATCAAATGAAAGTCAATAATTATACAAAACTTGAGAATGAATAAAGTTTTCAACTTTACCTATAATATATTTTACTAACCAATAGAAGATTTTGTGGTATCAACATATTTGTGAAACTATCTGCAAGACAAACAAAGAGAACTATATTCATAACCTTACAAATTGAAAATTTAACCTCAAATTAGAAATCAGGACAAAAACTACAAACTGAACATTAAATTAAATGAAAAGACTAATAATAAAAAATATCCAACTTTTTAATCAGCTCGATCGAACCAGTAGGCTAAGTTTTGTTTGGAGGTCTTCAGGTTATTTTTCCATAAAAACAATAACATTGAAAGCAATTGGTAGAAGATCAATCACCACAAAATATGAATAAAACCATAAAATAATTCAAGTTGAATATGAAGTGAAAATCTATTAACGAAGCCAACCAAATTCTTATCGGGGTAAAAAATTAAAGGGATCAAATAAGATTGCTTGGGAATTTTTTTTACTTTGATTTAGTTTGGGATTAGAATCATTTTTTAATTGTAGCAAGCATATGAAACATGAAAAGAGAAAGAGCCAACATTGCGAGAAAATAAAATGAAAGTGAAAGAATTAGAAAATGGTAAATGTCCGAGATGTACGTTGGTATTTCTTTTAAAATGTATAATGAAAAGATTAATTTATAAAACATTAATGAGTTCATTAATATTTCTTTTAAGAAATAACAACAATTAGAAAATGCAATGAAAAAGTATAGGGTAGTTAAACTACTGGGACATATGGCAGCACATGAGATTTTTGAGAAAATTGAAAATGTTGAGACATTCAGATTTAAACTCAGCTTTCATATAATATAATAGATTGTTTGAACAACCATTCTATATATGTATGTATGTGCATTCTTATGCCATATGAAAAGGGAACGTAAAATAAGCATTTAAAAGGGGAATGAAAGAGGAAAGTGTAGGGAAAAGAGACTATATTTGTGTGTATATTGACAGAGAATGAAAGTGGTATTTGAAAGGGATGCATCAATTGTTTTGTAATTATTAATTATGTTGTTAGGGTATTAATTATTTGTGTTTAAAAATGTATCAAAGTATTATTATACGTATTGGAAGAGAGACAACGGTATTAATTGCAATTAATTAACATTGTGTTCAACGCCTCGGACGCCAACAAAACAATTTGATTAGTTCATCATAAGAGGGAAAATTGGTGGGTTATAACAATGACGTGTCCGCATCGGATACGACATGCACTTTAATCGAGCAAATAAATGCTGCGATCAGACTATATATATGTGTGTAGCAAGGTTTGATGACATTCTTCTTTTGTGGCATCGCTTTAGCATTTCAACATATTTTGAGCTACACTACCTCAAATTCAACGAAAAGTTGTTAATATGTTCATATCATAATCAAAATCATCTTCATAAATTTTGGGCTCATTTGAACATTTTAACATGATGAAACTGATATTTTAAATCATATGTTAAAATATATCTTTGACACTTTAAAATTGACTTATAACTTTTAAATGCTTAGAAAATTCAAAATTATTTTATATTTTATGGAGGTGATATTCACTACACAAATATAGACATACTCAGAGAAAGGAAGGAAGATGCACACGCACATATAATATATTTGATATTTGATTAATGAAGAGCGCTCAATGACACCTCTATTTTGCAGCACTCCTGTGGTTCCCTGATTTCCATCACATATTCCGATTTAAATACTGTTTGCTTCTCTCTCTTCCACATCATAATATTATTTAAATCGGATTGTGTGGTGGAAATCAGATGGCACAAGGGATGCTGCAAAATACGGGTACCAATAAATGCTCCTATTGGTTAATATGTATGTTTAAGACTTCAAACCCAAGAACTCTATCGACTCATACATTCATACTATGTGTCTTGCGACTTTAGTGTCTTCCAAAATTTCCCCTTTTTTCATTCTTGATTCTAACTATTTTATGATGTGATGTTTAATGGGACTAGATTTTTTCTTTTTTGTATAATTGAACCTAGTTTGGATTGAGCACAAAATGCGTGAAAATTATTTTTTTGACCCATGTAATTTTAAACAATTAATACTTTTATTTTTCTTATATGCTTTAATCGTGCCATTCTAGAAATGAAGGTTATAATTTATCAAAGCCGACAAGCAAAGGTTTCAGAACTAGTATTCATTTTTGAATTATGTAAAATTTAAAATAATGAACAAGTATTCAAAGACTTATGGATATTCCTAACCGAGACTAAAAAGGTGAAGAAAGTTTCCGTTTAATTTTGGTGGAGCAAATCCATATGAAAATTATCTTAAAAACTTGTAAAAATTCTTCTAGGTCTACGCCTAGGCATTAAGTGAGGCTTGCTGCCTAACTATCTATTTATGCCCGCATAAACGAGACAAACTGCATCATATAATCATCTAAATAAGTACATAGGCACTGTTTTGGAACTAGTGAAGGCTCGATGTCTCATTTAACCATCTACATGTTAATTTCACATGGTTTTTCCTCCTTGGACCGCTTTCAACCCAATCCAAACCTCTAGATTTTCATTTTGGTTCAGTTAATACTAACAAAATACTGAAATTTTATTCACAGTAAATATAACAATCTGCTTTTTCAATCCTCGAAAGTCGACACTAATACATTCATGGTATTCACGTGCCGAACATCCAAGTACCGGAAAGACAAATTATTGAGGTGAAAAAATAAGAAAAGACGGAACATAATTTCACAACATGACGAGTAATATATAATATTCCAATAATCTTTACGAAAAGAAAACCGAACTTTATACATACATAAAATCATAGTAACTAATCTATCATCAGCGTGAACAGTTATAATATCATGTCCTTACAATTGCTGGTAAATACAGACAAGAAACAAACATCGGAAGATAAAATACGGAAATACTCCTTGAAGGGTCCAACTCGTCTCTTGAACGCTTCGAAGTGTCCAGCTGAATCTAGAAAATATGCTCGGACTGACCCGAGCATTATAAGAAAAATAACGTACGAATTAGTCTGGTAAAACCAGCGTGAGAAACACAATCAAATGGATTCTAAATGTTTTATAAAACCTTTCAAAATAAAAGTATCTCGTAAGACCACGCCGCATATAAACACAGACAGATTTTTACCTGACGATATCCAAAACATTTCTATAGAAAATCCAATGATATCATAATAATGTCTAGAGTTTAAAGTAAATTATGAATATAGCTGGAATGTTTGCATCTCACGTTTCAGCATAGTTGGTCACAACTAAGTCCGTACGACGCTTATTGGAGAGTAGATTTCATATAATGACAAGGCTACTGGGTAACCGTCTACCATAGTACATCTCTAGAAAATATACCGAGGGCCTCGCCCATACCCTTGCGAACGGGACCGGCTTACCCTTTATTGGATAGTTCCGAATATGTCACCACCCCAGTTGCTTTGCAACCTTTTCCCGAGAGCTCTTATGCACAACCAAATACATGTATATATATCTAGAAAGGTGATGACATACCCTAATGGTAGCAAATCACAGCCCTGAAGCATATTCCATGTTTTAGTCATTCCTGATTGTGAGGTTTGAGGCTACGTTTTACCTTTTAGATAGCAATCTCACTTTGAATGCTGACACCGTCCTCCAGACGTCAATACAATGGCAACATTCGTCCATACAAGTTGTTCAAAATATGAACAAACCGAAGGCACTACTACTACTACATCCATTTTGGAATCACCCTCAGCATTAGTAGTGAGGAGCCCTTGCACTTCAAAGAACTCCGTCTTCAATTCCATCATCTTCAAGATGCTTCCAAATCGAACGCTTGAGTTGGTTCGAAGTGGTTTCAGATAATTTATACTTATCTGATCCCGGTCTCTTCGAATCAACATTCGATAGTTTCTGAAAAACTCAACTTCGGTTTTTTTGAAAATAAACAGACAACACATAAGAGCGGTGATCACCCGCTAATCGTTTAAATGGATGGATTCTCTTATCATTTATCCTAGAAGAAAACACGAGTTTTATACGCACAGTATAGCATCCCCGAGGGTAACTGTACCATATAATTCTCGTTTTTTCTTCTATATATTTCCAGAATTAAAAATTGGTCTGGATTTGATAGTCGGTTATTTAACTCACATAAACAAACAATCAAACATAGATATAATTCCATATGGGCTCCACTAAGCCTTTATTAATTAATCTTTCATTAATTAAAATCTCTTTCAATTATTAGATCTAAAATATCATCACAAAAGATATTTTCACAAACCCCTTATACTCCTTCCAAATACTTGAAAAACATTCATATACTTATCTCATCGGTATAAGTATATTCAACCCATTATACTTTCGATACTTAGAAAATATATCCATATCCATTAGCAAAACTTAAGGAAGATTTTCTCTTTTCCAAATTCATATTTAATGGGCCAAAACAAATATCATTTAAAACATTACTTACTATAAACCAAACCACTATCTCTCGATGTTAGGTATGGAAAGAATGTTTCCATCCGACCATAATTAAGAAGGAGTAATTGTTAAAAAATCTTATTTCTTTATAAAATTCCCTTTCTATAAGCCCATTTCATATTTACAAATACTTTTATAAATCTCCAAATTAATTTACAGAACTTCTTTTATAAATCTCTAAAATGATTAATAAAGTCTCTTTCTATTTATAAAACTCTTTTATAAATCTTCCTTTATAACTCCTTTATAAAAATCCTTCATAAAATATCATTTACCAAATATCATTTGAAAATCTCTTTAAAATAAATCCTTTTATTAAGTAAAATCCTTTTTATAACAAATTATTATTTATAAATACCTTTATTTAAGTAATTAGTTTCCTTTAAACATCATAATTAAATAATTAATTAACTTAAAAATCTCATTAATAAATAATTAACTAACTTACTTTAAAACATCATTTATAAACACTTAACCTTAAATTGTTATAAAATTTAAGTTATTTTAAATCCATAACTTTATAAATTCAAAAAGAGGCTTAGCGACCACAATAGTACTAAATCAAGCCACCATTTTAATTCAATATGACCTTTCAAGTCACATAACTGATATTTACATGAGCATACATATATGTAAATAAAATCAATCATTAACCATCAATAGTTAACACATCACTTTTCCAATATTACTTAACTGACATATGAATAAATGTCCAAATTAATATAATAGCAGAATAGAGATTTATTCTGCTAAACAGATGTCATCAATAATCCATTTAAATTTAACCGAATGGTGTTAAGTATACAATGAGGTATCATCCATATAATTAATTTATCATGACCTGTTTATCGAAATTAACTCTCTTATATTTATCACGTTTCCGACATTTCGACTTCTCTATCCATCGCCTAGTTCTAGATCTCATAGATAGAGGAAAGTTTACTCATCGCTTTTAGTATTAAATATCAGACGACTTACTTTCAATAAAAAGTGTCAATGTTTTACTATAACTTATTCATATTTGTTTGGCTACTTAATGCACAGACAAAGAGAATCCCTTGTATTAAACCATCCTTTGAAAAAGAATGCTGCTTTTTAAACAAACCGATTCTTGAAAATAACAACAACAACAACAACTAAGCCATTATTTCCAAATAAGTTGGGGTCGGCTAGAGATAAAATCCAAAACTAAATGAAAAAATCTATTTAAAAGTTATAATAATAACAATAACAATAATAAAATAAAGTCAAATAAGTAAATTAATAATAATAACTAAGTAAAATAAAATAAAATAAAATAAAAATATATATGTATATATATAAGAGGAATGATAATAATAATACTAATAGCGATAATGATACTAATAGTAATATTGGTCAAAGACCAAACCTACGTCTTAGGCTCAAGTTCCATAGTCTTATAATCTAAAACTTATAAAACTCAACGCTCATGGTTCTGGTACGTGAATCACTAACTTCCACTCGCTCCGATCCGTCACCAGCTCTTCGGATACACCCCAATCCTTCAAATCTCTTTTTACTACTTCCTCCCATGTCAACCTTGGTCGACCTCTACCTCTCTTTGAACATTCAACGCGGCCTATAATTCCAACACGCATAGGTGCCTCGGGCGGCCTTCGTTGAAGATGTCCAAACCATCTTAAGCGATGTTGAATTAGCTTCTCTTCAATTGGTGCTACTCTAAGTTTATCACGTATATCATCATTTCTACTTCGATCTCTCTTGTATGACCGCAGCTCCATCGCAGCATACGCATCTCTGCTACGCTTATCTTTTGGACGTGTTGGCTTTTAGTAGACCAACATTCTGCACCATACAATATCGTAGGCCTGATTGCCGTTTTGTAGAACTTTCCTTTAAATTTTTGTGGACCTTCCTGTCACAGAGAATCCCAGACGCTTGTCGCCATTTCACCCATCCCGCTCGAATTCTAAAACTAACATCTTTATAAATCTTACCATTATACTGCAACATTGATCCTAGATATCGAAATGATTCCTTCTTGGGAACTATTTGTCCGGCCAAAGTGGTATCTCCATCTTCCGACCTGACACCGCTGAACTCGCACTTCATATACTCTGTTTTAGTTCTGCTAAGCCTAAATCTCTTTGATTCTAAAGTCTGTCTCCACAGCTCCAGTTGTCTATCAACCACAATCCTACTTTCATCAATTAGCACAACATCATCAGCAAATAGGATACACCAAGGAATCTCACCTTATATACCCTTCGTAACTTCATCCATCACTAGAGCAAAAATGTAGTGACTCAAAGCTGACCCTTAATGTAATCCTATGTTAATGGGAAAGTCACTGGTTTCACCATCGCATGCTCTGACACTAGTCACAACATCATCGTACATATATTTGATAAGTGTAATGTACTTTGTTGGGACTCTCTTCTTTTCTAGGGCCCACCACATCACCTTTCGTGGTACCTTATCATAAGCTTTCTCCAAATCGATAAATATCATGTGTAGATCCTTCTTTTGCTCCCTAAACCTCTCCATAAGTTGTCTTATCAAGAAAATCGCCTCTGTGGTCGACCTCCCAGTCATGAAACCAAATTGGTTTTTTGAAACACTTGTCATTTTTCTTAATCTATGCTCAATGACTCTTTCCCAAAGCTTCATTGTATGACTCATAAGCTTAATTCCTCTGTAGTTTGTGCAACTTTGGATATCTCCTTTATTCTTAAAAATTGGAACTAGTATGCTTCTCCTCCACTCATTTGGCATCTTGTTTGATTTGAAAATGTTATTGAACAACTTAGTTAGCCAGGCTATCCCTGCATCTCCAAGACACCTCCACACCTCAATGAGGATGTCATCAGGCCCCAATGCCTTGCCTGCTTTCATCCGTTTTAGTGCCTCCTTTACCTCGGATTCTTGAATTCTCCGAACAAAACGTCTACAGGTGTCATCAGAAGAGTCGTATATCTCGATCGTAGTGCTATCACCTACTTCATTAAATAGCTTGTCGAAATAATCTCTCCATCTATTTTTTATCTCATCGTCCTTCACCAAAAGTCTATTATTGTCATCTTTGATGCATTTAACTTGGTTGAAGTCTCTTGTCTTCCTCTTGCAGAGCTTAGCTATCCTATAAACGTTTTTTTACCCTCCTTCGTGCTTAGGTTATGATATAGATCTTCATACGCCCGACCTCTTGCTTCACTCCGCTATCTTTGCGTTCTTCTTTACCACTTTGTATTTTTGCATTTTATCCTCGCTCCTGTGATGATGTAAGCACTTATAGCATTTTTTTTTGAAAACCCAAGAAAACCCGGCGGGCCGGTAAACTTCTGAGGAGGGTATAGTAAAGCCGTCCGCTGATCCAAGCCCCCATACCTCCAGGTAAATTTATATAGGATAGGGAAGCACATGGTAGGAATTGAACCTGGGTCTTGTTACCAGAACCCAAGCATTTCTTCTTCTCTTTGATAGCCTTTTGCACATCACTGTTCCACCACCAAGAATCTTTAGGTTCGCATTTATTTTCTTTCGCTATCCCAAACACCTCGGTAGCCACTTTTCGAGTGCGTCTTGTCATCTCACCCCACATGTGATTTGCTTCTCCTTCCATATTCCATGCCCCTTCTACCATCACTCTATCCTTAAACACCCGTGAGTATTCTCCTTTGAGCTTCCATCATTTCGTCCGACTAATTTTGGCTCCTTTACCCTGTTGAACACGTATTCGGAGACGAAACTCGGATATCAAAAGCTGATGTTGTGAGGCGACACATTCTCCAGATATGACTTTGCAATCTACACAAGCTCGTTTGTCGTCTTTTCTAGTAAGAACAAAGTCAATTTGGCTAAAGTGTTGACCACTACTAAAAGTAATTAAGTGTGACTGTCTCTTCCTAAAGAAGATATTAGCTATCATGAGGTCATAAGCAATAGCGAAATTCAATATTTCTTCTCCTTCTTGGTTCCTATCGCCATATCCAAAACCACCATGCACTCTCTCAAACCCCCCACTAGTTGTACCAACATGACCAATGAAATCTCCTCCTATGAAAAGTTTTTCGCTACTAGGCACATCTCTAACCATGACATCTAGCTTTTCCCAGAAATTCCTCATGACGGCTTCACTTAGACCTACTTGTGGGGCATAAGCACTAATGACGTTCAGAATCATATCACCCACTACCAGCTTAACTAAGATGATCCTGTCCCCTTGTCTCCTAACGTTGACCACTCCGTTTCTAAGGTTCTTGTCAATTAAGATACCTACCCCGTTCTTGTTACGCTCTTTTCCTGTGTACCATAACTTGAAGCCTGTATTCTCCACCTTCTTTGCCTTTTGGTCCGTCCATTTGGTCTCCTGAACGCATAAGATATTTACATGTCTCCTAGTCATAGTATCAACTATTTCTCTTAGCTTTCATGTTAATGATCCTACATTCCAACTATCTAATCGAATCCTACTTTCATTGACTAGCTTCCTTGCCCTTCGCACCCACCGAGTAAAGTGCAAAGACCCTTGCTCATTTATCACTACATCGGGGCGTCGATGCAGCGCGCCACTAAGGGAGTGACGACCCAGCCCTTGCATATTTTTCACAATACCCGAGCCTCGATATGGCATGCCACTAAGGGAGTGGCGACCCAACCTTTGCTCACTTTTCACCATACCCGAGCATCGATATGGCGCGTCGCTAAGAGTGTTACGCCCCAACGAAATATAATTAGGTTTCATTTTCATAAGAGAGGCTGAGGTTTTTACGTTGGCTCGTCAAGCCTATCACAACCCTCCTCCTTTATCCTGGCTTGAGACGGGCTGCATAGAAAACTACACAGGCGGAGTTGATTCTTGAAAATAAAATAATTAAAAAATAAACATCTATTTAATTAATTTAAAATGAGTTTAAACCTTTATTAAATAATAATTAAATCTTAACTTAATAAGTAATTAAGTAATAATTAAACCCTACTTGAATAATTAATTAATTAAACCCCTCTTAATTAATAATTAATTAATAATTTAATTTTACTTAAATAATAATTAATCCTACTTGATTAATAATTAATCAATCCTTATTTAATTAACTAATTATAATTATCTTAATTAATAATTAAGATCTAATTACCTTTACTTAACTAGTAATTAATTACTAATTATATTTACTTAATTAAATAATCCTTAATCCTTAATTAATTAATAAATAATAAATACTTTTTTTAATACTTGTTATATGTTGAAATACTTTTCAAAATATTTTAAAGTGAAAATATTTTTAGTTTATAAAAAGTGTTCGTTTTACGAACTACATCCATAGCGACTATAAACTGCTTTTAAACCCTTACTTTTTAACATAACTTACTTTATAAACATAGCAACGTTTTGGAAACTAAAAGTAAAGTTTTTGATATAAAACATCTTCTAGAAAATACATAAGTAAAACAAGTTTGAAATCAAGGGATCTTGATGTCGCAGCAAAACAACTTTAAGTGCTATTTTCTTTTAGCATACAACAACATAGCATGAGCTCATACATTTATCACATGCCATAACATTATACACAAAGTAAAAACTCATTATTTTCAACACAACTTAACATTTTAACTATACTTCCAAATGCATAACCAAACATTACATATAATCACACATAGGTAAAGCACAACATTAATTTTCAACCAACAATCAACACAATTATTAACCAAAAAAATAAAGTTTAAAACTTGTTTAAAAAATGTGAGCTTTACTCATCAAAAGCTTACAGAAACAAATCAAACTACCACCATAACTTGTATCAGCCCTAGATCTTGGATTTACTTTGCAAAAGACTTGATTTTTGACCTTAGGAAGTGAGTTTGGGTTTGGCCTAAAGGGGTGTGGGCTCGGCCTTGGATGTGTGTGGAGTTTTTGAGCTTGTTTTTTAAAAAAGAGGATGTAGAAAATGATAGAATGGTTTTAAATAAGGATTTAAGGATTTTAAATGGAAAAGGATAATATTTTTAAACTTTGAAAATTTTCTGAAGCTGTTAAAAAGCTTAAGAGCTTAGAAAGAAGGTGATGGAGTTTTGAAAAACAAGAAATGGAATATGAGAGAGAAAAAATTAGGCAATTATTTTTATACAAAGTGGAATATGCGAATTACTAAAATGCCCTTTAATTACATACCCTCCATTCACTTTTGCCACATCATCACCATTTCCTCCTCCCTTCTTCCACACGCAAGGAACCACAACCCCCTTTTTGTCCAACATATAAACCCCTTCTTTGTACTATGATGTTACGTTTTATAATGTGACATTTCCTTTTTTTATTTTAATTTTAAATAATTTGAAAAAGGTCACATATTCTTTTTATTTACTTAAGTACATATATATTACTTAAGTAAATATATATTTACTATGTATTACCTTAACCACACATATGTTATTAATATGTGTGTGTGTTTATACTAGAGTGTACACAACATTTTTGACAACTTTTAGATGATGTAAAGTCGAAAATCCAAAAAAATGATTTCAGGTTACATTTTCGATTTTTCTTTGAACTAATTATTTTTATACACAAAATACAAAAATGAATTTTTTATCGTTGGTTATAAATTAAAAGAGTTATTTAAATATTAAAACCATAAATTGAATATTTAAAATAAATTAAATATTCACAAATCAAAGTGATAAAATTCGAGGTCGCTACGGTAAACGTGTTTATAAAAACGACTAGCTTCGATTAATTTCTAATTAATCCCCTCATATACGTTTAATCTCTAGTCCATGCTTGCCATCCAACGTCCACGTAGAGATTTTTACCAGCTTGATAGAAAGTAAGCCGGAAGTAGTGGACTTCAAATGCTTACATTAGGGCGCTTTTAACCATTAATAGCCACAAATATGTAAGTGTGAAGTTAAATTATCAATTTACCAATGATTGTTTCCTATCCAATGTGTCTTTGTTTACTAATTATCACTCAATATTTTGATTAGGCTTGTCAATGGATATGTTTAGATATGTATTGTGCTATATACGTATCTGTATTTGAGATCATTTTCGTATACCAAATATTTGTATCCATAGATATCAGATGGACACCGAATTTTTGGGCATCTATCAATATATGATTGAATTGAAAAAACAAATATACAAATATTACTCAATGTAGAACAATTTCAATATTAGATTTTAAAAATACAAGAAATACATAATATGATTATAAACCTGATGTTTAATAACAAATTTGCGCATAAAACATTTATATCAATATAAATCTCAATCATCCATTTACTAAAGTACATATAATATTATATGTTATTATCTTGAGGCTTGAGAGATTTTTTTTTAGTGCAGATATCATCATATCCATATTTGTACCATTTTTTGAATATTAGATAATTTTCATTTGTTGGATACAGATGCAAATACAATTTAGATTTTCATTATTTATTGAAAGCACTAACTTTACCTTACAATTTGGCTTAGAAACTACTTTCCAAGTCGTACAATTAAAATTTTGATTGATCAACTTGATATGCAATGCACTGTTAGGTGTGGCTCACCTTACAATGGATATTAGGAATACATCTTTTTTTTAAACTTGTTTGTTTTACATCCTTCCCTTTTAGAAACTATTTTCTACATCCGTGTTTTTTGAATATCTTTCTTTTTTACTTCTCTCGTTTCTAAATTTTAAAGCGACCACTCCGACGTGTATTATGACGGTTATGAGTTATGGAGTATACCCTAAAAACGCATGTTAAGGTTAGTAAAATTATCTAAATACCCCATGAATTTCAATTTTTTTTAAAAATAGAGATGTAATTTATGAAAGAAAATTGAAAGGGACTTAATGCTAATTTTTTATAATCATAAGGATGTATGCCAAAATTTCTCACCTTATATTGGTGTGGGTAGGTAGTTTGAATCATGATTAGTCGTACATCGTAAGATTTTCTAAAAGAAATGTATGGGTATGTATAATGAGATTAGTGGCCTATAACAACAGTGAATTTCTTTTGTTACAGCAAGTATTGCCATGACTATACATGTGATTTTAGGGGATATAGAGATATTCAATCATGATTTTGGCACATGATATCAGAGTTGGTGGTTCAATGGATGGATATAATGCAACATTGACCCGAGTATGATTCAAAAACGTGGCTTAACTCGTTAAGGTGGATATATATTTTAGAAAGCAGCATCCTTCAATTGCAAAAAAGAATACTATATAATTAACCTGAGCTAATTGCTAAGAGGCAGTAGCGATCTAACCCAACTGTTGAGAGGCGTAATTGACCCGATCCAATTGTTTTGATGACTCTGTACAACATTACGGTGACTTGAGCAATGCTCGCCAATATGAAGATATATTAGGTGTAACTCGAGTTATATTCATGTGGGTGCGTATATTGAATTATTTGATTAGTTCTATATTGTAAAATTTTCTAAAGAAGATGCGTACATCTATAAGTTGGTAATATGTAACAACAAGAGACTCCTTTTGCTACAAGTGTTGTCATGACCATATATGTGCCTCGATGGATGTTGGGATATCCGATCTTGATGTTGGCACCAGATAGCTTCGCTCGGTGGTCTTGCTTCTACGTTAAATATGATGTGTGCATAGTGAAGATGCGAGAGGGTGCCAAAACTTCAACATATAGAAGTTATCATATGCTATTCACGCATCCAACAATTCAAAACTACCGTTTCGACAATAGAAAACCTGTTTTTAATGTGAATTTTACTGATAATCAGAAATCTTGTAAACAGGCAGAAGATGAGAAGTGAAGTGTCACTAAGGAAATTGTTGTGCGTTTAGGTATCTACATGCGTATGACTCATACTGAATGTGGTTTATACGTGTTTCCTTTCTTAGTGACCCAACTCGGAAAGATGAAATAATCTTCCACTCCATATATGTTTTTCATTATGCCCAATTTTGTGTCTTCCAACTTGTTCTATTTTAGGATTCCATTCATTTGATGGAAAACCATGTTAATTTCGACGACTTTTCATCTGACATATAATATAATGGAGATCAAAAGTTTTTTTTCCTTCACCTCTTCTTCTGTATTTATGACTTATAAATGACTTAAGTAACACAGAAATGAAATTTCTTGTAAATATATGACATCCACATTCATCTTTTATATAATAGTATGCAAATGTAACCCCTTTTTTTCTTACAGAACGGTGGAATACATGAATAATTATGCAATGGCTTATATATTCCTTTTTAGCTCACTTTCTGCTATTATTTATTTCTCATTGGTTCTTGCTGCCAGATTCCTTCTCCGCTATTGCTATCTAGAGCCGGCGCTGCAACTGGGTGTATGTTTTCCACAATAGAAATATTTTTCATGATTTCTATTATGAGGATAATTTTGTGCATTCTTTAATGCCTTTAACTGTTTTACGATTGCACAAGCTAAGCAACGGTTTTAAACCTTAAGATTGTCTTAGTAATTGTTTCGTTATTTGGAATCCATAAATGACAATTTACATTTCATTGTTCATTCTAATTCTTAATATCTTCTTTTGCCTTCTACTTGAAATTTAAATGCTTATTATGTTGTGGCTTAAACTTCATCAGAAGTTGTTACAAATATGTTTTATCATTCTGAATTCAATAGAATGGAATCTCATATTTATGTACCTAAATTTTTTTCCCATGCGAGGTGCTAAGTAATGTGTCTTCTCTTATGTTTTACTTGGATGTTGTTTTCAATGTTCACCACTTTTCTTCATTTCATCTCTTTTTATATTTCCATCGAAGAAGATGAAGGTAATTTATTAGATCTGATGTTTGACTATCTTTATTTCCAACTCTAACTATTTTATGAGGGTAGTTTAAATTAAAAGGGCTAAAACTTGTAACTAATCTATTGTACAGATTAACTTTTTTTTCTACAATAAAACATGAGCGGTTTGTAATTTTCTTGAAAAGGGGTCATAAATTTTATTCATCATCAACTCTTGGTAACATATCATGAACTATCCATAGCCTTATACAAGCACTAGTTGAAGGGCGAAAATATCCACTAAAATGTTATAGTGCCTTACACGACAGTTCTAGCGTATTGTGTATGTATTTCTGAAACTATGGGTATGATTATTATTTTTAGTCCAATGATATTTGTTTTTTTCTTCCGAATTTAATCAAATTGTCTATGTTGTTTGCAGCGTATGTGGTCCCAAAGTTTAGTCAGCTCACCATCTCGTCTTATTATGCTTCGCACAACACTGCTCATTATGTCATTTCGCAAGCTACTCGTCGAGTAGAAGCTTTCTATTCTTCGCAGAGTGTAGAAGAGAAGCACTGAGCTTTGCTTATGGTTACATGAGTCATATCTATTTTGTATCAAGGTACTTATTTTACAAAAAGTGAAAATAAATTATAATGTTATTGTCCCAATGAGCTGTAGCTCAAGTGGCAGGTGGCGTGACGCTTTAGACTGAGGTTTTAAAGATAAGAAGTTTGAACTTTAGAAATATCCAAATGAATGCTCTGCTTAAATAAAGTACCATTCTTATTCAATGAAAAAAGATTTTATGACGGTTTCTGTTTCAAGTTCAGTAATGGGAGTGAAATGCAATATTGCAATTGTTCCATGAAGAAAATAAAAATGTAGTATTATGGATCAAAGGAAATCGTGAGTTTGGTGAAAAAAGGGTAAAGACTAAGGTGGCATTTTATAGACAACTGTAAATTTTGAGTGGATGTGCTTTTGTGATGACTATAACACATGAACTGGATTATATACCATCGGTTCTGCTTTTGTTGTTTTGGCCTGCTCCTGTGCTAGGACACATGAATGCTTGTACCCAAATCAAAGTTATTTTAAAGGAAATTTGATCGACTAGGCTCTGTTATAAAACTTATCATTACAAATTTAGATCATTTTTGACTGATGACATTTCAAATACCGTTAGTTTTGTTTGTTACACAATTTTGTACTGGTGGCTTTTGATATGACATCTGTTATTTTCTTTTTTTCTCTATTTTTTAGAAAGAACACCGATGGATTTTGAAACTTCGTCAAGTCATCTTTAACTGATTAAACAAGTTGTTGTCTTCCTGATGTTTTTTCAAATAAGCCAGCATGATCAGAGTTTTAGGCGCTATTTCAAAAATTGTCAGGAATATAATCCCGTTGTAAAACAACAGTAATTTTTTCTTTTTTATTTCATTTTCACTTTACCAAAGTTTATGCAAAATCTCTGATTCTCTTCTCGTTCAAAATTTTCAACCACTTTGCATCAAAATCGATCAAAAGTACTTCTGTGTTAGATCTAGTTGAAAGATACTCTTTTCTTCCCTAAAGAAATGATTTGTAAAGTGTAAACCATACTTAATTGCATATTTTTGTGAAATGTTTGTTATGTTGTAATTGTTAATGAAATTGTGTAGTGTTGGTATTTATTGTTATCGTGAAATAGTTTCAAATTTTGTGAAATGTTTGTTATGTTGTAATTGTTGATAAAATTGTGTAATGTTGGTATTTATTGTTATCGAAGAATAGTTTCAAATTTTGTTTTGATATTTTGACATTGAATCAGCGATTGAAGAATTAATATGCGAGAAGTACATTGGTAGGTCATATAAACAAACAAAAGTGCATAAAAATTACAGCCTATCGGAATCGGTTTTCAAAGCTACATAAATAAATCTTAAAGAGTTTGATATTGATTTAATTTTGCGATTGATCGATCGATTGAGGATCAAAAGTAACAAAGGTGGAGAAAGGAGCTGGAGGCGATTTTGATAGGGATACAAACTTTCTAGTTATCTTTGTATTTTTTCAGCATGTTAAAATCACTTATAATCTCCATCTTATCCCTCCTTGTTTTTTGAAATGATTTTTATTGATTTTTAAAAATAAAAAGTTTAAATGCTTTCAGAACATAGGCTTGTAGTGCTTGCTCACTAGTCGACCATCGGTCGATCGGTAGGAAAATGAGCGGTCGATCGCTGGCCACGTTGGTTAACTACTTATTTTTCCAGCAGTCGACATGTTAATCATGTTGTTTTTTGTTTTTTAACGTTAAATTTTGAAACATTGTCTTCTTTATCGCAACTCTTCACCAACAACCTTTGGCTCTTGGACCAACCATTGTAACTTTCCATACAGCTTTTTACTACAATAAAAACGTTGCATCTGATTTCAGAAGAACTTACTTTTGCTTACTGTTCTATTCTATCCAAGGTTTCAAATCTCGGATTTTGGCTAATATCTCGGGAAAATATCCCGGCTGTCTCGGGCGATATTTAAAAGACTTATAACAAACCAAGCTGCCAAATCTTGGATTTTGGCTAATATCTCGGATTTTCATCTCGGCTGATCTCGGGGAGATTTAAAACCTTGATTCTATCTCTTTGATTTTAAAAGCTTTCATATTCTTATACTCTGATCGACTATTTTTTTCCTAAACCCTGTTCATTTCTTGGAGATTATTTGTGGTTATGAGACCACCGTACTACATTGCAACGAATCAGTATTTGAAGATACAAAAGGTTGTCAGGCTCTTACACTATAGAAATAGAAAAAGTCCCGTAGAGGGAGTCTTCAGGAAGACCGTTGCAAACCCGTTCCTTCGAGTAAAGAGAGAGTTTTAGACTAGTGAAATAACGAAGGTGAGCTTCGGGATTAGTAGGACGGGAGATCCGAACAAGTATAAAATCCTAGTGTGATTTCTTTACTTTACTTTTTCTTTACATATTTACTCTATTACTTAAACTACTAGCCATATTAGATCTATCTATTCATGTACACTTTCATTTGGTATCAAAGCAGGATTTTCAAAATCGTAACACAATTGAAAAAATTAGTATGACAAATATGAGTTATAGTACGTTTCAGGAAGGACAACCATTACATGTCCTCTTCTTTTCACCGATTCTAATTATGTTTCTTGGGCTACACATATGAGAATTTATATGAAGGCTAGCGGACTTGAGATATGACAAGCTACTCAAGCTCATAATGTTACACCTACTACTGACATTAGTACTTGGACGGAAGCTCAAAAAACCGCTGCCTCCAACTATGCAAAAGTCGTGAACGTATTATTTTGTACACTAGATAAGAATGAATTTTCTAGAGTTATGATATGTAAAACTGCATATGATATTTGGAATATGTTAAAAATCACACATGAAGGCACAAATAAGGTTAAACAAACAAAAAGTTAATTTATTGCAAAATCAATTTCAGTCACTTAAAATGAAGTAGAATGAAAGTATAATTGACATGTATTCACTTTTCCAAACTATATAGCATGATTTAATGGCATTAAGAGTTGATTTATTGAATTTGATCTAGTTTTTAAAATTTTGAACTCCTTAACAAATGATTGAGAGGAGAAAGTTCTTGCAATAGAAGAAGCAAATGACCTTTCCACTCTCAAGGTATAACAGTTAATTGGAAACTCGATGTCTTATGAAGCTAATCTGCAAGCTAGAAAAGAATTAGCCCAAGAAAACGGTAGTATTGTTTTCAAGTAGAAGATACTGATTTAGAACGGGATGAAAATGATATAGCATATATTACAAAGAACTATCGTAAGACCAAGAAGTTTCAGCAATTTGAACAAATGCAAATTCTTGGGAATAACAATAACAACAATATCAGTAGCAACTCTACCTCTACTATGTGCTTCAAATGCAAGAAATTTGATCATATGAAGACTGATTGCCCTAGACTTAAGAGAAATAAGTACAAAAAAATTAGCAAAAAGAAACGACAAGTTTTCCAAGTCACATAGGGTGACTCAGATTCATCTTCATCTGAAAGCGACATCACTTCTTATAAAACAGAGAGTAGCTATGTAAAAATCTCGATTCTTTAATACTCATTCTCAGCCTAGATTTTTGGAACCCGAGAATGCACCTTATTCTTTTGACCATGTCTCCTTCAGAACCTAACCAAATTATGCAATTATTTTTTTCCAAACCATTCAAAATTTTAGTAGATACAACTTTGTAGTTGACCACTTTGCCCATTCGAAGGTTAGCCATACTAAAAACTCCATTCTTTCCGTTTGCATTTTCGGGCCCATAATTTTAGTTCCGAGAATGCCCTCTGTTCTTTTGATCATATCTTTCTCACAATAAATCATAATCAAGTTTTTCTTTTCTTAAAATTGTAGATAAAATATTATGCAAGAACTTTTGAGAAAGTTATAGCTGGTTGAAGTGGATGGAAAAGAGTGGAGAGGTATTTATAGCCTTAAGTTTATACAAAATATCCCACATCATAAATCCTACCATCTCCATCACCCATGTGCCTCATTTCCATCCATCATTTCAGCTATCAACCTCCACCTTCGTCACCCCGCATGTGTGTGTGCATGTGCATGTCCTTGCACATTGACTTATGCATGCTTAAGTGAGAAGGAAAAGGGAAATATCATGATATTTCTTATTTTTTACCATATGTAAATTCAAATGCAAATACCCAAACCCAAACCCGATCCCGGCCCGGCCCGGCCCGGCCCGGCCCGGCCTGGTCCGGTTCGGTCGGACGTGTGATATGTTTTACATTTGAGTTGTTATATTTTGTTGTTAGATCTTATAGCCATTATAGTTTTGTATTAAATATCTATTGGATATGTCGATCCACCTGGAAAAAAAAAATATGCTACATTTTTTGACGTATTCAATAGATAGTTAAGACAAGGCTATAGATGGTCGCTCCTATCCAGCTCTATTCTCCGCATTAGCAGACGGTATTACCTTGTAATACTCTTTGCTAATGTGGGTCTCGGAGTGGGGCGTTACAGTGGTAACTTTTATTATGTGTATATGACATGTTTGTACATGTATATATATGGTTAAATATATGTATGTGCGAGTTGTATAAGTGTTAAAGTCATATAAATAACGTTACACAACTTATATACGTCAAACCGTTGAAAATCAAGAAATAGATTATCGGTGACATTTTTACTTATATTTTAATTTACATATAAATGTAAACAAAATTTGAAAACTAATTTCTTATCATTTTTGACTAATTAAAATGATCACATTTCATTTATAAAACCATATTAATATTGACAAATATTTACAAAAATCGTTATTATACCGATAAAGCGATATCAATTTTCTTATATTTTCAAATCAAATATATATCTTTATAAAACTATTATAAATGATTTATTATCACTTTATAACTATTTAAAATGAATTATTATCATTTAAGAACAATTAGTTATATAATTATAGTAATTATTAAATCATTAAATCTCAATTAGATTAAACAAATCAATTATTAAATATATAAGGGCATCACTAATGATGTCTTAAATACATTTTATTCCCAAATATAAAATAATTAATTTTATTTCATATTCTTGTTTAATTATAAAAATAAGTGTATGTATTCGGCTCTGTGTGCGAGTTTTACAATTATAGAGCCGATTTTCGATAAAACGGTTTTCGACCATTTTATCTATTTAAATCCCAAGGAAAACTATTTTTGTAAATATCTACTCAAAATAAGATTTATTATTAGTTATTATCACTCAAAACAATATTATTTGTATTATCAACCTTTTATTTGAGTAAATTTAAAAATAAATATAATTTATCAAAGTGATAAATTTGCTGGTCGTTACAGGTTGTCAATGTCGAAAGCCATTACTACTGGGGCGACATCAAAGTTCCACTATTGTCATCATTAAACAAAGCCCAACGCATTGCAACATTGACATTGCCGAAGCCGTTGCCAAAGTCAAGCACGTTAAAGCCAAATGCCATGCCGCTTTTCTAACTCTATAAATACGAACCTAGGGTTATTGAGGAGGGGAGGATTCTAGTCTATCTTCTTACATTTTGAACTTTGTAACCCTAAATTGATTTGGAGATTTTTACCAATTATAGCACCCAAACTTTGTACACACCAAGATTTGAATATTAAACAAGTGTATAGCGTAATCAATAAGATGACTTACGACTTATGATTAACATGTAGACTTGATTCCATCTTGAGACCTACATATTTACTTAATGACTTCGACATTACTATATCCTTAACACGCATAAGATCATTAAGGATTTAACATTGAGCCTATGTCGTCCTGGCCTATTAGCCTAGGAGCGCCCTAGCATTTTCTTAACAAAGTCCACTTTTATATCACTTCTTGGGATTGACGAATAAATTAGTTAACATTTTTGATGCTAAAGGGAGGGCTTGAACCACCGATCCCTTATAACTATCTCCATAAACTGATTACGTAAAGATCTTTTGTTTTAAGGAGAAAATGGTGAGAATTAGGAAAAGTAGTGACATCCCAAATAAAGAAGTCACACAACAAATGACTATGGAGGACAATATCAAATGACTTTGGAGGACACTATCATTTTGAGCTTCAATTTAGAATATATGGAAATAGGAAAACCTTCAACTTTCACAAGCAGTTAGGCCAAGCTTATGAAGGAAGGAGATGAAGCGAAATCTCCAAGTAAAACCTAAGATGAGGTATCAAAAACATGCTCTCCAATACTACAAACAAAAGAAAGCAAAAGGGCAAGGACTAGTCAACAGAACGAAAATCGAGAAAGTCAAGTAAGAGGGCCCCTCGAACAATTGGATAACTCAATCTCACGTAAAGAATATAAGATAAACCACTATAGTGATGAAACTTACTAGAGTGACATTCCCAACCAAATGACAGAAGATATGCTTAAGGAGAAAGGAACCCTTGACCTAAGAAAAAATAACAGCTTTTGGAAAACTCCTTTCATAGAAGAAATAATGACTGTCAGAATTCCGCCTCACAACAAAATTCCTCTACTAAAGTATGAAAGAACTACTAATCTAGATGATCACTTTTTAGCTTTTGAAAGCCGAATGGATTTGCATAACGTCTCAAGGGTAGTTCGTTGCA
Source organism: Allium fistulosum (assembly GCA_030737815.1). Lineage (NCBI taxonomy): Eukaryota > Viridiplantae > Streptophyta > Magnoliopsida > Asparagales > Amaryllidaceae > Allium > Allium fistulosum. The sequence continues at coordinate 444,826,379 of CM060901.1, read as the reverse complement.
AGCTCTTCCCAGTAACTTTTTATGGAGTAGTTGTCTAATGGTATAGGCATTACTAAGAAAAGACTATCTGCTCTTGAGAGCAATTTTCTTATGAATTCTCAACATAGTTTTTCGTATACAAAGACCCAACTATAGATTCCAGTGTGTTAGCTAATATCAAGCAAAGGCCATGGGAATTTCTTGGCAAATACCTAAAGAGATTTAATACATATGCATTAAAAGCAGAAAATGTGGCCGATAGAAAAAAGCTGATGGCAGTTCATTCAGGGTTAATTGAGCAGACTCCTTTTTGTAAAGAACTTTATGTTTATAGATGTATACAACACTTCTATTTCCAAGTTGAGAAATTCATCTGCATAGACGAGATGCACCATGCCAAAAAGAAATCCCAACAAAACAGGAAAAAGAAAAGTTTGGTTTTAGTCATTCCAACAAAAAGCCAAGATGGAATGAAAGCAGAGGAGAAAATAGAATGGGGACATCCGAACTTAATCATGTAGACTTAAACAAACCCCTCTCCTATATTTTAACCATGACAAAAAGTTATGGAAGTTTACCCACTTCCTATAAAACAAGGAGACCTCCTAAACCTAAAAAGGAAAGAGATTATTATGCCTAACACAAAGTAAATGGACATAAAACCGATGAATGCCATGTCTTATTAGGAATAATTCAAAATATGATCAAGTCAAGATCTTTAAAAGAATTCATTAAGAAACTTAAAAGGTCTCATGTTCTGAGGAGAATAGCGCAAACACCTAAAACCTACCATTTCCTATAAGAAAAAAGTAGCTGTACAACTTCAAATTCAGATTTCAGTCAAACTGTGAAGTTTTTTAGTAGTTCCCCACCATGGATTATCCTTACTCATAAAAATTTCTAATTTGATTGGTACTTAAAATTCATCATGTATTGATACAAAACTCGAGTTTCTTTACAGATTAAAACAAAATCAATCCACTATATTCGTGAGGTTCTAGATTTCCCTGTCAAAGCATAACAAATTTCTGGTCTTCTTTGGAAAAAGATAGTTCAAATATCTAAGATAAAATAGCTCTTTATCTCAAGGCTTGAATCTATGCGGTATAGAAATTTATTTTATAGGTTTCTGAATCATCATTAATTTTCCCTCATAGGCCGGTTTTCGGAGAGAGGTAAGTATCCAAAATCCTCCCAAAAGAAGGGATTCTTAAAGAAACATGTTTTTGTTCATAAAAGTATATTAGTTCATGAATCATGACTTCTCATACTTACAAACAAGATATTCCTTTTTGCTAAGCAAAACTTGAAGTGGTGCAATTATATGTATCATATAAGGGGGAAGTAATATACACCATCCTTATTTTTAAACAAGCAATTTTATTACAAAAGGATTTACTAAACACGTCTTTGAGAATAATTATTTCCAAAAATCAAAAGGATTATTATCAGCTACTTTATAAATCAGGGAAAACAAATATTTATCGATTTCCAGAAAGATCTATAAAATCTTTGAAAAGCACTGTCTAACATTACTAAATGCACACAAAAAGGTTAATTTCGCATTATCCGATAAAAGCATCTTCAAGGCTTTCAAAAATTATTAAAAGAGGAAAACCTATCCATATCTTCCAAAGAAAGTTTTTCGAACTACTAAGACACATTAGCGCTGCAAAGACTCTAATTAGAAGAGCATACTCTTGATTGAAGGACTATTGGGTCATGAATCATGACCACTCAGTCTCTTATTTGAGATTTGCATTTCTATTATGAGAGTAACTCAAAAAACCTTCTTGGTAGCAACGTTGAGAAGGGACATTGTTTTCAAATAGTTTAAATATCCAAAACCTTTTCAAAAGAAAGACCAATTTTAGGAAATAATTCCTTGATTTATTAAAGAATTCCTTTTTAAGAAAATTCTTTCTTCCAAAAGGAAATTTCATGATAGAAAAGTTGATATTTATTGATCCAAAAAGGTTTTTACAAACATTTCGATTGGCTAAAAGTAATTTTCATAATTTTTTTTCAAAAAACTTCTTTTAAGCCTTTGGTGTTTTTTCGGAGCACCTCCTAGAGGGAGGAAGGTCCAGCACCCACTAAAAAAGCCTCCAACGTATTTTTTGAGCGCCTCCTAGAGGGAGGAGAGTCCAACATCTACCAAAAAAGCCTCCAATGTATTTTTAAAGCGCCTCCTAGTGAGAGGAGGGTCCATCACCTACCAAAAAGCCTTCGATGAATTTCCGGAGTGCTTCCAAAAAAGGACAAAGATGTCCAAAGCCTAAAACAGAGGCGAAGCCCAAGAATAGGCAAAAACAAAAAGGACGAAGATGTCCAAAGTCTAAAATAGAAGCGAAGCCTAAAAAAGAGCAAAACCAAAAAGGACAAGGATGTCCAAAGTCTAAAATAGAGACGAAGCCCAAGAAGGGAAAAAACAAAAAGGATGAAGATGTCCAAAGCCTAAAACAGAGCTGAAGCACAAAAAGGGGTAAAAAAGGACGAAGATGTCGGAAGTCTAAAATAGAGGTTAAGCCCAAGAAGGGGCAGAGAGAAAAGGGACTAAGAGGATATGAAGGAGTTTGAAGCCCAATGGAGAAGCAAAGGGAATTAAGCAAAGAATAAATTCTTACTGGGAAAGTAAGAATAGTTTCATTCAAGGGGTAGATCAAAACAAACTTCTAAAAAGTCCTATTCTAACAAAAAAAATAGGGAAGCCTTTAAAGGAAGGTCTATATAATAAGTATCAATAAATAAATTGGACTTTACTCTGCTAGATGACCAAACAACCGAACGGAACTATACTACTGAATGGCCAAACAACCAAACAGAAATACTCTACTAAACGGCTGAATGGCCGAACAGCTGAACAGTTGAATGGAACTACTTTGCTGAACGGTGGAATGATTGAATGGAACTACTTTATTGAATGGCAGAATGGCCGAGCAGAACTACTTGGTTCCAATATAAATAATAAACACCTTAAAAACTACATATCTCCTAATAGGAATCTCCATTGCTATTCAAAGTATCAGTCTCTAGTGAAAGTTTCTGATATAGCATCTTAGATAGGGCTACAAAATTAGTGTCAGATAGAACTATGAAAATTTTACTTTAGGTCCACTCGAATTATTATTACTAGACAATTTTTTGATCTTCCATCGAATGGACTTCTTAGTTTCTTATTACTAGATATATGATATACTGGATTTCTTATTATCAGATGATATACTGGGTTTCTTATTGCCAGAAGATGGCATTCTGGATTTTTTATTAGCGGATAGAATTCTGGATTTCTTATTATCAAATGATTTCAGGTCTGGAGACAAGAATTATGCTAAGGAGATAAGCTAAGGATTACATATCATATTGCATCAAATCATAGCCTTGGAAAGTAGATGATATGGTACATTCGAGTGACTCAATACTAAAAGCTAATCTCCGACAACCAAAGAAGAATTAACTCAGGAGGAGAAGCTTTGGAGCCCATGCTAGTCTTCTTGAAGGATTTCTTTCCTAGCCCTTCATTTGTCGACCTGTTGATATTATTCCAAATTTGAATGCTCATTATTAAGAGCATTTAAGTGGTTTACATATATTATCTAAACGTCAACAAAATTTAAAGTCTAAAATAATCTTTACGATAAGTCAATTACCATTGAATAACCAATGTCGAATTCGTAAGAAAACTCAAACTTTTAGGTTGGCTAGAAGAACACAAATAAATGCTAAACTTATGATAAAAGAATAGATTTATGGGTATGTGCAAGAAACTTGAATGATATTTAACATAAAAGCATCCTAAGTATAATGTTGTACTAATAAAACCATGTCGAATGAGTAGATTAATACCAAACGCCACATGAGTTACGCTATGAAGCAAGAATATAATGTCGCAACTATGATCAGTGTCATAATAATGAGATTGTCGACATCAATAAGTGAATGTCAACATAGTCTAGTAATGCTTTTATTGAAGTACTAAATGAATAATTAGACCCTAAAATTGCTATAGTAATTATACCATGAATAACAACGTTGAAATAATTGAATTGAAATGCTTAAAATAGTTATCAAAGAAAAAAATGCTCACATAAAGGGTTGTTAGAGTAATACAATAATCCCATAAGTTTTGAAATTAGGTAACTTTATTTTTAGTTAACATAAACTTTCTTATGCCCCAAAAATAGGTTATCACATTTCTTTCTAGTCATTGACGACATAAAATTTTTGCATCATAACCCTGCAATTGATTACCAGAATAATAAACCAAGGGAAAATTTAATGGACATCGGGCATCATTTCATAAACCATCAATCTCAAAATAAAATAGGATAAGTTAATTAATGACGAATATTATAATAATTTCATGGAGTATCACTATAGAACAAATCAAAATTGGATATTAAGTTTAATAAACTAACCACGTCATTATTAAACTAGAAACGTTTCGGCTTCCAAATTGATGTCGTCTAACCCTAATCAATCTAATAAATTTTCGACAGCATAAAAATTTAGAATTAACTCCTTTATAAGAATGTTAAGGTGTCGGGATTATCATGAATAATACCTTAATGTTAATTCATGTACAAAATAATTGGCGAAACTATGAAAATTATATGTTAGTGTTAGCTCGAATGTCTAAAATTTGATATTTTAAATGATTTTGAGGATCTGGAAATCTTCTTTGCTTAAGTTTGAATCGCAAGAAAAAGAGGAATGCCATCAGATTAAATTTGAATGAATGAATGAATAAGTGACAAACATTATGTTTGAGATTATTTACTTGAAAAGTCAATGCTTCTACTACACTTCGAGGGGAAGGGGGAGTGGGGAGGGGGCAAATGTTATCCACATAATTTCTTATGAGAATATGATGTTGAATTCAAAGCTTTAAGGAGATGATATCGGACCTCATTACAAGGAGAGTTTAAGCCTTTATAATAGTAATCATTATAAAGCACATAAAGGCGGTATTAAGATCACAAGCGAGTAGTAATCCCCAAGGAAGATTATTGACATTGCCTCTCATTAATGGCATTCCTCATCAATATCGCTCGTTATCAATATATCTCCTCTTTAATGCCACTTATTATCAAGATTGCACTCCATTAATATCACTACTCATTAACATTGCACGTGACCAATGATGCATCTCTTCAAAGAAGCAGTGCTGAAAGAATGAAAATAAGTTAGTGTCAATGATGCTGACCCTCATCAATGTTGGCATCACATGTATCAATAAAGCCAAGTTCCCAAGACGACGTTAGTACCGCCTATCATCCATAGGGTAGGAAGAACTCACATCATAAAGTAACGTCGAATGGAATCGACACCGAAGGTTATCAAAGAAAGGAATGATATCAAGCATGATCGATATTGTAATCTATCGATGTTATAACAGCATGATCTACATCACGCTTCATGGATTCACATCCTATTGATTCCAACTTTAGCCTATGGAGATAATCCAACAGTGCCACTCTTCATTAGCCTAGCCCATCATTGATGTCGCCAATAATCAATGATGTCATTCTACAATGTTGATGACGAACGTCGTCAATGTCTAAGGAGGCTATGCATGTAATGTTAACGATGAACATCATCAATATCCATAGAAGCTATCGAATCCAACCGTGCCAAGAGTCATCAATACCGACACTATGCTGAATAAAGCGATCTTTCTCAATTCTACTCTATATCAACACCGCTTCTCATCAATGCTTCATGTCGCTTCCAACTGATACCGCCAACAATCAATTAAGAGCATCTCAATACATAGGATTGTCAATGCCGAAAGCCATTACTACTAGGGCGGCATCAAACCACTATCGTCGTCATTAAACAAAACCCAACGCATTGCAACATTGACATTGCCGAAGCCATTGCCGAAGTCAAGCACATCGAAGCCAAATGTTATGCCGCTTTCCTACCCCTATAAATACAAACCTAGGGGTTATTGGGGGGGAGGATTCTGGTCTCTCTTCTTACACTTTAAACTTTGTAATCCTAAATTGATTTGGGGATTTTTGCCAATAGTAGCACTCATACTTTGTACACACCAAAAATTGAATATTGAACAAGTGCATAGCATAGCAAGATGACTTATGATTAACATGTCGACTTGATTCCAACTTGAGACCTGCATATTAATTTAATGACTTTCGACATGACTATATCCTTGATACACATAAGATTATTATGGATTTGACGTTGAGCCAATGTCGTCTTGGCCTATTAGCCTAGGATTGCCCTAACATTTTCTTAACAAAGTCCACTTTTCTAACACTTCTTGGGGTTGACGAAGAAATTCCTTAACAATATAGATGTTATTGTCATGTTCGAAAATTAAAAATTATTCTATAGATCTTGGTATGTTACTTGTCATTGCAACTATGTGTTGTTTTATAGAGCTAATCCTATTAACATTCTTTGTACTAATTATAGTTGAATATATAAGCCAGTACCATAGTGTAATAACTATGTTTTGTTCCTGTAGAATAGTTTAATTCAAGTTATAGTTGTATAACTTGAAGTTATAGCTTTGAATTTAGTATAATTTAATTTATACCTCCTGTAATATAACTTTGAATCAAGTTACAACTACGTTAGCAGCTACATTATAACTATGTTAGCAGTCAAGTTTAATTTTTGTTATAACTTGAAATTTTAGCTATAAATTAGCTAAGCAAATACATTAGTTGCTATAACTATGTTATATCGCTATTTTAGTATAAATTTAATTTAATTAAAGCTATTACTTTAAATCACAGGCTTTAGTTGATGTAGTATAAATTCGGTTGGATTAGTCTGCTAGCTATAGTTATGTTAGCTAATCTGTTCTAAATTCAGTTTGATTCAAAGTTAACAATAATTATATTAGCTATAAATTTAGTTTAATTCAAAGATTAATACACAAGCATGTCCTCTAATGTACTTACCTAAAATAGTGCACGGTAATAGACAAGTCTATCCAGCAATAATTCTTACAATTCAAAGCTTAATAAACAAGTTTGTCTATTGATAACATACCGATTTGAATTTCCATTTATTTCTTCTTATTACGGTGGCAACGAGCTTCTACCAAGAGGCTTGGAGTTAAAGCTTTGGAGCTGGAGTTTCGAACTTGGAATTTCATGCTACTATGCTAGTACATTATTACCACTACCTTTCCTATCTTGCTTTCTAGAAACTACATGTAGTAACAAATGCATTAATTTTCATTTTCTTGCTGTAGTATGTGACTAATCAAACTGTAAGTACCTGAAGTTATGAATGCATTACTTCACTACATTATTCACTTATCCTTAGTTTGTTGTAATCTTATATCTATTCTATTATATAATAAACTGAATACAGAGCATGAATTTATTTGTTTTCTTATTGATTCTCAGCTTAGGTGCTTAATTATTGGAATTTCCGCATCGTGAATCCTTTGAATTTATCTATTTTCTTATTGAATCTATCCTTTTTTCATTTCGCATTAGTTTAATTATTTCTCATTTACACTTAAGCACTCCATATAATGAAACTATTTTTCGTCAAACCCTTTGAATAAAAAACCCTAAAGATGATTAATGGTGAAGTTCTACCCCCACCTTCAATTTACTCCATTTTTCCATGTCCTGGCCGGTTGGAAATCAAATCAAATTTCTTATTAACCTAAAGCGACATTGATTACTATTTGTAGTTTTCAAGCTATCGATTTGTTCATTCATGTTACTAATTCATGAATATGATCTTCAACCTAATTGTGAATTTCATTATATGGAGGTTATTGATCTATTTGATCATTCTTCTGTTTTATAATTATGCTCTACCCTTTTGTTACATTTTTCAGTTTTTTCAGAATATCCAGTCTTTTTAATAAAGTTTCTTTATATTTGAATTTAGATACGTTATCATATGTTTATATGTGAAAGTGTATATGACATCATAAGAACAAGTTGCCCAAGATACATTTTCAGTATATTTGGTATGCTTATGAAATCTAATCAAAATTACTTTGCTTGAAAATCATGGTTTTTATTTCTTTTTAAATGTTTCTTATTTTTGGTTTGGCATTCAGAAAATTTTATTTGACTGACGATCTAAATAGTAGTTTAAAATATGACATGTTTGATGCTCATCTTCTCCCAAAACACCTTGGTAATTTGTTATTGATATATGATGTGGACACTGGATAGTTTTCTCTTCAAATTTAATTATATATACTTGATTATCATCTAAAGCATTGTAGGAACAAAGATGAAGAGTGTTAAAAGGTTCGAGATACATTTCTAATATATTTTGTATGCTTATAAAAATAAATAAAAAATAATCCTTCACATATGTGGTTTCCATAAATTATCTGCAATTTTGCTAATTACTTATAAAGTTTGACAATGTAGAATTGGATGACAAATACTCAAAAATGCAAACTGTTTTTCAAACTAATATCAAAGATAGTACATATGTTCTTGGATACAAAAGTACAATAAACATTTTGATCAAATAAATGGAATGGAAGCATGTTGTATTATTTTCACTTTTTCTTCCAATTGGAAGTGTAATCCAATGTTTACTATCATGTCTGTTATTTTTTCCCCTTTTTTGGTCTTTTTAACAAAAGAAAGCGGGCTTTTTTATTATCTACACATTAATACATGTATCAGCTACTAAATCTGGTTTTCCTTGGATTCCATGATTTGGTCACAACAAAGTAATATAGTTTGGGTTTATTATATTCTACTAATTAGAGCATGTTTGCATTAGATTAATAATTCAGACATTTTATACCATTAATGTGTTAACAATTACATCCTAGAAATAGAATATAGAGGTTCATTTAAACTAATTTCTATGATTACAAATTCTCTACTAACCGTGACTGATAACTACAGTCAACCGTATAACATTGCATAACCGAAGCACCTAAAATATCCTCAGTCTCTATTCAATATGATATATGTAAATAAAGTTCATTCTCTTTTATTCATCTCTGCCAAAAGTATTTTCCAACTACTTAATGTTGCAGTGCAGCACCAAGTAAATTTCCTTCCAAATAAACAAATATTGCAAACAACCAACTCCGTTGTAGACGGTAGACAAATTTAAAACATCTTGATTTCACCTTTACATAAATTAGGTTATATAAAATATTTATATATAGAGGTTTAAACCTTTGTTGGCTATTTCGATTTTGTTTTCGATTTTTGTTTCCCCTTCTATATTTATCGCACATTTGATTGCTATACATATCATCTTCTTGCACGTGCTAAGTTTCGACCTATGCGTAGTTTTACATGGTTAGGCTTTATATTTTTGGTTCAAATCTTTACATGCATCGTCAACTAATTTATATAGAAAGGTACCAGAAAATGTTCCTCGATTTAAAGTTCCATAGGGGCTTAATCCAGCTTCTCCGTGTCCTTTAGCTTTTTGAGCCTAAAGTCTAAAAAAAATACCAAATTGCTAGAATTACGAGTTTGTGCCATTGCCAACTTGCACATGCATGGAATCAAAGTCATTTTAATGGCTGAAAATACTTTACATTATCCTAAAGTATACTTAGCTTTGTTGACATAATTTTTTTATATACGGTTTATATCTTTGGATATGTCTTGTTATGAATTTGCTGCTTATGGATATTCTATCTAAAAATATATTGTGGTAAAGACTGAAAATCACGTATTCATTATATACATCTCTAATGCTAATTTACATAGCTATTAGGTAGATGGATGTGAAGTAGGTAAGAGAAATTATTGGTTTGTTCCTACAGGTAGGAAACTAAAAGTGCATAAGATTACAAGCAATAAGAACTGTTTGGTTCTTTTGATGATGTATATATTGTGTATTTTATATGCTTTCTATTGCAAAGTTTTGTGCTGGATAGTTTTGTTATGGTTACAATGTTTATGGAATTCTTTTCTTAAGGTCTTTACCAATTTGTTATCTGATTTTTGTTTTAAGTTATTGAAAAGGAAACTACCATTGTTCACGAATAATCTTTTTCTCAAACAAGCACGTCCTATGAACGTAAATTTTTGTATACTCTCGTATTATTGATTGGTGAGGGTTTTGGAGTTTGTATTGAGTTAATATGTTCTTTTTTTACATTATTGAAACAACTTCTCCAACCATTTTCAACTGTCTAGTATTCTGCAAACCATCAGCTAGATTCATGTAAAAGAAAGACTGAAGAAACCACGCTACTTACTGCGATGTTTTGCATAAAAATTAGAATAATTACTCTCATGAAATTTTGTGCAAGTTTATGTGTTCAAATTATAAATTTTGTTAGCTATTTAAAAGTTGCTATGTTAAAAAATGTCAATTTTTTAATCTGTTTATATATCTGTTTATATGTACCATGTTTAAAAGTTTCAACAAAAAGAGTTTGGTGCGAATAATAACTCTGCTAACATGATAATTGCCGAGAATAACCACATGAAAAGTCATGTAGCAAAGAGCAACAAATGGAGATGCACAACTGTATATTTCACTTTTATACTTCATTGTGTACAAGTTTTTTTCAAGTATTAGTTGTTAGAATGTTTCATTGTTGCAGAGATGTACATATTACAATTAATGCTTCACTTATTCATCTGTACTTCATATTAAAGAGAACTAAAATCCTCTATCTCTATTTAATGTGTGCCCCATCCACAAATGATCACATCTGCTCATCTACCAAAAGTCCATCCTATTAATTAATTCAATTAATTAGTAAGTGTAGGGGTACATGGAGGTTAGTTTTGGGACAAGTGATCCAACTATATTGAAAACACCTTATGTCATAACTACTAATTTGATGGTCCTTAACAAGTAGAAAATTAGATGAATTATCGTAGTTTAATTATTTGAGTCCCCTTAAAATTCACTGTTTAGATATTAAAATTGTCTTCCATGTTTTCATAAGAATCGCGTGTGAAGCATGGTTCTTGCCATTTTTCTATACGGGTGAGTAAAGCCACATTCAAGTATGTTAAATTCTCGTTGAAAGAGAATAGTACATAGTTTTATTTCAGAGCTCACTTGGAATAAAATAAGAAGAGATATATTCTCTATAAAGAATACATGGTGAGTGGTAAAAATTCTATGGATTGTGCTAATACATTCAGTGTTTAGCACCGTCTTGAATCGACTACAAAGAACCGAGCACAAGTTATTAGTGTCCATTAGTAAGAACCCAAAATATGGTTAGTTTTCAATTTAGCAGGTTTGTTGGTGTATTTGCATAAATTTGAATATTGCATTTGATAGAAATATAAAATGGACGATCGTAAGAGAATTCAATAGTTTAGATATTTCAAATTTTATTGCATTGACCAATGACCACTAGCTTGTGATAAACATCTAAATTGTTGACGTAGAAGATGCGATCAAATCATATTGGCACTTTTAACCATGATGAAAAAATGTATATTTGTTGTGTTGTACGCGAAAAGTGTGTGTGTGTGCGCATCATCGATAACACTACATTATTAACGGTTCGCTAGTTGACATTTTCTTTAGTAATTTTTTACTATTTATTTCAAATAATACACTTTTTTGTTTAATATATTATTAACGTTCAATTGAAACTAATAAAAAGTTTCAACAAATTTTATGATAAACATCGTACAATCTAAACGATTGGTTTTACCACCGTTGTACGGTTATAACAGGATAGACTAAAGTCTAAATGGTAATTTAGTAGTCCAAGTAGTGTTGAAAAATAAAACTACGGTGCTCCTCAGCATATTCACGTATCCAACTTGAATTCGCCATATTACACAATTTAGTCTAGTACCGAAATCCTAAATCAACGTTCCTTTATTTCCTCTTCTCCCTCGTCTCCTTCGTCTCCCCTGAGCATTCCTTGAAATTTTAACAGTTGAAAATTTAGCGCCGTTGACTGTCTACCCAATTGTTAAGTTTCGCCTCAGATAGTTGCGCTCTAACCGTTAGCCTCGCCGTCATTTAAATCAGGTATTTTCTGATTTTTGAGTGATTTGGTCTCTCCTAACTATGAACAATTTGTTTTACAACTTCCTCCCTCACTTCGGATTTATGTGATTTTCAATTATGTTATTATTATTTGGAACCCTGAGGAAAAGGCTGCTTACATTATCGATCTCCTCAGCTATCGTGCGGGAGCCTCGTGCAGTCGGTTCCACCTTTTTTATTTGGAACCCTGCAGAATTATGAGCTAGCATTTCTTTTTTAAAGTTTTCTTTTAGTATTAGTATCATAGTATCATGACATGTTTTAGGTTTTAATAGATGTAGGATGGATTATGAATTAGCAGCTTTATATTGAGATTCTACATCAGTTTATTATCATGAACAATTTATTTACACTTTTCTCTCTCGCTTGGGATAAAAATGATTATCATTTTTGATTGGACCTTATTGTGTTTTCTGTGGGAATGTTTAAAAATTAACAGTATCAAGCTATTATGATTGACAGAGCCGGCTCATGGGCCAGGCCCATCAGACGTTGGCCTGGGGCAACCCCCCTTAGACGAGCAACCCCCGTGAAAACAAATAAAAAAAGAAAACTAGTTCAAGATTGCGACTCAGAACTCAAAATGGAAAAAAGAAAACGCGCGACAAAAAAGAAGAACAAACCCTAGATACAGGCTTGGCTACCAGCCTACCACCACCAACAAACGTCGGTTGTCGCTCTGCACAAGCTAAAGGCTGCTCTCTGAGTTTTCTGAGTTTGCTGGTATATTTTAATTTTTTTAATTTTGGTTGATTTGATAATCTTAAAATCGATTGTGAACTGATTTCATTGTTCCCTTTTTCCTTCTGATAAAAAGGAGCCTGTCATCATGTTTAAATGCTTAGTACGATATCATTGATTATATGACTTGTATAAATAATCAAATGATGGAGAAGAGAAATATTATAGCAGTTCTGTAATTTATATAGCAAATTTTTTAAGTGAATGATGTAATTGTTTTTTGTTGATTTGACATACAATATTTGTTGACATGGAATATTATTAATCCTTGACAGTAGTACTCATCTTTTCAATTTTTTTAGATTCAAGCTACTTTGACAGAAAATTGCAATTAACCTAGTATAGCAATGGAAATATTGTAAGCTACTTTTGGTTAGTTTGGATATTGAAAGACCTGCTAAGATGGTAATCTTAATATGGTTGATTTCATATTCCTTTTGATAAAAAGTAAAAGCCTGTCATGCTTAAAATCTTTTGATGAAAAGAAGCCTGTCTTAGAGTATGATGCTTTACATTAAAAAGTAAAAACCTGTCATGCTTTATTGAACTGTCATGATTTCAATTGTCTTTAGAATTAGAAACCTGGTATGAATGAACATGTCATGCTGTACACTAAAAACCTGTCATGTTTTACACTACAAAAACAAAGAAAATATGAATGAACCCAGTATGCCTGAACTTTGAAATCAATTATTGAATTAATGGATACCTTTATTGGTTTTAAGCTTTTCTATATTATTAATTTGGGAATGCATAGGAAAAATGATGAAGAACGAAGATGATAAAAATCAAATTAGATTTCGAAAGCAAAATTCCGGAACTCATAATAGAAGAGTTAAAGGAAAAAAAGAGGAACTAGAATTGACTCAATTTCTAATTTGGTTCAAGCAAAAATACGAAAATGTCAATGTTCAACTTCAAATATTATTGAAGAAAGTAGTCATGATATTGATGAGAACGTCGAAATCAAAAAAGCAATTGATGAAAATGAAATTGTTGAAGCCGATGAAGATGTTATTGGTAATAGAGATGGTAACGTGAATGAAGAAGACATAAATATTAATCAAAATGATATGGATGAAGGTGATGAACTAATTGTGCTTGATCTAGAGAAAGATGTCGACTTTAACTATGATCCCGGTTTGTGAGGAAGGATAACTGATACTAAAAGAATAATGTTGGTTAAACAATGCCCTATCAAAATTTCGAAACAAAACGACAAATTTGAGCAAGCTCTTACTTCGCTTAAGGATCAATTTGAACAATTTGAGCTTTATGAAGGAATTTATGAGTTTTTGTTGAATGCAAAATTCAAAATCATTGACAATAAACAATTGAAAGAGCATTGCATGAAACTAGATGTTTTTTTAAAACACAACGAAGAGAGTGATATTTGTGAAAAATGATTGTATTTTGAACTTACTCAACTTAGAAGAATCTTGCAATCGGAAATAACCAAATCAACCATCATTCTTGATTTTCTAAGATCTTACCGTGATATGAGTGGATTTCTAAATGTATGGATTGTATAGCGAATCATTTAACTATTCCGGTTACGGTGACGTTTGCAGAAAGAAGTTTCTCTAAGTTGAAGTTAATAAAAACTTATCTTCGAACTACTATGTCACAAGAAATATTAAGTGGGTTGGCGATGATTTCCATTGAAAAGGAATATTTGGATATGTTTGAATATGACGACATAATTGACAAGTTTGCTTCTAAAAACTGGAGGAGTTGTTTTCGTTGAATGTACTATTGTCAAAGATGTGTGACATGTTTACATTTTGCTTGAATATATTATTTTGGGTGTTTTGTAATGAACTTATGAAAAAATACTTTGTTGGTTTCCTCTTCTTTCTTTGTAAATGGCAACAAAACTATTTCTTGTCTAGGGCAACCCAATGATCCGAACCGGCCCTGATGATTGATATTATGTTATGTTGTCTCCTAGTACGGCGTCTGTATTCGAAACCTCTATTTTTGCTAAACAATTATTCTAGGCTGAGGTATAATGAAAGCTTCCTATAATAAATGCAAAGTAAGTTGCCTGCAACAATAATGTGCACAAACAATATAACAAAAATGCGAAAAAGTGAAATCCTTAAATTACCTACAATAATACAAGTTTTTTTTAGCTTTCAACTCAACTGTAAACATAGAGATGATTTTTCTTTTTTAAAAAGAGTAGTTTTAGAAGTTAATTTATTCGAAGTAAATCAAGGTTTCATATGATAATGGCACGTGCAAAGATCCCATTGCAGGTGAAAGTAAAAATATCAAAAGCATTAATGTCTGAAAATATGGAGCTTTTAATGTTGCAACTGACCCAGATGATTGTCCTGTTTGCAAATTGAGTATTTCAGCAAATATGAAAATATTTTCTGAAATTAGAAATTAAAGAAGATTTTTAGTATTTCTATATCATGTTTCGTTTAGATGTTTACTAAATACATAGATTAACAAAGAGTCGTGTTCAAGTTTATTTTTATTGCAATTATTCTGGGTTGTGGACCATAATCAAAGTTTCCTTTAAAAATTTATTCAACAAGCAATGGTCTTTTCTTTGTACGTCTTTTTGGAATACTTGTACAAATATTCTGCTAAAAAAACATTGTTTTTATCATTAGTGCATACCGTTCTGCATTAATAATACAACCTCTTGATATTTTTGTTCTTTTACCATAAAAACATAAATATTACCTTGGAATAATAACATGCATTATCAATATAACAATAACATGAAAAAAGATATTCCTTAAGTTACCGTACAGTAAATACAAAATATTTTTCTTACCTTCAACTCAAGTGTAAAATAGAGATAAATTATTTTAGGAGGCATTGTTTGCGGTTTTAAATTTAATAATGTAAGTATATCTCTATTGACAACCTTTTGAATTTGATTGTATCAGCATTAAGTTGATGACCTAAAACCGTAGCTGGTCCCTCTATGCATACAATGGAAACTGAAAATCTAATACAATGCATGTAAGGTATTTTTGTTTATGCTGACCCCATTAAATATGTCCATAATCTCATGTAAATGCTAATATTAATGGTTTTCATGGTGTATACTAAAACATAATCTTTTTCCCCACTTAAATGATTAGTAAATATCTTAGTTTAAGTAATTGATTTATATTTAGAAATGATATTTTGTCTATGTCGATTGTCGACCTTTAGCAAAATGAGAATGTTGCAGGCAAGATATTGCCTCATGTTCCTACAAATCCACTTTTTAGGAGAACAAGTGCTTCAGTAAAAGTATCAAAGGTGGATTCGGTTATGGGAAGATAATTGAAATAAAATTGAGGCATACCCGAAATTTTTGCCTGAAAAGACCCATAATTCCATGTATCAAACAAAACAAAACCGAACTTTATACACATAATTAGCTAAAACATACCTAAGTCTATTAAACACGTTTCTTGCGCAGTTGTTTACCCGGTGTTTGCAGAACCTTACGATATCCAATTATCAATACCTGATGCATCATAGCATAGATGTATATAGTCAAGACACCATTGCCTACATAAAACAGTAATCCAAGATTTTGAATAGATTCAGCCTGTACCTATCTTTGAAAGTTGCACTTCTATGTTCTTCGTATGCAAGTTGCTGTGATATGAATCAATATTTTGCTACTTATTCTTTGATCTTTTGAATTCTTTTCATGTTTACACATGCAAGTCTTTTTTTAATAATAAACATCTGTTGATATTATGATAGTTTCGAATGATTAATGGATTTTGAGAATGTATGCATATCTACTGATGCTTAATTGTTACTGTCTTAGTGAAGTATAATATAATTGGTTCTCTACAAACAAAATATTTCCTTACACATCCATATGTTAAGGTAGGGCACCCTGATTTTTCAGTTTCATTTTAGATTATGTGAAATGTAAAGTTGGATTATAATATTATTGTTACAAAGCTGAGATGGATCGTGGAACTTAAAGACTTGAATATTTTAGTGGAGAATTCTCAAATTGGATCTGATCCTAATTAATTCTTTAGGCTTATAATAATTTCTTTACGTATATGATTTTTCTTTCGGCATATAAGTGTTTGACTTCTGGTTCTCAAAAGCGTGTATCACATCATGTCATCATCACACTCTAAACCTTCGTTTTCAGGGTTGTTTACGTTGTTTGTTTTCTTCCTTCTTAAACTAGAAGGATTTTCTTGGTGGAATATTTATCAAGGAGTTGCCTTTGATTTAGTACAAGCTTCCAAGGAGAATTGGAATTGTACAGTTTTAAGCGTTGAATGTGCAATGTTGCATCCTTTTTACAATAAAATGCTTTTTGTTTTCGATGGTAATGGATGTAATAACTAATAACAGTTTGTGTAAAAACTCAATTGCAGAAAAAATTATAGCATACACTGATATCTCAGTTTCATGGAATATCTTATTCATGGTTGGGTAGCTGATATGGGTTAACTATAGATAAGTAGGGTTGGTAGAGAAGCTGAGAAGGGATGGTAATGGATGTAATAACTAATAACAGTTTGTGTTGTCCATTTTTTTCGTACTTCATTATTTGCAATGGATATCTCATATTGCTGTTGTTTTAGCAAATTCAATGATTTAGTACTCATACATTATACCATTCAGGGTTTGAAATTAATTTCTCTAGCAAACCTATCTTTCTCACAATGCCACAAACACTAGAGAAGTAACACTCTGTGTGTGCGTGTGTAATATGTCCACTAAGCTTATCCCTACAATATAATATATCTATTAAGGAAAATATATAAGTTCGGTTTCAACTTGAACCCATCAATGTTAACATATGGCTTTTCTTTTATGATAATTGATACATGCTAGGTTTATTACTTTAACGTGCTTTCAATTTTTAGTGTTATGTTTCATCCGCATTTTTTGCCTAGTTGTTTGGACTACCCTGACGCTTGAACCACATTTGCTCGCAATGCAATTACCAGCAAGTTTTCTTACATTTTGTTATCCGAAAAATGAATTATTTAAACAATTTATCTTTAACAATTTATTTGCTTTTGGTCATCTCTGAGGTTTCATGAACTTATTCATATATTTAATGTGAGTTCAGTTGCAACTTTCTTCGTAATAACATGATCTAGGATGAGTAGGTAGCAAAAAAATTTTGATTTCTTTTTCATTATGCACATATTTTTAATGTAGATTTTTGAATCACAACTTGTTAGTAGTCCCTTCAATTTGCATTATCAATGAGTTAATCAAATTTGTATATGGCTTGGTGCAATGATTATCAAATTGATGTGTAAGTGAAATATTTGTAACCTAGAACACATTGATCAAGTAAGAATCTCTTTTTGGTTATTATTTGGATTATCCTAATTGAGTTTGTGATATATTTGTTTTCTAATGCCATTATCTTTGATATTGTTGATATATTTGCACGTATTTCTAGTAACATTGTGTCTTTGATATGAAGAAATGTGCACATAGTCAATGCTATATAAGGTTTTCCTGTGTTGTTAAGAATTCTTTATGTTAATTATGCCTATTAAATGTATGAAGCATTGCTGATTTCATCTTTAATATCTATTTTCAGGTTTTTTTTATTCGTATTCTGCTACTTAAATTAAAGAGCTACATTGCAGTTGGTGGCATACAAACAGCTCACAAGCAGTGAGGTAAGTGGGTACAAAGGTGATGATTCTAAAGAAGCAAATGTTTACTTCATTCATAGAAATATCAATTCAAATATTATAATAATGCAATCTATTGAAGATTTGTATATAAGTTATGAGAAAATTACAGCAATAAATTATATTAAGGGCATTTTTGTAACTAAATGTGGAAATAAACATAATAATCTGTATAAATTCGTTCAAGTCTTTGCATTTTTGTTTAGTTAATACTTGCAGATTTCTCATTTGGATATTTTATGGTTGTTTTCCAATTATCTTCAACTTAAAATGTAATGCTCATTCATGTGCGAATCACGGGTTAAATACTAGTTAATTATTTAAGTACCAAACTACATACCTGACATACTCAGCAACCTTACTTAGTACCCACCCACCTTTGATCGACTGACCGCAAATGCACCTGTCTGCACCCTTATTAACTTATTTACCCTTTCACTTGTTATCTTCAACTTCAATTCATCCGCGGTTATCCATCTCTTCTGTTTGTGTCGTCCAATGCTCAAGTTTCTCATTGCCCAACACCCCTACCTTCATACTACTTTTATTCTTCCACCCCACTCATAGACTCGCTCTCTATCTCTGATTTTTTGAGGTACAAATATTGTTTCATTTCATTTTAGAAATTAGGACTAGTTATGAAGTTAGATTGGGTTGAATTCATGTATTAAAATCATCAATGACATGTAAATTTTGGAAATTACTATTTGTGAACCAGGTCATTTGCACTGTAATATGAGATTTTAGATATATGTTGATTTTATGAATTTAACTTTAATGCTATTGTTTCTGTAGAACCATTATTAATGATGATGTGTAATTTTTATGTTTGATAATTGGTGTGGTACTAGAATCCCCATTGAATGCCCTATTTACAAATGGGGTAATAATAATGATGGTAATAATAATAAGAGTAAAAAAGTTACAGATCCTTGTTTTGTCATGAGAAAAGTCATGTAGCAATACTATGTAAATTATGTCTTTATGTTTGAAAAACAGAAAAAGCAGGGTAATTTGCACTTTCTTGATATTAAAAAAAAACAAGTTGACTTGCCCTTTTCGGAAAAAAATTCAAAAAATTTGGCAATGGTGAAAAAAAATAGTTATTTAATAATAAAAATGCACTTAAATAACAATTATAAATACTTACAAATAAAGAATTCAGATTGAAACGCTTCACGAAAAATGTGAGTTTGCACTTTCATTCAGAAAAGTGCACTAGTGCAATCTAGCTTGCAATTTCTTTTCAAAAAAATAGGGACCTGATATACATAATTATTGGCACACAGACTTTTCATACAATTAGTCAACTACTTCAAAAATAGAGAGTTGATGTGCAAAGCTCTTAATTAAAAAAAAATCTAAGAGCAACCATTGCTTTTCTGGGTGGTGGGGGATTCTAGAGGGTTTTTTTATGGAGAAGGGGTTGGGGAGCTATCACTTGATTAAAAAAAACAAAAAATAAAACGGGGCAATATCTGTTTTAGTTCCACTTAGATGTTAGCTTTTCATTTAATTTGATTCAATTAGAAGCTATCTGATTGATGTAAATCATCTTATACGTTCCTTCTCTATAATTGGAGATAATAAGACAAATTTATCTCTGCTTCTAACAAAACCATCACCAGCAGAAAATAAAGCAATCACACTTAATTTATATAATATAAATTGTAAGGTATAAGTATGGAAATAAAATCGTATATCATTGAGATTGTACTTACTTTGTCAGATATACCATTTTCAAATATTTTATATATTCAATCTCTTGCATCTAGATTTATCTAAACATGTTTGCTTTAGAATTTAATTGAAATTCAGATATTGATGTATCAAAATAATCTTGATGCTTTCGATCCAATACTCAATTTTTGTGTGTTTTGATATACAAATCAATTCATATGGCTACTCCATATGTTGTTATTTTCCCCTTAATTTTTCTTCTTCCATTTGGTAGTATTACACGTAGTTAGTTTAATACTTGTGAATTCATTTCATGTATTAATTGTTTCACAGTTCATACATGATCTAATTATGTTATGTTCTTTAATAATAAATGATAATTTTTATTATCTTCTTTTACAGTAGTTTATGAATGAAAAATAATGTTTGAACAAACTATGAGAAGCAAACACTGTTTACTGATTAGTGAAAATGCACTCTCCTTTTTAAGTCACTAATTAGTGTATCTAACTGACAAATAAGACCTAACATCTAATTAATGAACAAACAAATATGTCCTCGGTTTGATTTGATAACTTGGGTTTACAAATTGGATCGTTGGAGATAGAACTTGCATGCGTGTTTGTCAAGTGGCAATTTAACGTACATTCTTCATTCAACTCTGTATTATAACATTTTGTCCCTTATAACCAATTTGTAAGTACCTTTATTACTCCCCTTGATCCCCTAGTTTTGGTTATTATCTTCTGATAGCTTCCTCGGCCTTTGCTCTTGCAAACAGAAAAAAAGTTTGTTCGAACGTATATTATTAATTATCATTCCTCTTATATATATACATATATATTTTTATTTTATTTTACTTTACTTAGCTATTATTATTAATTTACTTATTTGACTTTATTTTATTATTGCTATTGCTATTGTTATTATTATAACTTTTAAATTGATTTTTTCATTTAGTTTTGGGTTCCATCTCTAGCCGACCCCAACTTGTTTGGGAATAATGGCTTAGTTGTTGTTGTTGAACGTATATTATTAATTATATTACAAAAACCATATCATATATTACAACGATACGAAATATAGATGCACAAAATTATTAAGCGATTAACATGGGTTTGAACTAATTTTACTCAAATACACATTAATTTTTGCACAATATAAATTTACGAACATAAAATTTGATTAATATATTTTATTTCTTTTCCAAACTTTTTCTAGGTTTTTAAATATGCTTTTCAATGGGGTTTCTAACTTTATATTGAGAATATCAATTAGCAATGAGACAACACTATGGGCAGAAACAAATCTTGAATAGAGTTCACTGAAATTTTTGTTCAATTTTAGTTCAGCATAATCTATTCTTATATTTTATTTTAAGGAGGAATTAATTTAAAGGACAAAGATTTATATATTTTTTGCCTCAAGGACACAACCTCAATATTTTTACCATAAGGACAAACATTCTTCTAAAAATTATTCATAAGGACAAATATTTTTCAAAATTATTCATAAGGACAACAAAACTGCTACCAAGCTAAAAACTGATACCTAAAAACTGCTATCGATAACTACAAACTGATACTATCAATGACTAAAAACTGATACCTAAAAAAAGTTGTCCTTCAGGATAAAATATTGAAGGTCTGTCCTTGAGGCAAAAACGCTGAAAATTTTTGTCCTTGACAATAATTTCCTGTTATTTTAATTGAATTTTCTGTGCTAACCGGTGTATTAAAAAACGCGCGTGAGGCGCAAGCAAAAACGCGCCGAGGCGCACAACAATAGGCGGTTTACTCCTAAGGCTTACGCCTCAGTCGATTGAGGAGCGAAAAGTGTACGCCTCAGAGCCTCAATCTGATGAGGCTTAAGCCTTTTAGCTTAAATATAATGCTGTGTATTTCACAAACCCTGCTTCTCATATATCATTCATCATTCCATCCTTCTTAGTAAAAACGAGAGCTAAGCACAAACAAGTATTTCAAAAAATAATAATAATGAAAGAATGGGAAAATGAAAAAAAAGTCTATGAAATGCAAATATCATTTGGAATCAAAGTCGATTCCTTCGATTCCAGTTAGTGGAATCGACTCGATTCCAGTTCTAGAATCGGGCATGATTCCAAATCTGGAATCCATTAAATCTTTTTTGTTATATATAGTTTTTATATCATAAATAAAAATGCTTACCTGTGTAGAAAATATAGAGATGCATGCTTGAATGATTTGATTTCTTCTTATTTTTTCCATAGGTTAATTTGAAATGAGCAAGAAAGATATTGCGTGGAATTGGGTTAAAGATTTACCGGATTCCTCCAATTCAAAATACCTTCTTTGTGGATTTTGTGATCATAGATGCACCAGAGGAATTTCTCGGTTTAAACAACATTAAGCATGTTTCTTTTTTGACAACATTTAAGCATTTATTTATATTCGACGTTTAATGTTATTTTATGTTAAATTCCATTGTATGTTGCCTTTTTTTAATCCGAAAAGCTTACGCATCAACTTTTCGATGCACCTCGCTTTACGGACCTGAAAACGCCTCGCGTTTGCTTTCGCCTTTTAAAACAATGGTGCTGACACTGGTAAACTGGACTGAAATTTGATAAAAATAATTGATGAACTATAATGAAAACTGGAATGTGCGTATCGTGAGTGTTGTCATTTAGCCGAACTGATATTGTTAATAGCAGCGTACTTCTCAATTTGAAAGTGGTTATGATAACAATTTATTAGACTTTCAACTGTGATAGTAGAAAAAACCGAATATACAACTGGATATGCAAGCTTAAAAAAGTAGACTTAACAACTGGATATGCAAGCTTAAAAAAGTAGACTTAACAACTGGACATGCAAGCTTAAAAAAGTAGACTTAACAACTGGATATGCATAAAGATTAAATTGCACCATTGGAACGTATTCTTCACATCCAGTCTAATGACATACATGTATTTGTATTGATGTTGATAACAATTAAATGCGGTGCTTGGGATACCTAAACACACTCTATAGTACTTGGTACTAAAAAAAATCCCTCTAAAATATACAATTTTATTTGGCAATATACCATCGAATGATATTATCACTAGACATTCAACTGCTGTATGAACTTTTTTCTTTTTAGCCAATAGACTTGATACTACAATACAGAGTGAGTCAAAAGGAAAGCCAGTGTTTTGAAATTCAAGTTTAATTAGTGGGCCAAACAAAAAAAGTTGGTGTTTCCCAACCCTTAGAACTGTCAGGATATAAAATTATTTAGGAAAATTTGTAGGTTGCTTAATTTTTTTTCCTCTAGGGGTCGTGTGAAATTATTCCTTACACCTAACTCTGTTGTAGGATCCATCACCTCTTTCTCGCATTTCTTTTAATTCAGAAATCAATGGGCACAAGAGAAGTATATGAAAAGAAACTCAAATCTGGCAATTTACACTTCGATCCAACAATGAACCCTGGTCTTGGAACAGCTCGTTGTCCTAGATGCTACACCATCATCGATCCCAATGCTGTAATTTTTTTGTTACTTTTGACAATTTTTGTGTTTATTGTTGGATTACAATGCTAAAATAAACTTTTTTTTAATGGGTTAGAGAAGCGGGAGTTGGACCATCACGCCCGAACTTCATGATATTGCAAAAGTTGTAAGATTTTAATTTCTTTCATTTATGAATAAACATTCAAATTCTTATGGACTAAATTGGTTGTACTTCAGTTAATCAATTGTGCTTTTTTAGTATTTTTGTTTAGCAGATTGAATGCAATGCAATTGATGGTATTTTTTTTGTAGGCAGGTTTTGGGATCGGTGGTTTGTTCAGTGCAGTGTTTGGAGTTAATACAGGTAACTTGTTTAATGATTTTGATAGTTTTAGATGTATTGAAAAATAGGTTTCGTTTGTTTTTTCATGTAGGAATTCCTTTTATACAGAAGCATGTTAATGGACCCAAGTGGATGCAACTGATGGTTAAGGTGCGTAATTCTTTATTTGTCCTGTTAATTTGTTAGAGTAAATTGATAGTAGGATAAGCAGAATGTTTTTTTGGCTGCTGAAACAATACTGTTTGAAACCGATCTATCGTTGAGATGAATCATATAAAAAGTTGACTGAATTTACCCAAAATAATAGTGTTTTTTATTTTGTAGTTTCCAGAAATATTGCTCACTCTTTTTTATGCATCAGTACCTTTTTCTCACCTGAAGGTACTAGGGTTACTTTGTCAATATATACGACAACATGTTGGTTTTGTTAGATTGATTTGTCTTATTGTGTTTATGTTGATTTATATGAAATATATCACAAATGCGTAAAAATGAAAACTGTTACTACACCTGATTTTCCTCTTTCTTAACTCCACTTTTCTTGAAACCCACACTTCCCAACATCCACCAAATGATTGCATTTCATTTGGCAGATGTATAAAAATGACAAGTGCTACTACACCTTATTTTCCTCTTTCTAAACCCCACTTTTCTTGAAACCTACACTTCCCAACACCCACCAAATAATTGCATTTCATTTCCTGATGCCAATTACTTCCCTGTTAATATAAAACCTTAAGATATCAAAATTTACATTTTCTTCTCTTAGATTGCGATTTTTCTCTTACCTAGCTATTGTGGTTAAAACACTTTCGACTTTTTTTGGCTTCTTATCATCATATACAAAAGACAGTCTTCTTTCCTGATCATAATTCTTAATTTGATTCTTTCCTGATCATGGTTGATAAAAAATTCAAATGTTTTTCCTTCAGAAAAACCTACAACAAGCAAACACGGAGTTACAAATATACAATGAAAAAATAAAATCATATTGAGTTTTACTCTCCATTGGTTTGTAGAGCAAATCAAAGTGGCATGCTACATAATAAAAGATCTGTCATGTTAAAAGTTTATGTTCATTGGTTCGTAGAACAAATCTTGTTTTCACTAGATTATAAACTTTTATATCATTTGGTGTTAGCCAGAGTATTTTTTTAGTATTTACAGTTGGATGTAACAAGCTACGAGATCTTGGTCAAAACATCTTGTTTCGTTTCCAATAGGAATCAAATATTCAATTTCCGTTGAGAATACAAAGGAAACAATTAGTCCATATGTTTATTGAAATTCAATAAAAACACAACTTATATTCAAAAGCAAACAAAAATAGTAAAGCAATTGTTCTTTCATCTTTCTTCAGAAACATCGTTCTTTCATCAAAATTATCTCAATAGCATCATCATGACCAACAATCTTGATTACATTAACATAGTAAAGCAATGCGTAAGCGCATTAAGCAAGCGAGCCTTTTGTTGCCTCGCCTTGCTAAGTGCTTAGTAGAACACAAATGTTTCTGTTCATTATTTGTGTTGCCCAGCACAATTCTACATTGTTTTATTTAGGTTAAATTTAATTGTATTATTAACCTTTATCTGTATTTGAGTTCTACATATAATGGTTGATCAATACTGTCTATTTAAATCTTCTTTATCTAAACATACAATGAACATTTTATTTTAGTAAATATAGCAATTGTATGTTCATTTCTGTAACAATGAATATTGAAATCGGAAACCGAAATTAATATCGCAATTTCTAAAGCTTTCGAAATTGATTGAGATTTGTAAACTCCTAAGACCGAAATGTCACCCGAAATCAAAATCTTGAACTTGTTAAAGAGAGGAAAACAAGGTGTATTTAACATGACTTTGTAAAATTAATCTTACAATGTCCATTCTGATCTTGCTACATGTTTCAAAAAAAAAAGGGTGTTGATCTAGAAGAACTGAAAATGAATCCATTGATATTTTTAACCACGTTGGAAATATAAGAATGTTAAGGCATTATGGCTTGATCCTAGGTATGTGTTATCAACAAACAACTGAATACCCATCATTTTTCTGATTTTACACTAAGTCTTTTACCGGGTGTTGTGCAATAACCCAAATTTAAAATGTTTTATGCTCGTTGCACACACGTGCTCTCTTGCTCTCACGCCCATATGAGAAAGTATTATATTATAGATAGATGACACAATTGGTGACATAATAGATCCATGTCATTAGATCCCTCCTTGATTTCAAATCATTTGTAAACATAACGAGATAGAACGGTCAGCATACATTGCATCACATTTCATGTTTTATAATGCCCAAATAGCCCATATGTATATGTGTGTGTCTGTGTGATGATACAGTCGCAGCCATAAAATCTTACTTTGATTTCAACCTTATATGAGAACATGACGAGAACCAACGACCAACATATATTGTGTCTCATTTTGTGTCATACAAGTGTGAATCTGTGTTACGCACACAGATTTCACGATATAGTTTCGACAATGCATTTTTTGAAATTTTAAGTTATATGAAGTTGAAAATACATGTTTATGCATTGTAATTCTTTTGATTAGCTTTTACTTGAACACTACTGATAAACGTTGTTTTGAGGAATTCCCTTAACTAATCTCAAAGCATATAAAGGGGAAACTAATATTTCAGAGGATAATGATTTTATACAACGAACGATAACATCAACAATTAGTTGTTTCTAACTTGATAAATATTACATTACTAAGCGTGCCCGTTTATTAATTTTCAAACGTAAGCGATATAAGTCAGCATAATTTTATCCTATGTTTTAACATATAAATTCAAATATATACATAATTTGGTTTGCTAATATTATTCTAAACTTGGAATGGGGAAATAGTATTCAAAGTGAAATAATGTTAAAATTAGGTTTAAAGAAATCACATTTCAATATTTGCATTATTACACTTTTTGACATTACACAGATTTGAAACATTATATTTCTAATACAGATAATGTAATACGACATGACACTTATACGTAATATATACTTTATGTGATCAAATATTTGGTATAGCCAGATAATTTTTCCTTTTACTTTAAATATTCATACAAATATAATAACTAAAATAATATATATGATAATAAGCGTAATTCAACGTAAATTAATATCACTATTAAACAAAATACTTGTGGATACACAAAAAAACACTTTACATGACATTTCATTGAAAATAAAATTCGAATCAAATGATGTAAAGAAACGCAGTCAATGAAGCAAAGTAATGAAAATAGATTATCATTTGTATTTATATAATAAGCACCTACATATGCAACAACAACTAAGCCATTATTTCCAAACAAGTTGGGGTCGGCTAGAGATGAAACCCAAAACTAAATGAAAAAATCAATTTAAAAGTTATAATAATAACAATAATAAAATAAAGTCAAATAAGTAAATTAATAATAATAACTAAGTAAAATGAAATAAAATAAAAATATATATATGTATATATATAAGAGGAATGATAATAATAATACCAATAGCGATAATGATACTAATAGTGATATTGGTCAAAGACCAAACCTACGTCTTAGGCTCAAGTTCCCTAGTCTTATAATCTAAAACTTATAAAACTCAACGCTCATGGTTCTGGTACGTGAATCGCTAACTTCCACTCGCTCCGATCCGTCACCAGCTCTTTGGATACACCCCAATCCTTCAAATCCTTTTTTACTACTTCCTCCCATGTCAACCTTGGTCGACCTCTACCTCTCTTTGAGCATTCAACGCGGCCTATAATTCCAACACGCACACGTGCCGAACATCCAAGTACCGGAAAGACAAATTATTGAGGTGAAAAAATAAGAAAAGACGGAACATAATCTCACAACGTGACGAGTAATATATAATATTTCAATAATCTTTACGAAAAGAAAACCGAACTTTATACATACATAAAATCATAGTAACTAATCTATCATCAGCGTGAACAGTTATAATATCATGTCCTTACAATTGCTGGTAAATACAGACAAGAAACAAACATCGGAAGATAAAATACGGAAATACTCCTTGAAAGGTCCAACTTGTCTCTTGAACGCTTCGAAGTGTCCAGCTGAATCTGGAAAATATGCTCGGACTGACCCGAGCATTATAAGAAAAATAACGTCCGAATTAGTCTGGTAAAACCAGCGTGAGAAACACAATCAAATGGATTCTAAATGTTTTATAAAACCTTTCAAAATAAAAGTATCTCGTAAGACCACGCCGCATATAAACACAGACAGATTTTTACCTGACGATATCCAAAACATTTCTATAGAAAATCCAATGATATCATAATAATGTCTAGAGTTTAAAGTAAATTATGAATATAGCTGGAATGTTTGCATCTCACGTTTCAGCATAGTTGGTCACAACTAAGTCCGTACGACGCTTATTGGAGAGTAGATTTCATATAATGACAAGGCTACTGGGTAACCGTCTGCCATAGTACATCTCTAGAAAATATACCGAGGGCCTCACCCATACCCCTTGCGAACGGGACCGGCTTACCCTTTATTGGATAGTTCCGAATATGTCACCACCCCGGTTGCTTTGCAACCTTTTCCCGCGAGCTCTTATGCACAACCAAATACATGTATATATATCTAGAAAGGTGATGACATACCCTAATGGTAGCAAACCACAGCCCTGAAGCATATTCCATGTTTTAGTCATTCCTAGTTGTGAGGTTTGAGGCTACGTTTTACCTTTTAGATAGCAATCTCACTTTGAATGCTGACACCGTCATCCAGACATCAATACAATGGCAACATTCGTCCATACAAGTTGTTCAAAATATGAACAAACCGAAGGCACTACTACTACTACATCCATTTTGGAATCACCCTCAGCATTAGTAGTGAGGAGCCCTTGCACTTCAAAGAACTCCGTCTTCAATTCCATCATCTTCAAGATGCTTCCAAATCGAACGCTTGAGTTGGTTCGAAGTGGTTTCAGATAATTTATACTTATCTGATTCCGGTCTCTTCGAACCAACATTCGATAGTTTCTGAAAAACTCAACTCCGGTTTTTTTGAAAATAAACAGACAACACATAAGAGCGGTGATCACCCCCTAATCGTTTAAATGGATGGATTCTCTTATCATTTATCCTAGAAGAAAACACGAGTTTTATACGCACAGTATAGCATCCCCGAGGGTAACTGTACCATATAATTCTCGTTTTTTCTTCTATATATTTCCAGAATTAAAAATTGGTCTGGATTTGATAGTCGGTTATTTAACTCACATAAACAAACAATCAAACATAGATATAATTCCATATGGGCTCCACTAAGCCTTTATTAATTAATCTTTCATTAATTAAAATCTCTTTCAATTATTAGATCTAAAATATCATCACAAAAGATATTTTCACAAACCCCTTATACTCCTTCCAAATACTTGAAAAACATTCATATACTTATCTCATCGGTATAAGTATATTCAACCCATTATACTTTCGATACTTAGAAAATATATCCATATCCATTAGCAAAACTTAAGGAAGATTTTCTCTTTTCCAAATTCATATTTAATGGGCCAAAACAAATATCATTTAAAACATTACTTACTATAAACCAAACCACTATCTCTCGATGTTAGGTATGGAAAGAATGTTTCCATCCGACCATAATTAAGAAGGATTAATTGTCAAAAAATCTTATTTCTTTATAAAATTCCCTTTCTATAAGCCCATTTCATATTTACAAATACTTTTATAAATCTCCAAATTAATTTACAGAACTTCTTTTATAAATCTCTAAAATGATTAATAAAGTCTCTTTCTATTTATAAAACTCTTTTATAAATCTTCCTTTATAACTCCTTTATAAAAATCCTTCATAAAATATCATTTACCAAATATCATTTGAAAATCTCTTTAAAATAAATCCTTTTATTAAGTAAAATCCTTTTTATAACAAATTATTATTTATAAATACCTTTATTTAAGTAATTAGTTTCCTTTAAACATCATAATTAAATAATTAATTAACTTAAAAATCTCATTAATAAATAATTAACTAACTTACTTTAAAACATCATTTATAAACACTTAACCTTAAATTGTTATAAAATTTAAGTTATTTTAAATCCATAACTTTATAAATTTAAAAAGAGGCTTAGCGACCACAATAGTACTAAATCAAGCCACCTTTTTAATTCAATATGACCTTTCAAGTCACATAACTGATATTTACATGAGCATTCATATATGTAAATAAAATCAATCATTAACCATCAATAGTTAACACATCACTTTTCCAATATTACTTAACTGACATATGAATAAATGTCCAAATTAATATAATAGCAGAACAGAGATTTATTCTGCTAAACAGATGTCATCAATAATCCATTTAAATTTAACCGAATGGTGTTAAGTATACAATGAGGTATCATCCATATAATTAATTTATCATGACCTGTTTATCGAAATTAACTCTCTTATATTTATCACGTTTCCGACATTTCGACTTCTCTATCCATCGCCTAGTTCTAGATCTCATAGATAGAGGAAAGTTTACTCATCGGCTTTTAGCATTAAATATCAGACGACTTACTTTCAATAAAAAGTGTCAATGTTTTAGTATAACTTATTCATATTTGTTTGGCTACTTAATGCACAGACAAAGAGAATCCCTTGTATTAAACCATTCTTTGAAAAAGAATGCTGCTTTTTAAACAAACCGATTCTTGAAAATAACAACAACAACTAAGCCATTATTCCCAAATAAGTTGGGGTCGGCTAGAGATGAAACCCAAAACTAAATGAAAAAATCAATTTAAAAGTTATAATAATAACAATAACAATAATAAAATAAAGTCAAATAAGTAAATTAATAATAATAACTAAGTAAAATAAAATAAAATAAAAATATATATGTATATATGTAAGAGGAATGATAATAATAATACTAATAGCGATAATGATACTAATAGTAATATTGGTCAAAGACCAAACCTACGTCTTAGGCTCAAGTTCCCTAGTCTTATAATCTAAAACTTATAAAACTCAACGCTCATGGTTTTGGTACGTGAATCGGTAACTTACACTCGCTCCGATCCATCACCAGCTCTTCGGATACACCCCAATCCTTCAAATCCCTTTTTACTACTTCCTCCCATGTCAACCTTGGTCGACCTCTACCTCTCTTTGAACATTCAACGCGGCCTATAATTCCAACACGCACAGGTGCCTCGGGTGGCCTTCGTTGAAGATGTCCAAACCATCTTGAGCGATGTTGAATTAGCTTCTCTTCAATTGGTGCTACTCTAAGTTTATCACGTATATCATCATTTCTACTTCGATCTCTCTTGTATGACCGCAGCTCCATCGCAGCATACGCATCTCTGCTACGCTTATCTTTTGGACGTGTTGGCTTTTAGTAGACCAACATTCTGCACCATACAATATCGCAGGCCTGATTGCCGTTTTGTAGAACTTTCCTTTAAATTTTTGTGGACCTTCCTGTCACAGAGAATCCCAGACGCTTGTCGCCATTTCACCCATCCCGCTCGAATTCTAAAACTAACATCTTTATCAATCTTACCATTATACTGCAACATTGATCCTAGATATCGAAATGATTCCTTCTTGGGAACTATTTGTCCGGCTAAAGTGGTATCTCCATCTTCCGACCTGACACCGCTGAACCCGCACTTCATATACTCTGTTTTAGTTCTGCTTAGCCTAAATCTCTTTGATTCTAAAGTCTGTCTCCACAGCTCCAGTTGTCTATCAACCCCAATCATACTTTCATCAATTAGCACAACATCATCAGCAAATAGCATACACCAAGGAATCTCACCTTGTATACCCTTCGTAACTTCATCCATCACTGGAGCAAAAATGTAGGGACTCAAAGTTGACCCTTGATGTAATCCTATGTTAATGGGAAAGTCACTGGTTTCACCATCGCATGCTCTGACACTAGTCACAACATCATCGTACATATCTTTGATAAGTGTAATGTACTTTGTTGAGACTCTCTTCTTTTCCAGGGCCCACCACATCACCTTTCGCGGTACCTTATCATAAGCTTTCTCCAAATCGATAAATATCATGTGTAGATTCTTCTTTTGCTCTCTAAACCTCTCCATAAGTTGTCTTATCAAGAAAATCGCCTCTGTGGTCGACCTTCCAGTCATGAAGCCAAATTGGTTTTTTGAAACACTTGTCATTCTTCTTAATCTATGCTCAATGACTCTTTACCAAAGCTTCATTGTATTACTCATAAGCTTAATTTCTCTGTAGTTTGTGCAACTTTGGATATCTCCTTTATTCTTAAAAATTGGAACTAGTATGCTTCTCCTCCACTCATCTGGCATCTTGTTTGATTTGAAAATATTATTGAACAACTTAGTTAGCCAGGCTATCCCTGCATCTTCAAGACACCTCCACACCTCAATGAGGATGTCATCAGGCCCCAATGCCTTGCCTGCTTTCATCCGTTTTAGTGCCTCCTTTACCTCGGATTCTTGAATTCTCCGAACAAAATGTCTACAGGTGTCATCAGAAGAGTCGTATATCTCGATCGTAGTGCTATCACCTACTTCATTAAATAGCTTGTCGAAATAATCTCTCCATCTATTTTTTATCTCATCGTCCTTCACCAAAAGTCTATTATTGTCATCTTTGATGCATTTAACTTGATTGAAGTCTCTTGTCTTTCTCTTGCGGAGCTTAGCTATCCTTTAAACGTTTTTTTACCCTCCTTCGTGCTTAGGTTATGATATAGATCTTCATACGCCCGACCTCTTGCTTCACTCCGCTATCTTTGCGTTCTTCTTTACCACTTTGTATTTTTGCATTTTGTCCTCACTCCTGTGATGATGTAAGCACTTATAGCATATTTTTTTGAAAATCCAGGAGAACCCGGCGGGCCGGTAAACTCCTGAGGAGGGTATAGTAAAGCCGTCCGCTGATCCAAGCCCCCATACCTCCGGATAAATTTATATAGGATAGGGAAGCACATGGTAGGAATT
This sequence comes from Allium fistulosum, assembly GCA_030737815.1. NCBI lineage: Eukaryota > Viridiplantae > Streptophyta > Magnoliopsida > Asparagales > Amaryllidaceae > Allium > Allium fistulosum. The sequence continues at coordinate 444,793,529 of CM060901.1, read as the reverse complement.
GAACCTGGATCTTGCTACCAGAACCCAAGCATTTCTTCTTCTCTTTGATAGCCTTTTGCACATCACTGTTCCACCACCAAGAATCTTTAGGTTCGCATTTATTTTCTTTCGCTATCCCAAACACCTCGATAGCCACTTTCCGAGTGCGTCTTGTCATCTCACCCCACATGTGATTTGCTTCTCCTTCCATATTCCATGCCCCTTCTACCATCACTCTATCCTTAAACACCCGTGAGGATTCTCCTTTGAGCTTCCATCATTTCGTCCGACTAATTTTGGCTCCTTTACCCTGTTGAACACGTATTCGGAGACGAAACTCGAATATCAAAAGCTGATGTTGTGAGGCGACACATTCTTCAGGTATGACTTTGTAATCTGCACAAGCTCGTTTGTCGTCTCTTCTAGTAAGGACAAAGTCAATCTGGCTAAAGTGTTGACCATTACTAAAAGTAATTAAGTGTGACTGTCTCTTCCTAAAGAAGATATTAGCTATCATGAGGTCATAAGCAATAGCGAAATTCAATATTTCTTCTCCTTCTTGGTTCCTATCGCCATATCCAAAACCACCATGCACTCTCTCAAACCCTCCACTAGTTGTACCAACATGGCCAATGAAATCTCCTCCTATGAAAAGTTTTTCGCTACTAGGCACATCTCTAACCATGACATCTAGCTTTTCCCAGAAATTCCTCTTGACGGCTTCACTTAGACCTACTTGTGGGGCATAAGCACTAATGACGTTCAGAATCATATCACCCACTACCAGCTTAACTAAGATGATCCTGTCCCCTTGTCTCCTAACGTCGACCACTCCGTTTCTAAGGTTCTTGTCAATTAAGATACCTACCCCGTTCTTGTTACGCTCTTTTCCTGTGTACCATAACTTGAAGCCTGTATTCTCCACCTTCTTTGCCTTTTGGTCCGTCCATTTGGTCTCCTGAACGCATAAGATATTTACATGTCTCCTAGTCATAGTATCAACTATTTCTCTTAGCTTTTCTGTCAATGATCCTACATTCCAACTATCTAATCGAATCCTACTTTCATTGACTAGCTTCCTTGCCCTTTGCACCCGCCGAGTAAAGTGCAAAGACCCTTGCTCATTTATCACTACATCGGGGCATCGATGCAGCGCGCCACTAAGGGAGTGACGACCCAGCCCTTGCATATTTTTCACAATACCCGAGCCTCGATATGGCGTGCCACTAAAGGAGTGGCGACTCAACCCTTGCTCACTTTTCACAATACCCGAGCTTCGATATGGCGCGTCGCTATGAGGGTTACGCCCCAACGAAATATAATTAGGTTTCATTTTCATAAGAGAGGCTGAGGTTTTTACGTTGGCTCGTCAAGCCTATCACAACCCTCCTCCTTTATCCTGGCTTGAGACGGGCTGCATAGAAAACTACACAGGCGGAGTTGATTCTTGAAAATAAAATAATTAAAAAATAAACATCTATTTAATTAATTTAAAATGAGTTTAAACCTTTATTAAATAATAATTAAATCTTAACTTAATAAGTAATTAAGTAATAATTAAACCCTACTTGATTAATAATTAATTAATTAAACCCCTCTTAATTAATAATTAATTAATAATTTAATTTTACTTAAATAATAATTAATCCTACTTGATTAATAATTAATCAATCCTTATTTAATTAACTAATTATAATTATCTTAATTAATAATTAAGATCTAATTACCTTTACTTAACTAATTATAATTATCTTAATTAATAATTAAGATCTAATTACCTTTACTTAACTAGTAATTAATTACTAATTATATTTACTTAATTAAATAATCCTTAATTAATTAATAAATAATAATTACTTTTTTTAATACTTATTATATGTTGAAATACTTTTCAAAATATTTTGAAGTGAAAATATTTTTAGTTTATAAAAAGTGTTCGTTTTACGAACTACATCCATAGCGACTATAAACTGCTTTTAAACCCTTACTTTTTAACATAACTTACTTTATAAACATAGCAACGTTTTGGAAACTAAAAGTAAAGTTTTTGATATAAAACATCTTCTAGAAAATACATAAGTAAAACAAGTTTGAAATCAAGGGATCTTGATGTCGCAGCAAAACAACTTTAAGTGCTATTTTCTTTTAGCATACAACAACATAGCATAAGCTCATACATTTATCACATGCCATAACATTATACACAAAGTAAAAACTCATTATTTTCAACACGACTTAACATTTTAACTATACTTCCAAATGCATAACCAAACATTACATATAATCACACATAGGTAAAGCACAACATTATTTTTCAACCAACAATCAACACAATTATTAACCAAAAAAATAAAGTTTAAAACTTGTTTAAAAAATGTGAGCTTTACTCATCAAAAGCTTACAGAAACAAATCAAACTACCACCATAACTTGTATCAGTCCTAGATCTTGGATTTACTTTGCAAAAGACTTGATTTTTGACCTTAGGAAGTGAGTTTGGGTTTGGCCTAAAGGGGTGTGGGCTCGGCCTTGGATGTGTGTGGAGTTTTTGAGCTTGTTTTTGAAAAAAAGGATGTAGAAAATGATAGAATGGTTTTAAATAAGGATTTAAGGATTTTAAATGGAAAAGGATAATATTTTTAAACTTTGAAAATTTTCTGAAGCTGTTAAAAAGCTTAAGAGCTTAGAAAGAAGGTGATGGAGTTTTGAAAAACAAGAAATGGAATATGAGAGAAAAAATTAGGCAATTATTTTTATACAAAGTGGAATATGCAAATTACTAAAATGCCCTTTAATTACATACCCTCCATTCACTTTTGCCACATCATCACCATTTCCTCCTCCCTTCTTCCACACGCAAGGAACCACAACCCCCTTTTTGTCCAACATATAAACCCCTTCTTTGTACTATGATGTTACGTTTTATAATGTGACATTTCCTTTTTTTATTTTAATTTTAAATAATTTGAAAAAGGTCACATCTTCTTTTTATTTACTTAAGTACATATATATTACTTAAGTAAATATATATTTACTATGTATTACCTTAACCACACATATGTTATTAATATGTGTGTGTGTGTTTATACTAGAGTGTACACAACATTTTTGACAACTTTTAGATGATGTAAAGTCGAAAATCCAAAAAAATGATTTCCGATTACATTTTTGATTTTTCTTTGAACTAATTATTTTTATACACAAAATACAAAAATGAATTTTATACCGTTGGTTATAAATTAAAAGAGTTATTTAAATATTAAAACCATAAATTGAATATTTATTATAAATTAAATATTCACAAATCAAAGTGATAAAATTCGAGGTCGCTACGGTAAACGTGTTTATAAAAACGACTAGCTTTGATTAATTTCTAATTAATCCCCTCATATACGTTTAATCTCTAGTCCATGCTTGTCATCCAACGTCCACGTAGAGATTTTTACCAGCTTGATAGAAAGTAAGCCGGAAGTAGTGGACTTCAAATGCTTACATTAGGGCGCTTTTAACCATTAATAGCCACAAATATGTAAGTGTGAAGTTAAATTATCAATTTACCAATGATTGTTTCCTATCCAATGTGTCTTTGTTTACTAATTATCACTCAATATTTTGATTAGGCTTGTCAATGGATATGTTTAGATATGTATTGTACTATATACGTATCTGTATTTGAGATCATTTTCGTATACCAAATATTTGTATCCATAGATATCAGATGGACACCGAATTTTTGGGCATCTATCAATATATGATTGAATTGAAAAAACAAATATACAAATATTACTCAATGTAGAACAATTTCAATATTAGATTTTAAAAATACAAGAAATACATAATATGATTATAAACCTGATGTTTAATAACAAATTTGCGCATAAAACATTTATATCAATATAAATCTCAATCATCCATTTACTAAAGTACATATAATATTATATGTTATTATCTTGAGGCTTGGGAGATTTTTTTAGTGCGGATATCATCATATCCATATTTGTACCATTTTTTGAATATTAGATATTTTTCATTTGTTGGATACAGATGCAAATACAATTTAGATTTTCATTATTTATTGAAAGCACTAACTTTACTTTACAATTTGGCTTAGAAACTACTTTCCAAGTCGTACAATTAAAATTTTGATTGATCAACTTGATATGCAATGCACTGCTAGGTGTGGCTCACCTGACAGTGGATATTAGGAATACATCTTTTTTTAAACTTGTTTGTTTTACATCCTTCCCTTTTAGAAACTATTTTCTACATCCGTGTTTTTTGAATATCTTTCTTTTTTACTTCTCTCGTTTCTAAATTTTAAAGCGACCACTCCGACGTGTATTATGACGGTTATGAGTTATGGAGTATACCCTAAAAACGCATGTTAAGGTTAGTAAAATTACCTAAATACCCCATGAATTTCACTTTTTTTTAAAAATAGAGATGTAATTTATGAAAGAAAATTGAAAGGGACTTAATGCTAATTTTTTATAATCATAAGGATGTATGCCAAAATTTCTCACCTTATATTGGTGTGGGTAGGTAGTTTGAATCATGATTAGTCGTACATCGTAAGATTTTCTAAAAGAAATGTGTGAGTATGTATAATGAGATTAGTGGCCTATAACAACAGTGAATTTCTTTTGTTACAGCAAGTATTGCCATGACTATACATGTGATTTTAGGGGATATAGAGATATTCAATCGTGATTTTGGCACATGATATCAGAGTTGGTGGTTCAATGGATGGATATAATGCAACATTGACCCGAGTATGATTCAAAAACGTGGCTTAACTCGTTAAGGTGGATATATATTTTAGAAAGCAGCATCCTTCAATTGCAAAAATTAATACTATATAATTAACCTGAGCTAATTGCTAAGAGGCAGTAGCGATCTAACCCAACTGTTGAGAGGCGTAATTGACCCGATCCAATTGTTTTGATGACTCTGTACATCATTACGGTGACTTGAGCAATGCTCGCCAATATGAAGATATATTAGGTGTAACTCGAGTTATATTCATGTGGGTGCGTATATTGAATTATTTGATTAGTTCTACATTGCAAAATTTTCTAAAGAAGATGCGTACATCTATAAGTTGGTAATATGTAACAACAAGAGACTCCTTTTGCTACAAGTGTTGTCATGACCATATATGTGCCTCGATGGATGTTGGGATATTCGATCTTGATGTTGGCACCAGATAGCTTCGCTCGGTGGTCTTGCTTCTACGCTAAATATGATGTGTGCATAGTGAAGATGCGAGAGGGTGCCAAAACTTCAACATATAGAAGTTATCATATGCTATTCACGCATCCAACAATTCAATACTACCGTTTCGACAATAGAAAACCTGTTTTTAATGTGAATTTTACTGATAATCAGAAATCTTGTAAACAGGCAGAAGATGGGAAGTGAAGTGTCACTAAGGAAATTGTTGTGCGTTTAGGTATCTACATGCGTTCTACTCATACTGAATGTGGTTTATACGTGTTTCCTTTCTTAGTGACCCAACGCAGAAAGATGAAATAATCTTCCACTCCATATATGTTTTTCATTATGCCCAATTTTGTGTCTTCCAACTTGTTCTATTTTAGGATTCCATTCATTTGATGGAAAACCATGTTAATTTCGACGACTTTTCATCTGACATATTATATAATGGAGATCAAAAGTTTTTTTTCCTCCACCTCTTCTTCTGTATTTATGACTTATAAATGACTTAAGTAACACAGAAATGAAATTTCTTGTAAATATATGACATCTACATTCATCTTTTATATAATAGTATGCAAATGTAACCCCTTTTTTTCTTACAGAACGGTGGAATACATGAATAATTATGCAATGGCTTATATATTCCTTTTTAGCTCACTTTCTGCTATTATTTATTTCTCATTGGTTCTTGCTGCCAGATTCCTTCTCTGCTATTGCTATCTGGAGCCGGCGCTGCAACTGGGTGTATGTTTTCCACAACAGAAATATTTTTCATGATTTCTATTATGAGGATAATTTTGTGCATTCTTTAACGCCTTTAACTGTTTTACGATTGCACAAGCTAAGCAACGGTTTTAAACCTTAAGATTGTCTTAGTAATTGTTTCGTTATTTGGAATCCATAAATGACAATTTACATTTCATTGTTCATTCTAATTCTTAATATCTTCTTTTGCCTTCTACTTGAAATTTAAATGCTTATTATGTTGTGGCTTAAACTTCATCAGAAGTTGTTACAAATATGTTTTATCATTCTGAATTCAATAGAATGGAATCTCATATTTATGTACCTAAATTTTTTTTCCATGCGAGGTGCTAAGTAATGTGTCTTCTCTTATGTTTTACTTGGATGTTGTTTTCAATGTTCACCACTTTTCTTCATTTCATCTCTTTTTATATTTCCATCGAAGAAGATGAAGGTAATTTATTAGATCTGATGTTTGACTATCTTTATTTCCAACTCTAACTATTTTATGAGGGTAGTTTAAATTAAAAGGGCTAAAACTTGTAACTAATCTATTGTACAGAGTAAGTTTTTTTTCTACAATAAAACAGGAGCGGTTTGTAATTTTCTTGAAAAGGGGTCATAAATTTTATTCATCATCAACTCTTGGTAACATATCATGAACTATCCATAGCCTTATACAAGCACTAGTTGAAGGGCGAAAATATCCACTAAAATGTTATAGTGCCTTACACGACAGTTCTAGCGTATTGTGTATGTATTTCTGAAACTATGGGTATGATTATTATTTTTAGTCCAATGATATTTGTTTTTTTCTTCCGAATTTAATCAAATTGTCTATGTTGTTTGCAGCGTATGTGGTCCCAAAGTTTAGTCAGCTCACCATCTCGTCTTATTATGCTTCGCACAGCACTGCTCATTATGTCATTTCGCAAGCTACTCGTCGAGTAGAAGCTTTCTATTCTTCGCAGAGTGTAGAAGAGAAGCACTGAGCTTTGCTTATGGTTACATGAGTCATATCTATTTTGTATCAAGGTACTTATTTTACAAAAAGTGAAAATAAATTATAATGTTCTTGTCCCAATGAGCTGTAGCTCAAGTGGCAGGTGGCGTGAAGCTTTAGACTGAGGTTTTAAAGATAAGAAGTTTGAACTTTAGAAATATCCAAATGAATGCTCTGCTTAAATAAAGTACCATTCTTATTCAATGAAAAAAGATTTTATGACGGTTTCTGTTTTCAAGTTCAGTAATGAGAGTGAAATGCAATATTGCAATTGTTCCATGAAGAAAATAAAAATGTAGTATTATGGATCAAAGGAAATCGTGAGTTGGTGAAAAAAGGGTAAAGACTAAGGTGGCATTTTATAGACAACTGTAAATTTTGAGTGGATGTGCTTTTGTGATGACTATAACACATGAACTGGATTATATACCATCGGTTCTGCTTTTGTTGTTTTGGCCTGCTCCTGTGCTAGGACACATGAATGCTTGTACCCAAATCAAAGTTATTTTAAAGGAAATTTGATCGACTAGGCTCTGTTATAAAACTTATCATTACAAATTTAGATCATATTTGACTGATGACATTTCAAATACCGTTAGTTTTGTTTGTTACACAATTTTGTACTGGTGGCTTTTGATATGGCATCTGTTATTTTCTTGTTTTCTCTATTTTTTTAGAAAGAACACCGATGGATTTTGAAAATTCGTCAAGTCATCATTAACTGATTAAACAAGCTGTTGTCTACTTGATGTTTTTTCAAAATACGCCAGCATGATCAGAGTTTTAGGCGCTATTTCAAAAATTGTAAGGAATATAATCCCGTTGTAAAACAACAGTAATTTTTTCTTTTTTATTTCATTTTCACTTTACCAAAGTTTATGCAAAATCTTTGATTCTCTTCTCGTTCAAAATTTTCAACCACTTTGCATCAAAATCGATCAAAAGTACTTCTTTGTTAGATCTAGTTGAAAGATACTCTTTTCTTCCCTAAAGAAATGATTTGTAAAGTGTAAACCATACTTAATTGCATATTTTTGTGAAATGTTTGTTATGTTGTAATTGTTAATGAAATTGTGTAGTGTTGGTATTTATTGTTATCGTGAAATAGTTTCAAATTTTGTAAAATGTTTGTTATGTTGTAATTGTTGATAAAATTGTGTAATGTTGGTATTTATTGTTATCGAAGAATAGTTTCAAATTTTGTATTGATATTTTTACATTGAATCAGCGATTGAAGAATAAATATGCGAGAAGTACATTGGTAGGTCATATAAACAAACAAAAGTGCATAAAAATTGCAGCCTATCAAAATCGGTTTTCAAAGCTACATAAATAAATCTTAAAGAGTTTGATATTGATTTAATTTTGCGATTGATCGATCGATTGAGGATCAAAAGTAACAAAGGTGGAGAAAGAAGCTGGAGGCGATTTTGATAGGGATACAAACTTTCTAGTTATCTTTGTATTTTCTCAGCATGTTAAAATCACTTATAATCTCCATCTTATCCCTCCTTGTTTTTTGAAATGATTTTTATTGATTTTTAAAAATAAAAAGTTTAAATGCTTTCAGAACATAGGCTTGTAGTGCTTGCTCACTAGTCGACCATCGGTCGATCGGTAGGAAAATGAGCGGTCGATCGCTGGCCGCATTGGTTAACTACTTATTTTTCCAGCAGTCGACATGTTAATCATGTTGTTTTTTGTTTTTTAACGTTAAATTTTGAAACATTGTCTTCTTTATCGCAACTTTTCACCAACAACCTTTGGCTCTTGGACCAACCATTGCAACTTTCCATACAGCTTTTTACTACAATAAAAACGTTGCATCTGATTTCAGAAGAACTTACTTTTGCTTACTGTTCTATTCTATCTCTTTGATTTCAAAAGCTTTCATATTCTTATACTCCGATCGACTATTTTTTTCCTAAACCCTGTTCATTTCTTGGAGATTATTTGTGGTTATGAGACCACCGTACTACATTGCAACAAATCAGTATTTGAAGATACAAAAGGTTGTCAGGCTCTTACACTGTAGAAATAGAAAAAGTCCCGTAGAGGGAGTCTTCAGGAAGACCGTTGCAAACCCGTTCCTTCGAGTAAAGAGAGAGTTTTAGACTAGTGAAATAACGAAGGTGAGCTTCGGGATTAGTAGGACGAGAGATCCGAACAAGTATAAAATCCTTGTGTGATTTCTTTACTTTACTTTTTCTTTACATATTTTCTCTATTACTTAAACTACTAGCCATATTAGATCTATCTATTCACGTACACTTTCATTTGGTATCAAAGCAGGATTTTCAAAATCGTAACACAATTGAAAAAATTAGTATGACAAATATGAGTTATACGTTTCAGGAAGGACAACCATTACATGTCCTCTTCTTTTCACCGATTCTAATTATGTTTCTTGGGCTACACGTATGAGAATTTATATGAAGGCTAGCAGACTTGAGATATGACAAGCTACTCAAGCTCATAATGTTACACCTACTACTGACATTAGTACTTGGACGGAAGCTCAAAAAACCGTTGCCTCCAACTATGCAAAAGTCGTGAACGTATTATTTTGTACACTAGATAAGAATGAATTTTCTAGAGTTATGATATGTAAAACTGCATATGATATTTGGAATATGTTAAAAATCACACATGAAGGCACAAATAAGGTTAAACAAACAAAAAGTTAATTTATTGCAAAATCAATTTCAGTCACTTAAAATGAAGTAGAATGAAAGTATAATTGACATGTATTCACTTTTCCAAACTATATAGCATGATTTAATGGCATTAAGAGTTGATTTATTGAATTTGATCTAGTTTTTAAAATTTTGAACTCCTTAACAAATGATTGAGAGGAGAAAGTTCTTGCAATAGAAGAAGCAAATGACCTTTCCACTCTCAAGGTATAACAGTTAATTGGAAACTCGATGTCTTATGAAGCAAATCTGCAAGCTAGAAAAGAATTAGCCCAAGAAAACGGTAGTATTGTTTTCAAGTAGAAGATACTGATTTAGAACTGGATGAAAATGATATAGCATATATTACAAAGAACTATCGTAAGACCAAGAAGTTTCAGCAATTTGAACAAATGCAAATTCTTGTGAATAACAATAACAACAATATCAGTAGCAACTCTACCTTTACTATGTGCTTCAAATGCAAGAAATTTGATCATATGAAGACTGATTGCCCTAGACTTAAGAGAAATAAGTACAAAAAAATTAGCAAAAAGAAATGACAAGTTTTCCAAGTCACATAGGGTGACTCAGATTCATCTTCATCTGAAAGCGACATCACTTCTTATAAAACAGAGAGTAGCTATGTAAAAATCTCGATTCTTTAATACTCATTCTCAGCCTAGATTTTTGGAACCCGAGAATGCACCTTATTCTTTTGACCATGTCTCCTTCAGAACCTAACCAAATTATGCAATAATTTTTTCCAAACCATTCAAAATTATAGTAGATACAACTTTGTAGTTGACCACTTTGCCCATTCGAAAGTTAGCCATACTAAAAAACTCCATTCTTTCCGTTTGCATTTTCGGGCCCATAATTTTAGTTCCGAGAATGCCCTCTGTTCTTTTGATCATATCTTTCTCACAATAAATCATAATCAAGTTTTTCTTTTCTTAAAATTGTAGATAAAATATTCTGCAAGAACTTTTGAGAAAGTTATAGCTGGTTGAAGTGGATGGAAAAGAGTGGAGAGGTATTTATAGCCTTAAGTTTATACAAAATATCCCACATCATAAATCCTACCATCTCCATCACCCATGTGCCTCATTTCCATCCATCATTTCAGCTATCAACCTCCACCTTCGTCACCCCGCATGTGTGTGTGCATGTGCATGTCCTTGCACATTGACTTATGCATGCTTAAGTGAGAAGGAAAAAGGAAATATCATGATATTTCTTATTTTTACCATATGTAAATTCAAATGCAAATGGTAACTTTTATTATGTGTATATGACATGTTTGTACATGTATATATATGGTTAAATATATGTATGTGCGAGTTGTATAAGTGTTAAAGTCATATAAATAACGTTACACAACTTATATACGTCAAACCGTTGAAAATCAGGAAATAGATTATCGGTGACATTTTTACTTATATTTTAATTTACATATAAATGTAAACAAAATTTGAAAACTAATTTCTTATCGTTTTTGACTAATTAAAATGATCACATTTCATTTATAAAACCATATTAATATTGACAAATATTTACAAAAATCGTTATTATACCGATAAAGCGATATCAATTTTCTTATATTTTCAAATCAAATATATATCTTTATAAAACTATTATAAATGATTTATTATCACTTTATAACTATTTAAAATGAATTATTATCATTTAAGAACAATTAGTTATATAATTATAGTAATTATTAAATCATTAAATCTCAATTAGATTAAACAAATCAATTATTAAATATATAAGGGCATCACTAATGATGTCTTAAATACATTTTATTTCCAAATATAAAATAATTAATTTTATTTCATATTCTTGTTTAATTATAAAAATAAGTGTATGTATTCGGCTCTGTGTGCGAGTTTTACAATTATAGAGCCGATTTTCGATAAAACGGTTTTCGACCATTTTATCTATTTAAATCCCAAGGAAAACTATTTTTGTAAATATCTACTCAAAATAAGATTTATTATTAGTTATTATCACTCAAAACAATATTATTTGTATTATCAACCTTTTATTTGAGTAAATTTAAAAATAAATATAATTTATCAAAGTGATAAATTTGCTGGTCGTTACAGGTTGTCAATGTCGAAAGCCATTACTACTGGGGCGACATCAAAGTTCCACTATTGTCATCATTAAACAAAGCCCAGCGCATTGCAACATTGACATTGCCGAAGCCGTTGCCAAAGTCAAGCACGTTAAAGCCAAATGCCATGCCGCTTTTCTAACTCTATAAATACGAACCTAGGGTTATTGAGGAGGGGAGGATTCTAGTCTATCTTCTTACATTTTGAACTTTGTAACCCTAAATTGATTTGGAGATTTTTACCAATTATAGCACCCAAACTTTGTACACACCAAGATTTGAATATTAAACAAGTGTATAGCGTAATCAATAAGATGACTTACGACTTATGATTAACATGTAGACTTGATTCCATCTTGAGACCTACATATTTACTTAATGACTTCAACATTACTATATCCTTAACACGCATAAGATCATTAAGGATTTAACATTGGGCCTATGTCGTCCTGGCCTATTAGCCTAGGAGCGCCCTAGCATTTTCTTAACAAAGTCCACTTTTCTATCACTTCTTGGGATTGACGAAGAAATTAGTTAACATTTTTGATGCTAAAGGGAGGGGTTGAACCACCGATCCCTTATAACTATCTCCATAAACTGATTACGTAAAGATCTTTTGTTTTAAGGAGAAAATGGTGAGAATCAGGAAAAGTAGTGACATCCCAAATAAAGAAGTCACACAACAAATGACTATGGAGGACAATATCAAATGACTTTGGAGGACACTATCATTTTGAGCTTCAATTTAGAATATATGGAAATAGGAAAACCTTCAACTTTCACAAGCAGTTAGGCCAAGCTTATGAAGGAAGGAGATGAAGCGAAATCTCCAAGTAAAACCTAAGATGAGGTATCAAAAACATGCTCTCCAATACTACAAACAAAAGAAAGCAAAAGGGCAAGGACTAGTCAACAGAACGAAAATCGAGAAAGTCAAGTAAGAGGGCCCCTCGAACAATTGGATAACTCAATCTCACGTAAAGAATATAAGATAAACCACTATAGTGATGAAACTTACTAGAGAGACATTCCCAACCAAATGACAGAAGATATGCTTAAGGAGAAAGGAATCCTTGACCTAAGAAAAAATAACAGCTTTTGGAAAACTCCTTTCATAGAAGAAATAATGACTGTCAGAATTCCGCCTCACAACAAAATTCCTCTACTAAAGTATGATGGAACTACTAATCTAGATGATCACTTTTTAGCTTTTGAAAGCCGAATGGATTTGCATAACGTCTCAAGGGTAGTTCGTTGCAAGCTCTTCCCAGTAACTTTTTATGGAGTAGTTGTCTAATGGTATAGGCATTACTAAGAAAAGACTATCTGCTCTTGAGAGCGATTTTCTTATGAATTCTCAACATAGTTTTTCGTATACAAAGACCCAACTATAGATTCCAATGTGTTAGCTAATATCAAGCAAAGACTATGGGAATTTCTTGGCAAATACCTAAAGAGATTTAATACATAAGCATTAAAAGCAGAAAATGTGGCCGATAGAGAAAAGCTGATGGCAGTTCATTCAGGGTTAATTGAGCAGACTCCTTTTTGTAAAGAACTTTATGTTTATAGATGTATACAACAGTTCTATTTCCAGGTTGAGAAATTCATCTGCATAGACGAGATGCACCATGCCAAAAAGAAATCCCAACAAAACAGAAAAAAGAAAAGTTCGGTTTTAGTCTAAAATAATCTTTACGATAAGTCAATTACCATTGAATAACCAATGTCGAATTCGTAAGAAAACTCAAACTTTTTGGTTGGCTAGAAGAACACAAATAAATGCTAAACTTATGATAAAAGAATAGATTTATGGGTATGTGCAAGAAAATTGAATGATATTTAACATAAAAGCATCCTAAGTATAATGTTGTACTAATAAAACCATGTCGAATGAGTAGATTAATACCAAACGCCACATGAGTTACGCTATGAAGCAAGAATATAATGTCGCAACTATGATCAGTGTCATAATAATGAGATTGTCGACATCAATAAGTGAATGTCAACATAGTCTAGTAATGCTTTTATTGAAGTACTAAATGAATAATTATACCCTAAAATTGCTATAGCAATTATACCATGAATAACAACGTTGAAATAATTGAATTGAAATGCTTAAAATAGTTATCAAAGAAAAAAAATGCTCACATAAAGGGTTGTTAGAGTAATACAATAATCCCATAAGTTTTGAAATTAGGTAACTTTATTTTTAGTTAACATAAACTTTCTTATGCCCCAAAAATAGGTTATCACATTTCTTTCTGGTCATTGACGACATAAAATTTTTGCATCATAACCCTGCAATTGATTACCAGAATAATAAACCAAGGGAAAATTTAATGGACATCGGGCATCATTTCATAAACCATCAATCTCAAAATAAAATAGGATAAGTTAATTAATGACGAATATTATAATAATTTCATGGAGTATCACTATAGAACAAATCAAAATTGGATATTAAGTTTAATAAACTAACCACGTCATTATTAAACTAGAAACGTTTCGGCTTCCAAATTGATGTCGTCTAACCCTAATCAATCTAATAAATTTTCGACAGCATAAAAATTTAGAATTAACTCCTTTATAAGAATGTTAAGGTGTCGGCATTATCATGAATAATACCTTAATGTTAATTCATGTATAAAATAATTGGCGAAACTATGAAAATTATATGTTAGTGTTAGCTCGAATGTCTGAAATTTGATATTTTAAATGATTTTGAGGATCTGGAAATCTTCTTTGCTTAAGTTTGAATCGCAAGAAAAAGAGGAATGCCATCAGATTAAATTTGAATGAATGAATAAATAAGTGGCAAACATTATGTTTGAGATTATTTACTTGAAAAGTCAATGCTTCTACTACACTTCGAGGGGAAGGGGGAGTGGGGAGGGGGCAAATGTTATCCACATAATTTCTTATGAGAATATGATGTTGAATTCAAAGCTTTAAGGAGATGATATCGGACCTCATTACAAGGAGAGTTTAAGCCTTTATAATAGTAATCATTATAAAGCACATAAAGGCGGTATTAAGATCACAAGCGAGTAGTAATCCCCAAGGAAGATTATTGACATTGCCTCTCATTAATGGCATTCCTCATCAATATCGCTCGTTATCAATATATCTCCTCTTTAATGCCACTTATTATCAAGATTGCACTCCATTAATATCACTACCCATTAACATTGCACGTGACCAATGATGCATCTCTTCAAAGAAGCAGTGCTGAAAGAATGAAAATAAATTAGTGTCAATGATGCTGACCCTCATCAATGTTGGCATCACATGTATCAATAAAGCCAAGTGCCCAAGACGACGTTAGTACCGCCTATCATCCATAGGGTAGGAAGAACTCACATCATAAAGTAATGTCGAATGGAATCGACAGCGAAGATTATCAAAGAAAGGAATGATATCAAGCATGATCGATATTGTAATCTATCGATGTTATAACAGCATGATCTACATCACGCTTCATGGATTCACATCCTATTGATTCCAACTTTAGCCTATGGAGATAATCCAACAGTGCCACTCTTCATTAGCATAACCCATCATTGATGTCGCCAATAATCAATGCTGTCATTCTACAGTGTTGATGACGAACGTCGTCAATGTCTAAGGAGGCTATGCATGTAATGTTAACGATGAACATCATCAATATCCATAGAAGCTATCGAATCCAACCGTGCCGAGAGTCATCAATACCGACACTATGCTGAATAAAGCGATCTTTCTCAATTCTACTCTATATCAACACCGCTTCTCATCAATGCTTCATGTCGCTTCCAACTGATACCGCCAACAATCAATTAAGAGCATCTCAATACATAGGATTGTCAATGTCGAAAGCCATTACTACTAGGGCGGCATCAAACCACTATCGTCGTCATTAAACAAAACCCAACGCATTGCAACATTGACGTTGCAGAAGCCATTGCCGAAGTCAAGCACATCGAAGCCAAATGCTATGCCGCTTTCCTACCCCTATAAATACAAACCTAGGGGTTATTGGGGGGGGGGGGAGGATTCTGGTCTCTCTTCTTACACTTTAAACTTTGTAACCCTAAATTGATTTGGAAATTTTTGCCAATAGTAGCCCTCATACTTTGTACACACCAAAAATTGAATATTGAACAAGTGCATAGCATAGCAAGATGACTTATGATTAACATGTCGACTTGATTCCAACTTGAGACCTGCATATTAATTTAATGACTTTCGACATGACTATATCCTTGATACACATAAGATTATTATGGATTTGACGTTGAGCCAATGTCGTCTTGGCCTATTAGCCTAGGATTGCCCTAACATTTTCTTAACAAAGTCCACTTTTCTAACACTTCTTGGGGTTGACGAAGAAATTTCTTAACAATATAGATGTTATTGTCATGTTCGAAAATTAAAAATTATTCTATAGATCTTGGTATGTTACTTGTCATTGCAACTATGTGTTGTTTTATAGAGCTAATCCTATTAACATTCTTTGTACTAATTATAGTTGAATATACAAGCTAGTACCATAGTGTAATAACTATGTTTTGTTCCTGTAAAATAGTTTAATTCAAGTTATAGTTGTATAACTTGAAGTTATAGCTTTGAATTTAGTATAATTTAATTTATACCTCCTGTAATATAACTTTGAATCAAGTTACAACTACGTTAGCAGCTACATTATAACTATGTTAGCAGTCAAGTTTAATTTTTGTTATAACTTGAAATTTTAGCTATAAATTAGCTAAGCAAATACATTAGTTGCTATAACTATGTTATATCGCTATTTTAGTATAAATTTAATTTAATTAAAGCTATTACTTTAAATCACAAGCTTTAGTTGATGTAGTATAAATTCGGTTGGATTAGTCTGCTAGCTATAGTTATGTTAGCTAATCTGTTCTAAATTCAGTTTGATTCAAAGTTAACAATAATTATATTAGCTATAAATTTAGTTTAATTCAAAGATTAATACACAAGCATGTCCTCTAATGTACTTACCTAAAATAGTGCACGGTAATAGACAAGTCTATCCAGCAATAATTCTTACAATTCAAAGCTTAATAAACAAGTTTGTCTATTGATAACATACCGATTTGAATTTCCATTTATTTCTTCTTATTACGGTGGCAACGAGCTTCTACCAAGAGGCTTGGAGTTAAAGCTTTGGAGCTGGAGTTTCGAACTTGGAATTTCATGCTACTATGCTAGTACATTATTACCACTACCTTTCCTATCTTGCTTTCTAGAAACTACATGTAGTAACAAATGCATTAATTTTCATTTTCTTGCTGTAGTATGTGACTAATCAAACTGTAAGTACCTGAAGTTATGAATGCATTACTTCACTGCATTATTCACTTATCCTTAGTTTGTTGTAATCTTATATCTATTCTATTATATAATAAACTGAATACAGAGCATGAATTTATTTGTTTTCTTATTGATTCTCAGCTTAGGTGCTTAATTATTGGAATTTCCGCATCGTGAATCCTTTGAATTTATCTATTTTCTTATTGAATCTATCCTTTTTTCATTTCGCATTAGTTTAATTATTTCTCATTTACACTTAAGCACTCCATATAATGAAACTATTTTTCGTCAAACCCTTTGAATAAAAAACCCTAAAGATGATTAATGGTGAAGTTCTACCCCCACCTTCAATTTACTCCATTTTCCCATGTCCTGGCCGGTTGGAAATCAAATCAAATTTCTTATTAACCTAAAGCGACATTGATTACTATTTGTAGTTTTCAAGCTATCAATTTGTTCATTCATGTTACTAATTCATGAATATGATCTTCAACCTAATTGTGAATTTCATTATATGGAGGTTATTGATCTATTTGATCATTCTTCTATTTTATAATTATGCTCTACCCTTTTGTTACATTTTTCGGTTTTTTCAGAATATCCAGTCTTTTTAATAAAGTTTCTTTATATTTGAATTTAGATACGTTATCATATGTTTATATGTGAAAGTGTATATAACATCATAAGAACAAGTTGCCCAAGATACATTTTCAGTATATTTGGTATGCTTATGAAATCTAATCAAAATTACTTTGCTTGAAAATCATGGTTTTTATTTCTTTTTAAATGTTTCTTATTTTTGGTTTGGCATTCAGAAAATTTTATTTGGCTGACGATCTAAATAGTAGTTTAAAATATGACATGTTTGATGCTCATCTTCTCCCAAAACACCTTGGTAATTTGTTATTGATATATGATGTGGATACTGGATAGTTTTCTCTTCAAATTTAATTATATATACTTGATTATCATCTAAAGCATTGTAGGAACAAAGATGAAGAGTGTTAAAAGGTTCGAGATACATTTCTAATATATTTTGTATGCTTATAAAAATAAATAAAAAATAATCCTTCACATATGTGGTTTTCATAAATTATCTGTAATTTTGCTAATTACTTTTAAAGTTTGACAATGTAGAATTGGATGGCAAATACTCAAAAATTCAAACTGTTTTTCAAACTAATATCAAAGATAGTACATATGTTCTTGGATACAAAAGTACAATAAACATTTTGATCAAATAAATGGAATGGAAGCATGTTGTATTATTTTCACTTTTTCTTCCAATTGGAAGTGTAATCCAATGTTTACTATCATGTCTGTTATTTTTTCCCCTTTTTTGGTCTTTTTAACAAAAGAAAGCGGGCCTTTTTATTATCTACACATTAATACATGTATCAGCTACTAAATCTGGTTTTCCTTGGATTCCATGATTTGGTCACAACAAAGTAATATAGTTTGGGTTTATTATATTCTACTAATTAGAGCATGTTTGCATTAGATTAATAATTCAGACATTTTATACCATTAATGTGTTAACAATTACATCCTAAAATATAGAGGTTCATTTAAACTAATTTCTATGATTACAAATTCTCTACTAACCGTGACTGATAACTACAGTCAACCGTATAACATTGCATAACCGAAGCACCTAAAATATCCTCAGTCTCTATTCAATATGATATATGTAAATAAAGTTCATTCTCTTTTATTCATCTCTGCCAAAAGTATTTTCCAACTACTTAATGTAGCAGTGCAGCCCCAAGTAAATTTCCTTCCAAATAAACAAATATTGCATACAACCAACTTCGTTGTAGACTGTAGACAAATTTAAAACATCTTGATTTCACCTTTACATAAATTAGGTTATATAAAATATTTATATATAGAGGTTTAAACCTTTGTTGGCTATTTCGATTTTGTTTTCGATTTTTGTTTCCCCTTCTATATTTATCGCACATTTGATTGCTATACATATCATCTTCTTGCACGTGCTAAGTTTCGACCTATGCGTAGTTTTACATGGTTAGGCTTTATATTTTTGGTTCAAATCTTTACATGCATCGTCAACTAATTTATATAGAAAGGTACCGGAAAATGGTCCTCGATTTAAAGTTCCATAGGGGCCTGTGCAGTTAAAGCGCTTGGTGAATTCAATGCGGTAGAGGTGCAAAAAGTCATAGCGGGGATGTAGCGAAGATATAGCGGGATATATCGAATTACTCTAAAATAGCATATAAATCTCATACTTGTTGTTTTTACAAATATATAGATAGTAATTATGTGAAAAATTAACATTCAATTGAATTATAATTAATACAAAAATAATTTTAAATAAAAATATGTGCAAATGTATTGTAAATGAACGTAAAATTGTTATATAACTTAATTTAATTTAGTATAATATTATAGTATTATCATTTCTAAACATATATCAAAAATTCAATGAAATTAATTAATTTCATAATTTTTATAGCGTATAAATATCATTTTTCAATCCAATTTTTTATAGAAGATATAGCGGAAATAGCGGAATATAGCGAAAATAACGGGATATAGCGGAAATAGCGGGGATTAAAGCGGAAAGGCTATATGTTGGGGATATATGGAAAAATCATAGCGGTAGGAATCCGCTATAAGATATATCGGAGTTATAGCGGGGATATAGCGGGACATTAACTGCACAGATAAGGGCTTAATCCAGCTTCTCCGTGTCCTTTAGCTTTTTGAGCCTAAAGTCTAAAAAAAATACCAAATTGCTAGAATTACGAGTTTGTGCCATTGCCAACTTGCACATACATGGAATCAAAGTCATTTTAATGGCTGAAAATACTTTACATTATCCTAAAGTATACTTAGCTTTGTTGACATAATTTATTTTATATACGGTTTATATCTTTGGATATGTCTTATTATGAATTTGCTGCTTATGGATATTCTATCTAAAAATATATTGTGGTAAAGACTGAAAATCACGTATTCATTATATACATCTCTAATGCTAATTTACATAGCTATTAGGCAGATGGATGTGAAGTAGGTAAGAGAAATTATTGGTTTGTTCCTATAGGTAGGAAACTAAAAGTGCATAAGATTACAAGCAATAAGAACTGTTTGGTTCTTTTGATGATGTATATATTGTGTATTTTATATGCTTTCTATTGCAAAGTTTTGTGCTGGATAGTTTTGTTATGGTTACAATGTTTATGGAATTCTTTTCTTAATGTCTTTACCAATTTGTTATCTGATTTTTGTTTTAAGTTATTGAAAAGGAAACTACCATTGTTCACGAATAATCTTTTTCTCAAACAAGCACGTCCTATGAACGTAAATTTTTGTATACTCTCGTATTATTGATTGGTGAGGGTTTTAGAGTTTGTATTGAGTTAATATGTTCTTTTTTTACATTATTGAAACAACTTCTCCGACCATTTTCAACTGTCTAGTATTCTGCAAACCATCAGCTAGATTCATGTAAAAGAAAGACTGAAGAAACCACGCTACTTACTGCGATGTTTTGCATAAAAATTAGAATAATTACTCTCATGAAATTTTGTGCAAGTTTATGTGTTCAAATTATAAATTTTGTTAGCTATTTAAAAGTTGCTATGTTAAAAAATGTCAATTTTTTAATCTGTTTATATATCTGTTTATATGTACCATGTTTAAAAGTTTCAACAAAAAGAGTTTGGTGCGAATAATAACTCTGCTAACATGATAATTGCCGAGAATAACCACATGAAAAGTCATGTAGCAAAGAGTAACAAATGGAGATGCACAACTGTATATTTCACTTTTATACTTCATTGTGTACAAGTTTTTTTCAAGTATTAGTTGTTAGAATGCTTCATTGTTGCAGAGATGTACATATTACAATTAATGCTTCACTTATTCATCTGTACTTCATATTAAAGAGAACTAAAATCCTCTATCTCTATTTAATGTGTGCCCCATCCACAAATGATCACATCTGCTCATCTACCAAAAGTCCATCGTATTAATTAATTCAATTAATTAGTAAGTGTAGGGGTACATGGATGTTAGTTTTGGGACAAGTGATCCAACTATATTGAAAACACCTTATGTCATAACTACTAATTTGATGGTCCTTAACAAGTAGAAAATTAGATGAATTATCGTAGCTTAATTATTTGAGTCCCCTTAAAATTCACTGTTTAGATATTAAAATTGTCTTCCATGTTTTCATAAGAATCGCGTGTGAAGCATGGTTCTTGCCATTTTTCTATACGGGTGAGTAAAGCCACATTCAAGTATATTAAATTCTCGTTGAAAGAGAATAGTACGTAGTTTTATTTCAGAGCTCACTTGGAATAAAATAAGAAGAGATATATTCTCTATAAAGAATACATGGTGAGTGGTAAAAATTCTGTGGATTGTGCTAATACATTCAGTGTTTAGCACCGTCTTGAATCGGCTACAAAGAACCGAGCACAAGTTATTAGTGTCCATTAGTAAGAACCCAAAATATGGTTAGTTTTCAATTTAGCAGGTTTGTTGGTGTATTTGCATAAATTTGAATATTGCATTTGATAGAAATATAAAATGGACGATCGTAAGAGAATTCAATAGTTTAGATATTTCAAATTTTATTGCATTGACCAATGACCACTAGCTTGTAATAAACATCTAAATTGTTGACGTAGAAGATGCGATCAAATCATATTGGCACTTTTAACCATGATGAAAAAATGTATATTTGTTGTGTTGTACGCGAAAAGTGTGTGTGTGTGCGCATCATCGATAACACTACATTATTAACGGTTCGCCAGTTGACATTTTCTTTAGTAATTTTTTACTATTTATTTCAAATAATACACTTTTTTGTTTAATATATTATTAACGTTCAATTGAAACTAATAAAAAGTTTCAACAAATTTTATGATAAACATCGTACAATCTAAACGATTGGTTTTACCACCGTTGTACGGTTATAACAGAATAAACTAAAATCTAAATGGTAATTTAGTAGTCCAAGTAGTGTTGAAAAATAAAACTACGGTGCTCCTCAGCATATTCACGTATCCAACTTGAATTCGCCATATTACACAATTTAGTCTAGTACCGAAATCTAGGGCTGCACACAACCCATATCCAACCCGACCCAACCCACCAACCCGACCCAACCCACATAAAGCCAACCCAACCCATCCTAATTCGGGTCGGATATGGGTTACAATTTGTAACCCATACTATATATGAGTCGGGTTTTATTTTATTCAACCCAACCCTACTTTAACCCAACCCAACCCTACTTTAACCCAACCCAACCCTATATTAAAAACCTAATTTAATATCAATACACTTAAAATTAGAATAGTCTAATCCTAGAATAATGTTTATGTATTCTATAGTAAATATACGAAAAAGCATATTTTATGTCAACCCAAACAAGATAGAATTTGGCAAAGATATTCCAAAGGGCATTTTAATGTATTTTAAAATGAAACACTTGTTCTACTATTTAGTGAACTAATTTCATATAATGTGTTTTACAATGAAATTTTAATAAAACATATGTTATAATGAATTAGTTAGTTTAAGTGCGTTATGCTAGCTAAAATCTAATGTATTATGTTGAACATTTTAATGTTATTTTTTGAAAATATTTCCTTATATTCTAATTTTTTATTAGATTCATGCAACCCAACCTAACGCTACTAAACCCGACCCAACCCATACTTCGACCCAACCCATACCTATGCGGGTCGGATGAAATATTTGCCACCCCATACTTTGTACAGCCCTATCGAAATCCTAAATCAACGTTCCTTTATTTCCTCTTCTCCCTCGTCTCCTTCGTCTCCCCTGAGCATTCCTTGAAATTTTAACAGTTGAAAATTTAGCGCCGTTGACTGTCTACCCAATTGTTAAGTTTCGCCTCAGATAGTTGCGCTCTAACCGTTAGCCTCGCCGTCATTTAAATCAGGTATTTTCTGATTTTTGAGTGATTTGGTCTCTCCTAACTATGAACAATTTGTTTTACAACTTCCTCCCTCACTTCGGATTTATGTGATTTTCAATTATGTTATTATTATTTGGAACCCTGAGGAAAAGGCTGCTTACATTATCGATCTCCTCAGCTATCGTGCGGGAGCCTCGTGCAGTCGGTTCCACCTTTTTTATTTGGAACCCTGCAGAATTATGAGCTAGCATTTCTTTTTTAAAGTTTTCTTTTAGTATTAGTATCATAGTATCATGACATGTTTTAGGTTTTAATAGATGTAGGATGGATTATGAATTAGCAGCTTTATATTGAGATTCTACATCAGTTTATTATCATGAACAATTTATTTACACTTTTCTCTCTCGCTTGGGATAAAAATGATTATCATTTTTGATTGGACCTTATTGTGTTTTCTGTGGGAATGTTTAAAAATTAACAGTATCAAGCTATTATGATTGATATTATGTTATGTTGTCTCCTAGTACGGCGTCTGTATTCGAAACCTCTATTTTTGCTAAACAATTATTCTAGGCTGAGGTATAATGAAAGCTTCCTATAATAAATGCAAAGTAAGTTGCCTGCAACAATAATGTGCACAAACAATATAACAAAAATGCGAAAAAGTGAAATCCTTAAATTACCTACAATAATACAAGTTTTTTTTAGCTTTCAACTCAACTGTAAACATAGAGATGATTTTTCTTTTTTAAAAAGAGTAGTTTTAGAAGTTAATTTATTCGAAGTAAATCAAGGTTTCATATGATAATGGCACGTGCAAAGATCCCATTGCAGGTGAAAGTAAAAATATCAAAAGCATTAATGTCTGAAAATATGGAGCTTTTAATGTTGCAACTGGCCCAGATGATATTTTCTGAAATTAGAAATTAAAGAAGATTTTTAGTATTTCTATATCATGTTTCGTTTAGATGTTTACTAAATACATAGATTAACAAAGAGTCGTGTTCAAGTTTATTTTTATTGCAATTATTCTGGGTTGTGGACCATAATCAAAGTTTCCTTTAAAAATTTATTCAACAAGCAATGGTCTTTTCTTTGTACGTCTTTTTGGAATACTTGTACAAATATTCTGCTAAAAAAACATTGTTTTTATCATTAGTGCATACCGTTCTGCATTAATAATATAACCTCTTGATATTTTTGTTCTTTTACCATAAAAACATAAATATTACCTTGGAATAATAACATGCATTATCAATATAACAATAACATGAAAAAAGATATTCCTTAAGTTACCGTACAGTAAATACAAAATATTTTTCTTACCTTCAACTCAAGTGTAAAATAGAGATAAATTATTTTAGGAGGCATTGTTTGCGGTTTTAAATTTAATAATGTAAGTATATCTCTATTGACAACCTTTTGAATTTGATTGTATCAGCATTAAGTTGATGATCTAAAACCGTAGCTTGTCCCTCTATGCATACAATGGAAACTGAAAATCTAATAAAATGCATGTAAGGTTTTTTGTTTATGCTGACCCCATTAAATATGTCCATAATCTCATGTAAATGCTAATATTAATGGTTTTCATGGTGTATACTAAAACATAATCTTTTTCCCCACTTAAATGATTAGTAAATATCTTAGTTTAAGTAATTGATTTATATTTAGAAATGATATTTTGTCTATGTCGATTGTCGACCTTTAGCAAAATGAGAATGTTGCAGGCAAGATATTGCCTCATGTTCCTACAAATCCACTTTTTAGGAGAACAAGTGCTTCAGTAAAAGTATCAAAGGTGGATTCGGTTATGGGAAGATAATTGAAATAAAATTGAGGCATACCCAAAATTTTTGCCTGAAAAGACCCATAATTCCATGTATCAAACAAAACAAAACCGAACTTTATACACATAATTAGCTAAAACATACCTAAGTCTATTAAACATGTTTCTTGCGCAGTTGTTTACCCGATGTTTGCAGAACCTTACGATATCCAATTATCAATACCTGATGCATCATAGCATAGATGTATATAGTCAAGACACCATTGCCTACATAAAACAGTAATCCAAGATTTTGAATAGATTCAGCCTGTACCTATCTTTGAAAGTTGCACTTCTATGTTCTTCGTATGCAAGTTGCTGTGATATGAATCAATATTTTGCTACTTATTCTTTGATCTTTTGAATTCTTTTCATGTTTACACATGCAAGTCTTTTTTTAATAATAAACATCTGTTGATATTATGATAGTTTCGAATGATTAATGGATTTTGAGAATGTATGCATATCTACTGATGCTTAATTGTTACTGTCTTAGTGAAGTATAATATAATTGGTTCTCTACAAACAAAATATTTCCTTACACATCCATATGTTAAGGTAGGGCACCCTGATTTTTCAGTTTCATTTTAGATTATGTGAAATGTAAAGTTGGATTATAATATTATTGTTACAAAGCTGAGATGGATCGTGGAACTTAAAGACTTGAATATTTTAGTGGAGAATTCTCAAATTGGGTCTGATCCTAATTAATTCTTTAGGCTTATAATAATTTCTTTACGTATATGATTTTTCTTTCGGCATATAAGTGTTTGACTTCTGGTTCTCAAAAGCGTGCATCACATCATGTCATCATCACACTCTAAACCTTCGTTTTCAGGGTTGTTTACGTTGTTTGTTTTCTTCCTTCTTAAACTAGAAGGATTTTCTTAGTGGAATATTTATCAAGGAGTTACCTTTGATTTAGTACAAGCTTCCAAGGAGAATTGGAATTGTACAGTTTTAAGCATTGAATGTGCAATGTTGCATCCTTTTTACAATAAAATGCTTTTTGTTATCGATGGTAATGGATGTAATAACTAATAACAGTTTGTGTAAAAACTCAATTGCAGAAAAAATTATAGCATACACTGATATCTCAGTTTCATGGAATATCTTATTTATGGTTGGGTAGCTGATATGGGTTAACGATATATAAGTAGGGTTGGTAGAGAAGCTGAGAAGGGATGGTAATGGATGTAATAACTAATAACAGTTTGTGTTGTCCATTTTTTTTCGTACTTCATTATTTGCAATGGATATCTCATATTGCTGTTGTTTTAGCAAATTCAATGATTTAGTATTCATACATTATACCATTCAGGGTTTGAAATTAATTTCTCTAGCAAACCTATCTTTCTCACAATGCCACAAACACTAGAGAAGTAACACTCTGTGTGTGCGTGTGTAATATGTCCACTAAGCTTATCCCTACAATATAATATATCTATTAAGGAAAATATATAAGTTCGGTTTCAACTTGAACCCATCAATGTTAACATATGGCTTTTCTTTTATGATAATTGATACATGCTAGGTTTATTACTTTAACACGCTTTCAATTTTTAGTGTTATGTTTCATCCGCATTTTTTGCCCAGTTGTTTGGACTACCCGGTCCCTGACGCTTGAACCACATTTGCTCGCAATGCAATTGCCAGCAAGTTTTCTTACATTTTGTTATCCGAAAAATGAATTATTTAAACAATTTATCTTTAACAATTTATTTGCTTTTGGTCATCTCTGAGGTTTCATGAACTCTTTTATTCATATATTTAATGTGAGTTCAGTTGCAACTTTCTTCGTAATAACATGATCTAGGATGAGTAGGTAGCAAAAAATTTTTGATTTCTTTTTCATTATGCACATATTTTTAATGTAGATTTTTGAATCACAACTTGTTAGTAGTCCCTTCAATTTGCATTATCAATGAGTTAATCAAATTTGTATATGGCTTGGTGCAATGATTATCAAATTGATGTGTAAGTGAAATATTTGTAACCTAGAACACATTGATCAAGTAAGAATCTCTTTTTGGTTATTATTTGGATTATCCTAATTGAGTTTGTGATATATTTGTTTTCTAATGCCATTATCTTTGATACTGTTGATATATTTGCACGTATTTCTAGTAACATTGTGTCTTTGATATGAAGAAATGTGCACATAGTCAATGCTATATAAGGTTTTCCTGTGTTGTTAAGAATTCTTTATGTTAATTATGCCTATTAAATGTATGAAGCATTGCTGATTTCATCTTTAATATCTATTTTCAGGTTTTTTTTATTCGTATTCTGCTACTTAAATTAAAGAGCTACATTGCAGTTGGTGGCATACAAACAGCTCACAAGCAGTGAGGTAAGTGGGTACAAAGGTGATGATTCTAAAGAAGCAAATGTTTACTTCATTCATAGAAATATCAATTCAAATATTATAATAATGCAATCTATTGAAGATTTGTATATAAGTTATGAGAAAATTACAGCAATAAATTATATTAAGGGCATTTTTGTAACTAAATGTGGAAATAAACATAATAATCTGTATAAATTCGTTCAAGTCTTTGCATTTTTGTTTAGTTAATACTTGCAGATTTCTCATTTGGATATTTTATGGTTGTTTTCCAATTATCTTCAACTTAAAATGTAATGCTCATTCATGTGCGAATCACGGGTTAAATACTAGTTAATTATTTAAGTACCAAACTACATACCTGACATACTCAGCAACCTTACTTAGTACCCACCCACCTTTGATCGACTGACCGCAAATGCACCTGTCTGCACCCTTATTAACTTATTTACCCTTTCACTTGTTATCTTCAACTTCAATTCATCCGCGGTTATCCATCTCTTCTGTTTGTGTCGTCCAATGCTCAAGTTTCTCATTGCCCAACACCCCTACCTTCATACTACTTTGATTCTTCCACCCCACTCATAGACTCGCTCTCTATCTCTGATTTTTTGAGGTACAAATATTGTTTCATTTCATTTTAGAAATTAGGACTAGTTATGAAGTTAGATTGGGTTGAATTCATGTATTAAAATCATCAATGACATGTAAATTTTGGAAATTACTATTTGTGAACCAGGTCATTTGCACTGTAATATGAGATTTTAGATATATGTTGATTTTATGAATTTAAATTTAATGCTATTGTTTCTGTAGAACCATTATTAATGATGATGTGTAATTTTTATGTTTGATAATTGGTGTGGTACTAGAATCCCCATTGAATGCCCTATTTACAAATGGGGTAATAATAATGATGGTAATAATAATAATAAGAGTAAAAAAGTTACAGATCCTTGTTTTGTCATGAGAAAAGTCATGTAGCAATACTATGTAAATTATGTCTTTATGTTTGAAAAACAGAAAAAGCAGGGTAATTTGCACTTTCTTGATATTAAAAAAAAACAAGTTGACTTGCCCTTTTCGGAAAAAAATTCAAAAAATTTGGCAATGGTGAAAAAAAATAGTTATTTAATAATAAAAATGCACTTAAATAACAATTATAAATACTTACAAATAAAGAATTCAGATTGAAACGCTTCACGAAAAATGTGAGTTTGCACTTTCATTCAGAAAAGTGCACTAGTGCAATCTAGCTTGCAATTTCTTTTCAAAAAAATAAGGACCTGATATACATAATTATTGGCACACAGACTTTTCATACAATTAGTCAACTACTTCAAAAAAAGAGAGTTGATGTGCAAAGCTCTTAATTAAAAAAAAATCTAAGAGCAACCATTGCTTTTCTGGGTGGTGGGGGATTCTAGAGGGTTTTTTTATGGAGAGGGGGTTGGGGAGCTATCACTTGATTAAAAAAAACAAAAAATAAAACGGGGCAATATCTGTTTTAGTTCCACTTAGATGTTAGCTTTTCATTTAATTTGATTCAATTAGAAGCTATCTGATTGATGTAAATCATCTTATACGTTCCTTCTCTATAATTGGAGATAATAAGACAAATTTATCTCTGCTTCTAACAAAACCATCACCAGCAGAAAATAAAGCAATCACACTTAATTTATATAATATAAATTGTAAGGTATAAGTATGGAAATAAAATCGTATATCATTGAGATTGTACTTACTTTGTCAGATATACCATTTTCAAATATTTTATATATTCAATCTCTTGCATCTAGATTTATCTAAACATGTTTGCTTTAGAATTTAATTGAAATTCAGATATTGATGTATCAAAATAATCTTGATGCTTTCGATCCAATACTCAATTTTTGTGTGTTTTGATATACAAATCAATTCATATGGCTACTCCATATGTTGTTATTTTCCCCTTAATTTTTCTTCTTCCATTTGGTAGTATTACACGTAGTTAGTTTAATACTTGTGAATTCATTTCATGTATTAATTGTTTCACAGTTCATACATGATCTAATTATGTTATGTTCTTTAATAATAAATGATAATTTTTATTATCTTCTTTTACAGTAGTTTATGAATGAAAAATAATGTTTGAACAAACTATGAGAAGCAAACACTGTTTACTGATTAGTGAAAATGCACTCTCCTTTTTAAGTCACTAATTAGTGTATCTAACTGACAAATAAGACCTAACATCTAATTAATGAACAAACAAATATGTCCTCGGTTTGATTTGATAACTTGGGTTTACAAATTGGATCGTTGGAGATAGAACTTGCATGCGTGTTTGTCAAGTGGCAATTTAACGTACATTCTTCATTCAACTCTGTACTATAACATTTTGTCCCTTATAACCAATTTGTAAGTACCTTTATTACTCACCTTGATCCCCTAGTTTTGGTTATTATCTTCTGATAGCTTCCTCGGCCTTTGCTCTTGCAAACAGAAAAAAAGTTTGTTCGAACGTATATTATTAATTATCATTCCTCTTATATATATACATATATATTTTTATTTTATTTTACTTTACTTAGCTATTATTATTAATTTACTTATTTGACTTTATTTTATTATTGCTATTGCTATTGTTATTATTATAACTTTTAAATTGATTTTTTCATTTAGTTTTGGGTTCCATCTCTAGCCGACCCCAACTTGTTTGGGAATAATGGCTTAGTTGTTGTTGTTGAACGTATATTATTAATTATATTACAAAAACCATATCATATATTACAACGATACGAAATATAGATGCACAAAATTATTAAGCGATTAACATGGGTTTGAACTAATTTTACTCAAATACACATTAATTTTTGCACAATATAAATTTACGAACATAAAATTTGATCAATATATTTTATTTCTTTTCCAAACTTTTTCTAGGTTTTTAAATATGCTTTTCAATGGGGTTTCTAACTTTATATTGAGAATATCAATTAGCAATGAGACAACACTATGGGCAGAAACAAATCTTGAATAGAGTTCATTGAAATTTTTGTTCAATTTTAGTTCAGCATAATCTATTCTTATATTTTATTTTAATTGAATTTTCTGTGCTAACCGGTGTATTAAAAAACGCGCGTGAGGCACAAGCAAAAACGCGCCGAGGCGCACAACAAGAGTCGTTTTACTCCTAAGGCTTACGCCTCAGTCGATTGAGGAGCGAAAAGTGTACGCCTCAGAGCCTCAATCTGATGAGGCTTAAGCCTTTTAGCTTAAATATAATGTTGTGTATTTCACAAACCCTGCTTCTCATATATCATTCATCATTCCATCCTTCTCAGTAAAAACGAGAGCTAAGCACAAACAAGTATTTCAAAAAAAAATATGAAAAAATGGGAAAATGGAAAAAAAAGTCTATGAAATGCAAATATCATTTGGAATCAAAGTCGATTCCTTCGATTCCAGTTAGTGGAATAGACTCGATTCCAGTTCTAGAATCGGGCATGATTCCAAATCTGGAATCCATTAAATCTTTTTTGTTATATATAGTTTTTATATCATAAATAAAAATGCTTACCTGTGTAGAAAATATAGAGATGCATGCTTGAATGATTTGATTTCTTTTTATTTTTTCCATAGGTTAATTTGAAATGAGCAAGAAAGATATTGCGTGGAATTGGGTTAAAGATTTACCGGATTCCTCCAATTCAAAATACCTTCTTTGTGGATTTTGTGATCATAGATGCACCAGAGGAATTTCTCGGTTTAAACAACATTAAGCATGTTTCTTTTTTGACAACATTTAAGCATTTATTTATATTCGACGTTTAATGTTATTTTATGTTAAATTCCATTGTATGTTGCCTTTTTTTAATCCGAAAAGCTTACGCATCAACTTTTCGATGCTTACGCCTCGCTTTACGGACCTGAAAACGCC
This sequence comes from Allium fistulosum, assembly GCA_030737815.1. Taxonomy (NCBI): domain Eukaryota; kingdom Viridiplantae; phylum Streptophyta; class Magnoliopsida; order Asparagales; family Amaryllidaceae; genus Allium; species Allium fistulosum. Next base: position 444,762,448 of record CM060901.1, on the reverse strand, counting down.
TCGCGTTTGCTTTCGCCTTTTAAAACAATGGTGCTGACACTGGTAAACTGGACTGAAATTTGATAAAAATAATTGATGAACTATAATGAAAACTGGAATGTGCGTATCGTGAGTGTTGTCATTTAGCCGAACTGATATTGTTAATAGCAGCGTACTTCTCAATTTGAAAGTGGTTATGATAACAATTTATTAGACTTTCAACTGTGATAGTAGAAAAAACCGAATATACAACTGGATATGCAAGCTTAAAAAAGTAGACTTAACAACTGGATATGCAAGCTTAAAAAAGTAGACTTAACAACTGGATATGCAAGCTTAAAAAAGTAGACTTAACAACTGGATATGCATAAAGATTAAATTGCACCATTGGAACGTATTCTTCACATCCAGTCTAATGACATACATGTATTTGTATTGATGTTGATAACAATTAAATGCGGTGCTTGGGATACCTAAACACACTCTATAGTACTTGGTACTAAAAAAAATCCCTCTAAAATATACAATTTTATTTGGCAATATACCATCGAATGATATTATCACTAGACATTCAACTGTTGTATGAACTTTTTTCTTTTTAGCCAATAGACTTGATACTACAATACAGAGTGAGTCAAAAGGAATTTTTTCGTTTCCAATAGTAATCAAATATTCAATTTCCATTGAGAATACGAAGGAAACAATTAGTCCATATGTTTATTGAAATTCAATAAAAACACAACCTATATTCAAAAGCAAACAAAAATAGTAAAGCAATTGTTCTTTCACCTTTCTTCAGAAAACATCGTTCTTTCATCAAAATTATCTCAATAGCATCATCATGACCAACAATCTTGATTACATTAACATAGTAAAGCAATGCGTAAGCGCATTAAGCAAGTGAGCCTTTTGTTGCCTCGCCTTGCTAAGTGCTTAGTAGAACACAAATGTTTCTGTTCATTATTTGTGTTGCCCAGCACAATTCTACATTGTTTTATTTAGGTTAAATTTAATTGTATTATTAACCTTTATCTGTATTTGAGTTCTACATATAATGGTTGATCAATACTGTCTATTTAAATCTTCTTTATCTAAACATACAATGAACATTTTATTTTAGTAAATATAGCAATTGTATGTTCATTTCTGTAACAATGAATATTGAAATCGGAAACCGAAATTAATATCGCAATTTCTAAAGCTTTCGAAATTGATTGAGATTTGTAAACTCCTAAGAACGAAATGTCACCCGAAATCAAAATCTTGAACTTGTTAAAGAGAGGAAAACAAGGTGTATTTAACATGACTTTGTAAAATTAATCTTACAATGTCCATTCTGATCTTGCTACATGTTTCAAAAAAAAAGGGTGTTGATCTAGAAGAACTGAAATTGAATCCATTGATATTTTTAACCACGTTGGAAATATAAGAATGTTAAGGCATTATGTCTTGATCCTAGGTATGTGTTATCAACAAACAACTGAATACCCATCATTTTTCTGATTGTACACTAAGTCTTTTACCGGGTGTTGTGCAATAACCCAAATTTAAAATGTTTTATGCTCGTTGCACTCACGTGCTCTCTTGCTCTCACGCCCATATGAGAAAGTATTATATTATAGATAGATGACACAATTGGTGACATAATAGATCCATGTCATTAGATCCCTTCCTGATTTCAAATCATTTGTAAACATAACGAGATAGAACGGTCAACATACATTGCATCACATTTCATGTTTTATAATGCCCAAATAGCCCATATGTATATGTGTGTGTCTGTGTGATGATACAGTCGCAGCCATAAAATCTTACTTTGATTTCAACCTTATATGAGAACATGACGAGAACCAACGACCAACATATATTGTGTCTCATTTTGTGTTATACAAGTGTGAATCCGTGTTACGCACACGGATTTCACGATATAGTTTCGACAATGCATTTTTTGAAATTTTAAGTTATATGAAGTTGAAAATAAATGTTTATGCATTGTAATTCTTTTGATTAGCTTTTACTTGAACACTACTGATAAACATTGTTTTGAGGAATTCCCTTAACTAATCTCAAAGCATATAAAGGGGAAACTAATATTTCAGAGGATAATGATTTTATACAACGAACGATAACATCGACAATTAGTTGTTTCTAACTTGATAAATATTACATTACTAAGCGTGCCCGTTTATTAATTTTCAAACGTAAGCGATAATTTTATCCTATGTTTTAACATATAAATTAAAATATATACATAATTTGGTTTGCTAATAGTATTCTAAACTTGGAATGGGGAAATAGTATTCAAAGTGAAATAATGTTAAAATTAGGTTTAAAGAAATCACATTCCAATATTTGCATTATTACACTTTTTGACATTACACAGATTTGAAACATTATATTTCTAATACAGATAATGTAATACGACATGACACTTATACGTAATATATACTTTATGTGATCAAATATTTGGTATAGCCAGATAATTTTTCCTTTTACTTTAAATATTCATACAAATATAATAAATAAAATAATATATATGATAATAAGCGTAATTCAAAGTAAATTAATATCACTATTAAACAAAATACTTGTGGATACACAAAAAAACACTTTACATGACATTTCATTGAAAATAAAATTCGAATCAAATGATGTAAAGAAACGCAATCAATGAAGCAAAGTAATGAAAATAGATTATCATTTGTATTTATATAATAAGCACCTACATATGCAACAACTACAACTAAGCCATTATTCCCAAACAAGTTGGGGTCGGCTGGAGATGAAACCCAAAACTAAATGAAAAAATCAATTTAAAAGTTATAATAATAACAATAACAATAATAAAATAAAGTCAAATAAGTAAATTAATAATAATAACTAAGTAAAATGAAATAAAATAAAAATATATATGTATATATATAAAAGGAATGATAATAATAATACCAATAGCGATAATGATACTAATAGTATTATTGGTCAAAGACCAAACCTACGTCTTAGGCTCAAGTTCCCTAGTCTTATAATCTAAAACTTATAAAACTCAACGCTCATGGTTCTGGTACGTGAATCGCTAACTTCCACTCGCTCCGATCCGTCACCAGCTCTTCGGATACACCCCAATCCTTCAAATCCCTTTTTACTACTTCCTCCCATGTCAACCTTGGTCGACCTCTACCTCTTTTTGAGCATTCAACGCGGCCTATAATTCCAACACGCACAGGTGCCTCGTGCCTCGGGCGGCCTTCGTTGAAGATGTCCAAATCATCTTAAGCGATGTTGAATTAGCTTCTCTTCAATTGGTGCTACTCTAAGTTTATCACGTATATCATCATTTCTAATTCGATCTCTTCTTGTATGACCGCAGCTCCATCGCAGCATACGCATCTCTGCTACGCTTATCTTTTGGACGTGTTGGCTTTTAGTAGACCAACATTCTGCACCATACAATATCGCAGGCCTGATTGCCGTTTTGTAGAACTTTCCTTTAAATTTTTGTGGACCTTCCTGTCACAGAGAATCCCAGACGCTTGTCGCCATTTCACCCATCCCGCTCGAATTCTAAAACTCAACGCTCATGGTTCTGGTACGTGAATCGCTAACTTCCACTCGCTCCGATCCGTCACCAGCTCTTCGGATATACCCAAATCCTTCAAATCTCTTTTTACTACTTTCTCCCATGTTAACCTTGGTCGACCTCTACCACTCTTTGGGCATTCAACACGGCCTATAATTCCAACACGTACATGTGCCTCGGGCGGCCTTCATTGAAGATGTTCAAACCATCTTAAGCGATGTTGTATTAGTTTCTCCTCAATTGGTGCTACTCGAAGTTTATCACGTATATCATTATTTCTAATTCGGTCTCTTCTTGTATGACCGCAGCTCCATCGTAGCATACGCATCTCTGCTACGCTTATCTTTTGGACGTGTTGGCTTTTAGTAGGCCAACATTCTGCACCATACACCATCGCATGCCCGATTGCCGTTTTGTAGAACTTTTCTTTAAGCTTTTGTGGGACCTTCCTGCCACAGAGAATCCCAGACGCTTGTCGCCATTTCACCCATCCCGCTTGAATTCTAAAACTAACATCTTCATCAATCTCACCATACATATGCACAAAAGCAAAAAATCCTTGATGTAGGAATTTTATATAGTAAAATAATGATTTATAAAATGCAAGAAGCGCCCAAAGTTAATCGCATTTTATGAACCAAAATATGTGGAATCTATGGGTTACTCAAAGATAAATTATGTTGTTTTCCGTCAACAGAAAAGTTAAAACTTCAATATCGGTTATGTCCATTATCGATCTCCATTATTTCGTGTAAATCTTCCAAATAATTAGCTAAATGAAAATATTTGTAAACCTCTCCTGCAACAAAGTGACATCACTTAATACCAAACTTTACATTCGAACATAATTTCGTTTCAATTCGACTCTTGTTTAATAATTCACCACCTTGTCTTTTTTAAGCAATCAGCCTTCATTTATTTTTATTCGTCACATGGTATCGTGGTCCAAACATTTAAATTCAAACATTTGGCATGACTTTTGTTAGTAGCACTAATTCAACGTCGATACTAGTGCTCGTAATATTTTTTGTTTGTACAAAGAAATATCAACCCAATATAATTTTAACCAAGTTCATATGTTATGCATGTAAGATAATGATTATCAACATGCTTTGTTATATATCAAATATATGACACTTTATTTCAGGCATACAAAAAGACATAAAATATAACGTTGCCAAAAGTGCGAAAGGAATGCAATATTTTGTTCATTATTGAAAAAGATTATCTATAAATATTTTTGCTCATTTATGTATTCTTCTTGTAAAAGCGTGAAAGGAAAGAAATATATTTGTAAAACTGATGGTGTGTTCCTACTTTATCATCTCTAACAATTACAAAGCATTTGTTAAAGTTACAAAACAATCACATTACATGTTCTCTCATAGAGTTGGAACTTGCAATGCTTGTGAAATGATGTGTTAAAAAGGAATTAGTCAAGATGAATTAATTGATTACAAATCAATTCTATAATTGATTGGCATTAAGAAGAATTAATACATTACCGATTTTATTCATTAAAGATAATTTCAATAAAGAAAATTAATTGTTGTTAATTCCCTAATTAGTTTAAATTCATATTAAATGTTATTGGTCATACTTATCTAGTTGAAATATATATTAATTCCTTTTATATGTTGCATGAGCAATATTATTTTATATGATCTTTGCTATTTGAATTTAGTTTACTTATAAAATTTAAGAGTGTGAGGTTGAGCCTTGACACAACGGTTAGGTCACCCGCATGGTGGTCTAAGCGTCTAGGTTCGAATCCGGAAACAGCCTCTTCGCAATGCGAGTGAAATGTTGCGTACATTATCGACCTCCCAGAGCCTGCTATCGTGCTGGAGCCTCGTGCACTGAGTTCCACCTTTATAAAATTTAACAGTATGTAGACACATCCGTTGAACATATATAAATAAAAATGTGAGCAAATTCATTTTATTGTATATTATATATACGCACATACACTACTTAAAGTTAAACATTGAAAGATAAATTGAAGAACTTTTTGTATGCAAATTTCTAATTGTAAATCAACAACCAACCATGTTTTAGTGTTCAACTCGTTAAGAGAATAATTCTAACGAGCTTCGTATTTATTTCCAGTTTTGTAATGTTAAATTTTAATCACGTCACCATGTTATATTATCAGTTTTCAACTAAAGTAGAAAAGTAATACTGTTAAAATTTCAAATTAACCAAGTTACACATATTTTCTAACAAATCTATAAATTTTTTAACTAAGCATATTTTCTAATAGTGTCAAAATATGAAGGATCATCATACTTGACATTGTGCATTTTGAAAAAGAAGCATCTCTAGCATAATAGATTTTTAAATTAATAAACAATTATCGAAACCGACGACGACTTGATTTTTTGAAAATATTTCAGTATTTACACGATTCTAATATATATAAATATAAGAACAAATATCATGAGAATGCATTGATATTTAATTTCATACGAACTTGAGAGAATACAAGTAAATTAAGATAAGGATAACTACTAATTTAAATCTGAATACAAACTAATTACAGAATTATTTACAATATGAATGTAATATTTTATTTTATTCCATGTTAAATTAGAGAATTGACTACACGTTGATTATTGAATCAATTCTCTGTAATGTTATTTAAATGAATTAATTACCTTCAATTTGAAAATTCTTAATGGAATATTAAACATGAAATTATATTCAACTCTTGTTGAATCTTAGTGTGAAGTCATCACTAATATCAATAATCAACTTAAAACAAAAACGTAAAAAATTAGCCTATTGTTGCATGCAGTATTCAATTATGTTAATTATATATAATTCAGTAGGAGTCCAGTTAACCTTATTTACTTTCACGAAATAGTTCAAATTAAATTACACATATTCTATAATAGATTTTTAAATATTTTAATAAGCTAATTTTTTTGTTTTAAAAATTGCTAAAAGTAGAAAGCAATAATTTTGAAACTTAATGCATTAGAAGAACCAAACATAAGGTTGTTCTTAAAACGGAGGTACAAATAATTTTTATTTCACCAACTGATATTATTTTAAAGTTCACGTACAATTTAAGTTATACGTAACAAATTCAACCTGAACCAATATAAAAAAATAGTGATATAATATTTTCAATTTGTAGATAATCATTGGTATATAAATTTCACATACCAATAGATATAAAGTTAGGTTCGGCTTGAGAATGAATATATATTTATTGTTATATGCAACTAAAAGTGAGTAAATTAATATATTTACTATATTTAATTTGAATTCAAAATAAAGAGAGAATTTATTCCATTACTTCTAATTATTTCTCTTCGATTTGATTTCAGTTTTCAGATTAGAGAAGGTACTATGCATTAATTCCCTTTAATACTTTTAAAACACACTAAAAGTAAAAAGTAAGAATTTTTGAAACTTGACACATTAAAGTATCAAACATAAAACTAACCTTAAAACCAAATGTATAGATAATTGATGATTAATTTACTAATTCTTTTTATTAGTTGCATGTAGTATTATTTGATATATGATCCATTCTAGTTGAAGTTAATTTACATACAAACATTATGAATATCCATATCTTCAATCTATAATTATCTGTGAATATCTCCAAATGACAAAAAGAAAAAAAACAAAGCAACTTAATTTCAAATAACTTTGTGGAAAATCGTTGATAACTAATTCACTGCATAATAAGATTCCTAAGAAATCAATTGTAACCCTGCATTAATGAAAAAATAAATGTTGCTTATGAATATTTCATGGACGATTAAGCAATACCATTAAAAAAATGTATTAAAGCCCGAGTTTGATAAAAATGGCTAATATAAGATTTTACAAAATATAAGTTTAGGTTGTGTAAAAATATGAAACATTTAAATAAAAAAGGTTTAAAAACACTTATTTAGAATTGAACTTCTAACAAAAATTTAAAGTTGCATATTGTAGCTGGATCAAAAATGCTACTTTTTTCTTCAAAATACCATATAAAAGTTTATTATTTTGATATTCTTTTACTTCAGATATAATGCTTTTTTCCAACAATTTCTTATATAATTATATGAGTTTGAACCGAAAAAGGAAGAACGATACCTCTAATAGATCATGTAAAATCAGAGTTGATATTTATATTGCAATAAACCAAATATTCACTACATAATAAATGAATTAAAACAAAATGTAAAATCATACCGAATAAAAAAATCAAATGGAAGTCAATTATTGCACAAAACCTGAGAATAAAATAAAGTTTTCAACTTTATCTGTAATGGATTTTACTAATCAATAGGTGATTTTGTGTTATCCACATATCTTAAAATCAGTAATTGTCTGCAAGACAAATTAAGGGAACTATTTCATAATCTTACAAACTGCAAATTCAACCTTAAATTAGAAATTATTACAAAAAATGCAAATTCAACATCAAATTAACTAAAAAAAGAAATAATAGAAAATGCCCAATCTTTTAATCAAACTCGATTGAACCAGTGGTCTAAGTTTTTTGTAGGCGGTCGTCTGATTATTTTTCCATAAAAACTATAACATTGAAAACAAGGGATAGGAAAACAATCGCTGCAGAATATTAATAAAATCATAAATAATTCAAGATGAATACAAAGTGGAAAACTATTGACGAATTCAATTAAAATCTAGTTAGATTAATTTTTTTGAAGAGAAGATTAATTTTTTTGAAGAGATTGATTAAAAATAGTTTGGAAAGAATTTTTAATTTGATTTAGATTGGAAATAGAACTATTTTTGAATCATATCATACATATGAAATTGAAAAGAGGAAAGGGACAATATTGTGAGAAAACGAAATGGAAGTGAACGAATTAGACACTACACCAGAAAAGACTTTTGGTAGCGTTGAAAAAACGCTACCATAACTTATGGTAGCGTTTTAGAGAACGCTGCTATACGACATGCAACTAAAAGTCTAAAACTTTTTGTTGCGTTATAGTAAACGCTACCAAAAGTCACTTTTAAATGCAACTATAGGTATTTTCTGTAGGATTTAAAAAATGCTACCAAAAGTCACTTTTAAATGCAGCTATAGGTTTTTTCTGTAGGGTTAAAAAAACGCTACCATAAGTCTTCATTTTTTGGTTTCATTTTTTGTTTATATGCTTTTTTTGATTTTCAGTAGCGTTTTTAAATGCTACTATTTACGGTTGATGGTTTATACCATTTCCAGCAATCGCTTATATACTATTCATATTAAAATGAACGATCAATCGCATAATTTTCATATATTCAAACAAACAATTAAATCACATAATTAGCATATACAAACAATCAATCATATGATCATCATATTCAAATAATTGCAAAAACATGCTACTCTCACAATCAAATATAATATCCATAATCAATTCGATAGTAGATTTTCAACAAAATAAGTCACATACTACAAGCATTCACAGACAAGTTTCCACAAATGGTACTAACAAAATACGACAACATATATAACAATTAAATTCATGTTCGTTGCTTGATTACCAATAGTTCTTTGTTGTCGACAGTCTTCGCTTCGAAATAGCTAATTACCTGCAAACGAGTTTAACAATCAACAATATATATATATATGTATATATATATATGTATATATGAAAATCATGTAATCTATAACTCGATATTCTATATTAACACATATTAACAAAGCATTGCAAATTGACTGAGGTTTAATACATATCTTTGCTTTTACAATTACATTGCAAATAGCGTCTTTATGTGGATAACTATAATGAATAAAGATATGGACTACAAAACAAAGCATGCAGTTTTCTGTTATTTTTTAAGAATATAAAAACTTGTAGCGTAGGCACTAGTGAAACTTAGAGCGCATACCATTCCAATCACCATTGAAATCAAAATGGAATGGTCAAAATTTCAATGTTCCAGTATATATTGCCTTAAAGAAAACTGTACCATACCTCAAGGGAAACTAAAGGATCATAGGAAACTGTACTGTGCCTCAAGGGAAATACAAAGTTGCTGCAACAACAATAAAAAAACAAAATCTATGTGGTGCAAACTCAAAAGAAGAAAAACAACCCCATACCTAAAAAGGAAATCGGGCCAAGACATAATGTTTATAATTTTTTTTTTCAGACGAACATACCAATATATACTTTATGCCAGTACCAAACTGTGTAGTACAAAGGTTGAGATCAGGAAACACAAGTAAAACGTCTACACGAGCTATATTTTCATTTCAAACCTTGCTGGCTAACATGCCAATAATTTACAATATTAAAGCGATTTATAGCTAGAAAATGAATTACAGTTAGCTAAGAGGAGAAATACACAAAGGAAATATACTCACAAAAGCACTGCAAAATGTGAACTCCTGTGAATACAAAGCCCTATAAATCTTCTAGCAAATGCAGAGCTCATTCTGTGTCCACAAAAATCTCAAAATCAGGTAAAGGTTCATATAATTTCTTTGATAGTGTGTCATATACCGAGATCCCTGAGATTCTCTGGACACCCAGTCTTGTGGCAATCATTGTCAGGCTAATATTGATCGAACTTAAAGCTTCCACTGGTACTAGTACCTGTGTAACATAAGCCAAACAAATAAGTTAATACCTGTATGTATCTGTTATATCTGTTAGAAAGTTAATACCTGTATGTATCTATTATATCCAAACCCCACATGAAATCCCATTGCATAGACCTGCACCCAATAACATCTCTTAAAAATGGGTCACAATACTAACTCATCCAATCAGATCCCATAATGATTACGTAGTAGGACCTTGCTTCTCCAGTGTTACCAAAATTGCCACTGTTGTAAAAAAAGTGAACTGTAGTGGGTCTACAACTGCAATAAAATGAAGCCAGACATGTATTACTATATAACTTGCACAACCAAAAAAAAAATCTTATACTACAAAATGAATATGAATCAAACTGCAAAAGCAGCGAGTGGAAAGATTGCACGTGCCTGCAATGGATGTTTGAGAAGACATGTGAGGTGGTACTACACTGCAGACAATGCCTTCATGTGCCAGCCTTGCCAACAATCTGCTCACTCTGCTAACCTGCTTGCAAGCGGGCATGAGAGAGTTTGGCTGAAGACAACATCGTCTAGAGATGATAGTTTTCCACACTAGAATCAGGGGTTTAAGAGAAAAGCACGGACACCAAGACGCCATGCAAAGAGTTCTATTGCAGTGAAGCCAACGGTTCAAGTGTCGTACATGGAAGCGTTAGCTGAAGAGGAGAATGCAGTGAGTGATATCATGACTGTCGAAGGAGGGGACATGGTACAAATGCTTCTCGAAGCTCCACTTCTCAAGCATCCACATTCCCTTCGCCTATCGTCTCGAAAAACACCACATGACTTAAAGTACATCACATTTAACATTCAAATAATTAAGTCATTCTGTTTTTTTCCTAATAGTCCAATTGAAATTTAAAAAATAGTATGTCAGCTCCTAAATCCAAACTTTGATCTTCTCTAAAGAATCATATCGAATTATCCAACTCCATCAAGCTAACAACTACAGCATGTTTAAGTTTCATTTGATGTTAAACCAAAATGACTTCCTCCATAATTAGACCTAGGTGAAAAGTCACAAAATAACAATAGTGCCAAATCTGCATACATTTAAGAAAAAAAATGATCGAATAACATGGTTGTACGGAATACTGGTTAGTTAACAATTAATTTAAGTTGATCTAGAATATAGTGCTGACAAGCTAATACCCCTAAACATTAGTAAATGGTAATGTTTAATAACCAGTGAATTATATGAAACCTACAGAATAACAACAGTACCTTGATATCTGATTAAACCATATTCATTGAAGAATGGACGTAGTTCCTTCACAAACACAAGAACTTTGCTCAACACCATAAAAAGGTAGGTTTAGTAAAAAAAACATCCAACTTATTTCAATTACCGTAATCTCCTAAGTTTCCGAATCCTCCAAATAAACCCTAAGTGGATTAAACTCGCGATTAGTAGTCGGTTTACTAATAAAGCTCAATTGATTTGATCATTAATTTGAAACTGACTACGATGATGGCAACGAAGCGATCGATGCTTGAACTGAAAATAACATCTTCTCCATTTCCTAATTTGTAGAATGACTTGGTAATTTATAATTAATTTATAATTTTGTTGGCTTAATGAAAAATAATTAAATAACTATTCAAGAATGAAAATTAATTAACAAGTTAAAACTAATAATTGTGTGAATAAGAAGAATCTATATATTGTCAAGTAGATCCATAGTCAGCAAATTGTGAACTTAAATAATTGCAACTGGACTATACACTATAGTACTGACAACTGAAATGTTCATCGTAAACCTGATAATGTTAATAAAAGGATGATTCCACTATTAATCTCGAGAACTAGAAAGAAATGAAAAAATAAACCTTCTTGCCAATTTCAAGTGAACCAATTTGATCATCCTATAGAACTGACTTTGCACCATTTATAGTAGCCATTTTAAGTACTGTTTTAACAGGAACAACGGTTGGGTCTGTTGTGCCACTAATGTATGCATGTCTCCCTTTGTTGATAAGTGAAGCTAGATACATTTCATCCACTATGTACACAACATTTACATTATTATAATTGTAAACGCTCACAAAGCAATAAGCTGAACTAATCATTATTTGGATGCATGATTAAGTTTTCACTCTCAAGACAGAAAGCAATCTTTAGAAATAAATCAGAGATGATTCTAGCATCCTATCTTAATGGAGTGTAATGTAAAGTCAAGAAAACAAGTAGGAAAAGATAGTCAGGAAAACATAAAATTTTCCATATACAAGTTATTTGGACATATTCTTTTCTCTATGCATCAGTTAAATCCTCAAACATTTGTAGCAATATAACCAACATTTTACACTTATTAAATATAATGAGTGTTATTGTTTGTTCTTCGCCTAGTTAACTTTTAATCTTTTATTTTGTTTGTCTTTATGCCCAATAATTATAAATAAAAAAGGAAATAAGAACAAACCCATGCTCATCCTATTATTAGAAGGTGCACCATCTGTACCAATAGAAACACAAATGCCAGCATCATGCATTTCCCTGACTGGGGCAAACCCAAGCATGTGCATTGCAGCTGCAGGGTAATGTAAAACTTTTACCCCACCGTTTGAGAAGAAGTCAATCTGTATCATATTATTTTGTTGTAGAATGATATAATTAGTAAGGGCTGAATGAGTTCTTTGTGTAAGAGTTGATATTTGCAAAGTTAAAAATTGGTATTATAGATGTTTGTTTTACCTCAGCCTCATTCAACCAGACAGAGTGAGCAGCTAATAAATTTCTTCTTAAAAGCCCTACTTATTCAAGAATGTAACAGTACCATGCTCGATTTCCCTTGTGTTCCTTACATGCTCATTCTCAAAAGGGATTTCAGCTACAGGCATATGGATACCAGTTTGAAATTCTTCAGCCATATCTCTCGTTTTCAATAATAGTTCGTCAGTTGCATTCATAATTTGCCTTAATCCAAACCATATTCTAATGCACCCATCAGCCGAATTATGATGCTTTTCGTAAAGATCCTTCTGAATATCTTACCTGGTTGTTTTCAGAATATCTACTCTTATCATTATATGATGATCACCACGAACTGAAGGTTTATTTATGTTAGGAACCCCAAACTTTGTTAATTTCAATACCTCACCAGATTGTGTACCAGAAGGTATATGAAGATCCCTATATCCTTCAGTCATCTCTACTTGGGAGGCATATGATTTTGAATATGGTTAGAAATAGACATAGTAGCACAAATAATTTTAGTTCAAATTTCAATATCGAGAAGAGAAAAAATTCGATGAATTTAAATGAAAATGATTTTTTAATATACATTAACAAATCTGATGCTTAGTCGATTTTTTAACTCTTCTAAATACTTGTTAGAGCAATGTTCATTCACCAGATCTAGCAGAAGAATCCATACATGTATTGAAATTAGAGCAGACTACCAGAACTAAAACTGTTAGCAAAATAGATAGTGGAATACGAAAACATGATTTGTATAATTGCTATTGTTTATCATTTGAAAGTAGTAAACGAGACAGAGAAAACAATCGATTTATGGTTATTACTAGTGTTTTTCTAACCTATTTTTTTGTTTGTTGTCTTGTATTACAACAAGTTCAAGTTGTCAAGGATTAGAACAGAAGAAAAAAAATTGTTTAGATGTATTTTAGAGAGTTAAAAAAGGAATAGAAAGGGTCTATCGTCTATTACTCTAAGAAAATAAATGAATAAACATGAGATTACCTTAGCCATAGTTCTTAATATTGCCTTTATATAAACAACCTTAATGTTTGAATACATATTCTGACCATATCTACGTATCATGTTTTCTTAACCACATGAATCAACAATAAACATCACCTGCCGTACCTCTATAATATAATGAACAATAAACATACGGTACATCAATACAAGGAGTAGAGCATGACAACCAGCGAGTTAATTGAGACGAGTGATGTTGAAAAAGTGCATACAAAGATCAGTTAAGTATAACTTCTATGATTCTATTATTGCAAGGAATGAATTTGTGCACTGCATATTGCAGTTTTAATAAAAAAGACTTGCTAACATACATTATTTTACAAACAAATACATTTACAATTCACCAGCAAGGCTTTCTATGCATTGAACACACAAATAATATACAAGAACCTTAATTCAATCACACATATAAATAGGCAGATAGACACTAATAATCATCAAGATTCCTTATCAGTTGACTCTCAATAAAAATAGAACAGTCAATTTGTGCTTTGAATGTAATATCTAACCCAACAAGCAGGCATAATGCACACCATAAAATGCAATATATCAGTCATGCATTTCATCAAACACCAAACATTCACATCAAATAACGTACGAATCACAAATCAGATGAGTATACTTTACTTGTAACATGAATCACGTAACATTTCATCAAACACCAAACATTCGCAATATATCAGTCATGTAATATAACTTATGATCTTAAATTTAAAATCAAAATCAAAATCAAAACATTTACCTGTAACATGGTGCCGGCGGCTCCTAATAAATAGCGAAGAATCCTGAGTTATCAACGGGAATCCTGAGGAGAAATAATGGGTGGTACATAAGGTTTTGCCGCAGACAGCTCATGTGGGGCGGATCGACGAAAGTTGGTCGTGAATGTATTCGCTGCTGTGGTGAGAGCAACAACGAGATAATGAATTTGTGAGTGGTGGAGAGGGAGATGATAAACCATAGGTTTTCTTTTTAAGTAAAGAGATGGCACAACGAGAGGAAAAGAAGAGAAGAAGCGTTTGTGTGGTGCAATTTTTCTTCTAAAATTATTGACGGGTTGGGCGGCAGTGGCGGTAAACAAAAGAAATTTAGTGAAATCAGCTATATTCGTTGCACTTGTGAAGTAAACGCTGCCAATAGGTGCTACTGAAACTAGATTTTCTTGTAGTGAGAAGATGATAAATGTATTGATACACCGAAATAAGAATACAAATAGTCTATATTTTTAATATAATTATATAACATAATAGATATATAGGATGTTCTAACATTAATGATATCATTATGTTTATATGCATTAATGGTATCATTAATATTTAGAATTATACATAATTTTAAGTGGTGTAACACAATACAAAATGTTTAAATTAAAAAATGTTTATAAAACACATATTTGGAATCAAACTTCTAAAAAATTATATTCAAAGTTGCATATTGTAACTAGATCAAAAGTGTTACATTTTTGTTCAAAGTACCATACAGAAGTTTATTATTTCAATAATCTTTTACTTTATATTTTTTCCCAAATTTATGTTCTTATATAATTATATCACTTAAAATTGAAAAGAATGATTGCTACTAAATTGGAGTTGATGTTTATGTAGCAATGAACCAATTATCTCCTACAAAATAAATGGAATTAAACAAGATGTAAGATCATATCAAACAAAAAATCAAATGAAAGTCAATAATTATACAAAACTTGAGAATGAATAAAGTTTTCAACTTTACCTGTAATATATTTTACTAACCAATAGAAGATTTTGTGGTATCAACATATTTGTGAAACTATCTACAAGACAAACAAAGAGAACTATATTCATAACCTTACAAATTGAAAATTTAACCTCAAATTAGAAATCAGGACAAAAACTACAAATTGAACATTAAATTAAATGAAAAGACTAATAATAAAAAATATCCAACTTTTTAATCAGCTCGATCGAACCAGTAGGCTAAGTTTTGTTTGGAGGTCTTCAGTTTATTTTTCCATAAAAACAATAACATTGAAAGCAATTTGTAGAAAATCAATCACCACAAAATATGAATAAAACCATAAATAATTCAAGTTGAATATGAAGTGAAAATCTATTAACGAAGTCAATCAAATTCTTGTCGGGGTAAAAAATTAAAGGGATCAAATAAGATTGCTTGGGAATTTTTTTTACTTTGATTTAGTTTGGGATTAGAATCATTTTTTAATTGTAGCAAGCATATGAAACATGAAAAGAGAAAGAGCCAACATTGCGAGAAAATAAAATGAAAGTGAAAGAATTAGAAAATGGTAAATGCCCGAGATGTACGTTGGTATTTCTTTTAAAATGTATAATGAAAAGATTAATTTATAAAACATTAATGAGTTCATTAATATTTCTTTTAAGAAATAACAACAATTAGAAAATGCAATGAAAAAGTATAGGGTAGTTAAACTACTGGGACATATGGCAGCACATGAGATTTTTGAGAAAATTGGAAATGTTGAGACATTCAGATTTAAACTCAGCTTTCATATAATATAATAGATTGTTTGAACAACCATCCTATATATGTATGTATGTGCATTCTTGTGCCATATGAAAAGGGAACGTGAAATAAGCATTTAAAAGGGGAATGAAAGAGGAAAGTGTAGGGAAAAGAGACTATATTTGTGTGTATATTGACAGAGAATGAAAGTGGTATTTGAAAGGGATGCATCAATTGTTTTGTAATTATTAATTATGTTGTTAGGGTATTAATTATTTGTGTTTAAAAATGTATCAAAGTATTATTATACGTATTGGAAGAGGGACAACGGTATTAATTGCAATTAATTAACATTGTGTTCAACGCCTCGGACGCCAACAAAACAATTTGATTAGTTCATCATAAGAGGGAAAATTGGTGGGCTATAACAATGACGTGTCCGCGTCGGATACGACATGTACTTTAATCGAGCAAATAAATGCTGCGATCAGACTATATATATGTGTGTAGCAAGGTTTGATGACATTCTTCTTTTGTGGCATCGCTTTAGCATTTCAACATATTTTGAGCTACACTACCTCAAATTCAACGAAAAGTTGTTAATATGTTCATATCATAATCCAAATCATCTTTATAAAATTTGCGCTCATTTGAACATTTTTAACATGACGGAACTGATATTTTAAATCATATGTTAAAATATATCTTTGACACTTTAAAATTGACTTATAACTTTTAAATGCTTAGAAAATTCAAAATTATTTTATATTTTATGGAGGTGATATTCACTACACAAATATAGACATACTCAGAGAAAGGAAGGAAGATGCACATGCACATATAATATATTTGATATTTGGTTAATGAAGAGCGCTCAATGACACCTCTATTTTGCAGCACTCCTGTGGTTCCCTGATTTCCATCACATATTCCGATTTAAATACTGTTTGCTTCTCTCTCTTCCACATCATAATATTATTTAAATCGGATTGTGTGGTGGAAATCAGAGGGCACAAGGGATGCTGCAAAATACGGATACCATTGAACGCTCCTATTGGTTAATATGTATGTTGAAGACTTCAAACCCAAGAACTCTATCGACTCATACATTCATACTAGGTGTCTTGCGACTTTAGTGTCTTCCAAAATTTCCCCTTTTTTCATTCTTGATTCTAACTATTTTATGATGTGATGTTTAAAGGGACTAGATTTTTTCTTTTTTGTATAATTGAACCTAGTTTGGATTGAGCACAAAATGCGTGAAAACTATTTTTTTGACCCAAGTAATTTTAAACAATTAATACTTTTATTTTTCTTATATGCTTTAATCGTGCCATTCTAGAAATGAAGGTTATAATTTATCAAAGCCGACAAGCAAAGGTTTCAGAACTAGTATTCATTTTTGAATTATGTAAAATTTAAAATAATGAACAAGTATTCAAAGACTTAAGGATATTCCTAACCGAGACTAAAAAGGTGAAGAAAGTTTCCGTTTAATTTTGAGCAAATCCATATGAAAATTATCTTAAAAACTTGTAAAAATTCTTCTAGGTCTACGCCTAGGCATTAAGTGAGGCTTGCTGCCTAACTATCTATTTATGCCCGCATAAACGAGACAAACTGCATCATATAAGCATCTAAATAAGTACATAGGCACTGATTTGGAACTAGTGAAGGCTCGATGTCTCATTTAACCATCTACATGTTAATTTCACATGGTTTTTCCTCCTTGGACCGCTTTCAACCCAATCCAAACCTCTAGATTTTCATTTTGGTTCAGTTAATACTAACAAAATACTGAAATTTTATTCACAGTAAATATAACAATCTGCTTTTTCAATCCTCGAAAGTCGACACTAATATATTCGTGGTATTCACGTGTCGAACATCCAAGTACCGGAAAGACAAATTATTGAGGTGAAAAAAATAAGAAAAGACGGAACATAATCTCACAACGTGACGAGTAATATATAATATTCCAATAATCTTTACGAAAAGAAAACCGAACTTTATACATTCATAAAATCATAGTAACTAATCTATCATCAGCGTGAACAGTTATAATATCATGTCCTTACAATTGCTGGTAAATACATACAAGAAACAAACATCGGAAGATAAAATACGGAAATACTCCTTGAAGGGTCCAACTCGTCTCTTGAACGCTTCGAAGTGTCCAGCTGAATCTGGAAAATATGCTCGGACTGACCCGAGCATTATAAGAAAAATAACGTCCGAATTAGTCTGGTAAAACCAGCGTGGGAAACACAATCAAATGGATTCTAAATGTTTTATAAAACCTTTCAAAATAAAAGTATCTCGTAAGACCACGCCGCATATAAACACAGACAGATTTTTACCTGACGATATCCAAAACATTTCTATAGAAAATCCAATGATATCATAATAATGTCTAGAGTTTAAAGTAAATTATGAATATAGCTGGAATGTTTGCATCTCACGTTTCAGCATAGTTGGTCACAACTAAGTCCGTACGACGCTTATTGGAGAGTAGATTTCATATAATGACAAGGCTACTGGGTAACCGTCTGCCAAAGTACATCTCTAGAAAATATACCGAGGGCCTCGCCCATACCCCTTGCGAACGGGACCGGCTTACCCTTTATTGGATAGTTCCGAATATGTCACCACCCCGGTTGCTTTGCAACCTTTTCCCGAGAGCTCTTATGCACAACCAAATACATGTATATATATCTAGAAAGGTGATGACTTACCCTAATGGTAGCAAACCACAGCCCTGAAGCATATTCCATGTTTTAGTCATTCCTAGTTGTGAGGTTTGAGGCTATGTTTTAACTTTCAGATAGCAATCTCACTTTGAATGCTGACACTGTCCTCCAGACGTCAATACAATGGCAACATTCGTCCATACAAGTTGTTCAAAATATGAACAAACCGAAGGCACTACTACTACTACATCCATTTTGGAATCACCCTCAGCATTAGTAGTGAGGAGCCCTTGCACTTCAAAGAACTCCGTCTTCAATTCCATCATCTTCAAGATGCTTCCAAATCGAACGCTTGAGTTGGTTCGAAGTGGTTTCAGATAATTTATACTTATCTGATCCCGGTCTCTTCGAACCAACATTCGATAGTTTCTGAAAAACTCAACTTCGGTTTTTTTGAAAATAAACAGACAACACATAAGAGCGGTGATCACCCCCTAATCGTTTAAATGGATGGATTCTCTTATCATTTATCCTAGAAGAAAACACGAGTTTTATACGCACAGTATAGCATCCCCGAGGGTAACTGTACCATATAATTCTCGTTTTTTCTTCTATATATTTCCAGAATTAAAAATTGGTCTGGATTTGATAGTCGGTTATTTAACTCACATAAACAAACAATCAAACATAGATATAATTCCATATGGGCTCCACTAAGCCTTTATTAATTAATCTTTCATTAATTAAAATCTCTTTCAATTATTAGATCTAAAATATCATCACAAAAGATATTTTCACAAACCCTTTATACTCCTTCCAAATACTTGAAAAACATTCATATACTTATCTCATCGGTATAAGTATATTCAACCCATTATACTTTCGATACTTAGAAAATATATCCATATCCATTAGCAAAACTTAAGGAAGATTTTCTCTTTTCCAAATTCATATTTAATGGGCCAAAACAAATATCATTTAAAACATTACTTACTATAAACCAAACCACTATCTCTCGATGTTAGGTATGGAAAGAATGTTTCCATCCGACCATAATTAAGAAGGATTAATTGTCAAAAAATCTTATTTCTTTATAAAATTCCCTTTCTATAAGCCCATTTCATATTTACAAATACTTTTATAAATCTCCAAATTAATTTACAGAACTTCTTTTATAAATCTCTAAAATGATTAATAAAGTCTCTTTCTATTTATAAAACTCTTTTATAAATCTTCCTTTATAACTCCTTTATAAAAATCCTTCATAAAATATCATTTACCAAATATCATTTGAAAATCTCTTTAAAATAAATCCTTTTATTAAGTAAAATCCTTTTTATAACAAATTATTATTTATAAATACCTTTATTTAAGTAATTAGTTTCCTTTAAACATCATAATTAAATAATTAATTAACTTAAAAATCTCATTAATAAATAATTAACTAACTTACTTTAAAACATCATTTATAAACACTTAACCTTAAATTGTTATAAAATTTAAGTTATTTTAAATCCATAACTTTATAAATTCAAAAAGAGGCTTAGCGACCACAATAGTACTAAATCAAGCCACCATTTTAATTCAATATGACCTTTCAAGTCACATAACTGATATTTACATGAGCAAACATATATGTAAATAAAATCAATCACTAACCATCAATAGTTAACACATCACTTTTCCAATATTACTTAACTGACATATAAATAAATGTCCAAATTAATATAATAGCAGAACGGAGATTTATTCTGCTAAACAGATGTCATCAATAATCCATCTAAATTTAACCGAATGATGTTAAGTATACAATGAGGTATCATCCATATAATTAATTTATCATGACCTGTTTATCGAAATTAACTCTCTTATATTTATGACGTTTCCGACATTTCGACTTCTCTATCCATCGCCTAGTTCTAGATCTCATAGATAGAGGAAAGTTTACTCATCGGCTTTTAGTATTAAATATCAGACGACTTACTTTCAATAAAAAGTGTCAATGTTTTAGTATAACTTATTCATATTTGTTTGGCTACTTAATGCACAGACAAAGAGAATCCCTTGTATTAAACCATTCTTTGAAAAAGAATGCTTCTTTTTAAACAAACCGATTCTTGAAAATAACAACAATAACAACTAAGCCATTATTTCCAATTAATTTGGGGTCGGCTAGAGATGAAACCCAAAACTAAATGAAAAAATCAATTTAAAAGTTATAATAATAACAATAACAATAATAAAATAAAGTCAAATAAGTAAATTAATAATAATAACTAAGTAAAATAAAATAAAATAAAAATATATATGTATATATATAAGAAGAATGATAATAATAATACTAATAGCGATAATGATACTAATAGTAATATTGGTCAAAGACCAAACCTACGTCTTAGGCTCAAGTTCCCTAGTCTTATAATCTAAAACTTATAAAACTCAACGCTCATGGTTCTGGTACGTGAATCGCTAACTTCCACTCGCTCCGATCCGTCACCAGCTCTTCAGATACACCCCAATCCTTCAAATCCCTTTTTACTACTTCCTCCCATGTCAACCTTGGTCGACCTCTACCTCTCTTTGAGCATTCAACGCGGCCTATAATTCCAACACGCACAGGTGCCTCGTGCCTCGGGCGGCCTTCGTTGAAGATGTCCAAACCATCTTAAGCGATGTTGAATTAGCTTCTCTTCAATTGGTGCTACTCTAAGTTTATCACGTATATCATCATTTCTACTTCGATCTCTCTTGTATGACCGCAGCTCCATCGCAGCATACGCATCTCTGCCACGCTTATCTTTTGAACGTGTTGGCTTTTAGTAGACCAACATTCTGCACCATACAATATCGCAGGCCTGATTGCCGTTTTGTAGAACTTTCCTTTAAATTTTTGTGGACCTTCTTGTCACAGAGAATCCCAGACGCTTGTCGCCATTTCACCCATCCCGCTCGAATTTTAAAACTAACATCTTTATCAATCTTACCATTATACTTCAACATTGATCCTATATATCGAAATGATTCCTTCTTGGGAACTATTTGTCCGGCCAAAGTGATATCTCCATCTTCCGACCTGACACCGCTGAACCCGCACTTCATATACTCTGTTTTAGTTCTGCTAAGCCTAAATCTCTTTGATTCTAAAGTCTGTCTCCACAGCTCCAGTTGTCTATCAACCCCAATCCTACTTTCATCAATTAGCACAACATCATCAGCAAAAAGCATACACCAAGGAATCTCACCTTGTATACCCTTCGTAACTTCATCCATCACTGGAGCAAAAATGTAGGGACTCAAAGTTGACCCTTGATGTAATCCTATGTTAATGGGAAAGTCACTGGTTTCACCATCGCATGCTCTGACACTAGTCACATCATCGTACATATCTTTGATAAGTGTAATGTACTTTGTCATCATTTCTACTTCGATCTCTCTTGTATGACCGCAGCTCCATCGCAGCATACGCATCTCTGCTACGCTTATCTTTTGGACGTGTTGGCTTTTAGTAGACCAACATTCTGCACCATACAATATCGTAGGCCTGATTGCCGTTTTGTAGAACTTTCCTTTAAATTTTTGTGGACCTTCCTGTCACAGAGAATCCCAGACGCTTGTCGCCATTTCACCCATCCCGCTCGAATTCTAAAACTAACATCTTTATCAATCTTACCATTATACTTCAACATTGATCCTATATATCGAAATGATTCCTTCTTGGGAACTATTTGTCCGGCCAAAGTGATATCTCCATCTTCCGACCGGACACCGCTGAACCCGCACTTCATATACTCTGTTTTAATTCTGCTAAGCCTAAATCTCTTTGATTCTAAAGACTGTCTCCACAGCTCCAGTTGTCTATCAACCCTAATCCTACTTTCATCAATTAGCACAACATCATCAGCAAATAGCATACACCAAGGAATCTCATCTTGTATACCCTTCGTAACTTCATCCATCACTAGAGCAAAAATGTAGGGACTCAAAGCTGACCCTTGATGTAATCCTATGTTAATGGGAAAGTCACTGGTTTCACCATCGCATACTCTGACACTAGTCACAACATCATCGTACATATCTTTGATAAGTGTAATGTACTTTGTTGGGACTCTCTTCTTTTCCAGGGCCCACCACACCACCTTTCGCGGTACCTTATCATAAGCTTTCTCCAAATCGATAAATATCATGTGTAGATTCTTCTTTTGCTCTCTAAACCTCTCCATAAGTTGTCTTATCAAGAAAATCGCCTCTGTGGTCGACCTCCCAGTCATGGAGCCAAATTGGTTTTTTGAAACACTTGTTATTCTTCTTAATCTATGCTCAATGACTCTTTCTCAAAGCTTCATTGTATGACTCATAAGCTTAATTTCTCTGTAGTTTGTGCAACTTTGGATATCTCCTTTATTCTTAAAAATCGAAACTAGTATGTTTCTCCTCCACTCATCTGGCATCTTGTTTGATTTGAAAATATTATTGAACAACTTAGTTAGCCAGGCTATCCCTGCATCTCCAAGACACCTCCACACCTCAATGAGGATGTCATCAGGCCCCAATGCCTTGCTTGCTTTCATCCGTTTTAGTGCCTCCTTTACCTCGGATTCTTGAATTCTCCGAATAAAATGTCTACAGGTGTCGTCAGAAGAGTCGTATATCTCGATCGTAGTGCTATCACCTACTTCATTAAATAGCTTGTCGAAATAATCTCTCCATCTATTTTTTATCTCATCGTCCTTCACCAAAAGTCTATTATTGTCATCTTTGATGCATTTAACTTGGTTGAAGTCTCTTGTCTTCCTCTTGCGGAGCTTAGCTATCCTATAAACGTTTTTTTTACCCTCCTTCGTGCTTAGGTTATGATATAGATCTTCATACGCCCGACCTCTTGCTTCACTCCGCTATCTTTGCGTTCTTCTTTACCACTTTGTATTTTTGCATTTTGTCCTCGCTCCTGTGATGATGTAAGCACTTATAGCATATTTTTTTTGGAAACCCAGGAGAACCCGGCGGGTCGGTAAACTCCTGAGGAGGGTATAGTAAAGCCGTCCGCTGATCCAAGCCCCCATATATAGGATAGGGAAGCACATGGTAGGAATTGAACATGGGTCTTTTTACCAGAACCCAAGCATTTCTTCTTCTCTTTGATAGCCTTTTGCACATCACTGTTCCACCACCAAGAATCTTTAGGTTCGCATTTATTTTCTTTCGCTATCCCAAACACCTCGGTAGCCACTTTCCGAGTGCGTCTTGTCATCTCACCCCACATGTGATTTGCTTCTCCTTCCATATTTCATGCCCCTTCTACCATCACTCTATCCTTAAACACCCATGAGGATTCTCCTTTGAGCTTCCACCATTTCGTTCGACTAATTTTGGCTCCTTTACCCTGTTGAACACGTATTCAGAGACGAAACTCGGATATCAAAAGCTGATGTTGTGAGGCGACACATTCTCCAGGTATGACTTTGCAATCTACACGACTTTGCAATCTACACAAGCTCGTTTGTCGTCTCTTCTAGTAAGGACAAAGTCAATCTGGCTAAAGTGTTGACCACTACTAAAAGTAATTAAGTGTGACTGTCTCTTCCTAAAGAAGATATTAGCTATCATGAGGTCATAAGCAATAGCGAAATTCAATATTTCTTCTCCTTCTTGGTTCCTATCGCCATATCCAAAACCACCATGCACTCTCTCAAACCCCCCACTAGTTGTACCAACATGGCTAATGAAATCTCCTCCTATGAAAAGTTTTTCGCTACTAGGCACATCTCTAACCATGACATCTAGCTTTTCCCAAAAATTCCTCTTGACGGCTTCACTTAGACCTACTTGTGGGGCATAAGCACTAATGACGTTCAGAATCATATCACCCAGTACCAGCTTAACTAAGATGATCATGTCCCCTTGTCTTCTAACGTCGACCACTCCGTTTCTAAGGTTCTTGTCAATTAAGATACCTACCCCGTTCTTGTTACGTTTTTTTCCTGTGTACCATAACTTGAAGCCTGTATTCTCCACCTTCTTTGCATTTTGGTCCGTCCATTTGGTCTTCTGAACGCATAAGATATTTACATGTCTCCTAGTCATAGTATCAACTATTTATCTTAGTTTTCCTGTTAATGATCCTACATTCCAACTATCTAATCGAATCCTACTTTCATTGACTAGCTTCCTTGCCCTTCGCACCCGCCGAGTAAAGTGCAAAGACCCTTGCTCATTTATCACTACATCGGGGCGTCGATGCAGCGCGCCACTAAGGGAGTGACGACCTAGCCTTTGCATATTTTTCACAATACCCGAGCCTCGATATGGCGTGCCACTAAGGGAGTGGCGACCCAACCGTTGCTCACTTTTCACCATACCCGAGCCTCGATATAGCGCGTCGCTAAGAGGGTTACGCCCTAACGAAATATAATTAGGTTTTATTTCCATAAGAGAGGCTGAGGTTTTTACGTTGGCTTGTCAAGCCTATCACAACCCTCCTCCTTTATCCTGGCTTGAGACGGGCTGCATAGAAAACTACACAGGCGGAGTTGATTCTTGAAAATAAAATAATTAAAAAATAAACATCTATTTAATTAATTTAAAATGAGTTTAAACCTTTATTAAATAATAATTAAATCTTAACTTAATAAGTAATTAAGTAATAATTAAACCTTACTTGATTAATAATTAATTAATTAAACCACTCTTAATTAATAATTAATTAATAATTTAGTTTTACTTAAATAATAATTAATCCTACTTGATTAATAATTAATCAATCCTTATTTAATTAACTAATTATAATTATTGTAACGACCCGCCATTCATTCCACAGAATAACGCGTCATTAATAAGAAAGAAAGAGGTAGAAAATAGAAAAGAAGAGAAGACAGAAGAAACAACAACAACGATCTCACAGCGGAACGAATAAATTATATTAATAACATAAAGAAACTATTACATAGTATACAACACTTATCAGAGTTTACACAACTATACAACACATATTAGACAGTTATAATCATCTGTCTAGATATTACAACTCAAATACAATACAAGACTCTAACACAGATATCAACACAGCGGAATATTATATCTACGAACGCCGAAGCCTCCTGCTCCATTGCTCCTCCACAATTCGTCTAAGCTAAACCTGAATCCCTTGGCTACCAGTGAAGAGATACGCGAGTTTCTCGAGTGAATTTGGTGATTTTCTCGGAGTAATTAGGCGTGTGGCTCGAAGTCATTTAGGTGATGGCCGGGTAAAGTTTGGGTTACAGAGTTTTACCCTGTCAGTTTTAAAATTTTAAAACTGGATCTTTAAAATGGGAAGTTGGGATGTAAACTAAATTTAAACCAAAGTTAAATCTAGGTTTAAGTAAATTTAAAATCTCAGTTTTAAAATATATAAAGTTTTGAGTTGTATTCATTTTAAATCTTTAATTTAAAATGGAATTAAAGAAACATTTAAAAGTAAATGTTTTCAAAGCTTTTGTTAGTAATAATTAAAATAATTATAAAGGTTAATCTTTATTTTAAGGATTAATTAAGGGTTAATGATTTAGGTTCATTAAATTAATAGGGTAATTGAAGAATAATTTATTAATTTAAGTAATTGATTAATTTGGTGTTAATTAATTAAATGATAAGTTAATTATCTGTGTTAGAGTCTTGTATTGTATTTGAGTTGTAATATCTAGACAGATGATTATAACTGTCTAATATGTGTTGTATAGTTGTGTAAACTCTGATAAGTGTTGTATACTATGTAATAGTTTCTTTATGTTATTAATATAATTTATTCGTTCCGCTGTGAGATCGTTGTTGTTGTTTCTTCTGTCTTCTCTTCTTTTCTATTTTCTACCTCTTTCTTTCTTATTAATGACGCGTTATTCTGTGGAATGAATGGCGGGTCGTTACAATTATCTTAATTAATAATTAAGATCTAATTACCTTTACTTAACTAGTAATTAATTACTAATTAAATTTACTTAATTAAATAATCCTTAATCCTTAATTAATAAATAATAATTACTTTTTTTAATACTTATTATATGTTGAAATACTTTTCAAAATATTTTAAAGTGAAAATATTTTTAGTTTATAAAAAGTGTTTGTTTTACGAACTACATCCATAGCGACTATAAACTGCTTTTAAACCCTTACTTTTTAACATAACTTACTTTATAAACATAGCAACGTTTTGGAAACTAAAAGTAAAGTTTTTGATATAAAACTTTTTCTAGAAAATACATAAGTAAAACAAGTTTGAAATCAAGGGATCTTGATGTCGCAGCAAAACAACTTTAAGTGCTATTTTCTTTTAGCATACAACAACATAGCATAAGCTCATACATTTATCACATGCCATAACATTATACACAAAGTAAAAACTCATTATTTTCAACACGACTTAACATTTTAACTATACTTCCAAATGCATAACCAAACATTACATATAATCACACATAGGTAAAGCACAACATTATTTTTCAACCAACAATCAACACAATTATTAACCAAAAAAATAAAGTTTAAAACTTGTTTAAAAAATGTGAGCTTTACTCATCAAAAGCTTACAGAAACAAATCAAACTACCACCATAACTTGTATCAGCCTAGATCTTGGATTTACTTTGCAAAAGACTTGATTTTTGACCTTAGGAAGTGAGTTTGGGTTTGGCCTAAAGGGGTGTGGGCTCGGCCTTGGATGTGTGTGGAGTTTTTGAGCTTGTTTTTGAAAAAAGAGGATGTAGAAAATGATAGAATGGTTTTAAATAAGGATTTAAGGATTTTAAATGGAAAAGGATAATATTTTTAAACTTTGAAAATTTTCTGAAGCTGTTAAAAAGCTTAAGAGCTTAGAAAGAAGGTGATGGAGTATTGAAAAACAAGAAATGGAATATGAGAGAGAAAAAATTAGGCAATTATTTTTATACAAAGTGGAATATGCAAATTACTAAAATGCCCTTTAATTACATACCCTCCATTCACTTTTGCCACATCATCACCATTTCCTCCTCCCTTCTTCCACACGCAAGGAACCACAACCCCCTTTTTGTCCAACATATAAACCCCTTCTTTGTACTATTGTAACGACCCAGAATTTTGAACAAATTAAATTGAGAATATTTAATTAATTTTAAATATTTGAATGATAATTTAATTTGAATCCCCGATTTAAATTTGAATTTGGCGATTAAATTATAAAATTTAATCGATTGGAAGTTGAATAAGAATTTGAATCTTCAAATTTAGGCCGATTAAAAATATTTCAAACGCTTGTAAAATTTATGTTGATATTACTGAAGATAACAGAAGCTTCAGAATCGAATTTAAAACTGTTTTGTTCAGTTTTGAAAATTCATCGTTCGAATCGAAATTAAAAATAGCCGTCCGAGGCACAGTCTCGAAATTCGACGAGACCAGTTCCATTGGGTCCGTAATATTGAATTATTACCGGATTTCAATTTTCGTATTTTTTGGAGTTGATATGTGAGCACACGGAAATTAAACGCGTTGAAATTTTTAAACGAATTCGATTTGAATTTAAATTTGAAATTTGTCAACGTCAACACTTTTCTTCCCTTAAGACACGCAAAGGATCACGCCCGTTGTTCACGCCGAGAATCACGAACAAAATCATCGCGTTCCTTTTCCAATTTTTAAATCACTCCCTCTCCTTCTATTAACCGAGTCAGTTCCCCTCTTTCTGAAATCGATTCCAAAGAAAAATAACAATGGCCTCTCTTCCATTCTCGAATTCAAATCAAAGAGACGGGGCGGCAACGCGATTGATTTTGGGTGCAGCAGTGATTTAGGGCTCGTGGTCGCGAGGCTTTCTGGGGCACTTCGAGTCTGGGTGGCTCGTCTCGAGTTCGACTGGGCAGTGCCGCGATTGATGGGTGGCTCGAGTGGATCTCGATCATGGCGTGAGGCAGCCTCAAGGTGAAGGGGGGGTCGCGTGAAGAAAACCTGGGCGAGACGATGGAAGGCGACGTTCTGGTGACGTGGTCGCGCGCACGGAGCCGATGTTGGTTCGAGGTAGCGCGTTCGAGTTGGTGGCTTTCGCGAGCGATTGGCGAAGTCGAGGCAGTGACACGTTGGTTGTTCGACGTTGGCTTCGAACACTGTCAGTAAGGTATCGAATTTTGTTTCTTTCAAAAATTTAAAGTTCATGCGATAAACACGTATGTAAAAGTATATCAGTAGAGTACAAACCATTTTAGGATTTGCTAAAAAGAAAGTTAGAAAAAAATGTATATACAGGAAATATGAATATAAGTATATATGAAGTTTTAAGGAAATAAAATAAATACACACTTTAGAATTACTTGTTATTCCAAAATAAGGTATTAGGGTAATTAATTTGATTAATTATTTTAGATTACTCAAGGATTTTATTTATAAGAGGAAGACTAGTTGAAATAAAAAAAATTTGTTAAGAAAATAAATTTAACGATAATCGATTATTCGATTTAATTCAAATATTAACAAATTTTATAATTGCTTATACAAGGTTAAGAATGGAAAAGAAAGCCGGAAATGAAATTGAATTGCAAATAAAAAAAAGCTAAGGTGAGATTTTTCTCACTCAAAATGAATTGCAGTTATTTATTGACTGATATGATTGCTATTGGATGTGATATTAGATATGATAGGATATATCTATTATATATAGCAATATATACATATTGGCATATGTATATATTGGATTGATGATTTCCCGCCTCGTATAGCGGATGAGACCCTATTGCGCCGTTAGTAAGCGGATATATTATAAAACCCATATACCGCGATATTCCACCTCGAAGTGGAATTGGTATTGTGCTAACATCTGTGGATGCAGGGAAACAGGTTGGAGGGATCCAACTGGATTCCTCACCAGTATTTATTTATTTACAGATATTGATGTATATTCTGTTATCATATGTTGATATATGATGTTTGATGTTGTGATTGACTAATTGGTGCTGTTGCATCATCGGATTCAAGTTTTAAAAATAAAGACTTTTAATTTAAAAGGATTTTTAAAGTGATCTTTGAAATTATACGTTTTATTGAATTTTTGAAGTGATTTATTTTAAATAAATAAACGTTCAAATTTTAAAGTTATAAAAGTTAAGATCTTTGTGAAATATAACCGAAAAGTGATTTTTGGAATAAATAGTTGATTGATTTATAAAATGGTTTAAATTGAGATTTTTAAAATATTATAAACGGTTTACTTAAAAGGTTTATAAAGTTGACATTTTATAAATTAAAATGTTGGTATTATAAAACGAGTTTTTATAAGCGTTAAAATGAATTTTTAAGAATTTAAAAATAAATGAAATTTATAAATTGTGAACTTATGAATGGAAATGATTTTGTAAAATAAAGGAATTGTAAGAATTTAACTTATAATATGGATTGTTGGTATAGGTTTGAGTTATGAATCAAATTGTTAATAAAGGAGATTTATTAAATTGAAGTTGTTAGAAAATAGAAATAGAATTTATAAACGTTGTTTTATAAATTCGAGATCAACTGAATTTGATAAATTAAATATAGAAGGTTATTAAAGAAGATATATTCGCGATTTTGGATAGCGAATTATTATTGAAATAAAACGTGTAGAAAATAGTGAAATGTAATTAGTGAAGTATATTCACGATTTTGGACAGTGAATATATTGTTAAGTAAAATAGATATGGTTTTGGGAAAGTGATATTTGAAATAAAGTTAATTGTTTTAAACGATGTTTTAAAATATATTGAATATCGAAATCATAGATTTCAACATTTATTGTTGAAATAGACGTTTTCGAGAAATATAAGGAAATGGTGGACTATAACACTGTTGTTATAGTAAATGATTTCCGAAAGGAAATGTTTTATATAGTATTGGGATTTATATATATCTATCTAAAAATCCAAATCCCTATACTAGTGATTTCGAGTCGTCGTAACGATGTTTTACGCAACATTCGTTTTGACTCAAATGATTTCCTTAAAGAATGAAATTATACTTAATTTTGATTTAAGTATATCGAATATTTTCAAATGTTGAAAATAAAAGATTTGTGAAATACTTATTATTAAATAAGTAAGGAAATACTTTTCCAATATGAAATGAACGTTTTGAGATTTTATCTTCTTAAAGATAAATTGAAAATGAATATTGAAATCGATTTGAAAATCGAATATTAGTAGATATTCGAAAAAATGTAAATTCAATATGGAATTTATAAGAAATGGGAATTCGTTTTAAAAATAAATATCGATTTATTTTTGAAGTGTGGAAATTATATATCTAGTAAGAATATTTTGGAAGAATAAATAATTTGGAAAATTATTTGGAATCTGATGATGTTGCGCATCTTTATTGATAGTTAAATAACCGACTATCAATAATCACCTTGAATGGATATTTGTTGTGAATTGGATGAATTTGAATGCCACACTTATTTTTAAATAAACGCTCACTATTCGGGTTAGCCGGGAAAGGACCATGGGGTCGTATAACCCATTCCGAATATGTGATACGTCGTTATGAATTGCATTCGAAGACCGGTGTTGAAGGCCGGATATATTTTGAAAACGGAAGGATTACCGTCGAGTTACTCTACATCGGCTGATCTCCGATTTAGAGGTTTTATCACCCTTAGTGACGGGAAGTCCGGACGTGATTAGAAAATTATCCGGATGTGCAAGGGCTTCGTGAGAAGTGCCTTCGGTTCTGTTCGATCCCGGAACAGACTTGTATGGATTGTGTGTCTGACGTTACAATTTGAGATATAAAGCTGATTTCTTTCAAATACATTTCTGTTGGTGGCGGAGAATTTATTCTCTTAGCTTAACACCCTTCTCTGAGACGTACGAGCTCAGAGGTTATGTAGTTGAAATTTATCAGCGATATATCCCAATTTGGTAACGTGGCATACTGAGTGTTGCTGTGAAATGATCAGTGTTTGATCATTTGCGATATGATCATTTGTTTGATCTTATATCTTTGTGATCATAGGTTGATCATTTGTTTGACCCGAAGCATGGCTTTGCAGAAAGCGTAGCTTTGTGGACGAGACTTCGTCGAGCCTCACACCCCGAAAATGGTCAAAACAGGAAGGATGCGGCAAGGTTCTAGGGAGTAGCGCCCCTTAGTGTATGTCATTCCTTCTGGATAGAGGTGGTATCATGGTATGGAGCCCAGATACTTAACCTATGTGGTTGCTGCATTATTATTATGTGGTTTGTTGGAAATCGGGGATCCTCGGGAAGATCGGTTACGATCGGGGGATGGCATACGCGTGTCAGTAGTTACCTATTTTTGCAGAGGTAACCCGGCCTTGTGTTGGCAGAGATCTAACCGTAATGTTAGGTTATTTCTCGGGTCGTCTATTCCAGGGACGTACCCATCGTGGCATAGGAAGTTCCTTAGCCTGACCATTTATTGGAAATCCAAAGAAACAATACGCGACTTGTACGGTTTTAGTTGTATTACCTGCTATGGAATGTGGCGGTAACCTGCTATTGAACATAGTAGCTATAGTAGGCATAAGTGCGGAATGCCTATGCTGGCTAAGATTAATATTATACTTTCGAAATGTTTTCTACACTATGCACTAATAATAATATCAAAAAGATTTGATTTTGCGTAGTAAGCATCTTTGACTATCATAAGAAGAAATCTCCTCCAAGTCTGCGTTTGCATTGTGTGTGTGGCGGGAGGTCTTATGGTAGTTTCATTTTCCAAAGGCATTGCGAAATTGACTTTAAAATCTTCCTGTTGTTTATTTTAAAGAATAACTGTTTTACGATCTCACACCAGTCTTGCTATATTACAGCATGATAGGGGATTCTTGCTTCGCAGTTAGGTGGCGAACGGGAGACTCTTACCCCTACATGTCCCTGAGAGGGATGGGTTGGTTAGGCAGAGGCCGTGACAGTCGAGAGGCTGGCCGTAAAAGCAAGTTTGGGGTATCACTGTTAGCCACGGTGGGGCTGGGATGGTTGAAAAGCCTACCGGTTGTGACCGCCGACGGTAGTCCTTGACATCTGGTATCAGAGCATATGGTTTAAGCGACAACCCTGCTCTGTTGGGTGTTACTCATTAGAGATAGAGTCAGTAGTACTCTAGAATGAGTTTGAGTGTAATAATAGATATGAGCGCGTATTTGTTAGTTAATATAAAATTGTTTTATATTGTGATGATTGGTTTGTTGAGTGGTATATGGATTTTGGTCGGTATTGTCCGTACAACTCTATCGATAGGGATCTCTAAACACTTGAATAGAACAATTCGGCACAATATTGTTTTAAATAGGGTGAATGAAATAATTTTGCCCAAAACTATTTTTGTATATAAAAGAAATGATTTTCTGTAATATATGGTTGCATGGTTGTTAGGAAAGTGATAATATTGAAATGTTATCATTATTATTGAAATTGAATAAGAAATTGAAATCGTAACTCCAAAGTTAAGAAATAAAATTCACATACAAATGAAATTAAAGAATGTAAATTATAAATGTGAATTGTAATTTAAAACGGAATTCCAGAGAAGTTTTTGGAAATGTTTTGAAAAGAATTTGAAAATTTTGGAGATTTGGAAAGTTTAAATCTTTTTTTGGAGTTGAAAATGAATTTCAAAGTTTTGAAAGTATTCTGAAGGGATAAAAGCTCTAAACTCTTTTCGGTCGCTGGAAAATAACTTCGATGATGACCGCGGCATCATCGGTGTTCATTTTCGGGTTTCCAAAAGAGGAATTGCTGCCAAATTGTTTTAACTGAAAGTTGTTTTAAAAAAATTTGGATTTTGTTTTAGAAAATTCAAAGGATAATTTAAATTGTTTTCAAAATGATTTTGAAATGTTGAAAAGACTCTGGAATACCATATAAAAATATTATGAAATATTATTAAGTTGATAACTTATACAATTCGAATTTTGATAGAATAAATTTAACTTAAAAGATGAAGTTAAATTAATGCAAGTACAAGTGAATCAATTTAATGAAAGTAAATTGAATGTTGAAAAAATTCATTTCGAATTTGTAGAGTAAAGTATTGAAATAAAATTAGTAACTGAAACTAATTGAAGAAATGACAAATTAATATGGTTTGAAATGAATTAAATTCATATGGAATTGGAAATCCAGTTTAAATATGGGTAGTTATAAACCAAAATAGTGAATTGAAAATAAATTTTGGGAATGAACAAAAGAATAAAACTGGAATTAAAACTGAATGTTGAAAACAAATTTGAATAAAGCGAATTAGAATTTGTGATGAATTAGTAAATGAAACTAATCTAAAATGATGCTGTTGTGAATGAAAGATAATCGATAAAATTCAATATTCAGAAGCTAATTTGAATCCAAATTTAATTGAAATGGTAAATTGAATTCAAATGAAAATTTAAATGTAAAGTTGAATGAAAAGAATATTTAACTTCAATAGTAAGCTAAAATGTATAAACAGTTTATATTGGAAATTTTGTAATGGAATTTGCAAAATGATTTGAATATGTAACTAGATATTATGGCTAGTAGGATATACAGGTTATAAAGGAATTGGAATTTTGATTTCAAAGATGAATTTGAATTGCTCGAAAAAGGTATGTATTTAAATTTCAATATGAGATTTGATGACTTTCTTGTCTAGCCGCTTGGCTTTTTCTTTTCTTTTTGAAATCTGAGAGTCCGTAGAGATGTTTTGTAGTCGTGCCGTATTAGCCGCGCAAAGGAGACGCTGGCGGAATTTTTCGAAAATTTCGAGTGTTAGAAAATTTTTGAGAAAATTTGGAAGTTTAAATTTGAATTTGAATTTAAATTTGAATTTTGAAGTAAAACAATGTTGTTTGAAACTTAGAATTGAAGTTGGAAATTTAGTTGAATTCATAACAAATCTTTAGTAGAAAGATTTGTTTTGATGATTAGATAAAACTATTGGATTATGAAAATAGTAGACGAGTTAAGGACTTTTTCTTCCTGACTTGTAATTTCGGGACGAAATTCTTTTAAGGAGGGAAGTTTGTAACGACCCAGAATTTTGAACAAATTAAATTGAGAATATTTAATTAATTTTAAATATTTGAATGATAATTTAATTTGAATCCCCGATTTAAATTTGAATTTGGCGATTAAATTATAAAATTTAATCGATTGGAAGTTGAATAAGAATTTGAATCTTCAAATTTAGGCCGACTAAAAATATTTCAAACGCTTGTAAAATTTATGTTGATATTACTGAAGATAACAGAAGCTTCAGAATCGAATTTAAAACTGTTTTGTTCAGTTTTGAAAATTCATCGTTCGAATCGAAATTAAAAATAGCCGTCCGAGGCACAGTCTCGAAATTCGACGAGACTAGTTCCATTGGGTCCGTAATATTGAATTACTACCGGATTTCAATTTTCGTATTTTTCGGAGTTGATATGTGAGCACACGGAAATTAAACGCGTTGAAATTTTTAAACGAATTCGATTTGAATTTAAATTTGAAATTTGTCAACGTCAACACTTTTCTTCCCTTAAGACACGCAGAGGATCACGCCCGTTGTTCACGCCGAGAATCACGAACAAAATCATCGCGTTCCTTTTCCAATTTTTAAATCACTCCCTCTCCTTCTATTAACCGAGTCAGTTCCCCTCTTTCGGAAATCGATTCCAAAGAAAAATAACAATGGCCTCTCTTCCATTCTCGAATTCAAATCAAAGAGACGGGGCGGCAACGCGATTGATTTTGGGTGCAGCAGTGATTTAGGGCTCGTGGTCGCGAGGCTTTCTGGGGCACTTCGAGTCTGGGTGGCTCGTCTCGAGTTCGACTGGGCAGTGCCGCGATTGATGGGTGGCTCGAGTGGATCTCGATCATCGCGCGAGGCAGCCTCAAGGTGAAGGGGGGGGGGTCGCGTGAAGAAAACCTGGGCGAGACGATGGAAGGCGACGTTCTGGTGACGTGGTCGCGCGCACGGAGCCGATGGTGGTTCGAGGTAGCGCGTTCGAGTTGGTGGCTTTCGCGAGCGATTGGCGAAGTCGAGGCAGTGGCACGTTGGTTGTTCGACGTTGGCTTCGAACACTGTCAGTAAGGTATCGAATTTTGTTTCTTTCAAAAATTTAAAGTTCATGCGATAAACACATATGTAAAAGTATATCAGTAGAGTATAAACCATTTTAGGATTTGCTAAAAAGAAAGTTAGAAAAAAATGTATATACAGGAAATATGAGTATAAGTATATATGAAGTTTTAAGGAAATAAAATAAATACACACTTTAGAATTACTTGTTATTCCAAAATAAGGTATTAGGGTAATTAATTTGATTAATTATTTTAGATTACTCAAGGATTTTATTTATAAGAGGAAGACTAGTTGAAATAAAAAAAAATTGTTAAGAAAATAAATTTAACGATAATCGATTATTCGATTTAATTCAAATATTAACAAATTTTATAATTGCTTATACAAGGTTAAGAATGGAAAAGCAAGCCGGAAATGAAATTGAATTGCAAATAAAAAAAAGCTAAGGTGAGATTTTTCTCACTCAAAATGAATTGCAGTTATTTATTGACTGATATGATTGCTATTGGATGTGATATTAGATATGATAGGATATATCTATTATATATAGCAATATATACATATTGGCATATGTATATATTGGATTGATGATTTCCCGCCTCGTATAGCGGATGAGACCCTATTACGCCGTTAGTAAGCGGATATATTATAAAACCCATATACCGTGATATTCCACCTCGAAGTGGAATTGGTATTGTGCTAACATCTGTGGATGCAGGGAAACAGGTTGGAGGGATCCAACTGGATTCCTCACCAGTATTTATTTATTTACAGATATTGATGTATATTCTGTTATCATATGTTGATATATGATGTTTGATGTTGTGATTGACTAATTGGTGCTGTTGCATCATCGGATTCAAGTTTTAAAAATAACGACTTTTAATTTAAAAGGATTTTTAAAGTGATTTTTGAAATTATACGCTTTATTGAATTTTTGAAGTGATTTATTTTAAATAAATAAACGTTCAAATTTTAAAGTTATAAAAGTTAAGATCTTTGTGAAATATAACCGAAAAGTGATTTTTGGAATAAATAGTTGATTGATTTATAAAATGGTTTAAATTGAGATTTTTAAAATATTATAAACGGTTTACTTAAAAGGTTTATAAAGTTGACATTTTATAAATTAAAATGTTGGTATTATAAAACGAGTTTTTATAAACGTTAAAATGAATTTTTAAGAATTTAAAAATAAATGAAATTTATAAATTGTGAACTTATAAATGGAAATGATTTTGTAAAATAAAGGAATTGTAAGAATTTAACTTATAATATGGATTGTTGGTATAAGGTTTGAGTTATGAATCAAATTGTTAATAAAGGAGATTTATTAAATTGAAGTTGTTAGAAAATAGAAATAGAATTTATAAACGTTGTTTTATAAATTCGAGATCAATTGAATTTGATAAATTAAATATAGAAGGTTATTAAAGAAGATATATTCGCGATTTTGGATAGCGAATTATTATTGAAATAAAACGTGTAGAAAATAGTGAAATGTAATTAGTGAAGTATATTCACGATTTTGGACAGTGAATATATTATTAAGTAAAATAGATATGGTTTTGGGAAAGTGATATTTGAAATAAAGTTAATTGTTTTAAACGATGTTTTAAAATATATTGAATATCGAAATCATAGATTTCAACATTTATTGTTGAAATAGACGTTTTCGAGAAATATAAGGAAATGGTGGACTATAACACTGTTGTTATAGTAAATGATTTCCGAAAGGAAATGTTTTATATAGTATTGGGATTTATATATATCTATCTAAAAATCCGAATCCCTATACTAGTGATTTCGAGTCGTCGTAACGATGTTTTACGCAACATTCGTTTTGACTCAAATGATTTCCTTAAAGAATGAAATTATACTTAATTTTGATTTAAGTATATCGAATATTTTCAAATGTTGAAAATAAAAGATTTGTGAAATACTTATTATTAAATAAGTAAGGAAATACTTTTCCAATATGAAATGAACGTTTTGAGATTTTATCTTCTTAAAGATAAATTGAAAATGAATATTGAAATCGATTTGAAAATCGAATATTAGTAGATATTCGAAAAAATGTAAATTCAATATGGAATTTATAAGAAATGGGAATTCGTTTTAAAAATAAATATCGATTTATTTTTGAAGTGTGGAAATTATATATCTAGTAAGAATATTTTGGAAGAATAAATAATTTGGAAAATTATTTGGAATCTGATGATGTTGCGCATCTTTATTGATAGTTAAATAACCGACTATCAATAATCACCTTGAATGGGTATTTGTTGTGAATTGGATGAATTTGAATGCCACACTTATTTTTAAATAAACGCTCACTATTCGGGTTAGCCGGGAAAGGACCATGGGGTCGTATAACCCATTCCGAATATGTGATACGTCGTTATGAATTGCATTCGAAGACCGGTGTTGAAGACAGGATATATTTTGAAAACGGAAGGATTACCGTCGAGTTACTCTACATCGGCTGATCTCCGATTTAGAGGTTTTATCACCCTTAGTGACGAGAAGTCCGGACGTGATTAGAAAATTATCCGGATGTGCAAGGGCTTCGTGAGAAGTGCCTTCGGTTCTGTTCGATCCCGGAACAGACTTGTATGGATTGTGTGTCTGACGTTACAATTTGAGATATAAAGCTGATTTCTTTCAAATACATTTCTGTTGGTGGCGGAGAATTTATTCTCTTAGCTTAACACCCTTCTCTGAGACGTACGAGCTCAGAGGTTATGTAGTTGAAATTTATCAGCGATATATCCCAATTTGGTAACGTGGCATACTGAGTGTTGCTGTGAAATGATCAGTGTTTGATCATTTGCGATATGATCATTTGTTTGATATTATATCTTTGTGATCATAGGTTGATCATTTGTTTGAGCCGAAGCATGGCTTTGCAGAAAGCGTAGCTTTGTGGACGAGACTTCGTCGAGCCTCACACCCCGGAAATGGTCAAAACAGGAAGGATGCGGCAAGGTTCTAGGGAGTAGCGCCCCTTAGTGTATGTCATTCCTTCTGGAAAGAGGTGGTATCATGGTATGGAGCCCAGATACTTAACCTATGTGGTTGCTGCATTATTATTATGTGGTTTGTTGGAAATCGGGGATCCTCGGGAAGATCGGTTACGATCGGGGGATGGCATACGCGTGTCAGTAGTTACCTATTTTTGCAGAGGTAACCCGGCCTTGTGTTGGCAGAGATCTAACCGTAATGTTAGGTTATTTCTCGGGTCGTCTATTCCAGGGACGTACCCATCGTGGCATAGGAAGTTCCTTAGCCTGACCATTTGTTGGAAATCCAAAGAAACAATACGCGACTTGTACGGTTTTAGTTGTATTACCTGCTATGGAATGTGGCGGTAACCTGCTATTGAACATAGTAGCTATAGTAGGCATAAGTGCGGAATGCCTATGCTGGCTAAGATTAATATTATACTTTCGAAATGTTTTCTACACTATGCACTAATAATAATATCAAAAAGATTTGATTTTGCGTAGTAAGCATCTTTGACTATCATAAGAAGAAATCTCCTCCAAGTCTGCGTTTGCATTGTGTGTGTGGCGGGAGGTCTTATGGTAGTTTCATTTTCCAAAGGCATTGCGAAATTGACTTTAAAATCTTCCTGTTGTTTATTTTAAAGAATAACTGTTTTACGATCTCACACCAGTCACCATGACTGACTCGGAGTTTATTGTTCCCCTTCTAAACTCTGGGTGCCCACCAATTTCCACACGGGCAGCCTAGAGTTATGTTATCAGGATATTCTGGAGCTTTGGAGATAAGCTGGATGACGAGACGTAGTATTTGTATCTGATAGTATTTAGTCCGCTGTGTATTCTGTATGAGGACAAGTTATATAACTGTCCATTGTTGTATATTGACTCTGATGATTGATGTATGTATAAACTGATATAGTTCTTTGTTTTAAAAGACTAGTAATTATCTATTATATATTGTTCCGCTGTGATGTGTAAGATTCTGATATTGTTTTCTGTTCTGATGTTGTTCTGTTGTTCTTCTCTTCTTCTCTTTTTTTCTTCTATCTTCTTCTTCTTCTGCTTTTTTCTTTTTCTTAAACCCTCAGGGTTCGTATTTCCATGCCCCTTGAGTTAATCAATGGAGATTAGTGTTTAATCAGGGAGTACGGATTTACGGGTCTTGACAACTATGATGTTACGTTTTATAATGTGACATTTCCTTTTTTTATTTTAATTTTAAATAATTTGAAAAAGGTCACATCTTTTTATTTACTTAAGTACATATATATTACTTAAGTAAATATATATTTACTACGTATTACCTTAACCACGCATATGTTATTAATATGTGTGTGTGTGTTTATACTAGAGTGTACACAACATTTTTGTCAACTTTTAGATGATGTAAAGTCGAAAATCCAAAAAAACGATTTCCGATTACATTTTCGATTTTTCTTTGAACTAATTTTTTTTATACACAAAATACAAAAATGAATTTTCTATCGTTGGTTATAAATTAAAAGAGTTATTTAAATATTAAAACCATAAATTGAATATTTAAAATAAATTAAATATTCACAAATTAAAGTGATAAAATTCGAGGTCGCTACGGTAAACGTGTTTATAAAAACGACTAGCTTCGATTAATTTCTAATTAATCCCCACATATACGTTTAATCTCTAGTCCATGCTTGCCATCCAACGTCCACGTAGAGATTTTTACCAGCTTGATAGAAAGTAAGCCGGAAGTAGTGGACTTCAAATGCTTACATTAGGGCGCTTTTAACCATTAATAGCCACAAATATGTAAGTGTGAAGTTAAACTATCAATTTACCAATGATTGTTTCCTATCCAATGTGTCTTTGTTTACTAATTATCACTCAATATTTTGATTAAGCTTGTCAATGGATATGTTTAGATATGTATTGTGCTATATACGTATCTGTATTTGAGATCATTTTCGTATACCAAATATTTGTATCCATAGATATCAGATGGACACCGAATTTTTGGGCATCTATCAATATATGATTGAATTGAAAAAACAAATATACAAATATTACTCAATGTAGAACAATTTCAATATTAGATTTTAAAAATACAAGAAATACATAATATGATTATAAACCTGATGTTTAATAACAAATTTGCGCATAAAACATTTATATCAATATAAATCTCAATCATCCATTTACTAAAGTACATATAATATTATATGTTATTATCTTGAGGCTTGAGAGATTTTTTTTTAGTGCGGATATCATCATATCCATATTTGTACCATTTTTTGAATATTAGATATTTTTCATTTGTTGGATACAGATGCAAATACAATTTAGATTTTCATTATTTATTGAAAGCACTAACTTTACTTTACAATTTGGCTTAGAAACTACTTTCCAAGTCGTACAATTAAAATTTTGATTGATCAACTTGATATGCAATGCACTGCTAGGTGTGGCTCACCTGACAGTGGATATTAGGAATACATCTTTTTTTAAACTTGTTTGTTTTACATCCTTCCCTTTTAGAAACTATTTTCTACATCCGTGTTTTTTGAATATCTTTCTTTTTTACTTCTCTCGTTTCTAAATTTTAAAGCGACCACTCCGACGTGTATTATGACGGTTATGAGTTATGGAGTATACCCTAAAAACACATGTTAAGGTTAGTAAAATTACCTAAATACCCCATGAATTTCACTTTTTTTAAAAATAGAGATGTAATTTATGAAAGAAAATTGAAAGGGACTTAATGCTAATTTTTTATAATCATAAGGATGTATGCCAAAATTTCTCACCTTATATTGGTGTGGGTAGGTAGTTTGAATCATGATTAGTCGTACATCGTAAGATTTTCTAAAAGAAATGTGTGAGTATGTATAATGAGATTAGTGGCCTATAACAACAGTGAATTTCTTTTGTTACAGTAAGTATTGCCATGACTATACATGTGATTTTAGGGGATATAGAGATATTCAATCGTGATTTTGGCACATGATATCAGAGTTGGTGGTTCAATGGATGGATATAATGCAACATTGACCCGAGTATGATTCAAAAACGTGGCTTAACTCGTTAAGGTGGATATATATTTTAGAAAGCAGCATCCTTCAATTGCAAAAAAGAATACTATATAATTAACCTGAGCTAATTGCTAAGAGGCAGTAGCGATCTAACCCAACTGTTGAGAGGCGTAATTGACCCGATCCAATTGTTTTGATGACTCTGTACATCATTACGGTGACTTGAGCAATGCTCGCCAATATGAAGATATATTAGGTGTAACTCGAGTTATATTCATGTTGGTGCGTATATTGAATTATTTGATTAGTTCTACATTGTAAAATTTTCTAAAGAAGATGCGTACATCTATAAGTTGGTAATATGTAACAACAAGAGACTCCTTTTGCTACAAGTGTTGTCATGACCATATATGTGCCTCGATGGATGTTAGGATATCCGATCTTGATGTTGGCACCAGATAGCTTCGCTCGGTGGTCTTGCTTCTACGCTAAATATGATGTGTGCATAGTGAAGATGCGAGAGGGTGCCAAAACTTCAACATATAGAAGTTATCATATGCTATTCACGCATCCAACAATTCAAAACTACCATTTCGACAATAGAAAACCTGTTTTTAATGTGAATTTTACTGATAATCAGAAATCTTGTAAACAGGCAGAAGATGGGAAGTGAAGTGTCACTAAGGAAATTGTTGTGCGTTTAGGTATCTACATGCGTTCTACTCATACTGAATGTGGTTTATACGTGTTTCCTTTCTTAGTGACCCAACTCAGAAAGATGAAATAATCTTCCACTCCATATATGTTTTTCATTATGCCCAATTTTGTGTCTTCCAACTTGTTCTATTTTAGGATTCCATTCATTTGATGGAAAACCATGTTAATTTCGACGACTTTTCATCTGACATATTATATAATGGAGATCAAAAGTTTTTTTTCCTCCACCTCTTCTTCTGTATTTATGACTTATAAATGACTTAAGTAACACAGAAATGAAATTTCTTGTAAATATATGACATCCACATTCATCTTTTATATAATAGTATGCAAATGTAACCCCTTTTTTTCTTACAGAACGGTGGAATACATGAATAATTATGCAATGGCTTATATATTCCTTTTTAGCTCACTTTCTGCTATTATTTATTTCTCATTGGTTCTTGCTGCCAGATTCCTTCTCTGCTATTGCTATCTGGAGCCGGCGCTGCAACTAGGTGTATGTTTTCCACAACAGAAATATTTTTCATGATTTCTATTATGAGGACAATTTTGTGCATTCTTTAATGCCTTTAACTGTTTTACGATTGCTCAAGCTAAGCAACGGTTTTAAACCTTAAGATTGTCTTAGTAATTGTTTCGTTATTTGGAATCCCTAAATGACAATTTACATTTCATTGTTCATTCTAATTCTTAATATCTTCTTTTGCCTTCTACTTGAGATTTAATTGCTTATTATGTTGTGGCTTAAACTTCATCAGAAGTTGTTACAAATATGTTTTATCATTCTGAATTCAATAGAATGGAATCTCATATTTATGTACCTAATTTTTTTTTCCATGCGAGGTGCTAAGTAATGTGTCTTCTCTTATGTTTTACTTGGATGTTGTTTTCAATGTTCACCACTTTTCTTCATTTCATCTCTTTTTATATTTCCATCGAATATGAAGGTAATTTATTAGATATGATGTTTGACTATCTTTATTTCCAACTCTAACTATTTTATGAGGGTAGTTTAAATTAAAAGGGCTAAAACTTGTAACTAATCTATTGCACAGAGTAACTTTTTTTTCTACAATAAAATAGGAGCGGTTTGTAATTTTCTTGAAAAGGGGTCATAAATTTTATTCATCATCAACTCTTGTTAACATATCATGAACTATCCATAGCCTTATACAAGCACTAGTTGAAGGGCGAAAATATCCACTAAAATGTTATAGTGCCTTACACGACAGTTCTAGCGTATTGTGTATGTATTTTTGAAACTATGGGTATGATTATTATTTTTAGTCCAATGATATTTGTTTTTTCTTCCGAATTTAATCAAATTGTCTATGTT
Source organism: Allium fistulosum (assembly GCA_030737815.1). Lineage (NCBI taxonomy): Eukaryota > Viridiplantae > Streptophyta > Magnoliopsida > Asparagales > Amaryllidaceae > Allium > Allium fistulosum. Next base: position 444,718,342 of record CM060901.1, on the reverse strand, counting down.
GTTTGCAGCGTATGTGGTCCCAAAGTTTAGTCAGCTCACCATCTCGTCTTATTATGCTTCGCACAGCACTGCTCATTATGTCATTTCGCAAGCTACTCGTCGAGTAGAAGCTTTCTATTCTTCGCAGAGTGTAGAAGAGAAGCACTGAGCTTTGCTTATGGTTACATGAGTCATATCTATTTTGTATCAAGGTACTTATTTTACAAAAAGTGAAAATAAATTATAATGTTATTGTCCCAATGAGCTGTAGCTCAAGTGGCAGGTGGCGTGACGCTTTAGACTGAGGTTTTAAAGATAAGAAGTTTGAACTTTAGAAATATCCAAATGAATGCTCTGCTTAAATAAAGTACCATTCTTATTCAATGAAAAAAGATTTTATGACGGTTTCTGTTTCAAGTTCAGTAATGGGAGTGAAATGCAATATTGCAATTGTTCCATGAAGAAAATAAAATTGTAGTATTATGGATCAAAGGAAATCGTGAGTTTGGTGAAAAAAGGGTAAAGACTAAGGTGGAATTTTATAGACAACTGTAAATTTTGAGTGGATGTGCTTTTGTGATGACTATAACACATGAACTGGATTATATACCATCGGTTCTGCTTTTGTTGTTTTGGCCTGCTCCTGTGCTAGGACACATGAATGCTTGTACCCAAATCAAAGTTATTTTAAAGGAAATTTGATCGACTAGGCTCTGTTATAAAACTTATCATTACAAATTTAGATCATTTTTGACTGATGACATTTCAAATACCGTTAGTTTTGTTTGTTACACAATTTTGTACTGGTGGCTTTTGATATGGCATCTGTTATTTTCTTTTTTTCTCTATTTTTTAGAAAGAACACCGATGGATTTTGAAAATTCGTCAAGTCATCATTAACTGATTAAACAAGCTGTTGTCTACTTGATGTTTTTTCAAAATACACCAGCATGATAAGAGTTTTAGGCGCTATTTCAAAAATTGTCAGGAATATAATCCCGTTGTAAAACAACAGTAATTTTTTCTTTTTTATTTCATTTTCACTTTACCAAAGTTTATGCAAAATCTCCGATTCTCTTCTCGTTCAAAATTTTCAACCACTTTGCATCAAAATCGATCAAAAGTACTTCTTTGTTAGATCTAGTTGAAAGATACTCTTTTCTTCCCTAAAGAAATGATTTGTAAAGTGTAAACCATACTTAATTGCATATTTTTGTGAAATGTTTGTTATGTTGTAATTGTTAATGAAATTGTGTAGTGTTGGTATTTATTGTTATCGTGAAATATTTTCAAATTTTGTGAAATGTTTGTTATGTTGTAATTGTTGATAAATTGTGTAATGTTGGTATTTATTGTTATCGAAGAATAGTTTCAAATTTTGTTTTGATATTTTGACATTGAATCAGCGATTGAAGAATAAATATGCGAGAAGTACATTGGTAGGTCATATAAACAAACAAAAGTGCATAAAAATTGCAGCCTATCAGAATCGGTTTTCAAAGCTACATAAATAAATCTTAAAGAGTTTGATATTGATTTAATTTTGCGATTGATCGATCGATTGAGGATCAAAAGTAACAAAGGTGGAGAAAGGAGCTGGAGGCGATTTTGATAGGGATACAAACTTTCTAGTTATCTTTGTATTTTCTCAGCATGTTAAAATCACTTATAATCTCCATCTTATCCCTCCTTGTTTTTTGAAATGATTTTTATTGATTTTTAAAAATTAAAAGTTTAAATGCTTTCAGAACATAGGCTTGTAGTGCTTGCTCACTAGTCGACCATCGGTCGATCGGTAGGAAAATGAGCGGTCGATCGCTGGCCGCGTTGGTTAACTACTTATTTTTCCAGCAGTCGACATGTTAATCATGTTGTTTTTTGTTTTTTAACGTTAAATTTTGAAACATTGTCTTCTTTATCGCAACTCTTCACCAACAACCTTTGGCTCTTGGACCAACCATTGCAACTTTCCATACAGCTTTTTACTACACTAAAAACGTTGCATCTGATTTCAGAAGAACTTACTTTTGCTTACTGTTCTATTCTATCTCTTTGATTTCAAAAGCTTTCATATTCTTATACTCCGATCGACTATTTTTTCCCTAAACCCTGTTCATTTCTTGGAGATTATTTGTGGTTATGAGACCACCGTACTACATTGCAACAAATCAGTATTTGAAGATACAAAAGGTTGTCAGGCTCTTACACTGTAGAAATAGAAAAAGTCCCGTAGAGGGAGTCTTCAGGAAGACCGTTGCAAACCCGTTCCTTCGAGTAAAGAGAGAGTTTTAGACTAGTGAAATAACGAAGGTGAGCTTCGGGATTAGTAGGACGAGAGATCCGAACAAGTATAAAATCCTAGTGTGATTTCTTTACTTTACTTTTTCTTTACATATTTACTCTATTACTTAAACTACTAGCCATATTAGATCTATCTATTCACGTACACTTTCATTTGGTATCAAAGCAGGATTTTCAAAATCGTAACACAATTGAAAAAATTAGTATGACAAATATGAGTTATAGTACGTTTCAGGAAGGACAACCATTACATGTCCTCTTCTTTTCACCAATTCTAATTATGTTTCTTGGGCTACACGTATGAGAATTTATATGAAGGCTAGCGGACTTGAGATATGACAAGCTACTCAAGCTCATAATGTTACACCTACTACTGACATTAGTACTTGGACGGAAGCTCAAAAAACCGCTGCCTCCAACTATGCAAAAGTCGTGAACGTATTATTTTGTACGCTAGATAAGAATGAATTTTCTAGAGTTATGATATGTAAAACTGCATATGATATTTGGAATATGTTAAAAATCACACATGAAGGCACAAATAAGGTTAAACAAACAAAAAGTTAATTTATTGCAAAATCAATTTCAGTCACTTAAAATGAAGTAGAATGAAAGTATAATTGACATGTATTCACTTTTCCAAACTATATAGCATGATTTAATGGCATTAAGAGTTGATTTATTGAATTTGATCTAGTTTTTAAAATTTTGAACTCCTTAACAAATGATTGAGAGGAGAAGGTTCTTGCAATAGAAGAAGCAAATGACCTTTCCACTCTCAAGGTATAACAGTTAATTGGAAACTCGATGTCTTATGAAGCTAATCTACAAGCTAGAAAAGAATTAGCCCAAGAAAACGGTAGTATTATTTTCAAGTAGAAGATACTGATTTAGAACTGGATGAAAATGATATAGCATATATTACAAAGAACTATCGTAAGACCAAGAAGTTTCAGCAATTTGAACAAATGCAAGTTCTTGGGAATAACAATAACAACAATATCAGTAGCAACTCTACCTCTACTATGTGCTTCAAATGCAAGAAATTTGATCAAATGGAGACTGATTGCCCTAGACTTAAGAGAAATAAGTACAAAAAAATTAGCAAAAAGAAATGACAAGTTTTCCAAGTCACATAGGGTGACTCAGATTCATCTTCATCTGAAAGCGACATCACTTCTTATAAAACAGAGAGTAGCTATGTAAAAATCTCGATTCTTTAATACTCATTCTCAGCCTAGATTTTTGGAACCCAAGAATGCACCTTATTCTTTTGACCATGTCTCCTTCAGAACCTAACCAAATTATGCAATTATTTTTTCCAAACCATTCAAAATTATAGGAGATACAACTTTGTAGTTGACCACTTTGCCCATTCGAAGGTTAGCCATACTAAAAACTCCATTCTTTCCGTTTGCATTTTCGGGCCCATAATTTTAGTTCCGAGAATGCCCTCTGTTCTTTTGATCATATCTTTCTCACAATAAATCATAATCAAGTTTTTCTTTTCTTAAAATTGTAGATAAAATATTCTGCAAGAACTTTTGAGAAAGTTATAGCTGGTTGAAGTGGATGGAAAAGAGTGGAGAGGTATTTATAGCCTTAAGTTTATACAAAATATCCCACATCATAAATCCTACCATCTCCATCACTCATGTGCCTCACTTCCATCCATCATTTCAGCTATCAACCTCCACCTTTGTCACCCCGCATGTGTGTGTGCATGTGCATGTCCTTGCACATTGACTTATGCATGCTTAAGTGAGAAGGAAAAGGGAAATATCATGATATTTCTTATTTTTTACCATATGTAAATTCAAATGCAAATGGTAACTTTTATTATGTGTATATGACATGTTTGTACATGTATATATATGGTTAAATATATGTATGTGCGAGTTGTATAAGTGTTAAAGTCATATAAATAACGTTACACAACTTATATACGTCAAACCGTTGAAAATCAGGAAATAGATTATCGGTGACATTTTTACTTATATTTTAATTTACATATAAATGTAAACAAAATTTGAAAACTAATTTCTTATCGTTTTTGACTAATTAAAATGATCACATTTCATTTATAAAACCATATTAATATTGACAAATATTTACAAAATCGTTATTATACCGATAAAGCGATATCAATTTTCTTATATTTTCAAATCAAATATATATCTTTATAAAACTATTATAAATGATTTATTATCACTTTATAACTATTTAAAATGAATTATTATCATTTAAGAACAATTAGTTATATAATTATAGTAATTATTAAATCATTAAATCTCAATTAGATTAAACAAATCAATTATTAAATATATAAGGGCATCACTAATGATGTCTTAAATACATTTTATTCCCAAATATAAAATAGTTAATTTTATTTCATATTCTTGTTTAATTATAAAAATAAGTGTATGTATTCGGCTCTGTGTGCGAGTTTTACAATTATAGAGCCGATTTTCAATAAAACAGTTTTCGACCATTTTATCTATTTAAATCCCAAGGAAAACTATTTTTGTAAATATCTACTCAAAATAAGATTTATTATTAGTTATTATCACTCAAAACAATATTATTTTTATTATCAACCTTTTATTTGAGTAAATTTAAAAATAAATATAATTTATCAAAGTGATAAATTTGCTGGTCGTTATAGGTTGTCAATGTCGAAAGCCTATCTGCTCTTGAGTAACTTTTTATGGAGTAGTTGTCTAATGGTATAGGCATTACTAAGAAAAGACTATCTGCTCTTGAGAGCAATTTTCTTATGAATTCTCAACATAGTTTTTCGTATACAAAGACCCAACTATAGATTCCAGTGTGTTAGCTAATACAAGCAAAGGCCATGGGAATTTCTTGGCAAATACCTAAAGAGATTTAATACATAAGCATTAAAAGCAGAAAATGTGGCCAATAGAGAAAAGCTGACGGCAGTTCATTCAGGGTTAATTGAGTAGACTCCTTTTTGTAAAGAACTTTATGTTTATAGATGTATACAACACTTCTATTTCCAGGTTGATAAATTCATCTGCATAGACGAGATGCACCATGCCAAAAAGAAATCCCAACAAAACAGAAAAAAGAAAAGTTCGGTTTTAGTCATTCCAACAAAAAGCCAAGATGGAATGAAAGCAGAGGAGAAAATAGAATGGGGACATCCGAACTTAATCATGTAGACTTAAACAAACCCCTCTCCTATATTTTAACCATTACAAAAAGTAATGGAAGTTTACCCATTTCCTATAAAACAAGGAGACCTCCTAAACCTAAAAAGGAAAGAGATTATTATGCCTAACACAAAGTAAATGGACATAAAACTGATGAATGCCATGTCTTATTAGGAATAATTCAAAATATGATCAAGTCAAGATCTTTAAAGGAATTCATTAAGAAACTTAAAAGGTCTCATGTTCTGAGGAGAATAGCGCAAACACCTAAAACCTACCATTTCCTATAAGAAAAAAGTAGCTGTACAACTTCAAATTCAGATTTCAGTCAAACTGTGAAGTTTTTTAGTAGTTCCCCACCATGGATTATCCTTACTCATAAAAATTTCTAATTTGATTGGTACTTAAAATTCATCATGTATTGATACAAAACTCGAGTTTCTTTACAGATTAAAAAAAATCAATCCACTATATTCATGAGGTTCTAGATTTCCCTGTCAAAGCATAACAAATTTCTGGTCTTCTTTTGAAAAAGATAGTTCAAATATCCAAGATAAAATAGCTCTTTATCTCAAGGCTTGAATCTATGCGGTATAGAAATTTATTTTATAGGTTTCTGAATCATCATTAATTTTCCCTCATAGGCCGGTTTTCGGAGAGAGGTAAGTATCCAAAATCCTCCCAAAAGAAGGGATTCTTAAAGAAACATGTTTTTGTTCATAAAAGTATATTAGTTCATGAATCATGACTTCTCATACTTACAAACAAGATATTCCTTTTTGCTAAGCAAAACTTGAAGTGGTGCAATTATACGTATCATATAAGGGGGAAGTAATATACACCATCCTTTTATTTAAACAAGCAATTTTATTACAAAAGGATTTACTAAACACGTCTTTGAGAATAATTATTTCCAAAAATCAAAAGTATTATTATCAGCTACTTTATAAATCAGGGAAAACAAATATTTTTCGATTTCCAGAAAGATCTATAAAATCTTTGAAAAGCACTGTCTAACATTACTAAATGCACACAAAAAGGTTAATTTCGCATTATCCGATAAAAGCGTCTTCAAGGCTTTCAAAAATTATTAAAAGAGGAAAACCTATCCATATCTTCCAAAGAAAGTTTTTCGAACTACTAAGACACATTAGCGCTGCAAAGACTCTAATTAGAAGAGCATACTCTTGATTGAAGGACTATTGGGTCATGAATCATGACCACTCAGTCTCTTATTTGAGATTTGCATTTCTATTATGAGAGTAACTCAAAAAACCTTCTTGGTGGCAACATTGAGAAGGGACATTGTTTTCAAATAGTTTAAATATCCAAAACCTTTTCAAAAGAAAGACCAATTTTAGGAAATAATTCCTTGATTTATTAAAGAATTCCTTTTTAAGAAAATTCTTTCTTCCAAAAGGAAATTTCATGATAGAAAAGTTGATATTTATTGATCCAAAAAGGTTTTTACAAACATTTCGATTGGCTAAAAGTAATTTTCATAATTTTTTTCAAAAAACTTCTTTTAAGCCTTTGGTGTTTTTTCGGAGCACCTCCTAGAGGGAGGAAGGTCCAACACCCACTAAAAAAGCCTCCAACGTATTTTTTGAGCGCCTCCTAGAGGGAGGAGAGTCCAACATCTACCAAAAAAGCCTCCAATGTATTTTTAAAGCGCCTCCTAGTGAGAGGAGGGTCCATCACCTACCAAAAAGCCTTCGATGAATTTCCGGAGTGCTTCCAAAAAAGGACAAAGATGTCCAAAGCCTAAAACAGAGGCGAAGCCCAAGAATAGGCAAAAACAAAAAGGACGAAGATGTCCAAAGTCTAAAATAGAAGCGAAGCCTAAAAAAGAGCAAAACCAAAAAGGACAAGGATGTCCAAAGTCTAAAATAGAGACGAAGCCCAAGAAGGGAAAAAACAAAAAGGACGAAGTTGTCCAAAGCCTAAAACAGAGCTGAAGCACAAAAAGGGGTAAAAAAGGACGAAGATGTCGGAAGTCTAAAATAGAGGTTAAGCCCAAGAAGGGGCAGAGAGAAAAGGGACTAAGAGGATATGAAGGAGTTTGAAGCCCAATAGAGAAGCAAAGGGAATTAAGCAAAGAATAAATTCTTACTGGGAAAGTAAGAATAGTTTCATTCAAGAGGTAGATCAAAACAAACTTCTAAAAAGTCCTATTCTAACCAAAAAAATAGGGAAGCCTTTAAAGGAAGGTCTATATAATAAGTATCAATAAATCAATTGGACTTTACTCTGCTAGATGACCAAACAACCGAACGAAACTATACTACTGAACGGCCAAAAAACCAAACAGAAATACTCTACTAAACGGCTGAATGGTCGAACAACTGAACAGTTGAATGGAACTACTTTGCTGAACGGTGGAATGATTGAATGGAACTACTTTATTGAATGGCAGAATGGCCGAGCAGAACTACTTGGTTCCAATATAAATAATAAACACCTTAAAAACTACATATCTCCTAATAGGAATCTCCATTGCTATTCAAAGTATCAGTCTCTAGTGAAAGTTTCTGATATAGCATCTTAGATAGGGCTACAAAATTAGTGTCAGATAGAACTATGAAAATTTTACTTTAAGTCCACTCGAATTATTATTACTAGACAATTTTTGATCTTCCATCGAATGGACTTCTTAGTTTCTTATTACTAGATATATGATATACTGGATTTCTTATTATCAGATGATATACTGGGTTTCTTATTGCCAGAAGATGGCATTCTGGATTTTTTATTAGCGGATAGAATTCTGGATTTCTTATTATCAAATGATTTCAGGTCTGGAGACAAGAATTATGCTAAGGAGATAAGCTAAGGATTACATATCATATTGCATCAAATCATAGCCTTGGAAAGTAGATGATATGGTACATTCGAGTGACTCAATACTAAAAGCTAATCTCCGACAACCAAAGAAGAATTAACTCATGAGGAGAAGCTTTGGAGCCCATGCTAGTCTTCTTGAAGGATTTCTTTCCTAGCCCTTCATTTGTCGACCTGTTGATATTATTCCAAATTTGAATGCTCATTATTAAGAGCATTTAAGTGGTTTACATATATTATCTAAACGTCAATAAAATTTAAAGTCTAAAATAATCTTTACGATAAGTCAATTACCATTGAATAACCAATGTCGAATTCATAAGAAAACTCAAACTTTTAGGTTGGCTAGAAGAACACAAATAAATGCTAAAATTATGATAAAAGAATAGATTTATGGGTATGTGCAAGAAACTTGAATGATATTTAACATAAAAGCATCCTAAGTATAATGTTGTACTAATAAAACCATGTCGAATGAGTAGATTAATACCAAACGCCACATGAGTTACGCTATGAAGCAAGAATATAATGTCGCAACTATGATCAGTGTCATAATAATGAGATTGTCGACATCAATAAGTGAATGTCAACATAGTCTAGTAATGGCTTTTATTGAAGTACTAAATGAATAATTAGGCCCTAAAATTGCTATAGAAATTATACCATGAATAACAACGTTGAAATAATTGAATTGAAATGCTTAAAATAGTTATCAAAGAAAAAAAATGATCACATAAAGGGTTGTTAGAGTAATACAATAATCCCATAAGTTTTGAAATTAGGTAACTTTATTTTTAGTTAACATAAACTTTCTTGTGCCTCAAAAATAGGTTATCACATTTCTTTTTGGTCATTGACGACATAAAATTTTTGCATCATAACCCTGCAATTGATTACCAGAATAATAAACCAAGGGAAAATTTAATGGACATCGGGCATCATTTCATAAACCATCAATCTCAAAATAAAATAGGATAAGTTAATTAATGACGAATATTATAATAATTTCATGGAGTATCACTGTAGAACAAATCAAAATTGGATATTAAGTTTAATAAACTAACTGTAACGACCCGTATTTTACGGATCGAAACATCGTAAAACAGTTATTATTTGGTCGCATTGTTGATAAGTCGTCCATAGTCTAAGTCTTAGGTCGTATGAGAGTTTGGAGCGACCTAAGGAAGTGGGCGAGTTAAGGAGTGGACGACCTAGGGAAGTGGAGCGACCTAAGGGAATTGGCGACCTAAGGATTTGGGGATAGGTCGTATAGTAGTTAGGTCGTGTGGTGGCTTAGGTCGTGGGATAGGTTAGGTCGAGTAAGCGACCTAGGAAATTTGAGCGACCTATAGAAGTTGCCGACCTATAGGAGTTAGCGACCTATAGGGGTTAGCGACCTATAGAGTTAGAGTGAACGACCTAGTGGTTAGCGACCTATTAGTTAACGACTTAAGAGCTAACGGTATAAGAGTTAGCGAGTTAGCAAAGTTAGGTCGTTAGACGACCTAAGGTGTTAAGTCGTATCCTAGTTAAGAGTTAGGTCGTGAGCTTCTGTGTTGAGTTAGGTCGTAGGCGACCTAAGTTAGTTAGGTCGTGAGCTTCTGTGTGTGTTAGGTCGCGTGCGTGTTAGGTCGCGTGAGTGTAGGTCGTTGGATCTATTAGGTCGCATGGATGCGCATTCGTTAGGTCGTAGAAGCGCATCTGGGTTAGGTCATAGGTCGCTTGGGTGCGCTGATGCGCTAAGTCGTTAGGTCGTAGGAGCGCATCTGGTTAGGTCGTAGAGGCTTGGGGTTGTTAGGTCGAAGATTTTAGGTCGTGGGGTTTTAGGTCGTAAGGGTTCTTAGGTCGTGGACGACCTAACTCCGAGCGAACGACCTAAGGTGGATTTCAGCCTATAAATAGGAGGGTTTTTCTTCATTTTTGGGATCCGGATTTCGAAGCGACGAAGTGCTGCCATTTTGAGAGCTCGACTTCTACACTTCTTCACTTCTTTTCTCCACTTTGATTTAGTACTTCCTTCCATCCAAGATCGAAGATCCAAGAGCTAAAGTTGAAGATCTACATTCTTCGAAGAGAGATTTCATCGTTTGAAGCGGATTCGTGATAGATCAAGTTAGATCCTTCGCTGTCCAGATCTGAAGTGTATTGCTTTTGAGGTGTTTAGGTGATTTGGTGAGTGGTGATTATCTCTCACACGGATCCAAAGGAGCATATCGGATCGTTGGCTTGATTTGGTGTTAAAGTAGTGATTTCTATGCATTTTTGTAAACCTAAATGTAGATCCATATAGATCCATTGTTCATGATGATTTGACTACCATTTTACTACATGATTAACCTATGAAAGTTCATTCATCAAGTGGTGGAGATATTTCTCATGTTTTCATGCTTGTTAGACTTTCGACACTTTATTTACGAAATTGCCATTATTGTTATAATTGTTCTTTAGATCATATTTGAATGCTTGTTTTACTTGGATTAATGTTTGACTTGATTGATTGCTATGGATTAGATGATTGATGATTTGATTTAGACAAGATGGTCGAAGATGATTCAAAAGCTAAGGGAAAGGCTCTTGAATTGGAAAAGCTGCTCGTGGCATATGTAGCATATGATGAAGCTCATATGGAGAGATTCGATGATGATGTTGAGATGTGACTTTGCTATGATGATGATGAGGCGAAGTATGATATGAGATAGTCTTGGTCTAATCCAGACGGGATCACTCCAAGCATGTTGATAACTCGGTGAAATGGTTCGAGTTGAGGATAATGGTTTGCTCGAGAGGCGCTTGAGCTAGTATGGAAATAGTCGTCGAGGAGGATGACTAGGAGGCTGAGATCTCATCGTTGTTGAAGGTTCTAGCATGCTCAAAGCAAGAGTACGTTGGGCAGATTCGATAGTCCCTGAAGGCTAATGATTGATAGTCAAGTACTCTGGGCCGATTCGATAGTCCTAGGCACGGGTCACGATGACGTGCAGAGTTATGTCTAGAACCGGGGTTTTCCATTAGCCCTTGACGGACGGCTGAAAGAACGTGCCGGTCATTCAATTAACGGTGATATTGAGGCAATGATAACAGTGATAGCCAGAGTCATGGATGTTTGGTTGTATCGTCATTCAGTCTCAAGAGCGGTATTTTCTGGGTGCTTATCTGATCTTGGTTTAGGCCTTGGGGGTTTGTACTTGGAAAACATCGCCCTTGACTCGAGTGATTATTGCTTTACTTTAAATTGTCTGCTTTGTTATGCTTGCTTCTGCTTAGTGTGTGTCTGGGGGCTATCACTGTAGAATGAGGTGGAGTGGGAGGGTTGTATTCCTATTCCTTTTCCTTTATGCTCTTTTGGTATGTTGTTAGTTAATTTACTACTCACTAAGACTGTTGTCTGACTCAAGGCTTTATGTTTTAACTCTTATTGCCTTGGGCTGTTCGTCCATTTTGGGACGGGCCGACTAGGTAGCAGGTGACAGGTGCTGTTCTTGCTTTCTACGATGCTGATATCGAAGACGAGCTGGAGGATTGCATATTATCTTCTTACTATATGTACTGGATGTTCCGCTGCTTTGTATTCTCTGAGTGTTATGTAGTGAGGCTTGATGTATTGACTATTCAGATGTTGTATTCAACTATTATGAAGTTTTATTGATGAGATTCTATTTCTGTGAAGCTTCAACTATATATATATCTTCTATTGTATTTTGTCCATGCATTGTGAGTAATACGATAGATTCTGTTGTTTTAATTTACCCTGGCAATCGCCCATGGTCGCCTGGCACACTTTACAGCGCACTATCTCTAGATTCGGTGCAGGGGTCATGGGCGGTCGTCACATTAGGTATCAGAGCATTGGTTAATCGATTTTACCCAACGCTCGCTGACGTAACTACGTATGAGAGACATAATTGTATTTTGATGGATGATTACTATATATAATATAGTAGCTTAGTAGAGTTTGAGTCCTTTATGTAGTTGTTTCTCAAGGCATGCTAATCATTCCTTTTTATAGATATTGAGAATGAGTCGAAGAGGGAGACCAGCTGCTAGGGAAGGCCGTGCTACTGAAGGGGCTGCTGATTATGCTGCTATGTTCGAAGCTATGATGACTTCGATCATGAGAAGGATGCCAGCTCCGGGGCCATCGGTGGATGTTGGAGTTCAAGTTCAAACTCCAAAACCGGTGGATTTTGCTAAGTTGTGTAAGGACTACACTGCTCTTGGAGGAAAGGTTTTCTTGGGGAAAGAATCAACCATTGAAGTCCAGAGGTGGATAGATGCTTGTAGAAGGATCTTTGGTGATTTGGGAATTGAGGATGCGACTAAGAGGAAGTTAGCATCGAGGCAGCTTCAAGGAAGAGCTTCTGATTGGTGGAACTCTATCACCATTGATACTCCAGAGGAAGAAATTACTTGGGAGCAATTCCAAGTCAGATTTGAGGCTAAGTTCATTTCTACAGCTCAGAAGTCTGTTTTGTTCAAGAAGTTTGTGGAGCTCAAGCAAGGTGGAAGACCAGTTCTTGAGTATGTTTCTGAGTTTGAAGCCTTGTCCAAGTATGCCCGGTCGTATATCGAATCTGCATATCAGAAGAATGAGAAGTTTGTAACAGGCTTGGACAGTTATCTTGGGAGGCAGTTGGTGGATCATTTGGACGATTCATTTGAGAAGCTTGTGGAGAAAGCTCTCAGGCATGAGAGTCTGTTTCCTAAGGAAGGATCTGTTGTTGCTGTGACCAGGGGAGAGTCTAAACCACAGCAGGGTGGAGACAAGAAGAGGAAGCAGCAGCAGCAGAAGGGTAAGGATGGCCAGAAGAAGCCGAAGGGCGAAGTAACTTGCTACAATTGTCAGCAGAAGGGCCATTTCTCTAAGGATTGTAAGAATCCGAAGGTACCGATGAAGTGTCACAACTGTGACAAGCTGGGACATTTCAAGAGGAATTGTCCAGAACCGCGGAAGGACAAGCAGATTGTGCAAGCTTATGCTTTGGGAGCTGTTCCATCATCCTCGAAAGCTCCTACCGCTGAAGAGAAAGGAAAGAGTGTGGTGGTTCAAGGTACTCTCTCCATTTGTTGTGTTCCAATTAGAGTTCTGTTTGATACTGGGATGTCGCATTCGTTTGTTTGTAGTGAACTTGTAGGCCGGTTGGGTTTAGAACCGGATATTGTTGATAGGCCATTGGTTGTGACTAATCTAGTTGGGGGTTCGTCTTGTTTGTGTATGTTATGTCGTGGTCTGATTGTATCGAGTCATGATTGCTCTTTTGTTTGTGATTGCTTTGTTCTGAACTTTGCGGGGTTCGGAATTATTTTGGGTATGGACTGGCTTAGGAAGTATGCGGCAAAGGTTGATTGTGAGAGGTTGGAGGTGACAGTCGAGAATGTGGAGGGGCGAAAGATTGTGATACGATGTAAGCATGAAGAAGGCGTCTTCATGAGCTTCATGTATTCGCTGGTTGTTCCACGGGATGGACTGTCATCGTTGCCAATCGTTAATGGATTTGAGGATGTCTTTGACGAGGTCAAAGGATTACCGCCGCATAGAGAGATCGAGTTTCGTATAGATCTAGTTGAAGGAGCCAGACCTGTTGTGATGCCTCTTAGGCGGATGGCGCCTAGGGAACAGCAGGAGTTGAGGGTGCAAGTTGATGACCTTTTACAGAAAGGATTTATTCGACGTAGTGTGTCCGAATGGGGTGCACCAGTTGTGTTTGTAACCAAAGCAGATGGATCGCTGAGGTTGTGTGTGGATTATCGTGAGCTGAATAAGGTAACTAAGAAGAACAAGTATCCATTGCCGAGAATAGATGACTTGTTTGATCAGCTTCACGAAGCTAAGGTGTTTTCTCAGATGGATTTGGCAACGGGATTTCACTAGTTGAGAGTGGCAAAGGATAGTGTGCCGAAGACTGCTTTCAGGACACCATCCGGTTTCTTTGAGTGGCTGGTAATGCCGTTTGGATTGACTAATGCGCCAGCATATTTTGTGGATCTTATGAATAGAGTGTTTAGAGATCAGTTGAACAAGTTCGTACTTGTGTTCGTGGATGATATTCTGATTTATTCCAGAACTGAAGAAGAGCACAAGACGCACTTGCAGATTGTTTTGGAAATCTTGCGGAAACATCAGCTGAAGGCTAAGTTTTCGAAGTGTCACTTCTGGAAGAGCGAAGTGAGGTTCTTAGGCCATGTTATCTCTGGAAATGGAATAGCGGTTGATCCCGCTAAGGTGGCAGCAATCCAGGATTGGGTTAGACCTAAGAATGCATCTGATGTGAGAAGTTTTCTTGGATTAGCAGGATATTATCGATGGTTTATCAAAGACTTCTCCAAGATAGCTGCACCGTTAACAGGATTGACAAAGAAGAATTAGGTATTCAAATGGGAAGATAAGTGTGAGCAAGCTTTCAGAATCCTGAAAGAGCGATTGACAAGTGCTCCTGTTTTGACTATTCCAAGTGGGAATGATGAGATGGTGGTTTACACCGACGCATGTGGTACTGGACTTGGAGCAGTGCTAATGCAGAGGGATAAAGTTGTTGCGTATGCAAGTCGACAACTGAAGCCGCATGAAAGGAATTACCCGACTCATGATTTGGAGTTAGCGGCAATTGTTTTTGCTCTGAAGATGTGGAGGCATGTCCCAAAATAGAATGCTCAAACAAAAAAGCCTTCTTTGGAAGCACATTTCAACTCTCAAAGGAAGGTTAACTTATTCATCTCAAAAAGTTCTTCCTAAAAAGTTGAAATGCTACAAAAAGACCTCTTCGGAGGCACACTTCACCGTGCTCGAAGTACCAAAAATAAGCCCTTTACCGGGGCACAAAATCAAAACCTTCTTCAGATCAGCTCATTTCACTACGTAGGAAAATCCACTTTTTAACAAATAAAAGTGATCATCTCTGAAAGTTGAAGTGTTCTTCAAGAAAGAAAGAGAAAGTAAAAATTTCTCCAAAAACGAGATATACTCTATTAAAAGCAGAATGATTCTTCCCTTAAAAGTGGAATAGTTATTCTCTGAAATAAGAGTATCAGTCTTGTAAAAGCAAGAAATGTTGCAATGCACTTGTGGTATGGGGGCAACATTATACAATTCAGTTACATTAATAGAAGTAATATACAAGCAACATACCACAAGTTCATTGCAATATCACGTAAAAAAAAGATGTGGAATAAATGCATTCTCAAACACAGACAAAGAATTTGTACAAGTAAAAAAGAATCGTTTATTCTACACTAAAAATGAGAAACAGATGTATTCTTACATACACAAGAGTTTGTACAAGTAAAAGAAATATTTTATTCAATACTGTGAAAATTCTTTACATGTGCAGATGTCAAAAAAGCGGGGGCCGGTACCCGCACAATCTCCGGTCGATACATGCAAAAAGCAAAATAAGAAGTAGAAAATCCAGCTTGTCATTCCTTCTTCCCGCTACCTTTGGAGCCTTTGCCTGGTTTGATAGTTAATTTCGGAATCCGGCATGGGCGGGATGTAGAAGGAGGAGTGGTTGGGTCTTCTTCTATTTTGTCTTCCCCAGCTGAAGCACTTCTCTTCTTCTTCTTTAGTGCACGCTTTCCTTTCCTCTTTGAAGAAGATTCGCTTCCCGGAGTCAGCAGCATGGAAAGCTTTGTATCATCATCAAATGACTGCTCCGAAGTCTTCTCACTGTCCTCCATCCCTTCCGCTTTCTGTTCTTGAGAAGCGGGTGGATCCTCCAAGCCTTGGAGAGCTTCTATCTGTTCCTCCTACGACCCTGGTTGAGAAGCAGGAGTGACTTGAAGAGATGGAGGAGGAACAGCTGGAAGAGGGGAAAAGTGCACAGTGCTCGGTGCTTCCGCTACAGAAGAAAAGAAGTCAAAATCAGTATTCTCCGAAAAAAGAGAAGATATTGGATCACCAGGACTTAAGTAATAAGCAAGAAATTCATCCAAATCAATTGAATCGAATGAATAATCCACTTGAGCCAGATCTAAATCGAAGTTACCTGGAGAAGTTGGTTTTGACAGTTCAATTTCAAATTTTTCAGCCTCGATGTCTTCTTGGCTCTTTTCCTCAATCTGAGTAAAGGGAGACTCGGTGGTGATGGGCTTAGCCTCAACGACTTTTGCAGGAAGAGGAGAGTGAGAGCTGGAACCAACGATATCAACATCGGTCGGAATCGAAGTGTGGACAGGGGCAGTTAAAGATATTTTCTTTTCTGAGTGTTCTTCTGCCACTGTTCCAGCTCTAGCTTTAGCAAGTTGCTCTTTTCCTCTAGCAAGAGCGGCACGAGTATCATCATCAAGGTAAATTGCCTCAAGCGCCGTCTCATTGTAGCCAGCTCCCCCGAGCATATCGATCGCAGCCTCCCATACTTCAGCTAGGGTGATTTCATATTTTGGTCCCAAGAATGAGAGACTCCCGCGCCCCAAGACGCTGTGAATATAAAAGTCAAATAAAGTTGAGTCGATGCTGGCCTTGGTTGCTTCGTGAGACTCTTCAGCCGCAACTTGTCCAGCAACCATGTCGTCACGCTCTTTCTCAACTTTAAGAAGCCTAGCTTTTAGCATTTCTATCTCTGCGTTCTGCGAGTTAAATGTTTTCCGCAGTTGAGCGTTTTCTTCGCGGTATTTTTCAGTGATGAGTTGTTCGGCTGCAAGCTTCATCTCAGCATCCCTTTGCGCAGCGTGTGCATCTCGCACTTGCTTTTGAAAGACTTCTTCTTTTTGAGTATGTGATGCAGAAGAAGAGGCGAGATCTTCCTTAAGTTGCTTGACTTCAGATTCAAGCCTTGCGTTGTCATCCGCAATGCTCGTCATCTCCGCATCGTGCTGCTTGCAAATTTTAGCCCATTCAGTCTTATCGTTCTCCATAGTCAGCATGTTTTCAAGATTCATATGGTTGACTCTTTGGAGTTCATCAACGAGTTTCTGCCATTGCGACATCCTCTCAATGTCAAGCTTAACTGCATCAAGATTTCTAAGCATGACTTGCTTATCGATTGGGACCAAATCTAAGTCAAAGCGCACTCCTTTTAAGCACCAATTCGGAAATCGGCTTTGAAGCGTTGGAGGGCCATCTTTAACCTGATACTGGGGTCTGTTGATGATCGCTTGAATGTCAAATTTCTTTAAAGGAGGAGAGCCGGACGGGATATCAGAAGAGATAGGAGCGTCAGTTTTTTCAGAAATTACAGACGCGTCCTTTTCACTAAGTCTAACCCGTTTACTCGGGTCTTCGGTAGCATGGCTCTTCCCTTTACCGTCATGATATTTTCTTTTGTGGGAGTCATCGTCCCTTCCTCTCTGCTGCTCTTCGTAGGCTTGCCTCTCTCGAGCTTTTCTAACTGCACGCTCTTCGTCAGATTCTTTGCGAGTGGGGAGATAGCGTCCATAATCGTAAGAATCGCGCCCTCCATAGCGCCGAAAGTTGTCGTAATATGAGCCACTTCGCCCCATTAAAGAACCTGAAATTGAAGAAAAGACAAGTCTTAGATATTTTTTAAGTAGAGAAGTTAAATGCATATAAGTGCTTAGCATCCTAAGTGTATGTGGTGTGCAAGCTACGCGCGTCAAACTACAAACCACTCTGTGGTGAAGGAATGGTAACAGCTTGTGTAGGAGGGGTTGTTGTTTGTCGCAGAGAAGAAGTCGCTTCAACCACAGGAGAAATTTCTTTTTGAATGTCGTCTTTAAAAAGCTCCTGAGAAGTCATCATTATATCACTCAAATTATCAAAAGTATCATCGCCGTGATGCCCAGCTGAACTCTCTTTTTCAACTTCCACGTTAGCCGTCTTTTCAGAAATTTGTGGATTTTCTTCCTCTTCAATAACTGGAGAAAGTGTTAACTTGCCAGACGACCCCACAGCATCAGTAGAAGTGGAACACTTCACCAGTGAAGTCTCAGTGGTGGGGTCTTTCAGTGAAAGTTCTTTAGCAGGAGCTGGGGCATCTGTCGTCGTTGCCATAGAATCAGGAATTTCATGAGGTTGGATAGAACGGGAAGGATGTAAGAGTCCAAATTGATGGAAAAACTCATCTTTCAGTATAAATTGAATATTACTCTCCTCAACTGGCACAGCCATAAGCCTCTCGAAGGTTGTTTTGTGACTAGGGTCCCTAGAAGGAGGAGGGAGCGCTGAAAAAGTAGAAAAAGAAGTTAACACTTGACAATACGGACTTCGAAGAGTTCAGAAAACATAAGGAAAGGAAAAAGATAAATGGTCATACTTCCCACTCTACAGATGGCATAAAATCCCGAGGGACAACGAACGTAGAAAAACTGGCTTAGAAAACCGTGAACACTATCAGGGAGGCCGATGATCAACTTACGGTTTCTAGCACTTCTCACGACTGTGATAGAAGGATGATCTTTATTTTTGGCAAAAGAACATAGATAACAAATTTCATCAAAACTTGGGAGACGATCCAACGTTCTCCTAAATAGCACACAAAGTCCCATCAGAATGGCGTATCCGTTGGGATGTAACTGAAAGGGAGAAATTGATAATCGTAGAAGAAGCTGTTGAAGGAAATCGTTGAATGGAGGAATAGCTCCGTTCATGCACATGTGGCGATTAACGGCAACGAAACCATGAGGTGGTATAACAGCAGTGACACTCCTCTCAGGCAGTATGGCATCCGTTTCAGCAATGCCGAATTGAGTACATAGTTGACGAAAAGCTTTATATGTTAATGTGGTTGAGATTCGTTCTGGAGGATCAGCTAATGGAACAGGGATAGGAATGGCCTCTCCGGTTTGAACTACTACATCTTCTTGTTGAGAAGTCATTCTACAGAAGCAACTGGACGGTCAAATGAGAAGGTGCACGTTTCCTAAAAAAGTGTGAAGTGTTGTGCAGAACGAATAAAAATAACAAGTAAACATAACTGGAATTAAACTAGTC
This sequence comes from Allium fistulosum, assembly GCA_030737815.1. NCBI lineage: Eukaryota > Viridiplantae > Streptophyta > Magnoliopsida > Asparagales > Amaryllidaceae > Allium > Allium fistulosum. The sequence continues at coordinate 444,699,163 of CM060901.1, read as the reverse complement.
GACAATCGGTCGATTACGAGATTTTAGGACTTGTTAATTTAAAACTCAAGTGCAGTGTTAGTGCAAACAAGCCAGCTTTAGTTAACTATTTCAGTTTTGTTTTAATACTTCACTTGAATTGGTTGAGTTACAGCATTTCATTCACGCAGTTCATTTAAGTTGATTATTCTTTATCGACTAATCTATCATTTGGTGTGGGCAATCAGTGGCAGTATATTCGTCCCAATTTTCTATGAATGTTGTATTAAGCAGGTTGTTAGCTTGCAAATTGAAGCAATCTGTAAAAAAGGAAAATATGCAACAAAGTTTAACAGGTTAAAGTCCAAACAATTCAGTATTCAGACAGTTTATTTCAACAATTCAAGTTAAAGTTCAAGTCAAAATTATGCTTCAAAACAGTCCAATGTGTTGACTCGTCTACGGCCTAAAGATTATGAGGCGAGTTAAGTTAAGTCGTTGGTTCTTTAAGCCGTGGGTTCTATAAGTCGTTGGTTCTTTAAGTTAATGGTTCTTTAAGTCATAACACTCATAAGGAGATGAAGCTTTAGTTCGAGATAACATGAATTTCTCCAAGTCCCAACTCGGCCACGACCTAAGGCCTATGCCGCTACTAGTTAAGTCGGTTAACTGCTAGGTCGCGAAGGATTTTAAGACGCTCAAGTTTGCTAGGTCGTGTCTAAGCTAACACCTCACTCCCCTTAACCAATTAACCTCCTCTCCACTTGACAACTCGTCATCCTGCCAATCTGAGATCCGTTAACCCGTTAGCCATCGTCTTCTCCTTGCAACCCATCGTCTCCTCTAAAATTCACGGATCACCTGACTCGAGATATTGAAACCCATCGTCTTCTCCTTACAAAGCATCTAGAGCATAATCAAACCACTCCAGAATCAAGTGCAGCCGAAGTGACCCCCAATACCATCACCGACTTACGATCTACGACCTACCCTAAGTCGTGGCCGACTTATCACTTGGTGATAAATTCTGCTCAGAAATACTCTCTATAAATACCAATCAAACTCCAACAAGTAGAGGACTTTTGGCCGATCATTTCTTGAAGCATCGTTACTCTGTCGGATTCTCAACTGATCCAACATTTGAAGAACACTAATCACTCAAGACATTACAACAAGCTTTGAGAGAAATCTACCGCTTTCAACATGAATTCGAGGAGATCTTCGACATCGAAGCTTGAGCTAATAGTCTAAAGTGTTTAGGAATCGGAATATATTGTATTTTGAAGAACATTGTATCATCTTGTAATCATAATCAGCAATAAAAGACTATAAAGTGGACGTAGGCTCAATTACGGGCCGAACCACTATAAATCTGTTGTCTTTTTACCGTTTTACTGCTATTTTCAGCTTGTATTCTGTTCCCGTACCAACAGGTGGTGCTTTCACGACTCTATTACACACACTGGGTGTTAGCGTTCAATTTTTAGCATTAACAATCTCTGACGTTTCATGAACTCTTTTATTCATATATTTAATGTGAGTTCAGTTGCAACTTTCTTCGTAATAACATGATCTAGGATGAGTAGGTAGCAAAAAAATTTTGATTTCTTTTTCATTATGCACATATTTTTAATGTAGATTTTTGAATCACAACTTGTTAGTAGTCCCTTCAATTTGCATTATCAATGAGTTAATCAAATTTGTATATGGCTTGGTGCAATGATTATCAAATTGATGTGTAAGTGAAATATTTGTAACCTAGAACACATTGATCAAGTAAGAATCTCTTTTTGGTTATTATTTGGATTATCCTAATTGAGTTTGTGATATATTTGTTTTCTGATGCCATTATCTTTGACATTGTTGATATATTTGCACGTATTTCTAGTAACATTGTGTCTTTGATATGAAGAAATGTGCACATAGTCAATGCTATATAAGGTTTTCCTGTGTTGTTAAAAATTCTTTATGTTAATTATGCCTCTTAAATGTATGAAGCATTGCTGATTTCATCTTTAATATCTATTTTCAGGGTTTTTTTATTCGTATTCTGTTACTTAAATTAAAGAGCTACATTGCAGTTGGTGGCATACAAACAGCTCACAAGCAGTGAGGTAAGTGGGTACAAAGGTGATGATTCTAAAGAAGCAAATGTTTACTTCATTCATAGAAATATCAATTCAAATATTATAATAATGCAATCTATTGAAGATTTGTATATAAGTTATGAGAAAATTACAGCAATAAATTATATTAAGGGCATTTTTGTAACTAAATGTGGAAATAAACATAATAATCTGTATAAATTCGTTCAAGTCTTTGCATTTTTGTTTAATTAATACTTGCAGATTTCTCATTTGGATATTTTATGGTTGTTTTCCAATTATCTTCAACTTAAAATGTAATGCTCATTCATGTGCGAATCACGGGTTAAATACTAGTTAATTATTTAAGTACCAAACTACATACCTGACATACTCAGCAAGATTACTTAGTACCCACCCACCTTTGATCGACTGACCGCAAATGCACCTGTCTGCACCCTTATTAACTTATTTACCCTTTAACTTGTTATCTTCAACTTCAATTCATCCGCGGTTATCCATCTCTTCTGTTTGTGTCGTCCAATGCTCATGTTTCTCATTGCCCAACACCCCTACCTTCATACTACTTTGATTCTTCCACCCCACTCATAGACTCGCTCTCTATCTCTGATTTTTTGAGGTACAAATATTGTTTCATTTCATTTTAGAAATTAGGACTAGTTATGAAGTTAGATTGGGTTGAATTCATGTATTAAAATCATCAACGACATGTAAATTTTGGAAATTACTATTTGTGAACCAGGTCATTTGCACTGTAATATGAGATTTTAGATATATGTTGATTTTATGAATTTAACTTTAATGCTATTGTTTCTGTAGAACCATTATTAATGATGATGTGTAATTTTTATGTTTGATAATTGGTGTGGTACTAGAATCCCCATTGAATGCCCTATTTACAAATGGGGTAATAATAATGATGATAATAATAATAAGAGTAAAAAAGTTACAGATCCTTGTTTTGTCATGAGAAAAGTCATGTAGCAATACTATGTAAATTATGTCTTTATGTTTGAAAAACAGAAAAAGCAGGGTAATTTGCACTTTCTTGATATTAAAAAAACAAGTTGACTTGCCCTTTTCGGAAAAAAATTCAAAAAATTTGGCAATGGTGAAAAAAAATAGTTATTTAATAATAAAAATGCACTTAAATAACAATTATAAATACTTACAAATAAAGAATTCAGATTGAAACGCTTCACGAAAAATGTGAGTTTGCACTTTCATTCAGAAAAGTGCACTAGTGCAATCTAGCTTGCAATTTCTTTTCAAAAAAATAGGGACCTGATATACATAATTATTGGCACACAGACTTTTCATACAATTAGTCAACTACTTCAAAAATAGAGAGTTGATGTGCAAAGCTCTTAATTAAAAAAAAAATCTAAGAGCAACCATTGCTTTTTTGGGTGGTGGGGGATTCTAGAGAGTTTTTTTATGGAGAGGGGGTTGGGGAGCTATCACTTGATTAAAAAAAACAAAAAATAAAACGGGGCAATATCTGTTTTAGTTCCACTTAGATGTTAGCTTTTCATTTAATTTGATTCAATTAGAAGCTATCTGATTGATGTAAATCATCTTATACGTTCCTTCTCTATAATTGGAGATAATAAGACAAATTTATCTCTGCTTCTAACAAAACCATCACCAGCAGAAAATAAAGCAATCACACTTAATTTATATAATATAAATTGTAAGGTATAAGTATGGAAATAAAATCGTATATCATTGAGATTGTACTTACTTTGTCAGATATACCATTTTCAAATATTTTATATATTCAATCTCTTGCATCTAGATTTATCTAAACATGTTTGCTTTAGAATTTAATTGAAATTCAGATATTGATGTATCAAAATAATCTTGATGCTTTCGATCCAATACTCAATTTTTGTGTGTTTTGATATACAAATCAATTCATATGGCTACTCCATATGTTGTTATTTTCCCCTTAATTTTTCTTCTTCCATTTGGTAGTATTACACGTAGTTAGTTTAATACTTGTGAATTCATTTCATGTATTAATTGTTTCACAGTTCATACATGATCTAATTATGTTATGTTCTTTAATAATAAATGATAATTTTTATTATCTTCTTTTACAGTAGTTTATGAATGAAAAATAATGTTTTAACAAACTATGAGAAGCAAACACTGTTTACTGATTAGTGAAAATGCACTCTCCGTTTTAAGTCACTAATTAGTGTATCTAACTGACAAATAAGACCTAACATCTAATTAATGAACAAACAAATATGTTCTCGGTTTGATTTGATAACTTGGGTTTACAAATTGGATCGTTGGAGATAGAACTTGCATGCGTGTTTGTCAAGTGGCAATTTAACGTACATTCTTCATTCAACTCTGTATTATAACATTTTGTCCCTTATAACCAATTTGTAAGTACCTTTATTACTCACCTTGATCCCCTAGTTTTGGTTATTATCTTCTGATAGCTTCCTCGGCCTTTGCTCTTGCAAACAGAAAAAAAGTTTGTTCGAACGTATATTATTAATTATCATTCCTCTTATATATATACATATATATATATACATATATATTTTTATTTTATTTTACTTTACTTAGCTATTATTATTAATTTACTTATTTGACTTTATTTTATTATTGCTATTGCTATTGTTATTATTATAACTTTTAAATTGATTTTTTTATTTAGTTTTGGGTTCCATCTCTAGCCAACCCCAACTTGTTTGGGAATAATGGCTTAGTTGTTGTTGTTGTTGTTGAACGTATATTATTAATTATATTACAAAAACCATATCATATATTACAACGATACGAAATATAGATGCACAAAATTATTAAGCGATTAACATGGGTTTGAACTAATTTTACTCAAATACACATTAATTTTTGCACAATATAAATTTATGAACATAAAATTTGATCAATATATTTTATTTCTTTTCCAAACTTTTTCTAGGTTTTTAAATATGCTTTTCAATGGGGTTTCTAACTTTATATTGAGAGTATCAATTAGCAATGAGACAACACTATGGGCAGAAACAAATCTTGAATAGAGTTCACTGAAATTTTTGTTCAATTTTAGTTCAGCATAATCTATTCTTATATTTTATTTTAATTGAATTTTCTGTGCTAACCGGTGTATTAAAAAACGCGCGTGAGACGCAAGCAAAAATGCGCCGAGGCGCACAACAAGAGGCGTTTTACTCCTAAGGCTTACGCCTCAGTCGATTGAGGAGCGAAAAGTGTACGCCTCAGAGCCTCAATCTGATGAGGCTTAAGCCTTTTAGCTTAAATATAATGCTGTGTATTTCACAAACCCTGCTTCTCATATATCATTCATCATTCCATCCTTCTCAGTAAAAACGAGAGCTAAGCACAAACAAGTATTTCAAAAATAAAAAAAATGAAAAAATGGGAAAATGGAAAAAAAAAGTCTATGAAATGCAAATATCATTTGGAATCAAAGTCGATTCCTTCGATTCCAGTTAGTGGAATCGACTCGATTCCAGTTCTAAAATCGGGCATGATTCCAAATCTGGAATCCATTAAATCTTTTTTGTTATATATAGTTTTTATATCATAAATAAAAATGCTTACCTGTGTAGAAAATATAGAGATGCATGCTTGAATGATTTGATTTCTTCTTATTTTTTCCATAGGTTAATTTGAAATGAGCAAGAAAGATATTGCGTGGAATTGGGTTAAAGATTTACCGGATTCCTCCAATTCAAAATACCTTCTTTGTGGATTTTGTGATCATAGATGCACCAGAGGATTTTCTCAGTTTAAACAACATTAAGCATGTTTCTTTTTTGACAACATTTAAGCATTTATTTATATTCGACGTTTAATGTTATTTTATGTTAAATTCCATTGTATGTTGCCTTTTTTTAATCCGAAAAGCTTACGCATCAACTTTTCGATGCTTACGCCTCGCTTTACGGACCTGAAAACGCCTCGCGTTTGCTTTCGCCTTTTAAAACAATGGTGCTGACACTGGTAAACTGGACTGAAATTTGATAAAAATAATTGATGAACTATAATGAAAACTGGAATGTGCGTATCGTGAGTGTTGTCATTTAGCCGAACTGATATTGTTAATAGCAGCGTACTTCTTAATTTGAAAGTGGTTATGATAATAATTTATTAGACTTTCAACTGTGATAGTAGAAAAAACCGAATATACAACTGGATATGCAAGCTTAAAAAAGTAGACTTAACAACTGGATATGCAAGCTTAAAAAAGTAGACTTAACAACTGGATATGCATAAAGATTAAATTGCACCATTGGAACGTATTCTTCACATCCAGTCTAATGACATACATGTATTTGTATTGATGTTGGTAACAATTAAACGCGGTGCTTGGGATACCTAAACACACTCTATAGTACTTGGTACTAAAAAAATTCCCTCTAAAATATACAATTTTATTTGGCAATATACCATCGAATGATATTATCACTAGACATTCAACTGCTGTATGAACTTTTTTCTTTTTAGCCAATAGACTTGATACTACAATACAGAGTGAGTCAAAAGGAAAGCCAGTGTTTTGAAATTCAAGTTTAATTAGTGGGCCAAACAAAAAAAGTTGGTGTTTCCCAACCCTTAGAACTGTCAGGATATAAAATTATTTAGGAAAATTTGTAGGTTGCTTAATTTTTTTTCCTCTAGGGATCGTGTGAAATTATTCACTACAAGAAAACCCATTTATAGTAGCAATAATTCGTGGCGTTTCAATCTATATGCAGCTAATACTATTTCATACTATACTATAAACGTAACAAAAGAAAATTTCCCGTTCCTGCCTTCATCTAAATAATTTCCGCCTGACCCAATAATTGTAACCCAAAATTTACCGCCTCATTGTTCCTCGGTACTTAGAAAATTTCTGCCTCTTTACTCCTAAATCCCTAATTCCCAATTCCTTAGTACGTAGAAAATTTTCTTTCTCTCTTCATTCATCACAAAGAAATCATTGTTTCCCTCTTTGTTTCCCCATCCTTCCATTAAACTCGATTGACCGATTCAGCTGCTGATCTTTGAAATTGCGGTTCATCAAATTCCGAACATCAAGAAAAGCAAGTGACGGTTGAGGTTTTTATCAGAGTCTCTAACAACGACAGTCAAGCAAGGCCAAGTGAGCTACCACAGTCGAATGAACTCCAGGACAAGCATCGCTGCAATTATTGATACATGTATGATTTCGTAGAGGCACGGTATAAAGCTTTGAATTCCTATGTATCAGTTTTAGAAAGCCCCATGGTTATACAAATTGAAGTACCTCCATAAGGTTTGAACCTATCTGAATAGTGTGATTTTTTTTTTTTTACGAGCTGATGATGTTTTTGAGTTGATTGTTGCAGTTATTTCATTGTAATGTTCAACCTGCATCTCTTTCATTTTGTGACTAATATTGGCAAAATGGGATTATTATTGCCAATTGACGATATCTTAAGAATTGGTTCTTTGAGGACTTTACATAGTTTAAAAACCCATGGTTTAAATTGGTCTGTCCTTTCTCAGTTTTGAATCCAAGAAAAGTAATGATGTGAGTACGTGCAAGTACAAATTTGTATATATCTATGTTAGGGTAATAAGATTGTGTATATTGATTAAATTACAAAGTAAAACATTGCGTATACAAACTAATTTTTGTGTATGTTTGGCAGAGTAAATAAGCGAACAGTAATGCTTGATAATAACAAGTCATACCAAATCATACTGCTTCAATATTCTTCTTAGTTTCATTCTTCTATCAATTTGGTGAACACGAACACTTTGCTTATCTACTCTTTTAAAACACATTGGTAAATTTCAGTATAGTATGAACCAGATTTTAAAGGGAATCATAAATTTGGCATGGGGTATGCACTAAGAAGTGGAAAAATGTCATATTGAAGAATCTATGCTAAAGTTCCCTTTATCAAGTTTTTTATACAACACAAATTGCAACTCCCCTCATCCAGTTTGTAGGTTTCTTTAGTAGTCTCCTTATCATGTCATGAGCTATGGAAATGTAAAGTGCAAAGTGGTTTTTTTTTCTCAAGCATAAGAAAATATGGCTGAAACTGATGCTATGGAATTGGATTTAGTGATGGACAAGAATCATTAACCAAGTTGATACCTTAGGTTAGATTAGACAGCAAATTTTGATTGGTCAAATAGATAAAAATATTATGCATTTTCTAGGATGTTTACAAGATCTCACCCATGTATCTGTGCATATGGCCTTGATAAGCTCCATTTCATGACCAAGTCCACTATGAAGTGACAAGTTCAAATAATCTATTTTGTTTATAGCTTGTAAAAAAAATTTCAATATGTAAAGCCTTTTAATAATCACCTTTTTGAAAAATAAGTCGAACAGTCCTATTGATCTAAGGGTGGTGTTTACGTGCGTGCATGCTAAAATTTAAAATGAGTACTAATGAATCAGTGAAAAGGTATTCATGATACAATGTTTACATTAATGTTTTAAATATGGGGTTTGAACAGACTTGTGTCCAATGCAACTTAGAACATGTTTGCCAACTACTTATTTTAAAATTAGGTACAAGATACTTTTGTTAGAAGTTGTTACTTAGTCATAATCAGCACTCAACACATAGTTGTTTAAGAAACACACACAAATATTTATAAGTTGAAACTGTAGTAATAGTTCATAAACATATTTTTTTTAAGAAAAAAAATTACATTATTTGGTGTCAAAGATACACTTAAATATTTTGTTCGAAGACAATCCCTCAGATTTCAAACACTTTTTGTGAGGACCGAATATACAGAAAATGTATATATTAAACAAACCAACAATGCTATAACAACTGGGTAGAGACCTGGTTATTTTATGCGGCTGATGTGGATTCAGGTACTGGTTTGCACAAGCCAACTAATTTTCTCCTTCCAGATAATATGCATGCTCCATTTCTTCTTCAAAAGCCATTGTTCTATTCTCAAACTCTCAGCTTTACATACTAGTTTTTCTAAGCAAATTACACATTTAATATAATTTGCTCTCCATGCTCACACACTGGATAATTGACAAGAACACAAATCTACTAATCATAACTGCAATGGGTTTTTACAGTAGTTTCAGCGGACTTATTTCTTAATTCATGCTACCATAAGTTGAAAATTAAATCTACAGTGTAAATGAAATTCCTTTTGGTTTTTATACAAACTTGTTTCAGTTTTATATTTGCTTCATAAACTTACGGATCTTTAACAATTTACCATTATGAAATATAAACATAAACTGTACAAGTGTTCTCTAATATTGCAAAGACAATTGGGCATATGACTAGCAGAATGCAACATATTTGATGGATTCTGTTCTAGCAAGTTTTTTATTTAGCACCAATGATGAAACATTATTTTGACAGAGCTCAAGTATCTCACCATACTCAAACAAGGACGAGAAGGTACAAAATAACAAAAATGAATGTACATGCTTATAATGAAAGCATTATTAAACTCATTATCCAGTAGCTTGACAAATGCGTTAAGGCAAACCAAAATTCAAACAAATGTAGTAAGGGACCATGCTAACACAAACGTATAATTTCCTAAAATCAGTAAGCAAACCAAAAGTGTTACAGAAAACCAGAACCCAAGAGCAACATAATTATTGTAACGAGATTTTATGGCACACGCAACGCACGTGCATATAAAAGATTCGAACTACCGACTTCTTGTTTGCATATAATGGTATTTTTGGAACGTCGCAGTCGGACCAAAAGATTGTGTTTCTAATAGACTGATGATACTTAGTTTATTAATGTTTAGGAGTTTCTTTGTATCTTTCCATCTATTTTCCAAATTCATACCCCTAACATTCCAGCTCATTATGATCATTTAATTTTGTTATGGTTCCTTAAGTTATCTCTTTTAGTTTTTTTCCTTTCTACCTCTTTTTTCTTTCATAGATTTAAAATCTGGATTGTCGCGTACATATCCGAAAAATCATGTGTGTAGTTTTTCTCCTCCACGGTGTTTTCATTTATAACATTAGCAATATTATTAATAACATGCTCTTTTTCATTATTCAAATCAATCTCTCCTTTAATCCCATCTATACTGTTAGAATCAAAAGCATCAGAAGAAATTAAGTGCTTACCTTTACTACTCCCTAGAGCCTCTTCTTTATTCATGATTGATACTTCAACAGCTGGTGAGACATGCACATTAGAATTGTTGTTTACTGTGTCAGCTGGTGCATCTTCTTTATTATATACTGGATCAACTATTAGTTTTTTATTATCAACCTGTATGTTGTTTTCCTTTAAGAAAATTTGCTCACTATTGACTGCATATCTCTTGATGCATGCCTCTTCATTCTTGTCTATAGGTATATTATTTGTTGTGTTCTCCATTAACGTGTTCTCTGTAGGTGTTTTAATAATATTCCTCTCTTTTGTACTTGCTTCAGGATTTGCATTCTCCACTGCCTCACTATCTTTGTAGCTGCTCTCCACGTGATGTTCATTGCATGCCTCCTCCATAATTACAGCAGGTACTCTCCTTATTTATAAATTATTATAGTTGTAAAATGCATGATGTCTGACCTCTCTTTGTTGCAACTATTTTCTTTTCTGTTGGAGTGGTATCAACGTTTACCAGATTGCTACTCCTTTGCCTGTCTATATTGCAATTGTTTTGTATAAAATTCTCCTTGCAAATATTACTAATAATTTCTATATCTGTGGATGATTTCAGTATATGTCGTGTTGTATAATTGGGGACTTCTAAATACACTTCTTCTGTATCTGAATCTGTGTTGATAGATGCTGGAGAATTAATGTTGATTTTCATAGCGTCAATGACTCTTATTTTCTTTGTTTTTTGTGATGTTTAGACCTGAATCAACTTCTTCCATGATTCTATACACACTTTCTACTAAAATATCGTCCACCGTGTTAGGGATCTTGATTAAGCACTACTTCTTTTTCTTTATCAACTTTCATTACTCTTCTTTGGGATCCATTTTGATGTTTCCTTTCTATTACATTAAGCATTAGGATGTCCAAATACTTTGCAGACCTTATATCGTATAGATTTATATTCGTATTCCACATTAATTTTAGTTTCTTCATCATCAAAATCACAACTTCTATTTCGCTTGGGAAATCCATAGTCGCTTCCATCTCAACTAGAACTCTAGCAAAAGAGAGTCTAGAATCCTTAGAGGTAATTTCATCCAATTCAATAGGCTTTTCCAACAGCGCTCGTGATCAAGCTAATAGCTTCCACGTCCAAAAATTCAAGATCTAAATACATTAATTTTACCCATACTGGAATCGTGGTTGATATATCTCCGTTAAATTTTAATCTTGGACTCCATCTCTTCATTATAATGATTCTCGAATCAAAAGGATATGGGTCCCTTCCAATATTCTAGAGCAATCATCTATTTTCTCAAATCTAACTAAGAAAAATCCATTATGTCTTCCAAATAATTCATATTTTCCTGTCGGTTTCCATGCCCTATATATATACGCTCTAAAATGCATATAATATGGTCTCACCCCAAACACATAAACAGCTATGGAGTTGCCCCACTTTGTTTTTGATTGTTGAATGATTCTCTCATGAATTAAGGGTTTCCATATATTTCCCTATTAATGATTCTCTCATGAATTTTAGTACCTTCAACTAAACTGTTAACTAATTGCTTTACATATTATGCATTAAATTACAATTTACAAAAGTATTATGAATTTATGTGCTTACATTGTCATTTTTTTCTTGCTCAGATTGTTGGATTCACCATTCTATCAAAGGAGGGTTCGTAAGTGTGCAAAATTGATTCCTACTATTTAAGCTCAAGAAATGACTTTATTTCATTTTTTTATAACTTTGATAATTTATATGACATCATTTATAGTAGGATATACTTGTATAATGTTGTAGATGTTTGATCTCATATTTGAAGTCCTACGAGTTAACGTAATTGTTTGACTATTTGTTATGCTTTCACTTGTGTAGGCACCAAACTTTTGAAGAGAGCAAATTTGGACTTGATGATGCTAGCTTTCACTTGTGTATGCAACAAAGAATTATGGGTAATCAAATGTTTTGTTAGCACTAGTTAGATATAACATTTATACCCGATGTGTAAATTTGTATACAAATGGTTATTGTATGTGAGTTAGGTCATTTTGTCGAAAAATTATTGTATTGGAATGGTTATGGATATTTTATTTGAGTATATGGTTAATGTGTTTTTTAACTTATTTGAATATGATGATTATGTGAGTGATTGTTGATTGATATAATAGAACCAAATAGACCATTAACAGGAAATAATAGCATGAAAAAATGGCGTAAAATAATAAACAACTTTTAGTAGCGTTTCAAAAACGCTACCGAAATATATATAGTGGGGTTGAGTAAATGCAACCGTAAAACAGGGGTAAAGTTGGAAATTCAATTAGTAGCGCCAAAAAATCTTTTTGCGGCGTTTTTTAAACGCTACAAAAAGATTTATGGTGGCGTTTGAAAAACGCTGCCAAAAATGCATTTATAGTGGCGTTAAAATAAATGCAACAAAAAATTATGGATTTTTAGTGGCATGTTTTCTCGTAACGATTATCAAAATGCCACCAAAAGTTTTTGTAGCGTTTTTTGAGCGCCACAAAAAATAAAATTTCTTGTAGTGATTCCTTACACCTAACTCTGTTGTAGGATCCATCACCTCTTTCTCGCATTTCTTTTAATTCAAAAATCAATGGGCACAAGAGAAGTATATGAAAAGAAACTCAAATCTGGCAATTTACACTTCGATCCAACAATGAACCCTGGTCTTGGAATAGCTCGTTGTCCTAGGTGCTACACCATCATCGATCCCAATGCTGTAATTTTTTTGTTACTTTTGACAATTTTTGTGTTTATTGTTGGATTACAATGCTAAAATAAACTTTTTTTTAATGGGTTAGAGAAGCGGGAGTTGGACCATCATGCCCGAACTTCATGATATCGCAAAAGTTGTAAGATTTTAATTTCTTTCATTTATGAATAAACATTCAAATTCTTATGGACTAAATTGGTTATACTTCAGTTAATCAATTGTGCTTTTTTAGTATTTTTGTTTAGCAGATTAAATGCAATGCAATTGATGGTATTTTTTTTGTAGGCAGGTTTTGGGATCGGTGGTTTGTTCAGTGCAGTGTTTGGAGTTAATACAGGTAACTTGTTTAATGATTTTGATAGTTTTAGATGTATTGAAAAATAGGTTTCGTTTGTTTTTTCATGTAGGAATTCCTTTTATACAGAAGCATGTTAATGGACCCAAGTGGATGCAATTGATGGTTAAGGTGCGTAATTCTTTATTTGTCCTGTTAATTTGTTAGAGTAAATTGATAGTAGGATAATCAGAATGTTTTTTTGGCTGCTGAAACAAAACTGTTTGAAACCGATCTATCGTTGAGATGAATCATATAAAAAGTTGACTGAATTTACCCAAAATAATAGTGTTTTTTATTTTGTAGTTTCCAGAAATATTGCTCACTCTTTTTTATGCATCAGTACCTTTTTCTCCGTAACGTTTCAAGTGTTCATTTGATATTTCTATTTCCTCTGCCTTATAAAGGGATGTCATATTGCACAATAACAGTGCAAATGCTATATATATATATATATTCATATTGCACAATAACAGTGCAAATGCTATATATATATATAAATTGTGATTGTGAACGTTTAAAACAATCTCAATGGAAGGACGTTGTTGAAAGAGTGAATGTTAAAATGAAATAGTTTGCTTTCTGGCTTCTTGGTTGCTTCTGAAGTATCATGCTCAAGTATTCACATGAAGGTACTGTTATCCCACCTTTTGGCAAAGCTGAGATACCCAAGATTTATCTTAAATCAGTGATAACTAGCCATGAATATTAAATATGCATTGAAGGGTGACCATGGATACCGATGAATTTTGTCCAAGCCCGGATCGGGCTGTAATTGACAAGACATGACAAGCAAAGCCGTGAAAGCCAACGTTTCAAATTTCAGCTTAATCGGAGTTCGTATGAGGGAGATATGATTGATACAAGTTAAATAGACATGCTATTCGTATCCATCGGCGAGCTAAGGTGATGGTGTGTTCGAATCCATCGAATCCATCATATTCGAATCCATCAGGAAACCATTGCATTGGCTTGTTCGAATTGATCGGTTCCGTACCCATCTGAATGGCGCCGCTTCAACCTATTCAAGAACTTTGTTCGAATCGGAGTTGTTCGAATCCATCCAGTATTGGACTCCTCGCATCGATCCAGAGGCGGTAGCGTCGTATCGGTTTAGCTCGTATCCATTGTAGGCAAAACATTTCGTATCGACCAGGGGTAGACCCAGTTCGAATCGATTACAGAGGCTTGGTTCGTATCCATGTGGTTCGTAGTTATTCGAATCGATAGCGCATAAGTCCTTCTTCGTATCCATAATAATCGATGCGAACGAGGACTACGTCGAATCGATGGCTGATTCGAGTAAAGACAGAAACACGTGGATGCGAACAAAGACTTGGTATGGGCGAAGCTTCGGCGCTAGATGTGAATGACTCGTTCGGCACGGCAGAAAAGATGGAGCGATCCAAGATTTCCGCACCACGTCACTGCGCGCTCACATGCCCAGGTCGATTCGAAGCGATGGATACGAATCCATGGATTCGAACAGAGCAGTACACACGGAAATACAATCTTGTATCGATCATATCTCACGAACCGCTGGTCCAAATGCAATGAAATTTTCACAATAGCTTCCACACAAGGTAAGGAATGTCCCCACCAACTTTCAGCCCGATTGGATCATTTTCTGATGGATACGAAATCGCTTCGTATCCATCACAAATCGAGTCGAAACTTGGTGGAGTCGGTCGCGTGGGCCCACTCACGTGCCAGAAGAAGTCTCCCGAAGTTTGGGCACGATCTCAGCCTCCTACGCCTATAAATAGTCCCCTGAAGCCTACAGAAAAGGGATCTTTTTCGCCATCCAACGTCCAGACTCTGCCGGATTCAATTCTACCTCCTTCCATTGCTGTTATACTCGAATTCATTCGTTGTATCTGCTGTAATCATCTGTAATCAGCATAGAACATCAATAAAAGATAAAAATCATTGAAGTGGACGTACGCCGGAGATAGCCGAACCACTATAAATCTCGTGTTCTTGTGATTTATTTCTGACCAAAGCTGTCTATTGCTAGCTTAGATCTGAGATTTGTATCTGAATATTACTGATTTATATTCATACACTGGTGCTTTCACAATACTTGGGGTTTGTGACCATTTTCGGCGCAAACACTTTGGTGCTTTCACTGAGAAGAACTAGCACTCGCTACACCAGATTCAAAGTTTGGATTTAAAAGCTTGAAGGGATCATATTTTGGAGACAATGACTCGACAAACGAGACTAAGAGCTGAGAGAAGCCAACAAGGAGGAAGTCAAGAGGCATCCTCTGGTGTCGGGGAAGAACCAGCTTCGATCTACATCACTAGAGACGAAATGGAGACCATGAACAATCTGATGCACGGAAGAATGATGAAAAGCCAGCAAGAGATGCTGCAGAATTTCTTTGAACAGATGAGAGCTGCATGGATGTAGAGCCTAGGACCAGCTACAGCGGCTATGAATGTGGAACGAGGAGCTAGGGTTGCGGAACCCAATGAAGGTCAGAATGCAGATCCAGAAGACAATCAACAAGGACTTGGGGGCAGACCCTCAGGATCCGATGTTGGAAGGCCCACAGATGGAGCTCAACAAGCTAGAGCCAACGTTGATGCTAACGGGCCACACGAAGAGTACATACCAGAATACCCTTCAAGACCAAGAGGACAACCCCAAGATGGAGATGAAAAGATGGCTGGATTAGTGCGACGTCTTATGAGAGGAGGATTGTCTAACGGAGGGTTGGAAGAAGTCAGTCGGAGCCCGTTCACCCCGAATATCAGGAATGCAAGGAACCCTCCAAAGTTCAAACTTCCTATGTTGGATCCTTACGACGGGAAGTCAGATCCAACAATGCATATTACTAGATACATTAGACGCATGGAAGTAGTGGGAGCATCCGAGGAAGTGATGGCACGATGTTTCCCTTTATTTTTGTCTGACTTGGCTGCACTTTGGTTCAGGCAATTAAAGACTGGATCGATCAGGACATGGGGCGAGCTTGTAGATTGCTTCATGGAACAATTTAGGGTCCATGTGACAAGACCCAAGAGTGTGATGACTTTAGCTTCGATAAAGCAAAGGACCGGAGAGTCCATAAAAGGTTTTCTACTGCGATTCAATGCAACGGTGGCCTCTGTAGATCGCCCGGATCCATCGATGATTTTGATGGCGGTAGTGGCAGGAGTTGGAGAAGGCACCGAATTCAAAGATTCATTGACAAGGGATCCACCACAAGATCTTGGAGAGTTTTACCACGAAGTTGAGAAATTCATTCGATTAGAAGAATCACGAGCCGAGAGGCAGGAAGTAAATGCTGCACAGGGCGAAGGAACCGCCAGGGAACAGCCCAGGGCAGATAAAGGAAAGAGAAAGCAGGATGACGCACATGATGGTTCTGATAAACGGAAGAAATTCCGAGAGCCTAGATTCAGGCAATACACAGATTTGAGGGCAAGCCTAGAAAGGATTTACATTGAAACTCGGGGGCAACTCCCTTATCGAAAACCACCCAGGAGGGATCCCACGGAGCGGGAACGCAGGACTGGAAAATACTGCCAATTCCATGAGCTGGATGGACACACTACCGATGAATGCCGCCACCTAAGGGATGAGGTGGAAGAACATGCCAGGAGTGGTAGATTGCCAAAATATGCCAGAGAACGGGCAGCGACAGTAAGACCTGAACAACCACCGCCTCCGCTTAACAAGAATGATCCTGGATCGGGATCACGACTCGTCATCAACTGATTATGATGGCAAGGGCCAAGTTCAAGATTTGGACTCTGGTCGATTAGTTTTCTTAGATTTGATTTCCAAAATAAAACGGCTATCCCACTTACTCATGTACGGGAACCGGAGAGATCCCTAGGCATGCTCTAAGATGGAAATAGACCGCTCCGCCCGGAGAGGCATTGTCTTGTTTTTCCTGGTGTTTGAGATTGAACATCTAGGATTTGAATTTAATAAAGAAACATTCATTGAAACAAACCTTTGACCGGAGAGTTAAAGGATAAACATTAAAAATCAATATAAAGATGATCGCTTTATGATCCTACCCGAAGAGGCGGGGTCCGGAGTGCAAGAAGTGAGTTGCTTCGCCAGAGAGCGACAGGATCGACTCACTTAAGCATCGTTTCCTATTCACCGGAGAGTGATTGGATCGGGATTCGATAAGAGCCCGGATAGGCTATGATCGGCCCACGATTTAGGCCATGACATCGCTTAATGTTCAGATACACTGAACCGGAGTGCAAGAAGTGGGTCGCTTCACCGGAGAGCGACAGGATCGACCCACTTAACGTTGTTTCCCCTTCACCGGAGAGTGACAGGATGGGATCCAGCATGAGCCCGGAGGGGCTATGATCGGTCCAAAACAACCAAGACATCGCTTTACGCCCTAACTGGGGCCAGAGTGCAAGGAATAGAAAGCGATGCCGGAGTGCAATAGGATCTTTCTATTCGATCGTTAAGTCTGGAAGGGACTTGGCAAGGGTCCGGAGTGACCATCAATGGTCCGGAGAGACTGTAGAATTTCATTTTTGATTTCCACGGGAAGAAATTGATAACGATTCGGCTTCGAACAGCCTTGGACTTAATTGAAAATGCTATAAGCTTTGGATAAAACATGAGCTCACTACATTCGACTTAAAACTGATCAAAACACACCTTTTACCAAAAGGCATGTTTTGGGGGGCAAAGTGTTATCCCACCTTTTGGCAAAGCTGAGATACCCAAGATTTAACTTAAATCAGTGATAACTAGCCATGAATATTAAATATGCATTGCAGGGTGACCATGGATACCGATGAATTTTGTCCAAGCCCGGATCGGGCTGTAATTGACAAGACATGACAAGCAAAGCCGTGAAAGCCAACGTTTCAAATTTCAGCTTAATCGAAGTTCGTATGAGGGAGATATGATTGATACAAGTTAAATAGACATGCTATTCGTATCCATCGGCGAGCTAAGGTGATGGTGTGTTCGAATCCATCGAATCCATCATATTCGAATCCATCAGGAAACCATTGCATTGGCTTGTTCGAATCGATCGGTTCCGTACCCATCTGAATGGCGTCGCTTCAACCTATTCAAGAACTTTGTTCGAATCGGAGTTGTTCGAATCCATCCGGTATTGAACTCCTCGCATCGATCCAGAGGCGGTAGCGTCGTATCGGTTTAGCTCGTATCCATCGTAGGCAAAACATTTCGTATCGACCAGGGGTAGACCCAGTTCGAATCGATTACAGAGGCTTGGTTCGTATCCATGTGGTTCGTAGTTATTCGAATCGATAGCGCATAAGTCCTTCTTCGTGTCCATAATAATCGATGCGAACGAGGACTACGTCGAATCGATGGCTAATTCGAGTAAAGACAGAAACACGTGGATGCGAACAAAGACTTGGTATGGGCGAAGCTTCGGCGCTAGATGTGAATGACTCGTTCGGCACGGCAGAAAAGGTGGAGCGATCCAAGATTTCCGCACCATGTCACTGCGCGCTCACATGCCCAGGTCGATTCGAAGCGATGGATACGAATCCATGGATTCGAACAGAGCAGTACACACGAAAATACAATCTTGTATCGATCATATCTCACGAACCGCTGGTCCAAATGCAATGAAATTTTCACAGTAGCTTCCACACAAGGTAAGGAATGTCCCCACCAACTTTCAGCCCGATTGGATCATTTTTTGATGGATACGAAATCGCTTCGTATCCATCACAGATCGAGTCGAAACTTGGTGAAGTCGGTGGCGTGGGCCCACTCACGTGCTAGAAGAAGTCTCCCAAAGTTTGGGCACGATCTCAGCCTCCTACGCCTATAAATAGTCCCCTGAAGCCTATAGAAAAGGGATCTTTTTCGCCATCCAACGTCCAGACTCTGCTGGATTCAATTCTACCTCCTTCCATTGCTGTTATACTCGAATTCATTCGTTGTATCTGCTGTAATCATCTGTAATCAGCATAGAACATCAATAAAAGATAAAAATCATTGAAGTGGATGTAGGCCGGAGATAGCCGAACCACTATAAATCTCGTGTTCTTGTGATTTATTTCTGACCAAAGCTGTCTATTGCTAGCTTAGATCAGAGATTTGTGTCTGAATATTACTGATTTGTATTCATACACTGGTGCTTTCACAATACTTGGGGTTTGTGACCATTTTTGGCGCAAACAGGTACAAGGGTTACTTTGTCAATATATACGACAACATGTTGGTTTTGTTAGATTGATTTGTCTTATTGTGTTTATGTTGATTTATATAAAATATATCACAAATGCGTAAAAATGAAAACTGTTACTACACCTGATTTTCCTCTTTCTTAACTCCACTTTTCTTGAAACCCACACTTCCCAACATCCACCAAATGATTGCATTTCATTTGGCAGATGTATAAAAATGACAAGTGCTACTACACCTTATTTTCCTCTTTCTAAACCCCACTTTTCTTGAAACCTACACTTCCCAACACCCACCAAATAATTGCATTTCATTTCCTGATGCCAATTACTTCCCTGTTAATATAAAACCTTAAGATATCAAAATTTACATTTTCTTCTCTTAGATTGCGATTTTTCTCTTACCTAGCTATTGTGGTTAAAACACTTTCGACTTTTTTTGGCTTCTTATCATCATATACAAAAGACAGTCTTCTTTCCTGATCATAATTCTTAATTTGATTCTTTCCTGATCATGGTTGATAAAAAAATTCAAATGTTTTTCCTTCAGAAAAACCTACAACAAGCAAACACGGAGTTACAAATATACAATGAAAAAATAAAATCATATTGAGTTTTACTCTCCATTGGTTTGTAGAGCAAATCAAAGTGGCATGCTACATAATAAAAGATTTGTCATGTTAAAAGTTTATGTTCATTGGTTCGTAGAACAAATCTTGTTTTCACTAGATTATAAACTTTTATATCATTTGGTGTTAGCCAGAGTATTTTTTTAGTATTTACAGTTGGATGTAACAAGCTAAGAGATCTTGGTCAAAACATCTTGTTTCGTTTCCAATAGGAATCAAATATTCAATTTCCGTTGAGAATACGAAGGAAACAATTAGTCCATATGTTTATTGAAATTCAATAAAAACACAACTTATATTCAAAAGCAAACAAAAATAGTAAAGCAATTGTTCTTTCATCTTTCTTCAGAAAACATCGTTCTTTCATCAAAATTATCTCAATAGCATCATCATTGTAACAACCCTGTATTTTACAATTATCTTTAAATTTATTTTTTCCAGATTCAAAAGCTTTATTTATGAAAAAGAATAAATTTTGTTATTTTAAATATAAACTTTGACTTTGATGTGGATTAGAATTTCAAATATGACTAGATTTAATATTTCCTGAAAATATGAATTTTGGTCAATAGTCAAACTTTGACTTTTAAGTTTAAATTTTAAATAGTTTGAAATTATAAATTTTATCTTTTATTATGAAAATAGATGTAGTAAATTGAATACTGCTTTTCGTTTCGCTGAAAACGGAGTTAAACTGTAAAATTTATGTACATTTCAATTTTTAGTATAATTTGTTTTATTGTGCAATTTTGCCTATTTTAATTTTTATAAATCATATTTCCTTTCTTATATTTTATTTTAATATGTGTCAATATGGTAATTTATGCATATTTTCATCTCTAAATTTTTTTAAAAATAATAATAGAATTTTTCCAAAATTTACTATGATAATTTCCTATTTTTAAAGGCTGTTTTCCTATTTTCTTCATTAAAAATTATATGTAAATTAAATTTTAAATATTTATTTTGTGAATATAATTTTATTTTATGTTATTATTTATGTTTAAAAATATATTACAAGCTCATATGAATTTTTCTAAAATTTATTCTATTCAATTTCAAATTTCTAGACTAGTTTACTATTTTAGCTATTTTCTTAATTTAACTTTATATTATTGATAAATATTTATATAAATTATTATATTTTGTTCAAATTTCGAAATGTTACCTGGGATTATTATCTTTTTCCAGAAATATAAAGTTATAAAGATAAAATAAAGTAATTTGAAAGGCCTTAAACTTTCTATCTTCCTATGGGCTTTTATCTTCCACCGTTTCTTTTTCAATCAATACATCTTTTATTCTATTAACCCTAACTATTCCTCATTCTTTTTTTTCAGCCGCCTTCCTCATGTTATTCACGAATTTCCAAAGCTCCAAAACCCTAAAAAAAATCATGGCCTCCATCTTGCAAAAAAAAAGGTAAATTCATCTTCTTCTTCCTTTGTTTTTCCTAGTTTTCTATGAAATTTTGTATATTGTTCTCAACCTCATGGCTTAGCTCCTCTTCAACCAGACCCTCTCCGACCTGTTCGACCACCTTCCTCAGCCTCTTCAGCCTCCTACTCCTCTACCATGATCAGGCCATGCCATTCCCTTGACCAAAATCACCACAAAAACTTTCACAAAACTCCTTAAAACATTGCCTAGACCACACATATCATCACCTACCCTCCATACTTCACCTTGGCCACCTTCCCTTGCTCCACCACCACCATGACCTGATCTCTGGCCATCACTTGACCTCTGTCCAGATCTGGAGCAATCATGAGCCGAGCCCAATTTACCCATAGGTCGAGCCAAAATGTTGCATCCAAGCTTGCCTTTTAGCCTTGTCCCTTTATATGCTTCATATTGCAACTCCTACACCTTCATACCCATATTGCCGTGCATCCCTTAGTCCAAACCAAACCCAAACCATGATCAAACCTGAGCCAAAGCATGTCCAAACCTGAACCAAAACATCCCCTAGGTCATACAAGCATATGTAGAAAACAAGGCAAAAGTTTGTGTGTTCGATTTGCTTTTCAATTCAAAATTTTTCAAATTCAATGTTGTATTGAATTTTGATTTATCTTGGTTTTGTTTTAGGTGGTAACACATGTTCCTTAGCTTGGTTCTCTGCCACTTGAATCCATCATTGTGTCATTGTGCTTTGTGGTATCCGTTTGTATCATTTGAATTGATAACTCCAGCACAAAAAGGTGAGTAATTCTCACCAGACGATGTGTACTTATATAACTAGTAAACTGACACCATTTGAATCTGTAAAATTTTATCATCCTGTTATAACTGTTATATTATGATCATATAATGTTTACCCTTGTTATTATATATGTTATATCATCTATTACTGTTATTTCATGCTATTCTGTTATTTTATCCGTTTATCACACTGCAAGTTCCCTGTAGATTAGGTTCACTATGGGTTGAAATGATACATACCCGAACGGACTTTAGAATAGGGAAAGATCGTTATGGGCTGAAATGATAAGCCTGAGCGACCTTTTATTTATTTTATTTAACTTGGGATTGCGGGTTTGAAATGATAAAACCCGGTTTTAAAGGTGTTAATGATTTAAAACCCGGTTTTATTAAGTAATAACAATGTTTTAAAGGTGTTAATGATTTTGTATAAATTAAAATATGGAATAAATGAACATTTAAGCTGAATTTGGAAATATAACTTAAATTGATTTTTGTGAAATTTGTTTAAAAGTGAAATTTTAATTAAGTAAAATAAATGGAAATAAGCTATATTTTGGAAATTTAAACTTAGTTGTTAAGTTAATAATTTAATTAATGAAATGAAAATTTAATTGTTATTAAATTTGATTTTTGTATGGAAATTTGAATTTATAAAATCATAGAAATAAAGGTATTTAAATGATTGTGTTAAATGTGAAATATATGATTTTATAAGTTAAAATGATTTATATTAAAATTCAATTATGTGTGAAATTGTAAATAAAACTCTGAATTTGATTTGACAGCATTTTTGAAATGTAATGTAAAGATATTAATACATTGGAAAATGCTGTAGTTGTTTTAAATGAGCCAAATTGCAAATTTGAACTAAGGGTTATTATAGCACTTTGTTAGTGCTATAGTTGTTAAATTTAACTAAAATTTTAGTTGAAACTAAATTAAGATATTACAGCATTTTAAATGCCGTCTTTTGTTAATGAACTGTTTTAAACATAACAATTCGTAGCATTTTCTAAGTGCTGCGAAAGTTGAATTTTCTTTGTTTAATAAATTCAAATGAATAAATGATCTTTGAAAAAGATTAAATTTTGGAAATTAAATATTTAATTATTAATATAATGAATTGACTTTAAATGATTTAAATGGAATAGTTGATTTGGGAAATACAACTATTTTGAAATGTGATTAAATGGTATTTAAATTTAATTTAGTAAATGATGTTTTGAAATGATATTAAATCTTGGAATGAATAATTGAAGTTTATATTAGTATGAAAAATATTTGGTTTACTTGTAATTTGAATCTATTTAAAAGATATTGGACTTATGAAATATAGGATAATAAAGCTTTGGAATTTATTTTATAATTTGAATAGTTATTTTGTGGATTAAATCTATATTTGAAATTTATAAGATTTGAAATGGTCTATGGAAATTTAATTGAAATAAATGATTGAATTGAATTGAAACTTTGAAAATTTTAATATTTGATTTGAAACTATAATATTTACACTTTTAAATGGTTTAGATGAATTATTTTGATTGAAATATAAACTATTTAAAAGGTGACTTGAAATGATAATAAATGAATGATATCTTTGAATTTTAAAAAGTATTTAAAGTTGAATATTTAGATTTGAACTCAAATGATATTTTGGTATATAAAATGATTTGAAATGAAGTTTGGGAAAGATTTGATAATTTGATATATTAAAATGATTTGAAATGAAGTTTTGGAAAGATATGATATTTTGATATATTGAAATGATTTGAAATGAAGTTTTGAAATGATATGATATTTTAAATATATTGAAATGGTTTGGAACTGATTTAATCTTTATTTTGATAAAGATTTGGATTTGAAATGATATGATATTTTGAAGTATAAAATATTATTTTAAAATTATAACCACGGGTTATTATAACGATTGGTTGTTAAAGAGACCGGGATCGGATATGGACGTACTCTCTGTCGATACCGAAAACCACTTTGACAACTGTGTACGCGGTGGAGTTTCCAGAATGAAGTAGGATGGTGGCGACGATCCTAAGGTATATACGTGGACCCAACTCCCGTGAGTTGGCATAAGGTGGCTAAAACAGGAGCGATCTCGGGCCAGTGAGGTAGCACCTCGTATCAGACACACTTCTTCGATACCATTCTATTACTTTGTGATTTTTGGTGGCCACCCTTGATTTGGGAGTGTTGTTCGAGGTGGAACGGTAGTGGCTGCTATGCGTATCCATCAGTCCGTGTGCGTAATTGGTATATCTACCCTGGCATTGCCTTGTGTGCCGTGTCACCTACCATATCGAACCCACTACGATTATGATTTTAAGATCCGACCGCGTTAAGGTTCTCCATCCCCTTAACGCTATTTTCTATATGATTATACTTTACTAATTAGACACTACTGTATATAGCGTATATTACTACATAGTAAATAGTTTAACGGATCCTTAAAGAATGGGCGATCCCAAGCATTCTTTAAGTTACTTGTACCTTTATTACAGTTCACTTGAGTTGGTTTATATTATATAAGTATATATTGTCCTGACTCGAGTGTTTTGTGTTTTGCGTTACGCTCGGGTCAGCCTGAGTATTCACAGATTTGGATTTCCACCTTCTGGAGATTTGAATTGCTGGAGATTATCTGCTAGTCTTGTTCTATCAACTTCGGTTCCGTTGTTCTATTCAGCCTGTACTTGGTTATTGTATTGAGACTTCTGTTGTACTTTATTTCTTATGTTGTAACTTATGTAACTCTGATATATTTACATAGTAGCTTCATGAACTACTATTTCTTTTACTTCTGCTGCATTATTTTACTCTGTGTCTGTGATCTGTGATTATATTTATTTACTACATATTCTGAGATTTGCCAAATTTTTATTTACAACGCGGTATTTGGAGCAATTCAATTCCGGCATGAGTGTCTACCTATACACTTATAATGGGTGCAAATGGTTGAAAATACTGGGTCGTTACAATCATGACCAACAATCTTGATTACATTAACATAGTAAAGCAATGCGTAAGCGCATTAAGCAAGTGAGCCTTTTGTTGCCTCGCCTTGCTAAGTGCTTAGTAGAACACAAATGTTTCTGTTCATTATTTGTGTTGCCCAGCACAATTCTACATTGTTTTATTTAGGTTAAATTTAATTGTATTATTAACCTTTATCTGTATTTGAGTTCTACATATAATGGTTGATCAATACTGTCTATTTAAATCTTCTTTATCTAAACATACAATGAACATTTTATTTTAGTAAATATAGCAATTGTATGTTCATTTTTGTAACAATGAATATTGAAATCGGAAAGCGAAATTAATATCGCAATTTCTAAAGCTTTCGAAATTGATTGAGATTTGTAAACTCCTAAGACCGAAATGTCACCCGAAATCAAAATCTTGAACTTGTTAAAGAGAGGAAAACAAGGTGTATTTAACATGACTTTGTAAAATTAATCTTACAATGTCCATTCTGATCTTGCTACATGTTTAAAAAAAAAGGGTGTTGATCTAGAAGAACTGAAATTGAATCCATTGATATTTTTAACCACGTTGGAAATATAAGAATGTTAAGGCATTATGGCTTGATCCTAGGTATGTGTTATCAACAAACAACTGAATACCCATCATTTTTCTGATTGTACACTAAGTCTTTTACCGGGTGTTGTGCAATAACCCAAATTTAAAATGTTTTATGCTCGTTGCACACACGTGCTCTCTTGCTCTCACGCCCATATGAGAAAGTATTATATTATAGATAGATGACACAATTGGTGACATAATAGATCCATGTCATTAGATCCCTCCCTGATTTCAAATCATTTGTAAACATAACGAGATAGAACGGTCAACATACATTGCATCACATTTCATGTTTTATAATGCCCAAATAGCCCATATGTATGTGTGTGTCTGTGTGATGATACAGTCGCAGCCATAAAATCTTACTTTGATTTCAACCTTATATGAGAACATGACGAGAACCAACGACCAACATATATTGTGTCTCATTTTGTGTTATACAAGTGTGAATCCGTGTTACGCACACGTATTTCACGATATAGTTTCGACAATGCATTTTTTGAAATTTTAAGTTATATGAAGTTGAAAATACATGTTTATGCATTGTAATTCTTTTGATTAGCTTTTACTTGAACACTACTGATAAACGTTGTTTTGAGGAATTCCCTTAACTAATCTCAAAGCATATAAAGGGGAAACTAATATTTCAGAGGATAATGATTTTATACAACGAACGATAACATCAACAATTAGTTGTTTCTAACTTG
Organism: Allium fistulosum; assembly: GCA_030737815.1. Lineage (NCBI taxonomy): Eukaryota > Viridiplantae > Streptophyta > Magnoliopsida > Asparagales > Amaryllidaceae > Allium > Allium fistulosum. The sequence goes on along the minus strand of CM060901.1, from coordinate 444,672,627 downwards.
ATAAATATTACATTACTAAGCGTGCCCGTTTATTAATTTTCAAACGTAAGCGATAATTTTATCCTATGTTTTAACATATAAATTCAAATATATACATAATTTGGTTTGCTAATAGTATTCTAAACTTGGAATGGGGAAATAGTATTCAAAGTGAAATAATGTTAAAATTAGGTTTAAAGAAATCACATTCCAATATTTGCAGTATTACACTTTTTGACATTACACAGATTTGAAACATTATATTTCTAATACAGATAATGTAATACGACATGACACTTATACATAATATATACTTTATGTGATCAAATATTTGGTATAGCCAGATAATTTTTCCTTTTACTTTAAATATTCATACAAATATAATAACTAAAATAATATATATGATAATAAGTGTAATTCAAAGTAAATTAATATCACTATTAAACAAAATACTTGTGGATACACAAAAAAACACTTTACATGACATTTCATTGAAAATAAAATTCGAATCAAATGATGTAAAGAAACGCAGTCAATGAAGCAAAGTAATGAAAATAGATTATCATTTGTATTTATATAATAAGCACCTACATATGCAACAACAACAGCTAAGCCATTATTCCCAAACAAGTTGGGGTCGGCTAGAGATGAAACCCAAAACTAAATGAAAAAATCAATTTAAAAGTTATAATAATAACAATAACAATAATAAAATAAAGTCAAATAAGTAAATTAATAATAATAACTAAGTAAAATGAAATAAAATAAAAATATATATGTATATATATAAGAGGAATGATAATAATAATACTAATAGCGATAATGATACTAATAGTAATATTGGTCAAAGACCAAACCTACGTCTTAGGCTCAAGTTCCCTAGTCTTATAATCTAAAACATATAAAACACAACGCTCATGGTTCTGGTACGTGAATCGCTAACTTCCACTCGCTCCGATCCGTCACCAGCTCTTCGGATACACCCCAATCCTTCAAATCCCTTTTTACTACTTCCTCCCATGTCAACCTTGGTCGACCTCTACCTCTCTTTGAGCATTCAACGCGGCCTATAATTCCAACACGCACAGGTGCCTCGGGCGGCCTTCGTTGAAGATGTCCAAATCATCTTAAGCGATGTTGAATTAGCTTCTCTTCAATTGGTGCTACTCTAAGTTTATCATGTATATCATCATTTCTACTTCGATCTCTTCTTGTATGACCGCAGCTCCATCGCAGCATACGCATCTCTGCTACGCTTATCTTTTGGACGTGTTGGCTTTTAGTAGACCAACATTCTGCACCATACAATATCGCAGACCTGATTGCCGTTTTGTAGAACTTTCCTTTAAATTTTTGTGGACCTTCCTGTCACAGAGAATCCCAGACGCTTGTCGCCATTTCACCCATCCCGCTCGAATTCTAAAACTCAACGCTCATGGTTCTGGTACGTGAATCGCTAACTTCCACTCGATCCGATCCGTCACCAGCTCTTCGGATATACCAAAATCCTTCAAATCTCTTTTTACTACTTCCTCCCATGTCAACCTTGGTCGACCTCTACCTCTCTTTGGGCATTCAACATGGCCTATAATTCCAACACGCACATGTGCCTCGAGCGGCCTTCATTGAAGATGTTCAAACCATCTTAAGCGATGTTGTATTAGTTTCTCCTCAATTGGTGCTACTCCAAGTTTATCATGTATATCATTATTTCTAATTCGGTCTCTTCTTGTATGACCGCAGCTCCATCGTAGCATTCGCATCTCTGCTACGCTTATCTTTTGGACGTGTTGGCTTTTAGTAGGCCAACATTCTGCACCATACAACATCGCATGCCTGATTGCCGTTTTGTAGAACTTTTCTTTAATCTTTTGTGGGACCTTCCTGTCACAGAGAATCCCAGACGCTTGTCGCCATTTCACCCATCCCGCTTGAATTCTAAAACTAACATCTTCATCAATCTCACCATACATATGCACAAAAGCAAAAAATCCTTGATGTAGGAATTTTATATAGTAAAATAATGGTTTATAAAATGCAAGAAGCGCCCAAAGTTAATCGCATTTTATGAACCAAAATATGTGGAATCTATGGGTTACTCAAAGATAAATTATGTTGTTTTCCGTCAACAGAAAAGTTAAAACTTCAATATCGGTTATGTCCATTATTTCGTGTAAATCTTCCAAATAATTAGCTAAATGAAAATATTTGTAAACCTCTCCTGCAACAAAGTGACATCACTTAATACCAAACTTTACATTCGAACATAATTTCGATTCAATTTGACTCTTGTTTAATAATTCACCACCTTGTCTTTTTTTAAGCAATCAGCCTTCATTTATTTTTATTCGTCACATGGTATCGTGGTCCAAACATTTGAATTCAAACATTTGGCATGACTTTTGTTAGTAGCACTAATTCAACGTCGATACTAGTGCTCGTAATATTTTTTGTTTGTACAAAGAAATATCAACCCAATATAATTTTAACCAAGTTCATATGTTATGCATGTAAGATAATGATTATCAACATGCTTTGTTATATATCAAATATATGGCACTTTATTTCAGGCATACAAAAAGACATAAAATATAACGTTGCCAAAAGTGCGAAAGGAATGCAATATTTTGTTCATTATTGAAAAAGATTATCTATAAATATTTTTGCTCATTTATTTATTCTTCTTGTAAAAGTGTGAAAGGAAAGAAATATATTTGTAAAACTGATGGTGTGTTCCTACTTTATCATCTCTAACAATTACAAAGCATTTGTTAAAGTTACAAAACAATCACATTACATGTTCTCTCATAGAGTTGGAACTCGCAATGCTTGTGAAATGATGTGTTAAAAAGGAATTAGTCAAGATGAATTAATTGATTACAAATCAATTCTATAATTAATTGGCATTAAGAAGAATTAATACATTACCGATTTTATTCATTAAAGATAATTTAAATAAAGAAAATTAATTGTTGTTAATTCCCTAATTAGTTTAAATTCATATTAAATGTTATTGGTCATAATTATCTAGTTGAAATATATATTAATTTCTTTTATATGTTGCATGAGCAATATTATTTTATATGATCTTTGCTATTTGAATTTAGTTTACTTATAAAATTTAAGAGTGTGAGATTGAGCCTTGACACAACGGTTAGGTCACCCGCATGGTGATCTAAGCGTCCAGGTTCGAATCCGGAAATAGCCTCTTCGCAATGCGAGTGAAATGTTGCGTACATTATCGACCTCCCCAGAGCCTGCTATCGTGCTGGAGCCTCGTGCACTGAGTTCCACCTTTATAAAATTTAACAGTATGTAGACACATCCGGAACATATATAAATAAAAATGTGAGCAAATTCATTTTATTGTATATTATATATACGCACATACACTACTTAAAGTTAAATATTGAAAAATTTAATTGAAGAACTTTTTGTATGCAAATTTCTAATTGTAAATCAACAACCAACCATGTTTTAGTGTTCAACTTGTTAAGAGAATAATTCTAACGAGCTTCATATTTATTTCCAGTTTTGTAATGTTAAGAGAATAATCACGTCACCATATTATCACGAGCATAATAGATTTTTAAATTAATAAACAATTATCGAAACCGACGACGACTTGATTTTTGAAAATATTTTAGTATTTACATGATTCTAATATATATAAATATAAGAACAAATATCATGAGAATGCATTGATATTTAATTTCATACGAACTTGAGAGAATACAAGTAAATTAAGATAAGGATAACTACTAATTTAAATCTGAATACAAACTAATTATAGAATTATTTACAATATGAATGTAATATTTTATTTTATTCCATGTTAAATTAGAGAATTGACTACACGTTGATTATTGAATCAATTCTCTGTAATGTTATTTAAATGAATTAATTACCTTCAATTTGAAAATTCTTAATGGAATATTAAACATGAAATTATATTCAACTCTTGTTGAATCTTAGTGTGAAGTCATCACTAATATCAATAATCAACTTAAAACAAAAACGTAAAAAATTAGCCTATTGTTGCATGTAGTATTCAATTATGTTAATTATATATAATTCAGTAGGAGTCCAGTTAACCTTATTTACTTTCACGAAATAGTTCAAATTAAATTACACGTATTCTATAATAAATTTTTAAATATTTTAATACGCTATTTTTTTTGTTTTAAAAATTGCTAAAAGTAGAAAGCAATAATTTTGAAACTTAATGCATTAGAAGAACCAAACATAAGGTTGTTCTTAAAACAGAGGTACAAATAATTTTTATTTCACCAACTGATATTATTTTAAAGTTCACGTACAATTTAAGTTATACGTAATAAATTCAACCTGAACCAATATAAAAAAAATAGTGATATAATATTTTCAATTTGTAGATAATCACTGGTATATAAATTTCACATACCAATAGATATAAAGTTATCTTCGGCTTGAGAATGAATATATATTTATTGTTATATGCAACTAAAAGTGAGTAAATTAATGTGATAACCCGGATTTTTAGACATCCGTTAGTTGGTAATTAATTGATTTTAACTATTGAGATACTGATTTTATCTGGTTAAACAAATAGAATTCTGATAATTCAAAGAATATCTGGATATGTGTATAAATGAATTTGAATCTATCATAAATATTGAATTATAGATTTTTGGAAATGATAAATCTTATAGTAAATTGGTAAAATATATATATATATATATATATATTGTTTTATATATAGATAAATAGACTTTAATAAAATAGGATTGTTATTTCAAATTGAATGTGTGTTATAAATTAATTTAAATAGGATTCTTAAATATAATTTGAATTTGAAGTTAAATTTATTTTATTTGCTTTAAAGATTTTATTTGTATAAGATTAAGAAAGCATTTATTTAATTACAAATGTATTTGTTAATTAAGAAATTAATATAAAGCTTTTAAAATCTTTTAAAAGAAAAATAAAAATAAATGAAAAAATGAATAAAAACATGTGTTAACATATAAATTCACTTGATAACATGTGTTAGATAATTAAATAAGGTATAGGACAAGTGTCATGTGTTATTTTCATTTTCTTTGATTTTAAATAAATCATAAATTAGTTATATAAGTGTACATCTTTCAGTCTTATTTTTTTTCTTTCCTTCTAACCTTAATTCTAAACTCAAAGAAAAACTTCAGCCTGTAACCATTTCTTCAACTCTGTAGTTCATTTTCAAAACGAATCTGTAAATTCACTTCCATAAATCTTCGATCAATTCACTATTCAAACTAAAGCAAAAAAAATCAAAACCTGCATCTTCTTCAAAGTCTGAAAACAAGTAACCTGAGATTTATTAAAAGCAAGATCATTTCAGTACAAGTTAAATCATCTCAGCAACAAAAGATTTCAAGTCTTCAATCGAAGAAGCAAAAGGCAATTCAAGTTTTAAATCAAAAGCATTTGTCAGATCAAAATTTAAAGCCTGGGAATTTCTCTGCTTTTAAAAATGGTGAGTAAACTTTAACTTTTAAAAACTAAATCTTCTTTATTAACTCGTGCATGTAAGAATTGATGGTAGAAATGACTTGAATGTTCATTTCATGGATGGAAAATAGAGTATGCCTGGGTGTATAAGTATAAAATGCCTATGTATATAGTATGGCCTCTGTTCTTGTTCTAACAGGTTCATATACCATTCTAAATTCATTTTCTCTTCACTCAAACACTTATAGTTTATGATGTCTAAAGAAAACTTGTTTGTATTAATGAAATATTATTTTAAAAATGGTTCCAAGTGGAAATATTTAGGAAATATTTAGAAAATTGGGTATTACAGTGAAATTTCTTTAAATCAGAAAAATCAATAATCATATTTTTGTGTTTTGATTTTATAATCTGGTTCGAACTAGAAAATGTTGATTTTTGAAAGTAATATCATGATTTTTAACAACCTATATTGTAAGAGATTTGGAAATACTCAATTTCCATTCGAAAATTATTTTCTGACGACCTCGTCGTCGTGAGGTGTTGCGGTCAGGCCTGGAAAGGGCTGGAGGAGATAGGGGAGGTGTCGACCGTGGCGAATTTGGGGTTTTGTGCTTGGATTAGATGGTTGAGGGGACTTTAGGGTTTAGGGATGGTTTCGGGTGGTCGACGAACGCGATGGAACTGGGTGATGTTGGAGCAACCGGAGTTCGTGTGGTTGGGCTCGGAGGTAGCTAGTGGAGTGAGCTTTCGATTGAGGTAGGTGGCATGCAAAGTTATGGCCGGTAGTCGTTGCGGCGCGTCGTCTCGTGGAGGTAGTTGGCTGCTGGGTTTTGGTTTGGGACGAGCAAAGATCGATTATCGACCAAAGGGGATTGCAGTCCTCGGCAAAGTGGCGTTTTGGTTCAAGATAGGTTGAGAGACTTGGTGGTGGTGGTTCAACGGCGAGATGATCGGTGGCGAGGATGTACACGTGCACGTGTGTCACCGTGCACGAATGATTCAGGCTAAGGCAGATTGTTTCCGTGTTTGACGATGCTGTGATCGGCAATGATCTCGGGTTATACTCGAGGTGATGCTCAAATCGATTGAGTTAGGCATTGATTTCTTTTGGATCGATCGACTGGGTTGTGCCCTGGATTTGGTACCGGAAGCTGAGAGTGTGATGAGAGGAGAAGAAGGAAGTTTTGGGTTGAAGTGGATGTTGGGCTTCGGCCCAACTGAGTTTATATTGTTGTTTTTAAGCTAAGTAATTAAGCAGGTTTCAAAGAGGAGATGCATATGTTTTCAAGACAAATCATTAAAGAAAGTACAGGTAAAGGAAATTATCAAGTTTTTGAGTTAAATCAATTCAAGTTAAACTAAATTTCCTAAAACTATTCCTTTTTAACGATAATGGTTTATTTAAATGATGGGTTAGGTAAAAGTTTTGTAATTCATTTTAACTTAGATTAAGTTAAATCTTAAGTTTAATTAAAACTTAACTAATAATATGGTTAAGTACTAACTAAGAATATGAAATGTTTGTCATCAATGAAACTTAAGAATTTATGTTAATTTGCGAGTTAATAATAATTTATTTCGAAGTTTATTAAATTCTGATAATGGTTAAGAAAGTAATTAAGGATAAATTACTTAGTGAAAATAATTAAAGGTAAATTAATTAAGGAAATTTATTAAGGGTTAATAAATTATAAGTATGATTTATTAAAGAATAATTAATCAAGTGTGAGTGATCATAGGATAATTAATTTGAGTAATTAATTAAGGATAAATGTAATTAATGTGAATGGGTGAAGGTTAATTAATTTGTGTTATTAATTAAAGGCTAATTACTTAATTTAAGGAAATAATTAAAGGATGATTAAATTATCGGTTTGAAATTAATTAATGTTAAGTAAGCAGAATTAAAAGTGATTAAAGAAATTAATTAAACTTATTTAAATTAATTGGAATGGTGTGACTAATTTATCTTGCTTATAAATGATTGAATGATATTGTATGCCTTAGATAATTGATATCTCTGATATGTGATTTGAGATGCCATGTGATATGATATGTTTGGTTTAAACTGTGATAATGTGGGTATCTATCGATGATGAATTACTTTGTAAAAGTGACACCTTGTATTTAAAGTTTGAATTGTATTTCACTTGAATAACTCGGGTAAAGATGACATTGGATTCGAAGAGACCGGAGTCGGGTATTAGTAAATACGCGAAACCACTTCGATTTTAAATCTTCTATAATTCTTTATAGATTGATATGTGAAAACAATAGGTTGGTTTGGGATAATATGGACCGTTTAAACTAAGTTGGATACTTAGATATTGTTTTATGAAAATGAAATGTTGACTATATAAATTATCTACTTGTGGTTAAGTACGAGTTACCCCGGGTTAAATAAATTCTTTGGATTTAAATTTCATGTTATATGGGTTTACTCACGCTGGTTTCCAGCCTGACCCGGGTGTTACTTTGATGTAATGCTCGGGTCAGACCGAGTATTACAGATTTTCAGGTAAGGACGTTTGGGAATTCAGGAGACGAGCTGGATGACAGGAACGTATGGAGTGTTTCTACTGTGTTATATTATTGTGTATCTGAGACTTGATAATTGTGTATATCCAGTGTCTGTATAAATATGTAACTCTAATGTATTAAAATGTAATCGACAGATTTAATATTGTTTTGTAAAACTGTTATCATTTATTATTATATTTATCCGCTGCGAATGTGAGATGTTGATGTTTCTGATCTTCTTCTTCTGTTTCTTTCTTCTATCTCTTTTCTTTTTCTTCTAACTATCTGGAAATTTCGGGTTCGAAATTTCCGGGTCGTTACAGTTGGTATCAGAGCGAGGTTAAGCGAGAACCTTGGCTCTGTTGGGATTACTCGTTAAGGATAGGGTCAATGGTACCCTAGAACGAGTTGAGTGTATATATATATATGAGAGCGTAATTGTTATTTTCTTATATAAGGATTTTAAATGATCTTATATAAGAATATATTTTGATGTATAAAATGGTATTTCTTTCTAATAAATATTAGGGTAATTGGTTGTTAAAAATATTGGAATTAAATTAAATGGTAATAGAAATACAACCAAATTAAAATTTAATGAAGATAAGTTTGAAATGAATCCAAACTGAAATTAAAATCTTGAATTTGTAGAAATAAAGATAATAATGAATTGGTTTCCAGATATGATAATCTTGGTTATTATCATAAATAGTTGTTGTGTTTAATAATGGAATGTTTTAGGGAAGTAAAACATTTAGGCAAGCAAGACTTGTAAATTGTAGTGGATTTTAAATTGTGAAGTTTTAAATCCAGAAAACTTGAAATTATTTTTGAATTAAAACCAGAGAGGGTTTAAAAATTTAAGGTATAACTTGATGTGTAAAGAAAATGTATATATAAAGATATACATAATATCAAAGATGATTTGAAATAAACTCTAAGTATTGATTTTTAAATTTTTCCTTGGAATGTGATATGAAAACCCAAAGTAATAAGTTTTTGAACTTATAAGTGGAAAGATTATTAATCTGAAGTTTAAAATTTGAATGGGAATTTAAATTGTGTAAAGTTGACCGGATTAAGTAAATTTAATTTAACTTGGAGGAAGTTAAATAAGTTTGAATGAATAACTTGAATTGGAAATTTCAAGTTGAAATTTAAATTTAACTTGGGTAGTTAAATGGTTAATTTAAATGGGAGTTATGAGTGATCTCAAATTGGGTTTGAGATCTAGAAATTGAAAATGGATAATAAATTAGAATCTAAAAATTAAATTGTTTTTGAGTTCTTATTTGAACTTTGTAATAAGTTAAGTAAAGATAATTTTAAAATGGAATTTTGGAATTTGAATTCAGAATTAATTGGTTTAAAGATTTAAGTTGTTAAATTAAAAATAAAGGTTGATTTGATTTAAAAATAAGGGTTAATTTGACTTAAGGGATTAAATGAACATTTAAAATATTTAACTCGAATTTATATAATTCGAGATAGTTTTAAATTGAGATTTGAATTAAATTAGTTCAAATTGAATTTGATTTGAATTAATTAGAATTGTGATTGAAGATGTATAAGTTTAAAAATTCAAATGGTAAATTAGAATTAAAATGATTTGAATTTGGAAATTGAAGCTGGTTCAATTTGAAATAAATCCAGATTGATTTAAAATAATTTGGAATTGTGATTAAAGTGGAATAAGTTTAAAAATCAAATGGAATTTGATTCGAATTTGGAAAGAAATTGAGGATTAATTCAACTTGAATTGAGGTTAAATCAATTTCAATGGAAATTGAAGTTATTTAAATTGGAATTGAGTTAATTTAAATGGAGGTGGAAATTTAAATTGAATTGATGAGAATTGAACAATTTGACTCTGGTTTATTTTCAAAACAAATTGTTTTAATACAAATATATTTTTTTCCAAACTATTTACTATACAATCTTTCTTCTTAAACCCCAAACTATCTTATACTTATTTTACAATTATTTTGGAACTATTTAACTATTTTGAAACTGTCTTATAAACTAATTACTATTTTTCAGTTACTTATATCTAATCACTATTTTAAAAACTATTTTGCAATTATCTAACTATTTTATACCTACTTAACTATTTTACAGCTATTTTACAAACTAATAACTATTTTTCAACTGCTTATCTATTTTAAACTTTTTCAAGTTATTTTTAAATTTAAATAGGTCAGAGTTCAAACTGTTGGTAATTAAAGTAATAACTCAATTTGAAATGGAAGCAATTGAGAACAAAAGAATAGAATTAAAGGAAAGGTGGATAGAAAGGAGAAATTGATTTGGCTAATAATCAATGAAGTTAAATACGTAGGATGTACGTATATTATTCTATTCGCATAATGATTTGATCCAGATTCGAACACAGAATTTCGAGATAGTATTATCGATCCGAGTTGGGATTTCTCGCTCGATTTTCGACAGCGAACCTGGATATGGATTTTTGATTGGTTCTGGATATTCTCTATCATAGTTGTGACTATGCAAGGAGAATGACGGTTTCTGATCAAGAAACCAGATCTGAGTCCGCACTAGAAAGCCGGGTGGACGATACTAGTTCGGAAGTGAAATTGTGTGATCGATTGAGCGATCAGATTGATATAGCGTACGGATGATATGTGTACATCGTACGAGTTTGAATGAAATTGGCATTTAAAATTTGAGGATAAGAAATTTGAAATGGTTTTTGAAAATGAATGGTATATTATGTAAAATATAATGGAATTGGATATTTCTTTGATTGAAATTTACTTTATGGAGGTAAGTAAATGGTAAATAACTTTATAAAGAAATCAAACTTGAATATTTGATTTGACAATAAATAAAGCTATATTTTGTAATATGATAAACTTCCCTTATTGAATCTAGCCAGAATAAAAAGGGTTTTGAAATATTTGAAGTATAGAAGAGGTTTTATACAAGTTGAAATGATCCAAAGATTTTCAAAGTTATATATATCTATATATATATACATATATATAAAGGATCTTATGAGAATGATTTTGAAAAAGGTTTTGGGAACCTATGGATTTCTAAAAAGGCTTTTGATTTTTGGGAAAATCAATTTTGGGAATTTGGAAAGCCTAATTTGAGAATTATCGATTTTGGTAATCGATTTTGTGTAAAGGAGATTTTGATAAATCATAAAGGGTATGAATTGAAGATACTATAAATGTATAGTATAAAATGTTTTGAGTATAGCTCTGGGGAAAAAGGCGCTTCCTTGAAATGAACTTCTCAGGAGTGCCACTGGGTGGTACTGCCTTGAACCCCAAGGGGGGATTCTAAAGTTGATCCTGTGAGGAGTCCGGACAAAACTAGTTCCTGAGGATTATTTGTGTAGCGAAAGTCGAGGGGCTGGTGCCCACAGAGGCATTTGAGTTATGCTGTGACAACAATTTAACTCAATGTCACTGCGATCTACTGCAGACCATAGCGGAAGTCATGTGTGCCGCTGAGAGCCAACTGTCTACGTTTGATTTTATATCGGTAGACTGTGACACTATGGTAACATAGCGAAAGTCGTTTGTGCCGCTGAGAGCCAACAGTCTGCGTTTGATTTTATATCGGTAGACTGCGACCTATGTGGGAGAAGTTTCATTTTGACAGCGAAATCGTGTGTGCCGCTGAGAGCCAACAGTTACATGGACTTTTGCTGCGACGGCAACGTAACCCTGGATGTAACTGCGATCTGTTGTGGGTTCCATGGTGTAATCAGTTACATGGACTTTTGCTGCGATGGCAACGTAACCCGTGATGTAACTGTGACCATGGATGGGAGTGATGATTTCCAGAGCATTCTCACCAAAGATATTCCTCTATTTTCAAAATTGTTTTCTATATTTTCAATAAATTATTTTCCAAATATTTTCAGTGGGTGTTGGAAACGGGTTTACCGAGTACTTATAGATTTTCAGTCGTACGCCTGATCAACGTATGACCGAATTTCTATGAGAACAAGGATGGACTTGTGAAAACATCGAGTTATAAAAAGTATTTTTATAAAACTATTTTGGTGATATTATAGTAATTTTTGAAGTATTAACTAAAGAGTTTACAGTTGAAAATGCTCAAAGAATAATTTAACTGGTAATAAGCTATTGTAATTAAAATTCTGGTTACTTTTCTTTTCGAGGACGAAAAGATTTAAAGGGGGGAGGAATGTGATAACCCGGATTTTTAGACATCCGTTAGTTGGTAATTAATTGATTTTAACTATTGAGATACTGATTTTATCTGGTTAAACAAATAGAATTCTGATAATTCAAAGAATATCTGGATATGTGTATAAATGAATTTGAATCTATCATAAATATTGAATTATAGATTTTTGGAAATGATAAATCTTATAGTAAATTGGTAAAATATATATATATATATATTGTTTTATATATAGATAAATAGACTTTAATAAAATAGGATTGTTATTTCAAATTGAATGTGTGTTATAAATTAATTTAAATAGGATTCTTAAATATAATTTGAATTTGAAGTTAAATTTATTTTATTTGCTTTAAAGATTTTATTTGTATAAGATTAAGAAAGCATTTATTTAATTACAAATGTATTTGTTAATTAAGAAATTAATATAAAGCTTTTAAAATCTTTTAAAAGAAAAATAAAAATAAATGAAAAAATGAATAAAAACATGTGTTAACATATAAATTCACTTGATAACATGTGTTAGATAATTAAATAAGGTATAGGACAAGTGTCATGTGTTATTTTCATTTTCTTTGATTTTAAATAAATCATAAATTAGTTATATAAGTGTACATCTTTCAGTCTTATTTTTTTTCTTTCCTTCTAACCTTAATTCTAAACTCAAAGAAAAACTTCAGCCTGTAACCATTTCTTCAACTCTGTAGTTCATTTTCAAAACGAATCTGTAAATTCACTTCCATAAATCTTCGATCAATTCACTATTCAAACTAAAGCAAAAAAAATCAAAACCTGCATCTTCTTCAAAGTCTGAAAACAAGTAACCTGAGATTTATTAAAAGCAAGATCATTTTAGTACAAGTTAAATCATCTCAGCAACAAAAGATTTCAAGTCTTCAATCGAAGAAGCAAAAGGCAATTCAAGTTTTAAATCAAAAGCATTTGTCAGATCAAAATTTAAAGCCTGGGAATTTCTCTGCTTTTAAAAATGGTGAGTAAACTTTAACTTTTAAAAACTAAATCTTCTTTATTAACTCGTGCATGTAAGAATTGATGGTAGAAATGACTTGAATGTTCATTTCATGGATGGAAAATAGAGTATGCCTGGGTGTATAAGTATAAAATGCCTATGTATATAGTATGGCCTCTGTTCTTGTTCTAACAGGTTCATATACCATTCTAAATTCATTTTCTCTTCACTCAAACACTTATAGTTTATGATGTCTAAAGAAAACTTGTTTGTATTAATGAAATATTATTTTAAAAATGGTTCCAAGTGGAAATATTTAGGAAATATTTAGAAAATTGGGTATTACAGTGAAATTTCTTTAAATCAGAAAAATCAATAATCATATTTTTGTGTTTTGATTTTATAATCTGGTTCGAACTAGAAAATGTTGATTTTTGAAAGTAATATCATGATTTTTAACAACCTATATTGTAAGAGATTTGGAAATACTCAATTTCCATTCGAAAATTATTTTCTGACGACCTCGTCGTCGTGAGGTGTTGCGGTCAGGCCTGGAAAGGGCTGGAGGAGATAGGGGAGGTGTCGACCGTGGCGAATTTGGGGTTTTGTGCTTGGATTAGATGGTTGAGGGGACTTTAGGGTTTAGGGATGGTTTCGGGTGGTCGACGAACGCGATGGAACTGGGTGATGTTGGAGCAACCGGAGTTCGTGTGGTTGGGCTCGGAGGTAGCTAGTGGAGTGAGCTTTCGATTGAGGTAGGTGGCATGCAAAGTTATGGCCGGTAGTCGTTGCGGCGCGTCGTCTCGTGGAGGTAGTTGGCTGCTGGGTTTTGGTTTGGGACGAGCAAAGATCGATTATCGACCAAAGGGGATTGCAGTCCTCGGCAAAGTGGCGTTTTGGTTCAAGATAGGTTGAGAGACTTGGTGGTGGTGGTTCAACGGCGAGATGATCGGTGGCGAGGATGTACACGTGCACGTGTGTCACCGTGCACGAATGATTCAGGCTAAGGCAGATTGTTTCCGTGTTTGACGATGCTGTGATCGGCAATGATCTCGGGTTATACTCGAGGTGATGCTCAAATCGATTGAGTTAGGCATTGATTTCTTTTGGATCGATCGACTGGGTTGTGCCCTGGATTTGGTACCGGAAGCTGAGAGTGTGATGAGAGGAGAAGAAGGAAGTTTTGGGTTGAAGTGGATGTTGGGCTTCGGCCCAACTGAGTTTATATTGTTGTTTTTAAGCTAAGTAATTAAGCAGGTTTCAAAGAGGAGATGCATATGTTTTCAAGACAAATCATTAAAGAAAGTACAGGTAAAGGAAATTATCAAGTTTTTGAGTTAAATCAATTCAAGTTAAACTAAATTTCCTAAAACTATTCCTTTTTAACGATAATGGTTTATTTAAATGATGGGTTAGGTAAAAGTTTTGTAATTCATTTTAACTTAGATTAAGTTAAATCTTAAGTTTAATTAAAACTTAACTAATAATATGGTTAAGTACTAACTAAGAATATGAAATGTTTGTCATCAATGAAACTTAAGAATTTATGTTAATTTGCGAGTTAATAATAATTTATTTCGAAGTTTATTAAATTCTGATAATGGTTAAGAAAGTAATTAAGGATAAATTACTTAGTGAAAATAATTAAAGGTAAATTAATTAAGGAAATTTATTAAGGGTTAATAAATTATAAGTATGATTTATTAAAGAATAATTAATCAAGTGTGAGTGATCATAGGATAATTAATTTGAGTAATTAATTAAGGATAAATGTAATTAATGTGAATGGGTGAAGGTTAATTAATTTGTGTTATTAATTAAAGGCTAATTACTTAATTTAAGGAAATAATTAAAGGATGATTAAATTATCGGTTTGAAATTAATTAATGTTAAGTAAGCAGAATTAAAAGTGATTAAAGAAATTAATTAAACTTATTTAAATTAATTGGAATGGTGTGACTAATTTATCTTGCTTATAAATGATTGAATGATATTGTATGCCTTAGATAATTGATATCTCTGATATGTGATTTGAGATGCCATGTGATATGATATGTTTGGTTTAAACTGTGATAATGTGGGTATCTATCGATGATGAATTACTTTGTAAAAGTGACACCTTGTATTTAAAGTTTGAATTGTATTTCACTTGAATAACTCGGGTAAAGATGACATTGGATTCGAAGAGACCGGAGTCGGGTATTAGTAAATACGCGAAACCACTTCGATTTTAAATCTTCTATAATTCTTTATAGATTGATATGTGAAAACAATAGGTTGGTTTGGGATAATATGGACCGTTTAAACTAAGTTGGATACTTAGATATTGTTTTATGAAAATGAAATGTTGACTATATAAATTATCTACTTGTGGTTAAGTACGAGTTACCCCGGGTTAAATAAATTCTTTGGATTTAAATTTCATGTTATATGGGTTTACTCACGCTGGTTTCCAGCCTGACCCGGGTGTTACTTTGATGTAATGCTCGGGTCAGACCGAGTATTACAGATTTTCAGGTAAGGACGTTTGGGAATTCAGGAGACGAGCTGGATGACAGGAACGTATGGAGTGTTTCTACTGTGTTATATTATTGTGTATCTGAGACTTGATAATTGTGTATATCCAGTGTCTGTATAAATATGTAACTCTAATGTATTAAAATGTAATCGACAGATTTAATATTGTTTTGTAAAACTGTTATCATTTATTATTATATTTATCCGCTGCGAATGTGAGATGTTGATGTTTCTGATCTTCTTCTTCTGTTTCTTTCTTCTATCTCTTTTCTTTTTCTTCTAACTATCTGGAAATTTCGGGTTCGAAATTTCCGGGTCGTTACAATTAATATATTTACTATATTTAATTTGAATTCAAAATAAAGAGAGAATTTATTCCATTACTTCTAATTATTTCTCTTCGGTTTGATTTCAGTTTTCATATTAGAGAAGGTACTATGCATTAATTCCCTTTAATACTTTTAAAACACACTAAAAGTAAAAAGTAAGAATTTTTGAAACTTGACACATTAAAGAATCAAACATAAAACTAACCTTAAAACCAAATGTATAGATAATTGATGATTAATTTACTAATTCTTTTTATTAGTTGCATGTAGTATTATTTGATATATGATCCATTCTAGTTGAAGTTAATTTACATACAAACATTATGAATATCCATATCTTCAATCTATAATTATCTGTGAATATCTCCAAATGACAAAAAGAAAAAAACAAAGCAACTTAATTTCAAATAACTTTGTGGAAAATCATTGATAACTAATTCACTGCATAATAAGATCCCTAAGAAATCAATTGTAACCCTGCATTAATGAAAAAATACATGTTGCTTATGAATATTTCATGGACGATTAAGCAATACCATTAAAAAAATGTATTAAAGCCCGAGTTTGATAAAAATGGCTAATATAAGATTTTACAAAATATGAGTTTAGGTTGTGTAAAAATATGAAACATTTAAATAAAAAAGGTTTTAAAACACTTATTTAGAATTGAATTTCTAACAAAAATTTAAAGTTGCATAGTGTAGCTGGATCAAAAATGCTACTTTTTTCTTCAAAATACCATATAAAAGTTTATTATTTTGATATTCTTTTACTTCAGATATAATGCTTTTTTCCAACAAAATTTCTTATATAATTATATGAGTTTGAACCGAAAATGGAAGAACGATACCTCTAATAGATCATGTAAAATCAGAGTTGATATTTATATTGCAATAAACCAAATATTCACTACATAAAAAATGAATTAAAACAAAATGTAAAATCATACCGAATAAAAAAATCAAATGGAAGTCAATTATTGTACAAAACTTGAGAATAAAATAAAGTTTTCAACTTTATCTGTAATGGATTTTACTAATCAATAGGAGATTTTGTGTTATCCACATATCTTAAAATCAGTAATTGTCTACAAGACAAATTAAGGGAACTATTTCATAATCTTACAAACTGCAAATTCAACCTTAAATTAGAAATTATCACAAAAAATGCAAATTCAACATCAAATTAACTAAAAAAAGAAATAATAAAAAATGCCCAATCTTTTAATCAAACTCGATCGAACTAGTGGTCTAATTTTTTGTAGGCGGTCGTCTGATTATTTTTCCATAAAAACTATAACATTGAAAACAAGGGATAGGAAAACAATCGCTGCAGAATATTAATAAAATCATAAATAATTCAAGATGAATACAAAGTGGAAAAATATTGACGAATTCAATTAAAATCTAGTTAGATTAATTTTTTTGAAGAGATTGATTAAAAATAGTTTGGAAAGAATTTTTAATTTGATTTAGATTGGAAATAGAACTATTTTTGAATCATATCATACATATGAAATTGAAAAGAGGAAAGGGACAATATTGTGAGAAAACGAAATGGAAGTGAACGAATTAGAAGATGATAAATGTATTGATACACCTAAATAAGAATACAAATAGTCTATATTTTTAATATAATTATATAACATAATAGATATATAGAATGTTCAAACATTAATGATATCATTATGTATTCTATATGCATTAATGGTATCATTAATACTTAGAATTATACATAATTTTAAGTGGTGTAACACAATACAAAATGTTTAAATTAAAAAATGTTTATAAAACACATATTTGGAATCAAACTTCTAAAAAATTATATTCAAAGTTGCATATTGTAACTAGATCAAAAGTGTTACATTTTTGTTCAAAGTACCATACACAAGTTTATTATTTCAATAATCTTTTACTTTATATTTTTTCCCAAATTTATGTTCTTATATAATTATATCACTTAAAATTGAAAAGAATGATTGCTACTAAATTGGAGTTGATGTCTATGTAGCAATGAACCAATTATCTCCTACAAAATAAATGGAATTAAACAAGATGTAAGATCATATCAAACAAAAAATCAAATGAAAGTCAATAATTATACAAAACTTGAGAATGAATAAAGTTTTCAACTTTACCTGTAATATATTTTACTAACCAATAGAAGATTTTGTGGTATCAACATATTTGTGAAACTATCTGCAAGACAAACAAAGAGAACTATATTCATAACCTTACAAATTGAAAATTTAACCTCAAATTAGAAATCAGGACAAAAACTACAAATTGAACATTAAATTAAATGAAAAGACTAATAATAAAAAATATCCAACTTTTTAATCAGCTCGATCGAACCAGTAGGCTAAGTTTTGTTTGGAGGTCTTCAGTTTATTTTTCCATAAAAACAATAACATTGAAAGCAATTTGTAGAAAATCAATCACCACAAAATATGAATAAAACCATAAATAATTCAAGTTGAATATGAAGTGAAAATCTATTAACGAAGTCAATCAAATTCTTGTCGGGGTAAAAAATTAAAGGGATCAAATAAGATTGCTTGGGAATTTTTTTTACTTTGATTTAGTTTGGGATTAGAATCATTTTTTAATTGTAGCAAGCATATGAAACTTGAAAAGAGAAAGAGCCAACATTGCGAGAAAATAAAATGAAAGTGAAAGAATTAGAAAATGGTAAATGTCCGAGATGTACGTTGGTATTTCTTTTAAAATGTATAATGAAAAGATTAATTTATAAAACATTAATGAGTTCATTAATATTTCTTTTAAGAAATAACAATTAGAAAATGCAATGAAAAAGTATAGGGTAGTTAAACTACTGGGACATATGGCAGCACATGAGATTTTTGAGAAAATTAAAAATGTTGAGACATTCAGATTTAAACTCAGCTTTCATATAATATAATAGATTGTTTGAACAACCATCCTATATATGTATGTATGTGCATTCTTGTGCCATATGAAAAGGGAACGTGAAATAAGCATTTAAAAGGGGAATGAAAGAGGAAAGTGTAGGGAAAAGAGACTATATTTGTGTGTGTATTGACAGAGAATGAAAGTTGTATTTGAAAGGGATGCATCAATTGTTTTGTAATTATTAATTATGTTGTTAGGGTATTAATTATTTGTGTTTAAAAATGTATCAAAGTATTATTATACGTATTGGAAGAGGGACAACGGTATTAATTGCAATTAATTAACATTGTGTTCAACGCCTCGGACGCCAACAAAACAATTTGATTAGTTCATCATAAGAGGGAAAATTGGTGGGCTATAACAATGACGTGTCCACGTCGGATACGACATGCACTTTAATCGAGCAAATAAATGCTGCGATCAGACTATATATATGTGTGTAGCAAGGTTTGATGACATTCTTCTTTTGTGGCATCGCTTTAGCATTTCAACATATTTTGAGCTACACTACCTCAAATTCAACGAAAAGTTGTTAATATGTTCATATCATAATCAAAATCATCTTCATAAAATTTGGGCTCATTTGAACATTTTAACATGACGAAACTGATATTTTAAATCATATGTTAAAATATATCTTTGACACTTTAAAATTGACTTATAACTTTTAAATGCTTAGAAAATTCAAAATTATTTTATATTTTATGGAGGTGATATTCACTACACAAATATAGACATACTCAGAGAAAGGAAGGAAGATGCACACGCACATATAATATATTTGATATTTGGTTAATGAAGAGCGCTCAATGACACCTCTATTTTGCAGCACTCCTGTGGTTCCCTGATTTCCATCACATATTTCGATTTAAATTCTGTTTGCTTCTCTCTCTTCCACATCATAATATTATTTAAATCGGATTGTGTGGTGGAAATCAGAGGGCACAAGGGATGCTGCAAAATAAGGGTACCATTGAACGCTCCTATTGGTTAATATGTATGTTTATGACTTCAAACCCAAGAACTCCATCGACTCATACATTCATACTAGGTGTCTTGCGACTTTAGTGTCTTCCAAAATTTCCCCTTTTTCATTCTTGATTCTAACTATTTTATGATGTGATGTTTAAAGGGACTAGATTTTTTCTTTTTTGTATAATTGAACCTAGTTTGGATTGAGCACAAAATGCGTGAAAACTATTTTTTTGACCCATGTAATTTTAAACAATTAATACTTTTATTTTTCTTATATGCTTTAATCGTGCCATTCTAGAAATGAAGGTTATAATTTATCAAAGCCGACAAGCAAAGGTTTCAGAACTAGTATTCATTTTTGAATTATGTAAAATTTAAAATAATGAACAAGTATTCAAAGACTTATGGATATTCCTAACCGAGACTAAAAAGGTGAAGAAAGTTTCCGTTTAATTTTGGTGGAGCAAATCCATATGAAAATTATCTTAAAAACTTGTAAAAATTCTTCTAGGTCTACGCCTAGGCATTAAGTGAGGCTTGCTGCCTAACTATCTATTTATGCCCGCATAAACGAGACAAACTGCATCATCTAAGCATCTAAATAAGTACATAGGCACTGTTTTGGAACTAGTGAAGGCTCGATGTCTCATTTAACCATCTGCATGTTAATTTCACATGGTTTTTCCTCCTTGGACCGCTTTCAACCCAATCCAAACCTCTAGATTTTCATTTTGGTTCAGTTAATACTAACAAAATACTGAAATTTTATTCACAGTAAATATAACAATCTGCTTTTTCAATCCTCGGAAGTCGACACTAATACATTCGTGGTATTCATGTGTCGAACATCCAAGTACCGGAAAGACAAATTATTGAGGTGAAAAAATAAGAAAAGACGGAACATAATCTCACAACGTGACGAGTAATATATAATATTCCAATAATCTTTACGAAAAGAAAATCGAACTTTATACATACATAAAATCATAGTAACTAATCTATCATCAGCGTGAACAGTTATAATATCATGTCCTTACAATTGCTGGTAAATACAGACAAGAAATAAACATCGGAAGATAAAATACGGAAATACTCCTTGAAGGGTCCAACTCGTCTCTTGAACGCTTCGAAGTGTCCAGCTGAATCTGGAAAATATGCTCGGACTGACCCGAGCATTATAAGAAAAATAACGTCCGAATTAGTCTGGTAAAACCAGCGTGAGAAACACAATCAAATGGATTCTAAATGTTTTATAAAACCTTTCAAAATAAAAGTATCTCGTAAGACCACGCCGCATATAAACACAGACAGATTTTTACCTGACGATATCCAAAACATTTCTATAGAAATCCAATGATATCATAATAATGTCTAGAGTTTAAAGTAAATTATGAATATAGCTGGAATGTTTGCATCTCACGTTTCAGCATAGTTGGTCACAACTAAGTCCGTACGACGCTTATTGGAGAGTAGATTTCATATAATGACAAGGCTACTGGGTAACCGTCTGCCATAGTACATCTCTAGAAAATATACCGAGGGCCTCGCCCATACCCCTTGCGAACGGGACCGACTTACCCTTTATTGGATAGTTCTGAATATGTCACCACCCCGGTTGCTTTGCAACCTTTTCCCGAGAGCTCTTATGCACAACCAAATACATGTATATATATCTAGAAAGGTGATGACATACCCTAATGGTAGCAAACCACAGCCCTGAAGCATATTCCATGTTTTAGTCATTCCTGGTTGTGAGGTTTGAGGCTACGTTTTACCTTATAGATAGCAATCTCACTTTGAATGCTGACACCGTCCTCCAGACGTCAATACAATGGCAACATTCGTCCATACAAGCTGTTCAAAATATGAACAAACCGAAGGCACTACTACTACTACATCCATTTTGGAATCACCCTCAGCATTAGTAGTGAGGAGCCCTTGCACTTCAAAGAACTCCGTCTTCAATTCCATCATCTTCAAGATGCTTCCAAATTGAACGCTTGAGTTGGTTCGAAGTGGTTTCAGATAATTTATACTTATCTGATCCCGGTCTCTTCGAACCAACATTCGATAGTTTCTGAAAAACTCAACTCCGGTTTTTTTGAAAATAAACAGACAACACATAAGAGCGGTGATCACCCCCTAATCGTTTAAATGGATGGATTCTCTTATCATTTATCCTAGAAGAAAACACGAGTTTTATACGCACAGTATAGCATCCCCGAGGGTAACTGTACCATATAATTCTCGTTTTTTCTTCTAGATATTTCCAGAGTTAAAAATTGGTATGGATTTGATAGTCGGTTATTTAACTGACATAAACAAACAATCAAACATAGATATAATTCCATATGGGCTCCACTAAGCCTCTATTAATTAATCTTTCATTAATTAAAATCTCTTTCAATTATTAGATCTAAAATATCATCACAAAAGATATTTTCACAAACCCCTTATACTCCTTCCAAATACTTGAAAAACATTCATATACTTATCTCATCGGTATAAGTATATTCAACCCATTATACTTTCGATACTTAGAAAATATATCCATATCCATTAGCAAAACTTAAGGAAGATTTTCTCTTTTCCAAATTCATATTTAATGGGCCAAAACAAATATCATTTAAAACATTACTTACTATAAACCAAACCACTATCTCTCGATGTTAGGTATGGAAAGAATGTTTCCATCCGACCATAATTAAGAAGGATTAATTGTCAAAAAATCTTATTTCTTTATAAAATTCCCTTTCTATAAGCCCATTTCATATTTACAAATACTTTTATAAATCTCCAAATTAATTTACAGAACTTCTTTTATAAATCTCTAAAATGATTAATAAAGTCTCTTTCTATTTATAAAACTCTTTTATAAATCTTCCTTTATAACTCCTTTATAAAAATCCTTCATAAAATATCATTTACCAAATATCATTTGAAAATCTCTTTAAAATAAATCCTTTTATTAAGTAAAATCCTTTTTATAACAAATTATTATTTATAAATACCTTTATTTAAGTAATTAGTTTCCTTTAAACATCATAATTAAATAATTAATTAACTTAAAAATCTCATTAATAAATAATTAACTAACTTACTTTAAAACATCATTTATAAACACTTAACCTTAAATTGTTATAAAATTTAAGTAATTTTAAATCCATAACTTTATAAATTCAAAAAGAGGCTTAGCGACCACAATAGTACTAAATCAAGCCACCATTTTAATTCAATATGACCTTTCAAGTCACATAACTGATATTTACATGAGAATACATATATGTAAATAAAATCAATCACTAACCATCAATAGTTAACACATCACTTTTCCAATATTACTTAACTGACATATGAATAAATGTCCAAATTAATATAATAGCAGAACGGAGATTTATTCTGCTAAACAGATGTCATCAATAATCCATTTAAATTTAACCGAATGGTGTTAAGTATACAATGAGGTATCATCCATATAATTAATTTATCATGACCTGTTTATCGAAATTAACTCTCTTATATTTATCACGTTTCCGACATTTCGACTTCTCTATCCATCGCCTAGTTCTAGATCTCATAGATAGAGGAAAGTTTACTCATCGGCTTTTAGTATTAAATATTAGACGACTTACTTTCATTAAAAAGTGTCAATGTTTTAGTATAACTTATTCATATTTGTTTGGCTACTTAATGCACAGACAAAGAGAATCCCTTGTATTAAACCATTTTTTGAAAAAGAATGCTGCTTTTTAAACAAACCGATTTTTGAAAATAACAACAACAACAACTAAGCCATTATTCCCAAATAAGTTTGGATCGGCTAGAGATGAAACCCAAAACTAAATGAAAAAATCAATTTAAAAGTTATAATAACAACAACAATAATAATAAAATAAAGTCAAATAAGTAAATTAATAATAATAACTAAGTAAAATAAAATAAAATAAAAATATATATGTATATATATAAGAGGAATAATAATAATAATACTAATAGCGATAATGATACTAATAGTAATATTGGTCAAAGACCAAACCTACGTCTTAGGCTCAAGTTCCTTAGTCTTATAATCTAAAACTTATAAAACTCAACGCTCATGGTTCTGGTACGTGAATCACTAACTTCCACTCGCTCCGATCCGTCACCAGCTCTTCGGATACACCCCAATCCTTCAAATCCCTTTTTAATACTTTCTCCCATGTCAACATTGGTCGACCTCTACCTCTCTTTGAACATTCAACGCGGCCTATAATTCCAACACGCACAGGTGCCTCGGGCGGCCTTCGTTGAAGATGTCCAAACCATCTTAAGCGATGTTGAATTAGCTTCTCTTCAATTGGTGCTACTCTAAGTTTATCACGTATATCATCATTTCTACTTCGATCTCTCTTGTATGACCGTAGCTCCATCGCAGCATACACATCTCTGCTACGCTTATCTTTTGAACGTGTTGGCTTTGAGTAGACCAACATTCTGCACCATACAATATCGCAGGCCTGATTGCCGTTTTGTAGAACTTTCCTTTAAATTTTTGTGGACCTTCCTGTCACAGAGAATCCCATATGCTTGTCGCCATTTCACCCATCCCACTCGAATTCTAAAACTAACATCTTTATCAATCTTACCATTATACTGCAACATTGATCCTAGATATCTAAATGATTCCTTCTTGGGAACTATTTGTCCGGCCAAAGTGATATCTCCATCTTCCGACCTGACATCGCTGAACCCGCACTTCATATACTCTGTTTTAGTTCTGCTAAGCCTAAATCTCTTTGATTCTAAAGTCTGTCTCCACAGCTCCAGTTGTCTATCAACCCCAATCCTACTTTCATCAATTAGCACAACATCATCAGCAAATAGCATACACCAAGGAATCTCACCTTGTATACCCTTCGTAACTTCATCCATCACTAGAGCAAAAATGTAGGGACTCAAAGTTGACCCTTGATGTAATCCTATGTTAATGGGAAAGTCATTGGTTTCACCATCTCATGCTCTGACACTAGTCACAACATCATCGTACGTATCTTTGATAAGTGTAATGTACTTTGTTGGGACTCTCTTCTTTTCCAGGGCCCACCACATCACCTTTCGCGGTACCTTATCATAAGCTTTCTCCAAATCGATAAATATCATGTGTAGATCCTTCTTTTGCTCCCTAAATCTCTCCATAAGTTATCTTATCAAGAAAATCGTCTTTGTGGTCGACCTCCCAGTCATGAAGCCAAATTAGTTTTTTGAAACACTTGTCATTCTTCTTAATCTATGCTTAATGACTCTTTCCCAAAGCTTCATTGTATGACTCATAAGCTTAATTCCTCTCTAGTTTGTGCAACTTTGGAAATCTCCTTTATTCTTAAAAATTGGAACTAGTATGCTTCTCCTTCACTCATCTAGCATCTTGTTTGATTTGAAAATATTATTGAACAACTTAGTTAGCCATGCTATCCCTGCATCTCCAAGACACCTCCACACCTCAATGAGGATGTCATCAGGCCCCAATGCCTTGCCTGCTTTCATCCGTTTTAGTGCCTCCTTTACCTCGGATTCTTGAATTCTCCGAATAAAATGTCTATAGGTGTCATCAGAAGAGTCGAATATCTCGATCGTAGTGCTATCACCTACTTCATTAAATAGCTTGTCGAAATAATCTCTGCATCTATTTTTTATCTCATCGTCCTTCACCAAAAGTCTATTATTATCATATTTGATGCATTTAACTTGGTTGAAGTCTCTTGTCTTCCTCTTGCGGAGCTTAGCTATCCTATAAACATTTTTTTACCCTCCTTCGTGCTTAGGTTATGATATGGATCTTCATACGCCCGACCTCTTGCTTCACTCCGCTATCTTTGCGTTCTTCTTTACCACTTTGTATTTTTGCATTTTGTCCTCGCTCCTGTGATGATGTAAGCACTTATAGCATTTTTTTTTGAAAACCCAGGAGAACCCGGCGGGCCGGTAAACTCCTGAGGAGGGTATAGTAAAGCCGTCCGCTGATCCAAGCCCCCATACCCCCGGGTAAATTTATATAGGATAGGGAAGCACATGGTAGGAATTGAACCTGGGCCTTTTTACCAGAACCCAAGCATTTCTTCTTCTCTTTGATAGCCTTTTGCACATCACTGTTCCACCACCAAGAATCTTTAGGTTCACATTTATTTTCTTTCGCTATCCCAAACACCTCGGTAGCCACTTTCCGAGTGCGTCTTGTCATCTCACCCCACATGTGATTTGCTTCTCCTTCCATATTCCATGCCCCTTCTACCATCACTCTATCCTTAAACACCCGTGAGGATTCTCCTTTGAGCTTCCACCATTTTGTCCGACTAATTTTGGCTCCTTTACCCTGTTGAACACGTATTTAGAGACGAAACTCGGATATCAAAAGCTGATGTTGTGAGGCGACACATTCTCCAGGTATGACTTTGCAATCTACACGACTTTGCAATATACACAAGCTCGTTTGTCGTCTCTTCTAGTAAGGACAAAGTCAATCTGGCTAAAGTGTTGACCACTACTAAAAGTAATTAAGTGTGACTGTCTCTTCATAAAGAAGATATTAGCTATCATGAGGTCATAAGCAATAGCGAAATTCAATATTTCTTCTCCTTCTTGGTTCCTATCGCCATATCCAAAACCACCATGTACTCTCTCAAACCCCCCACTAGTTGTACCAACATGGCCAATGAAATCTCCTCCTATGAAAAGTTTTTCGCTACTAGGCACATCTCGAACCATGACATCTAGCTTTTCCCAGAAATTTCTCTTTACGGCTTCACTTAGACCTACTTGTGGGGCATAAGCACTAATGACGTTCAGAATCATATCACCCACTACCAGCTTAACTAAGATGATCCTGTCCCCTTGTCTCCTAACGTCGACCACTCCGTTTCTAAGGTTCTTGTCAATTAAGATACCTACCCCGTTCTTGTTACGCTCTTTTCCTGTGTACCATAACTTGAAGCCTGTATTCTCCACCTTCTTTGCCTTTTGGTCCGTCCATTTGGTCTCCTGAACGCATAAGATATTTACATGTCTCCTAGTCATAGTATCAACTATTTCTATTAGCTTTCCTGTTAATGATCCTACATTCCAACTATCTAATCGAATCCTACTTTCATTTACTAGCTTCCTTGCCCTTACTTTCATTTATCACTACATCGGGGCGTCGATGCAGTGCGCCACTAAGGGAGTGACAACCCAGCCCTTGCATATTTTTCACAATACCCGAGCCTCGATATGGCGCGCCACTAAGGGAGTGGCGACCCAACCCTTGCTCACTTTTCACCATACCCGAGCCTCGATATGGCGCGTCGCTAAGAGGGTTACGCCCCAACGAAATATAATTAGGTTTCATTTCCATAAGAGAGGCTGAGGTTTTTACGTTGGCTCATCAAGCCTATCACAACCCTCCTCCTTTATCCTGGCTTGAGACGGACTGCATAGAAAACTACACAGGCGGAGTTGATTCTTGAAAATAAAATAATTAAAAAATAAACATTTATTTAATTAATTTAAAATGAGTTTAAACCTTTATTAAATAATAATTAAATCTTAACTTAATAAGTAATTAAGTAATAATTAAACCCTACTTGATTAATAATTAATTAATTAAACCCCTCTTAATTAATAATTAATTAATAATTTAATTTTACTTAAATAATAATTAATCCTACTTGATTAATAATTAATCAATCCTTATTTAATTAACTAATTATAATTATCTTAATTAATAATTAAGATCTAATTATCTTTACTTAACTAGTAATTAATTACTAATTATATTTACTTAATTAAATAATCCTTAATCCTTAATTAATAAATAAATAATAATTACTGTTTTTAATACTTGTTATGTGTTGAAATACTTTTCAAAATATTTTAAAGTGAAAATATTTTTAGTTTATAAAAAGTGTTCGTTTTACGAACTACATCCATAGCGACTATAAACTGCTTTTAAACCCTTACTTTTTAACATAACTTACTTTATAAACATAGCAACGTTTTGGAAACTAAAAGTAAAGTTTTTGATATAAAACATTTTCTAGAAAATACATAAGTAAAACAAGTTTCAAATCAAGGGATCTTGATGTCGCAGCAAAACAACTTTAAGTGCTATTTTCTTTTAGCATACAATAACATAGCATAAGCTCATACATTTATCACATGCCATAACATTATACACAAAGTAAAAACTCATTATTTTCAACACGACTTAACATTTTAACTATACTTCCAAATGCATAACCAAACATTGCATATAATCACACATAGGTAAAGCACAACATTATTTTTCAACCAACAATCAACACAATTATTAACCAAAAAAATAAAGTTTAAAACTTGTTTAAAAAATGTGAGCTTTACTCATCAAAAGCTTACAGAAACAAATCAAACTACCACCATAACTTGTATCAGCCCTAGATCTTGGATTTACTTTGCAAAAGACTTGATTTTTGACCTTAGGAAGTGAGTTTGGGTTTGGCCTAAAGGGGTGTGGGCTCGGCCTTGGATGTGTGTGTAGTTTTTGAGCTTGTTTTTGAAAAAAGAGGATGTAGAAAATGATAGAATGGTTTTAAATAAGGATTTAAGGATTTTAAATGGAAAAGGATAATATTTTTAAACTTTGAAAATTTTCTGAAGCTGTTAAAAAGCTTAAGAGCTTAGAAAGAAGGTGATGGAGTTTTGAAAAACAAGAAATGGAATATGTGAGAGAAAAAATTAGGCAATTATTTTTATACAAAGTGGAATATGCAAATTACTAAAATGACCTTTAATTACATACCCTCCATTCACTTTTGCCACATCATCACCATTTCCTCCTCCCTTCTTCCACACGCAAGGAACCACAACCCCCTTTTTGTCCAACATATAAACGCCTTCTTTGTACTATGATGTTACGTTTTATAATGTGACATTTCCTTTTTTTATTTTAATTTTAAATAATTTGAAAAAGGTCACATCTTCTTTTTATTTACTTAAGTACATATATATTACTTAAGTAAATATATATTTACTATGTATTACCTTAATCACACATATGTTATTAATATGTGTGTGTGTTTATACTAGAGTGTACCCAACATTTTTGACAACTTTTAGATGATGTAAAGTCGAAAATCCAAAAAAACGATTTCCGATTACATTTTTGATTTTTCTTTGAACTAATTATTTTTATACACAAAATACAAAAATGAATTTTCTATCGTTGGTTATAAATTAAAAGAGTTATTTAAATATTAAAACCATAAATTGAATATTTAAAATAAATTAAATATTCACAAATCAAAGTGATAAAATTTGAGGTCGCTATGGTAAACGTGTTTATAAAAACGACTAGCTTCGATTAATTTCTAATTAATCCCCGCATATACGTTTAATCTCTAGTCCATGCTTGCCATTCAACGTCCACGTAGAGATTTTTACCAGCTTGATAGAAAGTAAGCCAAAGTAGTGGACTTCAAATGCTTACATTAGGGCGCTTTTAACCATTAATAGCCACAAATATGTAAGTGTGAAGTTAAATTATCAATTTACCAATGATTGTTTCCTATCCAATGTGTCTTTGTTTACTAATTATCACTCAATATTTTGATTAGGCTTGTCAATGGATATGTTTAGATATGTATTGTGCTATATACGTATCTGTATTTGAGATCATTTTCGTATACCAAATATTTGTATCCATAGATATCAGATGGACACCGAATTTTTGGGCATCTATCAATATATGATTGAATTGAAAAAACAAATATACAAATATTACTCAATGTAGAACAATTTCAATATTAGATTTTAAAAATACAAGAAATACATAATATGATTATAAACCTGATGTTTAATAACAAATTTGCGCATAAAACATTTATATCAATATAAATCACAATCATCCATTTACTAAAGTACATATAATATTATATGTTATTATCTTGAGGCTTGAGAGATTTTTTTTAGTGCGGATATCATCATATCCATATTTGTACCATTTTTTGAATATTAGATATTTTTCATTTGTTGGATACAGATGCAAATACAATTTAGATTTTCATTATTTATTGAAAGCACTAACTTTACTTTACAATTTGGCTTAGAAACTACTTTCCAAGTCGTACAATTAAAATTTTGATTGATCAACTTGATATGCAATGCACTGTTAGGTGTGGCTCACCTTATAGTGGATATTAGGAATACATCTTTTTTTTAAACTTGTTTGTTTTACATCCTTCCCTTTTAGAAACTATTTTCTACATCCGTGTTTTTTGAATATCTTTCTTTTTTACTTCTCTCGTTTCTAAATTTTAAAGCGACCACTCCGACGTGTATTATGACGGTTATGAGTTATGGAGTATACCCTAAAAACGCATGTTAAGGTTAGTAAAATTACCTAAATACCCCATGAATTTCACTTTTTTTTTTGAAAATAGAGATGTAATTTATGAAAGAAAATTTAAAGGGACTTAATGCTAATTTTTTTATAATCATAAGGATGTATGCCAAAATTTCTCACCTTATATTGGTGTGGGTAGGTAGTTTGAATCATGATTAGTCGTACATCGTAAGATTTTCTAAAAGAAATGTGTGAGTATGTATAATGAGATTAGTGGCCTATAACAACAGTGAATTTCTTTTGTTACAGCAAGTATTGCCATGACTGTACATGTGATTTTAGGGGATATAGAGATATTCAATCGTGATTTTGGCACATGATATCAGAGTTGGTGGTTCAATGGATGGATATAATGCAACATTGACCCGAGTATGATTCAAAAACGTGGCTTAACTCGTTAAGGTGGATATATATTTCAGAAAGCAGCATCCTTCAATTGCAAAAAAGAATACTATATAATTAACCTGAGCTAATTGCTAAGAGGCAGTAGCGATCTAACCCAACTGTTGAGAGGCGTAATTGACCCGATCCAATTGTTTTGATGACTCTGTACATCATTACGGTGACTTGAGCAATGCTCGCCAATATGAAGATATATTAGGTGTAACTCGAGTTATATTCATGTGGGTGCGTATATTGAATTATTTGATTAGTTCTACATTGCAAAATTTTCTAAAGAAGATGCGTACATCTATAAGTTGGTAATATGTAACAACAAGAGACTCCTTTTGCTACAAGTGTTGTCATGACCATATATGTGCCTCGATGGATGTTGGGATATCCGATCTTGATGTTGGCACCAGATAGCTTCGCTCGGTGGTCTTGCTTCTACGCTAAATATGATGTGTGCATAGTGAAGATGCGAGAGGGTGCCAAAACTTCAACATATAGAAGTTATCATATGCTATTCACGCATCCAACAATTCAAAACTACCGTTTCGACAATAGAAAACCTGTTTTTAATGTGAATTTTACTGATAATCAGAAATCTTGTAAACAGGCAGAAGATGGGAAGTGAAGTGTCACTAAGGAAATTGTTGTGCGTTTAGGTATCTACATGTGTTCTACTCATATTGAATGTGGTTTATACGTGTTTCCTTTCTTAGTGACCCAACTCAGAAAGATGAAATAATCTCAAAACTACAATCTTCCGCCCCAGAAAGATGAAATAATTTCAAAACTACAATCTTCCGCCCAGAAAGATGAAATAATCTTCCACTCCATATATGTTTTTCATTATGCCCAATTTTGTGTCTTCCAACTTGTTCTATTTTAGGATTTCATTCATTTGATGGAAAACCATGTTAATTTCGACGACTTTTCATCTGACATATTATATAATGGAGATCAAAAGGTTTTTTTCCTCCACCTCTTCTTCTGTATTTATGACTTATAAATGACTTAAGTAACACAGAAATGAAATTTCTTGTAAATATATGACATCCACATTCATCTTTTATATAATAGTATGCAAATGTAACCCCTTTTTTTCTTATAGAACGGTGCAATACATGAATAATTATGCAATGGCTTATATATTCCTTTTTAGCTCACTTTCTGCTATTATTTATTTCTCATTGGTTCTTGCTGCCAGATTCCTTCTCTGCTATTGCTATCTGGAGCCGGCGCTGCAACTGGGTGTATGTTTTCCACAACATAAATATTTTTCATGATTTCTATTATGAGGATAATTTTGTGCATTCTTTAACGCCTTTAACTGTTTTATGATTGCACAAGCTAAGCAACGGTTTTAAACCTTAAGATTGTCTTAGTAATTGTTTCGTTATTTGGAATCCATAAATGACAATTTACATTTCATTGTTCATTCTAATTCTTAATATCTTCTTTTGCCTTCTACTTGAGATTTAATTACTTATTATGTTGTGGCTTAAACTTCATCAGAAGTTGTTACAAATATGTTTTATCATTCTGAATTCAATAGAATGGAATCTCATATTTATGTACCTAATTTTTTTTTCCATGCGAGGTGCTAAGTAATGTGTCTTCTCTTATGTTTTACTTGGATGTTGTTTTCAATGTTCACCACTTTTCTTCATTTCAACTCTTTTTATATTTCCATCGAAGATGAAGGTAATTTATTAGATCTGATGTTTGACTATCTTTATTTCCAACTCTAACTATTTTATGAGGGTAGTTTAAATTAAAAGGGCTAAAACTTGTAACTAATCTATTGTACAGAGTAACTTTTTTTTCTACAATAAAACATGAGCGGTTTGTAATTTTCTTGAAAAGGGGTCATAAATTTTATTCATCATCAACTCTTGGTAACATATCATGAACTATCCATAGCCTTATACAAGCACTAGTTGAAGGGCGAAAATATCCACTAAAATGTTATAGTGCCTTACACGACAGTTCTAGCGTATTGTGTACGTATTTCTGAAACTATCGGTATGATTATTATTTTTAGTCCAATGATATTTGTTTTTTTCTTCCGAATTTAATCAAATTGTCTATGTTGTTTGCAGCGTATGTGGTCCCAAAGTTTAGTCAGCTCACCGTCTCGTCTTATTATGCTTCGCACAGCACTGCTCATTATGTCATTTCGCAAGCTACTCGTCGAGTAGAAGCTTTCTATTCTTCGTAGAGTGTAGAAGAGAAGCACTGAGCTTTGCTTATGGTTACATGAGTCATATCTATTTTGTATCAAGGTACTTATTTTACAAAAAGTGAAAATAATTTCAATGTTATTGTCCCAATGAGCTGTAGCTCAAGTGGCAGGTGGCGTGACGCTTTAGACTGAGGTTTTAAAGATAAGAAGTTGAACTTTAGAAATATCCAAATGAATGCTCTGCTTAAATAAAGTACCATTCTTATTCAATGAAAAAAGATTTTATGACGGTTTCTGTTTCAAGTTCAGTAATGGGAGTGAAATGCAATATTGCAATTGTTCCATGAAGAAAATAAAAATGTAGTATTATGGATCAAAGGAAATCGTGAGTTTGGTGAAAAAAGGGTAAAGACTAAGGTGGCATTTTATAGACAACTGTAAATTTTGAGTGGATGTGCTTTTGTGATGACTATAACACATGAACTGGATTATATACCATCGGTTCTGCTTTTGTTGTTTTGGCCTGCTCCTGTGCTAGGACACATGAATGCTTGTACCCAAATCAAAGTTATTTTAAAGGAAATTTGATCGACTAGGCTCTGTTATAAAACTTATCATTACAAATTTAGATCATTTTTGACTGATGACATTTCAAATACCGTTAGTTTTGTTTGTTACACAATTTTGTACTGGTGGCTTTTGATATGGCATCTGTTATTTTCTTTTTTTCTCTATTTTTTAGAAAGAACACCGATGGATTTTGAAAATTCGTCAAGTCATCTTTAACTGATTAAACAAGCTGTTGTCTACTTGATGTTTTTTCAAAATTCGTCAAGTCATCTTTACGATAAGTCAATTACCATTGAATAACCAATGTCGAATTCGTAAGAAAACTCAAACTTTTAGGTTGGCTAGAAGAACACAAATAAATGCTAAACTTATGCTAAAAGAATAGATTTATGGGTATGTGCAAGAAACTTGAATGATATTTAACATAAAAGCATCCTAAGTATAATGTTGTACTAATAAAACCATGTCGAATGAGTAGATTAATACCAAACGCCACATGAGTTACGCTATGAAGCAAGAATATAATGTCGCAACTATGATCAGTGTCATAATAATGAGATTGTCGACATCAATAAGTGAATGTCAACATAGTCTAGTAATGCTTTTATTGAAGTACAAAATGAATAATTAGACCCTAAAATTGCTATAGCAATTATACCATGAATAACAACGTTGAAATAATTGAATTGAAATGCTTAAAATAGTTATCAAAGAAAAAAAAATGCTCACATAAAGGGTTGTTAGAGTAATACAATAATCCCATAAGTTTTGAAATTAGGTAACTTTATTTTTAGTTAACATAAACTTTCTTATGCCCCAAAAGTAGGTTATCACATTTCTTTTTGGTCATTGACGACATAAAATTTTTGCATCATAACCCTGCAATTGATTACCAGAATAATAAACCAAGGGAAAATTTAATGGACATCGGGCATCATTTCATAAACCATCAATCTCAAAATAAAATAGGATAAGTTAATTAATGACGAATATTATAATAATTTCATGGAGTATCACTGTAGAACAAATCAAAATTGGATATTAATTTTAATAAACTAACCACGTCATTATTAAACTAGAAACGTTTCGGCTTCCAAATTGATGTCGTCTAACCCTAATCAATCTAATAAATTTTCAACAGCATAAAAATTTGGAATTAACTCCTTTATAAGAATGTTAAGGTGTCGCCATTATCATGAATAATACCTTAATGTTAATTCATGTATAAAATAATTGGCGAAACTATGAAAATTATATGTTAGTGTTAGCTCGAATGTCTGAAATTTGATATTTTAAATGATTTTGAGGATCTGGAAATCTTCTTTGCTTAAGTTTGAATCGCAAGAAAAAGAGGAATGCCATCAGATTAAATTTGAATGAATGAATAAATAAGTGGCAAACATTATGTTTGAGATTATTTACTTGAAAAGTCAATGCTTCTACTACACTTCGAGGGGAAGGGGGAGTGGGGAGGGAGCAAATGTTATCCACATAATTTCTTAGGAGAATATGATGTTGAATTCAAAGCTTTAAGGAGATGATATCGGACCTCATTACAAGGAGAGTTTAAGCCTTTATAATAGTAATCATTATAAAGCACATAAAGGCGGTATTAAGATCACAAGCGAGTAGTAATCCCCAAGGAAGATTATTGACATTGCCTCTCATTAATGGCATTCCTCATCAATATCGCTCGTTATCAATATATCTCCTCTTTAATGCCACTTATTATCAAGATTGCACTCCATTAATATCACTACTCATTAACATTGCACGTGACCAATGATGCATCTCTTCAAAGAAGCAGTGCTGAAAGAATGAAAATAAGTTAGTGTCAATGATGCTGACCCTCATCAATGTTGGCATCACATGTATCAATAAAGCCAAGTGCCCAAGACGACGTTAGTACCGCCTATCATCCATAAGGTAGGAAGAACTCACATCATAAAGTAATGTCGAATGGAATCGACACCGAAGGTTATCAAAGAAAGGAATGATATCAAACATGATCGATATTGTAATCTATCGATGTTATAACAACATGATCTACATCACGCTTCATGGATTCACATCCTATTGATTCCAACTTTAGCCTATGGAGATAATCCAACAGTGCCACTCTTCATTAGCATAACCCATCATTGATGTCGCCAATAATCAATGCTGTCATTCTACAGTGTTGATGACGAACGTCGTCAATGTCTAAGGAGGCTATGCATGTAATGTTAACGATGAACATCATCAATATCCATAGAAGCTATCGAATCCAACCGTGCCGAGAGTCATCAATACCGACACTATGCTGAATAAAGCGATCTTTCTCAATTCTACTCTATATCAACACCGCTTCTCATCAATGCTTCATGTCGCTTCCAATTGATACCACCAACAATCAATTAAGAGCATCTCAATACATAGGATTGTCAATGCCGAAAGCCATTACTACTAGGGCGGCATCAAACCACTATCGTCGTCATTAAACAAAACCCAGCGCATTGCAACATTGACGTTGCCGAAGCCATTGCCGAAGTCAAGCACATCGAAGCCAAATGCTATGCCGCTTTCCTACGCCTATAAATACAAACCTAGGGGTTATTGGGGGGGAGGATTCTGGTCTCTCTTCTTACACTTTAAACTTTGTAATCCTAAATTGATTTGGGGATTTTTGCCAATAGTAGCACTCATACTTTGTACACACCAAAAATTGAATATTGAACAAGTGCATAGCATAGCAAGATGACTTATGATTAACATGTCGACTTGATTCCAACTTGAGACCTGCATATTAATTTAATGACTTTCGACATGACTATATCCTTGATACACATAAGATTATTATGGATTTGACGTTGAGCCAATGTCGTCTTGGCCTATTAGCCTAGGATTGCCCTAACATTTTCTTAACAAAGTCCACTTTTCTAACACTTCTTGGGGTTGACGAAGAAATTCCTTAACAATATAGATGTTATTGTCATGTTCGAAAATTAAAAATTATTCTATAGATCTTGGTATGTTACTTGTCATTGCAACGAATCTAGAGATAGTGCGCTGTAAAGTGTGCCAGGCGACCATGGACGATTGTCAGGGTAGATTAAAACAACAGAATCTATCGTATTACTCACAGCGCATGGATAAAATACAATAGAACATATGTATAGTGAAGCTTTACAGAACAAAACGACATCATATAAAACTTCATAATAGTTGAATACAAGCATCTGAATAGTCAAGTCATCAAAATACATCAAGCCTCACTACAACACTCAGAGAAAATACAAACAGCGGAACATCCAGTAGATATAATAAGAAGATAATATGCAACCCTCCAGCTTGTCTTCGATATCATCATCGTGAGAAGAGAACAGCACCTGTCACATGCTACCTAGTCTGCCCGTCCCAAAATGAACGAACAGCCCAAGGCAATAAGAATTAAAACATAAAGCCTTGAGTCAGACAACAGTCTTAGTGAGCAGTAAACTAGCTAACAACATACCAAAAGAGCATAAAGGAAAAAGGAATAGGAATACAACCCTCCCACTCCAACCTCATTCTACAGTGATAGCCCCCAGACACACACTAAGCAGAAGCAACATAGCAGAGCATACAATTTAAAGTAAAGTAATAACCATTCGAGTCAAGGGCGATGTTTTCCAGGTACCAAGGCCTAAATCAGATAAGCACCCAGAAAATACCGCTCTTGAGTCCAAATGACGATACAACCAAACATCCATGACTCTGGCTATCACTGTTATCCTTGCTTCGATATCACCATTAATTGAATGACCGGCACATTCTTTCAGCCGTCCGTCAAGAGCTAATGGAAACCCCTGTTCTAGACAGTACTCCGCACGTCGTCACAGCCCGTGCCAAGGATTTTCGCAACTACCCAGGATACCCGACCATCAATTCATTGTCATTGGGATTTTCGCAACTGCCCAAACGTACCCTTGCTTTGAGTCTGCTAGAACCTTCAACAACGATGCTATCCAAGCCTCCTAGTCATCCTCCTCGACGACTATTTCCATACTAGCTCAAGCGCCTCTCAAGCATCCATTATCCTTAACTCGAATCATATCACCGAGTTACCAACGTGCTTGGAATGATCCCGTCTAGATTAGACCAAGTCTTCATCACATGATGCCTCGCTTCATTACATCCTCGCAAAGCCTCATCTCAACATCTCATCATCAAATCTATGCATAAGAGCTTCATCATCCCGCTACATATGCCACAAGCAGCTTTCCCAATTCAAGAGCCTTTCCCTTAGCTTTTGAATCATCTTCGATCTAAATCTAATAATCAATCATCTAGTTCATAGCAATCAATCAAATCAAACATCAATCCAAGCAATCAAGCATTCAAATATGATCTAAGTAGACAATTATAACAATAATGGCATTTTCGTAATTAAAGAGTTGAAAGTCCAATAAGCATGAAAACATGGATTATATCTCTACAAACTTGATGAATGAACTTGCATAGGTTAACATATGATAAAATGGATGTAACATCATCATGAACAATGGATCTATATGGATCTACACTTTGGATGAAGAAAATGCATGGAAATCCCTATTTTAACACCAAATCGAGCCAACAATCCGATATACTTCTTTGGATCCGTGTGAGAGATAATCACCACTCACCAAATCACCTAAACAAACCCAAATCAACACGCTTCGGATCTGGACAGCGAAGGTTGAAGCTTGATCTATCACGAATCTGCTTCAAACGAAGAAATCTCCCTTGAAAAGATGAAGATCTTCAATCTATGCTCTTGAATCTTCAATCTTGATCTTCGATATGGATGGAAGGAATCACTAGATTAGAGTAGAGAAAAGAAGTGAAGAAGTGTAGAAGTCGAGCTCTCAAAATGGCAGCACTTCGTCGCTTCGAAATCCGGATCCCAAAAAGTGAGAACAACCCCCTCTATTTATAGCAGAAATCTCTCTAAGTCGCTAGCTCGGAATTAGGTTGTCTGCGACCTACGACCTAAAACCCCTCCGACCTAAAGCCTCTACGACTTAACACTTAGTGCCTAACAACCTAACGACTTATTCCCCAGGCGCTTCAACGACCTAACAAGGTTACGACCTATGACTTAAGGGGATATGACACAGCACATCAGCGCACCCAAGCGACCTAACAGATGCGCTTCCATGCGACCTACCAAATAACTGGGTTACGACTTAACAGCTATCTCCTAGGTCGCTCGCGACTTAAAACATAGGCTTCAACCTAACAACTTAGCAACCCACGTGACCTAACAATGCCGCGACTTAAGACTTAAGCCCTCTTGCGACCTAACACATAAGTTTTTCTCGCGACCTAACGTAAGTCGCGAACAACTGGGATGCGACCTAACAACTCACACGACCTACGACTTAGCAAACTCGCGACCTAACACACACGACCTAACTATCTTAGGTCGCCTACGACCTAACTCAACACAGAACTAACGACCTAACTACGCTAACACTTAGGTCGGTCAATTCTATAGGTCGCAAACTGCTTATCCCCTAAGTCGTTAACTCTACTAGGTCGCTACCTCCTATCTCTTAGGTCGCTAACTCGAACTGCCGACCTAACACTTAACTCACCCCAAACACTTAGGTCGCTCACAACAGTTTCCTTAGGTCGTTGCCGACCTATCCCTTAGGTCGATCAAAACCCTCAACTCGCCCGAAACCCTTAAGTCTCCTATCTTAGGTCGTCTACGACCTAAACCCAACATCCTTAGGTCGCACCACATCCCTAAGTCGTCTACAACATAGCTCTTAACTTGCTACCATCCTATAGGTCGGTCACGACTTAGCTCTTAGGTCGTTCACGACCTATGACTTAGACAAATTACACCAAAAATCTGAAATGTCTTAAAATGCTGAAAATTCCAGATTTTGACGAACTTGTCGATCCGTAAAAACACGGGTCGTTACACACATTCAAGTATATTAAATTCTCGTTGAAAGAGAATAGTACATAGTTTTATTTCAGAGCTCACTTGGAATAAAATAAGAAGAGATATATTCTCTATAAAGAATACATGGTGAGTGGTAAAAATTCTATGGATTGTGCTAATACATTCAGTGTTTAGCACCGTGTTGAATCAACTACAAAGAACCGAGCACAAGTTATTAGTGTCCATTAGTAAGAACCCAAAATATGGTTAGTTTTCAATTTAGTAGGTTTGTTGGTGTATTTGCATAAATTTGAATATTGCATTTGATAGAAATATAAAATGGACGATCGTAAGAGAATTCAATAGTTTAGATATTTCAAATTTTATTGCATTGACCAATGACCACTAGCTTGTGATAAACATCTAAATTGTTGACGTAGAAGATGCGATCAAATCATATTGGCACTTTTAACCATGTTGAAAAAATGTATATTTGTTGTGTTGTACGCGAAAAGTGTGTGTGTGTGCGCATCATCGATAACACTACATTATTAACGGTTCGCCAGTTGACATTTTCTTTATTAATTTTTTACTATTTATTTCAAATAATACACTTTTTTGTTTAATATATTATTAACGTTCAATTGAAACTAATAAAAAATTTCAACAAATTTTATGATAAACATTGTACAATCTAAACGATTGGTTTTACCACCGTTGTACGGTTATAACAGGATAGACTAAAATCTAAATGGTAATTTAGTAGTCCAAGTAGTGTTGACAAATAAAACTACGGTGCTCCTCAGCATATTCACGTATCCAACTTGAATTCGCCATATTACACAATTTAGTCTAGTACCGAAATCCTAAATCAACGTTCCTTTATTTCCTCTTCTCCCTCGCCTCCTTCGTCTCCCCTGAGCATTCCTTGAAATTTTAACAGTTGAAAATTTAGCGCCGTTGACTGTCTACCCAATTGTTAAGTTTCGCCTCAGATAGTTGCGCTCTAACCGTTAGCCTGGCCGTCATTTAAATCAGGTATTTTCTGATTTTTGAGTGATTTGGTCTCTCCTAACTATGAACAATTTGTTTTACAACTTCCTCCCTCACTTCGGATTTATGTGATTTTCAATTATGTTATTATTATTTGGAACCCTGAGGAAAAGGCTGCTTACATTATCGATCTCCTCAGCTATCGTGCGGGAGCCTCGTGCAGTCGGTTCCACCTTTTTTATTTGGAACCCTGCAGAATTATGAGCTAGCATTTCTTTTTTAAAGTTTTCTTTTAGTATTAGTATCATAGTATCATGACATGTTTTAGGTTTTAATAGATGTAGGATGGATTATGAATTAGCAGCTTTATATTGAGATTCTACATCAGTTTATTATCATGAACAATTTATTTACACTTTTCTCTCTCGCTTGGGATAAAAATGATTATCATTTTTGATTGGACCTTATTGTGTTTTCTGTGGGAATGTTTAAAAATTAACAGTATCAAGCTATTATGATTGATATTATGTTATGTTGTCTCCTAGTACGGCGTCTGTATTCGAAACCTCTATTTTTGCTAAACAATTATTCTAGGCTGAGGTATAATGAAAGCTTCCTATAATAAATGCAAAGTAAGTTGCCTGCAACAATAATGTGCACAAACAATATAACAAAAATGCGAAAAAGTGAAATCCTTAAATTACCTACAATAATACAAGTTTTTTTTAGCTTTCAACTCAACTGTAAACATAGAGATGATTTTTCTTTTTTAAAAAGAGTAGTTTTAGAAGTTAATTTATTCGAAGTAAATCAAGGTTTCATATGATAATGGCACGTGCAAAGATCCCATTGCAGGTGAAAGTAAAAATATCAAAAGCATTAATGTCTGAAAATATGGAGCTTTTAATGTTGCAACTGACCCAGATGATTGTCCTGTTTGCAAATTGAGTATTTCAGCAAATATGAAAATATTTTCTGAAATTAGAAACTAAAGAAGATTTTTAGTATTTCTATATCATGTTTCGTTTAGATGTTTACTAAATACATAGATTAACAAAGAGTCATGTTCAAGTTTATTTTTATTGCAATTATTCTGGGTTGTGGACCATAATCAAAGTTTCCTTTAAAAATTTATTCAACAAGCAATGGTCTTTTCTTTGTACGTCCTTTTGGAATACTTGTACAAATATTCTTCTAAAAAAACATTGTTTTTATCATTAGTGCATACCGTTCTGCATTAATAATATAACCTCTTGATATTTTTGTTCTTTTACCATAAAAACATAAATATTACCTTGGAATAATAACATGCATTATCAATATAACAATAACATGAAAAAAGATATTCCTTAAGTTACCATACCGTAAATACAAAATATTTTTCTTACCTTCAACTCAAGTGTAAAATAGAGATAAATTATTTTAGGAGGCATTGTTTGCGGTTTTAAATTTAATAATGTAAGTATATCTCTATTGACAACCTTTTGAATTTGATTGTATCAGCATTAAGTTGATGATCTAAAACCGTAGCTTGTCCCTCTATGCATACAATGGAAACTGAAAATCTAATACAATGCATGTAAGGTATTTTTGTTTATGCTGACCCCATTAAATATGTCCATAATCTCATGTAAATGCTAATATTAATGGTTTTCATGGTGTATACTAAAACATAATCTTTTTCCCCACTTAAATGATTAGTAAATATCTTAGTTTAAGTAATTGATTTATATTTAGAAATGATATTTTGTCTATGTCGATTGTCGACCTTTAGCAAAATGAGAATGTTGCAGACAAGATATTGCCTCATGTTCCTACAAATCCACTTTTTAGGAGAACAAGTGCTTCAGTAAAAGTATCAAAGGTGGATTCGGTTATGGGAAGATAATTGAAATAAAATTGAGGCATACCCAAAATTTTTGCCTGAAAAGACCCATAATTCCATGTATCAAACAAAACAAAACCGAACTTTATACACATAATTAGCTAAAACATACCTAAGTCTATTAAACATGTTTCTTGCGCAGTTGTTTACCCGGTGTTTGCAGAACCTTACGATATCCAATTAGCAATACCTGATGCATCATAGCATAGATGTATATAGTCAAGACACCATTGCCTACATAAAACAGTAATCCAAGATTTTGAATAGATTCAGCCTGTACCTATCTTTGAAAGTTGCACTTCTATGTTCTTCGTATGCAAGTTGCTGTGATATGAATCAATATTTTGCTACTTATTCTTTGATCTTTTGAATTCTTTTCATGTTTACACATGCAAGTCTTTTTTTAATAATAAACATCTGTTGATATTATGATAGTTTCGAATGATTAATGGATTTTGAGAATGTATGCATATCTACTGATGCTTAATTGTTACTGTCTTAGTGAAGTATAATATAATTGGTTCTCTACAAACAAAATATTTCCTTACACATCCATATGTTAAGGTAGGGCACCCTGATTTTTCAGTTTCATTTTAGATTATGTGAAATGTAAAGTAGGATTATAATATTATTGTTACAAAGCTGAGATGGATCGTGGAACTTAAAGACTTGAATATTTTAGTGGAGAATTCTCAAATTGGATCTGATCCTAATTAATTCTTTAGGCTTATAATAATTTGTTTACGTATATGATTTTTCTTTCGGCATATAAGTGTTTGACTTCTGGTTCTCAAAAGCGTGTATCACATCATGTCATCATCACACTCTAAACCTTCGTTTTCAGGGTTGTTTACGTTGTTTGTTTTCTTCCTTCTTAAACTAGAAGGATTTTCTTGGTGGAATATTTATCAAGGAGTTGCCTTTGATTTAGTACAAGCTTCCAAGGAGAATTGGAATTGTACAGTTTTAAGCGTTGAATGTGCAATGTTGCATCCTTTTTACAATAAAATGCCTTTTGTTTTCGATGGTAATGGATGTAATAACTAATAACAGTTTGTGTAAAAACTCAATTGCAGAAAAAATTATAGCATACAC
Source organism: Allium fistulosum (assembly GCA_030737815.1). NCBI lineage: Eukaryota > Viridiplantae > Streptophyta > Magnoliopsida > Asparagales > Amaryllidaceae > Allium > Allium fistulosum. Next base: position 444,629,340 of record CM060901.1, on the reverse strand, counting down.
TGATATCTCAGTTTCATGGAATATCTTATTCATGGTTGGGTAGCTGATATGGGTTAACGATAGATAAGTAGGGTTGGTAGAGAAGCTGAGAAGGGATGGTAATGGATGTAATAACTAATAACAGTTTGTGTTGTCCATTTTTTTTCGTACTTCATTATTTGCAATGGATATCTCATATTGCTGTTGTTTTAGCAAATTCAATGATTTAGTACTCATACATTATACCATTCAGGGTTTGAAATTAATTTCTCTAGCAAACCTATCTTTCTCACAATGCCACAAACACTAGAGAAGTAACACTCTGTGTGTGCGTGTGTAATATGTCCACTAAGCTTATCCCTACAATATAATATATCTATTAAGGAAAATATATAAGTTCGGTTTCAACTTGAACCCATCAATGTTAACATATGGCTTTTCTTTTATGATAATTGATACATGCTAGGTTTATTACTTTAACGTGCTTTCAATTTTTAGTGTTATGTTTCATCCGCATTTTTTGCCCAGTTGTTTGGACTACCCTGACGCTTGAACCACATTTGCTCGCAATGCAATTACCAGCAAGTTTTCTTACATTTTGTTATCCGAAAAATGAATTATTTAAACAATTTATCTTTAACAATTTATTTGCTTTTGGTCATCTCCGAGGTTTCATGAACTCTTTTATTCATATATTTAATGTGAGTTCAGTTGCAACTTTCTTCGTTATAACATGATCTAGGATGAGTAGGTAGCAAAAAATTTTTGATTTCTTTTTCATTATGCACATATTTTTAATGTAGATTTTTGAATCACAACTTGTTAGTAGTCCCTTCAATTTGCATTATCAATGAGTTAATCAAATTTGTATATGGATTGGTGCAATGATTATCAAATTGATGTGTAAGTGAAATATTTGTAACCTAGAACACATTGATCAAGTAAGAATCTATTTTTGGTTATTATTTGGATTATCCTAATTGAGTTTGTGATATATTTGTTTTCTGATGCCATTATCTTTGATATTGTTGATATATTTGCACGTATTTCTAGTAACATTGTGTCTTTGATATGAAGAAATGTGCACATAGTCAATGCTATATAAGGTTTTCCTGTGTTGTTAAGAATTCTTTATGTTAATTATGCCTATTAAATGTATGAAGCATTGCTGATTTCATCTTTAATATCTATTTTTAGGTTTTTTTATTCGTATTCTGCTACTTAAATTAAAGAGCTACATTGCAGTTGGTGGCATACAAACAGCTCACAAGCAGTGAGGTAAGTGGGTACAAAGGTGATGATTCTAAAGAAGCAAATGTTTACTTCATTCATAGAAATATCAATTCAAATATTACAATAATGCAATCTATTGAAGATTTGTATATAAGTTATGAGAAAATTACAGCAATAAATTATATTAAGGGCATTTTTGTAACTAAATGTGGAAATAAACATAATAATCTGTATAAATTCGTTCAAGTCTTTGCATTTTTGTTTAATTAATACTTGCAGATTTCTCATTTGGATATTTTATGGTTGTTTTCCAATTATCTTCAACTTAAAATGTAATGCTCATTCATGTGCGAATCACGGGTTAAATACTAGTTAATTATTTAAGTACCAAACTACATACCTGACATACTCAGCAATCTTACTTGGTACCCACCCACCTTTGATCGACTGACCGCAAATGCACCTGTCTGCACCCTTATTAACTTATTTACCCTTTCACTTGTTATCTTCAACTTCAATTCATCCGCGGTTATCCATCTCTTCTGTTTGTGTCGTCCAATGCTCAAGTTTCTCATTGCCCAACACCCCTACCTTCATACTACTTTGATTCTTCCACCCCACTCATAGACTCGCTCTCTATCTCTGATTTTTTGAGGTACAAATATTGTTTCATTTCATTTTAGAAATTAGGACTAGTTATGAAGTTAGATTGGGTTGAATTCATGTATTAAAATCATCAATGACATGTAAATTTTGGAAATTACTATTTGTGAACCAGGTCATTTGCACTGTAATATGAGATTTTAGATATATGTTGATTTTATGAATTTAACTTTAATGTTATTGTTTCTGTAGAACCATTATTAATGATGATGTGTAATTTTTATGTTTGATAATTGGTGTGGTACTAGAATCCCCATTGAATGTCCTATTTACAAATGGGGTAATAATAATGATGATAATAATAATAAGAGTAAAAAAGTTACAGATCCTTGTTTTGTCATGAGAAAAGTCATGTAGCAATACTATGTAAATTATGTCTTTATGTTTGAAAAACAGAAAAAGCAGGGTAATTTGCACTTTCTTGATATTAAAAAAAAACAAGTTGACTTGCCCTTTTCGGAAAAAAATTCAAAAAATTTGGCAATGGTGAAAAAAAATAGTTATTTAATAATAAAAATGCACTTAAATAACAATTATAAATACTTACAAATAAAGAATTCAGATTGAAACGCTTCACGAAAAATGTGAGTTTGCACTTTCATTCAGAAAAGTGCACTAGTGCAATCTAGCTTGCAATTTCTTTTCAAAAAAATAGGGACCTGATATACATAATTATTGGCACACAGACTTTTCATACAATTAGTCAACTACTTCAAAAATAGAGAGTTGATGTGCAAAGCTCTTAATTAAAAAAAAATCTAAGAGCAACCATTGCTTTTCTGGGTGGTGGGGGATTCTAGAGGGTTTTTTTATGGAGAGGGGGTTGGGGAGCTATCACTTGATTAAAAAAAACAAAAAATAAAACGGGGCAATATCTGTTTTAGTTCCACTTAGATGTTAGCTTTTCATTTAATTTGATTCAATTAGAAGCTATCTGATTGATGTAAATCATCTTATATGTTCCTTCTCTATAATTGGAGATAATAAGACAAATTTATCTCTGCTTCTAACAAAACCATCACCAGCAGAAAATAAAGCAATCACACTTAATTTATATAATATAAATTGTAAGGTATAAGTATGGAAATAAAATCGTATATCATTGAGATTGTACTTACTTTGTCAGATATACCATTTTCAAATATTTTATATATTCAATCTCTTGCATCTAGATTTATATAAACATGTTTGCTTTAGAATTTAATTGAAATTCAGATATTGATGTATCAAAATAATCTTGATGCTTTCAATCCAATACTCAATTTTTGTGTGTTTTGATATACAAATCAATTCATATGGCTACTCCATATGTTGTTATTTTCCCCTTAATTTTTCTTCTTCCATTTGGTAGTATTACACGTAGTTAGTTTAATACTTGTGAATTCATTTCATGTATTAATTGTTTCACAGTTCATACATGATCTAATTATGTTATGTTCTTTAATAATAAATGATAATTTTTGTTATCTTCTTTTACAGTAGTTTATGAATGAAAAATAATGTTTGAACAAACTATGAGAAGCAAACACTGTTTACTGATTAGTGAAAATGCACTCTCCTTTTTAAGTCACTAATTAGTGTATCTAACTGACAAATAAGACCTAACATCTAATTAATGAACAAACAAATATGTCCTCGGTTTGATTTGATAACTTTGGTTTACAAATTGGATCGTTGGAGATAGAACTTGCATGCGTGTTTGTCAAGTGGCAATTTAACGTACATTCTTCATTCAACTCTGTATTATAACATTTTGTCCCTTATAACCAATTTGTAAGTACCTTTATTACTCACCTTGATCCCCTAGTTTTGGTTATTATCTTCTGATAGCTTCCTCGGCCTTTGCTCTTGCAAACAGAAAAAAAGTTTGTTCGAACGTATATTATTAATTATCATTCCTCTTATATATATATATACATATATATTTTTATTTTATTTTACTTTACTTAGCTATTATTATTAATTTACTTATTTGACTTTATTTTATTATTGCTATTGCTATTGTTATTATTATAACTTTTAAATTGATTTTTTCATTTAGTTTTGGGTTCCATCTCTAGCCGATCCCAACTTGTTTGGGAATAATGGCTTAGTTGTTGTTGTTGTTGAACGTATATTATTAATTATATTACAAAAACCATATCATATATTACAACGATACGAAATATAGATGCACAAAATTATTAAGCGATTAACATGGGTTTGAACTAATTTTACTCAAATACACATTAATTTTTGCACAATATAAATTTACGAACATAAAATTTTATCAATATATTTTATTTCTTTTCCAAACTTTTTCTAGGTTTTTAAATATGCTTTTCAATGAGGTTTCTAACTTTATATTGAGAGTATCAATTAGCAATGAGACAACACTATGGGCAGAAACAAATCTTGAATAGAGTTCACTGAAATTTTTGTTCAATTTTTGTTTAGCATAATCTATTCTTATATTTTATTTTAATTGAATTTTCTATGCTAACCAGTGTGTATTAAAAAACGCGCGTGAGGCGCAAGCAAAAACGCGCCGAGGCGCACAACAAGAGGCGTTTTACTCCTAAGGCTTACGCCTCAGTCGATTGAGGAGCGAAAAGTGTACGCCTCAGAGCCTCAATCTGATGAGGCTTAAGCCTTTTAGCTTAAATATAATGCTGTGTATTTCACAAACCCTGCTTCTCATATATCATTCATCATTCCATCCTTCTCAGTAAAAACGAGAGCTAAGCACAAACAAGTATTTCAAAAAAATAATAATAATGAAAAAATGGGAAAATGGAAAAAAAAGTCTATGAAATGCAAATATCATTTGGAATCAAAGTCGATTCCTTCGATTCCAGTTAGTGGAATCGACTCGATTCCAGTTCTAGAATCGGGCATGATTCCAAATCTGGAATCCATTAAATCTTTTTTGTTATATATAGTTTTTATATCATAAATAAAAATGCTTACCTGTGTAGAAAATATAGAGATGCATGCTTGAATGATTTGATTTCTTCTTATTTTTTCCATAGGTTAATTTGAAATGAGCAAGAAAGATATTGCGTGGAATTGGGTTAAAGATTTACCGGATTCCTCCAATTCAAAATACCTTCTTTGTGGATTTTGTGATCATAGATGCACCAGAGGAATTTCTCGGTTTAAACAACATTAAGCATGTTTCTTTTTTGACAACATTTAAGCATTTATTTATATTCGACGTTTAATGTTATTTTATGTTAAATTCCATTGTATGTTGCCTTTTTTTAATCCGAAAAGCTTACGCATCAACTTTTCGATGCACCTCGCTTTACGGACCTGAAAACGCCTCGCGTTTGCTTTCGCCTTTTAAAACAATGGTGCTGACACTGGTAAACTGGACTGAAATTTGATAAAAATAATTGATGAACTATAATGAAAACTGGAATGTGCGTATCGTGAGTGTTGTCATTTAGCCGAACTGATATTGTTAATAGCAGCGTACTTCTCAATTTGAAAGTGGTTATGATAACAATTTATTAGACTTTCAACTGTGATAGTAGAAAAAACCGAATATACAACTGGATATGCAAGCTTAAAAAAGTAGACTTAACAACTGGATATGCAAGCTTAAAAAAGTAGACTTAACAACTGGACATGCAAGCTTAAAAAAGTAGACTTAACAACTGGATATGCATAAAGATTAAATTGCACCATTGGAACGTATTCTTCACATCCAGTCTAATGACATACATGTATTTGTATTGATGTTGATAACAATTAAATGCGGTGCTTGGGATACCTAAACACACTCTATAGTACTTGGTACTAAAAAAAATCCCTCTAAAATATACAATTTTATTTGGCAATATACCATCGAATGATATTATCACTAGACATTCAACTGCTGTATGAACTTTTTTCTTTTTAGCCAATAGACTTGATACTACAATACAGAGTGAGTCAAAAGGAAAGCCAGTGTTTTGAAATTCAAGTTTAATTAGTGGGCCAAACAAAAAAAGTTGGTGTTTCCCAACCCTTAGAACTGTCAGGATATAAAATTATTTAGGAAAATTTGTAGGTTGCTTAATTTTTTTTCCTCTAGGGGTCGTGTGAAATTATTCCTTACACCTAACTCTGTTGTAGGATCCATCACCTCTTTCTCGCATTTCTTTTAATTCAGAAATCAATGGGCACAAGAGAAGTATATGAAAAGAAACTCAAATCTGGCAATTTACACTTCGATCCAACAATGAACCCTGGTCTTGGAACAGCTCGTTGTCCTAGATGCTACACCATCATCGATCCCAATGCTGTAATTTTTTTGTTACTTTTGACAATTTTTGTGTTTATTGTTGGATTACAATGCTAAAATAAACTTTTTTTTAATGGGTTAGAGAAGCGGGAGTTGGACCATCACGCCCGAACTTCATGATATTGCAAAAGTTGTAAGATTTTAATTTCTTTCATTTATGAATAAACATTCAAATTCTTATGGACTAAATTGGTTGTACTTCAGTTAATCAATTGTGCTTTTTTAGTATTTTTGTTTAGCAGATTGAATGCAATGCAATTGATGGTATTTTTTTTGTAGGCAGGTTTTGGGATCGGTGGTTTGTTCAGTGCAGTGTTTGGAGTTAATACAGGTAACTTGTTTAATGATTTTGATAGTTTTAGATGTATTGAAAAATAGGTTTCGTTTGTTTTTTCATGTAGGAATTCCTTTTATACAGAAGCATGTTAATGGACCCAAGTGGATGCAACTGATGGTTAAGGTGCGTAATTCTTTATTTGTCCTGTTAGCCAGAGTATTTTTTTAGTATTTACAGTTGGATGTAACAAGCTACGAGATCTTGGTCAAAACATCTTGTTTCGTTTCCAATAGGAATCAAATATTCAATTTCCGTTGAGAATACGAAGGAAACAATTAGTCCATATGTTTATTGAAATTCAATAAAAACACAACTTATATTCAAAAGCAAACAAAAATAGTAAAGCAATTGTTCTTTCATCTTTCTTCCGAAAACATCGTTCTTTCATCAAAATTATCTCAATAGCATCATCATGACCAACAATCTTGATTACATTAACATAGTAAAGCAATGCGTAAGCGCATTAAGCAAGTGAGCCTTTTGTTGCCCCGCCTTGCTAAGTGCTTAGTAGAACACAAATGTTTCTTTTCATTATTTGTGTTGCCCAGCACAATTCTACATTGTTTTATTTAGGTTAAATTTAATTGTATTATTAACCTTTATCTGTATTTGAGTTCTACATATAATGGTTGATCAATACTGTCTATTTAAATCTTCTTTATCTAAACATACAATGAACATTTTATTTTAGTAAATATAGCAATTGTATGTTCATTTCTGTAACAATGAATATTGAAATCGGAAACCGAAATTAATATCGCAATTTCTAAAGCTTTCGAAATTGATTGAGATTTGTAAACTCCTAAGACCGAAATGTCACCCGAAATCAAAATCTTGAACTTGTTAAAGAGAGGAAAACAAGGTGTATTTAACATGACTTTGTAAATTAATCTTACAATGTCCATTCTGATCTTGCTACATGTTTCAAAAAAAAAGGGTGTTGATCTAGAAGAACTGAAATTGAATCCATTGATATTTCTAACCACGTTGGAAATATAAGAATGTTAAGGCATTATGGCTTGATCCTAGGTATGTGTTATCAACAAACAACTGAATACCCATCATTTTTCTGATTGTACCCTAAGTCTTTTACCGGGTGTTGTGCAATAACCCAAATTTAAAATGTTTTATGCTCGTTGCACACACGTGCTCTCTTGCTCTCACGCCCATATGAGAAAGTATTATATTATAGATAGATGACACAATTGGTGACATAATAGATCCATGTCATTAGATCCCTCCCTGATTTCAAATCATTTGTAAACAAAACGAGATAGAACGGTCAACATACATTGCATCACATTTCATGTTTTATAAAGCCCAAATAGCCCATATGTATATGTGTGTGTCTGTGTGATGATACAGTCGCAGCCATAAAATCTTACTTTGATTTCAACCTTATATGAGAACATGACGAGAACCAACGACCAACATATATTGTGTCTCATTTTGTGTTATACAAGTGTGAATCCGTGTTACGCACACGGATTTCACGATATAGTTTCTACAATGCATTTTTTGAAATTTTAAGTTATATGAAGTTGAAAATACATGTTTATGCATTGTAATTCTTTTGATTAGCTTTTACTTGAACACTACTGATAAACGTTGTTTTGAGGAATTCCCTTAACTAATCTCAAAGCATATAAAGGGGAAACTAATATTTCAGAGGATAATGATTTTATACAACGAACGATAACATCAACAATTAGTTGTTTCTTACTTGATAAATATTACATTACTAAGCGTGCCCGTTTATTAATTTTCAAACGTAAGCGATAATTTTATCCTATGTTTTAACATATAAATTCAAATATATACGTAATCTGGTTTGCTAATAGTATTCTAAACTTGGAATGGGGAAATAGTATTCAAAGTGAAATAATGTTAAAATTAGGTTTAAAGAAATCACATTCCAATATTTGCATTATTACACTTTTTGACATTACACAGATTTGAAACATTATATTTCTAATACAGATAATGTAATACGACATGACACTTATACGTAATATATACTTTATGTGATCAAATTTTTGGTATAGCCGGATAATTTTTCCTTTTACTTTAAATATTCATACAAATATAATAACTAAAATAATATATATGATAATAAGCGTAATTCAAAGTAAATTAATATCACTATTAAACAAAATACTTGTGGATACACAAAAAAACACTTTACATGACATTTCATTGAAAATAAAATTCGAATCAAATGATGTAAAGAAACGCAGTCAATGAAGCAAAGTAATGAAAATAGATTATCATTTGTATTTATATAATAAGCACCTACATATGCAACAACAACAACTAAGCCATTATTCCCAAACAAGTTGGGGTCGGCTAGAGATGAAACCCAAAACTAAATGAAAAAATCAATTTAAAAGTTATAATAATAACAATAACAATAATAAAATAAAGTCAAATAAGTAAATTAATAATAATAACTAAGTAAAATGAAATAAAATAAAAATATATATGTATATATATAAGAGGAATGATAATAATAATACTAATAGCGATAATGATATTAATAGTAATATTGGTCAAAGACCAAACCTACGTCTTAGGCTCAAGTTCCCTAGTCTTATAATCTAAAACTTATAAAACTCAACGCTCATGGTTCTGGTACGTGAATCGCTAACTTCCACTCGCTCCGATCCATCACCAGCTCTTCGGATACACCCCAATCCTTCAAATCCCTTTTTACTACTTCCTCCCATGTCAACCTTGGTCAACCTCTACCTCTCTTTGAGCATTCAACGCGGCCTATAATTCCAAAACGCACAGGTGCCTCGGGCGGCCTTCGTTGAAGATGTCCAAATCATCTTAAGCGATGTTGAATTAGCTTCTCTTCAATTGGTGCTACTCTAAGTTTATCACGTATATCATCATTTCTACTTCGATCTCTTCTTGTATGACTGCAGCTCCATCGCAGTATACGCATCTCTGCTACGCTTATCTTTTGGACGTGTTGGCTTTTAGTAGACCAACATTCTGCACCATACAATATCGCAGGCCTGATTGCCGTTTTGTAGAACTTTCCTTTAAATTTTTGTGGACCTTCCTGACACAGAGAATCCCAGACGCTTGTCGCCATTTCACCCATCCCGCTCGAATTCTAAAACTCAACGCTCATGGTTCTGGTACGTGAATCGCTAACTTCCACTCGCTCCGATCCGTCACCAGCTCTTCGGATATACTCAAATCCTTCAAATCTCTTTTTACTACTACCTCCCATGTCAACCTTGGTCGACCTCTACCTCTCTTTGGGCATTCAACACGGCCTATAATTCCAACACGCACATGTGCCTTGGGCGGCCTTCATTGAAGATGTTCAAACCATCTTAAGCGATGTTGTATTAGTTTCTCCTCAATTGGTGCTACTCCAAGTTTATCACGTATATCATTATTTCTAATTCGGTCTCTTCTTGTATGACCGCAGCTCCATCGTAGCATACGCATCTCTGCTACGCTTATCTTTTGGACGTGTTGGCTTTTAGTAGGCCAACATTCTGCACCATACAACATCACATGCCTGATTGCCGTTTTGTAGAACTTTTCTTTAAGCTTTTGTAGGACCTTCCTGTCACAGAGAATCCCAGACGCATGTCGCCATTTCACCCATCCCGCTTGAATTCTAAAACTAACATCTTCATCAATCTCACCATACATATGCACAAAAGCAAAAAATCCTTGATGTAGGAATTTTATATAGTAAAATAATGATTTATAAAATGCAAGAAGCGCCCAAAGTTAATCGCATTTTATGAACCAAAATATGTGGAATCTATGGGTTACTCAAAGATAAATTATGTTGTTTTCCGTCAACAGAAAAGTTAAAACTTCAATATCGGTTATGTCCATTATTTCGTGTAAATCTTCCAAATAATTAGCTAAATGAAAATATTTGTAAACCTCTCCTGCAACAAAGTGACATCACTTAATACCAAACTTTACATTCGAACATAATTTCGTTTCAATTTGACTCTTGTTTAATAATTCACCACCTTGTCTTTTTTTAAGCAATCAGCCTTCATTTATTTTTATTCGTCACATGGTATCGTGGTCCAAACATTTGAATTCAAACATTTGGCATGACTTTTGTTAGTAGCACTAATTCAACGTCGATACTAGTGCTCGTAATATTTTTTGTTTGTACAAAGAAATATCAACCCAATATAATTTTAACCAAGTTCATATGTTATGCATGTAAGATAATGATTATCAACATGCTTTGTTATATATCAAATATATGGCACTTTATTTCAGGCATACAAAAAGTCATAAAATATAACGTTGCCAAAAGTGCGAAAGGAATGCAATATATTTTGTTCATTATTGAAAAAGATTATCTATAAATATTTTTGCTCATTTATTATTCTTCTTGTAAAAGTGTGAAAGGAAAGAAATATATTTGTAAAACTGATGGTGTGTTCCTACTTTGTCATCTCTAACAATTACAAAGCATTTGTTAAAGTTACAAAACAATCACATTACATGTTCTCTCATAGAGTTGGAACTTGCAATGCTTGTGAAATGATGTGTTAAAAAGGAATTAGTCAAGATGAATTTATTGATTACAAATCAATTCTATAATTAATTGGCATTAAGAAGAATTAATACATTACCGATTTTATTCATTAAAGATAATTTCAATAAAGAAAATTAATTGTTGTTAATTCCCTAATTAGTTTAAATTCATATTAAATGTTATTGGTCATAATTATCTAGTTGAAATATATATTAATTTCTTTTATATGTTGCATGAGCAATATTATTTTATATGATCTTTGCTATTTGAATTTAGTTTACTTATAAAATTTAAGAGTGTGAGGTTGAGCCTTGACACAACGGTTAGGTCACCCGCATGGTGATCTAAGCGTCCAGGTTCGAATTCGAAAACAGCCTCTTCGCAATGCGAGTGAAATGTTGCGTACATTATCGACCTCCCCAGAGCCTGCTATCGTGCTGGAGCCTCGTGCACTGAGTTCCACCTTTATAAAATTTAACAGTATGTAGACACATTCGGAACATATATAAATTAAAATGTGAGCAAATTCATTTTATTGTATATTATATATACGCACATACACTACTTAAAGTTAAATATTGAAAGATAAATTGAAGAACTTTTTGTATGCAAATTTCTAATTGTAAATCAACAACCAACCATGTTTTAGTGTTCAACTCGTTAAGAGAATAATTCTAACGAGCATCATATTTATTTCCAGTTTTGTAATGTTAAATTTTAATCACGTCACCATGTTATATTATCAGTTTTCAACTAAAGTAGAAAAGTAATACTGTTAAAATTTCAAATTAACCAAGTTACACATATTTTTTAACAAATCTATAAATTTTTTAACTAAGCATATTTTCTAATAGTTTCAAATATGAAGGATCATCATGCTTGACATTGTGCATTTTGAAAAAGAAGCATCTTTAGCATAATAGATTTTTAAATTAATAAACAATTATCGAAACCGACGACGACTTGATTTTTTGAAAATATTTCAGTATTTACATGATTCTAATATATATAAATATAAGAACAAATATCATGAGAATGCATTGATATTTAATTTCATACGAACTTGAGAGAATACAAGTAAATTAAGATAAGGATAACTACTAATTTAAATCTGAATACAAACTAATTACAGAATTATTTACAATATGAATGTAATATTTTATTTTATTCCATGTTAAATTAGAGAATTGACTACACGTTGATTATTGAATCAATTCTCTGTAATGTTATTTAAATGAATTAATTACCTTCAATTTGAAAATTCTTAATGGAATATTAAACATGAAATTATATTCAACTCTTGTTGAATCTTAGTGTGAAGTCATCACTAATATCAATAATCAACTTAAAACAAAAACGTAAAAAATTAGCCTATTGTTGCATGCAGTATTCAATTATGTTAATTATATATAATTCAGTAGGAGTCCAGTTAACCTTATTTACTTTCACGAAATAGTTCAAATTAAATTACACATATTCTATAATAAATTTTTAAATATTTTAATAAGCTATTTTTTTTTGTTTTAAAAATTGCTAAAAGTAGAAAGCAATAATTTTGAAACTTAATGCATTAGAAGAACCAAACATAAGGTTGTTCTTAAAACGGAGGTACAAATAATTTTTATTTCACCAACTGATATTATTTTAAAGTTCACGTACAATTTAAGTTATACGTAACAAATTCAACCTGAACCAATATAAAAAAAATAGTGATATAATATTTTCAATTTGTAAATAATCACTGGTATATAAATTTCACATACCAATAGATATAAAGTTAGGTTCGGCTTGAGAATGAATATATATTTATTGTTATATGCAACTAAAAGTGAGTAAATTAATATATTTACTATATTTAATTTGAATTCAAAATAAAGAGAGAATTTATTCCATTACTTCTAATTATTTCTCTTCGGTTTGATTTCAGTTTTCAGATTAGAGAAGGTACTATGCATTAATTCCCTTTAATACTTTTAAAACACACTAAAAGTAAAAAGTAAGAATTTTTGAAACTTGACACATTAAAGAATCAAACATAAAACTAACCTTAAAACCAAATGTATAGATAATTGATGATTAATTTACTAATTCTTTTTATTAGTTGCATGTAGTATTATTTGATATATGATCCATTCTAGTTGAAGTTAATTTACATACAAACATTATGAATATCCATATCTTCAATCTATAATTATCTGTGAATATCTCCAAATGACAAAAAGAAAAAAAAACAAAGCAACTTAATTTCAAATAACTTTGTGGAAAATCGTTGATAATTAATTCACTGCATAATAAGATCCCTAAGAAATCAATTGTAACCCTGCATTAATGAAAAAATACATGTTGCTTATGAATATTTCATGGACGATTAAGCAATACCATTAAAAAAATGTATTAAAGCCCGAGTTTGATAAAAATGGCTAATATAAGATTTTACAAAATATAAGTTTAGGTTGTGTAAAAATATGAAACATTTAAATAAAAAAGGTTTAAAAACACTTATTTAGAATTGAACTTCTAACAAAAATTTAAAGTTGCATAGTGTAGCTGGATCAAAAATGCTACTTTTTTCTTCAAAATACCATATAAAAGTTTATTATTTTGATATTCTTTTACTTCAGATGTAATGCTTTTTTCCAACAAAATTTCTTATATAATTATATGAGTTTGAACCGAAAAAGGAAGAACGATACCTCTAATAGATCATGTAAAATCAGAGTTGATATTTATATTGCAATAAACCAAATATTCACTACATAATAAATGAATTAAAACAAAATGTAAAATCATACCGAATAAAAAAATCAAATGGAAGTCAATTATTGTACAAAACCTGAGAATAAAATAAAGTTCTCAACTTTATCTGTAATGGATTTTACTAATCAATAGGAGATTTTGTGTTATCCACATATCTTAAAATCAGTAATTGTCTACAAGACAAATTAAGGGAACTATTTCATAATCTTACAAACTGCAAATTCAACCTTAAATTAGAAATTATTACAAAAAATGCAAATTCAACATCAAATTAACTAAAAAAAGAAATAATAAAAAATGCCCAATCTTTTAATCAAACTCGATCGAACCAGTGGTCTAAGTTTTTTGTAGGCGGTCGTCTGATTATTTTTCCATAAAAACTATAACATTGAAAACAAGGGATAGGAAAACAATCGCTGCAGAATATTAATAAAATCATAAATAATTCAAGATGAATACAAAGTGGAAAACTATTGACGAATTCAATTAAAATCTAGTTAGATTAATTTTTTTGAAGAGATTGATTAAAAATAGTTTGGAAAGAATTTTTAATTTGATTTAGATTGGAAATAGAACTATTTTTGAATCATATCATACATATGAAATTGAAAAGAGGAAAGGGACAATATTGTGAGAAAACGAAATGGAAGTGAACGAATTAGAAGATGATAAATGTATTGATACACCGAAATAAGAATACAAATAGTCTATATTTTTAATATAATTATATAACATAATAGATATATAGAATGTTCAAACATTAATGATATCATTATGTATTCTATATGCATTAATGGTATCATTAATACTTAGAATTATACATAATTTTAAGTGGTGTAACACAATACAAAATGTTTAAATTAAAAAATGTTTACAAAACACATATTTGGAATCAAACTTCTAAAAAATTATATTCAAAGTTGCATATTGTAACTAGATCAAAAGTGTTACATTTTTGTTCAAAGTACCATACAGAAGTTTATTATTTCAATAATCTTTTACTTTATATTTTTTCCCAAATTTATGTTCTTATATAATTATATCACTTAAAATTGAAAAGAATGATTGCTACTAAATTGGAGTTGATGTCCATGTAGCAATGAACCAATTATCTCCTACAAAATAAATGGAATTAAACAAGATGTAAGATCATATCAAACAAAAAATAAATGAAAGTCAATAATTATACAAAACTTGAGAATGAATAAAGTTTTCAACTTTACCTGTAATATATTTTACTAACCAATAGAAGATTTTGTGGTATCAACATATTTGTGAAACTATCTGCAAGACAAACAAAGAGAACTATATTCATAACCTTACAAATTGAAAATTTAACCTCAAACTAGAAATCAGGACAAAAACTACAAATTGAACATTAAATTAAATGAAAAGACTAATAATAAAAAATATCCAACTTTTTAATCAGCTCGATCGAACCAGTAGGCTAAGTTTTGTTTGGAGGTCTTCAGGTTATTTTTCCATAAAAACAATAACATTGAAAGCAATTGGTAGAAAATCAATCACCACAGAATATGAATAAAACCATAAATAATTCAAGTTGAATATGAAGTGAAAATCTATTAACGAAGTCAATCAAATTCTTGTCGGGGTAAAAAATTAAAGGGATCAAATAAGATTGCTTGGGAATTTTTTTTACTTTGATTTAGTTTGGGATTAGAATCATTTTTTAATTGTAGCAAGCATATGAAACATGAAAAGAGAAAGAGCCAACATTGCGAGAAAATAAAATGAAAGTGAAAGAATTAGAAAATGGTAAATGTCTAAGATGTACGTTGGTATTTCTTTTAAAATGTAAAATGAAAAGATTAATTTATAAAACATTAATGAGTTCATTAATATTTCTTTTAAGAAATAACAACAATTAGAAAATGCAATGAAAAAGTATAGGGTAGTTAAACTACTGGGACATATGGCAGCACATGAGATTTTTGAGAAAATTAGAAATGTTGAGACATTCAGATTTAAACTCAGCTTTCATATAATATAATAGATTGTTTGAACAACCATCCTATATATGTATGTATGTGCATTCTTGTGCCATATGAAAAGGGAAGGTGAAATAAGCATTTAAAAGGGGAATGAAAGAGGAAAGTGTAGGGAAAAGAGACTATATTTGTGTGTATATTGACTGAGAATGAAAGTGGTATTTGAAAGGGATGCATCAATTGTTTTGTAATTATTAATTATGTTGTTAGGGTATTAATTATTTGTGTTTAAAAATGTATCAAAGTATTATTATACGTATTGGAAGAGGGACAACGGTATTAATTGCAATTAATTAACATTGTGTTCAACGCCTCGGACGCTAACAAAACAATTTGATTAGTTCATCATAAGCGGGAAAATTGGTGGGCTATAACAATGACGTGTCCGCGTCGGATACGATATGCACTTTAATCGAGCAAATAAATGCTGCGATCAGACTATATATATGTGTGTAGCAAGGTTTGATGACATTCTTCTTTTGTGGCATCGCTTTAGCATTTCAACATATTTTGAGTTACACTACCTCAAATTCAACGAAAAGTTGTTAATATGTTCATATCATAATCAAAATCATCTTCATAAAATTTGGGCTCATTTGAACATTTTAACATGACGAAACTGATATTTTAAATCATATGTTAAAATATATCTTTGACACTTTAAAATTGACTTATAACTTTTAAATGCTTAAAAAATTCAAAATTATTTTATATTTTATGGAGGTGATATTCACTACACAAATATAGACATACTCAGAGAAAGGAAGGAAGATGCACACGCACATATAATATATTTGATATTTGGTTAATGAAGAGCGCTCAATGCACCTCTATTTTGCAGCACTCCTGTGGTTCCCTGATTTCCATCACATATTCCGATTTAAATACTGTTTGCTTCTCTCTCTTCCACATCATAATATTATTTAAATCGGATTGTGTGGTGGAAATCAGAGGGCACAAGGGATGCTGCAAAATACGGGTACCATTGAACGCTCCTATTGGTTAATATGTATGTTTAAGACTTCAAACCCAAGAACTCCACCGACTCATACATTCATACTAGGTGTCTTGCGACTTTAGTGTCTTCCAAAATTTCCCCTTTTTTCATTCTTGATTCTAACTATTTTATGATGTGATGTTTAAAGGGACTAGATTTTTTCTTTTTTTGTATAATTGAACCTAGTTTGGATTGAGCACAAAATGCGTGAAAACTATTTTTTTGACCCATGTAATTTTAAACAATTAATACTTTTATTTTTCTTATATGCTTTAATCGTGCCATTCTAGAAATGAAGGTTATAATTTATCAAAGCCGACAAGCAAAGGTTTCAGAACTAGTATTCATTTTTGAATTATGTAAAATTTAAAATAATGAACAAGTATTCAAAGACTTATGGATATTCCTAACCGAGATTAAAAAGGTGAAGAAAGTTTCCGTTTAATTTTGGTGGAGCAAATCCATATGAAAATTATCTTAAAAACTTGTAAAAATTCTTCTAGGTCTACGCCTAGGCATTAAGTGAGGCTTGCTGCCTAACTATCTATTTATGCATCTATTTATGCCCGCATAAACGAGACAAACTGCATCATTTAAGCATCTAAATAAGTACATAAGCACTGTTTTGGAACTAGTGAAGGCTCGTTGTCTCATTTAACCATTTACATGTTAATTTCACATGGTTTTTCCTCCTTGGACCGCTTTCAACCCAATCCAAACCTCTAGATTTTCATTTTGGTTCAGTTAATACTAACAAAATACTGAAATTTTTTCACAGTAAATATAACAATCTGCCTTTTCAATCCTCGGAAGTCGACACTAATACATTCATGGTATTCACGTGCCGAACATCCAAGTACCGGAAAGACAAATTATTGCGGTGAAAAAATAAGAAAAGATGGAACATAATCTCACAACGTGACGAGTAATATATAATATTCCAATAATCTTTACGAAAAGAAAACCGAACTTTATACATACATAAAATCATAGTAACTAATCTATCATCAACGTGAACAGTTATAATATCATGTCCTTACAATTGCTGGTAAATACAGACAAGAAATAAACATCGGAAGATAAAATACGGAAATACTCCTTGAAGGGTCCAACTCGTCTCTTGAACGCTTCGAAGTGTCCAGCTGAATCTGGAAAATATGCTCGGACTAACCCGAGCATTATAAGAAAAATAACGTCCGAATTAGTCTGGTAAAACCAGCGTGAGAAACACAATCAAATGGATTCTAAATGTTTTATAAAACCTTTCAAAATAAAAGTATCTCGTAAGACCACGCCGCATATAAACACAGACAGATTTTTACCTGACGATATCCAAAACATTTCTATAGAAAATCCAATGATATCATAATAATGTCTAGAGTTTAAAGTAAATTATGAATATAGCTGGAATGTTTGCATCTCACGTTTCAGCATAGTTGGTCACAACTAAGTCCGTACGACGCTTATTGGAGAGTAGATTTCATATAATGACAAGGCTACTGGGTAACCGTCTGCCATAGTACATCTCTAGAAAATATACCGAGGGCCTCGCCCATACCCCTTGCGAACGAGACTGGCTTACCCTTTATTGGATAGTTCCGAATATGTCACCACCCTGGTTGCTTTGCAACCTTTTCCCGAGAGCTCTTATGCACAACCAAATACATGTATATATATCTAGAAAGGTGTTGACATACCCTAATGGTAGCTAACCACAGCCCTGAAGCATATTCCATGTTTTAGTCATTCCTGGTTGTGAGGTTTGAGGCTACGTTTTACCTTTTAGATAGCAATCTCACTTTGAATGCTGACACCGTCCTCCAGACGTCAATACAATGGCAACATTCGTCCATACAAGTTATTCAAAATATGAACAAACCGAAGGCACTACTACTACTACATCCATTTTGGAATCACCCTCAGCATTAGTAGTGAGGAGCCCTTGCACTTCAAAGAACTCCGTCTTCAATTCCATCATCTTCAAGATGCTTCCAAATCGAACGCTTGAGTTGGTTCGAAGTGGTTTCAGATAATTTATACTTATCTGATCCCGGTCTCTTCGAACCAACATTCGATAGTTTCTGAAAAACTCAACTCCGGTTTTTTTGAAAATAAACAGACAACACATAAGAGCGGTGATCACCCCCTAATCGTTTAAATGGATGGATTCTCTTATCATTTATCCTAGAAGAAAACACGAGTTTTATACGCACAGTATAGCATCCCCGAGGGTAACTGTACCATATAATTCTCGTTTTTTCTTCTAGATATTTCCAGAGTTAAAAATTGGTATGGATTTGATAGTCGGTTATTTAACTCACATAAACAAACAATCAAACATAGATATAATTCCATATGGGCTCCACTAAGCCTCTATTAATTAATCTTTCATTAATTAAAATCTCTTTCAATTATTAGATCTAAAATATCATCACAAAAGATATTTTCACAAACCCCTTATACTCCTTCCAAATACTTGAAAAACATTCATATACTTATCTCATCGGTATAAGTATATTCAACCCATTATACTTTCGATACTTAGAAAATATATCCATATCCATTAGCAAAACTTAAGGAAGATTTTCTCTTTTCCAAATTCATATTTAATGGGCCAAAACAAATATCATTTAAAACATTACTTACTATAAACCAAACCACTATCTCTCGATGTTAGGTATGGAAAGAATGTTTCCATCCGACCATAATTAAGAAGGATTAATTGTCAAAAAATCTTATTTCTTTATAAAATTCCCTTTCTATAAGCCCATTTCATATTTACAAATACTTTTATAAATCTCCAAATTAATTTACAGAACTTCTTTTATAAATCTCTAAAATGATTAATAAAGTCTCTTTCTATTTATAAAACTCTTTTATAAATCTTCCTTTATAACTCCTTTATAAAAATCCTTCATAAAATATCATTTACCAAATATCATTTGAAAATCTCTTTAAAATAAATCCTTTTATTAAGTAAAATCCTTTTTATAACAAATTATTATTTATAAATACCTTTATTTAAGTAATTAGTTTCCTTTAAACATCATAATTAAATAATTAATTAACTTAAAAATCTCATTAATAAATAATTAACTAACTTACTTTAAAACATCATTTTATAAACACTTAACCTTAAATTGTTATAAAATTTAAGTTATTTTAAATCCATAACTTTATAAATTCAAAAAGAGGCTTAGCGACCACAATAGTACTAAATCAAGCCACCATTTTAATTCAATATGACCTTTCAAGTCACATAACTGATATTTACATGAGCATACATATATGTAAATAAAATCAATCACTAACCATCAATAGTTAACACATCACTTTTCCAATATTACTTAACTGACATATGAATAAATGTCCAAATTAATATAATAGCAGAACAGAGATTTATTCTGCTAAACAGATGCCATCAATAATCCATTTAAATTTAACCGAATGGTGTTAAGTATACAATGAGGTATCATCCATATAATTAATTTATCATGACCTGTTTATCGAAATTAACTCTCTTATATTTATCACGTTTTCGACATTTCGACTTCTCTATCCATCGCCTAGTTCTAGATCTCATAGATAGAGGAAAGTTTACTCATCGGCTCTTAGTATTAAATATCAGACGACTTACTTTCAATAAAAAGTGTCAATGTTTTAGTATAACTTATTCATATTTGTTTGGCTACTTAATGCACAGACAAAGAGAATCCCTTGTATTAAACCATTCTTTGAAAAAGAATGCTGCTTTTTAAACAAACCGATTCTTGAAAATAACAACAACAACAACTAAGCCATTATTCCCAAATAAGTTGGGGTCGGCTAGAGATGAAACCCAAAACTAAATGAAAAAATCAATTTAAAAGTTATAATAATAACAATAACAATAATAAAATAAAGTCAAATAAGTAAATTAATAATAATAACTAAGTAAAATAAAATAAAATAAAAATATATATGTATATATATAAGAGGAATGATAATAATAATACTAATAGCGATAATGATACTAATAGTAATATTGGTCAAAGACCAAACCTACGTCTTAGGCTCAAGTTCCCTAGTCTTATAATCTAAAACTTATAAAACTCAACACTAATGGTTCTGGTACGTGAATTGCTAACTTCCACTCGCTCCGATCCATCACCAGCTCTTCGGATACACCCCATTCCTTCAAATCCCTTTTTACTGCTTCCTCCCATGTCAACCTTGGTCGACCTCTACCTCTCTTTGAACATTCAACGCGGCCTATAATTCCAACACACACAGGTGCCTCGGGCGGCCTTCGTTGAAGATGTCCAAACCATCTTAAGCGATGTTGAATTAGCTTCTCTTCAATTGGTGCTACTCTAAGTTTATCACGTATATCATCATTTCTACTTCGATCTCTCTTGTATGACCGCAGCTCCATCGCAGCATACGCATCTCTGCTACGCTTATCTTTTGGACGTGTTGGCTTTTAGTAGACCAACATTCTGCACCATACAATATCGCAGGCCTGATTGCCGTTTTGTAGAACTTTCCTTTAAATTTTTGTGGACCTTCCTGTCACAGAGAATCCCAGACGCTTGTCGCCATTTCACCCATCCCGCTCGAATTCTAAAACTAACATCTTTATCAATCTTACCATTATGCTGCAACATTTATCCTAAATATCGAAATGATTCCTTGAGAACTATTTGTCCGGCCAAAGTGGTATCTCCATCTTCCGACCTGACACCGCTGAACCCACACTTCATATACTCTATTTTAGTTCTGCTAAGCCTAAATCTCTTTGATTCTAAAGTCTGTCTCCACAGCTCCAGTTGTCTATCAACCCCAATCCTACTTTCATCAATTAGCACAACATCATCAGCAAATAGCATACACCAAGGAATCTCACCTTGTATACCCTTCGTAACTTCATCCATCACTAGAGCAAAAATGTAGGGACTCAAAGCTGACCCTTGATGTAATCCTATGTTAATGGGAAAGTCACTGGTTTCACCATCGCATGCTCTGACACTACTCACAACATAATCGTACATATCTTTGATAAGTGTAATGTACTTTGTTGGGACTCTCTTCTTTTCCAGGGCCCACCACATCACCTTTCGCGGTACCTTATCATAAGCTTTCTCCAAATCGATAAATATCATGTGTAGATCCTTCTTTTGCTCCCTAAACCTCTCTATAAGTTGTCTTATCAAGAAAATCGCCTCTGTGGTCGACCTCCCAGTCATGAAGCCAAATTGGTTTTTTGAAACACTTGTCATTCTTCTTAATCTATGCTCAATGACTCTTTCCCAAAGCTTCATTGTATGACTCATAAGCTTAATTCCTCTGTAGTTTGTGCAACTTTGGATATCTCCTTTATTCTTAAAAATTGGAACTAGTATGCTTCTCCTCCACTCATCTGGCATCTTGTTTGATTTGAAAATATTATTGAACAACTTAGTTTGCTAGGCTATCCCTGCATCTCCAAGACACCTCCACACCTCAATGAGGATGTCATCAGGCCCCAATGCCTTGCCTGCTTTCATCCGTTTTAGTGCCTCCTTTACCTCAGATTTTTGAATTCTCCGAACAAAATGTCTACAGGTGTCATCAGAAGAGTCGTATATCTCGATCGTAGTGCTATCACCTACTTCATTAAATAGCTTGTCGAAATAATCTCTCCATCTATTTTTTATCTCATCGTCCTTCACCAAAAGTCTATTATTGTCATCTTTGATGCATTTAACTTGGTTGAAGTCTCTTGTCTTCCTCTTGCGGAGCTTAGCTATCCTATAAACGTTTTTTTACCCTCCTTCGTGCTTAGGTTATGATATAGATCTTCATACGCCCGACCTCTTGCTTCACTCCGCTATCTTTGCGTTCTTCTTTACCACTTTGTACTTTTGCATTTTGTCCTCGCTCCTGTGATGATGTAAGCACTTATAGCATTTTTTTTGAAAACCCAGGAGAACCCGGCAGGCCGGTAAACTCCTGAGGAGGGTATAGTAAAGCCGTCCGCTGATCCAAGCCCCCATACCCCCGGGTAAATTTATATAAGATGGGGAAGCACATGGTAGGAATCGAACCTGGGTCTTTTTACCAGAACCCAAGCATTTCTTCTTCTCTTTGATAGCCTTTTGCACATCACTATTCCACCACCAAGAATCTTTAGGTTCACATTTATTTTCTTTCGCTATCCCAAACACCTCGGTAGCCACTTTCCGAGTGCGTCTTGTCATCTCACCCCACATGTGATTTGCTTCTCCTTCCATATTCCATGCCCCTTCTACCATCACTCTATCCTTAAACACCCGTGAGGATTCTCCTTTGAGCTTCCACCATTTCGTCCAACTAATTTTGCCTCCTTTACCCTGTTGAACACGTATTCAGAGACGAAACTCGGATATCAAAAGCTGATGTTGTGAGGCGACACATTCTCCAGGTATGACTTTGTAATCTACACAAGCTCGTTTGTCGTCTCTTCTGGTAAGAACAAAGTCAATCTGGCTAAAGTGTTGACCACTACTAAAAGTAATTAAGTGTGACTGTCTCTTCCTAAAGAAGATATTAGCTATCATGAGGTCATAAGCAATAGCGAAATTCAATATTTCTTCTCCTTCTTGGTTTCTATCGCCATATCCAAAACCACCATGCACTCTCTCAAACCCCCCACTAGTTGTACCAACATGGCCAATGAAATCTCCTCATATGAAAAGTTTTTCGCTACTAGACACATCTCTAACCATGACATCTAGCTTTTCCCAGAAATTCCTCTTGACGGCTTCACTTAGACCTACTTGTGGGGCATAAGCACTAATGACGTTCAGAATCATATCACCCAGTACCAGCTTAACTAAGATGATCCTGTCCCCTTGTCTCCTAACGTCGACCACTCCGTTTCTAAGGTTCTTGTCAATTAAGATACCTACCCCGTTCTTGTTACGCTCTTTTTCTGTGTACCATAACTTGAAGCCTGTATTCTCCACCTTCTTTGCCTTTTGGTCCGTCCATTTGGTCTCCTGAACGCATAAGATATTTACATGTCTCATAGTCATAGTATCAACTATTTCTCTTAGCTTTTCTGTTAATGATCCTACATTCCAACTACCTAATCGAATCCTACTTTCATTGACTAGCTTCCTTGCCCTTCGCACCCGCCGAGTAAAGTGCAAAGACCCTTGCTCATTTATCACTATATCGGGGCGTCGATGCAGCGCGCCACTATATCAAAACTACAATCTTCCGCCCAGAAAGATGAAATAATCTTCCACTCCATATATGTTTTTCATTATGCCCAATTTTGTGTCTTCCAACTTGTTCTATTTTAGGATTCCATTCATTTGATGGAAAACCATGTTAATTTCGACGACTTTTCATCTGACATATTATATAATGGAGATCAAAAGTTTTTTTCCTCCACCTCTTCTTCTATATTTATGACTTATAAATGACTTAAGTAACACAGAAATGAAATTTCTTGTAAATATATGACATCCACATTCATCTTTTATATAATAGTATGCAAATGTAACCCATTTTTTTCTTACAGAATGGTGGAATACATGAATAATTATGCAATGGCTTATATATTCCTTTTTATCTCACTTTCTGCTATTATTTATTTCTCATTGGTTCTTGCTGCCAGATTCCTTCTCTGCTATTGCTATCTGGAGTCGGCGCTGCAACTGGGTGTATGTTTTCCACAACAGAAATATTTTTCATGATTTCTATTATGAGGATAATTTTGTGCATTCTTTAACGCCTTTAACTGTTTTACGATTGCACAAGCTAAACAACGGTTTTAAACCTTAAGATTGTCTTAGTAATTGTTTCGTTATTTGGAATCCATAAATGACAATTTACATTTCATTGTTCATTCTAATTCTTAATATCTTCTTTTGCCTTCTACTTGAGATTTAATTAC
Source organism: Allium fistulosum (assembly GCA_030737815.1). Taxonomy (NCBI): domain Eukaryota; kingdom Viridiplantae; phylum Streptophyta; class Magnoliopsida; order Asparagales; family Amaryllidaceae; genus Allium; species Allium fistulosum. The sequence continues at coordinate 444,604,655 of CM060901.1, read as the reverse complement.
TTATTATGTTGTGGCTTAAACTTCATCAGAAGTTGTTACAAATATGTTTTATCATTCTGAATTCAATAGAATGGAATCTCATATTTATGTACCTAAATTTTTTTTCCATGCGAGGTGCTAAGTAATGTGTCTTCTCTTATGTTTTACTTGGATGTTGTTTTCAATGTTCACCACTTTTCTTCATTTCATCTCTTTTTATATTTCCATCGAAGATGAAGGTAATTTATTAGATCTGATGTTTGACTGTCTTTATTTCCAACTCTAACTATTTTATGAGGGTAGTTTAAATTAAAAGGGCTAAAACTTGTATCTAATCTATTGTACAGAGTAACTTTTTTTCTACAATAAAACAGGAGCGGTTTGTAATTTTCTTGAAAAGGGGTCATAAATTTTATTCATCATCAACTCTTGGTAACATATCATGAACTATCCATAGCCTTATACAAGCACTAGTTGAAGGGCGAAAATATCCACTAAAATGTTATAGTGCCTTACACGACAGTTCTAGCGTATTGTGTATGTATTTCTGAAACTATGGGTATGATTATTATTTTTAGTCCAATGAAATTTGTTTTTTTTCTTCCGAATTTAATCAAATTGTCTATGTTGTTTGCAGCGTATGTGGTCCCAAAGTTTAGTCAGCTCACTGTCTCGTCTTATTATGCTTCGCACAGCACTGCTCATTATGTCATTTCGCAAGCTACTCGTCGAGTAGAAGCTTTCTATTCTTCGCAGAGTGTAGAAGAGAAGCACTGAGCTTTGCTTATGGTTACATGAGTCATATCTATTTTGTATCAAGGTACTTATTTTACAAAAAGTGAAAATAAATTATAATGTTATTGTCCCAATGAGCTGTAGCTCAAGTGGCAGGTGGCGTGACGCTTTAGACTGAGGTTTTAAAGATAAGAAGTTTGAACTTTAGAAATATCCAAATGAATGCTCTGCTTAAATAAAATACCATTCTTATTCAATGAAAAAAGATTTTATGACGGTTTCTGTTTCAAGTTCAGTAATAGGAGTGAAATGCAATATTGCAATTGTTCCATGAAGAAAATAAAAATGTAGTATTATGGATCAAAGGAAATCGTGAGTTTGGTGAAAAAAGGGTAAAGACTAAGGTGGCATTTTATAGACAACTGTAAATTTTGAGTGGATGTGCTTTTGTGACAGACTATAATACATGAACTGGATTATATACCATCGGTTCTGCTTTTGTTGTTTTGGCCTGCTCCTGTGTTAGGACACATGAATGCTTGTACCCAAATCAAAGTTATTTTAAAGGAAATTTGATCGACTAGGCTCTGTTATAAAACTTATCATTACAAATTTAGATCATTTTTGACTGATGACATTTCAAATACCGTTAGTTTTGTTTGTTACACAATTTTGTACTGGTGGCTTTTGATATGGCATCTGTTATTTTCTTTTTTTCTCTATTTTTTAGAAAGAACACCGATGGATTTTGAAAATTCGTCAAGTCATCTTTAACTGATTAAACAAGCTGTTGTCTACTTGATGTTTTTTCAAAATACGCCAGCATGATCAGAGTTTTAGGCGCTATTTCAAAAATTGTCAGGAATATAATCCCGTTGTAAAACAACAGTAATTTTTTCTTTTTTATTTCATTTTCACTTTACCAAAGTTTATGCAAAATCTTCGATTCTCTTCTCGTTCAAAATTTTCAACCACTTTGCATCAAAATCGATCAAAAGTACTTCTTTGTTAGATCTAGTTGAAAGATACTCTTTTCTTCCCTAAAGAAATGATTTGTAAAGTGTAAACCATACTTAATTGCATATTTTTGTGAAATGTTTGTTATGTTGTAATTGTTAATGAAATTGTGTAGTGTTGGTATTTATTGTTATCGTGAAATAGTTTCAAATTTTGTGAAATGTTTGTTATGTTGTAATTGTTGATAAAATTGTGTAATGTTGGTATTTATTGTTATCGAAGAATAGTTTCAAATTTTGTTTTGATATTTTGACATTGAATCAGCGATTGAAGAATAAATATGCGAGAAGTACATTGGTAGGTCATATAAACAAACAAAAGTGCGTAAAAATTGCAGCCTATCAGAATCGGTTTTCAAAGCTACATAAATAAATCTTAAAGAGTTTGATATTGATTTAATTTTGCGATTGATCGATCGATTGGGGATCAAAAGTAACAAAGGTGGAGAAAGGAGCTGGAGGCGATTTTGATAGGGATACAAACTTTCTAGTTATCTTTGTATTTTCTCAGCATGTTAAAATCACTTATAATCTCCATCTTATCCCTCCTTGTTTTTTGAAATGATTTTTATTGATTTTTAAAAATAAAAAGTTTAAATGCTTTCAGAACATAGGCTTGTAGTGCTTGCTCACTAGTCGACCATCGGTCGATTGGTAGGAAAATGAGCGGTCGATCGCTGGCCGCGTTGGTTAACTACTTATTTTTCCAGCAGTCGACATGTTAATCATGTTGTTTTTTATTTTTTAATGTTAAATTTTGAAACATTGTCTTCTTTATTAATCGCAACTCTTCACCAACAACCTTTGGCTCTTGGACCAACCATTGCAACTTTCCATACAGCTTTTTACTACAATAAAAACGTTGCATCTGATTTCAGAAGAACTTACTTTTGCTTACTGTTCTATTCTATCTCTTTGATTTCAAAAGCTTTCATATTCTTATACTCCGATCGACTATATTTTTCCTAAACCCTGTTCATTTCTTGGAGATTATTTGTGGTTATGAGACCACCGTACTACATTGCAACAAATCAGTATTTGAAGATACAAAAGGTTGTCAGGCTCTTACAATGTAGAAATAGAAAAAGTCCCGTAGAGGGAGTCTTCACGAAGACCGTTGCAAACCCGTTCCTTCGAGTAAAGAGAGAGTTCTAGACTAGTGAAATAACGAAGGTGAGCTTCGGGATTAGTAGGACGGGAGATCCGAACAAGTATAAAATTCTAGTGTGATTTCTTTACTTTACTTTTTCTTTACATATTTACTCTATTACTTGAACTACTAGCCATATTAGATCTATTTATTCACGTACACTTTCATTTGGTATCAAAGCAGGATTTTCAAAATCGTAACACAATTGAAAAAATTAGTATGACAAATATGAGTTATAGTACGTTTCAGGAAGGACAACCATTACATGTCCTCTTCTTTTCACCGATTCTAATTATGTTTCTTGGGCTACACGTATGAGAATTTATATGAAGGCTAGCGGGCTTGAGATATGACAAGCTACTCAAGCTCATAATGTTACACCTACCACTGACATTAGTACTTGGACGGAAGCTCAAAAAACCGCTGCCTCCAACTATGCAAAAGTCGTGAACGTATTATTTTGTACACTAAATAAGAATGAATTTTCTAGGGTTATGACATGTAAAACTGCATATGATATTTGGAATATGTTAAAAATCACACATGAAGGCATAAATAAGGTTAAACAAATAAAAAGTTAATTTATTGCAAAATCAATTTCAGTCACTTAAAATGAAGTAGAATGAAAGTATAATTGACATGTATTCACTTTTCCAAACTATATAGCATGATTTAATGGCATTAAGAGTTGATTTATTGAATTTGATCTAGTTTTTAAAATTTTGAACTCCTTAACAAATGATTGAGAGGAGAAAGTTCTTGCAATAGAAGAAGCAAATGACCTTTCCACTCTCAAGGTATAACAGTTAATTGGAAACTCAATGTCTTATGAAGCTAATCTGCAAGCTAGAAAAGAATTAGCCCAAGAAAACGGTAGTATTGTTTTCAAGTAGAAGATACTGATTTAGAACTGGATGAAAATGATATAGTATATATTACAAAGAACTATCGTAAGACCAAGAAGTTTCAGCAATTTGAAAAAATGCAAATTCTTGGGAATAACAATAACAACAATATCAGTAGCAACTCTACCTCTACTATGTGCTTCAAATGCAAGAAATTTGATCATATGAAGACTGATTGCCCTAGACTTAAGAGAAATAAGTACAAAAAAATTAGCAAAAAGAAACGACAAGTTTTCCAAGTCACATAGGGTGACTCAGATTCATCTTCATCCGAAAGCGACATCACTTCTTCTAAAACAGAGAGTAGCTATGTAAAAATCTCGATTCTTTAATACTCATTCTAAGCTTAGATTTTTGGAACCCGAGAATGCACCTTATTCTTTTGACCATGTCTCCTTCAGAACCTAACCAAATTATGCAATTATTTTTTCCAAACCATTCAAAATTTTAGTAGATACAACTTTGTAGTTGACCACTTTGCCCATTCGAAGGTTAGCCATACTAAAAACTCCATTCTTTTCGTTTGCATTTTCGGGCCCATAATTTTAGTTCCGAGAATGCCCTCTGTTCTTTTGATCATATCTTTCTCACAATAAATCATAATCAAGTTTTTCTTTTCTTAAAATTGTAGATAAAATATTCTGCAAGAACTTTTGAGAAAGTTATAGCTGGTTGAAGTGGATGGAAAAGAGTGGAGAGGTATTTATAGCCTTAAGTTTATACAAAATATCCCACATCATAAATCCTACCATCTCCATCACCCATGTGCCTCATTTCCATCCATCATTTCAGCTATCAACCTCCACCTTCGTCACCCCGCATGTGTGTGCGCATGTGCATGTCCTTGCACATTGACTTATATCATGATATTTCTTATTTTTTACCATATGTAAATTCAAATGCAAATGGTAACTTTTATTATGTGTATATGACATGTTTGTACATGTATATATATGGTTAAATATATGTATGTGCGAGTTGTATAAGTGTTAAAGTCATATAAATAACGTTACACAACTTATATACGTCAAACCGTTGAAAATCAGGAAATAGATTATCGGTGACATTTTTACTTATATTTTAATTTACATATAAATGTAAACAAAATTTGAAAACTAATTTCTTATCATTTTGACTAATTAAAATGATCACATTTCATTTATAAAACCATATTAATATTGACAAATATTTACAAAAATCGTTATTATACCGATAAAGCGATATCAATTTTCTTATATTTTCAAATCAAATATATATCTTTATAAAACTATTATAAATGATTTATTATCACTTTATAACTATTTAAAATGAATTATTATCATTTAAGAACAATTATTTATATAATTATAGTAATTATTAAATCATTAAATCTCAATTAGATTAAACAAATCAATTATTAAATATATAAGGGAATCACTAATGATGTCTTAAATACATTTTATTTCCATATATAAAATAATTAATTTTATTTCATATTCTTGTTTAATTATAAAAATAAGTGTATGTATTCGGCTCTGTGTGCGAGTTTTACAATTATAGAGCCGATTTTCGATAAAACGGTTTTCGACCATTTTATCTATTTAAATCCCAAGGAAAACTATTTTTGTAAATATCTACTCAAAATAAGATTTATTATTAGTTATTATCACTCAAAACAATATTATTTGTATTATCAACCTTTTATTTGAGTAAATTTAAAAATAAATATAATTTATCAAAGTGATAAATTTGCTGGTCGTTACAGGTTGTCAATGTCGAAAGCCATTACTACTGGGGCGACATCAAAGTTCCACTATTGTCATTATTAAACAAAGCCCAACGCATTGCAACATTGACATTGCCGAAGCCGTTGCCAAAGTCAAGCACGTTAAAGCCAAATGCCATGTCGCTTTTCTAACTCTATAAATACGAACCTAGGGTTATTGAGGAGGGGAGGATTCTAGTCTATCTTCTTACATTTTGAACTTTGTAACCCTAAATTGATTTGGAGATTTTTGCCAATTATAGCACCCAAACTTTGTACACACCAAGATTTGAATATTAAACAAGTGCATAGCGTAATCAATAAGATGACTTACGACTTATGATTAACATGTAGACTTGATTCCATCTTGAGACCTACATATTTACTTAATGACTTCGACATTACTATATCCTTAACACGCATAAGATCATTAAGGATTTAACATTGAGCCTATGTCGTCCTGGCCTATTAGCCTAGGAGCGCACTAGCATTTTCTTAACAAAGTCCACTTTTCTACCACTTCTTGGGATTGACGAATAAATTCGTTAACATTTTTGATGCTAAAGGGAGGGCTTGAACCACCGATCCCTTATAACTATCTCCATAAACTGATTACGTAAAGATCTTTTGTTTTAAGGAGAAAATGGTGAGAATCAGGAAAAGTAGTGACATCCCAAATAAAGAAGTCACACAACAAATGACTATGGAGGACAATATCAAATGACTTTGGAGGACACTATCATTTTGAGCTTCAATTTAGAATATATGGAAATAGGAAAACCTTCAACTTTCACAAGCAGTTAGGCCAAGCTTATGAAGGAAGGAGATGAAGCAAAATCTCCAAGTAAAACCTAAGATGAGGTATCAAAAACATGCTCTCCAATACTACAAACAAAAGAAAGCAAAAGGGCAAGGACTAGTCAAAAGAACGAAAATCGAGAAAGTCAAGTAAGAGGGCCCCTCGAACAATTGGATAACTCAATCTCACATAAAGAATATAAGTTAAACCACTATAGTGATGAAACTTACTAGAGAGACATTCCCAACCAAATGACAGAAGATATGCTTAAGGAGAAAGGAACCCTTGACCTAAGAAAAAATAACAGCTTTTGGAAAACTCCTTTCATAGAAGAAATAAGGACTGTCAGAATTCTGCCTCACAACAAAATTCCTCTACTAAAGTATGATGGAACTACTAATCTAGATGATCACTTTTTAGCTTTTGAAATCCGAATGGATTTGCATAATGTCTCAAGGGTAGTTCGTTGCAAGCTCTTCCCAGTAACTTTTTATGGAGTAGTTGTCTAATGGTATAGGCATTACTAAGAAAAGACTATCTGCTCTTGAGAGCAATTTTCTTATGAATTCTCAACATAGTTTTTCGTATACAAAGACCCAACTATAGATTCCAGTGTGTTAGCTAATATCAAGCAAAGGCCATGGGAATTTCTTGGCAAATACCTAAAGAGATTTAATACATAAGCATTAAAAGCAGAAAATGTGGCCGATAGAGAAAAGCTGATGGCAGTTCATTCAGGGTTAATTGAGCAGACTCCTTTTTGTAAAGAACTTTATGTTTATAGATGTATACAACACTTCTATTTCCAAATTGAGAAATTCATCTGCATAGACGAGATGCACCATGCCAAAAAGAAATCCCAACAAAACAGAAAAAAAGAAAAGTTCGGTTTTAGTCATTCCAACAAAAAGCCAAGATGGAATGAAAGCAGAGGAGAAAATAGAATGGGGACATCCGAACTTAAACATGTAGACTTAAACAAACCCCTCTCCTATATTTTAACCACGACAAAAAGTAATGGAAGTTTACCCACTTCCTATAAAACTTTCACCATACCCGAGCCTCGATATGGCGCGTCGCTAAGAGGGTTACGCCCCAACGAAATATAATTAGGTTTCATTTCCATAAGAGAGGCTAAGGTTTTTATGTTGGCTCGTCAAGCCTATCACAACCCTCCTCCTTTATCCTGGCTTGAGACGGGCTATATAGAAAACTACACAGGCGGAGTTGATTCTTGAAAATAAAATAATTAAAAAATAAACATCTATTTAATTAATTTAAAACGAGTTTAAACCTTTATTAAATAATAACTAAATCTTAACTTAATAAGTAATTAAGTAATAATTAAACCCTACTTGATTAATAATTAGTTAATTAAACCCCTCTTAATTAATAATTAATTAATAATTTAATTTTACTTAAATAATAATTAATCTTACTTAATTAATAATTAATCAATCCTTATTTAATTAACTAATTATAATTATCTTAATTAATAATTATGATCTAATTACCTTTACTTAACTAGTAATTAATTACGAATTATATTTACTTAATTAAATAATCCTTAATCCTTAATTAATTAATAAATAATAATTACTTTTTTAATACTTATTATATGTTGAAATACTTTTCAAAATATTTTAAAGTGAAAATATTTTTAGTTTATAAAAAGTGTTCGTTTTACGAACTACATCCATAGCGACTATAAACTGCTTTTAAACCCTTACTTTTTAACATAACTTACTTTATAAACATAGCAACGTTTTGGAAACTAAAAGTAAATTTTTTGATATTAAACATTTTCTAGAAAATACATAAGTAAAACAAGTTTGAAATCAAGGGATCTTGATGTCGCAGCAAAACAACTTTAAGTGCACAAAGTAAGCATACAACAACATAGCATAAGCTCATACATTTATCACATGCCATAACATTATGCACAAAGTAAAAACTCATTATTTTCAACACGACTTAACATTTTAACTATACTTCCAAATGCATAACCAAACATTACATATAATCACACATAGGTAAAGCACAACATTATTTTTCAACCAACAATCAACACAATTATTAACCAAAAAAATAAAGTTTAAAACTTGTTTAAAAAATGTGAGCTTTACTCATCAAAAGCTTACAGAAACAAATCAAACTACCACCATAACTTGTATCAGCCCTAGATCTTGGATTTACTTTGCAAAAGACTTGATTTTTGACCTTAGGAAGTGAGTTTGGGTTTGGCCTAAAGGGGTGTGGGCTCGGCCTTGGATGTGTGTGGAGTTTTTGAGCTTGTTTTTGAAAAAAGAGGATGTAGAAAATGATAGAATGGTTTTAAATAAGGATTTAAGGATTTTAAATGGAAAAGGATAATATTTTTAAACTTTGAAAATTTTCTGAAGCTGTTAAAAAGCTTAAGAGCTTAGAAAGAAGGTGATGGAGTTTTGAAAAACAAGAAATGGAATATGAGAGAGAAAAAATTAGGCAATTATTTTTATACAAAGTGGAATATGCAAATTACTAAAATGCCCTTTAATTACATCCCTCCATTCACTTTTGCCACATCATCACCATTTCCTCCTCCCTTCTTCCACACGCAAGGAACCACAACCCCCTTTTTGTCCAACATATAAACCCCTTCTTTGTACTATGATGTTACGTTTTATAATGTGACATTTCCTTTTTTTATTTTAATTTTAAATAATTTGAAAAAGGTCACATCTTCTTTTTATTTACTTAAGTACATATATATTACTTAAGTAAATATATATTTACTATGTATTACCTTAACCACACATATGTTATTAATATGTATGTGTGTGTATATATACTAGAGTGTACACAACATTTTTGACAACTTTTAGATGATGTAAAGTCGAAAATCCAAAAAAACGATTTCCGATTACATTTTCGATTTTTCTTTGAACTAATTATTTTTATACACAAAATAAAAAAATGAATTTTCTATCATTGGTTATAAATTAAAAGAGTTATTTAAATATTAAAACCATAAATTGAATATTTAAAATAAATTAAATATTCACAAATCAAAGTGATAAAATTCGAGGTCGCTACGGTAAACGTGTTTATAAAAACGACTAGCTTCGATTAATTTCTAATTAATCCCCGCATATACGTTTAATCTCTAGTCCATGCTTGCCATCCAACGTCCACGTAGAGATTTTTACCAGCTTGATAGAAAGTAAGCCGGAAGTAGTGGACTTCAAATGCTTACATTAGGGCGCTTTTAACCATTAATAGCCACAAATATGTAAGTGTGAAGTTAAATTATCAATTTACCAATGATTGTTTCCTATCCAATGTGTCTTTGTTTACTAATTATCACTCAATATTTTGATTAGGCTTGTCAATGGATATGTTTAGATATGTATTGTGCTATATAAGTATCTGTATTTGAGATCATTTCGTATACCAAATATTTGTATCCATAGATATCAGATGGACACCGAATTTTTGGGCATCTATCAATATATGATTGAATTGAAAAAACAAATATACAAATATTACTCAATGTAGAACAATTTCCATATTAGATTTTAAAAATACAAGAAATACATAGTATGATTATAAACCTGATGTTTAATAACAAATTTGTGCATAAAACATTTATATCAATATAAATCTCAATCATCCATTTACTAAAGTACATATAATATTATATGTTATTATCTTGAGGGTTGAGAGATTTTTTTTTAGTGCGGATATCATCATATCCATATTTTTACCATTTTTTGAATATTAGATATTTTTCATTTGTTGGATACAGATGCAAATACAATTTAGATTTTCATTATTTATTGAAAGCACTAACTTTACTTTACAATTTGGCTTAGAAACTACTTTCCAAGTCGTACCATTAAAATTTTGATTGATCAACTTGATATGCAATGCACTGTTAGGTGTGGCTCACCTTACAGTGGATATTAGGAATACATCTTTTTTTAAACTTGTTTGTTTTAGATCCTTCCCTTTTAGAAACTATTTTCTACATCCGTGTTTTTTGAATATCTTTCTTTTTTCCTTCTCTCGTTTCTAAATTTTAAAGCGACCACTCCGACGTGTATTATGACGGTTATGAGTTATGGAGTATACCCTAAAAACGCATGTTAAGGTTAGTAAAATTACCTAAATACCCCATGAATTTCACTTTTTTTTTGAAAATAGAGATGTAATTTATGAAAGAAAATTGAAAGGGACTTAATGCTAATTTTTTATAATCATAAGGATGTATGCCAAAATTTCTCACCTTATATTGGTGTGGGTAGGTAGTTTGAATCATGATTAGTCGTACATCGTAAGATTTTCTAAAAGAAATGTGTGAGTATGTATAATGAGATTAGTGGCCTATAACATTAGTGAATTTGTTTTGTTACAGCAAGTATTGCCATGACTATACATGTGATTTTAGGGGATATAGAGATATTCAATCGTGATTTTGGCACATGATATCAGAGTTGGTGGTTCAATGGATGGATATAATGTAACATTGACCCGAGTATGATTCAAAAACATGGCTTAACTCGTTAAGGTGGATATATATTTTAGAAAGCAGCATCCTTCAATTGCAAAAAAGAATACTATATAATTAACCTGAGCTAATTGCTAAGAGGCAGTAGCGATCTAACCCAACTGTTGAGAGGCGTAATTGACCCGATCCAATTGTTTTGATGACTCTGTACATCATTACGGTGACTTGAGCAATGCTCACCAATATGAAGATATATTAGGTGTAACTCGAGTTATATTCATGTGGGTGCGTATATTGAATTATTTGATTAGTTCTACATTGCAAAATTTTCTAAAGAAGATGCGTACATCTATAAGTTGGTAATATGTAACATCAAGAGACTCCTTTTGCTACAAGTGTTGTCATGACCATATATGTGCCTCGATGGATGTTGGGATATCCGATCGTGATGTTGGCACCAGATAGCTTCGCTCGGTGGTCTTGCTTCTACGCTAAATATGATGTGTGCATAGTGAAGATGCGAGAGGGTGCCAAAACTTTAACATATAGAAGTTAACATATGCTATTCACGCATCCAACAATTCAAAACTACCGTTTCGACAATAGAAAACCTATTTTTAATGTGAATTTTACTGATAATCAGAAATCTTGTAAACAGGCAGAAGATGGGAAGTGAAGTGTCACTAAGGAAATTGTTGTGCGTTTAGGTATCTTCATGCGTTCTACTCATACTGAATGTGGTTTATACGTGTTTCCTTTCTTAGTGACCCAACTCAGAAAGATGAAATAATCTCAAAACTACAATCTTCCACCCCAGAAAGATGAAATAATTTCAGAACTACAATCTTCCACCCAGAAAGATGAAATAATCTTCCACTCCATATATGTTTTTCATTATGCCCAATTTTGTGTCTTCCAACTTGTTCTATTTTAGGATTCCATTCATTTGATGGAAAACCATGTTAATTTCGACGACTTTTCATCTGACATATTATATAATGTAGATCAAAAGTTTTTTTCCCTCCACCTCTTCTTCTGTATTTATGACTTATAAATGACTTAAGTAACACAGAAATGAAATTTCTTGTAAATATATGACATCCACATTCATCTTTTATATAATAGTATGCAAATGTAACCCATTTTTTTCTTACAGAATGGTGGAATATATGAATAATTATGCAATGGCTTATATATTCCTTTTTAGCTCACTTTCTGCTATTATTTATTTCTCATTGGTTCTTGCTGCCAGATTCCTTCTCTGCTATTGCTATCTGGAGTCGGCGCTGCAACTGGGTGTATGTTTTCCACAACAGAAATATCACCCACTACCAGCTTAACTAAGATGATCCTGTCCCCTTGTCTCCTAACGTCGACCACTCCGTTTCTAAGGTTCTTGTCAATTAAGATACCTACCCCGTTCTTGTTACGCTCTTTTTCTATGTACCATAACTTGAAGCCTGTATTCTCCACCTTCTTTGCCTTTTGGTCCGTCCATTTGGTCTCCTGAACGCATAAGATATTTACATGTCTCATAGTCATAGTATCAACTATTTCTCTTAGCTTTTCTGTTAATGATCCTACATTCCAACTATCTAATCGAATCCTACTTTCATTGACTAGCTTCCTTGCCCTTCGCACCCTCCGAGTAAAGTGCAAAGACCCTTGCTCATTTATCACTATATCGGGGCGTTGATGCAGCGCGCCTCTATATCAGAACTACAATCTTCCGCCCAGAAAGATGAAATAATCTTCCACTCCATATATGTTTTTCATTATGCCCAATTTTGTGTCTTCCAACTTGTTCTATTTTAGGATTCCATTCATTTGATGGAAAACCATGTTAATTTCGACGACTTTACATCTGACATATTATATAATGGAGATCAAAAGTTTTTTTTCCTCCACCTCTTCTTCTGTATTTATGACTTATAAATGACTTAAGTAACACAGAAATGAAATTTCTTGTAAATATATGACATCCACATTCATCTTTTATATAATAGTATGCAAATGTAACCCATTTTTTTCTTACAGAACGGTGGAATACATGAATAATTATGCAATGGCTTATATATTCCTTTTTAGCTCACTTTCTGCTATTATTTATTTCTCATTGGTTCTTGCTGCCAGATTCCTTCTCTGCTATTGCTATCTGGAGCCGGCGCTGCAACTGGGTGTATGTTTTCCACAACAGAAATATTTTTCATGATTTCTATTATGAGGATACTTCTGTGCATTCTTTAACACCTTTAACTGTTTTACGATTGCACAAGCTAAGCAACGGTTTTAAACCTTAAGATTGTCTTAGTAATTGTTTCATTATTTGGAATCCATAAATGACAATTTACATTTCATTGTTCATTCTAATTCTTAATATCTTCTTTTGCCTTCTACTTGAGATTTAATTACTTATTATGTTGTGGCTTAAACTTCATGAGAAGTTGTTACAAATATGTTTTATCATTCTGAATTCAATAGAATGGAATCTCATATTTATGTACCTAAATTTTTTTTCCATGCGAGGTGCTAAGTAATGTGTCTTCTCTTATGTTTTACTTGGATGTTGTTTTCAATGTTCACCACTTTTCTTCATTTCATCTCTTTTTATATTTCCATCGAAGATGAAGGTAATTTATTAGATCTGATGTTTGACTGTCTTTATTTCCAACTCTAACTATTTTATGAGGGTAGTTTAAATTAAAAGGGCTAAAACTTGTATCTAATCTATTGTACAGAGTAACTTTTTTTCTACAATAAAACAGGAGCGGTTTGTAATTTTCTTGAAAAGGGGTCATAAATTTTATTCATCATCAACTCTTGGTAACATATCATGAACTATCCATAGCCTTATACAAGCACTAGTTGAAGGGCGAAAATATCCACTAAAATGTTATAGTGCCTTACATGACAGTTCTAGCGTATTGTGTATGTATTTCTAAAACTATGGGTATGATTATTATTTTTAGTCCAATGATATTTTTTTCCTTTTGAATTTAATCAAATTGTCTATGTTGTTTGCAGCGTATGTGGCCCCAAAGTTTAGACAGCTCACCGTCTCGTCTTATTATGCTTCGCACAACACTGCTCATTATGTCATTTCGCAAGCTACTCGTCGAGTAGAAGCTTTCTATTCTTCGCAGAGTGTAGAAGAGAAGCACTGAGCTTTTCTTATGGTTACATGAGTCATATCTATTTTGTATCAAGGTACTTATTTTACAAAAAGTGAAAATAAATTATAATGTTATTGTCCCAATGAGCTGTAGCTCAAGTGGCAGGTGGCGTGACGCTTTAGACTAAGGTTTTAAAGATAAGAAGTTTGAACTTTAGAAATATCCAAATTAATGCTCTGCTTAAATAAAGTACCATTCTTATTCAATGAAAAAAGATTTTATGACGGTTTCTGTTTCAAGTTTAGTAATGGGAGTGAAATGCAATATTGCAATTGTTCCATGAAGAAAATAAAAATGTAGTATTATGGATCAAAGGAAATCGTGAGTTTGGTGAAAAAAGGGTAAAGACTAAGGTGGCATTTTATAAACAACTGTAAATTTTGAGTGGATGTGCTTTTGTGATGACTATAACACATGAACTGGATTATATACCATCGGTTCTGCTTTTGTTGTTTTGGCCTGCTCCTGTGCTAGGACACATGAATGCTTGTACCCAAATCAAAGTTATTTTAAAGGAAATTTGATCGACTAGGATCTGTTATAAAACTTATCATTACAAATTTAGATCATTTTTGACTAATGACATTTCAAATACCGTTAGTTTTGTTTGTTACACAATTTTGTACTGGTGGCTTTTGATATGGCATCTGTTATTTTCTTTTTTTCTCTATTTTTTAGAAAGAACACCGATGGATTTTGAAAATTCGTCAAGTCATCTTTAACTGACTAAACAAGCTGTTGTCTACTTGATGTTTTTTCAAAATACGCCAGCATGATCAGAGTTTTAGGCGCTATTTCAAAAATTGTCAGGAATATAATCCCGTTGTAAAACAACAGTAATTTTTTCTTTTTTATTTCATTTTCACTTTACCAAAGTTTATGCAAAATCTCCGATTCTCTTCTCGTTCAAAATTTTCAACCACTTTGCATCAAAATTGATCAAAAGTACTTCTTTGTTAGATCTAGTTAAAAGATACTCTTTTCTTCCCTAAAGAAATGATTTGTAAAGTGTAAACCATACTTAATTGCATATTTTTGTGAAATGTTTGTTATATTGTAATTGTTAATGAAATTGTGTAGTGTTGGTATTTATTGTTATCGTGAAATAGTTTCAAATTTTGTGAAATGTTTGTTATGTTGTAATTGTTGATAAAATTGTGTAATGTTGGTATTTATTGTTATCGAAGAATAGTTTCAAATTTTGTTTTGATATTTTGACATTGAATCAGCGATTGAAGAATAAATATGCGAGAAGTACATTGGTAGGTCATATAAACCAACAAAAGTGCGTAAAAATTGCAGCCTATCAGAATCGGTTTTCAAAGCTACATAAATAAATCTTAAAGAGTTTGATATTGATTTAATTTTGCGATTGATCGATCGATTGAGGATCAAAAGTAACAAAGGTGGAGAAAGGAGCTAGAGGCGATTTTGATAGGGATACAAACTTTCTAGTTATCTTTGTATTTTCTCAGCATGTTAAAATCACTTATAATCTCCATCTTATCCCTCCTTGTTTTTTGAAATGATTTTTATTGATTTTTAAAAATAAAAAGTTTAAATGCTTTCAGAACATAGGCTTGTAGTGCTTGCTCACTAGTCGACCATCGGTCGATTGGTAGGAAAATGAGCGGTCGATCGCTGGCCGCGTTGGTTAACTACTTATTTTTCCAGCAGTCGACATGTTAATCATGTTGTTTTTTGTTTTTTAACGTTAAATTTTGAAACATTGTCTTCTTTATTAATCGCAACTCTTCACCAACAACCTTTGGCTCTTGGACCAACCATCGCAACTTTCCATACAGCTTTTTACTCCAATAAAAGCATTGCATCTGATTTCAGAAGAACTTACTTTTGCTTACTGTTCTATTCTATCTCTTTGATTTCAAAAGCTTTCATATTCTTATACTCCGATCGACTATTTTTTTCCTAAACCCTGTTCATTTCTTGGAGATTATTTGTGGTTATGAGACCACCGTACTACATTGCAACAAATCAGTATTTGAAGATACATAAGGTTGTCAGGCTCTTACACTGTAGAAATAGAAAAAGTCCCGTAGAGGGAGTCTTCAGGAAGACCATTGCAAACCCATTCCTTCGAGTAAAGAGAGAGATTTAGACTAGTGAAATAATAAAGGTGAGCTTCGGGATTAGTAGGACGGGAGATCCGAACAAGTATAAAATCCTAGTGTGATTTCTTTACTCTACTTTTTCTTTACATATTTACTCTATTACTTAAACTACTAGCCATATTAGATCTATCTATTCACGTACACTTTCATTTGGTATCAAAGCAGGATTTTCAAAATCGTAATACAATTGAAAAAATTAGTATGACAAATATGAGTTATAGTACGTTTCAGGAAGGACAACCATTACATGTCCTCTTCTTTTCACCGATTCTAATTATGTTTCTTGGGCTACACGTATGAGAATTTATATGAAGGCTAGCAGACTTGAGATATGACAAGCTACTCAAGCTCATAATGTTACACCTACTACTGACATTAGTACTTGGACGGAAGCTCAAAAAACCGCTGCCTCCAACTATGCAAAAGTCGTGAACGTATTATTTTGTACACTAGATAAGAATGAATTTTCTAGAGTTATGATATGTAAAACTGCATATGATATTTGGAATATGTTAAAAATCACACATGAAGGCACAAATAAGGTTAAACAAACAAAAAGTTAATTTATTGAAAAATCAATTTCAGTCACTTAAAATGAAGTAGAATGAAAGTATAATTAACATGTATTCACTTTTCCAAACTATATAGCATGATTTAATGGCATTAAGAGTTGATTTATTGAATTTGATCTAGTTTTTAAAATTTTGAACTCCTTAACAAATGATTGAGAGGAGAAAGTTCTTGTAATAGAAGAAGCAAATGACCTTTCCACTCTCAAGGTATAACAGTTAATTGGAAACTCGATGTCTTATGAAGCTAATCTGCAAGCTAGAAAAGAATTAGCCCAAGAAAACGGTAGTATTGTTTTCAAGTAGAAGATACTGATTTAGAACTGGATGAAAATGATATAGCATATATTACAAAGAACTATCGTAAGACCAAGAAGTTTCAGCAATTTGAACAAATGCAAATTCTTGGGAATAACAATAACAACAATATCAGTAGCAACTCTACCTCTACTATGTGCTTCAAATGCAAGAAATTTGATCATATGAAGACTGATTGCCCTAGACTTAAGAGAAATAAGTACAAAAAAATTAGCAAAAAAAACGACAAGTTTTCCAAGTCACATAGGGTGACTCAGATTCATCTTCATCCGAAAGCGACATTGATGCAAAATAAGCCGATGTATGTTTCATGGCTACCAGTGAGGCACCATCTGAACTTTCATTTGATGAATTACTAAAAGTTATTATGACATTGGATAACAAACATAAGACAGTAACGAAATCTAATAAAGAATATATTGGTAAAATAAATAGATTAGAACTAGAAGTTGATATGCTTAAAGATGGAAAATCAATTTTAGTAAAAGAGATTTTAAAATTACAAAACTTTACAAAATTCTAAAAATACAGATTTTATTGAAGATTTTCAAGTTTTTAAAAATGAAAATTTGATTTTATCAAATGAAAACAACACATTGAAAAATACTATGGGCTCTTTGAAAACTAAGGTAAATGTTTTGGAAAATAGTAATAATATTTTGATAACTGTCAAAAATATTTTTGAAGATTAGATAAAATAATTATCTACTGATATTTCTAAATTTAACCAAGGAAAAGAAATTTTGTCTCATTTAATTAGTATTTCAAAACCTTTTAATAATAAAAATGGATTAGGATAAAAAATAAAATAAGACAAAATAATAAACCAAGTATGCTACCTTATATACCAACTTTAGGGAATCCAAAAAAGTCAACCAAAGAGAGAAAATAAAATGACTATTAAAATTTTGGTTTCAAATAATAACAATAATTTTTTTTTGAATATACTCAGGAGAACCCGGCAGACCGGTAAACTCCTGAGGAGAATTAAGTTGTGCCGGTCTGCTTCAACTTCAGCTAAAAAGTTATCTATGTATTTCGTTCTAATTAATAACAATAATTTAATTAGAAAGAAATACATAGATAATTTTTTAACGGAAGTTCATAACAGTAGCAGTATTTTTTAAAGGTTCTACCAAATCCTCTTGGGTATAGTTACTTTCGGCCTAGCCTCCAGGACCCTAACATATGAAGTGGGTACTAATAAACTTTTTATTTTTTGTAGGTACCCAGAAATGGAAATCAAAAAATGGATTGTCCAATAGTGGCTGCTCCAAGCATATGATTGGAAACACAGAGATGTTAACAAACATATCTAAATATGATATTTATACCAAACAACCTTTAGGACTCTACATTTAGATTTATTTAGGCCCATGTAGACAAGGTCAATAAATCACAACAAATATGTTTTTGTAATAGTAGATGATTTTTCTAAATATACTTGGACTTTATTTTTAAAACATAAAAGTGAAACTTATGAAAGATTTAAAATCTTTGCAAAATGAATTCAAAATTTATAAGACTTATAAATTAAAAATATTAGAAGTGATCATGAAGGAGAATTTGAAAATGACATTTTTCAACAATTTTGTGAAAAAAGGGTATAATTCATAATTTTTCATTCCCGAAAACACCTCAACAAAACATAGTTGTAGAAAGAAAAAAAATAGAATTTACAGTAATGTGCTAGAACACAAGCAACATCGGTCTACCACATAATTTCTATCTTAGGCAATTGGTGCGGCTCGTTATGTTCTAGATCGAGTTTTATTAATACATTTAGCTAAGAACACCACATATGAACTCCTTCATGGTAGAAAATCAAAAATTTCTTACTTTAAATTTTCTGGCTCAAAATGTTTTATCTCTAACACCAAAAACCCTTAGGAAAATTTGATCTGAAAGTCGATGGATGAAATTTTGTTGGATATTTGGAACAAAAGTAAAGCATATAGAATCTTTAATAAAAGAACTAATATGGTAAAAGAAACTATAAACGTATCTTTTGACAAAAAATTTAATAATAAACTGATGATGAAGAAAATATTGAAATAAACAAACCATTAACTCACCTCTTGTCAAATGAACAACCAACTGAAATAATAAACAATGGAACTAATAATGAATTAAAATTACCTCCTAGAATTTTGAAAGATCACCCAGTAGATAATGTAATTGTAGATATAAATACTAAAGTAGCTACTAGAAGATAATTAACTCAAATGGGTCACGTAACTATCATATCAAATATTGAATCTAAAAATTACAAAGAAGTAACAAAGGAGATTATTGGATTTTAGCTATGCAAGAAGAACTTAACCAATTTGAAAGAAATAATATTTGGGAACTAGTACGAAGACTAGAAAACCAATCCGTTATTGGTACGAAATGAGTTTATAAAAATAAAGTTGATGAAAATGGTGATATCATACACAACAAAGCCAGACTTGTAGCTAAGGGTACAATCAGGAGAAAGGCATTAATTATAAGGAAACCTTTACTCATGTAGCACGTGTTGAAGCTATAAGAACACTTTTAGCATTTGCATGTCACCGTAATCCAACTGTATATCAAATGAATGTCAAAGGTGCTTTTTTAAATGGATATATTGAGGAAAATTTTTTTGTTGAATGACCACCACTATTTGTTCATGAAAATTTTTCTGATCATGTTTCTAAACTTAAAAAGGCTCTTTATGGTCTTAAACATGCACCACGTGCTTGGTATGAAAGATTGAAAAACTATCTTTTAGATTTTGGTTTTGGAATTAGTAAAGTTGATACTACTTAGTTTATTAAAAAAATAAAAATGATATTTTAACCATCCAAATATATTTTGATGATATAATTTTTAGTTTAACTAATAAAAAGCTATGTGATGATTTTTCTAATATAGTGAAAAATGAGTTTGAAATGTCATGTATGGGTAATGCATATATAAGTGAACTCAACTATTTTCTAGGATTATGAATTAAATAATCAAGTAGTTTTATTTATTAAGAAAAATACTGTAAAGATTTAATAAAACGTTTTGGAATGAAAAAACACTAGTACTAAACCAACTCCTATGAGTACTAGTCTTCATTTGATAAAGATGAAAATGGTAAGGGCATTGATCAAAAATAATTTAGAAGTATGATGGGTTCCTTACTCTATTTAACAGCTAATAGACATAATATTATGAGAGATGTTTGTCTGTATGCTAGATTTTAAGCAAATTCCAAAGAATCATATTTGCGAACCGTGAAATGAATTTTGTGTTACTTAACCAGCACTAAAGATTACAGAACTTTCTATCCCAAAGGTCGTTCTTTTGAATTGGTTTACGTTTTTTGGCTTTTCGACCAAGCATGATTTTACCCAATTCTGGACATCATGATGAAGACGAAACGACTCACAGACTTGAGAACATGCTTGGAAGGGCTCTAGGAGTGGACCTAAGAAGTTGCAAGGAAATTGGAGTTAACGGAACTGCTCGGTACCGAGATGATTCTACTTGGTACCGACATCTTTTCTTACCCCCAGTGGCTCCCCTAGGAATTAGTTCATGGAGATATAACTTTTGTAATCGTTGTACAATATATTTCTCAAGGAATGAATGAACAACTTCAAGGATTTTCTGAAGAAAAACAGACAAGTATGGGTGATATCAGAACCCATCAAAAACAACATGATATCTAAGGAAAAGTGCTTGAAACACAATGGATTTGGGATAAAAGACCAAAAGGAGAAAGAAGGTTGAGTTCCCCCTTCAAAAATCATGTCGGTACCGATCACTTTTGGTCAGTACCGAGTAGATTTTATAGCTCATGGGACTCCGTCTTCCCCTCCTACTTTCTTGGATATGGATATGGACTTGGTATTTTGTAGGTCTCTGGTTCTGCTAAGCGTTTTCCCTATAAATACATACCCTATAGCAATTGATGAAGGACTTTTGGTTCATCATCTTCTTCATCTTCTATCTCTCCTCTATTATAGTCACTAAAGAAGTAATTTTTTGTTGTCCTAGGCCTTTAGATCACCAAAACCCTTATACTAGTGACTCTCAAATCTATAATCAATAAAAACTATAGTGAACGTAGGTCAAAGATTGCCGAACAAAGTTATAAACCTTGTTGTTCTAACTGCTTTCTATATATTCTCTGCAAGATTTTTATTATCTCTACAGAACTTTGGGTGTAGTGCCATTTTTTCCACCAACATTTTGGTGCTATCACCGAGAAAGGAGATTCTTAGGCATAAGAGATTTAGTTTTATATTTTGGATTGGAGTGTCCAGAGGTAAGATCCAAAAAGTTTTCATTAAGGCATTACAAGGATTGTCTGCTCCTCAGGAGATGGTTACTAGAGTGGAGTTTGACAATATGATACAAGAGATGAATTAGAAGATGGTTGACAGTCAGAAGGCTCTAATGGAAAAAAAATGGATGCTAGGATAGCTCTGCCGACCCAACAGTCACAAAGGACCAAGAGGAGTAGGAGGGAAGTTTCACCTGTCGGATCTGAAGAACAGAACTCATCTGTTTCTGGTCAGAACAGGCAAGATGAAAACAAAAATAAAAGGAAAGGGCTACTGGAATGATAGAAGGAGTTGCCGAAGGAAGTCGAGAAGCACCCCCAAAAAAAATTCAACTCGATACCGAGCAGTATCAGGTCGGTACCAAGAAGAATTTAGACATTTCAAGGGGACTAGGTGCTGAGGCCGTGGACTTATGTAACAACCCGCATATTTTTCGATTGCAAATTTAAATATTTTATTTAAATATAGAATCCTTAATCGGATTGAGGTCCGAAAAGCTACCTTTTGCAAACTGTCAAATTAGGACTCGAGACCACTTCCATTCAGTTCAAAATGCCGTTTGCGACCTTTTTGAGTATAAAATTCGATATGTTTGGAGTTAGTAGAATTTTGCTACTTTTTCACTTTGGGTTTGGATTTGGGTTTCAGCCCTATATCCTAACTCAGCCCCTCTCCTCTCCATTCACTCATTTCATTTTGCAAACACTCAAGCTCAACTGAAAATGGGGAAGAGAATGGGAAATAGAAATTCCAAACCCTAGTTCCTCTTGCAAACTCAAGTTCTAGCTCCAAATTCGAAGAGAAGCTATTGGTAAGCATCCTCTTCTTCTTCTCCAACTCTTTCTCCTTTCAATTTCATAAATTCCTAAACCTAACTTAGGAAATGTTTCTCTTTTAAGCTTAGATTCAAGCTTGTTGAGTTGGAATTGAAGAGTGATCGTCCTTGCCTTGCTCTATAGCTTCCTCTTCATTGTTTTTGTGTAAAAGGTGAGATTTTTATCCCACATCCATGCCTATAACTATCTTTGTTGATAGGTATGAATTCCTATCATCTATTTCGTGTTCACTTGTGTGATTTGAATTGGTTTTGTGAATTCTTCAATTTTGATGTTTTGGTCCAATTTTATGAAAATCCTTCTATGGACATTTGGACATTGATATTTGGAGTGTATCGAGGAGCCTTTAAGGCCGGGTTGTCGCTGTGCGTAAATCCTTAGTCTCCGTTGCTCATCCGATCGCTTCCGATACGTTTTGGCCACTTTGGCCTAGGCAAAATGTTGCCCAGACCAGGTGACCAGACGTCTGGTGACCAAGTCCAGACGTCTGGTTTGGACCTGGAGAGAAAAGTGTATGCACGCAGATTATTAAAAAAATGCCAGAAACTATTTTCAGACGTCTGAGATTCAAGATTAGACATTTGGATGAGTCTCAGACGTCTGACTTGAGGTTTCAGACGTCTGGGTGTTCTCTGGATAATTTTCCAGAAAACGAAACCAGACGTCTGGATTCAAAACCAGACGTCTGGTCATGGCTCAGACGTCTTTTTTGGCTATTCCAAACGTCTGGGTGGCTTTCTGAACTATTTTCAGAAAACAAATCCAGACGTCTGGATTCCAAATCAGACGTTTGGAAAAGTTTATTTTTGCCTATTTAGGCTGTTTTGTGTAAATTTCCATTGTTTATCGATTTTTGTTGCTCCGATTAGTTGTTATCCCTTTTATCGACCTTGATGACTTCTTCGGGATTTTTGGGAATATCCACTTTGATGGATTTGGTATCGATTTCTTTGGATTTTATTCACGTCTTCGAATGTGAATTTTGATGATTGATTGTTTCTACAATCATTTTTGTGATTTGTCACTTTCAAAATTATAAAGGTTTTCTATACTAGTAGTAAATATTCAAACTCTTTTACAAAGATGATTTCAACTCTATTTTAAATATAAAGCTTGTTTTTAAAACCGTTTTCCAATCTATTAGTATATACAAACCTTTACCTCATTCGTATGAGAAAATATAATTAAACGGCTTAGCAAAACAAGTGGTATGAAACGCTTGCGTTTACTTCGTCGGTTAATTTTTGGACTTGTTCGATTAAAACTCTTGTTACAATTTTCTAGTGGAGATCTACAATTTGTTCGTAAATATTTAAGTTAAGCAAGTGGTTATGGGACATGAAGCTAAACTCATTTATTTACTAGCTTAGTGTGATTGACACTTCTTAATGATCGATGATGATCATTTTATGGTTTAGACTAGCAATGTGCGATGTCTCTTTGTCCATGTGGAGGACTGTACTTCATTTTATTGAGCTTTGTCTCATTTTCGTGGAGCAATCGGCTCATAGGTCTTCGGACCGTTCGTGGAGCAATTGACTCATAGGTCTTCGGACCGTTCGTGGAGCAATCGGCTCATAGGTCTTCGGACCGTTCGTGGAGCAATCGACTCATAGGTCATCGGACCGTTCGTGGAGCAATCGGCTCATAGGTCTCGGACCGTTCGTGGAGCAATCGGCTCATAGGTCTTCGGATCGTTCGTGGAGCAATCGGCTCATAGGTTTTCGGACCGTTCGTGGACAATCGGCTCATAGGTCTTCGGACCGTTTGTTTGTGATAGGCCTTTACCCTTTTTGATTTCTGGATTTCTTATTGATGATTTCAAGAATTTGTGTGTCGTTAACTCTTGTGATTTCTGGATTTCTCGTTGTGATTTCTGGAATTTATGTTTCACCACCTTTTTCAGTTAGCATTGATATGTATGTCATTTATTGTGGCTTGGTGAATTAAATAAAGAATATGACATTCTTTTTAATCTTTGAGAAGATTCTTGTGATATTGATTAATCTCTGGATTGATTTTCGATTAGATACTTATCACAGTATGGCTTTATGGTTATCATACGTTTTTGTCATATCTCTTATTCTATACCACTTTATCTGATAATTATAGCTAGACTGATCCGTTTATTATTTTCTTATTAAATAATACTCGGGTCAGACGGAGATATTACAGGTGCTTCCTCATGACTTCCTATCTGGAACCATCATCTGACTTTTGGCTAACTACTCTAGTTTAGTAGTTTTTGTTGTATACATTAGAGATTCAGACTCCTTGATGTATACATATTCTTTTGCCTTGCACTTGTATCTATTCTTTTGTGTTATTGTGTATCTTATTTGACCACTACTTTGATGTACACTTTCATGTGTTATATTCATATCTATTTACGCCTTTGTGATATGAATGTCTATGACTGATTTGTGTTATGTTTATTTCTATATATTTGTTTCCGAAGTACATATAGCCACTGTGTAGTAGCTTTGAGTTTGCATCGGTATGTCAGATTTCCTCTTGAGATGAAAAGTTATATTTTTATCTGGCATATCGGTACTCGCACAAAGCAATTGCACGGATGGTCGCTCCTCAACAGCCTTATTCTCTGCACTAGTCGACGGCATTACCCCGTAGTGTCATTGTCTAGCGTGGGTATAGAGGTGGGGCGTCACAACTTATCTAATTTGGATGGTGATCTGCAACATGACGGTGATGATTATGAGCGTGCTGGAGTTTGAGGTGCTGGTGTGTAAACAATCTCTACGGAGCCAGTTAGGTGGCAGAAAAGGCATGGAGGAGTGGTTCTTCCAAACACCGGAGAACCTAGACGTCAACAGGAAAAAACGAGACCGTTTGTAGAGCCAAACACTTGGTGTTACCCCTGAATGTCGACCTTCAGAGTTTCAGGCAAGCAAGGAGTATATAGCAGATATGGTTCCACGCCAAGCCGAACTATGTTCATGGAAAACATTTTAAGGGAGAAGTATCTTTATGATGCTGACGATGCCATCGTATAACAAGACTACCGATCCCAAGTAGCATTTGTTTAAATATGAATGGCACATGGTAGGTGCCAGGGCGACGGTCGTGGTGCGGTGTAGGTGTTTTCCTATTTTTCCAAAAGGTGTTGCGTCGATGTAGTTCACTTGGCTCGCACCGAGATCCATATCAACCTTTGATGAACTGGCAAAGAAATTTATGGAGCAGTTCAGTCTCCATACTGCTCGGTCCAAAGGTGTGATGTCCCTGTCGAGCCTATCTTAAGGACTTAAGGATTCATTGAAGGTGTCCTTGAGTCGGTTTAATGTTGCAGTAACTGAGGTTAATAATCCAAAGAAGAATTTAGTATCTATGGCTTTGATCCGGGGCATACATCCGACATAGATTTTGACAAATGATTGAACATGAAACAACCTACGATTATAGAGGAATCCTACCGTAAGGCCAATAAATTCCTGGATGTAGAGGAAGTAAGTTGTAACACTACGTAATTTTAACGGTAATTAATTAAAAATAAATTAATAATAATTAGTAATGTCAAAAATAGTATTTTTACAAACGTTAGAATTTGGCTATGAAACTTGCACCGTTGGGTTTGTGGCGATTTTAAGATCAATTTTCATATGTAAAATTTTCGATCGAAGTTCAAACGAAAAAGTTATTAACGTTTGAATATTTTGGATCATAAATAACTATATATGTAACTGAGAAAAGAAATGTAATTAACTAACGCTAGTTAACTTTAACAGTTGCTTAATGTTTAAGTATAATTAACATCAATCGAACTGGTTAAACATATATAAAATATCGTAATTATGAGAAAAAATTAACGCCTGACATAAATAGGCAACCGATCGGTCCCTATTTGGGACCGATCGACTGCTAGCAATCGACCCGTGGTGCACAAGCAGTCGACCGCTTGAGTATGTTGGTTGTAGATTGAAATTAGGCCAAATGACCCGGATTTAAAATAATTTAATTTAACGACTGACATTGATTCGAATCCCTATAAGTACGTGTCTAACCCCTCACTTTTCTTCTCATATTTTCTGGAGCGACGATGGAACTTTTCCATTTTCTTGTCTCCATAAATTCCTAATTCTAAATAAAAGTATAGTATGTATTCTTTTATTCAAGTGGAGAATAGCAGAGGATAATTGAGAAGAAGAATAGGGTCGAATCAAATCGCCAAATCCATGGTAAACTATAAATCTGGATCTAAAATCTAAATTAAATCCAAATCTGTTTTCAGATCTAGATTTCTGATAGATATATGTATGCTTGAAGTATATGTATTCAAATAGGAAGAATAAGGAGAGTCAAACTGGAATAACATGATTAGATCTGTAGATTTAGAAAGATAAAAATGGCGAGTGGAAAAGATTATAAACTTTTATATAGTAATGGATTTATTTTGTTGTAAATATATTCCTTGTACGCTTGAATTTAATTGTTTGGATTTGTAAGTGATGTGCACGTAAATGTGCATATTTTTACTACCATATTTAATCTATTTAAATTAAATAAATGATCATATCGGGCATTTTTACTTGTTTAAACCAAAATTCGTATTATTTTCAAATCGTCACATATTCATCTTCATCCAAGGGTAAAATGGTCATTTTTGTGCATATATTAATTTGAGAAAATTTAATTGGAAATTTCTATATTATTTTATAGGAATTTGGCTTCATATAAAAGTGGTTTCATGAAGATGTATGCATGCACAAGAGTGAAGATAAAGAAATGAAGATGGAAATAATTCAAAGGCATGGTAATGGAGGACCCCACCTACCCCCTTACCTTAATGTACAAATTAGAGGCTAATGCACATGCTTATGGAATTAATGGCTTCATGTACACTTAAATGATGATTAGCAGAAGCTAATGATTACTTAACCTCCACACTTTCTCAAGGGTATTTTGGGTATTCCCCAAAAATATGAATTAGGGTTTAACGCATGTATAAGTACACCTTTTGTTTCATGTAACCCTCTTCTTCTTAGTCTCTCTTAGTTTTAGTTTAGAAAAAAACAAAAGACATGCTCTCTTTCTCTTTTCATGGCTACTTAGCCATTTTTATTTCATGTACTTTTCCTTTTTTACGCAATGTAATTATTATTTCCTTTTAATTCATGTTCATTTCCTTTCATGGTAGTAGTGTAGATTTTCTTTTATGCAATTAGAATAGTTTTCTTTCATTTAGCTTTCATTTTGCTTTCATGTTGCTAGCTACATTTGTTAATCAAATGACAAATATGAGAGGCTAAACCCCTTCAATTTAGGGGTAATGAAGCTCTCTAATTATATAGCTTCAACTATTTGTTAATTCATGCTCTCTTTTTGTGCTTAATGATGATGATAGAAATGATTTACTAGTTGTTTTTGCTTTGAATTTGATAGCCTATATTATTGGCACCAAATAGGCTATGCTTAAACAATCACTAACACTAATTGCCTCTTCATCAAAATATGATTATGGAAAAAGAAAGTGATTTAAAATTAAAATTTGATGGTCTATATTTCTAATTAATAGTTAATAGGCCATACTTAAAATAGATTTCATTTTCATTGTCAAAGTTCATTAAAGTTAGTAAGTGGTTTAAGGGGTGTGTTATAGTTTGATGGCTTATGTTGGCTAATCAATAGCACAAATGTGCCATACTTATGATAAGCACATCCATTAAAGCACTAATGACCATAAAAGAGAGATCATGATTTCATGTGTTGAACTATGTGATCTAGAGAGTGGATTTATTATCTAAATTGTCACTTAACTCTTATATTTGCTTCTCTTTTCTTTTAGTTAGTTAGTTAATTCTCTAATTCTCTAGCTTAACTTTCACTCAACTTTGGTTTAATTTGATTGAATAGCATTTTTAAAATCATAAATTCCCTACGGATCGACCCGTATTCGCCACGTACTACAAGTGTACATCGTGCACTTGCGGTTATTTTATTTCGAAATTCATCAGCATTTTTCTAATCGATAGAACATTTGCCATCGAACACTAAGCTTAATTATATGCTTGTAGTGAAATCTAAAACCTTGCATACATATTCTGTGATCGATGACTTACATTTAATAGTGTATATATTTAAATCTGGAATGTATTAGGTAGTAGCAGTCCCTAAATTAGATAAATTATACGATAGTTCTACATCTGTAGATTAAATGATTTATGCTAGTAATGAGAACTAGAAGTTATCAAAATAAATTATTATGGTTTGTGTAGTATTTTAAATTATTGGAATGTAGGAAGTTATAATGTAAATTTCTATAGATTATTAAGTTCAGATTCCTAAAAAAATGTACCTTTTGAAGTAACAAGGAATATGCTTAAAAGAAAGAGATGTATAAAATATGGATATTTATCGTATTTTGTATTGTCAATTTCAATAACCATGAAAAGATAGTTCCATGTAATTCCAAAATTAACAGAATTTTTTTTTGGATAAGATATAGAAATTTACAGTGTTAACCTTTCCTTTTGAGAAAGATGCAATTCCAATACTTTAAAATGTAGAAGTCCCCAAATATGAATTAAAGATATGTAATAGTGATAGCAAATAATGTCCAACTATAAAATTAATATATGCAATAAAGAAAAGTTGGAAATCAAATAATAAATGAAAAAGGTAGGTAAGGTAATAGGATGAACAAAGATGAGTGAAAAGTTAAGTAAGCGATAAATGAGTAAGCAATGAAGTTAGCAACAAAAAGAAGATAATAAAAGAAGTTAGCAACAAATTCAAGTGCTGCAAACCATCATCTCATTTCACAGCAAAACTACTCATCAACCACCAATAATCCACACTTCAATTTCAATACCCTCTGCCCCGATCATACAACACTTCAACACTCAACAGACATCCCCAAACATAAACACTTGCTCCCCTATCCTATGAAGTCAGTACCGCCACCCTGAACAATACAAAAACCACCACTTCATTACCATGATGTTTGCATACCGAACTTAAAAAAAAAGAAACAAACTTTCATATTTATCGCAGTACACTGTCCTCTGCTTTGTTGTGGCAACCGACACTCGAACATAGTCCTTCAACCACGATAGTGCCACCCCACGCAATTCATCGTCCACACTTTGCCCTCGAACAAACTGCAGCCACAAAATTCGCATCCCTTACCACCAATTGCATTATCGACCACCTCCTTGCAACGTATCCACCACCGTCAATTCAAATTTGAACCGCCTCAAGTCTAAACCACTTGCGACTTCAATTCCGCCAACTACCGCCTCCCCCCAATTCGACTATCCCAATCGCTGCTCGATCAACTTAGGGGAACCTGAATCGTATCGGAAATCAATTAGAGTAGTTGAGAATTTCGTTCGTATCAGGAGAACGAACGAACGAATTTGTTTAGGAGTTTGAATTTTTCTTCTGTTTTTATTGTTTAGCGGTTTGTGTTGTTTTGCCTTGAACGAACGAGAAAAGTGGTTAGTCTTACTTCTTGGGCCGGGTTGTTTACCCTTTTTTTATATTTATTTTTGTTTACTTTTTTTTATTTAGCCCATCTTTCTTTTTTTCATTCTTCCTTTTCAAAAAAAAATTGTGTGAAAGCTTTACAACAACAAAAAAAGAAAAAAATTTACAAGTTTCAATTGCATTGTTTTCTTTTGTGTTATTTTCATTTGTTTTGGTTTGTTTTGTTTTAGTTTTTCTTCCTTTATAATTTTTTTAATATATATCTTGTTTTTCGTTTCAGGTGGCCAAAGCAGAACATCGCAAGGAGGAGATTAGTTTGCTCAAATAAATTGCTTGCTTTGTTAGCTTGCCAAAGAATAATAATAACTCCTTGCTTACTTATAATTTTCTTTTTATTTACCTTGCATTGTATATATCTATTGTTTTTTTTGTCTTGAATTATTGTTTACTTGCATTTGAAAAAATAATTCAAAAACCAATATCATTCGTAGTTGCATTGTTAATACACATTTAATTTTTGCTTTGCATTTCATCCTAAATTTTCATTAATAATAATGATTAGACATCGATAACTCTTAATTGTATATTAACAAGTTGTCTTCTTTGAACAATTTAATTTCTTGGTGTCTAGGCTACGATAGAGTAATAACCATTTATAAATATTACGGTGATTCGTAAATATTATAGTGGTTGTTCCTCTGAAGGTACTTAAACCTTCGGCTGCATTGCTACGGTGATTCGTGGTGCACCCGATAAATCCTGTCCGTAACCTGGCTGAGAACTATCTTGTTTATCTAAGACAATGTGTAATTATACAATTTTGGGTTAACTTAAGATAAATCATTTATGATTAACCTTGCATTCATTTAGTTGCATTAGTTCATGATTATTAAAAAAAAACTTCAAAATCCAAAACTAATTTTTTTTTTAAAAATATTTCTCTTCTTTTCCTTTGAAATTTTTAATTCCTTTTCCTTTAAAATCTCAAAAATCCAAAAATATATATATAACAAAAAAAATTGAAAAATAAAAAACAAAACAAAAATCAATTTTCCATTTTGAAAGATAAATTCTATTTGTAAATATTTTTCCTTTATATAAAAACCCAAAATCATTCTTGAAAATGTCCGAGTTTCCCTACTTACATGAATTTTACAATAGTTGTGAAAATCAATATAATCCATATGATTTCACTCCAAATTCGTATGGATATTTTAACGACAACTATTCTTTAAACAATTCGAATTTTGAACAAAAAAGTTTTCAAAACGATGACCAACCCTCGAATCTCGAAAATAGCATTATATCTCTACTTGAAATCTCTACACAACAAAATCAAATGATAAATGATTTGTGTAATTCATATTTGTGTAACAACTCAAGTCAAGGATTTCAAAATTTGAATTTAATTCAAAATTCAAACAATTTGGATTATAACCCTTGCCAATTCAATTTCAAACTCCAAAATGAATTTCAAACTCAAAATGAAAATGGAAACAACTTTTCAAACGAATTTGGCAATGGGAATAATCTTAACCACATTACGATTGAAAATCTTTGTTCTCAACAATTTCAAAGTGAAAATCCTCATGTTAATAACTATAAATTGGATTTTTTTGAGCAAATGGACGAGATTTATAATGATCACATGGATTTGTTGTTCGAAACATATATGAAAGAACTTGAGAAAAAAAACCAAATCCCAACATGTGACGAGTCAAACGATAATCCATCTTTTACCCAAATCGACGATTTGCAAATAACAACTTTTGAAATTGAAAATAATAATCTTAATGAAGTTGTTGAAAATACGGTAATTGAATTGGATTTCAATTCTTTTGAGGGTGTAGAATTAAATTTAAAATTCGACCTTCCTTTTCTTGATTCCGAAAATTTGAATACAACAACTTTGGATTTTGAACTTGAGATACGCAATGAAGTTGTTGATAATCCAACATAGGAAGACGAATTTAATGAACACGATTTCTTTGGATTTTTTGAAAACGAATTGTTGAATTCTGAAAGGGAAGATTTGAATCACCACTTCAATTTTGAAATCAATAATTTTGAAAAATTTGTTGAAGATGAGCTTAATTCCAATTTGGTGAAAATAAACTTGAACTTCAACCAATTGTTCTATCAACCCTAAAAATCATCGAGAATAAAAAAACTCGTACGATTTTCAATAAAACGACATTCATTTTTCCAAAACAACATTCAACTTTGAAATCTTTTATGATTTGGTTTTTTGAGCTTAAGCTGTGTCTCGTATACTTGACGAGACAAATGGATCGGTCTTTGTAAGATCATTTCATTTACTTCTTGACGATATACTTTCTGAACTCTTGTAAATAATAATCTTTTCGTTTTCAGGTAAATATAGGTCATCTTTTTATTTTTGTTTTATTTTTCTCCTTCCACTTGGGTTGACTGTGGGGACACAGTCAAAATCAAGTGTGGGGGGAGACTCATCTTCACTTTTAATTTTTCATGGTTTATTTTTTCCTTTTCTTTTAAAAACTCAAAAAAAAAAATTAAAAAAAATACCGAAAACAAATTTTCTTTTGATTTATTTTTAAAGAAACACTATAAGATAAATATATGGTTTTGGTTTATTAAACTAATTTTTTGTTGAAAATTTATTCGTCTTAACAAAAATAAAAATGAAGTTTGATTACAAATAACAATGGTTTAACTAGTATATAGGAAGATTCATACGTGTTAATTATGAAATACGTCCTAATTGAAAATCTGTGTTTTAAAAAGTGGTGATTTTAAAGTAAAGGATATAACATGTTTTTTGTCTTCTAAGTTAAAGGGTGCTAAGATGATTTTGCAAAACCCTCTCTACAAAGAAAAAAAACAAAATAAAATTTTCTTGTATATATTTTTAATAAACACCTAGAGCCATGTGTTCACACTTGTGTTTTCACTCGCCATGCTCTGTACCCTTCTCACGTAATCCCGGAAGGCAGTGCACGATCGGTATATCTGGCCTCGGTTTATTTGAGTTAGGTGTGTGTATATAAAAAATTATTTTACTAATAACGCCTACAGTCAATAAGTGTTCACACTCGTGTGTTCACTCGCCACGCTCTGTATTCCCCTCACATCAGTCCGCAAGGCAGTGAATGGTTAATATATTTGGCCTCAGTTTATCTGAGTTAGGCATATGTAAATATTGTTAATATCAACAAAATTTTCAAATGAAAAAATGGAGAGAGTAAGCAAATGAAATCCAAGCACTATTTTGACTTATTTGATTTGACTTGTTATTGAAAATAAAAAAATACCACTTTGATAAACTTTGATAATTAACTAAGGATCCATTTCATAGTTACACTGTGTTATTAACTGAAACAACGAGTAAACTATAGTCTATTTGTTATGATAACTTGTTTTTTGTTGGAAATTTTGACGAGTAAATGACTTAAATCTCAAGATAATGACCAAAACCTATATTTAACTAATTTGTGTCAATTTAAAAGTAAATCTTCCATTGTAAATATTTTCAAAAACTCGCATTCATCTCTTTGTAAATAAATCTTGCATTTTTTAAATATTTTCATCATGCATTTGGATTTTGTGGGTAGTATCCGCTGAAAACCCTCACGAGACAACATTCGTCCTACTAGGGACACCTAGAGGTTTAACAGCTTGTTGCATACGCTCAATGCAATCGTGATCCCTACGAAAATGGATTTATCTTAGTTTTCTTTTATTCGAGGATGAATAAAAAGATAAGTGTGGGGGTATTTGATGTGCACGTAAATGTGCATATTTTTACCACCATATTTAATCTATTTAAATTAAATAAATGATCATATCGGGCATTTTTACTTGTTTAAACCAAAATTCATATTATTTTCAAATTGTCACATATTCATCTTCATCCAAGGGCAAAATGGTCATTTTTGTGCATATATTAATTTGAGAAAATTTAATTGGAAATTTCTATATTATTTTATAGGAATTTTGCTTTATATAAAAGTGGTTTCATGAAGATGTATGCATGCACAAGAGTGAAGATAAAGACATGAAGATGGAAATAATTCAAAGGCATGATAATGGAGGACCCCACCTACCCACCTACCTTAATGTACAAATTAGAGGCTAATGCACATGCTTATGGAATTAAAGGTTTCATGTACACTTAAATGATGATTAGTAGAAGATAATAATTACTTGGTCTCCACACTTTCTCAAGGGTATTTTGGACATTCCCCAAAAATATGAATTAGGGTTTAACACATGTATAAGTACACCTTATGTTTTATGTAACCCTCTTCTTCTTAGTCTCTCTTAGTTTTAGTTTAGAAAAAAATAAAAGACAAGCTCTCTTTCTCTTTTCATGGCTACTTAGCCATTTTTATTTCATGTACTTTTCCTTTTTTTATGCAATGTAATTATTGTTTCCATTCAATTACATGTTCATTTCCTTTCATGCTAGTAGTGTAGATTTTCTTTTATGCAATTAGAATAGCTTTCTTTCATTTAGCTTTCATTTTGCTTTTTTTAGCTTCATGCTGCTAGCTACATTTGTTAATCAAATGACAAATATAAGAGGCTAAACCCCTTCAATTTAGGGGTAATGAAGCTCTCTAATTATGTAGCTTCAACTATTTGTTAATTCATACTCTCTTTTTGTGCTTAATGATGATGATAGAAATAGTTTACTAATTGTTTTTGCTTTGAATTTGATTGCCTATATTGTTGACACCAAATAGGCTATGCTTAAACAATTACTAACACTAATTGCCTCTTCATCAAAATATGATTATGGCAAAATAAAGTGATTTGAAATTAAAATTTGATAGTCTATATTTCTAATTAATAGTTAATAGGCCATACTTAAAATAGATTTCATTTTCATTTTCATTGTCAAAGTTCATTAAAGTTAGTAAGTGGTTTAAGGGGTGTGTTATAGTTTGATGGCTTATGCTGGCTAATCAATAGCACAAATATGTCATACTTATGATAAGCACATCAATTAAAGCACTAATGACCATAAAAGAGAGATCATGATTTCATGTGTTGAACTATGTGATCAAGAGAGTGGATTTATTCTCTAAATTGTCACTTAACTCTTATATTTGCTTCTCTGTTCTTTTAGTTAGTTAGTTAATTCTCTAATTCTCTATCTTAACTTTCACTCGACTTTGGTTTAATTTGATTGAATAGCATTTTTAAAATCATCAATTCCCTACGGATCGACCCGTATTCGCCACGTACTACAAGTGTACGTCGTGCGCTTGCGGTTATTTTATTTCGAAATTCATCGGTATTTTTCTAATCGATAGAACATTTGCCGTCGAACAGTAAGCTTAATTATATGCTTGTAGTGAAATCTAAAACCTTGCCTACATATTCTGTGATCGATGACTTACATTTAATAGTGTATATATATGAATCTGGAATGTATTAGGTAGTAGCAGTCCCTAAATTAGATAAATTATACGATAGTTCTACGTTTGTAGATTAAATGATTTATGCTAGTAATGAGAACTAGAAGTTATCAAAATAAATTATTAGGGTTTGTGTAGTATTTTAAATTATTGGAATGTAGGAAGTTATAATGTAAATTTCTATAAATTATTAAGTTCAGATTCCTAAAAAAGTGTACCGTTTGAAATAACAAGGAATATGCTTAAAAGTAAGAGATGTATAAAATATGGATATTTATCGTATTTTGTATTGTCAATTTCAATAACCATGAAAAGATAGTTCCTTGTAATTCCAAAATTAACAGACTTTTTTTGGATAAGATATAGAAATTTACAGTGTTAACCTTTCCTTTTGAGAAAGATGCAATTCCAATACTTTAAAATGCAGAAGTCCCCAAATATGAATTAAAGATATGTAATAGTGATAGCAAATAATGTCCAACTATAAAATTAATATATGTAATAAAGAAAAGTTGGAAATCAAATAATAAACGACAAAGGTAGGTAAGGTAATAGGATGAACGAAGATGAGTGAAAAGTTAAGTAAGCGATAAATGAGTAAGCAATGAAGTTAGCAACAAAAAGAAGATAATAAAAGATAAAAAGGAACAATAAATAGATTTAATAATAAAAGGGGGAATTAAATGGTAGAGAATATTTAAATCTTTTAAGTTAAAGGGTAGCAGTAAATGACACTAAATTTACATTACTGGAATAAGGAGTAAACACATGACATAGTAAAGGAATATTATTAACAATTGAACGTTGGAGGTGTACTAACAAAATAAGTATGAAGACACACACACACACACACTTAGACACAGACACAGACACACACATATACGTAGCCTCAAGCGTGCTTTATGACAGGTGTGAATTAGTAAGTTAGCTAATACCTTAGATTAAATGAGAACGATATAGTCATTTAAATATATTGGAATGTGATGTCAGCAGTGTTACACAACAGAAGTCTGCACACCTGTAACACCCCGCAAAATCAACTATAAATAAATTAGGTAAATTAAATTAAATAAGATACGGATAAAAATAATTTTTTTGCAAAAGTTGGAATTTAACGACGAAAGTTATGCCGTTGTGTTTGTGGCGAAATTCCGATCAATTTCCATATATAAGATGTTGAAACAGAGCCCAGACAAAAAAGTTATGAACATTTGAAGTTTTCGGGTTTAAAATAACTTACACATAATTCAAATTCAAATGAATAATTATTTTTAAAACTTGAAATTTTAAAAGTTAACAGTAATTAGACTTAGGGGTTAATAAAATGTTAAAATGAGCGTTAACATTAAAGTATAATTAAGGAATATAATAAATAAAAAAACAACGGCACAAAAATCTTCCCAAAATAAATGTCACGGTAGGGTAGGTCGGTCAGCCGTTGACTATCAAGTGGTGGCTGGGGTTTGTGAATTTAAATGTTTCGGATTTTATAATTTCCAACCGACCTTCATCCAATGGTTTCGATGCGTTCCAACCACCATAAACAAGACGCTTGATCCCTCACTTTTATTTACAAATATTAATGAAGCTCTGTCAGTTTGTTTCTTCATAAATTCAGAAAAATTCCATTAGGGTTTCAGGTAAGAAATCATATACATCTATTTTGTTTGCTGTTTATTTTCTCGATCTATTCTCCTCTAATCCCTTAATTTATAAATCTAATCTATATATACAGATCCCATGCAGTGTGTGTGTGTGTGTGTGTCAAGAAGAAGAGATCTGATAAAGATTGTCAAAGGGGTGTCAAATCTAATAGAGGCAAAGCTAAGGATATACTATAAGTGGAAATATTAGCTTTTCTATTTTAGTATTTGATTAGTATAGTTTGGGTTTGAATATGCCTTGGGGAGTTTTGGTTTGTGAAAGCATCATATTATAAACCCCCAAAACTCCTTCAATGCGAAATGTCAATTCTATGTTGGAATCTCAATTGTTTATGAAAAAATAATGGAAATAGTGTAGATTTGCAGTTTTGATAATTTTACCTTCTATTCCACTCCTTATTCTTTTTCTTTGAATTTTGTTAAAGGATTTTGATTGAGGAATAATGTGTATGGTATGAATTTTATTCATACTTTGCGCTGCTTATTCCCATGAATTAAATAGAAATTCCTTTTATTTATTCTTATGTGAAAAAGGAGTTGAATTGAGCTTAAAAATTGGAACTAAAAGTTTCTAGTATTAATATATTCCATTATTTTGATGAAATAAGTTGATTTTAAATTTTTATTGTATATAAGTCTATTGATTGAAATTTTGGTATTGTTGATAATATAGGGTAAGACTTGTATAATTATTGAAAGAGTTGACAATTAGACGCTAGTTTATGGCATAAACTCCACATGCTTAGAAATTACTAGGCACACACTCACACACACACACACACAATTAACGTATAGTTATAACGTATAATTGCGTAGTTGAATATGTAATTAGTTTTATTAAAATCCCTTTTAGGAAATAATTAATGTTAAAGGTGAAATGAGAAAGATCTCTTATAAGGCCTTGATTATGGAAATGGTGAGGTGCATGATAATATATGTAGAGTGATATAGATTATGACTAAGTTATAGGGACGCGAGATCAGTCAAAAGCATACGGAAGCCTGCCCAACTAATCTAGCTACCAGTAGTGTGACTTTGGGGCTCATATGAGACATCATATATAATAAGTAGCTACGATGATACGAGGTTAGTCCCAAATTTTGTAGGGTAAATTTGTCCAGCTAATCTGGCTACCAGTACCTACAAATAGTCGAGCTAATGTGAGACGTCACCATGGGGTATAGATCATAATACGAAGGACCTGCTTTAGGGATTGAAGATAATAAGTGGTTGTGTGAAGGTCCATATATAGGAAGTAGTAAATAGTCGAGATTATGGGTTAGGTGAGATAGAGGATATCTCGAGAAATGGCCCACTTCAATAGAAAGTATTAAGTGGTTGAAGAGATTCCATGCAATGTCAGCCAGATAATTACTAGTGGTGAGTCCGCCTTGTGATTATAGGTAGTAAATGACGTGGACCTACCTTAAATAAGGTATTAAATGTTCGGAGTCTACATAATTCCCATTAAATGGTATTAAGTGATTGAGTACTATCTCTTACATTGATAGGACATTCTAGACGATAGATATGGGTTATTGGGTTGGTAGCAAGTTAGCTTTGAGCTTATATTTGGAAAGCCTTTTTATTTATGTTTGAGAAAAGCCTTTGGGTTTATATTTAAGAAGACTTGTGATGTAGGTAGAAACATAAGACATATTCCTATTTAAATTATACTGCCTGAGTACTAATATAGTAAGGCTTGAGATTTTTATTCACCAAACATATGTTGTTATGACTCCCTTTTCATTACAACATAGGTTAGGAAGGGAGATGCTGAACGTAGAGACGATGATGATACTTGTGGTAGTAGTCTATTTATTTACTTGTTATTTTCTACAGTTTTTATCCATGAAATAAAAACAATGTTGTAATTTTTGAATATTGTATCATAGATATGTTACAACTATTGTTAGGTTTTGGTACTATGAACATATGCGTATACACTAGGAAAATCTTTCTTTTGATGTATAATACTATCTTAGGAAATTATAACTAAAAGTTTAACCTACAAATAGTAGATTGTGACTGAAAATCCTTCTTCTTCTGAGATTGGGAACCCTGCCAGAGTAATACCCACCATTCGAGGGATTCCCGAATAGTTTAAACAATACCTCAGGCATGTAGGACAAGACCCTGTTCCCTAGCAAACTGCACCAATAACACCCATTATTCCGCCTGCTGAGGAAACACCTCATCCTATCGATTTTCCCGAAATGTGTAAGGATTTTATGAATATGGGAGGAAGAGTATATTTTGGTAAGGAAAGCTTCGTGGAGACTAAGGCATGGATAAATGGCTGCGAGAGGATATTTTGGAATCTTGGTTAGGAGGATCGAGTGAAGCAAAGAATGGCAGCTTGACACCTAAAGGGATAAGCCTTAAATTGGTGGAATATGGTGGCCTAGGAGGACGCTGGTAATTGTCGCTTGGGATGAGTTCAAGAACTGATTTGAGATAAGGTTTATGCCAAGAGCAGAATTGAGCTTGCAACTAGAGAAATTTATACAGCCTAAGTTGGGAGACTCCACTCTAAAGGAGTACATTAGTAAATTTACAAAACTAGCTAAGTTCGGAATGAGGTTGATAGATACACCCATGAGAAAGTCCATATAATTTATCAAGGGCTGTGAAGACTGCCCTACACCACCGATGCTCATATAACCTAATAGTGCGCTGGTGGAGCATCCGGTCAATGTGGATGATTGTCAATGGAAAGAAATAGAAGTAAAGAAGGGAAATATAAAAGAGGGGAAGAGAAAAGAAGTGAAAAAAATAAAACATTAAACAATAACATAACCTGTCGTATACCTCACAGCGCATTAGATAAAATATAATAGTCATCACAAATATAAAACATACGAGACAGTAATAACTACGTGAATCACAGAATCAGAGCACATTTATACAAAACAGTAATAAAATTTATACAACTGATAAATAAACTCAACCGATTAACTTTCTCTAATAATAATAAGTTAACACTATCAAGGCTCCATAGTGTCACATAGCGGAATAAACAATAATAAGCCCAAAAGATAAGTATGATAAAGCGCCACCTCCTACTAATCCATCTACAGAACTCTATGTACTGTTCATTCCTGCTTTCTGGTCTACTCATTTAAGAGTACCCAAGGTACTAAGAAGCAAAGCATAAAACCTAAAGTCAGGCAATAGTCTGGTGTGATCGATAAATAATCTCAAAATATACAAAAGTCGGTATAGTATATGGAATAGAGGGTATAGAGTATCATACCTGACATGTCCCTACATCCAAAGAGTTAGCACATAATATAGATATATGAAACTCTATCATAGCCATCATGGTTGTACTATAGATTATAGTACTAAGGGCATCTAGATATCTACATCGATAATATCTGCATCGTGTGACATCCCTAAGATGATAAAACAATCAAACAAACATAGCATCTATGATATCCCGGAATTATGGCAATATCAATTTAATAATCTGGGTTAAAAATTAAATTGATATGATAATAATTGTTAATAAGATTTGAATTGATTTAATAATTTTCTTTTAAATAAATATTTAACTGATAATTTATCTTTTAAAAGCTAATAAATTGTTTTCTATATATATATATATATATATATATATATTTGTATACATTGTAAATAGACAAGGTCTGTTTTAAATTTTGATAAATAAGGATATGTTTTCAAATTCTAATCTTTTTGGTAATTACAATTTGGAAATTTGATTAAATTTAATATTAAATAAATAACCATTAGCTTTAAAATATACTCAAGGTAAAGTTAAAATTTGTTTAGAATGATTTTAGCTTAAAATTTAATAAAAAGGTTTGTTTTGTTTTAAACATAGCTTGATAGTATAAGTAATTTATTAAATAAGAGACTAATCTCTTTTATAAATTATTTCAATTTAATAATGAGCTTTATTAATAATATAATGTCTTTACAAGTAGATTTTTAATATAAATAGAAATTGTTATATATATATATTTTGGAAGAAACTATGATTTGTAAATTTGAGATGAAGTCTTTCAAAAATGTTTAAATAAAATAAACCTTATAAATATTTAATATAAGTATAAAATAAAATAATAATAAATAAATGTAGTATTTGATAGTCCAAGTTTTAAAATAAAAAAGGAATAAAATAAGCACTTGTGTTAGGATTAAAACTAAAGTACATAAAACCTATGATTTAAACCAAAAGAATATGTACATAGGATATAAAGCATACACAGGCAAGTGGAAAATATTTGTATGTTGCCTGTAAAGTTTTGAAATGCAAACACAAGTAGGCAAGAATATAAAGTATAAAAACAAAACAGGCAATAGGATCTTGTAGGGGAAGTTGTACATGCAGGCAAAGAAAAAAATTTGCAAAGCAAATCAGGTAAAGCTAATATAGAGCCTGTAAATAAGAGTGCAGAACATAGTAAAATATCTATGAACATGAAAAGATAAAATAAGTAGTAGGGAACACAAAGTACTGAAGCATTTAATGCTTTCATCTCAACAAAACATAAAGGCAAATTTCGAATTGTTTAGAAACAATTCAGCCTCCATTTATAAAATCTCTGATGAAGAAAAAAATATATATACTTGTACCTGAAATTGCTTAACTCAGACATCACCCCCTGTACAAACTCTTCTATATCTATCCTTATTTTCATTCGTTCAAGTCATAGCAAACCTGAAAATACAAGTAGAATTTCCATTTTTTTTATATAAACTGAAGCATTACAACAACCAGGCAAGATGATTCAAAGGAAAATCAAAGAAGCCATTTTCCAGTTTTTAAAAGTCCAAACCTTTGCAAATAATTGTGCTCTGTCCCTTTTCTAAAATCATAGGTGAGTAACTTAAATTAAAATGATTAAGTATATTCACATATGTTGCTTATGTCTGAAATGAGTATGTTTATATGTATATATATTTATGCAATTCTGTGTATATATGATGCCTGCCTGTTTAATGATCTGGAAAACATCTCTGTTTATAAAATTTCAAGCTCAGATTTAAATCAAAAATCATTTCTGCTTAATCTATTGAATGTTAGGACAAAGTATCTAAACAAAATATTTTTGTTCGATCATAAAGTAAATTTTAAAATTTGAATTCAAGTTAAACAAAGTAGGTCTGCTCTAAAAACCTTAGAGAACAGTTAAAGTTTAATATAAATGATATTTTTAAATATCTTGGATTATCAATTCAAGTTTATAAACTGAATCCCTAAGCAAAATCCTGATTTTTAAAACTTGAATCACATTTTTTAGTAATGATTTGAGTTTGCATTTCTGGTTTGATCGATTTGGGGATTTTGGGTTGCCTCAGGCAATACCGTTGATCGGAGTGGTTGAGGTTCGTTCTGGAGGTAGATGAGTGATTGGAGAGGCCAGGAAAAATGGCCGATGGTGATGAAATTCTTCGAGGAGGTTGCCGTAGTGGATTTTTGTTTAGAACCCTAGTTTAACTAGGCTATGTTGTTCGATCAACCACGGGTTTTACAGTGGATCGAATGCTACCATTTTTTGGGAAATGGAGGTGGAAGTGTTGACGAAGGTGTAGCCGGAGCTGTCGACCTTCAGGTGGTCGGAGCGGCGAGGTTGAAGCGTTAACAGGTTTCGAGGGGGGAAACCTGAGTGTGTTTCCAGGTTTGATTTTGGGCGCTCGATTTTGATTCGAGCAAAGGTGGTGGATTTGGATGGTCGTGTCATCGTCAGGTGATGGTCGCTGATGTGTTGAAGCCTGAGTGGATGACCAGAGATGGTCGGCGGCATCGTGCACGTGCCCGATGCACGTTTTGATGTCTAGTGATATTTTGTGGTGGGTTTTGTTTTCTCGAAGAATACTTGAGTTGTTCGAGTGCTTAACTCAAAGCAGGAGAAGCAAGGACTCGAAGCAAATTTCTGTTGTCTCGAGTCAAATGTTTGTTCCAGGCTTTTGTAAAACCTGGCAGCAAATCAATTTTAAACAAATTTAAATGAACTTTAAATTGTATACCATATTTAAAACAAAGTTTAAATCCAGTTGAAGGATGAATACAAATTTATATTTTGAATTCTAAACTGGAATGGAATAAAAAATTTAAAAATATTTAAAAGTAGTTTTCAAGTTTAAATACCCGACAGTTTTCAGATTTTTAATTTAAAATTTGAAATAGAATTTAAGCGGTGGTTTAAATTCATAGATAAAGTAAAGATTCAAATGGAACTTTTGAATCTTAAGATTTTCAAATGAATTTGGATTTTAAATCAAGAATTTAAAATCAAGAATTTAAAATCAAGGTTTTAAAAGCAAGTTTAAATCAAAGTTTTAAATCAAAGTTTAAAGCCAAGTTTAAATAAAATGTTTAGATATGGATTCAAGTTTCTTGAATTCAAATCTGTGATTTAAATCCGTTTTTAAATCTGAATGTTTAAAACAAGTTTAAATCAAATAGCTTTTTAAAGTAATTTGTTTTCAAATAAATATTTTAATTGGATTTTGATAAAGTTCTTTTATAAAAAGGATTTTGAATAAAAAGTTAAATATATAATCATTTGGAATCTTAAATTCAAAATGGAATTTGAATTTAAATTTAAAATGTAATGTTCTAATACACTTTAATATTAAGGGAGTCATTAATAAAGAAATAAATTATCTTAGAAATAATTAAGATATTAAAATGATTTAATGAATAAGTTAAATTAAGAATGACTTCTTTATTTAATTAATAATTTAGAATTAAAGATTAATCAAGGGAGTAATTAAGGAATTGTTTTTAGTTAATGAAGAAAATTAACTAAGGATTATTTAAAATAATTAATTAATGTGATTAATTTTGATAATTAATTAGATTAATTAATTTAGATAATCTATTGTAAATTGTTAAATGTAATTACTTGATAAAAGTAATTAAGAGATTAATTACTTATTGTAATTAATTTTGATAATATGATTAATTTAAGTTAATTAATTTAGTTTAATTAATTCTAAGAAATCATTTGATGATTTGATAAGTGTAATTACTTAGTGTAATTAATGGAGCATAATTACTTAGGAATGTAATTAGATGATAATTACTTGATGTAATTAATACAAGATGATTTGTAAGTGAAGTAAATTTGGGTAATTACTTTTGTAATTAATCAAAGGATTAATTAATAGAGATAATTAATTTTGGGATAATTAATTTATATGAGTAATTAAGGATAGTTAATTACTGGTTTGTTATTAATCAAAGGGGATTAATAATTAGGTTTAATTAAAGATTAAATTACTCAATGTAATTAACTTAAATGAAGTAATTTAATCTAAATATAAATTAAAGATCATTTATTAGTATAATTAATGATGTAATTAGGAATTGTTTAATTAAGGA
The DNA here is from genome assembly GCA_030737815.1 of Allium fistulosum. Classification (NCBI taxonomy): domain Eukaryota; kingdom Viridiplantae; phylum Streptophyta; class Magnoliopsida; order Asparagales; family Amaryllidaceae; genus Allium; species Allium fistulosum. Next base: position 444,560,637 of record CM060901.1, on the reverse strand, counting down.
ATAATTAATAATGAGATGATTAATTAATGTAATTAATTAAGGATAAATGTAATTAATTATATTTAATTAATAAATGAAGTAATTAAATGTTAATTACTATAAATGATTTAAGATAATAAATTTGTGGAATTAATTTAGGACTAAATTACTTATTGTAATTAGAGAATGATTAATCAAAGGTGTTTAATCAAGATGAATATTTAGAGAATAATTAATTAAATTGATCTTTATTTAATTAATAGTTGTATAAGCAAGATTTATAGATGTAGTAATTAATTTAATTTACTTTAAATTAATTAAAGATAGAAGTAATTAATTTAATTCATTTTAAATTGATTATAGATTGTGGTTAATAAATCATTGCTTATGGATGAATGATATTTCATTGATTGATTGTGATCTCAGATATGAGATGAGTAATATCTATGTGATATGGATGCTTGTTTTAAGTATGATAATATTGATTATCTGTTTGAGTTGATAATATGGATTATCTGTTTATGATGATAATGTGATTATCCATTGTTATATTGTGATTTATCTATGTGTATATAGATAATAATTGAATTAAATTTTTTTAAACTTTAAAACAACTTGGCCTTAAAAGATGGCGATTTGGATTTCGATGAGACCAGGATCGGATTTTCCAGATTTGGAAGTCCGAAAACCACATTGATCCAAATTAACGATAGGTCGTGAATCTCAAGTGAAGACGAAGAATCAGAGTGCAAGGGTTATTGTCATTAACTCTAGGGGTGATTCCAAAATGAGTGTAACGAGATAATGCCTTCGGTTTCTTTCGAACCCGGAACAAACTTGTATGGATTGAATGCTTTCAGAACATCGTCAGGTGGACGATGAGCATTCTAAGAGATGTGTTCTCTGAAGGTAATCGTAGCCTCAAGCCTCACCAACCGGGAATGGCTAAAACAGGGGAGGTGCAGCAAGGTTAGTTGGTAGCACCCAAGTAGGACAAGATTACCCCTGTCTAGATGTCCCTTTTATTTCGGCTGTGTGGGCAGTTGGTTGCAAACAACTGCTGGGGTGTCTTGTGTGGGAATTATCCAGTAAGGGGTGGTTCCGGCCTTGTGTTGCAGGGGATTGGGAGTAATCCTCGGTACGGTGATCTAGGCCACGTACTGTGACGGGCGGTACCCCAGTAGCCCTGCCATTGTATGGAATCCAATCTCCAATAAGCGCCGTACGTATTAGTTGTGCCCAACTATGTTGGAACGTGAGATGTAAGCATTCCAGCTATTTCTGTATTTTACTTGAAAACCCTAGACACTATTATAATATCACTGGATTTCCTATCAAATATTTGGTTAGCGTAAGATAAAAACTTTTCCATGTTTATGTGTGGGAAGTCTTACGTGATACCTTTTTTTCAAAGGTTTTCAAAGTTAAGCAACTTTAACCTGTTACTCACACCAGACCCATGTCTGACCCGGAGTTTATTTCTGTTTTTCCTAAACTCTTGGGTACTCAAATTTTTACTAGTAGCCAAGGGATTCAGGTTAGCTTTGACGGATTATGGAGGAGCAATGGAGCAGGAGGCTTCAGCGTTATAAATATGTATAGTTTTCCGCTGTGTTGGTATCTCCTATTTGAGTTATATCGAGTTGTATTAACTAGACAGGTGTTCATAACTGTCTAGTATGTGATGTGTAATCTGTGTAATTCTGATTAATGTTGTATACTATGTAATATTTATGTGATTAATATAATTTATTCGTTCCGCTGTGAGATTCTGATGTTGTTTCTTCTTTCTTCTCTATCTTTTCTGTTTTCTATCCCTTTCTTTCTTCATCATGATACGACTTTCTAGAGGTTGAAAGTCGGGTCGTGACAACATCCATCATCCATCCTTACATTCACACACTCAGTGCATTAGATATATGATCCCCGTATGACCACATCTATAATCAATGACTACTCAACGTCCCGAGTCCTCGGTATTCGATTCAGTGCCACTCAGTAAGTCAGGAACTAGACTGCACACTCTACAACAGCCCAGGGCAAACAGATCGAAACATCATGTGATCGGGGGCGCACTCCATAGCTCAACTGAGCATCCTCACATACCCCTGCTTTTCTAGTACACTATGAAACCTACGAGTATTAACGATCCCTTTGCACATGTCATCCACTGCAGAGCTCATCTCCAAACTGTCCTCACACCTTCCATCTGAAGTCGTTGTGGTTGGGAACTACTCTGGACAACCATCATAAGTCATATAGTGTCATCATGTGTCCCATAATCTTCCTCCAACAATTCCTTCCATCTGGCTACTCTGCATCTTGAAGTATAGCTGTCCATCATCGAAGCCATCACTTCCCATCATGGAATCATCATCGTCGAATCACAATGTCATTGTGTTGAAGCATCATCCTCGCTTCAACGCCAAAACCGCTCATCGAGGAGTCATAGCATCAAATCAAATGTCGAACGAATAAACAAACCGTCACATCATACTCTTCAAAGCCACTCCATCATCCATGTCAAAATTGGCCAAATCGGCCATCATCAATAGTGGTAGATATCGACCACTTTAGAGTAATCGATAATGACCACTTTGGCCGTGCACTTAATCAAAAATGGTTAAATACAAACCAAATGAAAACGTCTCTCATTCATCTTGAAATCTGAAGCACATCTCCAGGTCCATCTTCTATCTTTAAGTTAATCGACGTGCATGAAACTTTGTGCACGAAATCCTATCGTATGGAATATTTTCTAGTGCTACATCACCTTTGAATGATGTTTTCAACCAAACTAAGCAAACAAGCATACATGTAACTAATAAGAATACAAATGTCTATAATAGCCTACATACATTTATAATAACACACATCCAATATATCCAAGCAAACAATGTGAGATTAGTATCAAAATAGCCTAAATATAGCAATATCGTCAAGATAGCGCCTTAACGGGAAAATGTTATATTTAATTTAAAACCATTTTAAAACACTTTTAAATTCTTTTATAAAATAAGATGTAGGTTTAAATTTTAGAAATCATGTTTTAAAGTTAGAAATCATTTCAAAATGTCGTTTTAATATTATACTAAATCCAAACCAATGCCAAGTCGTAGAGCACTCCATCACGAGCGCATCACAAGAAATGGCATCCAAAACGGACCTCATATGCAAAATATACTCATAATATAGGAATCTGGATTAAATAAATAATTAATTAACTCGATTAAAACACTAATTACCTTAACTTATAATTCATTACCCTATTTACCTCCTTAATACATCTTCCCCAACTAGCTAATTCCACTCACTATATATGTGCACGTACATGCACTCACATATTATCTCTTTGATTCCTCCCTCATTTCTCGACGAAAACGCTAGCTATCTTCGCCAACACGCTTCTCTCTGCACGAACTCCACAACTAACAGAACAAATTGAAGCTCGTCGGCTTCTATGAAATCGCGACCATTAGGTCATGTTGCAATAAAGAATAGGTTGCACTTCCCAAACCATCGGCGCACATCACCAGAAAATCACCGTCCACTCGTCTTCGCACGAGGAGCACAACACCATTCTCCGTTTTGCATATCGTCGCCTCAATCTTTGGGAAGTCAAAACCTTAGTTTGCAACCCCAAATAGTCGATCTCGCTAATGGTGATCGCACCTAACTCCTCCACGGTCAATGCGAAGCTCTCTTCGATACGAGCTTAATGAAACCAATTTCGTTGTTTTTAGTGGACTGGATTGCTCAATTTTATATTTTGAAAGGATTTGGAAAGGAGGCGGCCATGTTTTCTGAAAATGAATGGAACAGTGAATGAATATTAATGGGTTTGAGAGAATGGGTTTGGGTGTTCATTTAAATAATATTATGTTTCATTTATTTGATTTCTCAAATAAACGGTCATATGTTTTGAGCTCGCACGATCACACAGCGCATCCGATCGCAATAAAACTCGTATGCGTACATCATCTCATTTTTCCGATCCCGATGGTTTATATTTCGTTTCTATCTGAGATAGTGCTTCAGGATGATAATTTCACACTTTTCGAGATCGTTTCAACCATCGGATCGTCCAATCTCTAAATATAGCGATGCTTATACTCATTTTACTTCGCAAAGTCAATACGAACCCAATAGAAGTGGTCTTGAGTCCTGGTTAGATTGTATGTGAAAAATTATATTTTTGGGACCGTCAACTAATTAACGATTCAATATTTAAGTCAATTATTTAAATATTTTATCATAAAAATATAGGTCATTACATTCTCCCCTCCTTAAAAGGATCTCCTTGAAATCCCAAGGACGAAGCAATACAACCCAACACCCTCATATAAGCAATGACATAAGAAAATCGTCATTTATCAACTCATGACAACAATCTCTAAAAGCTATTGCAACACATCCCTAATTACAATCACTATCAAATCCAAAATCATTTAGGCTAAACCAGACGTCTAAGTTACGTGTTTATTTCCAAAGAAACGGACATTGGAAAACAAAAACGCCAACTCACTAATTGAAAAGCAAGTCAACTAAATATCATACATTACCGACTCTCAACTATCGGCAATGTCTAATATTCTATACATTGACTTTTCTCTTAATTTTAGCTTATGTCATAGAAAATTTGAGGCACATCTCATATTTGAGGCATCTCATATATGAGGCATATCGTTTTTGAGGACAACCAAGCATATATAGTCAAACCTACACTACAGTTTATATGTACCTCTTTTATAGCAAGAGCATACCATTTAGATGCAAATAAGAGCAGGTAAGCATCCAAATAGCCAACACTTGCTTCCATGTACCTGATCAAGTACTCAACAAAGAGGATTAAACAAAAATGTAACATCATCATGTAAATAAGCATACTAAGTCATATACATGGCAATTATCTCAAATAAATATGCTATATCAAATCATAAATATCCTACATGCCTACAACCATACAAGAATAAACTGTCACATCAAATGCCAACAAGCAAGCATCAAACATGCACATATAAGGTCAAACATCAAAAAGTAACATCCATGCCTATCCTAGCATGCAGGATACTAAACGATCTAGTATAAAACATCAAATATGATATCCACTATGAAATTTGGCAAGAAATAGAAATCTCCCCTAATGAAGAGCTCCAGACAAGCGGTCCTCATGCTCTCATTAGTCCTTCACATGCAACCGCCTTTGCTTTCTTTCTACTGAACCTCTACTACTACACTACCGTCCACTTAACCTGTTTCGTAACATGTATCGGTATGAATAGAATTATGAGATCTTGAAGTTGCTGGTTCAGTCTCGATATCATCTAGTCAATTTGCTACCAAATTTCCAAACGCCTCTTGTAAGTTCTCCCAGAACCCACTATCGAACAATGGGTTTCGTCTACTTACAATGCTTTTAGTACACAATGGAATTGCACTATCCATCCCACGTATAGCTCAACTAATTTGGATGCCGTTTTACCGGACTTAATGAATATAAATCTAGCATTTTCTCCACTCTATCGACTATGACTCAAATGCAATCATATTTTCTTCTAGTCCTTGGCATCCCATCGATGAAATCCATCAATATCTATTCCTATTTCCACTCGGGAATTTCAAGCGGTTGTAGTAATCACTTGGCTTCTTCCGTTCAGCATTTACTAGCTGACAATTCATTCATCTCGAAATGAATGTCCGACGTCATTCTTCATCCCTTCCCAATAAAATGTCTTCCTCATATCACGTTGCATTTTATTGTCATCTGAATGTATACTTAATCTCGAATGAGAGCACTCTCGTAGTACCTCATCCCTCAACCTATCGACATCAGAAACAAACAATATCTCATTCATACAGAGCCAACCGTCTCGGTCGAGTCCGCATTATATCTTTTCTACAGGCTATTCATTCCTTTAATTTAGCCATGATCTCCGCTAGTGTACTTTCATGTCTTTGACTAGCACTGATTCGCAAAATCCAAGTAGATCGGATATCCAAACTAGCCATCATCTTTGGCTATAGCTCACATCGAGTTCTGAAGTCATAACCAATAATAAACTCAGGCAATGTCCACTCTAGGAATATCGCTCCTAAACTTGTATGTCTTCCACTCAAAGCATCGACGAATGCATTTCCTTTACGGGCATATAAGAAATGTCAAAGTCAAAGGAGGCTAAGAATTCCAACCATCACTATTGGTGAAGGTTAAGATCCTTCTCGGAGAAGTGACACTTCAAAAATTTCATCGTCAATCGATGTTTTCTTAACTCCTCCAATATAATCATCAGTTGTGTCTTGTGCTCCTATTTTGTCCATGAGTAGATGAAAGTATCATCAATAAGTACAAGCATAGATTTACTCAAGTGATCTGTCGAAAAACGGTTCATGAGATTAACAAAGTATGCCGACGCATCGGTCAACATGAATGACATAATCAACCAATCAAAAATCAAAGTAGCGTATGAAATTCTATGATCAGCATACTCTTCCAAGCTACTCTCAGTGGATGAAAACCTATTACAAGGTCCAACTGAGAGAACACCTTTGTGCTATAGAGCTGGTTAAACAAGCCATTAATAAATGGAAGTGGATACTTGTTCATCATCTCATCTAGCTCATGGTAATTAACATACAACCTCAAATAGTGATCTGCCTTAGTGGCGAGCACTTAATGTGCATCCCACTCAAATATGCTCCTATGATTAAACTCTTGCCTCAATAGGTCAACCGCTTGCACCTTTAGTCTCCTATGCTCTTTGGGCATCATATGCCTTAAAGGCGTATCTACTGGTCCAGCACGTCTAACCAGATCAATATGAAAATCAATCCCTATATGGTGGTAGTCCAGTCACCGCATCAAATGTAGCCAGACAATCTCTTGCTATAGGCAAAGATGACAACTCGTCGTATGGGATATCGAACGAATATAAAAAGCTAACCATCACCTCATCATCAGGTGGGCAGCCGAACGCTACCTTCCGCTCATCATCTACCCCTATCGTCACTAAAAGCCTCTCACAATCCACCGCTATCCTGTACCCCTTCATCCAGTCAATTCCCAAACTATAATACCAAACCCAATTAAACCCCAAAACAAATCAATAACAAATAAACAAACATCCATGACTCGATAAGACAAATTCTCGACAAACCATGTATAGGCTAGTTGAGCTCCTAATGAGGTTCGTCACAATTTAAAGGTCGGTTAACTATCTCGGGGCTCAATCTCGATCTATCTACGAATCACTAAATATGGAGGAATGTGAAACCTCTACGTAGAATAAAACAGTACGAAAACGCTATGAATAGAAAGCATACCTCAAGTGGTGATGCCATTTCCCTTCTCTTTCGTTGCACACTCGATAAAATCAAAACGACATTCAATGCATATGCTTCCATTATCTACCCCTACTCTGCTTGTTCAAGACAGCCCTTCAACACTGGGTACAGGCTCTTATGTCATAAAGCCTCCTCAATCAACTTGTCAAAGCTCTCGTCAATATGACCAATCAATTGCTTCCCATGATAGTCACTCAACCCAATGATAAATTCTTCATTCTTTCTGAGTGGAGTACCAATAAAAGATAGACCTTACTTTGGTAGAACAACGAATTTAAGCATACACCCCACTATAGACATATCGCCTTACTTCATATCGACAAACTTACCAAACAACACCGACTTTTGAAAAATCAAGAAAAATTTCTCTCTAATGCAAACTATAAACTAATCATAGTTAAATGATTCTCGAGAATCAAAGCTATAAGGGCACTCCACTAGTTCATTGTTCGTCCTTGGAGTCATCTAGAGCTCAACTTCTACCTCATTGCATTATTTATATCCAAGTCATCGAAGATCCTTCCATAAATATTCATCTCATCTTATATCTTGATAGCTAACTCCGTTCCAAGGAATGGTCTGCCTCATAGACTCTTATAGTCTTTATACAGCTTGGCAAAGTCGACTCTTGGCGTTTGCACTTGAGCACATTAATCCTTTGAGAAACTTGGGCATTCCAGAATAATGTTTTGCACCATCTCAGTGAACTTATTCTGTGAATCAGGTTAGTGGCCCTCAATCATGCCCACTCCTTAACTCCGAAGATAGAGTTAATAACAGCATTTCTTATATGCTAGATCACTCTTAATACATAATAAGAATGATCAGTCTCTCATAAAGAAAACTACATCAGTGGTACTCATGTGTGCAATACAACTTATATACTATATATAATACTATATAATTTTGAAAATAAAAATATACAATAAGTACGCACTCTCGTATAGATATATACTTTAGATCAAGTCTAAGGCGACCTTGTCTCTACTGGATCATAGTATGAACTCAACTTAATCACTTAACCTAACCTCCAATATCAAATGTGACGAGCGCCCTACACCACCTATATTCATATAACTGAATAGTGTGTTGGTGGATTATCTGACCGATGTAGGACGATTGTCAAGGGAAAGAAATAGATGTAAAGAAGGGAAATAGAAAAGAAGAGAAGAGAATAGAAGAGAAAAGAATGAAAACATCAAATAATCATATAACCTATCGTATATCTCACAATGCATCAGATAAAATATAATAGTCATCACAAATATAAAACATGTGAGATAGGTAATAACTATATGTACCATAGAATCAGAGTACACAGACTCATACAGTTATAAAAAAAACAATAGAGTTTATACAAATGATAACTAAACTAAACGATATAAATTGTCTTTAATAATAATAATAAGTCAACACTATCAAGGCTCCACAGTGTCACACAGTGGAATAAACAATAGTAAGCCCAAAATATAAGTATGAGAAAGCGTCGCCTCCTGCTAGTCCATCTACAGAACTCCATGTACCATTCATTCCTGCTTTCTATTCTACTCATTTAAGAGCATTCAAGGTAATAAGAAGTAAATCATAAAACCTCAAGTCAAATAATAGTCCGGCATGAGCGATAAACAATCTCAAAATACTATAAAAGTCAGTATAGTATATGGAACAAAGGGTATGTAGAATCATACCTGACCTGTACCTGCATACAAAGGGTTAGCACATCACATAAGATATATGCTACTCTATCATAGTCATCATGGGCGTACTATACATCAAAGTACTAAGGGCATTTAGATATCTACATCAATAATATCTCCATCGTGTAACATCCCTAAGGTGATAAAACAATCAAATAAACATAGCATCCATCATCTGTCCTCACATTCACTCACTCAATGTGTTGGATATATGATCCCCTTATGACCCCATTATATAGTCAAAGACAACTCAACATTCTGGTTCCTCGGTACTCGAATCCAGCCACTCGGTATGCCAGGAACTAGACTGCATGCTCCATAACAGCCTAGGGTAAACAGATCGAAACATCATACAATCTAAGGCACACTCCATAGCCCAAGTGAGTGTCCTTACATATCCCTGCTTTAAGAGTACACTCCGAAACCTATGAGCATCAACGATCTCTTTGCACACATCATCTACTGCAGAGCTTATCTTGAAATCGTTCTCACAACTCCCATTTTGTTTATACCAAAATTGGGCACAACACTCTTCGGAAGTTTTTTGAAGAGATAAAGTGAAGAAATTAAATGGAAAAAGAGGATTATCTAACAAAAACTCCAAATTTCAGAAATGAGAATAATTAAAATGCAAGGAGACACAAGAATTTAGAGTGGTTTGGCGTATCGCCTACGTCCACTATGAAGTTGATAGCTTTATTAATCTTTCTTTGAAGATTACAAGTGAATTCAATGAATTACAGCAGATAATTATGATTTGCAACAGTGAATTTTGTTATTGGCAGCAGCAAGGGAGTTTAGATCTGGATCCGGTAGAGTCTTGGCGTTGGAAAATTCAAAGAAGAAGAAGCCCCTTTTCTGTATGCCCTGGGGCTCTATTTATAGGTGTAGGAGGCTGGTATTTCACTCAGATCTCGGGAGACCCTCTCTGGCACGTGACCAGGTCCGCGCGCCCAAGCCCATGAAGTTTCAGTCCGATCCGTGATCGATACGAACGGATTTCATATCGATCAAGATTTCGTCCAATGGAGTCAAAATTTGGCGTGGACATTCTTTAGCATGCACGTAGTCTTCTATGAAAATTTCATAGCATTTGGACTTGTAGATTAGGAGATATGATCGATATGAAATGGGATTCTCGATTGGCTGTTTCGTTCGACTCCCTCACTTTGACTTGCTCTCATTCGACTCGGTGACATGGCGCTTGAATCTCTGGATCACTCCGCCTTTGATGCTGTTTTGATCGATTCATTATAGGACTTTCGCCCTGTTCGTATCGATGGTATTGCTTTGTTTGCATCGATAAAAGATGTGCAGTTCGCATCGATGGAGGTAGAAGTCTTCGTATGGATGAGAAGTGGAGCGAGTCGAAATGTGGCTCTCTGATGGAGTCGAACTAGATGGAGTCGAACAGTGGTTCTGCGAAGGAGTCGAACTAGATGGAGTCGATCAGTGGTTCTTTGATCGATGAAAACTGAGCGAGTCGAAGTAGGAATTCCTGATGGATTCGAACTGAGCGAGTCGAAGTAGGCATTCCTGATGGATTCGAACTGAGCGATTCGAACAGTGGTTGGTTTTCATCCAATTTTGTATCGTTCGTAACTTGAACATACGAGCTCGGATTGACTTGAGATTTGGAACGTTGACTCTCATAGCCTCGCTTGTCGTACCATATCAATTTTAGCTCGATCCGGACTTGGACAAAATTCGTCGATGTCCATAGTGAGCCTGTGTATAACCGATCTCTAAGACGGACCGTCATTGGTTACTAGTCAGTTCCTTGGTGTTATGGCCTTGCCAAAAGGCGGGATAACATTTGCCCCCCAAAGTACATCTTGTGGAAACATGATGTGCTTTGAAGTGCTGCCGTCTTCATTCTGAATAGTTATCGTCTTTTCGATGAAAGCTGTAACCTTCGACTGTTTTTCTTGATAATGTAAACTATTGACTGTCAACTGCTGTACCCCATATTGTTGTAACTGATTGCTGTATGCTAGTGATTAGCCATTTGTTGATGTTATTATTATCAGACGAGTTTCCAATTCCTATGAATCTGGAATATTGAATATTAGTCTGTCATATATGCATATAGGTTAATCTGACTCTCGCTGACGTTTGTACGTTCATGAGTCATTGTCAGTTTATTTTATATTGAATTCCGTATCGATCCTCTCCTTAATCGACGTGAAATTCGTTGTAACAACGCTCGATGGTTGTTTTTGAATGTTCCTTCGTAACGATCCTCTCCTAAATCGATGTGAATGGTTGAAACATTGATTTCGCATCGGTATCCATTGCATCGACGGATACGAAATGAGCAGCCCATATTGACGAATATGAGCTTGGATGGATACGAAAACGATCATTCATATCGATGGTTACGGACTTCGGTGGGTCCCAATGCAGTTGTCTTCGTTTTCGAATCGGTGTGGACCATAGAAATGGGTACGAAACGCACCTTCGCATCGATGAATATTGGCCTATGGATGTCGTGGCTTGATGGATTCGAACTGACTGTTCGTATCGATGTTCTGGGATGGAGTCGAAGACGATCGATACGAAGAAGGGCTTCGCATCGATGCAGACTCGAGTCCATGGATTCGAACAGCTTGTTCGAATCGATGCGGAGGCGACACGCTGTAACCGTTTGTATTTACTGGAATGCGTATCGTTTTTTCACTTCACCTTCGAATCCATATAAATATTGTGGACTTAGACATTTTTTCGCTTTTTACTTTTCTACTCTTGCGCTCTCGCTTTCGTATCGTTCAGAGACTCGGGAAAAAAGAAGAAATCCATTCTTGCCTTCGAACCGATTCAGATCTTCAATCACTCGAACTAACTGCCAGATTTAGGTAATCCACTAAGCGAATCCAACGCGTAAAAGATGAGACTCAATTTTTAACACCAAACCAACCGGAGTCGTGATCGATCGAAGATTCCTTGGCCTTAGCTTCACGTCGATCTGGAGTAGGGGCTTCGAGATGGTGAGACGGAGGCCTTCGTATCGATCGATGGTTGAGCTTTGCATCGAATCGAGTGCTTTGAATATGTGGATCGATACGAAGGGGTTGCGTCTGATCGAGTCGAAATGGTGGCCTTGGATCGATTCGAAGTGGAGGCCTTGGACCGATTCGAACTTGAGGCTTTGAATCGATTCGAAGTGGCAGCCTTGTATCGATTCGAAGTGGAGGCCTTGGACCGAGTCGAACTGCGTAGCCTTGGGACCGATACGAAAGTGTCCCTGAGCGATCGATACGAAATCGAACCTGATCGATGCGAACTTGAATCTGAGTGACCGATTCGAACTTGAACCTTTGATTATTGACAATGAACCTAACTTTGATGACATCGAAAAACTTTGTGCATCTGAACATCTAACTCCAACGAGCTTCATTTTTGGCATAATTAGACTTGACTTTTGGACTGCATATTTGATTTCCCTCCGAAGCTCGTCGATGGAACTGCAACTCTGACAAAATTTTAACAAACTTTAACTTGGACTGCTTGCTAATTTCTGGATGGCACGGTTGTGACGGTCAGCGATGACGGTCACTCTGACTGAATTTCGAAGTCTTATTGTTTTCACGCTTTTTCCAATTCTGTAGAACTTCTCAAATGATATACAATGCTGCATTGCACAACACACTTACACACTTTACACTGGGGGATGCACGAGCGTTATTGTCTGTTTTAACAATGGTTTTTCATAAGCTAGCTTGTCATGGAACCTTCAAGTTCTCAGCAGCAGGAACTCCCGAGTTCAATTCCTCCAACCATCGAAATACCGGTTATTGAAGCCGAAGTTATAGACCCAGCTCTGGATGAGCATCTAGGTGCCTGGTTCATTTGTCGTCCACAAGATTCTGTGCCGTCCGGTATCTCCGAAGATATGCTGGGACGGATTTGTTTAAGACACAGCTTGTCGCTCGATGACGTGCTACTGCCTGGGCCAAATGATAGGCCGCATGATCCCCCGGAGGGGTTTACTGCGTTTAACCGTCATGCCTGTACGGCGGGAACGCTTCCTCCCTTCAATCAATATATAAGGGAGATGTTATCATTCTTTGGAATAGCTCCATCCCAGCTGCACCCCAATGGGTATGCTTTGTTGAATAGCACCTTCATTCTGTTTATGGAGATCCTCTTTCGACCACCAAAGCCGATCGAGATCAGATATTTATTTAACGTTAAGAGCCGTGGAGACAGCCCTTCTTTCACCTTCTTGGAAGCGATCAGGAACTGCCACATTGTAATGGGCTCCAGGGGAAGGCTAAGTTACTTTAAAACTGAATGGTTCTACGTTCGGTGCCTCCTTGGATTTGCTAGGCGATGGTTGGATAGACGTAAGTGTGGCCATTCTTCTCTTGAATCATCGAGATATTAGTAACTGACTTCAAAACTGACACACTTTTCCTCTTTTATAGCTGCAATCTCTCGACCTGACGGTGCATACTTCAGAGAGCTAGTTCGGATCCTCCAAGCATATCCGGGCGAGGAGAGGCATATCAACTTGGTTCTGACCGACAGAAATTTGAGGACTGTCGGACTGATAGAATGGAGGCAGAGCAAACGGATGGAAGGGACACTTAGAGTGGTCTCGAAGAAACGGGTGAAGCGCAAAGCGCCCGCAGTTGTGATAACCGAAGTAGTTAATCCGGAGAGAACGCCTGCCGATACCGAGCTCCCAACTGGGCCTTCTTCCGATGTTTAGGATTCAGGAGGAAAGAGAAAAGGCAAGGATGTTGCTCATAAGCGTTCTAAATCCGAGAGGTTTAAATCCGTGGTCATGTCCTTGCCCGTCCCGGGGATTAGAATTTCGGAGGCTCCTCCCCCACCAATAGAGAATCCTTTTGAAGGGCTTGCTGATATTCCGATTCCGGATTTTGTGTCGTCTCAACACGACGCCGGGATGAAGGAGCTTGATAATGCTCTTGAACTGAGCGGGTTGCTTGCTATGAGTGCGGCCGACAATTCCGGTTGGTCGGGGGGTTGCACATGCATACACTTCACTACACTACATGATTCACAACTATAAATTGTCCAACTTAGGAAATCACTAACTCTTCCTTCGTTTCTCATTTTCAGGTACTATGTCGGGGAAAGGATCGATGTTGGGGAGCCTTCGCTCTGCCCGAAAGGCTTCTACTTATTATGATTCCCGCAGTAGGGATTCAGATAGAGATCGCGATCGCGAGTACTCTAACCAAGATAGGAATGGGCGTGACAGGGACAGAGAATACAGACATCGGTCTAGATCACGATCTCCTCCTCCTAGACTTCCGTCCCCACCCCCCGCTCTTATTCCACATCCACCGGAGCCTCCTCGTCACAGGAATCCTCTCATAATTCTAGATCCGAGACTCATCTTCAGAGAGTGGAAACTACGGCCTCCATAATTGCAGAGCAGGTCCCAGCTGAGCTCACAGGAGAAGGGGCCCTTAAATTGGCTCAGATGCGGAAGGATTTTCCGAACATATGCTTCGACGGCTACGTCTTCCCGCCTCACTTAAAGAGGATCCCATCTGGAGTGGAAAACACGATGCATGATTATGTTCATGACACCTACACCCAGTACAGAGAGTGGGTAAAGGCTGCAGAGAAAGCTTCTAAGGTGGCCTTTGAGCGAGCCAAATCGCTTGAGAAAATGGAGACCGAACTCACTCAGAGGGACCGAATCATCCAAGTGCTTACTGCTGAGTCCGAGTCTTCTCGGAAATCTGAAATTGCGGCCACCAAAAAAGCTGACGAAGTGAATGTGGCAATGGAGAGGTTAAGGCAGACACATGTTGCCTTGGTGGAGGAGATGGGCCATCGAAATACTACATTTACCACCGAACGGGATGCGGCGGTCAAGGAACTTAACGAGCTCAAGGCTAAATTTTCCGACATGGCCAAGGAAAGGGATGATGCAAACAACGCAGCCCAGGAGGCGTGCGAACAAACTGTTCTACTGAGGGGTGAGTGGGATGCAGCTGTGGCTAAAGTCCACAAGGTGGAGACTGAGGTCGAGGAGAAAGTGAAGTCGGTTGAGTCCAGGCTAGAGGCTGACATCGAAGACCTTCTTGTTGTCTACAATGCTAACATGCTGAGGCACAGGGGTCTAGCTTCACTCGATGATTATCCGGCGCATCTTTACAACGCTTGGGGCCGACTGGTTGAGGAAGAGAAAAAGGCGCATCTGGGTGAGCCTGTGGATGAATTTGAACTCGAGAATCGCATTCTGAGTGAAGATGAAAGGAAAATTCTTCACGATTCGATGATTCTGCATGAGAAGGAAAAACTTGGCACCCAGCACTTTGAAGTAGGAGAGGGTTCAGTGGTTGAACATCATGAGGCAAGTCTTGAAGTTCCAGTGTTAACCCAGCCCGAATCCTCATCTGCAGTCGATCCCTAGGCTGTTCCTGCTTACAATCCAGATCAGCCGCAGATGTCTCCGGCTACAGAGCAAGTTACTGAAGTTGCTCTACCACCTACGAGATAAACTGAGGAAGGTATTTTGAACATTCCACATATCTTTCTTAAGTCGAAATCTTCGCCCGAGTTAAGTTCTAACAGTTCTCTTATTCTTTGTCCAGTGATCGATGCTGCACATGTCGGGCCTCCTCTTACTCAAGAATCACATCATACACAGGAGGCCATCGTTACCGAAGCGATCACTGTAACTACAACTACCCCTCCCGACGATGCGCAAGGAAGCATACTTGTATTTGACGAGCAGTTGATGGAAGAACTCTTTCGCTGACTTGTCATTCGTCATGGTTGAAGGCGCTCCTGCTACTAGTTCTATAATGCCAACCACTGATGCCCCTAGTGAGGCTCGAGCGGTTACTGAAGAGGAGATGTTTGCGCAAATCGATGCTGAAATGGTAGCAGCGGCCCATGATGGCAGTTCTGGAGGTGGGATGGCAGCACCGGGACCAGCTCCGCTTAGAACGATATCTCCTGGTGGCTCCGTTTTCATCACTAGCGTGCCCATTCCACCTTCTATTCTTGATCATGTTCCTCCAACTTCGCCCGCAGGAAGCATTCCTATCCATACGAGCTCGGAGGAGGATGTTGAGATCATGCTCCCACCTGGAGACCAGCCACCGAAAGGTGAAGGCTCAAAGAGGAAGGATAGTGGCGGCTCCAATGGGCCTGCACCGAAAAGGAAGCCGTGCAAGAAGAAAGATTAGGCATGCTTCCTTGGCGTAATTCTGACTTTCATTTTGCTGGCCGTGTATAGATGCGGGTTCGGCCCCTGCTAGTAGGAATTTTTTGGAACAAACTTGTATACGAACTCTTTTTACTAACAATAGAAATGAAACTTCTCTTTTTTGACTTCTTTTCTGTCATTGTGTATTTGCCTAAGTGTTTCAATGTCTGAAGTGCACTTGTGAAGTTTCAGCTTCCGAATAAAGTTTGTTTTTGTTCGCCACTTCGGATACTGTGGACATGGTTTGCGACCGTGAAGCGAGTTGAATTTTTACATCGCATCGCTTCAGTCAATGGTCGATGCTTAAGTCCTGCCCCTAGTCTTGGGGGTGAATTGTTGAACATCAGTCGACGATCGCTTCTCTCTTATAGCATGTTGAGTCTAGTGCCATCGAACGGATGTTTGAGACAAGTGGAGATTGAGTAATTCATCCATGCTTGTTTGATTGTCGATAATCATATCCGCACTCCGGAGATTCTTCTTTGTTTATCGGCGGTTGGTCACGCCGGCTTGAGTTTAAATCATACGTCCACGCTCTGGGGACTTGGAATCGACCTTTGTACTCCGACTTGCACTCTGGGAGCTTAGAGTTGATATTATACTTCAATTCACGCTCTGGGAACTCAAAGCTGATGTTTATACTCTGTTTCACACTCTAGGAATCTAGAGTTGATGTTTATACTCCGACTCGCACTCTGGGAGTTCGGAGTTGTTGCTTATACTCCATTTCGCACTCTAGGAATCCGGAGTTGATGTTTATACTCCGACTCGCACTCTGGGAGTTCGGAGTTGTTGTTTATACTCCGTTTCGCACTTTGGAATCTAGAGTTGATGTTTATACTCCGACTTGAACTCTGGGAGTTCGGAGTTGTTGTTTATACTCCGTTTCGCGCTCTGGGAATCCGAAGTTGATGTTTATACCCCGACTCACACTCTGGGAGTTCGGAGTTGTTGTTTATACTCCGTTTCGCGCTCTAGGAATCAGGAGTTGTATCAGGATCATGGATGGTCGGACCACATCCACCCTGAGTTAACAAGTGAGGTCGTTAGATGGACGGGTCCATCCTCCTCAAACTTGATTCAGTTACGGACGAAGTCATCAGGCGGATGGATCCACCTTCTTCGTCGACGTATTTTTAGTACTCCAGTTCGCTCTCTGGGAACCGGGAGTCAAGTGAGGGATTGTCGTGTATCAATCCGTTTTTTACTTTGATGTGATGGCTTGTCCCCGAGCTCGGGTTTCACTTAGCGAGTGACCGGTTGCATCACAGTCACTCTCTATTTGAATAAATTCCACCGTATAGTGAAACTTAGCTCTCCGTGCATAGTGATGATCATATGTAGCATTGCAAGTAAATCACAGCTCTGGCTCGAAGAGATTGCATTTTATTGCTGAAATAAGAAAATATGGCAAAGTCAGTTGCCTTATTACAAATTCTAATTTCAAAATGCAGAAACAAATTACGAAATGGAAAATAAACTAAATGGATAAACATAGCCTGTTATGTGTAGTAGCGGCGAAGACTCTCGCTATTCCAGGCTCTTGGCAAAGTAAGACCGTCAATGGTCGATAATTTGAATGTGCCATCTCCGAGCCTTCGTTCAATAACATACGGTCCTTCCCATGTCGGCTTCATATGTGAAGGAACCGGATAAATTCTTTTTAGGATGAGATCGCCTAGTTCAAAGGTTCGCGGGCGGACCTTGGCGTTATACAATTGGGCGACTCGACTTCGATGCGTGGCTGCCCTCAAATCGGCCTCTTCACGCTTCTCATCTAGTAGATCGAGAGATTCAGCAAGTAGTATAGCATTTGTCTTTTGATCATAGTATGTCACACGATGAGAAGGAACTTCTAGTTCAACTGGAATAACGGCTTCTGAACCATAAGAGAGAGAGAATGGAGTGTGGCCGGTCGCGGTCTTGTAGGTTGTTCGGTAAGCCCACAAAGCCATAGAGAGTTCATCGAACCACTTGCCCCCGACCTTTTCCAATCGTTTTTTCAGAATGGATTTTATAACTTTATTAACTGCTTTGACCTGTCCGTTTGCCTGAGGGTGTGCAACTGAAGAGAATTTCTTTTGGATTTGAAATCATGTGCAGAAATCTTTAAATTCAGCACTGTCGAATTGGGTTCCGTTGTTCGTAATAATGGTGTGTGGGAGACCGAATCGACAGATGATGCTGCGAACTACAAAGTTGATTACTTTCTTCGTTGTTATGGTGGCAAGAGCTTCGGCTTCGGCCCACTTTGTAAAGTAATCAACTGCAACGATGGCGTATTTCGCTCCACCTTTTGCCAGAGGTAGAGCACCAATAATGTCGATGCCCCACATTGCAAACGGCCATGGGCTGACCATTTGCGTTATCTCGGTAGGAGGAGCTCTAGGAATTCGGGCATATTTCTGGCACCTATCACATTTCTTTGCATAATCCGACGCGTCGCGATTCACGGTTGGCCAGTAATATCCGTATCGAAGTATTTTCTTGGCAAGTGCTTGCCCCCCGGTGTGATCGCCACATTCTCCCTCGTGCACATCGTGCAATACTCGCTTTATTTCATCGTGAGCAATACACCGGAGTAGAGGGACTGAGTACCCTCTTCTGTACATGATTCCATTCTGGATGGTGAATCGCGAGGCCTTTTGAAGGACTTGTCTCTTTTCACTCCTGCGCTCCGGTAGGGTTCCGTGCTCAATGTAATTTCTGAGCAGAGTCATCCATGAATCCTTTTCGAGGATGGTTTCGCATACTTGGTCTATTTCTGTCCGGTCAATGCTTGGGGATGATAAGGCTTCTACGGGAACGAGTCCCATTTGTTGAGCTTCGCCTATGCTGGCTAGCTTTGCCAATGAATCGGCTTTTTGGTTGCATTCTCGAGGTATACAATAAATGGCATAATAATCAAACTGGTTTAGTACTTCCTAAACTCGAGCTAAGTAAGCAGCCAACCTTCAATCTCTTGCTTGATACTCTCCCCGTACTTGACACACAACTAATTGTGAATCACAATAAATTTCCACTGCGATAATTCTCAAATCTCTACAAAGTTTCAAGCCAGCTAAGAGGGCTTCATATTCAGCTTCATTATTAGTCGCATGAAAATCGAACTTCAAGGCATAACATACAGATCGGCCTTCGGGAGTTTCAAGTACAACACCAGCGCCCGAATACCGTTCGTTTGATGCACCATCGGTATAAAGCTTCCAGACGTATTCGGGGGATTCACTGGTTTCGGGCAAGTCCTCTGGAATGGTAAATTCAGCTATGAAATCGGCTAGGACTTGTCCTTGTATGGCCCATCTTGGAGTGTAAGTAATGTCGAACTGGCTCAGTTCGACGTTTCACTTGAGTAACCTACCAGACGTCTCAGGCCGCGAAAGGACCTGTCGTAACGGCTGGTCGGTGTAAACAATAGTGGGATGTGCCTGGAAATACGGTCGGAGTTTTCTTGATGCAATAACAAGGCAATAAGCCAACTTCTCTAATTTCGGATAATTCCTTTCGGCCCCAGTCAATCGCTTGCTGACGTAGTATACTGGCTTCTGTATCTTGTCTTCTTCTCGAATTAATGCAGCGCTGATAGCGTTTTCTGATATTGCCAAATATACGAACAACTTCTCATGATCAATAGGCTTCGACGGGATAGGTGGTGTGGATAGATGTTGCACTAGTGCTTGGAAAGCACCTTCACACTCCGTGGTCCATTCAAAGTTTCGTTTCCCTTTTCGGAACAGATTGAAGAAGGGGATGCATTTGTCAATGGACTTTGAAATGAACCTTCTCAATGCTGCTACTTTCCCATTGAGACTCTGGACTTGCTTTATGGTTTTCGGGGTTTCGATATTTCTGATAGCCCAGATTTTTTCAGGATTAGCTTCGATCCCTCGAGCGTTGACGATGAACCCAAGGAATTTTCCAGATGCAACTCCAAAGTTACATTTCAGTGAATTTAGCTTCATTTTGTATTCTCGAAGTATGTTGAACATAGTTTCCAGGTCTTTAACATGGTCGGTGGAGAGTCGTGACTTCACAAGCATGTCGTCTACATATACTTCCATTGTTTTTCCGATTTGATTGGCAAACATCCGATTGACCAATCATTGGTAAGTAGCCCCGGCATTCTTGAGTCCAAATGGCATAACTTTGTAACAGTAAAGTCCCAGATTGGTTACGAAGCTGGTATGTTCTTGACCGGGTAAATGCATCGGTATCTGATTGTAGCCAGAATACGCGTCCATAAAGGATAAGAGTTCATGCCCAACTGTCGAATCTACTAGCTAATCAATTCTAGGAAGCGAGAAGCTGTCTTTGGGACATGCTTTATTCAGATCGAAATAATCGACACATGTTCTCCACTTTCCGTTTGGCTTTCAGACGAGCATGGGATTCGATACCTATTCAGGATATAGTGCATCTCGAATGAACCCATTCACTTTAAGCTTTTCTACTTCTTCTTTAAGGGTGGTAGATCTCTCTGGATCCATACCACGCCTTTCTGTTTGACCTGGACATGCCACGGGTCAATGTTCAGGATGTGGCTCGCGATGTCCGGCGAGATCCCACACATGTCAGAATGCGTCCAGGCGAATACATCAAGATTCGCCCGTAGAAATTCAACCAATTCCTCTTGAGTTTGCTGGCTTAGCTGACACCCAATCTTTATCATCTTCGAATCATCATCATTGTCAATTGGGATGTCGATTGTCAGTTTGACCAGGGATGCTTGACTTTCTTTAGATTCTCCTTCATCTTCAGTTTCTCTTGGGTCAAGATCCTTGAGGAATTGGCTGGGGTGCCCGGGCCTAGGCCCGGGCGTTAATTGTCAATTATCGGCAAAACGGACGCAGAGAGATTCCTCCATGCCCTTCCCTTTCTCCTTTCGCTGCACCTCCCATAGCTCAGCAACATAACAGGCTTTGGTGGCAGCCTAATCTCCCTGAATGTTTCCTACTCCATGATCAGTGGGAAACTTTAAAGTTAAACACCACGGGGCGATGGCTGCCCTGAATTCGGCGAGGGCCGGTCGGCCCAAGAAAGCATTGTAAGGGGAGTCTATGTCTAAAACAATGAACTATAACATCCGTACTCTCCGACGCTCTCCAACTCCCAACTCTACTGGTAGTTCCACCATTCCGGTGGGTATTGTAGCACTTCCATTGAAACCGTGGATTCGAGATTGACAGGGTTTCAAGTCCTTTGCTTCCATCATTATTTGATCATAAGCTCGTTTAAACAAAATATTCACAGAGCTTCCACTGTCAACTAAGATCCTCTTCATCCAAGCGGGACCTACTTGAGTTGAGATGACCAGTGGATCGATAGTGGGGGACTTCGACTTTATCAGTGTCCCTGTTTCTAAACAAGATGTCATCTGTCATCGTCTTCTGTTGCTTGGCTGGAGCCCCTTCGTCAAAACTACTACAACACTCGAAGTTCGCATGCCTGATAGAACTGGCATACGACTCCATTTCCTTCCAGCTTCGATCTGCTGGATAAGGACCACCACTTATTGTATTGATAACCGACCTCCCGCCTGTACGAGCGGGTTCCTCCTGTCTTTCCTGATTCGATGCACGATTCTGATTTGATGGGCCCGCACATACTGATCCAACTTCCATTCACATATCAGTTTTTCAATGAGGTCTTGTAAGTGACGGCACTCATTGGTGTTGTGGCCATAACTCTCATGGAATCTATAGAATTTCCCTGTTTGGATTTGTCTTTCAATTGGTGGTTTCGGGGCAGGTTTCTTGTATTGCATGGTATTGCAGGTCTGCAAATACACATTTTCCAACGACGTGTTCAATAGAGTGTAATTATCGTACATGGAAGCTTTACGCAGCGGACCACGATTCTGATCGCGTTTTTTGCTTTGATTTCCATTGTCCCTCTGCTGATTCTGTTTATTTGGATGTTCAACTGAACTTTTCCAAAGCTATCCCGGACTGTTTAACAACGATGTTACTTTGGATTCCTTCGATGTTGGGCCCTGCGTCATCCTGCTTCCTAGACTGTTTCGCATCCTCCCTTCTCAAGAATTGGGCTGCCTTGGAATAGAAATGGTCCAATGACGCGAATGGTTTTCGAGCTAACCAATTTCCGAACTCGGAATCAGCATCAATCCCTTTAGTCAATGCCATCAGGATAGAGTTATCATTGGGATTGCTTATTTCTACACACGCAGCATGGAATCGCTCCAAGTAACGTCTAAGTGTTTCTCCGGGGGCTTGTGTAACACTAGACAAAGTGTTAACGTCTTTAGGCCTTGCCACGTGCATACGGAATTGTTCAACAAACTTGGTGGCCATCTGGTCAAAGCTAGGGATAGATCGTGGTGGCAAACGAGTAAACCACATGGTAGCGATTCCCCTTAAGCAAATGGGGAAACTACGGCACTTTACTGCAACATCAGCCCTCGCAGCATTCATCAGCCATTCATACTTCAGGATGTGTTGATTGGGATCAGAACTCCCTACGTAGACTGGCAAAGTTGGCATCCTGAAGCGCCGAGGTGGTTCAGCATATAATATGTCATCGGTGAAAGGGGTATG
This sequence comes from Allium fistulosum, assembly GCA_030737815.1. Taxonomy (NCBI): domain Eukaryota; kingdom Viridiplantae; phylum Streptophyta; class Magnoliopsida; order Asparagales; family Amaryllidaceae; genus Allium; species Allium fistulosum. The sequence continues at coordinate 444,537,868 of CM060901.1, read as the reverse complement.
ACTCCGGGAGATTCCCCAGTCGTCATTACTGAGACCCTGACTTTCACGGATCATTTGACGAATCATCGTTGGTATGTCCAGCATTCGGATACTTGGATCATGTTGTGCCAAGGTGTGGTCGGGTTCCACAGTGCGAGTCTGGACCGGATGTGATCGACGGTCCATGCCTCGCCTCCTTGGTTCAACATTTTCTGGGACATAAGGTTCTGGAGTCTGGTCTCGTTAGTTACATTGAGGATCAGCTTGGTTTCTAGCATCAACCACTTGTTCAGTAGTGGCGGTAGTAGCAATGTTGCATGTGACATGATAAGGAAAAGCACCTCCTCGGGATGAAGGTCCTGTATGATGACTGGTGGATGGTCCAGTTATGGGTTGTCCAAGATTCGAAGCAGGTTGGTGCCCTGTGGCCTGGGTGTAGCTTACATCCAACCGTGGGCGCGTGGATCGGTGATGACCGTCAGATGAGGCTGAACTCTCTGTGGAAGAATAAGAACCTTGGTCTCTTCTGGATTTTCTACGCCATTGGCGATTTAGCTGGTTGGACAACTCTGTGTTGGCGCGCAGTTGTTCAGTTAGCTGTTGGCGACTCTGGGTCAACTCTTGAAGCAACATCTGGAATTCTTGTCTAGTGACCGAGCCAGATGGATCTGAAGGTCTGGTAGCATCTTGGTTGGATGGAGGCAATTGCACGGGATTCTGCATGTCCCGTCCTCCCTGATCAGCAGCTGTAGAGGTAGTCCATGTACTTACCATGGTGAGGTGATGAAAGTCCTTTCCTAGATCTGATGCAAATCTGAATAGAATGGAAGGGCTTCAAAGTTATAGATCAGGATCTTCTTCTTGGATTTATGCAATCCGATATAGATAGGAGATCCAAAGAGCAGGAGAAAAATTGGGTTTTCTCAGTGGAAGCACCAAAGTGTTTGTACCAAAATTAGGAACAACACTCTTCGGAATTTTTTTGAAGAGATAAAGTGAAGAAATTAAATGGAAAAAGAGGATTATCTAACAAAAACTCCAAATTTCATAAATGAGAATAATTAAAATGCAAGGAGACACAAGAATTTAGAGTGGTTCGGCGTATCGCCTACGTCCACTATGAAGTTGATAGCTTTATTGATCTTTCTTTGAAGTTTACAAGTGAATTCAATGAATTATAGCAGATAATTATGATTTGCAGCAGTGAATTTCGTTATTGGAAGCAGCAAGGGAGTTTAGATCTGGATCCGGCAGAGTCTGGGCGTTGGAAAATTCAAAGAAGAAGAAGCCCCTTTTCTATATGCCCTGGGGCTCTATTTATAGGTGTAGGAGGCTGTGAAGTTTCGGTCCGATCCGTGATCGATACGAACGGATTTCGTATCGATCAAGATTTCATCCAATGGAGTCAAAATTTGGCGTGGACATTCTTTAGCATGCACGTAGTCTTCTGTGAAAATTTCATAGCATTTGGATATGTAGATTAGGAGATATGATCGATACGAAATGGGATTCTCGGTTGGCTGTTTCGTTCGACTCCCTCACTTCGACTCGCTCTCATTCGACTCGGTGACGTGGCGCTTGAATCTCTGGATCACTCCGCCTTTGATGCTGTTTTGATCGAGTTATTCTAGGACTTTCGCCCTGTTCGTATCGATGGTATTGCTTTGTTTGCATCGATAAAAGATGTGCAGTTCGCATCGATGGAGGTAGAAGTCTTCGGATGGATGCGAATTGGAGCGAGTCGAAATGTGGCTCTCTAATGGAGTCGAACTAGATGGAGTCGAACAGTGGTTCTACGAAGGAGTCGAACTAGATGGAGCCGATCAGTGGTTCTCTGATGAATGCAAACTGAGCGAGTCGAAGTAGGCATTCCTGATGGATTCGAACTGAGCGAGTCGAAGTAGGCATTCCTGATGGATTCGAACTGAGTGATTCGAATAGTGGTTGGTTTTCATCCAATTTGTATCATTCGTAACTTGAACATACGAGCTCAGATTGACTTGAGATTTGGAACGTTGACTCTCATAGCCTCGCTTGTCGTGCCATATCAATTTTAGCTTGATCCGGACTCGAACAAAATTCGTCGATGTCCATAGTGAGCCTGTGTATAACTGATCTCTAGGACGGATCGTCATTGGTTACTAGTCAGTTCCTTGGTGTTATGGCCTTGCCAAAAGGCGGGATAACACGTTTGAAGTCACCGCGATTGGGTACTACTCTCCACAGCCATTACAAGCCACAAGTGTCATCATGCATCCCATAACCTTCCTCCAATAGTTCCTTCCATCCGGCTACTCTACATCTCGAAGTAAAGCTATCCATCATTGTAGCCATCACTTCCCATCATGGAATCATCATCGTTGAATCATGGAGTCATTGCGTCAAAGTATCATCCTCACTTTAGACCTAAAACTACTTTTCGAGTCATAGAATCAAATCAAATGTCAAACGGACGAACGAATCATCACATCATACTCTTTGAAGCCTTTCCATCGTCCACGTCAAAATTGGCCAAATCGACCATCATTAGTGGTAGATGCACTTTGGTCTTGCACTTAACTAAAATTGGTTAAATACGAACCAAATGAAAATGCCCGGCGTTCATCCCCAAATCCAAGGCATATCTCCCAGTCCATCTTTCGTCTTTAGATCAATTGGTGTGCATGACACTTTGTGCATGAAATCCTACCCTATGGAATATTTTGTAATACTACATTGCCTTTGAACGGCGTTTTCAACCAAACTAAGCAAACAAGCATACAAGTGACCAATAGAAAAAAAACATCTATAATAGTCTGCATACATCTATAATAACACACATCTAATACACCCAAGCAACCAATGTGGGATTAGTATCAAAATAGCATAAATCTAGCGATATTGTCAAAATAGTGCATCGGTAGGAAAAATATGTATTTAATTTAAAACTATTTTAAACCACTTATAAATTCTTTTATAAAATAAGATGTAGGTTTAAATATTTCAGAAATCATATTTTAAAGTTAGAAATCATCTCAAAACGTCGTTTTAATACTATACTAACAATTATAGTATGGTGAGGCACAATATCACCAACCTCAACCAAATCTGTCCAAACCAATGCTATGTCGTAGAGCTTTCAATCATGAGCACAACACAAGAAATGGCGTTCAAAACAGACCTTGTATGCAAAAGATACACATAATATAAGAATCAGGATTAAATAAATAAATAATTAACTCAATTAAAACACTAATTACCTTAATTTATAATTAATTAGCCTAATTACCACCTTAATAAATCTTCCCCAAATTGGCTAATTCCACTCCCTATACATGTGTATGTACAGGCACAACAAACCTACTTCGTCTCGCACCTTCTTTCTTCGATTCCTCCCTCATTTCTCAATGAAATCGCGATACGCACTTCTCTCCACATGAACTTCACAGCCAACACAACAAGTCAAAGCTAGCTGCTTCTATGAAATTGCGACCATCGGGTTATGTCGTGAAAAGTATAGATCGCACCTCCCAAATCATTGGTGCACCTTCCTAGAAAATCATCGTGCACTCGTCTTCGGACGAGGTGCATAACTCCATTATCCGATTTTCATATTATTTCCTCAATCTCTAGAAAGTCAAAATCCTAGTTTGCAACCCCAAACAGTCAGCAGCCTAGGCAATCGATCGAACTCGGCAGCCTCAACATGAGAAGGCTAGACCTGAGGGTTCTTTTAGCACAAGAACACGTGTCATTCATAGATCTGAATAGTACTGGCGAGCGGAACCAGGTTCATCTCGGAACTCTGAAAGCCAAATTCCGAATCGTTCGATTCGAAGACGGAATTGAGGACGTTGTCGGAACCCGATTGGAGGCTGCTGGGTCGGCTTGAGAGTTGATGCATGGCTAACGACTCAGTTTCGGAGCTTGCGAGGTGGGATGAGTAGTTCACTGGTGAGGAGCGGGTTAATAAAAAAATCCTCCACCTGCTTTGTCACAATTCGCCATCACCACTCGCAAGCTACCCTAGCCTCGACTCGCAGTCCTGCTCGACTCTAGCTCGCTCGATCTATGATTTTGATAAAAAAGGGAATTAGGGTTTTAATTGATTTTGGCTGAAGAACGAGAGGAAGTAAAGGTTCAGGCTGGGTTAAATAAACGAACAATGGGCTTCGGGCTCGATGGTGGTAGTAGTTTTATTTAGTAATAAAAAGGTTTATTTAATTCTTTTATAAAACAGTTTACTCAATGGTAATTAACTCCTCGTTCGAGCCTGAAAACGTCCGTATACAAAAATATGCTGATGGGTCATACGACTTAAAATTTACAAATTAATATCTAAATTAATTATAATAATTTCTACTTTGTAAAATATTTCATCTATATTTTATTTCTACATTCACTGAATAAAATAATTATTTTATTTATTCTAACTAGTATAAAACGCACGTACGTACATTATCATTAATTAATTATTATTATAATTCTTATTTGTTTATTCTAACTAGTATAATTCTTATTTATTAATTGTTAATATAAATTAATTATCAGTTATTGAATAATAATTATTAATATTAATCAGTAATAATAATAATTAATTAAAATTTCTAACTAATTATTGAATTATTATTATCCTCCTACGTCGTCTAAGATATTAGATAATCGAAGAAAATAATGATCGGTTAAGAGTTGTTGAAAATTAGCACCTATTACAGCTGGTAATCTAAAAAGGTTAATAATTAGTAATTAGTGATTATTTATTAATAATAATAATTATTATAAGTTATAAATGATTAATATAATATTATTAACGATTAATTATTAAATATTAATAAATAATATAATATTATCAATGATTAGTAATTAGTAATAAGTAATATAATATTATGATTAGTAATTAGTAACTTATGATTAATATAATTTTATTAACGATTAATTATTAAATATTAATAATAATAAATATTAATTTTAAGAAAGCATTGTAATTATTAATTATTGATTATCAAAAATTGGCAAAGGACATTTATTACAACAGGCATTTTATGATCGTTGTAAAATTGGCATCGATTACAACGGGTATTTTACGACCGTTGTAAAATTGGCACCTATTACAATGGACATTTTTTTTACCGTTGTAAAATTGACACTTATTACAATGGGCGTTATGACCGTTGTAAAATTGACACCTATTACAATGGGCGTTATGACCGTTGTAAAATTGGCACCTCTTAAACCGGGTATTTTGTGACCGTTGTAAAATTGGCATCTATTACAACGGGCATTTTGCGAACGTTGTAAAATTGGCATATATTAGAACGGGCCTGGAAGGACCGTTGTAATAGCAGTCTATTACAATGGGCAGACATTGCCCGTTGTAAAAAGGCGTTGTATAGGGCATCTATTACAACGGGCCTGGAAGGACCATTGTAATAGCATTCTATTACAACGGGCAGTCAATACCCGTTGTAAAAAAGGTGTTGTAATAGGGTATTTTTGTTGTAGTAATGAGTTTAAATTTTTATTGTATATAAGTCTAGTCGTTGGAATTTTTGTATATGAATCTTGGAATTTTGGTATTGCTGATAATATGGGATAAGATTTGTATATTTGTTGAAAGAGTTGACATTTAAATGCTAGTTTAGGGCATAAACTTGGAATGCTTAGAAATTACTAGGTGCATATATATATATATTAGCTTAATTGTAATTATAATGTATAATTGCATAGTTAAATAGGTTATTAATTTTCTTAAAAATCCCCCTTAGGAAGGTAATTAATGTTAAAAGCGAAATAAGAAAGATCTCCTATAAGGCCTTGATTATGGAAATAGTGAGATGTGTGATAATATATATAGAGTGATATCGATTATGACTAAGTTATAGGGATGCAAGGTTGGTCAAAAGAACATGAAAGTCTACCCAGCTAATCTGGCTACCAGTAGTGTAACTTCGAGGCTGATGTGAGACATCACCTATAATAAGTAACTACGATGACGAGAGGTTAGTCACAAATACTATGAAGTAAATCTACCTAGCTAATCTGGCTACCGGTACCTACAAATATTCAGGCTAATGTGAGACATCACCGTGGTGTATGGGTCATAATATGAAGAACCTGCTTCAACGACTGAAGGTAATAAATAGTTGTGTGAGGGCCTTTCCCTTCTCTATATAGGAATTAGTAAATGATCGGTATTATAGGTTAGGCGCGGTAGAGAATATCTCGAAAAAGGGCCTGCTTCAATAGGAAGTATTAAGTGGATGAAGAGATTCCGTGCAATGTTAGTTAGATAGTTACTAGTGAGGAGTCTGAATTGGGATTATAGGTAGTAAATGACGTAGACCTACCTTAAATAATGTATTAAATAGTTGGAGTCTGACTAATTCCCATTAAAAGATATTAAGTGACTTGAGTACTATCTTTTACATTGATAAGACATTCTGGATGATACATATGGGTTATTGGGTTGATAGTAAGTTGACTATGGGCTTATATTTGGAAAGCCTTTTTATTTATGTTTGAGAAAATCCTTTAGGCTTATATTTGAAAAGACTTATGATGTAGGTAGAAAACGTAAGACATATTCCTATTTGAATTATACTACCCAAATACTAATATAGTAAGGCTCGTGATTTTATTAATTAGACATATGTTGTTTTGACTCCCTTCTCATTACAACATTGGCTTAGAAGGGCGGCGCTGAAGGCACAGCGATGATGAGACTTGCGGTATTGGTCTATTTATTTACTTTTTATTTTCTACAGTTTTTGATGTACCCATGAAATAAAGACAATATTGTAATTTTGGAATATTGTATTAGGAATATATTACGACTATTGTTCTAAATTTGGTATTATGGATATTTTCTTATGGTATTTAATGACATTTTGAAATTTGAATAAAATGGGCATTGTTGTTACTATTATATTTTATCCTTCTACTATGAGATTCTGAATGTATAGATAAATGGCTCTATATTATTCTTTTTACCAACCAACAACTAGATTTGAGGTGGTTTTAAGTTTCGATGAGCCTTTTCTAGATTGGAATTTAGGCCCATTTCAGGGCAGGTTGTTACACCACCGCAAAGGGGCTACTAGCAGCTGTGTATACATTATATTGATGTGGGTCATATCCTACTGTAGGACTCATGGAATTATATACGCTCGTGTATAGATAAAGGAATACCCCAATAGAGTCTATTTCAATCTTTTAGGGTGGGTATTGCCTTGATTGCATTAGGCTATCTAAATGGGATGGTTAGCAAGGCTTGGGGCTATGTCACTGTGTTTGGTACCATATTTGTGAGTAGGAGCTGCACATAGGTCGAGAACGTCATCGATCCTAGTCATTCAATGGAAAGGCGAGGGTTACACCTAATGGGCTACACCTCATACTAGTGTAGATCACGTTTAGGGCTTACACCGCCATAGGTGTTTGCTACTTTGTTTGTTAGAAGACAAGGCTAGATAACCCTTAATGAAGGTCTTTCAAAACGAGTGGGGTAGTCCAAGGAGCTGAGCCCTCCATAGTCTATAGAGCTGATCCATAATAGGAAGCAGACAAGTAAATCCCCAAGGTGAGATAAAATATAGCTAAACTATAGTGACGCCATTATTAGACACTATAAGAGTTCCTTGGTATGCATGACGATAAGGACGTGATACTACGTTGATGATGGATCCTAACAAGGTTCTTTGTTATGGATACTAGCGGGGATAATATCTTGGTCTAAAGGGGGACTATGGTAGGCAATCGACATAAACTTGTGTTATGTATAAAGTGTGTAATTTACCAGCCACCAGAATGTTGTTCTATGCCCTCCTTATTACAAACCAACATGATAAATTTAAAGGGACAAGTACTGGTGCAAGGCGGGAATAGTGGAAGGACAAATTTCCTTATGCATGTTCAACACCGACAAGGACACTTTACCTCATAAATGTCAACCTTGGTCAATAACTATATGTTTTATTATACTTCATTATTCCACTCTGAGTTTATATCGATAGTGATCTGATATGCATTTATTTATTTGTAGGATACCAAACGAACGATCCACACTTTAGTGGACATGAGTTTACGATTTAGCGAAAATTCAGGCCCACTAGGGTGTGGTTTGCACATTCGGTATCAAAGCTTAGGTAAGTCGACCTTACAAATTAGGAAACGTTGAGTGAACATATTTGTGTTTTACCTATAATTATAAATATGTTATACACCAGACTATATGAACTCCACGTATAGAGTAGTTGTAGCCATATTCTGAAAAGGTGGATAATGTGACTACGAGTTGGAACAATAGATGAAGTTGAAGGTATACCCCTATCCTGATTACCTCATGGGAAATAGGTCGTATGGAATGGCGTTGACTTATAAAGTGCAGCATATGGAAGGCCCCTGAAGTTGGATTATACGTGACTTCCTAGTTGAGCCCCTGATAGCCTAATGGTTGTAGATCGTTGTAGGATTGCCGATTGATGATGTACATTATATCCAGAGAAGGGGAAAGTAAGAGTCTATATGTTATAGATATACGGATGAAATAGTTCATGAAAGAAGATGCGCAATAATCACTCTAAGATGGAAGCTAAATTTATTATTTGAAAAATGGAGATAAGTTAGAAAGTAAGTAGAAAAGAAGGAAAGTCCAAAAGAATGGACGAATAAAAATCCATTTTGAGTCCAACCCCATATAAAAGAATTAATATAAAAGTTGAAATGATTTTAATATAAAAATTTAAGAAAATATATAAATTATATATTTAAAATAATTTTCAAAGAAATTATTTGAAGGTAGAAAATAATAATTTTGAAAAATAAGTAAATATTAAATTTTCGACAAAATATATATAAATAACTATGTTATATTAAATAACAAGTTTAGTAGAAAATTTAAAATTTGTTGGACCAAAAGTAAAAATAAACGAGTTCTTAATAAAATGGTTAATTCTTTTGAAAAAAATAGTAAAGCATATGTAGCTCGTTGATTTTTCTAAGATGAAAAAATTTAAGTTGAAAAATTCTTTTTAGGGTTGGACAATAAAAAGTGGTGCTCGTATTAAATAAGGTAAATAAAACAGGAAAGAAGATTAGAACCTGAAAGTAAAGTAGTAGGTGAATGAACTACAATGTTTTAACAAAGAAGACAATAAATTGAGAGGAAAGCTGTATGAATAGAAGCAATTTGAATAAGAGAAGTTTAGGTAGAGGACAATTAAATAGTGGTGACATTATTGGAAATTTATATAAAAAATAATGTTTGCAATTAGAAATGATGTTAGTAGAATATATAAAAAAAAATAGAAATTTAGAGGGAAGATAAGGGAAACTGGATATTTTCCGTGGTAGTGCACATTGATTGCACGTATCTCTTCAAATGTCCCCCTCACATGATATTAGAGACTCCGTCGAAAGTTAGAAGTGGAAATAGAATGTGTAATAGGAAAGTAGTACGATGGAAGTGTCCTTGTGTACTCCAGTTTTTATTGTTTAAAATTTTAAAATATGTTTTGGAAACACTTTAAAAAGTATTGTCAAAAGGAATGGTTTGGTATCAGAATTAAGTTTTTAAAAACAAAACTTAATAAATGGTTTGGTATAAGAATTAAGTTTTTAAAAACAAAACTTAATAAATGGTTTGAGTTAAAAATCCTTGTTGAAAAAGGGCTTTAAAAGAAGAAGTTGATTTGAAGAAAAGGAAAAGAACTTTTTAAAAAAAGTTTTTCTGTAGTTTTAAATGTTAAGACACCAAGTTATTTTTGAATTTAATAAAAAAAATTCAAGTTTGTACTTCTAAAGATAAAAGTTTTGAGATTAGGTACTTCAAAACTATGAAGTTTTTGTTTTTATTTGAAAAAAGTTGGGGTAGACCAAACCAAATTTTTATATGGAGTAGATAGGGATGATTGCCTAGGTAAGACCGAGTAAAAGTCAATGTATGAGTAAAATAGCAATGAAGCTCGTGGATTAACAATAGTGAAACACCGTTGGATATAAGGAATATCGGTAAGCCTAGGAGTGTTTTATTGGATATGTGTGCAAACCATAAGAAGAACCCACAAAGCAATGATGAATGATACCAAAGTACACTTCTATGAGTTCTAGAACAAGCTTGCTAGAAAAGTCAAGGATAAAGAAAGTAAATACCAAAAATTTGAGAATATTATCAAGAGATTTGGATTAAGCGAAGATAGTAATAGAAAGTAATAAGATAGCAAACACACATGGACGATGTTGGTAGACTCACGGTTATGAAGGCAAGATAGATGGTGGAAAAGTTGTTCTACCAAGTCGATTTTCCATTGAGTTATTCTAACCATGCATAGTTTATATTTCTTACCCGCTATAGTGTGGGATGCACGGTTTATCCCATAATTGGCTGTAATAATGGAAGTAATGGATGAACCTTAATTATTAGAAGCCAAAAAGAAGTTAAGATACGTGGATTACAGCGGAATGACATGTTAGAAAGGTCCATTTAATTTTAGTAGGGTGATAGGTCCACAACATCATAAATGTCAGTTGATATTGAATGGCAGATTCCAACAATTGTTTCTTTTAGGTTGGATTATAAGTACCAGTTGTTTTTATTGTATAATACGTGTACAATATAAGGAGAAATGTTCCTTTTTAAAATTGGTTTTCTGGATGGACCGCTTGATTAAATGGAAAACTGTATAAGTAAGGAAATATCATGTAGACAATTAACTAATGCAAAATAAATAAGTAAAAGATTGGAAGCTTATAAAATAAATTAGGGAGTTTATTAAATTAGTTAAAGAGTAAATTAAGTCCCAAAAAGTGATACAGGTTTGGGAGATAAATTTTGGTGAGCGAAGGACATGGAAAGGTTGTTGTGATACCATGGTTCACTATTCCTACGCTAAAAGATAAAATTTATAAATGAATTTACATGCTGGTTGTTATTTTAAAATAAATGAAAAAGTTTTCGAAATTGACATTTACCTTGTAATAGAATAGAGCCCATTACAAATGTTAAACTATTAGCTAAAACCCGACTACGTAGGATGTGACATGAATTGTTTTGAAAGAAAAAATACTTCTGAGAACTTTTGTTCAAAATCCTTTGATTTTTAAAAATAAAATGCTTTTATGTAAAACTTTGGAAAAATGAACCTTGGAAGATTTTCCAACTATTTCAAAAAGTTAACTTAAAAAGGTTTTGAACAGATAAGAGAAAAATTTCAAATTTTGAAATGCCACATGCTTAGCGTAGGGAAAAAGTTGACGGGTTAAAAAGTATGAATTTTACTGTGCAGCATAAGTGATAGTAAAAGTAAAAGGTAGTTAGTGATAAGGAGAAAAATCTATTTTAACTATAAAATCTCTTTTTCCATACCTTGTTAATAGGTGAACCAAACTTGTTTTAAAATAAATCCTTTTTAAAATTTTAAAAGTAAATTTTCTTATATGGGTTGTACTTGGAAAAGTTAGAAAAGGATTAGGGGCAAAAGAGAAGTTCCAAGATACAGTGGAAAAAGGTACACAAGAAAGGGATGGAAATATGGAACTTTCCGTATGAACCCTTTTTCTGCCATAAGAGTATAGGTTTAGAAAACCGGATTTTAAAAGTTGGACGTTAGAAAATTGTGTGCGAGGTATTAGATAGTAGGGATTGGATGCAAAATTGATGAAACATACTTCTACTTGTCGAAGTATGGAAAAATTTGGATGCGAAAACAAAGATTTTGATTTTCAAAATGTGCATACATATAAAACTGCCAGTATATATAGGTTATCTGCATCATATTTCTAAAATTCTTTTAAGTGATAAATTTATATAGGAGGTCCCGATTTAGAATTATTATGCATGCATGCCATGTATGTTATAATATACTGCACTTATGCACAATTGGTTGCAAAAATTGGTTGCACACTAGTTGATTGGTTAGTTTAGATTAGTTGCACATTATGTTACATGATTTAGCCTTCGAGCAATTTTGGGGACGAAATTCTTTTAAGGGAGGATAATGTAACACCCCATAATTTTAACAGTATTAGTTAAAAAGAAATTAATTAATGATTAGTAACACCGAAAATAAACTTTTACAAATATCAAATTTTAACTATTAACCTTGCACTGTTGCATTCATGACGATTTTCTGATCAATTTTTATATGTAATGTTTTCTGATCCGAGTTCAAACGAAAACGCCATTAATGTTTGAATATTTCGGATCGTAGATAGTTATATATGTAATTAAGGAAATAAATGTTATTAATTAATGACGATTAACAATAACGGTTGCTTAACATTTAGGTATAATTAACGTTAATCAAATCGGTTAAACATATATAAAATATCATAATTAGGGAAATAAATTAACGTTGGACAAAAGTAGGCAACCGGGCAACCGGTCGACTCCTAGGTAAATGGGAAAAATTATATACTTTTATATAATATTGGATTTATTTCATTGTAAATATGTTCCTTATATGCTTGAATTTAATTATTTGGAGTTGTAGGCTTAATTATATATGTGTAATGAAATCTAAAACCTTGCCTACATATTCTAGGATTGATAACTTAGATTTGTAGTGCATGAATATGAATCTGGAAAGTATTGGGTATTAATAGTCCCTGAATTTGATAAATTATACGGTAAAATCCAGATCTGTAGATTAAATGGATTACACTAGTAATGAGATCTAGAAGTTATCAAAATAAATTATTAGGGTTTAAGTAGTTATTTAAATTATTGGAATGTAGGGAGTTGCAATGTAAGTTTTTATGGATATCAAGTTCAGACTCATAAATAAAAGTATATCGTTTGATATAGCAAGGAATACACCTAAAAGAAAAAGATATATAATAAATGGCTATTTACTGTGTTTTGTACTATCTATTTCAATAACCACAAAAAGATAATTCCTATTCCAAACGTAACACAAATTTCCTTTTTGGATAAGGTATAGAAATTTACAGTGTTAACCTTTCCTTTTGAGGAAGATTGAATTCCAATACTTTAAAATGCAAAATTCCCTAAGTATGAATTAATGATTTGTAATAGTGATAACAAATAAATTTCCAACTGTAAAATTAATATATGCAATAAAGAAAAGTTGGAAATCAAATAATCAACGAAAAAGGTAGGTAACGTAAAAAAAGACGAGTTAAAAGTTAAGTAAGCGATAAATGAGTAAGTAATGAGGTTAGCAACCAAAGAAGATAGTAAAAGGTAAAAAGGAACAATAAATAGATTTAATAATAAAAGGGGAAGTAAACGGTAAAAGATATTTAAATCTTTTAAGTTAAAAGGTAGTGGTAAATGACACTAAATTTACATTAATGGGATAAGGAGTAAATGCATGAAAAAGTAAAGGAATATTATTAATAATTAAACATTGAAGGCATAATAACTAAATAAGTATGAATATACTCTCACACACACACACACACATATATACATACATATATACGTAGCCTCAAGTATGCGCTTATGACGGGTGTGAATTAGTAAGTTAGCTAATAACTTAGATTAAATGAGAAAGACACAGTCATTAAAATGTGTTGGAATAAGAGGTAAGTAGTGTTACACAACAGAAGTCTGCACGTCGTAAGGGGCTACTAGCAGTTGTGTATACATTATACTGATGTGGGACATACTTAACTGTAGGACCCATGGAATTATATAGGCTGGCGTATAGGTGAAGGAATACCCCAGTAGGGTCCGCTTAAATCTTTTAGGAGGGTTATTGCCTTGATTGCATTAGGCAATCTAAATGGGATGGTGAGCAAGGCCCGACGCAATGTTAGTGTGTTTAGTACTATGTTCAAGAATAGGTGCTGCACATAGGTCGAGAATGTTATAGTTGTTTGCTATAGTTGTTTAGTACTACTGCGGTCGAGAATAGGTGCAAACAACTATAGCGGTGCATGTCCAATACACGATCTACATTGGCGAAAAGACGAGGGTTACACCTTAATGGGCTACACCTCCAACTAGTGTAGATCGTGTATTGGACATGCACCGCTATAGTTGTTTGCTATTTTTTTATTAAGAGACAGCGCAAGATAACCCTTAATGGAGGTCTTTCAAATCAAGTTGGGTAGTCCGAGGAGCTGAATCCTCCATAGTCCGTGGAGTTGAGTCCGTAATGCGAAGCAGACGAGTAAATCTCCAAGACGAGATAGAATACGACTAAACTATTTTGACACTGTTATTAGGCACTACTGAAGTTCCTTGGAATGCACAATGATAAGGACGGGATACTGGGTTACGGATACCAATGGTGGTAATATCTTGGTTCAAAGAGGGACCATGGTACTTATATATATACACATTTGTAGTTATGGCCTACTTCGGGTAGATGGGACGTATCGTATGAATACATGGAGTCGAGACGACTAAGTAAAATAAAAAGATATTATATGTGATGGAAGGCAATTAGCATAAACCAGTGTTATGTATAAACTGTGTAATTTACCAATCACTAGAATATTAGAGATCTGACGCCCTCCTTATTACAACCCACATGATAGCTTTAAAGGGACATGTGCTGGTGCAAGGCGGAAACAATGGAAGGAAAGATTTGATTACGCATGCTCGACATTGCAAGGACACTTGACCCAAAAGTGTCAACCTTGGTCAGTAAATATACGTTTTATTATACTTTATTATTCCATTGTGAGTTTATATCGATAGTGCTCTGATATGCATTTGTTTACTTGTAGGATAGAAAACTAACAATCTGCACTTTGGTGGACTTGAGTTTTCGATCTAGCGAAAATTCTAGCCCATTGGGGTGCAGGTTGCCATGCAAGTCAGGAAGCTGGACAGATTAATGGAAAACGATCGAATATTGGAATACAGAGAAACATGGTTGTTAAATAGGCCAGAGAAAGCTCCGGTAATATGGCAGTCAATGTTGGAAATTCAAATAATCAAAAGAATAGGAATCAGTGCTTCGGTATTAGGCGAAATGAAGTAAAGAAGCGCCCAAGGAACATGAGGTTAGACGATTACATGCCTCTAAATGACACATTGGAGAATATATACCTTGCTACGCAAAGAACAGAAAGATATAAATGGCCGCATGGGAAAGAAGCGACCGAGGAGGAAACACACTCGGGAAAATATTATCATTTTCATGAAACTCATGGACACAAAAGAAACGAGTACCGACATATAAGGAACTTCATTGAGGAATTGATAAAGAAAAAAAGTTGCTACAGTATGTTAGAGATCCACAAGATGGTAGCCAAAATGCTAGGTCCCAAGGGTCGATGCCCAAGGGAATAAACTTGGACCCAAAAGGGAAGGGCCTATGTGTACTAATTGAAGGTTAGCCATAAACACCATAACCCAAAGACCTCATCTAGCAGAGAAGAACTGGAAGGAAATGGAACGGTACGCAAGCTCGTTGAAGCACGTACCATAAGAGAGTTGCTTCGCTATAGAAGACGAAGCTCTAGCTAAGCAACAAAGGAACGGATAATATCATTTTCAAAAATAGAGCTGCTGATTGAGTCGAAGCGCTAACTTTCGACCCTATGGTGATAACTGCTATTATTGGACCGACAATAGTGTGCTAGGTCCTCGTGGACAATAGAAGTTCTATAAACATTCTATTCAAGAAAACTTTTGACCATATGATGATTAATATTAAGGAAATCATGGCTTTTAAAACCAAGAGTCAAGGATTTACAGCTAAGGCGAAGCAACCAATTTAAATGATTGACTTGCCCATGAAGTTTGGCAATGGAGATCGCAGGGTGGTTTAGATTCAAAAATTTGTTACTGATCCATTTTGGGCCGATCTATAAGGACTCAACTTTTCGACCTTCGAATGTCGACACTAAATACATCCACAATATTCGTGTGCCGAGCACCCAAGTGCCAAAAAGGCAAAAAGTTAAGAATAAAATAAGAAAGGAAGAACATAACATAAAAATCTCACAACGGAATGATAATATATAATATCCAAAGAATAGTACAAATGGTTACTCTGAATACAAAAATTTTAAAGTTACTATAACCTAAGCACTATCATCAACCGGGACAGTTATAACTACCTGTCCTCACAACGCTGATATACACAATATAGTAGTGCGACGGAAATAACAATACTCCACTTGATAAACATCTTTCTCTTCTCCATAAGCTCCAAAGCTTCCAAGGCTAAATCTGGAAATATACATGTGCTGACTTGAGCATTATAAGAAAATAACACCCGAATTAGTCTGGTAAACCAGCATGAGAAACTCAAGAAATAAGAGTGATATATAATAGAACCTTTTTGAGACCGTACAGATTATCACAATGGTTTTTCCCTCAAATGAACCAACCATCATTAAGTTCAACATATTGTGATATGATAGATAATGTCTAGTGCGTAGCATATAAATCATATCAAATAGTTGCTATGTGAACGCTACAATAATAATAGGTGTACAATCAATACCTCTAAGGCACGTTTGCATATGGATTTTTCCACGAGGATCTCCTCTGTCTTGCCGCATCTAGACTCCATGAATATGATCAGAAACTACCTTCCGAGCATAGTATATCTCTAGATGGGATATAATCTAAGAAAACATAACAAGATCACCCTTGGTGTCTGATCCAGATCATATCAACTCCCTACTAGCAACAACCGATAAGTGTTAACCCAAAAAATGGATCAACACCCAAAATCAAGATGAAAACACCGGTTCAGATTAAATAAACAGAAAAAGAAGTAAAGAAGACACGGTTTTTATAGTGGTTCTACATAATGTTCTGCCTACCTCCACTTCAATATTTTTGTTAGTTGTTTTCTCTCTAGATTACAACTAGTTATATTAGATCTGGCCATAATCTAGTGGATACAAGATTTACAATGAGGATTAAGAGTGTTTGTGAGGCACTAGTACTAAGAATTTTCTGATCTAGCCTAGAATAGCAAATAGTTGTTTCCTAGGTGACTCTAACGGAAGAGAGGTTAGAGGCGAAGAAGTAGAAGAGTCTCCGCCATTAGAGAATCCAGCCCCTGTTTATTTGCTCTATGGTTTGTATTTATAAGGGTAGCAGTCCTATTGGGCCAGGAGAAGAGTTGGAGCAGAATCCAGATGAAGGCCCGAAAGAGTGCGTGAAGTCGCGAGTTCTTTCGAAGTAACCACACAAGTCGGTACCGACCTCTCATGTTAGTACCGACATCTATTGTGTACTCCAATTGGATCTAACTCTCCTGCAGTCTTCATGCTACTAGATTTTGAAGTATCCCATGCTATTTCCATCAATCGTTGGTCATCCAAAACAAGTTGTCATCTACTTCTCTTCAAAACAGCCCAGTATCAGCCTTTTTGCCAAAGAAGTCGGTATTGACTTTTTTCCTTAGCTCGGAATAACTTGTACTTTTTACAACACTCTTATAATTCCATATGGAGGTGTCCTAAGAAATCGCAACACCTATGGAGTTAATATAAGAATTCAACACCTACATGAGAGATCGGTACCGACATCTCTCCTTGGTGAATTTTGATTTCAAATTTCTTGAGGTCAATTCTCTAGTCATTTTAGATGTGCCTCCAAGTTTTCAAGTTGTTTCATCCTCATTTTAATCTTCTTAGTCAAGTTGAAATTTGCTTTGCTAAAAAACAGGTTAACACTTGCTCCCCAAAGTACGCCTTTTGAATGTTAAGTGTCCTTTGCTCAAGAACAAGTTCCAATAATCAGTCTTCGAAAGTTGAGCTCTTTAGCTACTTCAATCTTGGTGAATTGTGCAGTTCCTCTGGATTCTCTTATCAATTATAGGTCATTACAAACGTGCTGCAGTCTAAGACCCTAGACTCTGACTAAGTGTAATCTATGCATCATCATCATCATTTTGACTCCATTCGGAGTTATTGCATCACATATATTACATCATATATCAAAATCATCCCATGTTCATTTGGGATTTACATCATTATCACTCTGATTTCGTTCAAATTTATCACATCATATATCACAATCATTTCATGTTCATTCGGGATTATCTATTTTATTATAATTACAAGACATTCAAATCCTTTTATTATATTGCACTCGTTCAAGGGTTGGATCTCTTTAGATTGTCTTATATTCAGTTTAATATGCAATCTCTCTGAATCGTTTAATATTTAGTTTAATGCGCGATCTCTCCAGATCGTTTTGTATTCAGTTTAACGTGCGATCTCTCTGGATCATTTCAAACTCTACTTTGTCATTTTGGTTCCCCAAAGTCTTTATTAACTCTTCTTTTCCCTTTGTATTTCCCATTTCCCGCTCTGGACAGTCCCCTGTCATCCATAGCAATAACTTCAGTGTCTCAGCTGCATCCTCAACTTTAGCATCTCTCAGCTTCGTAGTAAAATTCTACGTGATCCATAGGTGGATCCCTTTTCGGTGCACCTTTGAAGTTGGTCTTGCTTGCGACTCTAGATACTGCTACCATTAGGACTAGTGACGAATATGGCTTGTCCACTTTAACTGCTGCTGCATTGAATTTTGTCAAATATCTTCTCAACGTCTCTTCGGCCCTTTGTTTCATGTTTGACAATGGAAATACATTCTTTGATCAGGAGATGTGAACTTTGAATTGTCTCAAGAATCTTCTCACCGGGTCAGCCATATGTTTATTGACCCATTCTCCAGCTGTCTAAACCACACCAGTAAGTCCATTAAGTACAATGGGAAATACCCCCCATTACCTCCTAAGAAGCACCCAACACCTCCATATGTCAGATGTATCTCATCAGGTGAATCATTGAATCTGTCTTCCATCATGCATTCCGAGTGTCGGAAGCTTGAAATCGAGAGGATTTCTCTTGTTCCGGATATTAGAAGTGAATGGATTTTTGTTCACATCCTTCAGACCCTAATCTGGGGGGCTTTCCTCTAACTATTCTTCTTACCAATTCAGAAATTCGGTTTTCACCGTCCAATGAAGGTCTTCGTCCAAAAGCGATATTCTGCCCCTGTTCCTATAAGGGAATTCCGGTACATACTCTAGCACATACTCCAGTGGCTGCACATTAGCGTTCTGATCTGCACCTCTGGTTTCATTCTATCCTCCGTTCCTATAGGGAAGCTCTGGCACATAACCTTCCGGTCATTGCTCATGCACATTCTGATTTGCATTCCTACCTCTAGCAATCTATTCCTGGCATTCCATTAGTCACACTAACATTGCCCTAATGAATAGTTATCTCGGTGTCACGTTGATTTGGGCATTGTTCTTGTTTGCTCCGCTCCAACTCTAGATGCTCCTGCATTAGCTCCTTGTTCTTGATTCTGAATTCCAACAACTCAAGCTATTCCTTGTTGTCCCTTCATTTGGAAGAATCCTTCAAGCATTTCCTGTTGTCTAGTCATCACTCCATCCAACATTTCCTTCATCATTCTCTCTATCTCTTCGTTGGTCACGTAGATGGATTGGTGAGAATTTGATGACACCTCCAAGCTGCCCCTAGGATTTGGTTGACTTACTCCAGTTTTAGATCTAGTATTAGGCCTCTTCATCTTCTCTAAGTCCCAGATTAAAACTTTAAATTTTTAAATCTAGATTTGTTCTCAATGAAAGCACCAAATGTTAACCCGAAAATTGGATCAACGCCTAAAATCAAGATGAAAGTGCCAATTCAGATTAAATAAAAAGAAAAAGGCAGTAAAGAAAATAGTTTTCTGAATTAATGTGGATTTATTATGAATTTTCTAGTGAAATAAATAGTTATTTTGGATTTAAATTAATTACGGCTATTTTATAATGATTTTTGGATCAGAAATTAATATATGTTAGAAAACATATTAAAAATGATTTATGGAAATTTAATAGATTTTTCCTAATTGTTTTAATAGATATAAAATTATTTATGTATGGGACTTAAATGTTTTATATATTTATAAATGGAGAAGGGGCATTTCGTAAATAATTTAGATTGTTTATTTCTGGAATTTTGGTAGTATTTTAAGAAAAGAAATTATCAACCAATCATGTTTTGACAAACAAGGCATGTTAGTTGAAAAGAATTACTTAAAAAGGTTAAAAATAAATCTAAACATTCTTTTTACATGTTTCACCACTTTCGACACCTAGCATTCGACTAATTCCCTCTGCCTCCATCATCATCGAAACCAATGCGCATGGCATCAAAGACTTGGTGTGCAGCAAATTGGACATAGGCAAAAGGTATGAAGTCAAAACATGGGGTTCCGAAGGGGTTGAAGCTTTACTTTGTTTTTAAGTGAAAATGCGCCTGCTTTACTTTTGCTTTCGACCTAGTTAGCTCCCGATTTGGTCAAATTATTTTAAAGAAATGGTTTCGAAAGAGGTTGTGCCTTTTGTTTTAAGTAAATGCTTTCGAAAGGGCCGAAACCCCTTGCTGTCGCACTTTACCTTTCGAAGCAATGCCAACAAAAGGGTTACTTTGTTTTAAAATCCAAGCCGCTTCTCCAATGCTTTCGAAGGGTTGGTTTCGACACCATCACTTCTTTACTTAGGAAACCATTTTCGAAAGAGTGCTTTCGACTTAGTTGTTTTACGGCCCTTTGTTCCGTTGAAAGTAAAACCCAACTGGTTTCTAAAGGAATGGTTTTAAATGGTTTCGAAAGGTTATTCCACATGTGAACCCAAATGCTTTCGAAAGGTTTGTTTATAGAAAAGGATTTGAATACTTTCGAAAGGTTTTAAATGATGGTTTCGAAGGGGTGGTTTCCCAATATTTTCGAAAGGTTTTAAGTGGAAGGTTTCCAAAGGTTTCGAAAGGAATGTTTATAATGTTTTGATAAGAGGATATCTAAGGTTTCAAAGCTTTCGAAAGAATGGTTTTTCAATGTTTTCGAAAGGTTTAGTCAGAATGGTTTTGAAAGGTATGTTTTGGCCTTTCGGCCTAAGGTTTTACTTGGTTTCGAAAGGGGTACTTTCAATGGATTCAAAAGGGGTACTTTCAAAGGTTTAATTATTTTCATCAACAAAGTTTTGTGTAAAATGTACATGGCAAGGTGATTTGAGTAAATCATAGAGTATATTTTCCTTGTTTTAGTATGATTTAAAAGGATTAAATCATTTTGAAAGAAAAGGTTTTCAAGGAAAATTTATGGGTAGTTGACCCTAAGTAAAATGACTCAGATGTTAGAATACCAAATGGGACTGGTATAGGGTCGCGCCCTATGCATTAGCTATTAGCCCCTAGCTTATTTAGTCCAAAATTCCATTGTGTAGGGCTTTGTCACAAGTAAGACTAAAATGATGTTACACATAGAAATGACTCTATAGAGGAGAGATAGGTTATTGGTGAGCCCACAAAACCATTAGGATCAGTTGACCCTCGGAGAAATAAGTTAGGGACAGACCGTCCAGAAGTGGAGTATCTAACAGAAGTTAGATTATTATTTATTTTGTCTGGTAGGCCCGAGTCAGCCAAAGATTAGTAGTTAGCCAAACAAAACTATAGTGTTCGGACAGATAGTCCATTTATTACCTGATTTATATGCTTTCATGATGTTGATATTATTGTTTTAACCAGTTTTGGTTGTAGGATTTAGATTTGCAAAATATATGTTTTAAATGGATATTAGTAAGGGGAAACCCGTTCAGCTAAGCTGCATGGTCTCATTTAATATCAAATAACCGAGATGTATAGTATTATTCACACCAGGCTTTATGTCTAACTCGAAGTTTATGTTTTCCCTTAAACTCTCGGGTGCTCAAAATTGATTTGAGTAGGCTGAGGGTTGAGGATTTTCAGGTTTTAGTAGGTGGATGAATAAAGCTTCCGAAGATGAGAAGGAGGATGAAGTTAGCTATTTAGGAGCTGTTATGCTTTATTTCAACTGTGTTGTATTAGGTCTGTTATGACTATTTAGTACTCTGATCATTCAAGGGGGCATCTTCATATGTCGCTCTTGGCGTATTTTGTAATAATTATATTTGATCTGAACCTGAGGAATGTTTGGGATTATGTAATTTGGATATGAAAAGTTGTTTTGAAATGTAATCAGAAAAATGTATCAGTTCTTTGTCAACATGATTCAAGTGGGTGTTGCTACTGGAGTAGTTGGAGGAGGAGTTTAGGAAACTCTAGTGGCCAACTACTATGCTATTTTGAGTAGGGATTATGCTCGGTTGGGAGGAAAGCTTTTTATTGGTACTGAGGATGTAATTGAAGTGGAGAATTAGTTACTTCATTGCGAGAGGATTTTAGCTAATCTAGGGCTCAATGATGAGCAGAAGAGAAGGCTTGCTTCTAGACAGCTTTAGGGAGCATCGCTATACTGGTGGAACAATGTTACAGTTGGAGTTAATGGGGAGACTATGACATGGGATGAGTTCAAGAGAAGGTTTGAAGAGAGGTTTATGTCAGAGATTGCTAAGCCTGCATTGCTAAGAAAGTTTGTTGAGTTAGAGCGGGGGAGATGATTATGCTGGAGTATGCTACAAGGTTTGAGGAGTTGGCAACGTATGGCTATGCTACGGTGGATACTGTGATTAAGAGGAACGAGAAGCTCATCAGGAGGTTGAAGCCTGAGCTTGCTAGGGCAATGTTACCGCATATTTGGGATCCTTGTGATGTTGTAGTAGAAATGGCTTTGAGGAATGAGGAGATGCCAACTTTTCTGGAGAGAAATAAGGCAAAGGAAGTCTAGGTGGGGCAAAGTTAGAAAAGAAAGTTTTTCCATAAGAAAGGAGCTCAGAAGGGAGGAGCTACAAAGAAGGGAAAGTCGGAGGTTGCCTGCTTTAAGTGTGATAAGAAAGGGCATTTTGCTAATGAATGTTGCTCAGGAGATGGAAAGAAGGTGACCGGGAAGAAAAACACCAAGTGCTTCAACTACGATCAAATTGGACATTATAAGAACTGGTGCAAGGAGCCTGCTAAGGATAGGATGGTAAAGTGTTTGCATTGGAGCCAGCTACCTCGAGACCAACAGTAGAAGAAAAAGGAAAAGCTGTGTTAGGAGGTACGCTTCTGATTCATGGTATGTCAGTTAGCGTTCTGTTTGATACCGATGCATCACATTCCTTTATTTCTCGTTGTTTAGTAGATAAGCTTACCTAGAAGCCTCATATTTAGTTACTTCCTTAAGGGTTGCGAATCTGATAAGAGGATATGCGACACTTGGGATGAAGTGTGACCACCTAGAGTTTGATTTGTTAAGTCATACCTTTGTTTGC
Organism: Allium fistulosum; assembly: GCA_030737815.1. Lineage (NCBI taxonomy): Eukaryota > Viridiplantae > Streptophyta > Magnoliopsida > Asparagales > Amaryllidaceae > Allium > Allium fistulosum. The sequence continues at coordinate 444,514,775 of CM060901.1, read as the reverse complement.
AGTTTGTATATGTTTGATTTCGTAGTGTTTGGAATTATTTTGGGTATGGATTGGTTAAGTAAATATGATGCTAGGATATTTTTCCATGATAGGAAAATATCACTTAGACACCCTGACTATAGTGATCGGATTATATACAACGTAGAAAACTCTAGTTTTGAGGTTAATACTTTGTTGGGTGTTGTGGAGATAGAAGACGAGTTAAATCGAGTTTTTGTGGTTAGAGAATTCATGGATGTTTTTGAACCTGTAGTAGGACTGCCATCGAAACGAGCCATTGAGTTTCAAACAGATTTAGTACCTGGAGCAGAACCAGTGAGTAGACCGCCAAGTAGGATGACACCTACCGAGATGAGGGAGATGAAGGTGCAGTTGGTGGAGTTGGAAGGCAGGAATTTTATTAGGCCAGGTAGTTCGCCTTGGGGAGTAGCTGTAGTGTTTGCTAAGAAGCCGGACGAATCATTAAGTTTATGTATCGATTATCGTAAGTTGAAATAGAAGACGATAAAGAATCGATATCCGTTGCCAAGAATTGACGATTTGTTCAACTAGTTGAGTGGAGCCAAGGTATTTTCTCAGTTGGATTTAGCAACAGGTTTCCATCAGCTTAGAGTAGCAGAGAATAGTATTCCTTTGACGACGTTTAGAACTAGATATGGATCGTACGAATTATTAGTGATGTCGTTCGGACTAACTAATCATTCTTTGTGGATTTGATGAACCAAATTTTCCGAGAGCACTTGGATAGGTTCGTGTTGGTTTTCATAGATGATATTTTGATATACTCTAAGGATGAAAGAGAGCATGAAGTTCATCTTAGAGTGTTGCTTGAGGCGCTAAGGCAGCATCAGCTGAAGGCGAAGTTTTTGAAGTGTCATTTCTGGAAGAAGGAAGTGAGGTTTCTTGGTCATGTAGTCTTAGAGAAAGGGTTGTTTGTAGATCCGACTAAGATTGAAGCGGTGAATAATTGGAAGAGACCCGAGATAGCGACTGAGATAAAGAGTTTTCTTGGATTAGCTGGGTATTATCGAAGATTCATAAAGGATTTCTCATGAATAGCAGCACCAATGATCAAGCAAACACGAAAAGATGTGAAGTTTTTTTGGACCGATAAGTGGGAGGAGACATTCCAGAGCTTGAAACACTTATTGACTAGTGCACCTGTGTTAGTTGTTCTAAAAGGGAATCAGGACTTTGTAGTATATACAGATGCTTGTGGAACTGGTTTAGGAGCTGTGTTAATGCAAAGAGGTAAAGTGATTGCCTATGCTTCTTGACAGCTTAGATCTGATGAGGTGAGATACCCGATGCATGATTTGGAATTAGCTGCGGTGATTTTTGCGTTGAAGGTGTGGAGACATTACCTTTTGGGAGAAATATTTGAGTTATATACGGACCATAAGTCGTTGAAGTATTTATTCTCTCAAAAGGAGCTAAATATGAGACAATAGTGATGGTTGGAATATATAGTTGCTTATGATATTGGTATTGAGTACACACCAGGGAAGGGCAATAAGGTTGCAGACGCACTTAGCAGAAAACATCAAGAATGCAGTGTTGGCAATAATAGCGGAGTGGAAGGATTTGGAAGCATTGACTACATGTAAAGCCCAGTGGAGATCTGAGGCTAGACCTAGTAAGGAAGCTGTTATGTTGTCATGTTTAGAAGTTCGACCAGTGATAATTGAAAGGATTGCTTCTAAACAGATGAAGGACCCAATATTAGTTGAACAGATCAGGAAGTTAAGGGATGGAATGGAGAACGATGACTTAAAGGATTTCAGTCTTGCAGGGTGGATGGTTGAGAAAAAAAGGAAGATTGTGTGTTCCGAATGTGGGAGACATTAGGAAGGAAGTTTTGGAGCAATGCCATCGTTTGAAGTTCACTATTTATCCAGAAGGAACTAAGATGTATCAGGACATGAAGAGAAGTTTCTTCTGGGAAGGTATGAAGAGGAATGTAGGCTTATGGGTAAAGCAGTGTCTGAACTGCCAATAGGTAAAAGCCGAACATCAGAAGCCAAGTGGGTTACTTCAACCATTAGATATTCCAGTATGGAAGTGGGATTCTATTTTTATGGATTTTATAGACGGGTTGCCAAGATCAATAGAGGAAATGAAAGTATATGGGTCATAGTGGATAGGTTAACCAAGAGTGCCTATTTCATTTTCGTTAAGTCAACTAGGACGACACCTGTTTTAGCTAAGTTATTCATGAAGAATATAGTTAGACTGCATGGAATTCCTAGTAGTATAGTAAGTGATAGAGATTCATTATTCACTACTGTTCTGGAAGAGTCTACAGGAATTTTAGGAAACAAGCTCAAGATGAGTACTTCTTACCATCCACAGAACAATGGGCAAATAGAAAGAGTTAACAAAGTCTTGGAAGATTTGTTAAGAGCCTATGTGTTAGATTTTGGAGGATCATGGGAAGACCGTCTTCACTTAGTCAAGTTTTTGTATAACATTAGCTATCAGTCTAGTATAGGGATGGCATCGTTTGAAGCATTGCATGGAAGGCCATGCAAATCTCCAGTTTCTTGGTTAGAGACCGGAGATAGGTTGGTTCTTGGTCCAGATTTAGTTAGAGAAGCTACATAGAAGATTGAGTTGATTCAATCTAGGATGAAGGAAGCTCGGTCTAGGTAGAAGAGTTATGCTGATAGAAGATGGAAGGACTTAGAGTTCTCTATTGGAGATCATGTTTTCATTAAGGTTTCACCGATGAAAGGTGTAATTAGATTCGGGAAATCAGAGAAATTGGCAACGAGATTTGTAGGATCATTTCCTATTATAGAAAGGATCGAGAAACTCGCATATAGAGTAGAATTACCAAGCAGTTTGGCAAGAGCCCATGATGTTTTCATATTTCTCATCTAAGGAAGTGTATTAGAGACCCGTAGACTTCTATAGCACCGATCGTGTTAGAGGACTTAATAGTAGAACCGAATTTTACTATAGTTAGAAAGCCAGTTTGTATAGTCGCTAGAGATGAGAAGAGGTTAAGGAACAAGATAGTTAGATTAGCTGAAGTCCAGTGGAGCGACGATGAGAGGGACTGTACTTAGGAGACTGAAAGCAGGATTAGAGACGCTTATCCTAATTTGTTTGATGGTATGTTTTACCTTTTTGATTGATTTGTTGAGTACCTTATCGTAATTTTTAGGATGAAGTTCTTTAAGGAGGGGAGTCTGTAACACCCATATTTTTAGTAACATTATTTAGGACATTTAATTTGTAAAATTAAATGAAATAATGTAATGATTAGGGGATTGAGATTTGTGATTAATAGAAGGGTAGCCGTGCCCATTAAACAAATGAACTAAGGGAACCAAAATGAATTAAGTTAGGGTCAGTAGACAAGGGCAATATAAGAATAAGTAATATCCTTATACCCTAAACCCTCACATACATTCATTTTCATGTTCATTCTCACAAAAAAAATATAAGAGGCCGTCCACCAGTAGAAAAGCAAGAAGAAGAAAAAGCTAAAATACAGGGGAAGAAGCTTAAGCAACTTAAATCAAAGATCAAATCTCAACTCCTTGATCTCAAGCTAAAGGTGAGTAACAAATACATCTCATGTTTTTAAATGATTTCATTTTTAGATTAAATCCGAGCTAATTTGCAAATGTTTTGCCATGTTTTGATTATTAAAATGGATGTATATGCTTGTTGATGATTTTTGCTAATTGATATAGATTTTATGATATGTTTTAATGTGAAAACCCTAATAAATGACATCCAAATGCCTTGCGATTTTAGTATATGGTTAGAAATGATATTCTAGAGATGGGTTTCAATTTTCATAATTTTTTGAATTAGTGTGGATTTATTATGAATTTTCTAGTGAAGAAAATAGTTATTTTGGGTTTAAATTAATTAAGGCTACTTTATGATGATTTTGGGTCATAAATTAATATATGTTAGAAAACATATTAAAAATGATTTATGGAAATTTTTATAGATTTTTCCTAAGTGTTTTAATAGATATATAAAATTATTTAAGGTATGGGACTTAAATGTTTTATATATTTATAAAAGGAGAAGGGCAATTTTGTAAATAATTTAAATTGTTTATTTCTGGAATTTTGGTAGTAATTTTAGAAAAGAAATTAGCAACCAATCATGTTTGACAAACAAGGAAGGTTAATTGAAAAGAATTACTTAAAAAGGTTAAAAATCAGCTTAAACATGCTTTTTACATGTTTCACCACTTTCGACACCTAGCTTTCGACTAAGTTCCTCTGCCTCCATCATCATCGAAACCAATGCGCATGGCATCAAAGACTTGGTGCGTAGAAAATTGGACATAGGTGAAAGGTATGAAGTCAAAACACAAGGTTCCGAAGGGGTCAAAGATTTACTTTGTTTTTAAGTGAAAATGCGCCTGCTTTGCTTTTGCTTTCGGCCTGGTTAGCTCCCGACTGGGTCAAACTATTTTAAAGAAATGATTTCGAAAGAGGTTGTGCCTTTTGTTTTAAGTAAATGCTTTCGAAGGGGCTGAAACCCCTTACCGCCGTACTTTACCTTTAAAAGCAATGCCATCACAAGAGTTACTTTGTTTTAAAATCCAAGTCGCTTCTCCAATGCTTTCGAAGGGTTGGTTTCGACACATCACTTATTTACTTAGGAAATCGTTTTCGAAAGAGTGCTTTCGACTTAGTTGTTTTACGGCCCTTTGTTCTGTTGAAGGTAAAACCCAACTGGATTCAAAAGGAATGGTTTTAAATGGTTTCAAAAGGTTATTCCACATGTTTTACTTGAACCAAATGCTTTCGAAAGGTTTGTTTATAGAAAAGGATTTGAATTCTTTCGAAAGGTTTTAAATGAAGGTTTCAAAGGGGTGGTTCCCTAATGTTTTCGAAAGGTTTTAACTGGAAGGTTTCCAATGGTTTTGAAAGGAATGTTTGTAGTGTTTTGATAAGAGGATGTCTAAGGTTTCAAAGCTTTCGAAAGAAAGGTTTTTCAATATTTTTGAAAGGCTTAGTAAGAATGGTTTCGAAAGGTATGTTTTGGCCTTTCGGCCTAAGGTTTTACTTGGTTTTGAAAAGGGTACTTTCAATGGATTCAAAAGGGGTACTTTCAAAGGTTTAATTATTTTCATCAACACAGGTTTATGTAAAGTATATGTACATGGCAAGATGATTTGAGTAAAGCATAGAGTATATTTTCCTTGTTTTAGTATGATTTAAAAGGATTAAATCATTTTGAAAGAAAAGGTTTTCAAGGAAAACTTATGGCTAGTTGACCCGAAGTAAAATGACTCAGATATTACAATACTAGATGGGACTGGTATAGGGTCATGCCCTATACATTAGCTATTAGCCCCTAGCTAATTTAGTCCAAAATTCCAGTGTGTAGGGATTTGTCACAGGTAAGACTAAAATGATGTTACACACATGAAGGAATCTATAGAGGAGAGATAGGTTATTGGTGAGCCTGCAAAACCATTAGGATTAGTTAACCCTGGGAGAATTAAGTTAGGGATAGACCATCCAGAAGAGGAGTATCTAACAGAAGTTAGATTATTATTTATTTTGTCTGGTAGGCCCGAGTCAGCCAAAGGTTAGTAGTTAGCCAAACAAAACTACAGTGTTCAGACAGATAGTCCATTTGTTACCTGATTTATATGCTTTCATGATGTTGATATTATTGTTTTAACCAGTTTTGGTTGCAGGATTAAGATTTGCAAAAGATATGTTTTTTAAAGGATATTAGTGAGTGGAAACCCATTTCACTAAGCTGCGTGGTCTCACTTAATATCAAATATCCGAGATGTATAGTATTATTCACACCAGGCTTTATGTCTGACTCAAAGTTTATGTTTTTCGCCTTAAACTCTCGGGTGTTCAAAATTGATTTGATTAGGTTGAGGGTTGAGGATTTTCAAGTTTTAGTAGGTGGACGAATAAAGCTTCCGAAGACGAGCATGAGGCTGAAGTTAGCTATTTAGGAGCTGTTATGTTTAATTCCACTGTGTTGTATTAAGTCTGGTATGACTATTTAGTAGTCTGGTCATCCAAGGGGGCATCTTCATATATCGCTCTTGGCGTATTTTGTAATAATTATATTTGATCTAAACCAAGGAAACGTTTGGGATTATGTAACATGGATATGAAAAGTTGTTTCGAAATGTAATCAAAAAAATGATTTAATATGTGATGATTTTATTTCATATTCAAGTGCTTCTGGTATTATGGATACCATTAACATTACCATATTTGGTCATCGGAAGTTAATACTATGGATGACTGCAGCATTTGTAGTGCTTAACTTCGGGCCTCCGGATAGAGGATGTTACACTTTTCTTTAGAACCATTGTGTGGCATCGTCGAATCAGAAGACATATTAGCTGAACGCTTTGAGCGTCTGGAATCCACCAGCTATACTCAGTAGATAATCGAGATTAGAAAAATAACCTATTCCCCCGTGCAAAGTGTGAACTAGTGTAGTGCAGTATATAACATATATAAACAGTTCGAAATAAAAAATGAAATAAAACGACGAGACTTGGGAGTTTTGTCCAGAGAGACCATCATCGCTGACCGTCTCAACTGGCAAGAAAATTGATCGTCTATGAAAGCTTTGGAATCGACTATCATCATATCAAAGTATAAAGTTTGTTACTTAAGTTCATTTGCAAGTTTGTCACTTAGTCTATATTGAAAGTTCCGAAAATTTGATTGTTCGATCTCAAGTTTGATAGTTAAGTATGCTTGTTAGATTGTCCATTGTCATCATACGTTCAAGTTCAGCAAGGCAATTAGCAATGATTGTTCGAATGAGCTAAGTTAGATGTGTATGAAAGTTAAAAAAGAACCAAATATTGACCCCATGCCAATCTCAAAGGAAATGTCGATCCTTATCCAAAGCCTTTATACCGATCCTTAACCCAGAGTAGGGAATGCCTATCCCAATACCACTACCCAATACTGATCCCACTCCACAACTAAAACAACCGATCCCTATCACTACCGTGTCGCAGTCTACCAATCCCTACATCTCTTTACTTTTGGCCTCTCTTCTATCAAGACCCCTCGCCGAACCCTCACTTTTCTTATCCTTCTCCTCTCTCAACACCTGACTCAACTACCTATCCCTCCATTAAAAAAACTATCCTACCGATCCCTCTACCCAGAGTCACTAGCACCACCGAACCCTTCATTTCTCTATCCCTAACTCTTCTTCCCTCAGAGTCCCTCGTCGAACCCTCGTCTCATCTCCTCATCCCCACTTCCTATGCCTAATTCAACCTACAAAACCTTTGTTCCAGTAATCATTAGTCACTCCAAAATTGTTCGCCACCTTATACACACATCAGCAACTCGAGGCTGATAACCTAATCATGTAATTGAAAGGAGTATTACAAATTCATAGCTATATGAAAACGTGGAGGTTCGAATAAAGATAGGGATGAGCTTTTGAGGATTATCAAATCGAAAACGAGGGAAAGACAAGTTTGTGGAATGGTTGGAATCGTGGATAGATTTATGGTCGAAGGTTGGAGAGCTTGGCTTCATCAAGAAATTTTTGTGAGAAGGCAAGTAAATGGGAAAGTGAAGAAGGGAGAGAAGCAAGGAATATATATGTGTGTGGGAGAGGGTTCGGCTGCAAGAACATTGAACGAGTCATAAGGGGAAAGGGGTCGGCATAGAAACCTGTCGATCCCTATTTGCATGGCTACAAAGATGGATCGGCATAATGAATGCCGATCCCTATAGATGATAAAAAAACAAAGAAAGAATGATTGTTAAGGTTTGGTTATCAACATGAACATACAAAATATTATAGAAATTAGCAACGACCCATGATTGTTCGAACACGTCCGAGAGCCAACAACAGAAACTTGTATATGAATGTGCACGAGAGTGGATTAAAGTTTCAACTTTTTGAAATCAACAGAAATTGAAATCGAACCTAAAACCTTCAAGTCCGAGGCTGGACCAGATAATAAAAGTTTGTAAGTCTCGCATAACCAGATTTATATATATTAACGGAATATGGCACTAGATTTATATTATTGAAAATCGACCAAGCATCATGGCAATTAATGAAGTATTCAATGCCTTGGAAAAACGATTTGACAAAGGAATAACAATAATTTAGGATGCTAGATGAGCCTCTATTCGATAATTTAGACTTGTTTTATTTCAAAGCATGTCATGTTACTCACAAGACGTACTTTGGGGAGGCAAGTGTTACCCGGTATCCTAACCTGGCTATATTGAACTGATTGCACAAGATAGATTCGACTGTTATCAAGAACGATGACCATGGAGCAATGGTTTTAGGACCTGAAATTAGAGTACATGTGGTTATATGAAGCCAGAATTGAACGGAATTGGTTGATAAACAATGCAGAATGCTTGAAATATGGACTTTAGCATAGATAAGCAAGGGATCAGCATGGCTTGGTAGTACAATAGGAATCAGTATGGTTGGATTGACAAGGGGTCGTTATGGTCGAAGTAAGAAAGAGATCGGCGTAGGTGAAAGCAGATGGATTGGTATGGTCGAAGAAAGAAAGGGATCGGCATAGCCTTTGAAGGATGGATCGGCATAGCATATGAAAGATGGATCGGCATAGCATATGAAAGATGGGTTGGCATAGCATATAAAAGGACTCGGCATAGATGAAGGTAGATGGATCGGCATGGTTTATTGGTTTGGAAAGTTGTACTTCAACTCATAAGGAAGGGATCGGCATAGCATATAAAAGGGATCGGCAAGGCTTGATAATTAGCAAGGGTTCGACATACGTGAGTCCCCCAAGGAGGGGTCGGCATATGTCAGAAACCAAGTTCATTCCTTATTCTAACAATCAATATCTTGGGATCTAGAAGTCCAAAGATAATGAAATTTGGAGAGCAAGGTATATGGACCCTAGAGAACCTACCTTAGGGATCACATGTCAAATGGCCAAAGAATGAGGGATTGACATATGACTATTTGAAGGGTTCGGTAGAAAACAGCTCACGACTGGAGTTAAACCAAAGATCAATCAATAGCATGAGCTCCTCTAGTCCAAATACCATGATATTTGAAGAGCCAACATACCTAAGCACGAAGAAGCCACCATAAGGATCGCTGCCCAAGAATCTACCAATGAAGGGATCAGTACCGATCCCTCTTCATTTGGATTTGGGCATAGCGACCCCACTGGTGGACCCATATGGATTAGAAGGTCCTATAGCCGAAGTTTCAAAGAGATTGGTGGTCGCCTTCACCTATAAATACTAGCCTAAGGGTTCATTCTGAGGATTTGGACGCTGCTGGTTACATTAGCCTTTATTGTAATCAAGTTTTTTCTTACTTGTTGCTGCTGTAATCAAACTGTTAGCGAATCAATAAAAATAATATTCAAAATGGAAGTAGGCATACAACGCCTAACCACTATTCCTGTATTCTTGATTATTGCTCTGATGTGTCTGCTAGTTTATTATATTCCTTAGTTTTAATTTTACTTTCTTCATTTACTTCTCTACATAAATCTATTTTTGGGTGTTTGTGACCAATTTGGTTGCAAACAGAAACAAGATGCGACTTGAACTCATCAAATTTCTTTGTGCCAACCTAGACGTATTCGCTTGGATACATTTCGATATGTACGGGGTATCGCTAGAGATTGCATGCCACGCACTTAATATTGGTTCCAGGTATACGCCAGTGAAGTAGAAAAGGCATAGCCTAGGACCCGAGCGGTCCAAAGTGCTGAGAGAGGAAGTGGATAAACTGATAGCGAATGGTTTTATCCATGATGCAACTTACCCCGAATGGGTATCCAACCCGGTCTTAATCAAGAAGTCCAATGGGAAATGGCAAACTTGCATCGACTACTCGGATCTGAACAAAGCTTGTCCAAAAGATAGCTTTCCTCTACCCAGAATCGGTCAGCTTGTGGATGAGACGGTTGGATATGAATTACTATCATTTATGGATGCATATTCAGGATACAACCAGATCATGATGCACAAACCTGATTAAAAAGTACATGTTTCATTACTAATCTGGGACTATACTGTAAAAAACTATATGGATCGTTTGTGTATATAATATGCAAGTGTTAAGAAATATTATCTATTAACTAGCAAAGTGGAATAAGTAAGGTAAGAAAACGATCAAACCAGAATTTTTATACTGGTTCGGATCTTTCGTCCTACGTCTAGTTCCCGAAGCTCCCCTTCGGACTTTCAATTATCAAAACTACCCTCGCTTCACCCGGAGGAATAGGCTTACAATAAAAGAACTTTCTTTGACAATAGCGTGTTCTTGACAACACGGTTTTTGACTGCTCAGTACAGTCCTTCCTATAATCTCCTTTGAGTAGTATGTAATTTGAAGCTTTGATATAAGGAAAAAATAAAAGTATGCTTTTGAGTACTTTTAGAAATCAGAGAAAGCACAGGAATATTAGAAAATAAAGAGAGAAGAGTTAAGAAAATCAAGTGAGTTATACTTCTCAAATTCATGCTTATTTATAGATGTTAATGAGTTTGTTTGAGAAGTAACGACCTTTGGTACATTCTATTTCAGTCCAAGAGTTGCAATGTTTGAGGAGGAAGAGCTATGACCAGAGATAGTGGATGCAACTCTTCGATTGAAGAAGATGTCTGTTGAGGAGTGCTGGCCGTTACCCAGGTCAGACGTCTGAACGTTTAGGTCAGACGTCTGGCCTGTATTAAAAAATTTAAACAGAAAACATTGCAAGACGTCTGAATAAACAAGCCGGACGTCTGATATATGTACAGGCTGTTAATTTCCCTTCTTGGGCACGTAAAAACCTTTTTAATAGTTTGTATGTGCCTATGCTTGTAAAGACTACTCAAGGAGATTGTACATATCATCTATTTAAGACATTAACACAATTACTAATATTTCTTAGTATAATGATCCTCTTGTATTTGTCTTCAAGTCTTGGTTGCAATAATTTACCTGCATATGGATGACATATATATATATATATATATATATATATTGCATGCTAGTGATTGTATAGTTGTTGTCATCGAAATCATAGAATAGAGGTTCTAACATTCTCCCCCTTTTTGATGATGACAACTATTCAATCAAGTTTATAAGAAGCTCCCCCTGAGTTTTGTGATTTCTCCCCCTATCTATAGGTAGTATAAAATCTCTCCTCCTTTGTCATTATCAAAAAAAGATTATATGAAACAATATGAGGAAACATCACAACAGCATAATGTCACTAATCACAATATTATATTACTAAATCAAAATGTCACAGTCATACATAGTAGGAATTTGGAATAAGTTTATATAACATTGGTAAATAACTTATTGATAGGAAAAATAACCCCATAGGTTAGAAGCGTTTTCATCATAGTCGCTATTCTGCCATTGCGACTTATCATGATACTCTTCATCTTCTCGAATGGAAAGTACCTGAAATGATTGATAGTGGTCGTAATGTGGGGCTTCCTGTGGAGGCCATGACATGTCTTCACTCTCCTCAGTGTCCACATTTACTGGATCTTTTCCAAGAGCATGGGTTTGTAAAGGCTCTTCGACCGTGCGAGGTCTTGGTGGATATTCATGATGTGTTGGAGGTGGTGTAGGAGACGAAGACGGAGACGAAGAAGATCGTCCGCGAACCTTTCTCATAACCTTTCCAAGAGTAGTAACGACCTTTTCTAACGTCTTTTCTACTTTAGACATTCGTGTAGAAAAAGATCGTTTGAGTCGGGAAACTTTCTTATCTAAGACCTTTTGATTTAGAGATAGGAGACGTTGGTTTTGAAGTGTTATATCTCGAATACTTTCTCCTTGTCCTGCTGCAATTCGAGCCTCTTGAATTTCAGAATCAGAGTAATAACTTGTTGATTCAGAAGGCCCTGGTGTAGAGGTAGGTTGTGTAGGAGTATGATGTTGGTGTTGTTGTTGTTGGTGTTGGTACTCGGAAAAGGGTGTAATACCGGTGGATTTTCAGGAAGATGCATCAAAGATAGGAAACAAATTCCACTTTCCTTAACAGGAAGTTCTTCATATTGTAAAAGGAATGAAGGAACGTTATGTGCTTGTAGAATTCGCATAATATATGGTGCATAGATTATTGTTTGACGAACTGTGGTCCAAAAGCTTTTAATGGTCAAAAATATATTGATCCCAATTCACTTTGGTATGGCCGAAAATATCATATAAAGCTTTATGGTCATGGTCATACACTTGCTCATGACTACCTAACCTGGGGAGTATGGTATTTATAAGCATTCATTTAAGTAATCTACCTTTTGGACAAAAATTAAATGGTGATAATCTCCGCATGTCATCTTCCCAAATGAGATGTGTAATTGCACCTCTTGGCATGTGTCTCATATCAGGAATATCTTGCAATCTAATTCCTGTACATGAGCACCGTAATATTTGCCTAAGCATTTCAACATTGAGTTTTATAACTTCCCTATAAACGCTTGTCCAAATCCAATATTCCGGATCAGACGGATTCCAAATATGAATTGAACATAAATTGATAAAGAATAAAAATACCGCAAGTTGATCAATTTGGCCGGAGTTGGAATCATAATTTACGAGATGGTGAACCTCAGCATCGTTAACCAAATCGTCGATTTCGTAATTAAAGAATCTCCGGAGTGGATAAAATGGACCACGATGTATCTTCTTCTTTTCCAATTCCTGAAGTTTCCATCGTCCATCTTTTTCTACCATCCATGCATCAATGATTTCATCGGTGACAAATTGCTGAGATAGAGGTTGAGAGCTGGAGCCTTGGCCTGTCTTCTTGTGCTTGGGAAAGGGTTTCTTGGCTTTGGGTGCCATTGATTTGAAGTTTTGAAAGAAAGAAGACAAATTGATTTGGGGGTTTAGGGTTTTGCTTTAGGGTTAGGAGAAGACAGTAAAAAATGTAAAAGATGATTTATAGGGGAGGTTGAAATGGTGATTACCGAGTACAGTCAGACGTTTGTATGTTGAATCAGACGTCTGGTCGTGTAGGAAATTTTAAGACGGAGTCTTGATGCAAACGTCTGGGAATAAAATTAGATGTCTGTGCTGAGTTCGTTAATTTTCCAAAGAATTGGTCTAGACGTCTGATCAAGCAGGCAGGCGTCTGAACTGAAATATAAAAGGTTTTTAGGATGATAGAGGCAAACGTCTATTTGAAATACCAGACGTCTATTCGGTAATAATTTTTTTTTAGTTCAAATGCCAATTTTTTTTTAAAATATACACAAAACATATCCATGAATAATCTTTCTTAGTATGACAAAAATTATATGTAGTACTACTCATCCCACGAATTTGGTTCAACTTTTGTATCCTCTTTCAATGGTCGTAGCGGAGACCGGTAGGGAGGTACAGGACTTGGTTGATCTTCTGACATGCCTTCTCCTCATAATTTCCGTGGAGTGATCCGATGAGCACGTGGAGGGGTTTCCTTTGCACGAGGAGAGCGTACATGAACACAATCCTTTGTAGGTGAATGTCAGCATATTGCAAGGATGCATTTCTCCAGAAAATTAAGATGAGCTCCCTGGCATCTTTGTTTATAATACATTTCCCTTTGTACATCCATCATTTCTTTTTGATAGTGATGGATTTCGTCGGCTTTGTCAGAAAGAGAGGCTGTGTGAAGGTTAATACCATGCTTGGCTTTCTTTCCTTTTGGAGAATAGCCAGTTAGATATGTAGGGGAGGGAACAATGTTTAGGGATGGAGATGATTTAGGAGTTGTTTTTGTAAGAGAGGTATATGTACTACCAAATGATGGTGATGAAAAATCAATGGCAGAGTAGGTGGAGTCGTGGTCGGACGACATGTTGAAAAAAAAATTAGTTTAAAAAGGTATATATTAGAAACTTTTGTCTGTGATTTGGTAATAAATTTTCATATATATATAAGATTAAGATTTTATATTTTAAACGGTTGTTTGTTTTATTTGTTAAAATAGTAGTGGTTTTCGGAGGAACTTGGTATAGAAATTATATGGTTTGTTCGCCATTAATATTGAGAGGTAGGAAGATAAAAAATTCCGAATATTGTTCTTTTTAAAGTTCAGATAAAGAGCATATTCCTAGTTCTCTTCTAAGTTTTATAAATGATGCTTCACATAAAGGTTTTGTACAAATGTCTGCTATCTGGTTTTCGATGTTGATGAATTATAAAGATATGACACCTTTTTCTACGTTATCTCTAAGAAAATGATGTTTGATATCAATGTGTTTAGTTCGAGAATGATTTATAGGATTCTTAGATAGATTAATTGCACTTGTATTATCATAATATATTGGAGAACAAGTTATAGTTTTACCAAAATCTTGAAGCGTTTGTTGCATATATATGACTTGTGCACAAGCCAGAGCAGCAGAAATGTATTCTGCTTCACAAGTTGAAAGTGAAACCGAATTCTACTTTTTACTGAACCATGATATAAGGGATTGACCAATAAAATGACAAGTACCACTTGTACTTTTTCTATCTGTTTTGCAACCTCCAAAATCAGCATCACTATATGAAACGAGTTCGAAAGAGCTGCCTTTGGGATAAAAAAGACCGTAATCTGTAGTGTTGGTTAAGTATCTCAAAATATGTTTAACTGCTCTATAATGTGATTCTTTTGGTTGTGCTTGAAATCTTGCACACAAACATACACTCATCATGATATCTGGTCTACTAGCCGTCAGGTATAACAGGGAGCCTATTATACTTTGATATAAATTTTGGTCGAAAAGTTTTCCGTTTTCATCTTTTTCCATATGAATACTTGTGCTCATTGGCGTTGGTTTACTAGAGGTCTTCTCCATTCAAAAGCGTTTTAATAAGTCATGACAATATTTTTCTTGATATATAAAAATACCATTTTTTAATTGTTTAATTTGTAATCCTAAGAGAAAGTTTAATTCTCCCATATGGGACATTTCAAATTCATTTGTCATGATATTCGCAAAATCATTACATAATTTTTCATTAGTTGACCCAAAAATTATGTCATATACATATATTTGAACAATTAAAATATCATTATGATCTCTTTTTATAAATAGTGTTGTGTCTATTTTACCAATTTGAAAGTCAGAACTAATTAAATGAGTTTTCAATCTATCATACCAAGCACGAGGTGCTTGTTTTAAACCATATAATGCTTTCTTTAATTTATATACATGTTCAGGAAATTTCTCATGTGTGAATAATGGAGGCTATTCAACATAGACTTTTTCTTTTATAAAACCATTTAAGAAAGCACTTTTTACGTCCATTTGAAAAAGTTTAAGATTATGATGACAAGCAAAAGCAAGTAATGTTCGAATGGCTTCTAGTCGTGCTACTGGAGCAAAAGTTTCTTCATAATCAATGCCTTCCTCTTTATTGTATCCTCGGGCGACAAGTCTTGCTTTATTTCGAACAATGTTTCCATTTTCGTCAACTTTATTCTTATAGATCCATTTTGTTCCAATTACAAATTGATCTGTAGGTCTAGTAACAAGTTCCCATACGTCATTTCATTCAAATTGATCGAGTTCTTCTTGCATTGCCATAACCCATGATCCATCATTCGAAGCTTCTTTGTAATTCTTTGGCTCAAAGTTTGAGTTAAATGCAACGTGACTCATTTGATTGAGTTGGTGTCTAGTGGAAACTTTTGTGTTTAATCACCAATTATGTTATTAATTGGATGATTTTTCAGAAGACGAGGAGGTGATCTCACCATATTTTCATTGTTCATGGAAGTCTCATTATTGTTATTTGAAACAGTAGTATTTTCTGTAGGTTTTATTGAAATTTCATCTTCAACACTGTTTTTGTTAGTCAAAAAGTTTTCATCGAATGAGACATGTAAACTTTCTTCAATAGCATTGGTATGTTTACTAAAGATTCTATAAGCTTTGCTACGATCAAAATACCCGATAAAGATGCCTTCGTCATCTTTCGAATCGAATTTCCCGAGATTGTCTTTAGTATTTAAAATAAAACATTTTGAACCAAATATCCTAAAATAGGAGACTTTAGGTTTCTTGCCAAAAAACATCTCATAACAGGTGTTTTTGGTTAAAGGACGTAATGTGGCACGGTTTAATACATAACATGCAGTAGCTACAGCTTCTGCCCAAAAATTCTTTGGTAGATCACTACTGTTGAGCATCGTTCGTGCACATTCTTGAAGTGTGCGATTTTTCCTTTCTATGACACCATTTTGTTGTGGTGTTCGAGGGAATGAGAAATTATGTGAGATACCTTTCTTGTTACAGAAATTTTCATAAATTTCATTTTCAAATTCGCCTCCATGATCACTTCTTATACTTTTTATCTTAAGATCCGTTAAGTTTTTAATTCTTTTAGCAAAAATTTTAAACATCTCAAAAGTATCACTTTTAAATTTTAGAAAAAGTGTCCATGTATATCTTGAAAAATCATCTACAATAACTAGTACATGCTTATTATGATTTATTGATCGTACTTGAGTAGGTCCAAATAGATCTAGGTATAATAACTCTAATGGTTGTTTAGTTGAAATTTCCTTTTTAGATTTAAAAGAACTTCATTTTAATTTGCCATATTGACATGCATCGCATAGATTCTTAACTTTATAATTTATTTTAGGAAGTCCTCTAACTAAATTATGTTAAGCTAACTTGTTTAAAAACTTAAAATTTATGTGACATAGCCGTTTATGCCAAATCCATGGATCATTAAAATCTGCGGATAGACAAAAATCACTTGAGTTATTAACTTTCAGATTCAAGACATAGATGTTTCTATTTCTTAATCCTTCAAAAATCAGATTTTGTTTTGATCAAATATGTTACATCTATTCTTTTCAAAATCTATTTTAAATCCTTTGTCACAAAGTTGACTAATACTTAATAGATTATGTTTCAAATTCTTGACTAAGAGAACATTAGTAATAATAGGTGAAGTGGACATACCGATATTGATAACATCTCCGATCCCAATGACAAATCCATTAGAATTATCTCCAAAAGTTACCGTCCCGCCATCAATATACGTTATGTTTGATAGCATATATGCATTGCCAGTCATGTGTTTGGAGCATCCACTATCGAGTATCCATTTCTCCTTATGTTTTCTTTTGGGTACCTACAAGATAAAGATAATTTAATTGGTACCCACTTCCTTCGTTAGGGTCCTAAGTGTTAGAAGGAGAAGGTAGCCATACCCAAGAGGGGTTGGGACCTTTAAAAACATAGCTTTTATTTTGAACTACATTTTTTTTAAATTATCTATATGCTTTTGTTTAATTAACTTATTGTTAGACTTAGGAATCCAAATCTTTATTTCCTTATAGTTTAAAGCCTTTTTGTTAGACGATGGCTTTTTGATCTTTTTGTAGAGAAAGCTATAATTTTTATGTTTAGGCGCTTTTTCGAATCCTAATCTGTTGTGATTATCAGATGGTTTAGAATTTTTGATTATGTTATCTAAATTCTGTTTTCCTTTGTTAAATTTTAAAACATTACTTGTAACTTTTTCCAACTTATTCTTAAGATAAGAAATTTTGGATTTTGAAGCTTCTAGATTATCTTTTAAGACAATGTTTTCATTGCTAATTTTATTATTTTCTAGTTTAGCTTTTCCTAATTCACATGATAGAGAATTATTTTTAATAGAAAGAATCTTGCATTTTTCTTGAGTAATTTCTAATTCTTCTTCTAAAATAGATTTATCATCTTTTAGTAACCCTATTTCAAGTTCTATTCAATTTATCTTACCGATATGCTCCCTATTCAACTTCTTAGTTTCTCAATATTTATCATCGATTTCCATGCTTAATTCTAATATTTCATCATAAGTAAGATCGGGACATGCTTTTCGGTGTTTGCAATAAACCATACATTTTCTTGCTCATTATCACTGTTGCTATCGCTGTTTAATGATGACGATGAATCTGAATCATCCCAAGTAACTTGTAAAGCTTGTTTCTTTTTCTTGAATCTTTCAAACTTGCTTTTCTTATTGTTGAGTTCTAGGCATTGCTTTTTCATATGTCCAAACTTATTGCATTCATAATATTTGATTGAAGTTTGTCCAAATGAGTTTGAATTTCCTCCATTTTGAGATTTTGTCATCTTTTTGAAATTTTTGAATTTGTTATAGTTTTTGGCAATAAATACTATATCATCTTCATCCAAGTTGGAATCTTTATCATTAGCTTGAAAGGCTATATTCTTTTTCTCATGATTTTGTTCTTTTCTTGTTTGCAAGTTTGCTTCATACGACATTAAGTTTCGTATCAATTCTTCAACTTTAAGTTAAGATAGGTCGTTAGCCTCTTCAATGGCCAATACTTTTCTTTCTCAATCATTTGTTAGAGAATTCAAGATACGTGTAACTAAATCGAAATCTGTGAACTTGACATCAGGTTCCATGAGATCATGTTGAATTGTTTGAAACTTAGTGTACATGTCACTAATAGACTCATTTGCTTTCATTTTAAATGAAGAAAATTTATTTTGCAAAATTGAAATCTTTGTTTGTTTGACTTTATTTGTGCCTTAATGCGTGACTTTTAAAGTGCACCAAATATCATATGCAGTAGTGTAGAACATGACACGTGAAAATTCATTTTTATCTAGAGAATAGAAAAGTACATTCATGGATTTAGCATTGTTAGTAGCAGTGTTCTTTTATGCGTTCGTCCAAGTGCTTATGTCTGTTGTTGGTGCTATATATTGAACTTGTGTTACTTGCCATATTTCTAGACCATTTGCTTCCATAAAAATATGCATACGTGTAGACCAATAAGCATAATTTGAACCTGTGAATAGTGGAGGACGTGCAGTAGATTGTCCTTCTTGGAATGTGCTTGCCATATTAAATATGTTTCAAATACGTGTTACTGTAACTTGAAAGAACCTCGCTCTGATACCAAATGTAAAAACTATATGGATCGTTTGTGTATATAATATGCAAGTGTTAAGAAATATTATCTATAAACTAGCAAAGTAGAATAAGTAAGGTAAGAAAACGATCACACCAGAATATTTATACTGGTTCGGATCTCTCGTCCTACGTCTAGTTCTCGAAGCTCCCCTTTGGACTTTCAATTATCAAAACTACCCTTGCTTCGCCCAAAGGAATAGGCTTACAATAAAAGAACTTTCTTTGACAATAACATGTTCTTGACAACACAGTTTTTGACTGCTCAGTACAATCCTTCGTATAATCTCCTTTGAGTAGTATGTAATTTGAAGCTTTGATATAAGGAAGAAATTAAAATATGCTTTTGAGTACTTTTAGAAACCAGAGAAAGCACAAGAATATTAGAAAATAAAAAGAGAAGTGTTAGGAAAATCAAGTGAGTTTTACTTTTAAAATTCATGCTTATTTATAGATGTTGAAGAGTTTGTTTGAGAAGAAACGACCTTTGGTACATTCTATTTCAGTCCAAGAGTTGCAATGTTTAAGGAGGAAGAGCTATGACCAGAGATAGTGGATGCAACTCTTTGATTGAAGAAGATGTCCATTGAGGAGTGCTGGCCGTTACCCAACTCAGACGTTTGGATGTTTAGGTTAGACGTTTGGCCTGTATTAAAAATTTTAAACAGAAAACATTGCCAGACGTCTGGATAAACAAGCCATACGTCTGACACATGTATAGGCTGTTAATTTCCCTTCTTTGGCACGTAAAAACCTTTTTAATAGTTTGTATGTGCCTATGCTTGTAAAGACTACTCAAGGAGATTGTACATATCATCTATTTAAGACATTAAAACAATTACAAATATTTCTTAGTATAATGATCCTCTTGTATTTGTCTTCAAGTCTTTGTCGCAATAATTTACCTACATATGGATGATATAAATACATATATATATATATATATATATTGCTTGTTAGTGATTGTATAGTTGTTTTCACCAAAATCATAGAATAGAGGTTCTAACATATACTACTACAAAGTGATGTTATATGGCTTAAAGAATGCTGGGGCAACCTGCCAGCGACTAGTGAATGCCATGTTTAAACATCAAATTGGGAAAACTATGGAAGTTTATATAGAAGATATGTTGGTTAAATCACGCATAGTAGCAAATCATTTGGAAAACCTCGCTGAAATGTTTGAAATACTCCACGGGGTTGCCTTTGGAAAGTTCTTGGGATTCATCATAAGTGCTAGAGGCATATAAGATTCTAAGAAAATAACCGCTTTATGGGAAGTCGAGATCCCGAGGAATAGGAAAGAGTTAAAAAGCTTGAGTGGAAAGGTTGCAGCACTGAGCCGGTTCATCTCAAAAGCAACCGGCAAATGTATACCATTCTTTGACGCGCTAAAGAAGGGAAAGAAGAACATTGAATGGAATCAAGCTTGTCAAACTGTTCAAAGAGTTGCTGCGACATATGGAAACCCCACCAATCCTATCCAAGCAGGTAGGCGGAGAAGGTTTGTACATCTACTCAGCAGTCTCACCCTATGCATTGAGTGTCGCGCTCATACGAGAAGAAGCTAAGATCCAGCGACCCATATATTACATTAGTAAACGGTTCACTGGAGAAGAAATGAACTACCCGAAATTGGAAAAACTGGCATATTGCCTCTTAGTCGCATCTAGAAAGTTATGACCCTTTTAAGCACACTCGATCAGAGTGCTGGCAGATCATCCCATGAAGCAAGTGTTATACCGCCCCGATACCTCTAGACGGTTTATCAAATGGAACATCGAACATAGTCAGTATGAAATCACATACCATCCTCGAAAGGTGATCAATGGGCAAGCACTGGCAGATTTCATTGTCGAATTTACAATACGAGATTACTTGGAAGAAATGACTCCAGAAGTGGAGACACGTTGGAAGTTAATTATTGATGGTGCATCTAACAACTTCTGCTCGGGAGCAGGGGTACTACTTGAGACTCCCAAAGGATGATCCGTTTGCTATTCTTTGCGCTTGGAATTCCCTGCAACAAATAACAAGGTAGAATATGAAGCATTGATAGCCGGACTCAAAGTTGCAAAGGAACTCAAGATAAAGTCCATAGCATCTATATCGACTCTCAACTAGTCGTCTGTCAGGTGAAAGGCGAATACCAGGCTCGAGGGGAGAACCTCGCCCCGTACGTATCTAAAGTGTAGGAACTAATGAATGACATTGAGTATTACACCATAACTCATATCCTAAGGTAACAAAACATGAAGGAAGATTGTCTAGCCAAACTGGCTAGTCCGGAGAAGCTCAATCGTTGGGGCTTGTCCCGGTTACCTGACCACTCCAAGCATAAGAAAAATGGATATCGACTGGATTTTTGAAACAATCAAAGAAGCAGAGTCATGGATGACGCCAATCAAGGACTATCTACTCGCAGGAACCCTCCCCATAGATAGGAATCAGCGGAAAAGGCTTCTTCGAAAGGCACCACAATTCATAATACAGGATGGGATACTCTACTGAAGGGGATTCTCCACCCCCTTGATTAGATATGTGACCAACGACGAAGCTCGAAGGATCCTAATAGAAGTTCATGAAGGTAACCGCGGAGAACATACTGGAGGGCGAACCCTTGCAAAGAAAGTTCTCCAGTATGGGTACTTTTGGCCAGCAGTAAACCACGATGCAGCGGATCACGCTAGACGGTACGATCAATGCAAAAGATTCAACAAGATCAAAAGAACCCCCTCGATGGAAATAACACAGATGGTCAGTCCATGGCCGTTCACAATCTAGGGAATCGATTTGATTGGTGTATTACCAATGGCTAAAGGAGGAGCCAAATATGTTATCGTTGCTGTTGACTATTTCACCAAATGGGCAGAAGCGGAACTGCTGGCCACTACTACCACAAAGGATGTTATTAACTTTGTTACTAAAATATTGCAGGTTTGGTGTGCCACAGAAAATCATCATGGATAATGGGACTCAATTCGAAAGCGTCGAATTTAAAGACTTTTACAAACGCTTCCAAATCGAGAAGAGCTTTTCTGTTGTTGCACATCCGCAAGCAAATAGGCAAGTGGAAGCAGTAAATAAGATCATCAAAAAGTGGCTAACCAAAGCAAAAGTAAATTAGGTTGATGAACTTCCACTCGCACTATGGGCTTACAGGACAATGCACAAATCTGCAATTGGGCACTCTCCGTTTGCCCTAGCATATGGTTCAGAAGCAATGATCCCAGTTGAGCTAAAAGTTCCTTCTCATCGAAGGCAAAACTTCGATCAAAGGCAGAATGAGCGGCTCTTACTCGAGTCGCTTGATATAGTCGATGAGAAGAGAGAAGAAGCTGAATTAAGGACCGTCGCTCACCACAAAAAGGTCGTATGGTGCTTCAACTCCAATGTTCATAACCACACCTTCAAAGTGAGAGACCATGTCCTCAAGAGGGTCAATCCCGCAGGAGCGTTCGGACCAAACTGGGAAGGACCCTTGTGATCGATCAGAAGCAAGCGGATGGCACATTCAAGCTAATAGCCGTCGATGGAGCCCAAATTCCCTGAGCATGGAACAGTGAATAGCTGCATCCTTACTTTATCTAAGACTATCTTATGTATTTCCTATTTCCAGCAAATAAGCCATCTCGGAATACCATAGTCATTGTAAATAGGCAAAACTTGCCCAACTTTTATAAATAAAATTGCTTTGCTTTCTTTACCAATAAAACTATGTTCGCTAAATTAACCTGCTGAGTCGACAGGGTCAAATCGACTCAAAACCATCGATCACTGCTTGAGATAGTGGAACCACACTCAAGTATGCCCCATCTACCCGTCGAGTCGATGGAAGCAAATCGACTCAAACCGTTGGATCAATGGAACTCGATCCTTGCCATCTTAGAATCGGTGTTGCTCCGGCAACCCTGGGAAGGCCCTAATCAAAGCTGCGCGCCTCCATAATCCATACATTGCTTCCCGAGTCATGGAACTAAGCTCTCGAAACATGAACTCCTCACGTTGCTCGAAGATTGGTAACGTCCAGAGATTCCAAACCGTTCCGAATCGACGGGTCACATCGATCTCAAAAGCCGCGCATCCCATAAGCCGCGCACACTCCCAAAAGCTGCGCATCTCATAAGTCGCACACACTCTTAAAAGCTACGCATTTCATAAGCCGCACACACTCTTAAGTACTGGCATTGTCCCGGAAATGCTAGGAAACTCGCCTATTGCAGGACTCACAAGAATCAATCCACTCAGACCATCAGGAGTAATCGGTAAAGAATTCCGATTGTTGATCGAAAGAATCTCTGGAATCGAGACACTCAAATCACAAGTTCCCAAAAATAGACTTGGCTACAGATATCCGAAGAATCACACGAATCAACCGGTCATTTGTCAAATGTTTGAAGTAAATAGCCCCGTGAACGGAGGGGAACATACACCAATACTCAAAAACAAAAACCAAGTACTTCACAGTTCTGTTACTCCAAACAAAGAATTTTGGCGGTAATTAAAGGACTAGATAAAATAGCATTAAATAAACTTGGCATAAGTGCAGGAAACATAGATAAGTAGACAAATAAAGTTACAATCAAAATGTCAACATTGTATTACTTATATCATTTTCTATACAAAGTCAAAATGTGTGGGCCGTACCTATACAATATCGGCCAACAAAAAAGATTATACAAACGCTATAACAACAAAAGCAATAAGTGCAGGCTCTGCACTTGTACAAAACACATATCAAACAAATCAGAATGTTCCAAAATCTGGCCTCACTGTTACTCGTGCCTGTCAATGTTTCTTTCCACCGCTCCCCTTCCCACCTTTGGTCGAAAGTTTCTTCTACTTCTCAAAATCCCTGCCAGGAGTTCTGTCGTTGCCTAAAATATCAACTATCTCCTCCGTGCTAGCATCTCCTCCATGTTCTTCGACCTTCTCGAAAGACTCCCCCTTGGTCCTGCGCTTCCAGGACTTATGGGAGCTCCTTGAAAACTTTCTCTCCTCGTTATTTTCCTTCTTAACGGCCAACATCTGCCGTTCAATTTTACTTATCTAGCCAGTTTGGTCTTCCTGCTCTTGAGCTTCAACTGCTATGAAATTGCCCTCCAAATATATGGAAGGGTCGTCCAGACTGTGTAACGCAGCAATCTTCTTAGATTCTGGTGCCATGGTTGTGAGCTAGACATTGGCGTAGAATACGAAGTGGCTACAGAAACAAGCATCGAGGTAGTTGAAATAGCAGCAAGCCTAGGGACCCAAGAGATTGGCAAGTCGGTAGGTAAAGAAGACGGACCTATAAGATCGAAAATGGAAGCATTCAGTTCATCTTGCTCTTGCGGCGTGAGATGAAAATTCTCAAAATCGGGGGAAACCAGGTTACCTGCATCAGAAGAATGACCAGGAATTTCAATCTCATACTCCCTACCTTCTCCTTCTTTGGATGGTTGCATGATAAATGGAGAAGTTCCCAGACCAACAGATGTTATCCCGCCTTTTGGCAAGGCCAGGACACCAAGGAGTTGATTGGATTCCAAATATCGCTTGTCATGGATATCGCTGGATTTTGTCCGAGTTCGGATCAAGCTACAACTGATAGGACATGACTAAAAAAGCGAAGGAAGCCAACGTCCCAAGTTTCAAGTCAATCCGAGTTCATATGCTCAAGATGTGATGGATACAAGTTGGAGGGAAAAGCATGTTTTCGTATCCATCAGGAATGTCCATTTCGTATCCATCAGGGGACGTCGTTTCGTATCGATGGAAGTGGCCGCGTTTCGTATCCATCGAGTTCGTATCGATCGGATTCGTGTTCATCAATAGATGAAAGCAACTCGTATCGATTGGCCGAGTATCTTATTCGCATCCATCGAGAAGCCTTATTTCGTATCCATCCAACCCATGTCCATCATCCGCTTTACATCGGCAAGTCCCCGAAACTTCGTAACGATCGGGTTGGAAATGTTCGAACCCATCAAGCTCGCATCGATCAGATTCGTGTCCATCGACAACTGACGTGTCTCGCAACCATCAGTCATTGTCTACTTCGTATCCATCGGACCGGTGCTCTTCGTATCCATCAGAGGATCTCACTTCGAATCCATGTCCAGTGACTTATTCGTATCCAACGAGTCAACCAACTAGGATGACGTGTGATCCATCGAAGCAATCAAGGCGAGATCCATGGAATCGAAGCAGTCAACAAGGAGTGAATACCGGATCGAAACGAAGTACGCGCGCCACACCATCTCAAGAGCACGTGCAGAGATCGATACGGAGGATCGATTCGAAACCATGGAGACGAGCCAAACAGCCCTCGAGAAATCTCGCTTCGTATCGACCATATCTCGTGATCTACTGATCCAAATCCAATGAAATTTTCAGGGAAGCTTGCATACACACTAAAGAATATCTCCACCAAATTTCAGCTTAATTCGACGTCATCTTGATCGATACAAAATGGATTCGTATCGATCACAGATCGAGGCGAAACTTTCTGGAAACGGTCACATGGGCCCCCTCACGTGCCAGACCAAGTCTCTCGGAGTTTGAGCTGAATCTCAGCCTCCTACGCCTATAAATAGAGCCCCAGAGCATGCAGAAAAGGGATCTTTTGATTCTCAAGCGTCCAGACTCTACCGGATTAATATTTGCATTGTTGAATTCGAATTCCCATCTGTAATTCGCTGTTATTTGCTGCAATTGCTTGTAATCATCGAAAGAGAATCAATAAAATCATCAAAACTTCACAGTGGACGTAGGCGCTACGCCGAACCACTCTAAATTGCTTGTCTTTGCATTTTACTTTCTTGTTTGTTGAAGTTTTTGTTAGATAATCTCTGTTTCATATTTATATTCTTCATTTTATCTCTTCAAATAACTTCCGAAGAGTGTTGTGCCCATTTTTGGTACAAACACTTTGGTGCTTTCACTGAGAAAACCAGTTTTTTCTCCTGCTCTTTGAATCTGCCATCGATACCGGACTGCATAAATCCAAGAGGAAGATCCAGATATCCAGTCCGGAATCCTTCCATTCTATTCAGATTTGCTCAAAGTCTAGGAAAGGACTCCACCGCTTAAAATGGTTAGCACAAGAACCGCCGCTACCGCTGCTGATCAAGAAGGCCGAGAGAGGCAGAATCTTACGCAACAGCCTTCTTCCAATCAGGACAACACTGCTCACTCAGATCCATCAGGACCAGTCACCCGACAAGAGTTCCAAGTGTTGCTCCAGGAACTAACCCAAAGCCGGCAACAGTTGGCTGAATAGTTGCACACCAATGTCGAATTGACCAACCAACTAAACCGCCAGAGCCGTAGGAGGTCCAGGAGAGATAATGTTTCCCGTGCATCCACTGAAAGTTCTGCCTCATCTGACTACCACCACAGGTCTACCCGTCCCCGGTTAGAAGGAAGTCACGCACAGACCACCGGATACCAACCCGCCTTGACCGTTGGACGATTGAGGGTAGGGCCGTCGACCAGCTTTCAGACAGGGCCCTCAACACGAGGAGGCGCTGCTCCACAGTATACTATGGACAACCGTGCTACCACTACCGCGGCAGAGACGAGGGTTGACATCCGAAATCTGTCAGAACCAAACAATCAGCAGCGCGAACATACTCCTGAACCATATGTCCCAGAAGATGCTGAGCCAAGGAGGCAAAATACGGACCGTCGACAGCGCCCGGTCCAAACTCGCACCGTGGAACCCGACCACACCTTAGCTCAGCCTGCCCAGAATGTGCCAGTGTCAGACATTTCGACCATGATACGCCAGATGATTCGCGAGAGTCAGGGGCTCACTAATGACGACTGGGGGGTCTCCCGCAGTCATACCCCTTTCACAGACGAGATATTGTACTCTAAACCCCCTCGGCGATTCAGAATGCCAGCTCTCCCAATGTACGAAGGGAATAGTGACCCCAATCAGCATATTTTGAAATATGAATGGTCAATGAGCACTGCAAGAGCTGATGATGCAGTGAAATGTCAAAGTTTTCCCATCTCTTTGGAGGGAATCGCAACCATGTGGTTCACAAGGCTACCGCCCAGATCTATTTCTTCGTTCGATCAACTAGCCAAGAGGTTCGTAGGGCAGTTTCGTATGCATGTAGCTAGGCCCAAAGATGTTAATACCCTGTCCAGTGTCACTCAAGCTCATGGAGAGACGCTCAGGCGTTACTTAGAAAGGTTCAACGCAGCATGTGTTGAGATTAGTAATCCCAATGATAACTCAATCTTGATGGCTTTAACCAAAGGGATTGATCACGATTCTGAGTTTGGGAATTGGCTAGCTGGAAAACCACCCGCATCGTTGGACCGTTTCTACTCCAAAGCCGCTCAGTTCTTACGGCAAGAGGACGCGAAACAGTCTAGGAAGCAAGACGATGTGAGGCCCAGTATTGAAGGAATACAGAGTAATGTGGCAGTTAAACAGGCCGGTGAGAGTTCTGGGAAAGTTCAACTGAACATACAGAACAAGCAAACCCATCCGAGAGGAAACAATGGCCAAGATAAGAAAAGAGATCAGAACCGAGGCCCACGCCGTAGGGCTCAAATGTTTGAAAATTACACGCCATTGAATACGTCATTGGAGAACGTATACTTACAAACTTGCAACACTGTACAGTATAAGAAGCCAGCTCCAAAACCCTCATCGGAGAGGCAGGTTCAAATAGGAAAGTTATGTAGATTCCATGAAAGTTACGGCCACAATACGAATGAGTGTCGACACTTACAGGACCTCATTGAGAAGTTGATCAGAGAGAGGAAGTTGGATCAGTTTGTGCGGGCGCCGCAGTCTGGTGGTGCAGGCCCTTCAAATCAGAATCGTCAACAAAATCAAGAAAGACAGGAAGAACCCGCTCGCGCGGGCGGGAGATAGGTTATTAACACAATAAGTGGAGGTCCCCATCCAGCAGACAAGAGCTGGGGGGAAATGGAGTCGTATGCTAGTTCTATCAGGCATGCGAACTTTGAATGTTATAGTAATTGTGAGGATGGAAGTCCGGCTAAGCAACAGAAAATAATATCTGATGATATCGTGTTCAGGAGCCAAGACACTGATAAGGTCGAAGCCCCTACAATCGACCCACTAGTCATATCTGCCTAGGTGGGTCCTGCTTGGATAAAGAGGATCCTGGTTGACAGTGGGAGCTCTGTGAATATTCTGTTTAAACGAGCTTACGACTTAATGAAAATGAAGGCAAAGGATCTGAAACCCCGCTTATCCCGAATCCATGGTTTTAACGGGAGTGCCACGATACCCATTGGAATAACTGAATTACCGATTGAATTAGGAATTGGAGAATGCCGGAGAGTCCGGATGTTACAATTTGTTATTTTAGAGATTGATTCACCTTATAACGCGTTTTTGGGCCGACCGGCCCTTGCTGAGTTCAGGGCGGTCATCGCCCCATGGTGCTTGACTCTGAAGTTCCCCACCGACCGTGGGATTGGAGTCGTTCAAGGAGACCAGGCAATGGGAATAGCCTGTTATGTTGCTGAGCTTCGCGGGGCGCAACGAAAGGAGAAGGGAAAGGGTGTGGAAGAACCACTCTGCGTCCGTTCTATTGATGATTAACAATTGGTGCCTGGGCCCCGGCCCAGGCACCATAGCCAATTCCTGAAAGACCTTGACCCTAGGGACAATGAGGATAAAGACGAATCTAAGGAGAGCCAAGCTTCTCCGGCCAAACTGACTGTGGACGTCCCAATCAGTGAGGATAATGATTCGAAGATGCTAAAAGTTGGGTCTCAACTGAGCAAGCAAACAGAACAGGAATTGGTTGAATTTCTCCGGGCGAATCTCGACGTCTTCGCCTGGACACACTCTGACATGTGAGGAATCTCACCGAGCATTGCAAGTCACTCCCTGAATATAGATCCGCGACATGTCCCAGTAAAACAAAAAAGGCGCGGTATGGATCCAGAGAGATTTGCCGCCCTTAAGGAGGAAGTTGATAAACTACAATTGAACGGGTTTATTTGAGATGCCTTGTATCCAGAATGGGTATCCAACCCTGTACTAGTTCGAAAACCGAACGGAAAATGGAGAACCTGCGTCGATTACTCTGACTTAAACAAGGCTTGTCCGAAAGACAGTTTCCCACTTCCCCGAATTAACCAGCTCGTAGATTCGACAGCCGGACATGAATTATTATCTTTTATGGATGCTTATTCTGGCTACAATCAAATACCCATGCATCTGCCTGACCAAGAACATACCAGCTTCGTGACCGATCTGGGACTCTACTGTTACAAAGTCATGCCATTTGGTCTAAAGAATGCCGGGGCAACATACCAACGCTTGGTCAACCAGATGTTCACCAACCAGATCGGGAAGACCATGGAGGTTTACGTAGACGACATGCTGGTGAAGTCTCGGTTCTCCATAGATCACGTCAGAGATTTGAGTTCGATGTTCAGCATTCTTCGAGAATATGGAATGAAGCTTAATCCATTAAAGTGTCATTTTGGCGTCGCGTCTGGAAAATTCCTCGGATTCATCGTCAACGCCCGAGGAATAGAAGCCAATCCCGAAAAGATATGGGCGATAAGGAACTTACAAACCCCGAGAACCATAAAGCAAGTCCAGAGTCTCAATGGGAAAGTGGCAGCACTGAGCAGGTTCATCTCAAAATCCACCGACAAATGCATTCCTTTCTTTGACCTGATCCGGAAAGGAAAATGAAACTTTGAATGGACTACGGAATGTGAAGGCGCATTCCGATCGCTAATTCAGCATCTTTCCACACCCCCGATCTTGTCAAAACCAGTTGACCATGAGCAACTGTACCTTTATCTGCAGTATCTGAGCATGCGATCAGTGCCGCTTTAATTCGGGAGGAAGACAAAGTGCAGAAACCAGTCTACTACGTTAGTAAACGGCTAACAGGAGCTGAGAGAAACTACCCAAGACTGGAGAAACTAGCTTATTGCCTGGTCATTGCCTCAAGGAAACTCCTTCCTTACTTCCAAGCTCATCCTCTTACTGTGTACACCGATCAGCCGTTACGACAGGTCCTCAAGCGGCCTGAGACGTCTGGTAGGTTACTCAAGTGGAACATTGAGCTAAGCCAATTCGATATCGTGTACACCCCGCGGAGAGCCATTCAAGGACAAGTCCTGGCAGATTTCATAGCCGAATTTACCGTTCTAGAAGATTTGCCCGAAACCAGTGAATCCCCCGAATACATCTGGAAGCTGTATACTGATGGTGCATCAAACGACCGGTGTTCGGGCGCTGGTATTGTGCTTGAAACTCCCGAAGGCCGATCTATATGTTACGCTTTGAAGTTCGATTTTCACGCAACTAATAATGAAGCTGAATATGAAGCACTCTTAACCGGACTAAAGTTTACCAGAGATTTGAGGATTATCGCTGTGGAAATCTATTGTGATTCATAGTTAGTTGTGTGCCAAGTGCGGGGGGAATACTAAGCAAGAGATCGAAGGCTGGCTGCTTACTTGGCCCGAGTTCAGGAAGTATTAGATCAGTTTGACTATTATGCCATTTATTATATACCACGTGAACGCAATCAAAGAGCTAATTCATTGGCAAAGCTGGCCAGCACGGGTGAAGCACAGCAAATGGGACTTGTCCCAGTCGAAACTTTATCTTCCCTGAGTATTGATCAAGTAGAGACAAATTTTGTGCTTGAAACCGCTCCAAGTGGGGATTCTTGGATGACTCCATATCGAAATTACATTGAGAACGGGACGTTGCCCGAGCGTAGAAACGAGAAAAGACAAATTCTACGAAAAGCTTCACGGTTCGTCATTCAGAATGGAGTCATGTATAGGAGGGGTTATTCCATTCCTCTCCTCCGATGTATCGCACACGATGAAATCCAACGAGTGTTACATGACGTACACGAAGGAGCATGTGGCGATCACACCGGTGGGCAAGCTCTCGCTAAGAAGATTCTCCGCTATGGGTATTACTGGCCGACAGTAAATCGAGATGCGGCAAATTATGCAAGAAAGTGTGATAGGTGTCAGAAACATGCCCGAATTCCAAGAGCCCCGCCTACCTAAATAACTCAAATGGTCAGTCCCTGGCCATTTGCAATGTGGGGTATCGATATTATCGGTGCTTTACCCCTGACCAAAGGTGGCGCGAAATATGCCATCGTCGCCGTTGACTACTTTACAAAGTGGGCTAAGGCTGAGGCCCTCGCATCCATTACGACAAAGAAAGTGATAAATTTCGTGGTTCGCAACATCATCTGTCGATTTGGACTCCCGCATACCATCATCATCGATAACGGAGCCCAATTCGAGTGTTCCGAGTTCAAGAATTTCTGTCAACGGTTTCATATCCATAAAAAATTCTTGGCAGTTGCACATCCGCAGGCCAATGGTCAAGTCGAAGCTATTAACAAAGTTATAAAATCCATCCTAAAGAAACGACTGGAAAAGGCTGGGGGCAAATGGGTTGATGAACTTCCTATGGCATTATGGGCTTATCGAACGACTCACAAGACCGCAACCGGACACACCCCATTTTCCTTATCTTATGGCTCAGAAGCTGTTATTCCAGTTGAGACGGAAGTGTTTTCCCATCGCGTGACTTATTATGATCCGAAAACAAACGCTATATTGCTTGCTGAATCATTGGATCTGCTGGACGAAAAGCGGGAAGAGGCTGATTTGAGAGCAGCCGCCTATCGAAGTCGGGTTGCCCGGTTGTACAATGCCAGAGTTCGACCACGAACTTTTCAACTCGGCGATCTCGTTCTCAAGAGAATCTATCCAGTTCCTTCACACATGAAACCAAACTGGGAGGGACCATACGTGATTGCACGAAGACTCGGAAATGGCACATTCAAACTATCGACCATCAACGGTCTTGATTTGCCAAGGGCCTGGAACAGCGAGAGCCTTCGTCGCTACTACACATGACAGGCTTTATTTATTTCATTATGTCTTTTCATTCAGCAATTTGTTTCTGCATTTCGAAATTTGAATTTTGTAATAAGGCAACTGACTTTGCCACATTTTCTTATTTCAGCAATAAAATGCCATCTCTTCGAGCCAGAGCTGTGACTCATTGAATACAATGCGAAACATCACGACGCACGGAGAGCTAAGTCCCATCACATGGTGGGATTTATTCAAGTAGAGAATGGCTGTGATACGACCGGCCACTCGCTAAGTGAAACCCGAGCTCGGGGGCAAGCCATTACACCAGTGTTAATAGGATTGACACACGACAATCCTACATTCAACTCCGTATTCCCAAAGTGCGAAACGGAGTATAAACATTCGACTCCGTATTCCCAGAGTGCGAGACGGAGTATAAACATTCAACTCCGTATTCCCAGAGTGCAAAACAGAGTATAAACATTCGACTCCGTATTCCCAGAGTGCGAGACGGAGTATAAACATTCGACTCTGTATTCCCAGAGTGCGAGACAGAGTATAAACATTCAACTCTGTATTCCCAGAGTGCGAAACGGAGTATAAACATTCGACTCCGTATTCCCAGAGTGCGAGACGGAGTATAAACATTCAACTCCGTATTCTCAGAGTGCGAAACGGAGTATAAACATTCGACTCCGTATTCCCAGAGTGCGAAACTGAGTATAAACATTCAACTCCGTATTCCCAGAGTGCGAAACGGAGTATAAACATTCGACTCCGTATTCCCAGAGAACGAAACGGAGTATAAACATTCGACTCCGTATTCCCAGAGAACGAAACGAAGTATAAACATTCTATTCCAAGATTTCCAGACTTGGCAGACAAAACAAGTAATGCTTAAACGTTAAAATAATGCGAGTACACCGGACTAAAGTTCGAATACTGCAACATTTAAGCATAAAAGGAATTCAAGTTGAAACAAGAAGACAAAAATTTTATTTCAACTAATCAAAAACGAGGGTTCATACATGAGCCTTTCCAAAAAAATTCTACTAGCAGGGGCCGAACCCGCATCTATATACGGCTTACGAAAGAAAAAGACAACAAAAATTCCTGACTGCAAAATGGGAAAACACACGCCTAAAGGAGACCCAATCTAATCTTTCTGCTTCCTCAGCTTCTTCTTCCTCGAGGAACCACTGGAACCACCAGTGGTCTTGCGTTTAGAGCTTCTCTCCTTAGACGGGCTTCCCTCGGACGAAGGCATGATGTCGACGTCATCCTCCGAACTAGAGCCGATGGGGATGCTTCCCGCAGGAGGAGTTGGGGGAACAGGATCTGCAACCGGGGGCGGGATTGGTGCGCTGACGTCAATGAGCGTGCCTCCGGGAGAAACAATCATAAGGGGAGTGGGGTCCTGCGCTACCGCTCCGCCATCTAAGTTGCCACCGCGCGCTGCCGCCGCCATCTCGGCGTTAATCTCAGCCAAATTCGTTGCCTCTCGTTGTGCTCGAGCCTCGCTGCGCGCCGTAGTGGTCTGGATTGAGACATCTGAAGTAGATGAGAATCCGCCCAGGCTGAATGATAAGTCTACGAAGGGATCACTCGGTCGGCCGAGAAGCTCATTTGTCATTTGTTCATCGAGAGAGAGTGAGCTTCCCTGCGTCACTTCGATCGGTGCTACGGTCAAGACGGAGGTTGCCTCAGAGATAATGGCCTCCGACACTTGGCATAATTCCTGGGCTGCGGGAGGCGCGGTTGGCGCAACTTCGATCACTGAACAAAGAAAGGAAACGTTTGTTAGTATACACTTCTATGCGCATTCTTCGAAACAAATGCACAAGGGGTTAGTTCAGAATACCTTCCTCGGTTTGGGTCAGGGTCGTGTGAGCGATTTCAGAAGAATGCTCCCTGATGGGAGATAAATGTGGTCAGTCTGGATCATAAGCCGGTATGGGTTGGGAGACAACCGTTGGAGTTAGTTCAGATTGAGATGGCACGTTGATTTCGGAACTCGCATTGTGATGCTCAGCACTGGAGCTCTCTCCAACCCCCTGAGACTGGGCGCCAAGCCTCTCCTTATCGTGAGAAATTATGGAGCCATGGAGAACCTTCTTTTCGTCGTCATTGAGTATGCGGTTCTCCAGCTCGAACTCATCGATGGCTTCGTCGGGATGCCTAGACTTCTCCTCTTCAACCAGTAGGTTCCAGGCGTTGTAGAGATGTGTTGGATAATCATCGAGCCATGTCAGGTCTCGGTGCCTTAGCACGTTGGCATTGTAGGTAATAAGTAGCTCTTCTACCTCGACCTCAATCCTGGCCTCTGCCTGGCGTACTTTCTCATCAACCCCAGCTTCAGCTTCGCGGACTTTTTCCATAGCTGCTTCCTTCTCCTTCCGGAGCACCACCGCCTGATCACAGGCTTCCTGAGCAGAGACATTGGCCGCATCCTTCTCCCTCGCCATGTCGGAGAATTTTGATTTCAGCTCATTAAGCTCCTTAAGAGCAGCGTCCCTCTCGGCGGTAATGGTGGTGTTCCTATGACCTATGTCTTCAATCGCGGTGTAGTGCTCTTGTTTCATTCTGGTCATGGCCAAGTTTACCTCATCGACCTTTTTCAGAGCTTCCATTTCGGATTTACGGGAAGACTCGGCCTCAGTATTGAGCACTTTCACAATCCGGTCTTTGTGGCCCAACTCCTTCTCCAACTTTTCAATAACGACACCCCGGTCAAATGCCACTTTGGACGCTTTCCTCGCAGCCCTTGCCCACTCCTTATACTGGAAGAAAATATCCGCAACATAATCATGTATAGTGTTTTCAGCTGTTGGTGGAATTCTCTTTAGATGCGGAGGAAAGACATAAGCATCGAAGCAGATATCGGGGAATTCCTTCCTCATCTGCGCCAGTTTAAGCGCTCCTTCCCCAGTCGAGTCAGACACGGCCGACATAGTAGTTGAGGAAGTGGCAATTTCAGTCCCGCACGGAGGATCGGGCCTCGGGGTTTGAGAAGGTGGCTTAGGCCGTGAAGTTTCAGAAGGACGAGCAGCCGCAACCGTGGGCGGTACGGAAGTCCTCGAAGGAGGAGAGCGGGATCGGGATCGGCGCACGTATCCCCTGTCCCTGTTGGACCTCTCCTGGCCAGAGTGTCCTGAGTCATAGTCTCTCTCTCCCTCTCTCCTACGTGGCTCGTAATAACGGCGCTTGTTGCGCAGGCTGCCCAGCACGGTACCTCATCCAGACATAGCACCTGAAAAGCAAAATATGGGAGATCAGTAGTCATTCAGGATATACAGTTTACGGTTAGAGGACTATGTAGTGCCGTGAAGAGTGTATAGATGTGTAACCCCCCGGACCAACCAGAAGTGTCGATCGCGCTAGTGGGAAGAGACTCGCTAACGTCGAAGGTATGTTGCAGTTCATCCGATTCAACGTCGTGTTGCTCGGACACGATATCCGGGATCGGAAGGTCAGCGAGCCCTTCGAATTGATTTTCAGCTTGCAGGGAGGGTGCTTCCGAGATCCTAACTCCTAAAAGTGGGTGGTGTAAAACTAAAGACTTCCGCCTCCCGGATTTGGGCTGTTTAGAGGCCACTGCCTTGCCTTTTCTCTTTTCATCGGAATCCGGGGTTGCATCAACGGGTCCGACCAACGGTTCTTCGTCGGTATGAGTTCTTTCGGAATCGGGTTCCTCAATTATTACGACCCTGGGTTTCTTCCGCTTGACTTTCTCTCTGGAGACAGTCCTTAGCGCGCCATCAAGCCTTATGCTTTGTCTCCACCCAATCAGTCCAAGGATTCTGAGGTTCCGGTTCGTCAACAGCAGTTCGATATTCCTTTCTTCAGAGGGGATCTCTTGAAGAACCCGGACAATCTCTTTATAGTAACCGCCCTCAGGTCGCTGGATTATTGCTGAAAGAAAAGGAGTAGGAAATATGAGTTTAATTTCGTTCAGAAAATTGCCCTGACAAATTACTTGGGAAAGAGACAATACTCACGTCTGAACAGCCATCTTCTGGCAAACCCCGGAGGACATCGGACGTAGAACCACTCCGACTTGAAGTAGCTCAGCCTAGTCCATGACCCCGTGACCACTTGACAGTTTCTGATAGACTCCAAGAATGTAAAAGATGGGCTGTCGGTTCGGCTTTTGAAGTTGAATAGGTATCTTATTTCGGTCATGCAAGGAGGTCGATAGAGATACCCCATAAATACGATGAACAAACTATTGAGTGAAGCATATCCATTCGGGTGTAACTGAGACGGAGCAATATCCAGGTAAGCCAACACATCTCTTATATAGTCGTTGAATGGAGGAAGTGTCCCGGTTGCGCATGCATGTCGGTTAAAAGCGGTATATCCCTCTGGGGGATTATGCGGTCTGTCGTCCGGTCCCGGCAACATTACGTCGTCTAATGATAGGTCGTGCCTTAAGCATATTCTCCCTAGCATATCTTCGGAGATATTGGACGGAACAGAGTCCGGCGGGCTATTTATGAAAGATGCGTCAGTTAACTCGTCCGGGGCTGGACCGATGACTACGGCCTCGATGTCGGGTATTACAAGTCTGGGAGGGGTCAAATGTTGAGTTTCTTGCTGCTGCGAACTTGACGGTTCCATGACCAGCTAACTCACGAGAAACCATCATTAGATGATAAAATGCCTGTGCATTCCCCAGTGTAAAGTGTGTGAATGAGTTGTGTAGTGCATGTGTCATGCATAACTTGAACAAATAAGTTTCTACGAAATAAGCCTAAGTGTGTGAGCAACAAAACTCCGAGAGTCGGGCTGGAGATGACCGTCATCGCTGACCGTCACAACTGCGCCATCCAGGTACTATCGTTCGATTCAGATTAAAGTTCGTTATACTTTGCTGGGTTACAGTTCCATCTACGAGCTTCAAAGGGCAGTCAGATGTGCAGTGTTGTGATCAAGTTCGATTATGCAATGCAGAAGCTCGTAGGAATCAGGTGTGTAGTTTAATTATCAAGTCCAGATATGCAGGAGTGAAGTTCATCGGAATCATGTTTTCAAGTGCTTAGGATTTCGTATCCATCAATGGAAGAGTTCGAATCAATCCCAGTAGACTCGTTCGATTCCATCCAGTTATAAGTTCGAATCGATACCAAGCGCCGTGCTTCAAATCGATCATTGGTAGTCTGGTTCGTATCGATCACAATAAGTGCGCTTTCGTATCGATCATTGGGAGTCTGGTTTGTATCGATCGCAGTAGGTGCGCCTTCGTATCGATCATTGGTGGCCTAGTTCGAATCAATCGGTAGGGTCTTAGCTTTGCATCGATAACACTCGAGTCGATACTTTTCGTATCGATCGCAGTGGCAGAATTCGTATCGATCCAAAAGCTAAGGACTTCAGAGTAGTCATTGACTTGTTATCAGCTACTTCATGTCGATACGACCCATCTCCACGACCTTCGATACGAAATCACGTCATCTCCACAACCATCGATACGAAATCACATCGTCTCCACAATCATCTCCCGATAATCGATGCGAAATCCAGGAAAAATACCATTGATCTTATCAATTCGAACATGACTCCCGTGTCGATTCGAAATCGCCTTTTCCACTCTCTTCTCCAATCTGCCAAAAAACGCCATGGCCATCATACTTTCGAGCCAGATCTGGTTTTACCACTCGCCAGAAGAGAAGATTGATGGAGAAAGAGTGGATCCATGGCGGCCTTATCATTTAGATTCACAGTTGCTTACCTAGGGATTGAGATTCGAAGATCTGAAGGAGTAGGTTTGATCGAGTCGAAAACACTTGTGAGTTGTTATCTCTGTCTGAATCGATCGCAAGGGGTTAGGAGCAACAGTAAAAAAGTGAAAGGTAAAAAGTGAAAATGAGCCAAGTTCCAGGTATTTATATGAAGCCTCGAGATAGACTGGGTCGATTCGTCTCCCAGTCAACATGACCAGTCGCAACCAGTCAAACAGCGCATCGATGCGAACATTCGTTTCGAGTCCACCAGCCTTCATCGATTCGGAGCGCATAAGAAAGCCACCTGAAGACAATGGACTCCATCGTTTCGAAGCATCCACGTTATGAGCCATCGATTCACGATAGAGCAGGTCTGTCGATACGAACACAATTTTCGTATTTATCAGGATCCATCGATACGAATAATCGTTCGTATCCATCAGTTTAGCATGCATCGATGCGTAAAAGTACTTTCCAACTTCCTGCATCGATTCATGAGAGGATCGATACAAGAGGATAATCAGGAGAGACCACAAAATGTTGTTTCAACTCGAATCTCAGATCGATTCAAGAGGGGACTGATGCAAATTTCAATATCCGGCTAAACTGACAACGATCCACGAACTTGTAGTTTTACAAAGCACATCATGTTTTCACAAGACATGCTTTGGGGGGCAAATGTTGTCCCGCCTTTTGGCAAGGCCAGGACACCAAGGAGTTGATTGGATTCCAAATTTCGCTTGTCATGGATATCGCTGGATTTTGTCCGAGTCTGGATCAAGCTACAATTGATAGGACATGACTAGAAAAGCGAAGGAATCCAACGTCCCAAGTTTCAAGTCAATCCGAGTTCATATGCTCAAGATGTGATGGATACAAGTTGGAGGGAAAAGCATGTTTTCGTATCCATCAGGAATGTCCATTTCGTATCCATCAGGGGACGTCGTTTTGTATCGATGGAAGTGGCCGCGTTTCATATCCATCGAGTTCGTATCGATCAGATTTATGTCCATCGATAGATGAAAGCAACTCGTATCGATTGGCCGAGTATCTTATTCGCATCCATCGAGAAGCCTTATTTCGTATCCATCCAACCCATGTCCATCATCCGCTTTACATCGGCAGGTCCCCGAAACTTCGTAACGATCGAGTTGGAAATGTTCGAACCCATCAAGCTCGCATCGATCAGATTCGTGTCCATCGACAACTGACGTGTCTCGCAACCATCAGTCATTGTCTACTTCGTATCCATCGGACCGGTGCTCTTCGTATCCATTAGAGGATCTCACTTTGAATCCATGTCCAGTGACTTATTTGTATCCAACGAATCAACCAACTAGGATGACGTGTGATCCATCGAAGCAATCAAGGCGAGATCCATGGAATCGAAGCGGTCAACAAGGAGTGAATACCGGATCGAAACGAAGTACGCGCGCCACACCATCTCAAGAGCACGTGCAGAGATCGATACGGGGGATCGATTCGAAACCATGGAGACGAGCCAAACAGCCCTCGAGAAATCTCGCTTCGTATCGACCATATCTCGTGATCTACTGATCCAAATCCAATGAAATTTTCAGGGAAGCTTGCATGCACACTAAAGAATATCTCCACCAAATTTCAGCTTAATTGGACGTCATCTTGATTGATACGAAATGGATTCGTATTGATCACAGATCGAGGCGAAACTTTCTGGAAACGGTCACGTGGGCCCCCTCACGTGCCAGACCAAGTCTCTCGGAGTTTGAGCGAAATCTCAGCCTCCTACGCCTATAAATAGAGCCCCAGAGCATGCAGAAAAGGGATCTTTTGATTCTCAAGCGTCCAGACTCTGCCAGATTAATATTTGCATTGTTGAATTCGAATTCCCATCTGTAATTCGCTGTTATTTGCTGCAATTGCTTGTAATCATCGAAAGAGAATCAATAAAATCATCAAAACTTCACAGTGGACGTAGGCGCTACGCCGAACAACTCTAAATTGCTTGTCTTTACATTTTACTTTCTTGTTTGTTGAAGTTTTTGTTAAATAATCTCTGTTTCATATTTATATTCTTCATTTTATCTCTTCAAATAACTTCCGAAGAGTGTTGTGCCCATTTTTGGTACAAACAACCGAGGCCTCTGAGACAGCCGCGGGAGGGGCAGACAACAAGGTGGCACTAGCCGAACTCGCTAATTGATTGCGAGGCTGTTTTGATGATTCACTAGGCCTGAAAATGAAAGGCTCTGGTAGCTCTTTGACAGTTATAGTTGCAGCAGCATCAACGACCTCTTGCTCCCTCTCAAGTCGAATGATCTCCCTACCCTCTATCAAAGCCTTCTTCGATTCTCCATTAAGAGACTCTCCATTAAGATAGGCATCCTCCAACTCTTGCTCGGTATATACATCCCAGTTTTCCCGAAAATAGGCCAGAACTTCCTCCCAAACCACAGTAAGAGTATGCAGGAATTCGGGGCCCAGATAGCTAAGGCTCCCCTGATGCAGCAAGGAGCTAACATAGAAATTCAAGATGGTGTCATCCATCTTCTCCATTTTCCTTTCGAAAGAATTCTGCAACTCCAAGTAGTCTGCTGTCACGGTGGCCTTCTCAACTTCAACCTGGTCTTCTCAGTGTTAAGCTACGCGACTCTTTCCTAGACCAAGTAATCATTTGAGTCAGATCAGAAACGGTCATGTTACGGGATTCTTCATGCATAATCAGTAGTTGTCTTTTAGTAAGTTTCGACAACTTTGTTATGACCAGCGATTGTTTTCTTCTGAGCTTCAATGATCTCATCACGGGCTTCAAGCTCCTCTTTCAGCTTAACCTCATCCTCGTGGGTCTTCTCTTGATTTCGTCTCGAAACATGATTTCTATTTTTGTATGGGCATCTTTTAATTCCTTCAGTAAACTGGTTGTCCTCTTACTCTCTTGGAGTGCAGCATCCCTCTCCTTTGTCAACTGCTCTATTCTGGCGTTACATTCCGTTAACATCCTCTCATATTCGTCCTTCTCTGACTCGAAGGAGGGGATCTCTTGGTAATTGTTATGGTTGGTGTCTGCCAATTGCTTGCATAACTTCTCCCATCCTTCATCTTAATCCAAATCGCTTTGAATCGCCCAGAGATGGGGCATATAAGAGTCTTTGTAGATTGGGTCCAGGTCACGTCAAATTTAACTCCCTTTAGAAACCATCCGGGGAGCCCAGTTTTGAGTTTATGGGGGATCCGACAAGAGAATATAAACCGGCCTTATACGGGGACATGAAGAACCAGAAGCAAGCACTACGTGATTTGAGGGGGCTTGGGATGAAGGTAGAACTTGAACAGTGGAAGCTGGAACTTTAATTCCAACAAAGACCGGAGTGGGGGCAAATGCTTGGTGCTCGGAGGGATGAGAACCGCGATCTACCTTCGACTTCTTGGGTGGCTCTTCTCGGTCGTCAGGAGTTTTTCTCTTCTCATAACCACTCCTGTAGACTCTATCCTATTCTCTATCGTCCCGAAGACATACTTCAACTTCCAAATCAATCCTTCTCCTCCACTCTTCCTCGGTTTCACGGGGCTGATAGCGAATTGAAGTCCGTCTTGACCAGCGTTGTGAATAAGTAAATTGTTCAAGGTCCTAGTAATGTCTACAACCTCTCATAGTACCTGATATAAAATAAATAAATAAATAAAGAGCTTTAGCGACAGAAAATGAACCTAAATAATGCATATGTAAGTGAACGTGACCCTAGTGAAATGTGTATTATGTCATAGGCGGCCTAAAAGGATGTCACAAACTAGATCGGGAAGTCACCATGGTAGAAATCGAGCTGACTCTAGACACAATATGACCGGGGCGAGGAGACAATCCCTCGAACTCAAAGCCTTCTCCTATGAGTTCATCGATATTTACATAAACGTTGCTCAAATCCCCAAAGTCAATACTGATTTCCTTAAGTAGGGAATCATGAAGTCGCTTGGCTTCTGAGGGAGCATCTTTAACATGAACCTCTTGAGGAGGCAAATCCAGGAGGTTGGGACTCATTCGTGGAGTTTTATCACACGAATCGAGGCTTCCATCACTGGAACTTGCATTGAATTCATCATCACTATAGGAGGAATCATAACTGCTGCTGCTCTCAATTTCACCCTCCTCCTTTTCCATTGTCACCCCAGCCTTGCCCTCATGCTGCTTGAATTCTTCTTCCTCCTCCTCCGAAATCAGAGGTATCCTTGACGGGTAGCTGGCTTCAGTCATAACACCTCTTCCTTCATGAATTTCTTCGGTTGACCTTCTAGACGACCCTTCTCCTTCTGGGAGGTCGCCCTCTTCGGAGCCGTGTGATGAAGAAGTGGAACAAGTTCGGATCCTAGAACGGGAAGGAGACGAAATTTCAACAGCTACGGCAGATCTCCCAAGATGCAACAACCTGTACCGAAGCAAATTCTCGACCGTTAGCAAAAACTTCACTGATCTCTCTTTAGCGTTTACGGCCTTCAGAGTACGGAAGAGTGGATCGAGTGATGGATCTTTGTTTGGTCTAGGAATGATTGCAAGAAGTATTCAATCTATCAAAAATCCCATAGCGACGTATTAAATTTCAACAAGTAAAAGAGAAGTTGAACCCCCCATT
Source organism: Allium fistulosum (assembly GCA_030737815.1). Taxonomy (NCBI): domain Eukaryota; kingdom Viridiplantae; phylum Streptophyta; class Magnoliopsida; order Asparagales; family Amaryllidaceae; genus Allium; species Allium fistulosum. The sequence goes on along the minus strand of CM060901.1, from coordinate 444,472,708 downwards.
GTCTAAAGACAATTAAATCCATCAGGACACCTAACGAAAAAATATTGGGTCTTGAATTGGGACACGTTACATTGAAGCTGCAGCATGATCTTGCATTTTCTTTGAGCCTCGATGACAACGAAGGATGGACATTTATCTCTCTTCTTGAATGAGAGAAAATATCTCAACTCATCAAAACTTGGGGCACGATTAAATGTCCGCATAAACAAGACGTGAAGGCAAGTCAAGATCACGTATCCATTAAGGTAAATCTAAAATGGAGCAATTCCCAAGTTCAGAAGAGTTTCTCTCAAGAAGTGATTGAAGGAGGGCATTGGTCCATTCAAGCATATATACCGGTGGCAAGCGGTGTACCCCGAAGGCGACATATGTACAAACTCATTTTTTGACGGAAGGCGTACATCATCATCCAGAATGCCATGTTGTAAACAAATGTTATGCAGAACTTTAGCAGAGATTACGGAGGAAGCTCTCCAGAGGATTGAGTAAAACTCTAAAAATTGGAGAATCCTGATCTACAACCGGACCAACCATAACCAATTGACCGTATTCATCTCACAGTACTGAAGAAGTGGGCGCTACTGAAACTGTTAGTGAAGGCACAACTGATGACGATTCAACTTCTGAAAGTGTTGGACTTCCTCCACTGGATTTACGAAGGGATGATGGGTGCTTCGTCCTATACAACAGAACTTGTACTTAACGTGGTCTGGTAATTCTATTTTTAAGTAAAAGTCCCCTACTCTTAACATTTGAACTTCGAAAAAAAATATCGATTTATGCCAACACATCGGGTTTCAAGTGTTGGTTGGGACAAGTGCAGTGTGTTATCTATGTGGGATGGGCTCGGTGTCCTGAACACTACAAACACTCTATCCTGTCTAGATAGTTCACTTGCAATGAAGAAAGAAAAGAGCTTCTTATATCATTCATTAAAGTTATTTCTCCTACACTTACCCAATATCGACCAATGGTCGATAACGGGTCCGCTGTCCGATGCACACGGGAAGCTCTTCCCATTCTGGGTACACCGATTATGTAATAACAAGATCAATCCAAAGTGAGCAACTATAGATTGATGGGTCCAAATCGAGTAGAGAATTCTTAGCATAAGTCGATTTCTGCTCTCTGGAAGGTGATAACAGCATAAGCTGCACATAAGACGTTACCTTAAGCTATTATCACCTCCTAGAAAAACCAAAATAAATCTGCAAGACATCATGCCAGATTAACAATGTAACCTGGTGCAAGTTAATTCCGATTGTGTGGACGTAGATAGCAAAACATGTCAAGCACCAAGGCTAGACCTAAGCTTCGTTCCATGGAGATTCAAGACTCGATTTACTATCTTCTTCCAAAAAATCGCAATCAACTCAAATTTTCCATAATGTCCATTACCAATACAACCTCATCACCAAAATGCTAAAACAAAATGCCGAAAATCCATACCACCCACCTCAAGTCAAAAATCAAAAGGCGAATATGGTCAAACTCTAAGTCAGCGGTGATCCAAGATGGATAGTTCGACGGCGATCCAAGTGGTTAAGGTCCACGGTGATCCAAATTGACAAAGTTTCAGGAGTTAGGGGTAAGGTCAAAGCAGTGGAAAAGTCCAGTTAGGTTGATGGTAAGAAGCTCCAATGGTGGAGCTCAACGATGGCGATGGAAGAAACAAAGTTAGGGTTTGAATACTTTGGTTCAGTCGCACAATAGGTAGCTCGGTTCACAAAAGAAAATAAGGTAGAGAAGGAAGGATTGGCTCGAATGAGGAGTTAAATAGAAGATTGAACAAATAATTGCTAAGTCCTTAGATAACTTGTGATCCAAGGACCATGGATCGCTAGCGATCCATCAAATTGCAACCAATCTCCTCCAAACTTGCAAAGCACGATCCATGTGTTATTTGCAAGCATCAATGGAAGTTATGGGACCAAATTGATTTATTGTTATGAGTAATAACAATTCACATCAGAACTTAACAGATGGTTGAATAACCAAAGCCAAATTCGCAAAATGTCCTCAACATGATCATTTGAACCTCGCTAAATGGAAACTAAAAGGCAGTTACTTCCAGAGCATGCCTTGTTTCCAACGAAAGCATACTCCGAGGAGGGAGGCAAATGTTATTTGGGTTTTTAACCTAATAAATTCAATGGAAGTTAGAACATCCGCATCAAGTCAAAATGATTCAAGAATCAACCAGAAGGATCAAAAGAAGGAACCAAGAGGGACTCAAGAGAAAAAAAGCAAAAAATAGCCTAAAGGTATGGATCGCTAGCAATCCATTACCCATGGATCGCTAGCGATCCATAAATATCGCTCATGGGTCGTCCATTCTTCTTACATCACGAAGCATTATCTTTTCTAGGGATGCCTGCTAAGTTTCATGATGTTCTAAGCAAGCTAGATCAAGAAGTGGGCATTCGTCTGATTCATGTAATAGTTCAATGCAACCTGTACATGAATCATCATCAAAACAAAGCATCTAGTCATGAAATTGCATAAAGGGCATCTATAAAAGGCATGGAACATGGTACAATTTAAGCGAGCCAAAAATAATCTAACTACATGGATCGCTAGCAATCTATGCCCTATGGATCGTTAGCGATCCACCGTATTAGCCCGGCTCGCTACAAAATTTCCTAGGCGCCTTCGTATCTCCAAATGCAAGCTTCTGAAAATGCTGCCTAGCCGAATAGCCCTCCAATCCCTATAAATACTCACCCATCTGCATCACAAAGAGGATCTTTTGGACTGGCTGTTGAAACTCTGTAGAAACTATTCTTCACTCTTCTCCTCCCACACAACAGTCATCTAAAGGGTACACCAGGATTCTCTAATGAACTCTAACACTGGTGAATTACTTACAAAATCCAATCAGATTTAACTTGTAACCGCAATCAGTCAATAATAGAAAGCTATGAAGTGGATGTAGGATTCATTAACAGCCGAACCACTATAAAAGTCTCTTGTCTCTTTAGCTTATTTGCAAGTTATTATTCCTTGTTTCTATTTTGTTTTCCCTGATAAATAGGGCCAGTGCTTTCACATTTAATCCAGGGTGCTGATCCATTTTTCGGGTTAACACTTTTGATAACTTCTTAAGTCACATTTGGTCAAGTTCAATAGTCAACTAATCAACTACCTAGTCAAAAGCAATTGCTTATACAAATCAATATTCATATATTTAACTCATTTCCAACATTCCAACTTGACTATTCCTTGTCCAAGAGTGAAGCTAGGTAAGTTAGAACACTGGTTGCATCAAAGCCTTGCCTAAATACTTCATTCTTGAATTTCACAAATAGATAAGTCTACCTTGTCGGCTTTTAGTGTTAAGTATTGTATTAATGATTTCTATAAACAATTAAGAAATCAACACAATTAACACATTTCTGACATTTTCCGACTTACTATTCCTCGGTCAAGAGGGAAGCCAGTAGGTTAGAGCTCTATTTCTCCATCCCTACTTGAACATCAATCTTAACTCTCACAAAGAGATAAGCCTTACTTCGTCGGCTTTTTTTTTTGAAATGCAAGCGGGGTTGGCTGGTCCCCTACCAGGATTTATTAAAGAAAAGGAAAGAGACACAACTATAACAAACTATAGTCGCGACGAAGAAAAAATAACAAGAAGAAAATAGTGAACGGAGAAGAGAAACTCCCCAAGCACTGAACAAAGACACAACACAAAAACAAACTGACCATACCAGTGTAACAAAAAATGAGCAGCCCAAAAGTGCACAACAAGAGTGTACAGGAGGGTGCACAAAACAGGGAAAAACAGAGGGCTCATGCCAAGTCCACATATCATGGCAGTGGGGGGAGAAACCCCGCTTGGAAAATCTCAAACCAGTGGTGATGTTTGCTTTGATCTTGACCCAGAGCTGGTGCGCCACACTGACGTCACCATCAAAGCATCTTGAATTCCTTTCCTTCCAGATCAGACGAACATAAATCTTCAAAACAAAAAAGATGATATCTTTACGGCTGCTGCTCCACTTCGATGCATTCTTCAACACATACCACATGCAAGAAGAATTACCATCATGTGTTGATATACCAACCTTGTTCATCAGGGTACAAACCATATTAGTTAAATACTGACAGTCAAAATAAATATGATAACAAGTCTCAGGTTGCACATTGCAGAAGAGACACAGGTTGTCTATTAGCATCCCCTTGTCCACCAATCTATCCCTAGTTAGGATAGCACTTTGTATTATTCTCCAAAGCATCAAGTTATCGCTTGCCGTTGACTGAGTAGTCCATAGGACAGATGCCCAAGGAGAAGTAGAAATGGCTTCAGCATTTGAAAGAAAACCATAAACCCTACCTATACTGTGAGATTTGCCTTTCCAACATAGCTCAGACTCAAGCTCGATCCGAACATCATGTTGACGCATGCTCCTCCATAACATGTTGACCACCTGATTACTGGAGGATGGAGCACAAAGCTTCCCATTAAGAATATAATCAACAGCATGTGCATTATTACCAATTAAGGTCTGAAGTTTTTCATGAGCTCGAACCATTTTATTCAACACCATACCCTCACATAGCCAAGGGTCATTCCAAAAACTCACTGGGCAACCTGGAGACAAACTATACTTGACAAGAGGAAGGAAAGTGCTCCTCATATTGAGGATATTCCTCCATATCCAACTCGTGCCTTGATTGATGTTCATATCCCAGAAGTTACCATTCTTTATTCTATAAGTCACTGCACCCATAGACTATTTCTTTTGAGCAAAATTGCATCCACATGCGAACTAACAGCTGCTTTATTCCATAATGATATGCTGATGATGCCAAGCCCTCCCTTGCCAAGAGGCTTTTCAATGGAGGAATAAGACAGAGGGACCATTTTCCTATTGTGAATGTTACCAGTCCAAAGGAATCGAAGAAGGGTAGCTCTAATCATGGAGAGCAACTTCTTAGGGAGGATATAAGTTCTTGTCCAATACACTGTCATAGAAAAGCACACAGACTTAACAAGCACCAATCTTCCAGCCATGGATAAGTATTTAGCAGTCCAGAAGTTTAGCTTGGATGTTATTTTATCATAAAGTTGTGAGAAATCAGCTTTAGTTACCCTAGACGTACACAAAGGTAAGCCAAGATAAGCCATATTATTTTCCATCCTCTGGTAGCCAGAAAGACCAATCAACCTATCATTGGTAGGCCCAGAAATTCCAGAATTGAGGATATGGGACTTAGCCTTGTTAATCCGTAATCCAGTTGCAAGGAAGAAGGAATGGAGAGTGTCATTAATGGCAGTTATGGATTGCTGATTTGGCTTGGTAAAAATCAATATATCATCCGCAAAAAATAGGGAAGTGATATGAAGCTGCTTGCATTTTGAATGGTAAGAAATAGTCTTCTTTTCATATTCCAATGTTAGCATACAAGAAAGTGCTTCCATAACAACAATGAAGATGTAAGATGAGATTGGATCCCCCTGTCTGACTCCTTGCCTCCCTTTAAAATATCCCATAACCTTCCCGTTAAAACATAAAGAGTAAGCAGGGGTAGAAATGCAAACATATAGCCATGCAACAAAAACTTTGGGAAAACCCATTAAAGACAACACACGAACAATGGAGGACCATTGCAAGCTGTCAAAGGCCTTCTGAATGTCAAGCTTGATCATCGATCGAGGGGAAATATGACTTCTTCCATACCCATTAATAAGCTCATGGGCCATCATAATATTGTCAAGTATATTCCTATTGGGAAGAAAGGCAGATTGATTTGGAGAGACTAAAGAAGGCAGCACCTTAACAAGTCTTAAGGCAAGAATTTTAGAGACACACTTATACACAACATTGCAGCATGAAATGGGTCGAAGAGAGGAGACATTTTGGACTGGCCTTACTTTAGGAATGAGGACAAGATTGGTCGCATTTATTTCACCAAGCAGCTTGAAATGGTTGAAGAAGTCATGAATTGCCGCAGTGAAATCATGGCAAACTATATTCCAGCTAGACTTGAAGAAAACAACATTGAAGCCATCTGGTCCACCAGACGAGGTCGCTTTCAAGGAGAAAAGAGCATCTTTTATTTCCTGACCAGTAACTAGAGAAACAAGCATGTCCTTCAAAGGTTGATCAAGTTGAGTTAGTGGTAGATTGTTAAGCCTATCAAGGTCAGGTTCAAAGTCATCAAAGTTGCCAAGAAGCCTTGTGTAGTGCTGAAGCAAATGCCTGTCAATATCATTATCAGAAGTAAGCAGGGAGCCATCATCGTCAAAAATGGAATGGATGTAGTTTCTGGCTTGATTATCTTTAATTGATGCATGGAAGTAGGCAGTGTTCCTATCTCCATCAGCCACCCACCTCTGGTGCATCTTCTGCTTTAGCATACTTGCTTCATAATCCAAAGCATCACTAAGCTTTTGGAATAGGACAGATTTAGCATGGGCATGAGCAGCATTGGTTGGATCACCATCCAAAAGCACTTGCGCATCCAACAGCTGATCTTTAATTGAATTTGAAAAAAGAGTTCCCTTACCGAACTTGAGAGAAGCCTACCGTCTTAAAGCATGCTTAGTGGCCTTCAGCTTCCTGCATAAAATAAACATAACATTTCCATTATAGTTAGCTGTCCAAGCATTAGTGACTAAATTGCAGTACTGAGGATCAGAAACCCAAACATTAAAAATTTTAAATGCCTTCTTCCTACTGCATGGCTTTTGAATTGGAGAGAGAATTAGTGGGGAGTGGTCAGATAAAATTGGGTTAGGCAGATGGGCAGAAATGGAAGGCCACAGAGAGAGGCTGAAGCATTGCAAAAGGAAAGGTCAATATTGGTGAAAGTTCTTTTGCCAGACCTTCTCCTGTTGTTCCAAGAGAAAGGGACTCCAGAACGAGGGATAGGAAGAAGATCAGAGTCAGAAATTGAGATATTCAAGGGAGCAATGTCCCTTGGCATTAGGGGATTGCCACCAATTTTGTCAGCAAGATTGTAACAACAGTTGAAATCCCCCAAAGCAATCCAAGGATGGGTATTCTGTCTGAAGTTAGGAAGAAGGTTGAGCAACAGTTCTCTAGCATCAACCGCATTGTGGGCATAAACAAAGGTTAAGAAAAAATTGAAATTCAGCTGAAGATGGGTGGCATGAAAGTGAATAAGTTGAGAGGTAGAATGGATGGGGAGTGAGCGAGTAAATCAGAGGATCATTAACAGTGAGGATCCTGCCATAGGAAGCATGCTCATGATTATGATTAACTAGCCATTGAGGATTGATATATTTTGCTGTTTTCAGGGTTAAAGGAAGTGAAAGCTTGGTTTCCAAGATTGCAAATATCTTAATATTTAGCTCAGAAATTAGAGTTTTGACATGATTGAGTTTTACTGGGTTGTGAGCTCCCCTGATGTTCCATGATGCAATTTTATACATTAAAAACTAGAAGGAGGGAGAAGCACTCTTGCCCTACTCCTAGTTGTAGGAGGGTCTGATCGCACGGACTGTAATTTCACTGCTAAGGAAGAGGACTTGAGAGCACCAGTGGAAGAAACATCAGGTCGTGAAGGAGGCGAAACCCATCCAGGGATAGATCCTGGAAAATTGTAGGGAGAGGGATTCGGGGTGATGGTTTTGGAACGAGGAGAGGATGAAGATGGGAAGGCAATGGGGACTGATGGCTTAAAGAGGTCAAAGATTTAATTCTCAATATGTTCCATGAAGGCTTTATCAGGTGATATTGGTTCAAGTTCTATGGTCGACAACTTAGCATGGGAGAATGATTTCATATTTAATTGTTTGGAAGCTTGAGAGAGATGAGAAATGCCTTCAGCAATTGTTCTTTTGTTTTTCAACTGGGCATTGCTTTTACTGTGATAAATTGATACTTCAGAATTTTGCATGACTTCATTGGAACAGAAATTATGTTCAACAGGAAGACCATGAACAATATCATCACATGGTAATGCCTCTCCTTCCATTGGTTCTTTTAAGTTTGGTTCATTCTCACTATACTCAGATAGGTCATGCAGAAGCATAGAAAAGGGGTTTGCATTCAATAATGCATCATGCATGACTGGACTTATTTGCTGTTTCTGAACTTGGATTTCTGATACCTCATTATTACTTCCTTCAAGGGTGACATGCACATCATTTACATTTAGTTCCTTCCCTCTTTCTTCATTTCTTAAAATTTTATGGTTCACTTCAATGATTCCTGTGTTGATTATTTCCTTTCCACTAACTGACTGTTTGCCAACTGTTTTGCTTTCTTATTCAATATAACATGTTCCCTGTTCTTCCTAAAAGCTACCTTTCTCCACTTCACCTTTGAGTCATCAATATTGCTTTTTCCACCTCCTTTGACATTACAATCCTTTTCTACATCAGGTTTGGCCGTATCATATAACACCCCTTGTATCTCTTTTTCTTTGCTTTCAACTAAACTTTTAATCACCAGACAGCTACTATCCTGATGCCCAAACACCTTACATCGCCCACAAATCAAGGGCTTCCACAAGTACTCAACTTTGACTTGTTGCTCAGTGTCGTCCAAAAGCTTAACCATAAAGACATCAGGCAACTCAACTTGTGCAGAAACTTCCACTAAACATTTGGCATACCCTATTCTTCCCATCTTTTCTGTGTTCTCGTCCATGCACAGGAACTTGCCTATCCTTATAGCTAACCAGTTAATCCCCAGGTGTGACCAACAATAAAGAGGAATGTTGGAGAGTTTCAACCACACTGGGACTGACTTTATCGTGCTAACACTGTTACCTATTGTTGGGTCCCATTCTTTAATTATAAACAGTTTGTTCCTCATCACAATTGGATCAGATTGTATGATCTTCCTTTTATCTTCATCAGAAGATAGAATTAAGAGGAACAAACATCCGTCTGATTTGACTTCTGTTGACCCTTTAAGTCGCCATACACGTTTTAGATGATTCAAGACAACCATGTAAGGCAATGGCATATCAAGAAAAAAGCCAACAAGGCACTGGCCCCAGACAGCATTACCTGCATTAACCACTTCCACTGGAGGCACAATGGCGCCTTCATCAAAGACAAGCGGGAAATGAACAGGAGAAAATTTGCCTGCATTGCGTGGTTTTGCTTTGAAGAGGGAGTTCCAAAGAGGAGGAGAAGAAGCAGAGAGATAGTTGGTGGGAGAAGGTTTAGGAGGATGGACGAGTAGAGAAGGAGGAGAGGTGGCAGCAGTCAAGGCGGGCGGCGGGTCAGGCAGAGGAGGTATAGAAGGAATAGTAGATGGAGAGGAAGAAGAGTACGGGAGGACAGGTAGCTGGTTTGAAGGGATAGGACGGGGAGGGAAAGGACGGGGACAGGGAGAGGCCATGACAGAAGAAAGAAGGACGAATTCAATGTGATGTAAATTGATTCTAAGCATAGTTAATTACTTTTCAAACAAGCAATTAAACAATTTAACCATTTGGCCATTTAGTAATTCTAACCCCTTTCTAAACCTTTTATTGATACTTTTAAAACCCTTTTTAAAATGATATAAATGTATAGTAATTTACTTGTAGAATTTGATGTTAAATAAACCATTTTTAGAAGATATTTATTACATAAGATATAAAATAGTCAACATAATTTTTAAAAACTATATATAATTAAATATGCTTTTAAAATACTTTATAATACTTATAATAGGTTTTAAAATATTTACTCACAATATTAATTGAAAATAACAAGTTTATAATTTCCTTAAAAACTTGGAAAAACAAGTTTTAATTATAAAATCCTATTTTTAAAAATTCACAACTAATTCTTAAAAATTCATATATATCTCAAACCACTTTTGAAATACTCTAATATGAGTTAATAAACACTTGTAAAAAGAATGAACCAAAATACTTAAATTTAAATATCTTTTCAAGCCTTTAAAGTCTAAAAATCAAGGCTAAATGTGGTAGTTATGCACAAGTGAATTTTTGGTCACTTCATTGAGATGTTGCTTAACATTTTACTATTAAAACTTTTAATGGCAATAAACATACATTAAAAATTATAAATATGGTGAGAAACCCTTGAGGGTATCTCTACAAAGTTCCATAGAAATCGCTGAAAACAAGGCAATTCCAAACTACATCTATAGCGACTATCGCTATAAGTGCAGTTTCAAATCACAGTCCGATCTAAACCAAAGTCCATCTATAACCTATATGCTTTGTTCCAAGGTCTTATCACAAGTCATACAAGTTTGTTTCAAGTCCGTTCCAAGTCCATAGACATGAACCACATATACTTCTCGTTTTCAAAACAAGAATCAAACCAATGTTTTCAACAGTGTCAATACCAATTCAAAAACTTAACCACAATCAAAACACAACATATATATGTTATATTTTTCATTCAAAGAGGTGTGTTACCTAATCTTCAACCCAACAACAACCAAGATCCAAGCTAACTAAGTCCAAACCCAACCTTGCGACACCTTCTTCCATCCTTCCTTCCTTCTCTTGCTTTCACCTTGCTTTTTGCCTTCTCCCCTCTTATAATGCTCACGTCCTATACATGTAGGGTGAGATGTGCTTTGATTCTGCAACTTTTGACATGGTGTAAAGTGTTACTAATACTGTCCTATGGCTTCACTCCAAATTTGAGTTGATTTGGATTTAATTTATGATTAATTTGATTTAGGAATTTAGAGATGAAGAAAAAGAATAAGCCATAAAAAAGAGCTTGGTTTTGGTTTGTGAATTTGTGATTTATTCCTAAGGGTATGGCCCTCCTTATATAGGCTCCATGTGGTGTTGCTATAACGACCCAAAATTTTATTGATTTAATTTGTGAATATCTAATTTAATTTAAAATATTTAGCTAATGGTTTTAATAAATAAATAACCCTCTTTTAATTTATAAATTATAATAAATTCTGTCTACATAAATAGATAGTTCGACCAAAAATCGAAAATGTGATCGGAACACACTTTTTGGATTTTCGGCTTTTTATCGAGCGACAAGTTATTAGAAGTTGTTATATCTTTGATTTTTCTCTAAAACAAATTTTAAATGTTAAACACACTTTTACTTTGAAATTTGTAAATAGGAATAATAAGTATCTAAAATGTAAAATATATATGTAATTTGATTTTTGAATTGATGTAAGATGATTTAAGTATAAAATTCAACTTAAGGTACATGAAACACCGTATTATCTACCATTTTCTCTCATCGTTTTGTACTAAGTTAACTTTGAAAAGATGGATGTGTAATTTGAATGATGCCTTAGGGGTAGAAATGAATCTAGTACATAAAACACCAAATTATCCAACATATTCCCATAATACTTTGTACTTAGGTAGCTTGAAGTTTGGGTTAGCTTGCAAAATTTGGATAACTTGAATTTGAAGCTATGTTTGGTTATAAAATATCATCCTATCCTTCATTTCTCTTTAGTCCCTTCATTTTTGTTTAAGTTCATTAATCGATGAAACAAAATAAAATGGCAGTGAACTTCAAAATTCAAAATCAAATATATTAGCTAACTAAAATCATGAAATAAATTACCTTGAGTTTGTTGTGACACGGTCTTCGATTTGTCATGCTTTTGGTTGAGTCTGGTTGTCATAAGGGAGGAGTAGCTCTTTAGGCATCGGTAGGGTTGAAACTAGGTATAAGATTTTGGCAAATTCAGGCAACGATTGGTGAATTGGAGCTTGGTTTTGGATCTGTGGTGGAAAATAGCAGCTTCGGTCAGAGTTTGGTGGCATCCGATGGTCCCTGCCAAACACGTCGTAGGAGGGGCTGTAGTAGGTTTGGGCGGTCGCATTTTGGTAGGAGTGGTTATTCATGGAGGCGGTGGCGTCTTCGGGTTTGGCTCGAGTAGAGAGGACCATTGGTGGTAGTTAAGCATACTTTGGTTGTCCGGGGAGTCGTGTCAAGTGTATGACAATGCACAATTGCATGTACAGGGAGGAGTTGTGTTTGGGGAAGATGAAGCAAGAAGCGGGTCGGGTTCCAGAGCATGATGGGCTTTCAGGTTTGGGCCTTGGAGTGGGGTGAGAATCCAAGTGTTTTTATTCATTTAATATATTAATCAATTGTGTTAAAATGGATTATGTGATATCTCACCCGTTTTAAGCCTGTTTGACCCATAGATTTTTGCATCATATTGATGAGTATAACATTATATTGTAGCTTGTTGATATTTTTGGTGATATTTAAAATACAGATAAAATAATAGGGACTGAATTTAATTACGTTATTTTAAATAATAGCGTCATTAAATAAATAATACCTTTTTTTTGCCAAATAAAACGTCAATCGGTTAAATTTAATTAAACAAATTACTTTGGACATCTAGTGAGTAGAAATAAACAACGTTCTGCTATAAATAAATTGTGTAGAATATTGATGACATCTGTTTAGCAGAATAAATCCCTGTTCCGCTATTATATTTATTTAGACATTTATTCATATACTAGTTAATTAACATGTGGATAAATTAATACTGGATAAGTGATGGGTTAACTAATGATTGTGAATTGATGATTTTATTTACATATATGATATTTATGTAAATACCAGTCATGTGACATGAAAGTTAAACTGAATTAAATGGTAGCTTGATTTAGTTCCATTGTGGTCGCTAAGGCTCTTTTTGAATTGGTAAAGTTATGGATTTGGATTTAACTTCAATTTTTAACAATTTAATGTTAAGTGTTTATTTAATTTAAAAAATGGTTTTTCATTTTCTTTATTAAAGATGTTTTAAGCCAGATAATTAATTATATTATATGGTTATTTAAATTACTTTATTTACTTATTTATTTAATAATGATATTTAAAAGTTAATTACTTTTTATTTAATAATGTGTTAAAGGATTAATTAATTATTTTATTTATGATATTTTAAGGAAATTAATTATTTAATTATATTATTAATGTTGTTTTAAGTTAGTTAATTGGTTTAGTTTTGTTTGAAGTTAATTGATTAATGACGTTTTAAAATTAATTAATTATTTGTTAATGATATTTTAAGATCATTAATTTATTTAATATTGGTGTTTAAAGATTTTTAATTTATTTAATAAAATTATTTAAAGATTAAGTTTTTGATTTAAGGTAACGTTTTTGGATAAGAGTTTGGATTTTTATTTTAGTATTTTAAAGGGTATAATTGATTTATAAAAGAGTTCATAAATAATAAAGTGATTATAAAAAGGGTTTATAAATATTTTTAAAAGAGTTTCGAAGAGGGTTAAAGGCTATCGAATTTATAAACCTTGTTTTAAATGTTATGATCCATATAGTGATAGTCGCTATGGATGCAGTTCGAAAACTTATCGTTTCCATAAAATATATGGGTTATCTATTTCGGATATTTGTAAATCCCTTTTGAAGGCGATTTTAATGATTGTATAAGTATTTAAAAAGAGATTTAGTTCTAAATGTATTTTTAAAAGGGGTTTGTTTATAACAGACTTTTATAAAAGGGTTTTTATAAAGGAGTTTATAAAGGGAGATTTAGTAAAGAGTTTTATAAAAGAATAGAGTTTTTAAATGGGTTTATAAATTACTTTAGACATTCATAAGTGTTTGTACCAAAATTGGGCACACTCTTCGGAAGTTTTTGAAGAGATAAAGTGAAGAAATTAAATGGAAAAAGAGGAATTATCTAACAAAAACTCCAAATTTCAGAAATGAAAATAATTAAAATGCAAGGAGACACAAGAATTTAGAGTTATTCAGCGTATTGCCTACGTCCACTATGAAGTCGTTTGCTTTATTGACCTTTCTTTGATGTTTATAATTGATTTCAGCAAATTATAGCGAATAACAATGATTTGCAGCAGTGAAATTCGTTTGTAGCAGCAGCCATGGAGTTCAGATCCGTGTTTGGCAGAGTCTGGGCGTTGGAGATCTCAAAGAAGAAGAAGAACCCCTTTTCTGTTGGCTTTGGGGGTCTATTTATAGGTGTAAGAGGCTGATATTTCGCTCAGATCTCGGGAGACCCTCTTTGGCACGTGACGAGGCCCGCGCGCCCAAGCCCGTGAAGTTTCGGTCCGATCCGTGATCGATACGAACAGATTTCGTATCGATCAAGATTTCGTCCAATGGATTCGAAATTTGGCGTGGACATTCTTTAGCATGCACGTAGTCTTCTGTGAAAATTTCATAGCATTTGGACTTAGATTGGGAGATATGATCGATGCAAATTTGGATTATCGGTTGGCTGTTTGGTTCGACTCGCTTCTGTTTCGACTCGCTTTTCATTCGACTCGGTTCTTTTTGACTCGGTGACGTGGCGCAAACTTGTGTTGACTGCTGTGCTTTGTTCCACATCGATGGACACGAAGTAGAAGTCTTCAAATGGATGCAAAGTCGACCAAGTGGAGCGAGTCGAAGAATGGCTCGAGGCGGAGCGAGTTGAAGTGTGCATTGATCGAGCGAGTCGAAGAATGGCTCGAGGTGGAGGGAGTCGAAGTGTGCATTGATCGAGCGAGTCGAAGAATGGCTCGAGGTGGAGGGAGTCGAAGTGTGCATTGATCGAGCGAGTCGAAGAAGGCGTTTGATGGAGGCGAAGCAGATAGTCGCTTTTGAGTGTTGCGAAGCGAGTCGAAGTAGTCGCTTCTGAGTGTTGCGAAGCGAGTCGAAGTTATCACTGTTGATGGTTCCGAAGCGAGTCGAAGGGAGCGAGTCGACCGACGATTGGTTTTCATCCAATTTTGTATCGTTCATAACTTGAGTATACGAACTCGGATTGACTTGAAATTTGGAACGTTGACACTCATAGCTTAGCTTGTCATGTCTTACCAATCTTGGCTCGATCTGGACACAAACAAAATTCGTCGATATCTATAGTGAGTCTGTGTATAACTAATCTCTAGAACAGGCCGTCATTGGTTACCAGTCAATTCCTTGGTGTCACGGCCTTGCCAAAAGGCGGGATAACATTTGCCCCCCAAAGTACGTCTTGTGAAAACATGATGTGCTTTTAAGTTCTGCAATCTTCATTCTGAATGGTTATCGTCTTTTTGATGAAAGTTGTAATCTTCGACTGATTTTTCTCGATAATGTAAACTGTTGACTGTCAATTGTTGTACCATGTACTGTTGCAACTGATTGTTTTACGCTAGTGATTAGCTGTTCATTGTTGTAATCATTATCAAATGAGCTTCCAATTCCTTGAAATCTGGAATATTGAATATTTGTCCGACATACATGCATATATGTTAACCTGACTCTTGTTGACGTTTGTACGTTCACGAGTCGTTGTCAGTTTATTTTATATGGAATTCCGTATCGATCTTCTCCTGAACCGACGTGAAATTCGCTGTAACAATGCTCGATGTTTGTTTTTGAATGTTCCTTCGCAGCGATCCTCTCCTGAATCGATGTGAAGGGTTGAAGCATTGAGGACGTCTTTCATTGAATTTATGGATGCGAAGTGAGTACTTCGATTCGATGGAGTTGGCCTCTGGAAGCCATGATTTGATGGATTCGAACTGACTGTTCGTATCGATGCTCTATGGAAGGAGTTGGAAACTATGGACACGAACAGGGATTTTGCATCGATGGATGCAGGGTTCGATGGGTACGAAGTGCTTGTTCGACTCGATGATGGACACGAACTGAACGAGTCGAAGTGGAGCGAGTCGAAGTAAACTTCCTTAATGGATGCGGACTAAGCGAGTCGAAATGGAGTGAGTCGAAGTAAACTTCCCTGATGGATTCGAGTTGTTTGTTCGACTCGGTCTTGGATTCGAACTGCTTGTTTTGCTGCACCAAAGACGGAGTCGAAGACAAGCGATACGAAGGGGAGCTTCGCATTGATGTACTGGAGACGGAGTCGAAACGCGTGTTCGAACCCATCGGGATGCGAATCGTCCATTCCTTTTGCTTTCGTGTCCATATAAATACTTTCTACTTAGCTATTTTTCCACTTTTTACTTTCTGTTTTCCTACCTTGCCTTCGTATCGCTCTGAGACTCGAGAAAACAAAGAAGAAAACACTCTTGCCTTCGAATTGATTCACACCTTCAATTACTCGAACTAATTGACAGATTTAGGTAATCCATTGAGCGAAACCATCGCGTAAACGACGAGACTCGATTCTTAACACCAAATGAACCAGAGTCGTGATCGATCGAAAATTCCTTGGCCTCAGCTTCGTATCGATCTGGAGTAGGGGTTTCGAGATGATGAGGCGGAGGCCTTCGTATCGATCGATGGTGGAGCTTCGCATCGAGTCGAACGCTTTGAATCTGTGGGTCGATACGAAAGGGCTGTGTCTGATCGATTTGAAATGGTGGCCTTCGATCGAGTTGAAGTGGATGGCCTTGGGTCGAGTCGAAGCAGCTGTCTTGGATCGAGTCAAAGCGCGTGGCTTTGGATCGAGTCGAAGCAGAGGCTTTGGATCGAGTCGAAGCGCGTGACTTTGGATCGAGTCGAAGCGGCTGCTTTCGATCGAGTCGAAGCACGTGGCTTTGGATTGAGTCGAAGCAAGTATGTCCATGAGCGATCGATTCGAACTCGAGCCCTGGCGAGCGATTCGAACTCGAATCTGAGTGATTGACTTGAACTTGAACTTTTAATGATTGGCCATGGACTTAATTTCGACGATACCGAAAATTTTAGTGCATTTGAACACCTAATTCCGACGAGCTTCAGCCTTGCATAACTGGACTTAATCGTTTTACCGCATATCTGATTGCCTATCGAAGCTCATTGATAAAACTAGAAATTATCAACATGTTAACAAATTCTAACTTGGAATGATAGTTAATAACTGGACGGCATGGTTGTGACGGTCAGCGATGACGGTCCTTCCGACTGAATTCTGAAGTCTCGTCGTTTACATGCTTTCTTTAATCCTGTAGATCTTCTCAAATGATATACATTATTGCACTGCACAACACACTCACACACTTTACACTGGGGGATGCACGAGCGTTATTGTCAGTTTAACAATGATTTTTTATAAGCTAGCTAGTCATGGAACCTTCAAGTTCTCAGCAGTCGGAACCCCAAGTTCTATTCCTCCAACCATAAAGATACCGGTTATTGAAGCCGAAGTTATAGAGCCAGCTCCGGACAAGCGCCTAGGTGCCCGGTTCATTTGTAGTCCACTAGACTCTATGCCGTCGGGTATCTCCGAAGATATGCTAGGACAGATTTGTTTAAGGCATGGTTTGTCGCTTGACGACGTGTTATTACCTGGGCCAAATTACAGGCCACATTATCCCCCGGAGGGGTTTACCGCTTTCAACCGTCATGCCTGCACAGCGGGGACACTTCCTCCCTTCAACCAATACATAAGGGAGATGTTATCATTTCTTGGCATAGCTCCATCTCAACTACATCCCAATGGGTATGCCTTGTTGAATAACACCTTCGTCCTATTTATGGAGATCCTCTTTCGACCGCCGAAGCCGATCGAAATCAGATATTTATTCAACGTTGAAAGGCGTGGAGACAGCCCTTCTTTCACCTTTCTGGAAGCGGTCAGAAACTGCCACATTGTACTGGGCTCCTGGGGAAGGCTAAGTTATTATAAAACTGAATGGTTCTACGTTCGGTGCCCCATTGGATTTGCTAGGCGGTGGTTGGATAGACGTAAGTGTTGCCATTTCTCTCTCGAATCATTGAGATGTTAGTAACTGACTTCAAAATCGATATACCTTTCTCTTCTTTTACAGCCGCGATCTCTCGTCCTGACGGCGCATACTTCAGAGAGCTTGTTCGGATTCTTCAAGCTTTTCCAGGCGGAGAGAGGCACATCGACTTGGTCCTGACCGATAAGAATTTGAGGACTGTCGGGCTGATAGAGCGGAAGCAGAGCATACAGCTGGAAGGGACACATAGAGTGGTCCCAAAGAAACAGGTGAAGCGCAAAGCGCCCGCAGTCGTGATAACCGAGGAAGTTGATCCGAAGAGGACGCCTACTGATACCAAGCTCCCAGCTGGGCCTTCTTCCGACGTTCAGGATTCAGGAGGAAGAAGAAAAGGCAAGGCTGCTGCTCACAAACGCTATAAATCCGAGAGGTTTAAATCTGTTGTTATGTCCTTGCCTGCCCAAGGGATTAGAATTTCGGAGGCTTCTTCCCCGCCGGTAGAGAACCTTTCTGAAGGGCTTGTTGATGTTCCGATTCCGGATTTTGTGTCGTCTCAACATGACGCCGGGATAGAGGAGCTTGACAGTGCTCTTGAACTGAGCGGGCCGCTTACTACGAGTGCGGCCGACATTTCCGGTTGGTCGGGGGATTGCACATGCATACACTTCACTACACTGCATGATTCACAACTGTAAATCGGTCAATTTAGGAAGTCACTAACTCTTTCTTCGCTTCTCATTTGCAGGTACTATGTCTGGAAGAGGATCGATGCTCGGGAATCTTCGCTCAGCCCGAAAAGCTTCTGGTTACTATGATTCCCGCAGGAGGGATTTAGATAGAGATCGCGATCACAAATACTCTAACCAGGACATGTATGGGCGTGACAGAGAGTATAGACATCGATCCAGATCACGCTCTCCTCCTCCTAGACTTCCGTCTCCACCCCTTGTTTCTGTCTCGCATCCGCCTGAGCCTCCTCGCCACAGGCCGTCTTCTCATTCTTCTAGACCTGAGACTCATCTTCAAAGAGTCGAGACTACAGCATCCATGATTACAGAGAAGGTCCCAGTTGAACACATAGGAGAACGGGCTCTTAAGTTGGCTTAGATGAGGAAGGATTTTCCGAATATCTGCTTCGACGACTATGTCTTTCCACCACACTTAAAAAGAATTCCATCAGGGGTGGAAAACAGGGTGCATGATTACGTTCACAACATATACACCCAGTACCGAGAGTGGGAAAAGGCTGCCGAAAAAGCTTCCAAAGTGGCCTTTGAGCGAGCCAAAGTGCTTGAGAAGATGGAGACCGAGCTCGCTCAAAGGGATCGAATCATTCAGGTTCTTACTGCTGAGTCCGAGTCTTCTCGGAAGTCTGAAATTGATTCCACCAAAAAAGCTGATGAAGCAAATGTGGCCATGGAGAGGTTGAGGCAGACGCATGTCGCCTTGGTGGAGGAGATGGGCCATCGGAACACTACAGTTACCGCCGAGCGGGATGCGGCGGTCAAGGAACTTAATGAACTTAAGGCCGAATTCGCTGATATGGCCAAGGAAAAAGATGACGCGAATACCGCAACCCAGGAGGCATGCAAACAAGCTGTTCTGCTCAAGGGTGAACGGGATGCGGCGGTGGCTAAAGTCCGCAAGGTGGAGGCTGAGGTTGAGGAGAGAGTGAAGTCGGCCGAGTCCAGGCTAGAGGCTGACATTGAAGACCTTCTTGTCGTTTACAACGCTAATGTGCTGAGGCACAGGGGTCTATCCTGGCTCGATGATTTTTCGACGCATCTCTATACTGCCTGGAGCCGACTGGTTGAGGAAGAGAAAGAGGCGCATCAGGGCGAGTCTGTAGATGAATTTGAACTCGAGAACCGCATTCTGACTGAAGATGAAAGAAAGGTTCTCCACGAGTCAATGATTCTGCATGGGAAGGAAAGACTTGGCGCCCAGCACTTTGAAGTGGGAGAGGGTTCTGGAGTTGACCACCATGAAGAAAGTCTTGAAGTTCCCACGTCGACCCAGCCTGAACCCTCGTCTGCGGTTGATCCCCAGGCCGTTCCTGCTTATAATCCAGATCAACCGCAGATATCTTCGGCTGTAGCGCAAGTCACTGATGCCGCTCTGCCGTCTATGAGTCAAACTGAGGAAGGTATTCTGAACATTCCACATATCTTTCTTAAGTCGAAATCTTTGATCGAGTTAAGTTCTAACAGCTCTCTTATCCTTTGACAAGTGATCGATGTTGCACCGGCCATGCCTCCTACTACTCAAGAATCACATCAAACGCAAGAGGCTATCGTGACCGAAGCAACCACCGTGAGTACAGCTGCCCCGCTTGACGATATGCAGGGAAATACGATTATGTTTGACGAGCAGCTGATGGATGAACTATTTTGCCGTCATGGCGATCCTCTCGCTGACTTGTCATCTGTCATGAGTGGAACTGATCCTGCTACAAGTTCTTCAATGTCGACTGCTGATGTCTCCAGCGGGGCTCGAGTAGTAACTGAAGAGGAGATGTTTGCTCAAATTGACGCTGAAATGGCAGCAGCGGCACATGGTGGTAGCTTTGGAGGTGGGATGGCAGCACCAGGACCTGCTCCGCTTAGAATGATATCTCCTGGTGGTGCGGTTTTCATCACCAGCGTGCCCATTCCACCTTCTGAACTTGATCCTGTTCCTCCGACTCCGCCCGTAGGGAGCATTCTTATCCACTCGAGTTCGGAGGAGGATGTTGATATAATGCCCTCGCCTGAAGACCAACCGCCGAAAAGCAAAGGCTCGAAGAGGAAGATTAGCGGTGGTTCCAACGGGTCTACACCGAGGAGGAAGGCAAGGAAGAAGAAAGATTAAACATGCTTCCCCGGTTTATTTTTTGACTTGTATTTTGTTGGTCGTGTATAGATGCGGGTTCGGCCCCTGCTAGTAGGAATTTTTTGGAAACTTGTACACGAACTTCTTTTATAAACAATAGAAATGAAACTTCTCTTTTTTTGGCTTCTTTTCTGTCATTGTGTATTTTTCCAAGTGTTTCAATATCTGAAGTGTACTTGTGAAGTTTTAGCTTTTGAATCAAGTTTGTTTTTGTTTGCCATGTTTGGAAACTGTGGACATGGTTTGCGACCGGGAAGCGAGTTGAATCCTGACGTCGCATTGCTTCAGTCGATGGTTGATGCTTAAGTCTTGCCCCCCAGTCTTGGTGGAGTGTTGTGAAACATCAATCAGCGATCGCTCTTTTCTTATAACATGTCGAGTCTAGTGCCACTGAACGGGTGTTTGAGACAAACGGAGATTGAGTGGTTTACTCATGCTTGTCCGATCGTCGATGATCATATCCGCGCTCCGGGGATTCTCATTCGTTTACTGGCGGTTGGTCATGACGGCTTAAGTTTCAATCACATGTCCGCGATCTGGGGAATTGGAACTGGCATTTGTACTCCGACTCGCGCTCCCGGAGTTTGGAGTTGATATTTATACTTCGATTCACGCTTTGGGAACTTGAAGTTGGTGTATACGCTTCGTTTCACACTCTGGGAATCTAGAGTCGATGTTTATATTCCGGTTCACGCTCTGGGAACTCGGAGTGGATGTTTATACTCCAATTCGCGCTCTGGGAATTTGGAGTTGATGTTTATACCCCGACTTGCACTCTGGGAGTTCGGAGTTGATGTTTATACTCCGCTTCGCACTCTGGGAATACGGAGTTGATGTTTATACTCCGACTCGCACTTTGGGAGTTCGGAGTTGATGTTTATACTCCGCTTCGCACTCTGGGAATATGGAGTTGATATTTATACTCCACTTCGCACTCTAGGAATACATAGTTGATGTTTATACTCCGCTTCACACTCTGGGAATACAGAGTTGATGTTTATACTCTGCTTCGCGCTCTGGGAATACGGAGTTGATGTTTACACTCCGGTTCGCGCTCTGGGAACTCGGAGTTGATGTTTATACTCCAATTCGCGCTTTGGGAATTTGGAGTTGATTTTTATACTCCGACTCGCACTCTGGGAGTTCAGAGTTGATGTTTATACTCCGCTTCGCACTCTGGGAATACGTAGTTGATGTTTATACTCCGACTCGCACTCTGGGAGTTCAGAGTTGATGTTTATACTCCGCTTCGCACTCTGGGAATACGGAGTTGATGTTTATACTCCGCTTCGCACTCTGGGAATACGGAGTTAATGTTTACACTCCGGTTCGCGCTTTGGGAAATCGGAGTTGATGTTTATACTCCAATTCGCGCTCTGGGAATTTGGAATTGATGTTTATACTCCGACTCGCACTCTGGGAGTACGGAGTTGATGAAGGATTGTCGTGTATCAATCCTTTTTTGACTTTGATGTGATGGCTTTTCCTCGAGCTCGGGTTTCACTTAGCGAGTGATTGGTTGCATCGCAGTCACTCTCTATTCGAATAAATTCCACCGTATGGTGGAACTTAGCTCTCCATGCATAGTGATGGTCATATGAAGCATTTCAAGTAAATCACAGCTCTGGCTCGAAGAGATTGCATTTTATTGCTGAAACAAGAAAGTATGGCAAAGTCAGTTGCCTTATTACAAGTTCTAATTTCGAAATGCAGAAACAAATTGCAACAAAGGAAAATAATTTAAATGGATAAAGATAGCCAATCATGTGTAATAGCGGCGAATGCTCTCGCTATTCCAGGCTCTTGGCAGAGTTAGACCGTCAACAGTCGATAATTTGAATGTGCCATCTCCGAGCCTTCGTTCAATAACATACGGTCCTTCCCATGTCGGTTTCATATGCGAAGGAACCGGATAGATTCTTTTGAGGACGAGAACGCCTAGCTCAAAAGTTCGCGGGCGGACCTTGGCGTTGTACAATCGGGCGACTCGACTTCGATGCGCAGCTGCCCTTAAATCAGCTTCTTCACGCTTCTCATCTAGTAGATCAAGAGATTCCGCAAGTAATATAGCATTCGTCTTTGGATCATAGTATGTCACACGATGAGAAGGTACTTCTAGCTCGACTGGAATAACGGCTTCTAAACCGTAAGAAAGAGAGAATGGAGTGTGACCGGTCGCAGCCTTGTGGGTTGTTCGGTAAGCCCATAAAGCCATAGGAAGTTCATCAACCCACTTGCCACCGACCTTTTCCAGTCGCTTTTTCAGAATGGATTTTATAACTTTATTAACAGCTTCGACCTGTCCGTTTGCCTGAGGTTGTGCAACTGCAGAGAATTTCTTTTGGATGTGAAATCGTTTGCAGAAATCTTTAAATTCAGCACTGTCGAATTGGGTTCCGTTGTCCGTAATAATGGCGTGTGGGAGACCGAATCGACAGATGATGTTACGAACCACAAAGTTGATTACTTTCTTCGTTGTAATGGTAGCAAGAGCTTCGGCTTCAACCCACTTTGTAAAGTAATCGACTGCGACGATGGCGTATTTCGCACCACCCTTTCCCAGAGGTAAAGCACCAATGATATCGATGCCCCACATTGCAAACGGCCATGGGCTGACCATTTGCGTTATCTCGGTAGGGGGAGCTCTAGGAATTCGGGCATATTTCTGACACCTATCGCATTTCTTTGCATAATCCGACGCATCGCGATTCACAGTCGGCCAGTAATATCCGTATCGAAGTATTTTCTTGGCAAGTGCTTGCCCCCCGGTGTGATCGCCACATTCTCCCTCGTGCACCTCGTGCAATACTCATTTAATTTCATCGTGAGCGATACACCGGAGTAGAGGAACAGAGTACCCTCTTCTATACATGACCTCATCCTGAATGATGAATCGTGAGGCCTTCCGGAGAACTTGTCCTTTACACTCCTGCGTTCCGGCAGGATTCCGTGCTCGATGTAGTTTTTGAGTGGAGTCATTCATGAATCCTTTTCGAGGATGGTTTCGCATATCCTGTCTATTTCTGCTCGGTCAATGCTTGGGGAGGATAACGCTTCTACGGGAACGAGTCCCATTTGCTGAGCTTCACCGGTGCTGGCTAGTTTTGCCAATGAATCGGCTTTTTGGTTGCGTTCTCGTTGGTTACAACGAGGATCGGCTTGGTTTCTAGCATCACCTCCTCATTCAGTAGTGGTGGTAGTAGCGATGTTGCCGGTAACATGGTAGGGAGCAGCATCTCCTCGAGATGAAGGTTCTGTATGGAGACTGGCGGATGGTCCAGTTCTAGGTTGCCCAAGATTTGAAGCGGGTTGGTGTCCCGTGGCTTGGGTGTAGCTTACACCTAGCCGTGGGCATGTGGATCTGGTTTGGCCATCAGAGGAGGCTGAACTCTCTATGAAAGAATAGGAACCTTGGTCTCTTCTAGATCTTCTACGCCTTTGGCGATTCAGCTGGTTGGACAACTCTGTGTTGGCACGCAATTGTTCAGTTAGCTGTTGTCGACTCTGGGTCAACTCTTGAAGCAATGTCTGGAATTCTTGTCTGGTGATTGGACCCGATGAATCTGAAGGTCCTGCAGCATTTTGGTTGGATGGAGGTGATTGCACGGGATTCTGTCGATCCCGTGCTCCTTGATCAGCAGTTGTAAAAGTAATTTGTGTGCTCACCATAATGAATTGATGAAGTCCTTTCCTAGATCTGATGCAAATCTTAATAGAATGGAAGGGCTTCAAAGTTCTAGATCTGGATCTTCTTCTTGGATTTATACAATCCAATATAGATAGGAGATCCAAAGAGCAGGAGAAATATTGGGTTTTTCTCAGTGAAAGCACCAAAGTGTTTGTACCAAAATTGGGCACAACACACTTCGGAAGTTTTTGAAGAGATAAAGTGAAGAAATTAAATGGAAAAAGAGGAATTATCTAACAAAAACTCCAAATTTCAGAAATGAGAATAATTAAAATGCAAGGAGACACAAGAATTTAGAGTGGTTCGGCGTATTGCCTACGTCCACTATGAAGTAGTTTGCTTTATTGATATTTCTTTGATGCTTACAATTGATTTCAGCAAATTAAAGCGAATAACAATGATTTGCAGTAGTGAAATTCGTTTGTAGCAGCAACCATGGAGTTCAAATCCGTGTTTGGCAGAGTCTGGGCGTTGGAGATCTCAAAGAAGAAGAAGAACCCCTTTTCTGTTGGCTTTGGGGGTCTATTTATAGGTGTAAGAGGCTGATATTTCTCTCAGATCTCGGGAGACCCTCTTTGGCACGTGACCAGGCCCGCGCGCCCAAGCCCGTGAAGTTTCGGTCCGATCCGTGATCGATACGAACAGATTTCGTATCGATCAAGATTTCGTCCAATGGAGTCGAAATTTGGCGTGGACATTCTTTAGCATGCCGTAGTCTTCTGTGAAAATTTCATAGCATTTGGACTTAGATTGGGAGATATGATCGATGCAAATTTGGATTATCGGTTGGCTGTTTGGTTCGACTCGCTTCTGTTTCGACTCGCTTTTCATTTGACTCGGTTCTGTTTGACTCGATGATGTGGCACCAACTTGTGTTGACTGCTGTGCTTTGTTCCACATCGATGGACATGAGGTAGAAGTCTTCAGATGGATGCAAAGTCGACGAAGTGGAGCGAGTCGAAGAATGGCTCGAGGCAGAGCAAGTCGAAGTGTGCATTGATCGAGCGAGTCGAAGAATGGCTCGAGGCGGAGCGAGTCGAAGTATGCATTGATCGAGCGAGTCGAAGAAGGCGTCTAATGGAGGCGAAGCGGAGCGAGTCGAAGTAGTCGCTTCTGAGTGTTGCGAAGCGAGTCGATGTAATCACTGTTGATGGTTCTGAAGCGAGTCGAAGGGAGCGAGTCGACCGGCGATTGGTTTTCATCCAATTTTGTATCGTTCATAACTTGAGCATATGAACTCGGATTGACTTGAAATTTGGAACGTTGACTCTCATAGCTTAGCTTGTCATGTCCTACTAATCTTGGCTCGATCCGGACACGGACAAAATTCATCGATATCCATAGTGAGCCTGTGTATAACTGATCTCTAGAACGGGCCATCATTGGTTACCAGTCAATTCCTTAGTGTCACGGCCTTGCCAAAAGACGGGATAATAATAAGAAGGCTTGAAAATAATGAATGGGTTTATATATGGGAACTTTATAAAAAGAATGAGATTTGATTTTGGTAAATAATCCTTCTTAATCATGGTGGTATGGAATATCTTTTCCATACTTAACATCGAAGGATAGTGGTTTGGTTTATAGTAAGATATATTTTAAATAATATTTGTTGGTCCATTTAAATATGAATTTGGAGAGAGAAAAACCTTCCTTAGGTTTTGTTAATATACTTATACCGTTGAGATAAATTTATGGTTATATTTTCTAATATTGAAAATTTAATGGTTTGTAATATATTTATACCAACTAGATAAGTATATGAATGTTTTCAAATATTGGAAGGAGTATAAGGGATTTGTGAATATATCTTCTGTGAATGTATTTCGAATTAATAATATGGAACGTGGTTTGATTAATAAAAGATTTATTAATAGAGGTTTAGTGGATTCCATAGGGAATTGTCAGATTTTTTGATAATTAAATAACCGACTAGCAGATCTAAATCAAAGTATAACTTTAGAAATGTCTAGGAGAAACACTAGGGTTTTGGGCACAGTCATCTGCGATAATGATGTGCTGTGCGTATAAATCTCGTTCTTTTCTCTAGGGTAAATGATAGGGAGGTCCATCCATTTAAACAGTTAGGGGGTGATCCCCGATCCTATGTATTGCCTGTATATTTCCAAAAGAATCAGAGTTGAGTTTACCGTAAACTAGCGAATGTTGGTTTGAAGAGAGCGGGATCGAGTAAGTATAAATTATCCAAAAACCACTTCGATCCAACTTAAGCGTCATATCGAAGACATCTTGAAGATGATGGAATCAAAGATGGAGTTCTTTGACATGCAAGGGCTACTTGCTGCTAATCTTAAGGGTGATTCCAAAATGGACGTAATAGAAGTAGTGCCTTCGATTTATTCATATCCTAAACAACTTGTATGAATGAATGATAGCACTGCAATGCTACTTGGAGGGCAGAGTTAGCATTCCAAGTGAGATTGCTATCATAAAGGTAACGCGTAGCCTCACAAGCCTCACAACCCAGTAATGACTAAAACTGGGGATATGCAGTAGATTTATGTAGTTCGCTACCATTACGAGCACCATTCCTTGATCTAAATTCGATATTTATAGATTTGGTATGCATATGAGAGTGGGCCATAGATGGCGCATTGCTTTGGAGCCTTGGTCTGGGGAGTGATGTAATTCAGTATGCCATGTTAAAGGGTAGTCAGCTCTATGTAGCAGGGGTGCAAGAAATTCTTGTTGATTTCGGTACATTTTGTCTAGAGGTGTATTATGACGGGTGGTACCCAGTAGCCCAGTCATTGATGAAATCCAATCTTTAATATGTGCCCTTACGTATTTAGTTGTATACCTATTATGCGAATTTAATTGATGTAACAATTTCAGCTATAATTGGTATTTATTTTCCGCTAGACATTATTATAATATCCTAAGATTTCCTATAAAATGGTATAGTTACCGTATGGTAAAACCCATCCGTGTTTATGTGCGGTGTGGTCTTACGAGATACCTTTATTTCTGAAAGGGTTCTTTTGCATTAAGTAATCTAGTTGATTGTGTTTCTCATGTTGGTTTTACCAGATTGATCTGAGCGTTATTTTTCTTATAATGCTCGAGTCAGCCCGTGGATATTTTCCAGATTTAGCTGGACACTTGGAGCTTCAGCAGACAAGCAGGATGCCTCCAAGAAGTACTCCCGTGTTTCCTTTTATCTTTCGCTATTTTTCTTGTTGTAGTTATCAACAATTGTGAGGATGAGTTGTTATAACTATCGAAGGCTAATGATAGGTTAGTTTTTGCTCTGATGATTGTATATGAATTAAAGTTCCTTTCTTTTTGTAAAGAACTGTTGTATATTGTATATTACTCGTCAAGTGTGAGATTCTGTTCTATCTTTCTTTCTTTTACCCCAATAATCTGCCTTTTTAGCACTTGGGTGTTAGGCATGTAAATACCAAAGATGTATTAGTGTCGACTTCTAATGATCAAAAAGGTAGGTTGTTACATGTGGTATCAGAGATATGTTGAGGGAACACTGAGGCTTTAGTGGGGTAAACTCATTTGAGATAGGGTAAGTGAGATCCTAGGATGAGTTTAGGTGTATTATATATATGAGCACATATTTTATAGTGCTATAAATATTTTTTATATTGTGTTGATTTATCTATTGAGTGGTTTATGAATTTTGATCGATACGGAAGGTATAACTGTATCGATAGGGGTTGTAAACACTTGAACCAGGCAAACTGACATAGTATTGTTTCGAATTTGGTAAATATAATAATTTTACCAAGATTATATTTATATATAAAGAATAATTTCTAAATAATTTATAAAATAGATTTATGAAGTGTTAGGAAATGATAATATTCAATTATTGTCGTTTATTGATTGATTATGTATGCTCGACCAGTTTATGAGCAATTTTGCCTTTTAAGTGGGGGATGGGTAGATAGTAATTCTAAGGAACATTGAGACAAACTCCTTATGAATTCAGTTTCATAATTTGACTGTAAGGCATTTTGTGTTAATATTGGGTTAAAATTTAATTTTAATAAAAATTGTTTATTATAATAAATAAGGATATAGAATTTAGAAATGATTTTGCATGAGGAAGTGAAATTATATAGGTATAGTTTATAAATAAAAATGGGTTAATGTTGAGAATTTTAGAACTTAAATTCCAGTTGTTTGCACCAAAATTACTCACAAACACTCAACTAATATGATAACACCGTAGGTTCAATATCCAAATCCAAACAAAATGATGTAGAGAACAAAATATGAAGAAAGAAAATTAAACTAGTAAGAAAATGAACACAAGAGAATTTATATTGGTTTGGTTGACTCCGGCCTACGTCCACTCCAAAAGTTTTGCTTTTATTTATACTGCTAATTACACTTACAATAAGTGAAATTCAAGAATAAATAATAGTGGAGTATAGCTTTAGGAAGAAGATGAAGAGAGCTAGAAAAAGATCCCTTTCCTTTGTAGGATCGTTTTCACCCTAGAGGGAGGGGGTGAATATGATATACTAAATATTAATGCAAAAATAAAAATAAACACAGAAAGTAATGCAGTAGAGATCACATACAGTTTTACCCAGCTTCGGCAATAACTTGCCTACGTGTTGCCCCAAGGTTTCTACTAGAAATTAAGTAATCAGACGCTTACAAAACACGTAAACTCGCGACACCCGCTAACTTGATTAACCTAACTCTAAGCTCAAAACTCAGCCACAACTCAGCCACTGAGTTGCGAATTCTCGAACTACAAAACCATAGTTCGTAAACCACTTAAACTAGTGTTTGACTCAAACAAAAATAAAAAACAAACTAAATATAAATAGAAACCCTAATACACTACATAGCCCAAATCAAAATAGTATCGGCCTAAATAAAAAGATAAACACGTTCTCAAATTATACGGCCCAATCTAAAAGAAATAAAAAAGTTTCTCCTTTTATTTTATTTCTTGCTTATCCATGCCGTCTCCTTTTACTTTTCTATCTGGTATTAGGGTTTGTTGAATTTGAAGCCACCGCCTTGAAATAGAAGTTCAAATTATTCGCTTGATGCTTTCGTTCCTCAATTAACCTACTGCAGCTTCATTGTCGAGTTCGAATTGTGCTTTGAATTTGGTACGTGATTTTGCCCCTTTTCAATTTTTAATTATGCTCAACTTTTATTATATTCAAACTCGATGATCATTTTCCGATGATGAAATTGGGAATTTATAGGGAACGAAACCCTATAATCTCGTTTGTATATTTGTATTGAATTTTTAAAATACTTTGCTCGGCCATTCGATTCTTGCTTGAACAATGTGATGATTTTTGACTTGTTCATTTCTTACTATTGGTTGAATATGTTTTCGATCTTTGCTGCTATGACTTGTTCATCCTTTGAATGTATTTCTGATATATTCAACTATGTTTAAATATATTCGAATTTGTTAATTCTTTACTTCCAACAACTTGTTCCACTGCGACCTTTTCTACTCCTTGACTTTCATCGAACCGCTACTGATAGTTATGAAATTTTGAACACTTCAACAGTATTTTGTTTGGCCATCTTTTTAAAACAATTCCTTGACTCACGACTTCAAAGTTTTTGCTGTATTTTGAAACATGTAAACTCCTTGACTTTGTTCGAAACTGCTACTGAAACATGCCTTGATTTTGACTTGGAGCCTTGGATGTTAGTTGCTCGAGTTTAATCTGTTTTCTCCATGTATATACATACATACATACATGTATGTATATATGTGTGTGTTATTTTGACTTTGCTTGTTGCATCTCTTTGTAAAACTACAGTCACTTGATTATTCAGTGCACCTGTTCACTTGCATCATGTAGATAATACTGAACTTGTATTTATGAACTCTGGTTCATGTTGAAATTGAACTTGCTTCGAGTTAAGTGTCCAGTTCCTTGTATTCATCCATGTTGAACTGCTTGAACATTTTGCTTTGTACTCTAATTGCATTGTGAAGTCTAGTGTGTGTTTATATCAGTCTGGTTCCATATTTACTCTGGTTCACATGTGTGGTTCCTGAGCCTGTTTGGAGTTTTAAATTTAAGTTTGGTCTGAAATGTTGTATGTGTGTGGTCTGCTTTGATTGAGGCATTTCATTTATCTGGTCTTGTTAACCTTTTGAAGTCCGGTCTTTGTTTGAACATGTCTAGTGCACTTGTCCATGGTTTCATATTAATGAAGTCTCATGTGTGTACATTTTGTTGAGGCTTCATGAGTCTGCACTGTTTGATTTTGTGTTCACTTCATTCTTGTGCCTGACCATGTTTTGTTAGTCTTACATTTGCTTCGTGCCCCTGTGTACTTCATGTTTTCATGCTCTAATGTTTACTATTGTTGTATATTTGTGTGAATCTGCGTTGTTTAAGAGAACTGTTGTCATGTTCAACTACTTGCATGGTTCATGTTGTATGTTTTGTTGAGGCTGCATGTGTAAACTTGCTATTTGTCTCTGAGTTTCTGTCATCTTGCACTTGGTTGGTCTGCACTGTGCTTGCTGGCTTGATTGTGTGGTTCTTGCTCATTTGTACATGTCTAGTGACATGCCTTTGTGTTCACTACTGCTCTTTTGTTTTGTTTTTGTATTTTCACCTGAGTTGAATCCAGCCTAGGCTTGGGTTTGACCTTGTGCTCACCTGTCCCTGCAATTTTAACAAGCAAGTGTATATCGATGTGCACAACTTTGTGGCATGTACAGTGATACACTGTGCATGTCACAAGTTGTTCGTTTAAGATGAATTAAAAGAAATGATGACGAACAACCCAAATAACTGAGGCAAAAAATATTTTCAAACACACACTTCATTGTACACTGCAAAATATTTCTTTTCCAGTTTTACCGTGTCAGTATTTATTTTGCAGATAGTTCAGATGCTGAATACAGGCTGGAACAAAGTTGAAAATCAAAATACGAGTGAAGAGTGAATATGTAGTGAGGTGAAATATGTATGAAAAATAGTATATTGAAAATTGTGTTGTAATTGAAACTTGTATAGTGAGAGCTTAAATTTGTACTATTCGAACTTGTAATAAAATATTTGTTTGAATAAAATATTTGTTTAAGTATGAATTCTGAGTTATTTATTTTATTCAATAAATATTTATTTAATTATGTGGAAAAATAAAATAGTACAATAACAAATACATTTAAATGAACATATATATGTTTATTATCATCAAACAAAAATCATAGGCTATTGTATTCTACAATCTCCCCCTTTTGATGATAACAAACATATATTAAGATTTTGACTCTATTAAATGTATTTGGTCTTGATGAATTCTATTAGCTCCCTCTATTTGAATGCTCCCCCTATAACAAAGCTCCCCTTTACATATGCATGAAAATAAATAAAAGATATGCAAATAAAAAATAATAAAAAATGCAATGAACCTAGATGGGAATATGCAAATAAAAAATTTGAACTTATTTGCCAAAATCTTTATTTCTCTCCCTCTTTTGTTATCAGCAAAAGAGTAATAGTGTTAGATAAGAGTGATAAAGTGATAAACATTAATACAACATTAATACCTAATCAAGTATAAGTATTAAATTTCAATAAAAAATCAAACAAAAATCATAAATACTCTGTTAGGCGCATATTCTATTTTAGAGTGATAAGGGTGATGTCGGTATAGAAAGTCATATAGTCATGTCCATTTGTGGTATATTTATAACAGGAATTTGAATACTTACTAATCATGCATAACCGTTAGGACTTTTAAATGAGATTAGTAGTATTCCATATTTTTATTAAAAATGAATTTCAAGCATCTTTTAGCCACGCATAACCGTGAGGACTTTTAAATGGGGTTAGAATCAATTCGCCTATTTTATCCAATTTTGATATGTGTTCCATACATGAATAACCGCTCGGACTTTTAAATGAGCATGAAAGCACATAATCAAAGATTCCAAGTAGTTCACCTATGCATAACCGTGAGGACTTTTAAATGAGAGTGAGTACTTTTGGATGATTTTATTGCTAATTAAAAAAAAGAATAATTTTATGTTTAAATACCACATTTTGAAATACTATATTGGATTTTGATGAGTGATTGTCGTAGAAATATGATAGAAAGAGAGATGGTCATGGAATTTTTACCAACCAAAGTTATTACAAACTTTGTTTAAATTTTTAAAGAAATTTACTAAATATACTGTCTCAAGTCATAATGTATGATTAATATCAACACTCATCATTTTTTTCAGTCACTATTTATCTTTTCGCTAATCAATAGGGAGTCAGATTAGTTAACATACGCATTTAAGATAAAATCACATTTCTAAAATGCCTAAACTGAGACAAAGTCAACAAAAACTATTCTCTAGAAGGGGTTTTGTAAAAATGTCTGTCAATTGAGAATCAGTTGAAATGAAGTTTATGCAGAAATGTTCTTTGGAAATGTGATCTCCAATGAACGACTTGACCATGCAACTAACGAATGTCCCAACATAAAACACATTCCACTAGTACTTTTTCTATCAACTAGACTATCGGTATAGTCTGCATCTGAATAACCTTTTAACTCAAAGTTATCATTAGTTGGATACCATAGAGGTGTGCAACATATACCTTATAATCCTTTTTACAGCTTTTAAATGAGATTCCTTTGGAATTGACTGAAACCGTGCACATAAACAAACAGAGAACATAATGTCTGGTCTAGAAGCAGTAAGATAAAGAAGTATACCCATGTGTATCTAGAGTAATCATCAACCAATACAAAACAATATCTCTTACCATCTAAGCTTGCAATATCATTAGGTCCAAATAGATCCATATGAACTAGTTCAAGGACTCTAGAAGTACTTACACTGGCTGATTGAAATCAGATTATGGTGCAGATTTTCAACATATAATACTTGTTGTTGCCCATTGTGACTCTGCTACCTTTGTATTTCTCTAGGCTAAGGAACTTTGATTTGTCGCTCGTCATGTGCCTGGAACAACAGAATCTAGGTACCACTCTTGCTGTTCCTTAGCCTGCCAACACACCTACACGAGAAAAGAATTTTGTGACCTATTTGTTTTTGTAGGTCCATGATTGTTAGTGACAAGAAATATTGAAAAATAAGTTTGTGTAGAACCAAGACAGTCTATGTTTGTTCCTTTTGGCATCCAGATTTGTTTGACTTTAAGGGAGTTTACATTTGTGCCTTTAGGAACCCAAATTGGTATGGTTTTCGTGTGTTTGGGTCTAAACCGGCAATTTTTTTGATTGTGTCTAGGTTTTCCACAATCGTGCACTTGGAGTTGACATGATTAGTTTCACTTCTACCTTTTTGAGTATACCCAAGTCCTTATCTAATAGTACTAACAGTTTGTTTCCCTAATAACATATTTAGTGATCTTTCTCCTTTGGAGAATTTTCCTAAAGTTGTAGACAATTGTTGGACTTGTGTTTTGAGAGATTCATTTTCATTCAATAATAAAGTTCACTTTTAATAGAATTTTATCTCCTAGTACTTTCACTTTCTTTCAAAATCAGAATTTCATTTTCAAGCGATTTAATTTTAATTTATGATTTTTTTATCTCCTCTTCAAATGATGGACACTTATCACACTTAAGGCACTTATTTCTATAGTTTTGAACCATTTGATCAAGCTGCTTATTTAGTTCTATCAAACTATCTTTTTGTGATTCAATTTTAGCGTACTTCTCCCTAAGTCTTTTAAAAAAAACCATTTACTTCATGAAAATATATAAGTAATGGCGAGTGAGTAAGTTTTGATACCTCGCTTGGCTCGTCATCATCGATGCCAGTTGTTTCTCCTAAAAGACACCGATTTTCTTGTTCACTCTCACTGCTAGTGCTTTTATCACTTTCATCCCAAGTTGCTGCAAAACTCCTCCTTTTTGGTTTCTTTCCTTTGCTGACTTGATTTTGAGGACAATTTGGCTTGATATGACCAGGTTTATTGCACTTGTGATAAATTTTCTCCTACTTTTCTGAGTTGTCTAGAACTTTGAGGATTCTGCTCTTTAGTTGTTGATTTAGGGTTGGATTTCCATATTTACGGTTCCACCTTTTGAATCTCTTTACTACCATTGCCAGTTCAGCTGCTCCTTCATCATCATCATCATCTTCACTTTCCGTTGTTCCTTTGAGAGCTATTGATTTCTTTAGTGTATCTCCTCCTTCATGTTCTTCCTTGAATTTCATTTCAGCTCATAAGTGGTGAGATTTCCGATGAGTTCTTTGACTTTAACCTGTTTCAGATCCATTAATTCATGAATGGCAGTCACTTTTGCTTCAAAATTTCGTGGGAGAATTCTGAGGATTTTTCAGACTATTTCCAGCTCTGTGTATGGTTTTCCAAGGGATTTTGATTTGTATACTAGTTTAGAAAGTCGTCCATACATTTCTTTGACACTTTCTTCCTTTGCCATTGTGAAGTTCTCGTACTCGCTACTAAGCATGGCAAGGCGAGTTCTTGTGACCTAGGAGGTTCCTTCATGAGTCACTTCAAGCGTATACCAGATTTCCTGCGCAGTTAGACAATGTGAGACACGATTAAATTCAATTTGATCTAATGAGTAGATAATAGAATTCATATCCTCAGCGTTAGCATTTTGCAGTTTATTTTCAAGATCTGTCCATTGTTCCATAGATTTTTCAACTTCTTGATTATCTACCATTACTGTTGGTGTGCTATATCCCGTTTCAACAATATTCCATGCATCTATGGTCTTCAGAAAAAAAAATTTATCCTAGTTTTCCAATATGCATATTCACCATTGAACATTGGTAGCCTAGCTATGGACTGACCCTCAGCAAATGCATTATTAAAAGAATCCATTGAAAGAAAAAAAATCTAATTTTCTAACAAAAAATTGGTTTTTGATCCTAGCTCTAATACCACTTGTAGGATCATTTTCACCCTAGAGGGGGAGTGAATAGGGTCTACTAAATATTAATGCGGAAATAAAAATAAACATAGAAAGTAATGCAGTAGAGATCACACATAGTTTTACCCAGCTTCGGCAATAACCTACCTACGTGCTGCCCCCAAGGTTTCTACTAGAAATTAAGTAATCAGACGCTTACAAAACACGTAAACTCGCGACACCCGCTAACTTGATTAACCTAACTCTAAGCTCAAAACCTTGCCACAACTCAACCACTGAGTTGCGAATTCTCGAGCTACAAAACCGTAGTTCGTAAACCACTAGTGTATGACTC
This sequence comes from Allium fistulosum, assembly GCA_030737815.1. Classification (NCBI taxonomy): domain Eukaryota; kingdom Viridiplantae; phylum Streptophyta; class Magnoliopsida; order Asparagales; family Amaryllidaceae; genus Allium; species Allium fistulosum. Next base: position 444,437,402 of record CM060901.1, on the reverse strand, counting down.
AAATAAAAATAAAAAACAAACTAAAAATAAATAGAAACCCTAACTATATAGCCCAAATCAAAATAGTATTGGCATAAATAAAAAGATAAACACGTTCTCAAATTATACGGCCCAATCTAAAAGACATAAAAAAGTTTCTCCTCTTATTTTATTTCATGCTTATCCATGCCGTCTCCTTTTTCTTTTCGATCTGGTATTAGGGTTTGTTGAATTTGAAGCCAGCGTCTTGAAATAGAAGTTCAAATTGTTCGCTTGATGCTTTCATTCCTCAATTAGCCTACTGCAGCTTCAATGTCAAGTTTGAATTGTGCTTTGAATTTGGTACGTGATTTTGCCCCTTTTCAATTTTTAATTATGCTCGACTTTTATTGTTTTCGAACTCGATGATCATTTGCCGGTGATGAAATTGGGAATTTATAGGGAACGAAACCCTATAATCTCATTCATATATTTGGTTTGAATTTTTCAAATACTTTGCTCGGCCATTCGATTCTTGCTTGAACGATGTGATGATTTTTGACTTGTTCATTTTTGACTATCGGTTGAATATGTTTTCGATCTTTGCTGCTATGACTTGTTCATCCTTTGAATGTATTTCTAATATATTCAACTATGTTAAAATATATTCGAATTTTTTAATTCTTTACTTCCAACAACTTGTTCAACTGCGACCTTTTCTACTCCTTGACTTTCATCGAACCACTACTGATAGTTATGAAATTTTGAACACTTCAACAGTATTTTGTTTGGCCATTTTTTTAAAATAATTTCTTGACTCACGACTTCAAAGTTTTTGTTGTATTTTGAAACATGTAAACTCCTTGACTTTTTTCTAAACTTCTACTGAAACTATGCCTTGATTTTGACTTGGAGTCTTGGATGTTAATTGCTCAAGTTTAATCTGTTTTCTCCATGTATATACATACATGCATACATATATGTATGTATATATGTGTGTTATTTTGACTTTGCTTGTTGCATCTCTTTGTAAAACTACAATCACTTGATTATTCGGTGCACTTGTTCACTTGCATCATGTAGATAATACTGAACTTGTATTTATGACCTCTGGTTCATGTTGAAATTGAACTTGCTTCGAGTTAAGTGTCCAGTTCCTTGTATTCATCCATGTTGAACTGCTTGAACATTTTACTTTGTACTCTGGTTTCATTGTTAAGTCTGGTGTGTGTTCATATCAGTTTGGTTCCATATTTACTCTGGTTCACATGTGTGGTTCCTGAGCCTGTTTGGAGTTTTAAATTTAAGTTTGGTCTGAAATGTTGTATGTGTGTGGTCTTCTTTGGTTAAGGAATTTCATTTATCTGGTCTTATTACCCTTTTGAAGTCTGGTCTTTGTTTGTACATGTCTGGTGCACTTGTCCATGGTTTCATATGAATGAAGTCTTCATGTGTGTACATTTTGTTGAGGCTTCATGGGTCTGCACTTTTTGATTTTGTGTTCACTTAATTCTTGTGCCTGACCATGTCTTATTAGTCTTGCATTTGCTTCGAGCCCCTGCGCACTTCATGTTTTCACGCTCTAATGTTTACTACTGCTGTATATTTGTGTGAATCTGCATTGTTTAAGAGAACTGTTGTCCTGTTTAACTGCTTGCATGGTTCATGTTGTATGTTTTGTTGAGGCTGCATGTGTAAACTTATTGTTTGTTTCTGAGTTACTGTCATGTTGCACTTGGTTGGTCTACACTGTGCTTGTTGGCTTGATTTTATGGTTCTTGCTCATTTGTACATGTCTGGTGACATGCCTTTGTGTTCACCACTGCTGTTTTGTTTTGTTTTTGTATTTTCACCTGAGTTGAATCTAGCCTAGGCTTGGGTTTGACCTTGTGCTCACCTTTCTCTGCAATTTTAACAAGCAAGTGTATATCGGTGTGCACAACTTTGTGGCATGTACAGTGATACATTGTGCATGTCACAAGTTGTTCGTTTAAGATGAATTAAAAGAAACGATGACGAACAACCCAAATAACTGAGGCAAATAATATTTTCAAACACACACTTCATTGTACACTGTAAAATATTTCTTTTTCAATTTTACTGGATCAGTGTTTATTTTGTAGATAGTTCAGATGCTGAATACATGCTGGAACAAAGTTGAAGATCAAAATATGAGTGAAGAGTGAATATGTAGTGAGGTGAAATATGTATGAAAAATTGTATATTGAAAATTGTGTTGTAATTGAAACTTGTATAGTGAGAGCTTAAATTTTTACTATTCGAATTTGTAATAAAATATTTGTTTGAATAACATATTTGTTTAAAAATGAATTCTGAGTTATTTATTTTATTCAATAAATATTTATTTAATTATGTGGAAAAATAAAATTGTACAATAACAAATACATTTAAATGAATATATATGTTTATTATCATCAAACAAAAATCATAGGCTATTGTATTCTACATCCTTGAGCTATTGATATGGTATTTATATGAGAAGATGATGAGATATCCAACTGAAAATCCACATACAGGAGCCTAAGACAGAGATGAACTCCTCCAGAAAAAATAGAGCCAATCCAGGCCTTTATGAGTGATTGACACTGATCCATATGGGGGGATCGGCACTGATTGGTCAAGAAGACGACATGGGGCCTGTTGATCCCTGTGATGGGTCCACCTTCATGCCTTCTTCTAGTTTCTTGAGTTGTTTGCACAGTTCCTTCAGTGTTTGTCGAGATATTGACTGAGTTCCATTGAGTTGATCTGCTGAGTTGAATATCCATATCCATAGTGATCTGATCTGATCCTTTCCTAACCATATTGATCCGATCTGATCCCCTGCCTAAGAAAAGTGCAAATCCATACTTAGCCATTTCTTAGATGTTACTTGCTTGAATCCGCTTGACTATCATTCATAGCCTTGCTTATACCGATCTTTAAACCTAATAATCTTCTCTTTGGGCTTCTTACCTTGATGGTCAAAAATCCATTTATCCAATTCCATGGTATCAATGCCTTACTAAAAGGCAGGATAACATTTACCCCCTAAAACATGCCTTAGGATAGGAAGGTGTGTTTTGAATTGACATAAATTTGAAATCCATAGACCATCGATAGCCGAATTTTCTAATCCAAAGCCAAATCCTTTATCAAGTTGAATCCTCGATCTCTCTAGATCGTTAGTGGAGCCTGCGACCGCTTTGATTTGATAGCCAATTCCCAAATCATTCCAAATCCTTAGCCAAATCCATATCCATCCAAAGTCATTAACCAAATCCGCAATCTCACCAGATTGTTTGCCAAATCAAAAGCCTCGATCTCACCGTATCATTATCCAAATATGTGACCTCTCCGAGTCAATATCCAAGTTTACGGCCTCTCTGGGTCAATATACCAATCCATAACCGTTTGAAATCCTAGAAGTCAGTAAGGCAATCCGTGATCTCTCCGGATTGTTATCCAAGTTTATGGTCTCTCCGGATTGAACAATGGTCTCTCTAGACCCTTTCTAAGTCCAATCCAAACTTAACGATGAGTAGGCCGATCCTGTCGCTCTCTGGCAAAGCGAGCTACCCTTTGTAATCCAGCCCTTTTGAGGGCATATAGTGATGTCTTGATCCTCCTGGACCGATCATAGCGTCTCCAAGCTCTTGCTGGACCCCATCCTGTCACTCTTAGGTGAAGGAGGAACAACGATAGGTAAGCTGATCATGTCGCTCTCTGGCAAAGCGGCGTTACTTCCTGCACTCTAGTTCAGTGTCCCTAAACATAAAGAGATGTACTGGCCTTCCTAGGCCGATCATAATCTCTCTAGACCCTTGCCGGACCCCATCCAGTCACTCTCCGGCGAAAGGGGGAACAACAATAAGTAAATCGATCCTATCGCTCTCTATCAAAGCGACTCACTTCTTGCACTCTGGTCCCTATCTCTCCAGTCTAGGACCTAAAGCGATCAATTCCATATTGACTTCCTTTCTCCGACTCGACTCTCTGGTCGAGGGCTTAATACATGACGTATGAGTCCATCCTATCACTCTCCAACGAAGGGTGTCACACCTTGTGGTAATTGCCCCGTCTCTCCGGTCGGGACAACCATGACCTATTTTGTTCATTGCATTAAGCGATTCAAATTAAATTACTAAGTTTAAGATCTTATAGCCAGAAAACTAGTAAACAAGGAAAACCAAGCATTGCCACACTGGGTGTGATGGTTTATCAACATCTCAGAGCATGCCTAGGGTTCGACCTCGGTCCTATACATGTGTAAGTGACTTAGCCATTTTATTATAGAGTTTATTATTGATTTAGTGCATGCCATACCGATTAAGAGATGATGATCTGTCTCCTCGATCCAAGGCCATTTCCATTTGATGTAGACGATTGCCGCTCTTGTTCCACCGTCACTGCTCGAGTCCTCACGTACTATGGTTGCCTGCCGTTCTTGATGTGTTCCTCAACCATATCCCATAAGTGCTTGCATTCATCCGTGATATGCCCATCCAGTTCGTGGACCGGGCAGTATTTTCTAGATCTGCATTCCCGCTTCGTAGTATCCCTCTTTTCCGGTTTCTGATAGGAAAGTTGCCCCCTTTTTTCCAGATAAATCCATTCCAAGTTTTTCGTCAAGTCCGAATAAGAGGAGAACTTCCGCTCCCGCTCTTTCCTTTGTTTATTCAATCCATCATATCCATCATCCAGCTTCTATTTACCCTTATCCATATCGGACCCTTCTCCAAATGGTTCTTCACATCACACAACGTTTACTTTCTGTTTGTCTACTCGTGCATCCTCCTGTCGCAAGAAACTCTCAGCTTCGTGGAAGAATTCCTCGAGATCCATTGGTGGATCCCATACCAGTGCAATCTTAAAGTCCGTGTCATCTACAATCCCAAATTCCACTGCTATTAAAACCATTATTGGATCCGGCCAATCCACCGAAGCTACAGCTGCATTAAACCATCTCAAGAAACTCCTCAAGGATTCTCCGGTCCTTTGCTTTAGTGCCGCCAATGTCATCACATTCTTAGGCCGTGAAATATGGACCTGAAATTATTTCATAAACCTGTCCACTAGCTCGTTCCATGTCCTGATTGATGCATTCTCCGACTGCTAAACCAAAGCGCAGCTAATTCCATCAAGTATAATGGAAAATACTCTCCATGACTTCCTCCGATGCCCATAGCACTTCCGTATGTCGGATATACTTCATCATATGTGTTGTAGGATCCCACTTTCTGTCATATACCTCCAGTGTTGGTAGTTTGAAATCCGGTGGGTTCCTAGCATTCCTGATATTCACAGTAAATGGACTCCAATTGACATCTTCCAAATTCCTATTAGGCAAGCCATCTCTCATTATCCAACGTCCCAGCTCAGCCATCTTCTCATTCTCATCCATAGGTGGCCACCAATCCATATTACCAGCTAACCGCCAGAATCCACAAGGGTATTTTGGAACATACCCCTCTGGATTTGCATCCACATTCTGATCTGCATCCAACCGAAAAGCATTGACCATTGGCCTACAATAAACCGATCCAGCCTAACCCGAGGGCATGCCCCTTTGCCATGGGTGATCGATGCCAATCCCTCCTCGAGGGCCGGGTACTGCACACAGCTGCTACGTTCCGTTCTTCTGCCTGTTGACTTCGACTCCATGTTCTTGGTTCTGATTTTCTGTAACTCTTGCCGCTCTAGTTCCTTGATCCAAATTGCCAGCTACTCCAAATCCTTGGTTTTGTGCTCCAACTTGTCTAATTTGCCTGAGAAAATTCTACATCATCTCCTCTTGCCTCCATATCATCCGCTCCTCCATCGCCTCTATCATAGCCTCCATCTCATTCCTAATTATGTAGATGGAGGGTTGATTACCTCTAGCTCTTGAAGATGCCTCTTGACTTCCTCCATGGTGACTCCTTTCCGTAGGTGCTTTCCTTATAGATTACCAGATCATTGATCCAAATTCAAGCTCCAAATCATGTCCAAATCTGCAAAGGTAAAGTAACCTGACTCTAATGCCAAAAATTTTATACCAAAATTGGTCACAAACGCTCAACTAATATGATAACACCGTAGATTCAATATCCAAATCCCAAATCTATTGGTGCAAGGAACCTAGCTTTGATACCAAAATGTTTGAACCAAAATTGGTCATAAGCACTCAACTAATAGGATAACACTATAGATCCAATATCCAAATCCAAACAGAATGAAGTAGAGAACATAATATGAAGAAAGAAAATCAAAATAGTAAGAAAATGAACACAAGAAAATTTATAGTGGTTTGGCTGACTCTAGCCTACGTCCACTCTAAAGGTTTTCCTTTTATTTATACTGCTGATTACAGTTAAAATCCGTGAAATTAAAAATTAAAAATGACGGAGTATCGCCTAGGGGAGAAGATGAAGAGTGCTAGAAAAAATATCCCTTTCCTTGAGCCATCGATCCAGTATTTATAAGAGAAGACGATGAAATATCCAACTGAAAATCCACGTGCATGGTCCTAAGACCGAGACAAATCCCTCTAGATAAAGTGGGGCCCATCCAGGCTTTTATGAGCGATCGACATCGATCCCTATAGGGGAGATCGGCATCGATCGGTCAAGAAGACAACAGGGGGCCCAACGATCCCTATAGTGGGTCCAGCTCCATGCCTTCTTTTGGTTTCTTGAGTTGTTTGCGTAGTTCCTTGAGTGTGGTTGAGATATACCGAGTTTCATTGAGTTGATCTGCTGAGTTGAATATCCATATCCATATCCATAATTATCCGATTCGATTCCATTCCTAACCAAATTGATCCAATCTGATCCTCTGCCAAGGAGAAGTGCAAATCCATACTTAGCCATTTCTTGAATACTGCTTTCTTGAATCCGCCTGACGATCATCCATAACCTTGCTTATAACTGATATGTAAACTTGATAATCATCTCTCCATGCTTTTTACCTTGATGATCGCAAAACAATTTAGCCAATTCCATGGTATCATGGCCTTGCCGAAAGGTAGGATAACACTGGTGCTTTTGAATTTTTTTTAGAGTTTTGAGAAGATAATAATTTTATTACTTGACAATATTTTGGAATATAAATATTTTAAAGGATTTTCAAAAGAGATAAAGGAGCACTGAACTCACTTCGATCATAGAAAAATAATTCTGGTGATGACTGCAGCATTATTAGTGTTTACTTTCGAGTTTCTAAGTGACAGATTGCTACCATTGTAATTTGCTATAGGGTTGTTTGATATACAGGTTTTGATTTAATTCCAAACGCATGGTTTGATTTACAAAAGGAAATATGTATATTATTATTTCAAATTATTTTTGGAAATAGTAGTAATAATTTACTTTAGATGGATTTTACAAGTGTTAATATTTTAGGAAGGTAGGGTTTAAGTAACGAGTATTTTCTTTGGATTATTTTGGGAATGCATCTCTATTCGTTTTGTGATGACCTGAATAATCTTTTAAGTGATAACTAGATGTTTGCCTAGGTGAATGTTATAGTGCACCTAGTAAATTATTCTCTTTGTCATTATACGATTGAAACGAATTTGGATCCGAACGAACCCAAAGCAAGTTGGTAATAAAGATTTTGTTAAAACTATTTGTGTGGAAATTTGTACGGTACTGTTTCAAAAGGGGAATTCTGAAATAAGAAGTATTTCTATGTTAACTAGTTCGAGTGGCCCGAAAATAACTAAAAATGAAAAGAGTTATGTTCGGACGGTAAGCACACTCTTAAGTAGTATCCCTCCAGTAAGGGAATGTACGATACTATTTAGTAGTACCTAGTTCCTTAATATCATTTTGGGGTTACTCGGGCTATATACATACATACATACATGGTTAAATTATATAGTATGATTTCAAATAGGATTTTGAATTAAAATAAAATCGGGTATTTGGATCTTGAGTATAATTAAAGGGAAATAAATTCAAATTTAAAAGGTTTGATTCAGATATTTGTATATACTCTCAATATATAATAGAATATTATATAAGTTTTTAAACATAGATGGGTTATCTGAAAAGTTTTTCATAAATAATTATGGGGAGTATAGAGGTTAAGTATTTTTGTTGTATTTATAGGTTCCCTTCTTTGTTAGTTTGAGATGAAATTTTGAGGTCCAAATTCTTTCAAGGGGGAAAGAATGTAATGACCCAAAATTTTATCAATTTAATTTGTGAATATTTAATTTAATTTAAAATATTTAGCTAATGGTTTTAATAACTAAATAACCCTCTTTTAATTTATAAACGATAATAGAAAAATTATTTTTAAATTCTACCTACATAAATAAATAGTTCGATGGAAAATTGAAAATGTGATCGAAACACACTTTTCGGATTTTCGGCTTTTTATCGAACGATAAGTTTTTATAAGTTGTAATATCTTTGATTTTTCTCTAAAAGAGCTTTTAAAAGTTAAACACAGTTTTATTTTGAAATGTGTAAAATAGGAATGATAAGTATTTAAAATGTAAAATATATATGCAATTTGATTTTGAAATGATGTAAGATGCTTTAAGTATAAAATTCAACTTAAGGTACATGAAATACCTTATTATCCACCATTTTCTCTCATGGCTTTGGACTAAGTTGACTTTGAAAAGATGGATGTGTAATTTGAATGATGCCATAGGGGTAGAAATGAATTTATTACATAAAACACCAAGTTATCCAACATACTCCCATAAGACTTTGTACTTAGGTAGCTTGAAGTTTGCAAAATTTGGATCACTTGAATTTGGATCACTTGAATTTGGAGCTATGTTTGGTTATAAAATATCTCCCTATCCTTCATTTGTCTTTGGCCCCTTCATTTTTGTTTAAGTTCATTCATCAATAAAACAAAAAATAAAATGGCAGTGAACTTCAAAATTCAAAATCAAATATATTAGCCACCTAAAATCATGAAATAAATTGCCCTGAGAATGGTCTTTGATTTGGCATGCTTTTAGTTGGGTTCGGTTGTCATAAGGAAGGAGCAGCTCTTTAGGCAGAGGTAGGGTTGAAACTAGGTTTATGATTTTGGCAAATTCAGGCAGCGATTGGCGAATTGGAGCTTAATTTTGTATTTGTGGTGGAATATAGCAGCTTCGGTCAGAGTTTGGTGGCATCCGATGGTCCCTGCTAAATCACATCACATAGGGGGCTGTAGCAGGTCTAGGCAGTCGCGATCTGGTAGAAGTGGTCGTTCGTGGTGGCGGTGGCGTTTTCGGGTTTGGCTCGAGTAGAGAGGACCGTTGGTGGTAGTTAGGTGTGTCATAAATTCTTTACTGTTCGATCATTCATGATTAATGATGAACAATTTAAGTAATAGCCCAAGGATCACCAATACCGAATATTTCACAAACAAAACTTAATATGATTTTTTGTTTAAGATGACGTACCTTGATTAACAGCGGAAGATGTAATGGCTGTCATCTTCTTCTTATGACTTCTAATAATTACTCTTCTTCTTAGAATTTGGTTTCTCTCTCTAACCCTATTTCTTTATGTGTTTCTTGATGGAGAAGAATACATCTGTTGGCTGGGAGAAAGAGGACCCAATCCTTTATATAACATTTAACTCTAAATCTGGTACGTCCATCATATACCAATTCAACGCTTAAGATTAATCACAAACCTAATGTTCTAATTATAGAACGGTCTATTTATGACTTAATTAATCGGGTCACATTAAGATTAGAAACTGCATAACGTTAAAGGTAAATGAAACGTTCTATTTATGACCTAATTAATAGGGTCACATTAAGATTAGAAACTGCATAACGTTAAAAGTAAATGAAACGATTGTAGTTTCTAATAGCAGATTTCTAACATTCTCCCACTTGACCCAATTATTCATAATATCAAGTGTTGAACGTCATACTATGATAAATTGCTGAGAGTTATGGTGGTTGTGCATTATTAATTCAATGCATTCCCCTCCTTATACTACAATACCAGCAATCCATCATTTTATACTCATAATTTTTATATAAAATAGCATAATGGTCTACATAATGTCTTATATCATAATGATTAAACATAATATCTTTATAAGACTCTTTCTTGTGTAAAATTACATAAAGTACGTACTACCACATTAAAACAAGAGACACATAATTGTATATCAGAAACACACAAAGGAGCTCAGAATGTCACACATCAATTATTATTAATACAACCAAGACCCATTCTTTGAACATGTTCCTTAAATTGTCTTGGCTGTAACCCTTTCGTAAAAGGGTCTGCAATCATAAGTTCTGTCCTGATGTGCATGATTGACACTCTTTGTTTCTGAACCTCATCTTTCACAACAAGATACTTCAGTTCCATATGTTTGGCACCTTTAGAGTACTTGTCGTTTTTTGAGAAAAACACTGTTGCAGAGTTATCATAATAAATTTTTAGCGGCTTGCTAATGGTGTCGACAACCGCAAGTCCTAAATAAAGTTACGCAACCATAATGCATGAATTGTGGCTTCATAACATGCCACAAATTCTGCCTCCATAGTGGATGAAGCAACGATAGTTTGTTTCGCACTTTTCCATGATATGGCTCCTTGAGCAAACATAAACAGGTAATCAAAAGTCGATTTTCTAGTATCGACGCATCCAGCAAAATCTGAATCGCTATATCCAATCACCTCCAATTCATTGGATCTACTATACATGAGCATGTAATCTTTCGTGCCTTGTAAGTACCTCAACACTTTCTTTACAGCTTGCCAATGTTCCCTTCTTGGATTACTTTGATACCTCCCTAACATACCAACCGCAAAATTGATATCCGGTCTAGTACAGGTTTGAGCATACATTAGGCTACCAACTACAGATGCATATGGAATTGATTCCATTTCCTTTCGTTCAACATCATTCTTAGGACATTGCATGAGATTGAATCTATCACCTTTCTGTACAGGAACTTTCCCAGGTGAACACTTACTCATTCCAAATCTCTCTAGAATCCTTTCGATATATCCTTTCTGAGACAATCCCAATATTCCTTGTGATCGATCACGAAATATTTCTATTCCAATCACATAGGATGTCTCTCCCATATTTTCATTTCAAAGTTCGTTGAGAGAAATTCCTTAGTCTCATGCAATATGCTTAAATTATTTGCAGCAAGCAAGATGTCATTAACATAAAGGACTAGATAAATAAACTTGCTCCCACTGATCTTTTGGTATAAACAGTGATCAACCGTATTTTCCTTAAAACCAAAAGATGTAATAATGGTATTGAACTTAATATACCATTATCGGTATGCTTGTTTAAGCCCATATATTGACTTCTTAAGTTTACACACCAATTTTTCTTTACCTTTTACAGAAAAAACCTCAGGTTGATCCATATAAACACCCTCATCAAGATCTCCATTCAAAAAGGCTGTTTTCACATCCATTTGATGCAATTCCAAATCATAATGTGCTACTAATGCCATTATTATTCTTAGTGAGTCCTTTTTCGAAATAGGAGAAAATGTCTCCTTGTAATCAACACCATCTTTCTGAGTGTAACCCTTAGCAACAAGTCTAGCTTTTATACCGTTCGATATTACCACTAGAGTCGTGTTTGGTTTTAAAAACCCGTTTGCATCCGACTCTTTTACAGCCATGTGGTAACTCAACGAGATCCCAAACTTCATTCTGTTGCATGGATTTTAATTCTTCTTTCATGGCATTAATCCATTCCTTTGACTCTTTACTTTCTACAGCATGTGAAAACGAAACTGGGTCCTTATTGATTCCTATATCATAATCTGATTCTTGCATATAAACCATATAATCATTAGAAATAGTTGATCTACGATCTCTTTGAGATCTTCTTAATGCTACTTGTTGTGGTTCATGCATATCAACATTATGTAAGTCATTTCCTTCAGGAAGTACTTCTTCATTTATATGTTGTTCATCATCATGTTGTTCTCCAACAGCTGGAACAACATTTGGAGTAATAGTAGATGGAGGAACTATTCTAGGCAATGTAACATTTACCTTTGTTTCTTCCACTATTTCTCTTCTAGTACTCCCACTGACTTCACCAATCTCAATGAATCTTGCATTACCAATTTCTATAATTCTTGGACTATGATTAGGACAGTAAAACGCATATCCTTTAGATTTTTCAGGGTAACCTAAAAAATACCCACTAATCGTTCGAGAATCTAATTTCTTTTCATGTGGATTATAAATTCTCGCTTCCGCTGGACAACCCCAAACATGCAGGTGTCTTAAGCTAGGTTTCCTATTAGTCCATAATTCAAAAGGAGTCTTTTGAACAGCTTTACTAGGAACCCTATTCAATAAATAATTAGCGGTTTTGAGAGCATATGACCACAAATTCATAGGTAGTGTAGAATCTGACATCATACACCTAATCATATCTATTAACGTCCTATTGCGCCTTTCTGCTACACCATTTTGCTGTGGTGTACCTGGCATTGTGTATTGTGCACATATGCCATGACTTTCGAGGAATTTTGCAAATGGACCTGGACACTGGCCTAACTCATTATATTTGCCATAATTTTCACCACCTCTATCAGACCTTATGATTTTCACCTTTTTATCTAATTGCCTCTCAACTTCCTTTACAAATGTCTCAAGGACATTCACAGATTGAGATTTTTCATGAAGCAAATAGACATAACCATAGCGGAAAAAATCGTCAATAAAAGTGATGAAATACTTTTCTCCATTAAAGGCTGGAGTGTCCATAGGTCCGCAAATATCAGTGTGTATTATTTCAAGAAGCTGGCTGCTTCTAGTGGCTCCTTTCTTGTTATGTTTGGTTTGTTTACCTTTAATACAATCCACACATAATTCTAGATCACTAAAGTTCAAATTTGATAAAATTTCATTACTTACTAATCTCATCATTCTTTCTTTGGATATGTGACCTAGTCTTTTATGCTATAAGAAAGCACAATTTTTATTCAACATGCTACGTTTGCATCCAACATTATTTATTACATTCAGCAAGGAATTCGAATAAGTGTCATTCAGTTTCAATTTATATAAACCATCAATTAGAATACCAGAACCAACATTATCAGTATTCTTATATAAATCAAAACAACCAGATCCAAACGTACATCTAAAACCAGAAATATCCAACTTACTTACGGAAATAAGGTTTCTAGATAATGAAGGTACATAAAGGGTACTATATAAGTCTAATACATATCCACTTTCTAGAATTAGATGATAAGTCCCAATGCCTTCTATTGTGGATTTCATTCCGTTTCCCATAAAGAGAAAACGATCTTCATTTGGATTTATGGTTCGGATCATAAGAAATCCCTTTCTTTTCGAACCAAGCTATCATTTTCGGACAGTCATTTTGATAATGTCCTTTCCTTTTACAGAAATGACATCGAACATCCTTTAGTTCCTTCTTTTCCTTATCCTGCCCATTCTTAATAGGTGCCTTTTTATTCTTGAAATGACTTGATTTTCCATTCTTTTCTTTACCAGCTTTATTACTCACAAAACTTACTGAGTGATTCGCTTGATTTTTCAAACGTCCTTCTTCCTGAACAAGTCTACTGGCCAATTCATTAGCATTCCACTTATCATTTATAGTGTTATAGTTAATTTGAAAAGGTCCATATTCAGAAGGTAGCGAGTTCAGGATAAACTGGACAAGAAAAGAATCCTCTACTGTAAGTCCAAGGGAGTTTAACCTTGCTACAAGATTAGTCATCTCTATAATGTGACCTTGCATAGTTTGCGACCCATCAAACTTCATGGTCGTGAGTTCTGCCATAAGAGTACCAGCGAGTGACTTATCAGCTGAACGAAAACGCTCTTCCACAAACTGCATATATTCCTTAGCACTTTCTGTTTGCGGAATTGTTGACTTGATGTTGTTAGCAACATTCATCTTAATAAACATAAGGCTCAATCTGTTACTCCGTTCCCATGCTTTATGGTGTGATTTTTCTGTCTCAGTACTAGCTGTTGTAAGAGCAACAGGTTTATCCTCAAGGAGTGCCAAGTCAAGATCCTGAACATCTAAATGGAAATTGACTTGTTCTCTCCATTCAAAAAAATTAACACCAGTGAACAATGTAACAGATGAAGCATGTGTATTTATGGGAACTACTGCAAATTAAATAAAAAAAATTGAAATAATTATAAGCTCATAGCTAACGCGATTCAGATATGTACATAATAGTATAATATAGCACTCCTTTGGGTAGATACTATCTTATACTTAACATAATTAAATACCAAAACATAAGTAAGTAATAAATATATTCAATTAAATAGAACTGACATCTTTGGATGATCAATATTTATTTAATCAAGATATCTATTAAACCTCATCATGTCAACTATTTATAAAACAAGACTTTCCTTTGGGTAAGTTCTCAGGTTCTATCATTAGTGATGCCAGTTTTTAATTGGTATTATTATAACTGCACTAAATGATTATTCTGATTTTGACCACTTTGGTGATTAACAAAATCATAAATCTCATGTGCATAAATGACTTATAACACATACTTGATTAAACATCATGAGTAAAGCATAGAACAGATCAATTGCAATCATAGGAAATATTCAGTTATTGATTGGTGGCTCTGATACCAAATGTCATAAATTCTTTACTGTTCGATCTTTCATGATTAATGATGAACAATTCAAGTAATAGCCCAAGGATCACCAATACCGAATATTTCACAAACAAAACTTAATATGATTTTTTGTTTAAGATGACGTACCTTGATTAATAGCGGAAGATGTAATGGCTGTCATCTTCTTCTTCTGACTTCTAATAATTACTCTTCTTCTCAGAATTCGGTTTCTCTCTCTAACCCTATTTCTTTATGTGTTTCTTGATGGAGAAGAATACATCTGTTGGTTGGGAAAGAGAGAGGACCCAATCCTTTATATAACATTTAACTCTAAATCTGATACGTGCATCATATACCAATTCAACGCTTAAGATTAATCACAGACCTGATGTTCAAATTATAGAACGGTCTATTTAAGACTTAATTAATCGGGTCACATTAAGATTAGAAACTGCATAACGTTAAAGGTAAATGAAACGTTCTATTTATGACCGAATTAATAGGGTCACATTAAGATTAGAAACTACATAACGTTAAAAGTAAATGAAACGATTGTAGTTTCTAATAGCAGATTTCTAACAAGGTGCACTATGGTGGTCCGGGGAATCGTGTCAGGTGAATGGCAATGCACAATTGTGTCTATAGGGAGGAGTCCTATTTGGGGAAGATGAAGCAAGAAGCGAGTTTGGTTTTGTAGCATGGTGGGCTTTCGGGTTTGGGCCTTGGAGTGGGGTGATAATCTAAGTGTTTTTATTTATTTATTTATTAATGTGTGTTAAAATGGATTATCTAATATATCATTCATTTTATGCCCGTATGACTCGTAGTTTTTAGTGTTGGACCATATTAACGAGTATGACATTGTAGTGTAACTTGTTGACAGTTTTGGTGATGTTCAAAATATTGATAAAGTAATAAAGACTGAATTTAATTACGTTATTTAAATAAACATCGTTAAATAAAAAAATACCTTATTGCTGACATCTATTTGGCCAAATAAAATAGCGATCTGTTAAATTTAATTAAATAGATTATTTTGGACATTTAGTGAGTAGAAATAAACACCGTTCTGCTATAAATAAATTGTGTAGAGTATTGGTGACATATGTTTAGCAGAATAAATCATCATTTCGCTATTATATTTATTTGGACATTTATTCATATACTAGTTAATTAATATGTTAGTATATTAATACCGAATAAGTGATGGATTAACCAGTGATTGTGAATTGGTCATTTTATTTGCATATATGATACTTATGTAAATACAATGGTATTTGACATGAAAGTTAGATTAAATTAAATGGTAGCTTGATTTAATTCCATTGTGGTCGCTAAGCCTCTTTTCGAATTGGTAAAGTTATAGATTTGAATTTAACTACAATTTCTAATAATTTGATGTTAAGTGTTTATTTAATTTTAAAAAAATGGTTTTTCATTTTCTTTATTAAATATGTTTTAAGTCAAATAATTAATTATATTATCAAGGTTATTTAAAGTTAATTTATTTACTTATTTATTTAATAATGATATTTAAAATTTAATTACTTTTCATATAATAATGTTTTAAAGGCCTAATTAATTATTTTATTTATGATATTTTAAGGAAATCAATTATTTAATTATATCATTAATGTTGTTTTAGGTTAGTTAATTGGTTTAGTTTTGTTGGAGCTTAATTGATTATTTTATTAATGATGTTTTAAAGTTAATTAATTATTTATTAATGATGTTTTTAAGATTATTAATTTATTTAATAATGGTTTTTAAAGATTTTTAATTTATTTAATAAAAGTGTTTAAAGATTAAGTATTTGATTTAAGGTAATGTTTTTGGATAAGTGTTTGGATTTTTCTTTAAGTATTTTAAAAGGTATAATTGATTTATACAATAGTTCATAAATAAAGTGATTTATATAAAGGGTTTACAAATATTTTTAAAAGCATTTCAAAGAGGTTTAAAGGCTATTTAATTTATAAACCAAGTTTTAAAGGTTATGATCCATATAGCGATAGTCGCTATGGATGCAGTTCGGAAATTTATCGTTTCCATAAAATATAAGGGTTATCTATTTCTAATATTTGTAAATCCATTTTGAAGGTGATTTCAAAGATTGTATAAGAATTTAAAAAAGGATTTGGTTCTAAATGTATTTTTAAAAAGGGGTTTGTTTATAAAATATTTTTATAAAGGAATTTATAATGGGAGATTTAGTAAAGAGTTTTATAAAAGAAAAGAGTTTTTAAATTAGGTTTTATAAATTACCTTGGAGATTTATAAAAGGGCTTGAAAATATTGAATGAGTTTATAAATGGGAACTTTATAAAAAGAATAAGATTTGATTTTGGTAAATAATCCTTCATAATCATGGTGGTATGGAATATCCTTTCCATACTTAACACCGAAGGATATGTGGTTTGGTTTATAGTAAGAGATATTTTAAATAATATTTGTTGGCCCATTTAAATATGAATTTGGAGAGAGAAAAACCTTTCTTAAGTTTTGTTAATTACTTATTGTTATCCCACTTTTTGGCAAAGCTGAGATACCCAAAAATTAACTGAAATCAATATTAACCAACCATGAATATTAAATATGCATTGCAGGATGATCATGGATATCGATGAATTTTGTCCGAGCTCGGATTGGGCTGTAATTGACAAGACATGACTTGCCAAGCCGTGAGAGCCAGCGTTTCAGATTTCAGGTCAATCGGAGTTCGCATGAATGAGATATGATCGATTCAAGTTAGGTACAAGGTGGTGTTCGAATCCATCAGAAAACCAAGGTGACGACCTGTTCGAATCGATCAGATTCGTATCCATCAGAGAGGCATCGCCAAGTTCGAATCCATTGGAGCTTGGCAACTTCGAATCGATCATCTTCGAATCGATCAGGTACGGGTCAGACCGCGGTCGTGGAGTTCGAATCCATCTGTTCGTATCCCTCACCACACCTTGGTTCATACCCTTGGGCTTCGTATCGATCAGAATGGTCCAGGCCTTCGTATCCATGAACTTCGTATCGATTGACTGATGATTAGTTCGAATCGATAAACGAGGCATTCGTTCGAATCCATCAGGAAGCTTTAGCTCGTATCCATCGCAAACAGTATCCATTGAATGGGTCTTCCTCGATACGAGCTAAGCCGCTAATCTCGATTCAAACTATACGTTGAAAGTTGATACAAAGCATGCGAAGTTGACTGATTCAAATTAGATAACAATGCCCGATACAAGCAAGGCGAAATCCATGGATGCAAATCGGTCAATACGCCACTAAAACCGGATTGACCAGGAAAACCCGCTCCATATCACTCCACGTCATTGCACGCGCACGTGCTTCGATCGAGTCGAAGAAGGGGATACGAAACATGGATTCGAACTCAGCAGACCACGGAAAACATAGCCTTGAATCGATCATAACTCCTAAACCGTAGATCCAAATGCAACGAAATTTTCAGAGTAGCTTCCATGCAAGGTAAAGAGCAATCCTGCCAAGTTTCAGCTCGATTGGAGCATTTCTTGATCGATACGAAATTGATTCGAATCGATCACAGATTGAGTTGAAACTTGGTGGGACCGGTCGCGTGGACCCCCTCACGTGCCAGAAGAAGTCTCCTGAAGTTTGGGCAAGATCTGAGCCTCCTACGCCTATAAATAGAGCCCCAGAATCAACAGAAAAGGGGGATCTTTCAGCGATTCAACGTCCAGACTCTGCCGGATTCAACTCTACTCCTTTCCATTGCTGTTATATTCAGATCCATTCATTATACTTGCTGTAATCATCTGTAATCAGTGAAGAACATCAATAAAAGATAAAAATCCTTGAAGTGGACGTAGGCCGGAGATAGCCGAACCACTATAAATTGCGTGTCACTGTTCAATATTTCTGGATCGTTGTTTGTTGCTTGCTTAGATCTGATATTTGTGTCTGAATATTGCTGATTTGTATTCACACACTGGTGCTTTCACAGCACTTGGGGTTTGTGACCATTTTTGGTGCAAACACTTTGGTGCTTTCACTGAGAAGGACTAGCACCCGCTACACCAGATTCGAAGTTCAGATTTGAAAACTCGAAGATTTGAAGACAATGACTCGACAAACAAGTAGAAGACAAAGAGCTGAGAGAAGCCATCAAGGAGGAAGTCAAGAGGCATCCTCTGGTGCTGGAGAAGAGCCGGCTTCGATCTACATCACTAGAGACGAAATGGAGACCATGACCAATCTGATGCACGAAAGAATGATGAAAAGTCAACAAGAGATGCTGCAGAATTTCTTTGAACAGATGAGAGCTGCAGGGACGCAGAGCCTAGGACCAGCTACAGCGGCTATGAATGTGGAACAGGGAGCTGGGACTGCGGAACTTGATGAGGAACAAAATGCAGATCCAGTGGACAATCGACAAGGACTCGGGGGCAGACCCACGGGATCCGACACTGGAAGGCCGACAGACGGAGCTCAACAAGCTAGGGCCAATGCTGATACTAACGGGCCACACGAAGAGTACATACCAGAATACCCTTCAAGACCAAGAGGGCAACCCCAGGATGGAGATGAAAAGATGGCTGGACTAGTGCGACGACTCATGAGAGGAGGATTGTCTATCGGAGGATTGGAGGAAGTCAGTCGGAGTCCGTTCACTCCAAATATCAGGAATGCAAGGAACCCTCCAAAGTTCAAACTGCCGACGCTGAACCCGTATGACGGAAAGTCAGACCCGACCATGCACGTTACCAGATACATCAGGCATATGGAAGTGCTGGGGGCATCCGAGGAAGTGATGGCACGATGCTTCCCTTTATTTCTATCAGATTTGGCTGCGCTTTGGTTCAGACAACTAGAGACTGGATCAATCAGGACATGGGGTGAGCTAGTGGAATGCTTCATGAGACAGTTTAGGGTCCATGTGACGCGACCCAAGAGTGTGATGACTTTAGCCTCGATAAAGCAAAGGACCGGAGAGTCCATAAAAGATTTTCTATTGCGATTCAATGCAACGGTGGCTTCTGTAGATCGCCCGGATCCATCAATGATTTTGATGGCGGCAGTAGCAGGAATTGCAGAAGGCACCGAATTCAAAGATTCTCTGACCAGAGATCCACCGCAAGATCTAGGGGAATTCTATCATGAAGCTGAAAAATTCATTCGACTAGAGGAATCCCGAGCCGAGAGGCAGGAAATAAACACTACACGAAGCGAAGGAACCGCAGGAGGACAATCTGGAGTAGACAAAGGCAAGAGAAAGCAGGACGATGCACAGGACGGTCCTGATAAACGGAAGAAATTCCGGGAACCCAGATTCAGGCAATTCACAGATTTGACGGCAAGCCTGGAAAGGATTTACACTGAAACTCGGGGGCAACTCCCCTATCGAAAACCACCCAGGAGAGATCCCACGGAGCGGGAACGCAGGACTGGAAAATACTGCCTATTCCATGAGCTGGATGGACACACTACCGATGAATGCCGCCACCTAAGGGATGAGGTGGAAGAACATGCCAGGAATGGTAAACTGCCACAATATGTCAGAGAACGGGCAGCAGCGGTAAGGCCTGAACAACTACCGCCTCCAACTAACAGAAACGATCCTGGATCGGGATCACGACTCATCATCAACTGATTAAGATGGCAAGGGCCAAGTTCGAGATCTGGACTTCGGCCGAATAATTTCATTAGATTTGCTTTCAAAATAAAACGGCTATTCCACTCACTCATGTACGGGAACCAGAGAGACCCCTAGGCATGCTCTGAGATGGTATAGACCGTTCAGCCCGGAGAGGCATTGTTTACTTTTTCCCTGATGTTTGAGATTGAACATCTAGGGTCTGAATTTAATAAATAAACTTGAATTTCCTGAATAAGCCTTTGACCAGAGAGTTAAAGGACGAATATTACGTATTAATACAAAATTATGATCGCTTTATGACCCTACCCGGAGAGACGGGGTCCGGAGTGCAAGAAGTGAGTTGCTTCGCCGGAGAGCGACAGGATCGACTCGCTTAAGCGTTGTTTCCCCTTCACCGAAGTGTGACAGGATGGGATCCAGCAAGGGCCCGGAAAGGCTATGATCGGCCGACGATTTAGGCCAAGATATCGCTTAATGTTCAAATACACTGAACCGGAGTGCAAGAAGTGGATCGCTTCGCCGGAGAGCGACAGGATCGACCCACTTAACGTTGTTTCCCCTTCACCGGAGAGTGACAGGATGGGATCCAGCAGGAGCCCGGAGAGGCTAGGATCGGCCCAGAACGGCCAAGACATCGCTTCACGTCCTAACTGGGGCCAGAGTGCAAGGAGTAGAAAGCAATGCCGGAGTGCAAGAGGATCTTCCTATTCAACCGCTAAGTCTAGAATGGGCTTCGCAAGGGTCCGGAGCGATCGACAACAGTCCGGAGAGACTGTAGAATTTCATTCTTAACTTCCACTGGCAGAAATTGATAATGCTTCGGCTTCGAACAGCCATGAACTCGATTGAAAATATCATAAGATTCGAATGAAACCCGAGCTTACTACATTCGAATTGAGGCTAATCAAAACACACCTTTTACCAAAAGGCATGTTTTGGGGGGCAAAATGTTATCCCACTTTTTGGCAAAGCTGAGATACCCAAAAATTAACTGAAATCAATATTAACCAACCATGAATATTAAATATGCATTGCAGGATGATCATGGATATCGATGAATTTTGTCCGAGCTCGGATTGGGCTGTAATTGACAAGACATGACTTGCCAAGCCGTGAGAGCCAGCGTTTCAGATTTCAGGTCAATCGGAGTTCGCATGAATGAGATATGATCGATTCAAGTTAGGTACAAGGTGGTGTTCGAATCCATCAGAAAACCAAGGTGACGACCTGTTCGAATCGATCAGATTCGTATCCATCAGAGAGGCATCGCCAAGTTCGAATCCATTGGAGCTTGGCAACTTCGAATCGATCATCTTCGAATCGATCAGGTACGGGTCAGACCGCGGTCGTGGAGTTCGAATCCATCTGTTCGTATCCCTCACCACACCTTGGTTCATACCCTTGGGCTTCGTATCGATCAGAATGGTCCAGGCCTTCGTATCCATGAACTTCGTATCGATTGACTGATGATTAGTTCGAATCGATAAACGAGGCATTCGTTCGAATCCATCAGGAAGCTTTAGCTCGTATCCATCGCAAACAGTATCCATTGAATGGGTCTTCCTCGATACGAGCTAAGCCGCTAATCTCGATTCAAACTATACGTTGAAAGTTGATACAAAGCATGCGAAGTTGACTGATTCAAATTAGATAACAATGCCCGATACAAGCAAGGCGAAATCCATGGATGCAAATCGGTCAATACGCCACTAAAACCGGATTGACCAGGAAAACCCGCTCCATATCACTCCACGTCATTGCACGCGCACGTGCTTCGATCGAGTCGAAGAAGGGGATACGAAACATGGATTCGAACTCAGCAGACCACGGAAAACATAGCCTTGAATCGATCATAACTCCTAAACCGTAGATCCAAATGCAACGAAATTTTTAGAGTAGCTTCCATGCAAGGTAAAGAGCAATCCTGCCAAGTTTCAGCTCGATTGGAGCATTTCTTGATCGATACGAAATTGATTCGAATCGATCACAGATTGAGTTGAAACTTGGTGGGACCGGTCGCGTGGACCCCCTCACGTGCCAGAAGAAGTCTCCTGAAGTTTGGGCAAGATCTGAGCCTCCTACGCCTATAAATAGAGCCCCAGAATCAACAGAAAAGGGGGATCTTTCAGCGATTCAACGTCCAGACTCTGCCGGATTCAACTCTACTCCTTTCCATTGCTGTTATATTCAGATCCATTCATTATACTTGCTGTAATCATCTGTAATCAGTGAAGAACATCAATAAAAGATAAAAATCCTTGAAGTGGACGTAGGCCGGAGATAGCCGAACCACTATAAATTGCGTGTCACTGTTCAATATTTCTGGATCGTTGTTTGTTGCTTGCTTAGATCTGATATTTGTGTCTGAATATTGCTGATTTGTATTCACACACTGGTGCTTTCACAGCACTTGGGGTTTGTGACCATTTTTGGTGCAAACACTTATACCGTTGAGAAAAGTATATGGTTACATTTTCTAAGTATTGAAAATTTAAGGGTTTGCAATATACTCATATTAATGAGATAAGTATATGAATGTTTTTCAAGTATTGAAAGGAGTATAAGGGGTTTGTGAATATACCTTTTGCGAAGGTATTTCGAACCAAAATTTGGAAGGTGGTTTGATTAATAAAGGATTTATTAATAGAGGCTTATTGGATTCCATAGGGAATTAACTCGTTTGATTTTTTGATAGTTAAATAACCAACTATCAAATCTGGACCAAAGTATAACTCTGGAAATATCTAAGGGAAACACGAGGGTTATTGGCACAGTCATCTGCAATGATGTTGTGTTATGCATCTAAATCTCATTATGTTCTCCTAGGGCAAATGATAGGGAGATCCATCCACTTAAACGGTTAGGAGGTGATCCCCTCTCCTATGTATTGTCTGCATATTTCCAAAAGAACCGTATTTGAGTTTATCGTAAACTTGCGAATGTTAGTTTGAAGAATCCGGGATCATAAATTATCCAAAAACCACTCTGATCCAACTCAAGCGTCATATTGAAGACATCTTGAAGATGATGGAATCGAAGAAGGAGTTCTTTAAAATGCAAAGGGCTACTTGCTGCTAATCCTGAGGATGATTCCAAAATGGATCTAGTAGAAGTAGTGCCTTTAGTTTGTTCATATCCTGAACAACTTGTATAGACGAATGCTGGCACTGCATTGCTGCCTGGAGGTTAGTGTTAGCATTTCAAGTGAGATTGCTATCATAAAGGTAAAGCATAGCCTCATAAGCCTCACAACTCAGTAATGACTAAAATAGGGGATATGCAGCAGAGCTATGTGGTTCGCTACCATTAAAAGCATCGTTCCTCAATCTAGATTCGATATTTATAGATTTGGTATGTGTGCGAGAGTGAGACCATGGCTGGTGCATATTGTTTTGGAGCCTTGGTTCGAGGAATGATGTAATCCTTTATGCCATGTTAAAGGGGCAGCCGACTCTGTGTAGTGGGGGTGCAAGAAGTTCTTGTTGACCTCGGTACATTTTTTCTAGAGGTGTACTATGATGAGGGTACCCCAGTAGCCCAATCATTGATGGAAATCTAATCTCCAATACGTGTCCTTATGGATTTAGCTGTATACCTATTATGCTGGAATTTAATTAGTGTAACAATTTTGGCTATGATTAACATTTATTTTCCCCTGAAAATTATGATAATATCACAAGATTTCCTATGAAATGGTTTGGTTACCATAAGGTAAAACCCATTCGTGTTTATGTGTAGTATAATCTTGCAAGATACCTTTATTTTTGAAAGGTTTTTATTACATTAAGTAATCCGGTTGATTGTGTTTCCCACGTTGGTTTTACCAGATTGATCTGGACGTCATTTTTCTTATAATGCTCCGGTTAGCCCAAGCATATTTTCTAGATTTAGCTGGATACTTGAAGGTTCAGGAGACAAGCTAGATGCCTCCAAAAAGTACTCTTGTATTTCCTTTTATCTTCTGTTTGTTGTTCTCGTTGTAGTTATCAGCCATTGGGAGGACGGTTGTTATAACTGTCCAGGGTTGATGGTAGGTTAGATTTTGCTCTGATGATTTCATATATATATTAATGTTCTTTTCTTTTTATAAAGACCAATTTTATATTATATATTATTCGTCACATGTGAGATTCTGTTCTGTCTTTCTTTCTTTTACCCCAAATGATCTGTCTTTTCGACAATTGGATGTTCGACACATGAATACCGTGGATGTATTAGTTGACTTCTGAGGATCGAAAAGGCGGGTTATTATAGTTGCCTAAGCTTTTCTCCACCCCCACTGATGTGCACATAAATGTGCATATTTTTACATCCATATTTAATCTAATTTAATTAAATAAATGAGCACATAGGGTATTTTTACATGTTTAAACCAAAATTCAAATTATTTTAAAATCATCATTTATTCATCTTCATTTAGGGGCAAAATGGTCATTTTTGCATGTGAATTAATTTGAGAATATTTATTTGTAATTTTAATGGAAATATGGAGAGGTCTACATGAAAATATGCATGCACAAGAGAAGACAAGCAAATGAAGATGAAAATAATTCATTTCACGAATCATGGAGGACCCCACCTACCCACTTACCAAGATGTACAATAAGGAGCTAATGCACATGCTAAATGACCAATAAAGTTACATGCACGCTTAATGGAGGATTATCTCATGCTAATGATAACTTGGTGGCTACACTTCCTCAAGGGCAATTTGAGTAGTTCCCAAAAATATGATTAGAGTTTCAAAACATGTATAAATACCCCATATGTTCATGTAGTTAAGCTCTTAGCCTCTTTTGAGCCTCCTCTTTAGTTAGTTTAGTTTGAAGCTCAAAAATAAACACAAAATTTATTTCATGGCTTCTTAGCCATTTCTTTTATGTAATTTTCTTTAATGCAATTTTAATTCATGCACTTTTCTTTTATGTTCTTTTCTTGTTTATTTTCTTTCATGTTAGTAGCTTAGTTTAATATATGCAAGTAGATAAGCTCTCATTTTATTTTAGCTAGCTCTCTTTTTCCTCTTATTTTTGTTTCATGTTGAATGCTACATTTGTTGAGATGATAATAACTATGAGAGGCTAAACCACTTCAATTTAGGGGTAATGAATCTCTCTTAATCATGTAGATTCAACATAATTTGTTCATTTATGTTCTCTTTTTATGCTTAATGGAAAGTTGCATGTTGATGTAAGTTTATTAATGAATTTGATAGTCTATGATGTTAATCACATATAGGCTATTCTTACTCAAATAAACACAATTTACATCATCATCTAACTAATTGACTTTGGCAATGGAAGTGGATTTAAAATCTAAATTTGATGGTCTATATTTCTAATCAATAGTTAATAGATCATGCTTAGAATAGATTTTATTTTCAAGTTCGTTGTCATTTTCATGAGAGTTAAAAAGTGGTTTAATGGGTGTGTTATAATTTGATGGTTTATATTGGGCTAATTAATAGCACAAATATTCCATACTTATGATAAACACATCAATTAAATTTACTAATGACCAAAATAGAGAGATCATAATTTCATGTTGTGTTGATTTATGTGATCTTGAGAAGGACATTGCCTCTAAATTGCCTTTTATTCTCATATTTTTATTCACTTTTGCTTGTAGTTAGTTTTTACATTTTCTCTAGCTTAAAACAATTTCAAATTCTTGGTTTAATTTGATTGAATAGAAATTTTAAATCTAAACAATTCCCTGCGGATCGACCCGTACTCGCCACGTACTAGAATTGTATGTCGTGCGCTTGCGGCTAATTTTTAATTTAAATTTGATCGGCTATTTTCTAATCCGATGGAAAGATAGCCGATTAGACAAAAATTTTGGCACCGTTGCCGGGGAAGTAATTTGATTTTAATTCTCTATTCTTCGAATTATTTTCGTTTGATTTTTATTATGTGTTTTTTATGTGTTAGTTTGCATTTTTAAAAATATTTTGTGTGCTTGTGTGATTTTTGTTTGCATTTGTTTGTGTACTGTTGTTGTCTTTTATTTGCATTTCGATTAAAAAAAGACATACACAATTTCAAAAAAAACAAAAATATTTTATTTCTTTTTCAAATCGCATTTCATTTTCTTTCCAATTTTTCATTTTCTTTACAAATTTCAATTACAGACTGTCCACTGTTCAATACAACTGCACACTACTTCTCTTACTGACTTGTTTACTGCCCTCCTTATTGCACAACAACACAACATCATCCACCCCATACTTCCCTGTCTACTTCCACCACCCAATTGCTCCACTGCATCCCCTTCATAACCCTCTACAACTTCAAACTGCATCACAACCCATCAATAACTGCACATATGCTCTCCTCTGCCTAAATCAACTTCAAACCTACTCTTGCATACTCAACTACCTAACTGCTTCTACACTACTGTGCACATACAGTGCAAACCCAAACAAACCACCATCATACTTCTGGTACAACATTACTTCCTTGCTGCTAACAAACCCTTCATCACCTTCATCACACCCTTCATCAAACACCCATGTTCAAACCCCTGTTCAACTACACCCTGACTGCACCATTGCCTGCACACAAACATATTTCTTTGATTGCCTGCCAACAATACCTACATTCATACTTCAACAACCAAATATTACTCCTCTACATCATATCACAACCACATATCAACATACACCACCCAGTTCAACACATTTGTTTCTATAAAAACTATCTTCCACTTGCTACTGCCTTCCTCCATAAACATATCACACACATCCAACAACACAATATCCATATTCTCCTCAGTTCAAACCCATCTCACCACTGACCTGCTTCACTACTGATTCACCCTGCATACACCAAACTGTCAACCCCTTGCCATCACAGACTCCATCACAGATTCCCCCTGCACATCACATTCAGTTCAACTTCAGTCTTACTGCTCCACATCCAAACTACAACTGCCATTGCAACTTGCAAAACCACCACAACTTCTTACCGAAACATCAACAAATCCATCAACTGTACATTTACAAACATCTCCTCCGCCTTGCTCTACCCCTGCCATTCAATCATTCCACTACAACATCAATTACCTTGCCTACCATCCACGGTCTTCATATCAACATACATTGATGTATACTCCCTGCACTTCCAAACAACTCATACATAACCTACCATCAAACCATAACCAACATCTATTACACATTGCAACTGCTCCACTGCAATCACCAAACATACATAAACATCCACCACTATGCCACAACTGCTTGCCTACACTCCTCAACCCTCCTCTGTCATCATTCCAGTCATCAACAAACCATACACAATACAGCTTCACTTTCACCTCAGCACCAAAACAACCCATACATCTTTACAATTTGCTCCTTCCCTTACCATATATACAGCCTTCACAACCACTCACTCCTCTTTACTACTCTTTACTGCTGAACCATCTTTCAGTCCTCTTTACTGCTAAACCACAACACTACTATCCCCTTACCCATCATCATCATAACAACATACTCAAAATACAAGCCTAACCACTATCTCACACAGTCAATCACTAGTGCAACACCGTCTTCAGTTCAGTTCACCATATACAATCTCTGCATACAACAACTTCTGTATACAACACTGCCTTAAACACAATCATATACAGCAAATACACCATCTTCAGTTCAGTTCATCATAACAACTTCTGTCCTTCTTCACCTTATTGCCTTGTACATCCTCATACAAATACCCCACATAACAGCCAACAACACATACAATTACCAACCCAACAACCAGGGCACAATTCTCTTTACCTGCCTAGCTCCCTATCTCCATACTACTGACCACATCCAACATCATCACTTCCCTTCACCATCCATCCACCATCCTGCCTACCGCATACTGCCCGAACCACCTCCAGCAAACCACAACTGAACTCCTCTGCAATCGAAGTCGCAAACCTCAACCATTCGCGACCTTTCACTGTAACCTTCATTCAACCATCTTGCAAAACTCGAAATCATCAACAACCACCTCTTCAAATTGTAACTTGAATCCCCACTTCCTTCGAAAACTGCAATCGACACCTGAACACAATCTCCCAAATACCGCAGCTAATTCGCGATTGCTTTGACTAGATTTGGGTTTGGGTGTGCATAAGTTTTTTATTTGACTCGATTTTTTATTTGGCAATCGGGATTTTTTTATTCGACTTGATTTGGGTTTGGGTGTGTATAAGTTTGTTGTTGAACTTAATTTGATTTTGATTGTGTTAATTTTTAAGTAGGCTGGGTTTGTATTGAACGGTGTTGAGTGTTTCATTAAAAAAAGAAGGATTTCCTTTGTTCTTGTTGTAAAATTTATAAAAAAAGAACTTCCAAATAAAAAAATTGCAAGCAAGTTCTTTTGTCTTTTGTTTTATTTTCAATTGAAATTTGTTTATTTTCAATTGTTTTGTTTTTAATTGTTTAGTTTAAGTCGTTTTGATTTTCCTTTTTTTAGTTTCTCCTTTGATATATATATATATATATATATATATATATATATATATATATATATATATAACACTATATACATCTTTTTTTTTATTTTCAGGTTGCAAAAGCAGTTAAGTTGAGGAATTGTTTGCCAAATTGCTTGTTTAAAAAAATTGGTGCTTAAAAATAAATTTGTAATAATTCTGCATGCTATGGTATTATGCCCTTCTCTCTTGTTTTTATTTTGATTTGCATTATTGGTTGCTTGCATATAAAAAAATTCAAAAAAAAAACAAAATCAAAATTCATTCGTAGTTGCATTGTTAATACACGTTTAATTTCTGTTTTGCATTTCATCTTAGAACTTGACTAATAATAATGGTTAGACATCTTAAGGGTGTCATGAGCTCACCTAGGGCTTAATTGTATATTGACAAGTTGTCCTCTTTCGGCAATTTAATTTCTTGGTGTCTAGGCTACGGCAGAGCAATAATTAGTTATAAATATTACGTTGATTCGTAAATACTATACTAATTGTTTCTCTGAAGGTACTTAAACCTTCGACTGCATTGCTATGGTGATTCGTGGTGCACCGATAAATCATGTCTGTTATCTAGTTGAGAACTACCTTGTTGATTTAAGACAAAGTGTTATTATACAATTTTGGGTTAGGAGCTATTTAGGATAGAAATTTGTAATTAAACCTTGCATTCATTTAGCTGCATTAGTTCATGCATATTTTAAAAGAAAAAGAAAAAATATTTAAAATCCAAAACAAAAAAATTGTAAATATTACTTAACTTAGTTTTTAAATCATTTCTTTTGAAATTTTTCAATCAAAATCAAAAAAACCAAAAAAAACAACACATTCTTGAAAATGTCTGTATTTCTCTATTCACAAGAATTTTACAATAGTTGTGAAAATCAATATAATCCATATAGTTTCACATCAAACCCTTATGGATATTTTAATGACAACTATTGTACAAACGATTCGAATTTTGAACCACAAAGCTTTCAAAATGATGACCAACCCTCAACTCTTGAAAATAGCATTGAAATGATTACGTCTGTACTTGAACTCTCTTCACAACAAAATCAAAGGATAAATGATTTGTGTAATTCATATTTGTGCAATAACTCAAGTCAAAGTTTTCAAAATAATAAAAATACGAATTCACTTCAAAATTCAAATGATTTTGATTATAACACATGCCAATTCAATTTTGAACTCCAAATTGAATTTCAAAATCAAAACGAAAATGGAAACAATTGTTTAAATGATTTTGGCAATGGGAGTTGTTTCAATGATGGTGAAATTTTTTGTTCTCAACGAGTTCGAATTGAAAATTCTCAAGTTAATAATTATAAATTGGATTTTGTTGAGCAAATGGAAGAGATTTACAATTATCACATGGATTTGTTGTTTGAAACATATACGAAACAACGTGAGAAAAAATCAAATCCCAACGTGTGACGAGTCAAGTGATAATCCATCTTTTGCCAAAATTGACGATTTTCAAATAACAACTTTTGAAATTGAAAATGAAAATCTTAATGAAGTTGTTGAAAGTACGGTAATTGAGTTGGATTTCAATTTTTTTGAGAGTGTGGAACCAAATTTAAAATTCGATCTTCCTTTTTCGATTTTGAAAATCTGAATACAACAACTTTGGATTTTGAACTTATATATGCAATGAAGTTGTGAATAATTCAACAAAGGAATACAAATTCAGTAAACATAAATTCTTTGGACTTTTTGAAGATGAGTTGTTGAATTCTGAAGGGGAAGATTTAAATCACCATTTTGATTTTGAAATCAATAATTCCGAAGAAGTTTTCAATGATAAGCTTGAATTTTAAATTGGTGGAAATAAACTTGAACTTCAATCAATTGTTTTATCAACCCCAAAAATCATCGAAACGATTTTTAATAAAACGACATTTGTTTTTTCAAATCAACATTCAACTTTGAAATCTTTTATTGTTTGGTTTTCTGTGCTTAAGCTGTGTCTCTCACACTTGACGTGACAAATGAATTGGTCTTTGGAAGATCGTTTCATTGACTCTTTAACAATATATTTTCTAATGTCTTGTAAATAATAACCGTTTCATTTTCATGTAAATATAGGTCATATTTTTATTTTTTATTTTATTTTTCTCCTTTCACTTGGGTTTACTGTGGGGACACAGTCAAATTTAAGTGTAGGGGGAGTCTCATCTTCTTTTTGATTTTTCATGGTTTATTTTTTGCATTTTCCTTCCAAAACTCAAAATTTAAAAACAAAAAAAAAATTCTAGCATTTTGATTTTCTTTTAAACAAACACTATAGGATATAAGTGTAGGATTTTGGTTATTAAATTGAAATTTTTGAAAATTTATTCGTCTCAACAAAAATAAAAATAAAGTTTGATTACAAGTAACGATGGTTTAACTAGTATATAAGAAGATTCATTGTGATAATTATGAAGTATATCCTAATTGAAAATTTTTGTTTTAAAAAGTGATGGATTTAAAGAAAAGGATATAACATTTTTATCTTCTAAGTTAAATGGTGCTAAGATGAGTTTGCAAAACTCTCTCTTCCAAAAATTATATATATATAACAAAAAAAACAAAAATAAAAAATAATAATATTTGTATATATGTATATATTTTTAACACCTAGAGTCATGTGTTCACACGCAGGTGTGTACACTCGCCATGCTGTACCCTTCTCACATAAGCCCGAAAGGCAGTGCACGATCGATATATCTGGCCTCAGTTTATCTGAGTTACGTGTATGTATATAAAAATTATTTTATTAATAATGCCTACAT
This sequence comes from Allium fistulosum, assembly GCA_030737815.1. Lineage (NCBI taxonomy): Eukaryota > Viridiplantae > Streptophyta > Magnoliopsida > Asparagales > Amaryllidaceae > Allium > Allium fistulosum. The sequence continues at coordinate 444,405,972 of CM060901.1, read as the reverse complement.
TCGAAGGTGTACACACTTGTGTGTTCACTCGCCATGCTCCGTATCCCCCTCACGTAAGCCCGCACGGTAGTGCATGGGTCATATATCTGGCCTCAGTTTTCTGATTTAGGCATATGTAAATATTATTAATATCAATAAAATTTCCAAAAATAGAGAGAGTAAGCAATTGAAATCTAAGCACTATTTTGATTTGTTTGATCAGATTTGTTATTTAAAACAAATGAAAATACCACTTTGATAAACTTTGATAATCAACTAAGGATCCATTTCATAGTTGCACTATGTTATCAACCGAAACAACTAGCCAAAGTAAAGTCTATTTGTTATGATAATTTAATTTTTGTTGGAAATTTTGACAGGTAAAAGGAGTTAAGTTTCTTGATAATAACCAGAACTTATATTTAACTTATTCGTGTTAATTTAAAGTAAATCCTTCATTTGTAAATATTTTCAAAAATTTGCAAATAAATCTTGCATTTAGGAATTTTTAGGAATTTTTAACTTTGCATTTGGATTTTGTGGGTAGTATCCGCTGAAAATCCTCACGAGACAACACTCGTCCTACTAGGACACCTAGAGGTTTAACGGTTTGTTGCATATGCTCAATGAAATTGTGCTCCCTATGAAAACGGATTTATGTTAGTTTTAGTTTATTCGAGGACAAATAAAAAAGATAAGTGTGGGGGTATTTGATGTGCACGCTAATGTGCATATTTTTACATCCATATTTAATCTAATTTAATTAAATAAATGAGCATATAGGGTATTTTAACATGTTTAAATCAAAATTCAAATTATTTTCAAATCATCATTTTTTCATCTTCATTTAGGGATAAAATGGTCATTTTTGTGTGTGAATTAATTTGAGAGTATTTATTTGTGCATTTTATTTTTATTTGTAGGAATTTGAATGGAAATATGAAGAGGTCTACATGAAAATATGCATGCACAAGTGAAGGCAAGCAAATGAAGATGGAAATGATTCATTTCATGAATCATGAAGGACCCCACCTACCCACTTACCATGATGTACAATTAGGAGCTAATGCACATGCTAAATGGCCATTAAAGTTACATACACACTTAATGGAGGATTATCTCATGCTAATGATAACTTAGTGTCCACACTTCCTCAAAGACAATTTGGGTAGTTCCCAAAAATATGATTAGGGTTTCAAAACATTAATAAATACCCCATGTGTTCATGTAATTAAGCAGCCTCCTTTGAGCCTCATTTGAGACTTCTCTTTAGTTAGTTTAGTTTGAGGCTCAAAAATAAAAACAAATTTTATTTCATGGCTTCTTAGCCATTTCTTTTATGTAATTTTTTTAATGCAATTTTAATTCATGCACTTTTCTATTATGTTCTTTTCTTGTTTATTTCCTTTCATGTTAGTAGCTTAGTTTAATTTATGCAAGTAGATTAGCTCTTATTTTATTTTAGTTAGCTCTCTTTTTCCTCTTGATTTTATTTTATGTTGAATGCTACATTTTTTGAAATGATAACTAATATGAGAGACTAAACCCCTTCAATTTAGGGGCATTGAAGCTCTCTTAATCATATAGATTCAACATAATTTGTTCATTTATGTTTTTCTTGTGCTTAATGGAAAGGTGCATGTTGATGTAAGTTTATTAATAAATTTGATAGTCTATGATGTTAATCACATAAAGGCTATTCTTACTCAAATAAACACAATTTACATCATAATCTAACTAATTGATTTTGGCAATGGAAGTGGATTTAAAATCAAAATTTGATGATATATATTTGTAATCAATAGTTAATAGATTATGCTTAGAATAGATTTTATTTTCAAGTTCATTGTCATTTTCATGAGAGTTAAAAAGTGGTTTAATGGGTGTGTTATAGTTTGATGGTTTATATTGGGCTAATTAATAGGACAAATATTCCATACTTATGATAAACACATCAATTAAATTCACTAATGACCAAAGAAGAGAGACCATAATTTCATGTTGTGTTGATTTATGCGACCTTGAGAAGGACATTGCCTCTAAATTGCCTTCTACTCTCATATTTTTATCCACTTTTGCTTGTATTTAGTTTTTACATTTTCTCTAGCTTAAAATAATTTCAAATTCTTGGTTTAATTTGATTGAATATGACTTTTAAATCTAAATAATTCCTTGCGAATCGACCCGTACTCGCCACGTACTATAATTGTACGCTGTGCACTTGCGTTAATTTTTAATTTAAATTTGATCGGCTATTTCTAATCCGATGGAAAGTTAGCCGATTTAACACCCACCATTTCATGGAAGACTCATCTCCCATCACTTCTCTTTTATTCTAATGACTATTATACCCCTCTCATGATAATATCCTTTATCCTAATGGAAGCTTCTAGAATGTTCCATGCTTTATGAAGAGGTGTGTGTTAATTAGCTACTACTATGTTTATTTGATCATTGGACAAGTGCATAAAAGTTCGAACAACTTATCTCATTTGAAAAGTTGTTTACTAATACACCGATTTTCGCTCACATTATCGATTTTACTTCAAAGAATATATTTTTGTAAACAATTTTCAAAAACAAGTTTCTTAACATTATTCATTAATTAAATAATGTCTAACAAGGTTATATAATCATATTTATAACACTTAATTATATTTTAAAACGTTATGATATTCAAAGATGAATTGTTCGAATTTCTGGGTTGCAACATTCTCCCTAACTTAGAAAATTTCGTCCTTGAAATTCAAACAAGAACGATAATCAAAGACGATGGAAGGACAAGGGGTGTGTGTGTATAGCATAACGTTGAAAATATATACAAGCTAAACTGCAAACTGAATGTATACTAAGTGACTCCACCTCAAATGGTGAGTACACAACAAAAGATGTATGATACTAAGATAGAAAGGAATCCTAGTCTATAAGCAACCCTGGATGGATCTCCTTCAAACTGTCCTCCATCTTCTTGGTGCCACCCCAAGCATCCTCGCTCCATGGCACTTCTAACCTTATCAAAGGAACAAGCAAAAATATACTCAAATGTATTCATAGTCACTAGCAAGTAAAACTCATGGTTTGCTCAGGTTCAAAACTCTCTCATCGCCCGAGGACAATAAACAATGTACTAAGCATGCCTTATGCTCAATAGCCTTAAGTTATTACTTAGAAAATTATTCATGTCACCTCATAACAAATCGAAGAGTCATTCCCCAAACTCTTCATCGGCTAACATAACATATCATACAAATGTAATAAACTCCATCTGATGTACATATATCATCCGTATGCGATATCCGATCTGATCACTTACTCGATCACATAAATTTCACTTTCAAACTAGTATAGTTCACTTGACCTCTTTAGTGCATACTTTTATCTGGTTTCTTGATTAGATATCTATTCTCCTTGCATACTCATATATTATGATAGAAAACATCGGGATCGTATCACAAACCCGATTCAAGTGATGGCCGTCATGAATCGATTGAAAAATCCTTGTTCGTACCGGTGTAAACCACCATGAAAACATGTACTTGAATACTAGATTAAGAACAATTATGCGAATAAAAATATTGGTTTCTTAACTACACCAATTCCTTTTTATTCGCATTCATTTATACCAATAGTATGTCATTCAATACTAAATAATGTAAGCATCATTTCATAAATCATACAAGTTTATAATCATTTTATAACTTAAGTTCATACTCATATAATACTCCTTTACATCTTAAGAGCATATACGAAACATCACTTTGTTTTACTTAGCAAGTATGCTTAACAAATTCAAACTTGTTTTAACTCACTACTTCTTAATCAAAATGTTATATAAACTCAACTTTATATTTTCTAAAACAGTTAATTTCAAGTTCTATAACAATCTGGAAGTTCCCGACTGTCCAAAATCGTCAAAACATTCCATTTCATTTTAAAAATTGAAAACTATCAAACTACATATCATATCATGATGCATGATCCATACTTTCCTAATGCATAGGATATATGTTCCTATGAAATAACTTAATAAGAAAACTTTAGAACTAAACACCGGTTTTCATTTCAAATCATTTTGAAATAATATAAACATATAACTTATGTATATCAAATCTTACTTTCAGGATTAAATTAAAATCCATTTTACTAAAACAACTTTGTAGCATCCAATACTTAGAAACCCAAAAATGAATGTCGATGATGCTGCAGTCATCACCGAAATTATTTTCAAGTGACAAAAGTGAGTTCAGTACATCCAAACCTCACTTTTGGTACTTAACCAAAATTATTTCAAGGTGGTATCAAATACTTCATATAATAATACTAAGTATTATGATTTTAATTTTCTAAACCAACTTCCTAAATATTTACTTCCAAATAAATTTATTTTTATTTTCTCCAAAATCTTAGAAAACATTTTAAAAGATACCATGATTTAAGTTCTCGAATTCCTAGTTTAAATCCTTTATGTTTATAAGCCATGTTTTATAAACCATACTTATATAAAATTACTTTCTTACATAAATCTTTTCACAAATATTTATTTTCCAAATATTCCATCTTTTATTTTGATTACTGTAAACACTTTTTTTTACTAAATTTTAACTTTTAAACCAACATTATCATCGAACGTCTTATAGTAAAACCATGAAACATAATTCACAAGGTGTTCGTTTCAATGTGCTTACAATTGCTGTCTATCCAACCTATGATGTAGAAAGGTAAAACTGGTTGAGCACAAATCAACAACAAACAATAGTCAATGTTCCTTACGTGCTGAGCATGACTAAACAATCAAGGTTACGGGGTATTAAACTATGAGAAGCACTAGAGTCAAACGAACATGAATAGGAAAGCCAGATAGTACACCCTAAAGAATCTGTTTCCTCTTCTTAGCTGCAAAAATAGCAAAGACCGTAAACCGTTCCTCTTTCTTGAGCATGGGGCAATCTCTAACAAAATGGCTAGGCTGATGGCAACTGTAGTAACTCTTCGGTGCAAACTGCGGTAGCTTCCATGTTGATGCCTTTACCATCTGCCTTCCTCTCCCCTTCTTATATTTTTTAGCAAAGTGGCCTTTCTTCCCATATCCATGGCAAATAAGATTGGACATATACTTCGACCGTTGAAACTTTCGCTTATTGCTCCCAACCGGTATAGAAGCAAGAGGCTTTGTTGCAGAAACAATAGAATTCAACGCCAAACTCTCGAACCTCAAACACATAATCACCAAATTCACAAAAGACCCTAAAAGGTGATTAGTCAATCCTTCTGGAACCGTAACATTCCCTATCTCAAGGCCCAAAGCTAAGTGCTACAGATGTTGTAGTCATCTATAGTATTTAATCTTTAGTGATGAAATACGGTAGTGTTAATGATATCCACAATACCAAAAGCACATGAATATGAAATAAAATCGACATAGATTCCAAAACAGCTTTTCTAGATTACATTTCAAATCAATATTTCATGTTTATATACATAATCCCAAAATGATTCCCAGGTTTTGATCAAATATAAATATTACAAATTACGCCAAGAGCGACATATGACGATGCCCCCTTGGATGATCAGAGTACTGGATAGATAGACATATCTATCATAAATACATCCCATTGGAAATAATATTAAATAACTCCTACATAGCTAGCTTTGCCTCCTGCACGTCTTCGGAAGCTTATTCGTCCAACTTACTAAACCTGAAAAGTCCTTAACTCTCCATCTACTCAAATTTGATTTTGAGCACCCGAGAGTTTAAGGGGAAAACATAAAGTTCGCGTCAGACATAAAGCCTGGTATGAATAGTTCTATTACATCTCGGTTTACTGATATTAAGTGAGACCACGCCGCTTAGCGGAACAGGTTCCCCTCATTAATATCTTTTTAAAATCATGTGTTTTGCAAATCAAAATCATGCAATCTAGCTGATCATAACAACAATAGCAATAACATATATGCATATAAATCAGGTAATCAATGGATTACCTGTCCGAACAATATAGTTTTATTAGACAGACTATTAACCACTGGCTGACTCGAGCCTACTAGACATGAAAAATATTCTAACTTATGTTAGACATAATACCGAACGATCCGTCCTTAACTTACTTCCTCTAAGGTCAACTGATTCTAATGGTTTTGCGGGCTCAACAGTAACCTATCTCAACTCCGTGTATTCCTTTCTATGTATAACATCATTTTAGTCTTAACTATGACAAAGCCCTACATACTGGAATTTTGGACTTATATTAGCTAGGGGTTACTAGCTAAAGTATAGGGCACGACCCCACACCAATCCTATCTTGTTTACTAATATCTTAGTCATAAGCTTAGGGCTAACCGTCCTATTAAATTTTTCTTGAAAACATTTCTTTGCAAACTGATTTAATCCTTTTAAAAATTACTTAAACAAGGAAAATATATCTTTTTCTTTACTCAAATACTCATGCCATGATATATGCTTAACATAAAATAATGTTGATGGACTTAAAATCAATAGGTTTATTTGTCCCTTTTGAAACATCTTAGTACTTTAACCTTGAAAGCATTAGGCCGAAGGCCAAAATCTACCTTTCCAAATCATGATTTAAAACCATAGACATCCACTTTCGAAACCATTAAAATATTCCTTTTGAAAGCATTAGGTTCAAATAAAGAAATATAGAAGCATAGCTTCGAAACCAATTAAAGGTATTCCTTTCGAAACCATAGTTTGAAAACAAAACAGAATACATAGCCCTTAAGGGAATTTATGCGAAAGCTATTCTTTCGAAACACTTCGGGTGATGATGACATACTTCCGCATGTATACTTGGGTTTAAACAAGTAGCTTCAACCATGTCGAAAGGTATGGGAACGGCACCCACCCTTTCGCAAGTATAAGTTAAGAGAAAAGCAGCTTCAATGGTTGCGGAAGGGTATCGATTCGAAACTCTACCCTCCGAACTCATTGATTTAAAGAGTTATAAAAGCGGCCTCTTACTAAGGCGAAAGGTTTTAATGCAGCAGCTAGGGTATCGAAGGGGTTTAAAAGCGGCAACCCTTTCGAAGATATTAAAACAAAGGTGGGCATATAGATTCGAAACCTGGAAATACAACTTCACTCCTTACACATGTATTCTTTCGACACCATTACTGCCTTTTGCATAAGTCCAATACACTTCGTACCAATAGTTTGATACCATGTATATTGGTATATACCGAATGAGTGCGGAAGGCTTAGAGGTGGGTGTGTATGATGTCGGAAGCCAGTAGGGTTAAGTGTCGAAGATGTAATTTGAATAAAACCTGCATTTTTTCTTATTAATGAAAGTACTTTTCACATACCATCAATATATGTCAAACTCTTATTGGCTTAAAAAACTTTTTCTTCTTCCTTTATTAGAATTACTGCTAATTTCTCATTGGAACATTTGAAAATAATTTAACACTTAAGCCCTTCTCCTTAATAAAACATTTAAGTCTTCTAACGTAAATAATTTATAAATCATAATTAGTTACTTAGGAAAAATCCCCAAAAATCATGATAATTCACATTAATTACAATTTCAAACATACAAAAAATTTAGACCCAAAAACATTATTTAATTGCCTTAAATAATTTAATAAAAATTAACTATTTTTCTCTTTTAGAAAATTCATAGTAAATCTATAATTACTTAGACGATTATGAAACTCAGAACCCACTTCTAAAATAATATTCTTGACCATATATCAAAAACATAACTCATTTGGATGTCATATGATAGGTTTTCTAATTTAAACATATCATAAAATACATATTAAATCATCAACAAGCATATATATATATATATATATATCCATTTAATCTATCAAAACATGGAATGATACTTGTAGAAATAATTCGGATCTAACTTGAAACCGAAATCATTATTAAAAGTGAGATGTAAACTAATTATTCACCTTGGTTTTGTGTTAAGAAGGTTGAGATTTGCCCTTAGATTGATTCCTTCAAGCTTTCTACTTGAATCCTAGCTTACCTTCCCTTAGTTCTTCTTAATGGTGGTCGGCCTAAGCTTGACATTATTTTTGTTTAATTTGTGAATGTAGAATGAATGAGGGAGTGGAGAGAATGGAAGGGTTTAGGGTATAGGAATAAGGCTCTTCCTATTTTGCCCTTCTAATTTACCTCCTCCTTATTTTAAATTTTAATTACTTATATTAGTTCATTCATAAGGCACGACTCCTCCTTAATTTACAACTCTCATTCCCTTAACTTTCTATATTATTTTATCTAATTTACCCAACTAAATGTTCTAAATAATATTAACTAAAATTATGGTTATTACAGGAACTCAGGATGCATACCTATAATGAACATCTCTTTCTTCTTCAGTGGTGTGTCAATCAATCCTAACCTAAACCAAGATAATGCAATGAACCGAGTCTCATACTCCCGCATGGGAATAGCCCCATGCTTCAGATCCAAGAAGCTCCTAAATAACAAAGTCTTTCCGGCTTCCGGAACAAACTTCATCTCAAAATCATCTTTAAATTAGGATTAAGAGAAGTCATTCTCTTGGACATTAGCTGTAATATAACTCCATAAATCCATAGCTGCATCCGTAAGATGTCGTGATGCCAATCTATGCTTCTTATGTCATCATCTAGCTCCGTATCTTCAAATATCTTGTTGCATGGTCTGAGCCAAGACTAGACTTCTATAATTGTCTCCGTACCACCAAACCTCTTATCCCGCAGTCTCTTATAATCACAGTAGAGCGAAGAAAACCTCATCTAAGGCCCGACCTGCACGATCTCCTCTACGACATTCATTCTCGGTTCCTAACTAGAGCAACATTCCTCAGTGCTCGATCCCCACCATTCGTGATAGTACTACCCCAACCACCTCTAGAATTGGCAGCTCTAGTACTCATGGTTCTTACCACCTAATCAAAGTGAAAGAGCTTTAGGAAACTAAAGGATAGATGTACTTCAAAGAGTGGGTTTCAAAGAAAGATATATTTCTAAGGAATAATTTAAAAGTCTAGTTTCAAAATACAAATACGCTCTCCTATGTATAATATACTCGACTCATTTTAGGGTGTCACTTATCCTATATTTAATGAGTCACACCCAACCAAATCCAAGAGGTTCGCTCAACCTTAGGCTCTGATACTAAATTTAACAACCCAACTTTTTGACCCTTGAATGTTGACACTAAATACATCCACGGTATTCGTGTGCCAAGCACCCAAGTGCCGGAAAGAAAGAAAGTTAGGGTAAAATAAAAAAAAGAATCAACAACATTAGAATCTCACAACGTAACGTTAATATAAAATATAAAAAGAACAGTACGAAAGGTTACTCTAAATACAGAAATTTCAGAATTACTAAAACCTAAGTATTATCATCAACCTGGACATTTATAACTACCTATCCTTACAATGATGATATATACAAGATAGTAGTGCAATGGAAGTAAGAATACTATGGTAGATAAACATCCTTCTTTTCTCCAAAACATTTAAAGTGTCCAAGGCTAAATCTGGAAATAAACACTGGCTTACCCAAGCATTATAAGGAAATAACACCCGGATCAGTCTGTTAATCCACCGTAAGAAACTCAAGAAATAAAAGTGAATATAATAGCATCTTTTTGAGATCGTATGGATTACAATAACGTTTTTTCCCTCAAACAAAACCAAACATTCATTGAGTTCAACATATAGTGATATGATAGATAATGTTTAGTGTGTAGCACATAACCATATCAAATAGCTATTGTGTGAATGCCACAACAACAATAGGTTTACAATCAATAACGCTAAGGCAGTTCGCATATGAATTTTTTTGCAGAGATTTCCTCGGTCTGGCTGCATCCGAACTCCATGAAAAGTATCAAAACAACTTTCCGAGCATCGTATATCTATAGATAGGATATACTCTAAGGTAAAAATAACTAGATCGCCTTCGGTGTGTGATCCGGGTCATATTAACTTCCGCTAGCAACAATCTATAAGCATCACTAGATATGGAGTTGACATACCTTGAGGTTCGCAAAACCCCTAGGCCATGTCCCTTCTCTATTTTCTATCATTTTCCCAATGTTGAGGCTATATTCGGCGTCTTTCACACTAGTCTTTACCACTCAAATAGAACACGAATCCCCAAATGGATTCCATCATCTCGAATAGATCACGAATCACTACATGGATTCGAGTATCTTGGATAGATCTTGAACCTCCACATAGGTTCCCTAGATAAATCCTCCGACAAATGCTAACGTTGTCCTCTCTCTTGGAGTACTCCTCAAGATAGACAATTTCACATGTTAGCATCGTTTGAAATGTTAACGCTGACCTCTCCCTTGAACTTAACCATAGGATAGACATTTCAACTCTACAACATTTCACATCACAACCGCTTCCAGAACATAGATCGCACATATGGTTTTGAAGTGATTACGGGGTTAAGTCTTCTCGTATAAGTACACCATCGGACTCTCCACAACCAATCGACGAATTTTCAATTAACTCAATTCCGATTCTATTAGAATTAAGCGAAAGCTAGAGACATTTCGTACCAATACTCCTCCCTAGGGGTTCTTAGTGGTATGAAATTGTGAAGCTTTTCCATAACTTCTTAAGTCATATTTGGTCAAGTTCAATAGTCGACTAATCGACTACCTAGTCAAAAAAATTGCTTATAAAAATTAATATTCGTATACTTAACTCATTTTCAACATTCCAACTTAACTATTCCTCATCCAAGAGTGAAGCCAGGTAAGTTAGAGCATTGGTTGCATCAAATCCTTGCGTAGACACTTCATTCTTGAATTTCACAAATAGATAAGTCTACCTCGTCGGCTTTAAATGTTAAGAGTATTATTAATGATTTCCACAAACAAATAAGAAATCAACATGGTTAAAACGTTTTCAATATTTTTTGACTTACTATTCCTCGGTCAAGAGAGAAGCTGGTAGGGTAGAGCTCTATCGCTCCATCCCTACTCGAACGTCAATCTTAACTCTCACAAATAGACAAACCTTACTTCGTCGGCTTTTAGTGTTAAGCATAGTTAATTACTTTTCAAACAAACAATTAAACAATTTAACCATTTAGCCATTTAGCAATTCAAACCCCTTTCTAACCCTTTTGTTTATTCTTTTAAAACCTTTTTTAAAATGATATACATGTATAGTAATTTACTTGTAAAACTAGATGTTAAATAAACCATTTTTAGAAGATATTTATTACGTAAGATATATAACAGCCAACATAATTTCTAAAAATTATATTTACTTAAAAATGCTTTTAAAATACTTTATAATACTTATACTAGGTTTTAAAACATTTACTCGAAATATTACTTGAAAATAGCAAGTTTATAATTTCCCTAAAAACTTGGAAATAAGTTTTTATTATAAAATCCTCTTCTTTAAAAATTCACAACTAATTCCTAAAAATCCATAAATATCTCAAACCATTATGAAATACTCTAATATGAGTCAGTAAACAACTGTAAAAATAGCGAAACTAAATACTTAAATTTAAATATATTTTCAACCCTTTGAACTCCAAAAATCAAGGCTAAAGAGGGTAGTTTTGCATAAGTGAAGTTTTGGCCACTTTTCGAGATGTTACTTAGCATTTCACTATCCAAACTTTTAATAGCACATACATATAAAATATTATAAATATGGTGAGAAAACTTTAAGGATATCTCTATAAAGTTCCATGAAAATTGTCGAAAATAAGGCAATTCAAAACTACATCTATAACGACTATCGCTATAAGTGCAGTTTCAAATCTCAGTCTGATCTAAACCAAAGTCTATCTATAAACTATATGATTTTTTCCAATGTCTTGTGACAAGTCATACAAGTCTGTTTCAAGTCCATTCCAAGTCCATAGACATGGATCACATATGCTTCTTGTTTTCAAAACAAGAATCAAACGAATGTTTTCAACAATGTCAATAACAATTCTATTTAAACTCAATCAAAACACAATATATATATGTTTTATTTTTCATTCAAAGAGGTGTGTTAACTCACCTTTAACCCAACAATAACCAAGTCCAAACCCAACCTTACAACACCTTCTTCTTTCCTTCCTCCTCTTGCTTTTACCTTGTTTTTTGCCTTCTCCCTTCTTATAATGCTCACGGCCTATCCATGTAAGGTGAGATGTGCTTTGATTCTTCAACTTTTGAAATTATGAAGGTGTTCTAATATTCTCCCAGGGCTTTACTTCAAATTTGAGTTGATTTAGATTTGATTTGTGATTAATTTACTTTTGGAATTTAGAGATGATGAAAAAGAAGAAGCCATAAAATAGAGCTTGATTTTGGTTTGTGAATTTGTGATTTATTCCTAAAGTTATGCCCCTCCTTATATAGGCTCCATTTGGTGTTGCCTAAGCTTGTCTTTACCCCCTACCATGCCATGGAAGACTCACCTACCATCACTTCTACTTTATGCTAATTACCATTATACCCTTCTCATGATAATATCCCTTATCCTAATGGAAGCTTCTAGGATGTTCCATACTTTATGAAGAGGTGTGTGTGTCAATTAGTTTCTAATGTCTTCATTTTACCATTAGACAAGTGCACAAGAGTTCGAACAACTAACATCGATTGAAAAGCTGCTTACCGATAAAACAATTTTCGGTTACATTATCGATTTTTCTTCGAGGAATATATTTTTATAAAAAAATTCAAAAAAAAGTTTCTTATCATTATTCATTAATTAATTTACATCTAATAAGGTTATAAAATCATATTTATGACACTTAATTATATTTCAGAATGTTACTATTCAAAGACAAAGTGTTCAAATTTCAAGGTCGCTACATGATCGGTCCTGCCTGACTTTAGAATAGCACTAGCTCCCTAGCGCTAGATGATGAAGTTACCCACATAAGACGGGGTCAAATTAGTAAGGGGACACTAAAGCGCATAAAGGGAATGTTATGTCGCGGAGCTAAGGGAAGGAAATAGACGAGAGAAAGGCAAGGATTTAGGGAAGGCTCTTTACTTTAATAATTCAGAAGCATAATAATTATAGCCCAAGCCCTGGTTTGGAAACCATAGCAGGTTTGTTGATAAGTCTATGGATCCCAAAAAGAAGTCAGAGGAAGCACGGGCGACACCAACTGAACTAACGGTTGATGTTCCGGTCGGTATAGATGATCCCTCATGGACTCTCAAGTTTGGATTTCAGCTCGGTGTTGGACTAAGGAAGGTATTAGTTAATTTCCTTCAAGTGAATTCAGATGTATTTGCTTGGACGCATTCAGATATGCGTGGGATACCGTCGGAATTAGCGTGTCACATGCTGAATGTGGACCTAAGGTTTCCATTGGTAAAATAGAGAAGGCATAGTTTGGGTCTAGAGCGATCCGCTGCGTTAAAGGAGGTAGTGGATAAGCTGATGGTGAACGACTTCATCCATGATGCTTTGTACCCTAAATGAGTATCCAACCCCGTGTTGGTCGAGAAATCAAATGAAAAGTGGCGGATGTAAATCGATTACTTAGATTTGATTAAAGCATGCCCAAAGGACAACCTTTCTTTACCCAAGATTGACCAACTGGTAGACGGGACTACGGTACATGAATTACTCTTATTAATTGATGCTTATTCAGGCTATAACCAAATACCGATGCAAATACTGGATCAGGTGCATACTAGCTTTATTATGGATTTTGGATTGTACTGTTATTATGTTATTCTATTTGGTTTAAAGAACACTGGTGCTACATATCAAAGATTGGTAAATTTTATGTTCAGGAATCAAATTAGATGAATGATGGAAGTGTGCGTAGATGATATGCTCATGAAGTCACAGCTATCAAGGAATCATATGGACAACCTTTCTGTAATGTTCAAGGTATTGGGGAAATATAAATGAAGTTGAATCTATTAAAAATTTTATTTGAGTTGCATCAAGAAGTTTCCAGGGTTCATCGTGAATTCGAGGGGGATTGAGGCTAATCCAGAGAAAATTAACGCTTTAAGGAATATGAGGGCATCAACCACTAGGAAGAAGTTGCAGAGCTTAAATAGGAAGGTTGCTGCCTTGAATCGATTTTTCTCAAAGGCAATAAGTAGGTGCATACCATTCTTCAATGCCCACAAAAAGGGGAAGAAGAATTTAGAATGGAATCAAGGCTATCAGAACACCTTCGAGGAATTTTTAAGGCATATGGAGACACCACTGGTCCAATCTAAACTGTTGGATGAGGAGGATTTGTTTATTTATTTAGTAGTGTCTTATCATGCATTAAGCACAAGATTAGTATGTGAGAAGGCAAGGATACAAAGGCTAGTATATTGTATCAGCAAGCAATTCACTGGGGCTGAAAACAATTACCCGAAGTTGGAGAAGCTTCCCTATTGCTTGTTGATTGCGTCGACGAAGTTACAACCATACTTTCAGGCTTATCCGATTAAAGTGCTGATGGATCAACCCTTGAAGCAGGTGTTATACCTACCGGAGACTTCAGGGAGGTTGCTGAAGTGGAACATAGAGTTAATCAGTATGATATTGCTTACCATCCAAGGAGAGCGATAAACAGATAAGTGTTGGCGGATTTCGTCGCTGAGTTTACTGCATGAGATGGTGAAGAAGACGATGATATGGTCATACTTCCTCATTGGAAATTATTTATGGATGGTGTTCGAATGAATGTAGTTCAGGCAGGAGTAGTGCTTGTAACTCCAGAAGGCGGGTTAATTTGTTATGCATTGAAGTTGGAATTTTCCGCAACTAACAACGAGGCTGAGTACGAAGCATTAATAGCAGGAGTAAGGATAGTAAAGGAGCCAGGGACAAAGATGCTACATATATTCAGTGATTTCCAGTTAGTTGTTTATCAAGTAAGGAAGGAGTATCAAGCTACGGGTGCAAGGCTTGGTCCTTACCTGATGAAAGCACTGGAGCTGTTGGATGGCATAGAGCACTAAAATATTACGCATATCCCCAGAGAGGAGAAAGCAAAAGATGATTCATTTTCTATACTGGCTAATTCTGGGGAAGTGCAGGTGATGGGTTTGGTTCCAATGGAGGTTTTGACGACTCTAAGTATCAATCAATTGGACATTGAGTGGATTTTGGATACCGTATAGGAAGCGGGGTCGTGGATGACCTTAATCAAGAATTATTATCTCAAGGAAATTTACCCGAGAGGCAGGAACGGACAAAAGAACCTCCTTTGAAAAGCACCATGTTTCATGATGCAAAAAGGAGCGCCGTATAGAAGAAGTTTCTCCACACCCTTGCTTTGGTATGTAACCAAGGATAAGGCTAGGAATATCCTCATGGAAAGCCATAAGGGTAGTTGTGGTGACCACATCAAGGGTAGACTTTAGCAAAAAAGTACTTCGTTATGGATATTTTTGGCTAACTATAAATCGAGATGCGGTTGATTACACCAAATGATGTAATCATTGCTGAAGATTTGCAAAGTTACCGAGAGCCGCATCAATGGAGCTTACGAAAATGGTTGGCTTATAGTAATTTGCGGTTTGGGAATTGATATTATCGAAGTGCTACCGATGGTGAAAGGAGGAGCTAAGTATGTAATAATTATGCTGGATTACTTCACAAAATTGGTCGAAGCAGAACCGCTTGCCATGATTGCCACCAAAAAGGTAATCTACTTCGTGACGAAGAACATCATTTGTAGGTTCGGAGTACCTCAGAAGATTATAACATACAAATGGAACTCAGTTCAAAAGTGTCAAGTTTAAGGATTTCTCAACTAGTCCAAGATCGAGAAGAGATTTTCAATGGTAGCACATCTACAGGAAAATAGACAAGTGGAGGTAGTGAATAAATTCATCAAGTCCACCTTGAAGAAACGGCTAACTAAGGCTAAAGACAACTGGGTCGATGAGCTTCCATTGGCACTGTGGGCTTATAGGATGACTCACAAGTCTGCGATTGGACATACGCTGTTCACTTTGGCATATGGATCAGAGGCTATGATCTCGATAGAATTGGAAGTCCCCTTTCATCATAAAAGACATTACAATCCAAAGGTAAACGAGGAACTCTTGCATGAGTCCCTTGATTTTGTTGATGAGAAAAGGGAAGAAGAGGAATTAAGGGTAGCTGCTCACTAGAAAAGAGCAGCTTGACACTTTAACACCAAGGTGTGCAACCTTACTTTTGAGGTAGGGGATCTCGTTTTGAAATGATTTCTCCTAAGTATGGGGGCCTTTTTCCAAATTGGGAAGGTGCTTATGCAATCGAATAGAAGCTTGGAGATGGAACGTTCAAGCTAGCTATAGTTGATGGAACCCTGATCCCACGTGCGTAGAGCATCGACTTACTATGGCACTATTATACTTAGTTTATTTAATTTGTTTTCAGAAATAAGACATATAAGGATTTTGGGGGCAATGTAATAAGGCTAGACTTGCCGCTTTTTCATTTATAAATATAGTTAGCTTATTAAACCAATGGAACCGTGTTCCTATAAACGAAATTTTTATGCTGCATGGTTAGCACTACAACCAGGTATAAACTTCCTTGGTCTAGGATAAGGATCAAGGAGTATATTTTTAAGGGTTGATCGGATAATTCAACCCTATATGTTTAGGTACTTTGAGAAAATGCCACCCCATTCGGTCCAGAATTAAGATTAGGAAGGGAATCACAAGGGACGATCGAATAATTCAACCTAGTTATCCCAAAACCTAAAAATGATAATGACTCCTCTGGCCTAGGATTATTGCCGGGGAGTACAATTTTAGAGGTCAATCGGAAAATTCAACCTTAAGGTACTAACTTCATTGGTCTAGAATTAGGACTAAGGAGATTAAACATAGGAGTTGATCAGATAACTTAACCCCAACCTTTAGGTATTGGCTGTGGCTCAGAATTAGGCAACGCCAAGAAGGAATGCTTGAAATCGGACAATTAAAGCGCCAGTTTTCGAAGGCAGAAACTGGTGCATGGTTAAAATCTCGACGACCATGCTTGCAGCCTGGTAGAATAAGTTAGGCTGAGATTAGGTGAGGACAGTCATCGGATACTCCTAGTCAACACCCAAAGTTAGGTGGGATAGCAGCGGATTCTCGGAGATAGGCATCCAAAAGCACAAGTTCTTGAAAATTTGAAATAATGTACGGTAAAAACCTATATAATTGCTCTTGTGGCCTAATAGGACATGCTAGGACGAGGATAAGCGAGGATAGTTGTTAAAAGTCGAAAACAAGTACTATCGAATTCCTCCGGTCCAGGATCAGGCCCGGAAAATTATAATCGGACTGGGGACAATCAAATAATTTTCCATATATGATTAGAACTTCGATCATGCCTGGTTACTGGCATGATTGGGAACGTTAGGAGTTAGGCATTTGAATTATTTCTCCTTAGATATAAGAAATAGCATGAAACTTGAATTATTTATAACTCATTGGCGGTCGAGCGAAACTCGATCTAACACAAGTAGGAATAACCACAGAGTTGGTTGAAAACTATAGTTTAGTTTCGCTAAACGGAACATTTTGGCGGCACTCAATGAGGCTAACTAGTGGAATATAATTAAAGCAATTGTAGAAAGTCTATTTATATACATTGAGTTGTAGCAAATAAAAGCATTGCACGAAAATAAACATGTATAATATCGATAAATTGCGATATAGGTAGTTATATTATATATGCAGGCAGTTGTATATAAGCAAGTGCAGAATAAAAAAGTACGAAAAATCATGCGAAGTAAAGATTATAAAAGAAGAGTAATCTTTCATTACTAAAGATTTTATATACAAAGATTGCGGGGGCCACTTCCGCCAAAACACCACCTTTGTATGAGAAAATGGAAAGCAAATTGTACAACCAAAAGACCCATCTTACTTATAGGCTCTAGGAATCTCCTACTTATTTTCCCCTCTCTTGCTACCCTTACCGCTCGAACAGCCGGGTGATCCTTTACGCTTTCGTCTACTCTTAGATTTCCCCACTTCGGGAGTGTCGCCTTCAGACTGGGTAGTCTCACCCTCGGTTATATTAAGGGGTTCGTCTGACTTCCTAGTAGGAGCATCAGTGGATTTGATCTTAGGAGGCTTAAGCTTGAGAGGGAGATGTTTAGCATAAGGGTTGGTTGGCACAGAACCGACGGACGTTTTAGTACCAGGCTCGATTTTGATGTGAACCTTGGAAAGGTCAATCTTCAGTCTCTCCGTCATGGTAATTTGATCAATTGGATCTACAGTGCCGGTGCTAAAAACATCTTCCTCCAAGGACAACGTCACATCCTCCAGGTTCTCTAAGGTACCTATCTTCTCGAAATTAGGCCATGGACCGCTGGAACTGAAAGTAGTAATATATGTAATAAGTCCCGTAGGGAAGAAGGTTGATGTGGTGAAAATTGTTGCAGCACCCATGCCTTGAGTTGCCAACGGTGGTGGAAGAAGATGCCGATGACCTAAAAGTTGACAAATAGAATGGTGAAGATTAGAGATGGATTCAGGTGAGAACTGGAGTTTCTCGAGAATCGATGATACAAGGGATATACCTTCGCCGGGAGTTGATTGCGAAGCAGGAGATTTATAAATTTCACTTTCGTTGCGTGAATGCTGGATTGGATGGTCAATGAAGCAAGGAACATAGGGCTCGATGGAAGTATTCACTATAGATGATGGGACGAATTAGGTGGCTATAGAGCTAACCCCCTTAGTCATATAAATATATGTCGAAAGCTCCTGGGATTTTGGAGTTGGTGATTTTCCCTGAGCCGATGCACTCGAGCTAGTGGAAGCTTCAAGGTAGCAACAGCAACGACGACATCTTCCTCGAGAGGATAGCCTTTACTCAAGTTTGCCATATCGTCTGCATTAAGGTACTTGGCATCAATTCTTCTTTGGTAAGGTGTAACACCCCTTGTAACAACCCAGTGTTTTATAGCCATTGAATATCGTCTAGTGGTGATTTAAATAGTTTATCAATTGCAATTGAAATTTTTAAATCAAGTTAAAATTTCAATTGGATTGTTAGAGTTAAAACTCTTCTATAAATTGCTAATTGGGCTTTATAGAAATTAAAATAACGTGGCCCATATGTAGTTGACGCCGTGAAAGTTTTTACAAGACTAAAAACCCGTTCCCCCTTTATTTTCATTCGAACCCTAATAAATTTACAAACGAGAAAATAAAAATGGCATCTGCGTGCGATTGCTTCATTCGTTCGTTTTCAAATGGTGGCGGCATTCTTTTCGTCTCGTTCAGTCCTCTTCGAGCAAATTAGGGTTCGCGCACTACGGCGATCTGAAGGGGGAAAGGGGAGGGCTTCAGTTGCTCAATCGATTTCAAGCGCTGGCTTCGCTCGATTGCAAGTGTGTTCGAATTCGAATCCATTTCGTGCTCATCGACATAGGTGAGTAATGACTTACTCACATCTAATTCGTACTCATTTCTGCTCGTTTTAACTTGTTTGCTAAAATTGATTACTCCTGCTTGGCCTCTGTAATGATGGTTTGGGGTTGTTTATTTAGTCGTCTGGTTTTGATTTCCATGGCTTCATCTTTGATCGATTTTCGGTTGACTTTGATTGTGATAATAGATTTTGATATTGATGAATTTCTGGCTTTGATGATTTTCGATCTGAGTTTGACATCGTTGTTTTATTCGACTTTGGCTATTTTGTTTATCACCTCTGGAAGTTTTATCGACCTTGTTCGTCTTCACCTGCCGTTTCATGACTGTGACCACTTTGTGAATTTTTGGCTTCACTAATTTTTTGACCCTGTGAGCTTCGTTTCTGGCCATCTATTCCGTTGCACTTTGTTCATGATAGTTTGCACTGCTTCGTGTTGTCACTTGATCGGTTTCACTAGGGTTTCATGCCTTGTAGTTGCATTCCATTCCATGTTTGTATTGTTGTATACATTCCTTACTGTCACTGCCTACTGTTTTGTGGTCAGTTGCTTCGAGTTGATCTTGTTTGGGTTGAGTCTTGATATACTTGTTTCACAGTATATTTAGTAGCCACATTACCTCGACTTTGCAAGCACTTGGCTTGTGCTTGTCATTGATATTGTCTGGTCCATTGTAGTTTACTTTACCGAACTATCTGATCCTGTAAGTCGAGTTTACCATGCATATTTTGACTTGGTCTTATTCATAACTATATTTGAATGATTGGCCATTTAAACCAGTCCTGCCTTTGTTCTGACCAGTTCATCGAGACTTGCTATGGCCTACACTTCAGTTTGGTTGCCATGTATATGAGACATGTTTTATTGACTTTATGCTCCCATTTGATAACTGCAATTGTGCCATCTTGTTTGCTGTTACCAGAAATGGTCTTGGCCGAGCCTAGAACTGTTGTTGTTGGATCACTTCATTGCAGCTGTCTTGACCAGTGAGGCAGTCTGCACATTTATTTCACATAGTTTCGGGCATATGTAAGTTTGCACTCATGTGTCCTTTAGTCTAAAGCTTGTATGCAAATGGTTGCTGTGCATTTGTAATTGACTAGTGTTTCTTGCTTCTTATGCCGCAGGCCTTTATGGTCAATTATTTGTCTCTGACCTGATATGAGTAGTTGCCACTGTGTGAACTTTGACTGGTTCTTACTTGATGTAGTTGTTGATCTGGTCATTCTTTGCTTTAGACCTTTGCATTGAGTTGGTCTTGTATATGTTGTATGAACTGTTGTGTTAGCTCATTGAAGTGATTGAACCATTTTTGATCTGCAGTTTTGTTCGTATGTTCATACATTGGTTGTACTTGGATTTTGAACTACTTCATGTTGGTTTTAGGTTTTGTTGACATTGCCACTTGTAATAGTAGTGTTGCAGTCACTACTTATGCTGTTCAGTTGAGTCCGACACTTGCATTGTCGTTGCTTGACTGTTTAATCTCTCGGCTAATTGCTTGGTTCGACTGCAGTTTCATTATGCGGTTGTATATGTGATAGCACTGCCCAGTTTTACAGTGCATGGCATTGATGCACTTAGGTTGGTTTTTAAATTCATTTGAGTTGAACCCGATTTTGGGGTTTGACCTTGCGATCATTGTGACTTTCATTGAGCTTTTGTATATCTCTTGCGATAGTGGCGAGGCAGTACACGCGTGCGTGTACTACAGCCCTATCTGATTTGACAGTTTTAAATTGATGTTTCGATTTGTTGAATTGTTTCGTTGGTTAATTTCAATGTTTTGAAGTTGTATTCTGATTTGGATTTGCTGATTCGCTGATTAACACTATTTAGTGTCATATTTGCCGTTATCCAATTCTCGTATCGAGAAGTTGGATATACGAGATTTCTGTGACTGTCGTCTATTTGATATTGATTATTATTGCTACTGTGCATTAATAACTGAGTTTGAATTAGACTGACCCGTGTATTATTTTCTTTTGAATGTAATACTCGGGTCAGACCCGAGTTATTTCAGGTTGTAGATTTTCTTCTTTGAATTGCTGTTCAGGCTATGAAGACTTTTCACATCTTTTGAAGTTGTCAGTGTCATTTTGTAGTAGTCGTGTCATTGTATAGAACGATATGTATTCATGTATATTAGTCGATAATGTACTTGTATATATAACTTCTAGAGTCGACAGTTGTAGTTGTATCATATGTATCGTGTCAACTATATTGTAATTGCCATCGGTTATATATATATGAGATTTTTGTTAATCTGTGTTCCGCATTTATATTATCTGTGTTATTGTTATATCTAATGTCCTAAACTATTATGAACTATCGTAGTTTGTTTTATACTGATAATTGGATATGTCGATGGAAGTAAATAAATAATAGATGAAAAAAAAGGTATATACCACTCCTATCGAGACAACCAATATTAGTGTAAGGCCAATTACGGATGGTCGCTCCTATCCAGCCTTATTCTTCGTAATAATAGACAGTATTTCTTTTAATACTCTTTGTTATTATGAGCATAGAGGTGGGGCGTTACAGTTGGTATCAGAGCTTGGGGTTTATGGACATAATATAAAACATAACTTGGATGGAACATATGTTACAACTATTGGTCGATGTTTTATTGTGCTTTGAGTCAAAACTAACGTTTTGAATTTAGATGTAAATTTTTAAATATCTTTATTTAAAAATAAAAGTAGAATTGTGTTTTGTTGTTTTGATGAAATTGTGTTCTGATGATTTGATTGATTTGTGTTCTATTTATCAGAGTGCGCAGCGGAAACAGTGAAACTGTCTTCGCTGAGTATAACTGATAGTCTTTTTGATTTAAAAATCAGAATACGAAATTAATATGAATTTCATTTGTGGTTTACATAGCTGTAATTATTTTTGTTTCTTTGAGAATTTCGAATCCGAATTGAGAATTCGAAGAAATTGCAGATATGTGATTTTGTTGAAATTTCCGCTGGCTTTCTTTTGTACTAATCATCTATTGATTAGCTTTTGCTGTTTTGAGTTGTCTTCATTGAAGATACACTCTAATGATTTCCTTGTTTATATTGTAATGTGCGTGCAAATAAATTGCACGTTACTGTATTTATTTTACATTGAACCGATGCTAGGTTATGAAACGTATTTTGTTGCCGTTATTTTTATAACGGGATTTTTACACCAATGCTAAATTTTTGAAGCACGGTGTTTTGTGGCATTTCTGATGAATGAAAATTCACTGATATTACATTTTTATGTAAATTATTTTGATGAGATTTTGACGTTTAAAAATTTCTGCTGCTTTGGCTTCAGTAACCGTCAAGTTTTAAAAGTGGATTTTCAAGCGGTTATTCCGCAATGCTGTTTTGTGACCGTTTTTACGGTATTTTGAGAAGTACAATTTCCTTATCGAAATTGTTACTGATTTGCCGCTTTAATCACGTGATTGGAAAATCGTTTTAAAATGAAAATTGTTTTATAAATTTTTAACAGTTTGCGTTTTCAAAAGAATGAGAAAGCGACTTAAACGATTCAGCAAAATCGAGGATTATGACCCCTTTCTTTTACTGATTCGCTTAACTCCGGACTTGTCCAGTTGAGAATGTAAATTGTTATTTTTACAAAATAAATAAAATTGTTTTCAAAATTTTTTACAGTTTGCGCTTTCAAAAGAATGAGGAAGCGATTTAAACGTTTCAGCAAAATCGAGGACTATGACCCCTTTCTTTTACTGATTCGCTTAATTCCGGACTTGTCCGTTTGAGAATGTAAAGTGTATTTTTACAAAATACACAATTTTGCACTTTCAAGGAAACGATGAAGAGATTTAAACGATTTAGCAAAAGTGCGGAGTATGGAACCACACTTTTACTATTTCGGCTAATTCCGGACTCGTTAATTGAAATATCTGTTGTTTGATGATTTTGATGAATTTCGCACTTTCAAGGAAACGATGAAGAGAATCAAACGATTTAGTAAAACACGTGGTATGGGACATGTGCGTTTGCTATTTAGGTTAATTCCGGACTCGTTAATTGAAATATTTGATGTTTTCGTGCACTTTCGAGCCACTATGTTGGACCTTCGGGTCATATGTTGGACCTTCGGGTCATTTGTTGGGCGCCAAAATTATGTTGAGTACTTGGTAGGCTTCGGTCATATGTTGTTGCACGTGCGGCGAATTAAAAACTCGCCATCTGATGGGATCGATCCAAGCTTTTATGTTGATTTTCTAGTCTTCTTAATTGATTTCTAGATATTTGTTGCTGCCAATTATCTGCAGGTAATTGGATATTTGTTGATATGAGTTCTGATTATCGTTTTTGATAATCGGATATTTGTTGTTTCTAATTATCGCTTGTGATAATTAGATATTTGTTGATATGAGTTCTGATTATCGTTTTTGATAATCGGATATTTGTTGTTTCTAATTATCGCTTGTGATAATCAGATATTTGTTGATATGAGTTCTGATTATCGTTTTTGATAATCGGATATTTGTTGTTTCTAATTATCGCTTGTGATAATTAGATATTTGTTGATATGAGTTCTGATTATCGTTTTTGATAATTGGATATTTGTTGTTTTTAATTATCGCTTTAGATAATTAAATATTTGTTGATTTTAGATTTAATTATCGCTTCAGATAATTAAATAATTGTTGATTTGAGGTTTAATTATCGCTTGAGATAATTAAATAATTGTTGATTTTAGATTTAATTATCGCTTGAGATAATTAAATAATTGTTGATTTGAGATTTAATTATCGCTTGAGATAATCAAATAATTGTTGAATTTGGAATTTGATTATCGTTTTGATAATCGAATATTTGTTAAATTTAAAATTTGATTATCGTTTTTGATAATTGAATATTTGTTGATTTGAAATTTAATTATCGCTTGAGATAATTAAATATTTGTTGATTTTAGATTTAATTATCGCTTCAGATAATTAAATAATTGTTGATTTGAGGTTTAATTATCGCTTGAGATAATTAAATAATTGTTGATTTGAGATTTAATTATCGCTTGAGATAATTAAATAATTATTGATTTTAGGTTTAATTATCGCTTGAGATAATTAAATATTTGTCGATTTTAGATTTAATTATCGCTTGAGATAATCAAATAATTGTTGAATTTGGAATTTGATTATCGTTTTGATAATCGAATATTTGTTAAATTTAAAATTTGATTATCGTTTTTGATAATTGAATATTTGTTGATTTGAAAATTTTAAATTACCGGTTGTGGTAATTAGATATGTGCTGATTTGTCTTCTGATTATCGTTTGAGATAATTAGATAATTGATGTTTGCTGATTTTATTTGAATCGTTGTTTTCTATCTATCTCTATCTCTGTTAATATTTTGAATTTGCTGATTATGAAGTTCGTATTTTCTAGTTGTTTGTTGAATAACGAGATATTTGCGATTTGTGTTTTCTAATTATCTTTGTTGATGATTAGATTTGCTGTTTTCTAATTATCGTATCGATAATTAGATATTGCTGATTTGTGATTTCTGAATTCTAATTGTCTAGTTGATAATTGAATAGTGCTGATGATTGTATTTATTCAGTTTTGAATTCAGTTTTGATTGTTTTCTAATTATCCATTTGGTAATTAGATTTTGTTGAGAATTTGTGAATCTCTTTTATGAAATTAAAAGGTTTCTTTGGTGTTTATATCCTCTACCTTTTAATTGCTAGCTTAACCAGTTTATGTTAGAAAATTTATTGGTAATAACGACCTTAATTATGAAAATTGCGGGGACGCAATTTTTATAAGGAGGGGAGTCTATAACAACCCAGTGTTTTATAGCCATTGAATATCGTCTAGTGGTGATTTAAATAGTTTATCAATTGCAATTGAAATTTTTAAATCAAGTTAAAATTTCAATTGGATTGTTAGAGTTAAAACTCTTCTATAAATTGCTAATTGGGCTTTATAGAAATTAAAATAACGTGGCCCATATGTAGTTGACGCCGCGAAAGTTTTTACAAGACTAAAAACCCGTTCCCCCTTTATTTTCATTCGAACCCTAATAAATTTACAAACGAGAAAATAAAAATGGCGTCTGCGTGCGATTGCTTCGTTCGTTCGTTTTCAAATGGTGGCGGCATTCTTTTCGTCTCGTTCAGTCCTCTTCGAGCAAATTAGGGTTCGCGCACTACGGCGATCTGAAGGGGGAAAGGGGAGGGCTTCAGCTGCACAATCGAGTTCAAGCGCTGGCTTCGCTCGATTGCAAGTGTGTTCGAATTCGAATCCATTTCGTGCTCTTCGACATAGGTGAGTAATGACTTACTCACATCTAATTCGTACTCATTTCTGCTCGTTTTAACTTGTTTGCTAAAATTGATTACTCCTGCTTGGCCTCTGTAATGATGGTTTGGGGTTGTTTATTTAGTCGTCTGGTTTTGATTTCCATGGCTTCATCTCTGATCGATTTTCGGTTGACTTTGATTGTGATAATTGATTTTGATATTGATGAATTTCCGGCTTTGATGATTTTCGATCTGAGTTTGACATCGTTGTTTTATTCGACTTTGGCTATTTTGTTTATCACCTCTGGAAGTTTTATCGACCTTGTTCGTCTTCACCTGCTGTTTCATGATTGTGACCACTTTGTGAATTTTTGGCTTCACTAATTTTGTGACCCTGTGAGCTTCGTTTCTGGCCATCTATTCCGTTTCACTTTGTTCATGATAGTTTGCACTGCTTCGTGTTGTCACTTGATCGGTTTCACTAGGGTTTCATGCCTTGTAGTTGCATTCCATTCCATGTTTGTATTGTTGTATACATTCCTTACTGTCACTGCCTACTGTTTTGTGGTCAGTTGCTTCGAGTTGATCTTGTTTGGGTTGAGTCTTGATATACTTGTTTCACAGTATATTTAGTAGCCACATTACCTCGACTTTGCAAGCACTTGGCTTGTGCTTGTCATTGATATTGTCTGGTCCATTGTAGTTCACTTTACCGAACTATCTGATCCTGTAAGTCGAGTTTACCATGCATATTTTGACTTGGTCTTATTCATAACTATATTTGAATGATTGGCCATTTAAACCAGTCCTGCCTTTGTTCTGACCAGTTCATCGAGACTTGCTATGGCCTACACTTCAGTTTGGTTGCCATGTATATGAGACATGTTTTATTGACTTTATGCTCCCATTTGATAACTGCAATTGTGCCATCTTGTTTGCTGTTACCAGAAATGGTCTTGGCCGAGCCTAGAACTGTTGTTGTTGGATCACTTCATTGCAGCTGTCTTGACCAGTGAGGCAGTCTGCACATTTATTTCACATAGTTTCGGGCATATGTAAGTTTGCACTCATGTGTCCTTTAGTCTAAAGCTTGTATGGAAATGGTTGCTGTGCATTTGTAATTGACTAGTGTTTCTTGCTTCTTATGCCGCAGGCCTTTATGGTCAATTATTTGTCTCTGACCTGATATGAGTAGTTGCCACTGTGTGAACTTTGACTGGTTCTTACTTGATGTAGTTGTTGATCTGGTCATTCTTTGCTTTAGACCTTTGCATTGAGTTGGTCTTGTATATGTTGTATGAACTGTTGTGTTAGCTCATTGAAGTGATTGAACCATTTTTGATCTGCAGTTTTGTTCGTATGTTCATACATTGGTTGTACTTGGATTTTGAACTACTTCATGTTGGTTTTAGGTTTTGTTGACATTGCCACTTGTAATTGTAGTGTTGCAGTCACTACTTATGCTGTTCAGTTGAGTCCGACACTTGCATTGTCGTTGCTTGACTGTTTAATCTCTCGACTAATTGCTTGGTTCGACTGCAGTTTCATTATGCGGTTGTATATGTGATAGCACTGCCCAGTTTTACAGTGCATGGCATTGATGCACTTAGGTTGGTTTTTAAATTCATTTGAGTTGAACCCGATTTTGGGGTTTGACCTTGCGATCATTGTGACTTTCATTGAGCTTTTGTATATCTCTTGCGATAGTGGCGAGGCAGTACACGCGTGCGTGTACTGCAGCCCTATCTGATTTGACAGTTTTAAATTGATGTTTCGATTTGTTGAATTGTTTCGTTGGTTAATTTCAATGTTTTGAAGTTGTATTCTGATTTGGATTTGCTGATTCGCTGATTAACACTATTTAGTGTCATATTTGCCGTTATCCAATTCTCGTATCGAGAAGTTGGATATACGAGATTTTTGTGACTGTCGTCTATTTGATATTGATTATTATTGCTACTGTGCATTAATAACTGAGTTTGAATTAGACTGACCCGTGTATTATTTTCTTTTGAATGTAATACTCAGGTCAGACCCGAGTTATTTCAGGTTGTAGATTTTCTTCTTTGAATTTCTGTTCAGGCTATGAAGACTTTTCACATCTTTTGAAGTTGTCAGTGTCATTTTGTAGTAGTCGTGTCATTGTATAGAACGATATGTATTCATGTATATTAGTCGATAATGTACTTGTATATATAACTTCTAGAGTCGACAGTTGTAGTTGTATCATATGTATCGTGTCAACTATATTGTAACTGCCATTGGTTATATATATATGAGATTTTTGTTAATCTGTGTTCCGCATTTATCACTACACCAAAACAGGCAAAGCCTAACATTTATAAGTGTTACAAATAATTTCAGTAACACTTTTTAAGTGTTACTAATGGACTGTGAGGAATGAAACGGCCAAATTTGTGACACTTATAAGTGTTACGAACATACGTATTACTAACACTTATAAGTGCTGGTACAGAAATATACGGTAACACTTATAAGTGTTGGTACAGAAATATCTGGTAACGCTTATAAGTGTTGGTACAGAAATATACGGTAACGCTTATAAGTGTTGAAAAATGATTATTTAGTAACACATATATGTGTTGTTACACATAAAATGCTTTGCTTATCATTTAGGTTTGTGACGTAGATAAGTGTTGTTATCCAAAATATTGGTAACACTTATATGCGTTACTAATTGAAATTATGTTTTTACACTATTTTATACACAATTAATATTAAATTCTTAAAACAAATGAATATAATATCTCATAAATGATGATGTCCATATAATATATAATTCATCGTATCAATTCAATATGAAGTCTAAAATGCTTCCATATCTCAAATGCAACAATATCATATTTAGATAATACTATAATATGAGCTACAAACTTTCCAATTTCAAAATACCACAATATCATATCCAAATTACAAAAAAGCAATTTCATATCTAATTTTAAATATGCAATATAATACGAGCTACTAATAAATAGAATTTTAGATACTGCGAAGACGAAACACAGGCCATATCACAAAGCTCCCATTCAATACGGCAATAGTGGAGCTAATTGCACGACAATAGTTTTTCTTTCTATCGGACCCAAAAACTTTAGAGATGGGATCGTTGTCAAAGTCGTATGTGTTTGCTTCCTCGTTACCGCTACATTCCAACTTCTGTTTTTCTTCCTCTTCCTCCACAAGCGCCTGCATTCAATACTTACAGAAGATTAGCGGTTGAGAAGCAATAAGATAAATAATAAACAATTGGACACGTTGGGATTATATCAAATGACATAAAAGTTTGTATTAATTTGAGGGGGCGCACACAATAAATTGATACCTGCTGATATGGTATGAATAAATTTGAGGGATTATTCAAGAATCGGGATTGAACTGGGCACATCTAGACAATAATACGGAAACAGAGAAACTGAGCTGAAACGATACATACCTGCTGATATGGTATGAATAACACCTACGTGGTGATGACATGTAGCTGACTTCATTTCATGCACAAGTATTTTTTACATTCAGCATGCACTTCATTTTACATGATAGAAATCTAACAGTAGTTTAATAATGAAGAATAATAATGTACCATACTAGTTACTAAATTTTCAACTGTAGTAACGTAAATCTTTCCTTATAGAATTAGGTGCAAAGAACTACCAATTTTCAGTTTTATTATCAATATAATAATAATAAACTCAACAAATTCTTGCTCAGTTGAACATTCAGAATTTCAACAACTGAGCATTTATTTAGCTAATCTTCTATATTGCTATTTTTACCAAGTAATTTTATCAAAATCATTGTTAGTTCCCACAACATCACTTGGATTATCATATGCAATATAACTGGGATTAACGGGTGTAATGTAATTGGCAATATCATATGGATTACATTATTAGTTGAAATATTTTAGTAATATCACCTAGTATACTATCTTCAGTTAAATAACAGCTTTGTGCTCACCACCTTAAATTGTCAGTGATCTGAACAATATGTTAGCTCTTTTGGTTAGTATTGTAAATAAAAAATAATATGATATATCAAACTAAAATATAAATTGATCAACATGTTCTGCATCTATAGTACTGTTTTCTATTTAGAAAATGGATAGTCCCGAGATCAATAAATTTCAAGTACGGAAGGGAAAAGGTTCCAAGGTATGAAAACTAGAAATAACAATCAAATTACCTCAACAACGTAGAAATAGCCGAGTTTAATCTGGCGATTGATTTTTTTTTCATCACCACCTTACAACTAATGTTCTAACTTGCTATTTGCTCTCTGAATTTCTTTGGAGGAGTTAATAATTCATCAAGTTTCCCATTTATGTGAATCATATCTATTATCTGTTATCTGAGTTATGCTCAGCCTACAAACTGAGTTATAACCTAAGGCTACATATATTGGAAGAGGAATAAAGGGAATTAAAAAAAATACAAAGTACCTTAAATAGGTCTTCATTGTGCTACTCCCATCAAAGCATCAATATTCACTACAAAGCATGTTCGTTCATATATAGTTTTAAACCATCTTATATAACAAAAGTTAAAACTTCATTAATGATCATTGTAATCAAATATAAAACAATCAAAACAATAATAAATATGAATATACAGTAAAACACGAAAGAAGTCTACCTACTAAAAATATTTGAAGCTTTTGAGCATCAAAACCAAATTAAAAAATGAAACAAGAAACTCGAAAGCTAAAATTACAATAAAATATCCTAGATGAAACTAGGAGCTCGAATTCACTCAGAAGTTAAAAGTTAATCGAATCCTGAAACAATAATTTTAAGTAACAAGCGAATTAATAATTTGAAGTTAAATTTTAAATGATAGCTTGAAGCGAAAATCAAATGAATACTTATAGATTAACAGTTGTCACTAACTAAAATTGCCAAAAATACCTTCATAAGTTCAACCTAAAAGAAGAATATTGATATTCTTATCAGCTGTTGATCCATCCTTGAAAGAACCTTCTTAAAATATTAGAAATTATATTCTTTAAAGCTAGATGCTAGCCTATAAGTACATAAGCCCAATAATAACTGACATTTGTAGAAAATCACAATTGCTGCTACTTAGAGCTTGCTAAACCGAGCTCTGTTACTACAGCAAGCAGAGCTTCTCCTGTAGCAAGCTGCAGCCTAATTGAATAAGTTGCATTAAAGGCTGCTAAATTACATTGGTAAATTACACTGAATAATTTACATTAAAAGCAAAGCTACTAAATTACATTAAATAAATTACATCAAAAGCAGAGCTTACAAATACATAAATGGCTGCTAAATTACATTAAAGGCATATGGGATATTACTTGATAAAACCAAAAGCCGATAGCTTTTGTATTCAATCAATCTAATTGAATAAATTTGCACATTGGTAACTTATTATATACCATACTAATTTAAACATCACAATAGCTTGTTGAATAAATTTCAGCACTTGTAATTTAAATTTAGACCATAGTAGTTAACAAAATTATATAAATTGGTGACATTGAATTTAATATATAAATTGGTGCCATATTTTTGACAGTAGCAATATGGTCTTTTTGATACGAAGATATATGAAAATCTGTAAAGGTGTATATGCAAGTTAATATATTTTTACAAAAATACTACAAAAATCTGGTTATTCCTACAAAAATAAAATCCGAATAACTTGTTATGTGTCTCTAAAGTCTAAGCAGTCATAGAGCATTTAATGGTATTAATTGCAATACTATCAAGAGCCATAATATTTACAAGGGTCAAAAGTTCGCCATCTATTTATCTAAAATCCATCACAATTAGAAGCAAAAAAACAAAATCAATGCAATTTGTGGCACAAGTATGATATGAACATATAATGACTATACAGTATGTTATGCACTGGCTACTATATTAAAAACATGCACTTAACTGCATGTCTAACAAGTTTTAGTACTTTATTGTGAGGTAGTAAAGAATAGTTGTTAATGGAAAAGGTAGCAGCTAGTCAGTCACTATCAATACCCAATCAAACTTCAAAAAAAATTGCTTGGAGACTAACCATCGGAATGTATGCATATAGTGTCAAATGAGATGAATGATATGATCTATGCAGTAAAAAGTATACAACGCTCAAAATGGATGTCTACCACTAGTGTTAGTTATGTTGTACTACAACTCAATAGAAGAATTGCTTTCAGCTACATAACCGACCAAAACTGTTAGTTGTTGATTACTACCATAGTAATACAGCATTTGCATTTTAACTTTTCCATACAGTTTATCATAAACCCAAAGTTGATACAAGCATAAAAATTAGAGCTAAACTACAACGTTGATTGCTGTTATTGATGATTGAAGTAAGAATTATGAATAAAAATGCTACGAAGGAAGGAAGTCATCGAGTTGAAAATTATACATGCTCTACAAAAGTGTGGGCTCCTAAACATGTTTTAGCTTATGTGTTATTTTAAAAAGATGAAAATGTGAAAGTGTAATAAACTAAGATCGTAGAACAATACCTTTTGGTAGCTTAGATCCTTTGAATTCTTTCATGATTTTGAATATAAAACCATATACGAATAAAGTATGAGGTTAAATAAAAATTATAGACTAAGAATTTACCATATTTATTTGGCTTTTCATGATGCTTTATTGTGTAGACTGACCATGTCTCTTCTTCGTTCAAAGTTACTTCTACTCTTGTCGCCTTCTTTCCCCCACCTGTAGATCATCTTTGTTAAATTTTTGCTTAATCGATAAGGCATAAATAAATTACCAGTCAAGTCTGATGAGTACCTATATGCATAGCTCTTCATCATGTAAGTCATATGTGTTGTTGTTGAGTTGATGGGAAGTTTCTCTCCATAGCCTGGTGTAGCGATCACCAAATAGATGTTCAACTCGTTGATTGTATATTCTGTTTTATACCACCATGCTACATAGATCAAATCAAAAAATAATTATTTAATTTCTCATGTAAGAACCAAAATCAATTCAGTATTAATATGACTACATATTAATATAATATCATACCTTCAGCATTAGCAAGTTCAGCATCAACATGAGCAAGAAAGACCTTGTTATCTTTACAATGATAGTAACTAGCTGACTCATTTGGAGCAACAACAATCCTCTTCAACCATTTCACAATCCTTCCTTCAATAAACCTAGGCAATATAACCTTAATAAAAAATCAATGGTTAGGAAATAAATGCTCACCATTTTGCATTTAGGCAATCAAAATTTCCCTGGACCTATCCACTGCAAAGACCCTCTTCATACTAGTCCTATACTTATCCGTAGGCAAATACTTTCCGCCTTCAATGCATACATTCATAGCTCCCTTTCTGATCTTCATAATCCTAAACCTCTTTAATAAATCGTTGCGAATTTACATCACGATTTCAAAAGAATGCGTCGCGATCCATTCACCTGATCCGTCAATAATTTTAAGCAATTTACATAGTCGGCGTCAGGCTCGAGCCATCAATCCAGTAGCCGCGAGATCCACCACAAGAAACGTTGCAAAAACACTAGCCCCAAGATGTCAACCCAATCGCCTGAACCATCGTCGAAGTGGTTGAACTCAGCATCGATGTTGAAGTACTTGAAGTCGGCATTGATTTTGTTGAGTGGAAGAAAACCCTAAATTAAATTAGAACTTATGCGGCCGAAATATGATTGGGAATGGTTAAGCGTGAGAAAAGAGCATATACACATAAATTACATAAAACTCCCCTTGTTAATAAATTATTTACGAATTTACTAATTGTTGTAACACTTATTTGTGTTGCAAAGTTTATTTTAAAGACTATTTATTTTCACTAACACTTTTTTAGTCATCCTAACACTTTTCAACTGTTGGTAATTTGTAATATTTATAAGTGTTATAAATTGACAAATAAAATATGTTGCAAAACCACTGATTTGGTGTAGTGTATATTATCTGTGTTATTGTTATATCTAATGTCCTAAACTATTATGAACTATCGTAGTTTGTTTTATACTGATAATTGGATATGTCGATGGAAGTAAATAAATAATAGATGAAAAAAAAGGTATATACCACTCCTATCGAGACAACCAATATTAGTGTAAGGCCAATTACGGATGGTCGCTCCTATCCAGCCTTATTCTTCGTAATAATAGACAGTATTTCTTTTAATACTCTTTGTTATTATGAGCATAGAGGTGGGGCGTTACACCCCTAATTTTGATTAACATTATTTATGATATTTAATTAGATAAATTAAATAAGATAATGTAAAATGGTAATGAGATTGAGATTTGATAATTAATATAGGCCTTGCTTAATGAATGAATTAATAAGAATGATTAAACTCTAAATAAGAAGGAGGAATATAGGCGAAGGGAAATATAGGAAAAGTTACATTTCCTAACTATATACCCTTATCTTTCCTTCTCCTTCATTTCATTTACATCCACCAAATATCCTAAACTATACTAAGGCCGGCCATTACAAGAGAGAGAGAGAAAGAAGAACATCTTAAGAAAAAGAGAGTAAAGCTTAGGGGAATCAATCAACACTCAAATCTCATTCTTCTTCAAATCAAGGTGAATAATAGTTATGCATCTCAAGTTTTCTCTACTATTTTCGGTTTTAAGTATGAACTCAAATCTTTTGCTTGTATTATGCCATGTTTTAATTGTTTGGATGACTATATTCTTAAATGATGAATTATATGATTTATTTTGGAATTATTTAATAGGTTTTAAGTGTGAAAACCTAGTTCTTGATACCTAAATGTTTTGAGATTTTGGTACGTTGTTTAAAACATTTTTTAGAAGTGGGTTTTTTATTTCATAATTTTCCAAACAAGTATGAATTGATTATGAATTTTTAAGTGGAGAAAATGTTATTATTTTAGGTTTTAATTATTAAAAATAATTAGATAAATTTTTTAGCCTTGAAATTTTTATATGTTAAAGAATATGCAAAATCAGTTTTATTGAAATTTTTTGGGATTTTTCCTAGTTGTTTATTATTTAATATGAATTATATAATTTAGAAAAGCTTCATTATTATATTAAAATATTAATATAAAATGTAGAGTTTGAAAATAATTCTGGAAATGATAAATTTGCTCTATAGCAGTTTTCTTAAAAAGATTTTGATAAAGAAAATTGTTAACCAATGAAATTTTGACAAAAAATTGGGGTTGGTGGAAAAGAACTTACTTTTAATACCAAATTAACAATTTTCATATTAATTATGAAAATGCCATGTCAATGACATTGCCATTCAACTTCGCCGCTACTATGCTCTCAGCATCAACCAGTAGCGATGCACACGATAAGAACTACGGTTGGTATGAAGTGAATTGGCTATAGCCGAATAACCTCGAGGTTGGCACCCTTATTATCGACGACGACATTGCCGCATGCTTTATAGTAACCTTAATGACGTCGCATGATTTAAGTGCCGCATTACTTAAAAAGGGCCTGGTGTCTCTTATTCTCTATAACGTCCCCGACCTCATAAGGCAGATTTGTCGCGTGTTTTGATTCCACTTATTTCTATAACGACGCCGACCCTATTACTTTCAAAGTGATCTATGACAGCGATAATGACGCCACGTTTATCTTTAAGGAATTAGGGTCGCTAGTCATCAATGTTGCCACTCCTATAACTCTAAGTTTTAATGTTTATACTATGTAAACCAAGTTTTATACCCGATGATGTCGGTACTCTATGAAGTGCAATATATATATGTACTATCGGCTCTTTGGTCTTATGTTTTGTTGATTAAAGACTTTAACATATTTCGAAATTGAAGAGGGATGATGACCCTAGTGGCAATATTGACGTCGTGCTTCATCTATTAAGCTAGTTCTTTTAAGTTTTGGCTTTATCGCCTATTGCTTTGAGAAGCGACAACCTCAGGTGCTTTCAAACTTCGTCAATATTGTTTTATATAAGCATATATCATGACATAAGTATTTTGGATAAAGTAAAGGGCTATAATTTTCCTTGTTTTAAAGTATGATTACAAGGGTTAAATCATTATAAAGAATTATGTTTTCAAGGAAATAAAAAATGTATTTAGCCCAGAATTTTACTAAAGAGATTATTGCTCTTATCACCTTTAGATATTATGATAGGATGAATTGACTCGGAGATTAGATAACTAGATGGGTTTGGTGTAGGGTAGCGCCTTATACTTCAGCTGTTAACTCTAGCTGATATACGTCCAAAATTTCAGTGCGTAGGGCTTTATCATGGGTAAGACTAAAAATATGTATACGCACAGATTGGAATACACAAAGATGAGGTAGGTTATTTGTGAACCCACAAAACAATTAGGATCAGCATGACCCTAGGAATAGTAAGTTTTGGATAGACTGTCCAGTTGCCTTCGAACAATATGTTAGAGAATTTGATATATTTGGTAGGCCCAAGTCAACCATAGGTTTGTAGTTTATCTGTGAAAACTATGAGGTTGGGACAGATGGTCAAGTGATTTAAACAGATTGGTCATGTTTATCCATGTTGTATACATGCATATTATTGTTACTATTGTCTATTTTTATGGTTGTAGGGTTGTTTTACAAAAGATATATTAAAAATGGGATGTTGGTGAGGGGAAAACCCATTCCAATCAGCGGCGTGGTCTTACTAGAGATCCACATATCGAGATGGCATATTATTATTCACACCAGGCTTTTATCTGACTTGAAGTTTTTGTTTTCCCTTAAACTCTCGGGTGCTAAAAATTTGATTTGAGTAGGTTGGGAGTAAGGGTTTACAGGTTATTTAGTTTGGACGAATAAGGCTTTCGGAAACGTGCAGAAGGCAGATCAAGCTATGTAGGAGTTTATATATATATATATTGTCCGCTGTGTTGAAATTTCATTTTGTTGTAATGTATGGAATGGTAGATGTTATGATTGCTTAGTAGTGAACTCTGATCAACCAAAAGGGGCAACTTCATATGTCACTCTTGAAGTATTTTGTAATAATTATATGTTATCTGAGCCTGGGCAACATTTGGGATTATGTAATGAATATGAAATATTATCTTTGAAATGAAATGAGAAAATTTGTTTAAAATTGTGAAGAAAAATTCATATTCTTGTGCTTTGATGTTATTGATACATTTAAAATATCTGCATTTTATCATCGGAGATTAATGCTATAGATAACCACAACATCTATAGAAGTTAATTTTGGGCCTTAAAATGAAGGATGTTACAACTTGGTATCAACACATAGGTTTGTAAAACTGAAAGAATTTTGAACTTAAAAAGGAGTTTTGAAAACATAATCCAAATGAATCAGAGAGTAAGACTGAGGGTGTGGGATAATGTTATAATAACGTATTTGTATTTGCTATATATATTAGTATATATACCTTATCTCATTCCCATCGCTTAGACCGTTCTTCTATATTTTACTAAGGTTCGAATGTGGATACAAGGAAGTAAGATATGGAGGCATGAAATAGAAGAGTAGATCTCACTGGAGGAAGCACCACAACCAAGGAAATGTTGGGCCTAATAGCAAGTGGAATTCGAGTCGACAAACAGCTGCTAATGTGGGTGCTGGAACATCGCAGGTGGATATGGGAGCTATGTATCAGTTCTTTGTCAACATGATGCAGACAGGAGTTGCAGCTGGATTAGTTGGTGGAAATGATGGGGGAGCAAATCCAGAAATTCCAACTATTATGCTGGTTTGAGTAAGGATTATGTCAGACTTGGAGGAAAGCCATTTATTGGAACTGAGGACGCCATCGAGGTGGAGAATTGGCTGCTCCGTTGTGAAAGGATTTTTGCTGATTTAGGTTTGAACGATGAGCAAAATAGGAGATAGGCATCCAAGCAATTGCAAGGAGCTGCTTTGTACTGGTGGAATTGTGTTACTATTGGGGTGCCAGAAGAGAATTTGACTTGGGTAGAGTTTAGGAGAAGGTTTTAGGAGAGGTATATGTCTGAAATTCCCAAGTCAGCCTTGTTAAGGAAGTTTGCTGAAATAGTACAAGGAGACATGACTGTGTTGGAGTATGCAACAAGATTTGAGGAGTTATCCAAATATGGGTATGCCACGGTGGATACAATGATTAAGAGAAATGAGAAGTTCAACCGTGGATTAAGACCAGAGCTTGTTGTAGCAACCTTACTGCATCTCATGGATCCATGTGACATGATAGTGTGGCTTTGAGGAATGAAGAGATGCTTGCTTTATTTAGTGATAACAAAGTAGTGGAGACTTAAAGTGGGCAGAGTCGGAAATAAGTTCTTTTAGAAAAAGGAGCTTAGAAGGGTGGAGCTGCCAAGAAAGGAAAGGTCGAAGTTGTGTGTTACAAGTGTGACAAGAAAGGGCATTTTACAAACAAATTTCATTCCATTGATGGGAAGAAGGTGATTGGCAGAAGGATCATCAAGTGCTATAACTGTGACCAGATTGGATATTAAAACAATCAATGTAAAGAACCAGCCAAGGGTGAAAAAGGGAAAGTGTTTGCTTTAGAATTGTCTCCCTCGAGACCCATAGCAGAGGAGAAAGGAAAGGCTGTGACGAGAGGTACGCTTTTGATTCATGGTATACCTATTAGAGTATTACTTGATACTAGTGCGTTACATTCTTTTATATCTCATTGTTTGATAGATTAGCTTAATCTTGAACCCTCATACCTAGTTACTTCCTTAAGGGTTGCGAATCCAATAGGAGGGTATGCAACTCTAGGGATGGGATGTGACTAGTTAGAGTTTGAATTGTTAGGTCATATATTTGCTTGTAGTTTGCATGTGTTTGATTTCGTAGGCTTTGGGATTATTTTGGGTATGGACTGGTTAAGTAAATACGATGCTAGGATATTTTTCCAAGATGGGAAAATATCACTAAGACATCCTAATAGTAGTTACCAAATTGTACACTCGGTAGATAACTAAAGTTCTCATGTTTGTGCTTTGTTGGGAACAATGGAGTAGGAAGACAAGTTGAACCGAGTTTTAGTCATTAGGAAGTTTGTTGATGTCTTTGAGCCAGTGACAGGACTACCATCCAAATGAACTATTGAGTTTCAAATAGATCTTGTATCTGGAGCTGAACCCGTTAGTAGACCACCATGCAGAATGACACCTATGGAGATGAAGGAGATAAAAGTTCAGCTAGTGGACTTAGAAGGAAAAAGTTTTATTAGACCAAGCAGTTCACCTTGGGGAGCGGTCGCAGTATTCATGAAGGAACCGAATGGGCCTTTAAGATTGTGTATCGATCATCGTAAGTTGAATGAAAAATGACAAAAAACCGATATCCCCTACCGAGAATCGATGATTTTTTTGATCATTTGAATGGAGCCAAAGTATTTTCTCATTTGGATTTGGCAATAAGGTTCCATTAATTGAGGGTGGAAGAAGACAATATTCCTTTGATGGCGTTTCGAACAAGATATGGTTTGTACGAGTGGTTAGTGATGTCATTTAGATTAACTAATGTACCCGCTTTCTTCGAAGATTTAGTGAGTCGAATCTTCCGTGGGCATTTAGATAGATTCGTGTTAGTACTCATTAATGACATTTTGATATATTCTAAGGATGGAAGATATCACGAGATTCATCTTATAATAGTGCATGAGATGCAAAGGCAACATCCGTTAAAAGCAAAATTTATGAAGTGTCATTTTTGAAAGGAGGAGGTGAAGTTCCTTGGTCATGTAGTCTCAAGAGAAGGGTTGTCGGTAGATCCAGCTAAGATAGAAGCAGTTAATAATTTGAAGAGACCCGAGATAGTGATTGAGATAAAGAATTTTCTAGGATTAGCTGCCAATTACCGGAGATTCATCAAGGATTTCTCTCATATAGCAGCATCGATGACTAAACTAACAAGGAAGAACGTAATGTATGTTTGGACCGATAGATGTGAGGAGGCATTCCAAAAGCTAAAATATTTATTAACTAACGCACCCGTGTTAGTTGTCCCGGATGGAAATCAAGATTTGGTTATGTATATCGATGCGTATGGAACACGATTAGGAGCTATGTTAATGCAAAGCTGTAAAGCGATGGTCTACGCTTCTCGATATCTTAGACCATATGAAATCAGATATCTAACTCGTGACTTAGAGTTGGCTGCTATAATATTTGTTTTGAAAGTGTGGAGGCACTACCTTTTGGGAGAACGATTTGAGTTATATATGGAGCCCAAGTCTTTAAGATATTTATTCTCTCAGAAAGAGTAAATATAAGACAACAAAGGTGGTTATAATTTATAGCTGATTATGATTTTGAAATTGAGTATATGCCGGGAAAAGGGAGCAAGGTAGTAGATGTACTTAGTAGAAAGCATCAGAATGCAGTATTAACAATGATAGTTGAATGGAAAGATTTAGAGGCATTGACCACAAGTAATGTGTAGTTAGGATCAATAGCTAGTTCTAGTCAGAGTACTGCATGTTGTCTTCTTTAGAAGTTCGACCAGTATTGATTGAAAGGATTTCTTCAAGCAAAGAGATGATCCATTACTAGCTGAATGAATTAGAAGATTGGAAAGTGGAACCGAGATTGATGATTTGAAAGACCTTTACCTTATCAAAATGGATGGTTAAGAAAGAAGGGACGATTGTGTGTTCCAGATATTAGAGACCTAAGGAAAGATGTCCTTAGGGAGTGTCATCGATCAATGTTTACTATTCATCTTGGAGGAATTAAGATGTATCAGGATATGACGAGAAATTCCTTTTGAGAAGGTATGAAAAGGGATGTAGGCTTATGGGTAAAGCAATGCTTGAATTGTCAACAAGTGAAAGCCAAACATAAGAAGCCAAGTGGACTGCTTCAGCCTTTGGATATACTAGTATGGAAATAGGATTCTATATATATGGATTTCAAAGACGGGTTGCCAAAGTCGAATAGAGGAAATGAAAGCATCTAGGGTATAGTGGATAGACTGACTAAGAGTGCACACTTTATACCCGTTAAGTCGACAAGGACAACACCTATTTTAGCAAAGTTATTTATGAAGAATATAGTAATACTACATGGGATTCCTATTAGTACAGTCAGCGATAGAGATTCTTTATTTACTAGCGAATTCTGGAAAAGCCTACAAGAGGTTTTATGTAACAAGCTCAAGATGAGTACCGCTTACGATCCACAGGCCGATGGGCAAACAGAAAGAGTTAACAAAGTCTTAGAGGTTTTGTTAAGAGCCTGTGTGCTTGATTTTAGAGGATCATGGGAAGACCATCTACACTTAGTCAAATTTTCCTATGACAATAGTTATCAGACTAGTATAGGGATGTCACCATTTTAAGCTTTACATGGAAGGCCGTGTAAATCAACTGTATCTTGGTTAGAGACCAGCGATAGATTAATTCTTAGTCCGGATATGGTAAGAGAAGCCGTAGAAAAGATTGTGTTGATTTGAGCTAGAATGAAAGAAACTCAGTCTAGACAGAAGAGTTATGCAGATAAGAGATATAAGGATATAGAATTCTTAGTTGGAGATCAGGTTTTCGTTAAAGTATCTCCAATAAAGGGTGTAGTAAGATTTGGGAAGTCAAGGAAATTGGCAACTAGGTTTGTTAGACCATTTCCTATTATAGAAAGGATCAAAAACTCGCTTATAGGATAGAGTTATCGAGCAGTTTAGCTGGAGTTCACAATGTTTTCCATATTTCTCATCTTAGGAAGTGTGATTGAAATCCAGAAACTATATCACTCTGACTGCATTGGAAGAATTAGTGGTAAAACCAGACATGATAATTATTAGACAACCAATCCAAGTTGTGGCTAGGGATGAGAAAAAGCCAAGGAACAAGGTAGTCAAACTAGTAAAGGTCCAGTGGAGTGACAATGAGAGAGATTGTACTTGGGAGATAGAAGACAAGATTAGGGACACTTATCCTGACTTGTTTGATAGTATTTTTTATGTTTATGATTGTGATTGTTGTTGTGTACCTTATCGTAATTTCGAGGATGAAATTATTTAAGGAGCGAAGTCTGTAACACCCCTAATTTTGATTAACATTATTTAGAATATTTAATTAGACAAATAAAATAAAATAATGAAAAATGGTAAGAAGATTTAGATTTGATAATTAATGTAGGCCTTGGCTAATGAATAAAATTAATAAGAATGATTAAACTCTAAATAAGAAGGAGAAATATAGGCTAAGAGAAAAATAGGAAAAGTTACATTTCCTAACCATATACCATTATCTTTCCTTCTCCTTCATTTCATTTACATCCACCAAATATCCTAAACTATACTAAAGCTGGCCATTACAAGAGAGAAAGAAAGAAGAAAATGTTAAAAAATAGAGAGTAAAGCTTAGGGGAATCAATCAACACTTAAATCTCATTCTTCTTCATCAAATCAAGGTGAATAATCTCAAGTTTTGTCTACTATTTTCAGTTTTAAGTATGAACTCAAATCTTTTTCTTGTATTGTGTCATGTTTTAATCGTTTGGATGATTATATTCTTTTTTGAGAAAAATGTGTGATCCTCTATAAATAGAGGAGAGCACACATGCAACTATATATAACACGATAATAAGGTGCTGCCAACATGCCTGGCAGGTAACAAAGACTAAATACTAATATCATAAGAAAAATCAGGTACCCCTAAGATGAGTTCCGGCAAGGCCACCACCCATCTCACCCCGATATCGAGTTCCGGCATGGCCACCCCCAATATTGAGATGTTAAGAGTACCTAAAAACTAAAGAAAAGCCCATGAAATGCTGGATGCCGTCATATACTAAAAAAGGAGCTCTATGCATCTGGATCTGGAGGAATGAATAAGCAACAACTCTTAAGTGAAACTGCTCTCTATGATGGAACCGTAAGTAATCCTGATAGGAAGACTCTACTCTATATACCTCACTATAATCCGAAAATTATCACTCTGAAGACATGAGTACTTGCAAAAAGAACCCGACACCCTATATCCCATACCTAAGCCTGAATAGGACTTTGAAAAAGAATTAGATTGATACATATATATGTATAAAGAAGATGGGTAATTAAAACCTAAATAAGACTATTTGGACCAATACTAAAGAACTGAATTACTTGTAAACTAAAACCAATAATGACAAGAAACTAAGCTGTGCAAAAGTTCTTATTAACCTTCAATCATAAGTAAGTTATGATTAATAGTGAAATTATCATAAAAATTTGAAAAAATATTAATACTACTATTGTGAATATTAAATATATTATTATTATGTTTAAAAAAATTAATATTATAACTAACCTTATTAAGATATCCTTTAAATAGAATATTTTTAGCTAATTTATATTTGGGGTTAGAAATCCAATTAAAACAAAATGAAGAAATTGTAAAAATCAATTTGTTAAAATGACTACTATTATTATTAAAAATTCTTTGATTTTTTTCAAACCAAATATACCATCTAATAATAATGAATAAAGAGTCAAGTAAGTATCTAATATTTTTTTTGAACCTAAATCTAAAACTGTTCCAGTAAAAGTCACAATTCGAAATTTTATTTATTATATTAAAGTTAAAAATTTTAAGAGAATTATTTAGTATGTAATAAGAATCCATACAATCATAGTATATATGATTAATATCTTCAAGATGCAAATTACAAAAATAACAATTATTAACAATTTGAATGTTTTTTCTCTTTAAAAATTCTATTGTATTAAGTTTTCCATGCAGTATTAACCACATGTGAATTTTAGATTTAGGAGGAGCATTAGATTTCCAAATAAATTTAAATGAATTACTTAGTGTACCCGAAAAATTAATAAATTTGTATAAAGAATTAGAAGTATATTTCTTACTCTTATCCCATTCCCAACTAGAAATATCATTATCGTTATCAATATTATAAAGATTTAGTCTAGCATAAAGTAAAGAAAGTTGCCTAAGGGTAGAACCTATTAAAATACTATTAAAACTAAAATTCCAAGGAGGATCGTTCTCGGGAGAATAAACTTCATTAATTAAAGCAAACTTAAAATTACAAATTTCATAAAGCTCTTTAAATTCCAACTTGAGAGGTAAAACCGAAATCCAACGATCATGCTAGAAAGAAGTACAATTACCAAAATGAACTATTATATTGGTTCCTAAGTTAAATATCTCATGACATTTTAAAATGTTTTCCAAAAATTATAAATTTTTTGAGTGACTGGAGAAACCATTTGATATAAATTACTATTTCCATTATAATAATATTTGGAAATGATCTCTTTCCAAATGGCATTATCATTTATATCTTTAAACTTCCATAACCATTTACCTAGTAAGGATAAATTCATATTGCGCAAGTTTATAACTCCTAATCCACCTTCCTTTTTAGCTTTA
The DNA here is from genome assembly GCA_030737815.1 of Allium fistulosum. Lineage (NCBI taxonomy): Eukaryota > Viridiplantae > Streptophyta > Magnoliopsida > Asparagales > Amaryllidaceae > Allium > Allium fistulosum. Next base: position 444,362,082 of record CM060901.1, on the reverse strand, counting down.
CAAACAATTTCCCAATTTACTAAACATTTTAAACTATTATTAGTATTTTCCCCACTCCATAAGAAATCTCTTCTAATTTTATCAATTTTATCGATAACCCAATCTGAAAATAGATGCATGAACATCCAATATATCAGAAGGGCTGATTAGACCGAATTTATTAAGACTAGTCTACCCGCTCTAGATAAAAATCTACCATTCCAGTTAGAGATCCTATTTTTGATTTTATCAATGATTATGAGCCAATCCTCATGTTTGAGTTTGGTAGGTCTAATCACAAATCCTAAATATTCAAAAGGAAAGTTCATAGTTTTGCAATTTAAAGTATTAGCAACTATGTTTTCAACTTTTTCTAAGTCATTTAAAACTAAAACAGAACTTTTGTCGAAATTTATTTTTAAGCCTGATAAAAGTTCAAAACTATATAAAATAAACTTAAGAGTAATAATGTGTCTAGGTAAATGGGAAGAAAAAATCAAGGTATCATCGGCGAATTGGAGAACCGAAATACCATTGCGCGAAATGTCATTTCCAACATTTCCTAGGGTCCCATTTTCCACAACTCTTTTAATAATCTTAGCAAAAACATCAGCAGCTAAGTTAAATAATAAAGGCGATAAAGGATCCCCTTGCCTTAAACCTCTTTTTGATTGAATTTTATGACCTAATATACCATTGACCATAATACTGGAATTACCAGTTTTAAGCAAATTCTTAACCCAATTAATCCATCTAAGACCAAAACCTCTAGCACGAAATATGTCAACAAGAAAATCCCAATCTACCGAATCAAAAGCTTTAGTAAAATCTAGTTTGAAAATTGCACAAGTTATGTTATTCTTACAACAGTGATTGATATACTCTTGAACAACTACCACTCCATCGGTGATATTTCTCCCTTTAATAAAAGCTGATTGAGAACAGTCAATTAAATCATTCATTCTTGTATTAAGTCTGTTGGCTAGGACTTTAGAAATGATTTTAACTGAGCAATTAATCAAAGATATAGGTCTAAAATCTTTTAGGTTTTTAGCTCCTACTTTTTTATGTAATAAAATAACATTTGCAAAATTAAATCTCCCTAATTCTAAATTACAATTATATAATTCATTAAACTTATTGACTAAATCTTATTTTAAAACATCCCAAAATTTTTATAAAATAAAATTGGAAAACCATCTGGGCCCGAGGATTTATCACCTGGCAAGTCATTAATAGCATTTCTAATTTCCTTTACAGTAAAAAGATTATCTAGCTCAGTTAAATCTACAATAGAATCGGATGGGTACAGATCTTTCCATCTAACATTGATTCTATGTTTGATACTAGTACCAAAAATATCTTTATGATAGTTTGTAAAAGCCTTATTGAGATCTCTTTGATCAACTAGCTCTATATTGTTAACAAATATAGAATTAATTGTATTACTACATTTTCTACCATTAGCTATATTATGAAAAAAATTAGTATTATTATCACCTTCATTGATCCATTGAATTCTTGATCGCTACTTCCACATAACCTCCTCCTTTTCTAAAATAGAATTTAATTCATCTTTTAAATTAGCAAGAACATTACGTTTACCTAAATTTAGAGGTCTAGATTCTTCTATCCTATTAATTTTAAGCATTTCATTAAGAATAATATCTTTTTTGATTTTTAATTGCCAAAAACATTTTTGTTCTAATTTTTAAGAAAAATCCTTTGATCCCTAAGTTTAGAAACAAAGGCTTTTGTAGAATTATCCTTATTTCTGATATTATGAAAACTCAAAGAAATCCATTTACCTTTAACTAAGTTCACAAAGTTAGATTCCAAAAGCCACATCTTTTCAAATTTAAAATTATTTATAATAACTCTATGATGCTCACAGGTAAGAATAATAGGACAATGATCAGAGTAGGCATAAGGTAATCCAGAGACTCTACAGATTGGAAATTTACCTTCAATTTCGTCATTAACGAAAAATCTATCGAGTAGAGCCATGGATGGAGACTCTCTAGCGTTACTCCAAGTAAACTCTCTTTTAGAAAGGGGAATTTCAATCAAATTAGAATTAATAACAAAATGGTCGAATTCCTCCATAGCGGAGTAATCACCTTCCCTAGGAGATCGCTCATCTATGAAACGCGTGACATTAAAATCACCCCCCATAATCCAAGAACCCGGGGCTAAGGATCTAAATTCAAGACATTCTTTCCATAAAATTCTCCGATTAATTTTAGAATCAGCCCCGTAGACATTTGAAATATTTAAAAAAGAATTATCAGAAAGATTAATAAGTATAGCATGAAGAGAATGCTGCTTAACAATACATTGAAGTAATTTAAAATAATTATCTTCCATCCTATCATTAAACCCCCTAAAGAACCCACGGAAGGTAAAAAACCCATTTTCTAAAGTGATAACCGCTTAATCTTCTAAAAAAATGAATGTCAGGACAATTAATTTTAGTTTCCTGAATTAGAGCAATGTCAATAGAATAGTCTTTAAAGAACACTCTAACCTTATTACATTTATTCAAATCATTTAAACCTCTAATGTTCCAGCTAATGATCCTCATAAACTAACTGTACTAGCCCTCTCTAGTTCCTTACATCTAATATACTCCCTATCTATCTCTACATTAGAAAAAATAAAAAAAGTGTCGCAAGCTAACTTACTAAACTCAGCAGATGAAAGACTACCTAATGCATAAGTAGAGTACGTACTACCCAAAAAAGGACTCATACCTGAGCCTAGATTTGTAGTGCCAATCGTGGCACTCGAACCAGGTAACTCACCCATAGACTGTAACTGACTGCTATGAATCCTGGCACTTCGGCGAACGGATCCGCTAGAAGCTACTGATTTCCTATACTTAAATTTCTTCGATGAAGAAACCAAATCCTTAACGGTATTTTTCCCTAATACCACGCAAGAGCTCAAAGAGAAATCTCTATCATCTGATGCCAAATCTGGATCCACTCTAGTTGACCTATCTAATGAAATGCCCAAAGCCAACTGATTTATTGTGGCTTTCTTCGATGCAACTATACAAGAATCTGGAATGATGTCTAGCTCCCTATCACCAGCTAAATTCTCGATCAAATGCTCTGAGAGATATCACTGCCTATCTTTACCAATATCCTCCTTAGATAAATTAAAGTTTGCGTGCACAACCACTGATGTGTGCATATCAGTTAAAACCATTGATGAAGATAATCTCTTATCATCCCCAACCTCCAGTAGCTTGTCAAAATAAACAAAAACCTCATTCTCGAAAACAACTTCAGCTGCTATAGATTCATTTATCCATTCCAGCGAATTATCTTCAACCAAAGAGAAATCTGGAGAAAATTTTGATTCACTGGAGTAGCTATTTTCCAATTCTGAAGAGCTCATAGTTAATAGATCTTCATGTAATTTCTCTGAATTGTTTACCATCACTGAATATTGTATCTCACAAAAATTTAAAGAATCTAACACTTTATCAAAACATTTTATCTCATCCGAAATCGAATTTGCAACAAAGCTCTTTATTCCACCAGAGCTGTTGCAACCTAATACCATTGTATCCTGCTCCATTAATTCAAAATCCATAGTTTCTAGATCAACAGACCAATCCATCCTCACAACACTCGAATAACTACTATCTAATGAGTTTACATCATCACTTCTATCATCTGTTGATACACAATCTCTCAATATATTCGATCGTTCAGAGCAAATTTGCTCAACAATAACCATCAAGTCACCATCACCATCTAGACTATCTAAATTAAGGTCAGCAATTGATTTCGAATATAAACAGCCAAATTTGTTGAATGTAGATATCTCAAAATTATCCTTCAGACAATTATTGGACTTACAACTTTTTCCATGATAAGAAATGAAATCATGACTCTATTCTTCAACATATTCACATCCATTCAAAAAAGATACTAGACAAGACGAATCTTTGCATGAAGAAACATCTAGATCTAAAAGAATGGGATCAAAACCCAGATATACATCTTTAACAACAAAACAGGAAGGGTTGATTGAACTTACTATAATGGCCTCCGAAGAATCAAATTTATTCCTCAAGACTTCAGATTTGCCAACTAATTCAACAGGATTTTCATTGTACCCTTTGCCAATATTCGGCTCGTTAATAATTTCAAAGTAGTAAAACAGATCATCGAGATAGCTGATTCCTACTTCTTTCTTAAACCAGAGATGATCAATCAATATTCCCCTCAACATCAAATATTTCAGCGCAAATTGAAATCCATGATTAACCAATTTTGGTGAAGAGTATCCCTGTTCTCGATAATTTGGTTTGTTAAATACAATCTATTCCTTGAATACACCAGCTTCTGACTTGCCAAAGTGTTCTTCGAGGTTTCCAAATCTTTCCATGTATCCTTTTCCTATGTTTGGCTCATTGATAATGTTAAAATGATACAGTAACTCATCGAGATATTTGATGCCTACATCTTTCATATACCAGTGATTATCAAGAAGAACTCCTTTCAGCATCAAGAATTTCAAAACGGATTGAAATCCATGATTAATCGAATTCGAATTAATATCAGTAGATGAATTCGAATTATTGTCACAAACCAATTTCTTCACACAGCCCTTACTCTTATGCCCAAAAGAACCACAAGCGAAACATCTGACTAGGTCGCGACATTTATTTGCATAGTGATTGAGATCCCCACATCTGAAACAATAATTCTTGCCCTTCCTTGAATCTATCCATTTCGATTTAGGTATACGATTCAATTCTTGAATTCGAGATGGGAACTGATTCTTAACGACTTGAGCATAAGTATAAGGAATAGTGAAGGTATTAGAGAATCTAGAAGACGATGAAGATCTCAGGTGAAAATCTTGAATGAATGATGAAGAAATCAGACGGAAATTTTTGGATGCCATGAATAACTATCTATTAACTCTCTGTTTGGATGATTATATTCTTAAATGATGAATTGTAGGATTTATTATGGAATTATTTAAAAGGTTTTAAGTGTGAAAACTTAGTTTTTGATACCCAAACGATTTGAGATTTTGATACGATGTTTAAAACATTATTTTAGAAGTGGATTTATTTATTTCATATTTTTCCAAACAAGTATGAATTTATTAGGAATTTTTAAGTGGAGAAAATTAAATTATTTTGGAATTTAATTATTAAAAATAATTAAATAAATTTTTTAGACTTGGAATTTTTATATGTTGAAGAATATGCAAAAACAAGTTTATTATGATTTTTGGGGATTTTTCCCAAGTCTTTATGATTTAATATGAATTATTTGAGCTAGAAAAGCTTAACTATTATATTAAAATATTAATATAAAATGTATGGTTTGCAAATTATTTTGGAAATGGTAAAGCTACTCTATAGCAGTTTTCTGAAAAAGATTTTGAGAAAGAAAATTGTTAACCAATGGAATTTTGACAAACAATAGGGGTTGGTGGAAAAGAACTTACTTTTAATAGCAAATCAACAGTTTTCATATTAATTATGAAAATGCCATGTCAACAATGTTGACATCGCCATTCATCTTCGCCGCTGCTATGCTCTCAGCGTCAACCAGCAGCGATGCACACGATAACAACCACGGTTGGTATGAAGTGAATTGGCTACAGTTGAATAAGCTTGTGGTCAGCACCCTTATTATCGACGACGACATTGCCGCATGCTTTATAGTAACCTTAATGACGTCGCATGACTAAAAGTGCCGCATTACTTAAAAAGGGTCTGGTGTCGCTTATTCTCTATAATGTCTCCAACCCTATAAGGCAGATAGCCGGGATTCCATTTATTTCTATAACGACGCCGACCCTATTACTTTCGAAGTGATCTATGACGACGATAATGACGCCGCGTTTATCTTTAAGGCATTGGTGTCGCTAGCCATTAATGTCGCCGCTCCTATAACTCTAAGTTTTAAGGTGTTATACTATGTAAATCAAGTTTTATACCCTACGACGTCAGCACTCTATGAAGCGCGATATATATAAACTATCGACCCTATGGCCTTATGTTTTGTAGATTAAAGACTTTAACATGTTTTGAAATTGAAGAGGGACGATGACCCTAGTGGTGATATTGACACCGAGCTTTATCTATAAGCTAGTTTTATTAAGTTTTGGCTTTATCACCTATTGCTTTGAGAGGTGATGACCTCAGGTGCTTTCGAACTTTATCAATATTGTTTTATATAAGCATATACCATGGCATAAGTATTTTGGGTAAAGTAAAGGGTAATAATTTTCCTTAATTTAAAGTATGATTACAAGGGTTGAATTATTTATAAATGATTATGTTTTTAAGGAAATAAAAATGGTATTTAGCCTAGAATTTACTAAAGAGATTATTGTTCTTATAGCCTTTAGATAAATTATGATAGGTCGAATTGACTCAGAGATTAGAAAACCAGATGGGACTGGTGTAGGGTAGCGTCCTACACTTCATCTGTTAGCTCCTAGCTGATATAAGTCTAAAATTCAAGTATGTAGGGCTTTGTCTTTGGTAAGAATAAAGTAGGTATACACACAGAAAGGAATACACAAAGATGTGGTCGGTTATTGGTGAGTCCGTAAAACCATTAGGATCAGAACGACCCTAGGAATAGTAAGTTTTGGACAGGTCGTCCAGTTGCCTTCTAATAGTGTGTTGGAGAATTTGATATATCTGTTAGTCCCGAGTCTACCATAGGTTTGTGCTACCCCGAGAAAACTATGATATTGGGATGGGTAGTCCAATGATTTAGACAGATTTATCATGTTTACCCATGCTCAATGCATCCATATTACTGTTACTATTTTCTATGTTAACCATTATGGTTGCAGTAGTTGTTTTGCAAAAGATATATTTAAAAAGGGATACTAGTGAGGGGAAAACTATTCCGCTCAACGGCTTGGTCTCACTAGATATCCATGTATCGAGATGGCATATTATTATTCACACCAGGCTTTTTGTCTGACTTGAAGTTTATGTTTTCCTCTTAAACTCTCAGGTGCTTAGAATTTGATTTGAGTAGGTCAGGAGTAAGGGTTTATAGGTTATTTGGATTGGATGAATAAAGCTTCTAGAGACGTGCATGAGGCATAGCTATGTAGGAGCTTATATATATATATATATATATATTATCCGCTATGTTAAAATTTTGTTTTGTTGTAATGTATATAATAGAAGATATTATGAATTCTTAGTAGTAAACTCTGATCAATCAAGGGGCATCTTCATATGTCGCTCTTGAAGTATTTTGTAATAATTGTATGTTATCTTAACCATGGCAATGTTTGGGATTATGTAATGAATATGAAATATTATCTTTAAAATGAAATGAGAAAGTTTTGTTGAAATTGTGTTTAAGAAAATTCAAGTTCTTGTGCTTTGGTGTTATTAATACGTTTAACATATCCATATTTTATCACATGAAATTAATACTACGGATGACCGCAACATTTGTAACGGTTAGTTTGGGCTTCAAAATGAGGGATGTTACATAAGGCCTTCACCATCTGCTTTTGAACGATGCGACACTTCCTCCCAAACATCGGTATGGGTGACAACATATGTATTAACTAGCCACATCTGGTTCTTGTACTACATAACACTGGAAAATAAGTGCTGGATAGTGGTTGTTTGTACCAAAAATGGGCACAACACTCTTCGGAAGTTTTTGAAGAGATAAAAGTGAAGAATGAAAATTAAAACTGAGGATTATCTAACAAAAACTCCAAATAACAGAAAGTAAATTGTAAAGACAAGCGATTTAGAGTGGTTCGGCGTTTTGCCTACGTCCACTATGAAGTTTGATGATTTTATTGCTCGATATTTGAAGGTTACAATTCTTTATACTGTAGTACAACTGAATTTATATGCTAAGTGTCAATCTTAGAGCAGCGGTGGTGTTCTGGAGTAAATCTGGCAGAATCTGGGCGCTCTTTAGTACTTAGAATTGTCCGAACCCTTTTCTGAATGACCAGGGGCTCTATTTATAGGTGTAGGAGGCTGATATTTCGCCTAGAATTCGGGGAGACCGCTTCTGGCACGTGAGGGGGTCCACATGGCCGAAATCTGGAGTTCCGGGCCCACTTTGGGATCGATTCGACCCTTGGTTCGAATCGATCAAGAAAGTGTCCAATCGGGCTGAAATTTGGTGTGAACATCCTTCATCATGTGTTTAAGCTTCTGTGAAAATTTCATAGCATTTGGACTTGTGGGTCTCGAGTTATGATCGATTCAATGTTGTGTTCTTCGTCCTATGGATTCGTTCGAATCGATATGGTTCGAATCCATAGGATCGACTCCATGCTCCTGCACGTGAAGATGGTGGCGTGGCGCGCATTTTTCGCATCGAGCCGCTTTTTACTCCGGGTTGACAGGGTCGAATCCATGGCTTCAGTTGCTTTGACTTAATGGATTCGAGGCAGTGGATTCGAAGGTCTGTTTCCTTCAAATCGATGGAACCAGTACTTGTTCGAATCGATCTAGACATGTTACTGTGGATTGATTCGGAGTTGTCTCATCATGGGGATTCGAAGCAAGGCGTCTTGATGGATTCGAAGGACCTTCCATCTGATGGATTCGAAGCAGGGTATGGTTCAATGGACTCGAACCACGGCTTGCTTGATGGATTCGAAGCATGCTATCTTCTGATGGATACGAACCAAGGAAATAGCGATCGATTCGGAGTAACATATGTTGATGGATTCGAATCATAGGCTCGGCCTATGGATTCGAACTTAGGCCATTTACTCCGTTTTTCATCAACGATAACTTGGTCATACGAACTCGGATTGACTTGAAATTCGGAAAGTTGGTTTGCATGGCTTTACTTGTTATGTCTTATCAATTGTGTCCAGATCCGGACTCGGACAAAATTCATCGATATCTATAGCGATCCTTGCACGTAGCTGGTCTTCGAGACAATCTGTCACCGGTTTCTAGTTGAGTCCTTGGTGTCACGACCTTTCCAAAAGGCGGGATAACATTTGCCCCCCAAAGTACGTCTTGTGTAAACATGTCGTGCTTTGAAAAGATGCAGTCTCTCATTGGACAGCTATGACATGCTTTACCGAAAGTTGAATTTTGTATCGCTGTAATTGACCGTTGAATGACCGTAATTGGCTGTCTGTCTGACTTTATTTGACGTTGCGTGATCGCAAGTCGTTGCTAGTTCAGTTTGTTATCGAATTCTGAATCGGTCCTCCCCTGGACCGGTTTGAGATTCGAGTTAAAACATTGCTTTTATGATTGTCTATGACCATCCTCTTGTATCGATCCTCTCCTGAATCGGTGTAAAGAGTAGACAAGCAGTTTTGGATGTTCGATTCGAAGCGATCCATCTGCTCTTATCGGTGGTCTTTGATGGATTCGAAGTAATGAATGTTCGAATCGATGGCCTTTCGAAACGATGGTTCGTGGAGTTTGTGCTTCGAGTCGATGCGATATTCAATCCAGCCCTTGCTCGGTGGTTTCTTCGAATCGATGTTGCTGGGATGGATTCGAACGTAGTGGGTTGTAATGGATTCGAACATGTCTCATTACCAACGCATGCGGGAGTCTGAGTCAATTCTAGCGCCCTGTCTCATGGATTCGAAGTCGCCGTAACGAATCGAGTCGATGTCCTCACCTGTTGAAGCCGGTCAGGTATACTGGGAGGCGAATCGTCACATTTCCCCTATATATACCGAGGTCCTATTCATTTCTCACTTTTTACTTTTTACCATTGCTTCAGCTGTTTCTTCGAATCGATCTCCCAGAGCTAAAACTGACGTGCTTACCACGAATCGATCGAACTCGTCCACGCTTCCACTCGTAATCAAATCAGGTAACTGAAAGGATTGATTCGAGATGAAAATGTTAGAACCATCTTCGCCTTAAAAAATTCTAAGGAGTGATGAGATCTGAATGAAATGGGTCGACTCGATGGGACTGAGGAACGAGACTATTCGAGTCGTATCGATTCGGAGTGTTGTCTCTCACCGCTTGTGCATCGATCCATGAACAAGCGATTCGAATTGATTTCTGGTGCATAACTTCGAATCGATTCTTGCAAAGGGAAAAGAAAGGGGTCGCGTGTCGATCGATTCGAAGTAATTATACCTCGATCGATTCGAAGCATCGGAGGTCGATCGATACGAAGTCACTCAGCGCCCATGGATTCGAGGCGCTCCTTCTTCTCGAAGTATATCGAGTCGAACTAGGTCGATTCGAAGCAAATTGATTCGATTCGATGGATTCGAACTCCTTCAGTTTAGAGAACCCAACTTTTATGACTTGTTCCAACTTCTGAACTACAACTAATCTCAATTTGAACTTTGACGATCTTAATGAACTTTAGCATCTTTGACTCCGACGAGCTTCGGCCTTGCATAATCGAACTTGACTGAAAGATTTAAACTTGAATTTCCTTTGAAGCTCGTCGATGGAACTACGACTTAACCAATAATACAACTGATCTATACTTGAAGTGCTTCGTAGCGTTTGGATGGCGTGGAAGTGATGGTCAGTGACGACAGTCATTTTCATGCTCAAATTCCAAAGTTTTGTTGTACGGACATCTTGTTTCAATCTGTAAAATCTGCTTAAGTAACGCACATCACTCGCACTGCACGACACATCCATACACACTACACGGGGGAATGCACGGGCTGTTTATGAACTTAACGTTGCTTTCTGATGAGTTAGTTAGTTATGGAATCTTCGGGCTCCCAACAACAAGAGGTACAGAGCTTGACTCCTCCGGTGCTTGAGATTCCCGATATTCCTGCCGACGTAATCGACCCGGCTATAGATGAACTACCAGAGGCTATATTTATCGAGGACCCCGTTGACTCTGTCCAATCTAACATCTCTGAATCCTTATTGGGCCGAATTTGCTTGAAACATAACATATCTCTGGATGATGTGTTATTACCCAGTGCCGATGATAGACCGCACAATCCGCCCGAAGGATATACAGCTTTCTATCGCCATGCTTGCGCGGCCGGAACTCTCCCTCCTTTCAATCAATATATCAGAGTGATGCTATCATATTTAGGAATCGCTCCTTCGCAACTTCATCCCAACGGGCACGCGTTGCTGAACAGTGCCTTTGTCATATTTATGGACTGTCTCTTTCGCCCGCCAAGGCCAACCGAGATTAGACATATATTTAACTTCAAGAGTAGGGGTGATAGCCCGTCTTTTACATTTCTGGAGGCAGTTAGAAATTGCCAAGTTGTTGTTGGAGCCTGGACCCGACTGAGTTATTTCAAGAACGAATGGTTCTATGTTCGGTGCCCTCCGGGTTTCGCTAGGCGATGGTTGTCTAGACGTAAGCGCCTTAACCTGTTTTCTTGACCAATAGCTTTTTGGCGTTAGTATTGACATCTCACTTCTATTACAGCCATTATCTCCAGACCCGATGGTGGGTACTTCAGGGGCATTGTCCGAAGCCTTCAAGAAGTTCCAAACGAGTTGAGACATATCGACTCAGTGCTGAATGACTATAACTTAAGAACTCTTGGTTTGATCAAAATCAATCAAAGTATAGTTATCGAAGGGTTGGCAAAGCCCGCCTCCAAGAAGGAAAACAAGAAGAAAACCAAGAAGAAAACGGCGAAGAAACTGCTCGGAATCACCATAACCGAAGCGAGTGATGAAGAAAGAACCCATACAGATTCGGAGCCGATGGCTGATCTCTCGGGAAACTTTGAAGAGTCGGGAGAAAGACGGAAAGGCAAGGCCGCCGTTTCCAAAAAACTTAAGTCCAAGGGGTGGAAATCTGTAGATGTGTCTCCTCCCACTTCCGGAGTCATGATTTTCGAGGCTGCCCCTTCTCATTCGAGAGATTCTTTCAAAGGGCTTGACGATATTCCCATCCCAGATTATATATCGATTTCTCATAATCCTGGGTTGGAGGAATTTCAAGATGTCCTAAACATGAGCGAGCCCTTTCCTTTAAGTGCGGTCAACACTTCCGGTCGGTTTAGGGGTTTACACATTTACACACACTTCCACAGCACTTCATGACTATTGCATAGTAAACATTGCTTTATCGGATCTTAATCCGTAATTCTTTCTTATCGCAGGTGAGATGTCAAGCAGAGGATCTACTTTAGACAGGCTTCGGAACGTGCGCCATTCGTCTTCTTACTATGAGTCCCGTCGGCGGGAATCTGACAGGGACTACAGGCATGGTTATTCTAGCCAGGAGCGCTATGATAGAGATAGAGATTATTCGCGTGGCCGCTCTGGCCATGATTATTCTGACAGAGATCGGGGGTACCAGCGCCGATCCCGATCCCGTTCTCCCCCGCCTCCTAGGGCCCCTGTAGATCTTCCTGGGCCTTCTCAGCAGCAGCAGCAGCCTCCTCAAACTTCACGGCCCGATATTCAACGGCCGAGAGTGGAACCAACCACAGCCGCTATAGTAGAACAGGCTCCGTCTGAATTGACTAGTGAAGGAGCCGCCAAACTTGCCCAAATGAAAAACGACTTCCCTGAAATTTGCATGGATGGCTATGTCTTCCCTCCTAATCTTAAAAGAATTCCTTCGGACGCTGAGAACGTCGCTCATAGTTATATCCGCGACTTCTACGCTCAGTATAAGGAGTGGTACAAGGCATCCGTGAAGGCTTCTAGAGTAGCTTTTGACCGGGCAAAGATTATCGCTGAACATGATGCTGACATTGCTAAAAAGAACCGCATTATTCAGGTTCTTCAATCCGAAATGGAGACGTCCCGGAAGTCAGAGCTTGAAGCACTTCAGAAACATGAAGATGCCGTGGCCAAAATGGCGAGGATGCAACAGGAACATTGCGCCACGGTAGAAGAGATGGGCCATCGCAACACCATCATTGCAGCTGAGCGAGACTTAGCCGTTAAAGAGCTGAACGAGCTCAAGGCCAAATTTGCTGAAATGGTGAAGGAGAAGGACGATGCAAACGCCATTGCACAAGAGGCTTGTGACCAAGCAGTATCTCTCAGGGCCGAACTTGCTGCGGTGGCGGTCAAGACTAAGTCTGTAGAAGCAGAAATTCAAGAGAGGATTTTGGAGGAGAGGTCCAGGCTGGATGCTGAGTTTGACGATCTCTTGGTTACGTATAACGCCAATGTGCTGGAGCACAGAAATTTAGCGTGGCTGGGAGACGACTCCATGATCCTGTACAACGCCTGGACCCGGCTGGTGGACGAGAAGAGAGCAGCGCATCCAGATGAAACACTTGATGACTTTGAGCTGGAGATGCGTTTGCTCACCGAGGATGAGAGGAAAGTCCTTCATGAGGCGGTGATTTTTAGGGCGAAAGAAAAGCTTGGTGTTCAATGTCTAGAGACAGGCGAGGGCATGGGGACTGCGCATCACGAGGAAAATGTTGAAGCTGTAATTCCAACATTACCTGAAACCACTGGTGCGGTTGATCCCCAGTCCGTCCCTGCATATAATCCCGACCAGCCGCTGCTATCTTCCACCGATGTTCCTGCTCATGCTTCTGTCCATGCTCCAGACCAGGCCAAGGAAGGTATTTGAATGCTTCCCGCATTTTAGTGTGAAGAACCTTAAGCAACACACTTGGCTAACAATCTTTGCTTTGTCGCATTTCAGTGACTGAAGTCGTTGTTTCTGCGCCTCTTGCACTATCAGTTCCATATCAAACGCAAGGGGCTGTTGTTACTGAAGCCATCACGAATTCTACCTTGGTTGGCGAAGAAGGAGATGCAAACATGTTTTCTTTCAGCGCCCAAATGATCGAGGAGCTTCTTAATGAACCCATCGATCCCTCCGTCAACCCGTCCGATGCTATGAGTGGGCTGCTCCGGCCGTTAGTTCATCTATGCCAGCTACTGGCGCATCCGATGCGGCCCAAGCATCCCGTGAGGACAAAGTTTTTGCTGAGATCGACGCCGAGATGGAAGCAGGGACTGCTGGTATGAATCCGCCTGGGCCTGCCCCATTAATGGTGATCTCACCGGGCGGTACTGTAGTGATCGAAGCTGCTCCCGTCCCACTTCCTGCTACTTCTCCTATGCCTCCAGCTCGACCTCCCAGAAGAATCTCCGTCGCCTCAAGCTCTGAGGAAGACGTTGATATTATGTCGCTGCCGGAGGACAAGCCTGAAAAGAGTAAACGGTTTAGGGGAAAATCGGGCAGCGGATCTGGTGGAGCTACCCCGAAGAAGAAAATACGGAAGAAGAAAGATTGAACTCTTTCTTTAACTTTCTGTTGTGCGAGGTAGTATTTCTTGTTGAATTTTCTATAGCCGTGTATAGATGTGGATTTGGCTCCCACTAGTAGGAATTTTTTGAACCATTTTGTAATCAGATTCTTTTTGTCGATAATGGAAATGAAAATGTATTCCCTTTCGTCTTCAACTTGTTATGTGTTATGGTTCTGCTCCCAGTATAGGGATAAGCGTGGAGTTGATGTATGTTTATACTCTGTCTCGCGATCTGGGAGTACGGAGTTAAGTAAATGTTTATACTCTGCCTCGCACTCTGGGGGTACGGAGTTAAGTGTATGTTTATTCTCCGCCTCGCTCTCTGGGAGTATGGAGTTAAGTAAATGTTTATACTCCGCCTCGCGCTCTGGGAGTACGGAGTTAGGTAAATGTTTATACTCCGCCTCGCACTCTGGGAGTACGGAGTTAGGAAAATGTTTATACTCCGCCTCGCGCTCTGGGAGTACGGAGTTAAGTAAATGTTTATACTCCGCCTCGCACTCTGGGAGCACGGAGTTAAGTAAATGTTTATACTCCGCCTCGCACTCTAGGAGTACGGAGTTAAGTGAAGGGTTGTCGTATATCAACCCATTTCTGGCCTGATGTGATGGATTGCCCCCGAGCTCGGGTTTCATTTAGCGAGTGGTTGATTGCTTCATAGTCACTCCCTACTTGAATAAATCCCATTGTGTGATGGAATTTAGCTCTTCGTGCATCGTGACGTTGTACATTGTATTTAATGAATCACAGCTCTGGCTTGAAGAGATGGCATTTTATTGCTGAAATAAGAAAATATGGCAAAGTCAGTTGCCTTATTACAAATTCTAATTTCGAAATGCAAAAGTAAATTGCTGAATGAAAAACATAATGAAATAAATAAAGCCTGTCATATGTAGTAGCGACGGAGACTCTCGATGTTCCAGGCCCTTGGTAAAACTAGACCATCCACGGTTGATAGTTTGAATGTGCCATCTCCAAGTCTTTGTGTAATCACGTACAGTCCTTCCCAATTTGGTTTCATGTGTGAAGGAACCAGATAGATTCTCTTGAGGACAAGATCGCCGAGTTCAAAGGTTCGGGGTCAAACTTTGGCATTATACAACCGGGCGACTCGACTTCGGTATGCGGCCGCTCTCAAATCAGCTTCTTCCCATTTCTCATCCAACAGATCCAAAGATTCAGCGAGTAATATTGCATTTGTTTTCGGATCATAATAAGTCACACGGTGGGAAAACACTTCTGTCTCGACTGGAATAACGGCTTCCGAGCCATAAGATAAAGAAAATGGGGTGTGTCCGGTTGCGGTCTTGTGAGTTGTTCGATAAGCCCATAATGCCATAGGAAGTTCATCAACCCATTTGCCCCCAGCCTTTTCCAGTCGTTTCTTTAAGATGGATTTTATAACTTTGTTAACAGCTTCGACCTGACCGTTTGCTTGTGGATGTGCGACCGCTGAGAACTTTTTATGAATATGAAACCGTAGGCAGAAATTCTTGAACTCTGAACTCTCGAATTGGGTTCCATTATCGGTGATGATGGTATGCGGGAGTCCAAATCGACAGATGATATTGCGAACCACAAAGTTTATTACTTTCTTCGTTGTAATCATTGCGAGAGCTTCGGCCTCGGCCCATTTCATGAAGTAGTTAACAGCGACGATGGCGTACTTCGCACCACCTTTTGCCAGAGGTAAAGCGCCGATGATATCGATATCCCACATAGCGAACGGCCAGGGACTGACCATTTGAGTTATCTCGGTAGGTGGGGCTCTTGGAATTCGAGCGTGTTTCTGGCACTTGTCGCACTTTCTGGCATAGTTGGCTGCATCTCGGTTCACTGTCGGCCAGTAATATCCATATCGGAGTATTTTCTTAGCAAGCGCTTGTCCACCGGTGTGATCGCCACATTCTCCTTCGTGCACGTCATGTAACACTCGTTTGACTTCGTCGTGAGCGATACACCGGAGGAGTGGAACAGAATAACCTTTTCTATACATGATCCCATCCTGAATGACGAACCGCGAAGCTTTTCGTAGAATTTGCCTTTTCTCATTTCGGTGCTCAGGCAATATCCCATTCTCAATGTAATTTCGATACGGAGTCATCCATGATTCTCTTCTTTGAGAGGTTTCTAACACATCATTCGTTTTTATTTGATCGATGCTTGGGGAGGACAAAGTTTCGACCGGGATAAGTCCCATTTGCTGTGCTTCACCTGTGCTGGCCAACTTTGCCAAGGAGTCGGCCTTTTGATTGTGATCTCGAGGTATATAGTAAATGGCGTAATAATCAAATTGATCCAGTATTTCTAGAACTCGAACCAAGTAAGCAGCTAATCTTCGGTCTCTTGCTTGATACTCTCCCCGTACCTGACACACAACCAACTGTGAATCACAATAAATTTCCATAGCGATAATTCTCAAATCTATGGCAAGTTTTAATCCAGTCAATAGGGCTTCATATTCCGCTTCATTGTTGGTTGCGGGAAAATCAAACTTCAAAGCATAACATATGGATCGGCCTTTGGGGGTTTCAAGTACAACACCAGCACCCGAACACCGATCGTTTGATGCACCATCTATATAAAGTTTCCAGACATATTCAGGAGATTCGTTGGTTTCAGGTAAGTCGTCCGGAACAGTAAATTCAGCTATGAAGTCAGCTAGGACTTGCCCCTGAATGGCTTTTCGCGGAGCATAAGTAATGTCAAATTGACTTAGTTCGATATTCCACTTGAGTAACCTACCAGACGTCTCAGGCCGCGTAAGGACCTGTTGTAATGGCTGATCGGTATATACAGTAAGCGGATGAGCTTGGAAATAAGGACGAAGCTTTCTTGAGGCAATGACTAGGCAATAAGCCAGTTTCTCCAACCTTGGGTAATTTCTTTCAGCTCTGGTTAATCGTTTACTAACGTAATAGACCGGTTTCTGCACTCGATCTTCTTCTCGGACCAGAGCAGCACTGATCGCATGCTCTGATACTTCCAGATAAAGGTATAATTGTTCGTGATCAACCGGTTTTGACAAGATCGGTGGCGTAGAGAGATGTTGAACCAGCGATCGGAATGCACCTTCACATTCCATGGTCCATTCAAAGTTTCGTTTTCCCTTCCGGATCAAATCGAAGAAAGGAATGCATTTATCAGTGGATTTTGAAATGAACCCGCTTAATGCTGCTACCTTCCCGTTGAGACTCTGGACTTGTTTTATGGTTCTCGGAGTTTGCAAATTCCTTATTGCCCAGATCTTTTCGGGATTCGCCTCTATTCCACGAGCGTTGATGATGAAACCGAGGAACTTTCCGGATGCAACGCCGAAGTGGCACTTTAATGGGTTGAGCTTCATTACATATTCTCGTAGGATGCGGAACACTGAATCTAAATCTCTGACGTGTTTTGTGGAAAATCGGGACTTCACCAACATATCATCCACATAAACTTCCATGGTCTTCCCGATCTGGTCGGCGAACATCCGATTGACCAAACGTTGGTACGTCGCTCCGGCATTCTTTAAACCAAAAGGCATGACTCTGTAACAGTAGAGTCCCAGATCGGTCATGAAACTGGTTTGTTCTTGATCGGGTAAATGCATAGGTATTTGATTATAATCGGAATAAGCATCCATAAAAGATAACAATTCATGGCCTGCCGTTGAGTCTACGAGTTGGTCAATTCGAGGAAGTGGAAAACTATCTTTTGGACATGCTTTGTTTAAGTCGGAGTAGTCGACACAAGTTCTCCATTTCCCATTCGGTTTTCGAACCAACACCGGATTTGACACCCACTCCGGGTATAGAGCATCTCGAATGAACCCATTTGATTGCAACTTGTCAATTTCTTCTTTAAGGGCAGCAGATCTCTCCGGATCCATACCACGCCTTATTTGCTTGACCGGAACATGTCGCGGATCAATATTCAAGGAGTGACGTGCGATGTTTGGTGAGATTCCACACATATCAGAGTGCGTCCAGGCGAAAACATCGAGATTCGCTCGGAGAAATTCAACCAATTCCTGTTGTATCTGTTTTCCCAGTTGAGATCCAACTTTTAGTACTTTTGAGTCGTCATCCTCACTGACAGGGACGTCCACAGTCAGTTCGGCTGGAGAAGCTTGATTCTCTTTAACTTCATCTTTATCTTCGTTATCTCTAGGGTCAAGATCTTTAAGGAATTGGTAGTGGTGCCCGGGCCGGGGCCCAGGCGCTGGTTGTCAATTATCAGTAAAACGAACGCAGAGAGATTCCTCTACGCCCTTTCCTTTCTCCTTTCTCTGCGCCTCACGCAATTCAGCAACATAACAGGCTCTTCCTGCTGCCTGATCTCCTTGAATGACTCCAATCCCGTTATCAGTTAGGAACTTCAAAGTCAAACACCATGGGGCAATGGCTGCCCTGAATTCAGCAAGGGCTGGTCGGCCCAAGAATGCATTATATGGTGAAGCGATGTCTAGAACAACGAATTGCAGCAGTCGGATTCTCCTGCGTTCTCCAATCCCCAGTTCTACTGGTAGTTCCACTATTCCAGTGGGTATTGTAGCACTCCCATTGAAGCCGTGAACTCAGGATTGGCAGGGTTTCAAGTCCTTTGCTTCCATCTTCATTAAATCATAAGCTCGTTTGAATAAAATGTTTACAGAACTCCCACTGTCGACCAGGATCCTCCTCATCCAAGCAGGACCAACCTGGGCAGATATGACCAGTGGTCGATTGTTGGGGCTTCGATTTTGTTAGCATCTCTGCTTCTAAATATGATGTCATCAGACATTGTCTTTTGTTGTTTAGCCAGAGTTCCATCCTCACAATTACTGCAGCATTCGAAGCTCGCATGCCTGATAGAGCTAGCATACGACTCCATTTCCCTCCAGCTTTTATCTGCTGGATGAGGACCACCACTTATGGTATTGATAACTAGCCTCCCGCCTGTACGAGCGGGTTCCTCTTGTCTTTCTTGGTCTTGCGCACGGTTTGGGTTTGATGGGCCCGCACCACCAGACTGCGGTGCCCGCACGAATTGATCTAACTTTCTCTCCCTGATCAACTTTTCTATGAGATCCTGCAAATGACGACAGTCATTAGTATTGTGACCATAACTTTCATGAAATCTACAAAACTTCCCCGTTTGGATCTGTCTTTCCGACGACCGTTTCAGAGCGGGTTTTTTATACTGTTTAGTGTTGCAAGTTTGTAGGTACACATTTTCCAGCGTTGTATTTAATGGTGTATAATTTTCGAACATTGGAGCCCTACGCCGTGGGCCTGGATTTGGATCTCTTTTCTTACTCTGACCATTGTTACCTCTCGGCTGAGTTTGTTTATTCTGTATGTTTAACTGAACTTTTCCGGAGTTGTTGCCAGACTGTTTAACTGCTACATTACTTTGTATTCCTTCACTTCCGGGCTTCGCATCATCCTGCTTCCTAGACTGTTTCGCGTCCTCTTGCCGTAAGAATTGAGCGGCTTTGGAGTAAAAACGGTCCAACGATGCGGGTGGTTTTCCAGCTAACCAGTTTCCAAACTCAGAATCGGGATCAATTCCCTTTGTCAATGCCATTAAAATTGAGTTATCGTTGGGATTACTAATCTCCACACATGCCGCATGGAATCTCTCCAAGTAACGCCTTAGTGTTTCCCCACGAGATTGGGTAACACTGGACATGGTGTTAACATCTTTGGGTCTAGCGACATGCATGCGAAATTGTTCAACAATTTTTTTAGCCAATTGATCAAATGAAGAGATAGACCTAGGTGGCAATCTTGTAAACCACATCGTTGCAGTTCCTCCTAGTGAGATGGGGAAACTTCGACATTTCACTGCATCATCGGCCCTTGCGGCGCTCATCGACCATTCATATTTCAAAATGTGTTGATTGGGATCAGAATTTCCTTCGTACATAGGGAGAATTGGCATTCTGAATCGCCGAGGAGGTTCAGCGTACAGTATCTCGTCCGTGAAAGGAGTATGACTTCGAGAAATCCCCCAATCGTCGTTGGTAAGACCTTGACTTTCGCGGATCATCTGACGTATCATAGTAGAAAGGTCGGGCATTGCTACATTTTGGGCCTGCTGAGCTAAGGTGTGGTCGGGTTCCACAGCGCGAGTTCGGACCGGACGTTGTCGACGGTCTAAATTTCGCCTCCTTGGCTCAGCGTCTTCTGGGACGTATGGTTCAGGAGTACGCCCACGTTGCTGAGTATTTTGCTCTGAAAGATTTCGGGTATCAACCCTTGTTTCTACTGTGGCAGCTGCGGCATGATTGTCCGTGGTATGCTGTGTAGTAGGGCCTCCTTGTGCTGAGGGCCCGGCCTGAAAGATGGTCGACGGTCCTGCCCTCAACTGTCCAACAGTCAAGGCGGGTTGATATCCGGTCGTTTGTGCATGACTCCCGTCTAATCGAGGACGAGTAGATCTGTGATAGTGGTCCGATGAGGCGGAACTTTCAGTAGATGATCGGGAGATATCATCCCGTCTGGACCTTCTGCGGCCTTGGCGGTTCAGTTGGTTTGTTAATTCAATATTAGCACGCAACTGTTCGGCCAATTGTTGCCGACTTTGAGTCAATTCTTGAAGTAACCCATGGAACTCCTGTCTGGTGACTAGCCCAGATGGATCTGAATGAGCAGTGTTGTTTTGGTTGGATGGCTGCTGTTGAGCAGGATTCTGTCCATCCCTTCCTTCTTGTCCAGCAGCTGTAGAAGTGGTTCTTGTGCTAACCATTTTGAATGATGAATCCTTTTCCTAGATTTTATGCAAATCTGAATAGAATGGGAGGATTTTGGATTGGAGATCTGGATCTTCCTCTTGGATTTATGCAATCCGGTATCGATGGTAGATCCAAGGAGCAGGAGAAAAAGCTGGTTTTTCTCAGTGAAAGCACCAAAGTGTTTGTACCAAAAATGGGCACAACACTCTTCGGAAGTTTTTGAAGAGATAAAAGTGAAGAATGAAAATTAAAACTGAGGATTATCTAACAAAAACTCCAAATAACAGAAAGTAAATTGTAAAGACAAGCGATTTAGAGTGGTTCGGCGTTTTGCCTACGTCCACTATGAAGTTTGATGATTTTATTGCTCGATATTTGAAGGTTACAATTCTTTATACTGTAGTACAACTGAATTTATATGCTAAGTGTCAATCTTAGAGCAGCGGTGGTGTTCTGGAGTAAATCTGGCAGAATCTGGGCGCTCTTTAGTACTTAGAATTGTCCGACCCCTTTTCTGAATGACCAGGGGCTCTATTTATAGGTGTAGGAGGCTGATATTTCGCCTAGAATTTGTGGAGACCGCTTCTGGCACGTGAGGGGGTCCACATGGCCGAAATATGGAGTTCCGGGCCCACTTTGGGATCGATTCGACCCTTGGTTCGAATCGATCAAGAAAGTGTCCAATCGGGCTGAAATTTGGTGTGAACATCCTTCATCATGTGTTTAAGCTTCTGTGAAAATTTCATAGCATTTGGACTTGTGGGTCTCGAGTTATGATCGATTCAATGTTGTGTTCTTCGTCCTATGGATTCGTTCGAATCGATATGGTTCGAATCCATAGGATCGACTCCATGCTCCTGCACGTGAAGATGGTGGTGTGGCGCGCATTTTTCGCATTGAGCCGCTTTTTACTCCGGGTTGACAGGGTCGAATCCATGGCTTCAGTTGCTTTGACTTAATGGATTCGAGGCAGTGGATTCGAAGGTCTGCTTCCTTCGAATCGATGGAACCAGTACTTGTTCGAATCGATCTAGATGTGTTACTGTGGATTGATTCGGAGTTGTCTCATCATGGGGATTCGAAGCAAGGCGTCTTGATGGATTCGAAGGACCTTCCATCTGATGGATTCGAAGCAGGGTATGGTTCAATGGACTCGAACCACGGCTTGCTTGATGGATTCGAAGCATGCTATCTTCTGATGGATACGAACCAAGGAAATAGCGATCGATTCGGAGTAACATATGTTGATGGATTCGAATCATAGGCTCGGCCTATGGATTCGAACTTAGGCCATTTACTCCGTTTTTCATCAACGATAACTTGGTCATACGAACTCGAATTGACTTGAAATTCGGAAAGTTGGTTTGCATGGCTTTACTTGTTATGTCTTATCAATTGTGTCCAGATCCGGACTCGGACAAAATTCATCGATATCCATAGCGATCCTTGCGCGTAGCTGGTCTTCGAGACAATCTGTCACCGGTTTCTAGTTGAGTCCTTGGTGTCACGGCCTTGCCAAAAGGCGGGATAACAGTGGTGTTGAATTACTCTCGCTCCTGAGCTTTATGCTCTTTAAGCACTCTCAGATCGTGCGTAGGGATGGAATATTCGACTTTCATGTCTAGCTTTTCGGTCTTTGCCAACAGCAGGCACTCCTTGAGTTTGACTCTTTCCACCAGGAGCCTTTGGATCTCAGCTACCTGTTTGTCGATGGTTTTATCCCTGGCCAGGATAGTTTCATCCTTTGTAGTAAGGGCCAAGTTCTTCTCAGCAATCTACATTTTGAAGGCAGCGTTATCCTCATTGGCAGTTGTCAACATATTCTTTATCATGATCTCTACGTCGGTGTAGCTTTCCTCATCTCCTCCATCAGGCTCTTAGTCTTAGCCTCAGACCTTACAGCGGTATCTCTCTACCTTTAATATCTCCAAATCTCTTTTGTACCCCTCAATAAGGCTATCATACGTCTTTTTCTCGGATTCAAACGATTAAATGTTCATACGGTTTGTCTGATTGACATTAGAGAGGGCATAATAGAGTTTCTTTCACTTATAGCCCTGATCAATGAGCATTTGAATCCATTGGATTTCCTGGTTTGCTTCTTACTTTGAAATATTTTTGATGTTATGTCGAACATGACACCATTCAAGAAGAGATCAAGGAAAGCAGTCTACATACGGGATAAGGGAGTAGGAATAGGAGTTAGAGGAGTGGTGATTCCCTTGGATTGAGGAGGCACAACAGTAGTTATGGAATGAGAAGTTGATGTTTTCTCGGGCATAAGAATTTTATGTTTAGAGCAGGGTGGAGGAGCACTGGAAGAGGAGCCGCGATGATCGCGCGACTCTTTGTGTCATTTTTCTTGATCAAGAGGCAGCCCTTCTTCGGCTTGCCCTTTCTCTCTCTCTCTCAACTTTGCGGTTTTCTTCCATCTCTTGCTCTCCCTCCTTTCTTCGAAATGTTTCTGTTAGAACCTTGTATTTTGATGTTTTGATTGTGACAACTATATAAGTAAATATTATGTGAACTAACAATATTTGAAGGAGAAGATATTATTCTACCCGACAATAGATTACAGACCAGATTCCGGATAGAAAGCTTTAATATTTTCTATGGTTTGTCTTTGGTCTAAGTCTAGTAGTTAATTTTTGTTAAAATCTCTCCAAAGTGGTATATGCACACACTCATGAAATTTCAAAGCTTCAAAATCATACTTCATATATCAAAGTTGTTATTACACATGTTCACACAAAAATATTTCTGAAAAATAATGAATATGGCAAAAATCTTGAAATTCAGCTGACTGAAATGCCCAGTTCATTCGACTGAATATCTATGCACATGCACAATTTGATAAGAATATTCAGCCGACTGAACTACCCATTTCAGTCGGCTGAATTTTGGTGTTTTTTGTACTAATTCTTCTCTGATTCGAATTTTGAATATTTCAGCTGGCTGAATTCTTTTGTTCAGTCGACTGAAATTTCATAACGACTATATTTCTGAAAAGACACTTCACTTCATCGAACAGAAACAGCCCTTGATTCAAGAGTTGTTTCCCTATCTTTTGATCGTCTCTTTTCACGATAAGTTGCAACACTTAAACACTATATATAGCCTTCAAATCATTTATTTTACTCACTTAAGTTTCTGTTTCTATCTCATATTCTTATTGTCTAAACTCTTGCCATTTGCATTTAAACTCTCATTCTGATTACTTGCACATTCAAGAGCAATTTCATTTGTGATTAAATTAACTTCATATCTTCACGAATTACACTATATACTGCAAAGGAGAAGATTATAGGAAGGGTGTACGTTATTGACTTAACAGTGCTATTCAAGAGCATACTCGGTTAGAAGCAATTTTTATATTAGAAGTTCTGTTTGGTTGCTCAGGTGGTTGAAGTCCTATTCTGTTGCTTAAGCGGTTGAAGTCCTATTCGGTTGCTCACGCGGTGTAATACCTATTTCTCCGGGTTAAGAGAGGGTTGATAGTTAAATTCCTAAAGGAGTCTGGGACTGGACGTAGAACGGAAAGTTAGAACTAGTATAAAAATCCATGGTGTTATTTACTTTACTTTTATATTTATATTCCGCACTAGTAGATAACTTAGTTAATATTCCATATTACGATCCTTAGTCACTTTCACTTGGTATCAGAGCTGGTCATCATATAACCATAACACAGTTACTTGATATTCAGTTAATATGGAAAATAACACTAACACAAGTTTTATTGAAGGTTAATCCACTGCACGACCACCACTATTTAATGGTTTGAATTACAACCATTGGTCAACTCGGATGAGTATTTATATGCAAGCAAATGGATATGATACTTAGATTACCACTTAGAATGAATACACTATACCTACCACACCATATGCAAAATGGTCAAACACACAAAAATAGATGTTACTTCGAATGCAAAAGCCATTAATATATTATTTTGTGCTTTAGATAAGAATGAATTTAATAGAGTTAGTATGTGTAAAACTGTATATGAAATCTGGCGAACCCTTAAAGTTACACATGAAGGAACAAACAAAGTAAAACAAAGAAAGATATCTATGCTTAAAAATAAGTTCCAAAATTTCAGAATGAAACCAGATGAAACTATAAATGACATGTATTCTAGATTCCAAGGCATATATCATTCACTATTAGCACTAGAAGAAAAATATTCAGATTTTAATATTGTCTCGAAAATTCTAAACTCTTTAATGGATGAATGGGAAAGAAAAGTCTTAGCTATTGAAGGAGCTAATGATATTTCTACCATCAAACCTGAAGAGTTAATAGGAAATCTCATGTCATATGAAGTTAATTTGCAAGCAAAACGAGAGCAAGCCCAAGATAGAAAGAATATAGCTTTTAAGGTTGAACAAGAAGACTCAGACTTAGATGAAGATGACATGGCATTTATAGCAAAGAATTTCAAAAAAATTTGAAATTTAGAAAGAACAAGAAATTCTGAAACAACAGGAGAGACAATACTAATAAACCACCAGCTTCAAATCTCGAATGTTATGAATGTCATAAGAAGGGTCACATAAAGAAAGATTGTCCTGATCGAAAGAAAGATAGATATAAGAATAAGGACAAGTACAAAAGGAAGCAAGCATTCTCTGTTACATGGGATGATTCATAATCGTCTTCATCATCAGACAATGACACTGATAGTGATTATAAACAAACCAATGTCTGCTTTATGGCTTCGACTAACGATGTAAGTGATCTTACTTTTGATGGTGTAATAGACATAAACTCAGAGCTATTAGATAAAATAAAAGAATTTAAAAGAAAGTATAAAGATGCTCTAGAAAAATGAAACGGAAATGAAATAGAAGTAGATATGCTAAGAGATGAAAAGAAAATCTTAGAAGATGAACTTGTTAAAACACAAGAATCTTTGTCTAACTTTTCTTCTCAACTCACTATGCTATCAATTGAAATAGAAGTGAAAAAAGAAAAGAATATGACATTAGCTTTAGAAAATCATGATTTAAAATCAAATGTCAAAATTCTTGAATTAAACAATACTAGTCTAAAACTGAGTTAGAGAATATCACTAAAAATGTACCTAATTTTAATAAAGGAAGAGAAAATCTTTCTAAGATTATTAGTAATTCTCAAACTACTTTTAATAAGAAAGGGTTAGGATATACAAATTCTTCAAAGACTAATTCAAAGAAAAATAACCCATCATATAAAATTTTCAATATGCATAAGAATTTTGTAAAACCAAAACCAAAACCAAAGGTTTTCACTCAAAAAAAAATTGCATCACAAATACTATAAAGATTTGGGTACCAAAAACTAATAATAATTCAATCAGAAATAGGTATATTAATTTTTTTACAAAATTCAGTTCATAAAAATACAGATTTTACTTATAAAGGGAATTCTAAACCCTCTTGGGTTTGGTTTCAGAAGATCTAACTCTTAGGACCCTAATAAAAGGTGGGTACCAACATCATTTCGATATTTTTTGCGGGTACCAACTAATAAAACAGGAAAGTGGATACTTGATAGTGGTTGCTCAAAACATATGACAGGAAACAAAGATATGCAGACTAAAATTATCTATTAAGATGAAGGATTTTTCACATTTGGAGATAATTACAAAGGCTATATCATGGGCAAAGGCGATGTGAGCAATGATGGTAAATCTAACTTACCTCTTATTACAAATGTTTTACTAGTTAATAATTTAAAACATAATTTTCTTAGTATAAATCAACTATGCGGTAAAGGTTTTAATATAACTTTTTTAGAAAATAAATGCAACATATTTGGTCAAAATAATAATCTTATATTTGAAGGAACTAGAGAACGCAATATTTACATATTAAATATGAAAGTTAATCATAACACAAATATGTGTCTAGTAGCCAAAGAAAATGATCATTGGTTATGGCACAAAAGATTTTGCATATAAATTTTAAAGCAATAAGCAAATTATCTAAGAATAATTTAGTTAAAGGATTATCAAAAAGGAATTTAAAGTAGAAAGTAGTTGTGATGCTTGTCAACTAGGAAAATTAACAAAATCTTCTTTTAAATCAAAGAAAATAATTTCTACATTACAACCACTTGAGTTATTGCATTTAGATCTTTTTGAACCAACTCAAGTTCAGTCTATAAACCATAATAGATATATTTTTGTAATTGTAGATGATTTCTCAAGCTTCACTTGGACAATATTTTTGAAAAACAAAAGTGATACTTTTGAAAATTTTAAAATATTTGCTAAAAGAATTCAAAATGTTAAAAATTAAAAAAATTAAAAATATTCGGAGCGATCATGGTGGTGAATTCGAAAATGATTCTTCTAAAAAATATTGTAATAAGAAAGGAATTGTTCACAATTTTTCATTTCCTAGAACTCCGCAACAAAATGGAGTCGTAGAAAGGAAAAATAGAACACTTCAAGAATGTGCTAGGACTTTATTAAATGGAAGTACTCTACCAAAACACTTTTGGGCAGAAGCTGTAGCAACTACTTGTTATGGTTTAATAGAGTTTCCATTAGACCATTAACAAAACTTACCCCATATGAACTTTTCAATGGAAGAAAACCCAACATATCATATTATAAAGTTTTTGGTTCAAAATGTTTTCTTTTAAATACAAAAGACAATCTTGGTAAATTCAATCCAAAATTTGATGAAGGAATATTCATTTGATATTCGGAATGAACCAAAGCTTATAGAATTTATAATAAAAGAACTAAAGTAATCGAAGAAACACTTCAAGTGTCATTCTATGAAGATTTCAAAATTAATCATACAAATGAAGACGATGAGATTATTACTAAATCAAATAACACAGAAGATTATTTTGAAAATATTGAAAATAATGAAAACAACAATTTACCAAATAATAATGAAATTCGAACTCCACCAAGACTTCTAAGAAATCATCCTGTTGAAAATATCATTGGAGAAGTAAATACTAATGTAAGAACTCAAAATCAACTAAACCAAATGGGTCATGTAGCTTTACTTTCAAACATTGTACCTAAAAATGCTATGGAAGCCTTAACTGATGATTACTAGATTATAGCTATGCAAGAAGAACTAAATCAATTTGAACATAATGATGTTTGGGACTTAGTTCCTAGACCAAGTAATCAAGCGGTTATCGGTACCAAATGGGTTTTCAAAAATAAAGCTGATGAGCAAGGAAATATTATTCGAAACAAAGCTAGGCTGGTTGCTAAAGGTTATAATCAAGAAGAAGGAGTAGACTATTATGAAACATTTGCTCTTGTAGCTCGTCTAGAAGCTATACGTATTTTATTAGCTTATGCATGTTTTAATAACATTAAAATATATCAGATGGACGTAAAAAGTGCATTTTTAATGGTTTTATAAAAGAAAATGTATATGTAGAACAACCACCATTATTTGTACATGAAAAATTTCCAGATCAAGTTTATAAGTTAAAAAAGGCTTTATACGGTTTAAAACAGGCACCTCGTGCTTGGTATGACCGTCTTAAAAATTATATAATCAAATTCGGTTTTAAAATTGGAAAAGTAGATCAAACTTTGTTTATAAAACAAGATAAAAATGATATTTTAATAATACAGATTTATGAGGATGACATTATTTTTGGTTCCACGAACGAAAAATTATGCCAAGAATTTTCAGCTATTATGACAAGAGAATTTGAAATGTCTCACATAGTAGAACTTTCATATTTTCTTGGTTCACAAATTAAACAATTAAGTAATGGAATTTTTATTAATCAATAAAAATATTGTAATAACCTTATAAAACGATTTGGTATGGAAAACACTTCTGCTAAACCGACTCCTATGAGTATTATGGTACATCTCGATAGAGATGAAAATGGAAAAAGTGTTGACCAAAAACTATATCATAGCATGATTGGATGATTACTTTATTTAACTGATAGTCGACTAGATTTAATGATGAGTGTATGCTTGTGTGCATGATTTCAAGCAAATCCCAAAGAATCACATTTGTGGGCAGTGAAACGAATTTTGTGTTACATAAGCAAGACTAAAGAGTACATTCTATTTTACCTAAAAGAATGTCCTTTTGAGTTAGTATCATATAGTGATGCTGATTTTGGAGGATGTCGGACGGATCGAAAGAGTACAAGTGGTGCTTGTCATTTCATTGGACGATCTTTAGTATCTTGGTTTAGTAAGAAACAAAATTGTGTTTCACTCTCGACGTGTGAAGCAGAATATATTTCTGCTGCTTTGGGATGTGCTCAAGTAATCTACATGCAGCAAACAATACAAGATTTTGGAATAAAACTTTCTAAATCTACAATTTACTGTGATAACACAAGCACTATAAATTTATCGAAAAATCCTATAAATCACTATAGATCTAAACACATTGATATTAGACATCATTTTCTTTGAGATAATATAGAAAAAGGAAATATATCACTAGAGTTTGTACCATTAGAAAATCAAATAGCTGATATATTTACAAAACCCTTACATAAAAATATTTTTATAAAATTAGGACGAGAACTAGGAATCATATCGTTAAATGAATTATAATTCGATATTATTTTATAATTTTTTTACAAGCACAAAATAAACAAAAAAAATTAGAATAAAAAATTGGAGCTGATGGTATAATACAATGTCGTCACAAGAAAGCTCAAACCAATCCTCAATTGTATTTAGAACTCCAACCTCCGATTCCTCAAATAATTCAACTCCGGTATATATTCCGGTTAAGATTTCGCCTTCACCAAATCATCACACTGGTTATACGTCAAAAGGAAAGAGAGCTAAAAGAAACTTGGATTTTGGCTCCCCGTCGACAAAAGAAATGATTGAGGATATCCAACACTATCAACGGGAAACATTAGAACTTCAATGCGAAATGTTTTACGAATAGAAAGTCAATGCAAAATGATTAAGCTTCCTAGAACAATTTGCTCTAAAGTATTGCAGATCATCTGCCAAACAATGTGTGCACCAACCATCTCTGCAACGTCCTCAAGTGTCTCCAAACTCTTGGGACCATGGTGCTCTAAGTAATGCATAGTCTCCTATCCATCCATTATAAGAAATAACACTAAGGTTCAACCGCACTCAGATGATTCGAAAATTTCCGGAAATTAATTATTTATATATATTATAATTTGAATAAGTTGTATGTTTTCTAGAATAATAATTATATATTTATGATTACCATTAAATTAAAACTAGAAAACATATATATATATATATATATATATATATATATATATTGTATAACTAATTTAAGGAAAAGCTGCTTTGCCAAAAATTTAAGGAAAATCTAGAAGAAAGGCTTACTACAAAAAAAAACAACAGATTCAGTCGACTGAGGGAAGGCATTCAGTCGATTGAATATTCAAACTAACTTAAATTTTTAGCCTGAGAACAGTCGACTTAATCACCCCAACCAGTCGACTGAATCCACCCAAAAATGAACTATAAACATGCAGGATACTTTTTCTTGTAAACTAGTTGACCGACCTCCTCAATAAAGTCAACTGAATCTTCAATCTGTTTAAATTTTGTCTCAGCTATCAGTCGACTGGCCCCATATATACAGTCGATTGAATTTCGAAATTTTACATTGTAAACTTGCAGCATGCAAAACCTTGCATACCAGTCGACTGAGAAACTCAATTCAGTCGTCTGGCCCGTATATTTTCATTTTTTATAATACCAATACACTCTTTCCAATGCAACCATTCACTCTAATACTATTTAACTCCCCTCTCTTACTCATTCTACCCATTACCAAACCCATTTTTACTCCAAAAGAAACCCTAACCTCCACTTCAAAAATTTAATTTTTTTCTCAAAACCTATTCAAATCAATGGCATCCTGATCTAAACGTGCTCCTAAATCAACTGCCGGTCCTTTCGAAGGCCAAATCCGTTCCTGGCTTCACAATGAGACAACGGTGACTCGGTTTAATTCAATGAAAAATTCTCGGATTTTTGAAGGAGCTTTCATCAAGTTTGCTGATTTCAACGGATATGTTATTCGAGGGCTTGCTGAAGCTAGTGGTATCGACCATCTTATTGGGTACGACTCAAATAACGTCAAACTTTATCCTCTCTTGATTAAGTTATTCTTCGCTAATATGAACTTAGATCACCAAGATCCATGTAATAAGGACAATTGTATTTGGACCTTGGTTTGTGGAGTTAAAATTTATCTCCCTCTCAACAACTTGGCCACATATTTCGATGTCCGTCCGAAGGATTGGATATTGATAATGTCAAAGTAGACATGTATAACCGAGATGAAGTTTCTCATCGGTTTCTATTGGATGATTTGACGATCTTGAAATCCAGTGCCTTGCGTCCAAAAACACGTATTCTTCAAAGAGCTCTCATTCAATCACTTCAACCTCGTACCAGTAGCTACGAGAAAGTCTACAAGAGGGATTTCCAAGCCCTCTATGCCATTTACTCATCCCAAAGAGTAAATTGGGAAAATATCATTTTGGAAGAGTTTCTCACTGTTAACCACAAAAGAAACTACAAAACCATCCAGTACAGAGCCTACATCATGTGAATTCTTCAAAACTTCGGTGTTCCTTTACCCGATGCGGATTACACGACCATTGCCGAGCTCAACTCGAAGACTCTAAGTCTTATGGGTCTTCCAAAATGCCCGGAATCTCAACAAATAATAAGCTTCCAACAATGGGAGGCAAATCGCGATCATGGTATTCCTCAACTAAGGGATACTAATATCGCATCTTCATCCTTGCAACCTCCCTATAAAGAAGAAGAAGACGACAAGGAAATTCATGTGCTCCATATTGACATTACTCCAAAGCAAGCACTTATTACGTACTTTCTCTCGCAATCAAAATAAGCTTAGACGACGATTCACTAACGTCAAGAAAAATGTCGTCAAAACGAATAAAAAGCTTAATTCGATAAAAGGTTTCTTAAACAAAATTTGGGAGAAAATATCATGTATCGGCTTTACCTCTACCAGTATTGTCGAAAGTCCTGCACATTTTACATGGTCAACCTCTAAAGAAGAAGAGGAAGAAGAAGATTCAGATAGTGAGGAACTTTAGTTTTTATATTTTACTTATGCATATCTTATGGTATTTTTTTCAAGACTTTTGTCTATATGTTTATTGTGTTTTTGATGTTGTTATGTGATATTGTTCTTTGACTCTTGTATATACATGCTAATGCTAATTTGTTATTTATGATGCTAAGTGTATTTGCTTTCCCTACATTATATGTTGATTACTGTGCTTATATGTCTATATTTCTCTTATTATCTATTCCTTCCTTTTTGTCGATGATAAAGGGGGTGAAATTGTTTGATAAAGGGAATATTCATTCGGGGAGTAAGTAAATTACTTTTATAAATTTGTAAACTTACATAGTTGTCATCATCAAAAAGGGGGAGAATGTTAGAACCTTGTACTTTGATGTTTTGATTGTGACAACTATATAAGTAAATAATATGTGAACTAACAACATTTGCAGGAGAAGATATTATTCTACTCGATAATAGATTATAGACCAGATTCCGGATAGAAAGCTTCAATATTGTCTATGGTTTGTCCACGGTCTAAGTCTAGTAGTTATTTTTTGTTAAAATCGCTCCAAAATGGTATACGCACACACTCATGAAATTTCAAAGCTTCAAAATCATGCTTCATATATCAATGCGTTGTTTAACGGTTTTAAACAAAGGTTTCGAATGTAATAGATAGGCATTATAGCCTCAGTATTTTCAAGTTAAAAAGGGTTTTGACTTGTTTTGGAAGGATAGTTAATCCTTATTAAATCCCATCAACACTATTTTGAGTAAAGTATATATAACATGGTAAAATGGCTTAGAGTAAAGCTAAAGATATATTTTCCTTGTATATATATGATTTGAAGGACTAAATCATTTTAAAAAGGTTTTCAAGGAAAATTTAAAGGGTAGTTAACCCTAAGAAAATAATTCGGATAGTAAGTCCATTTTGCAGGCAATCAGCCTAGATTTCAGAAAGTTAGTCCAGTTTGCGGGTAGTTAGCCCGGTTGTATGGACAAATAGTCCATTTGTAGCATAACGAACCTTGCTATTATATGTGGGCAGATATTTCACATATTACTTGTTTTACGGATAGATAGTCCATTTATTAGCATAAAGGATATTTCTATTTTTATATAATCAGTTTGATCAACCAGTTTGTTGCAGGAAAGGGTTGCAAAATATATATGTTCTGAAATGGATATTAGTGAGGGGAAACCTGTTCTGCTAAGCGTCGTGGTCTTACTTAATATCAATAAGCCGAGATGTAACAGTATTATTCACACCAGGCTTTATGTCTGACTCGAAGTTTTTGTTTCCCTTTAAACTCTCGGGTACTCAAAATTGATTTGAGTAGGCTGAGGGTTGAGGTTTTCAGGTTTTAGTCTTTTGTCGAATAAAGCATCCGAAGACGAGCAGGTCGCTGACGGATAGCTAATTAGGATTTGCCGTTTCTTTTTGTTTTGATTCCGTTGTGTATATAAGTCAGATATGACTATATTGCTTTGATCAACCAAGGGGGCATCGTCATATGTCGCTTTTGGTGTATTTTGTAATGATATATATAATCATTGTTTGGGAAACGTTTATGGATTATGTAACATGGATATGAATTATTGTTTTAAAATGTCATCAGCGAAATGTTGTTTTTGAAATCTGTAATTTTGTTCATATTCATGTGCTTTCGATATTATGGATACCATTATCATTACCGTATTTTGTCACCAGAAGTTAATACTATGGATGACTGCAGCATCTGTAGCGCTTAGCTTTTGGCCTCCAGATACGGGATGTTACATTCAACTTCTCATTGAAGATTAACACCAAAGTTACGAGTAGGAGCATAAGATCGGGTAGGCATTCTAGAGCTGCTCAATGGAGTAGTTATAGGAATGATGGAGCAATCAGTATGCAATACCCCGCATCGTCAAAAGTTCTCATTTTTTAGGAGGTACGCGGTGGTACGATGTTGGAAGTTGATTCTTTTCAAAACTTTAAGGGTTATTGCATGCTCATCGCTTGTGTCTCGAGTAGAAATATCTGTGAAGGAATTATATAGAAAATTAAACACTTGGACGGAAGGAAATCAAGTATGGAAAAAATAAAGAGAAAAGAGGTTTACTGCCGGAAAGCCAGCGCCCCTTAAAGCCATAGGGATACTGAACGAACAAATACTCGTTCTTGAAATACGAGAATTCATTATGAAGTGCTTCAATAACCTTCCACTTGTACTAAGCCTCAATGATCATAAGAGATGGCAAATCTTGCCGATGTTTGAAACTCAAAAAGTGGGTTAGCTCTACGAAATTTGGAGGTTGCTAGAATCGGTTCATGACCAGCACGTATAATGAGCTCAGCAGTTCCATCGGGATGAACCTAGGTTGGAGCCAACCCGAGCTCTTGGAGGAGTATACGCAGGAAGGGATTGTAAGGCAGTATAGTACTGCTTAAGAATATGTATCTATTGCAGGCTGTATAGTCCACCAAAGGATTATGAGCACTTTGTCCCTTAGTAGGCAGCAAAACATCGCCTTCGGGAATTCTGTGCTATCAGCAGATAGGCTGAAGCATCTTAGGAGTAAGGATTGTCGGTACTTATCTTGGAGGATCGTCCAGGACTTTTAAATCAATGTACTCGTGCAAGGGAGAAGGCTACTCTTAGTCAGGATTCACTGGTACGATCATTCTCTGTAGCTCGGTAGTGATTAAATGCTTGGGTCCGGAAGGTGTAGAAGTCAAAGTCTAGGCAGTGGTAGACCCAACTTTGGGAGGAGTAGATAGCCCAGTGCTAGTCTTGAAGCAAGGCAATTGATGAGTCATTCTGGATAGAAAAAGTTGGTGTTAAACATGGTCAGGTATGTTTTATTTTAGAGTCCTGTTTCAAATTTAAACCCATGACCAGCACCTAGAATCCAACGGATGTCGAAGTGTGTTGACGAATCGGATTCTAAGCGTCGAATGGGGCAAGCAAGAGTGTTAATCTATGCAGTGTGGGTCCTATGTCCCATGAACGATGAATGCACCATCCTATGCAGATAGCTCGCTCATGCTAGAAAAATGAGCCAACACGACAGAACTGTGCATCGGATCTTACCTGTTATCATCGGATAATTGATAATGGAGCCGTAGCGATGTGGAAGCTTTTCTTTTATAGGAATACGAGAAGTGCAATAATCAAGTATGCTATGCAAGGACTTGTTCGAGTATCAGATACTTTTAATGTGACCGTTCTTTACAAGAGAATCTTCCTATTGAAAGTTTATACGATGATATGCAATCAGCTAAGTATGGATAGGAGTCGTGTCATGGGAAAGTGGTTGTGCAAAATGTCTACTTTGGGTTGAACTCTAGAAGAGTCCTAAGAGGACCTAGAATTTTCCTCAACCAACCCAATATCTAGAGCATCCAAAATTGAAGATCACATCACTAATCACGATCAAATCATTGATCGGTGGCCCACTTTGGAAGTTTTAGATCTAAAAGTTGAATGAAAAGAGTTTGGGCATGAATTCCTAGGAGAAGTCGACGACGATAAGGAATCATGAAACAGTAGCTGGTGGTGATGTCAATTAGATGGCGGTGGCATTGGGAGATCTATAGTGGTGCTTAGGAGGGAGCAGCGGTTGGTCTAGGTCACAAGTAGTCAAAGGTCGAGTGCTCGGTGGAAAGATAGGTTCAGTCACAAAATGGAAAAGCGGGGAAACTCTTCTAAGTCCCAAGTATAAACAATAGTTAGTGACTGAAGAAAGTGCTTGGTACTGAGAAGAACCATTTGGTACCGAGACGAATTTTTGGACCAAAAAATTTAAAAATTAGGAAAATAGCAAAGAAAAAGGTAAGTATACTTGGCTAAGGCATCGAACGGTCTCTAGAATCATGATCTTGTCCTTAGCATAGGGAATGGAATTTCTACTACTAATTAAACGGATATCCATGGAATGGAGACAACACTTTGATGCAACTCTTGGGAAACTATCACATATACAGGGATGATGATCAACGCTTATCTTGTTCCAGAGCACGCTTTGTTTTCAACAAAGCATAATCTAGGAGGCAAATGTTATCCGACATTTTGACCAAGCAGGCTTTTACCAAAATCTAAACATAAGGATGAAGACGAATTGACTCACATACTTGAGAACACGCTTGGAAGGGCCACAGGAATGGGCCGAAGAAGTTAAAGGCTATTGGAGTTAATAGGACTACTTGGCACCGAGATGATTCTACTCGGTACCGACATCTTTTCCTGCCTCCAATAGGTCTCCTAGGCAATGGGCTCCCTAGGCAATCGTTCTTAGAGATATAGCTTGAGTGATCGTCGTAAAGTATATTTCTCAAGGAATGGACGAACAACTTCAAGGAATTTCTGAAGGAAAACAGATAAGTAGGGTGATATCAAAACATATCAAAAACAATATGATCTCTAAGGAAAAGTGCTCGAAACACAATAGATCAGGGATAAAAGAACAAAAGGAGGAAGAAAGGGTAGTTCTCCCTCCAAAAATCATGTTGGTACTGACCACTTCTAGTTAGTACCGAGTAGACTTTATAGCTCGAGCAACTCCATCATCCCCTTCTACTTTCTCAGATCTGGATTTGGTATTTTAGGGGTCTTCGGTTCTACTGGGCGGTTTCCCTATAAATACGGACCTTATAACAACTGGAGGACTTTTTAGCTCATTAACTTCTTTACCTTCTATCTCTTCTCCATTTATATTCACTAAGGAAGCAATTTTTTGCTACCTTAGGCCTTTAGATCCACAAAACCCTTGTACTGGTGGCTCTCAAATCTATAATCAATAAAAACTATAGTGGATGTAGGCTAGAGATTGCCGAACCACTTTAAAAACCTTATTGTTCTTACTGCTTTTCATATATTCTCTACTAGGTTTTATTATCTCTATAGGGCTTTAGATTTTCAACCATTTTTGGCACCAACAGTATCGTATAGTGATGCTGATTTTGGAGGATGCAAAACGGATCAAAAAAGTACGAGCGACACTTGCTACTTTATCAGTCAATCTTTAGTATCTTTGTTTAAGAAATAATATTGTGTTTCATTATCAACAAGTGAAGCAGAATATATTTCTACTGCTTTTACAAGTAATCTATATGCTGCAAACATTACTTGATTTTGGAGTTAATTTTATAAAATCGCCTATTTTTTATGATAATGCTAGTGCAATAAACTTATCAAAAAATCCTATAAATTATTCCAGAACAAAACATATTAGTATAAGACAACATTTTTGAAGAGATAATGTAAAAAAATGAATAATTTCACTAGATTTTGTTAACACAAAAAATCAAATTGCTAACATTCTTACAAAATCGCTTTATGAAAATACTTTTCTAAAATTAAGAAGAGAACTAAGAATTTGCTCGTTTAGAATTTAAAAAAAATTTCAGAAACAAATTAATTAAAATTAAATGTGATTTTTTTATTTCTATTTAATAAAAACTTTAAGTATTTTTATACAAAAGGTATAATATATGTAGATATATTAATATTAAATCCATATAAAAATATTTTCTAAAAATAAATATTTTTTTACATAAAAAGTTCTTATTATATTTACTTTTATAAATGAACTTTAAATTTCTTTTATTATAGCAACATATCTCTTTAAAAAATAATTTTTGAACACGATTTAAATAAATATTCTATGATTTTATATTATTGTACAAAACATATCTTGGTATTTTTATTAATTTTTTTAATCAAAGACAAGTTTGTGTATTTTTTATAAATTTTATTAGTAAAGAAATGTTTATTTTTATTTGTAATTTTTTTTAATAAAAAAGAAAAGGGAACTACAAAATATTAATTAAGCAGTCAACTGCTCGCAAATTGACAGGTCGATCGCTTAGGTCATGCAGTGTGATCTAATTTCCACAATTGGATTGTTATGCCCCTTCTCTATTTAGTTTCAGCCACCTAAACCCATTTTTTACATTTATTTTTTCAAAACTTCCTCCCAAATGCTCAATAATGGCCCCAAAGAATTAAAGCACCCCTCTAATCGTCGTCCCGGACTTCACTGCTCACTCCACAAATCAAAGCAAAGCTCAACAATGATTCCAACGTGATGTTTTACTACACCATAATAGTTAATTTTACATTTTTTGTTGGAAGAGCGGTAAAGGCTTTTGATTTTGAATCATATCATCTGTCTGAATTATTCAAAGCAACTGGTTTGTTGAATATCTTGGATGAGGAAGTTTTCCAGAAAGAAGTATACCCTAGATGTATTTACATATTTTATGCAAATATTAGGGTTGATCTCAGTAAATATTTTGATATCTATTCCGAAGTTAAAGGTTAGAGAATTCACTTGAATGAGAGAATATTAGGAGAGATTCTATCAATTTCTGCTAGTGATATTGATTTGGATGGCGTGAAACTAGAAGATAATCAGATAACGTATCATATTTTTCATTATAACACAAAAAATTGGAGATTTTAAAATGTGGAAATTAGCCACAAGGGCCTCTTTAGCAAGTGGAATTAGTTTCTAGGACACATAACTGAAATAATTACTTTCAAGGACAAAACGTAAAATAATTAGTTTCTAGGGCCTAAAAACCTATGAAATTATGTCCTTGAAAGTAATTGGACTGCTGACTTTGTCCTTGAAAGTAATTATTCTGCTGACTTTGGCCTTGAAAGTAATTTCTTTGTATGTGTGTCCTAGAAACTAATTGGACTGCAAAGTTTGTCCTTCTGGTGAAATGCCCCTTTTAAAATATTAGGGACTAGGAAATATTAGTTATTAGAATCCTTCAACACAATATTATCCCCAAAACTGGGAACTTTGATTTGATTTATCCAATAGCACGACATACCACTTATGCTATCTTTGGAAACATAAGGGTCAATTGGGAGAAAGCTATCCTTTGTAACTTTATCGATAATAGACTAAGGATGCATCGTAGCTACCATCCCTACTGCAATCTTCTAACTTGTGTATTTTGTCACTTCTACATCAAACTATCATATGAATAGGTTAAACACGAGATCTATGGTCTTCCTTTTGGCAAAGTTGGTTGTAGGATGATGAACATCCACATTAGATTTCTTCTTTATCCTCCAGTTACTGAAGGTTCTAGTGGGAAGGAGCATGAGATTAGGCTCTCCCTCTATGTCCTGCAGTAATGATTCCTTTGGCATTATGACCTTTACCACAATGATGCCGTAGCAGTTTCAATACATCATTCATGTGTTGACGTAGCTAGAGGAAGATTATGATTATATTTCATCACAGTCACGTCATCATTGTAGGGAGCTGGACTAGATTAGTCTAACCCAAAACATCATCGACAAAAATGATGAAATGCTTTCTCAACAGAGGAGCATCAAAGAAGAAATAGAACAAATAAGAGAACAGAAATCCAAGCAAGGAAAATATTTAGGCCTTATTAAGAGGATGCCTTTATCGCTTTGTGGAACTTCACGTCTAGAGAAAGTACTAGTGATCAGAACAGTGCACCAGCATTTCTATTTTCTAATGATAGCGCCTACATTCTAGAGCCTTCTATTATTGATCCTCGTTTCAATGGCGAGACTAGTAGAGCCGTAGAGAGGCATTCTTGACCTTATGTAGAGGGTGGTGGACCTTTAGAGAGGTGACCTAGCACTCATGTTCCCTATGGCTACAAACCATATGCTAGTATCACCTCAGAGAGTGATTCAACTACACTTGAGGGGTATCATGGGACTTTTCATCAGATGATCAGTGAGTCAATATCTTCATCATATCTGTTTTTCATTTCATTCAGTGTTCTGCATTTGGATTAGTCAGACTATATGTTGTTGTTATCATTTTAGTTAGTTTTTGCATGTGTGTTTGGTCAGACATTGACTTATTTCATATCTATGTATAGTTGTGACATTTTTGGATTGTTGTGTATATAACATTCTGTTCTGCATTGAGTTTATGACTTTATTTCTGTTCACTCTATGAAGTTGTATATCAATTAGATGGTTATCTCTTTTTGTTAATGAAAAAGGGGAAGAAAATATCTCATATATTTAGGGGAGTCATATATTCAGGAGGAGTCCTATTTTTAGGAGGAGCATTATTTTATGTTCTTTCATTGCTATTAGTAGTTTGTCATCATCAAAAAGGGGGAGACTGTTAGACTTTATATTTTGATAATGACAAACGAAATATATACAATACAATTAAAATTGCAGGTTATTTGAAATTTTGCTAAGATATACATAGAAGTAGGAAAGGAGATAGATCATTATGGAGTTTATTGAAATGGAGAAAGAAGATGGAGATGACTTTGATAGAGATACGAACGTTATGGTATTATCTTTATATTTTCTAGTCGATTCTTAGATCTTAGTATGTTACAATTAATTATAATCTTCATCTTATCACTCCTCATTTTTTGAAATCATTTTTAATAACTTTTAATCATTTTTAATAAGTTTTATTGATCTTTCAAAATAAAAAGTTCAAATGCTTTCAGAACACATGCCAATAGGGCTCACCAGTCAACTACTAGAAAAAAAGCGGTCAATCATTGGCTGTGCTAATTGATTGCTTATTTTCCCAGTAGTTGACATGTTAATGACGTTATTTTTGTTTTTTATTTTTTATTTTGAAACATTACCTTGCTCTTCACTAGCAACCTTTGGCTCTTAAACCAACCATTGCAACTCTTTCGTATAACTTTTTGCTACTATTAAAACGTTGCTTTTGTTTCAAAAGAACTTACTTTTGCTTATTGTTCTGTTATATCTCTCTAATTTCAAAAGCATTCAAATTCCTATACTCCGATCAACTATTTTATCTCCTAAACCATGTTTAGTCTTTGAAGATTATTTGTGGGTATGGGACCATTATATTACATTGCGGCAAATTAGTATTTGAAGA
The DNA here is from genome assembly GCA_030737815.1 of Allium fistulosum. Classification (NCBI taxonomy): domain Eukaryota; kingdom Viridiplantae; phylum Streptophyta; class Magnoliopsida; order Asparagales; family Amaryllidaceae; genus Allium; species Allium fistulosum. The sequence continues at coordinate 444,321,267 of CM060901.1, read as the reverse complement.
TACAAAAGATTGCAAGACTCTTACCCTATAGAAATAGCAAAAATCCTATAGAGGGAGTCGTCAAGAAGATTATTGTAAACCTATTCTTCTGGGTAAAGCGAGGGTTTTTAGACTTGTGATACACTGAAGGGGAGCTTCGGGACTATACATAGGACGAGAGGTCCGAACCAGTATAAAATCCTAGTGTAATTTCTTTACTTTACTTTTTCTTTACATAATTACTGTATTACTTAAATAGTTAGCCATATTATTAGATCTATCTGTTCATTCATTTTGGACTCTCCCCTTACCTGAATTATGAATATGGTGTGCCACATAACTACCTGAATCCCACTTAGGCTAACAGTACATATATGAGTCGAGGGTAATGCTTATCTCATAATGTTTTTACGTTATAATAATTATGCTTTTATCATTGAAAACCTTTTTTTTCTATTTGTAGAAATATTCCACATCAGCCTAAGCGGTAGAGCAGCGATGGACATCGAGCAGTAGTATGCCTTACCATATGAGCTAGAGGTATGCGTTGTATTATCCTATTATTTGATTGACTTTTATTATCACATTAGAGTATAACTCTTCATGAACTTAATTGTAGATTTCTAGCACATGATACCACAGAAAATCTAGTGCAGAACCATCTACTCATTCATTAAGCAGTAGATGCCGATGATGATTATATGGACATGATATAGAACTGTGTAGTTAAAATGCTTAGCAATTCTATATCGGCGAATGTGCAAAAAGTTATAGTGGGGATAAAGGGGGAATATAGTAGAAAATAGCGGAGGTGGAAAATGCTTCATTAGATAGAAAACTAAATATTTAACGCTAATTTATTCTCATTCCTACTTCATTTTGTAGGAAATGAAATATTTTTTTACCCTTTATAACAAAACTGAAGAATATCATGATTTATACAGATTAGATTTGACAAATACAATATATTTCTAATTTATATTAAGCACTTATGTAAAATTAGGTCTTTGCATTAACTTTTTTGATTTAGTTTAAAAGAGAACTAGTCAAATCAATCTTTGTATATTAATGTTGTTATAGCGGGTGCTGAAAAGCATTGATTTAGCAGGTGTAATGGAAAATAGCAGGGCTTAAAGTGGATCTACTGTTTAATAGCACTAAATTGAAATAGCATAGTGGTGAACAACACTATGCGGTAAAACAGGGAATTTGCGGGGCTTTAGCTAGGCTTTAACTGCACAGATGTGGAACACATACTGACAACGATCCTCTTCTTGATAGAATGAATATTGTTACTAGGTTGGAGGAAGGTAGGTCTTAGATCCATAAGATGCAAGTCCATAATGATCCTCTTAATAATTAATTTGCAGTTGAAAACGATCTCTATGGAGATAGTGATGAACTAAAGATATAAGTCTCTTTGGATGATGATCTTTGTAATGCATAAATGATGACTAGATCTATTGTTGCATATCTTCAATTTAATAGTGAATTATTTTTATCTCCTAACGTCCAAAGTGAGTTTCAAGTTGGAATGATATTTGAGATAGAAGCAAAATTCCTACAGAAGTTAAGTAAATGGTCCATTCTACATACATTTCCTTATAAGCCAGTTAAGTCCAATTAAACTAAATACACTACAATTTGCAATGTTGATAAAAATTGTCTTTGGAGAATCCATACGATAGTCCCAAAGAAACCTCATTTTTGGGTGGTGGGTGATTAGAAAATATCCAAGGAAATGTGACCGCGTCAACCCAATAGTTAAATTTAATCATAAGCAAGCTACATCTATTTTTCTTTTTTCAAAGATCATGCCTTTTGTTAAAGCTAATTTGGATATAACAATAGATATAATTCAAGTGTTAATGAAAGAATAATTTTTCATCAAAATAAGTAATATTAAGAGATGGTGAGCTTTAAGTAAGGCGGTAGAAAGAATTTATGGTGACTGGGTGGAATCTACAAAACGTTACGATAGCACTTTGCTAGAATTACAAAAACTAATCAAAATAGTGTTGGATTTGTAACGACGGATGAGTATGAAGTGTTTGATCATGCTTTTTGGACATTTGGACCTTGTATTGAGGGTTTTTGCATTATTGTCCATTGCATTGTACCGATGGCAAACATGTGTATGGAAAATACAAAGTCACGTTGCTTGCTACAACTACTTTTGGTATCTATGCAATTTTTGAATTTGAATCGTTGATAGTTGATGTTGGTTTTTTGCTTGCATGTGCAGATTCATTATAATGTCAATGATCATTGTATAAATTTCATTTTTGATTGGATAAAAGGGATTCCGACAGCCATAGAGACTAATTAGGGATTACCTCATACGGGTAGGTTTCATGCTAAACATTTAAAGGCAAAATTTTAAGTTGTGGGTTTAAGAGATAAATGTTTAACATGATTATTTTATGCTGCAGCATGCTTCAAAGGGAGCCATAGTACATGAAAACTAGAGATAAAATATTGGGCATTATGTAAAGGTGATGATGTTCGATTTCTTATTATGACTACTAATGCTTCAAAAAGTTAACAGCGTGCTTAAAGGTGCTTGATCGTTACTTGTCAAAGCATTGGTTGCATGTACTTTTTTTCCCATCAATCGTTTTTGTCAATGCGTTTAACTCCAATTTGGGAAGCCTAAATTTTGGAAAGAGCTAGCGAAGGAAGACATTCAAGGCATGTTAGATTCGGCTAAACTGAATGGTAAGCAGATCATTATTTTGGTGATGGATTTTAGGTGATAATTGATGGTAGTGCTTATTCTTTTATGAGAAAACTAAGGGTGTGTTTTGCTTAATTTTCATGCAAAATTCTAAACGGATCCATCAATGTAGAGCCCAGCCGCATAAGCCTGAATGATGAACTCAACCAATGACAGTCCCAACCTAATTACCCATCCTCTTCCATATGTCAACCTTCAAAGACATGGTCTTCTTCAACCTTTTGAACCTACCAAACCCTCTCTATTAACAAATATCTTTTAGCCTCACAGACAACACTCCCTCTCTCCATCATTTAGCGACCAAGTTGTAGCCAAGGAACCTCGCTTTTCGAATCTTTCCCTACTAGCCACATTCCAATTTGATTTTGCCTCCTTGCTCGCGCATTTTGTCGTGACTCGGCAGACCTTAGATAATTCTCCTAGTTGCCCTTGCATAAAGAGGCAATGACCTTATACTTCTCCTATGACAAGAGCGGCATAAAACTATGTTGTTCATCTGACAAAAGAATTACTATGTTGCGACCACTCTTTGTATTTTACATTCCACCTGGCAAAAGTATCACTATTCATTAATCACTCTTTGCTCCATATTGCCTTACCGACACACCATTGCTCGACCCACTAGTTAGGCTTCATCCAAACCCTTCTTCTCGTGTGTTAGCCGAGTTGGCTGACAACTGAAATGTATATCGCAATCAACGGTCATGTGGAAACTTAACATCCAATTAAGGCATTAATTTAAGCCCTTCAATAGATGAACTCTAAAACTATAAATAGAGATCCCCATGCACTTGTATGAGGATTGAATTTTGACTCATACAAGTAATATTTTTTAGTGCAAGGCGCTCATAATCACTATAAAATCCATCTATTGTAACCAAAATATCAAGCTATAAAATTATCAGCTATAGTGGTCATAGATCTTTGCTAAGATCGAACCACTCTACATCTTGTGTCATTTACCTTACTTGCACTAACTATAATTACTTTAATCATTCCTTTTTTTATTTTAAATAAGATTTTAGTGAATAATATTTGCTAAAATCTACACCTAATCATAATTTGAAGGTTGGCTAGAACTATTAAACATTTTGGCCCTAGAAAGAGGGCTTCCTACAAAAATATCTGAATTATCATCACATTTCTCCTCTTAGAAACATCCATTCCACTAAAATAATTTCACCATGCAAACAAATAGTGAAAATGAGGCCAATTACTCTAACTGCCACAACATTAACACTGGCATTAAAGTCGGGATCATTAGTCTCATTCGCACCTGAGCAATGATGTGTGGCTCGGCCTTGTGAATGAGATCATAGACATTAGGAAAAATGCCCATGGTCTAAATGAGTACCATGCTTTGATGAATGCTCAAGAAATGATTAATTACAGTCTAGGAGTCCTTGCTGTAGTTGTCAGGACCCATATCTTGCATACAGTCCCTAATTCTTTTAACATCATGCATGATGCCCGTGAGAGGATTGTGCTTGAAACACTTGTTGGAGCCGCTCCCACATGCAATAGGGTTGCGCATGCCTCGCACGCACAAGACTTCTCCTAGACATTCCCATGCCAAAGCCAATCCTGTATAAAGGAACACATGTTGCTCACCACTTCCTCTCCTTTGAAAGACTCTTTGCCTTTCAATGAATTCGAGCAGTGGACCAGGGGCATGATTTGCACTCCATCGGCCTAAGGGATGAATAGAGAGCAAGGATAAAGAGCATAAACAGAAGATTACGTACCCTTATTCATCATACCCACTCACCATCTTCATATCAAAGTCACAGATCTCCCTCTCTTATGAGGCATAGGAGGATCCCCTCCCCAACAAGGGCACCACATTATCCGAAGGCTGCAGACATGGTTCTTAGGGAAGAAATGGCATTGCTTAGACAACATATGATTATAATCCAGAATAGAAATCAGGATGGCGAGGGCCTCTTCGATAACAAGAATGGAGAGTCATTTTATGAAGAAACACCAAAAAATTATATCCATTGAGGGTATGCTTTGCCTAACATTAAGAAGTATTATAGGGGTACTGACCCGTCTGACCATGTTACAACCTTCAACTCCATCACCCAAGCCGACAACGCCAATTGCGACTTCTTTTCCTCCACCCTAACTTGACCAACCTGCCACTAGTTCTTGCATTGCTGGAAGGAAGTATCCACTCATGGGCCTAGTTATACACTAACTTTAAAACCCACTACTTTGCATCATAAAATCAAACCATGATGGCTAGCGAATTATGCAACATACAGAAAGCACCAATTGAGTCGCTTTACTCCCACATCAATTGTTCCAATAAGGAATCAACTCGAGTAAGGAGGCAGGTAGTAGTCCCCCTTTTGTTCTTGAGTAAGCTCCCAGTCGAAAATGTTAAATGTCTTACCGAACAACCCACCTTGTCCTTAACAAACTTTTTCTATTAAGCCAACGACATTATATAGGTAAAGGAAGCATATTTATCCAATAGTGATGAGGAGGGTAGACAAGGCGAGAGTAGCCGATAGATAAAAGGACATTGGAGCACAACAATAAAAGATTTAAGGATGGATCCCAATTCAAGCGCATGTATGCAAATATGCCTTATTAACTTGCGACATATAAACTGTCTATCTCGCCATCAAGGATCATTCCCTATATCAATGGCCTTCGTCCTTCCATTTAGGGTAAAAAGAGGAGCCCTCCGTTAGTGGGATATATTACGAGTTCCATTAATTTAACAGTTGCGTCGCTAATGAGTGATGTCACCTAAAAGATGAGATAGAGTGGTTGATCCACAAAAGTATATCTATGTAATATGTAAGGCAATAGGTTGAACAAAGAGCATAACATGATAACTTTTCCATCATGCCTTAGTAGACGAATGGAAACAATGTGTCTGCCATCAACATTGTAATCTTATCTATATGTGATGGCCCACACATGGCCAGGAGTAGCTAAGGAACCCAAGCCCGATACAAAAAGGAACTCACCCAATACATAAAATATATTCAGTGGAGCTCTAGTCTTGGAAATCAACAAGTGTGGAGGAAAATGAAGCTGACATCATCTTCATGGTTGAAGATAGAAGAGGTGTTGGCTACCCTCACCATAGCCCCTTGGTCATCTCTATAAACATCACTAACACTAAAGTGCATCAGGTCTTCATCGACCGAGGTATCTTGGTTAATGTCATGTTCAAGAATGTCTTTGATCAAATGAAGCTTCTATCATTGAGCCTCACCCCATGTGCTCTTCCCATCTATGGCTTCAGCTGGGTTGAGATTGTCCCTATAGGTTCGACCTTACATGTGGTCATCTTCGACGAGGAACACTGCTCTACCAAAATACATGTAAACTTGTTGTGGTTGACAACACATATACTTAAAACATTCTTATAGGTAAGCCAATACTGATCGATATGGATGGGTTGTGGCATATAACTGACTCACCATGAACAACCCCATCGAGCGAGGTATTAGCTGCATCCCCAACAATCAACAAATCTCTAGAGGCTACTATAGCATTTCTCTACAACAACCAAGAAAGGAGTAATAATGTTCTAACAAGAAGAAGAACCCTCTACAATGGTCAACCGAAGAGAGTACGAGAGCATTCAATCACTCCTGCCCAAGCCAGGGATGAGCCGAATTCATCGGCTCCCCTAGAGAGTGTGAGACCTCCGCGAAGCTTCTGCTCATGTCTAGGCTATTAATCCTATTAAAACATCTAAGAGAGTGTTCAATCTCCTTAAGGTTCCTGCTCATGCCAGACCCCTTGTCTAATCTATAGAAAATACATTGATCATACCCCCAAGAGAGCGCAATAGCCGCACATTACTCCCATTTACTCCAAGGCCAAAACGTTTGATTACTAAGTTTCCTTCGCTAGTCTCACTAGGACATGAGAACTCATCTCTTCTTAGAACGAGCAGGCCTACCACTAATTAGAAAGTAGGAAAAAGTAACACAAAAACATCGGAGGACTCACCTATGTGAGCCGATGGCAACTAGAATCCCCGTGCATGTGCACTTAAGTCTTTCCCAATCGAGGATCTCATTAAAAGCATGGTCTATGCCATTAACCAGTGCGAATTAGATCTCAACAAGGTGTGTGATAATGAAGACCCCATCAACCCCTACATGGGTGACATCAATCCAGGCGGTGGTCCGACTACAAACTTGAAACCATCAATCCAGATGGTGGGTCATATGAACAAATAGAAGTGCTTAAAAGTTGCAGCTTATCAGAATTGAAAGAATCGAGTTTCAATGCTACACAAATAAACCCTAAGGAGTTTGATATTGATTTTAGTTTGCGATTGGTTGATCGATTAGGGATAAAAAATAATATAGATTGTAGGTAAATACGATGTTGAATTAATATTTTCTACATTTTGAAATTGATAGAGCTATATGTGAGGAACAGTGTAATATTGTCTATAGAACAACCCTTACCATCTTTAGTGGTTGGTGACTGGATTGAAGAGTATGCCATAATGTTGGAGATCATGAACACTATTTAAGGAACAATTTCTTCTAGTTATAGTATTATGCTCTTAAATGTAACAAGCTATAGTCAACAACATATGTATTTTGAATTCTCTCCTTGCTGAATTATAAACATGGTGTGAAACATAACTATACAAATTCCACTCAGGCTAACATTACATATATGAGTCAAGTATAATGCTTATCTCTTAATGTTTTTACGTGATAATAATTTTACCTTTATCATTGAAAAATATTTAATTCTATTTGTAGTAATATTCCACATCAATGTATACTATAGAGAAGCGCTAAACCATCGAAGAGTAATATGACGTGCCATATGAGCCAGAGGTATGCATTGTTTTATCCTATTATCTGATTGTCTTTTTTATCACATTAGAGTAAAGCTCTTCTTGAACTTAACTATAACTTTCCGGCATATGATACCACAACACAATCTAGTGTAGAACCTTTTACTCATTTAGAAGCAGCAAATGCTGATGATGATGGCATGGACATAGGTATGGAAATACATATTGATAATAATTCTTCTCCTGACAGCATAGATGTTGTTACTAGGTCAAAGAAAGATAGCTCTTAAATCCATAACATGCAAGTCAATAATGATCCTCTAAACTATGAATTTGCAGTGGAAGACAATCTTAATGGAGATAGTAATGAAACAGAGATGGAACTCCCTTTAGATGATGATCTTTATAATGCACAAAAGATGACTAAATCTATTGTTGCATATTTTCAATTCAATAGTGAATTATTTTCATTTGCCAACATTCAAAATGAGTTTCAAGTTGGAATGATATTTAAGACAAAAGCAAAATTCCTATAGTAGTTAAGTAAATGGTCCATTCTACATGCAATCTCTTATAAGCCAGTTAAGTCCAATAAACAAAGTACACTTTAATTTGGAATGTTGTTAAAAATTACCTTTGTAGAATCCATTTGATAGTCCCAAAGAAATCTCATTTAGGATAGTGGGTGATCAGAAAACATCCGAGAAAACTTAACTATGTTAACCCAAAAGTTAACTTTAATCATATATAAGATACATATAATTTTTTTGTTTCAAAGATCATGCCTTTTGTTAAAGTTGATCAGGATATAAAAGTAGATATAGTTCAATTACTAATGCAAGAATAATTGTTCATTAAATAAGTTACACGAAGGCATAGAGAGTTTTGAGTAAGGCAATAGAGAGAATTTATGGTGACTGGGAGGAATCATATAAACTTTATGTTAGTACTCAGCTAGAATTGCGAAAACCAATCCAAATCATCTTAGCTATGTAACCACCGATGAGTGTGAAGTGTTTGATCATGATTTTTAGGCATTTGGACCTTATGTTGACAGATTTTTGCATTTTTGTCCATTGCTTTATACTGATGGCACACAAGTGTATGGAAAATACATAGTCACACTACTTATTGCAACTGCTTTTGATGCCGATTGTAACAACCCATATTTTACATATCGGAGGATCGTAAAATATTTTTATTTTATTCGTACAAGGTTGTAAGATTTTATAATTTTGGGATATGACACTTAAGGACATTTTACACACGTATGAGTTTTTCCAAATTTCTATGTGACCATTTTGACCTTACAAGTATTGTTTAGGCTATGACTTTTGATAAGAGTTAAATTAGGGTCTCAAACTAGTTCCATTGCTTCAGGATGATGGTTTCCTATTTTGTAGAGTGATCATAAAAGAAAAACAGACTTACGGTTAGAAAGTTATGTCTGTTTTAAGTTTTTAAAGCCACTTGCCAGGATTAATGTGTAATTAATTAAGCACATTAGTCTAATTAGGGAATACTATAAATAGAGGACTGGAGAGTCAAATTAAAACTTTTCCCTCTCATTCTAAATCAGGTCTAAACCCTAATTATCCCTAGATCCATCCTAATTTCATCCAAAATCACTCAAATTGCTCTCTAAATAAAACGAGATTGCAGATTAAAGATAAGATCCTTAATTAGAAGCTAGCGATCATCGATTTGCTTGATTTGGATTACTTTTCTTAAATGTCCAAATTAGATCTACACACAAATTAGTTGAATTTTGTAATTAAGGAGTGGTTTATACCTTCTCATTATGCTATACATGTTTATATGGTAGAATTATAGGATTTAGCATGTTTTAAATTAATTTTGGCCATAAAAACCTTTTCTAACTTTAATGACATTTAATCCATGCATATGATATGGATTGATTAGAAATCACTTTGATTTATGTTCATATATTCAAGCTATATGTGGATCTATTTTAGAAATTGCCTTGTTTATCTTATTTTGATGGATCACAACTTTAATTGGATGAAATTGCTCGGTATTCTATGTTTGGATGATATGATCTGATGTTATTTGCTAGTGTTGTGATGGATAGAAAGATAGGTCGGAGAATTGAGAAAATCAGAAGCTAAGTTGGTTGGAATTAGACGAAACTTGGTAGAGGTGCTCTGAAGCATGGTGGGAAGACACATGATGAGTCGCAACTCAAATGAGGCTAAGTACATAACTCGACACCAAGTTATGCCTATAACTCGGTACTAATTTATGGAAAGGAAGCTATGACTCAATGGTTGACATGGATGGATAGAGCTTGGCTAGATGAAGTATTCCATAGCAAGATGTAGGGTATTTGGCTAAAGATTGGATGTTATACCAAGTTATCTCTAGAACTTAGAAGCGGGGCATTGGATTGGGGGCTGAGTTATCATAGGTGGATGAGTCGGGGTCCAAGGCACTAGAAGAGGAGTACTAGAGACATGGAAGAGAAATTAACCATTAGTTGGCTATGAGTATAACTCGACAATGAGTTATACCTATAACTTGGTACTAAGTTATTATAGTGCATGATATGGGGTTGGAACTTCTAGGGACTGCTCTTGAGGTTCTGTAGATCATGTTGAAGGTGTTGGCTCGTTCGTATCAAGTTGGATGATAATATAACAACATGATGAAAAGTTATGGTCTTTGGATGTTGGATCGTGTTGGAAGTAGGTTTCGTAGATGGTGGCTCGTAAAGGAGGGAGTCGCATGATTGGGGAATGTGGAAGGGTTCCTCGTGAATAATGGAAACTGGATTGAGCAAGAAAGGCTCGGTATCCAAATGGGGCAAAGGTGGGCTCGAGTATATATGCTAAGGAATCATTGATGCTCGGAGAGTTTTCAGTTATACTCAAAGCAGAGGTATTGTAAGTAGGGACGCCCATAGGACAATTGAAGGACCTATGTACCTTAAACTTGTAGCTTTGGGTCTAGTGTCTAACTTCGGATTGCGGGACATGTATCTAGCTTTGAGCTGCGTGAGTACAATAGAGAACCAAGATTTCCATTAGTCCCTAGCTTGGAGGTCATACGAGTTATCATATATACAAAGCACAAGGAGTGATAGTTAGGATTGTTGATGGATGTTATGGATGATTTGGTTATTTTGTTTAGTAGGCCATCACTCATAGATATCAGGGGAATTAGGTATTGGAGATAGGAATACCTGAAAGACAGATATCCTTTATTGGGTTTGTGGTATATGTTTATGATATTGTAGAGTAGCATATTATAGTGTTATATGCTAACTCTTTGGTTGCAGGGACATGTCAGGTATGGTTCGTGTACTCTTGTTCCTTACCACATTTACCTATATGGTATTTTGAGACTCATTTACCACTCACACCAGACTGCTATCTAACCCAAGCTTTTATGCTCTACTTCTTATTATCTTGGGTACTCTAAAATAAGAACACTAGGTAACAGGTCTAGGTGATGCAATAACTGCTCGACGGACGAACTGGACGGAGCTATCTCATATTATATACATACATGGATTTTTATGCTTTTCCACTGAGCAACACTATGGAGCCAATGATGGTGCTTGCTTATTTTTATTTGTTGAGACAATTTATTTGAGCTCACTTCTATTGTATAAACTCTACTACATTTGATGTATAACTTTATGGATCTGTTGCCCTGATGATCATTTATTCACATAGTTATTACTATCTCTTCTATTATATCAGTGATATTATATATTTATCCATGAAACCTATGCAATTGTTGAATTCGAATCTTGTGATAGTTAAGGTTGGTTTTTTTCTTGCATGTGTAGATTAATTTATAGTGTTAACGATCGTCGTATAACTTTCATTTCTGATTAGATGAAAGCAATTCTGATAGCCTTGGAGACTAATAAGTGATTACCTCATAAGCATAGGTTTCATGCTAAACATTTAAAGTCAAACTTTCAAGCTATGGGTTTCAAAGATAAATGTTTAGCATGATTATTTTACGCTGCAGCATGCGTTTCAACGGAAGCCAAGTACATGAAAACTAGAAACAAAATTTTGGGCATTATGTAAAGATGATGGCGGTCCATTTCATGTTATGACTACTAATGCTTCAAAAAGTTTTAACAGTGTACCTAAAGGTGCTCGGTCATTTCCTATCAAAGCTCTGGTTGCATGTACTTTCTTTCGTTCGGTTGATTGTTCTTGTCAAAGATGAGAAACTACTGAAAATTTTTTAACGCGTTTAACTCCAACATAGGAAGGCAATTTTTTTAAAAGAGCTAGTGAAGCAAGATGTTCAAGGCTTGTTAGATTCAAATGAATGGCAAGCGACTAATTATTTTGGTAATAAATTTTAAGTGATAACTAACGGTAATACTTGCTCTTGCATGAGAAAATTAAGGGTATGTGTTGCTTAATTTTCTCATGAAAGGCTAAATGGGTCCATAAGTCCAATGTAGCACCCCACATATTTTATAACCTTATTTAAGATATTTAATTAGTTAAAATAAATTAAATAATGTGAAGATTAATAGGTTGAGATTTGATTAGTTGGAGGTAGCCGTGCCATGTTAAAGGGGTTAACTAAAATGAAATAACACTAGGTAGTGTGTTAGGAAATGAGAAGGGTATTTTGGGAAATAGCAAAACCTTATACCTTAAGCCCTTAAGGAATGGGTAACTCACGTTCCTTATCCTCATTTCATTAAAATCGAAAATCTCTAAGGCCAGCCACCATTTCCAATCTCAAGAGAAGAAGTAAAGCTAAGATTCAAGAGGAAAGAAGAAATCAACTAATTCAACACTCAAAAATCTCATCTATAATCTGTAAAGCTAAGGTGAATAATTATTACATCCCTAATATTTTTAGTTTTCGGTTTTGTGGTAAGATCCGAAATGTTTTTGCTATAATATTGCCATGTTGGATGTTTTGAGATATATATATATATATATATTGTTGGTGAATTTATAAATGTTTATTCGTGTTTTATGATATGTTTACCATGAAAACCCTATTTAATGACATTCGAATACCTTGGAAATTGAAATATAGGTCTGGAATAATATTTTAGAGATGGATTTTGATTTTCATAATTTTTTGGTTTATTAAGGATTTTATATGAATTTTCGAATGAAGTAAATTGTTTATTGGGTTTTAAATTATTTTCGACTGAAATAATAATTGTTTGGGTTTGAGATAATATGTTAGGAAATATATTAAAATATATTTTCTGGAATTTTTCCAGAATTTTCCTAAGTCATTTTGAGGGGTATATAAAATTATTTAAGGTATGGGACATAAATGTTTTATATATTTATAAAGGAGAAGGAGAATTTTGCAAAATAAAATGATTTATAAATTTTGGAATAGGATTGGGAGTTGTGTTGATGCAAAGGGGTAAAGTAATTGCCTACACTTCTAGACAGCTCTGACCACATGAGATTAGGTATCCAACGCATGACTTAGATTTAGCTGTCGTTATATTTGCTTTAAAGGTGTGGAAGCATTATCTTTTGGGAGAGCGATTTGAGCTATATATTGATCATAAGTCGTTGAAGTGTTTGTTCTCTCAAAAGGAGCTGAATATGAGACAGCAGAGATGATTGGAGTTTATTACCGCCTATGATTTTGGAATTGAGTACACACCCGGAAAAGGAAACAAGGTAGTAGATGCACTCAGTCGGAAACACCTGAACGTAGTAGTGGCTATGATCACCGAGTAGAAAGACTTGGAAGCGTTATCAGAATGTAGTGTGCGGTTTAGGTCCGAAGTAGGATCGAGTATAGGAAGTACAGTATTGTCTTGTTTGGAAGTCCGATCGGCAATGATTGAGAAGATAGCTTCTAAGCAAGAGGAGGATCCAGTATTGGCTAAATGGATCAAAAGGTTGAAGGAAGGAACGGAAAGTGATGACCTAAAAGATTTCAATCTTGACCATAATGGGTGGTTGAGAAAGAAAGGAAGATTATGTGTTCCTAATATAGAAGATATAAGGAAGGAGGTTTTGGATGAGTACCATCGTTCGAAGTTCACTATCCACCCATGAGGAACAAAGATGTATCAGGACATGAAGAGAAATTTCTTCTAGGAAGGTATGAAGCGGGATATTGGATTGTGTGTTAAGTAGTGCTTGAATTGCCAACAGGCAAAGGCTGAGCACCAGAAGCCAAGTGGATTGCTTCAACCGTTAGAGGTTCCGTTATGGAAATGGGACTCAATCTCCAAGGATTTTATAAATGGGTTACCGAGATCTAGAAGGGGAAACGAAAGCATATGGGTCATAGTAGATAAACTGACTAAGAGTGCCCATTTTATTCCGGTAAAGTCAACTAGAACGGCACCTGATTTGGCAAAGTTATTCATGAAGAATGTGGTTAGACCGCATGGGATTCCTAGTAGTATTATCAGTGATAGAGATTCTTTATTTTCTAGTGAGTTCTGGAAAAGTCTACAAGAAGCATTAAGAACCAAGCTCAACATGAGTACCGCTTACCATCCACAGACAGATGGGCAAACAGAAAGAGTTAACAAAGTCTTGGAAGATTTGTTAAGAGCTTGTATATTAGATGTTAGGGGATCATGGGAAGACCATCTTCATCTAGTCGAGTTCTCGTATAACAATAGTTATCGGACTAGTATTAAGATAGAACCGTTTGAAGCATTGTATGGATGACCTTGCAAGTCTCTCGTATGTTGGTTAGAGACCGGGGATATATTAGTTCTTGATATGGATTTAATGAAGGAAGCTGCGGGAAAGGTTGAGTTGATTCGAGCAAGGATGAAGGAAGCTCAATCTAGGTAGAAAAGCAATGTAGATAAAAGAAGGAAGAATTTGGAATTTTATGTCGGAGATTATGTGTTTGTTAAGGTTTCGCCGATGAAAGGTGTAATCGGATTTGGGAAGTTAGGGAAGTTAGCACCTAGGTTCATTGGTCCATTTTGTATTATTGAGAAAATCGGGAAACTCGCCTATAAAGTGGAGTTACCAAGTAGTTTGGCTGGAGTCCATAATTATTTTCCATGTTTCTCATCTTAGGAAATGTGTTAGAGACCCGGAGACTATTTGTTATCCCGCCTTTTGGCAAGACCGTAACACCAAGGAATTTACTAGAAACCAGTGAACGGTCCGTCCCAGAGATCAGTTATACATGGGCTCACCACAGATATCGATGAATTATTTTCGAGTCCGGATCGAGCCAAAATTGGTAGGACATGGCAAGCTAAGCCAAGAGAGCCAATGTTTCAAATATCAAGTCAATCCGAGTTCAAATGCTCGAGTTATGAACGATGCAAGGTTAGATGGAGATCAACTACCAATCGATTCGCTTCACTTCGACTCGCTCTTTCGACTCGCTCCCCAATGCTTAGTTTGAAGCCAACTTCGACTCGCTTCGCAGCGCCCAGGAGTGACGCCTTCGACTCGCTTCACTCAGAGGCCAATCTCGAGTCGATCAGGTTCGACTCGCTCCACATCCATCAGAGCTGCTCTCTTCGACTCGCTCTGGTTTAAAGTCATCAAGACTGCACACTTCGACTCGCTCCGCTTAGATAACCGGTTCGACTCCATCAACTTCGACTCCATCAACTTCGACTCCACTGCTCAAACCTCCCGTAAGGTCCCATTTAGACTCGCTCGACCAGTTCTAGCTTCGACTCGCTCGACCAAGTACTCACTTCGACTCGCTCGAAGCAACATCCAGGACAGAGTAAGTATCAAGTGCCACGTCATCGAGTCGAACGAAAGCGAGTCGAAATGGAAGCGAGTCGAAGGAAACAGCCTATCGAAAACTCCATTTCGTATCGATCATATCTCCCAATTTACAAGTCCAAATGCTATGAAATTTTCACATAAGACTACGTGCATGCTAGAGAATGTCCACGCCAAATTTCGACTCCATTGGATGAAATCTTGAGCGAGTCGAAATCAGCTCGTGTCGATCACGGATCGGACCGAAATTTCACGGGCTTGGGCGTACGGGCCTGGTCACGTGCCAGAGAGGGTCTCCCGAGATCTGAGCAAAATATCAGCCTCCTACACCTATAAATAGACCCCGTAAGCCACCAGAAAAGGGGTTCTTCTTCCTCTTTGAGCTCTCTAACGCCCGGTGTTATCCCTCCTTTTAGCAAGACCGTGATACCGCAAAATCGACCAAGAAGCCAAAGACAATTCATCTCGAAGAATGGTCAATTCAACATCTCAATAGAGCAAGTCCTGCTGATTGTTTGTTCAAAAAAGATCCCCTACGGAGGGAGGGTCCAGGGGGGGTGGAAACACCCCAAGGTGAGGGTGCGGGGGCAACACCCCCGCTACGGGGTTCGACCTAAAACTTCCTCCGACCTAACTTCTGAGGGGTCCAGGGGGTAGCGCCCCCGGCAGGGTGCGGGGTAGCGCCCCGTCCAAAACGGTACGTTTTATTTGCTGCTGAGGAGCGACCTACGACCTAAAACTTCCTCCGACCTAACTTCTCCACCTACCTAACGACCTAAAGCTTAACGACCTAAAGCTTAGCGACCTAATGACCTAACAGCTATTCACGACCCAACGACTTAAGGGCTGGAGCGACCTAACTCCTTAAAGCTATCAACGACTTACGACCTATCTTAGGTCGTCCACGACCTAAAACTTACTACCCAGTGTGTGCAAGCCGAGATAACTCCTCATGCCGCTTTTCCTTAGGTCGCCACTTCCTTAGGTCGTCATTCCCTTAGGTCGCCACTTCCTTAGGTCGTCATTCCCTTAGGTCGCCACTTCTACCTATCCCTTAGGTCGCCAATGACCTACCACACCCTGCACCGTAACTCCTTAGGTCGCCGCTCTCTCTCCTGCTACCCCTTAGGTCGCTCACGACCTACGACCTATCCCTTAGGTCGCTCACGACTTAGACCCAGTTTCTTCCCTATAAATACCTCGCCAACTCCACATTGAAGGGGGGATTTTCTGGATTGGAAGAGGGCCGATACTCTACCATTTTTTGGGACTTCTCCAATACTTCAATCATCGAAGATTCCTCATCAACAGTTCTACTTCATTCAACATGGATCCAAGAGCAATCCATCATCAAAGTTCTAATCTCTATCTTCGATTGTGTTGTAAATGTTGAAAAGTGTTGTAAAGGTGTTGTAATCGAGAAATCGTGTTGTAAAAGTGTTGTAATCTTGTAAAGTGTGATCAAAGAACATAATGAAGGATGTAAAGTGGATGTAGGCTTAACCTTAGGCCGAACCACTATAAAAATTGCTGTCTCTTTTACTGTTTTTCCCTTTTTCTGTTTACTTTTAGTTCCCGTATAGACGGGTGGTGCTTTCACATTGTCATAACATACACCGGGTGTTAGCGTTATCTGATTTTAGCGTTAACACCCGGACTCCGCCAGATCCATATCTGAACTCCATTGCTGCTGCTATCAACAAGATTCACTGCTGCAAATCACAATTGACTGCTATAAACACTGAACTCACTTGTAAACACAAAAGAAAGATCAATAAAGCAAACTACTTCATAGTGGACGTAGGCTATACGCCGAACCGCTCTAAATTCTTGTGCCTCCTTGCACTTTAATTATTCTCATTTCCAAAATTTGGAGTTTTTGTTAGATAATTCCTCTTTTTTCATTAAATTTCTTCACTTTATCTCTTCAAAGACTTCCGAAGAGTGTTGTGCCCAATTTTGGTACAAACACTTTGGTGCTTTCACTGAGAACAACTGATTATTCTCCTACTCTTCGGATCTCCTATCTATATTGGATTGCATAAATCTAAGAAGAAGATCCAAATCTAGAACCTTGAAGCCCTTCCATTCTATTCAGATTTGCAATCAGATCTAGGAAAGGACTTCATCAATTCATTATGGTGAGCGCACGTACCACCTCTACAGCAGCTGATCAAGGAGCACGGGACCGACAAAATCCCGTGCAATCGCCGCAATCCAACCAAAATGCTGCGGGACCTCCAGATCCATCAGGTCCAATCACTAGGCAAGAATTCCAGACATTGCTCCAAGAATTGACTCAAAATCGGCAGCAGCTAGCGGAACAACTATGCGCCAACACGGAGTTGACTAACCAGCTAAACCGCCAAAGGCGGAGAAGATCCAGAAGAGACCTAAATTCTCACTCTTCCACAGAAAATTCAGCCTCCTCCGATGGCCAAACTAGATCCACACGTCCACGATTAGGTGTAAGCTACACCCAAGCCATGGGACCCCAACCTGCTTCAAACCTTGGGCAACCTAGAGCTGGACCATCCGCTAGCCTCCGCACAGAACCCTCAACTCGAGGAGGAGCTGCTCCTTATCATGTTACCGGTAACATTGCTACTACCACCACTACAGGACGGGGAGGTGACGCTTGAAACCATACTGATCCTCAACATAGCCAACAAGAGCAGACTCCTGAACCCTATGTCCCTGAAGATGTTGAACCAAGGTGGCGCGGCATGGACCGTCGACCGCGCCCGGTCCAGACTCGCGCTGTAGAACCCGACCACACCTTGGCACAACATGCTCCAAGTGTCCGAACGCCAGATATACCGGCGATGATCCACTAAATGATCCGTGAAAGTCAGGGTCTATCTAATGACGACTGGGGAATCTACCAAAGTCATACCCCTTTCACCGATGATGTTTTGTATGCTGAGCCACCTCGGCACTTCAGGATGCCAGCTCTGCCAGTTTATGAAGGAAGTTCTGATCCCAATCAACACGTCCTAAAGTACGAATGGCTGATGAATGCAGCTAGAGCTGATGACGTAGTAAAGTGTCGTAGTTTCCCCATTTCCCTAGGGGGCATCGCTACCATGTGGTTCACTCGCTTACCACCGCGATCCATCTCTAACTTTGACCAGATGGCCACCAAGTTTGTCGAACAGTTCCGTATGCATGTGGCAAGGCCAAAGGACGTTAACACTCTGTCTAGTGTTACGCAAGCTCCTGGAGAAACACTTAGACGTTACCTGGAGCGATTCCACGCTGCATGTGCAGAAATAAGTAATCCCAATGACAACTCTATCCTAATGGCTTTGACTATGGGGATTGATGCTGATTCCGAGTTCGGAAATTGGTTAGCTGGAAAACCACCTACATCACTGGACCGTTTCTATTCCAAGGCAGCCCAATTCTTGAGAAGGGAGGATGCGAAATAGTCTTGGAAACAGGATGATGCAGGGCCCAACATCGAAGGAATCCAAAGTAACATCGCTATTAAACAGTCCGGAGACAGTTCTGGGAAAGTTCAATCGAACGTACACAATAAACAAAATCCACAGAGGGACAATGGGAATCAAAGCAAGAAACGCGATCAGGGTCGCGGTCCATGGTGTAGAGCTTCCATGTATGATAACTACACTCCGTTAAATACGTCGCTGGAAAATGTTTATTTGTAGATCTGCAATACCATGCAATTTAAGAAACCTGCCCCGAAACCACCAACTGAAAGACAAATCCAAACAGGAAAATTCTGTAGATTCCATGAGAGTTATGGCCACAACACCAACGAGTGTCGTCACCTACAAGACCTCATTGAAAAACTGATACGTGAGCGGAAACTGGATCAGTATGTACGGGCGCCGCAATCCGGCGGTGCGGGCTCATCAAATCGGAATTGTGCGCCAAACCAAGAAGGACAGAAAGAACCCGCTCATGCGGACGGGAGGTTGGTCATTAACACGATAAGTGGTGGTCCTCATCCAGCAGATCGAAGCTGGAAGGAAATGGAGTCGTATGCCAGTTCTATTAGGCATGCAGACTTCGAGTGTTACAGTAGTTTTGATGAGGGAGTTCCGGCCAAGCACCAGAAACCGATGACGGATGACATCGTATTTAGGAGCAAAGACGCAGATAAAATCGAAGCTCCCACTATCGATCCACTGGTCATCTCAGCACAAGTAGGACCCGCCTGGATGAAAAGGATCTTAGTTGACAGTGGAAGCTCTGTGAATATTCTGTTCAAACTAGCTTATGATCAAATGAAGATGGAAGCCGCGGACTTGAAGCCTTGTCAATCTCGAGTCCATGGTTTCAACGGAAGTGCATCTATACCCAATGGGATGGTGGAACTGCCAGTAGAATTGGGAGTTGGAGAACGTCGGAGAGTACGGATGTTGCAATTCATCGTTTTGGACATAGACTCCCCTTACAAAGCTTTCTTGGGCCGACCGGCCCTCGCGGAATTCCGAATTGCCATTGCCCCATGGTGTCTGACCCTAAAATTCCCCACTGACCATGGAATAGGGATCATGCAGGAAGATCAGGCCACTACCAGAGCCTGTTATGTTGCTGAGCTGCGGGAGGCGCGGCGAAAGGAGAAGGGAAAGGGCGTAGAGGAATCTCTCTGCGTCATTTTCGCCAATAATTGACAATTAACGCACGGGCCCAGGCCCGACCACCCCGACCAATTTCTCAGGGATATTGACCCAAGAGAAACTGAAGACGAAGGAGAATCTAAGGAAAGTCAAGAATCCCCGGCTGAACTGACGATTGATGTCCTGTTGACAGCGACGATGATTCAAAAATGATAAAGATTGGGTCTCAGCTAAGCTAGCAAACTCAGGAGGAATTGGTTGAATTTCTATGGGAAAATCTCGACATATTTGCCTGGACACACTCCGATATGTGCAGGATCTCGCCATACATCGCGAGCCACACTCTAAACATTGACACGCGCCATGTCCCGGTCAAACAAAAAAGGCGCGGTATGGATCTAGTGAGATCTGCCGCCCTTAAGGAGGAAGTGGAAAAGCTTGAAGCGAACGGGTTCATTCGAGATGCACTATACCCGGAATGGGTGTCAAATCCCGTGCTTGTCCGGAAGCCAAATGGAAAGTGGAGAACGTGCGTCGATTATTCCGATCTGAATAAAGCGTGTCCCAAAGACAGTTTTCCACTTCCCAGAATCGATCAACTAGTAGATTCGATAGCTGGGCATGAACTCTTATCCTTCATGGACGCGTACTACGGATACAATCAAATACCGATGCATTTACCAGATCAGGAGCGTACCAGCTTCGTGACCAACTTGGGACTTTACTGCTACAAGGTTATGCCATCGGACTCAAGAACGCCGGAGCTACTTATCAACGATTGGTTAATCGGATGTTTGCCAATCAGATCGGAAAAACAATGGAAGTATATGTTGACGACATGCTTGTAAAGTCACGACTCTCCACTGACCATGTTAAAGATCCGGAGACTATGTTTGAGATACTCCGGGAATACAAAATGAAGCTAAATCCACTAAAGTGTCACTTTGGAGTTGCATCCGGGAAGTTCCTTGGGTTCATCGTTAATGCTCGAGGAATTGAGGCTAATCCTGAAAAGATTTGGGCAATCAGGAATCTGGAAACTCCCAAGACCATAAAGCAAGTCCAAAGTCTCAATGGGAAAGTAGCAGCATTGAGTAGGTTCATTTCAAAGTCCACTGACAAATGCATTCCCTTCTTCGATCTGATCCGAAAAGGAAAACGCAACTTTGAATGGACCACAGAGTGCGAGGGCGCTTTCCAAGAGCTAGTCCAACATCTATCCACACCACCTATCCTGTCAAAGCCCATCGACCATGAGAAACTATTCATATATTTGGCGATATCAGAGAACGCTATCAGCGCTGCATTAATCCGAGAAGAAGACAAAACACGGAAGCCGGTGTACTACGTCAGCAAACGATTGACAGGGGCAGAAAGGAACTACCCGAAGCTAGAAAAGTTGGCCTACTGCTTTGTCGTTGCATCAAGAAAACTCCAATCATACTTCCAGGCACATTCCATTATTGTTTAAACCGACCAGCCGTTACGACAGGTCCTTTCGCGGCCTGAGACGTCTGGTAGGTTACTCAAGTGGAACATCGAACTGAGCCAGTTCGATATCACTTACACTCCAAGACGAGCAATCCAAGGACAAGTCCTCGCTGATTTCATAGCTGAATTCACCATTCCAGAGGACTTGCCTGAAATCAGTAAATCCCTTGAATCTGTTTGGAAGATGTATACCGATGGTGCATCGAATGACC
The DNA here is from genome assembly GCA_030737815.1 of Allium fistulosum. Lineage (NCBI taxonomy): Eukaryota > Viridiplantae > Streptophyta > Magnoliopsida > Asparagales > Amaryllidaceae > Allium > Allium fistulosum. The sequence continues at coordinate 444,299,764 of CM060901.1, read as the reverse complement.
AATGTTCAGGCGCTGGTGTTGTGCTCGAAACCCCCGAAGGTTGATCTATATGCTACGCTTTGAGGTTTGCCTTTCATGCAACCAATAATGAAGCTGAATACGAAGCTCTCTTAGTTGGCTTGAAACTCGCCAGGGATCTGAAAATCATCGCTGTGGAAATTTACTGTGATTCACATTTGGTTATGTGTCAAGTACGGGGAGAGTATCAGGCAAGAGATCGAAGGTTGGCTGCTTACTTAGCTCGAGTTCGGGAAGTACTAAATCATTTTGATTACTATGCCATCTATTGTATACCCCGGGAACGCAACCAAAAGGCCGATTCGTTAGCAAAATTAGCCAACACCGGTGAAGCTCAGCAAATGGGACTCGTTCCTGTGGAAACGCTACCTTCCCCAAGTATCGATTGGACGGAAATTAACCGGGTATGCGAAACTGTTCCCGAAAAGGACTCATGGATGACTCCTCTCAAAAATTACATCGAACACGGAATCCTGCCGGAACGCAGGAGTGAAAAGAGACAAGTTCTTTGAAAGGCCTCACGATTCATCATTCAAGATGGGGTCATGAATAGAAGGGGGTACTCTGTTCCTCTACTCCGATGTATCGCTCATGATGAGATCAAATGAGTATTGCACGAAGTGCATGAGGGAGAATGCCGCGATCACCCGGGGGGGCAAGCACTTGGCAAGAAAATACTTCGATACGGATATTACTGGCCAACCGTGAATCGCGATACGCTAGACTATGCAAAGAAATGTGATAGGTGCCAAAAATATGCCAGAATTCCTAGAGCTCCTCCTACTGAGATAACACAAATGGTCAGCCCATGGCCATTCGCAATGTAGGGTATCGACATCATCGGTGCTCTACCTCTAGCAAAAGGTGGTGAGAAGTACGCCATCATCGCGGTTGATTACTTTATAAAGTGGGCTGAAGCCGAAGCCCTTGCTACCATTACAACGAAGAAAGTAATCAACTTTGTGGTTCGCAACATCATCTGTCGATTCGGTCTCCCACACATTATAATTACGAACAACGGAACCCAATTCGACAGTGCTGAATTCAAAGATTTCTGCGAACGATTTCACATCCAAAAGTCTCCGCAGTTGCACATACCCAAGCAAACGGGCAGGTCGAAGCAGTTAATAAAGTTATACAGTCCATCCTGAAGAAATGACTGGAGAAGGTCGGGGGAAAGTGGGTCGATGAACTTCCTATGGCTCTATGGGCTTACCGAACAACCCACAAGACAGCGATCGGCCACACTCCGTTCTCTCTTTCTTACGGTTCAAAAGCCGTTATTCCAGTCGAGCTAGAAGTACCTTCTCATCGTGTGACGTACTATGATCCGCAGACAAACGCTATACTACTTGCTGAATCTCTCGATCTACTGGATGAGAAGCGTGAGGAGGCTAATTTGAGGGCAGCTGTGCATCGAAGTCGAGTCGCTCGATTGTACAACGCCAAGGTCCGTCCGCGAACCTTCGAGCTAGGCGATCTCGTCTTAAAAAGAATCTATCCGGTTCCTTCACATATGAAGCCGACATGGGAAGGACCGTATGTTATTGAACGAAGACTCGGAGATGGCACATTCAAATTATCGACCGTCGACGGTCTCACCTTGCCAGGGGCTTGGAATAGCGAGAGCCTTTGCCGTTATTACACCTGACAGGCTATCTCTATCCATTTAGTTTACTTTCATTTTCTGCAATTTGTTTCTGCATTTTGAAATTAGAACTTGTAACAAGGCAACTGGCTTTGCCATACTTTCTTATTTCAGCAACAAAATGCAATCTCTTCGAGCCAGAGCTGTGATTTACTTGAAATGCTTCATATGACCATCACTATGCACGAAGAGCTAAGTCTCATCATACGGTGGGATTTATTCAAATAGAGAGTGACTACGGTGCAACAAATCACTCACTAAGTGAAACCCGAGCTCGGGGGCAAGCCATTACATCAAAGTCAAAAAAAGGATTGATACACGACAATCCTTCATCAACTCCGAGTTCCCAGAGCGCGAACAGGAGTATAAACATTCACCTTCGAATTCCCAGAGCGCGAACCGAAGTATAAACATTCAACTCCAAATTCCCAAAGCACGAACCAAAGTATAAACATTTAACTCCGAGTTCCCAGAGCGCGAACCGGAGTATAAACATTCAACTCCGTATTCCCAGAGCATGAAGCGGAGTATAAACATTTAACTCCAAGTTCCCAGAGCGCGAAGCAGAGTATAAACATTTAACTCCGAGTTCCCAGAGCACGAACCGGAGTATAAACATTCAACTCCGTATTCCCAGAACGCGAAGCGGAGTATAAACATTTAACTCCGAGTTCCCAGAGCACGAACCGGAGTATAAACATTCAACTCCGTATTCCCAGAGCGCAAAGCGGAGTATAAACATTCAACTCTGTATTCCCAGAGCGCGAAGCGGAGTATAAACATTTAACTCCGAGTTCCCAGAGCGCGAACCGAAGTATAAACATTCAACTCCGTATTCCCAGAGCGTGAAGCGGAGTATAAACATTTAACTCCAAGTTCCCAGAGTGCAAAGCGGAGTATAAACATTTAACTCCGAGTTCCCAGAGCGCGAACCGGAGTATAAACATTCAACTCCGTATTCCCAGAACGCAAAGCGGAGTATAAACATTTAACTCTGAGTTCCCAGAGCGCGAACCGGAGTATAAACATTCAACTCCGTATTCCCAGAGCATGAAGCGGAGTATAAACATTCAACTCCGTACTCCCAGAGCACGAGTCGGAGTATAAACATTCAACTCTGTATTCCCAAAGCGCGAGTCGGAGTATAAACATTCAACTCCGTATTCCCAGAGCGCGAAGCGGAGTATAAACATTCAACTCCGAACTCCTAGAGCGCAAGTCGGAGTATAAACATTCAGCTCCGAACTCCCAGAGTGCAAATGCCAATTCCAAGTCTCCCGATTGCGGACATATGGTTAAAACTTAAGCCGGTGTGACCAACAGCCAGTAAGCAAGTGAGAATCACCGGAGTGCGGATATGATCATCGACATTTAAACGAGCATGGATGCATTACCCAATCTCCACTTGCTTCGGACATCCGTTTGGTGGCACCAGACTCAACAGGTTATAAGATTGAAGCGATGCGATGTCGAATTCAACTCGCTTCCCGGTCACAAGCCATGTCCATAGTTACCGAACTTGGCAAACCAAAACAAACTTGATTCGAAACCTGAAACTTCACAAATTCATTTCAGACGCTGAAACACTTAGACAAATACACAATGACAAAAAAGAAAAGTTTCATTTCTATTGATTATAGAAGACGTTCGTGTACAAGTTTCCAAAAAATCCCTACTAGCAGGGGCCGAATCCGCATCTATACACGGCTAACAAAATGCAAAAAATCAAAATACGCCAAATGTTCATGCCTAATCTCTCTTCTTCCTTGGCTTCCTCTTCAATGTGGACCCGCTCGAGCCATCGCCAATCTTCCTCTTCAAGCCCGTGCCTTTCGACGGTTGATTTTCAGGCGATGGCATTATGTCGACATCTTCCTCCGAACTCATGTGAATGAGAATGCTTCCTACGGGCGGAGTCGGAGGAATGGGATCAATCACAGACGGTGGAATGGGCAGGCTGGTAAGGAAAACAGCACCATCGGGAGATATCATCCTAAGCGGAGCAGGCCCTGATGCTTCCATCCCACCTCCGAAACTTTTACCCTGACCCGCTGCTGCCATTTCAGCGTCAATTTGAGCAAACATATCCTCTTTGGTTATCGCTCGAGTCCCACCGGGGGCATCGGCAGTTAGCATTGAAGAACTTGCAGCAGGATCAGTTCCGCTCATGACGGGTGGCGAGTCAACAAGGGGATCGCGGTGATGGCGAAAGAGTTCATTCATCAACTGCTCGTCAAACATAATTGGACCTCCCTGTAGATCGTCGAGCGGAGCAGTTGTACTCATGGTGGTTGCTTCAGTCGTAATAGCCTCCTGCGTTTGATACAGCTCTTGAGTAGCAGGAGGCATGGCCGGTGCGGCATCAATCACTGGATAAAGAATAAAAGAACTGTTAGGACTTAACTCGATCGAAGATTCCAATTTAAGAGAAGTGGAATGTTCAGAATACCTTCCTCAGTTCGACTTGTAGGCAACAGAGCTGCATCAGTAACTTGCGCAGCAGCCGAAGACATCTGCGGCTGATCTGGATTGTAAGCCGGAACAGCCTGGGGATCGACCGCAGACGAGGATCCGGGCTGGGTTGACATGGGAATTTCGAGACTTGCTTCATGACGGTCAACTCCAGAACCCTCTCCCACCTCAAAGTGCTGGGCGCCAAGTTTTTCCTTCTCACGCAGAATCATCGACTCGTGGAGAACCTTCTTTTCATCATCAGTCAGAATGCGGTTCTCGAGTTCGAATTCATCTACGGACTCGCCCTGATGCGCCTCTTTTTCTTCCTCAACCAGACGACTCCAAGCATTGTGGAGATGAGTCGAAAAGTCATCGAGCCAGGCTAGGCCCCTGTGCCTCAGCACATTAGCGTTCTAGACCATAAGAAGATCTTCAATGTCAGCCTCTAGCCTGGACTCGGCCAACTTCACCCTTTCCTCGACCCCAGTGTCCACTTTTTGGACTTTGGCCACCGCCGCATCCCGTTCTCCCCTGAGCAAAACAGCCTGATCACACGCCTCTTGAACCACGTTATTCGCATCATCTTTTTCTTTGACCAGGCTGGCAAATTTGGCTTTTAGTTCATTAAGCTCTTTGACTGCCGCATCCCGCTCAGCAATGACCTTAGTATTACGGTGGCCCATCTCCTCCACCAAGGCAACATGTGCCTGGCTCAACCTCTCCATTTCTGTCTTTGCATCGTCAGCCCTTTTGACGGCCTCAATCTCAGACTTCCGAGAAGACTCGGACTCAGCAGTCAGCACCTGAATAATCCGGTCCCTTTGAGCAAGGTCGGATTCCATTTTCTCGAGTGCCTTGGCTCGCTCAGCAGCCACCTTAGAAGCCTTCTCCGCAGCCTTAACCCACTCCATGTACTGAGTGTAGATGTCATGAATGTACTCATGCATCGTGTTTTCCACTCCAGACGGAATTCTTTTCAAGTGTGGTGGGAAGACATAGCCATCAAAGCAGATGTTCGGGAATTCCTTCCGCATCTGAGCCAGTTTAAGGGCCCCTTCTCCTGTGGGCTCGGTGGGGACCTGCTCTGTAACCAGGGAAGATGAGGTCTCAGCCCTTTAAAGATGAGTTTCAGACCTAGAAGCGTGAGAGGACGGCCTATGACGAGGAGGCTCTGGTGGGTATGAAGTTTGGACAGGAGGAGGAGACGGAAGTCTAGGAGGAGGGGAGCGTGATCTAGACCGGTGTCGGTATTCTCTATCCCTGTCACGCCCGTATCTATCCTGATTGGAATACTCGCGATCGCGATCCCTGTCTGAATCCCTCTTACGGGAATCATAATAACTAGAAGCTTTTCGGGCGGAGCAAAGATTACCAAGCATAGATCCCCTTCCGGACATAGTACCTAAAAATGAGAAGCAAAAGAAGAGTTAGTAACTTCCCAAGTCGGATGAAGTACAGTTGTGAATCATGTAGTGTAGTGAAGTGTATGCATGTGCAATCCCCCGACCAATCGGAAATGTCGGCCGCACTCGTAGCAAGCGACCCGCTCGATTCGAAAGCACTATCAAGCCCTTCCATCCTAGCGTCGTGTGGAGACGACACAGAATCCGGGATCGGAATATCATCAAGCCCTGCAAACGGACTCTCCACTTGCGGGGGAGGAGCCTCTGAAATTCTAACCCCCTGGAAAGGTAAAGACATGACCACGGATTTAAATCTTTTAGATTCAGGGCGTTTGTATGCAGCGGCCTTGCCTTTTCTTTTTCCTCCGGAATCCTGAACGTCGGAAGGAGGCACGGCCTGGAGCTCGTTATCGGTGGGCGTTCTTTCTAGATCAACTTCTTCGGTGATCACAACTGTGGACGCTTTGCGCTTCACGTGTTTCTTTGGGGCCACCCTATGTGTCACATCCAGGTGTATGCTCTGCCTTCGTTCAATCAGCCCGACAGCCCTCAAATTCCTGTCGGTCAAGACCAAGTCTATGTGCCTCTCTTCGCCCGGAAATGCCTGAAGAATTCGAACAAGCTCTCTGAAGTATGCGCCATCGGGATGAGAGATTGCGGCTATAAGAAAAGAAAAGTATGTCAGTTTTTTGAAATCGGTTGCTAGCATCTCAATGATTTAAGAAGCGAAATGGCGACACTTACGTCTAGCTAACCACCGCCTAGCAAATCCAGGGGGGCACCGAACGTAGAACCATTCGGATTTGTAATAACTTAGCCTCCCCCAGGAACCCAGCACAATATGGCAGCTTCTGACTGCCTCCAGGAAGGTGAAGGAAGGGCTATCTCCACAGCTTTTAACATTGAATAAATATCTGATCTCGATCGGCTTCGGCGGTCGAAAGAGGATCTCCATGAACATGATGAAGGTGCTGTTTAACAAGGCGTACCCGTTGGAATGTAGCTGAGACGGAGCTATACCAAGGAGTGATAACGTCTCCCTTATATAGTCATTAAAGGGAGGAAGTGTCCCCGCCGTGCACGCGTGACGGTTGAAGGCAGTATACCCTTTCGGGGGATAATGTGGCATGTCCTTCGGTTCAGGAAGTAGCACGTCGTCGAGCGATAAACCGTGTCTTAAGCAAATCCGACCCAACATGTCTTCAGAAATACCCGACGACACCAAATCGGGTGGAGAAAAATAAACCGAGCCCCTTGATGCTCGTCCGGAGCTATCTCATAACTTCGGCCTCTATGACCGGTATCTCAATAGTTGAAGGAGCAGAACTTGGAAATTCCGGCTGCTGAGAACTTGAAGGATCCATAACCAGCTAGCTTATAAAAAATCATTGTTAAACTGACAAATAACGCTTGTGCATCCCCCAGTGAAAAGTGTGTGAGCGTATTGTGCAGTGCAGTGCTGTATATTATTTGGAAAGATAGACCAGATTAAGGAAAACGTGTAACGAACGAGACTTTGGAATTCAGCCAGAAGGACCGTCATAGCTGACCGTCGCAACTGCGCCATTTAGTTATTAACTATCGCTCCAAGTCGAAGTATGATGTTATTTTTATAAGTTGCAGTTTCATCGACGAGCTTCGATAGGAAGTCAGATATGCAGTAAAACGATTAAGTCCAAGTATGCCAATTTGAAGCTCGTCGAAGGCAGTTGTTCGAGTATGTGAAAAGTTTAAAGTTTTTAATCAAGTTTGTATTGCTCACGAGAGCCAGGCTCGCATCGATGAGTTATAAGCATATGCATTTGAGTTATACACAATCATAAGGATGGAGTGCAAGTTCGACTCGTTCCAAGAGCCATCACCTTCGACTCTATCCAAAAGTCGTGCATTTCGACTCGGTCCAGGGCAATCAATTCGACTCGCTCCGAAGTCATGCAATTCGACTCGGTCCAGGGCAATCAATTCGACTCTCTCCGAAGTCATGCAATTCGACTCGGTCCAGGGCAATCAATTCGACTCACTCCGAAGTCATGCATTTCGACTCAGTCCAGGGTAATCAATTCGACTCGCTCCGAAGTCATGCAATTCGACTCGGTCCAAAGCAGCTACTTCGACTCGATCGAAAGCCACCATTTCGAGTCGATCAGGCACAGCCCCTTCGTACCAATCAACAGACTCAAAGCATTCAACTCGATGCGAAGCTCCACTATCGATCGACACGAAGGCCTCTGCCTCATCCTCTCGAACCTACTACTCCAGATCGACACGAAGCCAAGGCTAGGGACTCTTCGATCGATCATGAATCTGATCGATTTAATGTTAGGAGTCGAATCTCCTCGTTTACGAGATGTTTTCACTCGATGGATTACCTCAATTTGTTAGTTGATTCGAGTAGTTGAAGATGAAAATCAAATCGAAGGCGAGGGCGCTTATTCTTTTTGCTCGAGTTTCTGAGCATTACGAAGGCAGGTAGAGATGAAAGGTAAAAACCAGAAAAAAGGCTAAGTATGGAGTATTTATTTGGAGTCGAAAACAAGAGGAAGAATCGATTCGAATTCCAGTATGGTCGAGCACGTGCTTCGACTCCCTCTTCAGTGCACTGATGCAGAGCTCTTTTTCGTATCGCTCCTTCGACTCCAACCTCGTGACTAGTTCGACTCCCTCATACAGCCATAAAAGACGTCACTTCGACTCGCTCAATCTGTGAATGTCTCGAATCGTTCTACTGCCTCCTGTATGTTTCGACTCGCTTCCCTGCGATTCGAACCCAAGACCGAGTCGAACGACCAGTTCGACTCCATCGGGGAGTCTACGTCGACTCGCTCCGCTTCGACTTGCTCAGTTCGAGTCCATCATCAACTCGACATGCTTACTTCGCGTCAATGAATCCAATGGAAACTATCTTCGATGTTTCAACCCTTCACAACGATTCAGGAGAGGATCGTTACAAAGGGACATTCAAAAACAATCGTCAAACATTGTTACAACGGATTTCACATCGGTTCAGGAGAGGATCGGTACGGAATTTGAAAACAATAAACTGACGACGACTCTAGAGCTTACGAACGTCAGCGGGAGTTAGATTAACATATATGCATGAGTGACAGACTAATATTCAATATTCCAGATTTTTTAGGAATCAGAAATTCATCCAATCTTCAAAGACAACAGCAAACGGGTAACCACTAGCATACAGTAAAAGGTTGCAACTTTCATCGAAAGGACGATAGTTATTCAGAGTAAAGACTGCAGCACTTCAAAGCACATCATGTTTTCACAAGATGTACTTTAGGGGGCAAATGTTATCCCGCCTTTTAGCAAGGCCATAACACTAAGGAATTGACTAGTAACCAGTGAACGGTCCGTCCCTGAGATCAGTTATACATGGGCTCACCACAGATATCGATGAATTTTGTCCGAGTCCGGATCGAGCCAAAATTGGTAGGACATGGCAAGCTAAGCCAAAAGAGCCAAGGTTTCAAATCTCAAGTCAATCCGAGTTCATATGCTCGAGTTATGAACGATGCAAGGTTAGATGGAGATCAACTACCAATCGACTCGCTTCGCTTCGACTCGCTCTTTTGACTTGCTCCCCAACGCTCAGTTTGAAGCCCACTTCGACTCGCTTCGCAGCACCCAGGAGTGACGCCTTCGACTCGCTTCACTCAAAGGCCAATCTCGAGTCGATCAGGTTCGACTCGCTCCACATCCATTAGAGCTGCTCTCTTCGACTCGCTTTGGTTTAAAGCCATCAAGAGTGCACACTTCGACTCGCTCCGCTCAGATAACCGGTTCGACTCCATCAACTTCAACTCCATCCACTTCGACTCCACTGCTTAAACCTCTCGGAACGTCCCATTTCGACTCGCTCGACCAGTTCTAGCTTCGACTCGCTCGACCAAGTACTCACTTCGACTCGCTCGAAGCAACATCCAGGATAGAGTAAGTATCAAGTGCCACGTCATCGAGTCGAACGAAAGCGAGTCGAAATGGAAGCGAGTCGAAGGAAACAGCTTACCAAAAACTCCATTTCGTATCGATCATATCTCCCAATTTACAAGTACAAATGCTATGAAATTTTCACATAAGACTACGTGCATGCTAGAGAATGTCCACGCCAAATTTTGACTCCATTGGAAGAAATCTTGAGCGAGTCGAAATCAGCTCGTGTCGATCACGGATCGGACCGAAACTTCACGGGCTTGGGCGTACGGGCCTGGTCACATGCCAAAGAGGGTCTCCCGAGATCTGAGCGAAATATCAGCCTCCTACACCTATAAATAGACCCCCTAAGCCACCAGAAAAGGGGTTCTTCTTCCTCTTTGAGCTCTCCAACGCCCGGACTCCGCCAGATCCATATCTGAACTCCATTGCTGCTGCTATCAACAAGATTCACTGCTGCAAATCACAATTGACTGCTGTAAAATATTGAACTCACTTGTAAACACAAAAGAAAGATCAATAAAGAAAACTACTTCATAGTGGACGTAGGCTATACGCCGAACCACTCTAAATTCTTGTGTCTCCTTGCACTTTAATTATTCTCATTTCCGAAATTTGGAGTTTTTGTTAGATAATTCCTCTTTTTTCATTAAATTTCTTCACTTTATCTCTTCAAAGACTTCTGAAGAGTGTTGTGCCCAATTTTGGTACAAACACTATTATAGCACCTACAATATTAAAAGACTTGGCAGTAGAACCGTATTTGACTATAGTTAGGAAACCGATTCAGATTGTGGCTAGAGATGAGAAGAAATTGAGGAACAAGACAGTCAAATTAGTAAAGGTCCAGTGGAGTAATGATGCTAGAGACAGTATTTGGGAAGTGGAGAGCAAGATTAGAGACTCTTACCCAGATTTATTTGATGGTATGTTTTACCTTTGATTATTTTGTTGTGTACCTTATCGTAATTTCGAGGACGAAATTCTTTAAGGTGGGGAGTCTGTAACACCCCATATATTTTATAACCTTATTTAAGATATTTAATTAGTTAAATTAAATTAAATAATGTGAAGATTAATAGGTTGAGATTTGATTAGTTGGTGGTAGCCATGCAATGTTAAAGGGGTTAACTAAAATGAAATAACACTAGGTAGTGTGTTAGGAAATGAGAAGGGTGTTTTGGGAAATAGCAAAACCTTATACCCTAAACCCTTAGGAAATGGGTAACTCACGTTCATTATCCTCATTTCATTAAAAACGAAAATCTCTAAGGCGGCCACCATTTCCAATCTCAAGAGAAGAAGTAAAGCTAAAATTCAAGAGGAAAGAAGAAATCAACTAATTCAACACTCAAAAATCACATCTTTAATCTCTAAAGCTAAGGTGAATAATTATTATATCCCTTATACTTTTAGTTTTTGGTAAGATCCGAAATGTTTTTGCTATAATATTGCCATGTTGGATGTTTTAAGAAATATATATTTATTGTTGGTGAATTTATAAATGTTTATTTGTGCTTTATGATATGTTTACCACGAAAACCCTAATTAATGACATTCAAATACCTTGGAAATTTAAATATAGGTCTGGAATATTATTTTAGAGATGGGTTTTGATTTCATAATTTTTTGATTAATTACGGATTTTATATGAATTTCAAATGAAGGAAATTGTTTATTGGGTTTTAAATTATTTTCGGCTGAAATAATAATTGTTTGGGTTTGAGATTTTAATATGTTAGGCAATATATTTTCTGAAATTTTTCCAGAATTTTCCTAAGTCATTTTGAGGGATATATAAAATTGTTTAAGGTATGCGACTTAAATGTTTTATATATTTATAAAGGAGAAGGGGCATTTTGCAAAATAAAATGATTTATAAATTTTGGTAATTGCGGCAGCACATTTCTAAAAAGCATTTTATTGACCAATGAAAATTTGACAAACAAAGGCAGGTTAGTTGAAAAGTTTCCTTTCTAAGTTTAAAAACAAAAATCACTATTTTTCCATGTTTCAACCCATACGGCCGAATACCTTCCATCCCAGACCCTTCGTCTCAGTCGAAAGGTTAACTTTCGATAAGGTCAAAGTTCAATGCATAAGGTATCAAGTAATTGGTATGTAACGAATTGAATATAGCCGAAAGGTTCTAAACCGAAAGTTTGATGGCCTAAATGGTTGGAATATAATTGTTTATAAGTGAAAAGCTTTCGCCTGCTTTGCTTTCAAATTAGAGCTTCCGACTTGGTCACTTCCGGCCAAGTCAAGATAATTAAAAGAAAGACTTTAAAACCTTCTGATGTAGTTGATAGATTGTAGCTGCTGCCACCATTACTTTGTTTTGAAACCTTCTGGCACAGCCGAAGAGTTTCCACTACTTTTGTAAAGGTATTTGTTTTGAACCTTCCGACTCAATCGAAAGGTTTGCTTATTTTTAAAATTATTCGTTTCTCCAATGCTTTCGAAGGGAAGCTTTTGACTTAGGTGGTTACCCATGTTTCGTGAAATATAACCAAAGGCTATCGAAAGGTTATTCAGGTGTTTTCAAAAGGTTGTTTTAATAAAGACGAAAGGTTTTAAATGACGGTTTCCATTTAAAACTGAGCCCAGTATGCCTACGAAGGGTTTCTATTTTAAAAGGTTTTATGTATTCGAAGGATTCTGTTTCGAAAGATTTATTAGAAGTTTTCGAAAGGTTTTTGAAGGAAGGTTTTCCAAAGGTTTTTTTAAGGCAATGACTTTAAGTGATTTTAAAGAAGGATGTTTAAGGTTTATAACTTCCAAAAGGATTGCTTTGAATTAATTCGAAAGGTTTTTAGAGATGATTTCGAAAGGTTTAAACTTGGATTTTGAAGGAGGTAGTTTCAAAGTATGGGAAGAGGTTCTTTCAAATGGTAAAGTGTTTTCATCAACTAAGTTTTGAGAAAAGGATATATATCTAACATGGTAATATGATTTGAGTAAAGTATAAGCATTATTTCTTTTCCTTGTTTGAAGTTTGATTTGAAGGTTTATATCATTTTAAAGTTGTTTTCAAGGAAAATTATAGGAGGGGATCCTTAAGTATAAATGACTCAGATATTAGAAAAGCAGATGGCACTAGTATGGGGTCGCGCCTTATACATTAGCTTGTAGACCCAGCTAATTGCTGTCCAAAATTCCAGTGTGTAAGGCTTGGTCACAGGTAGACTAAAATTATGATTACACACCGAAAGGAATATATGTTGTATAAAGATAGGTTATTGGTAAGCCCGGAAAACCATTAGGCTTGGGAGAACCTGGGAGATAATTAAGTTAGGGACAGACCGTCCAGAAGGGAGATATTTAATAGATGGTTTAGGATAGACCGTACTGATGGGAAATGTTAAACAAATAGATAAGGATAGATAATCCTAAATATGAATATCTATTAGATGTTTGGTAAATTTTGATTATGTTGTCTGGTAGGCCTGAATCAGCCAAATGTTAAAAGTTGTTTGTGTTGAACGGATAGTTCATTATTACCTGATATTTATGTTGGTTTATATAATGTTTATTTTGTAGAATTTAACCAATGTGGATGCAGGTGCATAGTGTATGGTTGTAAGAAAGGATTTGCAAAGATATGTTTTAAAAAGGATGTTAGTGAGAGGAAACCCTTTCCGCTAAGCGGCGTGGTCTCACTTAACATAATTAAACCGGGATGTATAGTATTATTCATACTAGGCTTTATGTCTGACTTGAAGTTTATGTTTTCCCCTTAAACTCTCGGGTACTCAAAATTAATTTGGGTAGGTTGAGAGGTTAAGGATCTTTTCTGGTTTTTAGAAAGTTGACGAATAAGCTACCGAAGGATGTTGGAGGCAATGGATAGCTATTTAGGATTTGCTGCTTTTATTTATGTTTAGATGATTTTTTGTTGTGTTATGATGTATTAGGTCTTATATGACCATTTGACTCTGATCAATCGAGGGGGTATCTTTATATACCGCTCTTGATGTAATTTGTAATAACTATATTTAATATGTGCCTGGGAAAACGTTTATGGTTATGTGACGTGAATGTGGAACAAATTTTATATGGAAATGTAATGAAGTAATATGTGATTTTGGAAATCTGTGTTTTGTTTCATATTCAAGTGCTTTTGATATTATTGATACTATTAACATAGCCGTATTTAGTCGCCGGAAGCTAATACTATAGATGACTGCAGCATCTGTAGCGCTTAGTTTTGGGCCTCTAGATAGGGGATGTTACATCCAAAGCCCAACCGCTTAAGCCCGCACGACATGACTCGACCAACGGCAGTCCCAGCCCAGTTGCCTGCCTGCCTTCCACATCTCAACCTTCAAAGAAATGATCGCCCCAAAACCTTTGGAACTCAGGATTTTGTTCCCTCTCTCCATCATTAAGTGACCATGTTATAGCCAAGAAACCACGCTTCCCACCTCTCTCCCTACGGCCAGCCTTCCCAATTGACCAGCCTACCCACTCGCCTCATTTATCATAGCTTAGAGGAACTCTAAAAAAACCTATTGTTGCCCCCTTCATAAAAATACAACAACCCTATACTTTTCCCCTGACAAGAATGACACAAAATAGTGTTGTTCATCTGACAAAAGCATCACCGTGTAGCAACCACTCTTTGTATTATACTTCCCACTTGGAAAAAAGCGTCACTATTCATTAACCACTCTCTGCTCCATATCGCTTTACTGACACACAATTGTACGACCCACTAGTTAGCCTTCATCCGAACCCCTCCTCCTGCATATAATCCGAGCTGGCTACCATTTGAAACATAAATTGCAATCAATAGTCATGAGGAAACTTAACATCCAAGGCATCAATTAAAGCCCTTCAATGCATGATCTCTATAGTTATAAATAGAGATCCACATGTACTTGTACAAAGACCAAATTTTGACTCATTCAAGAAGGATCATTTAGTGCAAGACACTTGTAATCACCATAAAAACCATCTATTTTAACTAAAATTATCAACCATAATAGTCGTAGATCTTTGTTAAGATCAAGCACTCACATCTTCTATCATTTAATTTACTTGATCTAGCTATAATTATTTTAGTCATTCCTCATTTTACATTTTTAACAACAATTTTAGTGAATAACCTTTGCTAAAATTTACCGTTAATCATAATTCGGAGGTTGGCTAGAAATACAACAAACATTTTGGCACTAGATGAAGGGCGTCCTAGAAAAATATCTAAACTTTCATCAATTTTCTCCTCTTCAAATTTTTTATCACTCAAAATGTTCACCATGCATGCTAATAGCGAAAATGAGGCAGATAACTCTAATGACAACAACATTAAAAATAGCACTAGATCCATCATTGTTAGTCCCATTCACACCATAAGCAATAATGTGTGGCTCAACCAAGTGAATGAGATCATAAACACTAGGAAAAATGCCCGTGATCAAAATGAGCACCATGCTCGAATGGAAGCTCAAGAAACCATTAATTATGGTCCAGGAGTCCCTACTATAGTTGCCAGGATCCTTATCTAGTCTACATCCCTAATGCTTCTAATGTTATGCATGACGCCCATTAGAGGGTCGTGCTTGAAACAATTGTTGAGGCCACTCCCACCCACAACATAGATGATATGCCAAGCATGCCTAATACTTCTCCCATGATATTTCCATGCCAGAACCAATCTTGCACCAAGGAACTCATGTTGCTCACCACTGCCTCTCCCCTGAAAGACTCTCTGCCTTTGGATGACTTCAAGCAATGGACAGGGAAAGGGCATGATTTGTTCTTCATCTGCATAAGTAGTAAAGGGTGAGCAAGGAACAACAATCATAGGGAATTTTAGTTCACTCTCGACCCCAGTGGTATGTCATAAGGCCTCGCTCTCGTGAGAGGTATGTCATTACTCTATATCTCCTTCCATGAACATAAATAGAAGATCATGTACCCTTTATCATCATCCTCGCTCGTCATCTTCATACTAATGTCATAGATTTCCTCTCCTATGAGGCATTAGAGGATCCCCTCCCTAGAAATGGCCTTGCATCATCCGTAGAATGCAGACATGAGTCTTATAAAGGAAATGGGATTACTTAGACAACAAATGCTTCAAATCTAGATTAGAAATCAAGGTGGCGAGGGCCTCTCCAATGACAAGAATGGAATCATTTTATGAAGAAATAGTAGAACTTATATCCATCAAGGGTATGCTTTGCCTACATTGAGAAGTATGATAGGGGTGTTGACCCATTTGGCCATGTTATAACCTTCGATTCCATCACCCAAGCCTGTCAACTTTCTAGCAATTCCAAGTGCCTCTTCTTCCTTTCCACCCGGACCAGATCAGCCTCCTGCTAGTTCTTACACTATAGGTAGGAAGTATCCACTCTTCGGCCTAACTATGCACTAATTTTAAGACCTGCTACTTTGCGTAACAAAACTAAACCATGTTGGCTAGCGAACTCTGCAACATACAGTAATCTCCAACCAAATCGCTTTACTCCTATGCCAGTCGCTTCAATAAAGAGTCAACTCGGTCCAAGGGGTGGACAAGAATAGCCTAGTAGTCACCTTTTATTCTAGAGTGAGGCACTAGTCCAGAATGTCGAAGGAATTGCAAAAAAACCTGCCTTATCCATAATAGATTTCTTCTAAAGAGCCAAAGGCATTATGCGAATAGAGGAAGTCGACATATCTAATAGTGATAAGGAGGGAAAATAAGGTGACAAGAGCAGCTCTTGTGGTGAGAGCAATCGTATGAAAACGGGTAGTCGGGGGCACAACAAAAATGCTTTGAGAACGGTTCCCACTTCAAGCTAACGTTTTTAAATTATTTATCATTGACTCATTCATTGGAAACCATCTATCTCACCATCAAGGATCATGCCACATATCAAAGGCCTCCTTTCACCCATTCAGGGCGAAAAGAGAAGCCACGCGAATATAGGAAATATTTCGAATTCCATCAATTTATTAGTCATATCGCTGATGAGTGATGTTACTTAAAAGAACAGATAAAGCGATTGATCTACAAAATTATACTTGTGCAATATGTAAGGCAATAGATTGAACAAAGAGCATTGCTTTAAAATTTTCACATCATGCCTCAACAAGCGGATCCAAACAATGTGAATGCCATCAACATCAAAATCCTATTTGTATGCGGTGCCCTGCACATTGCCGAGGGCAATCGAGAGGGACCCAAGCTCGATATGGAAGGGAGCTCACCATAATAAATAAAATATATTCAGTGGAGCTCTAGACCCCAAAACATTAAGAGTGGATGAAGATAAGCTAACATTACTTTCACAGCTGAAGATAAAAGAGGCACTGGCTACCATCACCATGACTCCATGGTCATCTCCATCAACATCACTAACACTATAGTGCGTTCGGTGTTCAATGACATGGGTAGTTTCGTTATTATGACATTCAAGAATGTCTTCTATCCAATGAAGCTCCCATCATTGAGCCTCACTCCATGCACTTTACCCATCTATGGCTTCAACGGGGTTGGGATTCTCCCTCTAGGTTCGACCTTGCATGCGGTCACCTTTAGTGAGGAACCTTGTTCCGCCAAAATATAGGTAAACTTTATGCTGGTAGACTTCCCATCAACTTATAACATTCTTATAGGTAAGCCAACACTGGTTGATCTTGATGATTTAAGGCATATCAATGACTCTCCATGAACTACCCATCGAGAGAGGTATTAGCTACGTCCACTACAATAAAAAAACCACCAAAGACTATAATAACATTTCTGTATAACAACCAAGAAAGGAATACTAATGCTCCAACAAGAGGTAGGAACCTTCTTCAAAGGCCAACTTGAGATGGTACCAGAACATTCAATTGCTCTTACCCATTCCTTTGCATAAGCCTAATACATTAGCTCCCACTGGAGACCATGAGAGCTCCATGAAGCTCCCACTTATATTGGGGCCATCAATCAAATTTAAACATTCGAGAGAGTGTATGAACCCCTTGAGATTCTTGCTTGTGCCAAAAACTTCATAAAACCCATAGAAATCCCATCCCTTCATGACAGTGAGCCCACCCTCGAGAGAATGCCATAGCTGCACATCTCTCATATTCGGCCTAGGGTCGAAACTTTTGAAAACTAGGTTTTTTTGCTAGTCAAGTCATGACATAAGAACTCGTCTCTTCTTAGAACATACAAGCCCACAACTATTAGCAAGTACGAAAAAGTAACACAATAACACATTCTCTTTCAACGTCGGAGAACACATCCGTGAAAGGCAGGAGCAGCCAGAATCCCTGTGCTTATGTACGTCCTCCCCGATTGAGGATCTCATTGAATGCATCCACTATGCCTCAAAATAGTGAGAATTAGAGCTCAACACAGGAAATGATAATTATGACCCCATGGAACCTTACATAGGGGATGTCAATCCAGATTGCAATCTGACGATGAAACTTAAAACCATCTTTGTACATAAGGATGACTCTAGCAAGGTCGTCCAAATAAGCATAGAATTGGACCCGAAGGTAAAGGCATAGCTGGTAGAATTCCTTCAACAAAGCACAAATGTATTTTCTGGGTGGCATGCTAATATGATTAACATAGATACCTCCATCATATGCCCAAACCTTAACATCGATCCCAATGCTTGCCCTGTTTGCCAAAAGAGAAGACCCTGCACCTAGAGAATTCTAAAGCATTAAAAGAAGAGGTAGAAAAGCTTCTAAGTAATGGGTTCATTCGAGAATAAAAAATCCAAAATGGGTGGACAATCCAATAATAGTTCAGAAATCTAACGGTACTTGGAGAACGTGCACTGATTTCTCCAACCTCGGTAAAGCCTACCCGATATATAGTTTTGCTCTACTATGCATCGACTTGCTCATGAATAGGGATGGCAATGAGGCAAGTTTACCCACCCCTATTTTTCCTACTAAGAGCCACCCTATTAGGTCATTGAGGCGGGTAGACCCATGACCCATTCTTGAGAGCTTCAGATCTAAGGTCGGGTCAGGGCTCGGTTGACTCACCCTAACCCAACCCGCAATACTTTGATCTTACTAAATCGGTTTATTACTATAATGATGATTCATTAATCTTTATAGATAAAAGTGATTATCGCGTAGATATTGTGATATTTCATTCAATAAGTTTTATGATATTTATAGTATTAAATTGTATTATTAATAGTTATACAATAACATATGCATATTTTTTGAACAGTTATTGTACATTTTTATTATATTCGTTTATCATTGTAAATACATTGTTATTTTTATTTACTGTACCTTTTAATAAAAATCTCTCTTACAAATAGAAAACCAAATGTATATACATTGTTACATAATTTTGAATGAATATATAAAGCCTCACCGGGTCTCGAGGTAGGGCGAGTCTACTCTGGCCCATTTCGAGTTTAGGTACGGGGTGAAAATCCAAACCCGTAACTAGTCTCCGGGGCGGGGTGTAAAAAATCTGAGGCGAGTCTAAGGTGCAAAAATCCCATCCTAACCCGCCCTATTACCATTCCTACCCATGAATGCGATCAGTGGAACAAATTGCAAACATCCATGGATGCCTATTCCGAGTATTATCAAATCGCCATGCATGGTCTGGGTTAGGAACAAACATTATTTATATCCAATGCAAGACCGTATTATTAGAAGGTGACGTCCATCGGTCTCTAGAATGCGATGCAACCTATCAAAGGCTCGTTAAAAAAATGTTTGATGAACAAATTAGAAGGTTGATGGGGGTATATATTAAACACATATTGGTTAAATCTAAGAAGGTGAGGGGCATGTGTAGAATCTCGTTGAAACTATTTGCATCCTCTACAAATACAACATGAAACTAAATCTGAAGAATTGCTCTTTCGTTATTCATTTTGGAAAATTCGTAGTATACATAGTGAGTTCCAAAATATCTAAAGCCAACCCCGACAAGAGTCAAGCTCTACAAGATATGTTGATTCCCTACATCATTAAGCAAGTACAAAGCCCAAAATTGATAGTGGCTGCTCTCAGCCACTTCATATCATGAGCCATTGACTGATGCATCCCTTTCTTCGATATAACAAAAAGTGTAAGTTCAATTACTTTAAATATTTCCAATATTGAATTCAATAATTTAATTATCAAATAAATCGCTATATTTGAAATTCAAGTTATGTAACTTATAATATTAGTCATTCAATATTTAAAATCAATTAAATAATCCAAATTCAAATGACTAAAATTCTAGGTCATTACATACCACTTAAACATTCTATTCAACGAGTTATACAATATTCGATGAAGTGTTACTCGAGAGCATTTAAACCAATCGGTAACACTAGGTCATTCATTGGTACTCCCCAAATTACAGAACTAAGGCTCTCAAAATATTTACCTTACAAAAGTTTATGGTTTAAAACTCAAAGTTTATAGTTTAAAACTCTAAACGTCCTTTCAAAATTTAAATGATTTGATTCTGGATAAATCTTTTCTCCCAAAATAATTTTCTAAGTCTGTATACTTCCAACAATATACTAACTTCTTATGGGATTTATATATCAATTCTAACTAAAGTTTTATCCTTTTAAATTCCAAATCATCAATTATAAAATTCAAACATTCTTTTCCCATTAATTCTTTACTTTGAAATTCCAAAATTTATTAAACCCATATATATACATAAAAATAAATTATCCATTCTTAATTTATTTTCCAAAAACGTCCTTCCATAAAATATTCTAATATTATTAATTCCTAAATCATCCAAATAATATTATTAAAACTCCATGTAATTTCTTCTTCTCTAAAATAAACATATAGCTCACAATATTTCTTTTGAAAATATTATTTATCTTCAACTACTTTCTTTTAAAGTTAACACTTTTCCAAAATATCTTTTTGTTTCCAAAATTCATTACATATGCATACAAATATATTTTTCAAAACATTTGTCCCATTTCAAACGAATATTTAACTCAATTAAAACTTATGTCTTCTTTCTAATTATTTTTTATAACTCTTGTAGAACATTTATAAAATATTAAAACTCAAGTATTGTGTCTAATTGTCTCGTTGAAATGTTTAGGAATCCCTATCGATGAGTTTGATCATGCACATCGATCAGAATCCTTAATGCATTCAACGAGCAATTTAACAGGCACTAATTTCCAAATATTTCTTTATCAATATATATATATTCATATAATTGAAAATCTACTAATAGAAATTTAAGAATACATCCATTCACTCATCATGCAATAAAACATAAATAAACATCTAACTACTTAGCTCAGTTGAAACAGGCTATCGGCTTCTGCTACGCAACTCCGATCACTAATGAATCATGACACTACTACACAACACTTAACTTTTAAATTCATTTTATAAAAATAATTTATAATGCAATTCAAAATTTCCATAAATATTTGCCAATGGTTATTCCCAATAATCATTTATACTTCTATTTTAAATGGGATATAAATCCTAAACTCTACCCGACACACCCAAGAGATGGGACTTTAAGTCAGTCTAGGCCAAGATTCATGTTTCTTATATTCTATATTTTCCTAAACCTATGATCTGATACCAACTATAACGCCCCACCTTGAGACTTACACTAACAAAGGGTATTACTGAGTAATACTATCTGATGCATAGAATAGGGCTAGCTAGGAACGACCATTTGTAAAATTTCTTTAAGCGAGTATCGAATACGTCGAATAATGTGACTGTTTTTTTTACACGTATAAGTGGTAATTTGACATATCTGATCTAAGAAAAACAATAAAATGGTTTAATCTAATTCAAAACAGTAAATAACATAATATACGACACAAAGTCAAGCGTCGCAATGAAAATAATATACATCAATATCTTCTCAAAAATATGAGTCTAAAAGAAAATACTAGACTCACATTATATGCATATACATCTATAACACTAACAGGTCTCAAATATATACATAACCACAAAAGTCTACAACGTAAACAAGCACATATACAAGACTCAAATGGTACATCAAAAATAATAACAACATCAAAATAGACTTCTTTAGCTAGCTCACATCCAATGTCACTGAGTCCTTGTACCTATCATGTCTCGGTCTGACTCGAGCATTAAAATAGCACCTGAGTTAGACTATCTCTAATTATCATAAAAGGTGAGATACTGATAATAATAAATTTGCCTAAATGTCAAGGATAATATCAACAAATGTACTTTAATAACATAATCATACTTCATTTAATGGTTCACGAGTTATAGTTAAATCTTATACTCATTTACAACATTCAGCAAATTCAAAACAATCATTATAACAAGAGCATAAAAAATCACAATCCTATATGCAAACAGTAGAGATGCTCTTCGCAAATCAATACAAGATACACGCACTTCGTGCACCAGCACAAGAGGTTGCACTTCACAAATTATAACTCGCTTGAAAATGAGTACCACAAATGGGTCTGAAAACCCATTTAATCCGCCTAAACGGATTACCCACGAACGAGTCTAAAATCTGTCAATAAGTGCTAGCCACTTTTGATTAGTAATTACAAAAGTGTCGACTAATGTCCCATAACCACTTGACGACGCTAGAATATTTACTAAAAGCTAGTAAATTCCGCTCGTCAAAATAAATGTTCAATTGAACAAGTCCATGAACTAACCGGTAAAGTAAACACAAGCGTTTCATACCACCTGTTTTACTAGACATTTAATTCAATTCCTCATCCAAACGAGATAGTATGTTTTATAATAAAAATGGTTTTGCTTTAAAAGCTAATTTAAAAATATTGATTTAAAAGGGTCTACAATATATATAGTAGAGAATATGATTAAATTCATATCTATACTTATATAAAACTTCTTCACATTCCACTTTAAATTTGAGAGAGAGAGAGAGTGTGTGTGTGTGTGTGTGTGTAAACAGAAACTGATTTACTTCCAAAGAATTTCCTTTATAATTAGCTTCGCAAACTAGCGCAACTAAATTATGTGTTTGACAACAAATCATAGAGCATGGCTTCCATGCTCACAAATCATCAAAATTAAATTCAAACATTAGGGAAATGCACAAGTAGTTCGTTACAAACAAGCTTCGAAATGATGCTAAAATCCTAGCAAAACATCAAAGCAATAAGCAATAAACATCTAGAAATCAAACGGGTGAACGAATAGGCGAACGGGATTAACTAGAGAGTTGAACGACATGACCTAAGGCTTAGCCTAGGTCTCGACCGGTGCACCGGTCTTGCGGGACTGGTTGACCGGTGGCACAGCCTGGGCTGAACCCCAAACGATGCTGATGGCTCTTCGATGGTCGTTAGCACTTATTTCTCTGACGTTGTTTCTTACAACCTTCGGAGCACTAATTCGACTAATATGCAAGCCTATAACAACTACACTTGATGATTTAAATGATCATATGAAAAGGTATTAGCAAACTGAAAATAGCTTAGCCAAAGATACAAAAAACATACAAGATTGAAACCAATTCAACATTAAATTCATCCAACTCAACCAATTCAGTAATGAAATTTGGAATAGAGAAAGTTGTAAGGGTTTAACTTGCCATTTTCCTTAGCAATTCACTATAATTGATTTGTCTTCTTATTAACAGCTCAACCCTAGATTTTATCTCAATGCAAAGAAGAAGAACAACAATCAAAATATATTATAACTGAAAATAAATTTGGCTAGGAAATAGATTAGGGTTCTATTAACATACCTTGATTTTACCACAACATTCTGGAATTTTTTCCTATTTTAAAACTTCATTTTTGCTTGAGGATAGGTTTTCTGTTTTAGCTTTGAGAAATAAGAAGAAAATTTACTGACTTGAGGAGAAGTAATGAACGTATAGTTCATTAGTTTCTCATGTTAGAGAAAATTTCCTAAGTCCATAAATGGGCTGAACTAAACACCTAATCCCAAACCCTCTTTCACTTAAAACAATAAAAGACTTAAGCACTTTTCTCACTTTCTACCATTTTAAAACACTAATATCTCATTGATTTCAAAATAGAAAAATTCATGTTAATATACTAAAATTAATTTCATCGCCTAATCTTCATGATTAAATAATGAAACATAATTTTTAAACCCTTATTTTTGTTATTGAAAACAAGGTATTTTGCATTTTTTAAAATAAGACAACATAACACAAAAATTAATTTAACTCCAAAAATTCTTATTTTCCCTTTTAAATAAAATTACACATTATTTAGAAAACACTGACACATTGTTTAACAAGTTTTAAAACAAGAACTTTACATCACATAATTCCATATATTGCTTTTTCCAATAATATACACATTTTAAAATTCTGATTTCAAATTCTAATTTCAATTATTATTCAATAAAAATATTTAAATTCTCTAATTTAAATCTTCATTTATTCTATTTAAAAACACTAAAAAATTGGGGTTGTTACACTATTAATCTTTAATTTTGTTCGTTTAATATGCTCCATTCGATGAACAATTTCATCATTTATATCAATTATGCAAATTTATGTTGAGTAGATTATATACTACCACATATGTTCTTATACTTATTAGATTAGTTTATTATATTTATCACATCGGTCTCTTATTAAATTTTGCATCTCCTACAAAACCCTAAAAGAGATATGGAATTTCATAAATTCCTTTAGTGGGTATTAGGATCCGTTTATCATGTTGCTACAATCTCGAGGTTGCTCAATAATTATGGCACCCATGATTGGTAACTAACATTTTATTAATTATACCTCATATGTAACTCCTAAAATACTTTCAACTATGCTCCTAATCATCTTAATGACCTTAAGGTTGCTCAATAAAATAATGAAGTACTTTAGATACCATAAACCCATCATTTCATGACATACTAAGTGGAGTTATGTAATTGTTAAGCTTACTAAACAAAGGTACATAATATTCTTACTAATCTAGGGATAATACGAAGATTACCATAGACATTCTATGGCTAGAGGTTGATTAATAACCATTGGTATGTACAGTAATACGTTTATATTAAATGATAGAGAGCATTTTTATTTTAAATTCTTAAATAAAAAATATAGAGTATTATCGATTATTTAAAATAAATGATTATAACTCATGACATCATATATCTTTATATACATCCAACGTATACTCCCTTAAGTATAATGAGTTTTAATTTATTTATTCTCTAGTTTTCTATGTACATGTGTGTGTATATTAATGTATTATCACATTTAAAGTTCATTAAGTTATATATATATATACACACATATATAAAATCGTATGTATCCTTTCATTAATTAAATGTTTTAATTACTTATAAATGTAACATTTATTATCATATATAATCTAAACAATTTAAAATTTACTTTTTTATTATTCTTATGATGTTCAGCTGCCGCACACCGGTCTTAGCACCAAACAAGCATCCGAGCAACACAGTCAACGCTCGCTTTCCAGTCCCTTAACCTGCCTGGGTAGGCAACCAAAGAAGCTTGGTTGGACCAGCAAAAAAGACCGCTAGTTATTCTAAATACGATGTCCTACAAGTCGAAAGCAAGAACAAACTACTACAGCTAGTTTCTCAAAAAACAAGTTTACAACAAAGAATCTGGTTTTTTTTTCAGTTCAATAATGTGTGGGGGCACAATGCCCCCCCGCTAGGCTTACAACAATTTTAAATCACTAATTAGTTGAAAAGAAGGAAAGCGAAAGGGAAGAAGAAGCACATCAACATTGCTCTTTTGGGGCCAGCCGTCCCACACTCTTATCACTGCCCAAAAAGCGCCTAGTAAGGGAAATGATCAAGAACTTATTAAAGAAAACCGAGCAAGCTCCTATCTTCGGAGCACTTTAGATGTTTTGACCAATTTAGAACTTATTAAAGATGGAGTATGCTGCCACCATGATGCCTTCAAAATCGATTCTCACAAGCGATTGCAAAGAGCTCCCAAGCAACCTCTCAAGGAGCAGACTATGACCTCAGTGGCGACATCCATATCAGAATTACCAGCTCTTATGTGATGACTGCCCTATACCATTAGCATCCAATATATGTATATAATACACTATCGTGGTCCCTGATCGATGTAGGATGATTGCACAGGGTGAAAAGAAGAGAAACCATCACAAAACTTGTCGTATATCTCACAGTGCATCGAATAAAATATGATAATAAGATCATAGATATAAAACAGACAAGATGGTAATAACTAAATGAACCACAATATCATAGTACATAGGTTCACATAGTTATACAATATGATAATAGATTTTATACAAGAGATAATAAACTCCAACTGTCTCTATATATATTAATTAGCATTGCATAAGCTCTATAATGTCGCAAATCAGAATAAAGCGTAATTTCTTATATAATATGAGAAAGCTCCTTAATTCCTACTCATCCTCTGCACTACCACCGCATATCTCCTATACCTATTACATAGTCTACTCATTTAAGAGTACCTAAGGTAATAAGGAGCAAAGCATAAAACCTTGAGTCAAATAACAATCTGGTGTGGACAATAAGAAATCTCAAAATTCTATATAAGTCGAAATAGTAAGGAACAAGGGTATACGAACCATACCCGACCTGTCCCTTCAACCAAAAAGTTAACAAATAACAAACACAATATGGTACTTTACTATCATCATAAATCTGTACTACATCCTAAGTACAATATCGGGTGCCTTGGTATCCACATCCACAATACCTACATCCCAAGACATCCCTAGAGTGACAGACTACAAGAGAAGCATCCAGAATAAACATAGCATCCTTTAAACAATCCTCACTTCCATTGGATGTGCCCTGGATATATGATAACTCGTATGAAGATTCCTTTACCAGGGATTAATGGAAAAATCCCAATTTTCAGTGTACTCCCTCATAGCCCAAAGCTAACACGAGATTCATTCCACTGGTTCAAGTTATACAAACCCACTCAATCGATTCAGGGTAGCCTTTCAAAGTATCCATGGGTATCCTTACAATATCCCTGCTTTCGAGTACATTAGAAAACACTCCGAGTATCAACAATCCCTTAACACGCATATATGAGCCCTTTCCTTGCTCCATTGAGCTTCCATTTTCCTTAAGGAACCATTCCACATTCCTTTCTTTCCATGTTCGAACCACTCAATATTCTATCCATGGTTCACCCTTCTCAATACCCGCCCTTTGTGGATAATCATTATATGACTCCATTCAACGTTGAGTCATTATCATCGGAACATAACTCCATTCACCATCGAGTTACCATCATCAAAGTCTCGAAGCTATCTGAAATGCCCCACCCCTATACCCATACTACCTAAGGGTATTATAGAGGTGTCAGATAATACAAAGAATGAGACTGTATGGGGGTACACATGTGAATATTCTCTTGGACTTACACTGATACATATTAAAACATCAAATAAATAACTCACCTACATGTACACAATATCGGTACAAAGAAATAGACATGGATGCCTCAAGTACAGAATAATACATAATATATAGTAAATCACAAAGAACACAAAGGCAGTATTGCAATGATAACATATAACATAATAATTTCATAAAGGTACAACCCATATCAAATGTAAACTAACTCGATATAATATGATGACCAATCAATATAATAGTCAACATCATGTATACAATGAGTAAATGTCATACTAATATTATACAATACTCCTAATATATATCTCCTTTAAGCTCACTAAAACACAAGTTGGGAAATTCGTCCCTATGCCTAAATGTCTCGGATTGACTTAAGTAATACATAAATAATACATGGGTCAGACTATGTGTTATCCAGCCTTTTGAACAAACAATATTTGGACAAACTTGAAGAGTCGGACTTGAAAGTTATCAAGGCGAGATGCACAAAGAGATAGCCTACAAGCCTAGAAGTCAAGTATGGTCAAGACTATAGGGCTAGAGTAGAGCCATCTCAAAGTCCCATAAGCCTTAATGCATCTAAGTGATGGACCTGTACCGATCCATAAAAATTCTCCCAAATCACCTCAAACCTTTTATACTACTAAGCCATAGTGCCAACAACCTATTTCAAGTTTCATATGATCATTTGTATGTTGTTTGTTATCGAATACCCCGAGTACCTAAAATCAGCAACTCTATTCCTCCACTGATCCATCATATTAACCCAGAAGTAAGCTCCTAATAGCGCAAGCAAGATAGATACCATGAAGTTAACAATAAGTTGCCACAACATAAAGCATTGGAATCGATCCATAAGAAGATCTTATGCATTGGTACCGATCCATATGGATCAGTACCGATCCATCACTTTTGCTGACCTGGTCATATTTTCTAGAGGATAACTAAAATTAGGTAGTGAGGAACGTGATGAAGATCATATAGGAGCACATTTCAGTGACCTATAACTATAAATAGAAGGCTATGGGGTCATTTAAAGGATCTTTTTGCTTCTCTACAAGTTTTCCATAATTATCTTGTAATCCTAAGGATCCATACCGATCCATCAGAACATTACTTTGTAAACAGTAGTATAATCAATAGAAACACTAAGTGGACGTAGGCATTAGTTGGCTGAACCACTATAAACTTTGCATGTCTCGTTTTTATCTCATTTTCCATTTATATTTCATTTTATTCTCTTGTGTGTTTGTGTCACATTTTGGTATAAACATTTTGGTGCTTTCATTGAGAACGTGATTCTCATGTCATTTGGATTCATCATCTTTTATTGGATTGCTTAAATCCAAGAGATAGATCCAATTTCTTTTCTTTTTACTCTTTTGAACTACTCAGATTTCCAAAAAGTCTACTATAAGCAATTCAGAATGGCCTCTTGAAGAGATTGATCCACCACTTCAAGAGCTGTTGAAGATGTTGCGAATATCGATTCCCAACATGTTGAAGAGGTTGCACAGCCAACTGCTACCGAGGGTCAGAACCCGATAGATGTGAATACTAGGGTTGAGATGGATTGCATGATGAAACAGATGAATGATAAGCTGCAAGTTTTGCCGCAATGAGTTGTATCGACAAATGTAGTAGAGTTTGGATTTGTTGAATCAATTGACTAACAACCACAGGAGAAGTAGAAGGGACTTGACACCTTTTAGTTCATAATCTGACAGTTCCTCATTATCGAAGCAAAGGTAATGGGACAGGAAGTAAAAGATGGTTAGATTAGAGATAGGAACATCAAAATAGAAGTCAAAACCAAATTGCGGCAAAGGCTTAAGGATCAGTATTGATCCATCAAGAGGGATCTGTACCGAACCATCAAATGTTGGTTCTGGTGATCAACTTCTATATGATGGTGTTGGGTTGGATAATGGTCTGCTGTGGATGGCTAGAATGTTGGAGATAAGGCGGTCATTGTGGACCCACCATAAAGGTTTTATGCATACAGAGCTGATGAACGAATGGTTCTCCCGAAGTTAGGGAAACCCATGTATTGTGAAACTAACTAAGAGTGTTTGCCGAGCCAAACACTTGGTGCAGATCATAATCATGGCTGCTTAGTAGATCTAGTAGAGTCGGATTTGGCTGATATGGTAAGAAGACTTATAAGTGAGAACCAGCATAAGAGCAATGATGATTAGGGTTCCTCCCCAAACCAGAATCCTTTCACGGAGGAGATACTATGCAAGGAATATCGGAGGAAGTTTATGATGCCGACCATGTTGTTGTACAGTGAAAAAATGGAACTGAGGCAACATCTAATGAAACATAACCGGTACATGGATTCTGCCAAAGCTACTGATGTTGTAAGATGTTGCTGTTTCCCGATTTTCCTAGAAGGAGTAGAAATGATGTGGTTTATCCGACTACTATTGAGATCCATATCATCTTTCGAGCAATTAGTGTAAAAATTCATTAAGCAATTCTGTTTACATACCACCCATCAGAATTACATTATGTCACTATCCAACCTCAGAATATGGGAGAGACTTTGAAAGGTTTCTTGCATAGATTCAATACAGCAGTGACCGAAGGGAGAAACGCCCAAGAAGATATTGTGTTGATGACATTAATTAGAGGGATCCATCTTAATACAAATTTTAGGAGGTGGTTGCAGATGATACCCCCACCGACAATGAATGTGTTCTATAGAAAGGTGACTCAGTTCTTGCGCTTGGAAGAAGCAAGCACTAGCATCAGAAAAATCAATGCTAGGCATTCAGCTGAGGTGATACAGAGCATCATCGTTGTGAAGTAGTCTGGAGGGAATTCTGGCAATGTTGATGTTAATGTGGACAATAAAAGTAGTGGATAGAGCAAGACCAATACTGGGGCTAAAGACAAGAAATTAGATTCAAGGAGATATCCTAGAATCCCAAAACATGACAACCACACCCCTTTGAACAACTCGATTGAGAATATATACCTGGCCACTCAAGGTACTGAGCAATACAGGAAGCCAGCTCTGAGGGAGTCGACTAAGAAAGAGAAAAGTCAAATAATTTTTGCCGATTTCATGAAACACATGGTCACAACAAGAATGGGTGCAAGCATTCGCATGATGTGATTGAGGATTTGATTCAAAAGAAAAAGCTATAATAGTTTGTGAAAACTCCATAG
Source organism: Allium fistulosum (assembly GCA_030737815.1). Lineage (NCBI taxonomy): Eukaryota > Viridiplantae > Streptophyta > Magnoliopsida > Asparagales > Amaryllidaceae > Allium > Allium fistulosum. Next base: position 444,269,788 of record CM060901.1, on the reverse strand, counting down.
GATGGCAGGCAGGGAACTTCAAACCTCCAACATGGGCAAGTCGGGCCTGGTGTTGATGAGCCCAGAAGGCTTGAGAAGATCTTAGTGATTAATACTATCATTAGTGGACCGCATCCAACTGAGAAGAGCTGGAATGAGATGGATAGGTATGTGAATGCATTAAAACATGCAGTGAATAGGAGCTGCTTTGCCATCGAAGACGGTGCTCCGGCAAAGCAACTCAGAACTAAGATAGATGACATTGTATTTATAAATAGAGATGTTGACTAGGTGGAGGCTCTGACTATTGATATGTTTGTGATTTCATCAATGATTGGCCACGCGATTGTGACAAAAGTGCTGGTTGACTATGGGAGTTCGGTAAATATTTTATTCAAGAAAGCTTATGACCAGATGCTACTGGAGGGCAAGGACTTAAAACCGTTTAAATCTCGAATCCAAGGATTTAACGGGACTGCTACTGAGCCGATGGGATATGTGGATTTGCCAGTGGTGCTTGGAAAGAGCGAACGCAAGAGAGTGCGGGTTGTATCGTTTGTTGTTCTGAATATTTACTCTACGTAGAATACATATTTGGGCCGACCGACCCTTGCTGAATTTCGAGTGGTCATAGGCTCGTGGTGCTTGAGGATGAAGTTCCGAACAGAGAATGGTGTGGGAATTATGAAAGGTTATTAGGGTCTTGGCCGGGAATATCATGTCACCGAGCTGAAAGAAGCAAACCAAAGGGAGAATGGAAAAGGTGTGGAGAGAACCCTCTGCATCAAAAGTTTGGATGCATAACAACCACTACTTGAGCCCTGGCTCAGGCAGCACAGTCGGTTCCACAAGGATATGGATTTGAGAAAAGAGCTAGAGAATGCAAGGGCAGCTCCTACGAAACTGACAATCAATATCTCGATTAGTCAGGACGATCCTACATGGGACCTAAAGGTTAGATCTCAACTTGGCACAAGGACGATGAAAGAGTTCACTGTTTTTCTCCAAGCGAAGCTAGATGTGATTGCCTTAATGAATTTTGATTTGTGTGGAATATCGCTAGAGATAGCGCGTCATGCATTAAATGTGAATCCCTAATGTGTTCCTGTGAAACATAAGCTCCGCAACCTGGGTTCGAAGAGATCCGCTGCACTTAATGAAGAGGTAGATAAGCTAAAGAACAATGACTTCATTCGCGATGCTCTGTACCTGGAAGTTATCCAATCTAGTCTTAGTGAAGAAGTCCAAAAGGAAGTGGGGAACGTGCATTGACTATTCCTATTTGGATAAGGCATGTTGAAAAGATAGCTTCCAGCTCTCGAAAATCGGTCAGTTGGTATATTCAACTACTGGACATGAACTGCTATCGTTCATGGATGCCTACTCTGGCCAGATTCCGATGCACGTCCCAGATAAGAACACACAAGCTTTATAACTAACCTAGGACTGTATTTTTATCTTGTCATTCCTTTCGGTTAGAAAAATGCCGGAGCGACTTACCAGAGGCTACTAAATTCAATGTCTAAGGAACAAATTGGGCGTTCAGTGGAATTCTACATGGACGATATGCTTGTGAAATTACGACGATCGACGAGCCACTTTATAGATTTGGAAGAGATGTTTGTCGTGCTCTACAAGTATGGTATGAAACTCAATCCACTAAAATGTTCATTTGGGATTATATCCAGGAAATTATTAGGTTTCATAGTGAACTCGAGAGGAATAGAAGCCAATCTAGAGAATATCCGGGTGTTAAGGGACATAGAAGCCCCGAAGTCAATCAAGGAAGTTTAAAGTTTGAATAGGAAGGTCGCTGCGTTGAGTCGCTTTATCTTCAGAGCCCTTTCTTCAACGTTATAAAGAAAGGGAAGAGGAACTTTTCTTGGATGCAAGAGTGTGTAAATGCTTTCCATGCTCTGAAGTTCACTTAGAGAGGCCTCTCATCCTATCGAAGCGGCTAGAAGATGAGGACTTTTTTATTTACCCGTTAGTGTCGGTGCACGCCTTGAGCACCGGACTCGTACGTGAAGAGTCTCGAATCCATAGGCTAGTGTATTACATTAGCAAGCGATTGACGAGGGAAGAGAGAAACTACCCAAAGCTGGAAAAGCTAGCCTACTGGTTGTTGATCGCTTCTAGAAAACTCTGCCTTTACTTATAGGCTCACGATCAAGGTTCTTACCAACCAGCCTTTGAGACAGGTCTTGTAGCGACCCGAGACTCCTGGAAGGTTGTTTAAATGGAACATTGAATTGAGCCAATCCAACATAACGTATCATCCCCAAAGGGAAATCCAAGGCTAGGCTTTGGTCGATTTCATAGCTGAATACACTGAGCGAGATGAACTTTAGAGAGTAGCAGTGAGTGAAATGTCAGTTGGAATATGTACAACGATGGTGCATCTAACGAGCGTTGCTTAGGAGTAGGTTTTTTGTTGGTCACCCCCATGGATCGTTTGATCTGTTACACCTTGAAACTCGATTTTTCTATAACAACAATGAAGCAGATTGTTTGCACCAAAAAATGGTTACAAACACCAAAGAAAATTTTTTGTAGAGAAGTCAGTGAAGAAAAGAAAAATTAAACTGAGTAAATGAATAAGTAAGCAATAGAGAATGAGCAGTAATAAAAAACGCAGAGCTTTATAGTGGTTCGGCGTTGTATGCCTACGTCCACTTTAAAGATTATCCTCTATTACTCAATTGTGAATCTAATAACAACAGTAGAACAAAGCTAGCACTTGATTATAATGGAGTCTAAAGTAACAAGCAGCGTAAAGATCCTGAAAATAAACCAATAGGTCTGTATTTATAGGGTGAGATGACGAGATATTTCACTAAGATTTTGGCATATGGCTCTCCAGGTCCATAGAGGCCCACTATAATGATCGGTGGCCCTGTATCGACGTTTTGGAACAATCGGTGCAATTTATACAGATCATTATTTTTGCCTATGATTACCACGCGATCGTTTTTGGTGGGTCCCACATGCCTCTATGCCTTGCTCCTAAAATATAAAGTCATTCTGAGTTGTAGATTGTGAGATATGGATCAATCTTGGTCGCATATGGGTCTCGGTTGGGATTTGCTCGACCATCATTCATAGTATCATATACAACTGATTTTCAAGGCTGGTAACCATCTGTTTCTAGCCAAGTTGATGATATCACGACCTTTCCAAAAGGCCGGATGACATTTGCCCCCCAAAGTAAGTCTTGTTTGAACATGATGTGCTTTGAAAAGTCACAATCTTCAATCATCGAAAAAGGATTCCATTTAGTTTATTGAATGGTCGTTATCCCTTTGTTAAGTCGCTTTCTTGTTGTGGGTCGTGTCCCCTTCTATTCATTATGACTATTGGTTGACTTCAAATAATATAAACACTATATCATGTTTATCGATGATCATCTTGTTGTTTTTCTAGTGATTATCAGGCCATAATGATCTAGTTTTGATCTTCCCAGTTGATTTTAGATGCGAATTCAACTTCTACTGATTTTATAAAATTGAACTTTAGAACGTATATTGATTCGTATATGAGTCCATACCTGAATCCCGATCACGATTGCACATCTATGGGCCGTTGTCAAGTTTCAAATTTATTCCTTATTTTGTGTGAACGGCCATGATCAATCGTTATTCACTGAATAGAAATCTCGATCGCTTGTACGATCATTTTTTTTAAAACAAATGATCAAGATCGATCGATATCACTGAATGGATCTTCGTACCCACCTATTTACGATCGTACTTGTATGATCATTCCCATTTTCTATATATATATATATATAAATATATATATATATATATATTTGTGTGTGTGTGTCTTTATATATCTATATTTTAATGATAATTACCGATCGTTATTTTATATAAAGGAGTTTTGGATCGTTCTAGGTGGTGGAATGATCGATAGGAACTCTAGTTTGAACGATCGGTATATCTCATGGGTTGAACATTCGGTATATGCTCTTCTTATAAAAGCTTTCATACTTAACCTTCTTTTTCTTCATTTATATATTTGATCGTTCATGAGCTTGCAGAATTATGGATCATTTTAAAATGATCGATTCAATTTTCTGGGCTACGAAGGATCGACTTGTTAATCCATATAAAAGCATTTTACTTAGCAACCTCCATTCCCACTTCTCACTTTCATATTTTCAAGCTTTCAATCCAGAAAAGAAAAAACGAATCATTCTCCCTCTTTTCTTCCATCGCTCCAAACAACGATCGGAATTCTCTAACTAAAAAACATATTTTCTCCATTCAAGCTCTAATCGATCGTCTTTTTCCTCTTATTCTTTGTTGTTTCTTTAGATCTCGCTTTGAATCGAATTCAAATCTATCTTTTTTCCTCAGATCGCACACTTAGCTAGAATGGCTTGAACTTACTTTATGATTCGAGGATGAAACTTCAAGCGCCTTGAATCTCGTGTTAGTTAGTTTAGTTGGTGGAGTCATTTGATTAAACCAAGTTGGAGAGGATAGGAATTGATGCAGATCGATGCATGATGATCGTTCTTGGACGATCGGTAGAGCTTTGGACTTAGATGACCCTGGAGTGAGTGATGGTGATAATGTACTGATTGGTACGGAATAATGTTGTCATTGGGTTTCTAACGATCAGTGGTGCTTTGGAGTTGAAGGAGTTAGAGTAGCGGTCGAACTTTTGGACTTGGTGAATTTTGAAGTGAATGGATCAATCAGCAAAACGATCGTATGGATGTAGTGGAGACAAGCATCGATTTAGAAGGCTAAGGAAAACGATAGGTAAACCTGGCTACTTATAAACGATCGGTAGGAATGAGTTGATTAGAAACGATCGGTAGGACTACACCTAGGAACGATCGGTGTGAGCGAAGCTCGAACGATCGGTTTAGGAGAATTGAGTTGAACGCTTGGTAGTGTGGCATGTGGAACGATCGGTGCTAAAGTGTATGATCGATTGTCCGCACATGAACCTTAAAAGTGGAACTTAATTAAATAGACTTGAACCCAATGATGAGCTTCGGCCTCGCACGTTTAAGTGAACTCATATGACTTGTATATGACTTGAACTGTGTATTCGGTAGTTTATGACATTTGAACTTCGACATGAACAAATGCCTTCGACTGTTCTCTTGGAGCTCATCAGTGACTTGAATATAAGATTTGAAATTTTACTTGCTGACAATCGATTGAGAAACTCAAACTGCATCGTTCCCTCATGACATAGAAAAACGGTTAAGACGGTCATGAATGATGGTCTCTTCGATCGAAACTCGAAGTCTTATCGTCTTTTCCGTTTTCAGTTCCATACAACTTATTACTGTTTTTTACAACACTTCACTGCACCACGCTAGCACTCACTATGCACTGGGGGGTACAGGTAACTTTATCTAATCATGATTTTTACTGAGTTTAAAAGCAATGGGTTCTAGACGTTCTAAGCGTCTTGCAGCTATGCCAGTTGGATCATCTTCTCAGCAGGATAATCCTGACGTGGAATCAAGTTCTGCAACCGAGTCTGATAGTCTATCCTCCAGTCATCATTCAGAACAACCGGGAAGGCCAGGCCTATGGTTTGATTTTTCTGATGTAGTTCCCATTCTTCCACCAGAAGTTGTTGATCCTGATCCCGACACTCTGAAGGATGCAGTTATTCTAGAGGACCATGCTTATTCCGTAGCCTCAAAAATTAAAGAAGATGCTCTTCGCCGAATCTGCATAAGGCATGGAATTCCCTTTGACGATGTATTGGTTTTGTCGTAGGATGATAGGGCTTATAGACCTCCAGAAGGATATATGACATGCAACAAATTCATGTGTTGGGCCGGATGTATCCTGCCATTTAACTCATACATCCGAGAAATTCTCCATTATCCGAGGATAGCTCCATGCAGCTTCATCTGAATGGCTAAGCTCTTCTCATTTGTAATTATATGGTATTTATGGAGTTTTTTTTATCGTTCTTCGACCATCGATGACATTCAGTTCACATACTCATTCAAGCGACGGATATGGAGTTTTTCGTTCACATTTCTTGAGTCAGCGAAGAAGTGTCAGATTCTTACTAGCGCATGGAATAAATTTAGCACTTTTAAAAGCGAGTGGTTCTTTGTTCGATGTCCTCCCGATTTTGCTCGACAATAGCTAGAAAAACGTAAGTGTTATCCACCATCTTTATATTAGCGTGGAAAATCGACATCCAGGATGTATTCCTGACTAAGTAATTCTTTTTATAGGAACCGTTACACGACCCGGCGGTAATCTTTATGAGGAGGCAGTCACGACTCTAAAAAATGCACCGCCCAAAGATAGTCTTCTCATGGACGAATGCCTTGTTACTTTTTGTTTGATAGAATAGGAGCTTAATGTAGGGCTAATAAAAGCTGCCCAAACTGTAGGGTAAGACCACAGACTGCAGCCGGACAAAGGGGCAATCGCATCGATCCCGTCATGCCCCCGACTACGGGTGCTCAAGAATTCACCGATATTGATGTCGAAGGAGATAAAGGCGATGTGCCCAGTCGTAATGATGATGAATCTAGTCTTTAAATCGAGGTCAGATCCCCGCAGACCTTACAGCCTTTGGCTCCCGATAGAAGAAAAAAGAAAAATTTTGTTTATAAATTTCCGAAAAGTCGCCTTTTTGTTCAACTCAAGTCGTTGATTACTCCCAGGATTGTCCAAGACAAATCCTCTTCTCAACTGTCAGAGCGTTCAAGTCTGCCGCTTGATTCTTTGTCTGGCCTGCCAATACCGCATGACCTTGATGCTTTCTAATGAGCAAAGCTCCTACATCTGGTTTGTCGAGAGGAGGCACAAGGACACTTGCACCCCTCAACACTGCATCATGCTCAACTTGTACCCTTTAATGCCTAAATTTGTTTAACTTTTTTTTTCCTTTGTGGAAACAATGGTGAAGAAAAGGAACATGTTCGATTCCCATTAGGATATACACCGCCAATTCTCTAGTTCACACTCTAACTCGAACCACCAAGGTGGTAGTCGAGAGTATTATGATTCAATTTATCGCTCTGGTCGGGACCGCAGTAATCAAGATAGGGGTAATAGGGATAAACCATCTTAAGATAAGCATCGATCAAAATCTAGATCCCCTCCTCCAAAGGGTTATGATAAGCCAACAGATCGTCGGGATCCACCTATCGATCCCTCTTGTGGTCCCCCTTCTATTCCAATTCCTCCACATCCCTTAATTTCTTTTCACTATCAGCGGTCCAATGATCATCATTGCCATAACGAAAATGTTGCTGCTCACAGGCCCGGCAAAGAAAGTACTGAAGTCGAAATCATGGTCGAAGATCTTATGATCGATCCAGTTGCTTACATGGCACAACTTCGAGAAGTGTTTTCAAACCTATGCTTTGAAGGGTTCTTTTTCCCTCCTAATCTGAAGAGAATACCAGATCATGTCCAAGATATGACTATCGATTGCGTTACCAATATCCACAAGCAGTACCATGAATAGATGAAAGCAGCAGAGAAGATGTCAAAAGTATCTTTAGAGCGTGCGGCAGAAATTGAAAAGTTAAAATGTCAAGAAGCTCAGGATAAAAGAATCATCAATACTTTGATAAACAAATTAGAGGCTTCTAGGACTTATCAAGCAGAGGCCGAGGGTAAAGCTAATGCTGCTGTTAAATCCATGGAGTATATGAAGTCCAGTCACCTAGATATGGTCTAGGTGCTACATCATTGAAATCAAGAAATTGCACTCGAGAGAGATACAGCTCGAAGTAATGAATCTGCAGCCTTGAATGAAATAGCGAAACTCAAGGCTAAGCTCGATTATGTAAATAAGGAGAAAGAGAAAGATGATGCTTAGAAAATCACTCATGATGCTTGTAATGAGCTGGTTAATGTTAGACTTGAGAGAGATATGGCCGTTGAAAGGGCCAAAGACGTTGATACACTGTTCAATGCAAAGTAGAACTGCCAAGGATAAGGTTAGGGAGGAGATAATGAACAAGCTTGACGCACTTCTTATTCTTTATAATGTTAACATTCTTAAGCATAGAAATCTAACATGGCTTGGCGACGATTATCCCTAACAGCTCTGGCGCGCGTGGGAATTTCTTATTGCAGAGGAAAAGAGACTCTTTAATACTAAGGAAATTGACCTGTCCAAACTTGAAGGTGAAATGCTATTAGACGATGAATCCAAAACATTGCATGATATCCAGCTTACACTTCAAAAAGAATCTACTACTGCCTCTTTACATGAAGTAGGTGAAGGATCCGGGTCGGCATAACCCGATGTTACAATTGAATTGCCTCTAGCATCCCAGGCCATCCCTAGTTTCAAGGTAGACTCTTCGACCATCCCCTGGTATGATCTGGACAAACTTCAGCTTTCTCCAATTCCTAGACGTAGTTCTGAGGGTATTTTGGCTCAACTTCGGAGCCACACTGAGAAAGGTATTGCGCTGACATCTTCCGTCTTTCAAAAATTTGGGGTTTTATTATTTGATATTTCAAATCTTTTGCCTATTTTTTCTCAGCTTTAAATCTATCAGGCGTCGTTCCTTCTCCCTCGCAAGATTCTCAATTAGGATCACAAGCAGCCGTGATAGATTCCATTAAAGTTACAACTTCAGACACAACTCAGAATGCTCAAGAAGAAACCTTTGTTATTGATGATCAATTCACTGAAGCATTGTTCAAGGAAGGAAGCGACCCATACCAAAAAATTCCTTTTGACGAGGATGTCATAATCACGGGCTCTTCCAACCCTACAAATGAGCTCAGCATGAAAGAGCGCATTGAGAAGGAAAAGTTGTTGAAAAAGAAGGCGAAAGCTGAGCCTGTTGATATGGATGTCAATGAGCCGATTCCTATCCCACTCCAGATAATCCCTCCTGGTCGGAAAATTCCCCGAGATGAGGTCCCGTATGCTTCTGGTGTTGACAGTGCCCAAACCCCTTCAACTTCCATGGATGATGCCGCCTCGATCCTCATAACTGAAGATGTTCCTTCGACGAAAAGCCGAGGCGAAAATGGATCGAAGAGAGGATTGAGTGGCATTTCAGATGGAGCCACTCCCAAGAAACAAAAGAAGGATTGGAATCAAAGAAATAACTATTGGGTCAATGTGATATGTAAATAGCTGAGATGGTTACTTTTTCTTTTTGTTGGTCATGTTTGTACGGGTGCGACCTCCCTATTTACTTCCTATGTTGGATAAACTTATATTGTGAACAGCAAGTTTAGTGTGAATAAGAATTTTTTATTCTTTTGCAGAATTCTCGTACATGCTTGTTTAAATGATCGAGCTATTATATTTTATATTTAATGTATTTGTGATTCGTTGCTCATTGGGATGTATATCGATCCGACTTATCCATCCCAAGGCCTCCTTGAGGTCGTGGCCTCGAGTCGTATCAAACACTAGGCTCGAGTCATATCAAACACTTTACTCGAGTCTTAGTGTTACACCGTCGAATTCAACAGTTTAAGTAATTATACTCCTTCCCCAGTCTCTGGTTAGTGGAGTTAGATAGTGGACGGTCGAACTCAATCCTCAGCGAGTTTATACTCCTCCTGTCGGTTTCAGGCTGAAGTTTATGGAATAGTGACTGCTCGAACAGTACTCATATATTTGTTTATACTCATATCCACATTCTAGGGATAAGACTTAGTTAATCGGCAGTTAGATCATACCCTTTTAGCATCTATACTCATATCCGTGCTCTGGGGACATGAGTCATTTCATAGGTGATCGGTCATACCCACTTAGCATTTATACTCATATCCGCACTCTGGGGATGTGAGTTATTCGAAAAAACATCGAGTTCAGTTCTCTTTGGTTAGTCGTTCTGCCCTCAAATATGGGGTTTGACTCATCAAGTGACCGTTAGAATCTCAATCACACTCGCATTATGTCAGTCCCATCGAACAGTGGGATTTGGTTGGTCATATATCGCAATTAACATTCTGCAATGGTAGGTCACATATATGATGGAAAATTCAAAGCTCTATTGCTGAATGGAAAGTAATGGCATAATTTGTCTTATTACATATTTGGAAAACCAAATGCTAAAGAAAATCCTGAAATTAAATACATCTGAATGAAATAGAAGAACTAAGTGAAATAGTGTCGTAAATGCTCGTTATTCCACGCCGTTGGGATTTTGACGCCATCAACAGTCGCTAGCTTGAACGTTCCCTCTCCAAGCCTCTGCTCAATGACATATAGTCGTTCCCAAGTTGGACTCATATGCGATGTGATAGGAAAAACCCATTTTAAGACAAGATCGCCGACTTCAAAGGTTCTAGGTTGGACTTTAGTGTTGTAATAACGGGCGACTCGGTGTCGGTGTGCAACTACCCTCAAATCAGCTTCCTTACGCTTCTCATCTATAAAGTATAGAGATTCAAATAGGAGATCTCTATCTGTTCTAGGATCGTATTAAGTCACTCGATGAGAAGGAACTTTAAGCTCTATAGGAATAACATCCCCAAAGCCGTAAGCGAGGGCGAGTGGAGTATGGTCAGTCGTGGACTTATGGGTGGTCCTATAAGCACATAGTGCTAAAGGGAGTTCATTCACCCACTTGCCTCTAGCCCTTTCCAAACGTTTCTTTAGAATAGATTTTATGATTTTGCTAACAGCTTCAACCTGTCCATTCGCTTGAGGGTGAGCGACTGCCACAAATCTCTTTTCAATACGAAGCCGACGGTAGAAGTCTTTGAATTTAGTACTGTTGAACCGAGTCCTATTGTCTGTTACAATAGTTCGTGGAAGACCAAAATGACAGATGATATTTTGGACCATGAAGTTGATTACTTTCTTAGTTGTGATCATGGCTAAAGGTTCCGCTTCGGCCCATTTGGTGAAGTAATCAACTACGACAATAGCTTATTTTGCACCACCTTTAGAGATCAGTAAGGAACTGATAAAAATCTATACCCCACATGGCAAACGGCCATGGGTTGATCATTTTGTAATTTCTATCGGGGGAGCTCTTGGAACTTTTGCATATATCTAGCACCTGTCGCATCGCCTTACGTAATCGGCAACATCTCGATTAACGACCAGCCAATAATACCTATAACTGAGTGTCTTCTTTGCTAGGGTTTGCCCCCCAGTGTGATTGCACATTCCTCTTCATGAACTTCCTTTAGGACTCATTTTTATTTCATCATGAGCGATACACCAGAGAAGGGGAATGAAGAAACCCTTTCTGTACATAACTCCTTCCTGTATAATATACCGTGAAGCTTTGCGAAGGATTTGTCGCTTTTCATTCCTTCATTTGGGAAGAACTCCCTATAGAAAATAATATTTAATCAAAGTCATCCACGATTCCTTCTCAGGCTCCGTCTCCAGTAACCGGTCAGCTTTCATGAGGCTTATGCTTGGAGCACTTAATACCTCGACTGGAACCAAGCCCGTCTGTTGTGCATCCTTGGTGCTAGCAAACATTGTCAATGAATCAGCCTCTCTATTTTGATTTCGAGGAATGTGCATAATGCAATAATACTCAAAGTCAGTCAACAACTATTGGACTTGGGTAAGGTATGGAGCAAGTCACTGCCCTTTAGCTTGGTAATCTCCCTTAACTTGGTATACTACCAATTGTGAGTCATAAAAGATTTCAAGAACTTTATTCCTGGTTCTCTAGCGAGTTTAAGTCCAGCAATCAGAGCCTCATACTCGGCTTCATTGTTTGTTGCAGGGAAATCAAGCTTTAAAGCATAGCAAATTCACCGATCTTCGGGAGTTACAATCACAATTCCAACTCCTAAAAAACGATCGTTGGATGCTCCATCTGTATACAACTTCCACCGTACGGTAAGGATCTCACTGCTCTTTGGGAAATCATCCTGCGTAGTAAATTCTACTATGAAATCTGCCAGTTTCTGACCTTGGATAGTCCTCCAAGGAAGATAAGTGATATTGAATTAGCTAAGTTCGATATTCCATTTAAGTAGCATCCCAGACATCTCTAGTCGCTGCAAGACCTGTCCTAACGGTTGGTCGGTGTAAATATTAACATGGTGTGCCTGAAAGTAAGGGTGAAGCTTTCGTGATGCAATCAGCAAGCAGTATGCCAGTTTCTCTATCTTTGGATAATTCCTCTCAGCCCCTGTCAATCGCTTGCTAACATAATAGACTGGTCTCTGAATTCGATTCTCTTCATGAAGCAACGCGGCACTTTTAGCGTGTATTTACACAGCTAAATAGATATATAAATCTTCATGATCCACTGGCTTTGATAAGATGGGAGGTCTCTCCAAGTAGTTTACCAACACTTGAAATGCGTCTTTACTATCCATTCAAAATTTATTTTTCCTTTCCTAATCAAGCCAAAGAAAGGAAGGCATTTATCAGTAGCTCTAGAAATAAATCAGCTTATGGTAGCGACCTTCCCAATCAGGCTTTGTACTTGTTTAATAGTCTTTGGCACTTGGATATCACAAATAGCTTGGATCTTCTCGGGATTAACTTTGATTCTGCGAGCATTAACGATAAAACCCAAGAACTTCCCTGATGCAACGCCAAAGGAACATTTCAGAGGATTAATCTTCATTTTATAATGTCAGAGAATGTCGAACATTTTTGCCAAGTCTCTAATGTGATCAATAGACTATCTTGACTTCACGAGCATATCATCCACATATACCTCCATCATTTTTCCAATCCAATCTTCAAACATTTTGTTAACTAGGTGCTGGTAGGTCGCTCTTGCATTTTTTAGTCCAAATAACATCACTACATAGCTATATAATCCAACATCGGTAATGAAGCTGGTGTGCTCTTGATCGGGAACGTGCATCAGGATTTGGTTACATCCTGAGTGTGTGTCCATAAACGATAGAAATTTGTGTCCCACGGTTGAGTCTACCAGCTAGTCGATCCTTGGAAGGGGAAAAATATCTTTTGGGCATGCCTTGTTCAAGTTCGAGTAGACAACTCATGTTCTCCATTTCCCATTTGCCTTTCTCATAAGTACAGGATTAGATACCCATTCAGGGTAGAGGGCTTCGCGAATAAACTCGTTGTCTTTGAGTCTATCCACCTCTTCTTTAAGAGCGGCAGATCTCTCTAGATCCATGCCACGTTTTTTTTGTTTCACCGAGACATACCTCGGGTTGATATTCAATGCATGACTTGCAGTGGCAGGCGAGATCCCATACATGTCAGAGTGAGTCCAAGCGAACACATCTAAATTCGCTTGGAGAAATTCAGCATGTTCTTTCATCATCGAGGGCCTAAGTTGTGATCCGGTCTTTAGGACCCGTGACGGGTCATCGTGGCTAACTATAATGTCAATCGTCAGCTCAGCCGATGCAGCCTTGGTCTCTTAGGGCTCCTTTTGTCGTCTCTCGGATCTATATCTCAGTAGAACCAACTATGGCACCCTAGCCAAGGCTCAGGCACTAGTTGTCAATCCTCAGTGGCTTGGATGTGGACTGTCTTATATGCATCCTTACCTTTCTCCCTCCGTTGAGCATCCCTCAACTTATCTATATAGCAGGCAAATCCAGTCGCCTGATCACCATAAATAACTCCAACACCATTATCTGTCGGGAACTGCAAAGTCAAACACCATAGGGAAAGAGCAGACCGAAACTCAACTAGGGTCGGTCGGCCCAAAAAAGCATCGTATAGAGAGTCAACATCCAAAACAACAAAAGATAAAATCCAAACTCACCTACGATCACCTTCTCCTAACTCTATACGTAATTCAACATAACCAACAACTTTAGTCGTAGTACCGTTAAAGCCATGAATGTGGGTTTTAGACGGTTTCAAATCATTTGCTTCCATCCTCATCTAATTATAAGATTTCTTGAAAATTATGTTAATAGAACTTCCACAGTCAATCTATATCCTTCTCACAAAAGCGGGGTCGATCATGGCCAAAATGACCATTAGGTCAATCATTGGGGCCTCCATCTTCTCTACATCTCTATTTCTAAACACGATGTCATCTGCCATCATACATTACTATTTTGCCGGAGCTCCATCCTCAATATTTGAACAACATTCAAAATCCACATGCTTAATCGTGCTAGCATAGAGCTCCATCTCATGCCAACATTTATCAGCCAGATATGGTCCTGCGACTATTGTGTTGATCACTAATCTTCCACCAGTCCATGTAAGCTCCTCAGCCCTGTGCAGTGCTTGTTCTCGGTTGGGGTTAGATGTCCTATGCCCGCCATCCTACAGGGTTTTTACAAACTACTGTAGCTTCCTTTCTTGAATCAGCTTTTCGATAATATCCTGGAGATGCGTGCATTCATTGGTGTTATGCCCATAGCAATCGTGAAACCAACAATATTTCCCAGTTTGTTTCAACTTCTCTGTTGATTCTTTTGGAGGCAGCTTCCTGTACTGCATAGTATTGCAGGTAGACAAATAGACATTTTCTAGGGACGTATTCAGTGGCGTGTAAGTATTGTACATCGGAATCCTAGGCTTTCCTCTTTCAGAATCACTCTTTCATTCTCGGCTCCTATCTCCGCCTTTCTTTTGTTGAATCGGTTTGTTCTGGACATTTACTTAAACTTTTCCAAAGCTTTCGTCAGACTGCTTTACATCAATATTACTCTATACTCCCTCTCCACTCGGTCCCGTGACAATCTTCTTCTTGGAGGATCTTGCTTCCTCCTTCATTAAATATTAAGCTAGCTTTGTGTAAAAGCGTTCCAACGTTGCAGGCGGTTTGCTGGCTAACCAATCACCAAAATCAGATTTTGGATCAATCCCTCTTGTCATGGCCATCAATATTGCATGGTCATTCGGATTACTAATTTCTGTAACAGTTGTGTGGAATCTCTCCAAATAATCTTTCAACGATTCTCCTATAGCCTGGATCACGATGGACAGGGGCATTACATCCTTAGGACGAGTTGCGTGCATTTGGAACTGCTCCACAAACCTTATTGCCAAATCATCGAAATTAGAGACCAATCACGGGGGTAGCCTTGTAAACCACATCACTGCTATTCCAGAGAGAGTTATGGGAAAACATCTACACTTGGTTGCATCATCTGCTCGTGCGGAATCCATCAGCCATTCATATCTCATGATGTGCTACCTAGGGTCGGTTTTTCCCTCATAGGCAGGCATTGACGACATGTTGAACCTCCTAGGATACTCTACATGTAGGACATTATCAGTGAATGGGGTAAGGCTTCTTGAGATCCCTCAGTGATCATTGGTCAAGCCTTGGCTCTCCCTGGCTAACTGTCTGATCATAGCCGATGAGTCCGGCATTTGGATAGTTGATGCCAAGCAGTGGTCGTGTTCCACCTCACATGAATGGTCTGGTCGATGTCTACGGGCCGTTCCACACCTTCTTGGTTCAACATCTTCCTAATGTGTATCTCGTATATTCACTTCATAATCATTCCGATGAAGCATTCAGTCTGCATTCAACTAAACACCATCATTCAAATCGGTCGCAACAACTCTAGTTTGAATCCTAGTATGCATAAGTTCCCTTCTCTGGTGGAGGGATCAGCACTGATCGTTCCTGGCAGACCACGATGGTCTGCCTGTTGACGCCCTGAAGTTTCTACATGATATCCGTTTGTTCTACGATGCCTATGCTTGTGATACTCATTTGATGAACTAGAACTCTCCGATGCCGAATAAGGGTTAGGGTCACTCCTAGCTTTTCCTCGTTGCATTAGGTTGATATTGGCCTGAATCTACTGATTTAATTCTTGATGGATATTCATCAGATTCTGGAATTTAGCTCTCGTAATAGAATCAGTTGGATTCTGAACTTCAACTGGTTCAGCATTCACATCCATTAGTTGACTGCTCGGGTCTCCTTGCTGGATACTAGCGTTTTCGTTTCCTTCCATATTCCAAGATGTAGATCGAGTGTTCCTTACAATTGTTGATAGCTTTGCTTAGATATTTGCAAATCTGAGTAGAACGAGCAAACTTCCTGAAGATAACTATGGATTATCTTAGGGGGATTTATGCAATCCAGAACCAGTAAAAGGTATCCCAATAACCTGAGAATCAAGGTTCTCAGTGAAAGCACCAAAATGTTTGCACCAAACACAAGAATAGTTTTTGTAGAGAAGTCAATGTAGAAAATAAAAATTAAACTGAGTAAATGAATAGGTAAGCAATAGAGAATAAGCAGTAATCAAAGACACAAAGTTTATGGTGGTTCAGCATTGTATGCCTACGTCCACTTTAAAGATTATCTTTATTACTCACTTGTGAATTTGATTACAATAGTAGAACAAAGCTAGCACTTGATTATAATGGAGTCTAGAGTAACAAGTAGCGTAAAGATCCTAAAAATGAACCAATAAGTTTGTATTTATAGGATGAGATGATGAGATATTTCACTAAGATTTCGGCAGAAGGCTCTCCAAGTCCATAGGGGCCCACCATAATGATCGGTTGCCCTGAATCTACATTTTGGAACGATCAGTACAAATTATATCGATCGTTATTTTTGCCTCTGGTTGCCATGCGATCATTTATAAGGGTTCCCACATGCCTCTATGTCTTGCTCCTAAAGTATAAAGTCATTCTGAGTTGTAGATTGTGAGATATGAATCAATCTTGGTCGCATTTGGGTTACTTGCTGAACTACACCGATCGTTAGGAACGATTGGCATAAAATGATCGGCATTTCTTGAACCTCAGAGTTTTGACTTGCGATTGTTTTGTGGACTCCACTCTTTAATATATTGATGTCCAGAAAATTTCAAGTGAATTGGCCTTGTGGATTTTGAGATATCGATCGATCTTCGCTGACTTGAGCTGTTTTATGGATCGTTCCCGATTGATCCATATAAATCCTTGCCTTGTCTATAATTCGAGTATATGAACTCCGATTGACTTGCAATTTTGAATGTAGCTTCATGGAGCTATGCCTGTCACTCCATACTGATTACACCTCGATTTGGTCCCAGTCTGGATCTTCTCCACCATCGTCCATAGTATCGTATACAACTGATTCTCAAGGCTGGTAACCATCCGTTTCTAGCCAAGTTGATGATATGATGACCTTGCCAAAAGGTGGGATAACATAGATTATGAAGCCTTAATTATAAGACTTAAGATCGCAAAGGAGCTAGGAGTCAAAACTTTACACTTTTTTGATTCCTAACTGGTGGTCTATCAGGTAAGAAAAGAGTTTCAGGCGAAAGGAGCAAGCTAGCTCCTTATCTTAACAAAACCCTTGAGTTATTCAATAACATTAAGTTGGCTAGTTCAGGAGATGTGATACTCATAGGCCTGGTCCCGGTGGAAATATTATCAGCTCCGAGCATTGACCGGATGGATTTCGATTGGATCTTGGAGGCTGGATCTGAAAGGGAGTCGTGGATGACTCTGATAGGGAATTACTTGAAGAGGGGAACCCTTCTCGATAGAAAGAACGAGCGACGACTGCTTCTCCACCAAGCTTCAAGATAAATAATTGAGGAAGGATTGATGTATAGGAAGGGATTCTCTGTCCCCTACTTTGGTGTGTTGTTAATAAAGAAGCCAAGTGAATCCTCAAGAAAGTGTCTGGGAGGCTTGTGGAGACCACACCAAAAAGCAAACCTTATCAATGAAGATTCTTTGTTATGGGTATTTCTGGCCAACTATCAATTGAGACATAGTTGATTACACTAGAAAGTGTGACAAGTGCTAGAGGTTCGCAAAGATTCCCAAAGCCTAGCTAATGGTGATTATGTAAATGGTCAGTCCTGGATGTTTGCTATTTGAGGCATTGATATCATTAGTGTGGCGTGAAGTATGCCATCGTTGTTATTGACTATTTTACAAAGTGGGCTCAAGTGGAGCTGCTAGCCATGACCACAACTAAGAAGGTGATCAACATCGTAGTCAAGAATATCATCTTTCGCTTTGGGGTCCCAAAAATGATTATCTCTAATAATGGAACCCAATTCGACAACGCTGAGTTCAAGGACTACTTCCACCGGCATCACATTGAGAAGATATTAGCAGCGGTGTCACACCTCAAGTGAATGGACAGGCAGAGGCTATGAACAAATTAATTAAGTCCATTCTGAAGAAGTGACTGGAGAAGGCCAAGGGCAAGTGGGTCGACGAATTATCATTACACTTTGGGCTCACAAAATGACTCACAAGTCTGTGATCGGCCACTCTCCTTTTGCCCCAGCCTCTGAGTCAGAGGCTATAATTCATGTTGAACTCAAAGTAGCTTTTCATCGAGCGACCCATTACGACCCCGGAACGAACAAGGAGCTCCTGCTGGAGTCTCTCGACATGATCGATGAGAAGCATGATGGATCCATCTAAGAGTAGCTGCACATCGAAAATGGGTCACCTAGTACTACAACACTAAGGTCAGGAGTCAGACCTTTGAGATTGGCAAACTCGTTCTCAAACGAATCTTCCCAAGCATCCGTGAATATAGGCCCAAGCTGGGAAGGTCCATATGCAATCGAACATAAGCGTGGAGTGGAACATTCAAGCTAGCAACTATGGACGGGTCTCACTTCCCCGAGGATGGAATAATGAACATGTACGATGCTATTTCACTTGAAATATGACTTTGTGAATATTTAGTCAAGTTAGATGCAATAAGACAGAATTTGTCATTTCCCATGTTTTATGAAGCAAAACGACTTCCTGAATTTGAGACTCTATCTTTGCGTAACTATAATATTGCAAAATGTGATAAACATGAATGAACTTGCATGTGCAAAATGTAAGTACAAAGGAACCCAGAGATAGGTGCTGATTGAGCTTCCCAAGTCCATGATCGGACCTATGAAGCATATCCACACTAGGTGTCTAGAGGTAGATACATTTCACCTCCTTCGACCAATGACTTAGGGGCAGAAGTATAACATTCAAGGGCAGAACAAGACAATTCACCCTTACAGCTCATGCCTAGAGTCTAGCAAAGCATCCACGCCTTGACCCGAGAAAGGCAAGAAGAAAGATCAATGCTCGGAGATTGGTGGCATCTTATACCCAAACTTCGATCGACGCCTGGAGTTAGAAGCAATCGAAAGTGAACATCCTGAATAATGGTATTTAAACCACTATTTCAAGTGATTAATTCCAACCAACACCTAGAGTTCGGTGTTGCCAAAACATGCATTGTAAAAAAGGATGCCTAAATTGCCATCTAAAATGAATTGCTTTGATAGACGGTTGGAGTCTAGCATGATCGCACTCAAACATCCTCAAAAGGGATGCTCAAATCACCTTCCCAAGAGACTGGAGTTTGACTAAGTTTCAGAATTGGATATGGTTACATCTAGGCACCTAGAGATATGCACCCTAGTGATCGCCTTTCACTCACCAAAACGACAAGATGTCAATTATCATATCCATTCGGGTGAGACCAGGCCAGTAAACAACAAATCGGACTAATAACTTAGTCCAGTAATGATGATAAAAAATGGTCTGCAAACGTAGGAGCGTGATAACAAATGCATTTCTTAGAACTTAAGCAAATTGACACAAGACATAAACAAAATGAAAGGTCTTTTTTATTCACATCCAAATAAAGCCTGAATGGAGGTACAAGTTTTGTTAACACTAAACCGAAAAACAAAAAGCGGGGACCAAACCAGCATAAAACCGGCCTGAAACAAAAAGTGAATGTTTACTTCTTATGGTTTTGTTTCATTAGAGGATGGCCTACTGGGGTCGTCGGACTTCTTCCTTCTTCTCCCCTACTCCATTTTCCACTTAAAGGTGTGTTGTGTGATGAAGCGGCTGGCACGCTTTGAGTATTTCTAGACATAGATAGAGAGACAAGAGCAAAAATGGTCTCACCAGGAAAAACAATAGATAAAGGAGGAGGAAGAAGTCAACGGGCTCCTTCTTGATCTCCTTGGCTAGCAGATCTTGGGCCCGAAGCAACTCTTGCGTAATGGGCTCTAGTGAAATAATAGAAGTCCTAATTATAACAACATCCTCCTCAACTTAGGCTCCAGAGGGGTCACCAATCATCTCTTCTTCCAAGGCATGAATTATTTGCATGCTCGGGCCTAGAGTGTCACCAATTGGAATGCTTGGGATTGTCCTGGAAACTGTTATGATCGTTGCTCAGTTGTTGTTGCTTGTTGACCCGGTTGGAAACCTTCCTTCAGGAGACTAGTGATTGCAGGCTGACCTGAAATTTGAGAAAGATGAAATGGGAGTTTAGCAACATCGACCAGTGTTATGTGAGCTCTCTCAAATATAGGCGAGGTTAATGATATACCTCAGCCAGACTGAGGCTTTGTACGGGCGTGTGTGCCATTTAAGTTTCCCTCCTGGATAGGAGATAACATGCTCGTTTTCTGCATTTATGGTGCATCTAGATCATCCAGAAGGACAGGCGGAGTGATAGAGGAGGTTGGGGGCCTACAAGTGAGCCCTGTAGTGAGACCTTGAGGTGTAGTCCCGAAGCCTTCAGATTGATCTTTTTGAACAATAGTGGCCAGCTCTGGATGCAAAATAATTTCATTGGCTCTAAGCACTTCGATCTCCTTTGGACTTAGAATCTCATGTTCTAACTCCGCTAGATTTACCTCACCTCCTTCCGAGTCCCGCTACTCTTCCTACATGATCTGCTCCAATGCTAATGATAGACCATAAGGATAGTCTTTACCAAGCCATTTCAAATCTATAAACTTAAGTATGTTAATGTTATAGTTGATGATGAGTGACACGAGTATACCTTTATTCCCCTTTTTTTCCACTGCAAAAGGTTCATCTACACTTCTATCACGAGCCAGCATATCGTCCCTTTCCTTGCATACATCCAACAACTCCTTGCAATAATCATGGGCTTGCATAAGAGCATCTTCTTCCTCTTTTTTCTCCTTTTCAAGTTGCTCTTTTACATTCTCGTGTTGCGCTTTTAACTTTGGCCAGTTCTCTTGCTAGGCGCTCATTCTCCTCCAATAGAACATGGTTTCTGCAGTGACCAGCTTCAATTTTTCTCAAATGATCTTTTCTCTCATGTTCGTTCGCCTCAGTCAAGTCTTTGACTTTCTGTTCAACCTTTGCCTGTGCCTTCTTTAAATCGGCAACTTCGACGTCAAGACGGGCGATCATCTCCTTGTCTTGGTTAGCCGCAAGCTCCAAACCCTGAGCCATGACTCTCTTCTTCTCGGCATACTCGTAGATCTGCTCGACTAGTCTTTTCAATATAAAGTACTGATCATAAACATCGCAAATGTAAGCCATAGTCTGACGTTTAACATCGGGTGGGATCTCCTATAGATTGGGCATGAACATAATGCCCTCTGCTAGCAAATAAATTTGCTATCCCCGAAAGTGCTTAGGAAATTGAGTTTAATCATGAAAAAGCTTTGTAGAGGCTTGTCGAAGTATTAAGAGTTTCCATGAAAATGCTTGGATTTGTCGTCATAGTAGTAGTCGTAAGTGCAAGGCAAGTACAAGTTCAAAGTCGAATATGCAAGGTAAGTTCAAGTACGAAGTCAAATAATTGTTTAAGTCACAAGTCACAATTAAGTATGTTATGCTTTGTCCTTGTTTAATATTCAAAATCTTAAGTGAACAATGTTTCAAAATTATAATATTCTCTAAAATCCCTAAATTGAATTAGGGTTTACAATATAAGAAATGAGGGGAGATAAAATACCGTCCCTAAAATGGTACTCCTAGGGTTGTATTTATAGAGGTGAGCGGCCTTCTCTTCGCATCTTGGGTTTTCATCAGGCTTCGACTCTGTTAGCACTTAGTATTGGTCTCTCCACTAGTATGTCTTTGGAGAGATTAACTTGAATAAGGCCTATCCTCGACTATGTTAATTTATCTTCTATCTTCACAGTTGGACATCATATGCGAGAGGCGGCATTGTCTCATCCATGATGTCTTCGACCCTAGCATCAATTGGTATTGGTATAGAAGGATACCTTTGAAGCACTGTAATATACGATGTCGCCTCTCTGTAATGAGTGTCTTCGTGGATGTTGATAATGCTCCCTATCAACACCGCTTACACAACGTTTTCGAAGATCTTGCAAAGTGAAGTGCTACTTGTACATGGATAGAGTGTGAAGTGGTTAAAGCGGAGTGGGGCATTGCTATGTGTATAATGCCTTCGAGGAGCTCATGTGGTGTGATGCAGATAAGGCTTTGCATCAAGGATACTCATTACGACAACTCTGACATTCTTTAACAACTAGCGAAGTGAGTTGTGCTTGACTTGTACGACATTGATATGTAGGTGCTTTGCCAGGTATAAGACTTTGTTGTGCAGTGTGACCACTGACGAAGTGGGATATAACTTTATGTTCCTTTCACCTCATCGCATGGCTATCCTTGCCGTTACTATGTTTTAGCATCTTCGAAGCACTTGCGACATACATGATGGTCATGGCTTCGCTTCAATGGAACATGCTATGACCACTTCGGTACCTTCTAATATCTTGCGAGGTAAGTTGCATTTGACCTCTTCGCTTGTTTGGACCTATGCAGCACCGTGTATACTCAATTACAGTTATGGTGTGACATTCTACCTCTTCTAAACCGTCCCACATGTACTCGGATGGTTCTATATCTTCGACAGTGGCCATAACATGCGGAGTGATCAAGGAATAATTAAAAAACATTGATGTTGTCGTCTTAACACTACTTATTAGTGGCATGTCAAACTCCTTTGATGAGATATATTGTATTAACACTTGCCCTCAAGTATAGAGGAGCTATTGACTTTTCAAGTCAATAGTGTCAGAGACGTTCATTCCGGCCTTTTGGTCTTCCCCAGTTTATTCTGTTCGTTAATTTAAAACTGATCCAATGGTTCTCGTATGCATGCTTCCTCCGATAAATACGCATGTGTCTTCCCATTTTCTCTCTTACCTGCAATTTGAAAAGAAATACTTCAACAAGAATCAAGCTTTTAAATTCAACTGCAAATCTAAGTTCTTCGATAGTAACTTTCTCAACTAAGGTATGATCTCGTTTATTCGGGCTACAAATTGATTTTCACGATTTTCTTAATATAATTTTGTTTAGGTTTTTAATTAGGATCTTACTGCTATCGAATCGACGATCAAATTTATTCGTCTGATTTTAATTCTTAATTTAATTATCAAGTTTCTATTATTGATTCTACTAATGTCGAATATATGGCATCGTTTTTCATTGATTCAGTCCAATAAGTTCCTTAAGAATGATAATTTTAAATTTTGGCGATTTTGTTGTTGCCATAGGTTCGATTGCTTTTCATAGATTCAATCTGAACCTTACTGACCTCAGAATAAAGTTTAGATCAGATCTTAAGGTTTTAATTGTCATTAATCTTGGCGATGGTGAATTTAAGTTAGATTAATAGCAGGTTTCCCATTATTAAATAGTGTAAGCATTTCATCAAACACATTGTAGGTCAGTTATTGGAAATGATAATTTATTTGACCCACAACTCGCTATCGAACAACCTCGACGACACTCATAGCTTTACCAAAATGGCCGAAGTCAAAATCCCCTACCATCTTGTTAGTTCATTAACGAATGTTTTTAGCATGAAGCTTTTGTATTATAGATGATGTGTTAATGACAAAGGCAACCTTAACATCAGTTTTCATTACAACAACATTAACCATTCTTGATGACGTTAAACTTGTTGTATTTCATAAAGCTTTGTGTCATTATGTACCTCACTAGTTAAAAGTTTTCATATTGTAAGCAACAGGAACGAAGTGACTCATTCGAAGTCATGCACACCGCTAATTTTAGTTATGTTATTTGTGGGTCAATCAAATCTAACAGCACCGAAGTCCTTTCGCACATTATCAACTAAGTCAAAGTGTAGCGACCCCTAATTAGGAGTTTAGAGGTCTTCGATGATGTTTGCTTTGATTAAATGCAAAGTGAACAACTTTGACATTCGATTATAAACACAATTTGATGACAATAGCCTTACCGTTTTTCTATTACTTTTTATAATTATGTTTAACATTGTGAGCGGGGTTCTATATGACTTCAACACTTTTATCACCATTAACTGTAGAGTGGTATGAACTTTTTAATCAATTACCATATTTCTAATTCAATTTTTCACTACTCGTCTGTGTCAATGCCCTTATTACATTGAAACTAAATACAGTTACAAGGGTCATTTGATATCAGTTTTGATATGGATCGAGTTCTTTATTATATCACTATTCTCGATATTCATATTATGATGGTTGCAAACTATTTAACTCATATTCTCAAGAACATCTCATGCAAATTCCCATCTTAACTTTTCATGAAGTTCTTTATCAAGAATGAAGTTTATTTATGCCTATTTAAATATTTTTGTCAAATGTTACTTGAGTGTCATTGTTTTATATTAGTATACATATGGTCATTTTGGCAAATGGTAGAATATCTAAATAACAACTTCTAGATCTAGTATTAGCATGCATGAAAAATTTATAAATCATGATATTTTCTCAAGTTTGGAGTAATATCACCTAGTAGGAAGATGGAAGGCCGTCAGTCTGAAAAGAAGTCTTCTAAGTGGGCCATTAAAGAGACCAAACCTTCACCCTCAGGTAACAAGAAAGAAGACATTGTCTCCAAGCCATCATATGTCACCTCCTAGGCCGAGTTTCATTTTTTCTTGTCAAAAGAAAGATGGATGATAATTTTGTTGTTGCGTCTACTCCTAGCAAAAAGCCTAAGACCGGGGACACGTAAGTCCCAACCATTATAGGAGAAGAAGGGTTTATTGCTGCTAAGTCAAACCCGAAAATTCCAAATCTTGATACAGCCGGAGACAAAACAAATTTTAGTGTTGTCGTGGATGAGACTAAGTAGGTAACTGAAGTAGAGGGTTCTCAGGACTTCCTCCACCATATTACTGTCCCAAGCTCCCCAGAAGCCTTGAATCATATTTGCGAAGAGCTTGGGTTTTCTTCTACTTCGAAGAGCTCTCTTCCTTCTAAGCCTCAATCATTAGCTTCTATCAACAAATCTAATGACCTTCTTCAATTGGTAATTCAATCCCCTTCTTTTGCTGCTTCCCAGCCATTACAACCTTCTTCCTACACCCGAGATCATCGATTCACTCTTCTTAGACAACACTTATGGTATGTACCCCTTATGTCTAGTTGCATTAAACTCTTAATATCCCACGTATTCAAGTTTCATTATCCATTCCAGGTTGCCAAGCATCTGCTTTCACTTCAAGATGAGGCTTCGAAGTCATCAAGTGAAATTTCTAAGCTAAAGGAGGAAAACTCATCACTCAATAACCATGCTATTGATTTAACTTCCAAAAGAGATGAAGCTGTACAGGAGAAAGGCAAGCTGGCTGCCTCTCTTGAAGAGACAAAAACCCAACTTTTGACTTCAAATGGTAGGGTGATAGCTTTAGAACTCGCTCTTAAGGAAGCTGAAATGAAAGAAGATAGGCTTGTGGTAGAGACACGTCTATCAATAAAAAGCTAAAGAAGAATGCAAAGCAAAAAGTGTCTTGCATTTTTGACATGCCTTTCAATACTAATATCGAGAGATCCTATGAGAAGGCGCTCTTCATTACTTATGCTGACGGCAATTATAAGTGCCCGGAATTTGGTTTCCCCTCCCTTCTTTCAGAATGGAATGAAAAGTTCAAGAGAAAATTTAAAGAGATTCCACAAGGATCTCATGTTCCTGAAGAATAGTAGGAGGTTGATGTTGCAAAGCTGCTAACTTTTAATGGTCCTTCGGTTGATGAGGAGACTGATTCAGATGAAGAGGAGAAGGATAATGATTAGTACAGGGATGTGGGTGACAACAACAACGATAGTCCTAATGAAAACGATGATGATAATAATGACAACAATGGAGGAGGTGATGGAAATGGAATTTCTGGACCATCGGTTGACAAGGATGGGTCAGAAGGTGCTAATCCAGATCTAAGTTCGCAAGGTATGGGGCTACCAAAATTAATGTTTCTTCCTGGACAAGTTCTCCCAAGAAGGACAATGCTTCCCAAGGCCCAAAGCCCAAAGACAAAGAAAAAATCTCGTCATCTACTATTCTACTCTCTTAGGTATGGATCTCATTACGCGAATGTTTTCAACTATCAAATAACTTTTAGTTAATACATTAATTACTTTAGTTGAGGAGAAATTCAAAATATTTTCATGATGTCATGCTCAAGAAGAAATAATCGGATATAGATTGCCTGAATAGAGAACTGGACAAACAAACAGAGGATTATAACAAATTATCTAAAAAATACGAGAAACTTGCTACGAGCAATTCAAGATTGAGGTATTTCAAAGAAAAACAAATTGCTCCCTAGATGAGGAAAGCTTGTCATCACCGAGAAAGACTTATGAAAGAAAACTCCGAATTGATGACCCTATTTTGGATGTAATTGATGATAGAAGCACCGTGGTGGAGTTTTTATACAAAGTTTATTGCAGGGGTAAATTTGTCGATTTCTCATACGTAGGTGACAACTGTGGATGTTTGCTTAGATGCTTTCATCACAGATATTTGGACAAGTATGGGTCCGTTCCCCATCCCGTAACATGTTGGAATCTTCCTAGAGTTACTCCTATTCCTCTTTCTTCTCGTTCTCTCCCCTCAAAAACTAAGTATAATAAGAAGAGATTCATCTCTAAAATGTATAAGAAATTGGTTTTGTATGAACTTGAATGATTGTACTATAATTATATGTTACTTGGTTTACTTATGGATTTCATCGTTTTAGTTTTCTATGTTGCACAGATCAAAGACTTCTCGTACAGTTCGACCCCTAAGGATCTCTTGAGTAAATTTGTTAAGTTAAGGAAGAATTTTAAGAGAAATCTTCAATTCTCAAAACATCACAATTGGCAAGACATTATTTTCTCGGAGATTTATAAGAAATTTACATGTGATTTCCCCATTTCTGCTTTGACTTTCTGGGTGATGAGTAGGAGAAATTACTTAGCAAAATCTGATCCTACCAAAAAAGTAATATGTGGTTGTGATAGTCCTCCAATTGAGGAATGGGATTACTATCGGTTTCCTCTTGTTTATACCCCGAAAGGAATTAAGACTTCTTTTGATTCTATGATTACTTTGTCTATTGGGTCATTCGAAAAGGCTAAGGTCACGATTTCAAAACTTTGAACATTAATTAAATGTTTCCGAAATGGAATTATAATGTAACTTTGACTCTTATTACTATTTATAAATTTTGTTGTTATTAATGGAAGAGTTTGTCCTTCGTGTATTATATTTTTTTCTTTATTTTTAATAGGATTCTTAATTAGTGCGTAAATCTGATTCCTTAGACACCTCGCAAATTATTTAAGTTAAAGATCGACTGTTTAAATATATAGAGGAAAAACGATCAAGTCGAGATAACTCAGTTTTACGATTCCCAAATAACCCTGAGGCATAAGAGTGGTATAGGAACTATTTCCTATTAAAATCAACTTTTTGTGCTTATAAAGAAATGACAGCTCTTATGGAGGCAGAACTTAAAGAAACAAAGAACATGCTTCGGTTGTTGAAAAAGAGAAAGGACACAGCTCGGTGATCTAACTTCTTATCGAAGCTGACATTGAAATAGCTAAGTTTTATCAGAAAATAAGTGATCTTGAATTAGAGCTGACAAAAAGCCAAGTATCATGCTAATCTTTAGAGCTTATTATAAGTGGGGGGTGATTCTAGCCTTCCCTCTCCTACTCCGAGATGGAGAACAAGATCCACATCCTCGACTAATCAAGAGTTTACTACTTTGCTAAACCCTCCTCCAGATTTGAGTAAAGCAACGGTCTCAAAGTGGGGTAATCAAGTCAAATTAAAAATGATGTAGTTTTTCAACAAGAAGTAGGAGGAAAAGATATCCCAACACATCAGTGGATATGAATATAAGGTTCAAAAAGTCAAACACGAAAAGTATTATCTTAATTAAGAAATCAAAAGGCTAACAAGTATGAATCAAACTTTGCAAGGAGATAATAAGACTCTTCGTCATAACCTAAAAGAGCAAATCAAATCGATTGATGATGCAGACACCATTCATAAAAAGGAAAAGAAACTTAAGGAAATCGTAGATGTGTCCATTCGTCACATCACTGATCCCTTAATTGCCAAGGGTTAGGATAAATTAGCACAAATCTTGGTCTGTAACAGGAACCGGCCTTAATTAGATTTTCTTTCTTTTATTTGTCTTTTGTGCTTGCAACCATGTAAATAATGTATCAAATTGTAAACAATTTGTAATTGAATGAATATTACTGTTTGTACCAAAATTGGGCACAACACTCTTCAGAAGTTTTTGAAGAGATAAAGTGAAGAAATTAAATGTAAAAAGAGCAATTATCCAACAAAAAATGCCAAATCTCAGATATGAAAATAATTAACATGCAAGGAGACACAAGAATTTAGAGTGGTTCGGCGTATTGCCTACGTCCACTATGAAGTAGTTTGCTTTATTGATCTTTCTTTGATGATTACAAGTGAATTCAATGAATTACAGCAGGTAATTATGATTTGCAGCAGTGAATTTCGTTGTTAGCAGGAGCAATGGAGTCCAGATCTGGATCTGGCAGAGTCTGGGCGTTCAAGATCTCAAAGAAGGAGAAGAACCCTTTTCTGTTGGCTTTGGGGGTCTATTTATAGGTGTAGGAGGCTGGTATTTCGCTTAGATCTCGGGAGACCCTCTCTAGCATGTGACCATGCCCGCGCGCCCAAGCCCGTGAAGTTTCGGTCCGATCCGTGATCGATACGAACAGATTTCGTATCGATCAAGATTTCATCCAATGGAGTCGAAATTTGGCGTGGACATTCTTTAGCATGCATGTAGTCTTCTATGAAAATTTCATAGCATTTGGACTTGTAGATTGGGAGATATGATCGATACGAATTGGGATTCTCGGTTGGCTGTTTCATTCGACTCGCTCTTGTTTCAACTCGCTCTTTGTTCGACTCGGTTCTGTTTGACTCGGTGACATGGCATTTATTCGTATTGACTGTTGTGCCTTGCTTCGCATTGATGGACACGAAGTAGAAGTCTTCGGATGGATGCGAAGTTGATGAAGTGGAGTGAGTCGAAATGCGGCTCTCTGATGGAGTCGAACTAGATGTAGTCGAACATGGGCTACCTAATGGACGCGAAGCGAGTCGAACTAGGTGGAGTCGAACATAGACTATCTGATGGACATAAAGTGGAGCGAGTCGAAGTGGAGTGAGTCGATTAGTGGTTTTCTGATGGACGCGAAGCGGAGCGAGTCGAAGTAGGCTTCCCAGATGGATTCGAACGGAGCGAGTCGAAGTGTAGTTGGTTTTCATCCATTTTTGTATCGTTCGTAACTTGATCATACGAACTCGGATTGACTTGAGATTTGGAAAGTTGACTCTCATAGCTTCGCTTGTTGTGTCATATCAATTTAAGCTTGATCCGGACTCGGACAAAATTCTTCGATTACCATAGTGAGCTTGTGTATAACTGATCTCTAGAACGGACCGTCATTGGTTACTAGTCAATTCCTTGGTGTCATGGCCTTGCCAAAATGCGGAATAACATTTGCTCCCCAAAATACGTTGTTATCCCGCCTTTTGGCAAAACCGTGACATCAAGGAATTGACTAGTAAACCAATGACGATCCATCCCCGAGATCGGTTATACACAGACCCACTATGGATATCGACGAATTTTGTCCGAGTCCGGATCGAGCCAAAATTGGCAGGACATGACAAACTAATCCATGATAGCCAACGTTCCAAATCTCAAGTCAATCTGAGTTCGTATGCTCAAGTTACGAACGATACAAAATTGGATGAAAATCAATCACCGTTCGACTCGCTCCCTTCGACTCGCTCCACATCATTCAGAAGTGACAACTTTGACTCACTTCGCTTAGAGGGCAACTTCGAGTCGTCCAGGTTCGACTCGCTTTGCATCCCTCAGAACTGCCCTCTTCGACTCGCTCCAGTTTGAAACCATCGAAAGTGCACGCTTCGACTCGCTTCGCTCAAACAACTGTTCGACTCCATCGAACTCAACTCCGATTCCGAACTCCCAGAGCGCGAGTCGGAGTATAAACATTCAAATCCGTATTCCAAGAGTGCGAAGCGGAGTATAAACATCCAACTCCGAGTTCCCAGAGCGTGAACCGGAGTATAAACATCAACTCCATATTCCCAGAGTGCGAAGCGGAGTATAAACATCCAACTCCGAGTTCCCAGAGCGTGAACCGGAGTATAAACATCAACTCCGTATTCCCAGAGTGCGAAGCGGAGTATAAACATCCAACTACGAGTTCCCAGAGCGTGAACCGGAGTATAAACACTAACTCCGAGTTCCCAGAGCGCGAACTAGAGTATAAACATCAACTCCGTATTCCCAGAGTGCGAAGTGGAGTATAAATATCCAACTCCGAACTCCCAGAGCGCGAGTCGGAGTATAAACATCAACTCCGAACTCCCAGAGTGCGAAGCGGAGTATAAACATCCAACTCCGAACTCCCAGAGTGCGAAGCGGAGTATAAACATCCAACTCCGTATTCACAGAGTGCGAAGCGGGGTATAAACATCAACTCCGAACTCCCAGAGCGCGAGTCGGAGTATAAACATAACTCTGTATTCTCAGAGTGCGAACCGGAGTATAAACATTCAACTTTGTATTCCCAGAGCGCGGAGCAGAGTATAAACATCAACTCCGTATTCCAAGAGTGCAAGGCGTAGTATAAAACATCAACTCCAGACTCCCAGAGTGCAAATGCCAATTCCAAGTCTCCCGATCGCGGACATATGATCGAAACTTAAGCTGGCGTGACCAGCCACTGATGAACGAATGGGAATCCCCGGAGTGTGGATATGATCATCGACAATCAAATGAGCATGGATGAACTACTCAATCTCCGTTTTCCCTAGACATCCGTTCGGTGGCACTAGACTCAACATGTTATATAGAAGAAACGATCATCGACTGATGATCTACAACTCACCATCAAGACTGGGGGGCAGAACTTAAGCATCAACCATTGATTGAAGCGATGTGACGTCGGAATTCAACTCGCTTCCCGATCACAAGCCATGTCCACAGTTTCCGAACTTGGCAAACTAAAACAAACTTGGTTCGGAACCTGAAACTTCACAAGTGCACTCTAGATATTTAAACACTTAGACGAATACAAAATGACAGAAAAGGAACCAAAAAAAAGAAGTTTCATTTCTATTGTTTATAAAACAAGTTCGTATACAAGTTGTTTCCCAAAAGATTCCTACTAGCAGGGGCCGAACCCGCATCTATACACGGCTAACAAAATGTAAGTCAAAAATACACCGGATGAGCGTGCTTAATCTTTCTTCTTCCTTAGCTTCCTCCTCGATGTGGACCCGCTGGAGCCATCGCCAATCTTCCTCTTCAAGCCTGTTCCTTTCAATGGTTGGTCTTCAGGCAAGGGCATTATGTCGACATCCTCATCCGAACTCAAATGAATAGGAACGCTCCCTATGGACGGAGTCAGAGGAACAGGATCGAATACGGAAGGTGGAACGGGCATACCGGTGAGAAAAATAGCACCACCAGGAGATATCATTCTAAGCGGAGCAGGCCCTGATGCTGCCATCCCACCTCCGAAGCTTCCACTATGAGCCGCTACTGCCATTTCAGCGTCAATTTGAGCGAACATGTCCTCTTCGGTTATTGATCGTGCCCCGCTGGGGGCATCGGCTGTCGGCATTGAAGAACTTATAGCAGGATCAGTTCCGCTCATGACGGGTGGCAAGTCAGCAAGAGGATCGCCATGACGGCGAAAGAGTATATCCATCAGTTGCTCGTCAAACGCCATTGTACTCCCCTTCATATCATCAATCGGGGCAGCTGTGCTCATGGTGATCGCTTCGGTCACGATAGCCTCCTGCGTCTGATGTAATTCTTGAGTAGCAGGAGGCATGTGCGGTGCAACATCGATCACTGGACAAAGAATAAGAGAATAGTTAGAACTTAAACTCGATCAAAGACTTCGACTCAGGAAAGATATGTGGAATGTTCGGAGTACCTTCCTCAGTTTGACTTGTAATCGACGGGGCGGCTTCAGTCGCTTGCGCTGTAGTCGGAGACATCTGCGGCTGATCTGGATTTAGGCAGGAACAGTTTGAGGATCAACCGCAGGCAAAGATTCAGATTGGGTTGACACCGGAAGTTCAAGACTTGCGTCGTGATGTCCAACCCCGGAGCCTTTTCCTACTTCCAGGTGCTGGGTGCCGAGTCTCTCCTTCTCATAAGAGATCATTGAATCATGGAGAATCTTCTTTTCATCATCAGTTAACAGATGATTCTCAAACTCGAATTCATCCACAGACTCACCCTGGTGCGCCTCCTTCTCTTCCTCATCCAGTCAGCCTCAAGCACTGTGGAGGTGCGTCGGATAATCATCGAGCCAGGCAAGACCCCTGTGCCTCAGCACATTAGCGTTGTAAACGACGAGGAGGTCTTCAATGTCGGCCTCTAGCCTGGACTCGGCCAACTTCACCCTCTCCTTGACCTCAGTCTCCACCTTCTGGACTTTAGCCACCGCCGCATCCCATTCTCCCTTGAGCAGAACAGCCTGATCGCACGCCTCCTGGGCAGCGGTGTTCGCGTCGTCTTTTTCCTTGACCAAGTTGGCGAATTTGGCTTTGAGTTCATTAAGCTCCTTGACCGCCGCGTCCCGCTAGGCGGTGACTTTGGTGTTCCGGTGGCCCATCTCCTCCACCAGGGCAACGTGTGACTGCCCTAACCTCTCCATTTCCGCCTTCTTAATGGCCTCAATCTCAGATTTCCTAGAAGACTCGGACTCAGCAGAGAGTACTTGAATATTGCGATCCCTTTTTGCAAGCTCGGTCTCCATCTTCTCGATCTCTTTGGCCCGCTCAAAGACCACTTTGGAAGCTTTTTCAGCAGCCTTTGCCCACTCTCGGTATTGGGTGTAGATGTCGTGGACATAATCATGCATCGTGCCTTCTACCCCTGATGGAATTCTCTTCAAGTGGGGAGGGAAGACATAACCATCGAAGCAGATATTTGAAAAATCCTTCCTCATCTGAGCCAACTTAAGGGCCCCTTCTCCAGTGGGATCAGCGGGGACCTGCTCTGTAACCATGGAGGATGTAGCCTCGACTCTCTAAAGATGAGTCTTAGATCTAGAAGAATGAGAAGACGGCCTATGGCGAGGAGGTTCAGATGGGTGTGAGGCAGGAACAGGGGGTGGAGACGGAAGTCTAGGAGGAGGAGAGCATGATCTGGATCGATATCTATACTCTCTGTCACGCCCATGCCTGTCCTGGTTAGAGTAATCGCGATCGCGATCTCTATCTGAATCCCTCCTGCGGGAATCATAGTAACCAGAAGCTTTTCGGGAAAAACGAAGACTCCCAAGCATCGATCCCCTTCCAGACATAGTACCTGAAAATGAGAAGCGAAGAAAGAGTTAGTGACTTCCTAAGTTGAGTGATTTACAGTTGTGAATCATACAGTGTAGTGAAGTGTATGCATGTGCAATCCCCCGACCAACCGGAAATGTCGGCCGCACTCGTAGCAAGCGGCCCGCGCAGTTCGAGAGCACTGTCAAGCTCCTCCATACCGGCATCGTGTTGAGACGACACAAAGTTCGGAATCGGAACATCGGCAAGCCCGTCAAAAAGATTCTCTACTGGCGGGGAAGAAGCCTCTGCTATTACAATCCCCTGAGCAGGCAGGGACATAACAATGGATTTAAATTTCCCAGATTTAGAACGCTTCTGAGCAGCAGCTTTGCTTTTTCTTCTTCCACCCGAATCTTGAGCATCGGTAGAAGGCCCAGTTGGGAGTTCGGGGTCGGTAGGCATTTTTTCTGAATCAATTTCTTCGGTGATCAAAACTGTGGGCGCTTTGCGCTTCACCCGTTTCTTCGGGACCACTATATGTGTCCCTTCCAGATGTATGCTCTGCCTCCGCTCTATCAGCCCGACGGTCCTCAAATTTCTATCAGCTAGGACCAGGTCGATATGCCTCTCTTCGCTCGGATACGCTTGAAGAATCCGAAAAAGCTCTCTGAAGTATGCGCTGTCAGGACGAGAGATTGCGGCTATAAGAAAGGGAAAGTATGTCAGTTTTGAAGTCGGTTACTAACATCTCGGTGATTCAAGAGAGATGGCGACACGTACGTCTATCCAACCACCGCCTAGCAAATCCAGGGGGCACCGAACGTAGAACCATTCGGTTTTATAATAACTTAGCCTTCCCCAGGAACCCAGCACAATGTGGTAGTTTCTGACTGCTTCCAGAAAGGTGAAAAAAGGGTTGTCTCCGCGGCTCTTGACATTGAATAAGTATCTGTTTTCGATCGGCTTCGGCGGTCGAAAGAGGATCTCCATAAACAAGACGAAAGTGCTGTTCAACAAGGCATACCCGTTCGGATGTAGTTGAGATGGAGCTATGCCAAGAAACGATAACATCTCCCTTATGTAGTCATTGAAGGGAGGAAGTCACCCCGCCGTGCAAGCATGACGGTTGAAAGCAGTAAACTCTTCCGGGGGATAATGTGGCATGTCCTTCGGCCCAGGAAGTAGCACGTCGTCAAGTGACAAACCGTGCCTTAAGCAAATCCGGCCTAACATGTCTTCAGAGATACCCGACGGCACCGAATCGGGTGGACTACAAATAAACCGAGCCCCTAGACGCTTGTCCGGAGCTAGCTCAATAACTTCGGCTTCTATAACCGGTATCTCTATAGTTGGACGAACAGAACTTGGGAATTCCGGCTGTTTAGAACTTGAAGGGTCCATGACTGGCTAGCTTATAAAAAATCATTGTTAAACTGACAAATAACACTCGTGCATCCCCCAGTGTAAAGTGTGTGAGTGTGTTGTGTAGCACGGTAATGTATATTATTTGAGAAGATCAATAGGATTGAAGAAAACGTATGAACGACGAGACTTTAGAATTCGATCGGAAGGACCGTCATCGCTGACCGTCACAACCATAACATCCAACTATTGACCATCATTTCAAGTCAGAGCTTGTTGTCATTTTTATAAGTTGCAGTTTCATCGATGAGCTTCGATAGGAAGTCAGATATGTAGTGAAACGGTTAAGTCCAGTTATGCAAGTTTGAAGCTCGTCGGAAGAAATCGTTCAAGTGTGTTAGAAGTTTCAAACTTTTGGATGGTCAAATTTGTATCGCTCGCGAGAGCCGTGTCCGCGTCAATAAGCTATGATCATATGCATACAAGTCAGACTCGGTCAGAAGGTTGGCATGCAAGTTCGACTCGAGCTAGAAGGACTTGATTCGAGATACACAGTTCGACTCACTCCCTTCGACTCGGTCCCAAGACCACAAGTTCGACTCGGTCCCAAGACCACGCATTTCGACTCGCTCCCAGAACCACACAGTTCGACTCACTCCCTTCGACTCGGTCCCAAGACCACGAGTTCGACTCGCTCCCAGGACCACACAGTTCGACTCGCTCCCCAGGACCATCGAGTTCGACCCGATCCCAAGACTGCACACTTCGACTCAATCGAAAACCACCCCTTTACGAGTCCATCAGGCGCGACCCCTTCATATCGATCCATGAATTCAAATCACTCGATTCGATGTGAAGCTCCACCATCGATCGATACGAAGACCTTCTCCTCATCATCTCGAAACCCATATTCCAGAGCAACAAGAAGCTAAGGCCAGAAAGCTTTTGATCGACCATGACTCTGATTGATTTGATGAAAGGAAAACTCGAGCCTCATCGTTTACGCATGGTTTCGCTTATTGGATTACCTAGATTTGTCAGATAAGTTCAAGTGATTGAAGACAGGAATCAGTTCAAAGGCAGAAATGGTTCGTTCGTTCTTCTCGAGTTTTCTGAGCGATACGAAGGAAAGGAAGGCAAGCGAAAGGTAAAAAGTGAAAAGCGGCTAAGTACCAAGTATTTATATGGACCTGGAAAGAAAGGGAATAAACGCTGCGTATCCCGATGGATTCGAACGCACGTTTCGACTCCCTCTCCAGTGTGTCAATACGAAGCTCTCTTTCGTATCGCTCCCTTCGACTACATTCCCGTGACCAGTTCGATTCAATCATGCAGCAATAAAAGACATCACTTCGACTTCATCTTCCCTTCGACTCGCTCCTCTGTCTCCTGTGCGTTTCGACTCCAACTCCTATGCAGTTTGAATCCAAGGCCGAGTCGAACAACCAGTTCGAATCCATCAGGGAGTCTACATCGACTCGCTCCACTTCAACTCGCTCAGTTCGAGTCCGTCATCAAGTTGAACAAGCGCTTCGCATCCATCGAATCCATCAAATCATGACTTCCAGAGGCCAACTCCATCAACTCGACATGCTTTCTTCGCATCCATAAAACCAATAAAAATCATTTTCGATGTTTCAACCCTTCACAACGATTCAGGAGAGGATCGTTACGAAGGAACATTAAAAAGCAACCATCGGGCGTTGTTGTAGAGAATTTCACATCGGTTCAGGAGAGGATCGATACGTAATTCAAAAGTAAAATAAACTGACAACGACTCATGGACGTACGAACGTCAACGAGAGTCAGGTTAACATATATGCATGAATGACGGACTAGTATTCAATATTCCGGATTTTTAGGAATCAGAAACTCATCCATTAACGATTACAACAGCAAACGGGTAACCACTAGCATACAACAATCAGTTACAACAATACATGATACAGCAGTCGACAGTCAACAGTTTACATTATCAAGAAGAACGGTCAGAGGTTACAGCTTTCATCAAAAAGACAATAACTATTCAGAGCAAAGATGGCAGAATTTCAAAGCACGTCATGTTTCCACAAGACGTACTTTGGGGGGCAAATGTTATCCCGCCTTTTGGCAAGACCGTGACACCAAGGAATTGACTAGTAAACCAATGACGATCCATCCCCGAGATTGGTTATACACAGACCCACTATGGATATCGACGAATTTTGTCCGATTCTGGATCCAGCCAAAATTGGTAGGACATGACAAGCTAAGCCATGAGAGCCAACGTTCCAAATCTCAAGTCAATCCGAGTTCGTATGCTCAAGTTACGAACGATACAAAATTGGACGAAAATCAATCATCGGTCGACTCGCTCCCTTCGAGTCGCTCCACATCACTCAGAAGTGATAAATTCGACTCGCTTCGCTCAGAGGCCAACTTCGAGTCGTCCAGGTTTGACTCGCTTCACATCTCTCAGAACTTCCCTCTTCGACTCGCTCCAGGTTGAAACCATCGAAAGTGCACGCTTCGACTCGCTTCGCTCAAACAACTGTTCAACTCCATCGAACTCAACTCCGATTGGCAAAGTCGTTGTTCGAATCGATCAAACCATGCACTTCGACTCAATCAATCATTGCTCACTTCGACTCGCTCAATCAGTGCGCGCTTCGACCCGCTCAAAACAGCGTCAAAGGCAGAGCGATCCAAAAAGTCAAGAGCCACGTCACCGAGTCGAATGGAAGCGAGTCGAAACAGAAGCGAGTCGAAGGAAACAACCTACCGAAAACCTCATTTCGTATCGATCATATATCCTAATCTACAAGTCTAAATGCTATGAAATTTTCACAGAAGACTACGTGCATGCTGAAGAATGTCCACGCCAAATTTCGACTCCATTGGATGAAATCTTGATCGAGTCGAAATCTTCTCGTG
This sequence comes from Allium fistulosum, assembly GCA_030737815.1. Classification (NCBI taxonomy): domain Eukaryota; kingdom Viridiplantae; phylum Streptophyta; class Magnoliopsida; order Asparagales; family Amaryllidaceae; genus Allium; species Allium fistulosum. The sequence continues at coordinate 444,232,270 of CM060901.1, read as the reverse complement.
TTGATCACGGATCGGACCGAAACTTCACGGGCTTGGGCGTGCGGGCCTGGTCACGTGCCAGAGAGGGTCTCCTGAGATCTGAGCGAAATATCAGCCTCCTACACCTATAAATAGACCCCCAAAACCAATAGAAAAGGGGTTCTTCTTCCTCTTTGAGATATCCAACGCTCGGACTCCGCCAGATCCAGATCTAAACTCAACTGCTGCTGCTACCAACGAAATTCATTGCTGCAAATCATAATTGCCTGCTGTAAATCAATAAATTCACTTGTAAACACAAAAGAAAGATCAATAAAGCAAACTACTTCATAGTGGACGTAGGCAATACGCCGAACCACTCTAAATTCTTGTGTCTCCTTGCACTTTACTTAACCTCATTTCTGAAATTTGGAGTTTTTGTTAGATAAATCCTCTTTTTGCATTTAATTTCTTCACTTTATCTCTTCAAAGACTTCCGAAGAGTGTTGTGCCCAAATTTGGTACAAACATACGTCTTGTGGAAACATGATGTGCTTTGAAACACTGCAATCTTTATTATAAATAGTTATTGTCTTTTCGATGAAAGCTGTAATCTTCGACTGATTTTCTTGACAATGTAAACGGTTGACTGTCAGCTGATGTACCCTGTATTGTTGAAACTGATTGCCGTATGTTAGCGATTAGCTGTTTGTTGTTGTAATCGTTATCAAATGAGTTTCCAATTCCTGGAAATCTGGAATATTGAATATTAGTCCGTCATATATGCATATAGGTTAATCTGACTCTCGCTAACGTTTGTACGTTCACGTGTCGTTGTTAGTTTATTTTATATTGAATTCCGTATCGATCCTCTCCTGAACTGACGTGAAATTCGTTGCATTGATGGATACGAAATGGTCGTTTGTATCGATAGAGTTCAATGCCTTCTAAACAACCCCTGCTGCGCACTTCGAATCGATTGATTTGGAGTCATTGGATACGAACATTCAATTCGTATCGATGGAGTTGGCCTCCGAGAGTCGTGATTTGATAGAGTCGAAATGCACAGGGGATGGAGTCAAAATGCACAGGGGACGGAGTCGAAGGTGATCGATACGAAGTGTGGCTTCGTATCGATGGAGTCGAATTGGTTGCTCGTATTGCTGCACCGGAGATGGAGTCGAATTGGTAAACGATACGAAGAGGAGCTTCGCAACGATGCACTGGAGACGGAGTCGAAAAGCTTGTTTGAATCCACCGGGATGCGAATCATTTATCCCTTTTTCTTTCAAGCCGATATAAATACTCTATACTTAGCCATTTTTTCACTTTTTACCTTTTGCTTTCCTGCCTTGCCTTCGTATAGCTCAGAAACTCGAGAATAAAGAAGAAACATTCTTGCCTTCGAACCGATTCAGATCCTTAATCACTCGAACTATCTGCCAGTTTTAGGTAATCCCCTAAGTGAATCCAATGCGTAAACGATGAGACTCGATCTTTAACTCCAAATCAATTGGAGTTGTGATCGATCAAAGACTCCATGGCCTCAGCTTCACGTCGATCTGGAGTAGTGGCCTCGAAATGATGAGATGGAGGCCTTTGTATCGATCGATGATTGAGCTTCGCATCGAATCGAATGCTTTGAATCTGTGCATCGATACGAAGGGGTTGCATCTGATCGATTCAAAATGATGGCTTTCGATCGAGTCGAAGTGGATGGATTTGGATCGAGTCAAAGCGGTGGCCTTGGATCGAGTTGAAGTGGAGGCCTTGGACCGATTCGAACTGCGTAGCCTTTGGATCGAGTCGAAGCGGGTGGCTTTGGATCTAGTCAAACTAGAGGCTTCGAATCGAGTCGAACTGTGCAGCCCTGGGACCGATACAAACGTGTCCCTAAGCGATCGATTCGAACTTAAACCTTGGCGAGCGATTCGAACTTGAACCCGAGCGATCGACTTGAACTTGAACCTTAGCGAGCGATTCGAACCTGAACCTAAGTGATCGACTCGAACTTGAATCTTTGATGATTGACAATGAACCTAACTTCGATGATACTGAAAACTCTAGTGCATTTGAACACCTAACTCCGACGAGCTTCAGACTTGCATAACTAGACTTAATCGTTTCACCGCATATCTGATTGCCTATCGAAGCTCGTCGATGAAACTGGAACTTATCAAAATGATAACACACTTTAACTTGGACTGATAGCTAATAAATGGATGGCACTGTTGTGACGGTCAGCGATGACGGTCCTTCCGACTGAATTCCGAAGTCTCGTCGTTTTAATGCTTTCTTTAATCCTGTAGATCTTCTCAAGTGATATACAATACTGCACTACACATCACACTCACACACTTTACACTAGGGGATTCACGAGCGTTATTGTCTGTTTAACAATGATTTTTCATAAGCTAGCTATTCATGGAACCTTTAAGTACTCAACAGCAGGAACTCCCGAGTTCAATTCCTCCAACCATCGAAATACCGGTTATTAAAGCCGAAGTTATAGACCCAGCTCCGGACGAGCGTCTAGGTGCCCGGTTCATTTGTCGTCCACAAGATTATGTGCTATCCGGTATCTCCGAAGATATGCTTGGACGGATTTGTTTAAGGCATGGTTTGTCGCTCGACGACGTGTTACTGCCCGGGCCAAATGACAGGCCACATGATCCCCCGGAGGGGTTTACTACTTTCAACCGTCACGCTTGCACAGCGGGGACACTTCCTCCCTTCAATCAATATATAAGGGAGATGTTATCATTCCTTGGAATAGCTCCATCTCAGCTACATCCCAACAGGTATGCTTTGTTGAACAACACCTTCATTCTATTTTTGGAGATCCTCTTTCGACCACCAAATCCGATCGAGATCAGATATTTATTTAACGTCAAGAGCCATGGAGACAGCCCTTCTTTCACCTTCTTGGAAGCGGTCAGAAACTGTCACATTGTAATGGGCTCCTGGGGAAGGCTAAGTTACTTTAAAACCGAATGGTTCTACGTTCGGTGCCCCCTGGATTTGCTAGGCGGCGGTTGGATAGACGTAAGCGTTACCGTTTTTCTCTTGAATCATCGAGATAGTAGTAACTGACTTCAAAACTGACATACTTCTCCTCTTTTATAGCTGCAATCTCTTGACCTGACGGTGCATACTTCCGAGAGCTAGTTCGGATCCTCCAAGCGTTTTTGGGCGAAGAGAGGCATATCGACTTGGTCCTGACCGACATAAATTTGAGAACCGTCGGGCTGATAGAACGGAGGCAGAGCATACGGTTGGAAGGGACACTTAGAGTGGTTTCGAAGAAACGGGTGAAACGCAAAGTGCCCGCAGTCGTGATAACCGAAGAAGTTGATCCGGAGAGAATGCCTACCGATACCGAGCTCCCAGTTGGGCCTTCTTCCGATGTCCAGGATTCAGGAGGAAAGAGAAAAGGCAAGGCTGTTGCTCACAAACGTTCTAAATCTGAGAGGTTTAAATCCGTGGTCATGTCCTTGCCCGTCCCGGGGATTAGAATTTCGGAGGCTCCTTCCTCGCCAGTAGAGAATCCTTTTGAAGGGCTTGCTGATATTCCGATTCCGGATTTTGTGACGTCCCAACATGACACCGGGATGGAGGAGCTTGATAATGCTCTTGAACTGAGCGGGTCGCTTGCTATGAGTGCGGCCGACATTACCGGTTGGTCGGGGGATCGCACATGCATACACTTCACTACACTACATGATTCACAACTGTAAATCGTCCAACTTAGGAAATCACTAGCTCTTTCTTCGTCTCTCATTTTCAGGTACTATGTCTGGAAAAGGATCGATGCTCGGGAATCTCCGCTCAGCCCGAAAGGCTTCTTCTTATTCCGATTCCCGTAGGAGGGACTCTGATAGAGACCGCGATCACGAGTACTATAATCAAGATAGGTATGGGCGCGACAGGGATAGAGAATACAGGCATCGGTCAGATCACGCTCTCCTCCTCCTAGACTTCCATCTCCACCTCCCGTTCATGTCCACACCCGCCAGAGCCTCCTCGTCACAGGCCATCTTCTCATACTTTTAGATCTGAGACTCATCTTCAGAGAGTCGAGACCACGGCTTCCATAATTGCAGAGCAGGTCCCTGCTGAGCCCACAGGAGAAGGGGTCATTAAATTGGCCCAGATGAAGAAGGATTTTTTGAATATTTGCTTTGATGGCTATGTCTTCCCACCTCACCTAAAGAGAACTCCATCTGGAGTGGAGAATACGGTGCATGATTACATTCATGACATCTTCACCTAGTACAGAGAGTGGGCGAAGGCTGCAGAAAAAGCTTCTAAGGTGGCCTTTGAGTGAGCCAAAGCGCTTGAGAAAATGGAGACCGAACTCGCTCAAAGGGACCGAATTATTCAAGTGCTCACCGCTGAGTTCGAGTCTTCTCGGAAATCTAAAATTGAGGCCACCAAAAAAGCTGACGAAGCGAAGGCGACAATGGAGAGGTTGGGGCAGACTCATGTTGCCTTGGTGGAGAAGATGGGCCACCGGAACACTACAGTCACCGCCGAGCGGGATGCGGCGGTCAAGGAACTCAATGAACTCAAGGCCCAATTCACCGATATGGCCAAGGAAAAAGATGACGCGAACAACACAGCCCAGTAGGCGTTCGAATAGGCTGTTCTTCTCAGGGGTGAATGAGATGCGGCTGTGGCTAAAGTCCGCAAGGTGGAGGCTGAGGTTGAGGAGAAAGTGAAGTCGACCGAGTCCAGGCTAGAGGCTGACATCAAAGACCTTCTCGTTGTTTACAACGCTAATGTGCTGAGGCACAGGGGTCTAGCCTGGCTCGATGATTTTCCGACGCATCTTCACAACGCTTGGGGCCGCCTGGTTGAGGAAGAGAAGGAAGCGCATCCGGGCGAGTCTGTGGATGAATTCGAACTCGAGAATCGTATTCTGAATGAGGATCAAAGGAATATTCTTCACGAGTCAATGATTCTGCATGAGAAAGAAAGGCTTGGCGCCCAGCACTTCGATATAGGAGAGGGTTCAGGGGTTGACCACCATGAAGCGAGTCTTGAAGTCCCAGCGTCAACCCAGCCCGAATCCTCGTCTACGGTCGATCCCCAAGCTGTTCCTGCCTATAATCCAAATCAGCCACAGATGTCTCCGGCTGCAGCGCAAGTCAGTGATGCCGCTCTGCCGCCTACAAGTCAAACTGAGGAAGTTACTCTGAACATTCCACATATCTTTCTTAAGTCGAAATCTTCGATCGAGTTAAGTTCTAATAGTTCTCTTATTCTTTGTCCAGTGATCGATGCTGCACATGTCGGACCTCCTATTACCCAGGAATCACATCAGACATAGGAGGCTATCATTACCGAAGCGATCACCATGACTACAACTGCCCCTCTTAATGATATGCAGGGGAGTACGATTGTGTTTGATGAGCAGCTGATGGATGAACTCTTTCGCCGTTACGGCGATCCTCTTGCTGACTTGTCATCTGTCATGAGTGGAACTGATCCTACTACAAGTTTTACAATGCCGACTGCTGATGCCCCCAGCGGGGCTCGAGCAGTAACTGAAGAGGAGATGTTCGCTCAAATCGACGCTGAAATGGCAGCAGCAGCTCATGGTGGCAGCTTTGGAGGTGGGATGGCAGCACCGAGACCTACTCCGCTCAGAATGATATCTCCTGGTGGTACTGTTTTCATCACCAGCATGCCCATTCCACCTTTTGTACTTGATCATGTTCCTCCGACTCCGCCCGCAGGGAGCATTCCTATCCACTCGAGTTCGGAGGAGGATGTTGATATAATGCCCTCGTTTGAAGACCAACCGCCGAAAAGCAAGGGCTCGAAGAGAAAGATTAGCGGTGGCTCCAATGGGTCTACACCGAGGAGGAATCCAAGGAAGAAGTAAGATTAGACATGCTTCCCCGGTTTATTTGGACTTGCATTTTGTTTGGCCGAGTATAGACGCGGGTTCGGCCCCCTGCTAGTAGGAATTTTTTGGAGACTTGTACACTAACTTCTTTTATAAACAATAGAAATGAAACTTCTCTTTTTTGGCTTCTTTTCTGTCATTGTGTATTTGCCTAAGTGTTTCAATATATGAAATGCACTTGTGAAGTTTCCGTTTCCGAATAAAGTTTGTTTTTGTTCGCCAAGTTCGGGTACTGTGGACACGGTTTGCGACCGGGGAGCGAGTTGAATTTTTTACACCGCATCGCTTCAGTCAATGGTCGATGCTTAAGTCCTGCCCCCAGTCTTGGGGGTGAGTTGTAGATCATCAGTCGACGATCGCTTCTTACTTATAACATGTTGAGTCTAGTGCCACCGAACGGATGTCTAAGGCAAGCGGAGATTGAGTAATGCATCCATGCTTGTTTGATTATCGATGATCATATCCGCACTTCGGGGATTCCCATTCGTTTTTCGGCGGTTGGTCACGCCGGCTTAAGTTTCAATCGTAAGTCCACGATCTGGGGACTTGGAATTGACATTTGTACTCTGACTCGCGCTCTGGGAGTTTGGAGTGATATTTATACTTCGATTCATGCTTTGGGAACTTGAAGTTTGTGTTTACGCTCCGTTTCGCACTCTGGGAATCCGGAGTTGATGTTTATACTCCGACTCACGCTTTGGGAGTTCGGAGTTGTTGTTTATACTCCGTTACGCACTCTGGGAATTCGGAGTTGATGTTTATACTCCGACTCACACTCTGGGAGTTCGGAGTTGATGTTTATACTCCAATTCGCACTCTGGGAATTTGGAGTTGATGTTTATACTCTGACTCGTATTCTGGGAGTTCAGAGTTGAAGTTTATACTCCGTTTCGCACTCTGGGAATCTGGAGTTAATGTTTATACACCAATTCGTGCTCTGGGAATTCGGAGTTGATGTTTATACCCCGACTCGCACTCTGGGAGTTCAGAGTTGAAGTTTATACTCCGTTTCACACTCTGGGAATCCGGAGTTGATGTTTATACTCCAATTCACGCTCTGGGAATTTGGAGTTGATGTTTATATTCCAATTCGCGCTCTGGGAATTTGGAGTTGATGTTTATACTCCGACTCACACTCTGGGAGTTCCGAGTTTAATAACGGATTGTCGTGTATCAATCCTTTCTTGACTTTGATGTGATGGCTGGTCCCCGAGCTCGGGTTTCACTTAGCGAGTGATTGGTTGCATCGCAGCCACTCCATATTTGAATAAATTCCACTGTATGGTGGAACTTAGCTCTCCATGCATAGTGATGATCATATGAAGCATTTCAAGTAAATCACAGCTCTGGCTCGAAGAGATTGCATTTTATTGCTGAAATAAGAAAATATGGCAAAGTCAATTGCCTTATTACAAATTATAATTTCGAAATGCAGAAACAAATTGAAAAATGGAAAGTAATCTAAATGGGTAAAGATAGCCTGTCATGTGTAGTAGCGGCGAAGGCTCTCGCTATTCCAGGCTCTTGGTAGAGTAAGACCGTCGACGGTCGATAATTTGAATGTGCCATCTCCGAGCCTTCGTTCAATAACATACGGTCCTTCCCATGTCGGCTTCATATGCGAAGGAACCGGATAGATTCTTTTCAAGATGAGATCGCCTAGTTCGAAGGTTCGCGGACGGACCTTGGCGTTATACAATCGGGCGACTCGACTTCGATGCACAGCTGCCCTCAAATCAGCTTCTTCACGTTTCTCATCTAATAGATCGAGAGATTCAGCAAGTAATATAGAATTTGTCTTCGGATCATAATATGTCACACGATGAGAAGGTACTTCTAGCTCGACTGGAATAACGGCTTCAAAACCGTAATAGAGAGAATGGAGTGTGACCGGTCGCGGTCTTGTGGGTTGTTTGGTAAGCCCATAAAGCCATAGGAAGTTCATCGACCCACTAGCCCCCGACCTTTTCCAGTCGTTTTTTCAGAATGGATTTTATAACTTGATTAACCGCTTCGACCTGTCCATTTGCTTGAGGGTGTGCAACTGCAGAGAATTTCTTTTGGATGTGAAATCGTTTGCAGAAATCTTTAAATTCAGCACTGTCGAATTGGGTTCCGTTGTCCGTAATAATGGTGTGTGGGAGACCGAATCGACAGATGATGTTGCACACTACAAAATTTATTACTTTCTTCGTTGTTATGGTTGCAAGAGCTTCGGCTTTAGCCCACTTTGTAAAGTAATCAACTGCGACGATGGCGTATTTCGCACCAACTTTTGCCAGAGGTAAAGCACCAATGATGTCGATGTCCCACATTGCAAACGGCCACGGGCTGACCATTTGCGTTATCTCGGTAGGAGGAGCTCTAGGAATTCGGGCATATTTCTGACACCTATCGCATTTCTTTCCATAATCCGACGCGTCACGATTCACAGTCGGCCAGTAATATCCGTATCGAAGTATTTTCTTAGCAAGTGCTTGCCCCCCGGTGTGATCGCCACATTCTCCCTCGTGCACATCGTGCAATTCTTGTTTAATTTTGTCGTGAGCGATACACCGGAGTAGAGGGACTGAGTACCTTCTTCTGTACATGATTCCATTCTAGATGGTAAAGCATGAGGCCTTCCGAAGGACTTGTCTCTTTTCACTCCTGCGCTTCGACAGGGTTCCGTGCTTAATGTAATTTCTGAGTGGAGTCATCCATGAATCCTATTCGAGGATGGTTTCGCATACCCTGTCTATTTCTGCCCGGTCAATACTTGGGGAGGATAGCGCTTCTACGGGAACGAGTCCCATTTGCTAAGCTTCACCTGTGTTGGCCAGCTTCGCCAATGAATCGGCTTTTTGGTTGCGTTCTCTAGGTATACAATAAATGACATAATAATCAAACTGATTTAGTACTTCCTGAACTCGAGCTAAGTAAGCGGCCAACCTTCGATCTCTTGCTTGATACTCTCCCCGTACTTGACACATAACTAATTATGAATCACAATAAATTTCCACAGCGATAATTCTCAAATCTTTAGCAAGTTCCAATCCAGCTAAGAGGGCTTCATATTCAGCTTCATTATTAGTCGCATGAAAATCGAACTTCAAAGCATAGCATATGGATCGGCCTTCGGGAGTTTCAAGTACAACACCAGCGCCCGAACACCGATCGTTAGATGCACCGTCGGTATAAAGCTTCCAGATGTACTCGGGGGATTTACTGGTTTCGGGCAAGTCCTTTGGAACGGTAAATTCAACTATGAAATCGGCTAGGACTTGTCCTTGGATCGCCCATCTTGAAGTGTAAGTAATGTCAAACTGGCTCAGTTCGATGTTCCACTTGAGTAACCTACCAGACATCTCAGGCCGCGAAAGGACCTGTCGTAACGGCTGGTCGGTGTAAACAATAATGGGATGTGCCTGGAAATATGGTCGGAGCATTCTTGACGCAATAACCAGGCAATAAGCCAACTTTTCTAGCTTTGGATAATTCCTTTCGGCCCCAGTCAATCGCTTGCTGACGTAGTATACCGGCTTCTGTATCTTGTCTTCTTCTCGAATTAATGCAGCGTTGATAGCATTTTCTGTTATCGCCAAATATATGAACAACTTCTCATGATCAATGGGCTCGACAGGATAGGTGGTGTGGATAGATGCTGAACTAGTGCTTGGAAAGCGCCCTCACACTCCGTGGTCCATTCAAAGTTTCGTTTCCCTTTTTGGATCAGATCGAAGAAGGGAATGCATTTGTCAGTGGACTTTGAAATGAACCTGCTCAATGCTGCTACCTTTCCATTGAGACTCTGGACTTTTTTTATGGTTTTCGGAGTTTTGAGATTTTTGATTGCCCAAATCTTTTCAGGGTTAGCCTCGATTCCCCGAGCGTTAACGATGAATCCAAGGAATTTTCCGGATGCAACTCCAGAATGACATTTCGGTGGATTTAGCTTCATTTCGTATTCCCGAAGTATGTTGAACATAATTTCTAGGTCTTTAACATGGTCGGTGGAGAGTCGTGACTTCACAAGCATGTCGTCTACATATACTTCCATTGTTTTCCCGATTTGGTTGGCAAACATCTGATTGACCAATCGTTGATATGTAGCCCCGGCATTCTTGAGTCCGAATGGCATAACTTTGTAACAGTAAAGTCCCAGATTGGTTACGAAGCTGGTATGTTCTTGATCGGGTAAATGCATCGGTATCTGATTGTAGCTGGAATACGCGTCCATGAAGGATAAGAGTTCATGCCCAGCTGTCGAATCTACTAGCTGGTCAATTCTGGGAAGCGGGAAACTGTCTTTGGGACATGCTTTATTCAGATCGGAATAATCGACACATGTTCTCCACTTCCCGTTCGGCTTTCGGACGAGCACAGGATTTGACACCCATTCAGGATATAGTGCATCCCAGATGAACCCATTCGCTTTAAGCTTTTCTACTTCTTCTTTAAGGGCGGCAGATCTCTCTGGATCTGTACCACACCTTTTCTGTTTGACCGGGACATGCCGCGGGTCAATGTTCAGAGTGTGACTCGCGATCCGGCGAGATCCCACACATATCGGAATATGTCTAGGCAAATACCTAAAGATTTGCCCACAGAAATTCAACCAATTCCTCTTGAGTTTGTTGGCTTAGCTGAGATCCAATCCTTATCATTTTCGAGTCATCGTCATTATCAACTAGGACATCAATCGTTAGTTCGGCCGGGGATGCTTGACTTTCTTTCGATTCTCCTTCGTCTTCAGTTTCTCTTGGGTCAAGATCTTTGAGGAATTGGCTGGGGTACCCGGGCCTAGGCCCGGGCGTTAATTGTCAATTGTCAGCAAAGTGGACGCAGAGAGATTCCTCCACGGCCTTTCCTTTCTCCTTTAGCTGTGCTTCCCGCAGCTCAGCGACATAACATGCCCTGGCAGCAGCCTGATCTCCCTGAATGATTCCTACTCCATGATCAGTGGGAAATTTTAAAGTCAAACACCACGGGGCAATGGCTATCCTGAATTCAATGAGGGCCGGTCGGCCCAGGAAAGCATTATAAGGGGAGTCAATGTCCAAAACAATGAACTGCAACATCCGTACTCTTCGACTTTCTCCAACTCCCAACTCTACTAGAAGCTCCACCATTCCAATGGGTAGCACTTCCGTTGAAACCATGGATTCGGGATTGACACAGTTTCAAGTCCGTGGCTTCCATTCTCATTTGATCATAGGCTCGCTTAAACAAAATATTCACAGAGCTTCCACTGTCAACTAAGATCCTCTTCATCCAAGCGGGACCTATTTGAGCTGAGATGACCAGTGGATCGATAGTGGGGGCTTCGACTTTATCGGCGTCTCGGTTCCTGAACACGACGTCATCTGTCATCGTCTTCTGTTGCTTGGCCGGAGCTCCTTCATCAAAACTACTACAACACTCGAAGTCCGCATGCCTGATGGAACTGGCATACGACTCCATTTCCTTCCAGCTTCGATCTGCTGGGTGAGGACCACCACTTATTGTATTGATAACCAACCTCCCGCTTGTACGAGCGGGTTCCTCCTGTCTCTCCTGATTCGGCGCACAATTCTGATTCGATGGGCCCGCACCACCAGACTACAGCGCCCGCACCACCAGACTGCGGCGCCGCACATACTGATCCAACTTCCGTTCGCGTATCAGTTTTTCAATGAGATCTTGTAAGTGACGACACTCATTGGTGTTGTGGCCATAACTTTCGTGGAATCTGCAAAACTTTCCTATCTGGATTTGTCTTTTAGTTGGTGGCTTCGGGTAGGTTTCTTGTATTGCATGGTATTGCAGGCCTGCAAATACACATTTTCCAACAACGTGTTCAATGGAGTGTAATTATCGTACATGGAAGCTCTACGTCGTGGACCACGATTCTGATCGCGTTTTTTGTTTTGATTTCCATTGTCCCTCTGCTGATTCTGTTTATTTTGTATGTTCAACTGAACTTTTCCAGAACTATCTCCAGACTGTTTAACAGTGATGTTACTTTGGATTCCTTCGATGTTGTGCCCTACGTCATTCTGCTTCCTAGACTATTTCGCATCCTCCCTTCTCAAGAATTGGGCTGCCTTGGAATAGAAATGGCCCAATGACGCAGGTGGTTTTCCAGCTAACCAATTTCCGAACTCAGAATCAGCATCAATCCCCTTAGTCAATGCCATCAGGATAGAGTTATCATTGGGATTGCTTATTTCTGCACATGCAGCATAGAATCGCTCCAAGTAGCGTCTAAGTGTCTCTCAGGGAGCTTGGGTAACACTAGACAGAGTGTTAACATCTTTAGGCCTCGCTACGTGCATACGGAATTGTTCAACAAACTTGGTGGCCATCTGATCAAAATTAGAAATGGATCATGGTGGCAAACGAGTAAACCACATGGTTGCAATGCCCCTAGGAAAATGGGGAAACTACGGCATTTTACTGCGTCATCGGCTCTCGCAGCATTCATCAGCCATTCGTACTTCAGGATGTGTTGATTGGGATCAGAACTCCCTTCATAGACTGGCAAAGTTGGCATCCTGAAGCGCCGAGGTGGTTCAGCATATAGAACGTCATCGGTGAAACGGGTATGACTCCGGGAGATTCCCCAGTCGTCATTAGAGAGACCCTGATTTCGCGAATCATTTGGTGGATCATCGTTTGTATATCCGGCATTCGGATGCTGGGAGCATGTTGTGCCATGGTGTGGTCGGGTTCCACAGCGTGATTCTGGACCGAACGTGGTCGACGGTCCGTGCCTCGCCTCCTTGGTTCAACATCCTCAGGGACATAAGGCTCAGGAGTCTGCTCTCGTTGGTTACGTTGAGGATCAGCCTGGTTTCTAGCATCACCTCCTCGTCCGGCAGTGGTGGTAGTAGCAATGTTGCCGGTGACATGGTAGGGAGCAGCACCTCCTCGAGTTGAAGGTTCTGTATGGAGACTAGCAGACGGTCCAACTCTAGGTTGACCAAGATTCGAAGCAGGTTGGTGTCCCGTGGCTTGGGTGTAGCTTACACCTAGCCGTGGACGTGTGGATCTGGTTTGGCCATCACAGGAGGCTGAACTCTCTATGGAAGAATAGGAACCTTGGTCTCTTCTGGATCTTCTTCGCCTTTGGCAATTTAGCTGGTTGGATAACTCTATGTTGGCGTGCAGTTGTTCAGTTAGCTGTTGTCGACTCTGGGTCAACTCTTGAAGCAACGTCTGGAACTCTTGTCTGGTGACCGAACCTATTGGATCTGAAGGTTCGGCGGCATCTTGGTTTGATGGAGGCAATTGCACGGGATTTTGTCGGTCCCGTCCTCCTTGATCAACAGCTGTAGAAGTGGTACGTGTGCTCACCATAATGAATTGATGAAGTCCTTTCCTAGATCTGTTTGCAAATCTGAATAGTATGAAAGGGCTTCAAGGTTTTAGATCTGGATCTTCTTCTTGGATTTATGCAATTCGATATAGATAGGAGATCCAAAAAGCAGGAGAAAAATTGGGTTCTCTCAGTGAAAGCACCAAAGTGTTTGTATCAAAATTGAGCACAACACTCTTCGGAAGTTTTTAAAGAGATAAATTGAAGAAATTAAATGTAAAAAGAGGAATTATTTAACAAAAACTCCAAATCTCATATATGAAAATAATTAACATGCAAGGAGACATAAGAATTTAGAGTGGTTCGGTGTATTGCCTACATCCACTATGAAGTAGTTTGCTTTATTGATCTTTCTTTGACGATTACAAGTGAATTCAATGAATTACAGCAGGTAATTATGATTTGCAGTAGTGAATTTCGTTGTTAGCAGCAGCAATGGAGTTCAGATTTGGATCCAGCAAAGTCTGGGCGTTCGAGATCTCAAAGAAGGAGAAGAACCCCTTATCTGTTGGCTTTGGGGGTCTATTTATAGGTGTAGGAGGCTGGTATTTCGCTCAGATCTCGGGAGACCCTCTCTGGCACATGACCAGGCCCGCGTGCCCAAGCCCGTGAAGTTTCGGTCCGATCCGTGATTGATACGAACAGATTTTGTATCGATTAAGATTTCATCCAATGGAGTCGAAATTTGGCGTGGACATTCTTTAGCATGCATGTAGTCTTCTATGAAAATTTCATATCATTTGGACTTGTAGATTGTGATCGATACGAATTGGGATTCTCGATTGGCTGTTTCGTTCGACTCGCTCTTGTTTCGACTCGCTCTTTGTTCGACTCGGTTCTGTTTGACTCGGTGACATTGCGTTTATTCATATTGACTGTTGTGCCTTGCTTCGCATTGATGGACACGAAGTAGAAGTCTTCGGATGGATGCGAAGTTGACGAAGTGGGGCGAGTCAAAATGTGGCTCTCTGATGGAGTCGAACTTGGGCTACCCGATGGACGCGAAGCGAGTCGAACTAGGTGGAGTCGAACATAGGCTATCTGATGGACGCGAAGTGGAGCGAGTCGAAGGGGAGCGAGTCGATTAGTGGTTTTCTGATGGACGCGAAGCGGAGCGAGTCGAAGTGGAGCGAGTCGAAGTAGGCTTCCCAGATGGATTCGAACGGAGCGAGTCGAAGTAGGCTTTCCAGATGGATTCGAACGGAGCGAGTCGAAGTGTAGTTGGTTTTCATCCATTTTTGTATCGTTCGTAACTTGATCATACGAACTCGGATTGACTTGAGATTTGGAACGTTGACTCTCATAGCTTCGCTTGTTGTGTCATATCAATTTAAGCTTGATCCGGACTCGGACAAAATTCGTTGATATCCATACTGACCTTGTGTATAACTGATCTCTAGGACGGACCGCCATTGGTTACTAGTCAATTCCTTAGTGTCACGGCCTTACCAAAAGGCGGGATAACAATTACCTTGGATATAACCAAGAACTGAATTTTGATTTTGACCTGAAATTGCGTGATGCCTAGTATTTCACTTTTCCATACTTTGAGTTTTTGATCTCACTTTCTGCTTGTTTGTAAAATTGAAATTGCTTTTTATTGAGCCTTTTATTGCTCAACACAGATGTTTAATAACAGAGATTCCTGTTTAAATGATATTAGAGCCAGTAACAATATAGAATATCAGAAATCCCCATCTGCAATAATAGAAGACCAGAAATCCATATAGAAGACCGGAAATCTATATCCGGTAATAGCAGAAAATCGAAAAATTATGTCTAGTAATGGAATATTTGAAGATCTTTTCTTCTTGGGGTTAGATAGATTTGAAGTGCTACTTGGTTTGTATTTTGTTAGATCTTCCTCTGGAAGACTGATTGGTTAAGAGTACTATTTGGCTCAAACTTTGTTAGACTTGAGAGCACTACTAGGCTGCGATTTCGATTGATTTAGGATAACTTCTTTGGCTCAAATTTCAAAAGATTTGAGAGCACTACTTGGCTTTGATTTCGATTACTCAGAAACACTTCTTTAGCTCAAATTTTGATAGATTTGAGAGCACTAATTAGCTCTGATTTGGATTGATTTGGTGGCATTACTTTAGCTCAGGCCCTTTATTACCATCTTAGGTGATGGTCTAGGTCTGCTGTCTATTGCGTTTGATTAGCTATCTTAAGCAAAATCAAAGACTTACCCAACCTCCCTCTAGGAGACGCTTCATTAAGGCCATTGATTGCAAGCACCGAAGGCTGGATTGGTGCTTTAGTGAGGCCTTTGATGAAGGCACTAAAGGCATACTTCGTCATTCGTCTATAAGGTGCTCCAACCAGGCTGCGTAGGCAGGTGTTGAAGGCTTGTGAATACTTTGGACAGGCCCTTTCAGACGGGTCCAAAGGATTACTCTGGCCTCCTTCTAAGAGGCGCCTTAACCAGACCTTTGATGATGGGGTTGAGGGCTTATGCTCCGGTTAGGCCGCTGATGTGCATGTAAATGTGCATATTTTTACCATCATATTTAATCTATTTAAATTAAATAAATGATCATATCGGGTATTTTAACTTGTTTAAACCAAAATTCAAATTATTTTCAAATTGTCACATATTCATCTTCATATAGGGGTAAAATGGTCATTTTTATGCATTTTACCCCTATATGAAGATGAATATGTGACAATTTGAAAATAATTTGAACTTTGGTTTAAAACAAGTTAAAATACCCGATATGATCATTTATTTAATTTAAATAGATTAAATATGGTGGTAAAAATATACACATTTACGTGCACATCAGCCACATAAGCGGGATCAAATGCTTGTCTGTACTTTGGATGGGCCCTTTCGGATAGGACCAAATGCTTACTCTTCCTCCCACTAGGAGGTGCTCTGTCTAGGCTCATGATAGCTGGAGACAAAGGCTTTAGCCCCTTACTACCATCTTAGGTAGTGATTTAAGCTTTCCATTATACTAAGAGAATCTTACTTCTCAACCATGTAGAATCATTTATTTAAAGAATTTTTATTATCGAACTTGTCTAGTATCTTTTTACAAATTCATCAAGCTTTCCTTACCTTAGAAAGTTGATGATTATTCCTTCTAAGCCACTGCATTGACTGGTATCATGCCCTATTGTAAGATGATAGTGGCAATATGGACTTATAAGATTCCTTTCAAACTTGGGCTTTCTCTTTTGCGAAGGCCAATAATCAAGCTTATACTTAGTTAAGAAGTAAATGTTTTCAAGTGAATTGGTGAAAGTGCAATCTTTTGAAGTCGGATTTTAAATGCTAGCCTTCTTGACTGTTGCTTGGTTCTTTTGCTGCTTAGCATTGGTATCTCATCCGCTATAGCTAGTTTTCTTTTCAACATCCATTGAACTTCATTAGAGGCCAATGAATGATTCATGACCCTATGCCATTTTTGAGCGAAAATGTCAAAATCATTTATTATCTCTTTCTCGAATATAGTTCCCTTGGCTTGAGATTGGATAGCTCTCCTTATCTTTAGAAACAAATTATCCTTCCTTAGGGTATCTCTTCCAAAGGAAAAAATTGTATTAGGGCCCACATAAAAGAGATTTATGCTCCAATTATGCAGATCATAAATGGCCGTCTACTTCTTTCCATTTATAATCTATAACGCCTTCAATCTCAATAATTGTTCTTCATGAAATCGTGGATCATCAGTGACTCAATAAGTGGGCCTAATTATTTGAGGCTCAAAAGACCATTGCTCAGACTTCTTAACATGATTAAGCAGCATGGTGTCAGGGATTAAGTTTGGTTACCTTCGAATTATTATATGCTTGGATAGGAATGTTTTTTATGCCCTAATATGTAGGTTAGGAAAGTTCAATGTAAGTCGAAGTGTTTCCACTTAGAGTTTCAATGAAGTTAGAGGTTCAAGCCCTCCTTCTGGTGCTAAAAGGTTAGCAAATGAATTTGCTAGCTCCAAAAGTGCTTGGGAAATTGAGTTTAATCAAGAAGAAGCTTTGTAGAGGCTTGTCAAAGCTATTAATACATTAAGAGTTTCCATGACAATGCTTGGAGTTATCGTCATAGTGGAAGTCGTATATGTAAGGCAAGTACAAGTTTGAAGTCGTATATGAAAGGTAAATACAAGTTCGAAGTGAAATAATTGTTTAAGTCACAAGTCACAATCAAATATGCTATGCTATGTCCTTGTTTAATATTGAAAATCTTATGTGAACAATGTCCAAAATTACAATATGCTCTAAAGTTTCCAAATAGATTTATGGTTTACAATATAAGAAATGCGAGGAGAGAAAATTTTGTCCCCAAAATGGAACCCCTAGGGTTGTATTTCTAGAGGTAAGCGGCCTTCTCTTCACATTTTGGGTCTTCATCAGGCTTCGACCCCGTCGATGCTTAATATTGGTCTCTTCGCTAGTATGTCTTTGGAGGGATTAACTTCAATGAGGCATGTCCTCGACTATGTTAATTTAGCTTCTGTCTTCGCAGTTGGACGTCATGCGAGAGGCGGCATTGTCTCATCCTTGATGTCTTCGATGCTGGCATCAGTTGTGTTAGTATAGAAGGATACCTTCGAAGTACTATAATATATGATGTCGCCTCTCTGTAATACGAGGGTCTTCGTGGATGTTGATAGTGTTCCTTATCAACACTGCTTACACAACATCTTCGAAGAGCTTGCAAAGTGCAGTGCTGCTTATATATGGATGGAGCGCGAAGTAGTTATTAGCAGAGTGGGGAATTGTTATGTGTATAACGCCTTCGAGGAGCTCATGTGGTGTGATGCAGATAGGGCTTTGCATCGAAGAAACTCGTTATGACCACTTTGACATTCTCTAACAACTAGCGAAGTGGGTTGTGCTCGACCTCTTCGACATTGATTTGAAGTTGATTCGCTAGTTATATTCTTTCGATGTGCGGTGTGATTGCTAACAAAGTGGGATATAACTTTGTGTCCCATTAACCTCATCGCAGGGCTATCCTTGGTGTCACTGTGTTTTAGCATCTTCGAAGCACTTGCAAGGTACATGATGGCCATGGCTTCGCTTCAATGGAACATGCTGTGACCACTTTGGCATCTTCTAATATCTTGCGAGTTGAGTTGCATTTGACCTCTACGCTTGTTTAATCATATGCAGCACTATGTATACTCTATTGCAGTTATGATACGACATTCTACCTCTTCGAAATTATCCCACAAGTACTCTCATAGTTCTATATGTTCGACTATGGTCATAGCATGCGAAGCGATCAAGGAACAATTACCAACATTGACATTATTGCCTTAACACTTCTTATTAGTGGCATGTCGAACTCCTTCGATAAGATTTATTATAGTAACACCCTCAAAATAGATCCCGAGAAGCGATGTTTCAGTTCGGCCAGCAAGGGGTTGGATGCGATCTGTTGCTCCATTGTAATAGTCGGAGACTCAATAGCCTTCTTATCAATATTATGGAGGCAAGAAGGATCAGAGGCAACATGCTTCGATGATGACTCCGATTGCCGACAAGCACAAGAAGGCACTACATGCTTCATAGAGTAGGAAGTCGAAGTAGGTATATGGGAAGCATCCTTAAGCGGAGTGTCATCGGGTCGATCGGAATATTTTTCCAAGATCTTGGATATAGGCGATCGAGATCTATGCCTTGAGGAAGAATCATGAGAATAATAAGCCCTATCTTGGCCGTCTCGATCCCGGCTTGAATGCTTGCTAGTATCTGAATCATGTTCTGTGCCATGGGTGCCTATTCATGAATTCTCGAATAGTGAACCGTCTAGTCCTCGAGGAATCGAACATGCTGTGATGCTCCTTTGAACGTATGAGTGAAACGAAGGCAAGTTAGTCATGGAAGAATGAAACATGACATTAAGTGATAAAAGTGTTGTGTGCGCATGTGTGTCCTAATGTCCCCCCAACAAACCATGGGTTTGAACTTTGCTGACAGGGGTAATCTCCTATGCTCGAGTAGAAGGCACGTCATCTTGAAAGTGGATAGGGGATCAAACATCCCCAATTCGCATATTTCCAAAAGAGTCGATTTCATCCGAATCGGCCTAAAATTTGCATAAGGATCCTTTGGAAGCTGAATGGGTGTCACTTCTATCATGGTGACTAGTGGAGTTTGCCTCATGTACTACATGGGGATAACCTTTATTTTAGTGCATTGCTTCAGAGGCAAATCTTGACCACCACCGCCATAATTATTGGGAGACTCATGTCTCATATCGACATCATTATGAACCGCTTCACCATCTTCACCTTCCTTGACATGTTCCTATACTTCTCTAGTTTCAACTACTGGACTCTGAACTGAGAACATGATCGGGTCCTCACCACCACCGTCGAATGAGAAATCATCTTCATCGCTATCTATAGCCTCCAAAACATGACCAATGCTGCATCTTGCTTCTAGCAAGTTGTAAGCCCAAAGATTCTCATTGGTGAGCAACGCCCTTACCTCCCTGTCCGCATATGGGATTTCATGAAGCAGCTTGAGAGTCTTTTCTTGTGTTATGATGCTGGGCCTGTTCAGCACATCTAAAAGAACAAAGAAAAACAATCTAAGCAAACAAAACTGTAAATTATTGAAAATGAAAACAATGAAAATGAAGCTTACGCCTAGACAACCAAAGCTATGCGAATTCGGGTGGACAGCGTACAAAGAAGAATTCATCCTTAAAGTAGCTTAGCTTATTCCAGGTGCCAGTCACTATTCTACACGAATTGTTCCAACAATGTGAGCGAAGGATTTCCCATATGGTGTTTGAAGCTATAAAGATATCGAATTTCTTCTTCACTTGGAATGCAATTCAAATGACGAGCAAAGATAACGAACATGCTATGTAGAAAAGTGTAGCTGTTGAGATGCAGCTGAGCTGGAGCCAGCCTCATGAAATGAAGAACCTGCCAGATAAACCGATTACATTGGTTGCATGTGGTATACCCAGCTGGAGGGTGAAGTTCCCATTGGCGGCGTGTGGGAACCATCACGTCTTCAAATGGGATGTCATGTTGTTTGCAAATTCTTCTTAGTGATCTCTCTGTAATTTTTGAAGCAATTGAATCTGTAGGATCATTCAATATTTCAGCATCCTCGAGAGTAATTCTAAAGCGGCTTTAACTTCAAGACCCTCTACGGGCTCAAGAGGGATATCTGAGGGAAGTTGTTCAGCTTATTGATCTATATGATGAGGTGCAGGTGGAACTGGAGTGTGTCATGCAAAAGGAGCTATAGCTGAACTTGACTCAGTGTTTGATTCAATGTATCTTGAAATTGATAGAGCTGTGGCAAGTCAGAAGAGACGCTCAGAGCATTTATGGTCCATAGCTATCAAAGCTCAACATACAATTGATATCAGAAAGATTAAAAAATTGTACCCCTCCATGCTACAGTAAAGGCCTAGTTTAGTGTAGTGAAAATTACAGTTTTGTACAGTGTCGTGCAATGTCAATTTTCGATATTGTGCAACAGTTCGTTTGAAAATCAGGATATTATCTAAAGTGACCGTCATCAACGACCATCCTAATAAGCTTCACATCGTTGACCATATACTGAAATGCCTTAGAACTCAAGAGATTGCACTTAGTGAAACTTGGATTCTAATCAACATTGCAAAATGTCCAAGCGAGCTCAAGACCGAAAATTCACTAAGGGTTAGATCGGCACCGATCTACACCCTTGGTTGAATTTTCATCTTTTTTATTACATCCTCCAAATCCGGGCATAGCCAGTGGCGTGAAGATCAACCAAGCCCACCACCAACGTCATCACCTACCTATTGACAGTTGAGATTAAGATCGCTGTAAAAATTCAAGTGTCAGTTCGAATCTGGAGGATGGATCGATTCAAGCTCATGGGTGAGGTCCAATCGTGATTAGCTATGGTGATTGAGGACTCGAGGTCGAAGCAATCAACAATGGCGACGGCAGGAGGCAATTGGTAGGGGCAAAAGATTAGTTCGAGAGCAAGAAATTTTCAATAGCGGCAAAAAGATCGAGCTCTCAAGTAATGTAAAGTGAGAAGAGATAAGTGTGGGATCAGGTTATATATATTCCGAACCAACAAAATAGGCAAATATTTTGCCTATTATTAAGTATTGGATCGGTATCGAACCATTAAAAAAAGAAAAAAAGAAGAAGAAAAGAGAGACATGCATGTGCTTGAACATGTATAAGTGAGTTCACAAGAGATTGTGTACGTGCACAAAATCAAAAACATGGGAGATGGTCTAAGTACATGTGTACGTATGCACTAAACAATCAACAACTGGGTTACATATTCGAACCTGAAAAATCCAGAGGTGGATTCTTTCCTGGAGCTACTGAATTCATAATAACGAATTATAAGAGCATGCTTCAGTTTTATAGTGATAGATACTAGCGAAGCGTTGCAACGAATAGCCAAAGACACTACACTTTGCTAAAATGGTCTGAAGCAAGTGTAACAAATATTCAAAGCATAAACTGAAATCCATTGTCAGACTCCCGACCTGTCTCAATTCAAAGCACATTGTGGTGGAAACAAGATGTACTTTGGGGGCAAGTGTTGTCCAGCTTTTTGGTCAAACAGTATTTGGATGAACTTGATGATTCATACTTGGAAGTTATCAAGGAAGGATGCCTATAGAGACAGCCTATAAGCCTAGAAGTCAAGTATGGTAGGGATTACGGGCGAGAGCAGAGCTATCTCAAAGTTTCACAAGCCTCAATCCATCTAAGTGATGGATCAGGACCGATCTATAAAACACCTCTTATATCACCTCAAACCTCATATACTCCCAAGCTATAGTGCCAACAACCTATTTCAACCTTCATAGGATCGGTCGCATTTGATTACTATCGAATACCCCGAGCACCTAAAATCAGCAACTCCATTCCTCCACCAATCCATCCTATTGACCCAAAAGTACGCTCCCAATAGTGCAAGAAAGATGGAAACCACGAAGCTAACAACAAGTCGCCATAATGCAAAACATTGGAATCGAACCATGAGAAGATAGGCATGGATCGATACCGATCCATGCCTATGGAACGGTACCGATCCATGGCTATGGAACGATACCGATCCATGGCTTTTGCTGACCTGGCCATGTTTTCTTAAGGATAACTGCTGCTAAGTAGTGGGGAACGTGGTGGAGATCATGGAGGAGCACATTATGGTGATCTAAAACTAAAATAAAAGGCTAAGGGGTCATTTCGAAGGATCTTTTTGCTTCTTTACAAGTTTTTCCATAATTCTCTTATAACCCCTAGGATCCATACCGATCCATAAGAACATTATAAACAATAGTATAATTAGTAGAAACACTAAGTGGATGTAGGCATCAGTTGGCCAAACCCCTATAAACTGTGTGTCTTATTTTTACCTCATTTCCATTAATAATTTTTCATTTTATTCTCTTCGGTGTTTGTGCCACATTTTGGTATAAACACTATGTCTAATCAAGAATCCACAATAATGGTAACATAGTGTAAATAAGGAATAACTATATAATATTACTACCAGAGATACTCAAATCATCAGATGACATGTCAACATATGTATATAAAGGTAAAGATGTATGCCTGAAATAAATGTATAATATCATAGATAAACATCCAGGAATCCCATCTCCCGAATAACTCAAATCCACAAGAAACAATCATCACTAAAATCAAAAGATGTCATCACCCATATAGAAACACATCAAATGAAAGGATCAACACAAATTGGTGAATCACACATATTCAGAAATCATCTTCAAATCCATAAATATCAATAAATGAGATATCACCAAGTATAATCTAGCTACCATGAAGCACTGCCCAAATATGTCTCCCAATCTCGATAAAACATCATCATCAATATACATAAAATAGGATAGGCTACCTATCAATATACTAAGAATCCACTTTACACTGGATAGGTATCACATGTATATTGTCATCCCTTTATATTATACTATCAAAAAGTTACGTGACGGATATGACTGTGTGAAAGGCACAAGGTCCCAAGTAGGGCCATATATATATAAATAAAAATATATAGGTCATATAACCCATATCTATACTCAGGTGCGGCGTATCAATAATATATGCCAATTTACTACTCTTTTATTACCAGAAGGGAGACTAATAGCACTAAGCAAGCTCCAGAGACATGGAGTCTCTACAGTCCTAATTACCTCAATAGTCATCATGATACGTATCCACCGGAGTGCTGTCAATGCGAGGACTCTTAAGTCACAACACTACTCTTTCCCTATAGATAACAGACCGCTGGTCTATGTGAGACAGGGCATATGCACTAAGTGAAAGCACTAAGCTATATGTATGTATGTACGTATATAGGGTGTCACAGATCCGGGGCGCGACCCCACGATAAGGCTGCTAGGGTGGATTTTAGCCATCTGCTCCTCTCTAATAAACACAATAGGAGTACATCTGTAATGACCCATCTTTTAAAGATAGGATATTTAAATTATTAGTTTAAATATTGAATAGTCAATTAATTAAAGGCCTAAAAATATGATTTTTCGCTGAATCAGGACTCGAGACCACTTTCGTTGAGTTCATATCGACGCTGTAAATTAGAACGAGTATAAGCATTACTATATTTGGAGATCGGGTGATCCGACGGTCGAAGCAATCTTGAAATGTGCAAAATTACAATCTTTGGGCATAGTCTCAGATAGCAACAAAATTTATACCGTGGAACCAGAAAAATAAGGTAATATACGTAGACGAGTTTTGTTGCGATAAGACATGTCGTGTGATCGTACAAGCTCAAAACGTACAACAATTTACTAGAAAAATCAAATAAACAATATTATTTAAATAAACCGATCACCAAAATCCCCTCTCTATTCTCATTTCACAAATCACTATTCTATTACCTATAGCCAAAATCATGGCTGTTATCCCCTAATCCTCTTCAAAAATTAAAATCTTAAGATTCGCTCAACGATAAATAACTAAACCAGATCTGTTGAGATCATATGGAGGAGAGCTTTGCATCGACCGTAGAAAAATTAGGTGCGATCACAATTGGCGACATCGACGTTCTTAAGATCTATCTAGGGTCTGATCTTTACGGTGTTAGAGGTGGATTTAGGCAAATTGGAGAGTACTATTGGATTTCTCTTTGCAAAATACACCTTTCCACTAAGTTTCGTTGATCCCGATGCACCATAGCAAATCGCGTCAATGTCATGGAGTGGGCTGGCTTCCAGGTTGCCTTCTTCTAGGCATAATCAAGCTTGAAGTGTTCAGGTGGATCATGGAGCTCTTGCGTAGTGGGGTTCGTTGGTGGAAGTAGTGGTCAATTTCATCAAGTATCAGATGAGAATTGGAAGAGAGAGGGTGTGTCAATGGTGGGTTTACTACTCGTGCACATGTACAAGAGTATGTTTAGGGAAGAAGGATTAGTAGAAGGGATTAAGGTAATTTAATTACAAAATAAGTTAATTAATTATTTAACTAATCTCGTTTCTTATATTATACATATCTTTTGCATACGAGGTCCGTTTTGGATGCAGTTTATGGCGTTGCACTCATGATGGAGAGCTGTACACCATATCATTGGTTTGGATAGTCTTTGTTAAGTTAAGTGATATTGTCCCTCACCATACTATGATCGTTAGTATAGTATTAAGATGGCATTTTGAAATGGTTTCTAACTTTAAAATGTGATTTTATTATACTTAAACACTTGCTTGAATTTTATAAAAGAAAATAATAGTATTTTAAAATGGTTTTATATTGGATATCGCATTTTTCCCATTGATGAGCTATTTTTAGGGAATTACTAGATTTGGGCTATTTTATATGAATTCCCCCATTGGTTGATATAGATACATTATACATGTTGTGTGTATATTATATTGGATGTATGGATGTTTGTTGGTTCCATATATGCTTGTTTACTTGTTTTTGGTTGAAAATGCCGATTTATCGGCGATTGAGCGTTAGGGAATATTCTACGCGTTGGGGTTTCATACATGTTGATCGGAAACCCAACGAATAGGATAAGTTATAGAAGAGTGTTAGGATATGTGCCGACTGATCTAAAGATAGAAGATGATAGAGTTGAATGGTCTTTGGACTTCAGGATGAAAGCTGGACATTTCCATTTGGTTTGTACATATCCATTTTTGGTTAAGTACATGACTAAGTGGTTGGTGTTGACCACTATAGAGTGGTCAGTGCCCATCACTATTGATGATTGGCAATTTGGTTGATCTTTGACATGGATAGTGAGGAGGCTTTGAGGAGCATGATATGATGGTTGGTTCGTACGGCTGACTCTAGGTCTTGATGATATTGCTCTATGACGAGCGATTTCAATCGTGAGGCAATGATGTGACGCTTCAACAAGATAGTTTTGGTACTTCAGATGGTTACTCGACAATGCATGGAGTCATGTTCCGAAGTTGATAGTTTCGGAACTTTGTAGGTCATGCTGGAGGTGTTGGTTCATCCGCTTTAGGTTTGATGGCGATGTAACAGCATGATAAAAGTGTTGTATCTTCGGTTTGTGACCTATGTAGGGAGTAGGTACCGAAGATAGCGGCTCGATATTGGAAGGAGCCATGGACTGGAGGAACGTGGAAGGGTTCTTCAAGAATAATGGAAATTGGATTGAGCAAAGGAAAGGCTCAGATCCTAATTGAGCAAAAGGAGGGATTGGATGGATGTGCATGTGCTTAGGGATCGTTGATACTCGGAGTGTTTTCTGTTTTACTCGAAGCAGGGGTATTATGAGTGAAGATACCTATGGATCAGTTAGTGGATTTGTATACCTTAGACCAATGGCTTTGGATCTAGTGTCTAGCTTTGGGCTTCGAGGCACGTATCTAGGTTTGGGTTATGAGATACGAGAGTATAATTGAAAACCAGGATTTTCCATTAGTCGCTGACGGTAAGGAGGCCATATGAGTTATCATATATCCAGAGTACATTGAGTTACACTTAGTATTGTTTAATGGATGTTATGTTTGTTATGGTTGCTTTGTTAGCCACCTGTCACTCTAGGGATGTCACATAATGTAGATATCGTGGATAAGGATACTTAGGCACCTCGGCAGTTTACTTAGTATGGAGTACCCCTTTATGATTTAGTAGAGTAGCATATTATCGATGTTACGTGTTAACTCTTTGGTTGTAGTGACATGTCAGGTATGATTCGTATACCCTCTGTTCCATATACTATATCGACTTTTTTAGTGTTTTGAGATTGTTTATCGCTCACACCAGACTATTGTCTGACTCGAGGTTTTATGCTTTTCTTCTTCTTACCTCGGGTACTCTTAAATGAGTAGACTAGAGAGTAGGTGTGTACGGCATATGGAATTCTATAGATAGACTAGTAGGAGGTGATGTTTACTCATACTTATATTTGGGTTTTTTATTGAATATTCCGTTGTATGACACTGTAGAGCCTTGACCGTGTTTGACTTACTATCATTAGGGATAGTTTATCAGTTAAGTTTATTAATCAGTTGTATAAGCTCTATTACTATTTTGTATAACTATACGAGCCTGTGTACTTTGATTTTTGGTTTATAAATTTTTTACTGTCTCACCTATTTAATATCTGTGATAGCTATTATATTTTATTCGACACGCTGTGAGATATACGATAGGTTATATGATTGATTGATGTTTCTTTCCCTTTTCTTCTCTTCTATCACTCTTCTTTACTTCTTTTCTTTTCTTTGATAATCGTCCTGCATCGAAGGGGTAATGCGGTCATTACATTTGGTATCTGTTATCCCGCCTTTTGGCAAGGCCGTACACCAAGGAATTGACTAGTAACCAGTGACGGTCCGTCCTAGAGATCAGTTATACATGGGCTCACTACGGATATCGATGAATTTTGTCCGAGTCTGGATCGAGCCAAAATTTGTGGGACATGGCAAGATAAGCCATGGGAGCCAACGTTCAAAATCTCAAGTCGATCCGAGTTCGTATGCTCAAGTTATGAAGGATACAAAATTGGACGAAAATCAACCACCGTTCGACTCGCTCCTTCGACTCGCTTCGGTTCCCTCAGATACCAACTTCGACTCGTTCCTGTTCGACTCACTTCACTACCATCTGAAATACCTATTTGGACTCGCTTCGCTCAGCTGCCTTCTTCGGCTCGCTCACTTCAAACCACTGGTCAACTCTATCAACTTTGACTCCATTGCTCAAACGTCCTAGAACGGCCCTCTTCGACTCGCTCCAGTTTGGAACCATCGAAAGTGCACGCTTCGACTCGCTCCTCTCAAATAGCTATTTGACTCCATCGAATTCAGCTCCGGTTGGCAAAGTCACTACACGAAGCGATCGAACCATGCACTTCGACTCGATCAATCATTGTACACCTCGACTCGCTCAAATCAGTGAGCGCTTCGACTCGCTCAAAGCAGCGTCAAAGGCGGAGCGATCCAGGAAGCGCCACGTCATTGAGTCAAATGGAAGCGAGTCGAAACGGAAGCGATTCGAAAGAAACAGCATGCCGAAAACTCCATTTCGTATCGATCATATCTCCCAATCTACAAGCCCAAATGCTATTAAATTTTCACAGAAGACTACGTGCATGCTGAAAAATGTCCATGCTAAATTTTGACTCCAGCGGATGAAATCTTGAGCGAGTCGAAATCTGTTCGTGTCGATCACGAATCGGACCGAAACTTCACGGGCTTGGGCGTACGGGCCTGGTCACGTGCCAGAGAGGGTCTCCCGAGATCTGAGCGAAATATCAGCCTCATACACCTATAAATAGACCCCCAAAGCCAGCAGAAAAGGGGTTTTTCTTCCTCTTTGAGATCTCCAACGCCCGGACTCCGCCAGATCCAGATCTGAACTCCATTGCTGCTGCTACCAACGAGATTCACTGCTGCAAATCACAATTGACTTCTGTAAATCATTTAATTCACTTGTAAACACAAAAGAAAGATCAATAAAGCAAATTACTTCATAGTGGACGTAGGCTATACGCCGAACCACTATAAATTCTTGTGTATCCTTGCACTTTAATTATTCTCATTTATGAGATTTGGAGTTTTTGTTAGATAATTCCTCTTTTTTCATTTAATTTCTTCACTTTATCTCTTCAAAGACTTCCGAAGAGTGTTGTGTCCAATTTTGGTACAAACACTTTAGTGCTTTCACTGAGAAAACTGATTATTCTCCTGCTCTTTGGATCTCCTATCTATATTGGATTGCATAAATCTATGAAGAAGATCTAGATCTAGAACTTTGAAGCCCTTCCATTCTATTCAGATTTGCAATCAGATCTAGGAAAGGACTTCACCAATTCATTATGGTGAGCACACGTACCACTGCTACAACTGCTAATCAAGGAGCACGGGACCGACAGAATCCCGTGCAGTCACCTCCCTCCAACCAAAATGCTGCAGGACCTTCAGATCCATCCGGTCCAATCATTAGACAAGAATTCCAGACATTGCTTCAAGAGTTGACCCAAATTCGACATCAGTTAACTGATCAGCTGCGCGCCAACACAGAATTGTCCAACCAGCTGAACCGCCAAAGGCGCAGAAGATCTAGGAGAGACCAAGGTTCCTATTCCTCCATAGAAAGTTCAGCCTCCTCCAATGGTCAAACCAGATCTACACGTCCACGACTAGGTGTAAGCTACGCCCAAGCCACGGGACACCAGCCTGCTTCGAACCTTGGGCAACCAAGAGCTGGACCATCCGTTAGTCTCCGTACGGAGCCTTCAACTCGAGAAGGAGCTGCTCCTTACCATGTTACCGGCAACATTGCTACTACCACCACTGCCGAACGGGGAGGTGATGCTAGAACCCAAGCTGATCCTCAACGTAGCCAACGGGAGCAGACTCCCGAGCCTTATGTCCCTGAGAATGTTGAACCAAGGAGGCGACGCACGGATCGTCGACCACGTCCAGTCCAGACTCGTGATGTGGAATCCGACCACACCTTGGCCCAACATGCTCCAAGTTCCCGAACGCCGGATATACCAGTGATGATCCGCCAAATGATCCGTGAAAGTCAGGGTCTCTCTAATGACGATTGGGGAATCTCCCGAAGTCATACTCCTTTCACCGATGACGTTTTATATTCTGAACCACCTCGGCACTTCAAGATGCCAGCTTTGCTAGTTTATGAAGGAAGTTCTGACCCCAATTAACACGTCCTGAAATACGAATGGTTGATGAATGCTGCTAGGGCTGATGACGCAGTAAAGTGCCGTAGTTTACCCATTTCCCTAGGGGGCATCGTTACCATGTGGTTCACTCGTTTGCCACCACGATCCATTTCTAACTTTGACCAGATGGCCACCAATTATGTCGAACAGTTCCGTATGCACGTAGCAAGGCCTAAGGACGTTAACACTCTGTCTAGCATTACACAAGCTCCCGGAGAAACACTTAGGCGTTACTTGGAGCGATTCCATGCTGCGTGTGCGGAAATAAGCAATCCCAATGATAACTCTATCCTGATGGCACTGACTAAGGGGATTGATGTTGATTCCGAGTTTGAAATTTGGTTAGCTGGAAAACCACCTGCATCATTGGACCGTTTCTATTCCAAGGCAGCCCAATCCTTGAGAAGGGAGGATGTGAAACAGTCTACGAAACAGGATGATGCAGGGACCAACATCGAAGGAATC
The DNA here is from genome assembly GCA_030737815.1 of Allium fistulosum. Taxonomy (NCBI): domain Eukaryota; kingdom Viridiplantae; phylum Streptophyta; class Magnoliopsida; order Asparagales; family Amaryllidaceae; genus Allium; species Allium fistulosum. Next base: position 444,202,439 of record CM060901.1, on the reverse strand, counting down.
CAAAGTGACGTCGCTATTAAAAGTCCAGGAATAGTTCTGGAAAAGTTTAGTTGAACGTACAAAATAAACAAAATCAACAGAGGGACAATGGGGATCAAAACAAGAAACGCGATCAGAATCGCGGTCCACGGCGTAGGGCTTCCATGTATGAAAACTACACTCCGTTAAACACGTCGCTGGAAAACGTATATTTACAAATCTGCAATACCATGCAATTCAAGAAGCCTGCCCCTAAACCACCGACTGAGAGACAAATCCAAATGGGAAAATTTTGTAGATTTCACGAAAGTTATGGCCACAACACCAATGAGTGCCACCACTTACAAGACCTCATTGAAAAACTGATACGTGAGCGAAAGTTGGATCAATATGTGTGGGCGCCGCAGTCCGAAGGCGCGGGCCCATCAAATCAGAATCGTGCACCGAATCAGGAAAGACAGGAGGAACCCGCTCGTACATGTGGGAGGTTGGTCATCAACACAATAAGTGGTGGTCCCCACCCAGCAGATCGAAGCTGGAAGGAAATGGAGTCTTATGCTATTTCTATCAGGCACGCAGACTTCGAATGTTATAGTAACTCTGATGAAGGGTCCCCGGCCAAGCAACATAAGACGATGACATATGACATCGTGTTCAGGAGCAGAGATGCCGATAAAGTCGAGGCTCCCACTATCGATCCACTGGTCATCTTGGCACAGATAGGTCCCGCTTGGATGAAAAGGATCTTAGTTGACAGTGGAAGCTCCGTGAATATTTTGTTCAAACGAGCTTATGATCAAATGAAAATGGAAGCCACGGACTTGAAGCCTTGTCAATCCCGAGTTCATGCCTTCAACGAAAGTGCAACCATACCCACTGGAATGGTGGAACTGCCAATAGAGTTGGGAGTTGGAGAACGACGGAGAGTACGGATGCTTTAGTTCATCGTTTTGGACATAGACTCCCCTTATAACGCTTTCTTGGGCCGACCGGCCCTCGCTGAATTCAGGGCAGCCATCGCCCCATGGTGTTTGACTTTAAAGTTTCCCACAGATCATGGAATAGGAATCATTCATGGAGATCAGGCCACTGCCAGATCCTGTTATGTTTCTAAGCTGCAGGAGGCACAGCGAAAGGAGAAAGGAAAGGGCGTAGAGGAATCTCTCTGCGTCCGTTTCGCCGAAAATTGACAACTAACGCCCGGGCCTAGGCCCGGGCACCCCAGCCAATTCCTTAGGGATCTTGACCTAAGAGAAACTAAAGACGAAAGAGAACCTAAAGATAGTCAAGCATCCCTGGCTGAACTGACGATCGATGTCCCAGTTGACAGTGACGATGATTCAAGAATGATAAAATTTGGGTCTCAGCTAAGCCAACAAGCTCAAGAGGAATTGGTCGAATTTCTACGGGCGAATCTTGATGTATTTGCCTGGACACACTCTGATATCTGCGAGATCTCACCGGACTTCGCGAGCCACACTCTGAACATTGACCCGCGGCATGTCCTGGTCAAACAAAAAAGGCGCGGTATAGATCCAGAGAGATCTGCCACCCTTAAGGAGGAAGTAGAAAATCTTGAAGCGAACGGATTCATTCGAGATGCGCAATATCCTGAATAGGTGTCGAATCCCGTGCTTGTCCGAAAGCCGAATGGAAAGTGGAGAACGTGCGTCGATTATTCTGATCTGAATAAAGCATGTCCCAAAGACAGTTTTCCACTTCCCAAAATCGATCAGCTAGTAGATTCGACAGCTGGGCATGAACTCTTATCCTTCATGGACGCGTACTCAGACTACAATCAGATACCAATGCATTTATCCGATCAGGAGCATACCAGCTTCATGACCAACCTGGGACTTTACTGCTACAAGGTTATGTCATTCGGACTCAAGAACGCCGGAGCTACTTATCAACGATTGGTTAATCGGATGTTTTCCAATCAAATCGGAAAAACCATGGAAGTATATGTAGACGACATGCTTGTGAAGTCACGACTCTCCACTGACCATGTTAAAGACCTAGAAACTATGTTCAACATACTTCGGGAGTACAAGATGAAGCTTAACCCACTGAAGTGTCACTTTGGAGTTGCATCCGGAAAGTTCCTCGGGTTCATTGTTAACGCCTGGGGAATCGAAGCCAATCCTGAAAAGATTTGGGCAATCAGAAATCTTGAAACTCCCAAAACTATAAAGCAAGTCCAGAGTCTCAATGGAAAGGTAGCAGCATTGAGCAGGTTCATTTCAAAGTCCACTGACAAATGCATTCCTTTCTTCGATCTGATTCGAAAAGGGAAACGAAACTTTGAATGGACCATAGAATGCGAGGGCACTTTCCAAGCACTAGTCCAACATCTGTCCACACCGCCGATACTGTCAAAGCCTATTGATCATGAGAAGTTGTATGCATACTTGGCAATATCAGAAAACGCAATCAGCACTGCCTTGGTTCGAGAAGAAGATGGGATACAGAAGCCAGTGTACTACGTCAGCAAATGATTGACTGGGGTGAAAGAAATTATTCAAAGCTGGAAAAGTTGGCTTACTGCCTTATCGTTGCATCAAGAAAACTCCGACCATACTTCCAGGCGCATTCCATTATTGTTTACACCGACCAGTCGTTACGACAGGTCCTTTCGCGGCCTGAGACGTCTGGTAGGTTACTCAAGTGGAACATTGAACTGAGCCAGTTCGATATTACTTACACTCCAAGACGAGCAATCCAAGGACAAGTCCTCGCTGATTTCATAGCTGAATTACCATTCCAGAGGACTTGCCCAAAACCAGTAAATCCCCCGAATCTGTCTGGAAGATGTATACCGATGGTGCATCGAATGACCGATGTTCAAGCGCTGGTGTTGTGCTCGAAACCCCCGAAGGTCGATCTATATGCTACGCTTTGAAGTTTGACTTTCATGCAACTAAAAATGAAGTTGAATACGAAGCCCTTTTGGCTGGTTTGAAACTCGCCAGAGATCTAAAAATCATCGCTATGGAAATTTACTGTGATTCACAGTTGGTTGTGTGTCAAGTATGGGGAGAGTATCAGGCAAGAGATCGAAGGTTGGCTGCTTACTTAGCTCGAGTTCAGGAAGTATTGAACCAGTTCGATTACTACGCCATCTATTGTATCCCCCGGGAGTGCAACCAAAAGGCCGATTCATTGGCAAAGCTAGCCAGCACAAGCGAAGCTCAGCAAATGGGACTCGTTCCCGTAGAAACGCTACCTTCCCCAAGTATCGATCAGACAGAAGTAAACCGGGTATGCGAAACTGTTCCTGAAAAGGACTCATGGATGACTCCGCTCAAAAATTACATCGAACACGGAATCCTGCCGGAACGCAGGAGTGAAAAGAGACAAGTTCTCCGAAAGGCCTCACGATTCGTCATTCAAGATGGGGTCATGTATAGAAGAGGGTACTCTGTTCCTCTACTTCGGTGTATCGCTCATGATGAAATCAAACGAGTATTGCATGAAGTGCATGAGGGAGAATGTGGCGATCACACCGGGGGGCAAGCACTTTCCAAGAAAATACTTCGGTACGGATATTACTGGCCAACCGTGAATCGCGATGCGTTAGACTATGCAAAGAAATGTGATAGGTGCTAGAAATATGCCCGAATTCCTAGAGCTCCTCCTACTGAGATAACGCAAATGGTCAGCCCATGGCCATTCGCAATGTGGGGCATCGACATCATCAGTGCTCTACCTCTGGCAAAAGGTGGTGCGAAGTACACCATCGTCGCAGTTGATTACTTTACAAAGTGGGCTGAAGCCGAAGCTCTCGCTACCATTACAACGAAAAAAGTAATCAACTTTGTGGTTCGTAACATCATCGGTCGATTCGGTCTCCCATACACCATAATTACGGACAACGGAACCCAATTCGGCAGTGCTGAATTCAAAGATTTATGCGAACGATTTCACATCCAAAAGAAATTCTCCACAATTGCACATCCTCAAGCAAATGGGCAGGTCGGCAGTTAATAAAGTTATAAAGTCCATCCTGAAGAAACGACTGGAAAAGGTCGGGGGCAAGTGGGTCGATGAACTTCCTATGGCCCTATGGGCTTACTGAACAACCCACAAGACCACGACCGGCCACACTCCGTTCTCTCTTTCTTACGGTTCAGAGGCCGTTATTCCGGTCGAGCTAGAAGTACCTTCTCATCGTGTGACATACTACGATCTGAAGACGAATGCTATACTACTTACCGAATCCCTCGATCTACTGGATGAGAAGCTGAAGAGGCTGATTTGAGGCAGCTGCGCATCAAAGTCGAGTCGCCCGATTGTACAATGCCAAGGTCCGTCCGCGAACCTTCAAACTAGGCGATCTCGTCTTAAAAAGAATCTATCCAGTTCCTTCACATATGAAGCCGACATGGGAAGGACCGTATTTTATTGAACGAAGACTCAGAGATGGCACATTCAAATTATCGACCGTCGACGGTCTTACCCTGCCAAGAGCTTGGAATAGCGAGAGCCTTCGCCGTTATTACACCTGACAGGCTATCTCTATCCATTTAGTTTACTTTCATTTTCTGCAATTTGTTTCTGCATTTCGAAATTAGAACTTGTAATGAGGCAACTGACTTTGCCATACTTTCTTATTTCAGCAATAAAATGCAACCTCTTCGAGCCAGAGCTGTGATTTACTTGAAATACTTCATACGACCATCACTATGCACGGAGAGCTAAGTCTCATCATACGGTGGGATTTATTCAAATAGAGAGTGACTGCAGTGCAACCAATCACTCACTAAGTGAAACCCGAGCTCGGGGGCAAGCCATCACATCAAAGTCAAAAAAGGATTGATACACGACAATCCTTCATTCAACTCCGTAATCCAAAAGTGCGAAGCGGAGTATAAACATTCAACTCCGAGTTTCCAGAGTGTGAAGCGGAGTATAAACATCCAACTACGAGTTCCCAGAGCGCGAACCGGAGTATAAACCTTCAACTCCGTATTCCCAGAGCACGAAGCGGAGTACAAACATTCAACTTCGAGTTCCCAGAGCGCGAACCGGAGTATAAACATTCAACTCTGAGTTCCCAGAGCACGAACCGGAGTATAAACATTCAACTCCGTATTCCCAGAGCACGAAGCAGAGTATAAACATTCAACTCCGAATTCCCAGAGTGCGAAGCGAAGTATAAACATTCAACTCCGAGTTTCCAGAGCGCGAACCGGAGTATAAACATCCAACTCCGAGTTCCTAGAGCGTGAACCGGAGTTTAAACATTCAACTCTGAGTTCCCAGAGCACGAACCGGAGTATAAACATCCAACTCCGAGTTCCCAGAGCGCGAACCGGAGTATAAACATTCAACGCCGTATTCCCAGAGCGCGAAGCGGAGTATAAACATTCATCTCCGAGTTCCCAAAGCGCGAACCGGAGTATAAACATTCAACTCCGAGTTCCCAGAGCACGAACCGGAGTATAAACATTCAACTCTGTATTCCCAGAGCGCGAAGCGGAGTATAAACATTCAACTTTGAATTCCCAGAGTGCGAAGCAGAGTATAACATCCAACTCCGAGTTCCCAGAGCGTGAACCGGAGTATAAACATTCAACTCCGTATTCCCAGAGCGTGAAGCGGTGTATAAACATTCAACTCTGAATTCCCAGAGTGCGAAGCGGAGTATAAACATCCAACTCCGAGTTCCCAGAGCGCGAACTAAAGTATAAACATTCAACTCCGTATTCCCAGAGCGCAAAGCGGAGTATAAACATTCAACTTCGAGTTCCCAAAGCGCGAAACGGAGTATAAACATCCAACTCCGAGTTCCCAAAGCGCGAACCGGAGTATAAACATTCAACTCCGTATTCCCAGAGCGCGAAGCGGAGTATAAACATTCAACTCCGAGTTCCCAGAGCGCGAACCGGAGTATAAATATTCAACTCCGAGTTCCCAGAGCGTGAACCGGAGTATAAACATTCAACTCCGTATTCCCAGAGCACGAAGCGGATTATAAACATTCAACTCCAAATTCCCAGAGTGCGAAGCGGAGTATAAACATCCAACTCTGAGTTCCCAGAGCGCGAACCGGAGTATAAGCATTCAACTCCGTATTCCCAGAGCGCGAAGCGGAGTATAAACATTCAACTCCGAGTTCCCAGAGCGCGAACCGGAGTATAAACATTCAACTCCGTATTCCCAGAGCGCGAAGCGGAGTATAAACATTCAACTCCGAGTTACCAGAGCGCGAACCGGAGTATAAACATTCAACTCCGTATTCCCAGAGCGCGAAGCGGAGTATAAACATTCAACTCCGAATTCCCAGAGTGCGAAGCGGAGTATAAACATCCAACTCCGAGTTCCCAGAGCGTGAATCGAAGTATAAACATTCAACTCAGTATTCCCAAAGCGCGAAGCAGAGTATAAACATTCAACTCCGAGTTCCCAGAGCGCGAAGCGGAGTATAAACATTCAACTCCGAATTCCCAGAGCGCGAACCGGAGTATAAACATTCAACTCCAAGTTCCCAGAGCACGAACCGGAGTATAAACATCCAACTCCGAATTCCCAGAGCGCGAACCGGAGTATAAACATCGACTCCGTATTCCCAGAATGCGAAGCGGAGTATAAACAATCAACTCCGCGTTCCCAGAGTGCCAAGCGGAGTATAAACATCAACTCCGGACTCCCAGAGTGCAAATGCCAATTCCAAGTCTCCCGATCGTGGACATATGATCGAAACTTAAGCTGGCGTAACCAACCACTGATGAACGAATGGGAATCCCCGGAGTACGAAAATGATCGTCGACAATCAAACAAGCATGGATGCATTACTCAATCTCCGCTTGCCTCAGATGTCCATTCGGTGGCACAAGACTCAACATGTTATAAGTAAGAGGCGATCGTCGACTGATGATCTACAACTCACCATCGAGACTGGGGGCAAGACTTAAGCATCAATCATTGATTGAAGAGATACGACGTCGGAATTCAACTCGCTTCCCGGTCACAAGCCATGTCCACAGTTTCCGAACTTGGCAAACTAAAACAAACTTGGTTCGGAACCTGAAACTTCACGAGTGCACTCCAGATATTTAAACACTTAGACAAATAAACAATGACAGAAAAGAAGCCGAAAGAGAAAAGTTTCATTTCCATTGTTTATAAAAGAAGTTCGTGTACAAGTTTCAAAATTCCTACTAGTAGGGGCCGAACCCGCATCTATACATGGCTAACAAAATGCAAAACGAAATACACCGAGAGAGCATGCCTAATCTTTCTTTTTCCTTAGCTTCCTCCTCGATGTGGACCCGCTGGAGCCATCGCCAGTTTTCCTCTTCGAGCCTTTGCTTTTCGGCGGTTGGTCTTCAGGCGAGGGCATTATGTCGACGTCCTCCTTCGAACTCGTGTGAATAAGAATGCTCCCTACGGGCGGAGTCGGAGGGACGGGATCAATTACAGAATGTGGAATGGGCTGGCTGGTGAGGAAGACAGTACCACCAGGAGACATCATTTCGAGCGGGGCAGGTCCCGATGCTGCCATCCCACCTCCAAAGCTACCACCATAACCCGCTGCTGCCAGTTCAGCATCAATCTGAGCAAACATCTCCTCTTCGGTTACTGCTTGAGCCCCGCTGGGGGCATCAGCAGTCGGCATTGAAGAGCTTGTAGCAGGATCAGTTCCGCTCATGACAGATGACAAGTCAGCATGAGGTTCGTCGTGGCGGCGAAAAAGTTCATCCATCAGCTGCTCGTCGAACGCGATCATACCTCCCTGCAGATCATCAAGCGGGGCAGCTGTACTCATGGTGGTTGCCTCGATCACGATAGCCTCCTACGTTTGATATAGTTCTTGAGTGGCAGGAGGCATGGCCGGTGCAGCATCGATCACTGAACAAAGAATAAAAGAACTGTTAGGACTTAACTCGATCGAAGATTCCGATTTAAGAGAAGTGGAATGTTCAGAATACCTTCCTCAGTTCGACTTGTAGGCGGCAGGGCGGCATCAGTAACTTACACAGCAGCCGGAGACATCTGCGGCTGATCCGGATTATAAGTAGGAACAGCCTGGGGATCGACCGCAGATGAGGATTCGGGCTGGGTTGACACGGGAACTTCAAGGCTTGCTTCATGATGGTCAACTCCAGAACCCTCTCCCACTTCAAAATGCTGGGCGCCAAGTTTTTCCTTCTCACGCAGAATCATTGACTTGTGGAGAACCTTCTTTTCATCATCGGTCAGAATGTGGTTCTCGAGTTCGAATTCATCTACGGACTCGCCCTGATGCGCCTTGTTTTCTTCCTCAACCAGTCGGGTCCAAGCATTGTGGAGATGAGTCGAAAATTCATCGAGCCAAGCTAGGCCCCTGTGCCTCAGCACATTAGCGTTGTAAACAACAAGGAGGTCTTCAATGTCGGCCTCTAGCCTGGACTCGGCCAGCTTCATCTTCTCTTCGACCTCAGTCTCCACTTTCTGGACTCTAGCCACGGCTGCATCCCATTCGTCCCTGAGCAGGATAGCTTGTTCGCACGCCTCCTGGGTTGCGTTGTTTGCGTCATCTTTTTCCTTGGCCAGAGCAGTAAATTCGGCCTTGAGTTCATTAAGCTCCTTGACCGCCGCGTCCCGCTCAGCAATGACTTTGGTGTTTTGGTGGCCCATCTCCTCCACCAGGGCAACGTGTGTCTGCCCCAACCTCTCCATCTCCGCCTTCGCTTCATCAGCCTTCTTAATGGCCTCAATCTAAGATTTCCGAGAAGACTCGGACTCGGCGGAAAGTACCTGAATAATACGGTCCCTTTTTGCGAGCTCGGTCTCCATCTTCTCGATCTCTTTACCCCGCTCGAAGGCCACTTTAGAAGCTTTTTCAGCAGCCTTTGCCCACTCTCGGTACTGGGTGTATATGTCATGAATGTATTCATGCATCATGTTCTCCACTCCAGATGGAATTCTTTTTAAGTGTGGTGGGAAGACATAGCCATCAAAGCATATGTTCGGAAAGTCTTTTCTCATTTGAGCCAGCTTAAGGGCCCCTTCTCCTGTGGGGTCGGTTGGGACCTGCTCTGTAATCATGGAGGCTGTGGTCTCAACTCTTTGAAGATGAGTTTCGGACCTAGAAGCATGAGAGGACGGCCTATGACGAGGAGGCTCTGGTGGATATGAAGTTTGAACAGGAGGAAGAGACGGAAGTCTAGGAGGAGGAGAGCGTGATCTGGATCGATGTCTATACTCCCTGTCACGCCCGTACCTATCCTGGTTAGAATATTCGTGATCGCGATCTCTGTCTGAATCCCTCCTACAGGAATCATAGTAACCAGAAGCTTTTCGGGCGGACCGAAGATTCCCGAGCATAGATCCCCTTCCAGACATAGTACCTGAAAATGAGAAGCGAAGAAAGAGTTAGTAACTTCCTAAGTCGGGTGAAGTACAGTTGTGAATCATGTAGTGTAGTGAAGTGTATGCATGTGCAATCCCCCGACCAACCGAAAATGTCGGCCGCACTCGTAGCAAGCGACCCGCTCGGTTCAAAAGCAATCAAGCCCTTCCATCCTAGTGTCGTGTGGAGACGACACGAAATCCGGGATCGAGATATCATCAAGCCCTGCAAACGGGCTCTCCACTTGCGGGGGAGGAGCCTCTGAAATTCTAATCCCCTGGAAAGGTAAAGACACGACCACAGATTTAAATCTCTTAGATTTAGGGCATTTGTGAGCAGCGGCCTTGCCTTTTCTTTTTTCCCCCGAAATCCTGAACATCGGAAGGAGGCACGGTCGGGAGCTCAGTATCAGTAGGCGTTCTTTCTGGATCAACTTCTTCGGTGATCACAACTGTGGGCGCTTTGCGCTTCACGCATTTCTTTGGGGCCACCCTATGTATCACATCCAGGTGTATGCTCTGTCTTCGTTCTATCAACCCGACAACCCTCAAATTCCTGTCGGTCAGGACTAAGTCTATGTGCCTCTCTTCGCCCGGAAACGCTTGAAGAATCCGAACAAGCTCTCTGAAGTACGCGCCATCGGGGCGAGAGATTGCGGCTATAAGAAAGGAAAAGTATGTCAGTTTTTGAAGTCGGTCACTAACATCTCAGTAATTCAAGAGGGGATAGCAACACTTACGTCTATCTAACCCCTACCTAGCAAATCCAAGGGGGCACCGAACGTTGAACCATTCGGATTTGTAATAACTTAGCCTCCCCTAGGAGCCCAGCACAATGTGGCAGTTTCTGACTGCCTCTAGGAAGGTGAAAGAAGGGCTATCTCCATGGCTTTTGACATTGAATAAATATCTGATTTCGATCGGCTTCGGCGGTCGAAAGAGGATCTCCATAAACAAGACGAAGGTGCTATTCCGCAAGGCATATACATTCGGATGTAGCTGAGACGGAGCTATGCCAATATACGATAAGATCTCCCTGATATAGTCATTAAAGGGAGGAAGTGTTCCCGCCGTGCAAGCGTGACGGTTGAAAGCAGTAAATCCTTCCGAGGGATAATGTGGTTGTCCTTCGGCCCAGGAAGTAGCACGTCGTCAAGCGACAAACCGTGCCTTAAGCAAATCCGGCCTAACATGTCTTCGGAGATACCTGACGGCACCGAATCCGGTGGAGTACAAATAAACCGAGCCCTTTGACGCTCGTTCGGAGCTATCTCAATAACTTCGACTTCTATAACCAGTATCTCAATAGTTGAAGGAACATAACTTGGAAATTCTGGCTGCTAAGAACTTGAAGGATCCATAACTAGCTAGCTTATAAAAAATCATTGTTAAACTGACAAATAACACCCGTGCATCCCCTAGTGTAAAGTGTGTGAGTGTGTTGTGCAGTGCAGTACTGTATATTATTTGAGGTGATCAACCGGATTAAGGAAAACGTGTAAACAACGAGACTTCGGAATTCAGTCGGAAGGACCGTCATCGCTGACCGTCACAACCATGCCATCTAGTTATTAGCTATCAGTCCGAGGTAAAATGTGTTATTATTTTGGTAAGTTCCAGTTTCATCAACGAACTTCAATAGGCAATCAGGTGTGCGGTGAAACAATTAAGTCCAGTTAAGCAAATCTGAAGCTCGTCGGAGTTAAGTGGTCAAAGGCATTAGAATTCTCGATATCGTCAAAACTAAATCAGTGGTCAATTGTCAAAAGTTCAAGTCCAAGACAATCGCTCCGGTTCAAGTTCGAAATGTTCACTAAGGCGCGAGTTCGAATCGATAGTTCAAAGTTATGCAGTTCGACTCGGTCCAAGACCGCGTCCTTCGACTCGGTCCGAAGCCACGCGCTTCGACTCGCTTCGAAGCCTCGACTTCGACTTGCTCCAAAGGCTACGCGTTTCGACTCGATCCAAAGCAGCCACTTCGATTCGATCCAAGACAGCTGCTTCGACTCGACCCAAGGCTACCCACTTCGACTCGATCGAAAGCCACCATTTCGAGTCGATCAGGCACAGCCCCTTCGTATCGATCCACAGATTCAAAGCGTTCAACTCAATGCAAAGCTCCACCATCGATCGATACGAAGGCCTCCGCCTCATCATCTCGAAACCCCTACTCCAGATCGACACGAAGCTGATGCCAAGGACTTTTCGATCGATCGCGACACTAATGGATTTGGTCTTAAGTATCGAGTCTCCTCATTTACGTGTAGATTCGCTTATTGGATTACCTAAGTTTGTTAATTGGTTCGAGTAATCGAAGATGCAAATCAGTTCTAAGGTGAGAGTATTCTTTCTTCTTTGTTTTCTCTAAGTCCCAAAGCGATACGAAAGCATGGTAGATAAAGATGAAAGGTAAAAAGTGAAAAAACGGCTAAGTATGGAGTGTTTATATAGACTCGAAAGTGAGGGGAATAACCGATTCGAATTCCAGTGAGGTCGAACACGTGCTTCTACTCCCTCTTCAGTGCACTGATGCGGAGCTCCCTTTCGTATCGCTCCTTCGACTCCATCCCCGTGACCAGTTCGACTCCCTCATGCAACAATAAAAGACATCACTTCGACTCCGTCTTTCCTTCGACTCGCTCCTCTGTCTCCTGTGTGTTTCGACTCCGACTCCTATACAGTTAGAATCCAAGACCGAGTCGAACGTCCTGTTCGAATCCATCAAGAAGTCCACATCGACTCGCTCAGTTCGGGTCCATCTACAAGTTGAACAAATGCTTCGCATCCATAAATCCAATGAAAATCATCTTCGATGTTTCAATCCTTCACATCGATTCAGGAAAGGATCGTTACGAAGGAACATTCAAAAACAGCAGTCAAGCGTTGTTGCAACGGATTTCACATCGATTCAGGAGAGGATCGATACGGAATTCAAAAACAATAAACTAACAACGACTCGAGAACATACCAACGTCAGCGGGAGTCAGATTAACATATATGCATGAATGACGGACTAATATTCAATATTCTAGATTTTCAGGAATCGGAAATTCATCGAATAACGATTACAATAGCAAATGGGTAATCACTAGCATATAGTAATCAGTTGCAACAATACAGGGCACAGCAGTCGACAGTCAACAGTTTACATTATCAAGAAGAACGGTCAAAGGTTACAACTTTCATCGAAAAGACGATAACTATTCAGAGTAAAGACTGCAGCACTTCAAAGCACATCATGTTTTCACAAGACATACCTTGAGGGGAAAATGTTATCCCGCCTTTTGGCAAGGCCGTAACACCAAGGAACTGACTAGTAACCAGTGACGGTCCGTCCCAGAGATCAGTTATACATGGGCTCACTACGGATATCGATGAATTTTGTCCGAGTCCGAATCGAGCCAAAATTGGTAGGACATGGCAAGCTAAGACATGGGAGCAAACGTTCAAAATCTCAAGTCGATCCGAGTTCGTATGCTCAAGTTATGAATGATACAAAATTGGACGAAAATCAGCCACCATTCGACTCGCTCCTTCGACTCGCTCCCTTCGACTCACTTCGGTTCCCTCAGATACCAACTTCGACTCGTTCCTGTTCGACTCACTTCATTGCCATCTGAAATACCTATTTCGACTCGCTTCGCTCAACTGCCTTCTTCGACTTGCTCACTTCAAACCACTGGTCAACTCCATCAACTTTGACTCCATTGCTCAAACCTCCCAGAACGGCCCTCTTCGACTCGCTCCAGTTTGGAACCATCGAAAGTGCACGCTTCGACTCGCTCCTCTCAAACAGCTATTCGACTCCATCGAATTCAGCTCCGGTTGGCAAAGTCACTAATCGAAGCGATCGAACCATGCACTTCGACTCGATCAATCATTGTACACCTCGACTCGCTCAAATCAATGTGCGCTTCGACTCGCTCAAAGCAGCGTCAAAGGCGGAGCGAGCCAGGAAGCGCCACGTCATCGAGTCAAATGGAAGCGAGTCAAAAGAAACAGCCTGCCAAAAAATACATTTCGTATCGATCATATCTCCCAATCTACAAGCCTAAATGCTATGAAATTTTCACAGAAGACTACGTGCATGCTGAAGAATGTCCAAGCCAAATTTCGACTCCATTGGATGAAACCTTGAGTGAGTCGAAATCTGTTTGTGTCGATCATGGATCAGACAGAAACTTCATGGGCTTGGGCGTACGGGCCTGGTCACGTGCCAGAGAGGGTCTCCCGAGATCTGAGCGAAATATCAGCCTCCTACACCTATAAATAGACCCCCAAAGCCAACAGAAAAGGGGTTCTTCTTCCTCTTTGAGATCTCCAACGCCCGGACTCCGCCAGATCTAGATCTGAACTCCATTGCTGCTGCCACTACGCCATAGATTGCATACTGCAACACACAAGAAGTGATGCAGAAAGTGCCAAATAATGTTGCTGGAGGCCAAAAACAAGCTAAGGCAACACTTTCTCGGTGTTGCATTTTGCCGCGTTGCCGCAGACTCAAATGCAACATCTTTGTGATCCTAAGGCAACATCGGTTCTGTTGTTGCCACAGGTACTAAATTTACTAAAAAGTGGGTCCCACAATCTGGGCCCCAACATGTGGGGCCCACTAATTCTGTTAACCAACTTAACGGAACCGTTTTGTGGGGCCCACATTCATTAATCTATGGTAACACTTTTACCAATAAAATGGCAACACTTTTCCAGTTTATTACCACATTTAACATCACATACTGCAACATTATATCATATCTACGGCAACACTTTTTGCAATTTAAATTGGAAATGTACTGCAACATCATACTACTGCAACATTACACTGCATTTCATAGTAGCCAAAGAGCTATTCATTTCATAACAGCCAAACAACAAGTCGTTTCATAACAGCCAGCAACACAAGTTTTAGTCAAGTACAAAATAACAAACATACTTAAAACATAACAGCCATCAACACAAGTTTTAGTCAAGTACAAAATAACAAACATAGCCAGTGCATTCATATTAACAGCCAGTACATACTAATTAAATTCTACATACTACACGTGAATTCATCTTTGCGAGCCTCCAAATTTCATGCTTCCGAGCCACCAGTACCATCAGTGCCTCTAGTGGCTCCAGTGCCAGTTTCATCACTGCAGACGGTCGCACAAAGACCCGCAACATCAATTTGCATGTCAGGGTTAGCTTCGCCTAATTTCTTAAGCACCCATGACAAGTTCTCCTAAACTTTTCGGGTTCACCGTTGCATCAAATTCATCTTTGACCCTCTTGTTCACCTTTGCTTCGACTTCTTCAACTATATTTTCCTTTATCTTCGCTGCCAGCTCCTGTATGTATGTGCTTATTGTTGGGGCATCTTTTGAAACTTCTGCAGACTTTGTGTGCCGTCCTATAAGCCAAGTTGGACCGTGCCGCTTTCCATCAGAAATCAGTTCTTGAACAACTTCATCACTTCCTCCTTCACCTATTGCTTTTTGAATCTTATCCTGCAAAATAAAGCAGTTTCAAAATGTGACATTAAATAAAATTAACAAATATAACATCTGAAGCAGTTTCAAAATGTTGATGCGCAAAATGAAGCATTTTTTTGACATCTGAATGAAGAGAAATTAAAATTCTTACAACTCTATACTTCATTACTGAAGTATCGGTCTTGTACACCTTTCCTTCTTTCCGCTTGCGAGTTCTAACAAAAAGCTCTCCATCTGATTCGTTGGACTGATACAAATTAAATGAAAAAAGTTAGACAGCAAAAGAATATCAAACCAATTTTTCCAGAACATATATCACTATTCAATTCAGATGTTATATTTGTTAATTTTATTTAATGTCACATTTTGAAACAACAACTCACAGATGAAACTGTTCACAGATGCACCAATGAAAGCTGCTGTTGTTAATTTTATTTAAAAGGTTAGACAGCAACTCACAGATGCAAAAATGGAGCAACAGCAGCTTACAAGTGCAAAAATAAAGAAACGGCAAGTATAAAATCACAACATATGTAGCAACAATATCACTAACATTTTCTCGACTGTCCCAAACAAGGATACTTTTGCTGTCCCAAACATTTTCTCGACTGTCCCAAACCAACCCATCACTAAGTTTCAGAAATTATACAAACAAGGATACTGCATTCGAATTTGCAGTACCCTAAGATGGGTGCAATACCTTAACCATCACTAAATTTGCCAAATACCTTAAACACTGTATTAATAATTTCCACAGAGATGGATTGGACTCATATTTAATGTTTAATATGCATCTAACTTGCTGGCATATATTGACCAAATGTGTACAAATGCATGAGCATGACGGACACTGGTTTGGAAAAGAACTGAGTTTTCTATCCCAAACAAGGGCAAAGAAAGGCTCATTTATATTTTTATAGATTTTATGTATTTTTTTAGCAAATGGTAATAATAGCTATTGAGTCGTAAATTAATGTGAAAATGCATACCCAGCCAACCATAAAAATAAGCAAAATACATACCATCTTATGCCAAATTTGAGAAAAAAGTTTTGGACCAGCAGTGTGTGTGTCTGTATACAATTTCCGACTTGCACAATTTGTAAGGGCCTTGTTCTATAAAAACATAAAATAAAGATGTTTATCTGCCTGATTTGAATGAATAGAAAGGGAAATAAATTTTGTGATAAAATTTAAAATTATACCTGAATTTTTTCATCTCCCCAATACATCAAGAGTACTTGGAAATCCGCAAGTGGAATTTCGTCCGGTCTATTTTCAAGCCTCTCTTCATCAGTTTCATAGGCCATATAATGTGCCTTTTTAATACGACTCTTGTACCCCCTCCAAGAGTCACGAATTGACTTCAAAACCCAATATTCACATTCATCCGGAATAATATACCGTTGCTTAAATACAAATCAAACATTAAAAAGAACAGTCATGCTACTTTTGTGACAAGTTACATATATTTAATTAAAATTCAGCTAAGTTTGCAAATTACCTTAACATAGCTCAAAACTATTGGAGGCAGTAGTTCGTAGACTACATTTAATCAAAGATAAGCTATTTCCATTAGTAAGTTTGTTCGTAGACGAGCACATGTGCGTGCGTATGTAAAGTAATATTTTTTGCTGATACAGCGAACTTCATATATATGTTTCATGCTACAGGTAAATAAAAGATAATATGTAATTTAAAGAAATAAAATACTAACCTTATTTTAGGTGCATAGGGTCTCCCCTACAAAAACCGACCTTGAACTTGCTCCAATTCCAACCGTCAACATGCACTCCTCCATAGTAAGAACCCAATTCATCTTCATAATCAAATTACCAGTCGTGTACAGGTCATATGGCTTTGACGATCTTATATCAATAATTAATAACCTTAGGTTCATATCACTTGTTTACAAAAGTCTTACCCACTTGCATCACCTAGTATACTCCATAATAACTGACATTTGCACCAAATCAGGTAGGTTGTATTTCATATATGCTTGCATAGAGAGAACAGATTTTTCATAATACATGCATTGGACTATCGAAGGAGATCTAATACTTACTTTGTTAAAGTGTCTCAAAGGATTGGGCAATAAATCTTCTTTATGTAAATCTACTACCTGCATTCCAGTAACAAATCTATATAGTAAACAGAGGTAAGTTATCAATTAAAACTGAAAGTAAACATTTTAATTAACCATAAAGGCAAAATTTAGAGCAAAAACCTTATAGATTGGATCAGTCAATCTTCAAAACTGGAAATAGGCATATGTAGTTCTATAAATAAACACTGTAGATCTAAAATGTCTAAAGATAAATAATAGAAAAAGATAAATACGAGAAGAAACAATATCACATGCAGAAAAAAAATAATGCGTGTTATTTAACTATACTTGTGGACTTACCTCATCAGAAGTTCCTTGTACTAAGCATTTTTATGCTTCGTTTTGCTAAACAAAGTAAAGATACTGTGATAAGATGCGAGCAAAAGAGATATGTAAGCATAAACATCTAAGCATGCTAGTATGACAAAATTACTTCAGAAGAAAATCTTGTAAAAAATAGGGATTTATCAAACCTGTCATTTTTGATAATTTTTAATGCGGCAAGAATGAAGAATTCACATATCAGTACATCCAGTTAGTTAACGAGAATATAACCATGATAGTTTATAATTATGAGTAACCGACATAATGCTACAAACAAATCTCAGATAAGGAGAAATATTTCTCCTACACAACCTTTCTGAAAACTGTATATGTCAATACATTTGCTAATTTAGTTAAAAATTTATCCTTTTTCAAGTAAAATTAAAAATAATATCACAAAATGTAATTTTCTCCAAATACGGATGAGGTACCATAGAATCAAATCACAAAAACTGCATAGCCCATGCAAAATTCCGACCATAGTTCAAAGCCCAACTTACAGACAAAAAATGAAGATGGTGAGGACCAACTCAATCACACATAATAATTAGAGGCAGGGTTACCAAGAACATAGATTTTTTAACTAGATGGCCACAATTTCTACCTGTACCTGAGAATACAACTAATTAATTCTCGATTTTATAGAAACTACAATGCCATGTCATATCAGTTATGCACTCTAGCATTAGTATACTGAAATGAATCTTGTATAGTATTTAATTTATAGCTTATGTGTCCTAGTCCTATATGATAATTTTGCTAAAGAAACTTCAATTAGGTAAGTCAAATTCAACATGGCAAATGAAAATGCCCATGACTCAATGTCTATTGCTAGTTTGTCCAGTTATATAATTGGTCATTTAGATATTAGAACTCCTGAAAGTAACGGATTAGCTCATGATTAGTATATATTTTACTAACATGGTAGGTTTGTAATATGGTTAAAAAAATTAAAAGGCAAGAGATTATAACACATGCATCTACTACCAGTATTAACTTCTAAAGTCGTTATAATGTAAAGGCATGTGCAGGAGCTGTTGCAATATTGCAAGGCAGACCAACCATATCATTGTCTATCATCATATCAATGGATTTTCAGGATCTTGTATGCCCAGGTTTGAAGGAATTTTAATATAAATTGTTGCATACGTTTGTCAAATTGACAATCAAACTTATGTGTAACTGAGCAATTATTACCATCATGGTTATATTCACATAATGATCAATAAAAACATTTACAAAGCAGAGCTACTTTGTGGATTAATACATGTCTTAATTATAACAACTATCATGGAACGTTGTAACCACGTTGTCAAGGATCAAAGAGGAATATGTGCTATTAGTTCTTAAATTAGCAATACAAATGAGTGCAATTAATCCTTAAATTCACAATACTCCTATTTTAATGTACAAAAAATGATCCCAATGATCTTGTATTCCGATAAGCCCTGAAAGGGAACCATTAATTCTTTAGCTAGTGCTTTACAATCTCTATTTTCATAAAATTCATGTAAATAGCAATGGCTTTATTAACAATGACATATGTGCCTTCAACAGGCTAGACCGGACCATCTTACATGATACTTACCATTATTGATTTCAGCTACAATATGATATCTTTATATGTCATTTCGTCGTTTGTAATTTTTTATGATAGTTCATCACACTGCACTATAGAATAAAATTAGCTTGGTTATAAACAACATGTTTACTTTTTAAGGTATATTGCCATAATAGTTCTTTTTGTTCACTATAGTTTTGATACCAATTGTTCACTTATTACTTCAACAGAATAAACAATTTTCATTGGAAATGATGTCCCCAGTCCATGTTAGCAATATTCAAATCTCCTGTAGACATAGTTGATCTCCCTTGGTACAGAGCATACCAAGCAACACCATAGTCAAGGCTGATTAGATTTTGTTCGATAAAACAACGTCATGTAACCACTTTGCCTTCAGTGGTTGTGATTCACAGCTAGTCCTGGACCCTTTTAGGATTAACGTTTAATCATTCTTTATGTGAAATGAGTTATACATTAATTATGAAGAGACGTGTATACTTGCATGTATAATGTTGTTCATAGAGGGTTAATATACATGATAAAAAATTGGACTTATTTTAGTTGATTTGTCAGTACACACTCGAAACCATGCCTCGCCTTCCCTTTAGAAATCCTTGGATTTCACGGGTCTGTCCTTTTTATTTTCCTAAGTTATGCTGAAATCCACTATGTTCTTATCAAATTCCATCCCTATTTCTCAACAATTTCATCATATATGGCTGATGAATTCAGCGCGACTTGTGTAATAGATTACCTAGAACGTAAGTGTTAAATGCCATGCTTTAAATGATGATGTCTTGGATACACCTACTCACACTATGTCAGCTTATTGATCCCATATTTCACAAGGATATCAACTACTTGTCCATCACCTGTTGATGCTTCCGTCATATTGGATTTGGATAGCAAGATGCAGCATGTGGACAGAGTGATCTTATTATTGGCAAGTCCAAGTCGGTATAGTTTTTTATTATGTTGTAGTGTGATATCGAATTTTATTTCAACATTATTTGTAGATTAGCTTGTTTTGTTTCTTGATACATGAGATTGCTTGCTTACAAGTATATCAATATATAACTTTTGACACCTAAAGAGACCATATATTGTTCATAATAAACTCTTATAAAAGTGTGTCATAAAACTTCACACTTGATTATAATCATATGCAATGCCAATGATTAGCTTTGGGCTTACTATTAAGTTTATTTTATTCTCCCTCAATAAAAAGAAAATGTCAAATATAGTGGCTCTTCACTTAAAAGATTGCTAATCTGGAAGAAACTAGACATAGAACTTTTCTTTTAATCACATAGTATTTTCATGAAATTAAAGGGAAAACGAATTAAAAGCTTACTAGTTGTAGTTGACAGCTTGGATCCATAGACACATCACTTTCCACCCTTGATACCTCACGAATCCAACATTAATTACAGGCGTTGTACAATATCTATACCTACAAGAATATGCAGCATCACTGATACAACTCAGAAGCATCTTAATGAGATATATAAATCGGTAAATTTTGAACTAATCAGGAATATGATTACACCTTAACTCACAAGTAAATCAGTAAATTAGGCAACACAACAATCAAATCAGGAAAAACTTGAAATATATATAGAGTGATACCTTAAGCAGAAAATTAAATCGAAGCCCTAACTGAAATTTGA
The DNA here is from genome assembly GCA_030737815.1 of Allium fistulosum. Classification (NCBI taxonomy): domain Eukaryota; kingdom Viridiplantae; phylum Streptophyta; class Magnoliopsida; order Asparagales; family Amaryllidaceae; genus Allium; species Allium fistulosum. Next base: position 444,181,986 of record CM060901.1, on the reverse strand, counting down.
ATCCCAAACGAACCCTAATTGAAGACCTAATTGAAACACCAAAGCCCTAATTGAACTTGAACTCGAACTTGCCCTAATCGAACCCCGATTAAGCTTGCAAACTTGAACTTTTAGCCCTAATTGAAACAGCGATTGAGAGTGTTTGAGCGTTTGTGAGGCTGAGTGTTTGAGAGGTTGAGCGGCGGAGTGTTATTTTGTTAAGTGTTTAACTGAAACCCTTGATATTTTTTGTTAAGTTTTGCCGCTTTCTTCCTGCTTCCCGCGTTCTTTTTTCAGCCCGCTCATTTTTTATAATATTTTTATAAGTCTATAGCTACTGCAACATATGTTGATATCTATACTAACATCCTGAAGCTAATGTTGCAATAGACCTTTGGATCGGTGATCCATTTTAACAATTGGATTAAATGTAGACCGTTGGATCGTATTCACGTGGATTGCTAATTTTATTAATTTTTTAATTTGAATACAACTATAGCTACTGCAACATCTTGTTGATACCTATGCTAACACCTTGAAGCGTGTGTTGTAATAGACAATAATCAGCATACCTATCGTTACATTGTAGTTAGCAACACCTTGTATTTTTGTTGCGATAGGTCATCTATGGCGTAGTGTGCTACCAACGAGATTCACTGCTGCAAATCACAATTGACTGCTGTAATCATTTAATTCACTTGTAAACACAAAAGAAAGATCAATAAAGCAAATTACTTCATAGTGGACGTAGGCTATACGCCGAACCACTCTAAATTCTTGTGTCTCCTTGCACTTTAATTATTCTCATTTCTGAGATTTGTAGTTTTTGTTAGATAATTCCTCTTTTTCATTTAATTTCTTCACTTTATCTCTTCAAAGACTTTCGAAGAGTGTTGTGCCAAATTTTGGTACAAACAGTATCAGAGCTTAGGTTACGTGATTAACCGAAGTTGATACCACGATCGCATAGAGATAGAGTAGGAGTTATCAGCTTAGACTAGATCTAGAGTATATATATACGAGAGAGTTTGTATTTGTTATATATTTTGGTTTTCAAAACTATATAGTAGTATATAAGTTGTATTACACACACGAGCATTATCGATGTAGTTTTCTTTATAAGAGACTAATCATCCTTATTATAGAATAAGAATGATCTGTCATACAAGAAATACTGCTATTGACTCCATCTTCGGAGTTGAGGAGTAGGCAGGATCGGGGTTACTAACCCTGACTGATAGAATATGTTTGCAAAGATAGTGCGAATCATTTTCTAGAGTGCCTAAGTTGCTCTAGATGATTATGGTGCTCAAGTGCATATGCCTAGGGTCAACTTCACCGATTTGTATAAAGACTACATGATTCTAGGAGGCAGACTTTTCCTTGGAATAGAATCGACTGTTGAAATGCAAGATTAGATAGCTACTTGCAAGAAGATATTCAAAGACGTGGAGTTAGATGAAGAAATGAGGTAGAAGTCGACCTTTAGATATCTCCAGGGACAAACAATAAACTAGTGGAGTGCCTTTATAGCTTCGAGTCCCGAGCATAGATTTACTTGGGATTAGATCATAGTTTTCTTCAAAGAAAATTTATCTCGACTTTTCAAAAGTCGGTGTTGGTTAGAGAGTTCGTCGGTTTGAAGTATGGCGATATGACTGTGTCGAAGTATGTGGCCGAATTTTATGTGCTATCGAAGTACGATCTATTTTTTCATTGATACACCACACAAATAAGACGGAGAATTTATTATTGGGTTGTCATCTTGGGAAGCGATTGATTTGTCATATTGACGGGAGCTTCGAGAATTTGATCGAATAGGCTTTATGATGCGAGAGCCTGTACCTAATGTAAAAGAATTGTCTGGAACAAGTCGAGTAAGGAAAAACTATGGAAGCATATATATTAACTATTGTTCCGATTTCGTTTAGTTCTCTATCGATGAAAGAGAAGGGAAATGGAATTATCATTTGAGGTATGCTTTCCGGTTATTGTGTTTCCATACGTGTTTTATTTGACGTCGAAGTTTCATATTCCTTCATATCTAGTGATTTGATAGATAGATTAGGATTGAGGCCCGAGATAGTTAACCGACCTTTATTTATAATGAACGAGTTAGGAGCTCAGCCAGCCAGTATATAGTTTGTCGAGACTTTGTCTTATTGAGTCATGGATGTTTTTTGTTTGTTTGCTACTAATTTTTTTGCGGTTTAATTAGGTTCGGTATTATAGTTTGGGAATAGACTGGGTAAAGGGGGTACGAAATAGTGGTGGATTATGAGGGGTTGTTAGTGACGATAGGGACTGACGATAAGCGGAAGGTAGTGTTCGGTAGCCCATCTGACAATGAGGAGATGGTTAGCTTTCTATATTTGCTTGATATCCCACACGACGAGTTGTCATCCATGTCTATAGCTAGAGAGTGTTCGAACATATTCCATAAGGTGACCGGAGTTCCACCATATAAGGATTGAGTTTCGTACAAATCTGGTTAGAGGTATCAAACTAGTAGCTACGTCTTTAAGACATATGATGCCCAAAGAGAATAGGAAACTTAAGGTGCGATCATATGACCTGTTGAGGTGAGGGTTCATTATTAGGAGCAAATTTGGGTAGGATGCACCTATAGTGTTTGCCACTAAGGCGCATGTCTCTTTGAGATTGTTTGTTGATTTTTGTGAGTTGAATGAGATGACGAAAAAGTATCCACTTCCACTTATTGACGGTTTGTTCTATCGGCTTTATGATATAAGGGTGTTCTCTCAGTTAGACTTCGTGATAAATATCATTAATGGGAGTATCTAGAGAGAGTATGCCGATTATAGCGTTTCATATGCTGCTTTGGTTTTTGTTTGGTTGCTTATGCCATTCGGGCTAACCGACATGTCGGCATGCCTTGTTGATCTCATGGACCGTGTTCCGAGGATCACTAGAGTAAGTTATGCTTGTGCTCATCTATGATATTTTCATCTACTCATGGACAAAAGAAGAGCATAAGACATGATTGATGATTGTATTATAGTTGTTGAGAAAATACTGACTTATGATGAGATTTTTAGAGTATCACTTTTGAAGGAGGGAAGTGAGATGCTTGGATCAAGTTGTTTAGAGTAGGAGATTGTTGTAGATCCTGTAGGGGTTATGGCAGTCCATAATCTGAATAGACCTAAGGTAGCAGCACCATTAATCTAACTGGTTAGAGAAGGTCGGACTTTTATTTGAGACGCGAGGTGCGGACATGCGTTAGCGAGACAAATAGAGGGGTTAACAAGTGCACTGATGTTACTCATTCCGAGCGAGAATTAGGAGTGGATAGTACACACATGCCTATGGTACATAATTGGGTGCGTTATTGATATGAAAGGTAAGGTTGTCATGTGTTAATCGACAACTAAAACTGCACAAGAGGAAGTATCTAACTCTTGATTCGAAGTTCGTGGCATTAGAATTTGTTTTGGAGACCTTGGAGACACTATCTATTAAGAGAGAGGTTCGAGTAGTTCATTGATTACACGTCATTGAAGTATCTCTTCTTTGAGAAGGATCTCAGCCTTCGCCAATAGTAATGGTTAGAGTTCTTAGCCTCTATGACTTTGACATTTCCTATATGTCTGTAAGGGAAAGTAGTTCTTGATGCTTTGAGTTGAAGATAAACCCATTTAGGAGCAATATTCCTAGAGTGGGCATTGCTCGAGTTTATCATGGTTATGACTATAGAAATTGATGCGAGTTAGTGCAAAGATGATGCCTAGTTTGACGATCAGTCATACTTTGATTTAGCCGATCGGTACTAGTCAGAGGCGTGAGGTTAGACTAGCAGAGATTATGACTAAGTTAGAGGCACAGGTAGTATATGTAGAGGTGATGCGGTGCGAACCCTACCGAGACTGTTGGTTCCGTAGAGATGAGAGATTGCTTATTCTCGAGTAGTGGGAACAAATATCTATAGACTGCATCGATGGATTGCCGAGTACTAAGGATAGTATGATAACATTTGAGTCACAATTGATTGATTGACAAAGAATGCTAGATTTATATTCCTTTAGTCTAGTACAACGACATTTGAATTTGTCGAGCTATATGTGGAATGGAAAGCCTGATTCCATTGTGTGCCAAGCATTGTAAGTGTTTGAAACCCATTGTTCAATAGTGGGTTTTGGGAGAACTTACAAGAGACGTTGGGAAATTTGGCACCAAATCGACTAAACGATATCAAGACTGAACCATAAACTTCGAGACCTTGTAAGCCTATTTGAAAGTGTACATGTAGTACTAAGGATCGTGTAATATGGTATATAAATGCGGAAACTGATAATAGTAGTAAAATAAAAAATTAGAGTAAGCACACCAGGAATTTTTATACTGGTTCGAACTTCCCGTTCTACGTCCAGTCCCAGAATATCCTCTGGATTTAAACTAAACTCCTCACTTAACCCGGAGGAATAGGTATACGACACCTGAGCAGCCGAACATGAATTTTTCCGCCTCAACAGCCGAAGAGGACTTCAACATAATACAAATAGTTTGTTGACGAATGTGTTCTGAATAACACTGATTGTCTTTTGATAGTACAACTTTCCTATAATCAAATCCTCAAGAGTATATATATGTGTGAAGATTTAGAAGGAAGATAATCACGTAGAATCGAAGTATATGAATTAATTCAAGGATTCTAGTGATATTGAATAAGAATGAATGCTTTTATTTGCAGAAATTAATAGAGAATAGATTTCAGAATTATAAACAAGAATTAGTGATTGTAGAAGTGAATTGAACATGTTTATATAGTTGTAGAATAGTTACAATCTTTCATGAAGAGTTTCAATCAAAAGTTGTGTCTGTATCTCTTGGATTAAAGGACATTCCTCTTCATGAACGATTGCACCTCTTCAGAAAGCTAGTCGTTATGTTCTGGTTGGTTGACCGAGAAAACTGGGGCGGTCAATTGAGTTTACAGACGTGAATAAAACAGTGCATATCTGTGCACTTGACACAGAGTCGGTCGACCGAAGTTCCTGGTCGGTCGGCCGACCAGCTGTCAATTGCACAGTGCACACTTATTTATGTATAAATCAATTTGTGCGTGTGTGTGACTACTTGAGGAATGCTTTTAACAATATTCTAAGACTTAATAAAATAAAATATTCATACTAATATCTGGATTGTAGTCTTGTCTTCTTTGTAGAGCACAATATACGGTTATTCTCCTTTTTGTCGCTTTCATATAGTATTCTCGTCGTATGATATTGAAGCTTGTGTCGTGAATCAAAACTCATGAATCAACATTCTCCCCCTTTTTGATTGATGATAATACTTATGTGACGAAGTAGTTTATTAATATATATTTTAGTTCTCCCTCTGAATATATGACGACTTTCTGCAAAAAATTTGTTAGCTTTCATATATTTCGCCCCCTTTACCATCGACAAAAAGGAATACTTTTTAGATGTAATATAAATAATATGGAACATGTAACAAAAGTAAGAAAACATCAAGTTTTAAATATTACATAGTTAAACAAGATAGGAATATTAACGATGTTTACTTACTACACAACATCTAACAACAGACATATTGTTCATAAATAATACTTGAAATTAAATTGTAAAAAAATATGATCACTCTTCATCATCATCAGTATCCCAAAATTCTGGACGAATATTTTCATCCGGAGGAGCCGGTTCCTTACCACGTCTTTGAGTGTGAGGAACGTGAGTTGCCAATGTGCCGGAACTTGTGTTATCTGAAGTAGACCAAGAGAAATTTGGCGCTGGTATTTTTCCGAGAGCAACAAAAGAGGCACCGGCTTCGGAAGTACATGATAAGGCATCCCATAAATTTACAAAGAAGCCCTTGATTTTCTTGAAACGACCATCAATTTTTCGTAGTCGGGCATCCAAAGCTAGTTGATTTCGAGCCAAAATATCAATGGCCGCCTCCGTACTAGTTCCGGGAGTTGGTCTTTGAATTGAATGTTGGCGAGTTAGACGTTCCATAGTATGAGTTGATGGTTGCGGTGTGGAGAAGCTACGGCATAGTTCTTCTCAAGGAGTAGTACGCCATTGGTTAAATGTTATAAATTTAGAAGGTGCATTGGGCAACTTCATTAGTTTTATGGTTCGTGTATCAAAAGAACGAACTTTGGAGGTTTCGGATTCTGGAGCATGGATGACGAAGTTATTTATCAATCTCATTATGTATTCTCCATAATAAATATGGAGCATCTTTCCTTGGTTAAAAGAGAGAAATTCATCCATAAGAAGTTGTGCCCAATTTACTCGTATACTCCCACAAATAGCATACAATGCTTTGAAGTTTTTGGGATATACTAAATGATATGAACCCCCTCTTGGAACAATAGATTTCATCATGAATCGATGAAAGATTCGGGCTTTAGGTCAAAGGGATGAAGTTTGTCTTAAATCAGTAGTGTCATCTTCAAAAAATAGATGGTTTATCCGGTCACGAGTTGATATATTACAATCTACATCGTGTAACGAAATTCCACCAGGTCAAGCATGTAAAATGTGGATAATTCGATCAATGGAGAGGAAAATTGAAGTACCACAAACCGATGTCCAAACACAATTATCAGTGTTTCTTGGTGGATTGATGAGATTAAGGTTTGCTAGAAATAACTTGACCATAATATGATTGATTTTCAAGTTATTTTTCCTATGGTCAAGGAATGTATCAAGTCCACTCTCAATAGCGGCATTTTCAATACCGTAAGAAGTGAAGTCAGGGTAACTTACAAATGATTCCTCAAAGATTTTTGCATCTTGAAGTTGTATCCATCTTTGAAGAGCTATATCATTGACTAGCCATGAAGCAATTTGAGTATCCACTGGAGTAGATGAAGATGAAGCATTGGTAGTCTTTGATTTCTTCTTGGGAGCCATTGTTTTGAAAGAAAAGTAACAAAATTTGAGAACTTTTAATGGGGTCTAGGGTAAAAACTGTAATTGGGAGAGTAAGAGTGAAGAGGTAGGTTGAAAAAGTGAATGGATGGGTTGTAAAAATGGAATAATAACAGCAGATTTATACGTTCGGTTGACTGGTAGTCTGGTTCGACTGACCGATCTGGTAATCTGAAAATAGCTGAAACTCTCGGGAAGGGTTCGGTTGACCGACTCAGGTATTCGGTCGACCAACCCTGTTGGAAATGTACATTTGAAACTTTCGGGATAGGTTCGGCTGACCGACTCAGGGTCTTCGGTCGACCAACCCTGTTAGAAATGCACTTTTTTTTGCAGTTTATATAAAAAATAATTTTTTTCATATTTTTATTTATAAATCTTTTAAAGATATTATTCCTAAGTCACGTCTAAGTTTTATAAAAATATTTTCATTTAGTGGTTTAGTAAAAATGTCAGCAATTTGATTTTCAGTATTAATAAATTCTAAATTTATTAATCCTTTTTCCAAACAATCACGAAGAAAGTGATGACGTATATCGATGTGTTTTGTTCGTGAGTGATTGACCGGATTTTTAGAAAGATTTATTGCACTAGTATTATCACAATAAATTATAGATTTTTCAAGATGACAATTAAAATCCTGTACTGTTTGTTGCATGTATACGACTTGTGCATATGCCAAAGCAGCAGATATATATTCTGCTTCACATGTCGATAAGGAAACACAGTTTTGTTTCTTACTAAACCAAGAGACTAAGGAACGTCCAATGAAATGACACGTTCCGCTTGTACTTTTTTGATCCATCCGACTTCCTCCAAAATCAGCATCGCTATAGGAGACTAATTCGAAAGGACATTCTTTCGGATAAAATAGACTGAAATCTTTGGTTTTAGTTAGATAACGAATAATACGTTTAACTGCTCGCATATGTGATTCTTTGGGATTTGCTTGAAATCGAGCACATAAACAAACACTCATCATTATATCGGTCGACTCGCTGTTAAATATAGTAAAGATCCAATCATACTACGATATAGTTTCTGATCAACACTTTTGCCATCCTCATCTCTATTGAGATGAATCGTTGTGCTCATAGGAGTTGCTTTGGCAGCAGTGTTTTCCAGACCCAATCGTTTAATTAAGTTATAACAATATTTTTCTTGATTAATAAAAATTCCATTTTCAATTTGTTTAATTTGTAATCCAAGAAAATATGACAATTCTCCCATATGAGACATTTCAAATTCATTTGTCATTATAGTCGAAAATTCCTGACATAGTTTTTCATTTGTCGAGCCAAAAATAATATCATCAACATATATTTGAATTATTAAAATATCCTTTTTTGTTTTCTTAATAAAAAGTGTTTGATCTACTTTACCAATTTCAAAACCAGATTTTAATAAATAGCTTTTAAGACGATCATACCAAGCACGTGGTGCTTGTTTTAAACCGTATAATGCTTTTTTGAGTTTATAAACATGATCTGGATATTTTTCATGATTGAAAAGTGGTGGTTGTTCAACAAAACAATTTTCTTTTATATAACCATTTAAAAAAGCACTTTTAACATCCATTTGATAAAGTTTAAAATTATGAAAACACACGAAAGCTAATAAGATTCGTATTGCTTCAAGTCGGGCGACTGGAGCAAACGTTTCTTCGTAATCAATTCCTTCTTGATTATATCCTTGTGCGACTAATCTAGCTTTATTCCTGGTTATATTTCCTAGTTCATCTGCTTTATTTTTGAAAACCCATTTAGTACCGATGATTGATTAATCACTAGGTCTAGGAACGAGTTCCCAAACTTCGTTTCGTTCGAATTGATTTAGTTCTTCTTGCATGGCAAGAATCCAGTAGTCATCAGTTGAGGCTTCTTTTATTTTCTTAGGTTCTATGTTAGAGAGAAAAGCTACATGACCAACTTGATTTAATTGATGTTTGGTTTTAACGTTCGTATTTACTTCTCCAATTATATTTTGTACAGGATGATCCCGTAAAATTCTAGGTGGAGATTTTATTATATTAGCAGTAATGTTTGTATTTTCATTAATTTCATGAATATCAAAATTTTCATTCGAATTACTATTTTCATTCTGAGTAGTTTCATCATCAGAATCGATAGTAATATTTGGACTTATATTTTTAAAATTTTCGTCAAAAGAAACATGTAAACTTTCTTCAATAATTTGAGTTCTTTTATTATAAATTCGATAAGCTTTGCTTCGTTCCGAATATCCAACGAATATTCCTTCATCGGATTTTGGATCAAATTTGCTTAATTGATCTTTAGTATTTAATATAAAACATTTAGACCCAAAAACATTAAGATATGAAATGTTTGGTTTTCTTCCATTTAGAAGTTCATATGGAGTATTTTTAGTTAACGGTCGAATAGAAACACGATTTAATACATAACAAGCAGTAGCTACAGCTTCTGCCCAAAAGTGTTTTGATAAAGTGGTTCCATTTAACAAAGTTCTTGCACATTCTTGTAACGTTCTATTTTTCCTTTCCACAAGTCCATTTTGTTGTGGTGTTATAGGAAACGAAAAATTATGATTAATACCTTTCTTGTTACAAAATTGTTCAAAAGCTTCATTTTCAAATTCTCCTCCATGATCACTTCGTATATTTTTAATATTTTGGATTCTTTTAACAAAAACTTTAAAATTATCAAAAGTATCGTTTTTATTTTTCAAGAAGAAAATCCAAGTATATCTAGAAAAATCATCTACAATAACGAATACATATCTATTATGATTAATAGACTGCACTTGAGTTGGACCAAAAAGATCCATGTGTAAAAGTTCAAGTGGTTGTTCTGTAGATATTACTTTTTTAGATTTAAAAGAAGATTTTGTTAATTTTCCTAATTTACATGCATCACAAAATATATCAGTTTTGAATTTTATATTGGGTAATCCTTTAACTACTTTATTTTTAGCTAGTTTGTTGATAGTATTAAAATTGATGTGACAAAATCTTTTGTGCCAAAGACAAGAATCGTTTTCTTTAGCTACTAAACACAAATTTGAATCATTATTAACATTCATATTTAAGATATAAATGTTTTTATCTCTTTTTCCTTCGAAAATAGTGTTATGATTTTTATCGAAAATATTACATTTATTTTCTGAAAAAGTTATATTAAAACCTTTATCGCATAGCTGACTAATACTTAATAAATTGTGTTTTAAATTTTTAACTAATAAAACATCATGAGAGGTAAATTAGAGGTACCGTTGCTACTGACATCGCCTTTGCCGATGATATATCCTTTTGAATTATCTCCAAAGGTGACTGCTCCTCCATTTGAGTATATGATGTTTGACAAATTTCTTTGTTTCCAGTCATGTGTTTTGAGCAACCGCTATCTAAAATCCATTTTCCTCTCTTCTTATGTGGTACCTGCAAAAAATCTATAAAAAGTTGGTACCCAATCTTTTAGGGTCCTAAGAGTTAGATCTTAGGAAGCCAAACCCATACGGGTTCAGAATTCCCTTTATAAACATAATTCTTGTTATTATGAACAGTTTCCAAAAACATTTTGATATGCTTATTCCTTATCAAAATATTATTTGTTTTTGGAATCCATACCTTGATGGTTTTAGTGTTTGGAAAAACTGTTTTCTTAATATCCTTCTTAATATTATCATTAATTTTACTTTTAGCAAAATTATTTTGTTTCTTAAATCCTAGTCCAGATTTATTGTTAGAGGATTGAGAATTTTCAAGTATTCTAGAAAGATTTTCTCGTCCTTTATTGAAATTAGATATATTTTTAGAAATATCATCATATTTTATTTTAAGACTAGATTTTTCTAACATTAAATCCTTAATCTTAGAGTTTAAACTATTATTTTCGAAAAGTAAAACATCATTTTTGTTTTTCTGAATTTCTAGTTCTTCAGATATTGACGAAATTTGAGAAGATAAGTTAGAATTCGATTGTTGAGAAATTTCAAGTTCTTTTTCTACTATTTTCTTCTCATCTTTCAGCATATCTACTTCTAAGACTGTCTTATCTAACTTTCTTTGTAACTCCTTATTTTTCTTTTTAAATTGTTTTGCTAAAATTACTAATTCAGAATTAATCTTAATTAAATCTTCAAAAGTAAGATCACTTACATCGTTTGACGAAGCCATGAAGCACACATTTGCTTGTTCATTATCACTTTCACTCTCTGATGAGGATGATGAGTCAGTGTCGTCCCAAGTGACTGAAAAAGCTTTTCGTTTGGTTTTGTCCTTCTTGAAATTATTCTTTTTACGCTCTGGACAATCCTTCTTCATGTGTCCTTTCTTATGACATTCATAACATTCCATTGCTGAAGATGATGGTTTGCTGCTATTGGAATTGTTGTTGAAATTATTTTTGTTTCCCTTGAATTTGTGTAACGACCAGTAAATTTTAACTGTTAAATAACGTAATTAGTTAAATTTTATGAAATTTTAAACAATAAAATTTTGAAATTTAAATTTGATATTTGGAATGCGTCTAATTAAAGATAGCAACTGGTAAATTTTCGTCCGAAAATATGAAAATTTATTTCGCGCATAAATTTACTTCAATTTAATCAGTTAAAATTGATGATAATAAAATGTTTTCCAAACCTAAATATTTTTGCACGGAAAATTTGTAAATCATCTTCTGAGTGAGACGTCATCTTTCGTTTCGTCAAATTTGGACTTCTGTTGCTCCGTTTATCTTAATTCGGTTAGAATAGCAGCATTTCTGGTACCGGTTATCGACTTTTGATCGGATGACCGTACCACTGATATCTGTGTACCATTTTAATCGTCTCGTCGTGCTGATCTCTGCGGTATATTCATTTCTATAATTTGAGATCCGGTACGCGTCGAAAAGAATAACAGTTCACCGTAACGGTACCGAAATTTTGACTTTACATTTTTTTCTTAGGCTTCAAATCTATAACGTGCAGCCCAACAACAATTAATTGGTTTAATAAATTTCCAGAAATCAAGGAGTGACCAATTCTATTCCTACTGTTTAGTATTTTAGACCTGTTCTTTCGTTGTCTATTCCCATTTCAATTATATTCGTTTGCAATTCTCTGCTCAATACGTTCCAAATAATAATCCAAGAAAAGCTACCTGTTTCATTCTCCCTCCCCTCTACAATTCCCCTTGTTCTTGCCAAAGCCTCCACTGCCAGAAACCCATGCCGCCCGTCTCCCACTGTGCCAAGCAAACCACCCGCTCTCCCCACCAGCTCCTGCCGAGCCCAAGCTCGCAACACCATCACCACCATCGATTCCACCTCCTCCACGCAACCCCAGATCTGGACGAAGACACCCAAACACCTAACCGCTCTCCTCCCCACGCAACTCCACGCCTCCACTACCACGACATGCTAATCCACCATCACGCCCAACCATCACCCACGCTCACCGCCCCGAGTTCCTCCAACCTGCTACCCAGATCTGCGCCTCCACCCAGGCAACCGCCACCCTTCGCCTTGCAGCCCTGCCACCACCATGAGAACCACCACCGCCTCCGTGACAGCCACCACCCAACCCCACCTGTCTGATTATCTCTTCCGCACCATCTTCTTCCCCTCTGACCCGCTTCCCCGTCTCTCTCACCCTAATATCCAACAACTGATAGCCACCATAGCCAAGCATTCCGAACCAAGCATGGCCAGCGCCTAGACCACGCCCCTGTCTTCCATCACCGAAACCCAGGCCGAGTCTCCTCCTCCTTAAACCTTGGCCGAGCATTTTTGGGAGGTACATATTTATTGTGTCTCTATTCTTTATATATATATGGTTTACATATATATTTTACAGAATTTGTATAATAGCACTGTTGTTATATGTATATTTTAGTTATATAGTGTATATTATTTTGTTTTGAAAGAAAAAAAGAACAGGAGCTTTGGTAGGTTGCAGATGTACTAGTTGATGTCAGTTAGTATAGAAATATAGAATATAAGTTTTTACTAATATTTATAAGTAGTTTTGTGATAAGCGTTGAAAATATTATCAACAAGTATATATATTTTAGCTGCAAATATATTTGCTGCATATAATTTTGGATTGGCTGTATATATTTGTTGCATATATATAACAGTTCATATGCATAGTTTTGAATGTATAAACCAGTTTCGGCACATGTATATAAAAGTTTTGTTATACTGTTAGTCTATATGTGTTTCCTGGAGATTTGACCAGGCAACTGAGTGCTCGGCATTGGCCACTACTCGGCATGAAGGACTATTCGGCATCCAGGAGGACACGGCGAAGCGCGCGGCATCCAATGGGAGCCGGCATCCATAGCGTTCGGCATCCGTAGTGCTCGGCGTCAGTTAGTGTTCGGCGACAACCAATGCTCGGCGCTAGCGTTCGGCATCCAGTGGAGCTCGGCATCAGAGAGTGTCCGGCATCCAGGAGTGTTCGGCGAAGCACTTGTCATCCAGGAGTACTCGACGTGGTACTCGGCATCAGGAGAACTCGGCATCCCAAAGTGCTCAGCGTCGAGTGGTGTTCGGCATCAGGAGAACTCGGCATCCCAAGGTACTCAGCGTCAAGTGGTGTTCGGCATCAGGAGAACTCGGCATCCCAAAGTGCTCAACGTCGAGTGGTGTTCGGCATCAGGAGAACTCGGCATCCCAAGGTACTCGGCGTCAAGTGGTGTCCGGCATCAACTGGCACTCGGCTGCAAGAGCGCTCGGCGTCCCTGGTACTCGGCATCGCAGGGTACTCGACATCAGTAACACTCGGCGATAGGATAACTTGGCAACGAGAGCGCTCGACATTCAGAAGGCATTCAGTAAGCACAACTTCACAAGGACCGTTCGGCACGGAAAGCATCGTTCGGCATGGGAAAGACTGCTCGGCATCAGAGCGTTCGGCATACCAGGATCGGCATGCAGCGACCACCGTACTGAGGCTTGACCGTTCGTCTATCCAGCCCATTTGGGAAGTCCAGCCCATATTTGCCTATAAATAGGGGGGCAGGGTCACAGTGAAATGGATCCTTTTTCGGAGAGGAAAGACGGGAAGACTCTGCCATTTTCAAGACTCATCTTCTCTACTTAAACACCTTCATTCAAGCATTTGATTCACGAATTGTATTTGTAATCAATCATAAAGGAAATCAATAAAGTTGAGCAAAGTGGACGTAGGCAATTACGCCGAACCACTATAAATTTGGTGTTCTTACTTTCTGCACTTGAATTAGGATTGTCTTCTCTGTTTAATTTGCTTTCATCACTTATATCTCTACATAATCTTTCTGAACGAGGTTAGTGACCAATTTTGGTGCTAACACTTTGGTGCTTTCACTGAGAATGTGAATTCTCAGACCTCAAGGATCTGCTTTGAAGCTACTGGATTGAATAAATCCTCCAAAGAAGATCCGACTCACTGATAGGACATCCGTTGATTCTACTCAGAGTTCATACCGATAACTCTACAATGGCAAGACCACGTACCAGGTCAGCTTCCCTTAATGCGGATGCCCGAGAGACTGCTAGCGTGCAACAAGCAGGACCTAGCAATCAACCAGCAATCCCGAGTGCAGGGATTGCCGCTCAAGAACAGACTCCAGTTGTCACCAGAGTGGAGTTCAACGACTTGATGAGAGAACTTAGGGAAAGCAGGAGACAACTGGGAGAACAGATGCAAGCTAATGCCAACCTGATGGCACAACTCACTCAACAGCAGCAATAGAATGCTGGGGGCCATCCAGCTGCTTATTCCTCTTCTGATAGCTCAACTTCTTCTGATGAGCCACCCAGGCGCAGACGCCGTAAGACTGAAACTGCAAGGGCAGATGCCGCTGTTCGAACAGTAGGAGACCGCGACCAAGCCAGAACTGGAAACTTCCGAACCGGAGTACAGATGGAGGAGGGAGCTCCAGACCATCAAAATGTTAACAATGTTGAACCTCATGACGCACGATTGGCAGATCGCCAGGAAAGGAGGCATCAGCATGGACAGGCACGTAGAACTGACTCCAACCTCCCAGCTTCCATACAGACACCCGATCTGACAGCCATGATCAGGCAACTGATGAAAGAGAATCAGGGCTTATCAAATGACGATTGGGGAGTGTCAAGAAGTCATACTCCGTTCACGGATGTTGTGCTGCAAGCGTCCTACCCCAAGAAGTTTAGCATGCCAACCATTCCTGCATACGAAGGAAAGACTGACCCCAGACAACATGTAATGAGGTATGAATGGATGATGGATTCAGCCAGAGCAAATGATGCCACCAAGTGTAGGTGTTTTCCGATTACTCTATCTGGGATCGCTACTATGTGGTTCACCCGACTTCCTCCGCGATCCGTATCAAATTTCGAGGAGTTGGCAAAGAAGTTTATTGAGCAATTCAGGATACACACTACACGCCCGAAGGATGTGATGTCTCTGTCAAGTGTAATCCAAAATCCTGGAGAGTCGCTGAAGGAGTACTTACAAAGATTCCACATGGCGGCAACTGAAGTCAGTAATCCCAACGACCATGCAATTCTAATGGCTGTGATGAGAGGTGTTGATCCGGATTCTGAATTCGAAGATTGGCTGGCAGGAAAACCTCCGACTACGCTAGAGCGTTTCTACTCCAAGGCGCACCAGTTCATAAGAAGAGAGGAAGCTAGGTGGGTACGACGAGACAAGGCACCGGGACCTGCCCAAGAGTCAATTAAGAGCAACGTTGCTGTGAAGCAATCTGGAGACAATTCAGGGAAAGTCCAAGTCAACGACCAGAATAAGCCTGTGCAGCCCAAAGAGCCCGAAGGAAGGAGTCAAGGAAAGAGGAAAGAAGCGGGAAAGTGGAAGTCGAGAATTCCAAGCTACAGCGAGTACACTCCGCTAAACGCCCCACTTGAGAACATTTACCTATCCACATGCAATACTTTTCAGTACAGAAAACCACGTCCGAAAGAATCAACTGAAGAACAGAAACGGACTGGGAAATATTGCCGCTTCCATGAAACCTATGGACACAACACGGAAGAATGCAGACACCTACATGACGCTATCGAGAAATTGATCAGACAAAAGAAGTTGCAAGAATTTGTGAAGGATCCGCAGGAAGGAGGACAGGGAACGTCCAACCCAGGTCGTGCACCGGCTCCACGTCATCCAGAGGAACCTGCCCGGACTGTTGGAAGACTGGTTATAAATACAATTATCGGCGGACCTCATCCCGCAGATAAGAACTGGCAAGAGATGGAGCGATATGCGAGCTCCTTGAAGCATGCGGATTTCGAGTGCTGTTCAAACGTAGAGGACGGGGCCTCTGCTAAGCAGCAGCGCGTGATGACAGACGATATTGTGTTCAGAAACAGAGACGGTGATCAGATAGAGGCTCCGACCATCGATCCCATGGTCATATCTGCAACAATCGGACCAGCGTATGTAAAAAGAATTTTGATTGATTGTGGAAGTTCAGTCAACATCATCTTCAAGAAGGCATATGATCAGATGAAGCTAGAGACAAAAGACTTGAAACCATCCAAAGCTCGTATCCACGGTTTTAACGGCGCTGCGACTGATGCAGTGGGATATGTCGAGTTACCAGTTGAACTGGGACAAGGCGAGCGTCGGAGGGTACGAATTCTACCCTTTGTAGTTTTGGATGTGGACTCTCCATATAATGTTTTCTTGGGTCGGCCGGCCCTGGCTGAATTTAGGGCGGCACTAGCCCCGTGGTGCTTGACTTTGAAGTTCCCAACTGACAAAGGAGTAGGCATTGTTCACGGAGACCAAGCAGCTGGTCGTTCTTGTTATGTGGCCGAGCTCCGAGAAGCCCACCGGAGGGAAAAAGGAAAGGGTGCGGACAATCCTGTCCGCATCCTCAACGCGAATAATTGACAAGTAGTGCCCGAGCCCTGGCTTGGGCATAGTTCTCGGATCTACGGAGATATAGATCCGAGAGACGACGATGAGAAACCCAGGGAAGAGAAGGCGGCATCGGCTGAATTAACAATTGACATTTCGGTTAGCCGTGACGACCCTTCGCGAATACTGAAGATCGGATCACAGTTAGGCCCCGCAATGACAGAAGACCTTAGCGACTTCCTCCGAGCAAACCTTGATGTTTTTGCCTGGACGCATTCTGATATGTGTGGGATTTCTCCCGCCATCACAAGTCATATGTTGAACATAGACCCGAAATACGTCCCAGTCAAGCAAAAGAGGAGAGGAATGGATCCAGAGAGATCCGCCGCTCTTGGAGAGGAGGTGGACAAACTCAAAGCAAATGGGTTCGTCCGCGACGCCCTCTACCCGGAGTGGGTCTCCAACCCCGTGCTAGTAAAAAAGGCAAATGGGAAATGGAGGACTTGCGTAGATTATTCCGACTTGAACAAAGCATGCCCTAAGGACAGTTTCCCGTTGCCTAGGATCGATCAGTTGGTTGATTCCACAGCAGGACACGAATTATTGTCATTCATGGATGCGTACTCGGGATACAACCAAATCCCAATGCATATTCCGGACCAAGAACACACCAGCTTCGTTACAAATGTTGGGCTGTATTGCTATGTAGTGATGCCCTTTGGATTAAAGAATGCTGGAGCAACTTACCAACGTCTGGTGAATCGAATGTTCAAGGACCAGCTGGGCAAAACCATGGAAGTCTATGTGGATGACATGCTCGTGAAGTCACGGCAGTCAAACGACCACATTCAAGACTTAGCTGAAATGTTTAACATACTCAGGTCCTATGGAATGAAGATCAACCCGCTGAAGTGTTCTTTCGGCGTTGCATCAGGGAAGTTTTTAGGATTCATCGTCAACGCTAGGGGAATCGAAGCCAACCCAGAAAAGATCCAAGCCATTCGAGACGTACAAGCGCCCAGGACTGTAAAGCAGGTACAGAGCTTGAACGGAAAAGTGGCTGCGCTAAGTCGATTTATATCCAAGGCAACTGACAAGTGCATCCCATTCTTCGACATAATAAAGAAAGGAAAGAGGAATTTTGAATGGACGTCTAGCTGCGAGGAAGCTTTCCAGAACCTGGTAAGGCATCTGGAGAGACCACCGATGCTATCTAAACCAGTTGACCATGAGATGCTGTACGTTTACTTGGCTATATCCCCTCATGCGATAAGCGCAGCTTTGGTCCGTGAGGAGGATCGAGTCCAGAAGCCGGTATATTATGTTAGCAAGCGTTTAACGGGGGCAGAGAAGAATTACCCTAAAATTGAGAAATTGGCTTATTGCTTGGTGATTGCATCACGCAAGCTACGCCCATACTTTCAAGCGCATTCAATCGGCGTTTATACCGATCAACCCCTGAGGCAGGTACTTCAGCGACCAGAAACTTCTGGAAGATTGCTAAAATGGAACATCGAGTTGAGCCAATTCGATATCGCGTACTTACCACAGAGAGCTATCCGAGGGCAAGCGTTAGCAGACTTCATCGCTGAATTTACCATACCCATCAAACCGGACGATCACGACATCATTCCCCCCATTCGATGGAAATTATACACTGACGGTGCATCAAACGACCGTTGCTCCGGCGCAGGCGTAGTTCTTATAACTCCGGAAAACCGATCAATCTGTTATGCCCTGAAGCTTGATTTTCCGGCTACGAACAACGAAGCTGAATATGAAGCATTGATCGCTGGCTTGAAGCTTATCAAAGAACTCGGAATCAAATCAATCGAAATCTTTTGTGACTCGCAGTTAGTGGTTTACCAAGTACGAGGAGACTACCAAGCAAAAGGACGAAAGCTTGCTCCGTACCTCGTTCAGGTCCAGGAACTACTATCAAATCTTGAGCGTTATGACATTTCACATATCCCGCGAGAACAAAACAAAGAAGCCGACTTGTTGGCTAAGTTCGCGAGTACCGACGATGTTCAACAAATGGGATTGTATCCCGTGGAAGTCTTGCATGCCCCGAGTGCAGACGAGATGAAAATCGAACTTGTGTTGGAAACAGAGAACGAGAAGGACTCGTGGATAACCCCATTCAAACTGTACCTGACAACCGGGGCTTTACCAGAAAGAAGAAGCGAAAGACGACAGGTCCTTCGAAAGGCTGCGCGGTACGTAATGCAGGATGGATCCATGTACCGGAAAGGGTTCTCAATCCCATTGTTACGATGCATCGCTCATGATGAAACAAAGCGAGTCTTGAGGGAAGTCCACGAAGGGGAATGCGGCGACCATACTGGGGGGCAAACGCTAGCAAAGAAGATCCTCCGCTATGGGTATTACTGGCCCACTGTAAACCGGGATGCCGCGGACTACGCAAGAAAATGCGACAAGTGTCAAAGATATGCAAAAATCCCGAGGGCTCCGTCAACGGAACTCACACAAATGATCAGCCCTTGGCCATTCGCGATCTGGGGAATCGACATAATCGGCTCTTTGCCTCTATCCAAAGGTGGTGCGAAATACGCGATAGTTGCAGTCGACTATTTCACGAAATGGGCTGAGGCAGAACCTTTGGCCACTATCACCTCTAAGAAAGTCATTAACTTCGTTGTACGAAACATTATATGCCGCTTCGGTCTTCCACGCACCATCATTACAGACAACGGAACGCAATTCGAAAGTAGAGAGTTCAAAGAGTTCTGTTTAAAGTACAGCATCGAGAAAAAGTTCGCTGCCGTTGCACACCCAAAAGCTAACGGACAAGTCGAGGCCGTTAACAAAATAATCAAGTCCATACTAAAGAAGCGTCTGGAGAAGGTTGGAGGCAAGTGGGTAGATGAACTCCCGACAGCATTATGGGCATATAGGACTACCCACAAGTCCGCGACCGGCCACACTCCGTTCGCCTTGGCATACGGCTGTGAAGCCGTAATACCCGTGGAACTTGAAGTTCCATCGCACCGAGTGACATACTATGACCCCAAGACGAACCAAAACCTCTTGCTGGAATCACTGGACTGCATCGACGAAAAGCGTGAAGAAGCTGAGTTAAGGGCGGCGGCGCACAGACATCGAGTCAAGCGCTACTACGATGGCAGGGTCCGCCCAAGAATCTTTGATGTGGGTGATCTCGTTCTGAAACGAGTCTTCCCAGTACCATCACGCATGAATCCCAGCTGGGAAGGTCCATACGCCATTGAACGGAAGCTTGGAGAAGGAACATTCAAGCTAGCGACCGTTGATGGCGCGACACTCCCCCGAGCATGGAACAGTGAGCATTTGCGGCACTATTACATTTAGCATGTTTCCCTTTCTTGTTATAGGCACTATTGTTTTCTGCATGTCTCCTTTCAATAATGACTTAGTTTTCTTTTGAAGTTGTAATCGAGCAATTTAGTTGATTTTCATTAATAAAGGCCTGAAGCCACATTTTCTGTGAAGTTTCTGTATTTCTTAATTGGATGTTAAATTACATTATTCTGTGCGGCGTACAGACTAGTATAAACGATTTCCAATCTCCGAATCCCCAGAGTGCGGAGCGGAGTACTCTAAGTCCCCAGAGCGCGGACTAGAGTATAAACGATTTCCAATCTCCGAATCCCCAGAGTGCGGAGCGGAGTACTCTAAGTCCCCAGAGCGTGGACTAGAGTATAAACGATTTCCAATCTCCGAGTCCCCAGAGTGCGGAACGGAGTACTCTAAGTTCCCAGAGCGCGGACTAGAGTATAAACGATTTCCAATCTCCGAATCCCCAGAGTGCGGAGCGGAGTACTCTAAGTCCCCGGAGCGCGGACTAGAGTATAAACGATTTCCAATCTCCGAATCCCCAGAGTGCGGAGCGGAGTACTCTAAGTCCCCGGAGCGCGGACTAGAGTATAAACGATTTCCAATCTCCGAATCCCCAGAGTGCGGAGCGGAGTACTCTAAGTCCCCAGAGCGCGAACTAGAGTATAAACGATTTCCAATCTCCGAATCCCCAGAGTGCGGAGCGGAGTACTCTAAGTCCCCAGAGCGTGGACTAGAGTATAAACGATTTCCAATCTCCGAGTCCCCAGAATGCGGAGCGGAGTACTCTAAGTCCCCAGAGCGCGGACTAGAGTATAAACGATTTCCAATCTCCGAATCCCCAGAGTGCGGAGCGGAGTACTCTAAGTTCCCAGAGCGCGAACTAGAGTATAAACGATTTCCAATCTCCGAGTCCCCCAGAGTGCGGAGCGGAGCACTCTAAGTCCCCAGAGCACGGACTAGAGTATGAACAGTCTCAAGTCTCCAAGTCCCCGGAGCACAGTGTCAGCAAACCAAATAAAGACAAGAGAATCATTCAAACAAGAAGAAACTAAAATTTTATTCGATAAGTCCAAAATAGGGATACAAGATCACTCCTACAAAATTCGGGCCTATACAAACTACAAGTTATGAAAGATAGAAACTGTTACAAACTTAGGCAAAAAACTTGTTGAACAAGTGCATCGATCATTTCTTCGACTTCTTCTTCTTGTCTGCCTTCGGTGTTTCCGACGACTCCTCTCCCTCACGTTTCTTCTTGGACTTTTTGCTTGCTAGAGAGACGGAGTCAGGAGTAGGAGACGGAACATCTAATGGTTTAGACCTGCCCGGGAGAATGATTTTCAAAGGTCTATTCCGCGGGTCAGTAAGTTCCAGGACTTCAGATTCAACTTTGACTTTGACCTTTCTCTTCTCCTCGTCGGCAAGACGATCCTTCATGCTCATCTCTGAAGTATGTTCAGAGGCGCCAGTGATTTTAACTTCGTCGCTTCCTTCGGCAGGAGACGAGGTATCAAGTTTGTCATCGTCAAGCGCCCCGATCACTTGAGCGTCTGGGCCGGGAGTTACCCCTGCGTGAGCAGCGTCGCTTGTTTTCCCCGCTTCCTCCTTGGCGTCATCGCTCCTCGGAGTTAGCTCAGTGTCAGAACAACCTGTGAGACATATAAGAAGTGGGCATTAGAACGAATAACCACTGCTAAAAAATGACGGATCACTTCGACTTCTGGAGAAAGAAGAGTCTCCTACCAGGATCAGGTTGGCTGTCGGTGGCGCGCGGGGTTTCACCCTCCAGGATAGGTGACAGCACATGAACGCCGAGCCCAGGATCTTCAGGGTCGTAGCTGGCGTGCTGCTCGAATGGATCAAGCGTCGACCGACCAGCCGATTGAGCAGCATAGGGAGCGGCAGTGTGAGGAGTAGTAGCGTCGGCCTCTGACGGGCCAGCCTCGTTATTCTTCTCTTTCGAAGGGGAAGAGCCTTTGCCATAGAGAGCCAATGCTACGGATAAATCCGATGGCTCATTCCCCCTCAGGAACTCCTTCACCAGTGCATCTTCGTCGATTTCTTCGGAGCCTGATTCGACTTTCTTGATCTTTATCAGAGTCTCCCATGCCTCAGCCAGGGATTCATGGTAGCCGTCGCCCAAGAATGTTAGGTCGCGGTGCATAAGGACGCGGGCTCCGTACTCGGCGATCAACGGGTCAAACATACTTTTGACTTCTTCCCTGCCGGTCTCTGCGGCCGCCTCCAGGCGAGAATCAAGCTCCTCCTCAGCCATTCTTTTGCCCTCCTCACGGGCCTCATCCTTCATTTTCTCGACCCCGGCAAGTTCACCATCAAGCTTTGCCTTCAGGAGCCGGGTAGCCACAATCTCATCACAATACCGCTGTGATTCTTCCTGAGCGGCTATTTTGTCTTCTTTCTCCTTGGAGAGTTGTTCTTTCAGCTCTTTGACTTGAGTAGCGAGCGCGTCCCTTTCTTTTTGGACAGAGTCTTTTTCTAGGGCAAGGGCGCCGCTGCGCTGAACTGCTTCGTCAAGCTCCTTTTTGTGAGCCACCTCTAAGCGAGTAACTGCCTCGGCAGTATCTTTTGCACCTTGTTCAGCGGCTTCTAGCTTTAACTTATAAGAGGCGAGTTCTTCATCTTGGAGTTTGATGATTTTCTTATCGCTGTCAGCCTCCAGAGTCAGACGGTCAATCTCGTGTTGACGCTCAACAGATACTTCTGATATCTTCTCCACCAAGTGCACGAATGCGTCGTGTTGAACATAGACGTCATTGTTGCATGCAATGGCACTTTGCTTCACGTTCCCAGGAATGTGATGGATGGCCGGGAGGAATTTCAAACCGTCAAAACAAATTTTCGGAAACTTGGCCTTAAGGTCGACCATCTTTTCTGCAACAGTCGGGTCCACGGCAGGAGCAGGAGGAGGAGGCTTAGAGAATTCCGTTCTTTTACGCGGCTCTCGTACTTGCCTCATACTCGATGAACTGGAATGTTGTTCTCGAGCAGCGTCAGACTGATAACCCTTCTGCAAAGACTTCTCTTTATCCGGCTCAGCAGTAGGAGGAAGATCACGGGCCTGAGAAGATTGATAGTGCGCTTTCTTGCGGTGAGACGACTCGCGAGGGCGATTGTCCCTATCTTCGTAATCACCTCGGTCCCGGCGTCTGCCTGAACCGGAATCCCGTCCGGAGTGGTGAAATATTGAAGACCCCTGAAGGCGATCAAGTCCGTGGGAGCGGCCCATATCACCTGCAAAGAAGGAAGATAACAACGAATTAAGGAGAATTCACGAATTAAAAAGACTTGAAGTATGTTATGGAATGCGCATGTGCGTGTGTGTCCTAAGTGTTCCCCCCGACGGACCCGTTCGTTTGTCTTTGCTAATCGGTGTATTGTCTCTATGAGCCAGTAGTTGAACTCCTACATTGCCTCTAGCGGGTGAGGAGAATTTGAGAGCTTCAGGATCGTCGAACCCGTAATTAAGTATGTCTTCGGGAATAGAGAGGTTCGAGAGACCTCTCAGAGAACTCTCCAGACGCTGCGAAGAAGCCTCTTTTTCAGGAGGGATAGGCGTAGATTTTGAGGTGTCGCCAACCTTCTCTTTCTGAACCGTATATTTCAGCTTTTTCTTTCCCTTCGAAGGGGAGGATGATGTCTCAATGTCCTGAACTTCGATTGCCGGATTCCAAGCAGGACCCACGTTCTCGCCCTGAGTGTCGGGTGCATCATCCTCTCTACGCTCGCCTTCTTCGTGCGCGTCGGGAGCGCGACACGACGACGGGCCGGCAAGTTTTTTCCCTTTACCAGATGAAGGTTTGGGAATTATAACACCTTTTGGGAGGCTGACCCGACGATCAGGAGTTAGCAAGCCGAACCCCGACAGCGATTCATTTGAAATGATAGCTCGAATATCTCGATCCTCGGCCGGAAGAGCTCTAATCGCGTCGACAGCATCGGAATATCCTCGGCCTTCCGGACGCGGGTTAATACCTGAAAAGAGGAAATGAAGAGTTAAGAAAAACGTGACTCCCATTAAGTACGAGTAACGGTTCAGCAGAGAGACTTACTGCCTTCAACCCATCTCCTAGCAAAACCAGACGGGCATCGCACATAGAACCATTCCTGTTTGTACAAGGCGAACTTGCTGCAGGCCCCTGTCAAGATCTGGCACTTGTGATACGGCTCGAGGAAAATGAAGGAGGGGCTATCTTTCCGTCTCTTGAACATGTAAATGTATCGAATATCACCGGGGGTTGGAGGTCTGGAGAAGACAGCCATGAAGAGTAAATAAGTCCCATATAGGAACGCATGACCATTCGGGTGCAGCTGCGACGGAGCGATGTCTATATACTGCAGCACATCCCGGAGAAATAGGTTAAACGGAGGCACGCTGCCCATCCAGCACATGAACTTGTTGCAGGCCGTGTACCCGACTGGGGGCAAATGAGGACGGTCGTGTCTCGAAGGAACTAACACGTCAGTAAAGGGAATTCCGTGAATGGAACATATCCGTCGCAGAGCGGCCTCATTGACCCTCGAGGCTTGAGAATCGACCGGATTGTCCAGTAAGATGGTTGACTCCAGAGCATCGGGCGCCAGATTATGAGCGGGAGAGATTGACGGGTTGGAAGCATCTGCGGCTCCTTGCTTTGTTGACGGCCCAGGCCTGTCAGATATGGTGGCAGAACTAGATTTTCCTGACATCCCGAATAAATAATGAACCTGGCTAAATGCTTGAGAAAGCTATACTTGAAAAACGTTGAGCGTTAGAATTAGCAACACGAGTTTTCCCCCCACGTGGTGTGTGAACTAGTGCAAGCAATTGTGTACAGACAATAAGAATCTAAAGGTTTTAAAGATATAATAATTAGCTTCGAATCATCGCCTTCGAAGACCGTCATCGCTGACCGTCTCAAAAAGCTTGCCTTGAGGTGATTACAGTTCAATATTCAGAAAACATGTAATTTATGAAGTGTCCGGCTTAAGTCTAATTTGACATTTATATCGTTCGGCAGTTACATTGTTCATCCTGAGAAGAGTTCGGCATGTATCTTGGTTCGGTTAAGTCATTGTCAAGTGTTCGGCATTTGAATGTTGTTCGGCTTGAATTATTGTGCGACAATTGTATTGTCCATCCTAAGTATAGTTCGACACATATATTGTTCGGCCTAGGTATTTATGTTGTTCGGCATTTTTGATGTTCGGCAATTTATATTGTTCGGCATTTTTGATGTTCGGCAAATATGATGTTCGGCACGTATATTGTTCGGTCTAGGTATTTATATTGTTCGGCATTTTTGATGTTCGGCAAATATAATGCTCAGCAGTTATATTGTTCGGCAGGTATGTAGCTGTTCGGCATGACAGTTGTTCGGTAATTATGTCGTTCAGTCTAGGAGCTACTCGGCATATATGTCTATTCGGCATAAGGGTACTGTTCGGCCTTAGTTCGTTCGGCTAAGGCAGTGCTCCGCCCTGCTCTTTCTCCATTCACGACGAACGACAAAGACAAGATCGCCCGGCGAAGGTTACGCCGTTCGACGCCCCATCTCCCTTTTTCTTCCAATCTTGATCGGCACAAAGGAGCTAGGTCTAACTACCATGCACTGTTCGGCGACTCCGAACGTGCGAACCACTTCTACTAGCCACACATTGTACACCATGTGATGAACCTAAAGATTGAAGTAATGTAATCGTGGAGGGAATGATACCTAGTTCGACGATCGAGATTGAGGAAGGATCAACTAGACTTTAAATCTGATAGAGTGGCAAGAATTGCAAATCTCTGGGAATAATAGAAGAGAAAGCGTAAAGGGAAAGTGGTGGAAGGGCGACTGGTTATATAGAGGGAGGTAGAAGTCGAAAAGGCCATGACCGGTAGAACCGGTCAAGGTCATAGCGTCCGGCCCCGGCGCATAACGGTTCGGCACTGAAGCATCGCTCGGCAAGGAAGCACCGTTCGAACGCGCATGTCTCGTTCGGCATTTGGAACGCGTCCGGCACACATCGATCCCACAAAGGGGACGTCTCCGTTCGAGGTTAGCCAAGGGTTTAAGACGTGACGAAAAGGTTGCACAGTTCAAAGCGTACCACGTTCGGCCACGCGATACACTTTGGGGGGCAAGTGTTTCCTGGAGATTTGACCAGGCAACTGAGTGCTCGGCATTGGCCACTACTCGGCATGAAGGACTGTTCGGCATCCAGGAGGACACGGCGAAGCGCGCGGCATCCATAGCGTTCGGCATCCGTAGTGCTCGGCGTCAGTTAGTGTTCGGCGACAACCAATGCTCGGCGCTAGCGTTCGGCATCCAGTGGAGCTCGGCATCAGAGAGTGTCCGGCATCCAGGAGTGTTCGGCGAAGCACTTGTCATCCAGGAGTACTCGGCGTGGTACTCGGCATCAGGAGAACTCGGCATCCCAAAGTGCTCAGCGTCGAGTGGTGTTCGGCATCAGGAGAACTCGGCATCCCAAGGTACTCAGCGTCAAGTGGTGTTCGGCATCAGGAGAACTCGGCATCCCAAAGTGCTCAGCGTCGAGTGGTGTTCGGCATCAGGAGAACTCGGCATCCCAAGGTACTCGGCGTCAAGTGGTGTCCGGCATCAACTGGCACTCGGCTGCAAGAGCGCTCGGCGTCCCTGGTACTCGGCATCGCAGGGTACTCGACATCAGTAACACTCGGCGATAGGATAACTTGGTAACGAGAGCGCTCGACATTCAGAAGGCATTCAGTAAGCACAACTTCACAAGGACCGTTCGGCACGGAAAGCATCGTTCGGCATGGGAAAGACTGCTTGGCATCAGAGCGTTCGGCATACCAGGATCGGCATGCAGCGACCACCGTACTGAGGCTTGACCGTTCGGCTATCCAGCCCATTTGGGAAGTCCAGCCCATATTTGCCTATAAATAGGGGGGCAGGGTCACAGTGAAATGGATCCTTTTTCGGAGAGGAAAGACGGGAAGACTCTGCCATTTTCAAGACTCATCTTCTCTACTTAAACACCTTCATTCAAGCATTTGATTCACGAATTGTATTTGTAATCAATCATAAAGGAAATCAATAAAGTTGAGCAAAGTGGACGTAGGCAATTACGTCGAACCACTATAAATTTGGTGTTCTTACTTTCTGCACTTGAATTAGGATTGTCTTCTCTGTTTAATTTGCTTTCATCACTTATATCTCTACATAATCTTTCTGAACGAGGTTAGTGACCAATTTTGGTGCTAACAATATGTATGTGTGTCAAGAGTATTTTATATATATATATATTATGTCCAGACTTTTGAAATTTTACAGTAAAGTAAATATAAGTGAGTTTGTAATAGCATACAAGATTCCAAATAACATATGCCTGGTACATATTTAGTTATGAAGGTGTGAGGTCCCATGTAGATATAATCGTAAGAATTTAAGCGTACTTACAATTTTAGGAGTAGCATTATGGGCTTTGAATGTGTACAAGTTTCAAAAAGTATAAAGGCAAAAAGTATTAAGGCTTCAGAAAATAACAAGTTTTGATGTTATACGTTACATGTTTAAACATTTATATTTGTATATTATATGTTTTAAATGTTTATTCAATGTATAGCATCATTTCAAAATAGATTTGTACATAACCTGTTATATATATCAGTTTGGGTAAGTAATGGTATGTTAGTTTACATTAGTTGTATAAAATATTAGTTTATATATAATGTTTATAATATATGTTATATAAATTATATGAGAAGTTCGCTTATATATGTAAGTTATATAAGTTATATAGACAAAGGTTTGTATCAGAGAATTTGCTTGTCCTATTTCCTCTATTACATGTTACAAATATTGATTTTCAGTAAAATAGAATATAGCTATTTTGACTTTAAATTTGCGTACTTTAAAAAATATATATATATTCTGTTTGAGTTGTATACATATTAGATTTTATATTTTAATATGAGTAAATATTAGATTTTAAAAATTTATATTTATTTGTTTCCATCGATTATCGAATTCCAACCTAGCTTTACTTTGTTCGTAGACTTCATATTCATCATGCTTTGCTTTTGGTTTCGCCACCGTCCTAATTGATCATAGCAGTTGGTTGCTTGGATTGTTGCTTGTCTGTGTGCTTGTCCTGTTTCTCTAGACTCGAAAGCTTGGTCATCAAACCCGTGCCAATTTTTGCTTTGTTTCGAAGTTCGTGTTCAGATTCATAACTCGTTTCATCCTCGTTCGTCTCTAACCACGAAAGGTGAGCAATCACTCACGATTAATATTCTTATATTTATTAAGTTTAATTTCAATTGAAACGTCAATTGAAATATGCTGATGTTAGTTATTTACATTGTTATATATGTCATTTTCTGTATCTGTTCACCTGTGACATCTGACACCATTATCTGTTATTTATACTGTTGATATATGCATGTTACTGTTGTTATTTTATTATCATATCTATTATCACTCTGCAAGTTCCCTATTAGTATAGAATCACTATGGGTTGAAATGATACATACCCGAACGATCTTGTAGAATAGGAGAAAATCGTTATGGGTTGAAATGATAAACCCAAGCGATTTTCAATTGAATTGAATTTGGGATTTCGGGTTGAAAAGATATATACCCGAATATGTTTTAAATTGCGGATTGAAATGATAAATATCCGTATCACTTGACCATAGGATAGAAAATTATATACAGGCACCGTTGGTCTATATATAAACGTTTTGAAAATGATTTCTATGGTTTTGAAAAGAAATATATGGTTTTGATTAATATTGATTTTAAAGATTTATTAAAGTTGATTTAATAAAGTTGATAAATAATATGTTTAAGTATTTATTTAATATCTATATTTTCAAATATAGAATTTGTAATGATTTGAAATTGATTGAAATTGTATTTATTTAAGAATTATACTTAAATAAGTTTGATTTGAAATGTATTGAATTTGAAATTTAAAGAAGTGATTTACAACTTGAAATTTGAAAGGGTGACTTAAATGGATATTTCAAACGTATAAATATTTAAACGAGATATTTGTTTATTTAAATTGTAAAATTGAAATTGTAATCAAATGTTATGGAAATGTTAAGCTAATATTTCAAAACTAAATAATTGTAAAGTGAATCTGATATGTATATAAATTTATCGAACTTAGTTTTGAAATGTTGAATATTTAAAGCTTTGATATATATTAAAATTGAAATGGCTTATTTTATGGTTCAGATATGTATTTGAAATCGATAATTTGAAATGGTTTATTTAGAAGCTAAATCGAGTTGAAACGGATGATTTGAGATTTGATTTAAAATAAATTAAATTTTGGAATTCGAGTTAATTTGAATTGATTTGTGAAATTTGAGGAAACTAATTTATTTTATAAAGAAATTTTAATATCTAAACTGTTAATAGGAAAGTGTTATGATTTCCAAAATACTGTGGTTTCCAGACTATGATTTCGAAAGCATTATAACTTTGGAAAGTAATATGATTTGAAAATGGATATATTTGAAACGAAATGATATCGTATTAAATTGGGTTTTGAAATGATAATGATATTTTGGTTTTGAAGTATAAACTACTTTGAAATGACCACGGTGTTATAATAACGATTGGTTGGCAAAGAGACCGGGATCGGATATGGACATACTCTCTGTCGATACCGAAAACCACTTTGACAACCGTGTACGCGGTGGAGATTCCAGAATGAAGTAGGATGGTGGCGACGTTCTTAAGGTATGTTACGTGGACCCAACTCCCGTGAGTTGGCATAAGGTGGCTAAAACAGGAGCGATCTCGGACCAGTGAGGTAGCACCTCTTCTCGGACGCATTTCTTCGATATTATACTCTTACTTGTGATTTGACTAGATGGCCATCCTCCGATTGGGAATGTTGTTCGAGGTGGAACGGTAGTGGCTGCTATGCGTATCCATCAGTCCGTGTGCGTAATTGGTATATCTACCCTGGCATTGCCTAGTTGTGCCGTGTCACCTACCATATCGAGCTTTACTACTATTATGATTTTTAGATCTGACCGCGTTAAGGTTCTCCATCCCCTTAACGCTATTTTCCGATATGATTATACTTTACTTATTTAGACACTATTATAATAGCGAATATTACTACATAGTAAATAGTTTAACGGATCCTTAGGGGATGGTTATCCCAAACATCCTTTAAGTTACTTGTATTTTAGTTGATATTTCACTTGAGTTGGATTTATTTATATAAGAATGTTAATCCTGACTCGAGTGTTTTGTGTTTTTGCTTTACGCTCGGGTCAGACTGAGTGATACAGCATTTGAGACTCACCTTTGGAGTTGGAGCTTCACTTGGAGATCCAGCTATCTATCGATCCTGCTTTCAGTTATTCCGTTGATTCCAGTGATGTATTCAGATCTGGTATTTGATTATTGTATTGAGACATCTATTGTATTCGAGACCTTTGTTGTATCTTGTTTAACTATGTTATATATATATAGTAGCTTCATGAACTACTATCCTTTGTTTCCGCTGCATTATTGTTATATTACTCTGTGTCTGTGATCTGTAATTATTTTATTTACTGTATATGCTGAGTTTCTGCCAAATTTTATTTACAACGCAGTATTTTGAGCAATTCAACTCCGGCATGAGTGTCTACCTATACACTTATAATGGATGCGAATGGTTGAAAATACTGGGTCGTTACATGTGGTATCAGAGCCAGGTTTTAGGCAAACTCAGCATATGTAGTAAATTCAATTACTGAATCACTTTCGTTCGAGCTTGAATTCCTTCTTCTTTGACTCGGTTCCTTTGAATTTTGGAACGTTCACTTCGGTTCCAAGTCCATTCGTGTCTCCCCATTCGTGTCTTTTGATTCTGGAGTATCCCATAACTCCACTTCAAATGATCTCTATAATAAATCGGCAGTCTCGCCAATCTTCGAGTAATTTGTACTGGGGAGAAACTCCTTTACAATCGGTATTGATTCACCGAAGATTTATGTATCCTCGGTTTACGATGCTGCTATCTTATGCTATACCCGAATTCTACCTCTGGTAATCGAATGTCGATTTGCTTCAGAATTCTATATCGATCTTATATATGAAGTCACGGTTGACCCGGTTAAGGTTGCCCGCGATTTATACAACTTTATCCATCTTCCTATTTGAAATGCAATCATCTAACCTTCGTTTCGAGCCTATCTATTTTAGATTAGAATTCTCTTTGATTAGAGTCCCTCTATATTTGGATCTATCCATGTGTCGGAATCCAATTCTGGAATCATCGTGTGAGGGAGTGTATTTGTAATTAATATTAAAATGTTTTATATATTGTGTTGTTTGAGTTGTTGATGTTGATTTGGGTTTTCGATCGATTCCTCTGATCAACGCTATCGATAGAATTTCCAAAACACTTGAACAGAGCAAACTGACACAATATAATATTCAAATTTGATAAATGAAATAAATTTGTATGATTATATTATAAATATATAAGAAAATATTCTGGAATTAAAAGTTAAATAATTTGGTTGTTGAAAATGATAATATTTGATTTTGATGTTATTGTTTTGTAAGTCATTGACTATTGCAAAATGACTATTGGTTATAAATTTATTTGGAATTGAAATGAATTTAAATCGAAGATTTAAGAATTAAATTTCTGGTGATTTCAAACTTTGTTTTAAAGTCCTAAAATGTACAGTATTTAAAGTATTTTCGAATAAAATGGTTTTCAAAGAATTTTAAATGTTTAAACCAGTGCTCTTCTCTTTGTCGCTGGAAAATAATTTCGGTGATGACGGCCGCATCATCGACATTCATTTTCGAGTTTCGAAGAGGAGAAACCATTCTGTAGCTTTGCTACGGTTTTGTTTTGAAAAAAAAATATATTCGATTTGAATTTCTTCAATATAATTTGATTTATATATATAGGTATCTCATTTTAAAATTTAATTTAATTTGATATAAATATATTATATGTATCTCTAAATTGTTTGAAGTAAATCGGAGATTTAAATTCTAAAATTTTAGATTAAAGATGATTTCAATTATAAACTAAAGTCAAAATTCTTGGATAAATAGTTAACTGAGAATAACTAAATTGAAAAATCTTATTGGTATAATACTCAATTACATCTCAACATAACTTACCTTAAATTTTCAGAAGTTGAATATGTAATTGGATAATATACAATATAAATGGTTTATTGACAAAATTTGAGTGTTATAATAAATGTTATACACCTAATTTTATTATAAAGATGTTAATAGAGATAAACAGAATAATAAGTTAATTAAATAATAGATGAGACAAATAAATTTGTTTTGAAGGAATTAATAAATTGAAATTTGATTAAAGTATGGAAATACCTTGAATTTAAAATCAATTATTGAATATAAATTGATTTAAACTGAAATTATATGGTTTAGATTAATTTATATGGTTTAAATATATATGATAGGACGTATTAAGTGGAATAAACTTACTAATGATTTGGAATAAAAGAATTAAATTTGTTGAATAAAATATGAGTATAATAAATGATTATACAAATTGGTGGTTTAGAAATGGTTAATTAAGGATGAATGGATAATAAGATAATGAATTTAGAAATAGATAGATTGATTTAACTTAAGTGAACTCAAATGGATTAAACCAAATTGTTGAATATTAATTAGTTTAATTTGAAATTTATACGGTTAATTTAATTGTTTTATTTGTATTTAAATCTAATTTCTTTTTGGTTGTTTCTATTCTCCTACCTCCTTCCTTTTCGGGGACGAAAAGTTTTGAGTGGGGGAGAGTGTAACGACCCGTAAATTTTAACTGTTAAATAACGTAATTAATTAAATTTTATGAAATTTTAAACAATAAAATTTTGAAATTTAAATTTGATATTTGGAATGCGTCTAATTAAAGATAGCAACTGGTAAATTTTCGTCCGAAAATATGAAAATTTATTTCGCGCATAAATTTACTTCAATTTAATCAGTTAAAATTGATGATAATAAAATGTTTTCCAAACCTAAATATTTTTACACGGAAAATTTGTAAATCATCTTCTGAGTGAGACGTCATCTTTCGTTTCGTCAAATTTGGACTTCTGTTGCTCCGTTTATCTTAATTCGGTTAGAATAGCAGCATTTCTGGTACCGGTTATCGACTTTTGATCGGATGACCGTACCACTGATATCTGTGTACCATTTTAATCGTCTCGTCGTGCTGATCTCTGCGGTATATTCATTTCTATAATTTGAGATCCGGTACGCGTCGAAAAGAATAACAGTTCACCGTAACGGTACCGAAATTTTGACTTTACATTTTTTTCTTAGGCTTCAAATCTATAACGTGCAGCCCAACAACAATTAATTGGTTTAATAAATTTCCAGAAATCAAGGAGTGACCAATTCTATTCCTACTGTTTAGTATTTTAGACCTGTTCTTTCGTTGTCTATTCCCATTTCAATTATATTCGTTTGCAATTCTCTGCTCAATACGTTCCAAATAATAATCCAAGAAAAGCTACCTGTTTCATTCTCCCTCCCCTCTACAATTCCCCTTGTTCTTGCCAAAGCCTCCACTGCCAGAAACCCATGCCGCCCGTCTCCCACTGTGCCAAGCAAACCACCCGCTCTCCCCACCAGCTCCTGCCGAGCCCAAGCTCGCAACACCATCACCACCATCGATTCCACCTCCTCCACGCAACCCCAGATCTGGACGAAGACACCCAAACACCTAACCGCTCTCCTCCCCAGGCAACTCCACGCCTCCACCACCACGACATGCTAATCCACCATCACGCCCAACCATCACCCACGCTCACCGCCCCGAGTTCCTCCAACCTGCTACCCAGATCTGCGCCTCCACCCAGGCAACCGCCACCCTTCGCCTTGCAGCCCTGCCACCACCATGAGAACCACCACCGCCTCCGTGACAGCCACCACCCAACCCCACCTGTCTGATTATCTCTTCCGCACCATCTTCTTCCCCTCTGACCCGCTTCCCCGTCTCTCTCACCCTAATATCCAACAACTGATAGCCACCATAGCCAAGCATTCCGAACCAAGCATGGCCAGCGCCTAGACCACGCCCCTGTCTTCCATCGCCGAAACCCAGGCCGAGTCTCCTCCTCCTTAAACCTTGGCCGAGCATTTTTGGGAGGTACATATTTATTGTGTCTCTATTCTTTATATATATATGGTTTACATATATATTTTACAGAATTTGTATAATAGCACTGTTGTTATATGTATATTTTAGTTATATAGTGTATATTATTTTGTTTTGAAAGAAAAAAAGAACAGGAGCTTTGGTAGGTTGCAGATGTACTAGTTGATGTCAGTTAGTATAGAATATAAGTTTTTACTAATATTTATAAGTAGTTTTGTGATAAGCGTTGAAAATATTATCAACAAGTATATATATTTTAGCTGCAAATATATTTGCTGCATATAATTTTGGATTGGCTGTATATATTTGTTGCATATATATAACAGTTCATATGCATAGTTTTGAATGTATAAACAAGTTTCGGCACATGTATATAAAAGTTTTGTTATACTGTTAGTCTATATGTATGTGTGTCAAGAGTATTATATATATATATATATTATGTCCAGTCTTTTGAAATTTTACAGTAAAGTAAATATAAGTGAGTTTGTAATAGCATACAAGATTCCAAATAACATATGCCTGGTACATATTTAGTTATGAAGGTGTGAGGTCCCATGTAGATATAATCGTAAGAATTTAAGCGTACTTACAATTTTAGGAGTAGCATTATGGGCTTTGAATGTGTACAAGTTTCAAAAAGTATAAAGGCAAAAAGTATTAAGGCTTCAGAAAATAACAAGTTTTGATGTTATACGTTACATGTTTAAACATTTATATTTGTATATTATATGTTTTAAATGTTTATTCAATGTATAGCATCATTTCAAAATAGATTTGTACATAACCTGTTATATATATCAGTTTGGGTAAGTAATGGTATGTTAGTTTACATTAGTTGTATAAAATATTAGTTTATATATAATGTTTATAATATATGTTATATAAATTATATGAGAAGTTCGCTTATATATGTAAGTTATATAAGTTATATAGACAAAGGTTTGTATCAGAGAATTTGCTTGTCCTCTTTCCTCTATTACATGTTACAAATATTGATTTTCAGTAAAATAGAATATAGCTATTTTGACTTTAAATTTGCGTACTTTAAAAAATATATATATATTCTGTTTGAGTTGTATACATATTAGATTTTATATTTTAATATGAGTAAATATTAGATTTTAAAAATTTATATTTATTTGTTTCCATCGATTATCGAATTCCAACCTAGCTTTACTTTGTTCGTAGACTTCATATTCATCATGCTTTGCTTTTGGTTTCGCCACCGTCCTAATTGATCATAGTAGTTGGTTGCTTGGATTGTTGCTTGTCTGTGTGCTTGTCCTGTTTCTCTAGACTCGAAAGCTTGGTCATCAAACTCGTGCCAATTTTTGCTTTGTTTCGAAGTTCGTGTTCAGATTCATAACTCGTTTCATCCTCGTTCGTCTCTAACCACGAAAGGTGAGCAATCACTCACGATTAATATTCTTGTATTTATTAAGTTTAATTTCAATTGAAACGTCAATTGAAATATGCTGATGTTAGTTATTTACATTGTTATATATGTCATTTTCTGTATCTGTTCACCTGTGACATCTGACACCATTATCTGTTATTTATACTGTTGATATATGCCTGTTACTGTTGTTATTTTATTATCATATCTGTTATCACTCTGCAAGTTCCCTATTAGTATAGAATCACTATGGGTTGAAATGATACATACCCGAACGATCTTGTAGAATAGGAGAAAATCGTTATGGGTTGAAATGATAAACCCAAGCGATTTTCAATTGAATTGAATTTGGGATTTCGGGTTGAAAAGATATATACCCGAATATGTTTTAAATTGCGGATTGAAATGATAAATATCCGTATCACTTGACCATAGGATAGAAAATTATATACAGGCACCGTTGGTCTATATATAAACGTTTTGAAAATGATTTCTATGGTTTTGAAAAGAAATATATGGTTTTGATTAATATTGATTTTAAAGATTTATTAAAGTTGATTTAATAAAGTTGATAAATAATATGTTTAAGTATTTATTTAATATCTATATTTTCAAATATAGAATTTGTAATGATTTGAAATTGATTGAAATTGTATTTATTTAAGAATTATACTTAAATAAGTTTGATTTGAAATGTATTGAATTTGAAATTTAAAGAAGTGATTTACAACTTGAAATTTGAAAGGGTGACTTAAATGGATATTTCAAACGTATAAATATTTAAACGAGATATTTGTTTATTTAAATTGTAAAATTGAAATTGTAATCAAATGTTATGGAAATGTTAAGCTAATATTTCAAAACTAAATAATTGTAAAGTGAATCTGATATGTATATAAATTTATCGAACTTAGTTTTGAAATGTTGAATATTTAAAGCTTTGATATATATTAAAATTGAAATGGCTTATTTTATGGTTCAGATATGTATTTGAAATCGATAATTTGAAATGGTTTATTTAGAAGCTAAATCGAGTTGAAACGGATGATTTGAGATTTGATTTAAAATAAATTAAATTTTGGAATTCGAGTTAATTTGAATTGATTTGTGAAATTTGAGGAAACTAATTTATTTTATAAAGAAATTTTAATATCTAAACTGTTAATAGGAAAGTGTTATGATTTCCAAAATACTGTGGTTTCCAGACTATGATTTCGAAAGCATTATAACTTTGGAAAGTAATATGATTTGAAAATGGATATATTTGAAACGAAATGATATCGTATTAAATTGGGTTTTGAAATGATAATGATATTTTGGTTTTGAAGTATAAACTACTTTGAAATGACCACGGTGTTATAATAACGATTGGTTGGCAAAGAGACCGGGATCGGATATGGACGTACTCTCTGTCGATACCGAAAACCACTTTGACAACCGTGTACGCGGTGGAGATTCCAGAATGAAGTAGGATGGTGGCGACGTTCTTAAGGTATGTTACGTGGACCCAACTCCCGTGAGTTGGCATAAGGTGGCTAAAACAGGAGCGATCTCGGACCAGTGAGGTAGCACCTCTTCTCGGACGCATTTCTTCTATATTATACTCTTACTTGTGATTTGACTAGATGGCCATCCTCCGATTGGGAATGTTGTTCGAGGTGGAACGGTAGTGGCTGCTATGCGTATCCATCAGTCCGTGTGCGTAATTGGTATATCTACCCTGGCATTGCCTAGTTGTGCCGTGTCACCTACCATATCGAGCTTTACTACGATTATGATTTTTAGATCCGACCGCATTAAGGTTCTCCATCCCCTTAACGCTATTTTCCGATATGATTATACTTTACTTATTTAGACACTATTATAATAGCGAATATTACTACATAGTAAATAGTTTAACGGATCCTTAGGGGATGGTTATCCCAAACATCCTTTAAGTTACTTGTATTTTAGTTGATATTTCACTTGAGTTGGATTTATTTATATAAGAATGTTAATCCTGACTCGAGTGTTTTGTGTTTTTGCTTTACGCTCGGGTCAGACTGAGTGATACAGCATTTGAGACTCACCTTTGGAGTTGGAGCTTCACTTGGATATCCAGCTATCTATCGATCCTGCTTTCAGTTATTCCGTTGATTCCAGTGATGTATTCAGATCTGGTATTTGATTATTGTATTGAGACATCTATTGTATTCGAGACCTTTGTTGTATCTTGTTTAACTATGTTATATATATATAGTAGCTTCATGAACTACTATCCTTTGTTTCCGCTGCATTATTGTTATATTACTCTGTGTCTGTGATCTGTAATTATTTTATTTACTGTATATGCTAAGTTTCTGCCAAATTTTATTTACAACGCAGTATTTTGAGCAATTCAACTCCGGCATGAGTGTCTACCTATACACTTATAATGGATGCGAATGGTTGAAAATACTGGGTCGTTACAATTTGTATCTGTTGAATTTCAAAAACTTTTGAAATTTTTAGCGATCATTGCCATGTCTTCATTATCTGAGTCGAAATCATCTTTTTCTGCTTAGAATGCCACATTTTTCTTTTCTTGTGCTCCATTTCTTTTTGCTTGCAAATTTACTTCGTAGGAAATTAAATTACCTATCAATTCTTCTGGTTTTAATGTTGATAAATCAGTTGCTTCTTCAATAGCTAGGACTTTTTGTTCCCATTCGTTCGTTAAAGAATTTAAGATTTTTGTAACAACATCAAAATTAGTAAACTTTTGTTCTAATGATAATAAAGCATGATAAATATCCTGGAATCTAGAGTACATGTCATTTATAGATTCATTTGGCCTCATTTTGAAATTTTCAAATTGATTTTTCAACATAGAGATTTTGCTTAATTTAACTTTGTTCGTTCCTTCATGCGACACCTTAAGAGTCCTCCAAATTTCATAACCGAAAGTGCACATGCTAACTCTATTGAATTCATTTCTATCTAATGCACAAAATAAAATATTCATAGCCTTTGCATTTGAAGTAGCATCTAGTTTTTGTGTGTTACTCCAAGTTGAGTATTCTTCAGTAGGAGTTGTGTACTCTCTTTATATAATATTCCAGATATCAAATCCACTAGATTGCATATAAATTCTCATTCTAGTTGACCAATAATTATAATTTATACCATTAAAAAGTGGAGGTCGTGAAGTTGATTGACCTTCTGTGAAACTAGAATTAGTGTTAGTGCTAACATCGTTAGTTTGTGTGGTTGCCATATTACTTAGAAATAAATATCAAATAACTTTGTGACGGTTATAGGATTTCCTTGTTCCGATACCAAATGAAAATGTACGTGTAGTAATAAGGATCGTGTAATATGGTATATAAATGCGGAAACTGATAATAGTAGTAAAATAAAAAATTAGAGTAAGCACACCAGGAATTTTTATACTGGTTCGAACTTCCCGTTCTACGTCCAGTCCCAGAATATCCTCTGGATTTAAACTAAACCCCTCACTTAACCCGGAGGAATAGGTATACGACACCTGAGCAGCCGAACAGGAATTTTTCCGCCTCAACAGCCGATGTGGACTTCAACTTAATACAAATAGTTTGTTGACGAATGTGTTCTGAATAACACTAATTGTCTTTTGATAGTATAACTTTCCTATAATCAAATCCTCAAGAGTATATATGTGTGTGAAGATTTAGAAGGAAGATAATCACGTAGAATCGAAGTATATGAATTAATTTAAGGATTCTAGTGATATTGAATAAGAATGAATGCTTTTATTTGCAGAAATTAATAGAGAATAGATTTCAGAATTATAAACAAGAATTAGTGATTGTAGAAGTGAATTGAACATGTTTATATAGTTGTAGAATAGTTACAATCTTTCATGAAGAGTTTTAATCAAAAGTTGTGTCCGTATCTCTTGGATTAAAGGACATTCCTCTTCATGAACGATTGCACCTCTTCAGAAAACTAGCCGTTATGTTCTGGTCGGTTGACCGAGAAAACTGGGCCTGTCAGCTGAGTTTACAAACGTGAATAAAACAGTGCATATCTGTGCACTTGACACAGAGTCGGTCGACCGAAGTTCCTGGTCGGTCGGTCGACCAGCTGTCAATTTGCACAGTGCACACTTATTTGTGTATAAATCAATTTGTGTGTGTGTGTGTGACTACTTGAGGAATGATTTTAACAATATTCTAAGACTCAATAAAATAAAATATTCATACTAATATCTGGATTGTAGTCTTGTCTCCTTTGTAGTGCACAATATACGGTTATTCTCCTTTTTGTCGCTTTCATATAGTATTCTCGTCGTATGATATTGAAGCTTGTGTCATGAATCAAAACTCATGAAACAACACTATTCATACCGACAGACGTGTTACGAAACAGGTTAGG
Organism: Allium fistulosum; assembly: GCA_030737815.1. NCBI lineage: Eukaryota > Viridiplantae > Streptophyta > Magnoliopsida > Asparagales > Amaryllidaceae > Allium > Allium fistulosum. Next base: position 444,142,011 of record CM060901.1, on the reverse strand, counting down.
AGGAAGGTAGTGGAAAAGAAGAGGTTCAGTAGAATGAAAGTAAAATCGATAGTATCTGGGAGACTGAGAAAAGCATAAGGACCGCTTGTATGGAGCTCTTCACTTGGTGAGAATTCATTTTTATCATCGGCTTTCATATTGGATATCATATTCTGTGCAGTTAAAGCGCTCGGCAGATTCAATGCGGCGGAGGTGCAAAAGTCATAGTGGGGATACAGCGAGGATATAGCGGATGACTCTAAAATAGCATATAAAACTCGTACTTAATATTTCTACAAATATATAAATGGTAATTGAATGAAAAATTAACATTCAATTGAATTATAATTAATTCTTAAATAATTTTGAATAAAAACATGTGCGAATATACTGTAAATAAACGTAAAATTGTTATATAACATAATTGAATTTAGTAGAATATTAGAGTATTTTCATTTCTGAAAATGTATTAAAAATTCAATTAAATAAATTAATTTCATAATTTTTATAACGTATAAATGTCATTTTTCAATTCATTTCTTTTAATGAAGATATAGCGGAAATAGCAGAATATAGCGGGAATAACGGGATATAGCCGAAATAGCGGGGCTTAAAGCGGAAAGGCTATATTTGGGGCTATATGGAAAAATCGTAGCGGTGGAAATCCGCTATGAGATATAGCTGGGTTATAGCGGGGTAATAGCGGGGCATTAACTGCACAGATCATATTTGATGTCTTATACTAGATAGTTTAGTATCCTACATCCTAGGATAGGCATGGATGTTACTTTTTAATGTTTGATCTTATATATGCATGTTTGATGTTTAATTGTTAGCATTTGATATGATAGCTTTTGCTTATATGATTGTTATGCATGCGGGATAGTTAAGGTTTGATATAGCATATTTATTTGAGATGATTGCTATAACAACCCAAAATTTTGGGTTGATTAAATAAAATAAATAATGATTTAAAATGGAGAAATTTAAATCATTAATTTCGAGTTTATAATCTTTTTATAAAAGATTATTGTTATGCGGGTTTTTAACCCAACATGATTCAAAGGAAGTTGGAACATCTAAGTCGAGTCAAAGCAACTCAAGAACCAACCAAAAGGAGTAGAAGAACCAACCAAGAGAGGCTAAAGGAAGAAGGCAAAAGTAAGCTAAGGTGATGGAACGCTAGCGATCTATATGGGTCGCTCCTAGATCCTTCAATCCTCTTGCACCATAATCCAATAGGTATTCTAGGAATGATTTCTAAGTTAGATGGAATTCCATGCCAGTTAGATCGAGAAGTGAGCATTTGTCTGATTCCATCAGCAGTTCAATGCAAATAATGTATGAATCATCATCAAAACAACGCGAATAGCTACGAAATTACATGTAGAACACCTATATAAGACAACAAGTGCAATTCAAAAGAATAAGTCCAAAAGCCATCTAAGTACATGGATCGCTAGCAATCCATGCACTATGGATCACTAGCGATCCATAGGACCATGCTAGATTGCTTTGAAGTTTTCGGAAAGGATAAAGGAAAAATACATAAATAATTGGATTGTTAGCAATCCAAAACCTTTTAGATCGCTAGCGATCCATCGCCTATGGATCGCTAGCGATCCATCAGGTTGGCTCGGGTCATCATGAAACTCTCTAGACTTCTTCGTGTCATTATGTAGCAGCTTCTGTTAAAGCGGCCAAGCCCAATTGTTCTCCAACCCCTATAAATATAATCCTACTTGCAACATAAACAGGATCTTCTGGACTCGCTACTAGAACTCTGCAGAGATTATTCTTCACTCTTCTCCTCCCACATAATAGTTATATATGGGTTCGTAGTAATTCTCCAGTGAACTCTTTTACATGTGGCTTGATCTAACCTAGAAGATTCAATCATATTGTAATCCGATTCAACTTGTAACAGCACTTAATTAATAGAAAGTTATACAGTGGACATAGGTTTCATCAACAGCCGAACCACTATAAAATTTTCTTGTCTTTTTTCTATTTCTACTCTTTTTACATTTATTCTCTATATTATTGCTCTGTAAGAACAGGGTCGGTGCTTTCACACTCAATCAAGGGTTTTGATCCATTTTTTGGGTTAACATTTTGGTGCTTTCACTGAGAACCCAACTCAGGCAAAGATCTAGCTATCTACTTTGGATCAGACAGGTCCAGAATTTAGATCCTTAATTTCTATTTGAAAGATCTGCTACTAAGAATCAATGGCTCCGAAAGAAAAGGTACTGCTTATCGAAGAACCATAGGGGAGGTAATTGTCATAGAAGAGATGAATCATCAACAAATCAAAATAAATAGCACCAACGTAGGAGATCAGGTGTCAGGATCTTTTAAACAACGCTGTTATCCCGCCTTTTGGCAAGGCTGTAACACCAAGGAATTGACTAGTAACCAGTGACGGCCCGTCCCAGAGATCAACTATACATGGGCTCACTACGGATATCGATGAATTTTGTCCGAGTCCAGATCGAGCCAAAATTGGTAGGACATGACAAGCTAAGCCATGAGATCCAACGTTTCAAATCTCAAGTCAATCCAAGTTCATATGCTCGAGTTATGAGCGATACAAGATTGGATGAAAATTAATTACCGGTCGACTCGCTCCTTCGACTCGCTTCGCAATGCCCAGAAGTGACAACGTCGACTCGCTTCGTTTAGAGGCCAACTTCGAGTCAACCAGGTTCGACTCGCTCCACATCCCTCGGTACTGCTCTCTTCGACTCGCTCCAGTTTGAAACCATTGAAAGTGCACACTTCGACTCGCTCCGCTCAAACAACTGTTCGACTCCACCAACTTCGACTCCACTGCTCAAACCTACCAAGTGCTTACTTCGACTCGCTCGACCAGTGCTTACTTCGACTCGCTCAACCAAGTGCTTACTTCGACTCGCTCGATCTGGGCACACTACGACTCGCTCAACCAAGTGCTTACTTTGACTCGCTCGATCTGGGCACACTTTGAATCGCTCAATCAGTAAACAGTTCGACTCACTCGAAGAAACATCCAGGACATAGTAAGAATCAAGTGCCACGTCACCGAGTCGAAACAGGAGCGAGTCGAAGGAAACAGCCTACCAAAAACTCCATTTCATATCGATCATATCTCCCAATCTACAAGTCCAAATGCTATAAAATTTTCACAGAAGACTACGTGCATGCTAAAGAATGCCCACGCCAAATTTTGACTCCATTTGATGAAATCTCGACCGAGTCGAAATCTACTCGTGTCGATCACGGATCAGACCGAAACTTCACGGGCTTGGGCGTGCGGGCCTGGTCACATGCCAGAGAGTGTCTCCCGAGATCTGAGCGAAATACCAGCCTCCTACACCTATAAATAGACCCCCAAAGCCAACAAAAAAGGGGTTCTTCTTCCTCTTTGAGATCTCCAACGCCCGGACTCCGCCAGATCCAGATCTGAACTCCATTGCTGCTGCTACCAATGAGATTCACTGCTGCTAATCACAATTGACTGCTGTAAATTATTGAATTCACTTGTAAACACAAAAGAAAGATCAATAAAGCAAACTACTTCATAGTGGACGTTGGCTATACGCCGAACCACTCTAAATTCTTGTGTCTCCTTGCACTTTAATTATTATCATTTCTGAAATTTGGAGGTTTTGTTAGATAATTCCTCTTTCTTCATTTAATTTCTTCACTTTATCTCTTCAAAGACTTCCGAAGAGTGTTGTGCCCAATTTTGGTACAAACACTTTGGTGCTTTCACTGAGAAAACTAATTATTCTCCTGCTCTTTGGATCTCCTATCTATATCGGATTGCATAAATCTAAGAAGAGGATCCAGATCTAGAACTTCGAAGAGCTTCCATTCTATTCAGATTTGCAAACAGATCTAGGAAAGGACTTCACCAATTCATTATGGTGAGCATACGTACCACTGCTACAACTGTTGATCAAGGAGCACGGGACCGACAGAATCCCGTGCAATCACCTCTCTCCAACCAAAATGATGCAGGACCTTCAGATCCATCCGGTCCAATCACTAGGCAAGAATTACAGACATTGCTTCAAGAGTTGACCCAAAGTCGACAGCAATTAACTGAACAGCTGCGCGCCAACGCAGAATTGTCCAACCAGCTGAACCGCCAAAGGCGCAGAAGATCTAGGAGAGACCAAGGTTCCTATTCTTCCACAGAAAGTTTAGCCTCCTCTGATGGCCAAACTAGATCTGCATGTCCACGGCTAGGTGTAAGCTATGCCCAAGCCATGGGACACCAGCCTGCTTCGAACCTTGGGCAACCATGAGCTGGACCATCCGCTAGTCTCCGTACGGAGCCTTCAACTCGAGAAGGAGCTGCTCCTTACCATGTTGCCGACAACATTGCTACTACCACCACTGCCGAACAGGTAGGTGATGCTCAAAACCAAGCTGATCCTCAATGTAGCCAACGGGAGCAGACTCCCGAGCCTTATCTCCCTGAGAATGTTGAACCAAGGAGGCGACGCACGGACCGTCGACCGCGTCCAGTCCAGACTCGCGCTGTGGAACCTGACCACACCTTGGCCCAACATGCTCCAAGTTCCCGAATGCCGAATATACCAGCAATGATCTACCAAATGATCCGTGAAAGTCAGGGTCTCTCTAATGATGAATTGGGAATCTCCCGAAGTCATACCCCTTTCACCGATGACGTTTTATATTCTGAACCACCTCGGCACTTCAGGATGCCAGCTTTGCCAGTTTATGAAGGAAGTTCTGACCCCAATCAACACGTCCTAAAATACGAATGGCTGATGAATGCCGCTTGAGCTGATGACGCGGTAAAGTGCCGTAGTTTTCCCATTTCCCTAGGGGGCATTGCTACCATGTGGTTCACTCGTTTACCACCGCGATCCATCTCTAACTTTGACCAGATGGCCACCAAGTTTGTCGAACAGTTCCGTATGCACGTAGCGAGGCCTAAGGACGTTAACACTCTGTCTAGCGTTACACAAGCTCCCGGAGAAACACTTAGACGTTACTTGGAGCGGTTCCATGCTGCGTGTTCGGAAATAAGCAATCCTAATGATAACTCTATCCTGATGGCACCGACTAAGGGGATTGATGCTGATTCCGAGTTCGGAAATTGGTTAGCTGAAAAACCACCAGCATCATTGGACCGTTTCTATTCTAAGGCAGCCCAGTTCTTGAGAAGGGAGGATGCGAAAGAGTCTAGGAAATAGGATGATGCAGGGCCCAACGTCGAAGGAATCCAAAGTAACATCGCTATTAAACAGTCCGAAGATAGTTCTGGGAAAGTTCAGCTGAACGTACAAAATAAACAAAATCAACAGAGGGACAATGGGAATCAAAACAAGAAATGCGATCTGAATCGCGGTCCACGACGTAGAGCTTCCATGTATGATAACTACACTCCGTTAAACATGTCATTGGAAAATGTATATTTGCAGATCTGCAATACCATGCAATTCAAAAAACCTGCCCCGAAACTGTCGACTAAGAGACAAATCCAAACGGGAAAATTTGGTAGATTTCACGAAAGTTATGGCCACAACACCAATGAGTGCCGCCACTTACAAGACCTCATTGAAAAACTGATATGTGAGCGAAAGTTGGATCAATATGTGCGGGCGCCGCAGTCCGGAGGCGCGGGCCCATCAAATCAAAATCGTGCAACGAATCAGGAAAGACAGGAGGAACCTGCTCGTACAGGCGGGAGGTTGGTCATCAACACAATAAGTGGTAGTCCCCACCCAGTAGATCGAAGCTGGAAGGAAATGGAGTCTTATGCTAGTTCTATCAAGCACGCAGACTTCGAATGTTATAGTAACTCTGATGAAGGGGCTCCGGCCAAGCAACAGAAGACGATGACAGATGACATCATGTTCAGGAGCAGAGACGCTGATAAAGTCAAAGCTCCCACTATCGATCCACTGGTCATCTCAGCACAGATAGGTCCCGCTTGGATGAAAAGGATCTTAGTTGACAGTGGAAGCTCTGTGAATATTTTGTTCAAACGAGCTTATGATCAAATGAAAATGGAAGCCACAGACTTAAAGTCTTGTCAATCCCGAGTCCATGGCTTCAACGGAAGTGCAACTATGCCCACTGGAATGGTCGAACTGCCAGTAGAGTTGGGAGTTGGAGAACGACAGAGAGTACGGATGCTTCGGTTCATTGTTTTGGACATAGACTCCCCTTACAATGCTTTCTTGGGACAGCCAGCCCATGCTGAATTCCGAGCGGCCATCGCCCCATGGTGTTTGACTTTAAAGTTTCCCACCGATCATGGGATATGAATCATTCAGGGAGATCAGGCCGCTGCTAGAGCCTGTTATGTTGCCGAGCTGGGGGAGGCGCAGCGAAAGGAGAAAGGAAAGGGCCTAGAGGAGCTTCTCTGCGTCCGTTTCAACGATAATTGACAACTAACGCCCGAGCCCAGGCCCGGGCACCCCAGCCAATTCCTCAGGGATCTTGACCCAAGAGAAACTAAAGACGAAGGAGAATCTAAAGAAAGTCAAGCATCCTCGGCTGAACTAACGATTGATGTCCCAGTTGACAATGACGATGGTTCAAGAATGATAAAGATTGGGTCTTAGCTAAGCCAGCAAACTCAAGAGGAATTGGTCGAATTTCTGCAGGAAAATCTTGATGTATTTGCTTGGACACACTCTGATATATGCGGGATCTCGTCGGACATCGTGAGCCACACTCTGAATATTGACCCGCGGCATGTCCCGGTGAAACAGAAAAGGCACGGTATGGATCCAGAGAGATCTACCGCCCTTAAAGAAGAAGTAGAAAAGCTTGAAGCAAACAGATTCATTCGAGATGCGCTATATCCTGAATGGGTGTCGAATCCTGTGCTCGTCCGAAAGCCGAATGGAAAGTGGAGAACATGTGTCGATTATTCTGATCTGAATAAAGCATGTCCCAAAGACAGTTTCCCACTTTCCAGAATTGATCAACTAGTAGATTCGACAACTGGGCATGAACTCCTATCCTTCATGGACGCATCTCTGGCTACAATCTGATACCGATGCATTTACCCGATCAAGAACATCCAGCTTCGTGACCAATTTGGGACTTTATTGCTACAAGGTTATGCCATTCGGACTCAAGAACGCCGGAGCTACTTATCAACGATTGGTTAATCGGATGTTTGCCAATCTAATCGGAAAAACCATGGAAGTATATGTAGACGACATGCTTGTGAAGTCACGACTCTCCACTGACCATGTTAAAGACCTGGAGACTATGTTCGACATACTTCGAGAATACAAAATGAAGCTAAATCCACTAAAGTGTCACTTTGGAGTTGCATCCGGGAAGTTCCTTGGGTTCATCGTTAACGCTCGAGGAATAGAAGCTAATCCTGAAAAGATTTGGGCAATCAGAAATCTTGAAACTCCCAAGACCATAAAACAAGTCCAAAGTCTCAATAGGAAAGTAGCAGCATTGAGCAGGTTCATTTCAAAGTCCACTGACAAATGCATTCCCTTCTTCGATCTGATCCGAAAAGGAAAATGCAACTTTGAATGGACCACGGAGTGCGAGGGCACTTTCCTAGCGCTATTCCAACATCTATCCACACCACCTATCCTATTGAAGCCCATTGACCATGAGAAGCTGTTCGTATATTTGGCGATTTCAGAGAACGCTATCAGCGCTGCATTAATCCGAGAAGAAGACAAAATACAGAAGCCGGTATACTACATCAGCAAATGATTAACTGGGGCTGAAAGGAACTACCCGAAGCTATAAAGTTGGCCTACTGCCTTGTGATTGCATCAAGAAAACTCCGTCCATACTTCCAGGCACATCCCATTGTTGTTTACACCGACCAGCCGTTACGATAGGTCCTTTCGCGGCCTGAGACGTCTAGTAGGTTACTCAAGTGGAACATCGAACTGAGTCAGTTCGATATTACTTACACCCCAAGACGAGCAATCCAAGGACAAGTCCTCGCTGATTTCATAGCTGAATTCACCGTTCCAGAGGACTTGCCCAAAACCAATAAATCCCCCGAATCTGTCTGGAAGATGTATACCGATGGTGCATCGAATGTCCGATGTTCAGGCGCTGGTGTTGTGCTCGAAACCCCCGAAGGTCGATCTATATGCTACGCTTTGAAGTTTGACTTTCATGCAACCAATAATGAAGCTGAATACGAAGCCCTCTTAGCTGGCTTGAAACTCGCCAGAGATCTGAAAATCATCGATGTGGAAATTTACTATGATTCACAATTGGTTGTGTGTCAAGTACGGGGAGAGTATCAGGCAAGAGATCGAAGGTTGGCTGCTTACTTAGCTCGAGTTCAGGAAGTACTGAACCAGTTCGATTACTACGCCATCTATTGTATACCTCGGGAGCGCAACCAAAAGGCCAATTCATTGGCAAAGCTAGCCAGCACAGGCGAAGCTCTGCAAATGGGACTCGTTCCCGTAGAGACGCTATCTTCCCCAAGTATCGACCGGATAGAAATAAACCGGGTATGTGAAACCGTTCCCGAAAAGGATTCATGGATGACTCCGCTCGGAAACTACATCGAACACAGAATCCTGCCAGAGCGCATGAGTGAAAAGAGACAAGTTCTCCTCAAGCCCTTACGATTCGTCATTCAAGATGGGGTCATGTATAGAAGAGGGTACTCTGTTCCTCTACTCCGGTGTATCGCTCACGATGAAATCAAACGAGTATTACACGAAGTGCATGAGGGAGAATGTGGCGATCACACCGGGGGGCAAGCACTTGCCAAGAAAATACTTCGACACGGATATTACTGGCCAACCGTGGATCGCGATGCGTTGGATTATGCAAAGAAATGTGATAGGTGTCAGAAATATGCCCGAATTCCTAGAGCTCCTCCTACCGAAATAACACAAATGGTCAGCCCATGGCCCTTCGCAATGTGGGGCATCGACATCATCGATTCTCTCCCTCTGGCAAAAGGCGGTGCAAAGTACGCCATCGTCGCAGTCGATTACTTTACAAAGTGGGCTGAAGCCGAAGCTCTCGCGACCATTACAACGAAGAAAGTAATCAACTTTGTGGTTTGTAACATCATCTGTCGATTCGGCCTCCCATACACTATCGTAACGGACAACGGAACCCAATTCGACAGTGTTGAATTCAAAGATTTCTGCAAACGATTTCACATCCAAAAGAAATTCTCTGTAGTTGCACACCCTTAGGCGAACAGACAGGTCGAAGCGGTTAATAAAGTTATAAAGTCTATCCTAAAGAAACGACTGGAAAAGGTCGAGGGCAAGTGGGTCGATGAGCTACCTATGGCTTTATGGGCTTACCGAACAACCCACAAGACCGCGACCAGCCACACTCCATTCTCTCTTTCTTACGGTTCAGAAGCCGTCATTCCAGTCGAGCTAGAAATACTGTCTCACCGTGTGACATACTATGATCCAAAGTCAAATGCTATATTACTTGTGAATTCTCTCGATCTCTTGGATGAGAAGCGCGAAGAAGCTGATTTGAGGGCAGCTGCGCATCGAAGTCGAGTCGCTCGATTGTACAACGCCAAGGTCCGTCCGCGAACCTTCGAACTAGGCGATCTCGTCTTAAATAGAATCTATCAGGTTCCTTCACATATGAAGCCGACATGGGAAGGACCGTATGTTATTGAACGAAGGCTCGGAGATGGCACATTCAAATTATCAACCGTCGACGGTCTTACCCTGCCAAGAGCTTGGAATAGCAAGAGCCTTCGCCGCTATTACACCTAACAGGCTATCTTTATCCATTTAGCTTACTTTCCTTTTCTGCACTTTGTTTATGCATTTCGAAATTAGAACTTGTAATAAGGCAACTGACTTTGCCATACTTTCTTATTTCAGCAATGAAATGAAACTTCTTCGAGCCAGAGCTGTGATTTACTTGAAATACTTCATATGACCATCACTATGCACGGAGAGCTAAGTCTCATCATACGGTGGGATTTATTCAAATAGAGAGTGACTGCGATGCAACCAATCACTCGCTAAGTGAAACCCGAGCTCGGGGGCAGGCCATCACATAAAAAGTCAAGAAAGGATTGATACACGATAATCCTTCATCAACTCTGAATTCCCAGAGTGCGAACCGGAGTATAAACATCCAACTCCGAGTTCCCAGAGCGCGAACCGGAGTATAAACATCCAACTCCGAGTTCCTAGAGCGCGAACCGGAGTATAAACATTCAACTCCGTATTCCCAGAGTGCGAACCGGAGTATATACATTCAACTCCGTATTCCCAGAGTGCGAACCGAAGTATAAACATCCAACTCCGAACTCCCAGAGTGCGAGTCGGAGTATAAACATCAACTGCGCATTCCCAGAGCGCAAAGCGGAGTATAAACATTCAACTCCGTATTCCTAGAGTGCGAAGCGGAGTATAAACATCCAACACCAAACTCCCAGAGCATGAGTCGGAGTATAAACATCAACTGTGTATTCCCAGAGTGTGAATCGGAGTATAAACATCCAACTCCGAATTCCCAAAGTGCGAAGCGGAGTATAAACATTCAACTCCGTATTCCCAGAGTACGAAGCGGAGTATAAACATCCAACTCCGAACTCACAGAGCGCGAGTCGGAGTATAAACATCAACTCCGCATTCCCAGAGCGCGAAGCGAAGTATAAACATTCAACTCTGTATTCCAAAAGTGTGAAGCGGAATATAAACATCCAACTCCGAGTTCCCAGAGTGCGAACCGGAGTATAAACATTCAACTCCCTATTCCCAGAGTGCGAAGCTGAGTATAAACATCCAACTCCGAATTCCTAGAGCATGAACCGGAGTATAAACATTCAACTCCGTATTCCCAAAGTGCGAAGCGGAGTATAAACATATAGCTTCGAGTTCCCAAAGCGCGAACCGGAGTATAAACATTCAACTTCGTATTCCCAGAGTGCGAAGCGGAGTATAAACATCCAACTTCGAATTCCCAGAGCGCGAACCGGAGTATAAACATTCAACTCCGTATTCCCAGAGTGCGAAGCGGAGTATAAACATCCAACTCCGAATTCCCAGAGCGCGAACCGGAGTATAAACATTCAACTCCGTATTCCCAGAGCGCGAAGCGGAGTATAAACATCCAACTCCGAGTTCCCAGAGCGCGAACCGGAGTATAAACATTCAACTCCGTATTCCCAGAGTGCGAAGCGGAGTATAAACATCCAACTCCGAGTTCCCAGAGCGCGAACCGGAGTATAAACATTCAACTCCGTATTCCCAAAGTGCGAAGCGGAGTATAAACATCCAACTTCGAATTCCCAGAGCGCGAACCGAAGTATAAACATTCAACTCCGTATTCCCAGAGTGCGAAGCGGAGTATAAACATCCAACTCCGAGTTCCCAGAGCGCGAATCGGAGTATAAACATTCAACTCTGTATTCCCAGAGTGCGAAGCGGAGTATAAACATCCAACTCCGAATTCCCAGAGCGCGAACCGGAGTATAAACATTCAACTCCGTATTCCCAAAGTGCGAAGGGAGTATAAGCATCCAACTCCGAGTTCCTAGAGCGCGAACCGGAGTATACACATTCAACTCCGTATTCCCAAAGTGCGAAGCGGAGTATAAACATCCAACTTCGAATTCCCAGAGCGCGAACCGAAGTATAAACATTCAACTCCGTATTCCCAGAGCATGAAGCGGAGTATAAAAATCCAACTCCGAATTCCCAAAGCGCGAAGCGGAGTATAAACACCCAACTCCGTATTCCTAGAGTGCGAAGCGGAGTATAAACATCTACTCCGGACTCCCATAGTGCAAATGCCAATTCCAAGTCTCCCAATCGCGGACACATGATTAAAACTTAAGCTTGCATAACCAGCCACTGATGAACGAATAGGAATTCCCGAAGTACGGATATGATCATCGACAATCAAACAAGCATGGATGCATTATTCAATCTCCGCTTGCCTTAGACATCCGTTCGGTGGCACAAGATTCAACATGTTATAAGTAAGAAACGATCGTCAACTGATGATCTACAACTCACCATCGAGACTAGGGGGCAAAACTTAAGCATCGACCATTGATTGAAGCGATGCGACATCGGAATTCAACTCGCTTCTCGGTCACAAGCCATGTCCATAGTTTCCGAACTTGGCAAACTAAAACAAACTTGGTTCGGAACCTAAAACTTCACAAGTTTCAAAATTCCTACTAGCAGAGGCCGAACCCGCATCTATACACGGCTAACAAAATGTAAGTCAAAAACACACCAGATGAGCATGCCTAATCTCTCTTCTTCCTTGGCTTCCTCTTCAGTGCGGACCCGCTGGAGCCATCGCCAATCTTCCTCTTCAAGCCTGTGCCTTTCGACGGTTGGTCTTCAAGAGATGGCATTATGTCGATATCCTCCTCCAAACTCAAGTGAATAGGAACGCTCCCTGTGGGCGAAGTCGGAGGAACCGGATCGAATACAGAAGGTGGAATGGGCATGCCGGTGAGAAAGACAGCACCACCAGGAGATATCATTCTGAGCGGAGCAGGCCCTAATGCTGCCATCCCACCTCCGAGGCTTCCACCATGAGCCGCTGCTGCTAGTTCAGCGTCAATCTGAGCGAACATCTCCTCTTCGGTTATTGCTCGAGCCCCACTGGGAGCATCGGCAGTTGGCACTGAAGAACTTGCAGCAGGATCAGTTCCGCTCATGACGGGTGGCAAGTCAGCAAGGGGATCGCCGTGACGGCAAAAGAGTTCATTCATCAATTGCTCGTCAAACGCCATTGTACTCCCCTGCATATCATCGATCGCGGCAGCTGTGCTCACGGTGAGCGCTTCGGTCACGATAGCCTCCCTCGTCTGATGTAATTCTTGAGTAGCAGGAGGCATGTGTGGTGCAACGTCAATCACTGGACAAAGAATAAAAGAATTGTTAGAACTTAAACTCGATCGAAGACTTTGACTCATGAAAGACATGTGGAATGTTCGGAGTACCTTCCTCAGTTTGGCTTATAAGCGATGGGGCGGCTTCAGTCGCTTGCGCTGTAGTCGGAGACATCCACGGCTGATCCGGATTATAGGCAGGAACAGCTTGAGGATCAACCGCAGGCAAAGATTCAGGTTGGGTTGACACCGGAAGATCAAGAATTGCATCATGATGTCCAACCCCGGAGCCTTCTCCTACTTCCAGGTGCTGGGTGCCAAGCCTCTCCTTCTCATAAGAGATCATTGAATCATGGAGAATCTTCTTTTCGTCATCAGTTAACAGACGATTCTCGAGCTCGAATTCATCCACATACTCACCCTGGTGCGCCTCTTTCTCTTCCTCAACCAGTCGGCCCCAAGCACTATGGAGATGCGTCGAATAATCATTGAGCCAGGCCAAACCCCTGTGCCTCAGCACGTTAGCGTTATAGACAACAAGGAGGTCTTCAATGTCGGCCTCTAGCCTGGACTCGACCAACTTCACTCTCTCCTTGACCTCAGTATCCACCTTTTGGACATTAGCCACCGCCGCATCCCGTTCACTCCTAAGAAGAAAAGCCTGTTCGCACGCCTCCTGGGCTGCGTTGTTCGCGTTGTCTTTTTCCTTGGCCATATCGGCAAATTTGGCCTCAACTTCGTTTAGTTCCTTGACTGCCGCATCCCGCTCGGCGGTGACCGTAGTATTCCGGTGGCCCATCTCCTCCACCAAGGCGACATGCGTCTGCCTCAACCTCTCCATGGCCACATTTGCTTCATCAGCCTTCTTAATGGCCTCGATCTCAGATTTCCGAGAAGACTCGGACTCAGCAGAGAGTACCTGAATAATCCGATCCCTTTTTGCGAGCTCGGTTTCCATCTTCTCGATCTCCTTGGCCCGCTCGAAGGCCACTTTGGAAGCTTTTTCCGCAGCTTTTTCCCACTCTCGGTATTGGGTATAGATGTCATGGACATAATCATGCATCGTGCCTTCTACCCCTGATGGAATTCTCTTCAAGTGGGGAGGGAAGACATAACCGTCGAAGTAGATATTTGGAAAATCCTTCTTCATTTGATCCAACTTAAAGGCCCCTTCTCCAGTGGGATCAACGGGGACCTGCTCTATAACCATGGAAGATGTAGTCTCGACTCTCTGAAGATGAGTCTCAGATCTGGAAGTGTGAGAAGAAGGCCTGTGACGAGGAGGCTCTGACGGATGTGAAACATGAGCAGGAGGTGGAGATGGAAGCCTAGGAGGAGGAGAGCGTGATCTAGACCGATGCCTATATTCTCTATCCCTATCACGCCCATACCTATCCTGACTAGAGTACTCGCGATCACGATCCCTATCAGAGTCCCTCCTGCGAGAATCATAGTAAGAAGAAGTCTTTCGGGCTGAGCGAAGGCTCCCTAGCATTGATCCTCTTCCAGACATAGTTCCTGAAAATGAGAAGTGAAGAAAGAGTTAGTAACTTTCTAAGTCGGACGAGGTACAGTTGTGAATCATGTAGTGTAGTGAAGTGTATGCATGTGCAGTCCCCCGACCAACCGGAAATATCGGCCGCACTCGTAGCAAGCGACCCGCTCGGTTCATGAACACTATCGAGCTCCTCCATCCCAGCGTCGTGTTGAGACGACACAAAGTCCGGAATCGAAACATCGGCAAGTCCCTCAAAAAGATTCCCAACTGATGGGGGAGAAGGCTCTGCAATTCTAATCCCCGGGACGGGCAAAGACACGACCATGGATTTAAATCTCCCAGATTTAGAGCGCTTGTGAGCAGCAGCCTTGCCTTTTCTTTTTCCTCTGAAATCCTGAACATCGGAAGGAGGCCCGGCTGGAAGCTCAGTATCGGTGGGCGTTCTTTCTGGATCAACTTCTTCGGTGATCACAACTGCGGGCGCTTTGCGCTTCATGCGTTTCTTCGGGGCCACTCTATGTATCACTTCCACGTGTATGCTCTATCTTCGTTCTATCAGCCCGACAGCCCTCAAATTCCTGTCGGTCAGGACTAAGTATATGTGCCTCTCTTCGCCTGGAAACGCTTGAAGAATCCGAACAAGCTCTCTGAAATACGCGCCATCGGGGCGAGAGATTGCGGCTATAAGAAAGAAAAAGTAAGTCAGTTTTTGAAGTCGGTTACTAACATCTCAGTGATTCAAGAGGAGATGACGACACTTACGTCTATCTAACCACCGCCTAGCAAATCCAGGGGGCATCGAACCTAGAACCATTCGGATTTATAATAACTTAGACTTCCCCAAGAACCCAGCACAATGTGGCAGTTTCTGACTGCCTCCGGGAAGGTGAAAGAAGGGCTATCTCCGCGGTTCTTGACGTTGAATAAATATCTTATTTTGATCGGCTTCGGCGGTCGAAAGAGGATCTCCATAAACAGGATGAAGGTGCTGTTCAACAAGGCATACCTATTGGGATGTAGCTGAGACGGAGCTATGCCAAGAAATGATAACGTCTCCCTTATATAGTCATTAAAGGGAGGAAGTGTCCCCGCCGTGCAAGCATGACGGTTGAAAACAGTAAACCCTTCCGGGGGATAATGCGGCCTGTCCTTCAGCCCAAGAAGTATCACGTCGTCAAGCGACAAACCGTGCCTTAAGCAGATCCGGACTAACATGTCTTCAGAGATACCCAAAGGCACCGAATCGGGTGGACTACAAATAAACCGAGCCCCTAGACGCTCGTCCGGAGCTTGCTCAATAACTTCGGCTTCTATAACCGGTATCTCAATAGTTGGAGGAACAGAACTTGGGAATTCCGGCTGCTGAGAACTTGAAGGATCCATAACTAGCTAGCTTATAAAAAATCATTGTTAAACTGACAAATAACATTCGTGCATCCCCCAGTGTAAAGTATGTGGACGTGTTGTGCAGTGCAGTGTTCTATATTATTTGGGAAGATCAAACGGATTAAGGAAAACGTGTAAACGACGGGACTTCGGAATTCAGTCGGAGGGACCGTCATCGCTGACCATCACAACCATGCCATCCAGTTATTAGTTATCAGTCTGAGTTAAAATGTGCTATTATTTTAGTATGTTTCGGTTTCATCGACGAACTTCAATAGGCAATTAGGTGTACGGTGAACAATTAAGTCCGGTTAAGCAAGTCTGAAGCTCGTCGGAGTTAAGTGGTCAAAGGCACTAGAATTTTCGGTATCATCAAAATTAGATCGATGGTCAATCATCAAAAGGTCAGGTTCAAGGCGATCATTCAGGTTCAAGTTCAAATCAGGCTCGAGTTTGAATCGATTGTTCAGAGTTATGCAGTTCGACTCGGTCAAAGACCACGTCTTTCGACTCGGTCCGAAGCCACGCACTTCAACTCGCTTCGAAGCCTCGACATCGACTCGCTCCTGAGGCCACGCGCTTCGACTCGATCCAAAGCAGCCACTTCGACTCGATCCAAGACAGCTGCTTCGACCCGACCCAAGGCCATCCACTTTGACTCGATCGAAAGCCACCATTTCGAGTCCATCAGACACAGCCCCTTTGTATCGATCCACAGATGCCAAGCGTTCGACTCAATGCGAAGCTCCACCATCGATTGATACGAAGGCCTCCACCTCATCATCTCGAAACCCCTGCTCCAGATCGACACGAAGCTAAGGCCAAGGGCTTTTCAATCGATCGCGGCACTGATAGGTTTGGTGTTAGGAATCGAGTCTCCTCGTTTATGTGTAGATTCGCTTATTGGATTACCTAAATTTGTTAATTGATTCGAGTAATTGAAGATGTAAATCAGTTCGAGGACGAGAGTGCCTTTTCTTCTTTGCTTTCTGGAGTCTCAAAGCGATACGAAGGCAAGGAAGATAAAGGTGAGAGGTAAAAAGTGAAAAAACGGCTAAGTATGGAGTATTTATATGGACTCGAAAGTAAGGGGAATAATCGATTCGAATTCCAGTGGGGTCGAACACATGCTTCAACTCCCTCTTCAGTGCACTGATGTGGAGCTCCCATTCGTATCGCTCCTTCGACTCTATCCCCGTGACCAGTTCGACTCCCTCGTGCAGCAATAAAAGACATCACTTCGACTCCGTCTTTCCTTCGACTCGCTCCTCTGTCTCCTGTGCGTTTCGACTCCGACTCCTATGCAGTTCGAATCCAAGACCGACTCGAACATCCTGTTCGAATCCATCAGGGAGTCCACATCGACTCGCTCCACTTCGACTCGCTCAGTTCGAGTCCGTCATCAAGTTGAACAAGTGCTTCGCATCCATAAATCCAATGAAAATCATCTTTGGTATTTCAACCCTTCTCATCGATTCAGGAGAGAATCGTTACGAAGAAACATTAAAAAGCAACCGTCGAGCGTTGTTGCAGCGAATTTCACATCGGTTCAGGAGAGGATCGATACGTAATTCAAAAGTAAAATAAACTGACAACGACTCGTAGACGTACGAACGTCAACGAGAGTCAGGTTAACATATATGCATGAATGACGGACTAGTATTCGGGTAATCTCATTTCACAAATCTCATTTCACAAATCATTGTTTGATTGTCTATAGCCAAAAAGCATGGCCGCTCTCCCGTAATCCGCTTCAAAAATTAAAATCGTGAGATCCACTCAATGACGAATAGTGAAACCGGATCCATTGAGATTGTATGGAGGAGAGCTTTGCATCGACCATGGTGAAATTAGGTGCGATCAACATTGGTAAGATCGACGTTCTTGAGGCTGATCTGTAGTTTTATCTTGACGAAGTTAGAGGTGGATTCATGTGAGTAGGAGAGTGCCGTTGGATTTCTCTTTGTGATATACACCTTGCCACCAAGTATCATCGAACCATATGCACAAGAGCAAATCGTGTCAATAGCATGGAGTAGGATCAGTTTTCAGGTTGCGTTCTTCTAAGCGCGGTCAAGCTTGAAGTCTTCAGGTGGATTATGGAGCTCTTGCGTAGTGGTGTTCATTGGTGGAAGCGAAGGTCGATTTTGTCGAGTATCGGATGAGACTTGGAAGAGAGAGGGTGTATCAATGGTGGTTTATTGTTTGTACACATGGACAGGAGTGTACATTTTTGGAAGGACTATTAGAAGAGATTATGGTAATTTAATTATAAATTGGGTGAAACGACCCGGAAATTTCGATCCCGAAAATTCCAGATAGTTAGGAAAAGAAGAAAGAGATAAAAGAAGAAACAGAAAATAAAACACAGAACCTCACATTCGCAGCGGATCAAACTATAATATCAAATAATAGCAGTTTACAAAAGAATACTATATCTGTCAATTTGCATTTATAATACATCAGAGTTACTCTCATACACAACACTAAGTATATACAAATCAAATATATCTCAGATAAACAGAAATAATAGTCACAGCGGAAACACTCCATACGTCCTGCCATCCAGCTCATCTCCTAAGCTCCAGAACATCCTTACCTGAAAATCTGTAATAATTGGTCTGACCCGAGCATTACATCAAAGTAACACCCGGATCAGGCTGGAAACCAGCGTGAGTAAACTCATCTAACATGAAATACCAATGCATTCATCTATTTAAAACCCGGGTAACTTATATCAATTTACAACTTCACAAGTCGTTATAGACATCATTTACAACACACATCAATTTCTAAGTACTAGAACTTAGATTAAATGGTTCAATTCACTTAAATCATTCCATTTCAGCCTATTGATTCCACATATCAATTTATAAAGATTCGAAGTGGTTTCGGGTATTAACTAATATCCGACTCCGGTCTCTTCGAATTCAGTTCATCATAACACATATTATTCAAGGAAATGCAATTCAACTTTAAATTAAAGGTGTCACCCTTTTTACTCAACAAATTCATCCTTGATAGATAACCACATTATCATTTGCCCACCCAAACATATCATATCACGAACCATTTCATATCAGGGATATTAATCAATTCAGGAAATTTAAACAATCATTTAGTCATACATAAGCAAGATAAATCAATCACCTTTAATTAATCACAACCTAATTGATTCACCATCCCATAATCTTTCATCTTAGTTAATCTTCCGTGATTAATTATTATTAAGATTATCATCATTATCTAATTGCTTTCATTAAGTCATTATACTTAACCAAAATCCATGAATTAATTATCCTTAATTAATCGATTAAACTTAATTAATTTCATCCATTAGTCAACCCTAATTACTCATAAATAGTAATTACCCCTCTGTAATTACTTACCCGAGAAATTACTCTTCAATTACTTCCCATTAAGTAATTCCTTTTAATTTATTACATCCTGTAAAATATGAATTACTTCACTAAATCTCATCAAGTATTTAATTAATCCCCAAGAGACTACCTTTAATTCATTAACAAATTGATTTCAATCGGGTAATCCATCCCTTAATTACCCTTAAACCCAATTAATCAATCTTAATTGCATATTAAAAATTCTTCAATCATTAATTAATAAACCTTAATTATTTATTTATAAACTTAATTACCCATTTAATTATCATTAATTACCTAACCAACCAATTAATTACTAATCAATTAGCCGTTTAATCCTTAACTAATTACTTAATTAGTTAACTTCTATTATTGGTTAATTGACTTCAAGTAGTTACTTAAATCCTTATGTCAAATTTGATTGAACATAAGATCATTGATAACGATCCTTAATTACAAATTTGTTAAATCACCATTTTAAATTAATTACATTCTTAATTTGCTTCCAATCTAAATTAATTGATCGTCTTGCGTTTTGTAAAACTTTCTTAATAATTTTAAATCAAGTTTTAGCTTGAATCTTGACAACCTTAATAACTTAAATAATATTAAATTTTGTTAAACAGAAATAACTTAAACGGGTTATAGACTAAACCCCCTTAAAATGGACCCGAGGCAAGCATGTTATTTACTCCAGTAAGGATCGAGTTTTCCCAGCTTTTCCCACGTCCTCTTCACTTCTACTCGTATACTTCTTCTTCCATTCTTCTTCCTCTTCTGTTTATTTCTTCTCTTCTTTTTTTTAAAACTGCAGAAACACACGCAAAACATTCACGCTCATCCCAGGCAAAAACTCGAAGAAACCCTCCCACATACTCGAGTATCATTCGAGTCGACCCAAGCTTCGAACGCTGACACACCCATGTGCCATCGTGCACGTGCACGGTGGTTCGCCAACGTTCTGGCGACCCACGGCGTCCCTAGCAAACCACAATACGACCTCTCACTCGAATTCAAAACCCAGATCGATGTGAAGGGCTTGAATTCAAAAAAAAAACAATTGTTCCTTCGCATGAACAGCGACTCAAACGCACCAGAGAAAAACACCACGTCCACACAATCTCGACCACCAGTGGCTAAGCGATTCCGGCCATATCTCCCCTTCATCTTCCTCTACCACCCTCCAAAATCTCATGTAGCTCGGTTGAACCACGCCGACGCAATCATTAAAGATGCAGACCCCAAAAATATTCGAACCCATTTCCTACCCTCGATTTGTCTCATCAAATCTTGCATTATAAAAAATTTCTGGCATTTTTTCTATATTTAAGAACCCTCAAGCTAGCTATACATCAAGTTTCAACATTTAAGATTTGTTAAATTGACAGAAATTGACAAGAATGCAATTTTAATTCATCAACGAACTGCACCTTGTACAATGTTCTAAAAATCATCATTTTTATTTTAAAAATCTTAGCTTTGTGTGATAAATCAAGTTATGACATCAAATCACAAATTTAAAACATTCAAATTTTAACAATTTGATTTCTTTTACTGTAGACCTGAGCATACAGAAGCCAGGCTCCACTGACATACTTTAAACCATTTCCAGATTATTGTTTAAGAGTGAACAAATTTATTTAATTCTTTTTTTTTTTTTAATTCTAAGTTTAAATGTTCTGCTAGATAAAGTGTTAAATTTTTCCTACTTTCTTGCCCAGAAATTTAAAACAAATGAAGAACATACAACTTCCAGTATAACAAAATCATTACAGGTCCTCTTGTTAATAATATATAGCAACACAAACTTCATGAACTAATTATCATAATTAAGATTTCAAGAAAATATGTTTACTCACCAGTTTTATTTTGAAAATGAAGAACAGAGCGTTTTTGTTTGGAAGCTGCTATTTTGATCCCCCTTAAATCATCTTACTTTTGTTTTCTTAAGTTTGTATAAATGGAAGTGTTTGCTATTGTTTGAACGAACTAAAATATAAGAAGACAGGTTGTATATGTGGAAGGAGAAAATTACAGGGGAAGGTGATATCTGGTTTAAGCAATTTGCAGGTAAGTATATTTTTTTCTATTGATCAGAGATTTTTTTTTTCGAATGGAGGCTGAAGGATTTTTTTATACATTCGAATTGACTTAAAATGTTGCTAGCATTTAATGTTTGAGTACTATGTGTCCTACTGCTTATTATTATGTACATAGATATTTCTTTTATTTTGCTTTGCAATTTTCTTGCCTTACAAGCTACAGACCTTATTTCTTCTTGCCTAGCATACATTTTTTTCACTTTCGTATGTACCAATATGACATTACTAGCCTACATACATACATATTTGAATATTTATCATGTGTTCATAGTTATTTTGGTTTATTACTTTACTTTGTTTTATTGCTTTAGCAATTGCATTTGTTTAAATTTGCTTTAGCCTATTATTTTGTTTAAGCCTGCACATTTGTTTTACTTAGCCTATTTGCTAACTACAAATTTTGAATACTTTGCTACTTTTATACTTCCTGTAAATTAAAGTTGTTTTATTTATCTTGCCTATTTTGTTTTTAACTTAAGTTATTAAATATTTAGCCTACTCTTGTATTTTTATTTTTAAAACCTAACTATCCAATATTACATTCATTAACTATTATTTTATTTCATACTATATTAGACATTTATAAGGTTTATTTTAAATTTAAAACATTTTGAAACATTTTATTCTTAAACTTCAAACATAGTTCTTCCAATTATATACATATATATAACAAATTCCATTTATTTAAAAATCTATTTGTAAAGATATTATATTATAAATAAAACTCATTATCAAACTAAAATAATTTATAAAGAAATTATCTCTCTAAAATAAATTACTTATTTATCAACTATATTTAAAATAAGAACAAAACAACCTTTATTAAATTCAAATTCAAGCTAAAATCATTTTTAACAAATTTAACCTTTACCTTGAGTATTTTTAAGCCAAATGGTAATTTATTAAATATTAAATTTAATTTACAAATTACCAAAAATATTAGAATTAGAAGCATATCTTTATTTATTAATTTTAAAACAGATCTTGTCTATTTACAATATATACATATATATATATACACACACATTATAAATAGAAAACCATTTATCAGCTTTTAAAAGATAAATTATCAGTCAAATATTTATTTAAAAGAAAATTATTGGATCAATCCAAATCTTATTAACAATTATGATCATATCAATTTAATTTTTATCACAGATTATTAAATTGATATTGCCAAAATTTCCGAGATGTCACATTCCTCCCCCCTTAAAACTTTTCGTCCTCGAAAAGGAACGAAGCCAGATTTATTGAAAATGCTCAAAATCAGATAAATTTTCTTTGATCATTTTTAAACTACTTTAAAAATCTATATACTATTATTCCAAAGTCGTTTTAAAAAAAATACTTTTATAACTCGATGTTTCAACAAGTCCATCCTTGTTCTCACAGAAATTCGGTCATACGTTGATCAGGCGTTCGACTGAAAATCTATAAGTGCTTGGTAGACCCATTTCCAACATCCAGTGAAAATATTTTGAAAAAAAATCATTTTATTGAAAATATAGAAAATGGTTTCGAAAATAGAGGAAATATCTTGATAAAAATGCTCTGGGAATCATCACCCCCATCCATGGTCGCAGTTAACCCGATGGTTACGTTGCCGTCCCGGCAAAATCCACAGATAACTGTAGGTCTCCGCGCCACTCGATTACGCCATGGAACCCGCTACAGATCGTAGTTATACCCAGGCTATACGTTGCTATCACAGCAAAAAACTCATATAACTGTAGGCATCAGCGCCACCGAATTTCGCTGCCAAAAGAATGAAACTCCTCCACTTAATTCTCATTATTTTATTCAATTCCAATGATTTAACAACCAATTATCTTAATATTAGAAAAATTATTGCTTTATATATTAAAATATAAGCTTGTATAAAATCATTTAAAATCTTTATACAAGAAAATAACAAGTACGCTCTCATATATACATATTCACTCAACTCATTCTAGGGTACTACTGACCCTATCCTTATGAGTACACCCACCAGAGCCAAGGTTTTCGCTTAACCTTCGCTTTGATACCAACTGAAACGACCCGAAAATTTCGATCCCGAAAATTCCAGATAGTTAGGAAAAGAAGAAAGAGATAGAAGAAGAAACAGAAAATAAAACACAGAACCTCACATTCGCAGCGGATCAAACTATAATATCAAATAATAGCAGTTTACAAAAGAATACTATATCTGTCAATTTGCATTTATAATACATCAGAGTTACTCTCATACACAACACTAAGTATATACAAATCAAATATATCTCAGATAAACAGAAATAATAGTCACAGCGGAAACACTCCATACGTCCTGCCATCCAGCTCATCTCCTAAGCTCCAGAACATCCTTACCTGAAAATCTGTAATACTCGGTCTGACCCGAGCATTACATCAAAGTAACACCCGGATCAGGCTGGAAACCAGCGTGAGTAAACTCATCTAACATGAAATACCAATGCATTCATCTATTTAAAACCCGGGTAACTTATATCAATTTACAACTTCACAAGTCGTTATAGACATCATTTACAACACACATCAATTTCTAAGTACTAGAACTTAGATTAAATGGTTCAATTCACTTAAATCATTCCATTTCAGCCTATTGATTCCACATATCAATTTATAAAGATTCGAAGTGGTTTCGGGTATTAACTAATATCCGACTCCGGTCTCTTCGAATTCAGTTCATCATAACACATATTATTCAAGGAAATGCAATTCAACTTTAAATTAAAGGTGTCACCCTTTTTACTCAACAAATTCATCCTTGACAGATAACCACATTATCATGTGCCCACCCAAACATATCATATCACGAACCATTTCATATCAGGGATATTAATCAATTCAGGAAATTTAAACAATCATTTAGTCATACATAAGCAAGATAAATCAATCACCTTTAATTAATCACAACCTAATTGATTCACCATCCCATAATCTTTCATCTTAGTTAATCTTCCGTGATTAATTATTATTAAGATTATCATCATTATCTAATTGCTTTCATTAAGTCATTATACTTAACCAAAATCCATGAATTAATTATCCTTAATTAATCGATTAAACTTAATTAATTTCATCCATTAGTCAACCCTAATTACTCATAAATAGTAATTACCCCTCTGTAATTACTTACCCGAGAAATTACTCTTCAATTACTTCCCATTAAGTAATTCCTTTTAATTTATTACATCCTGTAAAATATGAATTACTTCACTAAATCTCATCAAGTATTTAATTAATCCCCAAGAGACTACCTTTAATTCATTAACAAATTGATTTCAATCGGGTAATCCATCCCTTAATTACCCTTAAACCCAATTAATCAATCTTAATTGCAGATTAAAAATTCTTCAATCATTAATTAATAAACCTTAATTATTTATTTATAAACTTAATTACCCATTTAATTATCATTAATTACCTAACCAACCAATTAATTACTAATCAATTAGCCGTTTAATCCTTAACTAATTACTTAATTAGTTAACTTCTATTATTGGTTAATTGACTTCAAGTAGTTACTTAAATCCTTATGTCAAATTTGATTGAACATAAGATCATTGATAACGATCCTTAATTACAAATTTGTTAAATCACCATTTTAAATTAATTACATTCTTAATTTGCTTCCAATCTAAATTAATTGATCGTCTTGCATTTTGTAAAACTTTCTTAATAATTTTAAATCAAGTTTTAGCTTGAATCTTGACAACCTTAATAACTTAAATAATATTAAATTTTGTTAAACAGAAATAACTTAAACGGGTTATAGACTAAACCCCCTTAAAATGGACCCGAGGCAAGCATGTTATTTACTCCAGTAAGGATCGAGTTTTCCCAGCTTTTCCCACGTCCTCTTCTCTTCTACTCGTATACTTCTTCTTCCATTCTTCTTCCTCTTCTGTTTATTTTTTCTCTTATTTTTTTTAAAACTGCAGAAACACTCGCAAAACATTCACGCTCATTCCAGGCAAAAACTCGAAGAAACCCTCCCACATACTCGAGTATCATTCGAGTCGACCCAAGCTTCGAACGCTGACACACCCATGTGCCATCGTGCACGTGCACGGTGGTTCGCCAACGTTCTGGCGACCCACGGCGTCCCCAACAAACCACAATACGACCTCTCACTCGAATTCAAAACCCAGATCGATGTGAAGGGCTTGAATTCAAAAAAAAAACAATTGTTCCTTCGCATGAACAGCGACTCAAACGCACCAAAGAAAAACACCACGTCCACACAATCTCGACCACCAGTGGCTAAGCGATTCCGGCCATATCTCCCCTTCATCTTCCTCTACCACCCTCCAAAATCTCATGTAGCTCGGTTGAACCACGCCGACGCAATCATTAAAGATGCAGACCCCAAAAATATTCGAACCCAAACCCTACCCTCGATTTGTCTCATCAAATCTTGCATTATAAAAAATTTCTGGCATTTTTTCTATATTTAAGAACCCTCAAGCTAGCTATACATCAAGTTTCAACATTTAAGATTTGTTAAATTGACAGAAATTGACAAGAATGCAATTTTAATTCATCAACGAACTGCACCTTGTACAATGTTCTAAAAATCATCATTTTTATTTTAAAAATCTTAGCTTTGTGTGATAAATCAAGTTATGACATCAAATCACAAATTTAAAACATTCAAATTTTAACAATTTGATTTCTTTTACTGTAGACCTGAGCATACAGAAGCCAGGCTCCACTGACATACTTTAAACCATTTCCAGATTATTGTTTAAGAGTGAACAAATTTATTTAATTCTTTTTTTTTAAAATTCTAAGTTTAAATGTTCTGCTAGATAAAGTGTTAAATTTTTCCTACTTTCTTGCCCAGAAATTTAAAACAAATGAAGAACATACAACTTCCAGTATAACAAAATCATTACAGGTCCTCTTGTTAATAATATATAGCAACACAAACTTCATGAACTAATTATCATAATTAAGATTTCAAGAAAATATGTTTACTCACCAGTTTTATTTTGAAAATGAAGAACAGAGCGTTTTTGTTTGGAAGCTGCTATTTTGATCCCCCTTAAATCATCTTACTTTTGTTTTCTTAAGTTTGTATAAATGGAAGTGTTTGCTATTGTTTGAACGAACTAAAATATAAGAAGACAGGTTGTATATGTGGAAGGAGAAAATTACAGGGGAAGGTGATATCTGGTTTAAGCAATTTGCAGGTAAGTATATTTTTTTCTATTGATCAGAGATTTTTTTTTTCGAATGGAGGCTGAAGGATTTTTTTTATACATTCGAATTGACTTAAAATGTTGCTAGCATTTAATGTTTGAGTACTATGTGTCCTACTGCTTATTATTATGTACATAGATATTTCTTTTATTTTGCTTTGCAATTTTCTTGCCTTACAAGCTACAGACCTTATTTCTTCTTGCCTAGCATACATTTTTTTCACTTTCGTATGTACCAATATGACATTACTAGCCTACATACATACATATTTGAATATTTATCATGTGTTCATAGTTATTTTGGTTTATTACTTTACTTTGTTTTATTGCTTTAGCAATTGCATTTGTTTAAATTTGCTTTAGCCTATTATTTTGTTTAAGCCTGCACATTTGTTTTACTTAGCCTATTTGCTAACTACAAATTTTGAATACTTTGCTACTTTTATACTTCCTGTAAATTAAAGTTGTTTTATTTATCTTGCCTATTTTGTTTTTAACTTAAGTTATTAAATATTTAGCCTACTCTTGTATTTTTATTTTTAAAACCTAACTATCCAATATTACATTCATTAACTATTATTTTATTTCATACTATATTAGACATTTATAAGGTTTATTTTAAATTTAAAACATTTTGAAACATTTTATTCTTAAACTTCAAACATAGTTCTTCCAATTATATACATATATATAACAAATTCCATTTATTTAAAAATCTATTTGTAAAGATATTATATTATAAATAAAACTCATTATCAAACTAAAATAATTTATAAAGAAATTATCTCTCTAAAATAAATTACTTATTTATCAACTATATTTAAAATAAGAACAAAACAACCTTTATTAAATTCAAATTCAAGCTAAAATCATTTTTAACAAATTTAACCTTTACCTTGAGTATTTTTAAGCCAAATGGTAATTTATTAAATATTAAATTTAATTTACAAATTACCAAAAATATTAGAATTAGAAGCATATCTTTATTTATTAATTTTAAAACAGATCTTGTCTATTTACAATATATACATATATATATATACACACATTATAAATAGAAAACCATTTATCAGCTTTTAAAAGATAAATTATCAGTCAAATATTTATTTAAAAGAAAATTATTGGATCAATCCAAATCTTATTAACAATTATGATCATATCAATTTAATTTTTATCACAGATTATTAAATTGATATTGCCAAAATTTCCGAGATGTCACATTCCTCCCCCCTTAAAACTTTTCGTCCTCGAAAAGGAACGAAGCCAGATTTATTGAAAATGCTCAAAATCAGATAAATTTTCTTTGATCATTTTTAAACTACTTTAAAAATCTATATACTATTATTCCAAAGTCGTTTTAAAAAAAATACTTTTATAACTCGATGTTTCAACAAGTCCATCCTTGTTCTCACAGAAATTCGGTCATACGTTGATCAGGCGTTCGACTGAAAATCTATAAGTGCTTGGCAGACCCATTTCCAACATCCAGTGAAAATATTTTGAAAAAAAATCATTTTATTGAAAATATAGAAAATGGTTTCGAAAATAGAGGAAATATCTTGATAAAAATGCTCTGGGAATCATCACCCCCATCCATGGTCGCAGTTAACCCGATGGTTACGTTGCCGTCCCGGCAAAATCCACAGATAACTGTAGGTCTCCGCGCCACTCGATTACGCCATGGAACCCGCTACAGATCGTAGTTATACCCAGGCTATACGTTGCTATCACAGCAAAAAACTCATATAACTGTAGGCATCAGCGCCACCGAATTTCGCTGCCAAAAGAATGAAACTCCTCCACTTAATTCTCATTATTTTATTCAATTCCAATGATTTAACAACCAATTATCTTAATATTAGAAAAATTATTGCTTTATATATTAAAATATAAGCTTGTATAAAATCATTTAAAATCTTTATACAAGAAAATAACAAGTACGCTCTCATATATACATATTCACTCAACTCATTCTAGGGTACTACTGACCCTATCCTTATGAGTACACCCACCAGAGCCAAGGTTTTCGCTTAACCTTCGCTTTGATACCAACTGAAACGACCCGAAAATTTCGATCCCGAAAATTCCAAATAGTTAGGAAAAGAAGAAAGAGATAGAAGAAGAAACAGAAAATAAAACACAGAACCTCACATTCGCAGCGGATCAAACTATAATATCAAATAATAGCAGTTTACAAAAGAATACTATATCTGTCAATTTGCATTTATAATACATCAGAGTTACTCTCATACACAACACTAAGTATATACAAATCAAATATATCTCAGATAAACAGAAATAATAGTCACAGCGGAAACACTCCATACGTCCTGCCATCCAGCTCATCTCCTAAGCTCCAGAACATCCTTACCTGAAAATCTGTAATACTCGGTCTGACCCGAGCATTACATCAAAGTAACACCCGGATCAGGCTGGAAACCAGCGTGAGTAAACTCATCTAACATGAAATACCAATGCATTCATCTATTTAAAACCCGGGTAACTTATATCAATTTACAACTTCACAAGTCGTTATAGACATCATTTACAACACACATCAATTTCTAAGTACTAGAACTTAGATTAAATGGTTCAATTCACTTAAATCATTCCATTTCAGCCTATTGATTCCACATATCAATTTATAAAGATTCGAAGTGGTTTCGGGTATTAACTAATATCCGACTCCGGTCTCTTCGAATTCAGTTCATCATAACACATATTATTCAAGGAAATGCAATTCAACTTTAAATTAAAGGTGTCACCCTTTTTACTCAACAAATTCATCCTTGACAGATAACCACATTATCATGTGCCCACCCAAACATATCATATCACGAACCATTTCATATCAGGGATATTAATCAATTCAGGAAATTTAAACAATCATTTAGTCATACATAAGCAAGATAAATCAATCACCTTTAATTAATCACAACCTAATTGATTCACCATCCCATAATCTTTCATCTTAGTTAATCTTCCGTGATTAATTATTATTAAGATTATCATCATTATCTAATTGCTTTCATTAAGTCATTATACTTAACCAAAATCCATGAATTAATTATCCTTAATTAATCGATTAAACTTAATTAATTTCATCCATTAGTCAACCCTAATTACTCATAAATAGTAATTACCCCTCTGTAATTACTTACCCGAGAAATTACTCTTCAATTACTTCCCATTAAGTAATTCCTTTTAATTTATTACATCCTATAAAATATGAATTACTTCACTAAATCTCATCAAGTATTTAATTAATCCCCAAGAGACTACCTTTAATTCATTAACAAATTGATTTCAATCGGGTAATCCATCCCTTAATTACCCTTAAACCCAATTAATCAATCTTAATTGCAGATTAAAAATTCTTCAATCATTAATTAATAAACCTTAATTATTTATTTATAAACTTAATTACCCATTTAATTATCATTAATTACCTAACCAACCAATTAATTACTAATCAATTAGCCGTTTAATCCTTAACTAATTACTTAATTAGTTAACTTCTATTATTGGTTAATTGACTTCAAGTAGTTACTTAAATACTTATGTCAAATTTGATTGAACATAAGATCATTGATAACGATCCTTAATTACAAATTTGTTAAATCACCATTTTAAATTAATTACATTCTTAATTTGCTTCCAATCTAAATTAATTGATCGTCTTGCGTTTTGTAAAACTTTCTTAATAATTTTAAATCAAGTTTTAGCTTGAATCTTGACAACCTTAATAACTTAAATAATATTAAATTTTGTTAAACAGAAATAACTTAAACGGGTTATAGACTAAACCCCCTTAAAATGGACCCGAGGCAAGCATGTTATTTACTCCAGTAAGGATCGAGTTTTCCCAGCTTTTCCCACGTCCTCTTCTCTTCTACTCGTATACTTCTTCTTCCATTCTTCTTCCTCTTCTGTTTATTTTTTCTCTTATTTTTTTTAAAACTGCAGAAACACTCGCAAAACATTCACGCTCATCCCAGGCAAAAACTCGAAGAAACCCTCCCACATACTCGAGTATCATTCGAGTCGACCCAAGCTTCGAACGCTGACACACCCATGTGCCATCGTGCACGTGCACGGTGGTTCGCCAACGTTCTGGCGACCCACGGCGTCCCCAGCAAACCACAATACGACCTCTCACTCGAATTCAAAACCCAGATCGATGTGAAGGGCTTGAATTCAAAAAAAAAAAACAATTGTTCCTTCGCATGAACAGCGACTCAAACGCACCAAAGAAAAACACCACGTCCACACAATCTCGACCACCAGTGGCTAAGCGATTCCGGCCATATCTCCCCTTCATCTTCCTCTACCACCCTCCAAAATCTCATGTAGCTCGGTTGAACCACACCGACGCAATCATTAAAGATGCAGACCCCAAAAATATTCGAACCCAAACCCTACCCTCGATTTGTCTCATCAAATCTTGCATTATAAAAAATTTCTGGCATTTTTTCTATATTTAAGAACCCTCAAGCTAGCTATACATCAAGTTTCAACATTTAAGATTTGTTAAATTGACAGAAATTGACAAGAATGCAATTTTAATTCATCAACGAACTGCACCTTGTACAATGTTCTAAAAATCATCATTTTTATTTTAAAAATCTTAGCTTTGTGTGATAAATCAAGTTATGACATCAAATCACAAATTTAAAACATTCAAATTTTAACAATTTGATTTCTTTTACTGTAGACCTGAGCATACAGAAGCCAGGCTCCACTGACATACTTTAAACCATTTCCAGATTATTGTTTAAGAGTGAACAAATTTATTTAATTCTTTTTTTTTTTAATTCTAAGTTTAAATGTTCTGCTAGATAAAGTGTTAAATTTTTCCTACTTTCTTGCCCAGAAATTTAAAACAAATGAAGAACATACAACTTCCAGTATAACAAAATCATTACAGGTCCTCTTGTTAATAATATATAGCAACACAAACTTCATGAACTAATTATCATAATTAAGATTTCAAGAAAATATGTTTACTCACCAGTTTTATTTTGAAAATGAAGAACAGAGCGTTTTTGTTTGGAAGCTGCTATTTTGATCCCCCTTAAATCATCTTACTTTTGTTTTCTTAAGTTTGTATAAATGGAAGTGTTTGCTATTGTTTGAACGAACTAAAATATAAGAAGACAGGTTGTATATGTGGAAGGAGAAAATTACAGGGGAAGGTGATATTTGGTTTAAGCAATTTGCAGGTAAGTATATTTTTTTCTATTGATCAGAGATTTTTTTTTTCGAATGGAGGCTGAAGGATTTTTTTTATACATTCGAATTGACTTAAAATGTTGCTAGCATTTAATGTTTGAGTACTATGTGTCCTACTGCTTATTATTATGTACATAGATATTTCTTTTATTTTGATTTGCAATTTTCTTGCCTTACTAGCTACAGACCTTATTTCTTCTTGCCTAGCATACATTTTTTTCACTTTCGTATGTACCAATATGACATTACTAGCCTACATACATACATATTTGAATATTTATCATGTGTTCATAGTTATTTTGGTTTATTACTTTACTTTGTTTTATTGCTTTAGCAATTGCATTTGTTTAAATTTGCTTTAGCCTATTATTTTGTTTAAGCCTGCACATTTGTTTTACTTAGCCTATTTGCTAACTACAAATTTTGAATACTTTGCTACTTTTATACTTCCTGTAAATTAAAGTTGTTTTATTTATCTTGCCTATTTTGTTTTTAACTTAAGTTATTAAATATTTAGCCTACTATTGTATTTTTATTTTTAAAACCTAACTATCCAATATTACATTCATTAACTATTATTTTATTTCATACTATATTAGACATTTATAAGGTTTATTTTAAATTTAAAACATTTTGAAACATTTTATTCTTAAACTTCAAACATAGTTCTTCCAATTATATAC
Source organism: Allium fistulosum (assembly GCA_030737815.1). NCBI lineage: Eukaryota > Viridiplantae > Streptophyta > Magnoliopsida > Asparagales > Amaryllidaceae > Allium > Allium fistulosum. The sequence continues at coordinate 444,109,718 of CM060901.1, read as the reverse complement.
ATATATATAACAAATTCCATTTACTTAAAAATCTATTTGTAAAGATATTATATTATAAATAAAACTCATTATCAAACTAAAATAATTTATAAAGAAATTATCTCTCTAAAATAAATTACTTATTTATCAACTATATTTAAAATAAGAACAAAACAACCTTTATTAAACTCAAATTCAAGCTAAAATCATTTTTAACAAATTTAACCTTTACCTTGAGTATTTTTAAGCCAAATGGTAATTTATTAAATATTAAATTTAATTTACAAATTACCAAAAATATTAGAATTAGAAGCATATCTTTATTTATTAATTTTAAAACAGATCTTGTCTATTTACAATATATACATATATATATATATATACACACACATTATAAATAGAAAACCATTTATCAGCTTTTAAAAGATAAATTATCAGTCAAATATTTATTTAAAAGAAAATTATTGGATCAATCCAAATCTTATTAACAATTATGATCATATCAATTTAATTTTTATCACAGATTATTAAATTGATATTGCCAAAATTTCCGAGATGTCACATTCCTCCCCCCTTAAAACTTTTCGTCCTCGAAAAGGAACGAAGCCAGATTTATTGAAAATGCTCAAAATCAGATAAATTTTCTTTGATCATTTTTAAACTACTTTAAAAATCTATATACTATTATTCCAAAGTCGTTTTAAAAAAAATACTTTTATAACTCGATGTTTCAACAAGTCCATCCTTGTTCTCACAGAAATTCGGTCATACGTTGATCAGGCGTTCGACTGAAAATCTATAAGTGCTTGGCAGACCCATTTCCAACATCCAGTGAAAATATTTTGAAAAAAAATCATTTTATTGAAAATATAGAAAATGGTTTCGAAAATAGAGGAAATATCTTGATAAAAATGCTCTGGGAATCATCACCCCCATCCATGGTCGCAGTTAACCCGATGGTTACGTTGCCGTCCCGGCAAAATCCACAGATAACTGTAGGTCTCCGCGCCACTCGATTATGCCATGGAACCCGCTACAGATCGCAGTTATACCCAGGCTATACGTTGCTATCACAGCAAAAAACTCATATAACTGTAGGCATCAGCGCCACCGAATTTCGCTGCCAAAAGAATGAAACTCCTCCACTTAATTCTCATTATTTTATTCAATTCCAATGATTTAACAACCAATTATCTTAATATTAGAAAAATTATTGCTTTATATATTAAAATATAAGCTTGTATAAAATCATTTAAAATCTTTATACAAGAAAATAACAAGTACGCTCTCATATATACATATTCACTCAACTCATTCTAGGGTACTACTGACCCTATCCTTATGAGTACACCCACCAGAGCCAAGGTTTTCGCTTAACCTTCGCTCTGATACCAACTGAAACGACCCGAAAATTTCGATCCCGAAAATTCCAGATAGTTAGGAAAAGAAGAAAGAGATAGAAGAAGAAACAGAAAATAAAACACAGAACCTCACATTCGCAGCGGATCAAACTATAATATCAAATAATAGCAGTTTACAAAAGAATACTATATCTGTCAATTTGCATTTATAATACATCAGAGTTACTCTCATACACAACACTAAGTATATACAAATCAAATATATCTCAGATAAACAGAAATAATAGTCACAGCGGAAACACTCCATACGTCCTGCCATCCAGCTCATCTCCTAAGCTCCAGAACATCCTTACCTGAAAATCTGTAATACTCGGTCTGACCCGAGCATTACATCAAAGTAACACCCGTATCAGGCTGGAAACCAGCGTGAGTAAACTCATCTAACATGAAATACCAATGCATTCATCTATTTAAAACCCGGGTAACTTATATCAATTTACAACTTCACAAGTCGTTATAGACATCATTTACAACACACAACAATTTCTAAGTACTAGAACTTAGATTAAATGGTTCAATTCACTTAAATCATTCCATTTCAGCCTATTGATTCCACATATCAATTTATAAAGATTCGAAGTGGTTTCGGGTATTAACTAATATCCGACTCCGGTCTCTTCGAATTCAGTTCATCATAACACATATTATTCAAGGAAATGCAATTCAACTTTAAATTAAAGGTGTAATGACCCGAGTTTCCAGACCCGGAAAATCGAACCATTTTAGTTAAGAAGAAGAGGTAGAAGAAGAAAAATAAAAAAAAACAACATTCAGAATCTAACCATCGCAGCGGAATAAAATATAATATATATTAACAGATCTTTACACAAATCAAAACTATATCAGTTTTATACAATATATCATCAGAATACATCATCAGAGTACATCAACATCCATAACTTACAACTGAATACACAGCGGAAAAATAATAACAAGTACGTGAGTACGTATCGTCATCCAGCTCGTCTCCTGAGCTCCACAGCATTATATCCTAAACCTGTTTATCTCGGTCTGACCCGAGCATCATATAAAACAATACCCGAGTCAGTCTGGAAAACCAGCGTGAGAAAATCACACTCAATTGATTATTAAAGTTTCAAAAATCCTTTTGAAAATAAAAGCATCTCGTAAGACCACGCCACAAATAAACATGTCGGGTTTTTACCTTACGATAGCTAAAACACTTTATATCAAAATCCTCTGATATTATAATAGTGTCTATTCACAAATACTTATTAAAATAGCTGAAATTGTTACATGATTAAATTCTAGCATACTAGCCACAACGTGGGTAATACAAACAAAACTCGTACAAGGCACGTAGGGAGAATGGATTTCCAACGAATGACTAGGCACTGGGGTACCACCTGTCACAGTACGTGGCCTAGATCACAGTACCGAGGAGTACGCCCGCTCCCCTGCAACACAAGGCCGGAATCATCCCTTACTGGATAATTCCAAATAAAATCACCCCACGGTTGGGATCAGCAACCGCACCACTAAGCCGAAATAAAAGGGACATCTAGACAGGGATGACTTTACTCTCAAGTGGGTGCTACCCACGAAGCCTTGCTGCATAACCCCTGATTTTCAGTCATTCCCGGTTGATGAGGCTCGAGGCTAAACGATACCTTTATAGCACATATCCCTTAGAATGCCCATCGTCCACCTGACGATGTCACGAAAGCATTCGTCCATATAAGTCCGTCCCGGGTTCGAACGGAACCGAAGGCACTATTCCTACTACATCCATTTTGGAAATATCCTCAGGATTAGTAGCGACTAGCCCTTGCACTTCACTGCTCCATCTTCGACTCCGAACACGTTACACGAAACGTACAAACCGAATCGAAGTGGTATTCGAGTCTCCAGACCTAGAATCCCGGTATACGGAAACTCGATCCCGGTCTCTTCGAAACGATCAGCGCATTGGCCAATATTGATAGTCGGTTATTTAACTATCAATTAACATCCACAAGCAACCATCACACAATAAATAATTTCCCACATTATTTATTTGCCCAAATATCTTTCCAAGATATATTTCTATTTTCAAACTCCTTTGAAAAACAATTTCAAAACAGTTTCCGCTTACGGAATACATTTCCCAAATAATTATTTCCACTGAATCACCAAGTACAAAATACTTTTAATTTTAAAATAATTTTAAAACACTTTATTATAAATATACTTTAACCTTTAAATTTGGAAAACTACTTTAATACTTTATTAAAAATATATACTTTTGTGAATATTTAAAATAAGGTTACTTATAAAATATAAAACTAAGTTTCCACTTTTTAAATAAAATACTAATCACCCTTTAAATAATTATTACGATAATAGATTTGGAAAATATTTACTTTAGAATTTAAATATTAGAAACAATAAATTCCTAAACATCCCTTTCTAAACAACATGAAAACTTTTAACTTATATTTAAGAATTTTCTTTGAAATCGTACTTGGCTATCCAGGGAATACACTTTCTTCCATATCTTTTAAAAATAAATCACCATTTATTTTTAAACACATTTACATTCCTCAATAAATTCCCACCTTGAATTTATATTTAAAATATCCACCGATATTTCATTTCACTTCATAAACCCAGTTTATAAATTTTAAAACCTCATTCTCTTTTAAAAATCCAAGTTTTAAACACTTAAATCAATTTCCAATTGATTTCCATTTTTCTTCACTTTGAAATAAATTTCCCTATTTACTTCAATTATTTCAAATACATTAACTTTCATATTTTATTTATTTATTATGAGTTAAAACCCTTTTAACTAAAATACCAATTTCGGATTTCCAAACTTCTTCAATTAATATTTTAATTAAATTAAATCTTTAAATTCAATAAAATCAACCCTTTTATATTTTAGATAATATCACTTTAGTTACAGATTTATTTCTTCCCTGTTAAATTCAAAATCCTCTTTCCCCATATTTGTTCGAATTAAGAAATTTCTTTATTTCTTCTACAATTCCTTATTTAATTTATTCGAATTCACTAGAATTATTTAACTTGAATTTTACTCTTTTATTTCTTTCCAAAAATCCAATTCAATTTCTTTTGATAACTCATTATACTGGGAAATTCAATCCAACCAGATTATCCAATATAAATCATCACAGGATATCAACAACATATCACAGAATATTTAAACAAAATTAAATATTTTGAGGAATCCAGTTGGATCCCTCCAACCTGTTTCCCTGCATCCACAGACGTTAGCACAATACCAATTCCACTTCGAGGTGGAATATCGCGGTATATGGGTTTTATAAAATATCATCCGCTATTATGCGGCGCATAGGGTCTCATCCGCTATATAATGCGGGAATATCAACAACTCCAATATATACATATGCCAATATGTATATATTGCTATATACTACTATATATATATAGCACATCAACCAAATCAACCAATTCAATCATCCATCAATATTTAAATTTAACCAATTAAATTTAAATTATAATTTAACTGAGTGAGATTAACTCACCTTTGCTTTTCGTTAGCAATCCACTTCAAACTCGGCTCAGTTTTCTCGATTTTTTTGACCTTGAATACACATTTACCGTTTATTAATATTTGAGATAATCGTACAATCAATTACCCTATTTAATAAATTTAATTAACTGGTTATAAATGATAACTTAACCAACCTAGTTTATACTTCTTTTTCTGACCAAGTTATAAATTTTATAATAAGGTGTATATGCAAACTGTTTAAACTTTTCTTCTTCTTTCCTCTCAGTGAAGTAATAACAACCCATTTATCTCTGAGTTTAAACTTAAGAACATTTAAAATTCACTGTTTTGAAATTACAATCTAACTTACTGTTTTCAAATAAAAACAACATTTTAAAATTAATGTTCATATCCCTTACTGTAATTATATTTTCATCCATAAGCGTATTTATTAAAACAAAATTTAATTGGAAACTAAATTCGAATGCCTCACCGGCCAAAATCTGACCTTCCAGGCTCGTGCTCGAGCTACCACGCTTACTGCCCCATCATTGCGAATCGCGATGCCCGCGTGATACAATCCACCTACTCGCGATGCCAACCACCCCCTCGCCTCGACTATCGGTGGAGAAGATCCTTCCATTTCGAAGCAGCCCCAATCCCCTGCGCGCGCACGCGTCTACCCGGAGTTGAGATGCTCGTCTCGCCGAACCACTCAGCCACCGCGAACTGCAGAACCAAATCGCGCTCCTCCTTCGTCGCGATGAGGATGAGATCTCCACGGCCTTCGATTTGAGAAGCGAAAGGAGTAAGGCAGTACATGATTTGATTCAAATGAGGTAGTGGATTACTGTTTTGTGGAAAAGAGTTTCGCGATTCGTAGACTATATTTCGCAATTTTTATTTAGGGTTAACGATTTGAAAATGAAGGCCAAGAACGTTCGATATTGAATAACTGAAGGGAGGAGATGAACGCGATTTTGAATGAAGGAGGCGGCCATGATTTATGAGAAAACTCGACCTTGATTTAATTTCTTTTATTCTGAGACTTCGACAACTTCAATATAGTTTCGGCCATTACTTTGAAATGAAAGGGGTAAGCTTTGCACGATTATTTCCATGATTTTAGGCATATCTAACGGAAACACTGAGAGGAGATGGAGATAAAATATCGGTTTGGGGAAACTTCTCGAGTACGCGTTGGAAAAAATATCTCTGACTATATGTACTACAAATTTTATTTTATTATAAACTTCCAAAACGTCCCGTTAATTCTACTTAAAATTGTGAACTCCTCTTAAGGAGTGCCACCAGGCGATTTCAAGGTTTTACCCGCATTCCGAACACAATGGAGCGTGTTACGGAAGCTAATTTAATCGTATGTGGAAGTTAGCTTTATAAATCAATTTAAAATATTAAATTATCGATTTTAATTTCAACGCGTTTCTCACCCGTACGAGCAAACAGTGAATCCAAACGCTACGAAAATTGAAATCCGATAATAACTAACTATGACGGATCCAATGGAACTAGTTTCGTCGAATTCCGAGACTGTGCCTCGGAAGGTTATTTTCAAATCCAATTTAAACGATATATTTTTAAAACTGAACAAAACACTTTTAAATCAAATTTTAAAAGTTCTATTACCGCCAGTATTTTTAATATGAATTTTCCGAACTTCCAAAATATTTTTAATTAGCTTAGAATACCAGATTTACTATTTTATCCAACTTCAAATAAATTTAATTTAATTATTAAATTACTCAATAAACAGCGATATTTGAAATTTAAGTTTATAATAAATCTCTGAATATTTAAAATTAATTAAATATTCCAATTTCAAATGCTCAAAAATTCCGGGTCGTCATATTCCTCCCCCCTTAAAAGAATTTCGTCCCCGAAATTACTAGTTAGGAAGAATGATTCAATCCCCGTTAACTATTTCCCAAATTCAAACAGTTTTAACAATACCCAACAATCTTTTATTAATGATACACTAATCATCTTTTAACTTCCCAAACTTATTCATAAGTTCAACCCATACCACTTACTTATCCATTCAAATTTAAATTTGAATTCAAATTTTAACTTATCAAAATTTTCCAAAATTTTTCTAACTCCCTAAATTTCCGAAAATTTTTGCCAACGTCTCCTTTGCGCGGCTAGCTCGGTACTACTACAAAATGGCTCTACGGCCTCCCAATCTCAAAAAGAAAACAAAAAGCCAAGTGGCTGGATCAAAACCCCAATCAAATTTCATATAGAAATTCAAATACATACCTTTTGTCGGGCCATTAAATTTTATCTTCTAAAATCAAAAATCCCAATTATCCATTGCTTTTATACACCTGTATATCCTACTAAGCAATAATATTCAATCACAATTCCAAAGTCATTCTAGACATTTCTTTACAAATTTCAATATTTGTTTTACTTAAGCCCGTACGATGCACATATATCATCCGTACGCAATATCACATTCGATCGCTCAATCGATCACACAATTTCACTTCCGAACTAGTATTGTCCCCCCCCCCCCCCGACTTCCTAGTGCGGACTCAGATCTGGTTTCTCGATCAGAAACCGTCATTCTCCTTGCATAGCCACAACTATGATAGAGAATATCCAGAATCAATCAACAATCCATATCCAGGCTCGCCGTCGAAAATCGAGTGAAAAATCCTAATTCGGATCGATAAAACTATCTCGAAATTCTGTGTTCGAATCCGGATCAAATAGCTATGCGAATAAAATAATACACGTACATCTTACATATAAATTCCAATTGATTATCAATTATATCAATTCTCTTTTATTCACATTCCTTTTTGATTGTTATCCCCTTATTCACAACTATCTCATTTCACAACTTCAGTTTTAGTCTTAATTCAACTATTCACTTAGTATATATATTTTTCATTCCAAAATTACTAAGTATATTTCCAATACAAATTTTCTTAAGAATTTCATTCTTCAATTCTTAAGTCCAATATAATTTTTCTTATATTCATTTACTACTTCACCACTGAAGTGTATATATTCAAATTGAACTCCCATTTCATATGAATTTCACTTACTTCAATTTACTATTTCATTTCAAATATAAATACTTATTCCACATTTCATTCAGATTTTCATTTCTAATAGTTTTCTCAAATTCAATTCATCTCCAACTTCTGAATATTGAATTTTATTTAGCTCGAAAACAATCCAAGTTAATTCATTCAATAACTATTTCTCAACTTATTTAAACCACTCCTCTGTTGAGTTCAGTTTCCATTCAACATTTACTTAAGTCAATAACTTAAGTTTATTTTCCATTTAACCAACCCTTTAAAGTTTTATTTCCATCTTTCATTTGATTCTTATTTAATCAAATTCCATCCATTTATTTATTGTAATATAAGTGGTTCATTCACTCAATCATTATGAATTTTAATTTCCATACTCAATTCATATGGAATTATTTTATTAATAACCAGGTCATTTCCAATTTATTTTCACTTATTTGGATTTTATTCGCAATCCAAACCATCACTATGTTAATCCAATTACATTAACTCACAATTCAATTTCATTAACTAATTTATTATCTAATTAGTTCCTCCGCTGGTTAAAATTAAATACTTGCTTTTTAAATCCCAAATATCACTTCACTTAATCATCTTAAGTTCAATTTATTCTATAATTCAAGTTTGGATTTATTTAAAAATTAAGATTGCTCATCTTAGTCGTTTCCATTTGATAATTACAATTTCAAATTATAACTCTTAATGGTTCAAAGTAATGGATTCCCATTTATAACTTACAATTTCATTTCTATTCATAAGTTTTAACTCACTTACTTAAGATCTTGGACTATTCATTTAAGTCCATTTCCATCTTAATAATCAAATTTCAAATTATTACACTTAAGAACTTAAGAATATGAATTTCTTTACACAATTATAAGCATTTTACATTACCTTTATACCCAATTCAATTCAACTTCATCTTATTTACATTTAATTCAATTCCAATTCTCAATTTTTATTTAACTTATCTTAAGTTAAATTCAAATATATTTTATTCACCTTCAAGTTCTCTAACTCTTTTATCTACCAACTTATATTACTCATTTAGTTATTTTCATCTCATAATTATAATCCCAGAATTAAACTTTCATTCCCTTCTTATTTCAATCAACTTCATTCTATATTTTATATTGTTGATTCATTTAAATTTCCACATTTATATTTTAAATAGAATTCCGAGAATCCAATTACCCGGTTTTATTTCAAAACCATTTTGAATCCATAAATAACTCATACACATCTGGTAAATCACGTCAAATCCAAATTTCCAAAACAACCTGCTTTTACCAAACAATTTTCCCTTTGAATTTTCAAACCAACCCAGTTCACAATCACTTCCAATTTAAAAACGGTTTGGTAGCAATTTTCTCTTTGGAAACTCGAAAATGAACACCGATGATGTCGCGATCATCATCGGAATTATTTTCCAGCGACCGAAAGAGAATTTAATGCTTTTATCACTTTAAAACCTTTCAAATATTTTTAATTCCTAAATCCCACCAGATTTCAATTCAATTTCAAAAATATTCATGAAATAATATCACCATTATTTCCCCAAAACCTTTAAACTATTTTTAAATCCAAAGGAATTTAAACCTTTCCCAAAACTTCAAATTCAAAGTCCATTCAATTTTATATCCAAACATTACTCTGGAATTCTATCACATTTTATTTCAAGTTATAAGTCACATTTACAATTTACATTTACAAATTTCATTTGTTTATGAATTTATCTCATTTGATTATAAATCACATTTGTAATTCACATTTGTATATGAAGTTTTATTTCAACTTATAAATTACATTTATAATTTATGTTCTCAAATTCCATTTGTTATATAAATTTATTCTTGAACTTTGGTTATAAGTTTTCAATTTCTCATTCAATTTCCTCCTAATGATAATAATTTATTATCATCATCTAACAACCAAACATCCAAATATAACTATAATAATTTATAAAAAAAAAATTCTTTCATATACAAAAATAATTTGGGCAAAATTATTTCATTTACCCTATTTAAAATAATACTGTGTCGAATTGTTCTATTCAAGTGTTTAGAAACCCCTTCGATACAGTTGTCCAGACTGTGCCGACGAAGGTTCATATGCCACTCAATAAATCAACCAACACAATATAAAACCATTTTATATTCACTAACAAATACGCGCTCATATCTATTAATACTCTCAAAATTCCCACCAGAGCCAAGGTTATCGCTAGCCTAAGCTCTGATACCACTGTAACGACCCGAGTTTCCAGACCCGGAAAATCGAACCATTTTAGTTAAGAAGAAGAGGTAGAAGAAGAAAAATAAAAAAAAACAACATTCAGAATCTAACCATCGCAGTGGAATAAAATATAATATATATTAACAGATCTTTACACAAATCAAAACTATATCAGTTTTATACAATATATCATCAGAATACATCATCAGAGTACATCAACATCCATAACTTACAACTGAATACACAGCGGAAAAATAATAACAAGTACGTGAGTACGTATCGTCATCCAGCTCGTCTCCTGAGCTCCACAGCATTATATCCTAAACCTGTTTATCTCGGTCTGACCCGAGCATCATATAAAACAATACCCGAGTCAGTCTGGAAAACCAGCATGAGAAAATCACACTCAATTGATTATTAAAGTTTCAAAAATCCTTTTGAAAATAAAAGCATCTCGTAAGACCACGCCACAAATAAACATGTCGGGTTTTTACCTTACGATAGCTAAAACACTTTATATCAAAATCCTCTGATATTATAATAGTGTCTATTCACAAATACTTATTAAAATAGCTGAAATTGTTACATGATTAAATTCCAGCATACTAGCCACAACGTGGGTAATACAAACAAAACTCGTACAAGGCACGTAGGGAGAATGGATTTCCAACGAATGACTAGGCACTAGGGTACCACCTGTCACAGTACGTGGCCTAGATCACAGTACCGAGGAGTACGCCCGCTCCCCTGCAACACAAGGCCGGAATCATCCCTTACTGGATAATTCCAAATAAAATCACCCCACGGTTGGGATCAGCAACCGCACCACTAAGCCGAAATAAAAGGGACATCTAGACAGGGATGACTTTACTCTCAAGTGGGTGCTACTCACGAAGCCTTGCTGCATAACCCCTGATTTTCAGTCATTCCCGGTTGATGAGGCTCGAGGCTAAACGATACCTTTATAGCACATATCCCTTAGAATGCCCATCGTCCACCTGACGATGTCACGAAAGCATTCGTCCATATAAGTCCGTCCCGGGGTCGAACAGAACCGAAGGCACTATTCCTACTACATCCATTTTGGAAATATCCTCAGGATTAGTAGCGACTAGCCCTTGCACTTCACTGCTCCATCTTCGACTCCGAACACGTTACACGAAACGTACAAACCGAATCGAAGTGGTATTCGAGTCTCCAGACCTAGAATCCCGGTATACGGAAACTCGATCCCGGTCTCTTCGAAACGATCAGCGCATTGGCCAATATTGATAGTCGGTTATTTAACTATCAATTAACATCCACAAGCAACCATCACACAATAAATAATTTCCCACATTATTTATTTGCCCAAATATCTTTCCAAGATATATTTCTATTTTCAAACTCCTTTGAAAAACAATTTCAAAACAGTTTCCGCTTACGGAATACATTTCCCAAATAATTATTTCCACTGAATCACCAAGTACAAAATACTTTTAATTTTAAAATAATTTTAAAACACTTTATTATAAATATACTTTAACCTTTAAATTTGGAAAACTACTTTAATACTTTATTAAAAATATATACTTTTGTGAATATTTAAAATAAGGTTACTTATAAAATATAAAACTAAGTTTCCACTTTTTAAATAAAATACTAATCACCCTTTAAATAATTATTACGATAATAGATTTGGAAAATATTTACTTTAGAATTTAAATATTAGAAACAATAAATTCCTAAACATCCCTTTCTAAACAACATGAAAACTTTTAACTTATATTTAAGAATTTTCTTTGAAATCGTACTTGGCTATCCAGGGAATACACTTTCTTCCATATCTTTTAAAAATAAATCACCATTTATTTTTAAACACATTTACATTCCTCAATAAATTCCCACCTTGAATTTATATTTAAAATATCCACCGATATTTCATTTCACTTCATAAACCCAGTTTATAAATTTTAAAACCTCATTCTCTTTTAAAAATCCAAGTTTTAAACACTTAAATCAATTTCCAATTGATTTCCATTTTTCTTCACTTTGAAATAAATTTCCCTATTTACTTCAATTATTTCAAATACATTAACTTTCATATTTTATTTATTTATTATGAGTTAAAACCCTTTTAACTAAAATACCAATTTCGGATTTCCAAACTTCTTCAATTAATATTTTAATTAAATTAAATTCTTTAAATTCAATAAAATCAACCCTTTTATATTTTAGATAATATCACTTTAGTTAAAGATTTATTTCTTCCCTGTTAAATTCAAAATCCTCTTTCCCCATATTTGTTCGAATTAAGAAATTTCTTTATTTCTTTTACAATTCCTTATTTAATTTATTCGAATTCACTAGAATTATTTAACTTGAATTTTACTCTTTTATTTCTTTCCAAAAATCCAATTCAATTTCTTTGGATAACTCATTATACTGGGAAATTCAATCCAACCAGATTATCCAATATAAATCATCACAGGATATCAACAACATATCACAGAATATTTAAACAAAATTAAATATTTTGAGGAATCCAGTTGGATCCCTCCAACCTGTTTCCCTACATCCACAGACGTTAGCACAATACCAATTCCACTTCGAGGTGGAATATCGCGGTATATGGGTTTTATAAAATATCATCCGCTATTATGCGGCGCATAGGGTCTCATCCGCTATATAATGCGGGAATATCAACAACTCCAATATATACATATGCCAATATGTATATATTGCTATATACTACTATATATATAGCACATCAATCAAATCAACCAATTCAATCATCCATCAATATTTAAATTTAACCAATTAAATTTAAATTATAATTTAACTGAGTGAGATTAACTCACCTTTGCTTTTCGTTAGCAATCCACTTCAAACTCGGCTCAGTTTTCTCGATTTTTTTGACCTTGAATACACATTTACCGTTTATTAATATTTGAGATAATCGTACAATCAATTACCCTATTTAATAAATTTAATTAACTGGTTATAAATGATAACTTAACCAACCTAGTTTATACCTCTTTTTCTGACCAAGTTATAAATTTTATAATAAGGTGTATATGCAAACTGTTTAAACTTTTCTTCTTCTTTCCTCTCAGTGAAGTAATAACAACCCATTTATCTCTGAGTTTAAACTTAAGAACATTTAAAATTCACTGTTTTGAAATTACAATCTAACTTACTGTTTTCAAATAAAAACAACATTTTAAAATTAATGTTCATATCCCTTACTGTAATTATATTTTCATCCATAAGCGTATTTATTAAAACAAAATTTAATTGGAAACTAAATTCGAATGCCTCACCGGCCAAAATCTGACCTTCCAGGCTCGTGCTCGAGCTACCACGCTTACTGCCCCATCATTGCGAATCGCGATGCCCGCGTGATACAATCCACCTACTCGCGATGCCAACCACCCCCTCGCCTCGACTATCGGTGGAGAAGCTCCTTCCATTTCGAAGCAGCCCCAATCCCCTGCGCGCGCACGCGTCTACCCGAAGTTGAGATGCTCGTCTCGCCGAACCACTCAGCCACCGCGAACTGCAGAACCAAATCGCGCTCCTCCTTCGTCGCGATGAGGATGAGATCTCCACGGCCTTCGATTTGAGAAGCGAAAGGAGTAAGGCAGTACATGATTTGATTCAAATGAGGTAGTGGATTACTGTTTTGTGGAAAAGAGTTTCGCGATTCGTAGACTATATTTCGCGATTTTTATTTAGGGTTAACGATTTGAAAATGAAGGCCAAGAACGTTCGATATTGAATAACTGAAGGGAGGAGATGAACGCGATTTTGAATGAAGGAGGTGGCCATGATTTATGAGAATACTCGACCTTGATTTAATTTCTTTTATTCTGAGACTTCGACAACTTCAATATAGTTTCGGCCATTACTTTGAAATGAAAGGGGTAAGCTTTGCACGATTATTTCCATGATTTTAGGCATATCTAACGGAAACACTGAGAGGAGATGGAGATAAAATATCGGTTTGGGGAAACTTCTCGAGTACGCGTTGGAAAAAATATCTCTCACTATATGTACTACAAATTTTATTTTATTATAAACTTCCAAAACGTCCCGTTAATTCTACTTAAAATTGTGAACTCCTCTTAAGGAGTGCCACCAGGCGATTTCAAGGTTTTACCCGCATTCCGAACACAATGGAGCGTGTTACGGAAGCTAATTTAATCGTATGTGGAAGTTAGCTTTATAAATCAATTTAAAATATTAAATTATCGATTTTAATTTCAACGCGTTTCTCACCCGTACGAGCAAACAGTGAATCCAAACGCTACGAAAATTGAAATCCGATAATAACTGACTATTACGGATCCAATGGAACTAGTTTCGTCGAATTCCGAGACTGTGCCTCGGAAGGTTATTTTCAAATCCAATTTAAACGATATATTTTTAAAACTGAACAAAACACTTTTAAATCAAATTTTAAAAGTTCTATTACCGCCAGTATTTTTAATATGAATTTTCCGATCTTCCAAAATATTTTTAATTAGCTTAGAATACCAGATTTACTATTTTATCCAACTTCAAATAAATTTAATTTAATTATTAAATTACTCAATAAACAGCGATATTTGAAATTTAAGTTTATAATAAATCTCTGAATATTTAAAATTAATTAAATATTCCAATTTCAAATGCTCAAAAATTCCGGGTCGTCACAAAAGGTGTCACCCTTTTTACTCAACAAATTCATCCTTGACAGATAACCACATTATCATTTGCCCACCCAAACATATCATATCACGAACCATTTCATATCAGGGATATTAATCAATTCAGGAAATTTAAACAATCATTTAGTCATACATAAGCAAGATAAATCAATCACCTTTAATTAATCACAACCTAATTGATTCACCATCCCATAATCTTTCATCTTAGTTAATCTTCCGTGATTAATTATTATTAAGATTATCATCATTATCTAATTGCTTTCATTAAGTCATTATACTTAACCAAAATCCATGAATTAATTATCCTTAATTAATCGATTAAACTTAATTAATTTCATCCATTAGTCAACCCTAATTACTCATAAATAGTAATTACCCCTCTGTAATTACTTACCCGAGAAATTACTCTTCAATTACTTCCCATTAAGTAATTCCTTTTAATTTATTACATCCTGTAAAATATGAATTACTTCACTAAATCTCATCAAGTATTTAATTAATCCCCAAGAGACTACCTTTAATTCATTAACAAATTGATTTCAATCGGGTAATCCATCCCTTAATTACCCTTAAACCCAATTAATCAATCTTAATTGCATATTAAAAATTCTTCAATCATTAATTAATAAACCTTAATTATTTATTTATAAACTTAATTACCCATTTAATTATCATTAATTACCTAACCAACCAATTAATTACTAATCAATTAGCCGTTTAATCCTTAACTAATTACTTAATTAGTTAACTTCTATTATTGGTTAATTGACTTCAAGTAGTTACTTAAATCCTTATGTCAAATTTGATTGAACATAAGATCATTGATAACGATCCTTAATTACAAATTTGTTAAATCACCATTTTAAATTAATTACATTCTTAATTTGCTTCCAATCTAAATTAATTGATCGTCTTGCGTTTTGTAAAACTTTCTTAATAATTTTAAATCAAGTTTTAGCTTGAATCTTGACAACCTTAATAACTTAAATAATATTAAATTTTGTTAAACAGAAATAACTTAAACGGGTTATAGACTAAACCCCCTTAAAATGGACCCGAGGCAAGCATGTTATTTACTCCAGTAAGGATCGAGTTTTCCCAGCTTTTCCCACGTCCTCTTCTCTTCTACTTGTATACTTCTTCTTCCATTCTTCTTCCTCTTCTGTTTATTTCTTCTCTTCTTTTTTTTAAAACTGCAGAAACACACGCAAAACATTCACGCTCATCCCAGGCAAAAACTCGAAGAAACCCTCCCACATACTCAAGTATCATTCGAGTCGACCCAAGCTTCGAACGCTGACACACCCATGTGCCATCGTGCACGTGCACGGTGGTTCGCCAACATTCTGGCGACCCACGGCGTCCCCAGCAAACCACAATACGACCTCTCACTCGAATTCAAAACCCAGATCGATGTGAAGGGCTTGAATTCAAAAAAAAAACAATTGTTCCTTCGCATGAACAGCGACTCAAACGCACCAGAGAAAAACACCACGTCCACACAATCTCGACCACCAGTGGCTAAGCGATTCCGGCCATATCTCCCCTTCATCTTCCTCTACCACCCTCCAAAATCTCATGTAGCTCGGTTGAACCACGCCGACGCAATCATTAAAGATGCAGACCCCAAAAATATTCGAACCCAAACCCTACCCTCGATTTGTCTCATCAAATCTTGCATTATAAAAAATTTCTGGCATTTTTTCTATATTTAAGAACCCTCAAGCTAGCTATACATCAAGTTTCAACATTTAAGATTTGTTAAATTGACAGAAATTGACAAGAATGCAATTTTAATTCATCAACGAACTGCACCTTGTACAATGTTCTAAAAATCATCATTTTTATTTTAAAAATCTTAGCTTTGTGTGATAAATCAAGTTATGACATCAAATCACAAATTTAAAACATTCAAATTTTAACAATTTGATTTCTTTTACTATAGACCTGAGCATACAGAAGCCAGGCTCCACTGACATACTTTAAACCATTTGCAGATTATTGTTTAAGAGTGAACAAATTTATTTAATTCTTTTTTTTTTAATTCTAAGTTTAAATGTTCTGCTAGATAAAGTGTTAAATTTTTCCTACTTTCTTGCCCAGAAATTTAAAACAAATGAAGAACATACAACTTCCAGTATAACAAAATCATTACAGGTCCTCTTGTTAATAATATATAGCAACACAAACTTCATGAACTAATTATCATAATTAAGATTTCAAGAAAATATGTTTACTCACCAGTTTTATTTTGAAAATGAAGAACAGAGCGTTTTTGTTTGGAAGCTGCTATTTTGATCCCCCTTAAATCATCTTACTTTTGTTTTCTTAAGTTTGTATAAATGGAAGTGTTTGCTATTGTTTGAACGAACTAAAATATAAGAAGACAGGTTGTATATGTGGAAGGAGAAAATTACAGGGGAAGGTGATATCTGGTTTAAGCAATTTGCAGGTAAGTATATTTTTTTCTATTGATCAGAGATTTTTTTTTTCGAATGGAGGCTGAAGGATTTTTTTATACATTCGAATTGACTTAAAATGTTGCTAGCATTTAATGTTTGAGTACTATGTGTCCTACTGCTTATTATTATGTACATAGATATTTCTTTTATTTTGCTTTGCAATTTTCTTGCCTTACAAGCTACAGACCTTATTTCTTCTTGCCTAGCATACATTTTTTTCACTTTCGTATGTACCAATATGACATTACTAGCCTACATACATACATATTTGAATATTTATCATGTGTTCATAGTTATTTTGGTTTATTACTTTACTTTGTTTTATTGCTTTAGCAATTGCATTTGTTTAAATTTGCTTTAGCCTATTATTTTGTTTAAGCCTGCACATTTGTTTTACTTAGCCTATTTGCTAACTACAAATTTTGAATACTTTGCTACTTTTATACTTCCTGTAAATTAAAGTTGTTTTATTTATCTTGCCTATTTTGTTTTTAACTTAAGTTATTAAATATTTAGCCTACTCTTGTATTTTTATTTTTAAAACCTAACTATCCAATATTACATTCATTAACTATTATTTTATTTCATACTATATTAGACATTTATAAGGTTTATTTTAAATTTAAAACATTTTGAAACATTTTATTCTTAAACTTCAAACATAGTTCTTCCAATTATATACATATATATAACAAATTCCATTTATTTAAAAATCTATTTGTAAAGATATTATATTATAAATAAAACTCATTATCAAACTAAAATAATTTATAAAGAAATTATCTCTCTAAAATAAATTACTTATTTATCAACTATATTTAAAATAAGAACAAAACAACCTTTATTAAATTCAAATTCAAGCTAAAATCATTTTTAACAAATTTAACCTTTACCTTGAGTATTTTTAAGCCAAATGGTAATTTATTAAATATTAAATTTAATTTACAAATTACCAAAAATATTAGAATTAGAAGCATATCTTTATTTATTAATTTTAAAACAAATCTTGTCTATTTACAATATATACATATATATATACACACATTATAAATAGAAAACCATTTATCAGCTTTTAAAAGATAAATTATCAGTCAAATATTTATTTAAAAGAAAATTATTGGATCAATCCAAATCTTATTAACAATTATGATCATATCAATTTAATTTTTATCACAGATTATTAAATTGATATTGCCAAAATTTCCGGGATGTCACATTGGGTTAACTAATTACTTAATTTATCTCGTTTCTTAAACTATGTATATCTTTTATATATGAGGTCCATTTTGGATATGAATTATTACGTTGTCCTCATGACGGAGAGCTCTACGCCTTGGCGTTCTTTTGGATAGCTTTTGTTAAAGTAAGTGATATTGTCTCTTACCATACTGTGATTGTTAGTATAGTAGTAAAATGACATGTTGAAATGGTTTCTAACTTTAAAATGTGATTTTATTATACTTAAACCCTTACTTGATTTTTATAAGATAAAATAAAAGTATTTTAAAATGGTTTTATATTGGATATCACATTTTTACCCACTGACGTGCTATTTTTAGTGAATTACTAGATTTGGGCTATTTTTGATATGTATTCCCTACTAGTTGATATAGATGCATTTTACATGTTGTGTGCATACTATATTGGATGTATGTATGCTTGTTGGTTGCATATATGCTTATTTTTTGTTGAAAATGCCGATTTATCGACGATTGAGTGTTAGGGAATATTTCGTGTTGGGGTTGTACACGTTGATCGAAAACCCGACAAATAGGATAAGGTATAGAAGAGTGTTAGGATACGTGCCAACTGATCTAAAGATAGAAGGCGATAGATTTGGACGGTCTTCAGACTTCAGGATGGATGTTGGACATTTCCTTTTGGTTTATACTTATCCATTTTTGGTTAAGTGCATGACCAAAGTGGTTGGTATTGACCATTGTAGAGTGGTCAATTCCCATCACTATTGATAATTGGCAATTTGGCCGATTTTTGACATAGACGGTGAGGAGGCTTTGAGGAGTGCGATATGATGGTTGGTTCATGCGGTCGACTCTAGGTCTTGATGTTATTGCTCTACGATGAACAATTTCGATTGTAAGGCGGTGATGTGATGCTTCGACATGATAGTTTTGGTACTTCAAATGGTTACTCGATGGTGCATGGAGTTAGGTTCAGAGGTTGATAGTTTCAGGACTCTATAGGTCTTGTCGGAGGTGTTTGCTCATTTTCTTTAGGTTTAATGGTGATGTAACAGCATGAATAAAAGCTTTGTATTTGTAACACCCCTAATTTTTGTTTAACATTATTCAAGACATTTAATTAGATAAATTAAATAGAATAATGTGGTTGATTAAGGAGTTGAGATTTAATTGTCAATTAACTTGGCTGCGGTTAAACTAATGAATTTATAAGTATGGTTTATAATTTATAAGTTAGGAAAATAAGAGGAGGGCAATATGGGAATAGCCACACCCATATACCCTTAAACCCTCCCTTATTCTCACCTACCATTTCATAAATCAAAATACACAAAAATGAGAAGATATAGCTAGCCATTAAAACACCTAATGAGATCAGCAAATATGGAAGATCCAAGAGAGAAAGCTAGAAGATTAAAGCTAAGGCAAATCTCAAACTCCAACAACTTAATCAAGGTGAATAATAGTGTAAATCATCTCATTTTTTCTTGTTTTGGTTTGGTTATGGATAGTAACCGAATGCATTTTGCTGTGTTGATCATGTTTGGATCTAATAATCATTGTTTGGATAGCATAATGATTTATGGTGATTTATTGGAATTTTTATGGAATTAAAATGGTGGGTTTTAAAGTAAAAACCTTAGTAAACGACCTCCAAATGGCTTGTTTTTTGAATATGTTGTGTAAAACGTAATTTTGGAGATGGATTTTTAATTTCATAATTTTTGGAGTTAATAGGAATATATTACGAATTTCCTAAGTTGAAAAAGGCATATATTTCGGGTTTTAGTTATTAATAATAATAAAATAATGAATTCTGCCCCGAAATTTTTATATGATGAAGAAAATGTTATTTCAGATTTTCAGTGAATTTTTGAGATTTTTCCCAAGTGGTTTCGATTTATTATGAATTTTTTAAGCCAAAAAGGTTTAATAATTATATTAAAATATTAATATAATTAATTATTTTGAAAATAATTTTTGAAATAATAAATCTGATCGATAGCAGATTTTCTGCAAAGAAATTCCTAAAATATGTCATTAACCAATAGGAATTTAATAAAAAATAGGAGTTGATGAAAAAATATACTATAATTAGCAAAATAACAATTTTCAAGTTATTTACGACTCTGCCATTGAACCTTTCAACTTAGTAACCTTCCAACTAAGTAACTTTCGACTTAGAACCTTCTGCAGCTCTTCTGGACCTTTCTACAGTATTTTTGACGAACCTTTCGACTTAGTAACCTTCCGACCTGTGCAGTTAATGCCCCGCTATATCCCCGCTATAACTCCGATATATCTTATAGCGGATTCCTACCGCTACGATTTTTCCATATATCCCCAACATATAGCCTTTCCGCTTTAATCCCCGCTATTTCCGCTATATCCCGTTATTTCCGCTATATTCCGCTATTTCCGCTATATCTTCTATAAAAAATTTGATTGAAAAATGATATTTATATGCTATAAAAATAATGAAATTAATTAATTTCATTGAATTTTTGATATATGTTTAGAAATGATAATACTCTAATATTCTACTAAATTAAATTAAGTTATATAACAGTTTTACGTTCATTTACAATACATTTGCACATATTTTAATTTAAAATTATTTTTGTATTAATTATAATTCAATTGAATGTTAATTTTTCACATAATTACTATCTATATATTTGTAAAAACAACAAGTATGGGATTTATATGCTATTTTAGAGTAATCCGATACATCCCCGCTATATCTTCGCTACATCCCCGCTATGACTTTTTGCACCTCTACCGCATTGAATCCACCGAGCGCTTTAACTGCACAGCTTCCGACTAAGTAACCTTTCGATTTAGAACCTTCTACAGCAATTCTGGACCTTTCTGCAGTATTTTTGATGAACCTTTCGACTTAGTAACCTTCCGACTAAGTAACCTTACGACTTAGAACCTTCTGCAGCTCTTTTGGACCTTTCTGCAGCATTTTTGATGAACCTTTCGACTTAGTAACCTTCCGACTAATTATATTAGCCTTATTATGTACTCTGATCAACTAAGGGGGCATCTTCATATGTCGCTCTAGGTGTATGTGTAATAATTATATTTTGCTGAACATGGTTAACGTTTTGGGATTATGTAATGAACGTCAAATGTTTTGAATGGAATATGGATATATGTTTTTGAATTGTTAAATTTTTTCTATATTCTTATGATCTGTATATTAATGAATCTAGCACCACCGTATTTGGTCGCCGAAGATTAATAACTATGGATAATTGCAGCATTCGTAGCCGTTAGTTTTGGGCCTCCAAATAGGGGGATGTTACAAGTTGGTATCAGAGTATAGGTTTATGAAACTTTAAAAGAAAGTTGAACCTAAAAGATTTTCAAACATAAAATAAACCAAACGTTTTCAAACATAATCCTAATGAATTAAAGAATAAGATTGGGGTTTGGGTTAACGTTATAGTATCGTATTTGTATTTGCTATATATATATATATATATATATATAAGTACATATTCTCCTCTCTCTCTCTCTCTTAGACCGTTCTTTTGTATCTTACTAAGGCTCGTAGGAAGATATACGAGAAAGAGGATATGGAAGCAGGAAACAGAAGAGGAAATCTAGGTGGAGGAAGCACCACTACCAATGGAAATGCTCGGCCTAACATCCGGAGAAACCAAGGTCAATAGGCTAATGCTAATCAAAATGCTGAGGCCAATGTAGGTGCTGGAAATCCACCAGTAGATGCGGGGATGGTGTATCAGTTGTTGGAACGAAGGATGATGAGCAGAAGCGAAGGCTTGCTTCTAGACAATTGCAAGGAGCAGCGCTTTATTGGTGGAATGGAATTACCGCTAGAGTGCCCGAGGAAGAGTTGACTTGGGCAGAGTTTCGAAGGATATTCGAAGAGAAGTTTTTGTCCGAAGGTTTCCAAGTCAGCATTGATGAGGAAGTTCATGGATCTTGCACAAGAAGAGATGTCAGTGATCGAGTATGCTGCTAAGTTTGATGAGTTGTCTTGACATGGTTATGCATTGGTTGACACTGATGTCAGAAGGAATGAGAGATTCATTCAAGGTTTGAGGCCAGAGCTAGGTAAAATGACCATGACTCATATTAGGGAGCCTCGTCATATAGTGGTAGAGATGGCCATTCGCCATGAGGAGATGCTTGCTGTATCTATTAGGGAGAAACCATTTGAGTCCCAGGGCCCTCAGGGAAAGAAAATGAAATTCTTCAAGAAGAAAGGAGCCCAGAAAGGGGATGCTGCCAAGAAGGCGAAGGCTGATTTAGTGTGTTATAAGTGTGATAAGAAGGGCCATTATGCCAACTAGTGTAGAACTGGTAAAAGGAAAGAAGCCTGCAGAGAAGAAGAATGTGAAATGCTTCAATTGTGACCAAGTTAGGCATTATAAGAGCCAGTGTCCAGAGCCAGTCTGGGCGGACAAAGAGAAGGTGTTTGCTATTGGACCACCGTCTTCTTCTAGACCTACTGCCATAGAGAAAGGGAAAACTGTGATGGTAGGAAAGAATTGTATTAAGCCAAGAAGTCCTCCTTGGGGAGCGGCCGCGGTGTTTGTAAAGAAACCAGATGGGTCGTTAAGGATGTGTATCGACTACCGTAGGCTAAATGAAAGGATGGTTGAGAATAAGTATCATTTGCCGAGAATCGATGACTTACTTGATCAGTTGAGTGGAGCCAGAGTGTTTTCCCAATTAGACTTCGCGACAGGTTTCCATCAGCTAAAAGTGGCAGAGGACAGTATCCCATTGACGGCATTTCGAACAAAATATGGATCATATGAATCGTTAGTAATGCCATTCGGATTGACAAATGCATCTGCTTTATTCGTTGATTTGATGAACCGGGTTTTCCGAGAGCACTTGGATAGGTTCATATTGTTATTCATAGATGACATTTTAGTATACTCAAAAGATGAAAGAGAGCATGAGATTCATCTTAGAGTGGTGTTGGAGTTACTGAGGCAGAATTAGCTAAAAGCAAAATTTTCCAAGTATCATTTTTGGAAGAAAGAGGTTGAGTTTCTTGGTCATATGGTTTCAGAGAAGGGATTGTCAGTCGATCCAGATAAGATCGAAGCTGTGAACAATTGGAAGAGACCAGAAACGGTGACCGAGATCAGAAGTTTTCTTGGACTTGCTGGCTATTACCGGAGATTCATCAAGGATTTCTCGCGGATGGCTGTGCCTTTGACTAAGTTTACCAGTAAGGAAGTGAAGTTTGTTTGGTCCGACAAATGTGAAGAAGCATACCTTAAGTTAAAGCATTTGTTGACCAATGCTCCAGTATTAGTAGTTCCAGATGGTAACCAAGGGTTGGTAGTATACACAGATGCGTGTGGGACTGGATTGGGAGCAGTATTGATGAAGAAGGGCAAAGTTATTGCTTATGCATCTATGCAGCTTAGACACACGAAGTAAGATATCCTACTCATGGCTTGGAGTTGGCAGCGGTAATTTTTGCCTTGAAGATTTGGAGGCATTATCTCTTGGGGGAGAGATTTGAATTGTGTACCGATCATAAGTCTTTGAGATACATATTCTCTAAGAAGGAGTTGAATATGCGACGATAGAGGTGGCTGGAGTTTTTGGCTGCTTATGATTTTTGTATAGAATATACCCCAGGGAAAGGTAATAATGTAGCGAATGCTCTCAGCAGAAGGCATCAGAATGTGGTGTTGGCTATGTTGGCAGAGTGGAAAGACCTAGAAGCTTTGGCTAATTGTGGTGTGCAGTTAAGATTGACTGCTAGTTCTAGTCAGAGTACTGACATGTTGTCCTGTTTGAAAGTTCGACTAGTATTGATTGGGAGAATTGCTTCTACATAGAAGGAGGATCCATTATTAGCTGAGAGGATCAGAAGGCTAGAGGTTGGAACCGAGGTCGATGATTTGAAAGATTTTTGTCTCGACCAGAGAAAATGGTTAAGAAAGAAGGGACGGTTATGTGTTCCAGATGTGGAGAACTTGAGAAGAGAAGTTCTTGAGGAATGTCATCGATCCAAGTTTATGATTCATCCTGGAGGGACCAAGATGTATCAAGATATGAAGAGGAGCTTCTATTGGGAAGGCATGAAGAGGGATGTTGGCTTGTGGGTTAGGCAGTGTGTTAATTGTCAACAAGTGAAGGCCGAACATCAAAAGCCAGGTGGATTACTTCAGCCTTTAAATATTCCAGTTTGGAAATGGGATTCGATATCCATGGATTTTTAGATGGGTTACCAAGGTCAAGGAGAGGAAATGAGAGTATATGGGTTATTGTGAACAGGTTGACCAAGAGTGCTTATTTCATTCCAGTAAAGTCGACCAAAACGGCACCTATTTTAGCAAAGTTGTTCATGAAGAACATAGTTAGACTTCATGGGATTCCTAGTAGCATAGTCAGCGACAGGGATGCATTATTCACTAGCGAATTTTGGAGGAGTCTACAAGAGGTATTAGGTACCAAGCTCAAGATGAGTACAGCTTATCACCCATAGACAGATGGGCAGACAGAGAGAGTCAACAAGGTACTTGAGGACTTGCTAAGAGCTTATATATTGGACTTTGGTGGATCTTGGGAGGACCACCTACATCTGATTGAGTTTTCCTATAATAATTGCTATCAAACTAGTATAGGAATTGCGCCTTTTGAAGCTTTGTATGAAAGACCATACAAATCGCTAGCATGCTGGTTGGAGGCTGGAGACAGATTAGTCTTAGGTCCTGATTTGGTTAGAGAGGTGTTAGAAAAGACTGAGTTAATCCGAGGATGGATGAAGGAAGATCAATCCAGGAAGAAGAGGTATGCAGATAAGAGGCGTAAAGACATAGAGTTCTCAGTGGGAGATAGGGTTTTCATTAAAGTATCACTATTGAAGTGTGTGGTATGGCTTGGAAAGTCAGGAAAGTTGTCCCCGAGATATGTTGGACCATTCCAGATTTTAGAAAGGATTGGAAACATGATTACAGAGTAGAGTTGCCGAGCAGTATGGCAGGTGTCCATAATGTATTCCATGTGTCTCATCTTCGCAAGTATGTGCATGATCCAGAGGTTACTATTCCTCCGACAGATTTGGAGAACTTGGTAGTAGAGCCTGATTTGACTTTGTTAGACAACCAGTTAGGGTTGTAGCGAGAGATGAGAAAAGAATGAGGACTAAGACAGTCAAGTTGGTGAAAGTTCAGTGGAGCGAGAACGAGAAGGACTGTACTTGGGAGACAGAGAACAGGATTCGTGATGCATATCCTGATCTGCTTTGAGGGTATGTTCTATATTTGTTTTAAATAGACTTAATAGCTGGTAGGACATACTAGCTTTTGTTTGCATGGTTGTTATGCTTGTTTGTAGTCCTTATTGAATTTTGAGGACGAAATTCTTTAAGGAGGAGCCTGTAACACCCCTAATTTTTGTTTAACATTATTCAGGCTATTTAATTTGATAAATTAAATAGAATAATGTGGTTGATTAAGGAGTTGAGATTTAATTGTCAATTAACTTGTCCACAGCTAAATTAATGAATGTATAAGTGTGGTTTATAATTTATAAGTTAGGAAAATAAGAGGAGGGCAATATGGGAATAGCCATACCCATATACCCTTAAACCCTCCTTTATTCTTACCTACCATTTCTTAAATTAAAATACACATAAAAGAGAAGATATAGCCAGCCATTAAAATACCTAAGAAGATCAGCAAACTTGGAAGTTCCAAGAGAGAAAGCTAGAAGATTAAAGCTAAGGCAAATCTCAAACTCCAACAACTTAATCAAGGTGAATAATAGTGTAAATCATCTCATTTTTCCTTGTTTTGGTTCGTTTATGGATAGTAACTGTATGCATTTTGCTGTGTTGATCATGTTTTGATCGAGTAATCATTATTTGGATAGAATAATGATTTATGGTGTTTATTGGAATTTTTATGGAATTAAAATGATGGGTTTTAAAGTAAAAACCTTAGTAAATGACCTCCAAACAGCTTGATTTTTGGATATGTTGTGTAAACGTAATTTTGGACGTTTTTAATTTCATAATTTTCGGAGATAATAAGAATATTTTATGAATTTCCTAAGGTGAAAAAGGCATTTATTTCGGGTTTTAATTATTAAAAATAATAAAATAATGAATTCTGCCCTAAATTTTTTATATGATGAAGAAAATGTTATTTCAGATTTTCGGTGAATTTTTGAGATTTACCCCAAGTGATTTCGATTTATTATGAATTTTCTAAGCTAAAAAGGCTTAATAATTATATTAAAATATTACTATAATTAATTATTTTGAAAATAATTTCTGAAATAATAAATCTGATCTATAGTAGATTTTCTGCAAAGAAATTGTTAAAGTATGCCATTAACTAATAGGAATTTGACAAAGAGTAGAAGTTGGTGAAAAGAATATACTTTAATTAGCAGAATAACAGTTTTCAAGTTATTTACGACTCTACCATTGAACCTTTTGACTTAGTAACCTTCCGACTAAGTAACATTTTGACTTAGAACCTTCAGCAGTACTTCTGAACCTTTCTGCAGCATTTTTTATGAACCTTTCCACTTAGATACCTTTCGACTAAGAAACCTTTCGACTTAGTCGAAAGCTACCTTTCGACGGCAGTTGTAAACGTTGCGGAAGTCTTTTGTAGCAGTTTTCTCCAGATTTGTTTACAAACTTCAAATAGGCATAACTTTCTAACCGTAAGTCCGTGTTTCTATTGTTACCACTCTACGAAAAGGGAAACCATCATTTGAACACAATGGAATATGTTAGAGACCTAAGTTCTACACCTATAAAAAGTTATAGCTAAAACAAAATTTTATATTTCCGAAGGAGTTAATTTCTTTGCTTTCGAATATGTTTGCTTAGTTTTCATTGCCTTCGAAGGGGTTGCAAATTTGTTTTCTTTTAACTAAGTTTTATAATTTTGAAAGGGGTATTTTTAACTGGTTTCGAAGCTAAGCTTCTAAAGTTAAATGCTAATACTTTAATATATTCGAAAGGTTTTGAAAGGTAGAATTTAAAGTATTATAAGGCAGGAACTAATGTTTTTAAGAGCTTTAAAAGGAGGTTATCCTATGAAGTCGAAAGCTAGGTTTCGAAGGTATCACAAGGTTTTAAAACCCAAACTCAAATTTTTGAAGGAAAATTCCATGGCATAAATAAAGGAGTTTTGTAATGACTTTAAATATGTAATTTTGAAGAAGTGTTACCCTTATAAAATATAAGTTAAAGGAGATAACTACGTTTTATATGAAATGTATTTCAAGGACCTTAAACCCACAGGAGTGGTATTGTTAATTGTTATGTTGCTTCTTTAAATATGAATATATTCACTGTATAAAGGACCCATAACTACATTTTGGGGATAAAGGGTAGAAGAACCAGCTAGGTTAACCTAGTAGTGAATATAAATTGATTAAACTCCTGAATGAGTAGATTTGCATCCAGGAGGTCAGGAAGACCAGAACATAGGATGCTAAAATATAAAGGAAAGATATCGGCAGTGGCTAATAGGTTCATAGAAAGCCCATGAAAACTATGTTAAGAGAAGATGTCAGATAGACAGGTTTATAGTAAGCCCATGAAAACATTGTGTAAAGGAAGATGTCAGATAGACAGGTTCATAGTAATCCCATGAAAACTATTATTGATACAGGCAGGGGCTAAGAGGTTTATAGTTAGCCCATGAAAACTATACCCGGATTATGACATTGACAGATAGTTAATAGGTTCCTAGTCAGTCCATGAAAACTAAGATAAACAGAAAGATATTGGAGTTATCAATAGGTTTTTAGTGATCCTATGAAAACTATGTAATCGATTCAGATAGTCCATAAACATTTAACCGGTTGTTAGTTAGCCCATAAAAACTAATAGGTTAATAGTAATTCTAGAAACTATAATTAAGACAGATAGTCAGAATGAATGGGGATGGGTAATCCAGACTTGATTTGCTTGTTTGCATATCATCATAATGTTTTGAAATACTATGCTTTTAACCATTGTGGATGTAGGAGCATGGTATATGGTTTTATAAAGGTTTTAGGATACTAGTGAGGGGAAAAACCATTCCGCTATGCAGCGTGGTCTCACTAGATATCTATTTGGTTTAAGATGATAGACTATTATTCATACCTGTCTTTATGTCTGACTCAAAGTTTTTGTTTCCCCCTTAAACTCTCGGGTACTCAATTGATTTTGAGTAGTTTGAGGTTTAGGGTTTTCAGGTTCTCTTCTTAGACGAATAAACCTTCCGGAGGCGTGCATGAGGTAGTTAGTTATTTAGAGTTATCTTTTTTCGCTGTGTATTTGGATGTAAAGGCAGATTTATTAGCCTAATTATATACTCTAATCAACCAAGGGGGGCATCTTCATATGTCGCTCTTGGCGTATGTGTAATAATTATATTTTGCTGAACGTTGTTAACATTTTAGGATTATGTAATGAACATGAAATGTTTTGAATGGAATGTGGAAATATCTTTTTGAATTGTTAAATTTTTTCCATATTCTTATGATCTGTCTATCAATGAATCTAGCACCGCCGTATTTGGTTGTCGAAGATTAATAACTATGGATGACTGCAGCATCGGTAGCCGTTAGTTTTGGGCCTCCTAATAGGGGATGTTACAGTATCTTTGGTTTATGACTCGTGTAGGGAGTAGGTACTAAAGATAGCGGCTTAATATTAAAGAGAGACGTAGAGTAGAGGAACGTGGAAGGGTTAAGGAAGGGCTCCGTCCAAATTGAACAAAAGGAGTGCTCGAATGGATGTGCATGTGCTAAGGGATCGTTGATACTCTGAGTGTTTTCTATTGTACTTGAAGCAGGGGTATTATGAGTGGGGACGCCTATGGATCAATTGAGTGGATCCATATACCCTAGACCAGTGGCTTTGGGTCTAGTGTCTAGCTTTGACTACTAGACACATATCTAGCTTTAGACTACGAGATACGAGATACGAGAGTACACAAAAATCGGGATTTTCATTAGTCCATAGCAATTAGGAGGCCGTACGAGTTATCATATATCCATAGTACATTGAGCGATAGTATTGTTTGATGGATGCTATGTTTGTTATGGTTGCTTTATTAGCCACTTGTCACTCTAGGGATGTCGTGTGACGTAGGTATTGTGGATAGGGATACCTAGACACCCCCGACAGTTTACTTAGTGTGGATTACCCCTTATGATATTGTAGAGTAGTGTATTGTCGATTTTATGTGCTAATTAGATGCAGGGACAAGTCAGGTATGATTCGTACACCCTTTGTTCCATATATTATATCGACTTTTATAGTATTTTGAGAGTGTTTGTCGCTCACACCAGACTGTTTTCTGACTTGTGGTTTTATGCTTTACTTCTCATTATCTCAGGTACTCTTAAATGAGTAGACTAGAGAGCAAATATGGATGGCATATAGAGTTCTATAGATGGACTAGCAGGAGGTGACATTTATTCATACTTATATTGGGGTTATTTGTAACAACCCGAAATTTAATTACTTTAAATATGAATATTTGATATATTTTTAAATAATTAATTGATGGATTTTATAACTCAAGTAAACCTCTTTTAATTAATAACTAATGATAGTGAAGTTGATTTAAAATTTGGTTTACAAAAATAATTAGTGTGGAGAAAGATCGAAAATGTGGCTGAAAATCATTTTTCGGATTTTTGACTTTTCATCATCTAAAAGTTGTCAGAAAATGTTGTGTAGACTAGAGTATATATACATACACTTATATAAATAACATAGAAATGATTAAAGTGAAATAGGTTTAAATTTATATACTTAAGCTTAAAAGTAAGTTTGTCTTTTCCTTTATAATAAAATAAAAGATAATGAAAAGGTAACTTCTCATCTGAAGTGATGGAATAAAGGAGGGGGAGGTGATGGCATGTGTGTAAAGTAAGGCAAGGAAGAGGAGCTATTGTGGTACACAAATGTGGAGGGTAAAGGACTTTAGGGCAAAAGGGTAATTTTCGTATTCCGTTTTATATAAAAACAATTTCCTTTTTTTGAAAATTTTATAAAACATTTCTAGGAAAATAATTACACAAGTTTAAACACATGGGATCTTGATGACACAACATACACAAATTCAAGTGCTAACTTTCCTGTAACAACCCCACCACTATGTCCATATTATTAGAGAGTGTTATAAATAATGTTGTTTAATAATACGAAGAATACAGCTTATTAAGGGTGATCGACTGTGAGTATATCTTTAAACTAACACTGACATGTATACTTACAGTTTTTTAACTCTGGAATAAAATTTGACGTGTACAATCTTACTCCAAGAAACAAACACATCAGTTTCTCAAAACAATGAAAGTATATCATATAAAATAGTAATCACAGATCATAGTGAAATAATAAACCTCGTATTCATATACAAAACTGAGAGTCTGTCAAATATAACACTAGACTCACATAAATACATCTGGTACAAATCTCTAGCTCAAATATACATCTCATAAACAAACACGAATCCTAAATGAGATAAACGAAATGCCAAAAATGTTTCTATCATTACTACCACAATCATCCAAAGGTCAACCTATCCTGTAACCTAAAAAGTCTCGGCCTGATCCGAGCATTAAAATAACACCTGGCTCAGACTATCTCTAAATATCCAAAAAGGTGAGAACAAGATATAACACAAGATTAAATGACATACAGGTAAATCTAGATGTCCAATATATAATAAGTCACTGAATTAATTTAATTCAAAATTTATCGCAAGGCAGAGAGTTATATATTTAGGCCACAAACACAGAGTAGTCACTAAACACAAAATCACTGAATAAATTACAATATTCCTAACGCAAAGAAACCAATTCCATAACATGGCAAACAAATAATTGTGGTATCGCTCGTACCGATTTGGTACCAAAGATCGAGAACGTAGAATCTCGACATGATCACATGGATCGGGGGAACATAGAATCTCAACACGATCACAAGGATCGAGGAACAAAGAATCTCAACATGATCACAACGATTGAGGGAATACAGAACCTTAACACGATCACAAAGATCGAGGAACACAAAATCTTGACACGATCATAAGGATCGGGGAAAACCAAATCTTGATCGATCAAGACGATCATGACAATCATGACTCGCTAGATTATTCAATATTATATATTGTAAAGAAATCCATGAGTATACCTCTTAAAGATCTATCGGTCCCACCGAACACCAAAAGATAGTAAACTGTAAAGTGTCAAATACTGTCACTTTTAGTAATCACAAAAACTTAACCAAAACGTCCCATACCGCCTGGTGAAATTCTAGTATTTACTAAAAGCTAGTAAATCACACTCGCTACGGATACCATTGGAAAACCTGAACCTCTTAAGGATCTATCGGTCCCACCAAACACCAAAAGAGAATACAACTCTAAAGTGTTAAATACTTCCTAATAGCAATTACAAGAATTTAACCAAGGCATCCCATACTACCCTGTGAAATTCGAGTATTCGCTAATGGGCATGTAAGTTCAACTCAAACATTCTATTCAATGAGTTGTACAATATTCGATGAAGCGTTACTCGAGAGCATTTAAACCAATCGATAACACAAAGTCGAATATTAGTACTCCCCACCTTATAGAATTAAGGTTCTCAAAACATTTTATTTTCTAAATTAATTTTTTGAAAGTAAATATTTTACTCTATCATACTTCAGATGTTTTCCAAAAGACTTTACGTGTAAATTTACTTTCAAACTTCTCATTAAAATCCATAACGTTTATTATTAAACTATATATATTTCTCTTTAATAAATTAAACCATAATCCGATTTATATATCAAATTGCTTATATATATGTATGTATGTATGTATTGCTGTTCCAAATTTCCAAAAATTTATATACATGTGTAAAGTTCACAGACCATATTTGAAAAGCCACTTATGTAAGTACTCGTCTATCCTTGAAACCATAAATTCATTTTCCAAACTCAATTTGATATAAGTAACCATTTTATTTAGAAATAAATTAGGTTTATATTTCCAAATCATGTTTCCAAAAATCCATGACCATTTATAATACCAATATTATATATATAACACTATTTATAAAAATCATTTATAAAAAGAACTAGATTAGTTTAGAAAATAAGTTTGATATTTTTAAACAAAATAAACTTTCTATTATATATAATAAATAGATATAAGTTTATAAAATTCAAAACCTTTGAATCAAAGTGATTCAAAGTCCATAGAACACAAAAAAAATCATTACAACATAATCCAAGGTCATCACAAGATTATAGTCATGAATTGGTCCATATAATTCGACTTTTATACCGTCTCCAAATTTATTTTTATAAATTTATTCTACTAGCAAATATGAGGTGAAATTGCCTCCATAACATATTATAATCATCCATCCAACGCATAGCAACACACATTAACAAACGGGATGACGAATGGATGTACTAGGGGCAACTTCCTAGAGCTGAACAGCCCTAGCCTGTTGCCCACCGGTCCACCGGTGGGGGCATACTGGTGCATCGGTTGTGGTCAATCCTAGAGCTATTTTAGCTCCAGGAAACCCTTTGGTTGAACTCTGATGATAGCTCTTCAATATTAGATTGATTACAAGGGTTCTAGGCGTAAATATACATCAACTACAACTCAAACATGACATTATAATTTTAATTAGAATATCAGTTTTCTAATTTCAAAGAACTAATACTTTCAGCACGCAATGATTTTAAACAACAACAAATCGATTCAATAAAACAACAGTAATCAATAATAGAATCACCCAACAACACATGCAAATTGATCTAGAGATAGGTCTTGTGAGGTTTAACCCACCTTTACACTGCCTATAGCTTGCTAGATCCTCAATTAAGCCTTGTTAACTCTTAGCTTCGTCAAAATGACCCAAAAACTCAAAAACAATACCAACTAGCAAGCAATTGATCTAAAACGAGATCAAAATCATTCTTTTATGGATCTAAAAGATAGGGGTATGGATTAGAACACTTACTCTATTTATCTTGAACTTTTTAAGGATTTTTCTGAAGTAATCTTGAAGATTTTGTTCTAGGTTAGGGTTTTTCTTTTAGCTTTGAGAAATCTATTTTGCTTTCTACCTAAGATAAAATGAACGTATAGTTCATTCTCAATTACAAAGGAGATAAGAATTCTCCCTTATTCGCACTAATGGGCTGAAATTTACATTAAGCCCAATACCCATATTTTAATTAAAAGAATTGACTTTTTAAACTATTTTAACAATAAACACAATTTTATTGAGATGTCAACATATCTCAAATTATCCTTTTATTTAAAAATAAAAGATTCAAACTAAATAATTATGCTTGTCTAAACTCAAATTCCAATCATCTTTATATAAACTCTTAAATTCAAATTTGTTTAATATTCTCTAAATTTAGAATTTGTTAAAATCAACTTACCCTCAATAATATTTTTAAATGATTCTTTACACTTTGAAAATACTAATATTTCCAAATTTCACAATGATTTAGAATTAATTATTCTTAAACAAATAATCTTTTATAAAAGACTACAAATTCCAAACTAATGATTTAAATTTTCCAAATTAAATCATTCTTTAGTTTATTGTATTTACTCAAAAATCAGGTTTATTACATTTCCCTTTAGCATTAAACATCCATAACATAAGCTCGTACATTAAACAAATGTAATAACATCCATAGACAAAGTAAAGATCGTAACTTTCAACACATCACTTAAGATTTCGACTCTATTTCAAGTCCATAACAAACATTTACATAAGAACACATATATGTAAAACACAAGCAACATTACTTTCCGAACCAACCAACCAATAACAATTATTATCAACAACAATAAAGTAAAAACCTTTGGCTTAAAGGTGAGATCTACTCAGCAATATCACATTAAACAAACCAAAGCTATCGCAACTTCTACATCGACACACAGACCTAGCTTCCTTCTACAGAATCCAACTTTTAAGACCTAGAATAGGTCAATATGGTTTGGCCTAGGGCTATTGGCTAGACGAAGAATAGTGAAGGGCAGGGTCTTGATGGAAAGGAGATGTTTTTTACTTTGTTTTGAAGATAAGAGAAGTAGAGAAGGGATGGAAGTGTTTTTAGAAGTTAGCTCAGGTGTTTTGAGGGTAAAGGAGCAATTTTAAATTAAAATCTTTTTGGAAGCCATTAAAAAGAAAGGTGGAGCTTTAAAAAGAGGAAGTAGAAGTTTTCAAAATGAAGGAATGAAATTAAAATTGAGAATTGAAAAGAAAAGGAAATTGTTTTTGTATGAAATGGAATAAGAAAATTACCCTTGTGCCCTTAAGTCCTTTACCCTCCACATTTGTGTGCCACATCAGCTCATCTTTCATGCCTTACTTTACATGCATGCCATCACCTCCCCATCCTTCATTCCATCACTTCACTTCTTACATGATGTGAAGTTACCTTTTCACTATCTTTATTTTTTTATATAGGAAAAGAAAAGTCAAACTTACTTTTAAACTTAAGTAAATAAATTTAAACCTATTTCACTCTAACCATTTCTCAGTTATTTATAAAAGTGTGTGTATATATACTATAGTGTACACAATGTTTTCTGACAACTTTTAGACAATGAAAAGTCGAAAACCAAAAAAATGATTTTCGGTCAAATTTTCGATTTTTGTCCAAAATAATTATTTTTGGAAACCAAATTTTAAAACAACTTCACCATAATTAGTTATTACTTAAAAGAGTTTATTAGAGTTATAAAATCCATTCATTAATTGTCTAAAATATATCAAATATTCATATTTGAAGTAATTAAATTTCGGGTCGTTCAATTCTTCCGCCCTTAAAAGAATTTTGTTCCGAAATTAACACACAAAAAAGATAACTCAAAGTAACTCAAAAAGGAAAATATTATATATGATAGAACGCATATAAAAAGATACTGCTAAGCAACTGCATCATAAAAAGTGAGTACACGATCCATGCAACAAGCAAATAACTATCCTATCATCAATTCAGGATAAGCTTCCTTCATGCTATATTCCATCTTCCAAGTGCAGTCTCTGGGGTCTTCGCTCCACTAAACCTTAATTAATCTCACCGTCTTATTCTGCAACTATTTCACATCCCTGTCCACAATGCGAACTGGATGTCTTATCACGACTAGTTTTTGTTTCACCTCTAAATCCTCTTGGACAGATGGCTCAATAATTAGCGATGGGTCATGCACATACTTGATTAAATGTGACACATGAATACATTATGAACTCCTGACAATCTTTCTGGAAACTCAACTCTATAGGAAAGCGACCAATCCTCTCAAGAATTCAAAAAGGTCCAACATATCTGCAAGCCAACTTCCCTGCTCTTCCAAATCAAAGAACTCATCTAATCGGGAAAATCTTCACAAACAAAATGTCTCTGATAGAAAAATTCAAATTCCTTCAACTCCAATTAACTTAATTTTCTGTCAATCTTGAGCTTCCCTCATCCTCCTCTTGATCACAACAACCTACTCCATAACTTCTCAAATCATATCAGGTCTACGCACTAGTCGATCCCCGATCTCCACCTAACACGCTGGTGACTTACATGGCTATTCATAAAGAGCTTAATGAGGTACCATGCCAATGCTTGCTAGATAACTGTTGTTGTAAGAGAATTTCACCAGGTGTAGATGATCCTCCCACGATCCTCCAAATTCCAAGATATACACTCTGAATAGATCCTCCAAGACTCGATTAACACATTCTGTTTGACCATCAGTTTGAGGATGATAGGTTATGCTCAAACATAGTTTTGTTCCTAATGCTACTTGTAGTGCCTCCTAGAATTGGCTAGTAAAGATTGGATCCCGATCGCTTACAATGCTCATTGGAACTCCATGCAATCGAACGATCTCTCTCATATAAAACTTTGCCAAAGTTTCTACAGTCCTTGTCGTCTTTACTAGAATAAAATGAGCACTCTTAGTTAGTTGATCCACAATGACCCAAACACATTCATTGCCTATTCTAGATCTGGATAATCCATCAATAAAATCCATTGATACTTGTTCCTACTGCCAATTTAAAATCTCTAGTGGTTGATGTAGCCTAAAAGTCCTTTGGTGATTACCCTTGATTTGCTGGCAGTTTTCACATTGGTTGACATAGATAGTAATATCCCTCTTTATTACCTTCCACTAGAATATCTGCTTCATACCCTAATGCATCTTAGAAACACTTGGATCGATGGTATTCCGATAAAACATCCTGCCTAAGATCGTCGACATTTGGAACACACATCCTCCCATTTATTTGTAATATACCCTGATGGTCTATCTCAAAACTTGAACAATGACCTTCCTCTACATCCGTGATGATCTCCACTAAATGTGTCTATTTTTCCTTTGTTTGTTTGCAATCCTCTCTAGAAGAGTTGGACTAACTTCCAAGAGAGCCAAAACCACGTTTCTACTCAGTGCGTCCGCTACCACATTTGTCTTTCCTGGCGTATATAGAATATCCAAGTTGTATGCCACCAGAAATTCTAACCATCATTGTTGCCTCATGTTCAGATCCTTCTGCATGAAAATATACTTCAAGGACTTATGATCCATGAAGAGCTCAAACTTTTCACCCAACAAGTAATGCCTCCACATCTTCAATGCAAACACAGTAGCCAACAACTCCAAATCATGTGTTGCATAATTCTTCTCATGGGGCTTCAATTGCCTACTAGCATATGCAATAACTCTCTAGTGCTGCATCAAAGCTGCACTCAAGCCTATACCACAAGCATAGGTACGCATAGTCAATCCTTTCCCTTCATCCAAAATAGCTAAAACCGATGCACTGGTCAACCTCTTCTTCAATTCAACGAATGCTTCCTCACACTTCGAAGTCTAAACAAACTTCTAATCTTTCTTCGTCAACTTGGTTAGGTGCGAGGTGATCTTGGAGTAATACTGAATGAACCTCTTATAAAATCTAGCCATGTTTAAGAAACTTCGAACTTCTATATGAGTCTGCGGTATCTTCCATTCTTGAACAGCCGCTACCTTTGCTGGATCAACCGAAATTCCATCCCCTGAAACAATATGTCCGAGGAACCTTACTTCTGACCGTCAAAAATGGCACTTAGAAAATTTTGTTTTTAAAACATGCTTCCTTAATATTTCTAACACCACTTCCAAATGGTGTTTGTGTTCTTCCTTGGTCTAAGAGTAGATCATGATACCATCTATAAAGACAAACACAAATTCATTAAGGACGTCTTTAAAACCGCAATTCATCATATCTACAAAATAAGAGGGTGCATTTGTTAGCCCAAAAGGCATAACCAACCATTCAAAGAAGAAATCTGGTCCTCTAAATGCAGTTAAGGGTGTACTACTCTCCGCTACCCATAACTACTGAAATCCTATAGTAAGGTCCATTTGGAAAAATACTCGAGCCTCATGGAGTTGGTCAAACCGATTGTCTATATGGGGTAAGGGATATTGATTCCGAATTGTCTGCTTATTTAACTCCCGATAATCCACACAAAGTCTTAAAGATCTGTTGGACTTTGCGACAAAACCTACACCTGCTCTGTAACAAGAATAACTTGGTCTAATCAGCCCTTTTCTCAACAAATCATATATCTGATTCCTTAACTCCTCCTCTCTCGAAGCCATTTCACGAATGAGTTGAATAATAGGTCTCAAACCGGGGATTAAGTTAATATGGAGCTCAATCTCTCGATGTGGAGGTAGACTATTAACTTCTTCAAAATCATCAAGGAAATCCTTAACAATAGTTATCGACCCTAACTCTTCTTGGAATGATTCTAAGGCATAAATGAAACTACTCATTTTCTTATTGGGCTTCCTACACACCATCTTTTCCAACATCCTTCCAGAATTGGTTTTCAGCACCACCCTTCGCTTGACGCAGTCCAGAACAGCTCCATACTTTGACAACCAATCCATACCCGGTAAAACATCAAATCCTCTAAAATACAGAATAAATAGGTCATAAAATAAATGGTGTTTTAGGTATAAAAAATTGTACTTTTTCACAAATCATACATAGATTGGTTCACCACTTATGGGGTTAGACACACAAATAGGGGTTTCTATGAATTTAGGGGAAAATTGCAATCTATCTAGCAATTATTTAGAAATAAAAATATGAGAAGCCCCGATATCAAACAATACTTGAACTAAAATGACATTAAAATATAAAGTACCTTCAAGAACTCCCTTTGCTTTCACATCCCTGGAGGTTGATGGTTCATCCTTGATGGCGTAAACCTTGGCATGGTGACCCTTCTTCATTAGTAGGCAATCCTTCACAATATGCCATATTTGCTGACAGTTGTAGCAAAGTGTCTTTTGAACTATTGGATCCTCCCCATTGCTTCTGAGCTTCGGAGCTCTTACAGAATCTTGTGATATGACCATTCTGATTACAGGTATTACAAACATAATCCTTGAAATGATCCTATGCCCCTCCACCCGGCTTTCCTTTCCACTATTTCTTCCCTGAGTGATTAAACTTCCTCTTATTCGGGTTACTGTTATTGTTGGTGCTTGGTGCTTGGTGCTTGGTGCTGCCGACTTCTTCTTCTCCAGAACTTCATACCTCAAAGCCATATCTACCAAATACACAAAAGATCCCTTCAAATGGGCAGCCATCTTCTCTTGAAATCCTTCCCTTATTCCCATCACAAACATCTCGTTCTTCGTAAGAGGGGTGTCAATCAACTCCAACCTAATTCGTGGTAGCTCATTAAACTTGGTCCTATACTCAGCTCCTTGCTTAAGATCCAAGTAACTCCTATACATACAAGTATTTCCTGCAGTAGGCATGAACTGGTCTTCCGACACCTACTTAAATCTAGCCCTAGAAAAATCATCCTCCAGAACATTCGCTGTAACAGAGTCACACCATGTTGTCGCTCCATCTTGCAACTACCATCATGCTAAGAAATGCTTCTACTCATCTGAAATATCCAACCCTTTGAAAATCTTTTCGCAAGAGAAAAGTCTAGCTTGGACTTTAATGATGGATTCCATGCCCTCAAGCGGCTTTCCTCCCAGATTAGGATAGTTTTTGCACAGAGTTGCAAAGTTCACATGAGGCTGCACCGGTGTTGCCTCTTTAACTACTCCAACTCTTCTGACATTCGGAGCTCGACCATTGGTCGTCGTGGTGCTACTATTTCCTCTATTTCTTCTTGGCTTATTGTTCATTCTTACTACTTGGATAAAGTAAATAAATTTAGAATTCTTAGACGAGATAACTGTAAGGGAAAGGGTACTAATCAAAAATATCAAAGTTAATCCATCTAACTCGAACATATACATGGGAATAAAATTTATAAATATGCTCTCTCATAGACTAAAGTCATTCTACGGTATTACTAACCCTATCTCTAATGAGTTGACCCAAACTGAGGTTTAGGTGTTTGCTCAACCTAAGCTCTGATACCACTTGTAACGATCTGCCTTCCTTACCCCTAAAGACAACACTTAATACACCCATGGTATTCATGTGCCGATCATCTAGGTGTCCGAAAAAGACAAGTCGTTGCAGTAAAAATAAAAGAAAACGATAAGAAAAAGGAAAAAAACATAATCTCACAACGTAACGAAAATATATATAGTCAACATAAGATAATACATAGCATCATTCCGAAAATGAATACCAGAGTATACAAATACAAACATCAGCCAGGGTCAGTTATAACTGCTTGCCCTCACAATGTTGATACATAACATATATACATAGTGGAAACAAAATAAATAGCTAGATAACAATGAAGCCACCTACTCAATGCTCCTTCAAAATGCATCCGTAAGAACCCGGACTACTTAGCTACTCATACAAATTTGAATACCCAAGAGTTTTAGGGAAAGGAAGAAAAATTCTGGGTCAGAAAAGGGTCTGGTGTAAGTAAACTCCAAACAACTGAATTTTTATACTTATGAAACTCTTTCAAAACAAAAGGTATCTCGTAAGAGCACGCCGCACATAAATACAAACGAGTTTTAACCTTACAATGACCAAAACATTTCAAGTAGAAAATCCAGTAATATTAAATTAATCTCTACAGTTTAAAATAAATATTAAATCATAGCCGAAATGGTTACATTATTACATTTCACCATGCCTAGTATACAATCAAGTCTATAAGCACTTAATGGAAAATGGATTCCATACACTGACAAGGTAAGGGTCTACCTTCCGTATAGTGCACCTCTAGAGAAAATGTACCGAGGCTGCAAAACTTTTGCACCTCTTCTACTCTGGACCACCCTACCCCTTCCTAGATAGCACCGAATATAATCATCCCTCGGTTGTGATCAACAACTGCACTGGGCCGCCAAGCATGCATAGAACCATAAATACCGATCTAGATTAGGTGATGATCATACCCTAATAAGAGCGACCCACTTTCCCTATGGCACGTCGCTGCTTTAGTCATTCCCGGATGTGAGGCTTGAGGCTGCGTTTTACCTTTCTATATAATAATTCCACTTGGAATGCTAACAGTGCCCTACAAGCGATAATGCAATGCTAACATTCGTCCATACAAGTTGTTCAGGATATAAAAAACCGAAGGCACTACTTCTACTACATCCATTTTGGAATCACCCTCAGGATTAGTAGCAAGTATGCCTTACACTTTAAAGATCTTCATCTTTGATTCCGTCATCTTCAAGATCTTTCCAATTCGAACGCTTACGTCGGTTCAAAGTGGTTTTCGGATAACTCATGCTATTTGATCCTGGCCTCTTTGAACCAACATTCGATAATTTTAAAAGGGTCAACTAATTGATAGTGGACAAATCCACTACCTGGGTATGTATAGATTTTTCATATGGAATATAAGACATTCTATACTTATCCCCACTTTCGATTTCAAATAGTATTGCCCATTAATTAACAATGAAGTCTGACAGGTTAGAAAATTACCCTTGACTCGACATACATTCTTACTTCTCGGGATAGAGACAAGTTTCCATACCTCAGATTTGATGTTAAGTATACAATGAAGTATCTTTTATATACTTAATTTATCATGACCTATTTATCGAAATTAACTCTCTTATATTTATCACATTTTTGACATTTCAATTTCTATATCCCTCGCCTCGAAAATCAAGTTCTAGATCTCGTAAATAGAGGAAATTATACTCATCGGCTTTTAGTGCTAAATACAAGATGGCTTACTTCA
This sequence comes from Allium fistulosum, assembly GCA_030737815.1. Lineage (NCBI taxonomy): Eukaryota > Viridiplantae > Streptophyta > Magnoliopsida > Asparagales > Amaryllidaceae > Allium > Allium fistulosum. Next base: position 444,067,979 of record CM060901.1, on the reverse strand, counting down.
AATGAAATATGCATTTTGTTATAACTTATCATATTTGTTTGGTTAATTAATGGCACAGACAAAGAAATCCCTTATACTTAAAGCCATCTTTTGTAAAAGAGAGTTGTTTTTAAACAAACCGGTTCTTGGAAAATAAAGTGATTTAAAAATTTAAAAGCCTTTATTTAATTGAATAATAATAAGTTTAAACTTTTTATTTAACAATAATTAAATCTTAACTTAATTAATAATTAAGTAATAATTAAGCCCCATCTGATTAACAATAAATTAATAATTAAACCTTATTTAATTAATATTTTAATTTAAAAAATTATACATTTTGCTTAATTAATAATTAATATAAAATTAAACTTTACTTAGATAAATAAATAATTAACCTTTACTTGATTACTTAATAATTAATCTTTTCTTAATTATTTAACTATAAATTAATCTTAATTAATGAATTAAATAATAATTATACCTTTTTAGTACTTATAATATATTTTGAAATTCTTTTTCAAAAATATCTAAAGTGAAAACTCTTTTAGTTTACATAAAAAGTGGTCGTTTTACGAACTGCATCCATGACGACTATCGCTATGAATACCATAACCTTAAAACTTGTTTACAAACCAAAGTAACCTTTACCTTTTATACTTAAATTACTTTGTGAACCTTGTATTAAATAAGGTTTAATTATTAATTAATTGTCAATCAGGTAGGGTTTAGTTATTACTTAATTATTAATTAAGTTAAGATTTAATTATTATTAAATAAAAAGTTTAGACTAATTATTACTTAATTAAATAAAGGTTTTTAAAATTTTAAATCACTTTATTCTCCAAGTATCGGTTTGTTTAAAAAAAAATTCTTATACAAAAGATGGTTTTAAATACGAGGGATTTCTTTGTCTATCCCATTAAGTAGCCAAACAAATATGAAAAGTTATAATAAAACTTTGACATGTGTATTGGAAATAAGTCATCTTGTGTTTAGCACAAAAAGCTGATGAGTAGGCTTTTCTCTATGAGATATAGAACTTGATTTTCTAGGCGAGGGATAGGGAAGTCGAAATGTCGAAAATGTGATAAATGTAAGAGAGTTCGATAAATGGGTCATGATAAATTAAGTATATGGAAGATACTTCATTGTATACTTAACACTAAATTCCAAGGTATAGAAACTCATCACTATCCCGAGATGTAAGAATGTATGTTGAGTCAAGGTTAGTTTTCTAACTTATTCAACTTCATTGTTAATCAAGGGATAGTACAGTTTGAAATCGAAAAGTGGAGATAAGTATAGGATGTCTTATTTTCCATTTGAAAAACCTATACACGCCCGAGATATTGGATTTTAGAACTATCGATCACTTGACCTTGTTAAAATTATCGAATGTTTGTTCGAAGAGATCGGGATAGGATAGCATGAGTTATCCGAAAACCACTTCAAACCAACGTAAGTATTCGAATTGGAAACATCCTGAAGATGATAGAATCGAAGATGAAGATCTTTGAAGTGCAAGGGTTATTTGCTACTAATCTTAAGGGTCATTCTAAAATGGATGCAGTAGAAGTAGTGCCTTCAGTTTGTTTATATCCTAAACAACTTGTGTGGATGAGTGATAGCATTGCATTGTCGTCTAGAGGGCTGTGTTAGCATTCCAAGTGGGATTGCTATATAAAAAGGTAAAATGTAGCCTCAAACCTCACACCCGGGAATGACTAATGTAGGGACATGCCACAGGGTTAAGTAGGTCGCTCCCATTAGGATATGATCATCGTCTAATCTAGATCGTATTTATGGTTTTATGTATGCTTCGGGGCCCAATGCGGTTGTTGATCACAACTGATGGATGATCATATTTTGTAATATCTAGGAAGGGGTAGGCCGATCCTGAGTAGCAGAGGTGCAAAAGTTTTGTAGCCTTGGTACATGTTCTCTATAGGTGTACTATACGGAAGGTTGACCCTTACCTTGTCCTTGTATAGAATCCATTTTCCACTAAGTGCTTACGAACTTGATTGTATACTATGTATGTTGAAATGTAATTAATGTAACCATTTTGGCTATGATTTAATATTTATTTTAAACCCTAGACATTACTATAATATCATTGTATTTCCTATTTGAAATGTTTTGGTTAGCATAAGGTAAAAAGCCCTTTGTGTTTATGTGCAGCGTAGTCTTACAAGATACCCTTATTTTTAAAAGAATTTCGTAAGTATAACAATTCAGTTGTTTGGAGTTTACTCACACTAGATCCAAGTCTAATCTAGAGTTTTTCTTTCCTTTAAACTCTTAGGTACTAAAATTTGTATAAGTAGTCAAGGTTCTTACAGATGCATTTTGGAGGAGCATGGAGCAGGTGGCTTCATTGTTATTGTAACGAGCCATAATTTAATCACTTTAAACATGAATAGTTAATATGTTTGTAAATGATTAAATAATGGATTTTATATCTAAAATTATTAACCCTGCCTAATAAAACAGAATAGTATAATTACTTGCCTAATAAAACAAGAAAGAATTATTAACCCTACCTAATAAAACAGAATAGTATAATTACTTGCCTAATAAAACAAGAGAGAATTATTAACCCTGCCTAATAAAACAGAATAGTATAATTACTTGCCTAATAAAACAAGAGAGTATTATTAACCCTCCTAATAAAATAGAATAGTATAATTACTTGTCTAATAAAAATAGAATAGTATAATTACTAGCCTAATGAAATAAAATAGCATAATGATTATTATATTCCATGCGGATGGTTGCCATTGGACCAAAATCTGGTCGAATCAGGTTCTGCCATGCGGATGGTTGCCATTGGACCAAAATCTGGTCAAATCATGTTATGCAATAGTTGATAAGGAGGATTTCTATTGGGCCAAAATATGGTCGAATCAAATTAAGCCATCAAGGTTTTTTTTATTGGACCAAAATGTGGTCGAATCAAATTAAACCATCAAGGTGTTTTCTATTGGACCAAAATGTGGTCGAATCAAATTAGGCCATCAAGATGTTTTCTATTAGACCAAAATGTGGTCGAATCAAATTAGGCCATAAGGCTGGTTTCTATTGGACCAAAATCTGGTTAGGCTATAGGAAATGACTAAAGTACCCTTCTCTTCACCTATAAATAGCCAAGTCCATATCTCATTTCAATTCATTCACAAACTAAAGAAAAGAACTAAAATTCATTATAAAAGGTGAAGTGTTCCAAGTCTCCATCAAAGCAAATAGGATGTGAGTATATTCCTTGTATTCATAGTTTAGTGGGTATAACTTATGCTGTGAGTATAATTTAATTATTTTACAGTGAGTGTAATCTTAATCTCTTTCCTTTGACTCATTCACATTTTAATAAATGTTGTGTTAACTATTGATTGTAAATTGTTAATAATAATGGGTCTGTTATTATTCTTATTATTTTTTCTTGTTTGGTTGTTTGATTTGTGCTCGACCAGTTTATGAGCAATAACTTTGATGTTTAGTTAAAAGGAACTTACATCGCCTTTTAACTTAGGATTGACATTTAGTGACTTTTTGGTTAAAAGGAAATAACACCCCTTTTAGCTATCTCATTTGATTAAGAGGGAGCTTCACCCCTCTTGGTCGTATTCTCCTTTAAAGATGATGGGTTTAAGTTATGATTTGAATGGAAGTTTTAAATCTTTGTTTAAAGTATTTTAAAGGAGCTTCAAATTTTATATAATGATTTAAATGGGTTATTTATGAAAAGTAAGTAGTCTTATACTTGGCAATAAAAGCCGATGAGTAGATTGATCCTCTATCTGTGAGATCTAGAACCGAAGTGTCTAGGCAAGGCTAGGAGCAACTAGTGCCCTGACTTACCTGGCTTTGTTTTTGGGCAAGGGGTAGAGTAAGTCGAGAATATCGGAAACATGACAAGTGTAGGAGATTTGATTTCCATAAATGATCTTTATAATTATAGTGGAAAACATTCGCATTTCTTATAGACAATTGTTTTTGACCCATCTAAGTATGCTTTTGAAATATTAAATCCTCCCAAATGTTTTGTGAATATACTTATATCGATGAGATAAGTATATGGATATTTTCCAAGCATTGAAAAAGTATAAGATTAAATTTCCATATACGATCATTTTGTCATCCCCGATAATTGATATCTTTACTATCAATTTTGATACCCTTCTTCGTTTTGTTTTTGTTTCGTCAATCTAAGACGATTTGTTGCTCATTTAAAGCATTGATATCCTTTATCGGAAATGACTAAATAAAGAGCGAGTGGGGGCCAAGCTATGTGGGGTTGCTCCCATTAGGGTATTTTCACATCTACTCTAGATTGGTTTCGGTTGTATGCGCACGGAAATGTGAAATACTCGGATACTCGATAAGGTTGGCGGGGTCCGGCTTGGAGGTTTCCGAGAGCCATCGTAGTTCTCAAGTATATTTTCTAAAGGTATACTTTCGATAAGGGGGGCGCACCCTCCTAGTCATTGTTGGAAAAATTCCTTTTCCTTATTTTTGATTCAAATCTTTGGATTGATTCTTTCTTAATTGCATCGGGAAACGTCTTGCGCTCTTCGCGATGTTTGATTTTTTGTGTCCATTCTTTTATGCTTGGACGTTGTCCTTGTGAGGGGAAACCCGTTCTGCGTTTTTGCGACGTAGTCTTACCGGTTATTTTGTGTGTTCTATTTTTTTATTTGGAGTTTACTCATACCGGACTTATTGTCTGACCCGAATTGTTTGTTTTCCCTAAACTCTTGGGTACTCATCTATATTTGAGTAGTCCGAAAATGACAGGTTTCTTTGGGCTCTTTTGAAGATGGTGGACGAGCAGGAGGCTCCTTATCTATCTAGCTATTTATTTCCGCTGTTCTGAGATGTTGGCTATGTATATATAAAGGCAGGTTGTTATAACTACCTAGACTGATAGTAGTACTTTTGTTGTAACTCTAATAACTCTATGTTGGGAGTAACCTTATGTGCAGTCTTATTTTTATGTTATATTTAACCGTTCCATTGTGAGATTATTGTTGTGTTCTTATATTTTACCCCATGATAACTCGTCTTTCAGATACTTAGGCAACGACACATAAATACCATGGTGTATTAAGTGTTGTTCTTAGGGGTCAGAAAGGTGGGTCGTCACAGTTGGTATTAGAGCTTTGGTTGAGCGAACACCTTAGCCTGATTGGGGCACAACTCATTGGAGATAGGGTAAGTGATGCTCTAGAATGAGTTAATCTTGAGAGAGCGTATTTGTAATATTTATAATAATAATATTTATCCTCTAAAGTCTAGTTTTAGATCCTTTGGTGTTATTTCCTTAAACCATTTTAATCCTATTTTTGTATTCTAATGATACATGTTATTTGTTCAGATAATAAAAAGTGAATACAAGAAGAGGAGGAAGGAGAGGATCTGGAACTAGCACGGCTACCAATGGTAGGGTACGTAGAAATGCTACCATGTCAGCTGTAGATCCGGTAGAGGAAATGTTAGTGCAAGTTCAGACCCCTATGAACTTTGCAGCTTTGTGTAAGAATTTTTCCACTTTAGGCGGGAAACCATTCTATGGGACTGAAGATATTCTTAGAGTGCAGATGTGGCTTCGAACTTGTGAAAGAATATTTGGAGATTTTCGGTTGGAGGATGCAAAGAAACGGCTGTTCGCATCGCGACAACTTCAAAAGTCGGCACTGGATTGGTGGGATTCAGAAACAGCTAGTACTCCGGAGGGGGAGTTTTCTTGGGCCTAGTTCAAGGAAGTTTTTGAAGCATAGTTTATTCCAGAAGCCGGAAAAACTCAGTTATTTAGAAGTTTCATTGAGTTAAAGCAGGGTGATATGACTATGTCGCAGTATGAGCATAAGTTCAATGCTTTGTCCCATTTTGGACTTGGATTGATAGACACACCACTCAAGAAAAATGAAATGTTTTTGAATGGAATGCGACCAGAGTTCCATCGTGAAATGACCAATCATCTTATGGGTACGTTCACCAACATTATTAGTGTTTGTACCAAAATTGGGCACAACACTCTTTGGAAGTTTTTAAAGAGATAAAATGAAGAAATTAAATGGAAAAAGAGGATTATCTACAAAAACTCCAAAAACAGATATACAAATGATAAAAAAAATGGACAGAAACACAAGAATTTAGAGTGGTTCGGCGTATTGCCTACATCCACTATGAAATTGATCTTTTTATTGATGTTTCTTTGATGATTACAATTGATTGCAGCGGGTTACAGCAGATGACAAGGAATTACAGCAGTAAAATTCGTTAACAGCTGTAGCAATAAACTTTAGAATGAATCCAGCAGAGTCTGGGCGTTGGAGAATTCAAAGATCCCTTTTCTGTAGGCTCTGGGGCTCTATTTATAGGTGTAGGAGGCTGATATTTCGCTCAGATCCCGGGAGACTTCTTCTGGCACGTGAGTGGGCCCACGCGACCAAGCCTGTGAAGTTTCGACCCGATCCGTGATCGATACGAACGAATTTCGTATCGATCAAGATTGCATCCGATGAAGTCAAAATTTGGTGTGAACCTTCTTTAGCATGCACTTAAGTCTCTATGAAAATTTCATAGCATTTGGACTGGTGGATATCGAGTTATGATCGATTCGAATTGTAGTTGCTCAGCAGGCTGTTTCGTTCGACTCGATCATTTCGACTCGATGGTTGTGTGTGATCAGGTGGTGACGTGGCGCGCTTTCCTCGTATCGATCCACATTCTTCGCCGAGTTGATCGAGTTGTTCCGGAGTTTTCGCCGCATACGTATCGATGAGATCATCTTGTTCGGATCGATCATTAGTGCGCTTTTTGCATCGATCTGTAGTATACTTAGTTTGAATCGATGAAGATTGTCTAGTTCGTATCGATGGAAATTGGCTTGTTCGTATCGATGGAGGTGGCTTGGTCGTACCGATGATGGTGGCCATGTTCGCATTGATGAAGGTAGCCCTTGTTCGTATCGATCAAAGTCACTTCGACTTGATGGATACAAACAAGCAGCATTGTGATGGGTACGAATAGCGCAATGCTCGATGGATACGAACAGAGGATAGCTGATCGATACGAACAAGAGATCAGTTGATCGATGTGAACAAGAGAATGGCTGATCGAAATGAAGTGCACCATCTCTCGATGGATACGAAGTTGATCGATACAAAGTAAACTCCAGTGATGGACACGAAGTCGATTGATACGAAATAGACGTTGGCTGATCGATTCGAACAAAGCTTCCCCTGATGGATTCGAACTCGACCGATTCAAACAGAGGCCTAGCCGATCGATATGAAATAGAGTTGATATTCCTTAGCTTGTATCGATCGGATCTTGAGCATATTAACTCGGATTGACTTGAAATTTGGAACGTTGGCTTTCATTGCTTCACTCGTCGTGTCTTGTCGATTGTAGCTCGGTCCGGACTTGGGAAAAATTCATCGATATCCAGGGTGAACCTGCGTATAGCCGATCTTCGGGATGACCAGTCTTTGGTTTCTAGTCAATTTCTTGGTGTCACGGCCTTGCCAAAAGGTGGGATAACATTTTCCCCCCAAAGTACGTCTTATGGAAACACGACGTGCTTTGAAAAGCTGCAACCTTCATTCCGAACAGTTTTTGTCTTTTCGATGAAAACTGTAATCTTTGACTGATTTTCTCAGTAATGTAAACTGTTGACTGTCAACTACTGTACCCTGTTTTGTTGCAACTGATTGCTGTATGCTAGTGATTTTCCGTTTGATGTTGTAATCGTTATCAAATAGGTTTCCAATTTCCTATAAATTTGGAAAATTGAACATTAGTTCGACACATATGCATATATGTTAATCTGACTCTCGTTGACGTTTGCACGTTCACGAGTCGTTGTCAATTTATCCCATATCGAATTCCGTATCGATCCTCTCCTGAATTGATGTGAAATTCGAATTATTACAACGCTCGATGGTTGTTTTTGAATGTTCCCTCATATCGATCCTCTCTTGAATCGATGTAAAAGGTTGGAACATTGTCTTTGCATCGATATGCATCGCGTAGATGGATACGAAATGAACATTTTGAATCGATGGATGTGAGGTTTGATGGATACGAAGTGATCGTTCGTATGAATGGAGTTTAATGCCTTCAGAACAGCCCTTGTTGTATATTTTAAATCGATGGACCTGGTGTCATTGGATACGAATAGACAATTCGTATCGATGGGAACTGTGATTTGATGGATTCGAACTGATCGCTCGTATCGATGCATTGGGAATGGAGTTGAAAATGATTGATACGAACAAGGATTTCGTATCGATGGATTTGGTGACGACTTCACGTCAATACAGACTCGAGTTCATGGATTCGAGTAGTTGTTTCGAATCGATTCTAAGCCGGACCCATTGCGACCGGTCGTGTTTACCGGGAGACGAAACGCCTTTCCCTCACACTCGAATCCATATAAATATTATGGACTTAGGAATTTTTCACTTTTTACTTTTTACCCTTTTACCTTCGTATCGCTCCAGAGATGTGGAAAAAGAAAACTGCTCTTGCCTTCGAATCGATTCAAATCCTTCAATCCCTTAAACCAGTTTTCGAAATCAGGTAATCAATTGACGAACTCGCCTTAAGAACGATGAGACTTGAGTTCATATCCTCATCCATTCTCGTACATGGCCGAATCCTGGCGATGTCGATGTCGGAGTTGGTTCGGGGCATGGTCGAGGGATGGAGGAGAGAAAAAATAATGGTGTTTACGTCGTTTGGAGAAGAGGATGGCAGTTCGATCTTCGTATCGATCGATTGGTGAAGAAGAAGGTACTGCGTTTCGTATCGATCTCACTCTCATGCCAATCGTGGAGTGGCCATTCAATATCAGTTGCCTTGGATCGCCACCTATTGATGCGAAGATGGCACATCTCCGATCGATACGAAATGAAGGATAGAGTGATCGATACGAAATGGCTATTTCCTGGATTGATTCGAAATGACTATTTCCTGGATCGATTCGAAATGACTATTTCCTGGATCGATTCGAGATGACTATTTCCTAGATCGATTCTGTTTGCACAAAAAATGGACAAACACCTCAAAGTTGTATGATTTAGTAGATCTTATGTTATTCTTAGTGATTTGGGTGATTCATGCAAATATATGAAAAGCAGGGGCTAAACTGTAAAAAGACACGCAGATTTATAGTGGTTCAGCCAGAATGTGCCTACGTCCACTTTATATGTTATTTCTCTTCTCTTGTTTTGATTACAAGTACAAAGCTTTGATACAAGTAAAAGAAAGTTGTTTGAAAGTTCTCTCCGTGCTTGAGCTCTCAAACTTGTCCCCCATTGTTGTACCCCTGCCTCTCTATTTATAGAGTGAGGTTGGGGGCAGGGGTCTTGGATGTATACAGCTGCTGGTGGGCCTGGGCTGAAGTGATCTGGCCTGGCAGTCTGGTTCGGTATTCTCTTGGTTCGGTGAAGTATGGAGTTGGTCCGGTTGGGCTTCATCCGGTGAAGTGTGGAGCTGGTCCGGTTGGGCTTCGTCCGGTGAAGTGTGGAATGGTGAGGTTGGAACGGTGGCAGTTGCCGGATGAAGGTCTACCGAATGGACTTGAGGGAGGATTGCCGAATGTACTCGAGGGAGGGCTGCCGAATGGGTCATTCCGAATGGACTTGAGGGAGAGCTGCCGAATGAATCACGTCTCTGGGTCTCGAGGTCTTCCGGGTAAGAATTCACCCAACATTTGCCCCCCAAAGTAGGGCATATGTCTAACATATGTCGTGCTTTGTCTTCCTTCGTTCGGTCTTGGTTGCGCCGAGCCAGTTGGTCCGGTCGATGTGCTTCGCTTATAAATAAGGGCGCCACTCTACTATTGTTTCTTCACTTTTCGAGATAGCCGAACCACTTGACTCCTATTTTTTCCGAACTAGACCCTTATCATTGCCGAATCAGGTGAGATTTTATTCTGCCGAATGAGTGTTTGCCGAATGAGATCTTATTCTCGTATTACCGGACGAGAACGGGAGACACCGAATGAACCCATATTTGAACCACCGAATGGACCTTGAGAGTTCGAATAACGAACGAGAATTTCCATTGTCTTTACCGAATGACGATGGGAGTTTGAGCACTTTGAACTTTCTTTGCTTACACTCGAGACACCGAATGAACCCATACTTGAACTCCGAATGACAATGATACCGAATGAAACTGATACTGAATATGTTTTTACCGAATGAAGTCATATACTTGTTTATATCCTCTGTTCTAAATGTGTTTTTCCGGTATTGTAGATAATGTCTCGCAAAGTAGAAACTCGATCAGACAAGAAGCGATCCGTGGGTGAAGGAGAGTCATCGGCTGTGCCCCCAGCTCAATCAGGATCGGAGCGTCATGGGCCCGCCCCGAGGTCATTAGTGGATGGATATGGTCCCCAGGAGTTGCTGGATTCCCCGCCTGACTGCTTTCCTAGCCTTCTCAAAGAGGAGCAACTCGATGTTATATCTCGTTCTTTTGGGATTGATAGAGCCCTCATGCTGCTGCCGGGTCCAGGAGTCATGCCATACAGTCCTCCCGAAGGATACTTCGCTTATAGCAGGTACCATTGCATGTGTGGTGCTATCCCGCCTCTCAATGCTTGGATAGTTAGCTTCCTCACGTACCTGAAGGTGGCCCCATTTCAGCTTCAGCCCAACTCTTACGCCATACTGGTGAGCCTTTTCGTTATTTTTCGGAGGAAGTATGGTCGCGCTCCCTCCAACCGGGAGATCCGGTACTTGTACAATTTAAGGGGCTACAAGAAGGGGTCCCCATATATTAACTTGGAATCTGCTGTGACCTTCAAGCCGGTCCTGGACCTTTATTCCAAATTCAGCATGTTCAAGAAAGAGTGGTTCTTTGTTAGGGACGACTCCGTCTCTATCCGGCGCTTTACCTCTGGATGTAAGTTGATGCTTTTACTTATAATTTCTATCCTGATTGTGATGCTTCTTCTCATACTTTCTCATTTTTGCTAGCGACAGGTGGCTTTCCTGTTGTGGAGACTGACCGCCTGGTTCAGACGGCGGCGGAGATAGAAGGCATTCTTGGGAAATACAGATCATCTGCTTACTTGATTAGAAATGCGATCCTTCTAGAATACAACTTGATCCTTCCGCAGCAGTCTGTAGTTAAGTTGAGGGAAACGGCGGAAGAGAGGGCGGCTGCTCAAGCCAAGGGAGGCGTTGCGGCAGAGGGTGGAAAGAGAAAACCATTCATGAAACCTCCAGCCGTTGGAGGTAAGAAACTTAAGAGGTCAGACGGTCCTTCTCCCAGCAATTGTCCACTTACTCAGGGGGAGATTGACGCGGAGGAGGAAAGAGGTGAGGCGGAGGGCGGAAGTGACGTTGAGCGTCTTGGTGACGAGGGTGGCGATGGACAGGGTGGTGATGGTTCCAGGGCTCTGTCTTCTGGGCAAGTAGGCGAGATGCAAGAGTGGACGGATGATGCTCTCCGTCAAGCTTTTGAGGGGTTGGGTGATGATCCGGCTTTGGTTGAGAAGACCGGGGAGGCGGACAAAACCGGGACTGGTGCAAGTGAGTCTTCTCCGACTATTCCGGCCAAGGTGGCTCTGACAACTCAAGGTGAACTCTTGACCCCTGCATGCTTCACTAATGATAGGGACTTAGGAATATTTTATGACCCGCTCCCGTCCTGGAATGAAATCCGGGACTTATTGCAGTATCCCACTCCTCCCCAGGGTTTGTACAACCACAGCTGTGTTTCTTTTTCTTTTCTAATCTTGTAATTTACCGCGTTCCTTGAATCATATTGTAATGTAAGATTATGACACTTGTTCTTTATATCAGGAGCAGGCAAGACGCCCAAAGCTTCAGACCTTCGACACAGGCTCGAGCAATATAAACTTTCCAAAATTTCTGCTAAGCCGAAGCCCTCAGCCCAACGCTCCGGGGATGTAGTCGGGTACCGTCCTCTTCTTGGGGTCATCGAAGAGGGTATTCAGCAGAGGAAGAGGAGTCATCCTTTATCCGAAACTTCGCTCGGTTCTCAGCCTCCGGCTCAGCCTATTCATGATATTACTGAGGAGGGCAGCGAGTTTGTATCTTCTCCACACCCGTCCGGAAACCCTTCTGTTGTTCATATCGACCGTCCCGATCTGGCCCGTAATCCATTTGCCGGTCATCCTGATCTGGATCCGGGTTCTCAGGATATTAATTTTGACGAAGTTACTGGTGAACACCTTCTCCCCCGTAACCCCATGGTACGAGTACTTGACGAAGCCAAGTCCTTAGACCTCGATCTACTCACCACTCGTATAGTCACTATGGGAGACGAGGCCAAGGCCAACATTGATCGGGTGGCGGAGGAGGCCAAGAAGCTGATGGGGCATCACGCTCGGCTGGTTAAGGCCGGAGAGGAGATAGGGAGCGCCAATATCCGACTTCGATTGGTGGTCTCGGATCAAGCCAAGCAGCTTGCGGATCAGGCTATCCAGATTTCTCAGCATGAGGCTGCCACTGGGCGATTAAGGAGAACCATGGAAGAGGCTAGTCGGGCCGAATTGCGGAAAATGGAAGCTGCTTGCAAAGAGCGGATTGACATGGCTATTACCACGGTGGATGAGGTTCGGAGAGCGGATCTCGAGCAGGTGGAGGAATTGTCCGAGAAGCTTGAGGCTGCAGAGCTTGCTCAAGCTAAGTTGAGGGAAGAGATGGCGGTGATGCGGAGGTCCCTTCAAGCTGATTGCTCGAGATACAGACTGGAGAGAGATGCTGCCGTGGAAAGGTTGTCGGCCTCCGATGCCCGGATGAGGGAGTTTGAGGAGAACGAAGGAATGATGGATGACATGCTCCAGGACATGTATTTCCGGACTTGGAAGCAGGGTAACCTCTCTTGGATGGATGATTATCCCAGAGTCATGGCCAAGACATATCTTCGGGCTTTGGAGGAGGCTAAGGCTGATGCAGATAAAGAGGGTGGAACGGTCTTCAGTATGGATGTGGTCACGGCCCAGTTCACCAAGGAGGAGAAAGTGGCGGTAAAAGAGGGTATGCGGCTGCTTGCTGCTGAAGAGGCGGGTGTGCAGGTAGAAGATGACGACCAGGATGGTCAAGAAGCTAGTACTGGTAAGTCTTCCTTTCTAGTCTTTCTGTTAACTTGGTTACTTATCACTAATGAATCCTTTTTATGACCGGACAGGCGGGCAAAAGAACAAGGACAAGACTTCGACGCAACCAGCTCCATGACTGAACCTGAGAAATTCTTTTTGTAGGCTTGGCATTGTTGTATCTGTTAGTCTTAAGACAGTAGAGTAACTTCCAAGTTGTAATTCTTGCTACTTGTAATAACATTATTCTTGACGTGTAATTTTTTAGCTCAAGTTGATTTTGTCATTTCTTGAATATTTGTTGCTATTTCGACATATCGTATGAGAAATGTAGCTATGTGTATTCTTGTAATTAAATTGTGTTTGATGTCAGATTCTGGTTTTAAATCATAATCTCATGACTTGCAATGTTAGCGTGTGGTGTGGAAAAATCAAATTATAGTCATACATTTGTACATAAAGGAAGAAAATACCGCCTTTCATGTTCTGTTTGTAAATGGAAGTTTCGAATATCTTGTATGACCAAGCATGGAGAGCAGTTGACTGCCCCGCCATCTGATTGTGAATCTCTGCATCCATTGGCGGGTATCTCTTACCCTGCATCCTGTACTTTATGGTTTGTTATAGAGGATAGGAGGAAAGTTTTTTAAGTAAAACTGAAATATGTGGAATAGTAAAACTTCCAGTCACGGAAGGCCTTCGATGTGCTTAAGTTCGTGGCAAACGGGTTTTGTAGTCACTTTCCCTAGCTGTGGGTCTTGGAGACATTTGTCACCCATCTTACGCCTCCGCGGGGAGTTAATTCTTTTTTACCACAGCCGCACTTAAGACACACCGGAGCCGAGATCGCGCACAGTAACTACCCGGGCCATTATGGCCCGTACTCATGGGTATTATTCGACTTACTGTGGCCGGCTAGCGTGGGTGCCGATCGTCAACTGTGAACTGCCCCTGGCTGGCCACACCTTACGTTGGGGCTTATAATCGGTTCACAGTCGCCGGCGAGCCTAACGCCGTAATGAGCTGCCTCGGCTATAGTCGGCCTTCTCGGTGGCTTATAATCGGCTCATTACAGTTGGCTTTAAGGGCCGTCGCGAGCAATGAGTTAACCCGCAGCAGAGGGATGCTGGAGCAAAAGTGTCTCATTGGCGAGGGCATAGATTCGCATAGTACCTGTTGGGGCTTGTCCACGTGAAGTTGCATTGTGGAGTGCTTTGAATAGAAATGCTATATGCTCAGGATTTTGTTCAACAGAAAAGGATAAAGTTAACAAGCAGCCAAGATACAAAGGAACAAGTTAAAAAAGAGACAAGGCTTTTTTAAAGTGGTTCGGCACGAAAAAATGCCTACGTCCACTGATTCTCTTCGTTAATTCACTTCATATGGGCAATACAAGTTAAGAAAAGTATCGACGGAGGTGTTGGATGTTCCATGCCCTCTGGAACACCTCTCCGTCCACTGTTGACAAAATATAGGCTCCGTTGTGGAGATCTTTATGAATTACATATGGTCCATCCCAGATTGGGTCTAGTGCTCCGGGGCGAGGGAAGATTCGCTTGAGGACAAGATCCCCTTCTCGTAAGGCACGATGCTTGACTTTGGAGTTGTATTGTGCTGCCACCTTTTGCTTGTGGGCTGCTGTTTTTAGGACTGCATCATTCCTTCTCTCCTCGACTAGATCCAAAGACATGTTGAGGAGCTCTTCGTTTTCTTCTGGGTTATAGTGGATCCTACGGTGGGAAGGCACAATGGTTTCAACTGGGAGCATAGCCTCCGATCCGTATGCCAAAGAGAAAGGAGTGTGCCCTATTGATGTTCTGAAAGATGTGCGGTAGGCCCATAGTGCCGTAGGGAGTTCATCCACCCAAGCGCCCTTTGACTTTTCGAGCTTCTTTTTGATCAGAGTTTTCAGAATTTTGTTGACTGCTTCGACTTGTCCGTTTGCTTGGGGATATGCTACGGATGAGAAGCTTTTGTGAATTCCGTGTTCTTGGCACCAGTTGGCGAATTCCTCGCTGTCAAACTGAAGTCCGTTGTCTGATATGATTTTTAGTGGGACTCCGTACCTGCACAGAACATTTTTGATTAAGAAGTTGATAACTTTCGCTGAAGATACTTTATTTAGAGGTTCTGCTTCCACCCATTTGGTGAAATAGTCGACTGCTACTATAGCATATTTGGCGCCGCCTCGACCCATTGGCAGTTCACCGATTAAGTCAATTCCCCATACTGCAAAGGGCCAAGGGCTGGTCATCTGGGTAATCTCGGTTGTTGGTAGCCGAGGGACCTTAGCAAACTTTTGGCATCTGTCACACTTCTTGACGAAATCTAAGGCGTCCTTGCTTAAGGTGGGCCAGAAATATCCGTATCGGAGTATCTTTTTTGCTAACGTTTGCCCTCCGGTGTGATCTCCGCAGCTTCCTTGATGAATGTTGGATAAGATTTCCTTGGCTTCCCTTCCGGCGACACACCTTAATAATGGGTTAGAGAACCCGCGCCGATAGAGGATGTCTCCTTGCATGGTGTAGCGGGACGCTTTCCTCAAGATTTTCTTGACTTCGTTACGCCTGTCGGGTAGTGTGCCATTTTGTAGGTAGTCTCGGATGGGAGTCATCCAAGTTGCTTCTTCGGTTGCAGCTATCAGATTCACTTGCTCAAAACTTGGGATCATTTGCTTTGAGACAGTTACTGCTCCGAAGATGGCCTCGTCTCCCATACTTGCTTGCTTTGCCAATTCGTCGGCCTCTTGGTTCTCTTCCCGAGGGATGTGTTTGACTAAGTAGTGGTCTAATCGGCTGAGAAGTAACTTGGTCTTCTTTAGATATGCTATGAGTCGTTCTTCTCTAGCTTGGAATTCCCCTAGTATTTGATTAACAATAAGCTGAGAATCGCTGTGAAGACACAAAGAATTGGCTCCGATCTCGATAGCAATTTCTAATCCGGCTATTACTGCTTCGTATTCTGCATCGTTGTTGGTGGCAGTGAATTCCAACCTTATAGCATAGTGCAGTTTATTTCCCCTGGGAGTGATGATTACCACACCTGCCCCCGAGCCTTGTTCGTTAGATGCACCGTCCACAAAGAGATTCCACTTGATATCTTCTGTTATTTCCAGTTGCTCCTTATCCTCGTTGGTAGTGAATTCTGCAATGAAATCAGCCATGGCTTGTCCCTTGATGGCGGTGCGAGGGTGATAGGTGATATCATATTGACTCAGCTCAATACACCATTTAAGTAGTCGCCCGGAAGTGTCGGGACGATGGAGTACCTGCCTTAGTGGTTGATCGGTTAGAACCTTGATGGAATGGGATTGGAAGTAATGACGCAGCTTTCGTGAAGTGATTAGTAAGCAGTATGCTAACTTTTCAAGCTTAGGATATCTGACTTCTGCCCCAGTAAACCTTTTACTGACGAAGTAAACTGGTCGTTGCGTGCGGTTATCTTCCCTTACCAAGGCAGCGCTTAGAGCGTGAGATGACACAGCAAGGTATAGGTATAATTCTTCGCCTTCGCTTGGGGTCGAGAGTACCGGTGGTTTCTGGAGGTGTTCGATTAGGTTAAGGAAAGCGGTCAAGCATTCGTCCGTCCATTCGAACTTTCCTTTATCTTTCTTTAGAGCTTCGAAAAAGGGGACGCACTTGTCCGTTGCTTTGGAGATGAATCGGCCTAGGGCAGCCACTTTTCCATTTAGGCTTTGCATTTCCTTTCGGGTGGAAGGTATCTTGATGTCTCTTAATGCTCGGACTTGTTCAGGGTTTGCTTCTATCCCTCGGGCATGGACGATGAATCCTAAGAATTTTCCTGATGACACTCCGAAGGAGCACTTCAGTGGATTCAACTTCATTCCATACTGTCGAAGTACCTGGAACATTTCGCCCAGGTGGCTTACGTGATCTTTGGCTTCCCGTGATTTTACCAGCATGTCGTCTACGTATACTTCCATTGTTCGTCCTATTAGCCCTGCGAACATCTTGTTGACGAGGCGCTGGTAGGTGGCTCCTGCATTTTTAAGTCCGAAGGGCATCACTTTGTAGCAGTACAAACCCCGGTCGGTGATGAAACTAGTGTGATCTTGGTCGGGAGCATGCATAGGAATTTGGTTATATCCCGAGTATGCATCCATAAAAGACAGGAGTTCGTGCCCGGCTGTGCTGTCTACAAGTTGGTCGATTCTGGGAAGCGGAAAGCAATCCTTTGGGCAGGCGTCATTTAGGTTGGAGAAGTCAATGCAGGTCCGCCACTTCCCATTAGCCTTCTTTACTAGTACCGGGTTGGCGATCCATTCTGGGTAAATAGCTTCTCGTATGAAGTCATTGGCGAGTAGATTCTTTACTTCTTCATCGAGGGCTGCTGATCGCTCTGCCCCCATACTTCTCTTTTTTTGTTTTACGGGTGCCTTGGTAGGATCAATTTTTAATACGTGGCACGCTATGTTGGGGGAGATTCCGGTCATGTCAGCGTGTGACCAAGCGAATACATCCAAGTTGTGGCGGAGAAAATCAACGAGTTGTTCCTTCAATTCAGTTTTCAGCTGCGACCCAATTTTCAGTAGCCTACTTGAGTCGTGCTTGTCTACAGATATAAACTCAATAGCCTCTGCAGGCTCGGCGGTGGCCTCCTCCTCTTTGTCCCTAGGGTCTAATTCATTGAAAGGGTCGCTGGTGTATCGAAGAGGAGGGGCTTTCTTTAGTTGCTATGCTTCAAGGCTTTTTGTGCAGAGGGCAATCTCTACACCTTTCCCTTTATCTCTCCTGTGGTTGTTGCGAAGTTCGGTTACATAGCAGTCTCGTGCAATATCCTGGTCTCCTTCCACTTCCCCTACCCCATTGTCTGTTGGAAATTTCATTTTCAGGCACCACGGGGCTAGGACAATCTGGAAGTCAGATAGGGCTGGTCTTCCTAGGAAGGCGTTGTAGGCCGAATGGTTTTCTATCAGCACAAACGTCTGTTTCCTTACAACGGAGCGGGGATGGCTTCCAATTTCAACGAAGAGGTCCAGCTGCCCGATGGGCATTTTCGCATCTCCAGTGAAACCGTGTAGCGGTTTATCGCAGGGAGATACGTCCTTCATTGACAACCTCATTTTGTCGAATGCGTGTTTGAACAGGATATTTACAGAGCTTCCAGTGTCTACCAGGATTCGGTAAACTTCGGCGGGACCGAGTCGGGCAGAGATAACCATGGGATCCATGTGAGGGTACTGTCTTCCTTCTAGGTCGCGTTTACTGAATGTGATGTCATCACTTTCTTTCCGCTTTGGGTGGCGCTCTTCTATAACCGTATTGACGCAGTCTCTATTGTCTCTGAGCGACTTCCCATATCTTTCCATCTCTTTCCAACTTCTGTCTGCGATGTGTGGACCTCCTGAGATGGTATGGACCACTATCTTCTCTTGACTAGAGCTGCTAGCGTTGCGGTCGCCTCTGCCGGTCCCTGGTGAGGGTAGCCTTGGGTTTTCATTGGCAGGAGCTGGAGTCCTGTCTTGACTTTTTACATAGCGCTCCAGTTTCTTTCTTCTGATGTGTTCCTCAATCAGATCCCGGAGATGATGGCATTCGTTGGTATCATGTCCGTGGGATTCGTGGAAGCGGCAGAATTTTCCAGATTTCTGTGCGCTATCTGATTCCTTCTTGTATGGTGGGCGTTTGTATCTAACTTCGCCTTGGGTGGCAAGGAAGATGTTTTCGACGGTCTCGTTCAAAGGGGTGTAAGAGTCGAATCTTGGTCCTGGCCGATATAGGCGTTTCTCTACTTTCTTGCCCCCAGCATTGTCTCTGGAATCATTTCTTCGAACGTCCCTTGCCACAGCAGGGGCGTTGCCATGGGTCGTCTTACTTTGCTGTCCTGACTGCCCCTCAATGGCGGCATCCTCAAGCCTCATGTATTTCCCGGCTTCATGGAAGAAATCGGGTAAAGTAGCTGGTTTTTCTTTTGTCAATCTCCTAGCAAATTTAGTGTCCGGATGCACCCCACTGCAGAGGGCCATTAGGATAAGCTTCTCATCGGCATCTTGAACTGCGGCTGCTGCGGCGTTGAATCTGGTTAGGTATTGCTGCAGCTTTTCTCCAGGTTTCTGTTTGACGCTGGATAAGGAATAAGCGTCCTTAGGTTGCTCCACATGAATGCGGAACTGACTGATGAATTTTTCTTTCAACATTTCCCACGAGCTGATGGATCCTTGGGGTAGATGACAGAACCAGGAGGTAGCAAGATCTGCTAAGAAGAGCGGGAAGCATTTGCACAGCACTCCCTCTGTTGCTCCACTCATGAGCATATGCTGCGTGTACCTCTGTAAGTGTACAACGGGATCGGAGGTTCCTTTGTAAGGTTCCATTGTTGGCATCTTCCATTCTCGGGGGGTGATAGCAATTTCGATATTGCGGGCGAAAGGGCTGGTTACCCTAGCGCCTATCCCTCGATCTCTTTGCTCCCGTTGGACACACTCTCTGAATAAGCGTGCCATCCTTTCATCAGAATTTGGAGCGGACAGAAATGAGTTTGGTTCCGTTCTGTGGGGTTGATTCCGACCAGACAACCTGTAGGGATGGTATCGTCTATCATTCCTCATATTTTCCAGTGGCTGCCTTTGATCTTCTGGGAGCATGCTTGGATCAGCTACAGTTGGCCCTTGCCTTGATCTTCCCCTGTTGGGTTCTGATCTAAGCACTTCCTCGGGTCCAACTTCGGGCTGAACTCTAGCTCGGCCCCGTTCACTGGTGTTTCTGTGGTTAGGCAGCATGACAGGCTCAGCTGCAGTTGACCTCCGCCCGGTACCTTCCCCGTTGGGTTCGGCACCAAACGTTTCCTCAGGCCTAACTTCGGGCTGAGCTCGGTCTCGGCTCCTACCACGGCTACTCCTGCCGTTAGCTCCTTCGAAGAAGGAAGATCTTTGCTGTCTCTGAGATCCTCCAGATTGGGACTCGCCCCATGATTCAGTGTTGCGGTTGGATTCTTCAGCGTCCCTCAAGCGTGACATGAGATGGTCCACCAAGGCTTCCTGCTGGGACGTGAAGCGGTTAGTCACTTCAACAACAACTCTGTCCAAATCTGCCCTAGTAATTGCTGCAGGCTGTTCTGTGGCAGGAGTGGTGGGGTTAGCCTGTCCTCCATTTGTTACCGTTGCTGGAGGAGGAGGATTTACTTGATTTGCGATAGCTGGATCAGGAAGGCTACTGGATGCGATGTTTTTTCCTTTGTTAACATCTTTTCTCTGTTTGGGAGGCATGTTTTCCAAGTGGCGGATGATGCTGTTAGGAAAACTTGTTAAGCGGATGAAGCTGGAGCTTCGAGCTTCAACTTCTCAGTGAAAGCACCAAAAATGTTTGCACAAAAAATGGACAAACACCTCAAAGTTGTATGATTTAGTAGATCTTATGTTATTCTTAGTGATTTGGGTGATTCATGCAAATATATGAAAAGCAGGGGCTAAACTGTAAAAAGACACGCAGATTTATAGTGGTTCAGCCAGAATGTGCCTACGTCCACTTTATATGTTATTTCTCTTCTCTTGTTTTGATTACAAGTACAAAGCTTTGATACAAGTAAAAGAAAGTTGTTTGAAAGTTCTCTCCGTGCTTGAGCTCTCAAACTTGTCCCCCATTGTTGTACCCCTGCCTCTCTATTTATAGAGTGAGGTTGGGGGCAGGGGTCTTGGATGTATACAGCTGCTGGTGGGCCTGGGCTGAAGTGATCTGGCCTGGCAGTCTGGTTCGGTATTCTCTTGGTTCGGTGAAGTATGGAGTTGGTCCGGTTGGGCTTCATCCGGTGAAGTGTGGAGCTGGTCCGGTTGGGCTTCGTCCGGTGAAGTGTGGAATGGTGAGGTTGGAACGGTGGCAGTTGCCGGATGAAGGTCTACCGAATGGACTTGAGGGAGGATTGCCGAATGTACTCGAGGGAGGGCTGCCGAATGGGTCATTCCGAATGGACTTGAGGGAGAGCTGCCGAATGAATCACGTCTCTGGGTCTCGAGGTCTTCCGGGTAAGAATTCACCCAACAGATTCGAAGTCTTTAGCTTTAACCGATTCGAACTTGCATGCAGATGGACATGAATTATCGTTACGAACTGGACTTTTTGTGACCGATACGAATCGAACCTTAAATAACTTGTAACTTCTCGCACACTTGAAAAACTGACTCCGACGAGCTTCAAACTTGCATAATTGGAACTGTATATTTGACTACCTTTCGAAGCTCGTCGATGGAACTATAACTTAACAAATTTTAACAAACTCTGACTTGGATCGATCGCTAACAATTGGATGGCACGGTTGTGACGGTCAGCGATGATGGTCATTCCGACTGAATTTTGAAGTCTTATCGTTCACATGCTTTCTTTATCTCTGTAGAACTTTTCAAGTGATATACAACACCGTACTGCACAACATATTCACACACTTCACACTGCGGGATGCACGGGTTTATTATCTTTTTAACGATGATTTTTCATAAGCTAGTTAGTCATGGAACCTTCAAGTTCACAACAGCAAGAAGTTCAAGGTTCAATCCCTTCCATAATCGAGATACCGGCCATCGAGGCCGAAGTTATAGATCCAGCACCGGACGAGTTTCCAGGCGCCTGGTTCATTTGTCGTCCACAAGATTCTGTGTCGTCCGGCATTTCCGAAGATACGCTGGGACAGATATGCTTAAGACATGGTCTGTCGCTCGATGACGTATTACTGTTAGGGCTAGATGATAGACCACATGCTCCCTCGGAGGGGTTTACTGCCTTCAATTGTCATGCTTGCACGACTGGGACACTTCCTCCATTTAATCAGTATATAATGGAAATGCTGTCATTCCTTGGAATCGCTCCATCCCAGCTACACCCTAACGGATACGCCTTGTTGAATAGCACTTTCATCCTATTTATGGAAATTCTCTTTCGACCACCTAAGCCGATCGAGATTAGATATCTCTTCAACATCAAGAGCCGCGGAGATAGCCCTTCTTTCACATTCTTGGAAGCGGTCAGGAACTGCCAAATAGTAACGGGATCCTAGGGAAGGCTGAGTTACTTTAAGACGGAATGGTTCTATGTTCGATGCCCCTTGGATTCGCTAGGCGATGGTTGGATAGACGTAAGTGTTGCAGTCCTTCTCATGAATTATTGGGATGATAGTAATCGTTTTCAAAACTGACATACTCCTCTTCTTTTACAGCTACAATCTCACGACCTGATGGTGGATATTTCAGAGAGTTAGTTCGGATCCTCCAAACAGTTCCAGGTAAAGAGAGGAACATTGACTTGGTTTTGACCGACAGAAACTTGAGAACTATCGGGTTGATTGAACGAAAACAAAGCATTATGCTGGAAGGGACACTTAGAACGGTCTCGAAGAAACGGGTGAAACGAAAAGCGTTCGGAGTCGTAATAGCTGAAGAAGTTGATCCGGAGAGAACGCCCACTGATAATGAAC
Source organism: Allium fistulosum (assembly GCA_030737815.1). NCBI lineage: Eukaryota > Viridiplantae > Streptophyta > Magnoliopsida > Asparagales > Amaryllidaceae > Allium > Allium fistulosum. The sequence goes on along the minus strand of CM060901.1, from coordinate 444,045,493 downwards.
TCCAAGCTAGGCCTTCTTCCAGTTTTCAAGATTCAGGAGGAAGGAGAAAAGGCAAGGCAGTTGCTCATAAGAGTTCTAAATCCGAGAGATTGAAATCCGTGGTTATGCCTTTGCCTGTCCCGGGGATTAGAATTTCGGAGGCTCCTCCCTCGCAAGTAGAGAATCCTTTCGAAGGGCTTGCTGATATTCCGATTCCGGATTATGTGTCGTTTCAACACGACACCGGGATGGAGGAGCTTGACAATGCTCTTGAGCTGAGCGGGTCGCTTGCTATGTGCGCGGTCGACATTTTTGGTTGGTCGGGGGGTTGCACATACATACACTTCACTGCACTACATGATTCATAACTGTAAATCGTCCAACCTAAGAGATCACTAACGTTTCCTTCATTTCTCATTTTCAGGTACAATGTCCGGGAGAGGATCAATGTTGGGGAGTCTTCGCTCTGCCTGAAAGTCTTCTTCTTACTATGATTCCCACAGGAGAGACTCGGATAGAGACCGCGATCGCGGGTACTCTAGTCAAGAAAGATATGACGGAGATAGAGGCAGGGACTACAGGCACTGATCTAGGTCCCGTTCTCCACCTCCTAGGATTCCCTCTCCACCTCTTATTCAGACTTCACATCCACCTGAGCCTCCGCGAAACTGACCATCTTCTCACCCTTCTAGGCCCAAAACTCATCTCTAGAGAGTCTAAACCATTCCCCTCATAATTGTAGAGCAGGTCCCAACTGAGCCAATGGGGGAAGGAGCTATTAAAATTGCTCAGTAGAGGAAGGAGTTCCCTAACATATGCTTCGACGGCTACGTCTTCCCACCACACTTAAAAATAATTCCATCAGGGGTGGAAAACACGGTGCATGATTACGTTCACGATGTCTACACCTAGTATAGAAAGTGGGTAAAGGCTGCCGAGAAAGCTTTCAATGTGGCCTTTGAGCGAGCCAAAGCAATTGAGAATATGGAATCCAAGCTCGCTCAAAAAGATCGAATTAATCAAGTGCTCAATACTGAGGCCAAGTCTTCTCGGAAATCTGAAATTGAGGCCACCAAAAAAGCTGACGAAGCGAGTGTGGCGATGGAGAGGTTGAGGCAGACACATGTTGCCTTAGGGGAGGAGATGGGCCATCGAAATACTACGGTCACCGCCGAACAGGATGCAGCGGTCAAGGAACTCAATGAGCTAAAGGCCAAATTCTCCGATATGGCCAAGGAAAGGGATGATGCAAACAACGCAGCCCAGGAGGCGTGCGAACAGGCTGTTCTGCTCCGGGGTGAACGGGATGGAGCTGAGGCTAAGGTCCGCAAGGTGGAGACTGAGGTTGAGGAGAAGGTGAGATCGGTTGAGTTTAGGCTAGAAGTTGATATTGAAGATCTTCTTATCGTCTACAACGCCAAAGTGTTGAGGCATAGAGGTCTAGCCTGGCTCGATGATTACCCGGCACACTTATATAACGCTTGGGGCCGATTGGTTGAGGAGGAGAAGGCAGTGCATCTGGGTGAGTCTATCGATGAGTTTGAGCTCGAGAATCGATTGCTGAATGAAGATGAAAGGAAGATTCTCCATGAGTCAATGATTTCTCATGAGAAGGAGAGACTTGGCACCCAGCACTTTGAAGTAGGAGAAGGCTCTAGGGTTGAACACCACGATGCAAGTCTTGAAATTCCAGCGTCAACCCAGCCTGAATCCTTGTCTGCCGTCGATCCCCAAGCTGTTCCTGCCTACAACCCGGATCAGCCGCAGATGTCTCCAGCTGCAGAGCAAGTTGCTGAAGCCGCTCAGCCGCCTACAAGCCAAACTGAGGAAGGTATTTTGAACATTCCACATATCTATCTTAAGTCGAAATCTTCAATCGAATTAAGTTCTAACAGTTCTCTTATTTTTTGTCCAGTGATTGATGTTGCACCGGCCGTGCCTCCTGTCACTCAAGAATCATATCAGACGCAGGAGGCTATTGTAACCGAAGCGACCACTATAACTGTTACTGCGCCACTTGACGAACCGCATGGGAGCTCACTTGTTTTTGATGAGCAGCTGATGGAGGAACTCTTTCGCTGCCATGGTGACCCTCTTGCCGACCTTCCATTTGTTATGAGTGGAGGCACTCCTGCTGCAAGTTCTTCGATGCCAACTACTAGTGCTCCCAGTGAGGCTCAAGCAGTTACTGAAGAGGAGATATTGGCCGAAATCGTCGCTGAATTGGAAGCAGCGGGTCGCGGTGGCAGTTTTGTAGGTGGAATGGCGGCACCAGGCCCAGCTCCGCTCAGGATGATATCACCTGGCGGTACATTTTTCGACACTAGTATGTCCATCCCGCCTCCTACAGTTGATCATGTTCCTCTGACTCCACCTGCAGGAAGCATCCCTATTCACTCGAGCTCGGAGGAGGATGTCGAGATTATGCCTTCGCCTGCAGACCGACCATCGAAAACCAAAGGCTCAAAGAGGAAAGGTAGTGGCGGCTCCAGCGGGACTACACCGAAAAGGAAGCCGAGGAAGAAGTAGGAGTAGACGTGCTCCCTCAGTTTATTTTGATTTTCATTTTGTTGGCCGTGTATAGATGCGGGTTCGGCCCCTACTAGTAGGAATTTTTTGGACCAAACTTGTACACGAATTTCTTTCATAAATAGTAGAAATGAAACTCTTCTTTCTTGGCTTCTTGTGTATTTTCTTAAGTGTTTCAATGTTTGATGTGCACTTGTAAGGCTCCAGCTTCTAAGTCAAGTTTGTCTTTTGCGCCAGGCCTGGAAACCGTGGACATGGTTCACGACCGGGAAGTGAGCCGAATTTTGACGTCGCACTGCTTTAGTCAATGCTCGACACTTAAGTTTTGTCCCCCAGTCTTGGGAATGAGTTGTAAAACATCAGTTAACGATTTCTCCTCGCTTATAACATGTTGAGTCTAATGCCACTGAACGAGTGTCTGAGACAAGCAGAGATTGAGTGGTTTATCTATGCTTGTTTGATCATTGATGATCGTATCCACACTCCGGGGATTCTCATTTGTTCTTTGGCGGCTTGTCATGCCGGCTTAAGTTTTAATCATACGTCCGCATTCTGGGGACTTGGAATCGGCATTTATACTCCGACTCGCACTCTAGGAGTTCGGAGTTGGTATTTTTATTCCAATTCGCGCTCTGGGGATTCGAAGTTGATGTTTATACTCCGACTCGCACTCTGGGAATTCGGAGTTGATGTTTATACTCCGACTCGCACTCTGGGAATTCGGAGTTGACGTTTATACTCCAATTCGCACTCTGGGAATTTGGAGTTAGTGTTTATACTCCTACTCGCGCTCTGGGAGTTCGGAGTTGGTAAACAGACGGTCAGTCACATCTGCTGTATGTTTTGGATTTAGTTCGCACTCTGGGAACGAAAGGTGTATCAGGCTCGTGGATGGTCGGATCACATCCACCCTGATTCAACAAGTGAGGTCGTTAGATGGACGGGTCCACCCTCTTCAAACTTGGTTCAGATACAGATGAAGTCGTTAGGCGGATGGATCCACCTTCTTCGTGGACGTATTTTTATACTCTAGTTCGCACTCTGGGAATCTTTAAGTGTTTTCGAAAGGTAACGTTTAAGTGTTTTCAAAAGGTAACTATTTCGAAAGGTAATGTTTAAGTGTTTTTGAAAGGTAACGTTTTCGAAATGTAATGTTTAAGTGTTTCTGGGCGAGGGGTAGAGTAAGTCGAGAATATCGGAAACGTGACAAGTGTAGGAGATTTGATTTCCATAAATGATCTTTATAATTATAATGGAACATTCGCATTTCTTATAGACAATTGTTTTTGACCCATCTAAGTATGCTTTTGAAATATGAAATCCTCCCAAACATTTTGTGAATATACTTATACCGATGAGATAAGTATATGGATATTTTCCAAGCATTGAAAAAGTATAAGATTTAATTTCCATATACGATCGTTTTATTATCCCTGATATTGATATCTTGACTATCAATTTTGATACCCTTCTTCCTCTTGTTTTTTATTCATCAATCTAAGACGATTTGTTGCTCATTTAGAGCATTGATATCCTTTATCGGAAATTACTAAATAAAAAGCGAGTGGGGGCCAAGCTATGTGGGGTTGCTTCCATTAGGGTATTTTCACATCTACCCAAGATTGGTTTCAGTTGTATGCGCACGGAGATGTGAAATACTCGAATACTCGGTAAGGTTGGCGGGGTCCGGCTTGGAGGTTTCCGAGAGCCATCGTAGTTCTCAAGTATATTTTCTAGAGGTATACTTTTGATAAGGGGGGTGCACCCTCCTAGTCATTGTTGGAAAAATTCCTTTTCCTTATTTTTGATTCAAATCTTTGGATTGATTCTTTCTTAATTGCATCGGAAAGCGTCTTGCGCTCTTCGCGATGTTTAATTATTTATGTCCATTCTTTTATGCTTGGATGTTGTCCTAGTGAGGTGAAATCCATTCTGCATTTTTGCGACGTGTTCTCACAGGTTATTCTGTGTGTTCTATTTTTTTTATTTTGAGTTTACTCATACCGGACTTATTGTCTGACCCGAACTGTTTTTTTTCCCTAAACTCTCAGGTACTCATTTATATTTGAGTAGTTCGAAAATGACAGGTTTCTCTGGGCTCTTTTGAGATGGTGGACAAGCAGGAGGCTCTTTATCTATCTAGCTATTTATTTCCATTGTTATGAGATGTTGGCTCTATGTATGTATATTTAAAGGCAGGTTGTTATAACTACCTAGACTGATAGTAGTACTTTTGTTGTAACTTTGATAACTCCATGTTGGGAGTAATCTTATGTACTGTCTTATTTTATGTTATATATTTAACTGTTTCGTTGTGAGATTATTGTTCTGTTCTTATATTTTACTCCTTGACAACTCGTCTTTCAGATACTTGGGCAACGACACATAAATACCATGGATGTATTAAGTGTCGTTCTCACGGGTCAGAAAGGTGGGTCGTCACAGTTACCACAGTTGCTAACTCAAGATCATGAGTTGCATACTTTACTTCGTGAGGCCTGAGTTGTCTAGACGCATAGGCTACAACTCTGTCTTGTTGTATTAATACTGCACCAAGCCCTGTTCCACAGGCATCTGTGTATACCACTAGATCCTGATTTCCTTCTGGAACTATCAATATTGGAGCATTGGAAAGTAATTCTTTCAATTTCTGGTAAGCCCTTTCACATTTATCCGACCAGATAAATTTAACTCCTTTCTTCGTTAAATTAGTTAGTGGGCCAGAAATCTTGGAAAACTCTTTTATAAATCTTCTATAATATCCTTCTCAACCCAAGAAATTTCTGATTTTAGTTATTGATTCGGGTCGCTTCCACTTTTGAATAGCTTCGACCTTAGCTCGGTCGACTGAAATTCCTTTCTCCGAGACTATGTCCCAAAAATTTCACTTTCTTCTACCAGAAGTGACATTTTGAAAGTTTCGCTTTAAGTTGGTGTTCTCTTAAAGTTTCTAACACCAGTTTCAAATGAATCACATGCTCTTCTTCTGTCTTTGAGTAGACGAGGATATCATTAACAAAAACTAGGACAAACTTGTCCAAATAGCTTTTGAAAACTCTATTCATCAAATCAACAAAATAGGCTGGAGCATTCGTTAATCCGAATGGCATTACTAACCATTCATAGGAACCGTATCTAGTTTGAAATGATGTTAGTGGAATACTGTCCTCTGCAACTCTTAGTTGATGAAAACTTGTGGCTAGATCTAGTTGTGGAAAGACCTTTGCACCACTCAGTTGATCGAATAGATCATCAATCCTTGGCAGTGGATATTTATTCTTGATAGTATAGTCATTCAATTTTTTGTAATCTATACAAAGTCGAAGTGATCCATCTGCCTTTTTAACAAATAAAGCCGATGCTCCCTAAGGAGAACTACTCGTTTTGAGGAAATTCTTTTGCTCAAGATCCTCTATTTGAGATCTTAATTCTTTCATCTCTCTAGGGGACATTCGATTAGGTGGTCTACTAAAAGGTTGAGTTCCAGGTTTCAAATCTATCCTGAATTCAATCGCTCGATGTGGTGGTAGACCAGTAACTGGTTCAAAGATATCAGAAAAATCTCTAACTACTGGAATCTGTCCTATTTCATCCTCTTTAGATTCCAAAGCAAATAAAGTATAACCTGAACTGGCATTTGCTCTTTCTAGAGCTATAAGGATTCGCTTAGGGTAATCAGGATGTTGGAGAGTGATTACTCGTTCCGAACGGTATAATTGAGCTTGATAGTGCTCGAGCCAGTCCATTCCCAAAATAACTCCATAACTTAGCGAATCCATAATAAACAAATCACACAAGAAAGAATACCCGATAAGTAAATTACGACTCCACTACATTTCATCTCCAAGGTAACGCATCCTCCAACAGGATTGGCCACCCTAAGAGAATTGTTAAGAGAAGAAACATCCAATTTTAACTTTTCTACTATTCCTTTTGATATAAATGAATGTGATGCACCTGTATCGAAAAGAATTCTAATATATAATCCATGCCATAAAATAGTACCTTCTAGGACCGAAGCTTATTTTCCCTCATCTGGTTTCATTGAACTGGGACCATCTAGTGCGAACATTTTCCCTTGAGTCTGCTTCTTCGGCTTTGTGCATTGTCTCGCTATATGTCCCATTTCATTGCAATTGTAGCATTTCTTCATAGGACCTTGACCTGTGTTTCTACATTCATTGGCATAATGACCCTTCTTTCTACACGAGTAACATTACACTTGTGCTTTAGCTTGTTGCCTCTTCTACTCCTCTTGCTTAGGTTGGAATGGTCACTTATTCTTTCGAAATTTTGCATTCTTCTTCGAGAAGGATGGCCTCTTCCTTTGTTGCTGGATTTTCTGAGTAGGTTGACTTTCAGAAACCGAATCTCGCTCTCGTACCTTTTCATATCTTAAAGCCATATCCACAATCTCCTCAAATGGAAATCTAAGTTGAGTAAGTAATTTATCCCTTGGTTCATTATTTAGACCATGCACAAACTTCTCCTGCTTTTCCAATGTGGTGCTAATGAGTGCTGGCCCATACTTCGATAGTGCATTAACTCATTGACATACTCAGTTACAGATAAATTGTTCTGAGTAAGTTCAATAAATTTTCGAAGCAGTGCTGCTCTCTCTGCTTTAGGCAGAAAATGGGCTTTGAAAATATCTTTGAATTCTTGCCAAGATATGTCTTCCTCTGGAGTTGCAGCAGTTATGGCTTCATACCAATCTAAGGCACCTCCTTTTAACTGTTGAGATGCTAACCTTCTCTTGTCCTGATCGGGGAGATTCAGATCACCAAAGATTCTTTCGCGTGTTCTCAGCCATGCATGAACTCCCATTATGCCCTCATTTCCCAAGAATGGTTTACCACCTAGACTTGAGTAGTCTTTGCAGAGCTTGGTAAACTATGATCCGGGATTTTGATTATTGTCTCTGAGCATGCCCATATCTTGAACACGCTTCATGACTTCGACCCAGTGATCCATAGTTAAAAGTACATTTTTATTGCTTGGTTGACCATTTGGTGACTCAACTGTCGAGCCTGTTCTAGGTCTACCTGGTCCTACCATTTTCTGATAAAGAACATTTGTCACTTTATTATATAATAAAATTTCACTGACAATTACGTATGTAATACAAATACGTAACAAGTATTATCCCAATGTTTTCCCTTTAAAACATTCTTAGAACTCGTCTATCACCTATACAAGTTAATCCCAATTCCCGTGGGGTTAAACTGACTGGGTAAATACTAAGTCCGACTCCCTTATGGTCAAATGTGTTATAATTACTAATTTATACAAATTCTTTTGAATCCTCGCTCTGATACCACGCTGTGACACCCCGACTCCAGTGACCAAAATATCAGAGGGAGTTTACCGTCTTATAGCTCGGATCAATGGGCACTAAAGGAGCGATCTCTCGTCTACACTACTTTGGATCAACACGGATACGTTTAAAATACCTGAACATTTCTGAAATGATACGTATCTCATCTCGACACAATGTAGTATACACGAGTTCAGATAATTTGTATTTAAATCACATAGCAGAACACAATATATAATGGTTTCACAAAACAACGGACCAAAAAGATAGATATATATACATATACATAGGTACAAACTGACGTCGGACTATCACCATATATCTACAACTAAGTCATCATGCATACTATACATAACTTCCCCCAAAAATGACGTCCTAATACATACACAGACAAATATATACAAAGGACATATGACATGACTACAAAAAATCAACTTAGCATAGTTCAACAGACTCTAAATGTACCACTCTAACATTTCTCCTCCATATGACTCTAACAGTTCCTTTGAGACATATAGCAAGCGTACGTCCGTGAAGCTCTAAATCTACAACTACCTTAAATTTATATATTATATGCCAGTTTCCGTCCATCTCAATGTCGTATGAAATCACCTCAAAACGTGAAAAGGTAATCATCATGAAAAGCCTCGGTCTGACAAAACCTCGAGTCAGGCTATAAATCTAGCTGTGAGTATAATAGTGTAACAAGGATTCATATAAATATGTGAAGTCGGGTTATATATGTGATATTAAAAGAAAAAGATATGTCACACACTCCATAATCTAAACTCGCCCACATTCCATTGGATTATTTTAGTTTAAATACACGTGTCACGACACTATTTAAAGTGAATCACAGCTGCAACTCTAATCAACCGGGATATCACATCTTATTCATTTATAAGTTGCATTCATTATTCAATAGACATACCACTGTCAAGTTATTCATATACGAGGTATGGAATTACTAGTGAATCCTATTCATTATTCACTCTTACTAGACTCTGTATCGAACCGATATTACGACCTTTTTCATCCGTATATCTTTCGATCAGAAATTGTGGGTGTCCCCACATGATCTATTAGTTGCACTATCTTCTCCTGTTCACCGTTGGCGCTCACCTCATTGTGTCGTAATCTTCATCTTTGTTTCACCACATATCCATCAATGAGATTACTCTCGATTCTTCCTCGTTTCTCGTTTGCACTACGCTTGTCACCGTGGTTGTGTCTGGGTAATAGATCGTTTGGACAATAAGTGACGAGGGACCAGGTCGTCATGATTCAGGGAGCGACCCCGAATCTGTCTGTATGGATGGATTCTAGCGTCTAGTAGTCTCACCTCGTCTCATTTGCTTCATCGGTTAAATTTATTCAAATTCTTTTGTATTTAACTTCCCAATATACCATTTATCCCCAAAATGGTATCGTTTTCTATTTTTTTATCACATATAAATGTCGTGTTCATGCAACATAGCATTAACAGTATATAGCCTCATATATATAATGAACATTCATAAACATAGCATGCAAACATAACTTGGATGAATTTCATCGGATTTGAATTTAAATTATAATAAAATATATGTTTCAAATTTAGACTTGATTTTTGATGACGTCATTTTAATTTAATTTATAGAATTTTTCCATAATTTTTTTATTTGGAAAATAAAATATTTTCAGTTGACGCGTTTTGTGCCAAACACCGGTTCTTTTGAAATTTTACATAATAAGTTAACCAGTTTATTTTATTGCTGTTTTGTGATCGCGTAACATTGTCGTGCATGATCGTATTTTTATTTCGGTTGTTCGCGGTCCATACGCGAACGAAATATTGCGTAGCGTCGTACTCTAAAACTTTTTGGTCATGTTCACACCTCCACACACCTCCGACGACCGAACCGAGACCGTCGTTGTGTTTCGGTACGCAATACGGTCCTACTGGTACCTTCCGTTTTAGTCGTAAGGCTCCCATTCATCATACGGTCGCGGACTTAACGGTGTCATTTCTGATCACCACGGGGTCCGTCGGTCAGGCGAAAGCTAGTCGATTTGTTCGTCTCACTTCCCTCTACATATTTCCTTTTGGTTGCATGCTCAAAATCATCATAGATTTTGAGTTATTAATATTTAAAGTTTTGAAACAAAATTTGTTTTATGTTATCAAGTTAAACAAGTTTGCATGGATACTCTTTATAATATATTATAAAACATGCATACGTAATTTTCTAAAGTAAAAAGGTTTATCGCTTTCCTTAGCAACAGTTTTAAAATGCATGTCGGCTGCTCCCATACACCCAAAAACTCACACATACGTTCAATAATTACTCACACAACACACACTTGCACTCACTACTTCATTTTACAGAGAAATGTTTGAGAGAGAAAAAATCATGATATCAAGATCAATATCGAGAAGATGAGAAATTAGAATACTTAGAAATCATGTATAAACATTTTTATAGCATACTTAATAATACAAAAATAATTATATTATTAAGAAAATATACTTTAAAATACCCAAAATACTAATTAAAGAAGTTCTTGTAGCTTTCTATAATCTATAAGCTTTAAATAAGTAATTAAAACTAAATACAAAATTTACTTTTCAATAATTTATTAATTTCTCAACCTTTAGATATTCAAAATTTTAATTTAATAATAATTTATATACTCAGGAAATACATATACTACTTTTAAAATCCCAAAATAGTTTTCAAAGTTAAACATTTCATAGAATAATTATCTACAATCAAATCTTATTTTTAAATAACTTTAAAACATCTAAATCAATTTTAATATATTGATCCACAAATAAATCCCTTTTCTAAATCTTGAATTTTATAAATTGAAATTCCATATCCATACCATAATAACTATAAAATATCAATTAAGAAAAAATTCATATTTTTCTAATCAAATACCAGTAAATTCAGTTTATTTATTTATTAAACCCAAAATCATATTTACATTATATATAATATATAGAAATTTAGTATAGTGTTAAAGTATAGTTATTTGATTTATTTTACATTTAAATTTATATATAAATTAGTATATTTGTAACTAATGCTTACACACTATAAATAATAAGAAATGTACTACATGTTTAAACACACACAGTGCATATTATTCAACACACACACACACACATATATATATATATATATGTATATATATATAAAGATGGACACACACAAACACTGTCATGCACACACACAAACATACACCTAAACACACACACATATATCTCACATGCTCAAACATAGCGGCTTCATCCAAATATAACATAAAATAGTCACACACAGTCATAAACGCATGACCACACACACTGACACAACACATACATACATATAAACAAACACACACGAAAGAACACACATACAGTCACAAAATACATAAAATAGGTCAATCGGTCGCCTTCAGCGGTTGATCGCATACGGTCGACCGGTGGCCCTAAAGTGTTGACCGGTTGACGACCACTTACGCGACATCAATGGCCTATTTCAGGTGATTCCTCCCTTACTTCGGCCATCTCATGACAAGCTCAATGCATACATCACATGCACACAAGCATAGCTCAAAAATACACATATGTAAGATTAGAACACAAATTCATGAGTGGCAAACACTCACCTGTAAACACTGCATTAACTCTTCTTCTTCTTTCTACGAGCACACACCGCCCTACACAACAGCAACCAAACTGAATTTTCTCTTCACTATAGACGCATATAAGTATGGAGATATACATATTCAAATTTGGTGAATTTAGATATTTTATTTGACTTGACTTCCATTTTTGAAGAGAGGAGGGTTTTACAAATTTTTTCTTTGGGAAGAAGATTTATATCAGAGGATAGCATATGTGAATGTTTAAGGAAAAGAAAGAGAATTCTAGAAAGAGGGTTGGGTTTGGATACTTGAACTTGGGCCTTGTGGAAATAAATAATCATATACTTTATTTTATTTTACTGTTTTACATATAAAACTAAATTCTATCTAATTTGAATAAATACAAATTTCTATTTTAAAAATCATTTCTTTACTAGACTAATATTTCAAACACGTCGCTTTTATAAAATTTATTTTCCCATTTTTTACTTATTTTAAATTTTAAAAATTATAATTGCATGGTTTAAATATTTTTATTAAATAATTTCAAAACCAATTTATCAAATAAATTTCCAAATTCTAATTTAATTAATTAATTACTATTATTAACTTTAATTAATTATTACTAAAAAATCGGGTTGTTACAAACTTACCCCTTAACAAAATCGTGTTCTCACAATTTCTCATAAGGAAAATCTATAACAAACTAACTATACCAAACTTAATGATTTTATTTAACTTCCATTTTTAAATACCAAACATTAACCAAATGTAAAACTTGCTTTTCAAATTTTCGAAATACTGTATTTAAACAATTCACTTTTCAAACATTAAATAATAATAAACTGCTTTTAAAATTTTAATTTTATTTAATTCAAATATAATTTAAATTCAAATTTTCCAAATGATTTTAACAAAAAAAACAAAAAATTTACCAATCAAATTACAATTAAAATCTCTTTTCTCTATTTATTGAGATATTCTTCAATATTTTTTAATTCCAAACATCTTATTATAACAAAATTATTTTCCAATTCTATTCTGCAAACACTTTTTCATAAATTTATACAAATATTTAACACTTCTAAATTAATATATGGAGGGAAGTTTCAAATTTATTTTCAAAATTATCAAAAACATTCATTAGTAGGTCTATACCTTTTCATATTTCAAAAGAATAAATGTTTAAGGTATACACATGCTTATGATCAAAAAGCTTAAACCCAATAATATAGACATTCCGGACCATGTAAATCTAGCAAGGTATGTCCAAGACCACGAAATGCCCCTTCCTATAATCACCGACTTTGTCTATTCTCCTATTCCTCTTTAGTTTGCCAGTATTGCCAATTAATTCCTGATAGGGATTCAAAACCCAAAAATTCTATGACATGCAAGGAGGGTGTTTGTATCTCTTTGAAGACCTTATTTCTTTCCCTACTAAAAAAATGTTATCGCTCCCTTCCCACCTTCTCAGAATGAAAGGAAAGAGATCAAGATATTAGGCAGATCAAGGTACTACAATCAGATCGAGTTATTTAGACACTCGAACTTGAGTTTCTCCTACAAATAGGATAAACTAAACACAAAGCACCAAAACGAATGAATAATAGCTATTTTCACCAATTAATATACTAGGGCTATGAATCCTGACCGCCGGTCCTATTGAAGGCAACCAACCGAGGTAAGGAAGTAGTTATCTCTAGGTGCGAAGCATAGGAGAGGGATGGAAAAGAAAGCAAAGGTGTGGCCGAACTGTGGATTTCTCATGGACATCAAACTTTCAATAATTAGGGCATTTCACAACAATAGAAAATGCTCTTTGAAGAGGGGTAACAGCAAGTAATACTGGCCTCTTTCAAACCTTCATCTTCTTATGAGTAGTCGGGGGTCGCCTTTCTTTATCCAGCTTCATTGTCCACATTCGGTCAACAGTCAGTCTAGCTCTCGCTAGTGTCCAATTTCTCTAGATTCGTATACTTGGTGGGTGTAGGCAAATCAAATTTTGTTGCATGCAGACCCTGACACTAAAAACAAATTGAAGATAAATAACAATCTGCACTACTTGCTTATAGGGTCTGAATTGTGGAATTTTTACCTTCCTATCTGGCTTGAGTAATTTAATAGTTCTCTCTCCTCGGCAATGTAGATAGGAAATAGTGAAGCTTCAATTCCATTTGCTAAGAATTAGGAGAGATAATCTTTTGAGCCAAGCTAAAAATTTTTGATAATTCAAAATTTGAATTCAAATTTAAATTTGAATGGATAAGTAGGTGGTATGGGTTGAACTTATGTATAAGTTTGGGAAGTTAAAAGATGATCAGTGTATCATTAATAAAAGATTGTTTGGGTATTGTTAAAACTGTTTGAATTTGGGAAATAGTTAACGGGGATTGAATCATTCTTCTTAACTAGTAATTTCGGGGACGAAATTCTTTTAAGTGGGGAGGAATGTGACGACCCGAAATGTTTGTATATTTGAAATGGGAATATTTAATTTATTTTAAATATCCGAAGGTTAAATTTTAACTTTAATTTCAAATATACAGTATTTATTTGGATAATTAATTATTAAATTTAATTATCGGGATTGGGTAAAATATTGAATCTTGATTTTAAGCCTGTTAAAAATAGTTTAAAGGTTCAGAAAATTTATATTGTTAATACTGAAGATGATAGAACTTTTAAAATGGAATTTCAAAGTGTTTTGTTCAGCTTTGAAATTTATATCGTTTAAAATGATATTTAAAAATAGCCTTTCGAGGCACAGTCTCGGAATTCGACGAAACCAGTTTCATTGGATCCATAATATTGTATTATTATTGGATTTCAATTTTCGTAACTATTAGAGTTGTTGTGTGAGCGTACGATATATAAACGCGTTGAAATTTATATCGACAATTTATTTAATAGCTGAATTCAAAAAGCTATCTTTTCTATATGGTCGAACTAGACCTCGGAACCTGTTCCAACGTGTTCAGAATAACGATATAACACTAGGAACGCCGGTCGTTGCATTTAAATTGGAGTTCGGGTTTAGAATTGGACCACAAGATATTTTCGGATATAACAATATAAAATTTCAAATCTATTAGTACCCTATAAGCAGACCTAGCCTGTATCTATCGCCATCTACCGCGTACGAAGATACCTTTCTTCTTTTTTTTATCGTACCTGCCTCCTTTATTTCAAATCGCTTTCCCATTCTCCCTTCATTCGCAGAGAAAAGAAGAAAAAAAATCTATCGTTCGAAATCCATGGCCGAACCCAGATAAAAAAAAAAAAGATAAATAAAACATATCCTCATCTTCAAAATTTACAACGAAATCCAGACTTCGTTCCTCATCTAAAATTCACGAAGAAGCAGTTCCTTCTTCTTTCTAATTGAAATAAAAATGGTCGAAATCGAATTTGACTCGAATACGACTTTTAAATTTTGGGGGAGGGTCGCGTTCAGTTTGTCGAGGCAAGTGGGGATCTCGCGATTTGCTTAGGGTGGCCGTGAGTTCGATGGGAACACGACTGGATGTTGAGCGGCACGCGAGAACTATGGTTTCGAGGTAGGGTCGCGACGCTCGAGGGGTTTGCGTTCTGTTGGGCTACTGGGGATGCTCGCGAAGTGGAATCTCGATGGATGGATGACGAGATCGGCGGCTAGGGTTCGTTCGATTTGGTCAGTGGGCATTTTCGTTTCCTTGTTTTACTTACTAATATTTGCATATACAGATTAGAAAAAGGGAGATTAAGAATTTTTACAAGGAAGTTTGATATATATATATACACATGATTACTTATTGCAGATTTTTAAAATATGTATACAATAAATATAGAAATTTTGAAATGATTAGAAGTTTATATAAAATTTGATTTTTAAATCTATATAAATGAATTTTTATACGTAATGGGTTTCAAAGGAAAAAAATAATAATATGCATACACATTTTTGTTCTTAATAATTTAGTTTTTAAAATAATGTATTAAAGTAAATTTAGTTTTAAAATAGATAATTTGTTGATTCAATCTATTGAATGGAAATTTATTGTTAAATTAGTTCAAATATTAATAAATCATATAAATTGTTTATTTAAGGTCAAAGTCGGAAAACCAAGGCAATAATGAAGTGGATTGCAAATAAAAAGCAAAGGTGAGTTAATCTCACTCAGTTAAATTTTAATTTAAATTTAAATTGGTTAAATTTAAATATTGATGGATGATTGAATTGATTGATTTGATTGATATGGTATATAGTAGTATATAGAAATATATACATATTGGCATATGTATATATTTGAGTTGTTGATATTCCCGCATTTATATAGCGGATGAGACCCTATGCGCCGCATAATAGCGGATGATTTATATAAATCCCATGTACCGCGATATTCCACTTTGAAGTGGAATTGGTATTGTGCTAACGTCTGTGGATGCAGGGAAACAGGTTGGAGGGATCCAACTGGATTCCTCAAAATATTTAATTTTGTTTAAATATTCTGTGTTATGATTGTTGGTATCCTGTGATGATTTATATTGGATAATCTGGTTGGATTGAATTTCCCAGTATAATGAGTTACCAAAAGCAATTGAATTGGATTTTTGGAAAGAAATAAAAGAGTAAAATTAAGTTAAGTAATTCTAGTGAATTCGAATAAATTAAATATGGAAAAGAGGAATTTTGAATAAATAGAGAAATATTGAATTTAAAGAAAACTTATGTGATATTATTTAAAGGAATAAATAATTTATTTTAATTCAATGTTTAAATGTAATTAAAAAGAAAGAAGGAATTTGGTAAAATCTGAAACTTGTGTTTCAGTTTAAGATTTTAAATCATAATGAGAAATAAAATCTGGAAGTTATTGAATTTGGAAATAAATGGATCAAGTAAGGAAATTTATTTCAAAGTAAATTAAATTGGAGAATCAAATTGTTAATTGATTTAAATACTTTGGGATTTGAAATTTAAAGAGAAATGAGATTTTGAAGAGATAAACTGGGTTTATAAAGTGAAATAAAATATCAGGGGATATTTGAGAATATAAATTCAAGGTGGGAATTTATAAAAGAATATGAATTGGTTTAAAAATAAGTGTTGATTTATTTTTAAAGGATGTGAAGAGAAGTGTATTTCTCTGGATGGCCAAGTACGGTTTCAAAGAAATTTTTAATATAAGTTAAAAGTTCTAATTTGTTTGAAAAGGCATGTTTTAGGAAATTGATTTTTTTTTTCTAAAGGTTAATTTCCAAAGTAGTATTTTCAAAAATCTATTATTGTAGTAATTATATAAAAGTGATTTGCTATTATGTTTTAAAAAGAGAAATTTAGTTTATATTTATAAAGTGGTTTATTTTAAAGTATATATTTTTAATAAAGTATTAAAGTAGTTTGATTTCAATGTTATAAAGTATATTTAAATAAAGTGTTTTTAAATTATTTTAAAATTAAAAGTATTTTGTACTTGGTAATTCAGTGGAAATAATTATTTGGGAAATGTATTCCGTAAGCGGAAACTGTTTTGAAATTGTTTTCAAATGAGCTTTGAAAATTTGGAAATATATCTTGGAAAGATATTTGGCAAATAAATCATGTGGGAAATTATTTATTGTGTGATGGTTGCTTGTGGATGTTAATTGATAGTTAAATAACCGACTATCAATACTGGCCAAATGCGCTGATCGTTTCGAAGAGACCGGGATCGAGTTTCCGTATACCGGGATTCTAGGTCTGGAGACTCGAATACCACTTCGATCCGGTTTGTAAGTTTCGTGAAAACGATTTCAGAGTCGAAGATGGAGCTGTGAAGTGCAAGGGCTAGTCGCTACTAATCCTGAGGATATTTCCAAAATGGATGTAGTAGGAATAGTGCCTTCGGTTCCGTTCGAACCCGGAACGGATTTGTATGGACGAATGCTTTCGTGACATCGTCAGGTGGACGATGGGCATTCTAAGGGATATGTGCTATAAAGGTATCGTTTAGCCTCGAACCTCATCAACCGGGAATGATTGAAAATCAGGGGTTATGCAGCAAGGCTTCGTGGGTAGCTCCCACTGGAGGGTAAGGTCATCCCTGTCTAGATGTCCCTTTTTATTTCGGCTTAGTGGTGCGGTTGCTGATCCCAACCGTGGGGTGATTTTATTCGGGATCATCCAGTAAGGGATGGTTCCGGCCTTGTGTTGCAGGGGAGCGGGCGTACTCCTCGGTACGGTGATCTAGGCCACGTACTGTGATAGGTGGTACCCCAGTGCCTAGTCATTCGTTGGAAATCCATTCTTCCTACGTGCCTTGTACGGTATTTGTTTGTATTACCCACTTTTGTGGCTAGTATGCTGGAATTTAATAATGTAACAATTTCAGCTATTTTAATAAGTATTTGTGAATAGACACTATTATAATATCAGAGGATTGTATAAAAAGTGTTTTAGCTATCGTAAGGTAAAAACCCGACATGTTTATTTGTGGCGTGGTCTTACGAGATGCTTTTTATTTTTAAAGGATTTTTGAAACTTTAATAATCAATTTGAGTGTGATTTTCTCACGCTGGTTTTCCAGACTGACTCGGGTATTGTTTTATATGATGCTCGGGTCAGACCGAGATAAACAGGTTCAGGATATGATGCTGTGGAGCTCAGGAGACGAGCTGGATATCGATACGTACTCCCGTACTTGCTATTATTTTTCCGCTGTGTATTCAGTTGTATGTTATGGCTGATGATGTACTCTGATGATGTATTGTATAAACAGATATAGTTTTTGATTTTTGTAAAGATCTGTTGATATATTATATTTTATTCCGCTGCGATGGTTAGATTCTGATGTTGTTTTTCTTTTATTTTCTTCTTCTACCTCTTCTTTTTATCCAAATGGTCCGGTTTTTCGTGTAGGAAAAACCCGGGTCGTTACAGTGGTATCAGAGCTTAGGCTAGCGATAACCTTGGCTCTGGTGGGAATTTTGAGAGTATTAATAGATATGAGCGCGTATTTGTTAGTGAATATAAAATGGTTTTATATTGTGTTGGTTGGTTTATTGAGTGGCATATGAACCTTAGTCGGCACAGTCTGGACAACTGTATCGAAGGGGTTTCTAAACACTTGAATAGAACAGTTCGACACAATATTGTTTTAAATAGGGTGAATGAAATAATTTTGCCCAAATTATTTTGTATATAAAAGAAAAAAAAATTTCGAAAATTATTATAGTTATATATTTGGATGCTTGGTTGTTAGAAAATGACAATAATGAGTTAGTCTCATTATTGAGTAGAAATTGAAAACTTATAACCAAAGATGAAGAATAAATTTATATAACAAAATGGAATTTGAAATATAGACTATAAATGAAATTTATAAATTGAGATAAACTTTATATACAAATGTGAATTACAAATGTGATTTATAATCAAATGAGATAAATTCATAAACAAATGAAATTTGTAAATGTAAATTGTAAATGTGACTTATAACTTGAAATAAAATGTGATAGAATTCCAGAGTAATGTTTGGATATAAAATTGAATGGATTTTGAATTTGAAGTTTTGAGAAAGGTTTAAATTCCTTGGATTTAAAATAGTTTTAAAGGTTTTGGGGAAATAATGGTGATATTATTTCATGAATATTTTTGAATTGGATTCGAAATCTGTTGGAATTTAGGAATTAAAAATATTTGAAAGGTTTTAAAGTGATAAAAGCATTAAATTCTCTTACGGTCGCTGGAAAATAATTTCGGTGATGACTGCAGCATCATCGATGTCTATTTTCGAGTTTCCAAAGAGAAATTGCTACCAAACTGTTTTAAATTGGAAATGATTGTGAACCGGGTTGGTTTTGAAATTCAAGGGGATAATTGAATTTACCAAAGGAGTTTGGATGTAGTTGATTTCAAAAGTGATTATGAAATGTTGAAGTTGTTTAAACTCCGGAATTTTATTAAAATGATAATGGGACAATAAATAAAGTTTGGATACTTACAAAAGGTTGAAGTAAGTAAGAAAACGGGAAAAAATATATATATATATAATAAGTTAGAGTATAAGCCAATTAATAGAAGTAAAATAAAATTGATTTCGAGATCAATTGGATTGAATATGAGCTTGTTGGATTAAAAATGAATAAATCCAAACTGGAATTATAAAATAATATTGAACTCAAGGAAAGATGATGTAGTAGTTTTTATTGAGATAAAACCAAATATTGGTTTAAAAATTGAAAGTAAGCTGTTTATCTAAATAAATTGTTTGATAAGTATGTTAATGAAACTTAACTCGATTATAGGGATTGTGAGTTAATAATGAAGCCTAGAAATAAATTTGAATTAAAAATAGAAGTTGACTGGAATTTATAGTGAACTGAAAATAAGTGGAAATGTTGAAACTAAAAATAAAAATGGGATTGGAATAAAATGGTATTGATTTGTATTGTAAATAAAATTGTATAATCCGAGTTAAAAGGTAAAAGGCGAATATAATTGGTTTTAAATAGGTGAAAGTATGATATAAAGAAGTTGCGACTTATAAAATTTAATAGTGGAAGAAATAAGCTAAATGAATTTGGTTGTATTTTGGAAAAATGGATAGGAAGCCAAAACTTGAATTATAAAATAGAGTTGGATTGAAACGGTTTATTTATTAAGTTGGAAGTAAATTGAAATGAGAATAAAGTTTAAATAGATTGAAAACCCGTTAAATAAAGTTGGATTAACAATGGATTAAATGTAAGGAACTAAATTGTTAACCATTGGAATTAATTGAAATAGCCTCAGATTGATTGGAAATTTTGTCGGAACCTTGTAGATTGGCTTATGGAAGTGTTTAGTGGATATCGCTTATGTTATACAAATGTTAGCTATTGAAATTGAGTAAGATGTTAATGAACTTTGAATATTTGTCACTCACATATTTATATTGAGTTAGTACAGGTTCAGGGAAGCCGTTTGGCTGGTTTTGACTGCGTTAAATGCTAAAATAAATCGTCGCTTGCTTAAAAATTTCTATAATAAGGTACGTTTATACAAAAATTCAAAAATAGGAGATATGAACTGCATATATTGATATATATTGTGATTTCCGGCCTGAGGCCGATGTATATACATATTTGTGCATCCTGCGATATCGCAGAAGTCCCTCCGTACAAAGGAGACTCTGCCAAAATTTTCTAGAAATTTTGGAAGTTAGAAAATTTTAAATTTTCATTTACGATAAATGATTTAAATTTGCTAAGCAAATAAAATTGAAAACTAGATATTGAAATCTAATTCAAATGTGAATGTAAAGTGAAGTGAAATTGAAGAAACTAAAGAAGTGAAGTTTGCAAATAAACTGTTAATTGAAATTTAAATTAATTAGCAAGTGCAACTAATTCAATATCCAAAATGAAAGCCAAATTGTAATCAAATGGAATTGTAAAGGAAAAAGTGATTAGAATTTAATATGAACTTCAATAGTGAAGTGGAAATAAATATAAGAAGTATGTAAACTATTTATATTGAACTTAAGAAGTATGGTGAGATTCTTAAGTAAATTAGTATTAGGAAAATACCGAGTGAATGACTGAATGAAGATTTAAAACTGAAAGTTATGAAACGGGATGATAATTCTGGATAAGTGAATAGAAATCTAAATGAGTATGAATAAAAAGAAAATTGATATAGTTGATAATCAATTGGACTAATTACGTAAGGTGTAAGTATATTATTTTATTCGCATAGCTATTTGATCCAGATTCGAACACAGAATTTCGAGATAGTTTTATCGATCCGAATAAGGATTTTTCACTCGATTTTTGACGGCGAGCCTGGATATGGATTGTTGATTGATTCTGGAAATTCTCTATCATAGTTTGTGACTATGCAAGGAGAATAACGGTTTCTGATCAAGAAACCAGATCTGAGTCCGCACTAGGAAGTCGGGTGGACGATACTAGTTCGGAAGTGAAATTATGTGATCGATTGAGCGATCGAATGTGATATTGCGTACGGAGGATATATGTGCATCGTACGGGCTTAAGTAAAACAAATATTGAGAATTTGTAAAGGAAAGTATAAAATGACTTTGGAATTGTGATGGAATATTATTGCTTAGTAGGATATACAGGTGTATAAAAGCAATGGATAATTGGGATTTTGATTTTAGAAGATAAAATTTAATGGCCCGACAAAAGGTATGTATTTGAATTTCTATATGAAATTTGATTGGATTTTGGATCCAGCCACTTGGCTTTTTGTTTTCTTTTTGAGATTGGGAGGCCGTAGAGCCATTTTGTAGTTGTACCGAGCTAGCCGCGCAAAGGAGACGCTGGCGAAATTTTTCGGAAATTTAGAGAGTTAGAAAAATTTTGGAAAAATTTTTGATAATTCAAAATTTGAATTCAAATTTAAATTTGAATGGATAAGTAGGTGGTATGGGTTGAACTTATGTATAAGTTTGGGAAGTTAAAAGATGATCAGTGTATCATTAATAAAAGATTGTTTGGGTATTGTTAAAACTGTTTGAATTTGGGAAATAGTTAACGGGGATTGAATCATTCTTCTTAACTAGTAATTTCGGGGACGAAATTCTTTTAAGTGGGGAGGAATGTGACGACCCGAAATGTTTGTATATTTGAAATGGGAATATTTAATTTATTTTAAATATCCGAAGGTTAAATTTTAACTTTAATTTCAAATATACAGTATTTATTTGGATAATTAATTATTAAATTTAATTATCGGGATTGGGTAAAATATTGAATCTTGATTTTAAGCCTGTTAAAAATAGTTTAAAGGTTCAGAAAATTTATATTGTTAATACTGAAGATGATAGAACTTTTAAAATGGAATTTCAAAGTGTTTTGTTCAGCTTTGAAATTTATATCGTTTAAAATGATATTTAAAAATAGCCTTTCGAGGCACAGTCTCGGAATTCGACGAAACCAGTTTCATTGGATCCATAATATTGTATTATTATTGGATTTCAATTTTCGTAACTATTAGAGTTGTTGTGTGAGCGTACGATATATAAACGCGTTGAAATTTATATCGACAATTTATTTAATAACTGAATTCAAAAAGCTATCTTTTCTATATGGTCGAACTAGACCTCGGAACCTGTTCCAACGTGTTTAGAATAACGATATAACGCTAGGAACGCCGGTCGTTGCATTTAAATTGGAGTTCGGGTTTAGAATTGGACCACAAGATATTTTCGGATATAACAATATAAAATTTCAAATCTATTAGTACCCTATAAGCAGACCTAGCCTGTATCTATCGCCATCTACCGCGTACGAAGATACCTTTCTTCTTTTTTTTATCGTACCTGCCTCCTTTATTTCAAATCGCTTTCCCATTCTCCCTTCATTCGCAGAGAAAAGAAGAAAAAAATCTATCGTTCGAAATCCATGGCCGAACCCAGATAAAAAAAAAAAAGATAAATAAAACATATCCTCATCTTCAAAATTTACAACGAAATCCAGACTTCGTTCCTCATCTAAAATTCACGAAGAAGCAGTTCCTTCTTCTTTCTAATTGAAATAAAAATGGTCGAAATCGAATTTGACTCGAATACGACTTTTAAATTTTGGGGGAGGGTCGCGTTCAGTTTGTCGAGGCAAGTGGGGATCTCGCGATTTGCTTAGGGTGGCCGTGAGTTCGATGGGAACACGACTGGATGTTGAGCGGCACGCGAGAACTATGGTTTCGAGGTAGGGTCGCGACGCTCGAGGGGTTTGCGTTCTGTTGGGCTACTGGGGATGCTCGCGAAGTGGAATCTCGATGGATGGATGACGAGATCGGCGGCTAGGGTTCGTTCGATTTGGTCAGTGGGCATTTTCGTTTCCTTGTTTTACTTACTAATATTTGCATATACAGATTAGAAAAAGGGAGATTAAGAATTTTTACAAGGAAGTTTGATATATATATATACACATGATTACTTATTGCAGATTTTTAAAATATGTATACAATAAATATAGAAATTTTGAAATGATTAGAAGTTTATATAAAATTTGATTTTTAAATCTATATAAATGAATTTTTATACGTAATGGGTTTCAAAGGAAAAAAATAATAATATGCATACACATTTTTGTTCTTAATAATTTAGTTTTTAAAATAATGTATTAAAGTAAATTTAGTTTTAAAATAGATAATTTGTTGATTCAATCTATTGAATGGAAATTTATTGTTAAATTAGTTCAAATATTAATAAATCATATAAATTGTTTATTTAAGGTCAAAGTCGGAAAACCAAGGCAATAATGAAGTGGATTGCAAATAAAAAGCAAAGGTGAGTTAATCTCACTCAGTTAAATTTTAATTTAAATTTAAATTGGTTAAATTTAAATATTGATGGATGATTGAATTGATTGATTTGATTGATATGGTATATAGTAGTATATAGAAATATATACATATTGGCATATGTATATATTTGAGTTGTTGATATTCCCGCATTTATATAGCGGATGAGACCCTATGCGCCGCATAATAGCGGATGATTTATATAAATCCCATGTACCGCGATATTCCACTTTGAAGTGGAATTGGTATTGTGCTAACGTCTGTGGATGCAGGGAAACAGGTTGGAGGGATCCAACTGGATTCCTCAAAATATTTAATTTTGTTTAAATATTCTGTGTTATGATTGTTGGTATCCTGTGATGATTTATATTGGATAATCTGGTTGGATTGAATTTCCCAGTATAATGAGTTACCAAAAGCAATTGAATTGGATTTTTGGAAAGAAATAAAAGAGTAAAATTAAGTTAAGTAATTCTAGTGAATTCGAATAAATTAAATATGGAAAAGAGGAATTTTGAATAAATAGAGAAATATTGAATTTAAAGAAAACTTATGTGATATTATTTAAAGGAATAAATAATTTATTTTAATTCAATGTTTAAATGTAATTAAAAAGAAAGAAGGAATTTGGTAAAATCTGAAACTTGTGTTTCAGTTTAAGATTTTAAATCATAATGAGAAATAAAATCTGGAAGTTATTGAATTTGGAAATAAATGGATCAAGTAAGGAAATTTATTTCAAAGTAAATTAAATTGGAGAATCAAATTGTTAATTGATTTAAATACTTTGGGATTTGAAATTTAAAGAGAAATGAGATTTTGAAGAGATAAACTGGGTTTATAAAGTGAAATAAAATATCAGGGGATATTTGAGAATATAAATTCAAGGTGGGAATTTATAAAAGAATATGAATTGGTTTAAAAATAAGTGTTGATTTATTTTTAAAGGATGTGAAGAGAAGTGTATTTCTCTGGATGGCCAAGTACGGTTTCAAAGAAATTTTTAATATAAGTTAAAAGTTCTAATTTGTTTGAAAAGGCATGTTTTAGGAAATTGATTTTTTTTTTTTCTAAAGGTTAATTTCCAAAGTAGTATTTTCAAAAATCTATTATTGTAGTAATTATATAAAAGTGATTTGCTATTATGTTTTAAAAAGAGAAATTTAGTTTATATTTATAAAGTGGTTTATTTTAAAGTATATATTTTTAATAAAGTATTAAAGTAGTTTGATTTCAATGTTATAAAGTATATTTAAATAAAGTGTTTTTAAATTATTTTAAAATTAAAAGTATTTTGTACTTGGTAATTCAGTGGAAATAATTATTTGGGAAATGTATTCCGTAAGCGGAAACTGTTTTGAAATTGTTTTCAAATGAGCTTTGAAAATTTGGAAATATATCTTGGAAAGATATTTGGCAAATAAATCATGTGGGAAATTATTTATTGTGTGATGGTTGCTTGTGGATGTTAATTGATAGTTAAATAACCGACTATCAATACTGGCCAAATGCGCTGATCGTTTCGAAGAGACCGGGATCGAGTTTCCGTATACCGGGATTCTAGGTCTGGAGACTCGAATACCACTTCGATCCGGTTTGTACGTTTCGTGAAAACGATTTCAGAGTCGAAGATGGAGCTGTGAAGTGCAAGGGCTAGTCGCTACTAATCCTGAGGATATTTCCAAAATGGATGTAGTAGGAATAGTGCCTTCGGTTCCGTTCGAACCCGGAACGGATTTGTATGGACGAATGCTTTCGTGACATCGTCAGGTGGACGATGGGCATTCTAAGGGATATGTGCTATAAAGGTATCGTTTAGCCTCGAACCTCATCAACCGGGAATGATTGAAAATCAGGGGTTATGCAGCAAGGCTTCGTGGGTAGCTCCCACTGGAGGGTAAGGTCATCCCTGTCTAGATGTCCCTTTTTATTTCGGCTTAGTGGTGCGGTTGCTGATCCAAACCGTGGGGTGATTTTATTCGGGATCATCCAGTAAGGGATGGTTCCGGCCTTGTGTTGCAGGGGAGCGGGCGTACTCCTCGGTACGGTGATCTAGGCCACGTACTGTGATAGGTGGTACCCCAGTGCCTAGTCATTCGTTGGAAATCCATTCTTCCTACGTGCCTTGTACGGTATTTGTTTGTATTACCCACTTTTGTGGCTAGTATGCTGGAATTTAATAATGTAACAATTTCAGCTATTTTAATAAGTATTTGTGAATAGACACTATTATAATATCAGAGGATTGTATAAAAAGTGTTTTAGCTATCGTAAGGTAAAAACCCGACATGTTTATTTGTGGCGTGGTCTTACGAGATGCTTTTTATTTTTAAAGGATTTTTGAAACTTTAATAATCAATTTGAGTGTGATTTTCTCACGCTGGTTTTCCAGACTGACTCGGGTATTGTTTTATATGATGCTCGGGTCAGACCGAGATAAACAGGTTCAGGATATGATGCTGTGGAGCTCAGGAGACGAGCTGGATGTCGATACGTACTCCCGTACTTGCTATTATTTTTCCGCTGTGTATTCAGTTGTATGTTATGGCTAATGATGTACTCTGATGATGTATTGTATAAACAGATATAGTTTTTGATTTGTGTAAAGATCTGTTGATATATTATATTTTATTCCGCTGCGATGGTTAGATTCTGATGTTGTTTTTCTTTTATTTTCTTCTTCTACCTCTTCTTTTTATCCAAATGGTCCGGTTTTTCGTGTAGGAAAAACCCGGGTCGTTACAACTTCCTTTCCTTGGTCTTTCATTCTATCATATTCTCGATAACAACTCAAATTACAATGTATTAACCACTAATGCACCCTTCTTTTTTCAAATCTTAGGGACATGGTCTAATCATGAGGGTAGTATTTTATCATGGTGTTGGATCCTAAGTTTTTATGGATTCCTTCTTTGTTACCAAGGCCAAAGCAATGATGTCTCAAAATGAATAGCCTCTGAGAAACTTTTCTTTTTTTCTTTGTCTCGAACTTCATGAAGAACTCTAAAAAAAAAGGGGTTGCGCCCCAATTATAAACTCCCTTTCGTCCCACCCTTGTTGATTCTGAACTTCGTTCGCGAAGGAACCAGACTTTTGAGAGGCCAGCCTTTTTTTGATGCGCCGCTTTACTCTAGAAGGAAAATAAGCTTTTCTTTTCTGGACGTTAGGCGCTCTGGTGGTTCGTGAGAAGGAAAAAGGACCGCTCTTTTGTTGCATCTAGCACGAAATGAAACGAAAGGCCTCCATCTATCCGTTGTTCATCGATAGACGGATCTCTTGGTATTACTTTGTTTTTCTCTCCTTTCCTATCAGCAAATTCCTATCCTTTTGTTTAAAATTTCTTCATTCGTATCAAACCGCTTGCAAAATCAAATCCTATTCCACAAGATCCTATATCAGCTACAGATCCTCCTTGCATTTATGACGGAGGCATCGCCGGTGCTATGGGCTTTGGCTTATATAGATCAAAATGCTGAATGGGATTGTGGCACTCCATTCGCTGCCAATACCAAAGTATGCCGAGAATAGAATGTTGCTTTGCTCTATTGGATGCATTGGATCCTATCATATAAGAAGCTCGCACTTTACCCGATCATTCAAACATTTTATGGACGATGCGCCTACTATGTTATTATGTAGCAATAAAAGCCTGCATTAATATACTGGATCGCTCGCTCCTTCCTTCAAGCTAAGGATCCTTGACATCTTTAGGCGCCTCGACCTAATCTCTATGCCATGCTAATGCCAAGAAGAAGGACTAGGCTACTTAACGGGCTACTACTTTTTTTGCGCATTTTTGCATTCCCCTCACTTCTTAAGGATGTTGCATTCTTCACAATAAGAAATCCTGTACCATTCTCAATGGAAAGGAGGAATTCATTCATCGTCATCATATCAGGAAAGAAGACATGAAAAATAGGGCACTATATGATGCGACGAAATAGCCCCCTACTCACAAAAGATGGAAGCAGCTAGTTGAGGTACCGAGATTGCCCGGGAGACGCAGTCAAAAGGCGGCCAGGTTCGCAAGAATGTCCATTTCAAATTTATTGAAAATATTTAATTATTTTTTTAATTAAATAAATTATGTAAATGTTAATTATTATAAATGTATGCATACATATTGATATGTGCATATAAAACTAGAACTATTATAGTTTAAATAATCATCTTTAGCGCTTTAAGATAAATAAAATAAAAATTCCGAATTTTAAACAAAATTTAATTAAATTGTTAATGTATTAACTTAACTAAATATAATTTAATTGTTAAGATTAAAATCAATTAAATATGATTTAATTAATAATATACATATGAGTATTTCATAAGTTAACTTATAAATAGTTTTAAATAAATTAAACTAATATAATAATATGCATATAAATATTAGTGAGACCGAAATAAACCTAAAAAGATTTTTGGAGTACATACATAAAGTAGGTATTCCGTGATTTCAGTTGTGTTTGATAGTGAATCACAAGGTAATTTATTAAGAAACACATTATTCCTTACATCATTATCACTCTAATCTATATACATACATACATATACATATATGTATGTATGTAAGTATATATATGTATATTAAAGATTATGAATCTCTAATATATAAAGTTGTCCTTACCGTTTATGTATTAATAGATTACTTGCATACTCTCTAGCTTTGAGCAAACTCAAGCTAGTGATATTATGTGTAGTGCTACTAATATATTGTTAGATGAGGCAATATATACGCATGTATTTCTTAAGTAAACTGAAGGTACGTGCATTATACTTGGGCGTTCATGAAATGGTAGGTATAAGTGAATAATCTCTCCCAGTTTGTTAAGCAAACTCAAGGTTGAGATTGAGATTAGGATAAAGACCGCGGATTAGGAGTTGTATGTGTTACAACCGATAAAGAGTTACCCATTGTTATTGGGCATATGAATTGTTGAGCAAAACCAAGATCAGAATCCCAAGGAAAACGAGTTCTAACACTCACTAGAAGAATCGAAAGATTTATATATTTCTCATAGGGCTTTGAGAAATATTAAAAATCTAGTGGGAGCCTTATTAGAAAATGAAATGATAACATTTAATCTTTCTAATATTATAAGAACACATGTTATATACAGTTAAAATAATCTACTTTGATAAATTTGTGTACCTAATATAATTAATAAATTGTTTATCGGTAAAAATATACAAGTGAATTGAACTAAGATTGATACAGAAATATAAAATATACTTACCAATAAACCATTTTTCATGTTATCGCTTCAAGGCCCATGCTAGGGCCAAATGATACAACTACTAAATACATTCACACCTTAGTCGGTTAGGTATTTATTTACCCAAGACTATGTATTGCCTTTTATTAATTTTGAACTCTAAAGCAATATAAAAATATAAATATGCAATCCATACTTAATCACATAAAGAATTCATATCACAGTTTCATTCATAATATACAAAATCTTGATGAAATTATTCCATTTGAAATAAGCATGTAAACCATATTGCAAGATCATGTATTTTAGTATGATTGATTGCAATAAGGATCATGTGGTGTTAAATGTAACACTAGACTAATAGCTACAAATGGCCCTAGGATTTCATCACTAAAATGTTAGTCTGGTCGGTTTATGTAAAGTGCAACTTATTTAGTACCTTTAAATGTTAAGGATAATTGATTGTGTTTTTGTGAAGAATTTGGTATGGTCTAGTAGTAAGACTTTCCATTAGATATTTTGACTAATTGAAAGAAAAATAAATGTCCAAGAGTAGATGTAACAGAGGCATAGTTAGGATGAAGAGATGAATGGTCACCTCTACTTTATGAAGAGACATTGGAAACGAGAATTGTGTAAAATATTGGTAGATACTTAATATGGAGTAAGAAATGTGATTTCTATTATAAATGTAATTTTATTTAGAAAATTGATTTCAATGAAAGATATTTCTTTAAATTTGGATATTTAATCTGAAACACTCGTATGTAAACTAGTTACAGTGTATGAAATAAAATCCCATAATAAGTGGTTGAATGGAGCTTCATATTTCCCACTCCATTATAGTCATGGTGGAAATAGTGAGGGATACCATACAACACCTATTTTTGAATGCATCTTGTTTCAAAAGATTGTCTTCGTATATATGCCAAGAATTGTATATGAAATAATAATTGTTTTTGAGTATTGACTGAAATAGATAGTTTTACATTAATATTAATATTGTGAATGTTTATTATAAGGTAATTCAATAATAATCGTATTTGTTTTCATAACAAAGTGATAAATTACCTATAAAAAATATGAAGAATCTGCCATTTTAACAAATATTTTAGAGTTTCTCAAATGATTAAGAGCAAAGAACCCATTCATTGGCAAAAGAATTAATATACATATGTATATGTATATGTATATGTATATGTATATGTATATGTATATGTATATGTATATGTATATGAAGTTCAAGGTCTGGTAATATGGAAATGGATCCATTTTTCTTCATCAAACTCATAGATGAATTATCATAGAAATGAACATGTGTATTTGATATGCAGGTAGTATATCTATGATATGTTAATAGAATATAAAATGGAAGTAGAAAATTTGAATGTAAAAAAAAAGAATTCAATTTGATCGAATAGGTGGGTGTATTGAAAAGAGTTCCAAAATTACCAAAAAACCGAATAAGATCATCTCAAAGGTCATTCCTCCCTATGATACATAATGATGTATCGATAAAAAGGAATCGGACTTTATTGGAAGAAGCACGACTATTAATGAGTAGAGTCGAGTTAGCTTCTTTCTATAAGGTCGTGTACTTAAGAGTAAGTACATAAGGTTAAAATTAATTTAATCTAAAGCATTGTTTACACGATCATATAAGATAAGAATTTATAAGAAATCCCTACATATCATAGGTCAAGGGGTTGACAGGTTGTGTGAGTCGAGAGGTTGCATGTAGTACTTGCTCGTGAGGGATCTTGTGTGGACTACCCAAAAGGAGTTTAAGAACCACCAACATTAGTTGACTAATTTAATTATGAACATAAGTTCCATGAATTCAAAATTAAATCAGTTTTATACATGTATAAATGCAATTCATGAAATTTTTTTGAATGCCTATTCTATTATGCAGAGAAACAATTATTGTTTCAAGAAATGCCAACTTAGTAATGAAGGAATTTCTTTTAGAAATTAAAGATAGTAAAATGGATTTGGATATGATATAAAGATAAAGTTGATTACAAAAGATGAAATGAAATTAACCAAGCCTAAAACAGACATAGCACACTAGAATGTCTTTTTAGAATTCTTTCACATTATAGAGAAACTATGAGTTTCTTACCAATGTTAAGAAATGAATTCCCTTAGTTGTCAATAAGCCATAAAGAGCATTGACTCTACCTTATAGCACATTGCGTAAATCTAGAATGTATTCCAAGTACATTTATAATATGATTTTGATAGTTATGTCCAAAGGGATGTGATTCATCGACCACAAATGTGTCTTCAAGGTGAACACCCATGCAGTTGGAATGTAGCATGAAAATGAGAATAATATCGTAAAGTTAAATTATTGAAATTAACATAACAGATTCATTATTCAATGTGCTTAGGTTAATTTGGATTTTACTCACAAATTTGTCATCCGATGGACTTTGAGTATGAGACATTTATGTTGAAACAAAATTCTAAATAATGATTTAGAATAGATTATTTGCATATAACAACTAAAGTATCTCGAAGTTAGCTAGAGCGATAACTAAGTTTGTGGGTTTTAGATATGATCCAAGTCTTTATATGAAAGTACCACTCTCCAAGCATCAGAATTGAGCAAGTATTTTGAAAGAAAAAAAGACAATTTGATTTTCAGTCAAAATGCAAAGGAAGCATGTGTCTATCAGAAAGAACATTAAAAGGTACTAAGATATTTCTAAATATAAGTAAATAATATTCTACTACCAATTGATAATAATGTACCTATGATAAAAATTAATTTTAGTTTGATAGTTTAATCCTTGATATATGATATGAAAATAACATCTTTATAACGAGTGTAAAAGGATGTTGGGAATATCCCAAACAATATACACAAACACAATATAAAATGTTTAATATGGAGTATGTAAGATGGATTCCTAATGCAGAGGCAATAAGAATTATCATTCATGTATTGTGTACAATATCGCATTTCTCGTTTGTACTTGATACATGGAGCAAGTGCGAAATCCAAATTTATATTGCTAAATGGTAGTTAACAGCATCCTCGAGTATTTGACGAAATACTAGAATCGTCCATGGAAACAACGAACTTCTTATGAAGGAGTGTTCAAACTCGAACTTCATAAGTAATGCTAAATATAACATGGAAATCCTAAATTAAGCTCAAAACTTTAGTTAAGAAGCTTTATGTTGGAAATGTTCAAAACAAGAGGTTGTGGCTGATTCAACTAAAAGGCTAAATACATTTCCTTGAATAGTGTAGTAATAAAAGCATGTATACCTAAATGCTCAAATTTATAACTGAGCTAAGAGAGATTCCAAATGTGATCCTATGATATTTTTATATGATAATAATGTCGTGATGTAGTTTGTGAAAGATGCTAAAGCTCATTAGAAGTCTACAAACATAGTCCTAAAGGTTCCATATGATAAAGGCAGTTTATCAATGTCGAAAAGAGTTGATTCACTGAGTAGATAACTAAATCAATATAGCATACCATTCACTATTGGAATAACTCAATCAGTTCTAACATTACTGATCGAAACGGTAGGATTAAGATACTATAATCGACCCTAAGTGCAACTGCAAGATCCTGAGAGTTAGGACTGTGCCCTAAGGTAGTTTATGTAAATTGTTACATGTATCTAACTCTATAACCAATCTTTCGTAACAAAGATATTTATTTTCTATTATATACTTGTTATATTATGATATATTAATTAATTAATTATTTTAAATATTCTCGATCAAGATGTTTCGAGAAAGGATATCTGTACTCTGTTGAGTCCAAAGTGCATAACGCTCTCCAAATGTTAAGTAGCATTTTACTTATGGTTGTTAGGGGTACAATGGGGTTACGCAGTAATAGTTACTGGATAAAAATAAATTGACTCGTCCAAGAGTTTCTTGTTGGTTAATAACAATAAAGTCAAACATGGAATCTCACGGTAACGATGTTATACAATTCCCATGTCTTGAAAATACTGTAGAGCTTTAATGTGACTGCTCCACTTTATTATAGTTAAATCAAGGTATGGTGATTTATTGAGCAACTATAATTGGGTCTGATTTAGAGCATTAGGTGTGAAACACTATTCAATAGAGAATTCGTCTCCTTTATTATATGAGATTAGTACCACAATCAATTATAGTCAACCCAAAATCAAAATCTCTACCCAGAGTAGTATGGGGTATAATAAATGTCATTATTGAACCCAAGACTTTGTTTATTGGACTAACCGAGTTGAATATGGATAATATTAGAGTTTTGACTACCAAATTCCATACATCCTAAAGTGATATAGTTTTGACGAAGAAAATTTGTGTACATTACAATTGCTTAAAGGTAGTGCTTAAAAAAAAGTGAAAATGGATTGTATTTAAAAGATCCATAGGTGATTAATTTGGCAAAACTGTCACACCACTTGCTAAAGTGACATGTGAATATTAATATTTAAATTATTTAATATTAATCGCCGACTGAATTCAAACCTCTCAATCTCACAGACACATTTGTGAATTCTCCAAAAATGATTAAATTAGTTTATAAAATTTAATAAATTAATTAATTTAATAAATATTTAATATTATTTAGTTATTAATATATTTGATGTTTTGGGTGTTAGTAGTAATTATTTGGATGTATATATAAAAGTTATATATGCATTTATCGATTTACGATTTTAGATATATTTTAGCGGGCTTTAAATACAATTAATTACGTAATAAGTTTTTAGGAAAGTTAGTACATGTAAGGAGAAATGCTTATTTTATCATGTAAAGGAAGGGGAAAGATTGGATTGATTGAAAATTTATTAGGGATTAAATAGGGAAGTTTTTAAAGAAACAATAGGAAAATGTTTCTATTTTTTCCTTAAAACTAACTCCTCTCCTTTGTTTCTCTAATTAAATTTTTCCTCCCTCTATAATAACCCTAATTTTTAGTAACATTATTTAGGATATTTAATTAGCTAAATAAAATAAAATAATGTGATGATTAGGGGATTGAGATTTGTGATTAATAAGGGATAGCTATGCCACGTTAACAAATGAACTAAAGACGAGTTAAAATGAAATTAAGAAGGGGTAAAATAGGAATGAGACATAACCATATACCCTAAACCCTCATGTATCTCATACTACACGTTCATTTCATAATCCAATATTTAAAATAGAGGTCGGCCACCATTAGAAGATAAAAGAGGAAGAAAAGCTAAAGGAAGAACCAAATCAACTTAATCCACTCAAATCTCAATTCCTTAATCTCAAAGCTAAGGTGAATAATGACTACATCTCATGTTTTCTAATTATTTTTGGTTATAGGTTAAACTCGATTTATCTTGCAAAGTTTAGCTATGTTTTTGAATGATAAAATGTCTATATATATGCTTGTTGATGATTTATGCTTATTCATATAGCTTTTATATATGTTTTGATGCGAAAACCCTACTAAATGACATCCAAATACCTTGTGATTTAAGATTTAGACTAGAAATGATATTCTAGAGATGGTTTTCAATTTTCATAATTTTATAAATTAATGTGGATTTAATATTTATTTTCTAGTGAGTAAATTGATTATTTGGGTTTAAAAATTATTTACGGTTAAATAATATATGTTTTAGGTCTGAAATTATTATATGTTAGAAAACATATTAAAAATGATTTTTTGGATTTTTTGTAGAAGTTTCCTAAGTGTTTTAATAGATTTATAAAGTTATTTAAGGTATGGGACTTAAATGTTTTATATATTTATAAAAGGAGAAGGGGTATTTTGTAAATTATTTAAATTGTTTAATTCTGAAATTTCGCAGTGCTTTTGGAAAGGAAACTTTGCAACCAATCATATTTTGACAAACAAGGCAGGTTAGCTGAAAAGATTACTTTAAAAAGATAAAAATCAGTTTAAACATGTTTTATACATGTTTCACCACTTTCGGCACCCTGCTTCTGCTTGGATTCTTCCACCTCTACCACCATCGAAACTAATGTGCATGATATCAAAGCTTGGTATGTAGCGAATTGGACATAGGCGGGAGGAACTGGGTTGAAACATGGGGTTCCGATGGGGTTGAAGCGTTACTTTGTTTTGAAATGAAAATGCATCTGCTTTACTTTCGAAAGGAATGCTTTCGACTTGGTTGGCTTTCGACTGAATCAAATGATTTAAAGGAAAGGTTTCGAAATGGGTTGCACCTTTGTTTTAAGAAAAATGCTTTCAAAGGGGTCGAAACCCCTAGCTGTCGCTTTCTACCTTTTGAAGCAAATGGTTTTGGAAGGTATACTTTGTTTTAAAATCCAAGCCACTTCTCTAATGCTTTCGAAGAGTTGGTTTTGACACCCTCACTTCTTTACTTAGGAAATGCTTTCGAAAGAGTGCTTTCGACTTAAATATTTAATGACCCTTTTGCTATGTTGAAGGTAGAACCCAAAGGTTTCGAAGGAGATAGTTTTAAATGGTTTCGAAAGGCTGTTCCACATGTTTACTTGAACCCAAATGGTTTCGAAAGATTTAATGTTTTAATGATTTCGAAAGGTTTTAATGAGGGTTTGAAGGGGTGGTTCCCCAATGGTTTTGAAAGGTTTGAAAGGAAAGGTTTTCCAACGTTTTAAAAAGGTAATGTTTAAGTGTTTTCGAAAGGTAATGTTTAAGTGTTTTTTAATGGTTGGAAAGGTTTATATGCATGGTTTTGGAAGGAATGTTTTGGCCTTTTGGTCTAGGTTATAAAGGGTTTACTTGGTTTCGAAACGGATACTTTCAATGGGATCGAAAGGGGTACTTTCAAAGGTTTAAAATGTTTTCATCAACAGAGATTTGTGTAAGGTATATATATAACATGGCAAGGTGATTTGAGTAAATCATAGAATTTATTTTCCTTCTTTAAAGTATAATTTAAAGGATTAAATCAATTTGAGAAGAAAAGCTTTTCAAGGAAAATTTAAGGGAAGATTACCCTAAGTAAAATGACTCGGATATTTGTATACTAGATGGGACTGGTATAGGGTTGTGCCCTATACATTAGCTATTAGTCCCTAACTAATTTAGTCCAAATTTCAGTGTGTAGGGCTTTGTCATAGGTAAAACTAAAATATTGTTACACATAGAAAGGAATATATATGTATAGAGATAGGTTATTGGTGAGCCCGCAAAACTATTAGGATCAGTTCACCCTGGAGAATTAAGTTAGGGACAGACTGTCCAGAAGAGGAGTACCTAATAGAAGTTAGATTATTTTTTTATATTGTCTGGTAGGCTCGAGTCAGCCAAAGGTTAGTAGTTAGCCAAACAAAACTATATTGTTCGGACAGATAGTTCATTAGTTATCTGATATGTATGTTTACATGATAATGCTTTACATTTTTAACCATTGTTGGTTGCAGGATTATGATTTGCAAAAGGTATATTCTAAAAGGATATTAGTGAAGGGAAACCCATTCCGCTAAGCGGCATGGTCTCTCTTAATATCAAATAACCGAGATGTATAGTATTATTCACACCAGGCTTTATGTCTGACTCGAAGTTTATGTTTTTCCCCTTAAACTCTTAGGTGCTCAAAATTGATTTGAGTAGGCTGAGGGTTAAGGATTTTCAGGTTTCAATAGGTTGGCGAATAAAGCTTCCGGAGACGAGCAGGAGGCTGACGGATAGCTATTTACGAGCTGATGTTTTATTTTGTTTGTTTCTGCTGTGTGTATTAAGTTAATTATGACCATTTAGTACTCTGATCAACCAAGGGGCATCTTCATATGTCGCTCTTGGCATATTTTGTAATAATTATATTTGATCTGAACCTGGGAAACGTTTGGGATTATGTAACTTGAGTATGAAATGTTGTTTTGAAATGTAATCAGAAAAATGTTTTAATCCGTGATGATTTTCATTTCATATTCAAGTGCTTCTGATATTATGGATACCATTAACAGTACTCTATTTGGTAACTGGAAATTAATACGATGGATGACTGCAACATCTGTAGCGCTTAGCTTCAGGCCTCCAGATAAGGGATGTTACAACTTGGTATCAGAGTATAGGTTTATGAAAAACTTTAAACTAAAATGATTTTTGAAAACATAAGTGTTAACCCTCCTTTTGGCAAGGCAGCATACAGGCGGATTTAACCCAATCGACTACATGGTTATCGAGGCTGGGATATTATGGGTTTGATTCGGATGAATGGATGGACAACCAATTACAGATAGTAACATGAACAAGAAGTCAGGATACAGCATAGTCGATGGACAAACGACGCCGGGTACTTGGAATTTGGATTTCGGGTCAGGAAAGTGTTTACTTTGGGTTATAACAGGATGTACTTTGGTCAGGATGGCAATGGTATTACTTCAGGTTAGCACTCGGGTCGGCATTGGATTCTGGGATCGGCATACTCGAAGGGGTCGGCATACTTTGAGGGATCGACATCACCTCGGGTCGGCTATAGTTTGGCTTCGGGTTAATGTTGGAGCTTCAGGTCGGCAAGGAGATGGGGTCGGCATATGGGAATGACTAGGGGTCGGCTATAGGTGCTGCTTCGGGATTCACTTTGGGTCGGTGTGGCATGTGCTTTGGGTTAGCACTCGGGTCGGCAGAGGAGAGTTCATCTAGGGTCAGCGTACATGCTACTTGGGGTCGACATTCATTTTACTTCGGGTCATCAGTGAGTTTGCTTCGGGTCAGAACACTACTTACTTCGGGTCAGCACACGAACTACCTCAGGATGGCGTAGATCGATGAGTTAGGCCCGACAGTCACTATGGTGGGCCCATGTAGGTGAGTAGGCATTGTAGACGAGATTTCCCTTATAAATACAGCAGGCGTGGCCTTAGAAAAGGGATTCTCATTCGACTTCTCTTTATCTTCTTCTACAAAAAGCTACTCTGCCATTTTTGTTTCTGAAATTCTAGATTGTAACTGTAATCAGATTTCAGTATAAATAAAAGGAAATTTCTGGAGTGGACGTAGACCGGAGTTAGCCGAACCACTATAAATCTTGTCTTTTTGACTGCTTTCATTTTAATTTTGATTATTCTTCATATTATACTCTCTACATATACTCTATCTATGATCTATGACTGGATATTGGTGCTTTCACTTGCAATTGGATGTTTGTGGCCAATTTTAGTGCAAACACATAATCCTAAGGAATTAGAGATAAGATCAGGGTATGAGTTAATGCTATAGTAACATACTTGTATTTTCTATATATAAGTATACGTTATATCTCTATTCTCCTATCTCTCTTAGGCTATTCTTTCGTATCTTACGAGACTTGAATACAGATATGGATGCTAGAAGTGGAAGAGTTAACCTTGGAGAGGGAAGCACTATGACAAATGGAAATGCCAGACCAAATACAAGAAGAAACCAAGGTCAGGCATAAGCTGGAAATGTTGGTGTTGGAGTCTTGTAAGTTGACATGAGAGTTATGTATCAGTTCTTTGTCAACATGATGCAGGCGGGTGTTGCTGCTAGAGTAGTTGGAGGAGGAGTCCAAGAAGCTCCAATGGTCAACAACTATGCTATTTTGAGTAGAGACTATGCTATGCTAGGAGGAAATCCATTCATCGGAGCTGAAGACACTATTGAAGTAGAAAACTGGTTGCTGCATTGTGAGAAGATCATTGCAGACTTGGGGCTCAATGATGAGCAGAAAAGAAGGCTTAATTCGAGACAGCTTTAAGGAGCAGCTTTATACTGGTGGAATAGTGTGACAGTTGGAGTAAATGAAGAGACGATGAGATAGGCTGAATTTAAGAGGAGGTTCGAGGAGAGCTTCATGTTTGTGATGGCGAAGTCCACCTTGATCAGAAAGTTTGCTGAGTTGGAGTAAGGGGAGATGACTATATTGGAGTATGCCACAAGGTTTGAGGAGTTGGCTAGGTATGGGTATGCCACTATGGATACTGTGGTTAAGAGGAATAAGAAGTTCATAAGGGGGTTGAAGCCTGAGTTGGCGAAGGCTACATTACCTCATATTAGGGATCCTTGTGATGTCGTAATTGAGAAGGCTTTAAGACATGAAGAAATGCTTACTTTTCTGGAGAGAAACAAGGCAAAGGAAGTCCAGGTGGGGCAGAGTCAGAAAAGGAAGTTCTTCCATAAGAAAGGAGCTTAAAAGGGTGGAGCTGCTAAGAAGGAAAAGGCAGAAGTTGTCTCCTTTAAGTGTGATAAGAAAGGGCATTTTGCTAATGAATGTCGCTCAGGAGACGGGAAGAAGGTGATCGGGAAGAAGAATATCAGATGCTTCAACTGCAATCAGATTGACCGCTACAAGAACCAGTGCAAAGAGCCTGCTAAGGATGGAAGAGGCAAAGTATTTGCATTGGAGCCAGCTACCTCGAGTCCAACAGCAGAGGAAAAAGGAAAGGCGATGTTGGGAGGTATGCTTCAAATTCATGGTATGTCTTTTAGAGTTCTGTTTGATACTGGTGCATCGATTCCTTTTATATCTCATTGTTTAGCAGATAAGCTTAACTTAGAACCCTCATACTTAGTTACTTCCTTAAGGGTTGCAAATCTGATAGGAGGTATGCGACACTTAGGATGAAATGTGATCCCTTAGAGTTCGATTTGTTAGGTCATACCTTTGTTTGCAGTTTGCATGTGTTTGACTTTGTAGGGTTCAGAATTATTTTGGATATGGATTGGTTAAGTAAGTACGATGCTATGATACTTTGCCATGATAGGAAAATATCGCTTAGCCACCCTAATTATAGTGATCGGATTGTATATACCGTAGAAAACCCTAGCCATGAGGTGAATGCTTTGTTGGGTGTTGTGGAGGTAGAAGATGAGTTGAATCGAGTTTTCATGGTTAGAGAATTCACAGATTTTTTTGAACCGACAGTAGCATTGCCACCGAAACGAGCCATTGAGTTTCGGATAGATTTGGTATCTGGAGCGGAACCGGTAAGTAGACCGCCAAGCAGGATGACACCTACCGAGATGAGGGAGTTGAAGGTGTAGTTGGTGGATCTGGAAGGCAAGAATTTTATTAGGCCAAGTAGATCGCCTTTGGGAGCAGCCCTAGTGTTTTCTAATTAAGAATCCGAACGAATCATTGAGGTTATGTATCAATTATCGTAAGTTGAATGAGAAGACAATAAAGAATCGATATCATTTGCCTAGAATTGACAATTTGTTCGATCAGTTGAGTGGATCCAAGGTATTTTCTCGGTTGGATTTTGCAACAGGTTTCCATCAGCTTAGAGTAGCAGAGGACAGTATTCCTTTGACGGCGTTTAGAACTAGATATGGATCGTACGAATGGTTAATGATGCATTCCAGACTAACTAATATGCCAGCATTCTTTGTGGATTTGATGAACTACATTTTCCGAGAGCACTTGAATAGGTTCTTGTTGGTGTTTATAGATGATATTTTGATATACTCTAAGGATGAAAGGGAGCATGAAGTTCATATTAGAGTGGTGCTTGAGACGATGTGGCAGAATCAGCTGAAGGCGAAGTTTTCGAAGTGTCATTTCTGAAAGAAGGAAGCGAAGTTTCTTGGTCATGTAGTCTCAGAGAAAAGGTTGTCTGTAGATTCGACTAAGATTGAAACGGTGAATAATCGGAAGAGACCCGAGACGTGACTGAGATAAAGAGTTTTCTTGGATTGGCTGGATAGTATAGGAGGTTCATTAAGGATTTTTCGCAGATAACAACACCGATGACCAAGTTAACACGAAAGGAAGTGAAGTTTGTTTGGACCGATAAGTGTGAGGAAGCATTCCAGAGCTTGAAACACTTATTGACTCATGCACCTATACTAGTTGTTCCAGAAGGGAATCAAGATTTGGTAGTATATACAGAAGCGTGTGGAACTAGATTAGGAGGTGTGTTAATGCAGAGAGGTAAAGTGATTGCCTATGCTTCTCGACAACTTAGACCGCATGAGGTTAGATATCCAACGCATGATTTGGAATTAGCTGCGGTGATATTTGTATTGAAGGTGTGGAAACATTACCTTTTGGGAGAGAGGTTTGAGATTTATATTGATCATAATTCGTAGAAGTATTTGTTCTCTCAGAAGGAGCTGAACATGAGATAGTAGAGATGGTTGGAATTATAGTTGCTTATGACTTTGAAATTGAATACACACTAGGGAAAGGCAATAAGGTTGCTAACGCACTTAGCAGAAAACATCAGAATGTAGTGTTGGCAATGATAGCTAAGTGGAAAGATTTGGAAGCGTTGACGACATGTAGAGTACAGTGGAGATCTGAAGCTAGATCTAGTAAGGAAACTACTATGTTGTCATGTTAGAAGTTTGACCAATTATGATTGAAAGGACTGCTTCTAAACAGATGGAGGATCCAGTATTTGTAACAACCCAAAATTTAACCCATAATAATTAATCCGTTAATTAATTAAATAATAAAATAACTTTGTGAAATTATCAGAATTGAGCCATGAGAGTTGCACCATTGTGTCCGTGGTAATTTTCTGGTCAATTTCCATATATAGAACGTCAGAAACCGAGCTAATATGAATAAGATAGGAATTAAACAAAATAAGCAGAAATAAAAGAAGAATATATATATATATATATATGGCCGGTCGACCGGCCGGTCGACCGGACGGTCGACCTAGGCACTAGGCGGTCGACCACTCGGTTGACCCGCCTGTTGTTTTAGGGGCGAACGATGGCACGATTTTTTAACCGACTATGACGTGTTTTGCATTCTTAAAACCAATCTGGTCCCTTCATTCTTGCATCCGATGGTTGCTATTCAGCCTATAACGTGCTTGCACCCTATTTAATCCCCAAATCCAACGGTCTGAGATCCGCTTCTACCCCTATAAATAGACTCCTAGACCTAACGCTTTTTCTCATTCTAGGTTTTCTCCAATTGGGTTCACCTTTCTAGGAAGGACCCTAAACATAATAATTTTTCCATGGAGAAAATAATTATAAATTAAATTATTTTACAACTCCAAAGTGGATTCGGGAAGACCAAAGGAAGAGCTTAGGACCGGAGGTGAGTGATTGTAATTATTTTAAGATTTCTTCAAGTAATTTAAAATAATAGGGTTTCCAATAGTTGTAGTTTTACTATGATTTTGGAATAGCTTTTTTATCAGTTTTTAGAATTATTTTCAGTCTATTTTCTTTCAGCTATTCTTTTCAGTAATTTTAGTTTATTTCTGTTAATTATAGCTTTTCTATTTATTTACCGTATTTTAGTTTATTTACCGTTATTTATACATTATTTACATCTTCTTTCTATGCTTTGGATTTTCTTTTATATTTAGTTTTCTTTTATTCCTCCTTCTTCTTCGCATATCGATTAGAATAGGATTAACGCGGATATGGATTAAATTGTTTGAAAACTAAAATAATGGAATATAAGATGTAAATTACAAAGACTGTAATATAAATGGAATTGGAATGAAATTATGCCTAATTGGACTGAATTATGCCTAATTATGACATTAATTGGACTAAATTAAAAGGATTGGCTTAGTTATAACGTAGAATTATAACTAAAAAAGAGTAAAAGATGAAAGAAGCTTATTTTCACACTTAGACCTTGGGTTAAGTAATAAGCATGATTATAACGTAGGTTATAATAAGAAAAAAAATAGAATGAGGCTTATTTTAAGACTTGGGATAAATGAATAAGCGTAGAAAGTAAAGGTGACAATAAAGGCTTATTTAAATAATTTACCTAAGTTAATAAGCAAAGATGAAAGTAGAACCTGTACCATATAGCATTCCCTATTGGACAAAATGGTGTCTCACATTAGCCTGAAGTGAGATGAGGGCACGCTTATGCTAAAAATGGTAGCAATTGGTCAATTAGAAGTCCAAATCACGGGGGATTTGGATAAGGGGCGCAACTAGATATTGTTTGGATGACGGGACA
Source organism: Allium fistulosum (assembly GCA_030737815.1). Classification (NCBI taxonomy): domain Eukaryota; kingdom Viridiplantae; phylum Streptophyta; class Magnoliopsida; order Asparagales; family Amaryllidaceae; genus Allium; species Allium fistulosum. Next base: position 444,002,697 of record CM060901.1, on the reverse strand, counting down.
GTACCAACAGCATTTCCCCTATAGTTTCTATGGACACATGGTGATCTCACATTAGCCTGAAGTGAGATGAGGAGCACATTTATGTTGGAGTTTGAGGTAATAAGAAGACCCAATATGTGGAGCAAAAGGTAGCATGGGTATGGTGGCAGTTACGCGTGCGACTTCCATTCTGGTGCTCAGTAATCGCTATGAGTTCCAAGCGCTTAGTATGGGTATCTTTCGTAGACACCATTGCCTTTTATGTAGGGAGCTGTATATGTCGTCTGGATCCACAGTGGGTGCTTTGTGCATCTTTCGTAGATACCATTGGATGCTGTGTAGGGAGTTAAATAGCGTCTGGTCTGCAGTAAGGTCTATGGAGTAGCAGGCCGATCAAAAATGGTAGAATTAGGGTTACATCCTAATTACAGGTTAGGGATTCAGCCTAATCAAAGCAGAAATCAAGGACAAGTGCAAACAATCAAAGTTAACATATCTTATAGTTAATTGTATTTATTTCCAGTTTATCTCTTTCCTATTTCCTTTGTTTCCTCTTTGTATACTAGAACTGTTGTAAAGTCTATTACTTTTACTTTGCTTAAATACTAGTAATTACTATCATTCACTAGACTTTTAATCGGACCTACTCCTCTATTTTCCCCATTTTCCCCCTTAGGCAATCAAGGGAGAGGACAGTAGATTGCAGTTGCTTGGAGATTTCTTGGAGGAGTTTGCTACCATGTATTTCTTTTCTTTCAGCTTTTCTTCTTTGTATGTACTGGCTTATTATGAGGGATATTATGTACCCTGATTTTTGAGACTATGAGTTTTTGTTTCATGAGACATATTGGATTGTTATAAATGTATGTGGTATTTTGTATTTGACTTATTTATGAAGCAACTATGAAGTTTTGTTTTAATTAAGTTATTATTTTAGTTTCCGCTGTTTTTACCTATTTTTGTTTTATGAATCTTAGTCTCTGTTAGTTTCAGTTATACCTACAACACACCACGCCTTTTAATGTGTCCTTTTAGGTACATTAAGGGGTGTGGGGTGTTTCAGTATTGGTTAAATGGATCAAGAAGTTAAGGGATGGAACGGAGAGCGATGACTTAAAGGATTTCAGTCTTTACCAAAATGGGTGGTTGAGAAAGAAAGGAAGGTTGTGTGTTCCGAATGTTGGAAACATAAGGAAGGAGATTTTAAAGGAATGCCATCGTTTGAAGTTCACTATTCATCCGGCAGAAACTAAGATGTATCAGGATATGAAGCGGAGTTTCTTCTGGGAAGGTATGAAGAGGGATGTAGGCTTTTGGGTAAAGCAATGTCTGAACTGTCAACAAGTAAAGGCCGAACATCAGTAGCCAAGTGGGTTTCTTCAGCCATTGGATATTCCAGTATGGAAGTAGGATTCTATTTTTATAGATTTTATAAACAGGTTGCCAAGATCTAATAGAGGAAATGAAAGTATATGGGTTGTAGTGGACCGATTGACCAAGAGTGCCCATTTCATTCCAGTTAAGTCAACTAGGACGACACCTGTTTTGGCTAAGTTTTTTATGAGGAATATAGTTAGACTTCATGGAATTCCTAGTAGCATAGTAAGTGATAGAGATTCCTTATTCACTAGCGAGTTCTGGAAGAGTCTGTAGGATACTTTAGGAACAATGCTCAAGATGAGTACCGCTTACCATCCATAAACCAATGGGCAATGGGAAAGAGTTAACAAAGTCTTAGAGGATTTGTTAAGAGCTTATGTGTTAGATTTTTGAGGATCGTGGGAAGACCATCTCCACTTAGTCGAGTTTTGGTATAACAACAGTTATCAGGCTAGTATAGGGATGACACCGTTTGAAGCTTTGTATGGAAGGCATGCAAATCTCTAGTTTGTTGGTTAGAGACCGGGGATAGGTTGGTTCTTGGTCCAGATTTAGTTAGAGAAGCCCCAGAAAAGATTGAGTTGATTTGAGCTAGGATAAAGGATGCTCAGTCTAGGCAGAAGAGTTATGCAAATAGAAGACAGAAAACTTAGAGTTCTTTGTTGGAGATCATGTTTTCATTAAAGTATCATTGATGAAGGGCGTGATTTGATTTGGGAAATCAGGGAAGTTGGCAACGAGATTCGTAGGACCATTTCCTATTATATAGAGGATCGGGAAACTCACATATAGAGTAGAGTTACCGAATAGTTTGGCCGGAGTCCACGATGTTTTTAATGGTTCTCATCTAAGGAAGTGTGTTAGATATCCAGAGTCTACTATAGCATCGACTATGTTATAGGACTTAGTAGTAGAACTAGACTTGACTATAGTTAGAAAGCAAGTTCGGATAGTTGCGAGAGATGAGAAGAGGCTTAGAAACAAGACATTCAGATTAGTTAAAGTTCAGCGGAGCGACTATGGGAGAGACTGTACTTGGGAGACTGAGAGCAGGATTATAGACGCTTATCCTGATTTGTTTGATGGTATGTTTTACCTTTTTAATTGATTTGTTGGGTAAATTATCGTAATTTCGAGGATGAAATTCTTTAAGGAGGGGAGTCTGTAACGACCCTAATTTTTAGTAACATTATTTAGGATATTTAATTAGCTAAATTAAATAAAATAATGTGATAATTAGGGGATTGAGATTTGTGATTAATAAGGGGTAGTCATGCCATGTTAACAAGTGAACTAAAGATGAGTTAAAATGAAATAGAGAAGGGGTAAAATAGGAATAAGACATAACCGTATACCCTAAACCCTCATGTATCTCATACTACACATTCATTTCATAATCCAAAATTTAAAATAGTGGCCGACCACCATTAAAAGATAAAAGAGGAAGAAAAGCTAAAGGAAGAAGCAAATCAACTTAATCCACTCAAATATCAACTCCTTAATCTCAAATCTAAGGTGAATAATGACTACATCTCATGTTTTCTAATTATTTTCTATTTTAGGTCAAACCCGATTTACCTTGCAAAGTTTAGCCATGTTTTTGAATGATAAAAAGTTTATATATGCTTGTCGATGATTTATGCTTATTCATATAGCTTTTATGATATGTTTTGATGTGAAAACCCAATTAAATGACATCCAAATACCTTACGATTTTAGGTTTAGATCAGAAATGATATTTTAGAGATGGGTTTCGATTTTCATAATTTTCTAAATTAATGTGGATTTAATGTTAATTTTCTAGTGAGGAAATTGATTATTTAGGTTTAAAAATTATTTACGGTTAAATAATATATGTTTTGGATCTGAAATTATTATATGTTAGAAAACATATTAAAAATGATTTTCTGGAGTTTTTGTAGAATTTTCCTAAGTGTTTTAATAGATATATAAAATTATTTAAGGTATGAGACTTAAATATTTTATATATTTACAAAAGGAGAAGGGATATTTTGTAAATTATTTAAATTGTTTAATTTTGAAATTTTGGTAGTGCTTTTGGAAAGGAAAATCTGCTGCTAATCATATTTTGATAAACAAAGCAAGTTAGTTTAAAAGATTACTTTAAAAATATAAAAATCAGTTTAAACATGTTGTATACATGTTTCACCACTTTCGGCACCCTGCTTCCGCTTGGATTCTTCCGCCTCCAGCACCATCAAAACCAATGCGTATGATATCAAAGATTGGTATGTAGCGATTGGACATAGGCGGGAGGAACTGGGTCGAAACATGGGGTTCTGATGGGGTTGAAGCATTACTTTGTTTTGAAATGAAAATGCGCATGCTTTGCTTTCGAAAGAAATGCTTTCGACTTGGTTGACTTTCGATTGAATCAAATGTTTTAAAGAAAAGGTTTCGAAATGGATCGCGCCTTTGTTTTAAGAAAAATGCTTTCGAAGGGGTCGAATCCCCTAGCTGCCACTTTCTACCTTTCAAAGCAAATGGTTTCGGAAGGTATACTTTGTTTTAAAATCCAAGTCACTTCTCCAATACTTTCGAAGGATTGGTTTCGACACCATCACTTCTTTACTTAGGAAATGCTTCCGAAAGGGTGCTTTCGAATTAAATGTTTTATGACCATTTTGCACTGTTGAAGGTAGAACCCAAAGGTTTCGAAGGAGATAGTTTTAAATGGTTTCGAAAGTTTGTTCCACATGTTTTACTTGAACCCAAATGGTTTCAAAAGTTTTGATGTTTTAATGCTTTTGAAAGGTTTTAATGAAGGTTTCGAATGGGTGGTTCCCCGATGGTTTCGAAAGGTTTGAAAGGAAAGGTTTTCCTATGTTTTCGAAAGGCAATGTTTAAGTGTTTTAAAGACAGGATGTCTAAGATTTTAAGACTGTCGAAGGAAAGGTTTTTTAATGGTTTTGAAAGGTTTATACGAATGGTTTCGGAAGGAATGTTTTGGCCTTTCGGTCTAGGTTATAAAGGGTTTACTTGGTTTCGAAAGGGATACTTTCAATGGGATCGAAAGGGGTACTTTCACTGGTTTAACATGTTTTCATCAACAGAGATTTGTGTAAGGTATATATATAACATGGCAAGGTGATTGAGTAAATCATAGAATTTATTTTCCTTCTTTAAAGTATGATTTAAAGGTTTAATCAATTTGAGAAGAAAAGCTTTTCGAGGAAAATTTAAGGGAAGATTACCCTAAGTAAAATGACTCAGATATTTGTATACTATATGGGACTGGTATAGGGTCATGACCTATATATTAGCTATTAGCCCCTAGTTAATTTAGTCCAAAATTCCAATGTGTAAGGCTTTGTCACAGGTAAGACTAAAATGATGTTACATACAGAAAGGAATATATATGTACAGAGATAGGTTATTGGTGAGTCCGCAAAGCCATTAGTATCAGTTGACCTTGGAGAATTAAGTTAAGGACAGACCATCCAGAAGAGGAGTATATAACAAGAAGTTAGATTATTTGTTTATATTGTCTGGTAGGCCCGAGTCAGCCAAAGTTTAGTAGTTAGCCAAACAAAACTATAGTGTTCGGACAAATAGTTCATTTGTTACCTGATATGTATGTTTACATAATAATGCTTCACAATTTTAACCAGTGTTGGTTGTAGGATTATGATTTGCAAAAGATATGTTTTAAAAGGATATTAGTGAGGGAAACCCGTTCCGCTGAGTGGCGTGGTCTCACTTAATATCAAATAATCGATATGTATAGTATTATTCACACCTGGATTTATGTCTGACTCGAAGTTTATGTTTTTCCCCTTAAACTCTCGGGTGCTCAAAATTGATTTGAGTAGGCTGAGAGTTATGGATTTTTAGGTTTTAGTAGGTTGGCGAATAAAGCTTTCGGAGACGAGCAGGAGGCTGACAGATAGCTATTTAGGAGTTGTTGTTTTATTTTGTTTGTTTCCGCTGTGTGTATTAGGTCAGTTATGACTGTTTAGTACTCTGGCCAACTAAGGGGTCATCTTCATATGTCACTCTTGGCGTATTTTGTAATAATTATATTTGATCTGAACCTGGGAAACGGTTAGGATTATGTAACTTGGGTATGAAATTTTGTTTTAAAATGTAATCAGAAAAATGTTTTAATCTATGATGATTTTTATTTCATATTCAAGTGCTTCTGATATTATGGATACCATTAACATTACCGTATTTGGTCATCGAAAGTTAATACTATGAATGACTGCAGCATCTATAGTGCTTAGATTCGGGCCTCTAGATAGGGGATGTTACACCCTCCCTCATCCATAGCTACCTATTCCATCTCTTTCATAGCCAAAAATTCTTTCTTCATTTTCTGAACAATATCAACTCCAAAACAAATCAAAACATCAAATAAAGATAAAGGCTACACGGTTCATCTGATTCCTGCATAGTTGGGTGCTGATTCAAGAATCTAAGGAGAGGTTTCCAAATAAATTGTTACTATTTGACTAGATATATAAGGTATGATCTAAGTTTGATTTATATTCTTAGGTTTAATATACTTGTCATAATTTTATATGTATATTTTATTGCCTCACCTTGATTTAGAATTAGTAATACAATTTAAACAACCTGTTAAATTATATGATCTGTTTTAACTCGATGAATTAAAACAAAATTTATATATGCATAAAACTATGTTTTAGGTTATGAATTTATGTTTTAATATTACCTATAATAATATTCTAAACATATTATACAATTAAATGACTTAAATGTTTCTGCTTGATTTTTAACCAATCCTAAAATATAGAGTTTGTTGATATCTTTTTCAATTTGATGTATGCAAATTTGATTTTATATTTTTTGATTATTTAAAAATGTAATTTTTTTACTATTTGGATGAAATTTTATTTATATGTATTTATACATATACATTCACACACACATTTGCAAATACATTAGAGAAGTTCAATGTAATATGAATGTATGTTTTGAATCAATTAGAAACTGTTATGGCTTAATCAATATATATGTATGTGTGTGTGTTTAAATTTATATTTATATTGTTAACATTTGTACTTTAGAAATAATTTTATCCATAAATTTATTTTTCATTAAACAATTTGAAATTGAGGCAATAATATATATATACATATATACATATATATATATATATATACCGAATATATATATGTGTGGTAGACCTAAATCCCAATATCTACACATGTACATATTAACCATGTTATTATTTATTTATTTTGTCACTTAAATATATTATTATCATATATTGTTTTGTATGAATGTTGAATGTAGTGCCGACTGAATGTTTGCAAAAGAGAAAGGTCGAATCAATTATTGATGTTACCTTTATCTCTTTCCTTTTAGATCTTGATGTGATTATATCAAGTTCTAATTTCTTGTTTGTTACCATCTTTAAATACCAAGAAATTATATTCACTATATGTTTCCCATGTATGTCATACCATTTAAAAATATGAATGTATTTGATACATTCATACTTATTCAAATAACATACTTTGTTAACATAGATTTAAAAAATTAAGAATAAGACAATATTAACAAAATATGATTTTATTAGAAACAGCTAGATTGGATCTAGTATTAAACATTAGATTTCATGAACTAATTAGAGAAATTTCTTTGAAATTTACACATTTCACCCGTTGTAGATTGGCCAGTTTCTACATAGTTTTCAAAGTGTTCCAAATGGCATATGCAGTAGTGTAGACCATAACTCATGTAAATTCATTTTTTTTCAATCGCACAGTATAAAATATTCATTAGTATAGAATTATTGGTAATGTTTTTCATAATGCATTTTCCTTATTAACTTTAGCATACATCGCGTTGCTCGATTTTCTTGCAAGAAATGAGTTGGCCTGCCCGCGTTACCCAATTGGCCCGCATGTCACGGTCGTCGGTGGCCTGTACATTGGCATGCATGCTTCCGAAAATTGGTACCTTGAATTGCGTACTTTATATGGATCATGCCCGACCCAAGCTACTGGGCCCACTAAATAAGCAGCCTAACCAACTTCAGCTTGTACACTACCCAATCAAAGCCCATATGGTCACCAGTATGGGGCAACCATAGATAGTGGCCCAACAACACTTAATGCCTATCATGAGTCAGGCGGCCCAGTCATAAGCCCACCACTCCACAAAGTCCTCCACTCACCTTCAGCATCAACCCCCACACTTTATGAAGCTCCATTAGCTTAGCACAACTGGCTTGGCTATAGGGACCTAACTGCTACTGTAAAAGGAAGCTTCGAATGCATTGTTCCTTTGAAAAGACTAGCGCAAGTGACATTGTTCGTCTGACAAAAGCTCCACTGTACAGTAACCACCATATGTCCTTTGTTGACACCCTAGCAAAGCACCACTACATAACCACTACCCGATCCCATGTTGTCTGTCCTTGACCATTGCATGCTCAAGGTACAGGCGGCTAGTTGGAAATCATCTCACCATACACTACAACTAGCACTCCAAGTGTCACGCGTCAGGCTGAGCGATAGGTCAATGGCATAACATGATTTCAGTGGCTTGGTTGTGCAATCTTAGCCATTCAACACAGAGTCTAGCAGTTATATATAATCAAACATACATTTTTACATCGGTTGACCAACACATGCTCTCAAGCATTTACTTTCCTGCTATTGTCTCTTGTAATCAAGCTATTGTAAGAGAAGCAAAGTAATAAGAAATGACTCATAGTGGATGACTGGTCAACTTTAATCGGAGCACTCTAAATCTTGTGTAACTTAAATTTCTGCGAATTTTCACATCCTCATTTAACATTTTAAATCAGGAGAATATTAAGTAACCGTTACTAATATCAACTGTGAATCATAATTTCAAGGTTAACTAGATTTCTAGTCGACATTTTGATGCGAAAAGAAGGTTCTATGCTGAAAGCTTACATTTTTCTTCACTTTTCCTCTCTATGAATTCCTTTCACCTTCGCACCACGCAGCGCGATGGTGAGAATGAAGTCGATAAATCAAATTGGCACAATACCAACATGGCCACCAAGATTAGTGTTGTATGCCTCATCCATAGGTTGAGAAACGACATGTGGCTTAGCATGATCAATGGCTTGACAATCATAAGACAAGTTGCTTAGGAAGTAAATGAACTCAGAGCTAGAATGGGTGCCCCGACAACTGTAAACTTCGATTTGGCAGCCCTCCAATGACTAACCGAACCTCCATCCAACATGATATTCCCAGCACATACAACATAATCATGATGCCCATGAGAGGGTCATGTCAGAGACCCTATTGGAACAATCCTTCCACTCCCAACCCAACGAGAGGTTCCCTGGCCTTGGCCTTGCAAAAGACAAATCCATATGCCCATATCACCCTTAGTCATCAAAAGTAGGTCTCCTATACAGGTTCAACATCATCCCTTCCCCTCACCATGCCAATTCCATAGTCCCTGCCACTAGATAGACCATGGAGGGATCCGTCTCTAGCAAGGGCCAACGCCATTCGTGGCACACGAAGGCTTGTCTTCGAGAAGAAAAGGCTGCTTTGCATCAGCAAATGCATAGAATCCAAACTAGGAACATAGGCGGTGAGGGTCTATCAGGTGATGAGAATGAAGATCTCTTCTCTAAAGAAATCCTAAGCACCTACATCTGTTGGAAGCATGCTTAGCCTTCTCAAGTATAATGAAAGCACTAGCCTGTCTGACCACATCACTTCCTTCAACTCAGTAATCCATGCCGATCAGTTTTCCAGCCATGCCAAGTGCCTCCTTTTCCCCTCCACCTTTACTGAACCGACTTCTTTCTGGTTCCTTCATCTCTAACCCAATAGTGTCCGCTCATAGGCTAAGTTATATTTTGACTTCAAAGCTTGCTTCTTTGCATCAAAGACTAGAGTCATGATGGAAAGCAAGTTGGGCAACATAAAATAATGCATGGTTGAATCCCTCCACTTGTATGTCAACAGCTTCAACAAAGAATCAACCCATGATAGGAGAGCAGACAAGAATAACTCGGTAGACGCCCTATGTTCAAGGGTGAGGTACCGATCTCGAATGTGGAAGGAACCATAAAAATAACCCACTTAGTCCTTGATCGATTTTCTTAAGAGGGCGAACGACATAATGAGGTGGAAGAGTTCGACATCTCTGACGGTGAGGAGGAGAATGGAAAGTGTAATAAAGCCAGCCCAAGCGAAGACAATCCATAAAGGAATGGTCGGTAAGTAAACAACAAGAAGTGTACAGAAGATGGTTCACGCTTCAAGCCCAAGTACACAAATTATGAAACTTTGAATCATGACGTGGAGATAATCTATCTTGCTACACCACATCACATGTTAATTCTACAGCCCTCTCCATCCCGGTCCAGGTGAAAGGAGGAGCCCAGGGTTAAAGAAAAATACTATTAATTCCATTAGTTCAATGGTTATTCCAAGAATGAGTGCGGAGATCTAAAGAACTAGATAGAGCAGCCAATCCGTAAGGGCATACTGGTGTAATATGTAAAGTAATATGTAGCGCAATGTAAGAACCAACCAAATCCACATGCCCCAACCAAACGGGTGGACATCAACAGCATAGCCATAATCAACAACAAAACACTATCAATATGTGGCAGTCTACACGTGGCCGGGAGTAATAAGGGAGTCGCCTCCAGTAGCCAAGCTTACTCAATTGACCTTCGGACCCCAAAGGCTCCTCGAGTTGAGGAATAAGTAGACGACGACGCTTTCACCATTAAGGATGGAAGAGGAATTGGGTTCCCCCATCATGATCCCATGTTCATATTAGTCAGTGTCGCTAGTACAAAGGCATACCAGGTCTTCATCGATGGGGGAAACTTCGTTAATACATTGTTTAAGGAGGTTTGCAAGAAAATGAAGATTCCCACTACATGCCTCACTCCTTATGTGCTTCCTATCTATGAATTTGAGGGTGTTGGCATTGTACCCTCTAGGGACAACTCCACATATCATCACTTTTTGCCAGGAACCTCTTAAGGCCATCATATAGGTAAATTTTATTATATGGATTGCCCATCCGCTATAATTTCTTAAATGAAGACCACCGCCAACGAACCTGGATGCAATCATTACCTATCAACGTCTTACAATAAAGTTCCCATTCAAAGGGGGGATAGGATATATGCAAAGTAACCAACACATTGCAAGTGACTGCTACATTATCTCACTTCATTAAGAAAATAAGGGAATCCTCATGGTGCAACAAGATTTAACAACACTCAACTTTGGTACGCCCGAGAGAATGCAAGAGCCTCTGAATGCTCCCATTTATGCCAAGGTCGCCTGCAGCTTTAAAGATAAAGCATCAGTATGACCACTACCCCTTAGAGAATGCATGAGATACTCAATGCTCTCATTCATTCTAGGAGCCCTGAAGACAATGGGGTATTCAGGGAGCAGCTTTTCTGGGCCAACCCACGTAAGATAAAGGAGCTTATAGAAACTTTAAACAAGCAGGTGCTGCCCCACTGGCAAGCAGTACATCAAATATAACATCTCTCGCCCTCTCAATGTTGGCGAACTCATTTAAGGGGCTACTATAGCGCCTAGGTATGAGCACGTACATCCGTCCTAGCCTAGGAAATCTAAGAGCACATGATTCATGCATTGGACTAGTGCGACCTAGAAGTAAGCATGAAGGAAAATGATGACGATGCTTTGGACCTCCATATGGGTGATTCAAACCTCAATGGTGGGTTGGCAACATAGCTTGAAACAATATTAATAACAAAGCAATCCTAGCAAAGTCATTCAGATAGGTATGGAACTGAGCTTGGATATAAGGGATGAGTTAATATGTTTCTTAAAGAAAAGTAAAGACGTGTTTAACTGGGGCACATCGATCTGAGCGACATAGACTCTTTAATTATCAACCAGGCCCTCGATATCAATTTAAAAGGTTACCTTGTCCATCAAAAGAGAAGGTCACTCAACTCAAAAAGATATATAGTGCTTAAAGAAAAAGTAGAGAAGCTCCTTGCAAACAGGTTCATTCATGAAGCTGAGTACCCAGTCTAGATAGCTAATTCTGTTTTGGTCAACATGCCAAGTGAGGCCTAAAGGACTTTTGTTGATTTCTTAGACCTCAATAAGGCATGCCCAAAGGATTATTTAATGCTACCCCGTATGGATTAGCTTGTAGTTGCAACTAGTAGATAAAAGCTACTCACAATTATGGATGCCTACTCTGGTTACAACCAGATTATAAGAAAAACCACGAGCATGCCTCTTTCATCACAAATGTGAGGCTTTGCTGCTACAATGCCATTCCATTTGGTCTTTACAATGCCGAAACAACCTACCAGTGGCTCGTCAATAAAATGTTCATCCAATAAATTAGCCAGCCCATGGAAGTTTACATGGATGGCATGCTTGTGAAGTCTAAGAAGACCGAGGGGCATATAAAAAACCTGGTTGAGACCTTCAACATCCTTTGGCGATATAATATCAAGCTAAAACTTAGGAAATTTTCCTTCGTCGTCTGATTTGGAAAGTTCCAAGGATTCGTGCTAAGTCCCAAAGGGATAGAGTCCAACCAAAAAAGATCTGGATTATCCAAAATATGCAAATGCTCCATACAGTGAAACAAGTGTAGAGCCTGAATGGGATGATTGCAGCACTCAACTATTTTGTGTTAAAGGCAACCGACAGGTGCGTACCCTTCTTTGACCTCATCGAGAAGGGGAACTCATTTTTCTGGAATAAAGAGTGCACTAAAGCCTATGAAGAGTTTAAACAACATCTTGCCTCACCCTAAAATTTCTAAGTCGATAGGCGGGGAAGACCTATATTTATACCTCGTAGTTACCGACCACACGATCAGTGTTTCCTTGGTTCAGGACGAAGAGAAAATCCAATAACCCATATAATATGTAGGCAAGATGTTATTGGGCTTAGAAATGAGATACACCGTGTTGTAAAAGTTAACCTTCCGCCTCCTGATGTCAGCCCAATGATTCCAGTAGTATTCCAAGCTCACCCGATCAAGGTGCTCACCAACTAGTCGTTGAAACAAATACTGAGTTGGACTGATATAGCTGAGTGACGCATAAAGCGATCCATGGAACTTAGGCTAAACTACGTCACATTCCACCATCAAACCTCAACCAAAGGCCTAGCGATGGTAGACTTTATAGTGGAGTGCTCTAGCCCAAACAGTGGTGAAGAAGATGAAAAAATCAACCTACAAGAATGGTAATTATTTGTTGATGGTACATCTAACAAGAAAGGAACTGGGGCTGGTATGGTCCTATTCGCACCTAAGAGGAAAGAACTATGATTTGTCTCCCACCTTAGCTTCAAGGCTAGTAATAACAAAGCCAAATATGAAGCCTTTCTGGCTAGCCTTAGGATGGCTAAAGAGATGCAAATAGAATCCTTACATGTATTTAATGGCTCTTTGTTGGTTGTCAACCAGATCGAAGAGCGATTCCAAGTTAAGAGCAAGACATTGGCACTCTATGTTTTAGAAGGAAAGAAACTCATAAGAACCTTCATGGACATTAAAGTAGAGGAAATACCATGCGAGAAGAATGCCAAATTGACCATATGGCTAAGGCGGCAAGCAACCTTGATGAGAGCAATATGTGGGTCCTAATGGAGGTGCGAGGCACCTCATGTTTTGAGTCCGGGGCGACTGCCATGGAAATTGATGAAACCCAAGCAAAAACCTAGATGTCCCCACTGTTGAGGTACCTAGTGGGCGTTGAAATACCTGCATATAGGAAAGAGGCATGGAAAATCCTTTACCGAGCACCCCACTACACAAGTATGGGTGTAAAGCTATACCGGTGGGGGTACTCTATCCCACTTCAACAATGTGTTGAAAATGAAAAGATCGTCTTATATTATAGGAGTTGCATGAAGGGTTCTGCAGGGATCGCATTGGGGGAAAAGATTAGCAAAGAAGGTAGCTCGCTAAGGATAAAACGATCGATTATGATCAAGGATATGATGGACTGCATCAAAAAGTGCAACTGACATCAGCAGTTCACCAAGAACCCTAGATCTTTTCTGAATCTTCTAACCACGACGACAACCTCTTGGCCATTCGACACCTAAGGGATTGACTTGATAGGGAAGCTCCTTAATGCAAAAGGGGTATACAATCATGGCACCGTCGCCATTGACTACTTTACAAATTGGGTTGGGGCGGAGCCCATTACTAAGGTCATTGCACCAAAAATCATAAACTTCGTAATCAAGATCATCATTTATAGATTTGGAATTCTTAGGAAAACCATTATAGATAATGGCCTGCAATTTGAAAGTGGGTTATTTCAAGTTTTATGCAAAAGAAATGTAATCAAGAAGTGTTTCTCCTCAGTTGCCAACCCTTAAGAAAATCGACAGGTTAAGGATGTGACTAAACTGTCAAGACAGCACTGAAGAAATGCCTAACCAAGAAAAGGAGAATTTGGCTAAAGACCTATGCTCGTGTTTTGGTCATACTGTAGCTCAAACTGCACATCAAATGGCACTCATCATTTTCCTTAGCATATGGGTATGAAGCTATACTGCCCGTCGAATTTGATGTATCATACCTAAGGCGCCTTTCTCACAACCCCGAGCAACACAAAGAACTACTAAAGCTCAGGCTTGGTGCCTTAAAAGAATGAAGAGAAGAGGTAGGACCATTGAAGAATACAAGAGGAAGGTAGCTAAGCACTACGACAATAGAGAAATGCTCCAACAGTTCATCATCGACGACTTAGTTATGCACAAGGTTCTCGCAGATACCAAAAAAACCCAAAGGAGCACTGGGGCCAAACTATGAAGGTCCATATGTCATCAGTGCCATGCTTACCAATGTTGCCTATCGTCTCTCACACCCAGATGACACCCATGTACCTTGAAATTGGAATCCTCAGTATGTAAAATTTTATAAGTCGCAATTATAAGGCAAGAACCCTTTTTGTACCGATCGATCTAAAGTATGAGCTGGAAGCGAAGCATTCCCAGATATTCATCACTCAAGCATCAACAACAAAGCTATCTCGCAAGGATGAGCAATGCAACCCTCTCTTCTTGACCAAGGAATGCCTCACTCAAGGCTACTTAGAGAGGACAAGCAATAAGAGGCTCTTCTCTACAATGGGAAATGCCTAAAAATGGCATTATGAGGATGCACAAGCCTTACAACGCTCTATTTCATGCCGAGACACCGTCATTAAGATGGTGTGATAGCTCATATAATAGTCTTGATTCCTGCATTCATAGTGTACTACTCCATGAGGATGTGCAAGCCAGTTGACACTCCCTTTCGTGTCGAGGACATGGTCGTAGAGATGGCACGACTGCCTACGTCATGGTCCCGATTCCTACATCGATGGTGTACTGCTTCATAAGAACGTGCAAGCCAATCATTACTCCCTTCTATGCTAGAGGCAGCAACAAACCAATGGGACAACCACCCATGCTAAGGTCTTGATTCATTGGTCATGATATCGCCCACTCCTCCAATGGAATGGGGCACTAATGTCAAGATAGGCACAATTACCCTTGAAGTAATCCCGAATATGGTATTCATAGTGCTACTCCAATAGGATGCACGAACTAACCAACACTCCCTTCCATATTGAAGGCAACAACGAAACGATGGTATGACCATCTATGTCGTGGTCCTGATTCATTGACCCATGATACTGCCCGCCCATTTGATGAGGCAAGACACTGGTGCCAAGACGATCACGATTACTCCTGGAGTAATCTAAAATTTAGCATCTGTAGTGCTGTTCCAAGAGTATGCATGAGCCAATCGACACCCCTTTCATTTTGGAGGCATCGACGAATCGATGCTGGGACAACCCACTCCATGTTATCAATTCGTTCACCCATGATGTTGCCCATCCCTCCAACAGGACAGGGCACTAGTGCCAAGGCAGGCATGGTTACCCATGTTGTAACCCCGAACCTAGCATCCATAGTGCTAGGTGGCTTAAACATTAAGAGTGGCTATTACAGCAAAGCTGGCCCATGAATACATTTGTAACTTCCCCTATTTAGAGGCCGAAAACAAACCGCTACAGAAGCCGTAGTCATCTATAGTTATTATTTGTCGATGACCAAATGCGGTAATGGTAGATACATTAATATACCAGAAACACATGGATATGAAATATTTTAAGCTCAATTTAAAAAAAATCTCATTCCATTTCAAACCGCATTTTAGATTCATTACATAATCCTAATTTGTAAACCACGTTCATAGAAACATAATTAAAGTGACGTATAAAGATCTTCATTGGTTGATCAAAGTCTAAATATAGGTACTAAATAACTTTGTCATTACATCCAATTACACAGCGGAATCAAACAGAAAGAACTCCTAATAGCTAGATTGCCACCTGCACGCCTCTGGAAGCTTATGCCACTAAATGAGAACCTGAAAACCTTAACTCTCAATCCACTCAAAATCAATTGTGCATCCGAGAATTTAAGGGGAAAATATAAACTTCGAGTCAGACAAAAAGCCTGGTGTGAATAATAACCTTCCATCTTGAACCATATAGATATCTAGTGAGACCACGCCACTTAGCGGAACGGGTTTTCCCTTCACTGGTATCTTAACCCAATTTAAAATAACCATATACTGTGCACCTGCATCCATGATGATTAAGACATAACATAATAAAATGTATCATGATGATATGCAAACATGCAATATGCTCTGGATTTTTCATCCCCTTTCACCTGACTATTTGTCTCAAGTTATGATTTCTTGGGCCACTATTACCTATTAGTCTTCATGGGCTAACTAATAACATGTTCTAAGCTTACGGACTATCATCCGGTTTCATAGTTTTCATGGGATCACTAAGAACCTATTGGTGTCTACCAATAACATCATCCAATCATAGTTTTCATGGGGTCACTATGAACCTATTGGATTATCCAATAACATCTCTTATGCCATTGTTTTCATGGGCTGACTATGAACCTGTTGATCACTATCAACAACCTGTTCTGGACATAGTTTTCATGGGATCACTAAGAACCTATCGGCCCCTGCCAATAACGTTTCCCAAGGCATAGTTTTCATGGGCTAACTAGGAACTTTTCTAAAACAATAGTCTTTTGATCAGTCTTGGGCATCCTATATTCTGGTCAGTTTGACCTCTTAGATGCAATTCTACTCTCATAGGAGTTAATTCAATGTATATTCACTACTGGGTCAACCTATCCTGTTATTCTACCCTTAACACCCTAAAATGCACTTATGGGTTATAAATGAAGTGAATATGATTACACAAGCATATATGATAACTGATCAAATAACACAACAATATAAACAACTATGGTTTAATTCCTTGTAATCATTTTCCAATGAATGGTTAATACCCTTAACCCACTATCTTTAGCAAGGAAAGCTTCTTCTAAAATTTAGAAGTTAAATGCCATTTCAAAACTCTTTTACATTGCCATGGGTTTACTTTAAAATAAAATGAGATTTGGTTCTCTAATTCAAAAACTAAGGCTATCGACTATATCCTTCGGATCATTATGACATAATGAATTACCCTTCGTCACTCTGCCTTTCGACCTCATGGAGAAAACAAGCCCTCTGTCCCCTTCCATTTAACTAATGGGTTTGAAACAAGCGACTATGCCCCTTTCACCACTCTACTCTAGTGGTAGGACCTTTCAAAATCATTGCTTAAGCAATGCGAAAGGCCCCTTCCACTACTTCTTCGAAACCATGCAGAAAGACCTTGTCGACACCATTGATTGGGTGCGGCACAACCCTTCCACCTCTATATTCAAACATGAATGCAGAAGGACCCTTTCGACATTATCAACTAGTATGGAAGGTACCTTCTGTAATGGTTGGACTTACTCGAGTATAAAGGTGCAGAAGGTATGCTGTCGACACCATTGATTGGTGCAGCACACCCCTTTCGTCTTCGTTGACTAACATACATGCAGAGCATACAAGAGTGGAAGGAACCCCTTTAACACTATCTACTAGTACAGAAGGTCCTTTCTATGATAGTTGGATCAATTAATGCAGCGTTGCACACTTGTTAAAGTGTATGTATGCGGAGGGACCCCTTCGACACTATTGATTAGTGCGGAAGGACCCTTCCGCCTTCATCCTAGATAAGGCTATATGTTAACTATAGCGACACTCCTATCCCCTTAATGTTCAACGAAAAGCGGCATTATATGCTTTCGAATGTATCAATGCTTTCGAAGGCATCAATGCTTTCAAAGGCAAGTGATGTTGCTGTAATTATCATAAAAACTGATTTTTAACTAAGTAAAGCAATTTCTTTTTTTTACCCAACCCCTTATGTTGTAAATTTCCTATTGGATAACAAAACCTTTATAAATTCTTTTCAGAATTTGCACGACCGTCCATATAAAGCATCGAAAGGTGTCATCCCTATACTAGACTAGTAGCTATTATTATAGGAAAACTCAACCAAGTGCAAATGGTCATCCCACGATCCACCAAAATCTAATACACAAGCTCTTAATAGATCCTCGAGTGCTTTGTTGACTCTCTCCGTCTTCCCATCCGTCTGTGGGTGATAAGCGGTACTCATCTTAAGCTCGATTCCCAACATTCCTTGTAGACCCTTCCAGAATTCACTAGTGAACAAAGCATCATGCTACTAGGAATCCTATATAGTTTAACTGTGTTCTTCATAAACAATTTAGCCAAAATAGGTGCCTTCCTGGTTGATTTAACTGGAATGAAATGGGCACTCTTGGTCAACCTGTCCACTATGACCCATATACTTTCATTTCCTTGGTTCAACCTTAGCAACCCGTCTATAAAATCCATGGATATCAAATCCCATTTCCAAACTGGTACCTCCAAAGGTTGAAGCAGCCCACTCGGCTTCTGATGTTCGGCCTTCACTTGTTAACAGTTCACGCACTGCTTTACCCACAAGCCAACATCCATCTTCATACTTCCTAGTAGAAATTCCTCTTTGTATCCTGATACATCTTGGTCCCCCATGATAAATCATAAATTTTGATCGATGACATTCTCTAAGGACCTCCTTCCTTAGGTTCTCCACATTCGAGACACACAATCGTCCCTTCTTTCTCAACCACCCTCTCCGATCAAGACTATAATCCTTCAAATCATCAGCCTTGGTTCCAGCCTCTAGCCTTCTAATCTTCTCAGCAAACGCTGGGTCATCTTTCCGCTTAGATGCAATCCTTTCGATCAATATTGGTCGAACTTCCTAGCAAGATAGCATGGCAGTACTCTGAATGGAACTAGTAGTAGATTTTAACTACACACAGTCAACGGCTCAAGATCCTTCCATTTGGCCAACATGGCTATCACCACACTCTGATGTTTCCTGCTAAGTGCATCCGCAGCTTTGTTACCTTTCCTCTGTGTATACTCTATATCAAAGTCATAAGCTACTAAAGACTCCAGCCACCTCTGCTGTCTCATATTTAACTTCTTCTGAGAGAATAGGTATCCTAAGGACTTATGATCGGTATATAACTCGAATCTCTCACCCAAGAGAAAATGTCTCCATATTTTTCAACGCGAATATTACCACTGTCAGCTCTAAATCATGAGTAGAGTATCTCACTTCGAGGAGTCTAAGCTGTCGAGAAGTCTAGGCAATGACCTTACCCTTTTGCCTCAACACAGCTCCTAATCCGGTTCCATATGCATCGGTATACACTAATTATCCTTAATTCTCGTCTGGAACTACTAGCACAAGTGCATCGATCAATAAATGCTTTAACTTAAGGAACGCTTCCTCACATTTGCCAAACCAAGTAAACTTCGCATCCTTTCTGGTCAGCCTAGTCAAAGGCGCTCCTATCCACGAGAAATCCTTAATAAACCTCTGGTAGTAACCAGCAAGCCCAAGGAAACTTCTAATCTCAGTCACCGTCTCTGGTCTCTTCCAATTGTTAACAGCTTCGATCTTATCCGAATCAACTGACAAACCCTTCTCTAAAACCACGTGACTAAGAAACTTAACTTCTTTCTTCCAGAAATGACACTTAGAAACTTCTCTTTAAGTTGATGCTGCCTCAGCATCTCAAGCACCACTCTAAGATGAATTTCATGCTCTCTTTCATCCTTAGAGTATATTAAGATGTCATCTATGAATACTAATACGAACCTATCAAAATGCTCTCGGAAAACCCTGTTCATCAAATCTATGAAGAAAGTCGGCACATTAGTTAACCCGAATGGCATCACTAACCACTCATATGACCCGTATTTGGTGCTAAATGCCGTTAACGGAATACTATCCTCTACCACTCTTAGCTTATGGAACACAGTTGCCAAATCCAACTAGGAGAACACTCTAGCTCTATTCAACTGATAGAACAAATCATCGATTCCTGGCAAAGGATACTTATTCTTGATCATCCTTTCGTTCAACTTGCGATAGTTAATACAAAACCTTAGAGATCCATCTGGCTTCTTCACGAATACTACGACTGCTCCCCAAGGAAAATTTCTTGACCTAATAAAGCTCTTCCCTTCCAAGTCCACTAGCTACACCTTCATCTCTTTCATCTCATTAGGTATCATCCAGCTTGGTAGTCTATTTACAGGTTCTGCCCCTGGCACAAGATCTATCCGAAACTCGATAGCTCGCTTTGTTGGTAGTCCTGTGAATGGCTCAGAAACATCTACAAACTCTTTTGCTAGCAAAACCGAATTGAACTCTTCTTCTACTTCCATAGCACCTAATAAAGCACAAGCACTCATATCTGAATTCTCCATTGAGTATATAATTAGGTTATGACTATTAGGGTGTCTTAGTGATATTTCCCTATCTTGGAAAAATATCCTAGCATCATATCTATTTAACCAATCCATACCCAAAATGATCCCAAAACCTACGAAATCAAAAACATACAAATTGCATGCAAACTTACGACCTAACAAATCAAGTTCTAACTGGTCAAATCTCATCCCTAGAGTTGCATACCCTTCTATCGGATTCACAACCCTTAAGGAAGTAACAAGGTATGAGGGTTCTAAACATAACTTATCTACGAAACACTGAGATATAAATGAATTTGATGCGCAGGTATCAAATAGTACCCTAACTAGTATACTATGAGTCAAAAGCGTACCTTCCATCATGGATTTCCCCTTCTCAACTATTGTTGTTCTGGAAGAAGATGGTTCTAAGGCAAAAACTTTTCCCTTATCTGCTCTAACTGGTTTTGGACACTGATTCATGTCATGCCCAATCTGGTCATAGTTGAAGCACTTCACTCCTTTCTTATCTGCAACCTTCTTCCCTATTCCAGCTCGACATTCATGAGCAAAATGTCCTTTCTTGTCACACTTGTAGTAAACTACATCATCTTTCCCTTTGTTGGCAGCTCCTCTTTTTTGAGCACCTTTCCGTTTAAAGAACTTTCTCTTCTTTCCCTAGGGATCTTGAATCTCAACTGACTTCACCTTACTAAACGTAGAGAGCATCTCTTCGTTCCTGATGGCCATCTCCACTATGACATTGCTTGGGTCAGGGAGGTGTGGCATGGTTTCCCTGGCAATCTCTGGCTTCAGGCCTGGAATAAACTTTTCATTTCTCTTAATGACGGTGTCAACCATGGCGTATCTGTATTTGGACAACTCATCAAACTTCGTAGCATGCTCAATCATTGACATCTCCCCTTGCACTAATTCCATCAACTTTCTCAACAACACTGATTGGCAACTTCAAACAAGAACCTCTCTTCGAATCTCCTTCGAAATTCTGCCTAAATAACCTCTTCCTCGGGAACTCCTACGATAATACCATTCCACCTATAAAGTGCTGCTCTCTGCAACTGCCTAGAAGCAAGTCTCCTCTTCTGCTAATCCTCCAATCCCAAATGAGCAAAGATTCTTTCACAGTGCAGAAGCTAATTCTCTAGTTCTACAGCATCTTCCGTTCTAAGAAATGGCTTCCCAACAAGACTGGTGTAATCCCTGCTCAGCTTGGCATAGTTATTACCAACTAGGGACACGGGATTAGCTCCTACAACATTCACGACAGTCCCTCTAGTTACTCTTGCACCTACTCCAGCTTGCATAAGATTAACGAAGAACTGGTACATCATCCCCATATCTACTGGCGAGGTTCCAGCACCTACATTGGCATTTGCGTTTGGATTACGATTTTCCTTTCGACCCGGATTCCTCCTCGTATTGGGTCGAGCATTTCCATTCGTTGTAGTGCTTCCTCCACTTAGATTTCCTTTTCCATTTCCTACCTCCATATCTTTCTTTCTCGTATATCTGCATACGAGCCTTAATAAGATACAAAAGAACGGACTAAGAGATAAGGGGAATACATACTTATATATATATATAACAAATGTAAGTACGTTACTATAGCGTTAACCCAAACCCCGTTCTGATTCTCTAATTCATTAGGTTATGTTTTAAAAATCTTTTAGGTTTAAATTTCTTTTAAATTTGCATAAACCTATGCTCTGATACCAACTTATAACATCCCCCATTTGGAGGCCCAAAATTAACCGCTATAGATGTTGCAGTCATCTATAGTTATTATTTTCGTTGACCAAATGCGGTAATGGTTGATACATTGATATACCAGAAACACATGGCTATGAAAAATTTTAAACTCAATTTTAAAACAAATTTCTCATTCCATTTCAAATCGCATTTCAGATTCATTACATAATCCTAATTTGTAAACCATGTTCGAAGAAATATAATTATTACAAATTACGCCAAGAGTGATATATGAAGATTCCCCCTTGGTTGATCATAGTCCAAATATAGGCACTAAATAACTTTGTTATTACATCCAATTATACATCGGAATCAAACAGAAAGAACTCATAATGGATAGCTTGCCTCTTGCACGTCTCCAAAAGCATATTCATCTAAAAGAGAACCTGAAAACCTTAACTCTCAAACTACTCAAAATCAATTGAGCACCCGAGAGTTTAAGGGGAAACATAAACTTAGAATCAGATAAAAGGTCTGTTGTGAATAGAAACCTTCCACCTCGAACCATATAGATATCTAGTGAGACCATGCTGCTTAGGAGAACGGGTATTCCCCTCACTAGTATCTTAACCCAATTTAAAATAACCATATACTGTGCACCTGCATCCACAATGGTTAAGACATAACATAATAAAATGTATCATGATGATATGCAAACATGCAATATGCTCTGGATTTCTCATCCCCTTTCACCTGATTATTTGTCTCAAGTTATGATTTCTTGGGCCACTATTACCTATTAGTCTTCATGGGCTAACTAATAACATGTTCTAAGCTTACGGACTATCGTCCGGTTTCATAGTTTTCATGGGATCACTAAGAACCTATTGGTGTCTACCAATAACATCATCCAATCATAGTTTTCATGGGGTCACTATGAACCTATTGGATTCTCCAATAACATCTCTCGTGTCATACTTTTCATGGACTGACTATGAACCTATTAATTTTTATCAATAACCTGTTCCGAACATAGATTTCATGGGATCACTAAGAACTTATTGGCCCCTGCCAACAACGTTTCCCAAGGCATAGTTTTCATGGATTAACTAGGAACCTGTCTAAACCAATAGTCTTCTGATTAGTCTTGGGCATCTTATATTTTGGTCTGTTTGACTTCCTAGATGCAATTCTACTCTCACAGGAGTTAATTCGATGTATATTCACTACTGGGTCGACCTAGCCTGTTATTCTACCCTTAACACCCCAAAATGCAGTTATGGGTTATAAATAAAGTGAATATGATTACACAAGCATACATGATAATTGATCAAACAACACAACAATATAAACATCAATGATTTAATTCCTTATAATCATCTTCTATTGAAATATGGTTAATACCTTTAACCCACTATCCTTAGCAAGGAAAGCTTCCTCTAAAATTTCAAAGTTAAATGCCATTTCAAAACTCTTTTACATTGCCATGTGTTTACTTTAAAAAATGAGATTTGGTTCTCTAGTTTGAAAACTAAGGCTTTCGACTATATCCTTCGGATCATTGTGACATCATGAGTTACCCTTCGTCACTCTCCCTTTCGACATCATGGAGCAAACAAGCCCTCCATCCCCTTCCATTTAACTAATGGGTTCGAAAAAAGTGGCTATGTCCCTTTCTCTACTCTACTCTAGTTGTAGGACCTTTCGAAATCATTGCTTAAGCAATGCGGAAGGCCCCTTCCACTACATCTTTGAAACCATGCGGAACGACCTTGTCGACACCATTGATTGAGTGCGACGTTACCCTTCCACCTATATAGTTAAACATGCATGCAGAAGGACCCTTTCGACACTATCAACTAGTGTCGAAGGTACCTTCCATAATGGTTGGACTTACTCAAGTATAAAGGTGCGGAAGGTATGCCGTCGACACCATTGATTGGTGAGGCACACTCCTTCCGTCTTCATTGACTAACGTACATGCGGAGCATATAAAAGTGGAAGGAACCCCTTCGACACTATCTACTAGTGCGGAAGGTCCTTTTCGTGAAAGTTAGATCAATTAATGTGGCGTTGCACACTTGTTAAAGTGTATGTATGCGGAGGGACCCCTTCGACACTGTTGATTAGTGCGGAAAGACCCTTCTGTCTTCATCCTGAACAAGGCTATATATTAACTAGAGTGACAACCTTAACCCTTTAGTGTTCAAAGAAAGCGGCATTGTATGCTTTCGAAGGCAAGTGGTGTTGCTGTAATAATCATAAAATCTTATTTTTAACTAGGTAAAGCAATTTTTTTACCTAATCCCTTATGCTGTAAATTTGCTATCGGATAACAAACCTTTACAAAATTCTTTTCAGAATTTGTTGCCGCATGTAATTCCCAATGCTCCAATATTTAATTAAAAATTATTAACTAACCCCTTATATTTTATTAATCATTAAATAGTGATCTTTTTAATTAAATTCAAAACTCACTCAAATCTCTTCAGAAAAATCTCAGAAATTCACATAAATTCCAAAATGATAATATCTAATATATAAAAAAAATTAGCCCAAAAATAGTTAATTAATTCCTTAAATTAATTAAAACCCAAGATCTATTTTTTTCACTCAAAAATTCATAATAAATTATCCATAGCTTGGAATATTATGAAAATTTAGGCCCAGCTCCAAAATAATGTTTTACATAACATATTAAAAAGTTGTGGCATTTGGAAATCACTTTGTATGATTTTAGCCTTAAAACCAAACTATATTATTCCACAAAATCCTTGTTTAAATTATAACATGGCATTTAAATCAAAACATATCATCATTCATCCAATCATATGGTTTTAAACCTCAAACCTGAATTAAACCATTCAAGATGACTTATATGGGATGGTTTAAATCATTATTCCTTATTTGGATAAGGAACTTGAGATTTGTTCTGCACTTTCATCTTCCTAACTTGAATCGTAGCCTCTAATTGATTTTTGAGCTCCTCTTCTCCTAAGGTTATGGCCAGCCTTGTTTTCTTTTCTTTTGTTTATGTTTTTTTTTTGTAAGAACGTAAATGAGAATAAGAATATGGTAAGGGGTTTTAGAGGTTATGGGGTTCGACTATACCCATTTTACCGTTACCTTATTCTTTTCGGTTCCTAAGTCATAACTCTTTCTCATTAATTAATTTAGTTAAGGCACGCCCTTATTTAGTTTTCAAATCTCAATTCCCTTATCACTCTGGTCCAATATTATTCTATTTAATTTATCTGATTAAATCTCCTGAATAATGCTATTTACAATTAGGGGTGTTACAACATTTAAGGCAGATTGACAAGAGAGCCTGACAACCACCAAAGGACGCCCCACCTTCGACTCTTGACCACTCAGAGATAACTAGGGGTAGGCTGGCTCGGTAAAAGATTTATGTTTGATTTTTTGTTCTTTGTTTTCTTTATGTCCACTTGTTATGTTTGCATAAATGACTGTGTGTTTACTTAGCAAAGTCGAAGGCCACCTAATCTGCTCGACATAAAAAATAATAATCACTGAATAAGCACGACATCCATGCATGTATGCTGATTACTAATAGAAAAGTAAAAGCCAAACATATAACATTATAACAAGACAAATCCAATCCAATATACACAAAATAAAGTTCATTACACAAAAGAAGTTCATTGCAATATTGGGCCTCACCTGATCAACATATAACAAAAAGAAAAGACTAATATAAGAGGGATGCAAAAAGCCACTGCTCAAATAGGAAAGAGAGAGAGAGAGATCCAATAACATGGAAGTCTTCATCATGTACTTCTCCTTGTCCACTCCTGGAGTGGCATCAGCTGGTAGTTCATTAGGTCCTCCAGTCAAAGAAGCAATCTTCTCCTAGGACATAATCATTGAGGGATCCGCCCGATTGCCACCATCTTCAGTGCCACCTCACTATGGATCTCGTCATGTTTGGCTGAGGGAAGAAAGCTAATGACCAAGGGAAGGTGGTAATTAGCTCTGAAATCATCTTCAACATGGCCCTATGCCTACTGTTTCACTCCTCTTGCAAGGCCGTTGTTATCCAGCTTTTTGCCCAGGCAGAATTTGGATAGACAAGACAGATAAAACTTGGAGTTATCAAGGGAGAGAGCTTGGAGAGATAGCCCAGTAGTCTAGAAATCAAACACAGACAGAGTCATAAAGCCAAGGCCAAAACTACCCTAAACAATGCAAGTGTGGGATCCCCAAATTTGGAGATCGGTACCAACTCCTAATAAGGATCAGTACCGACTCCCATAAATGACTTGGATGGACCCCATCTCTTGCCTACATACTTGTCTTAGTGCCAAGAGCCTATTTCTAAGGCTGGTGTATTGATTCAATGCATTTTTCATCAATCCCCATGAACACTTGAAACTACAACTTTGTTCTCCCACCACTATATCATTTGGACTCAGAAACATGCTAACAATGGTACAAACAACTATATATTCTCAACCCCTACAACAAGATGATCCAAGTTGAGGAGTTGAAGGCATAAAAAGTGGAGAACTTGGGGATCGGTACCGACTCCCACCTGAGGATTAGTACCGACTCCTAACCTCTTCTGAGTTAGTGCCTATGCTCTTGCGAGAACGAGTCAGTTTTGGGCACAATGGCTAGGAGATATTGCATGCGAGATTTTAGGCTCCCTACTTTTATAAATAGGAAAGTAGGGCTCACTTTTGAGGAACTTTTGGCTCTAGTTCTATTATTTCTTATATTCATGTAACTCTGAAATTCTAAGTATCGGAGTTGTACCGACCCCCAAGAACTTTTGCCTTCAAGTCAAAAACAAGTAATAAAATATTAAAGTGGGCATGGGCCTAACTTTGCCGAACCACTATAAATGATTGTGTCTCGTTAAATTCCTCATTTTCATTTACTTTTCTTCATTTAATCTCTACCGCATATAAATTATGGGTGTTTGTGCCATTTTTGATTCAAACACTTTGGTGCTTTCACTGAGAAACTAAACTTAGGCCATTTGGATCTATCATCTAGTATTGAATTTCCTAAATCCAAGAGATAGATCTAATCTCTTTATCTTATAATTCTACAACACAGATTTTCAAAAGTCTACCAAAAGCTATTTGCCATGGCTCCCTCGAGACGAGATCGTTCTACCAATTCCAGAGCTACTACTAAAATCGAGAATCAGAATCCTTAGTAAGGAGATAGAGTTGTTTAACCAACTCAAGCCGAGGTCCAAGCTCCTACTGACGTTGTCACCAAAGTGGAGATGGATAGGATGATGAAGTAGATGGAAGATAGATTCCAGGCTAGCAAATAGGAGATGAACAACATGATGCAATAGGGCTTAAAGCTACTGAATGAGTTTACTCAAAATAGCAATAGGCGGAGTAGAAGGGATTCCAACTTAGATTCAGAGTGTTCTTCTTCATCCGAGCGAAGACGGAGGAAAGGAAGACAGAAGAAAATTCAGTATGCTGTTGGAACTTCTGCATAAGAAAGAGGATGAGCCCTAGGCTTGAGCTCGGGGATCGGTACCAACCCTCACTTCGGACTCGATACTGACCTCCAACATGGTGGGCTTAGGGCATATCCTCTGGAAGGCAGAGTGGATGTCGTCCCTGGACGTGCTGTTAAAGGTCTTAATATGGAAATCACAATATTGCTGATGATGCTGCTCAAGCGAATCAAACAGGGGGAATGCTGGACGAATGGGTCCCCCGGAGTTTGGAGTGCCCAAGATCGAGCACCTTCCCAAGAGCATTGGCCGGGTCGAACACTTGGGGCAGGACCCAATTACCCTCGTTCGACCAAACTGTTGAATCGGATTATCTAGAAAATATGGTTAGGAGGTTGGTTAGTGAAAAAAGGTCCAGAAGCAATGACGATTGGCAACTTATGCTAGTTAAAACACATTCATGGAGGACATCCTTTGTGCGAAATACCCCAGGAGATTCAGCATGTTGACGATGCCATTGTATGGAGGAACAATGGATCCTATGCAACACTTATTAAGATATGAATGACACATGGATTTGGCTGGGGCTTTGGATGCTGTGAAGTATCATTGTTTCCCAATTTTCTTTCTATGATGTGGTTCACTCGACTTCCACCGAGGTCCATATCATCTTTTGCTGAGTTGTCATGGAATTCATGGAGCAATTCCGTTTGCATACCTCACGTCTGAAGCATGTGATGTCATTGTCTAATGTATATCAAGCTGAAGGAGAGTTGCTGTGGGAATGTTTAAATTGGTTCCACACGGCTGTAATGAAAATACTGGATCCGAAAGAAGATATGGTGTTGATGGCACTTTGCAGAGGAGTTCATCCCGACTCGGATTTTGGAGATTGGATAGAAAGAAAGCAACCATTGACAATGTAAGCTTTCTATAGGAAAGCTAATGAATATCTGCATCGGGATGATGCATGTAAGCGGCCATGGAGAACTGACATGATTCCTAGGGAGTCAATTGAGGAGGAGAGGATGTCGAGCAAGTTTTGTAGATTCCATGAGACTCACGGTCGTAATACTAAAGAGTGCACACACTTGTGTGACATTATTGAAGAATTAATAAGGAAAAAGAAACTGCAGTAATATGTGAAAGCCCCGCATGATGGCGGGAAAGGAAATTCTAAAGCGCCTGGGTCGTCTTCCCAATGGAGGCATGCTTGGCCTGGTGTTGATGCTTTCAAGCAGCTAGAAAGACAGTTAGTGATAAACATAATCATTGATGGACCTCATCATGCCGATAAGAGATTTGTGGAGATGGATAGATATATTGGAGCCCTAAAGCATGTTAAGAATGAAAATTTCTATACTATCGAGGATGGAATTCTGGAAAAACAATTTTGAACTATGACAGACGACACTTTTTTCCAAAACAGAGATGTTGATGGAGTCCAGGCTCCGATGATTGACCCACTCGTGATCTCAGCCATGATTGGTCTTGCTATTGTGCGAAAGGTACTTATTGACCATGGGAGTTCAGTCAATATCCTATTCAAAAAAGCATACATCCAAATGAAGTTAGAAGAGAGAAATTTGAAGCCATTTAGATCTCGTATACAGGGGTTCAATGGAATGGCTACTGAAGCCATCAGATTTGTCAAGTTACCAGTGGAACTTGGCGAGAGTGACTGCAGGCGAGTGCGGGTCATGCCGTTTTTAGTATTGGATATTTATTCTGCTTATAATGCATTCTTAGGCCGACCGGCCTTAGCCTAATTTAGAGCGGCCATCGCTCCTTTGTGTTTAACTATGAAATTCCCTACTGATAATGGAATGTGGATCGTGCGTGAAGATCACGTGGTTGATCGCGAGTGCTATGTCACTGAACTAAAGGAAGCAAGGCGTAAGGAGAAAGGAAAGAATGTAGAGGGGATCCTCTACATAAAGGCTTTTGATGCATAGCAACTACTACCTGAGCCCTAGATTGGACAAAACTACTCGGCTCTACGATGACATGGACTGATGAAAAGAGCCGGAGGGCAAACGAGCACGTCTTGCCAAGTTGACAACCATGGTTCCAATCAGTAGGGATGACCCAAGTAAAGTCCTGAAGGTCGGATTTCAGCTCGGTACTAGCATGATGAGGGAGTTGGTTGGTTTTCTCTAGGCAAACCTAGATGTGTTTTCCTAGACACACTCGGTCATGTGTGGGATCTCGCCCGGAATAGCGAGCCATGCATTAAATATAAATCCTAAATGTGTTCATGTAGAACAAAAACGCCGTAGCCTGGGTCCGAAGAGATCCGATGCGCTCAAAGAAGTAGTGGATAAGCTAAAGGACAACGGCTTCATCCATGATGCCTTATAGTAGGGTATCAAACCCTGTTTTGGTGAAGAAAGCAAACAGGAAGTGGAGGACATGCATCGATTATTCCGACTTGAATAAATCATACCCAAAGGACAGCTTCCAGCTTCCAAGAATAGATCAGTTGGTGGACTCAACTATTGGACAAGAGTTACTTCCATTTATGGATGCGTACTCCAGATACAATAAAATCTCGATGCACGTCCCAGATCAGGAACACACTAGCTTCATTACCGACCGCAGACTTTATTGCTATTTGGTCATGCCCTTTGGATTAAAGAATGTAGGAGCGACTTACCGGAGACTTATGAACTGGATGTTTAAGAACTAAATTGGATGATCAATGGAAATTTATATGGATGATATGCTCGTAAAGTCGAGGTGTTTGAGAAATCATGTTGATGATCTAGCAGAGATATTTGATGTCCTTCAGCAATACGGGACGAAGCCCAATCCCTTGAACTGCTCTTTCGGTGTTGCATCAGGAAAATTCTTGGGTTTCATTTTCAACTCTCAGGGAATTGAAGCTAATTTATTAAAAAACAAGGCTTTGAGAGAGATCGATGCCCCAAAGACGATCAAGGAGGTCCAAAGCTTAAACGGAAAGATCATCGGCCTGAGTCAGTTCATCTCCGGAACAACTGATAAATGCATCCCTTTCTTCGAGGTGACCAAGAAGGGAAAGAGAAAATTCAAATGGAATCAAGATTGCAAATACGCATTCCAGGCTCTTGTAGACCACTTGCAGAGACCTCACATTCTCCAAATATCGATGGATAATGAGGTTTTGCTCTTATATTTGGCAGCGTCGGTACATGCTCTGAGCACCTCACTTGTACGTGAGGAATCTCGTATCCAGCGACCGATATACTACATTAGCAAGCGATTAACGGGAGCAAAAAGAAATTACACGAGATTGGAAAAGATCGCATATAATTTGTTGATCGCTTCGAGAAAGCTCTGCCCCTATTTCCAAGCTCATCTGATTAATGTTCATACTGACCAGCCTTTATGACAAGTCTTGCAACGACCTAAGACTTCCGAAAGGCTATTAAAATGGAACATTGAAGCTAGTATGATATCACCTACCACCCTCGGAGAGCAATCTAGGGTCAGGCTTTGGCGGATTTCATAGCTAATTCGCTGCACTAGATAATCCTTCAGAGGGCACTAGAGAAAAGTAAATTGGATGGAAGATGCACGAGGCGTGTGCATCCAATTATCAATGTTCTGGTGCTAGAGTTATGCTTGTCACTCCCAAGGAACACCCAATCTGCTATGCCTTAAAACTCGACTTTCCAGTAACAAACAATGAAGCTGAATATGAATTCTTAATTGTAGGACTCAAGATCAACAAGGAACTGGGAATAAAGACTTTACACATTTTCTATGATTCCTAGGTAGTGGTATGCCAAGTTTGAAAAGAATATCAGGCAAAAGGAGCAAGGTTAGCTCCCTATCTAAACAGGGTGCATGAATTGCTTAATGATTTTGAATATTACACGATCACTCATATTCCAAGAGAGGAAAATGAGAAAGCTGACTCGCTTGCTAAGTTGGCCAGTTCCAAAGAAGCACAGCTCATGGGCCTGGTTCAAATGGAAGTGCTTTCAGCTTCGAGCAGCGACAAGATAAATGTCGATTAGACCTTGGAGACTGAGCCTGAACGGAATTCATAGATTACTCTAATTCAAGATTATTTGCAAAGAGGGATCCTTTTAGAGAGAAGGAATGAACGATGCAAAATCCTTTGCTAAGCTTCGAGATACATCATGCAAGAAGGATTACTATATAGGAAGGATTCTCCGTCCCTATGTTATGGTGTGTCAATCACGATGATGCCAAATGAGCTGTGAGAGAAGTTCATGAAGGGGCCAGTGGCGACCACACTGGGGGATATAACCTGGCAAAGAAGATCCTTCGTTACGGGTATTTCCGGTCGATTGTCAATCGAGACACAACTGACTACACCCAAAGATGTGATATGTGCCAGAGATTCGCTAAAATTTCGAGGGCCCCTTCGATGGAAATTGCCCAAATGGTTAGTCCTTGGCCATTTGTAGTATGGAGTATCGATATTATCGGTATATTGCCAATATCTAAAGGTAGCGTGAAGTAGGCCATCATGGCGGTTGATTACGTTACTAAATGGGCCGAGGCGGAGCCTTTGGAAACGATTACTATGAAGAAAGTAATCAACTTTGTTATTCAAAATATCATTTGTTGCTTTGGAGTTCCACAAGAAATCGTTTCCAATAACGGGACCCAATTCGATAGCACAGAGTTTAAGGATTTCTATCGCCGACACCGCATAGAGAAGAGATTTGCAACGGTAGCACATCCTCAAGCGAATGGACCAGTTGAAGCTATGAACAAGATTATCAAGTCTATTCTTAAGAAAAGATTAGAGAAGGCCAAAGGCAAGTGGGTCGATGAACTCTTGTTAATGCTCTAGGCTTATCGAACCACCCACAAGTCAGCAACTGGCCATTCTCTGTTCGCCTTGGCATATCGATCGGAGGTTATGATCCTGATTGAACTGTAAGTACCTTCTTATTAGGTCATCCATTATGATCTATGGACGAACGAGCAACCCCTTTTGGAGTCTCTTGATATGATAGATGAGAAGCGAACCGAAGCTAATTTGAGAGTAGCTGCACATAGACACCAAGTCGCACCGTATTATAACACTAAAGTTAGAAGTCAGACCTTTGAAATCAGCAACTTGGTCCTTAAACGAATCTTCCCTGGCCCTAAGAACTTAGGCTCGACTTTGGAAAGGTCCGTACACAATAGAGGAAAAGCCCGGAGATGGCACTTTCAAGCTAGCAACTACGGACGGGATCACACTGCCAAGGGCATGGAACAGCGAATATCTAAGATGCTATTTCACTTAGAGAATAAATTTGTAAATAACTGGTTAAAGCTATGTAATAAGGCAGAATTTTGTCACTTTCCGTCTTTAATCAAATAGAACGCCTTTCAAGCCAGAAATTTTGTTTCTCCATTTCTTAAGAATTGTGACTTGATCAACTCAAATGAATCTTCATATGACTAATATAAGCATGCAGGTACCCAAAGATAGGTGCCGATCAAACTTCTGTGGCCTATGATCGGGCCCATGAAGTTTCTTTTTGATGCCCGGAGATTGACATCAGCTAACTCTTGCCTTCAAATTGGGGTAGCAGTATAAATATAAGCCGGACACGACATAATTGTTTGCATCCTAACTTTCACTCTCGAGGTAGGAGCCGAAGTATAAACATAAGCTGGATACGACATAACTGTCTGCATCCTAACTCTCACTCCCAAAGTAGGAACCAGAGTATAAACATAAGTCATATATAATATGATTGTCCCATCTTGGCTCTTGCTTTCGGATTGAGGACGAAAGTATAAACACAAACTTGATGCGATACGAGCCTCCGTACTCTAACTCTCATTCCCAGAGTAGGAGCTGGAGTATAAGCTTGGGCTAGATGGAGCACGTTTATCTACAAATTGGCTCTTGCCTTTGGACTAGGGGCAAGAGCATAAGCTTAGAACTGGACATGACACAATCGTACACAAACCAACTCCTATCCTTGGATGGAGTGTAGGAGTATAAATCAAAAAGAGAATAATACGACCGATCGCTCACTTAACTTTCATCCTCGGACTTAGGGCAGAAGTATAAACGGAAACGGGTGTGAAAATTCTATCTGATCTTTAACCTTTTGCCCAGTGTAGGCAAAACAGAGGGTCCATGCTCGGAGTAAAGCGGGATCCAATTTTTAAGCCTTCGGTCAATCCCTAGAGCTAGGAGTGATCGAACGATGACGCCCTAGATGAGGATGTGCAGACTGTGATTTTAAGTAGTTAACTTAAACCTGGGCTCAGAGTTTGGTGCGGTTGGGACTTATTATCCTAAAAAAGGATATTCCAACCACTATTTTAAGTGGTTTACCCTAAGATTGCTTTACACTTGCTAAAATGATAGGAGTCGGCAAATTAAAAAATGAATTAGGGACCTGACTAGAAAATGATCACAAAAAGAGATAAATCGCAAGTACATTGAATGGAAAGCGTATTTCTTAAGTACTTGAACAAATTTGAACAAATATTTTACAAAATAAAAATTCTTTGTTATTGACATCAAACCAGGAAAGCTAAGTACAAATTGTTCACATCAAAAGCGAAAAAGTAGTAATCGGGGGCTAAACCCGAACACAAATGGCCAACAAAAAAAAGGAGTTTGTATACAGAAAAACAAACTAACGGCTATTTCTTTTTGGACTTCTTTTGCTTCTTAGAACCAAGGGAGACTTCGCTCGAGCTTTCTCCTTGCCTCTTTCTACCTCTTCCTCTACCGCCTTGGCCTTTTAAAACAATGCTTTACGAAAACCCAGCAGATGCACTTTGGTAACTCCCAGGTGGAGAAATGGAGGTTGGAATATTGTGCGAAAATATTGTCGGCGTACTTCGAGCACCCCCGAGTAGAGGAATGTAAACTAGAGTGAAAATGGTTTGCTCGGGAAAAGTGATCGACAACGGAAGAGGGAAAACTTCTATTTCTTTCTGCTTGATTTGACTGGCAAGGAGGATGTCTGCCCTAAGTTTTTGCTCAAGCTCATGCATGGAGGGACCCGACAGGGACTGGGAAACCCCAGTAATAATAACATCCTCATCAACTTGAGTCCCCTGATTCTCATCATTTCCTTTCTTCCAACAAAGCATCTATCATGCGCTTGTCAAGGCTCGGGGCCTCCTCAACCAGGATGCTAGGAATTGCTATCAAGATCGTGATGGTTACAGATTCCGCCACCATTACTTATGGCCCTGGTTAAGAATCCTTAGGTGGAAGCAGAGCAATTGCGGGCTGACATGTAGATGAAGAAATACAAAGAGGAAGGATACTGATGTTGACCGACGATACATTAACTCTCTGGAAAATAGGAGAAATTAACAAGATACCTTTTTCCATTTGAAATTCCACATGAGATGGAGTGATGCCTGGAGTTCCCTTAGGGATAGGGGAGAGAACAGTGGATTTCTAGAGCTATGACTTTTCTAGGTCATAAGAAACATCGGTAGAGGAATCAATGATGGAACTAGGAGCAGCTTGAGTCTTAGGAGTTTGACCAGCTGTAGTATTATGATGCCAAAATCGGAACCTTCGCCCAACTTTTTTTGCGCGGTTGCATCAAGTTCCGGGTGAATAAGATGCTGGTTGTCATGGAGGATCTTGGGCTCATCTCCCTTCAGAATCTCTTTTTCCAGCTACTCCATATCAATATTATAACTATTAAGAAATTTTATCTCTTCCTCGACGACCGGTTCCTAGGCATGGGCAAGCATCAAAGGGTAACCTTCCCTAAACCACTCTAGATTCCAAAATTTGAGCACATTGGTGTTGTACTGAGTGAACAGTGGCTCAAACTTCTTCATCATCTGCTCCTCTACCCGTTCGTTGGCCTGTTTTACTACATTTTCAATTTCTCTCTTGCGAGAGCATGAACATCCCTAACCTTTTCAAGTTTCGTGTCTCTCTCAATCCTGACGGCGACTAGCTCGTCATAGGCGTCCTAATAAATTTTCTGCGCTTCATCTTTTCCCTGATCTCACGCTCGAGCTTGGTTTTCAATTCAGTTATGTTCCTCTTAGCGGCATCCCATTCCATTACAAGCACATGGTTATCATGATACGCTTGCTCGATCTCGTTTAAATGCCTGGATCTCTCTGCTTTGAGTGCATTAATGGCCTCCTCGGCCTTTTTCTCTGCTTCGGCGTGAGATTTCCTTGAATGCTCGAACTTAGCATCGAGAGCGGCTATGATTCTGTTGTTCTCGGCCTCAATAAGTTTTCGATTCTATCTCTCTTGCAGCCTATCTCTTGAGACTTTTGAAATCTTTTCAACTAGCTTCATCCATTCCTTGTATTGATTATGGACATCGATCGTGCAGTCGATGGTCCTCTATTAGACTTCAATAGGAATTCTCTTTAATTTTGGAAAGAATTTAACTCCATCAAAGCAAATGTTGGGGGATTCGCTCTTAAGCTCGACCATCTGCCCCGTAGTGTCTACTTGTTATTCCTGTGTAATGGCCAAAGCAACGGTGCTTCCTTTGCTTGGCCTCTGATGAAAAGTATTAGAGCCGCTCTTACGATGTTTGCGCTCTAAAGATCGATTGGAGTGAGATAGTGTCGTGGATTGTAAAGGGACAGAGGTAGGTGGTGGAGCTCGAGAAGAGTCAATCGGTAAAATATCATCACGGCGGTCAGGCTGCTTATCCAAGACTCTAGGAGGAGGTGTTTTCGATCTAGGTCAATGCTTATAGGTGGAGTCATGAGAAGAACAGTCCCTGTCATAACTACTCCTATCCCAGTCATCTCTCTCGTGATTGTAGCGATAGCTAGAATCATAGCCTCGGCCACTCTCTTGATGGTATGAGCTCGACCGGGGGCGTTGAACATGTTATGCTTTCTTTTCCAGGGATTGGAATGAGTGCTTTATCTTATCCATCGAACTTGTAAAGAAAACCAGGATGAGTTAGATTAAGAGGGTAAGGACACGAATCAAGTGCGAGTGTTGTATAATACACATCTGTGACCTAGTGTACCCCGACGGACCATGTACTGGAGCTTTACTCAAGAAGTAAGCTCTCTCGCACCAGTTGGAATGATGTCTTTCTTAAAGTGGATCGGAGAACCGATGTCACTAATGTTAATGTTACCAACGTCAAACGAGTCGAACTCCGTAGGGATAGGCCCTGGACTGGCAAACGTGCCCATTGAAGGAATAGATGGAGTCTTCTCTGCACTTATAATTGGAGATTGAGTGGAAGTCCGCGTCTTCGAAATTCTCACAATCGGTTTCTTTTTAGGAGCAGGTGGTGGGTTTTCTCTGGTTTGTTCGGTCCGAGATCCATGGCTTGCTTCAATGTTACTCTGGCTAGCCTCACCACCTTCTCTAATAGTTTCGCCTTCCTCGGTGCCCTCGAGTTCTAGTTCCATGTTTTCTACAGCTCTGGCCCTAGGACATGGAGCTGAGGGCAACTCAGGATCGAATTCACCTCCTGCATGCGGATTGTTATCAACATTATTATCATCGTCATCCTCAATGTCGACCACTGGAACTATGCCGATGTTGCAGCCTTCTTTAATAAGCCATGAGCAAGAAGATTCTAGTCTGGCAATAGGGTTCTTATATACCTATCCTCAACTGGGATTACTATAAGAGTACTAACGGTATCTGAAAGTGATCCGCCATTGGGTCTCGCCAAAACATCTATACAACAGTGAAAGATAAATTAAGCATCTAGACTATAAGGCAAATACACGGATGGCGTTCAGAATAAAACTTACGTTCAGATATCCATTTATGAGCGAACCCTGGTGGATAGCGCACATAGAGCCATTCAGCCTTGAAGTAACTCAGCTTGTTCCTAGCCTCGGAGATGATTCTACGACCCCTCATCGGCTCTAAGTAAATAAGAGACGGGTTTTCCTTGTGGCTTTTAAAGCTATAAATGTATCGAATTTCTTCATCGCTAGGCATTCGGTTCAAATGCTCGAAGAAAACTAGATAGGTGCACAAAAAAGCATATCTGTTTGGATGCAGCTATGTGGGAGCCAGTTTCATAAAGTTTAAGACTCGATGAATGAATTAATTTAATGGCTAGACGCAACCCGCTAGGCACATGTATCTGTAGCAAGCTATATACCCTTTCGGAGGATCGTGAGCCCTTTGGTCATGAGACGATGCCAAGACACCGCTAAATTGAATGCCATGCTTACTGCATATCCTTCGAAGAGATCCCTTATTGATACTGGAAGAAACAGAATCAAATGGATTATTCAGTATTACAGCATCCCTAAGAGTATTGGTTGTTGGATCTATTTGAGGTCTCTCTACCGGTTCAACCAGATTTTCAAGTATTTGTTGCTCTACTTCGGGATTCTCTAGATTTTTTGATCAACACCTAGAATTTCCAGTTGCTACTCTTGTTAAATAGGAGTCTATCATGTCTGGAAAGTTGTAGCTGAGCTTGATTCTGCGTCAGATTCGATATATTTGGAAAGTGAAGCACCTATAGTCTGAGCAGCTAGACGTTTGGAACGTCTTTGGTCTATCTCTATAAAAAGCTTGATAGATAATTGACATTAGAAGATTAATTACAAAATATTCCCCCATGCTAAAGTGGATTCTGGTGCAATATGGTGCATTGTGGTGCAATTCGAATTTCGGTTATTTTTTAACTGTTTATTTTAGCAGCTCATTTTAAAGTCTAGATATTTCTAGATGTGACCGTCATCGCGCTAACCGTCCCGACTAGCTTAATGTTACCAGCCATGCTTCGGAAGAGTTTGAGATGAGAGAGGAAATTTTTTGAAACTCCAAGGTAAAGTTCGGTTGTAAGGCTTAGAATAGGCAGAAATTTGCATGAGTGTGGGAGTATCACCGACCCCCACAACCGAGGCAACCTCCATTTTCCTCTTTCATCCCTACTAACTCAGATTTACGACCACTTACATCAGCTTTTACCCATGTCGCGTCATCCTCCTTTTCCATGTCATTGTCTACGTGTCAATACTCACCTATGACGGTAAAAATTGAAAGTGAGAGCTCGGTTGAAAGGTTCAAATCGGGTGAGCTACGGTTCAAGATTAAGGCCAGAGTCGGTGGAGGTAAGTCGATGTCAAGATTGGAAGTGTTTGGCGATGACGATGTTAGACAAAGCTAGGCAGTGGTGGATCTTAATTTGTTGAAGTGGGAGTCTTTAATGGGAAACTCCAGCTCCAAGTTGATGGCAGGAAAACAAGTGAGAAGATACAGTAAAGGAGACGGGTTATATAGTGCACTGACCCCAAAGTTCTAAGACCTAAAAAACTTAAGGAAATTCTCGAGTGAGGAGTCGGTACTGACTCCCAACCCAAGAGTCGGTACCGAGTCCCAAATTTATAAAAAAAAACTTTTAAGCATATGTTTATTCATGTATATGAGAAGTTGTGACAATGCATGTACATGTAACTAACCGTGTACATGTACCCTCCTCAACTTGAGAACGTACACTTGGCCGTGTGTACGCATCAGGAACTTGGCAATTAAAGTTAATGGAAAATCAAATTCATACCTGAGGAGATGGATAGGATCGGCTTAGAATCATCAGACTTGGGGAGGCAGATCATGAGGTCACATTCCAGATTTATAATCCGAGATGTTGGCAAAACATCATGATGGATCGCTATGGGCATAATAATTAATTAAATCGATTCAGAAAGGATAGTGACCTTTCAAGATACAAAATGGAGTTCTTCACAGA
Source organism: Allium fistulosum (assembly GCA_030737815.1). Lineage (NCBI taxonomy): Eukaryota > Viridiplantae > Streptophyta > Magnoliopsida > Asparagales > Amaryllidaceae > Allium > Allium fistulosum. The sequence goes on along the minus strand of CM060901.1, from coordinate 443,963,799 downwards.
AAACCCAAACTTGTCTCAGTTCAAAGCGTATCATGTTTGAAACAAAATGTACTTTAGGGGCAAGTGTTATCCAGCCTCTTGACCAGGAAGAATTCAGATATAGAGGACGGATCAAATTGGAGTTACCAAGGCAGAGAACCTGGAGAGATAGTCCAGTGTCCAGAAATCAAACACAGATAGAGTCATAAAGCCAAGGACAAAACTACCTAAAACAATGTAGGTGTGGGATCCCTAAAGTTGGGGATCGGTACTGACTCCCAACGGGGATCAGTACTGACTCCCATAAATGACTTGGGTGGACCCCATCTTTTGCCTACGCACTTGTCTTAGTGCCAGGAGCCTATTTCTAAGGTTGGTATATTGATTCAAGGCATTTCTTCATCGTTCCCCATGAACACTTGAAACTACAACTTTATTCTCCCACCACTATATCATTTGGACTCAAAAACATGCTAATAATGGTACAAATAAGTATATATTCTCAAAGCCTACCATAAGATCATCCAAGCTGAGGAGTTGAAGGCATAAAAAGTAGATAACTTAGGGATCGGTACCGACTCCCAACCTCTGCTGAGCTGGCGAGATTTTAGGCTCCCTACCTCTATAAATAGGAAGTTAGAGCTCACTTTTGGGGATCTTTTAACTCTAGTTCTATTATTTCTTATATTCGTGTAGCTTTGAAATTCTAAGTGTCGAAGTTGTACCGGCCCTCAAGAACTTCTGCCTCCAAGTCAGAAACAAGTAATAAAATATTAAAGTGGACGTAGGCCTAGCTTTGCCGAACCACTATAAATGATTTTGTCTCATTATTTTCCCCATTTTCATTTATTTTCTTCTTTTAATCTCTACTACATATAACTTCTAGGTGATCATGCCATTTTTGGTTCAGACATCCGCCTTTGCCCTCACCGGCTCATTATGGGGGACACGCTACAAATGATGCTGCAACCTCCCCCTCATCATGTCCATTATCTTTCGGCTAACCTCCAAGTCCGCATGTGCCCACCTGAGCTCCTCCCCGAACCTCTCCTTCTCCTCCACTCACTCTCTAATGGAGGTATCTTTTGTTGTCTATAATATATCTCACTCCCCGAGCTCAAGGGCCCACCTCTTGAGCTCTGCCATCCTCCTTTCTAGCCATTGGAGAGCCACCGCCCCATCTTCCACATGCTTCCTCATGGCTTGCAGGCCCAACTAAATGTGGAGCACAGGCAGTTCATCCTATACAAAGACCAACTATAAAAAAGAGAAGAAAATTGCCAAGTCTAGAACCCTTACCAAGTAGGCATCCTTTAGCTGGGCATTCACCACATTATCCAGGGAATAAAGACCCCAACTAGATCTTAGCCAGCCCATGTTACCAAGAGCTCCAAGACCACTCCGGCCAATGATGGTGTGAGCACCTCCAAGCTAGTTGACCGTTCCTAACCATCTTCAAGATGGATGAACCAACTACACTAAACACATTGCCCTTCAAAAGAAGCCTAACCATGTCTGCCTCCACAATGAACTTGAAAATCCGACATCACCAAAGCTCTCTAACTCATCTAGCGGGGCCTCTAGGAGTGCACCTTCTCAAATCCCAACATAGCACCAAGCCGGCAGTTGGCATCTTCTACAGACAAGAGCTGAACAGTGAGATTTGTGAAAGGAAAGTGGCAGCCCTTAGACTAGCCCGGTTGTGGGGTCGAGGTCATCTATAGAGTAATGGAACCTATGCTTTGGCGTTGTCATTGCAGTGTCTACTGGGAAACTCCCTTAGAACTGGCGGTATCCACAAGTTATGCGAAATTCACGAGAATCAATGCGAAATAGACAAAAAGGAGTTAGAGAATTTCCAAGGAAAGCATATACATGCATTGTGGGTTCATGCTATCGTCATTAGAGTAGTCCACATGCCACCTCTTAATTAAAGGAGGGCAAGAGGACCTTGTGTTGTTGTCTCTATATTGTGCCTCATCGGATTTTTTTTGTGTTGAGGGGCATGATCGGTGTCCCTTGGATTGGAGTCTCATGAGCCGGAGGGGTCTCGGAGTGGAGCACGTGCTCATTGGCGTATTTAGCTCCTACATTCACATGCCTATCCTCTTTGCATTGGGCATCTCATGAGAATTAGAATAACTTTAAAACCATGTAATTATGCAGTTGGGAACCATCATATCCTCCAAAAGAGTCGGATCATAGGTCTCCACTCACCATTGTGACCCGGTCTAACGGAGTAGCATCCCTCTCTTCCTGCTCCTCTATGTCCACCATCGGCTTTTCGATTACAACCCCATTATACTTATTAGCCCACCTAGTAGGGGACTGAGCCACTACTCCACCTTCCCTCATAGGTTGCCTTGGTACAAACAACCCCACACAATGGAGGTTCTCGTTGATTAAAATCAAAGCTACGTTCCTAGCGTCATTCAGCAACTCCCTAATCCTCTTACGATGGCCTCACAGGCAGCTACCCCTAAACCAACATAAGAAAGAGCAACTGCAATAAAAAGAAGCTATGTTAGAAATAAGCATGTTTAGGTTAAAGGAAAGGAGAAGTATAGAATATACCCGGGGTGTTGTAGGTTCACATTGTGAGAGTCGGGTTAACGGTCACTGGCACAAAAAACGATACCCCCTAAAATTTTCTCGAAAGGCAAAAGAAGAGAGAGGTTTGTCGACCCCTAGATGATGACAATAGTTTCCCACTGGGGTATTTGCCTTCTTGTGCAGCCTAAAGACCCGTCAAGTAAAACGTGGATTAGGCTTTAGAATGTCTGTATTGTCAAAGACTATGAATAGCCCTACCAAGAGATTATAGCTATTCGAGAAAGCTACCCGAGCACCAAGTGGTGCACGTTCGAAAATCGAACAAAGATGGGCTGAAGTGGGATAGTCACTCTGCTCTTTATATAAGAGAGCGGCCCGGTAAAATAGCCCGTCGGAGGTTGATTAGCTCTTTTGGAAGCTAAGGAGTTGAAAGGTTCTATCCCTCATACACCCATAGTAGGCAAGGCAGTCGGCTAGATCAACCTTGTCTTCTTTAGCCTTTGAAGGGACCAATCGAAAGCTTTGTCCGCTAGTGGATTCAACTTCAACCATCTACCATCAATAAGAAACTTAAATTACTGAACTACCCTAACCAACTTAAGGAGTGATTAAACTCGGGGGAAATCTTTTCCCCATCACGAATACAACAACCCAAGAGTCAATCAACAAGCCCAGTTAAGTCCTAGCCAAAAATTGAGATGGGCCATATAGCCCAAACCTAATCCCTAATCCTAGTCATAGGCCATGACTCAACATGCCAGCTCACTGCTATAATTGGGAGAAGGGAAGCTTATAATATCGACTAATGAAGCTTTCAAATGGTCTAATCAATGTTTGACATTGAATGACTACTGTCGCTTTCACAATAACGATCGTTCGATGATGTGAACAATGAAATTTTATTCGGATAACTATAGAATTTACATAAACAAAGTAGTAGCAAAAACGAGAAACAAAAGTGACATTAAAATGAACAAAGTAATGACAAAAATAGAGAATGAAACTCGAAAACCCAATAGCAATATGGAAGTCAGTATAATAGTAAAGCAAAATAGCAAGTTTCAAGTCAAGGTTAAATGATAATCACTGATTGAAATCGAAGATTGAAGTTGTTGAACGAAGATGAAGGAGTAAGGAGTTTCTTTTCTCTTTTAATGGAAGAATACAAAGATTTAGTAATGGAAGGATACAAAGATCAGCAACGTAGGAAGTAATCTAAGCCGTCTAGGTTCCAACAACAACTATGTCAAATTGCATGTCATAAAATTAAACTGTCTCCGTGCCATTTTGGAAAACAAATAGCCAACACCAGTAGCATAAGGCCACTTGAAGCATTATTAAATGTGGCATTAAATGCACGATTGAAAAATCCGCAGCTACTAGTAGGCACAAACTTGGAGGGTAAAATGTTGCTCTATTTTCTCATAATAAAGGAGTAGGTCGGCCCGTATAACCCAATCGGCTTGCATGGTTATACCCATCAACATCTTGGTTCGCATGCTTCCGAAAATAATTGCATCAACTTGCCCATTTCATATGGTCTATGCTCAACCTAAACTACTAAGCCCAATAAACAAGCAGCAAGCCAGACTTCTACGTGAACATTACCTAAGAAAAACTCATATCTTCACCAGTAAGTGGCAGCCAAGATAGCGGCTCGACAATGCAGAATTCCTATCAAGAGTCGGATGACCCAATAGTAAGCCCACTCCTCCAATTGGTCCCCTGCTCACATTCAACATCAATTGCCTGCACTTTATAAAGCTTCCATGACTTGAAATGACCGACTTGGGCCACGGGTGCTAACTCCTCCTATAAATGGAAGCTTTCCATGCACTGTCCGTTTGAAAAGACTAGCGCAAGTGACACTATTCATCTGACAAAAGCACCCTTATATAGTAACCACTCCTTATCATGTACTGCGATCCTAGCAAAGTACCTCTACACAACTACTACCTGATCACATCCTGCTTGTCCCTGACCAAGCATCTCAAGGTACGGTCGATCAATTGGCAATCATCTCAACCATACACTTCAACTAGCGCTCCAACTATCACGCATCATGTAACGACCTTGTTTTCTACGCTGTATAAATAAATAAATAAATTTAATTCAAATAAAATTTATTTGAATTTGATAAGTTATATTTTGAAAATAAATTTTTGCTAACTAAACGTTATATAATATAAGATTATGTTTAATAAATCGAATCATATTATTAACTTTTTTTCAAATAATATATTAAACATGAATAAAATGTTTTAATGTGTAAATTAATTCATACTATAGTGGAATTTCATTTATAAATACAATACAAGAATTATTTAAAAAGAAAAAGAAAATTTTAGTTAAGCCCAAACTTACTTTCATTATTTTAATTCAATTTAACCTTCCTTATCACTCAAGAATTTTCTTTACCCAATATCACTTCTATTTGAAACCAAAATAGGTGCCATAACTTTTCAAATACCATAAAATCATGATCGACTTTAAAAAAAATCAAACGAAGGCGTTAAGTAGTGGTTGAAGTCGACGATAGCGGGGAGCTCCACGACCTAGAAGCTGGAGGTGATGCAACAACGGCGAGGTTAGGTCACGACTTGGAGTGGTGTGAGGTGCGTGATTGGATGTGGCGACGTCCATATTCAGGCTCAGGTGAGTTTCAGGTGGCAAGCGAACAGGATCCGGTGGCTGGCGATGATAAGGTTATGGTAGCGGTAGCTTTCGATTAAACGTAGTATACATCAGTAGATTTACATTGTTTAGTTGTTGTTTCGAAGCTTGAGCATCATTTTATTGAATATTCCTCACTCATAACTATACCTAATTCCACTCACATCTTGCTTGTATAATATTATCCAGATTATTTATGAAATTTCTTGGTTAAATTGGTTGTCTGAGATTTGAGTGTTTGTGAATGTTGATTGTTTTCTTGAACAAATTATTTGATTAGAATGAATGATTGATTATTATAATATTAGATGTTATTTGGCATTTGATAGTGGAATTTTGTATTTGTTGGATGTTCGAAATGCAAAGGAAATGTTGTCCATTTGCATTTCAATTTGTGTAATTTATGTGTACAGTGTGTATAGTTTATCGATGGTCGAAATTCGAGGAATTCGACTCGGCCACACGATGTACTCTATATTGATGAATTATGGATAATTTTAGAGAATTTTACTCCATGAATTCTATTTTAGATGATTTATTAATTTTTTGGTTTTGAAAGTTTTGGGAAATTCATTATGGGATTTTTAAAAAATTTATTTGAAGTATATGTTTATAAATAAAATATTTGGTTGAGAAATATAATTAATTGTTGGAAATGATTTTAGGAATAATAGTGATTTTAAAATAAAAATAGAGATTTTCCAAAAGTAATTAAATGTATGGAATTAGTTTATTTTATGGATTTTGTATAATTGAATGGTTTAGTAATATTTTGAAAAGGGATTTCGAGAATATGAGCTTATTTTGAATATAAACCAATTTTGAAATATTGTTGAATCGTTAAGAGTATTTTAATATAAATCCCTTTCGTATATATATTAGTGATTCGAAATTGATTTGTTGATATTATGAGAAATTTTATGTGATAAGAAGGTTTTAAATTATAAATTACAATTTGAAATGAAAAGAACTATTTTTGAGATTCATAAATTTATTTTAAAGTATTATTTAGTTATAGAAAATTTTGTATTTGTTTTTATAGTTATTTTTGATGTGTAAAGTGATTTTGGAAATTTTGGAATATATATATATAAGGATTAAGAAATGGAATTTAGTAATTGAATCTTATATTGTGATTTAATAAACAAAATCAATTTATTATTTAATATATATATATGGTATATATTTCTAAGTATGTATTTTTATTGTAAAGGATTCACTATTAAATAATGAGTTGTTGGTTGTTATGTTTATTTATTTGAATAATTTGATTTATTATTAAGAGTGATTGCTTGTTGTTATATATATACTTATTTGAATAATCTATTTTTATATTACTTTTCTGTGCATTATTTCCTTATACATTGAATTGGATTATATGAATGGTTCACCGTTGAGATGGATTTGATTAATGACTTTAATATGATACGGTGATGACATCCTTGTTTGATTTATTGATATTTATTATGTATGACGAGAAATCTGAATAAACGGAGTTATAATACCATTTGGGATGGGGCATTCAGTAATATTTCTTTGGTTATTCTTTGGACTCAAGAAGGGCGAGTGTGATGTATGAGTTCTATATAAACAAACTAGTAACATACGATGGTATGGGACGCCATTGTACTATTTATTCGGTTACCCTTTGGTCGTCGATGACACTCAATGCAGGGATTTGTTCTGTGTTATAAGACTCGCTGCGATGAGTCGCGTATTTAGTTGTGTGTTGGCGCTTATATCGAGTTGTGTGTCGGTATATGTATTTAGCTGTGTATCAGTATACATATAGAACCATGTGTCAGTATGTGTATATAGTTGTATGTCGGTTATTATATATATTTTATAGTATTTGTCTATCACTGTCCAAATATCTTTATGTTTTAGGATTGAACCGGATTGGCCAGTATCCACCCTGGCGGCCTGATCGTAGTGGTCATGCCCTGGATCTGTGACACCCAATTCCATGTATCGGCATCACAGTGTTTCGGCAATGTTCTAGTCATGTACCAACAATATTTATAGTCGTGTGTCAGCAACATATAAAGCTATGTGTCGATAATTATAGAGTTGTATGTCGGCAATGTATAGCTGCTTTGTATCACCTAGGCCAACAGTCTCTTACCATATGTGGTAAAGCGAGGTTGTGACCAATGTAGAGCGTAGTCCTACAGCATGTTTATGACATGCGTGGATAAGAGTCACGATGTCCATCGAGGTAACCAAGATTGTAGCAACCGCGCTGGATGGGCATGTGTGTCATGTTCGCTAGTTACGCGTGTAGGCTCCTGGAGCAGGTGTGCCTGTCAGTCTTCCGTTTGGTTCTAGTGTGATGTGATTTAGACAAGTACATTACAATCATACCACGGACTGTGTCATGTGTATGATCAATCCCAGTATACTTCTTTGGCATGTGTCACATTTTATCTTTCTTTGGCATGTGTCGCTAACTATTATTTATGTTTATGTGTTGCTTTTATATCTCGTTGGCGTGTGTCGCTAACTACCATTCATTGGCACATTTTGCCAATTATCTATCCTAGACGTGTGTCATCAATTATACATTGTTGGCACCAATTTTATATTTTCATAGGCGTGTATCGCCTATTATATCTTCCCTTAGAGTGTGTCGCCTATTATGTCTTCCTTTAAAGTGTGTCGCCATTGTTATGTTTTGATTCTGGATATCTATTTATATTGATATCTCTTCATAAATGTTTTAGGGATTTCTAATGTTGATTTCTGGACATGGATGATTCACCAATTGATGTTGTTTTATGGTTTCCAATTTTATGAGTATTATATGGGTGATGACACTTTATACTGGGTATTGTGGTGTTTTATATATATGATATTTGGATTGTTTGAGTTAACATTATTATTACATTATATTTATTTATACCTAGTATATATAGAGTTCCATATGGTTATTGACATTGGATTTAGATATAGTCTAACCCGTTATTATTTTATAATACTCAGGTCAGTTTAAGACATTAAAGGTTTAAGGACGACAAAACCAGCTTGTATTTTGTGGGCATAGAGGAAAGAAGATATTCTGTATTTTAGTTTATAATTCTGTATCATATAATCTCCTGTATGTATATCATTGCGATGTATATTGGGCATATACTATATGTTGTATACTATATATTATCGCAGCGGTTCACTCTATGATCTCTAATGTTTATTGTATATTGTGTATTGTACTATCCTAAAGGCACATGTGTTTATTGCTTTATGCCGATATTGTGTAGGAATAGGTACGTTATTTATTTGATGTTTTAATACATACCATTGTTAGCCTAAGGAAATAATCTTGTGTATACTACATGTCGTCTTATTCTCCGTATTATCCGACAGTATTACTTTGTGGTACTCTTGGATAGTATAGATAAAGAGGTGAAGGCATTACAACTTGGTATCAGAGTAGGTTTATAATAATACAGAGTATAAGAGACACGAGTCTCGGCCTTAGATGATATTTAGGGTCCATGTCCCCATGGGTGTGTGGTAGATTATTGTTTATACTTAAGTGATAATAGGAGTATACGATGATTACGGGTAATTACCTCGGGACATACTTTTTATTTTTCCTACTATATATATATTATATTTTCATATATATATATATATAATATTTTCCTCTTCTATATGTTTTTATGAGAAGTAGAAGTTGTTGAGGGAGGTAGTGATGTACATAGTATTTAGCCAGACCAGTAATGTCGGTATAATTAAAGGTGAATAAACCTCTGTGTGGCTTTGAATAGAGTTACCTAATCTAGTAGAGATCATAGTGCATAGCAAATGCTGATAGATAGCTTTCCACTGAAAGTGTTTGATTGGTTGATATGTGTTTGATTATATTGTAATTGATGATTTTTGAATTGTATGTATATACGAGTTTTGAAATCTAATATTTCATTTCAAATAATCATATGATTTAATAAAATAGAAATAATATTTTATGTAGAAGCTGGAAATATTTTAGTAATGTATTTTGGTGTTAGTTTGTTCGTATAGTAGTTTAAGAATTATGGTTGATACGTTTGATCAGCATTATCGGTATGGATTCCTAAATGCTTATACGAGACAATCCGACACAATATTTTAGAATGGTATATGAAATATCTTATTTGAAAAAATTGTACATTGTTTTATGAAGTAATATATTATATATATAATTAAAATTATATTTTTGGATATAAATATTTTAAACAACGTATGGAGCCATTAAATGTTAGTGTGAAGTTAAGATCACTGATGAGGCAGTGTTGATATAAAATCCTAGGCACTCAACATTACAACCAGTTGGCAAAACGAAACAATTAATAGCGTGGCAGCGTTGTATACTTTAACACAAATTAATTTACAAATCAATATGTATAAATATAAATATTTGTTAAAAACTATATTAAAATAATTTTCTGATGAAATATATATGGATATATAGTAAATATGATTTGAGTTTCTTGGAATATGCTTATCAATGATTCTTGCTTGGAATTTCATAGGCGTTACTCTTGGTATGTCAATTCTATTCTACCCTTTTTTATTTTTTCATGTTATATGTTTGTGTCATCTTGCATATGTTTAGACCTTGGATGCATATCATAAGACTTGCATAAATATTTCTTACTTTTATTCCACTAATTTTATATTCTACGTTGGCATTCGTTTGTTGTGGTTTGTTTGTACCGCAATTCTCAAGTTTGCAAAATTTGGTTGTGCATGTATTTGTCTTGCACTTTGCTTGTACTTTACCTTCAGTGTTTGTTTATATATTTACTTGGTAATCTCCTTAGTATAAAACAAAAAAATATGTAGCTCACATTCTTCTAGTTGCAAACATAATCATGTTTTGAATTTAATGTGTATGTTCACATTTACTAATTAATTGTTATTTTTCTTGCTATAGTTAATTACCTTAATCACACTACCAAAATATTTTGTTCATAAATGAATGTGGTAATCATCAAAGAGGGCTTGTTGTACCATAAGCTTGTTGTACCTCAAGTTTAGAAACTTTTTACTTGAAAGTGCTCAAGGAATATAGTCAGGCTTTTGGATTATTTTGTTCGATTTTAATGAATCTTCTTTCATTTGAAAGAAATTTTATATGAAACAATTTTCATGTTTGTCACTTTTCAAAATTTTGATGTTTAAAAGTATTTAAACATGTTTAAAAATGAATTCGAATTTTTGTCCTGAGAATGAACTTTTGGAAATATGTGATGTTTTCATTCGATCATAACTTTCAAATGGTTAATCCAATTTTGGACATTTTGGAAAGCTATAAACTTAAGCTACGACTTTTGTTTTAGGTCCATTGTAAAAAAAATCATTTAATGGGCTGAAAATGCAGTTTTAAAAAGTGGGCCTATACCGTTTCTTTTCAATTTTTGGTTTTTATATTTCTGGAAAATACGTCATAACTTGAAGTGTATTTGACATTTTTGTGATCCGTAAGATGTTTTGGAAAGCTAACACATTATATAACAATTCATTTTTAGAAACCATAACATGATTTAGTTGTTTCGACGTTTGAAATTTAATTCGAAAATGGATTAAATATGAATATTATATTACTTTTATAATAAATGATTGCATATTTACCTTACTTCTTGTTATATGCAACTAATGTTCAAATTGAGTTAAGTTCAGGTACTTTTGGAACTTACTTGGATTAGTTTACAGCGATAGCTCGCTTTTGCTTGCATAAAAGTGAAATTGCTCACTTAAGCGCTAATAAAAAGGTACATTTTTACGCGATATTGATATATGATGTGATATTATATTGTTTCCCCATGTTTCGGGATGCCCCGTGTTGGGATGTCTCTTCGGAGATGTATATTTTATAATTATATTGTGTGTTGATTTTTTAGAATGCTCTCTGTACAAAGGAGACTCTGTCGAATTTTTTTGAAAAATCCGACACTTAGAAAATTTTTGCAAATATTTATCATATGTGAAAATAGAAAATCATAAATTGAATCTATTTAAAATAATAGCAAACGATAAAATGAGATTGGGATGTTAGAGCCACATAGAGGATTGAATATTTTAGTTTGATGGATGAGTGTTAGATACGAAGAAAGTCAGGGTGTGAATCCCTATAAGACATTGAGAGGATGCAATTTTCATAAGGGGAGGAATCTGTAACGATCCTATATTCTATATTGTATAAATAAATAGATTTAATTAAAATAAAATTTATTTGAATTTGATATTTGATAATTTGTATTTTGAAAATAAATTTTTGCTAATTGAAATCTATGTAATATAAGATTCTGTTTAATAAATCGAATCAAATTATTAACTTCTTTTGAGATAATATATTAAACTTGAATTAAATGTTTTAATGTGTAAATTAATTTATATTACATTGTAATTTCATTAATAAATAAAATACAAGAATTATTTAAAAAGAAAAGGAAAATTTACGTCAATCCCAAAACTTACTTTCTTATTCTAATTCAATTTATCCTTCCTTATCACTCCAGAATCTTCTTAACCCAATATCACTTCTATTTGAAACCAAGACCGGTACCCTAATTTTTCAAATCCCAAAAAATCGCGATCGATTTAAAAAAATCAAAAGAAGGTGCTGAGTAGTGGTTGAAGCCAACGTCAGTAGGGAAGTTCCATAGCCTGAAGGCTGAAGGTGATGCCACGACAGCGAGGTTGGGTCACAACCTGGGGTGGTGGTTGAACATGACCTGAGGTGTGTGACTAGATGTGGCGACGTCCAGATTAAGGCTCAGGCGAGTTTCATTGGGAAGCGAACACGATTCGGTGGCCGGCAACGATGAGGTTATGGTAGCGGTGGTGTTCGATTTAGCGTAGTGGATAGCAGCAGATTTACATTGTTTAGTCGTTGTTCGGAGCTTGAGCATCATTCTGGTGAGTATTTCTCACTCACAACTATATCTAATTCCACTCACATCTCGCTTATATAATATTATCTCGATTATTTATGAAATTGCTTGGTTAAATTGGTTGTCTGAGATTTGAGTGCTTGTGAATGTTGATTGTTTACTCGGATAAATTATTTGATTGGGATGAATGATTAATTGTTGAGATATTGGATGTTATTTGGCGTTTGATAGTGGAATTTTGTGTTTGTTGGATGTCTGAAATGCAAAGGAAATGTTGTCCACTTGCATTTCAATTTGTGTAATTTATTTATACTGTGTGTACAGTTTATCGATGACCGTAATTCGATGGAATTCGACTCGGCCATGTGATAAAATCTATATTAATAATTTCTGGATGACTTTGGAGAATTTTATTCCATTAATTATATTTTATATGATTTATCAATTTACCACTTTTAAAATAGTTCTTAAAGTTTTGGGAAACTAGTTATGGGATTTTAAAATTTATTTAAAGTACATGTTTATAAATAAAAATATGTTGTTGAGAAATAAAATGAATCGTTGGAAATGGTTTTAGAAATAATAGTGGTTTTAAAATAAAAACAGAGATTTTTCAAAAGTAATTAAATGTATGGAATTAGTTTATTTTATGGATTTTGTATAATTGAATGGTTTAATCATATTTTTGAAAAGGGATTTCAAGTATATGAGCTTATTTTGAATATGAACCAATTTTGAAATATTTTTGAATGGTTGAGAGTATTTTAATATAAATCCCTTTCGTATATATATTAGTGATTCAAAATTGATTTGTTGATAATATGCGAAATTTTATGTGATAAAAAGGTATTAAATTATAAATTACAATTTAAAATTAAAAGAACTAATTTTGAGATTTATAAATTTATTTTAAATTATTATTTAGTTATAGAAAATTTGTATTTATTTTTATAAGTATTTTTGATGTGTAAAGTGATTTTGGAAGTTTTATATATATATATATATATATATATATATATATATATTGATATTTATTTCTAAGTATGTATTTTTGTTGTAAAGGATTCATTATTAAATAATGAGTCGTTGGTTGTTATGCTTATTTATTTGAATAATTTGATTTATTATTAAGTGTGATTTGCTTGTTGTTGCACACATACTTATTTGAATAATCTATTTTTATATTACTTTTTATGCATTATTTCCCTGCACATTGAATTGAATTGTTTGAATGATTCACCATTGCATTGGATTTGATTAATGACTTTAAAATGATACGGTGATGACATCCTTGTTTAATTTATTGATATTAATTATGCATGACGAGAAATCTGAATAAACAAAGTTATAATACCGTTTAGGATGGGGCACTCGGTAATATTTCTACGGTTGTTCTTTGGACTTTTTATATAGAATAAAGAAGGGCGAATGTGATTTATAAGCTCTGTATAAACGAACTAGTAACACTCTATGGTATGGGATGCCATTGTGTTATTTATTCGGTTATCCTACCTTCTATCACCCAAGTACATTCTCTTTCCTCATCACTCCACTGGACCTTTATTAACTGGACTTTCTTGTGCTTCAACTTCTTCGTATCATTGTCAACTATACGAATGATTCTCCTAATTATAGTTATATCAGGCTTTATTAATATGTCTTCCAAAACTGTTAGTCATGTAGTAGTTTTTGGATCATGGACGTACTCCCTTAGATGAGATACGTGAAAAACGTTATGGACTCCTGCCAAAGTATTCGGGAACTCTACTCAGTATGAGAGCTTCCTGATTCTCTCGATAATAGGAAGTAGACCAACGTATCTAGGTGCTAGTTTCTCGTCTTTCCAAATCGTACAACACCTTTCATTAGTGATACCTTCACGAAAACAAAGCCTCCAACTGAGAATTCTAAGTCCTTATGCCTTTTATCGGCATAGCTTTTCTGCCCTAATTAAGCTTCCTTCATCCTTGCTCGGATTAATTCAATCTTTTCAGTCACTTCCTTATCAAATCAGGACCAACTATTGGTCTATCACTTGTCTCCAACTAGCATGCAAGTGATTGCATGGCCTTCTATAAAGTGCTTTGAAAGGTGCCATTCCTATACTAATCTGAATAACTATTATTATAGGAAAACTCAACTAAGTGCAAATGGTCTTTCCATGACCCTCCAAAATCTAGTACGCAAACTCTCAATAAATCTTCGAGTACCTTGTTAATCCTTTCTGTTTGCCCATCAGTTTTCGGATGGTAAGCGGTACTCATCTTCAGCTCGGCACCCAATTTGTTCTGTATGCACTTCCATAACTCACTAGTAAATAAAGGATCTCTATTAAGACATTGACCTCATTCTAATTCCGCATGAAGCCAATGCCTCTAAATTATTCCATCAGACTACATCACTAATACCACATTCTGATGTTTTCTACTATGTGCATCTTCCACTTTACTTCCTTTCCCCGGTGTATACTCAATCCCAACGTCTACATTGCTATGAACTCCATCCATCTTTGTTGTCTCATATTCAACTCTTTCTGAAAGAATGAATAATTCAATGACTTATGATTTATGAACAACTCGAATCGATCTCCCAATAGACAGTGCCTCCATACTTTCATTGAAAGTTCACTGCTACCAGCTCCAAATCATGAGTATGATATCCAACTTCATGCGGTCGAAGCTAGAGAGAAGAAAATGTGATAACTTTACCTCTCTACATCAATACAACTCCTAACCAGATCTACATGCATCGGTACACATTACCAAATCTTGATTCCTATCTGGAATAACCAACACTAGCACAATGGTCAATAAGTGCTTTAGCTTTTGAAATGCTTCTTCACACTTATCGGTCCAAACAAACTTTACGTCATTCCTTGCTAGTTTAGTCGTCGATGCTGCTATACGAGAGAAATCTTTGATAAATCTCCGGTAGTAGCTAGCCAACCCCAAGAAACTTCTAACATCATTCATGGTCTTGAGTATTTTCTAATTATTAATAGCTTCGATCTTTGATGGGTCTACATACAATCCATTCTCTAAAACTACATGCCCAAGAAACTCGGTTCTCTTTCCCAGAAATGATATTTTGAAAACTTCGCTTTTAGCTGATGCTGCCTCAGTGTATCTAGCACTATTCTGAGATGAACTTCATGCTTTTGTTCATTCTAAGACTGTATCAAAATGTCGTCGATAAACACTAAAACAAATCTATCTAAATTCTCTCGGAAGATTCGGTTCATCAAGTCTACAAAGAAAGTAGGCGTGTTGGTCAGTTTGAAGGGCATGACTAACCACTCATACAAACCATATCTGGTTCGAAACGTGGTCAATGGTATATTGTCCTCTGCCACTCTCAATTAGTGGAAACCCATTGTTAAATCAAGCTGTAAAAACACTTTGAACTCCAATCAATTGATCAAACAAATCATCTATCCTGGGCAAAGAATACTGATTATATATCATCTTCTTATTCAGTTTTCTATAATCAATACACATTCTCAACGACCCATCTAATTTCTTCACGAACACCATTGTAGCTCCTTTAACTCCTTCATCTCGGTAGGTGTCATTCTGCTAGATGGTATACTTAAAAGTTCAGCACCATGTACGAAATTTGTTTGAAACTTTATAGCTCGTTTGGGTGGTAGTCCCATAACAGGTTCAAAAACATCAGCATACTCTCTTACTACAAAAACCCAATTTACTTTATCCTCCATTCCTTCTCAACTATGCACAGACATCAAAACTTGGCTCTTCAATGAGTATACAATTTTGTTACAACAATCAAGGTGTTTCAGGGATATTACTTTATCCCGACAAAATATCTTAGCATCATATCGGCTAAACCAATCTATACCTAGAATTATCCTAAAATCCACAAATCAAACACATACAAATTATAGGCAAACAAATGACCTAACAAATCAAACTCTACATGGTCACATCTCATTCCAAGAGTTGCATAGCCACCAATCAGATTCGCAACCCTTAGAGAGGTAATAAAGTATGTCGATTCTTGGTTTAACTTGTCTACCAAACATCTAGAGACAAAAGAATGTGATGCTCCAGTATCGAACAACATTTTAACAGGAATGTTATGAATAAGAAGTGTGCCTCCTAACCTAGCCTTTCCCTTCTCCTATGCAGTTGGTCCAGAAGCTGTAGGTTCTAAAGCGAAAATCATTCCTATTTGATCGTTGACCTATTCAGACACTTGTTCTTAAAATGTCCCATCTTTTTGTAGTTATGACACCTCATACCTTTCTTATCAATGGCTTTCTTACCCTCACCAGAATGACACTCTTTAGCAAAGTGCCCCTTCTTATCACATTTATAGCAAGTCACTTCAGCTTTTTTCTTTTTCGGAACTCCTTTCTTATGCGCTCCCTTCTTGCCATGGAAACCCATGGTTTCCCCAGACTTGTTCTTCTCTAGAGATGCAAATAAATCTTCATTCGTCAGAGCCATGTCCAACATGACATTAAATGGATATATATGGTGTAGTATAGTTTTCTTAGCAATCTCCGGCGTCGATCCTCTAATGAACTTCTCGATCTTCTTAAGCAGAGTGTTAATGATAGCCTACCCATGCCTATACAGTACAACAAACTATGTAACATATTCCAACATGGTCATTTCGCCTTGCTCCAGCTTTGAAAAATTCCTAAATAAAGTTGAATTAGCCCCTTCAGACAGAAACTTCTCTTCAAATCTCTCTCTAAAGCCAGCCCAAGTAAGCACCTTCTATGAGGCTCTTATGGTAACACTATTCCATCAATACAAAGCAGCCCCTTACAACTACCTTGAAGCCAATCTCTCTTTTTTATCATCGGTCAATCCTAGATCAACAAAAAATTTCTCACACTAAAGAAGCCAATCCTCCACCTCGATAGAATTCTCCATCCCCAAGAATGATTTTCCTCACAAGTTAGTATGATCTTAGCTTAACATAGCATAATTATTACACTTCTGGTGTGGCAACTCCCGCATTACCAGTGTCACCTCTAGTCAATTCAGTTGCTACTCCAGCTCGCATCATATTGACAAAGAACTGGTATAAAGTCACCATGTCAACTAGTGTAGTTCTAGCACCCACATTAGCATTAGCATTTGCGTTTGCGTTAGTGGTTCGGTTAGCATTCCTGGCATTAGCCCGAACGTTTCCATTAGTCATGGTTCTTCTGCCTCCCAAGTTTAGTCTTCTACTTATGGTATCCATTTCTCGTAATCTGCATACGAGTTTTCATAAAATATAGAAGAATGGTCTAAGACAGAAGGGTGAGTATGGATAGATATACATACTTATGTATGTAGCAAATAACAAGTACGTTACTATATCGCTATCCTAAACCCCAAATTTTTTATTCTTCTTATTTCTTTGGGTTATGTCTTCAAAATCTTATTAAGTTTTATGTAATCCTGTGCTGCGATACCAAGTTGTAACATCCCCCCATTTTGAGGTTTGAAAATAGATACTAGTGATGCTGCATTCATCCTTAGCATTATTTTCCAGTGACAAAATGAAATTATTTATTGTATTATTAACATCAAGAGCATTAGAATTCACAAGTTTTCAAAAAACAATTTCATTCATTAACTTGCAAATTCATTACAACATAATCTCAAAACCCCACGATTCCATCGTTTAGGTAAAATATAATTATTACATATATAATTCCTAGACTGACATATGAAGATGCCCCTTGGATAGTCAGAGTCTTAACTACTTAGACGGTTATATTACCCGTCAATACATACATCAACAAGGAAAAGAAGTTAAACTACTACACAACAGAAATAAACTTTAGATGGTATTTTGCCTTCTGCACATCTCTAGAAGCTTATTCGTCAAAACCTGAATTATCCTACTCTTAGCCTGCTCAATTTCGAATTGAGCACCCGAGAGTTTAGGGGAAAATAAAAAAATTCGAATCAGATAAAAAGTCTGGTGTGAATAATATTATTTCATCTCCAACCAAAAATTTAGGTACTTAGTGAAACCAACTACATAGTGGAACAGGTTTCCCTCACTAATAACCTATCAATCAATATGTCACCTATAAAATATCATGCATCCAAAATGATTAGCACGTAATCATTATAACATATCATGCATATATGAGTTTAAAAATGAATAATCCGTCATTCAAAAGGTTAAGGGTTGCATATTATCCAAAACTACCTAACCTCATATATGGTTCTTTCAATAGCATAGTTTTCCTAGGGTCACTGTGAATCTATATTAGTTTTCTGGGGCTAACTAAAATCCTATTGGCTGACTTAGGCTAAAACATCAATTGATCCAATGGTCTTCTAGTCCATTTAGAAGAAAACAATGACAGTCTCCTAAGATTGGTATGAGAAGATAATGACGGTCCCCTAAAAACTGTGGGATAAATATCAATAGTGTCCTAAGGACAGTGGGAGAAAAAACAGATGAGCAAATTGCTACGAGTTTCTTTTGATGCGTAACTCCAAAATTTAGCCTTAATCAAGAAAGCCCTATGCATTGGAATCGTGGACCTGACCAACTGAGGGCTAACGGTTGGAGGATACGGCACAACCCTACCCTAGTCTCTACCTAACATCAAAATCTTGATTCAAAAATAGGTAGATTGAGTTATGTCTTTTGATCAGTCCATAACATCTTAACACAATTTAATCTTCCCGATCTCCTTGGTGCAATTCTACTCACTCGGGAGTTTAAGTCTAATCACACATGTTACTGGAACAACCTTACTGGTTATCAGTTCTCAAATTCCAAGGTCAAAATGTTGGTGATGTCAGTCATCAAATATGTGAGTATGTCAACTATTTATCATATGCACTGGTAACTAGTCAACATGCCAGATGAACATATAACACATCAATAATCAATTAAATATATGGTCAATATGATAGCCATTTTATACACAAAATTACTTTTCCAAAGAAATAGCTTCTTCTATACAAAATTCTTTAAAAATAAAGGCCATCGTGCCTTATTAAATTTGCAAGCCAACACATACTAAATATATGGGCTATCATGCCTTATTAAATTCGAGTCATCGTGAGTTAATAAAACAGAGTCATCGCGTCCTAAAATATATCCATCGTGCCATATTAAAATTCATCTTTTATTCATAAAGTTGTAGCCAACGTGACTAAATAAAACATAGCTTTACATCTTGATAAAACATTGCCATCGTGCCATATTAAAAACATAGCCTTTATGGCCAATAAAAGTAAAGCCTTCATGTATATATAAAAAATTGCTTTCGTGACTAAACATGATAGGTTCTATCGTAAGTAACTAAAAATTAGGCTTTTGTATGTAATTGAAAATATAGCCTTCGTAAGCTAATTGAAATAGAGCTTTCGTGAGTAAAAGAAAAACATTCGAAGGCCAGTAAAACTTAGCTATCGTAGGTGAAACAAAGCTTTAAATCACAGCTATCATCGACAATAAGCTTTGAAAGGCTAATTAAAACACAGCTATCATGGGTAAAGTGGCACTTTTGTAATTCTTTGCATAACTATTTTCTTGCCTATAAAGGATGTACTTTTTACCAAACCCCTCATATTTTTCAAAATCTCATTTTTCAGCAATCACCTTTCCCGAATTATTTCAAGAATCCAAAGTGAAAAATATACTTTCAATTTTTTCCAAAATATGATTTTCCCCGAAATTATATTATCATAATAATTTGCAAACAAGCCTGTTTTGCACAAACAATTTAAAATAAATTGTAAACTCATGGGAAAAATCCATAAAAATTCCCAAAAACAAATATTTATTATTTTTCACATACTAGAACTTTGGACTAGAATAATTATTCTTCATATCTTAAATAATTAAATTTCAAAATTAGTTATTTTCTTCCTTTGAAAATTCATAATAATTCTAAAAATTATGAAATTTAAAACCCATCTACAAAATATAATTTCTAACATCATATAAAAAAATTAGACTATTTGAAGATAAAAAACAAAGTTTTTCATACCAAAACCCTTAAGGTAAATTTCCAATTTTCTTGATAACGACTCAGTCATATACATGATTTGTTCAATCAACATACATGATAAACATCCAATATAAATTCGGTTTCAACTCTAAACCTGAATCAAACACATAAAACAAGATGGGATGGAAATATTATCCACCTTATAATCCTTGTTAAAATGATGGAATTTGCCTTATTTTGCTTCTCTTTAGCTTTTTTTTCTTTGTTCTTATAAATGGTGGTCAGCCTAATTTAGTAGTGTTTTTGGTCTGGTATCATTCCCCCTTCTGACCGCCTCCAGTCGGTGATTGATTAAACCAACTTGAAACGTTCAAAAAGACGAATTGTTATTTAGTTTATAAAGTTTAAACAGAATCAGCCACAGAAACACAGAATAATAACAATGAATTTAAAACAAATGAATCTTTATTTCATTACTATAAATCTTTTTTCATACATCAGAGTTTATACAATGTATTTAATTGATACAGCGGAATATCTTTTTAAATACAAAATTTCCTGAAACTAAAAATGATTCTTTACTCTCTCTCTCTAACTTCGCTGCTCGAAAAATCTTCAAGCTGTAAAATACTCGGTGAGAATTGGATAAAGGAAAGGCGGAGAGTTTAGAATTTTTTTTCTTCCCCTTCCACCTTTCTGAACTTAAGTTTATTAAATCTTGCTTCTTTTACCCATTCTCTTTTATATTTATTAAGGCTAACCTTAATTAGTTAGTTTAGCAAATTCCACATTAACAATTTCCATTTAATTATCCCATAATAATTAAATATTTAATTTTTATGCAGTAAAATTAGTGGTGTTCAAATATCATTTATATACAAAAATTTCTTTTCAATCGTAGACCCCCGTACCACTAACCATCCCTCCCATCCTTTCAACCATCAACACCATCCCCTTGATCCCATTGTACCTCCAACCGTCCCAGCTTTTTCAACTATCCCATCCATCTCCCTTAAACCTCCACCTTGTCCACCTTCCTCTTCCTCAACTGCTCCTTCTCATGTCCCTTCTCCTCTCTCTGATCCAACCTCCCTTCTAAGTCAACAAGCATGGACTTCTCTATTCAAAAGGAATCCAATGAGCATAGACAAGTACATACCTATTGACATGGAACTGTCATTTTATGGTGATGCTTTTGTTCCACTTGATGAAGTCCTGGCTACCGACAAACAAGCGTGGAGTGATTTCATTTTTGGGTTTTTTCTGGACAGACCTTTGACTTATACATACAGATGTGATACAACACTTAAAAAAATTGGAAACTGAAGGGTAGCATTAAAGTAAAGTCAGATAGTACTATCTTTTTGTTTCAGTTTGCAAATTCTGATGACAGGAAGAAGATACTGGAAGGGGACCCAGTTATCATGAAAAAAAAAGATGTTCATTGTCAAGCAATGGGATCCAGATGACAACAATGTGTGTGGCTTGATCGAGAAGGTACCAATCTGGGTTCAGTTCTACAATATACCCCTATTTGCATGGTCTCCTATAGGAATAAACTGGATTGCTAATAGAATAGGCAAGCTCTTGTGCTTGGATGAAATTACTGAAAAACTTGAAAGGCTTTCCAATGCAAAGTGTCCAATTAAAGTCTCACCTAGTTCTGATCTTGTACAAGCATTTCCAGTCACGTGGATGGTTGGCTCTGAGCAGTTCATTCAAGTTCATTATCAATGGAAAACAGAGATTTGTGGTGTTTGCAGTGTTTTTGGTCATAATACAGAATCTTGTTACAAGTCTGCTGGAAAAGTACCAAATAAAGATAAGACAGAAGGAAGTATTAGTTTAAAGCAAGATGCAAATAGTTAGAAATTTAATATAGTCACTACACCATAGAGAGGATTTTGGCGCTGCCGTAGGCGGCGCATTTGATACGGCTACAAGCCGTATCAAATATTAATACGGCTTATAGCCGTATCTAAATTGTTTAATATGGCTTTAAGCCATATTAATATTTGATACGGCTTGTAGCCGTATTAAATTCCGTGCCTCTTTTCGTGGGAAAATTTTCCCCAAAATGCACACTCTCCCTCCCTTTTTTTTATTTCAGTCGACTTCATCGTTTTGTCTTCACATTTTCTGAATCAAATGAATCCCGTGCATTCATGGCTTCTTCCCATTTGGTAGCATAGTTAATCGCTTCCTTTTGCGAGTTCGACATCTAGGTTGAAATTGAAAAGGTTAATCCTTCTTGTTCGACATCTAAAAATTCGACATCTGACTTGAATTTGGTTTTTCGAGATAAAGGTTAGATCTTTGAGCTAATCCTTTTGATGATTAATTTTGACACTTCCTGAACTTCATTATTAGATAAGTAACTATGTTCGATAGGAAGACCTTGTGACTATATGGATTATTTCGGGATGAATTACTTCTTCTTCGATAAAGACCACCATAATATAAGTGGTTGTACTTTAAGTACCATTGTTGAGCGGTAATTTATTTCCAATAAAAGAACTCACGAATTTATATAGTCTTCTCTAGTGAAACACATAATTCTCATAGGTAACGCTTATAATACTCGATTAACCCAAAGATCTCAATACTTATTCATTCGTGATGAGTACTCGGAGTCTGATGATGGGACTACAAATTTGGATAAATAGCGATTTATACTTCTTTATGTCTCTAGGAGTTTTCCAATGATCAAAATCTATTCATGTGAGATTATTATGTCCTATTCCTGTGTGTATATATGAAATGGTATGATTGAGTTGCAGTATGAAATAGTATGCTGCTCTGCTATTGTACTATATGATGTAAAGTACTAAAAATTAAAAAGGAAATATTTTTCCAAAACATATAATGTAGCATAATCAGTACATGTGCTTTTGAGTGTTCAGTATAGATATACTACGAAATTCGATCAATGGATCGAGCTATCGCTTAAAAGACAACATTTATGTATTAGTCAATAATGTTATATCATATTGTAATATTTATGGATAGATGGTTGAACATGTAATTAATAAATATATCTCAAACAGAAGATCCAGCGAGAACATGATGTAAACTAGAAAGATAGATTAGGCTCGCGTATAATAATATTTGTGTTCAACAATCATCTAGATCAAAGAATATTTTGTTTATACTTGCAGTCTGCCAAGGTTTCAACTCATTTGTGGAATGTGATAATAATAAAATCATAAGAATTACAGTGGTAAACTAAGAAATGTCAATGTCGAGCTGTAATATAGCAGGTTCATTATTACGAAGAAACTTATTCACGTATAACTAGTAAAGACAAAATGTAAATGGAACAGCCTGAAGATGCATATGAAATTTACCTGCTATCTTTTTTCATGTGGTACTTAGAATATACTTCTTAAATATTTCATCAATACTTAGTGACAGAAATGGTTTCATACGAGAGTTCAATGATTTTATTTTAGATGAACATGGATGTTAAAGTACGAACTTAATGGGAATAGATGTGCGACTCCTAATAATATTTGTGCAGGAAAAATTAGTTCTTCTTGCAATGATTGATCTTTCTTTAAGTGTTTAATATCTTGAAAAGATGAATTTACAATCAAATGTACTGTCCCAGTCGTCCTTGAAGTAAAAATTTGTTGGTGTATTCATTATAACAAAACCAAGTGGCTTCTTCAATAAAGTCGTAGATTAACCATGTAACTTGGTAGAGGTTCAATATGATTGGATTTTTTTATCCTTGCATAATTTACAGCTTGGTGCTAATATTGTATATGGTTCTGACATTGTATATGGTTTTGATATTGTTGTATAAGTGGATAAAATTAGTGTTAATGGCGCAAGCCAAGTATCAGGAGAGGGGTAATGCATAGACATTACTCCGGTGCTATAAAATAGCGCCGTTGTAATGACAAATTTTTTGAAAACAGTTTGGTGTAGCAAAAAAAATTAATTTCTACATAAATTTTGTAAGTATAGCAAGAAACAGATATATATATAAATAATAGAATATAAATTATGTGTGTGTGCGCATTATTATTATTATTATTATTTAAAAAAAAAACTTGTATTAATTACACTTTGATATAGCAAAGAGCATTCACAAATGCAAATGGGACATGCAGTGCACAGAACATTTACTTGAAATTGTAATATTTCCTATTGGTATACATCACCATATTAACCTAGATTTAGAAATAAATTCATAAATCAAACGAATAAACATTTTATGTTAGAGAATATATGTTCATGGAGTGTTAGGGGTGCTAACAAGGAATCTAAACTTATGCAGGTCAAACAACTGATTTTCAAGAGAAGCTTAGCATCATTTCCTTAACTAAAACTAAACTCGATCTAACCTTAACCAATTCTGCTGCAATGTATATTAATCCTACTTGGGATCTTCATCGCAATCTTGAGCAGGAACCAGAAGGAAGAATTTTGGTTCATTCAAACCCTTATATTTTCAAACTTCAACCAGTTCCTTTCCATAAACAATTTATCCATTTTCATGCCTATCGTTTATCTTTCTCAACCTCTATATAGATAGCTTTTGTCTATGGGGATAACTTGGCTTCCTTAAGATAGTTTCTTCTTAACTATCTCCCCACATCTAAGTCAAGAAACTCACCCTTGGATTGTTCAAGGAGACTTTAATTGTATGATGAAAGCTACTGATAGAATTGGTGGTTGTCCCTTATCCATAAATGATATAGCTCCTCTGAATGTTGCTTTGCATCAATCCAAACTTCTACATTTAACTTATTTAGGTCCCTAATACACATGGAATAATAAAAGTAGATCGGGGTGAGAGCTTTAAGTAGGACTAATCATACTTTTGTGAACTCTCCCTCCATCTTCAAGTGGCCTTTACTCATTTCTCAAATCCACCCTCCCATGCTATCTTACCCACTCTCCCATTTCCATCTCAAGTGATGATCTGCCATCAAAAAGGGATCCTCATTTTCATTTTTTTAATACAGTAGACCTATGAACAAAATCTTATGTTGTTGCATCTGCATGGGCTAACTCTTTTTATGGTAATGACAGTTTGTTTTTCCATAGAAATTCAGACCAACAAAGAATGCCTTAAGTTAGTGGGCTAGGAGTAAGTTTGGAAGAAGGAATAAGCTATCTACTCAAGTCACCAATCAACTCAAGGAAATTCAATTGGCAATGTAACAGGACCATAGCAACAACAGTTTCTTTGACATAGAGCATATAAATTTTGAAGAACTAGATAAAGCAATATGGAGATGAACATGTATAGGCAAAAGCTCAGGAAAGAGTGGGATGTCCAAGGTTATAGAAACACAAAGCTTTTTCATAACTCTCTAAACATAAAAAATTATGTCTCTTCTATAGTGCAAATATATGATGAGGATGGTTCTCTGCACACTGACCCTTCAGCTACTGAAAAAGATTTTCTTGGCTATTATGAAAATATTCTTGGTTCCTCTAATAATGTTAGACCAAATTTAAACTTAATTAACAATCTACAATTGCCTAAACTTAAGCAAGAAGACTCTAATTTTCTTTCTGCTATGGTTACAAAGGAAGAAATAAAGAATGTTATTTTTTCAATGAACAAAGATTCATGTGGTGGACCAGATGGTTTTAGTGCTACCTTCTTTATTGTATGTTGGAATATCATTTCTATAGCTTAATCAAAGCAATCCAAAATTTCTTCCACCATGCTAAGATGTTAAAATGTGTTAACGCTACCAAACTAGCCTTAATCCCAAAGATAACAGGAGGTAATTTAGTTTGCAATTTCAGGCCTATTGCATGTTGTAACTCCATCTATAAGTGCATTTCCAAGATAATTGCCACTAGAATAAAGCATATCGTTTCCACAATTATATCCCAAAATCAAGCAGGTTCTTACCTTCTAGGAACTTACTTGACGATGTCCTCATGGCACATGAATTGTTAAATGGGTATATGCCTCCAATATTACCCCAAGAGCAATGTTAAAGTTAGATATCAAGAAAGCATATGATTCTGTCCATTGGGAAGCTGTCATAAGAGTTATGGTGAAAATGAATTTTCCTAGCCATTTTTCAAGCTAGGTGTACTTCTGCATATCTTCAGTAACCTATTATTTCAGAATTAATGCAAATATGGTAGGTTTTTTGAAGGTACAAAGGATACAAGGTAGGGAGACCTCATGTCTTCCTACCTCTTTCTTCTTATTATGGAAGTTTTAACCCAGCTAATAGACCAGGCAGCTAATAATAAAGAATTTGAGTTGCATGCCAAATGCTACAACCATAGAATTACATCATTAATGTTTGTTGATGACTTAATTGTATTTACCAAACCCATTGTTAAATCCTTCTAGAGCTTGGTTGCTATGCTAGAAACATTTAAAGGGTTTTCTAGTCTTTAAGTGAGCTATGACAAATCAGATATCTTAATCGCTGGTCTGCCTAGTCATATGCATCAACTTCTTCTATAGATATGCAAGTTACAACCAGTCCAAGGTATAATTTCATATTTAGGAATTCCTCTAACTGCCAATAAACCAAGGTATGTTAATTGCCTTCCTCTTTATGAAATAATTACTGTTGTGATGAATAAGTGGCCAGCAAAATATATTTCTCAAGCTGGGAAGGTTACTATAATCAAATCTATAATAACAACAATGATAGTTTATTGGGGTAGAGCTTTCTTGTTGCTAACAAAATTGATTTATCAAGTGAAAGGAGTTATTATTAGAATATGTTGTTAAATATAGATATTGTATTTCCTGTTTGCTCTTCTGTGTTTGCTATTTTGGGTTGTTTGTACATATATACCTTGGCGTCTTATTTTGTAAACAGTTTTTGTGAGATATTTTTTTTCTTTCTGAGCTCCATTTTCATGGTATCAGAGCTACTCCATTAAGATGAATTTCTTCTTCTAATTTTTCGTTTTCAGAGATGGATGATAATCAGGTCCACTTAGATAATTCAACTTCTTCCGAAAATATTCTTTCTCAACCAATTAATTACGAGGATCCTTATTTTCTTTCTCATGGCGATTCTTCAAATAGTCGGCTTGGTCAGATTATTTTCAATGGCGGTAATTATCTCAATTGGAGTCGCAGTGTTATGATAGCACTCGGAGCGAAGAACAAGGTCTATTTTGTTGATGGATCTCTTCCTCGTCCTGCCGATAATTCATCAGATCTGCAAAAATGGATACAAAATGATTACATGGTTACAGGTTGGATTTATATTCAATGGAAAAATCAATTTCTGAGACTTTTATTTTTTGTTCTTCTGCTAGAAATCTTTGGTTGGAAATCCAAGAACGTTATGGTTAATCTAATGCACCTCTTTTATATGAATGTCATAAAGAATTGTTGTCTGTTCAACAAAATGACGATTCAATTGCTGTGTATTATGGAAAATTGAAGAAGATATGGGATAAATTGCAGGCACATGAACCATTTCCTGATTGTTCTTGTGGTGCGATGTCGAAGTGTTCTTGTGGTTTGTTCAAGAAACTTATAGAGGCTGATCAACTTAAGAAACTTATTCAATTAATTGCTGGTTTGAATAAATCTTATGATCGTGTTAAAACAAATATTTTAAGTATGGATCCTTAACCTTCTGTAAACAAGGCCTATCAAATTCTTCAACAAATTGAGAAACAGAATTCCAGTCTTTTTAGTATTCCATCTGAAATAAGTGCTCTTATTTCTATGAAGAATTCAACTGGTTTCAAATCTCAATTTCCTCCTAAAAAGGAATACAACGATTATAAGAAGTTGAAATATGAAAGCTGTGACGCCCCACCTCTATACCCACGCTAACCAAGAACACTACGGTGTAGTGCTGTCAATTAGCACGGAGAATAAGGCTGTTGAGGAGCGACCATCCATGTAACTTCTTTGTGCGAGCACCGATATGTCAGATAGAATAGAATGCATATCTTTTAAGGAGGAAATCCGACATACCGATACAAACACAAAGCTATCACACGGTGGCTATATATAATCTTCGGAAACAAATATAGAAATAAACGTAACATAAATCAGTCACAGACAATTCATATCACAGAGACGGAAATAGATATGAATAAATATACAACACATGAAAGTGTACATCAGAGTAGTGGTCAAATAAGATCCACAATAACACAAAATAAAAGATACAAGTGCAAGACAACAGAATATGTATACATCAAGGAGTCTAATCTCAAATGTATACAAACAAAAAAACTACTAAACTAGAGTAGTTAGCCAAAAGTCAGATGATGGCTCCAGATAGGAAGTCATGAGGAAGCACCTGTAAAATCTCAGTCTGACCCGAGTATTATTTAAGAAGAAAATAATAAACGGATCAGTCTAGCTATAATTATCAGATAAAATGAGATAGAATATGAGATATGATAATAGAACGTATGATAACAAAAAGGTGTCATACTATGATAAGTATACATTAGAAATCCCACAAAAGTCATACAATATCTCAATAATCTCAAAGCATAAAAAGAATGTCATATTCTTAATTTAATTCACCAAGCCACAATAAAATGACATACTCATCAATGTCATCGGTAAAAGCTGGTGAAACATAAAATTCCAGAAATCAATAGTTAGAAATCCAGAAATCACAATAAAGAGGATGGCCAATCCTATAAAAATGAGCCGGAGCTCCTCCTGACTGGGTATAGTCCCCCATTGCGGACTTTGAGCCGAAGCTCCTCCTGATTGAGCCGAAGCTCCTCCTGACTGGGTATAGTCCCCCATTGCGGACTTTGAGCCGAAGCTCCTCCTGATGAGCCGAAGCTCCTCCTGACTGGGTATAGTCCCCCATTGCGGACTTTGAGCCGAAGCTCCTCCTGATTGAGCCGAAGCTCCTCCTGACTGGGTATAGTCCCCCATTGCGGACTTTGAGCCGAAGCTCCTCCTGATGAGCCGAAGCTCCTCCTGACTGGGTATAGTCCCCCATTGCGGACTTTGAGCCGAAGCTCCTCCTGATTGAGCCGAAGCTCCTCCTGACTGGGTATAGTCCCCCATTGCGGACTTTGAGCCGAAGCTCCTCCTGATTGAGTCGAAGCTCAATAAAATGAAGTACAGTCCTTCACATGGACAAAGAGACATCGCTCAATCGCTAGTCTAAATCACAAGAATGATCATCATGATCATAAGGAAGTGACGATTACACTAAGCTAGTAAATATAAGAGTTTAGCTTCATGTCCCATAACCACTTGCTTAACTCAAATATTTACGAACAAATTGTAGATCTGCACTAGAAAATTGTCACAAGAGTTTCAATCGAACAAGTCCATAAATTAACCGACGAAGTAAACGCAAGCGTTTCATACCACTTGTTTTGCTAAGCCGTTTAATTAGATTTTCTCATACGAATGAGGTAAAGGTTTGTATATACTAATAGGTTGGAAAACGGTTTTAAGAAACGAGCTTTGATATTGAAAATAGAGTTGAAATCGTTTTAATGAAAGAGTTTTGATATTTAATACTAGTATAGAAAACCTTTATATTTTGAAGTGACAAATCATAGAAGTGATTGTAGAAACAATCAATCATAAAAATTCACGTTCGAAGACGTGAGTAAAGTTCAAAGAAATCAATTCTCAAAACCATCAAAGTAAGAAGTTCGGTTAAATGGCTTTCGGATAAGATTGCCTACGCAGAGTAATACGGGGTTCGACCTGCCCGGTCAGGTCGCGGGGGTCCAGGGGGCAGCGCCCACGGCGGGGTGCGGGGCAGCGCCCCGTCAAAACGGTACGACTTAGTGAAGACAGGCGACCTAAGTTTAAAAAGGCGGGCGACTTAACAAAGTGGCCGATAATAAATGATAACAACAAAAAGGGAATCAACCCGATTTGATTAGAGTTGGATATTCAAGCTAAAAAACAACTAGGCAAAACACAGCAGATTCAGACGTCTGAGAACAAGAATTCAGACGTCTGAATCTGGAAAATAAACTATTTTCTAGAACAGAATTCAGACGTCTGAATCAAGATTTCAGACGTCTGAAATAGGCACTTTTTAGCCTATTCCTTTTCTGGTTCAAAACGAACCAATTCAGACGTCTGAATGCTGGGAGAAGAAAATTCCCAGTATTCCATTCAGACGTCTGAACCATACGTTCAGACGGCTGAAACTGTTATTCAGGGCATTCCCTGAACCTAGGCCAAAAAATGGCCAAACGACATCGATAACGATCGGTCGAGCAACAACGACTAAGGAATTGCACAAGGATAAATGTTAGGAATTCATACCTAACAATCGAAGATAATTATTGACTTAGATGTGAGATAAAAATCTCACCTTTTAACCCAAACAAATGAAGAAGAAGCTTTGAAGCAATGGCAAGGGCAATTACTCTTCACTCTCAACACAAGAAGCTCCAACTAAGATCAAAACAAGCATTTCCCAAATTTAGGTTTAGGAAATAAACTGAAATTGGAAAGAGAATGTGTTGGAGAAGAAGGAGATGAAGCTTACCAATGGGTTCTCTTTGAATTTGGAGCTAGAACAAGAGTTTGCAAATGGAACTAGGGTTTTGTAATTTCTAATTCCTCTTCCTCTCCACCATTTTCAGTTTGCTTGAGGAAATGAAATGAAATGGGAGTGAATGGATGAAGAGTTAGAGAGGTAGGAGTTTAAGTGGGGTTATTGGGCTGAAACCCAACCCAAAGCCCTAAGTGAAAAGTGGCAAAATTCTCCTAACTCCAAACATATCGAAGCTTACACTCCAAAAGATCGCAAACGACATTTTGAACTCAATGGAGGTGGTCTCGAGTTCCAATTCGACTGTTTGCAAAAAGTAGCTTTTCGGACCAAATTCCGACGAACGACGAAATAATTAAATAAAATATTTAAATATAAAATCGACAAATATGCGGGTTGTTACAGGATTTGTGATCATTGCAAGCAAAAAGGACATACTAAAGATCAGTGTTTCAAATTGGTGGGTTATCCAGAGTGGTATACGGATTTAAAGGAAAGAAAATCTCAAAGTTCTTCTTCAAAAATTGTTGCTGCTGTTCATGATTCTTCTGGAGTTTTAGGGAGTTCTCCTATTAATACTTCTTTGGATACTGACAATGGTTCTTCTTCAAATCAATCATCTCAAATTATGGATACCCAAATGATATCTGCTGTTTGCAAAAAAAAATTCAAGATGATGCAAAATAATAGCTCGAAATATCATCCATCAATTAATTTTGCAGGTATCGTATCTGCTTCTAATGTTCTTTCATCTAATAAGCATGATAATAATGCTTGGATAATAGATACTGGTGTAAGTGATCATATGGCATCTAATTTTAAGATGTTTGTTAACACACGCATGTTGAACAAACCAATTCATATTGCTTTACCTGATGGAAGCTTGAAAATTGTTGATACTATAGGAAATATCATCTTAACTCCTGAAATTATTACCTACAATGTCTTTTTTTGTCCTGAATTCAAACATAATTTGTTATCTGTTGGTAGATTACTCGATCAAAACCAACTATATGCAAAATTTGAGAAAAATTTATGTACATTCCAGGACCTCAAAACTGATAAGGTCAAGGGAATTGGTACAAGACATGGGGATCTTTACAGGTTTCAAAACAATGAAATTTCATCCTCTTTAAATAATTCTTTTGTTTCAGATTCTATTGTTTTTCATTCTTCTGTGCAAAATCCTAGTAATTCTGTTTTACATGCTCGACTTGATCATGTATCAATAAATAAATTGAAACATCTTCCTTTTCATGTACATTCTGAATCTTTTGATTGTGAAGCATGTGTGTTAGCAAAACATCATAAATTGCCATTTAATATCTCAAGTTCAATTGCTGGTTCTTGTTTTGAACTTGTGCACATGGATCTTTGGGGTCCATATAAAATTCCTAGTTTATCAGGAGCTAGGTATTTTTTTACCATCTTGGATGATCATTCTAGAGCTACTTGGACTCATTTAGTTCATGATAAAACTCAAGTTTCTCAGATAATTAAAGCTTTTCTTGCATATGTTGAAACTCAATTTCAGACTAATGTGAAAGTGATTAGAAGTGACAATGGTACTGAAATTGTTCAAGAGTTTTGTAAAAATCTTTTTCTGTTAAAAGGTATTATTCATCAGAAAAGTTTACCTGGAGTTCCTCAACAAAATGGTAGAGTTGAGAGAAAGCATAGACATTTACTTGAAACTGCAAGGGCTCTTAAAATTCATGCGAATTTACCAAAATTTTTTTGGGGAGATGCACTTCTTACAACAACATACTTGATAAATATTATGCCTTCGTCTATTTTATCCTGGAAAACACCCTATGAAGTACTGATGAAAAGGGTTCCTGATTATACTCATTTAAGAGTATTTGGCTGTCTTTGTTATCCTCTCATCAAAACTTCTGATAAGATGGAACCGAGAGCCAAAAATTGTGTTTTTATTGGATATCCATATGCTTCAAAAGGTTACAAAGTGTATGACTTGGAAGATAAGAAAGTTATTCTTAGCAGAGATGTAATTTTTAAGGAGCATATATTTCCATTTTCTTCTGATAGCAAGAATTTGTCATATTCCTCTGATGACACAAATCTTTCATCTCCTATTTTTCCTTTAGTTAATCCTACTTATGCTCCATCTACTTCATCATCAAAAATGCAGAATATTTCTTCTCAAATTCCAGTTAATATTCCACCTTTTCCTATTAAACAACATTCAGATTCTAATTTTGATTCATCTTTATCCTCTCCACAAAATTCACAACAAATTTCTTCTCATTCTCAACCAGATAACATTCCTTCTCCTCCTGAAAATATTTGTAATATTGAACCTATTAGAAGGTCTTCTAGACAAATTCAACTTCCAAAGAAGCTAGAAGATTATATTCTTCCAAATAAATTTAACTCATCCACTCATTTTTCATTTGCTTGTAATATTCTTTTGGATCCTGAACTTTCTTTTTTGGGTGATGATTTTTTGGCTAGCCTAGCAAATGTTCTTTCTGTTAATGAACCTACTTCTTATGATCAAGCTAAAGATCAAAAGGAGTGGGTGAATGCTATGAATCAAGAGTTAGAAGCTTTGAAGAAAAATAATACATGGGAGGTGACTGATTTACCCCCGGTAAAAAAGCAATTAGAAGTAAATGGGTATATAAAGCAAAAATGAAACCTGATGGCAATCTTGAAAGATGCAAAGCTAGAGTTGTAGCAAGGGGTGACAAGCAAATGAAAGATAAAGATTTTAAACACACATTTAGTCCTGTTGCAAAGTTTACAACTGTCAGAGTTCTAATAGCTTTAGCAGCTGCAAAAGGATGGTTTTTGCATCAATTGGATATAAATAATGCTTTTCTTCATGGTTATATGGAAGAAGAAATTTATATGTATCCTCCTCCAGGGTATAAGAAAGCAAAACATGGACAAGTATGCAAGTTAAAAAGGCCTCTATATGGTCTGAAATAGGCAGCTAGACAGTGGAACATTGAGTTATGTAAGCATTTGCAGGGAATGGGTTATGTTCAGTCTAAACAGGATTATTCTTTGTTTGTAAAGAAGATGGATAATGGAAATTTTACTGCAGTTGTGGCTTATGTAAATGATCTTTTGGTCACTGGAAATTGTCTATCTGAAGTTGAAAATTTGAAGAAGTCTCTTGATGCTGCATTTACTATTAAAGATTTGGGAAATTTGAAGTATTTCCTTGGCATTGAAGTGTCAAGAAATAAAAGTGGTATTCTTTTAAATCAAAGAAAATACATTCTTGATTTATTGAAGGATACAAATATGCTGGACTGTAAATAAATGCATGTTCCTTTTCCTAAAAATCTAAAGCTGAGTACACAAGACACTTCTCTTTTATCTGATCCAGAAATTTATATAAGACTTATTGGAAAATTATTGTATTTGAATATGACCAGGCCAGATATTTCTTATGTTGTGCAATAGTTGAGCCAGTTTCTCAGCACACCTGCAGAGTCTCATCTCTCAGCTGCTCTACATGTTTTAAGGTACTTAAAAGGTACAATTAATCTTGGTCTATTTTATCCAGTTCAATCTGAAGTTGATATGATTTTGAAAGGGTATTGTGATGCTGATTGGGATTCATGTCCATTTTCTACAAAATCTTTATCTGGTTATGCTATTTTCTTCGAAAAATCTTTAATTTCTTGGAAGACAAAAAAACAGAAAACTACATTTAAAAGTACCTGTGAAGCTGAATATAGAAGTATGAGTTATGCTACAAGTGAATTAAATTGGATTGAAGGTTTATTGTCTGATTTGTTCATTAAGATTTCAACCCCTATTGATTTGTTTTGTGACAACATTGCTGCCAAGTATATTGCAGAGAATCCAGTTTTTCAAGAGCATACCAAGCATCTCAAAGTAAATTGTCATTTTGTTCGAGATTATGTGCAAAAGAAATTTATAAATATTTTGCATGTAAGAACATATTTGCAGCTTGCTGATATTTTGACAAAGCCATTATGTTCCGAGCCTCACAATTTCTTTTCTGCCAAGCTTGGACTTGTGTCTAAGCCACCAGTTCTAGCTTGAAGGGGGGTATTAGAATATGTTGTTAAATATAGGTATTGTATTTTCTGTTTGCTTGTCTGTGTTTGTTGTTTTGGGTTGTTTGTACATATATACCTTGGCGTCTTATTTTGTAAACAGTTTTTGTGAGATATTTTTTTCTTTCTGAGCTCCATTTTCAGTTATCAACCATTTTCTTTGGTCGAGTGACATGTTTTCTAAGAAACTTGTCCCTAATCCTTATAAGAAAATTGAGAAAATTTACAGTATGTGTGGTCTGGGTATTATTAACATAGCCACATAGAATAAGGCTGCTCTATCTAAACAACTGGATGATTTGTTAAACAGTAAGCAGAATATCTGGGTTAGGTGGGCCTCTAAATATCACCTTTCCAATAAGATTTTTTGGCTAATGGATCCATCACCTCTTTGTGGCTGGGTTTGGAGAGGGATCCTTAAATTAAGAGAGAAGGTATTACCTTTGATAATTTATAGTGCTAGCGACAGGCCTGAGATAAGTTTATGGAATAAACCATGGTCTATGCAAGCATCATTTTATCCAAAATGCTCAAATTTAATAAGATACGACAAACAAGAATCCCTATACATGCTAAAGCTAATGACTATATCCATGATGGATTCATTCCCTACCATATTGCAGTAATACCAGAGTTAGAGAAATTTGGAGTGTCATTAATCATGCTTCTCTTAGCCCTGCTGAACACAAATATGTTTGGACAAGGAAAAATAAATTTCATACAATTTCTTTAGTGTACAAAGTATTAGAGAATTCAGCACCTACAAGATATTATAGTTGGTGCAAGAGAATCTGGAACCCTATTAACTGTCAAAAGCATAACTTTATGTTATAGAAGGTGATTAGAAATGGATTCACATAGTTAGTGATCTACAGCAGAGAGGTATTATAGATAATAGTATGTGTTTTTTTCTATAAAAATGGGGAGGAGGACACTTTACATCTATTCTTCAACTGTTAGTTAACCTATGAAATATAGAGAAGCATTTTAATGAGGGGTAATTTGCACAATCCTTCTAGGGATAGAAAAACTGGGTGGAACTGCATTTTCAAGGCATTAAGATGGAAAGATGAAAAAGGGTCTGCTCTTCTTACTATTTTGAAGGTTTTTATCTTTCTAATATGGTATAAATGAAATAGAAGGTGCTTTGATGGAAAGGAAGACAAAAGGATAAGCTTGACTGTAGCTATATCTAACAGAATTAAAAGAGCACTTACTAATTCTTCATTTGCTTTCAGGCCTGATCTGATTGAGCTATGGCGATGTGCCTTTGCTTGATTGGTTTGGTTTTTATTTCCTTTTTTCCCTTTGTGTGTCCTTGTATGTGTGTTTGTCTTCTTTTAGTGTTTTTTTTATATTTTTTATATTTGTTCTAGATTTGCGGGCTTGTTTGCATTTCTAGTTTCTTATGTTCCTCTGTTTTGAATATTTTTAATAAGATCTAGAAGGGCCAGTATAAAACTCTGCTTACTTTTAAAAACATAATGGTGTTATAGGATCATCTTATCTTACACCTCTATTACCACTAATAACCCATTAGGCTTCTATCCAATAATACTGAAAAAGTGGTGGAGGAGATGTATTCATATATTATATTTTCAATCTTTTTTGAAAAACCCATGCAAAGTAACATATGGTATATGAATTCCTTACTTTTTTGTCATATGCTTTGTGTAAATATGCTTTCACACAAAGGTTATTGGCAGCATTTCTATTAAACCACTAGCCATTTTGTATGCTAGGAGAGAATTTTTTATAATAAATCTACCTAGGATGAATGCATTTTGAGTTATGTAAATTAGTTTGTTTAGATATTGCTTCATCCTATTGCATAATAGACCAGCTAAAATTTTGTATATTACATTGCACAAAAAAATTGGTCTATAATCTAAAAGATTCTATGGATCCACATTTTAGGGATTAAGCAAATAAAGGTATGAATAATTTCTTTGGTGATCTACTTGACCATTGAATGCCCAACATTGCTTGAAATATACCATTTTTGATTGAGTCCCAATGAAGCTTGTAGAATTTTGAGTTGAACCCATCTGGTTCTGGAGAGCTATTATTATCTGTTTGAAAAACAGCCTCTTTAACTTCATCCACTTCAAAAGGCTTGTCCAAAGATTTTCTCGCACTTTCTCAAAAGAATTTTTTTGCAAGTGACATGTGAAACTTTATGATTATAAGAGAAGTAGTAAAAAAAATTAAAGTATTACAAAGCTTCCCCGTTAAAAGTTTCATTAGCTTTGACCTGGTTGCCTTAAGCATCTATCATAATTTTACTTACTAGTCCTATTTTTGTTTCAGAGAATTTTGCATGAACATAATGAGATGTTCAATCATCTTATCTTAACCACCATATTTGACCTTTTAATGTTTTCAGTATCCAGTTTGTGCAGTAAATTAGAGAGTTAGTCCACTTTTTTCCTATATAAGATTGGGGTGGTTGATAAGATGTAAGCAACATCTTGATCTTTCCTTAGCATATCAGTAGAATTTGGTTTGGTAGATTGCTCCTTGCTTCTATTTTAAGGCACTCCTTTGTTTGCTTTAATTTTGAAATTAATTAAAATGAAGGATTCCCAACATATGCAGTATCCCGCTCCATTTTGACCAAATCATGATATTCTATCTTGTGATGCCAAAATTATTATATTTAAAAGGACAACATTTTTTGGCTTGCCTTTGAGTTGCAAAGTAAAACATTATAGGGGTGCGATCACTTATTGCATGTTAGCAAAATAGATAGAGAAGTGAGGGTACTTATCAAACTACTCATTGTTAAAAATAGTTTGTCTATTTTGTCATGTATTGACATGTTTGCTCCTCCCACCATGCATAATAATTCCTTATGCATGGCGGTTCAACTAGGTTAGCAGTTCCAACATACTCATAAAAGTCTACTTCTGGGGTTGAACTATAACATCCACAACTAATTTTGTCATGACAATATATGATAGCATTAAAGTCGCCTGCTAATACCAAAGGCAGATTAATTGAGTTTTCTTGATGTTTTATGTATTTCCACAACTCTATTTTTTTCTAGTTGATTATGTGCACATATGATAGTATGAAAGAATGCCATGCCTTAATTGTTTGAATATAATGTAATGTATTGCTCATTTTTATGAATTATAGAGACATCCCATAGATTTCTATCCCATAAAACCATGATTCCACCTTTGTTTTGATGATCATTGTTATGAATATAGTCTTGATACTTATTAATAAAATTGGCTACTACTTTAATTTTTTTTAGTTTGTTCTCAAGAAGTCCTAATATATAAGAATACCTTTGATTCAAAGCATGAGCCGAGTCTAATTTTTTGGAAGGCGAATTCAAACTTCTTACTTTCTAAATGATCGTATTCATTAACAATATTATGAAGGTCGCTCCCTAGTTCCATATCAGAATAAGCACACATTTATGTCTTTAATCGTTTCATTTTCTTACCTTTTGGTTTCAAATGCATAATCATGTTTTGTCACGTCAGGTTTACTGTCACATCAGCCGACTGCATTGTTGTAAATTTGAAGGGGGTTTAGTCCTACCGTTGCTTCCTACTACGTTTAGATTTTTTACGCTTACCAAAGTTACCTTCTGACTACATAGTGGAGATGTCATGTTTTGAGATCTAATCCTATGTATGTGCCGTGAGCTGAACCGTATTTTTAACCGTTCCTTGTTGGAGTGTTTGTTCTCATTCACTTCAATACTTTTACCTGATTTAATTAATTCGTGTTGTATATTTGATTCAAACTACAATTTGTAAATTGAACCAGGACTTTGTTGTGTACTTGTATTATTATGTTTCTATTGTTGTTGTGACTAAAGTGCATCTAGCATAGGCTGGCTAGGGCCCTTTGAACTTCATAAGGATTCATAACATTCTAAGTCCATATCATTGTCGTTACTATGTGATTATGCTATTGTGTCGTTTTGAGAATCCTGCGCCGTATGCTCACTATGTAGAATTTCCATAGTTATTTTAATTGCTACTTTTTTCCTTATGTTGTAGGTTATTCGTCATCTGCTGATTATTAATGTCCATATTATCGATAAGTGTCTGGGCTTCTAGTTGTTTTAGGAACCCCCACTTTTCCAAAGCACAAAATTTTATTAGGTTCCTAAAATAATTGCACTTTTTAGCACACACTAGGTTTCCATTCATACTCATTGTTTGCATTAACAGCTCATTATTCTCAGTGAACAGCTACTTCATTAGGGAATTTAAAGTCATTGTTAATTTCAATAAATACCCACACAAATGAAATTTAATCATACATCTACTTTTATGTGATTGCTTAGAATAGAAGTGATTCTGTTATACCTTCTTCTGACTAAAAATCTAGTTTCAATCCTAGAAATTATACCGACATAAGATAGTTTGCAACATTTCCATAGATAGGTTAAGATCTACTATCCATCTCTTCATCATCATAAGTTTCATATCAAAGAAATAAGGACCACCTTCCCTTCCAAGATTCTCTCGTAATCTTCCTTGTTTTCAAATTTAATCACATAAAATCCATTATCCTTGGTATGTACATAAAGTCTCCTATCGGTTTCCATACTATTTTGAAATAATCCCTAAAATAATGATAATATGAGCATGAGCTAACCACATAAATAACGATAGAATTATTTCAATACCTTTTAGTTGAATCAATCATCGAATAAGTCAATTTTGCACAAATTTTTTGACTGAAAATAATGGGATTGTTAACTTGTAAAGGAGTTGAAATTGGAATTTCCTCCTCAACAATCACTGCCTTCCATGTTCTAAATGGTGGCTATGTAGCTTTCATGGCTTTTAACAGTGGAATGGTGGAGATAGACGGCAGATTTGTTGGATGGGATGGAATTTGAGTCGAATATAATGGAGGAAGCCCTGAAATTTCAAAGGAGGAAGTAGTAGTAGATCTATGTGCAACAAGGTGAAATTTCCTAGGCGGGGTCCTAAGTTTGTTTGCTGCGTCGGAGGCTAGCAGCGCTGCATGGGAAAGTTTTTAGTTTTATCGAATAACTATAAGTGTGAAACCATCCCTAAAAGAGATGTTTGAAGACTGGAACTGGGCCAGATCCAGTGGCACAAGCGGGGGAGAAAATAGCGGCAGTGTGGGAAAAATGGGGCTAGGATTTTCAGAAGCCATGATTTTTCCGTTCATGCATGTTTTTATAATAAACAATCATAAATATAACACGTACAATCTATATTTTTAAGTCAAATACATATCCATTAATTTGAACTATTCAAAATAAATTCAAATAACTAATATTCGATAATTCATTTGGTAAACCCTAAAATACGAAAGTTTTAATTCGTATACCTATTTATATTGACAGAAATGGTGAAATTATTTTTCTGTCAAGTACAAAAATATATAAATCACATAACATGAATTATATACGTAAACAATGGTAGCAGTCTTACCAATTCATCATAAATTACATAGCAAAATTCTATATTTGACAATAAAAATAAAAGTATAGATATTATATTTTATAACATTACCGCATAACATACAATTTATATATCAGTTGGTTATGTGAGAGCTTAAGTGATTCTCTAATAATGTTAGTAAAATCTTTTGTATTGTTGATAAAAAATATCCTACCTTGTATTATCATCGTAAGCTAACATGACATATGGGTTTCCTACATCGTTGGAAGAAACTATGATATAAATATTTGTATCAAAAACTTGATACAATTCCCCTTGTTGATTGTCATGTGTGGTACACGATGAATATGTTTATAATATATATTTAAATAATTTGTCATGTTGTACATATGCCCATAACAGAGTAGAGTTATATCAAGAGTTTGATACAAATGTCTACATTAAATTTCTACATCCCCATCTCGAATGCGTTCTTTTGGCATAGGAAAAGGGCACGAAATGAGAATGGTTCATGAAAGAAGAATGTATTCTTATGTTATGAAACTAACATTTGAAAGGGGCATGAATAATTTTGTAGTTACTAACTATATTGTTAATGTATTCGTATTGTTGTAAAAAAATGTATTTTAAATAGTAATATTACAAATCAACTACAATAATGGTACAAGTACAGTTACACTAATATAACAATTTCGAATTACAGATACAATAACAATACAAGCGTAGTTATAAAATAAAAATGACTAAGGTAATCCAACAACAACTAGTTTATTTCGCATGTTATCTTAAAACGTTTGCCATGGAATTTATTGCATTTCTTTCAATTGGTTCATTATTGTTATTCTCGGACATTCAAATATTATAGTACTATTGTATAAATTCTTTCGAAACTAGATCGAAATCATTGTTATATGCCATAAATTCAGGGTCTCCTTTGTTGTATCTTCATATGAAACTATAAATGGACATTATAGCAGTCAGCATGTTATGTAATAATCCAAACTTTTTCTTTCAAATCCCAACGGTTCTTTCGATTGTCATTCATAAACCCCAATGGTGGTAGTTGAAAATTTCATTTTCAGACTTTGATTAGTTCCATGTTTCATTAACATCTAAAATATGAAATCTAACATTATGGTAAGGAGGTAAGTATCCATCCATTAGTGGATGCCTCGGGTCAACTAAATAATATTGTCCTGTTGGTGGATGAGAAACATTCAAATTTCTACTGTTTAAAACTAAACGAAATTTTTTAGCGTTATGTGCAAATCCTTCCCACCCTGTCCTTACAAACGTAAATGTTAAATCAAATGCACATATAGCCACAATATTATGTGTAGCTAATCATTACATCCAGTATATTATTGCATCTCAGCAGTAGGAAAATGTTCAATTACATGTATAACATCAATAGCCCCAATTCAATTTTTAAAGAATGGGTAATATTCGTTTGATGTTCTAATTTGTTTTGGAACTCTATTAAATTGAGTGTTTACCAACCTAAGAATAACATTAGGCATTAACAGAATATTTTTCAAAACATCATGAAAATAAACACAAACAGTGTTACTTGATCATTGAAACCTTTCAGCAACCTACCGTGTTGGAAGAGCCAAAACAATTGTATGCAAAAAGATGACTAGCATTTTCCCAACATAAGTATTAGATGTTGCCTTCAAACCGTAACTTTCCAACTGCTCATACAATATCTGAAAACAAAGTGTTTTTGTTCGAAAGTTTCGTTGATAACATTCTACATGACCATACAGTGTATAGTTAACATAGTGAATCCCTTTATATTCGAAAATGTGAATTCAGTAAATTGGAGCTTTCCGTAGCATTCTAATTTGTAACATTCTCCATTTTGAGACCCAAAACTAAACACTACGAATGTTGCAGTCATCCATTATATTAATTTTTGGTAACAAAATGCGGATATGTTAATCATATATAACATCAGAAGCACATGAATATGAAAATTTTCAAAACTCAATTCTTTAAATAAACTTTTACATTTCATTTCAAAGTAAGATTTCATATTCATTACATAATTTCATTTGATCCCTCATTTAGAGAAAATATAATTATTACAAAATACTCCATATAAAAATGCCATTTTGGTTGATCTGAGTCTAATACTTGGCAATTATACAATTTGCCATTAGAACCATTACGCAAAATGAAACAACACGGTAGATAAAATAAAGCTCCTAAATAGTTATCCTGCCTCCTGCACGTCTACGGAAGCTTATTCGTCAAACTGAAATCCTGAAAATTCTTACTCGTGGCCTACTCAAATGAGTATCCAAGAGTTTAAGGGGGAAAACAGAAACTTTGGGTCAAACAAATAGTCTAGTGTGGATAATAATATTCTATCTCAAACCAAACAGATATCTAGTGAGACCACACCGCAGAGCGAAATGATTTTTTCCCTCACTAGTATCTTATTAACATATGCCAACCATAAATCATGTTTTTGCATCCACAATGATTAGAATAGAAAATAAACATGATCATATGCATGCATGCAACATGAGTAAGTCTGACTAATCTGACAACATAGGG
Source organism: Allium fistulosum (assembly GCA_030737815.1). Lineage (NCBI taxonomy): Eukaryota > Viridiplantae > Streptophyta > Magnoliopsida > Asparagales > Amaryllidaceae > Allium > Allium fistulosum. Next base: position 443,921,271 of record CM060901.1, on the reverse strand, counting down.
TTATGCATTCCAACGGTTTACCCAATCTCCCAAAATGGTCCAACTGTCTCAAATCATAATTTTCCTAGGGTTACTAAGAATGTATTAGTTTTCACAGGCCAACTAACAACCTATCTCCAAATACAGTTAAGAGGTCTCCAAATACAGTTAGGAGGTATCGGTACGGCCTGTCCTTAATTAATCTTAACCAGATATACCAAAGTCTCCAGGTACGGTTAGGAGAATCAAATAATAATACTAATCTTCAGAGATAGTTAGGTGAAACAACTAATACTCCAAATATGGTTAGGAGTTACCAATAATGCTCCAGATACAGTTAGGAGTCTTTCATCTATCTTGTGTAAGCATATAGAGCTATGAGTTCCTTCATGTGCGTAGGCATCTCTTCATCTCACTAAGCCACACGCACTAGAATCAAGGACCTTTTTCAACCGGGGCTAACGGTTGAAGCATAGGGTGCGACCCTACACCAGTCCCATATTAAACTTATTATCTGGTTGTAATCATATCTTTTGATTAGTCTAAGGCATCCTAATACAATTTGATCTTTTCGATCTCCTAGATGCAACTCTACTCAATCAGGAGTCTAGTTTGAACATACTTACTACTGGGATAACCTGGCTAGTTCTTCTACACTTAAACCTTTCCCAAAATGCAGTTATAGGTCATGATATTGTGAGTATGAGAATATTAAACATGAAAATGTAACTGATCAAATAATGGCATGAACATATAACATAACCATCCTATGTTCATTCACAATCATTGACATCACAATATTACTTGAACTTAAGTAATTCTTCTCTTTGGTAATTCCATATAAGAATTTGGGCTAAACCATAATTTATTTTCTTGAAAACATTTATCATGATATATGATTAATCCTTTTAATTCATATTTCTAAAACAAGGAAAATATAACCCTTTATTTTACCAATCCCACATGCCAATTTATAATCCATTATAAAATAGTTGCGTATGTTTTCGGTGTCAATATGAGGATGTCGCACCAATTCATTATAGGACATACAACCATTTATTAGAATATGTTCATAATTATGAACTTGCAGCATCAATATGGCCGGTATGGGATGTCGTGTCCCTTCCTATAAAAGCTTAAATAAAGAATTCTAGTTTATAGGCTAAGATGCTGAAATCATTGTTATCGTATCATAGAAATATATAGGTTGTCGAACCTATTAAATATAGCCTTTTATACGTAAAATATATGGATGCCGTCATCGGCATCAATATTACAAAACCATTGGTGTTAGTTGCTTTACAACAGTGGCCACTACACTGTATATAAGGGATATGAAATCATGATATAGTAGCATCATTGCTACAAAATAGTTAAAGTCAAAAATAATACTTGCGGTATCACTATCTTAAGCTATAGCGTCGAAATAGGAAGTTGTGGTATCACTGCCTCAGTATAGTTGATATCGAAAATAATGGTATGCGACATCATTTAAAATCTGGGTGAACACTTATGGTATCAATGCCATATGTTATAGATTTCAAAATAAAGAAACAAAGGAGGTCGTAATAGTTTCGGTATGTAATGAGATCACAATGTCGACATTGATTTGATGCCGAAGACCTTATACTGTATGGCTTCAATCCGAACAGATTCATTCCATACCAACATAGTTGATATCGTATGCATCCATTCACGCTGATGTCGAATTCTATAGTGGTGACATAATTGTCGTCCATTACCTAGGGTTCAGCATTCATATTGGCATCATGGCAATATCGTAATTAATATAAAAACGGTTTTATTTCTATTAAAAGCATTTACTTTTCACCAACTCTTAACCCTTGTAAATTTTCTATTGGTTAAAAATAAACTATATCAATTTTTTTTAAATGTTTTATTTCCCCAAAACCCATTTCTCACCCAACAAATAATATTAATCATTTATTATTGATTTATAAGCCTTTCTAGCTAAATAAATTCATACAAAATCATAATCACTTGGGAAAAATCTCTAAAAATCTCTAAAAATCAAAATTCATATATTCTTTAACATATAAAATTTTGGGACCAAAATCATTATTTAATAATTTTTAATGATTAAAACCCAAAATAAATGTCCTTTTCTCCTTAGGAAATTCATAAATATTCCTATTTTTCGAAAATTATGAAATAAAACCCATCTCCAAAATTATGTTTTTCACAACATATTTGATAATCAAATCAATTAGAGGTCAAAAACTTAGGTTTTGATTTTAAAACCTATCATAATTATTCCATAAAAATTCCAATAGATCATTATTTAACCAAACAATTGTAATAACATAACAATACAGCGGACATAAATAGCTAGCTCTGCCTCCTACGCGTCTTTAGAAGCTTTATTTGTCAAACCTAAAACCTGGAAACCTTACTCCTGAACTACTCAAATAAGCACGCGAAAGTTAAAGTGGACAAACAAAACTTCAGGCCAGACAAAAAGTCTAATGTGAATAATAATAGGCCATCTCGATGAATAGATATCTAGTGAGACCATGCCGGGAATGAGTTTTCCCCTCACTAGTATCTTCTATAAATATGTCAATCAAATCATGCTCCTGCAATCACAATAGTTAAACCAACATAAAATAATCATATGCATGCATGCTAAATGGGTAAACCTGACCAATCTGTCTCAATCAATTGATTATTTGTCTCTATTTCATAGTTTTTCTAGGGTTACTACAAACCTAGATGGTTGACTCGGACCTACCAGATATACCAAATTCTCCAACTTACCATTAGGAGGAAACTAGACTATCCATCCAAACACAATCATCTTAGTGTTTACCTGATTATCAATCTATCCAAATACCCCCACACTTATCTTTTTATTCGTCCTCGAATAAAGGAAAACTAAGATAAATCTGTTTTCGTAGGGAGAACGATTGCATTAAGCATATGCAACAAGCCGTTAAACCTCTGGGTGTCCCCAGTAGGACGAGTGTTGTCTCGTGAGGGTTTTCAATGGATACTACCCACAAAATCCAAATGCAAAGTGAAAATATTTACAAAATGCAAGATTTATTTACAATGGGATGAATGCAAGTTTTTGAAAATATTTTCAAATGAAGGATTCACTTTCAATTCGACACTCATAAGTTAAATATAGGTTTTGGTCATTGTTTTGAAAAATTTAAGTCATTTACTTGTCAAAATTTCCAATAAAAATCAAGTTATCATAGAAAATAAACAATAGTTTGACTCATTATTTCAGTTGATTACAAAGTGTAACTATGAAATGTATCTTTAGTTGATTATCAAAGTTTATTAAAGTGGTATTTTCATTTCTTTTCAATAACAAGTTAAATCAAATAAGTAAAATAGTGCTCGGATTTCAATTGCTTACTCTCTCTTATTTGAAAATTTTATTGATATTAATAATATTACATATGCCTAACTCAGGTAAACTGAGGCCAGATATATTACTCGTGCACTGCCTTGCAGACTGATGTGAGGGGAATACAGAGCGTGGCGAGTGAACACTTATCGATTGTAGGCGTTATTAAAAAGAATTTTTATTTATATACACCCAACTCAAATAAACTGAGGCCAGATATACCGATCAGTCACCGCCTTTCAGGCTTACGTGAGAAGGGTACAGAGCATGGCGAGTGAACACACGAGTGTGAACACATGACTCTAGGTGCTAAAAATATATATAAACATATATACAAATGTGTTTTTTTTTCAAATTTTTTTTTGGAAAGAGAGAGTTTTGCAAAATCATCTTAGCACCATTTAACTTAGAAGATAAAATGTTATATCCTTTACTTTAAATTTACCACTTTTTTAAACAAAGATTTTCAATTAGAACATACTTCATAATTAACACTTATGAACCTTCCTATATACTAGTTAAACCGTTGTTATTTGTAATCAAACTTCATTTTTATTTTTGTTAAGACAAATAAATTTTCAAAATTTCAATTTATTAACCAAAACTTATACTTATCCCATAGTGTTTCTTCAAAAGTAAATCAAAATGCTAAAAAGAAAATGTTTTTGAGATTTTGAAATTTTTAGATTTTTTTTTAACTTAAAAAAATGAAAATTCAAAAATGCCATGAAACCTAAAAAAATGAAAATGAGACTCCCCCACACACTTAATTTTGACTGTGTCCCCACAGTAAATGCATGATATAATGAGTGTAACAGGGAATACTATGTACATATTTACAAAAGAGGGTTAACATTCTTACTAGACGTAGCTTGGCTCATGAAGGATCATGAGCTCCTCCTCTTGATTATTTGGCAATTCCAAGAAAGGTTTTAGACGATGACCGTTGACTTTGAAAACCGATCCATCCCTGGGGTTTTCTATTTCTATGGCACCATGTGGAAAAACGGTTCGTACCACAAATGGTCCGGTCCATCTCGATTTAAGTTTCCCAGGGAATAAATGAAGTCTTGAGTCATATAAAAGAACTTTTTGGTTAGGCGAAAACGTTTTCCTTAGGATTGACTTGTAATGAAAAACTTTGGTTTTTTCTTTGTAAATTTTCTCGTTTCATACGCGTCGTTCCTAAGTTCTTCTAGTTCGTTGAGTTGTAGTTTTCGGTTTTCGCCAGCTTTCTCAAGATCAAAGTTTAAGTTCTTAATTTCCCACAGCGCTTTGTGTTCAATTTCAACGGGTAAATGGCAAGCTTTACCATAAACTAAACGAAATGGAGACATCCCAAGGTTAGTTTTAAAAGCAGTACGGTAAGCCCAAAGCGCGTCGGTCAATTTCTGAGACCAATCTTTTCGATTTTTATTGACAGTTTTCTCCAAAATTTGTTTTATTTTTCGATTTGAAACTTCAACTTGGCCACAAGTCTGAGGATGATACAGAGTGGATAACTTGTGGGTTATCGAGTATTTTTTCATTAAAGTTTCAAAAGAACGATTGCAAAAATGGGTTCCGTTATCACTGATTATTGTGCGAGGTGTGCCGAACCTCGAAAAGATGTTTTCTTTGAGAAATTTCACAACAATTTTATGGTCGTTGGTTTTGCAAGGAACGGCTTTGACCCATTTTGAAACGTAATTGACAGCGAGAAGGATATACAAGTTTCCAAAAGAATTAGGAAAAGGTCCCATAAAGTCTATACCCCATACATCAAAGATTTCGATCGTAAGAATAGGGTTTAGAGGCATCATATCTCGTCGAGAAATTCGTCCAAGCATTTGACATCGATCGCAAGTTTTACAAAATTCAAACGAGTCTTTGAAAAGAGAAGGCCAATAGAAACCACACTGAAGAACTTTTTCCGCAGTTTTTCGAGGACCGAAATGTCCACCACACGCTTGATCGTGGCAAAACGAAAGAACACTCCTGATCTCATTATTCGGAATGCAACGTCGGATGATTTGGTCGGGACAATATTTGAACAAGTATGGATCGTCCCAATAGAAATACTTCACTTGGGACATGAATTTGCATTTGTCCTGTTTGGACCACGATGAGGGAGTTTCTTTAGTGACTAAGTAGTTCACTATATCAGCGTACCATGGGTCGATAGAAATTGAAAGGAGTTGTTCATCGGGAAAGTTTTCATTGATTGGCAAAGAAGATGGTGCGTTCGGAAGACGAGACAAGTGATCGGCTATGACGTTATCGGATCCTTTTTTGTCTTTAATTGTAGGGTCAAATTCTTGAAGTAAAAGGATCCAACGAATCAAACGGGATTTAGCATCCTTTTTAGCGAAGAGATATCGAAGCGCAGAGTGGTCCGTGTACACAGTAATGTGTGAACCTATCAAATATTGTCGGAATTTTTCGAGAGCAAATACGATAGCTAGAAGCTTTTTTTCGGTTGTTGTGTAGTTGAGTTGAGCGTCGTTCAAAGTCATACTTGCGTAGTAAATGACGTGAAGGATCGTGTTGATGCGTTGTCCTAAGACAGCACCAACGGCAAAGTTCGAAGCATCACACATTATTTCGAAAGGAAGATCCCAATTGGGTGCGCAAATGATTGGAGCAGAAACGAGTTCGCTCATAAGACGTTCAAAAGAAGAGATACAATCAGAGTTAAAATTGAAAGGAACGTCTTTTCCAATAAGAGTGGTCAAGGGACGAGCGATTTTGCTGAAGTCTTTCACAAAGCGTCGGTAAAAACTAGCGTGTCCTAGAAATGATCGAATGTCCTTAACAGTTTTGTGAATGGGTAGGTTTGCAATTACATCGATTTTCGCTTTATCTACCTCAATGCCTTTATTTGAGATGATATGTCCAAGGACCATGCCTTGTTTGACCATAAAGTGGCATTTTTCCCAATTCAAAGTCAAATGTTTTTCTTTGCATCGATTTAGAACCAACTCGAGATGATGTAAACATTGGGAAAAAGAATCGCCAAAGATTGAGAAATCGTCCATAAAAACTTCTAGAAAGCATTCGATCATGTCGGAAAAGATTCCAACCATGCATCGTTGGAAAGTCGCAGGAGCGTTACAAAGTCCGAATGGCATACATCGATAAGCAAAGGTACCAAATGGACACGCGAAAGTCGTTTTCTCTTGATCCTCGGGAGCGATAGGAATTTGGTTATAGCCGGAATAACCGTCAAGGAAGGAGTAGAATTCATGGATGGTTAAACGTTCGAGCATTTGGTCAATGAAAGGAAGAGGAAAGTGATCTTTTCGTGTCGAGGCATTTAGTTTTCGATAGTCAATGCAAACACGCCAACCCGTTTGAGTACGAGTTGGAATAAGTTCGTTTGAATCATTCTTGACAACGGTTAGCCTAGACTTTTTCGGTACAACGTGAATTGGGCTAACCCATGAACTATCGGAGATTGGGTAAATGATTCCGTTGTCTAGAAGTTTAAGAATTTCATCACATACCGCATCTTTCATTTTTGGGTTAAGCCTTCGTTGCGAGTCACGAACAGGCTTGGCATCGTCGATTAAATGAATGCGATGTTGGACAAGAGCGGGACTAATTCCCTTTATATCGGAGATCGACCATCCAATCACGTCCTTGTTTTTCGAAAGAATAGAGAGAAGAGAAGCTTCTTGATCAAGAGAGAGAGTTGCAGAAATTATGACGGGCAACGTTTCGTTATCACCTAAGTATGCGTACTTAAGGTGATCGGGAAGTGGTTTGAGGTCCAACTTCAGGAGTTTTTCGATCAAAGAGTTTGATTGAGATTCGGACTCAACTTGAAGCGATTCAAAGGGAAGAGTGTATTCAATCTCGTTGGGAATTTCATGAAACAATTTTTCGTACTTGGCCTCGTGTTCATCATTAAAATCAAGTGTTTCATTTTCAAAGTTTTCGTGAATGGCACTAACTTCCAACGTTTGGTCACGAGGTTCGTTCGATTGGCTTTCAAGATTGAAAATGTTGAGATCTAAAGTCATATTTCCTAAAGAGATTTTCATCGATACGTTACGACAATTGATTAAGGCATTTGAGGTGGCTAAAAATGGTCGGCCTAGAATCAATGGAATTTGACTTGCGGGATTTGTCACGGGTTGTGTTTCGAGAACAATAAAATCAACGGGGAATATGAATTGCCCTACTTGAATGAGCACGTCTTCGATTTCTCCCATGGCCTTCTTAATGAAACGATCGGCAAATTGAAGCATGACTTTTGTGGGTTTGAGCTCACCTAAGCCTAATTGTTTGTACACGGAATATGGAATCAAGTTGACACTCGCGCCTAAGTCTATCAAACATTTGTTAATCGTCTTGTCACCAATTGTACACGAAATCGTAGGGCAGCCAGGATCTTTGTATTTTACGAGCATGGATTGGGACATGACTTCACTCAAACTAGCAGCTAAGAAGACTTTTTTGGGCACTTGAGTGTGTCGCTTTTAGGTACACAAGTCCTTAAGAAATTTCGCGTAAGTGGGGACTTGTTGCACGATGTCAAGAAGCGGAATGTTAACTTTGACTTGTTTAAAAATTTCCAACATCTTTTCCATTTGGTCTGAATGTTTCTTTGGTCGAAGACGATGTGGAAATGGAACACGATACTCGGTAGGTGGGTCTACTCGAGTAGAAGAAGAAGAATTTTGGTTAGCATTTGATTCAACGTTTGGCTCCACGTTCTGTTCAGATTCGTTCGTTGTTTTAGAAGTGTCGAGAGAGGCTTCCGGTAAATCGTTTGGATTAATGACTTGATTATCGATTTGTTTACTGGAACGGAGAGTTGTGATAACATTCAATTGGGTGACGTTGCTATCTTGAACAACATGGGCTTGATTTGAATTTGCGTTTTGATTTCTGGGATTTTAAATGGGTTGGCTTGGGAATGTTCCTCGTTCACGTTCGCTCACAGATGTGGCTAATTGACTCATTTGCATTTCGAGTTTTGCCATTGATTGGTTCGTGTTTTGCATATATGAAGTCAATAAATTTTGCAAATTGCTGTTTGATTGAAGGCTTTGAGTGGTTGCTTTAGCCAACGTGTCAAGAGTTTTCTCAAGTGAAGTTAAACGTTTATCGTCTTGGGGAGGATGAACAACATTTTATTGCGGTTGATTATGCGACGGACCCGCAAGGTTTGGTTGAAAATTGTTGGGCTAAATGGGAGGATTCGAAACATTATTCGGAAATGCTTGAAAATTAGGACGAATCGTATTTGTGTTGAGATTGTTTTGGTTCCACGCAAAATTCGGATGATTTCTCCAACCAGGATTGTACGTTGGAGAAAACGGGTCATTTTTGGCTTTATTGAAAGCATTGATTTGTTCGACAGAATTGGGACACTGATCGGCTATATGATTAGGATCGTTGCATTTATAACACATTCGTTGAGAAGTTTGCTTCATTTGAATCGATGAGAAAACGTTATCGAATTTTTTAATCATTGCGTCGATCTTAGCTTCCAAAGCAACAGAAGATCCTATCGAGTGTGAACTCGATCGTGAGTAAATTGATTTTTCGTTCGATCGTTCCCATTGGGATGATTTTTCGGCGAGGTTTTCCAGAAATTGCCAAGCACCGTCGTGATGTTGGGCAAGAAAGTTGCCTTGGCACATTGATTCGAGCATGGTACGTGAGCTATTTTCGAGTCCATCGTATAAATTTTGGCAAATCGTCCATTTTTCGAAATTATGGTGTGGACATTTTATCAAAAGCTCTTTGAATCTTTCAAAATATTTTCCGAATGGTTCTCCCTTGAATTGATGAAAGTTTACAATTTCGTTTCGAATTCTACTCGTTTTTTTCAAAGGGTAGAACTTTTTTAAGAAAGCTTTTACGAATTCTTCCCACGTTTTAATCGAGTTCGATGGTAAGTTGTACAACCATTTTTCAACGTAATCCGTAAGGGCGAATGGGATTAATCGAAGTTTGATTCCGTCATCAGAAAGTTGTTGGAGTTTAATGGTTGCACAAACTTGTTCAAATTTAGTCAAGAAGATGTATGGATCATCGTGTTCGAAATTGCCAAATTTCGGAAGAGTGGCAATATGGTTTCAGTGGATTTCGAAATGGTTACCCGTAGGGGCGGGTAACGTGATGCAAGATGGAATAGAAACTCTATCGGGAAAGTTCTATCCATGAGAGTTCGAGGGGCATTTTCGTTTGCCACTTCGGAAGGATCGTTTGTTCGAGTTAAACGGTTTGTAGAAGGGTCGTGAGTCCAACAATTTGTTGTTGTGTCATGAGTCCAAGTACTCATGCACAAGTGAAAGTCGAGAAGAGAAAGAAGTTAGAATCGAGTTTAGTGAATGAAAGAAGATTTGAAAATCGAAGTGAAAGTATTTTTTTTAGAGGAAGAAAAATATTTACGAAGTGCAATTTATTTTCAAAAGAGAAGTTTGATTTTTGTTTTGTTTTTTTTGTTTTTCAAATTTTTTATATTTTTTTGTTTTTGTAAATTTTTTATTGTTTTTTTTTAATTTTTTATTGTTTTTAAAAAGGTTTTAATTTTTTTTTGGAATTAAAAACTTAGTTAAGAAAAATTTACAACTTTTTTTTGGATTTTTTTTTTGTTTTTTTTGTTTTTATTATATGCTTAAACTAATGCAACTAAATGAATGCAAAGGACTTAATTACAGTTTTCTGTCCTTAGTAGCTCCTAACCCAAAATTGTATAATCACACTTTATCTTAAATCAACAAAAATATTTCTCAGCCAGGTAACGGGTACGGGTTATCGGTGCACCACGAATCACCGTAGCAATACAGCCGAAGGTTTAAGTACCTTCAAAGGAACAACCAGTATAATATTTACGTATCACCGTAATTTTTATAACTAGTTATTACTCTGCCGTAGCGTAGACACCAAGAAATAAAATTGTTCAAAGAAAACAATTGTGAAGATACAATTAAGCCCTAGATGAGCTCGCGACACCCTTAAGCCGAATGTCTAACCTTTATTATTAGTCAAATTCTACGATGAAATGCGTTTGTGGGCTAAGGAAAGGGTGATGAAATCCCTCACCTTATGTGGATTGGGGTATTGCCCTTAGAAAAGAAAATAAGATGAGATGGATGCAAAACAAAAATTAAATGTAAATTTACAATGCAACTAAAATGAAGTTTGTTTTTGTTTTTGGATTTTGAATTTTTTTTTGTATATATAAATGCAAATGCAAGCAACCAACAATGCACTAGAGATGAAAGCACAATACCAGAGCGTGCAGATTATTAGCAATTATTTTTTTTAAGCGGCAATTTTTTTTATAAGCAAGCAATAATTATTTTTGGACAAGCAGTTCTTCCTTTTAATCTGCTTTGGCAACCTGAAATGAAAAACAAGATATATTCAACAATTTTTATTATTATTATTTTTTAGTATGTTTATCAAAGATGAAAAACAAAATAAGCGAAAAACAAAACAATTGAAAATAAAATAAATGAAAACTAAAACAAGTGAAAAATGAAAATCAAACAAAGTTGAACTCTTTTTTTTTTGAGAGGAAACTTAAAAGGAAGTTTTACTTAAAAAATAATTCTGAAAGTTAAAACAAAAGTTTGGTTAAAAAAAAAGAAAAAAAAGAAAAATAAAATAAGATGGCAAATCAAAAAATGGAAGAAAACAATTTAAACTAAACACCTTGCAAAAGAAACAAAGAAAAAAAAATTGTACACCTATCGGCCCAATTACTTCTCAACCCAAATTAACGCCTGCTCATGCGATTACAAACCCAAATTAATACTTGCAAAAGAAATTACTCAATTACAAATACAAAATCCAATCCTAAATTAAACTTCGAAACAGAAATTTCCAGTCGAATTTCGACTCGAATTCCCCTCAAATTTTAACTTTCACTACAACGAATACTTCGGGTTCGTGCCGAGATATTGGGTCTCGAGATCGAGGGGACAGTTCGTGGATTTTGACTTATGAAGGGGGGTGTCGCGACTTTGGAATAAGTGCTGATGGTCAGGTATGATGGAGATGGTGAAAGTTGGTTCAGGATGAATTGGGTTTGGGTGAAGGTCGCGTTGATTAAGGGTTGTCGAAGTCGAAGTCGAAATTGTCTGGAGTTTGGATTTTGAGGATGCTCACGAGTGGACTTGGGGATTTCGCAGCGATCAAAGGTTGCAAGTGGGGTTGTTCGATGAATTTGTGGAATTTGGCTGTCGATTGGGAATTCTCGATTTGCAGTTCTCGACGATTGGTTTTGGGGTTTGAAGAGATTGATGTATCTGGTAGAAGATGGGGTTCAGGCGAGATGATGGTTAGGAGGGGCCGCGATGCAGTTTGATGGTACTGAATTTTTGTTGTTTGATGGTGGAATGTTGAGTGTCAGAGAGAAGGAGTGATGGTAGGTTGTAAATCTAACTGTGAATGCACGGTTCTGTGAGGGGGTAAGTGCACTGATATGGCAGTGTGGTTTCTCTCTTCTTCTTTTTTTGGTTTGTAAAGCGAATGGAAGGAATCGAGGTGATTGGAAAGGGGTTTCGAGAGGTGTTTTGATAGTAGTGATCGATTTGTGATTTTGGTATGTGGAGGCAGTTGGATGAAGCGGAGGTGAGTTGTTCGTCAGTAAGTCGGAGTGGCAGTGAGATGTATGCAAGCACTTTGGCAAGTTGATGGGTGGTAATGGTATGGGGAGATGCTTGTGAGTGGGGAGTTGTGAGAAGTGTGGTCGTCAGGTTTGGGTAATTTGACAGCAGAGGTCAGGTATGGGTGATTCGATAGTATGTTTATGATTGTGGATTGTATATTGTATGGAAGTAAGTGGATTGTGATGATGGTTGGGAGGTTATGCAGAGGGTATGGTGAAGATAGGTTGTGTAGTTGTATGCAATGTGGAAATTGGAACTATATTGAGTATGTGCAGAAGCTTGTATGGAGTATGGAAAGGAAGTAGTTTCTATGGTGTTGATGTTCATGAAATGGATTGTTTGCAATGGTATGAATGTAATGGAGTAGAGATGAACTGTTATGACTTGGTGTTGGCAGTGACTGGGAAAAATTGTTATGGGATGTGACTATTGTATGGATTGTGAAGTCGAAGCAGTCGTGTTTGGTTTTGAAATTTCTGAAGTGAGAAGGCAAGTGCAGCTGTTGGCAGAGGGGGTTGTAGTGTATGGTTCGAGTTGTTGATAGTATGTTGTGGGCAAGTTGTTGTATTGATGGTTGTGACAGTTTTGAAGGTCACTGTTGTTTATGGCCTTAGTGAGATGATGTTGATGAATGTAGATGGTATGGGGATGCACTGATATGGAAATTGAAGTGTAGCAGATGTGCAGGGTTATGGATATGGTTTGTAAATGAGGTAATAATGAGGAGCTGAAGTGTAGTTGGTGTTGTGATGTTATACAGGCAGTTGACAGTGATAATACAGGTAGCAGTTTTTTTTTTTGGAAGGATGGTGGATTGCAGAAGGATGATGGTTGTAATGGAACGACAGTGGTCGGGGAAATGGTATGATGTTGGATGTTATATGAAAATGGAACTGGTGATGTATGGAAAGTTTGTGATAAAGTTTGAAGAGGGTGAAGGCATTGTATCACTGTGCAGAGAACAGTAAACAAAGAAGTGTAAAATGTTAATAGAAAATAGAAATTGATGAAATGTGAGTGTAATTGAAAAATGAGAATGCAATGTAAATTTGTACAATAAGAAATGAAATGCAATGCAAATTTGAGAATTGTTTGTGGAGTTATATATATATATATATATATATATATATATGAAATGCAAATGCAAAATAGAAAAGCTACAAACACACAAACAAATGCAAGCCTAAATCAAACACACACAATAATTTTTTTTTAGATGCAAGATAACACACAAAACAAACACACAATGAAATCAAAGAAAACTAATTCGAAGAATAGAAAATAAAATCAAACAATTCCCCAGCAACGGCGCCAAAAACTTGTTCGTCGACGAAATTCTATCGGTTTAGAAAACCGTCGAACGAATTTAAATTAAAATTTACCGCAAACGCACGGCGTACACTTTGTAGTACATGGCGAATACGGATCGATCCGCAGGGAATTGTGAGAGATTAAAAATCTATTCAATCAAATTAGACCAAATGGAGGAGAAATTGTCAACTAGAAATAAAATGAAGCTAAAACTAGAATTGAAATTTGATTTAAAAACTATTGAACTAGAGAACAATTTAGAAGCAAATCCACTCTCACATTTTTGTAAACCAACAAACAAACAATTTGTGATCTCTAGCTTTTGATATTAAGTGAAATATTATTGTATTTATCATAAGTATGGTTTGTTTATGTTATTAATTAACACGACTCAAACCATCAAACTATAATACAACAAACAAACCACTTATAATTCTAATGAAAATGAAGCCAAAGCAAAAGCTATTTTAAGTATGATCTATTTACTATTGTAACTAGTAATATAGATCATCAAATTTCATTTTTACTTTAATTTCACAATCAAAAATGGATTAGCAAATGATGATGCAAAGTGTGTTTATGTTGAATAAGAATAGCTCATTTTCATAAGCAATATAAGCTACCAAACCCACTTGTATAAACTTGCATCAAAACTCACTTCATGAAGCATAAACCAAATGACATCATAAATCATAAAATGTTGAAATTACATAAGATTTGAGAGCTTCATTGCCCCTAAATTGAAGGGGTTTAGCTACTCATTTGTGGCATTGAAGCAACACAAGTAACTTTCAACATTAAAAAGAGAAGAAAATAGAGAATAAGCAAATAAGAGAATGTAATTAAACTACTTACAACAAAAGAAATTAAGCTACACTACTTGCATGAAGGTAAAACTGTTCTACTAACAAAGAAAAGAAAAGAACATAAATAAAAGCATTAACATAAAAACAAAGAAAAGCATGTAGAGAAAGGAGAAGAAAGAGGCTTAGAAGCCATTTTTATTTCATAGAACATTGAGCTTACAATTTGATCTCTTAATTTCCTAAGTAAAATGAAAGAGTAGAAGATAGTTTCATGTACATAAGAGGGCTATATATACATGCATAAAACCCTAATTCTATTTTTAGGGGGCTTCCTAAAATGCCCTTTAGGAAGTGTGGCCACCAAGTAACCATTAGCCATTAATTAATCCATCATTTGTTGTGCATGAAGCTTTAACCTCCACTTAGTTGTCCATTAGCTCACAATTGTACATTAGGTAAGTGGGTAGGGTCCTCCATGATCTTAAACTTGAATTATTTCCTCTTCATTCCTTTGTATTTCATTTTTGCATGCATGTATCTTCATATAAGCCTCTTTCATATGCATCCAAATTTCTATAAAAATTATCAAAAAAATGTCCAAGTAAAAATTCTTAAATTGACACAAGCACAAAAATGACCATTTTGCCCCTGAATGAAGATGAAAATATGATGGTTTGAAAATAATTGAATTTTGGTTTTAAACATGTTAAGATGCCCAAATATGATGTTTATTTAAATAAAAATAGATAAAATATGGATGTAAATATATGCATATTTACGTGCACATCAGCTCACTATGAAGCTAATGGTTTTGTAGACCAACCAATAACTTATCTAAGTTATATATTGTGCGTAAACCTGCTTTTAGTTTTACCCTTAACAAAGTTCTATGCATTGGAATTGTGGACTAATATCAACTAGGGGCTAACAGTTGAAGTATATGGCACTACCATACACCAATTCCATTATCTTGTTTCCTAATCTCTATTCCTTGAGTCAAAATATCATACCATAATTTATCTAATGGTGATAAATTTTCATATAAATTCTTGGGCTAAATACCCTCTTTATTTCTATGAAAATATAATTTTTACAAATTATTTAACCCTTAAAATCGTATTTAAAACAAGGAAATATAGCCCTTTACTTTATCAAAATATTATGCCAAAATATATGCTTCTATGAATTAGCTTTCATCAATTTTGAAATCGATTGGTGGTTGTCGTACCTCAAAAACTTAGGCCATCAAGCCTCTTTAATTAAAACCATTGAGTCAATAACTTACGGCATCACTACGACCGATATGCAATGTCACGTCCCTTCTTATAAATTTTTTAACAAAGAAGTCAGATTTATAAAAATAGGCTATAATGCAGAATCATTGTTATCGGAACATAGAATTATATAGGTTGCCAAACCTATTAAACATAGCCTTTTATACGTAAAATATATGGATGCCGACACTGATGACGTACGACATCAGTATTGCAAAACTATTGATATCAGATGCTATAAAATAGCGGCTACTATGTTGTATATAAGGGATATTGAAACCATGATATAGCAGTTTCATTGCCACGAAATAGTTAATGTCCAAAATAATACTTGCGGCATTACTACCTTAAACTATGGTGTCAAAATTGGAAGCATTCGACATGACTGCCTTAGTATAGTTGATAGTGTACATAATTGATATCGAAAATAATGGCATGCGGCATTATCTAAAACCTGGGTGAAGACTTGCAACATTAATGCCATATGTTATAGATTTTAAAACAAAGAACCGATGGAGGTCGGAATAGTTCTGGTATGTTATGAGATCACCATGACGACATTGGTTCAATGCCGAAGACCTTATACCATATGACTTCAACATGGACAGGTTCATTCCCTACCAACTTAAATTGATATCATATGCCAACATTCATGTGAATGTCGAAAGGCATGGCTGCGGCATGGATTTGACTTCGGCATCACTTAATATCGGCCTGGCAATTTCGTAATTAATATAAAAACTGTTTTATTCCTATTAAAAGCAATTACCTTTCACCAACCCTTAACCCTTATAAATTTTCTATTGGTTAAAAACAACTTTATCAATTTCTTTTTAGAAAAACTGACATAGATCAGATTTAACATTCCCAAACTAATTTGCAAACCTTTAAATTTATATTATTATTTTAATATAATTATTAAGCCTTTTTGGCCGAATAAATTCATATAAAATTATAAACGCTTGGGGAAAATCCCAAAAAATTACTAAAAATCAAAATTTATATATTAGTTAAAATATAAAAATTTCAAAACCAAAATTATTATTTAATTATTTTTGATAATTAAAACCCAAAATAGTTCATTTTCCTTACTTAAAAAAATTCATAAAATATTCATACATGCTTGGAAAATTATGAAATTCAAAATCCATTTTCAAAATAATGTTCTAAACATCATATCCAAATTTCAAGTCATTTGGATGTCATATACTAGGTTTCTACACTTAAAACCTATTAAATAATTCCGTAATTAATCCAATAAATCACTAAGCAACATATAATACATCAAACAAACATAACATGGCATAATAATAACATATGATTTGGATTTAGACATAGAACCGAAACAAACAAGCATATGTGAGATGGATAACTATTATTCACCATGATTGGATAGAGAGATTGAGATTAAATGTGTTAATTTGATTCTCTTAAGCCTTCCTTTGGTTTCCTAAGCATTTCTCCTCTTAGTTATCTTAGCAATGACCGGCCTTGATCTTACTTGTGTTTGTATGAAATGAAATGTAAATGAGGATAATGAGAGAGGAGGAGTTTATGTTTAGGAAATGAGGCATATTCTTATTTTCCCTTCTCATAAATCCTCCTTATTTAAGATCTAAACAATCTTATTGGTTCATTACTTAAGGCTCAACAAATTTTAATTATCAAATCTCATTTTTCTTATCTCAACACATTATTTAATTTAATTCATCTAATTAAATCTCCTTAATAATGTTAATCAAAATTAAGGGTGTTACTTACTCCCCTCCTTAAAGAATTTCATCATTGAAATTACGATAAGGTGCACAACAAAAATATAACATAGATATGAAACGTATCATCAAAATAAATCAGGAAAACTGTCTCTAATCCTATCCTCCATTTCCTAAGTACGGCCTCTCTCGTCGTCGCTCCACTAGACCTTCACCAATCTGACTGTCTTATTCCTTAACTTCTTCTCATCCCCTACCACAATACGAATTGGTTGCCTGACATAGTCATGTCTGGTTCCACCACTAAATCTTCCACTGCAGTCAGAGTGATAGCAGTCTCTAGATCTCGAACATACTTCCTCAGATGAGAAATATGAAAAACATTGTGGATTCTTGCCAAACTGCTCGGTAACTCTATCTTATCTGCGAGTTTCTCAATCCTTTCTTTAATAGAGAATGTTCTAACAAATCTAGGTGCCAATTTCCTTGACTTTCCAAATCGGATTACACCCTCCATCAGTGATACTTTGACAAAAACATGATCCCAAACTGAGAATTCTAAGTCGTTGCATCTCTTATCTGCATAACTTTTCTACCTAGACCGAGCTTCTTTCATCCTTCTCCGGATTAACTCAACCTTTTCTGTAGCTTCTTTCACCATATCTGGACCAAGAATCAATCTATCTCTAATCTCTAACCAACATGTAATGATTTGCATAGCCTTCCATACAAAGCTTCAAAAGGTGTCATTCCTATAATAGTTTGATAACTACTATTATTGGAAAATTTGACTAACTGCAAATGATCTTCCTATGATCCTCCAAAGTCTAGTACACAAGCTCTTAATAAATCCTCTATGACTGTATTAACTCTTTCCATTTGTCCATCCGTCTTTAGATGATAAGTGGTACTCATCTTCAGCTTAGTATATAAAACCTCTTGTAGACTCTTTCAGAATTCGCTAGTAAATAAAGAATATCTATCACTGGCGATACTACTAGGAATCCTATGCAGTCTAATAATATTCTTCATAAACAACTTAGCCAAAACAGATGCTGTCCTTGTCGAGTTAACGGGAGTGAAATGTGCTTCAGTCTATCCACTATAATCCAAATACTCTCATTTCCCCTATTCAATCATGGCAACCAATCAATGAAATCCATAGATATCGAATCTCATTTCCAAACCGATATATCTAAAGGATGAAGCAATCCACTTGGCTTCTGATGCTCGACTTTTATTTGCTGACAATTCAATCATTGCTTTACCCATAAGCCTACCTCCCTTTTCATACCTTTCCTGAAGAAACTTCTTTTTATATCTTGATGCATCCTATTCCCTCCAGGATAAATCGCAAATTTCGATTGATGACATTCCCTAAGAACTTATTTTCTTAGGTCATCCACATCTGGAACACACAATCATCCCTTCTTTCTCAACCATCCGTTTTGGTCAAGAATGAAATCTTTCAAATCATCAATCTCATTCCCATTTTCCATTCTTCTGATCCGTTCAGCTAGTATTAGATCATCTCTTTTCTTAGAAACAACCTTTCGATCAATACTGGTCGAACCTCCAAACATGACAACACAACAGTTTCTTGACTAGAACTAGCTGTCGATCTTCACTACATACCACAAGTGGTTAATGATTCTAAATCCTTCCATTCAGCTAACATAGCTAACACTGTATTTTTATATTTCCGGTTGAGTGCATTTACTACTTTATTTCCCTTCCTTGGCGTGTACTCAATTCTGAAATCATAAGCTGCTATGAATTATAACCATCTCCGTTATCCCATATTTAATTCCTTCTGAGAGAATAAATATCTCAAAGACTCATGATCCATAAACAACTCGAATCTTTCTCCTAAAAGATAGTGTCTCTACACCTTTGAAGCAAAGATTATAGCTGCTAACTCCAAATCATGAGTCGAATATCTAACTTCATGTGGTCTAAGCTGTCGAGAAATGTAGACAATCACTTTACCCATCTTCATTAACATAGCTCCTAATCCTATTCCGCATGCATCGGTATACACCACCAAATCTTGATTCCCATACGGAACAACTTACACGGGTGCGTTGGTCAATAAATGTTTCAGCTTCAGGAATGCCTCCTCGCATTTATCGGTCCAAATATACTTTACTTTCTTGTTAGTTTAATCATCGGTGCTGCTATACGAGAAAACTCCTTGATGAATCTCCACTAATAGCCAACTAATCTAAGAAAACTCTTTATCTCGGTCACCGTCTCGTATCTCTTCCAATTATTAACAGCTTCAATCTTAGCTGGATCTACTGACAACCCTTTTTCTGAGACTACATAACCAAGGAACATCACTTATTTCTTCCAAAAATGACACTTAGAAAACTTTGCTTTTAATTAATGTTACCTCAATGTCTCAAGCACTATTTTAAGGCGAGTCCCATAATCTTGCTCATTCCCAGAATATATCAAGGTGTCATCTATAAATACTAACATGAATCTATCCAAATGCTCACAAAATATCCAGTTCATCAAATCTACAAAGAAAGCAGGCACATTATCAATCCAAATGGCATTACTAACCACACATACAAACCATATCTTATTTGAATCACCATCAAAGAAATACTGTCATCTGCTACCCTTAGTTGATGGAACCCTATCGCCAAATCTATCTGAGAAAATATTTTGGCTCAGTTCAACTGATTAAACAAATCATCTATTCTCGGCAAAGGATATTGATTCTTTATCGTCTTTTCGTTCAACCTACGAAAATCAATACAATCCTTAACGACCCATCTAGTTTCTTCACGAACGTCGCGGCCGCTCCCCAAGGCGAACTACTTGGCCTAATAAAACTTTTTCCTTCTATGTCCACAAACTATGCCTTTAACTTCTTCATCTCTGTGGGTGTCATCGTACTAGAAGCGGGCACGATTGGTTAACTGAACCAATCGGTTAATTAACCGATTTAACTGACCATATACGGTTTGGTTAACCGAACCGAAAATAATTTGGTAGGTTTGCACTGGCCGACCCGATCGAATTTAACCACGATTAACCACCCTTATTGATCGGTTAACCGTTTCATATTAACCGATTAACTGAAAATCGGTTGGTCGTGGTTAACCAAAAAATTAACCACATTAAACTGCAAAAAGTAACCATATTCCACTTCATTCTTCATAATGATCTCAATTTTACATAATATATATATTACATACACATGCTACCCAACTATTATAATCATAAACACATGATAACTGGTAGGGCATCACAGCACATTCAGTTCACATTACAAAGAATATACAATACAGTTCATAACTTCATACAGTCTAATGTCCACTTCATCCTCACCCCTCGGCACTTAGCAGTTCATTTTAGTGCATAATACATGACATTACATAGCTGGTAGTAGATAACAATCATATTAATACATAATGTTCATAGTTCATAGCCAAACTACAAACTATCCACACACACTCCATAGAAAGTCAGCAACTCAAATCTCTTAATGACAAACAACAAGGAAGACAAAGAATGTCAAACAGCAAGTCAACAAGTCAAGTTCAAAGCCTTGTTTCCTGCAATAAAAAATTAAAATAGCATAAATGACAAAGAAAGAGTTATATGACCCAATTAAGTCAAAATAATAAGGTACAAGTTAGTGACTTAATGATCACCATGCAATAAAAACAAAGATAAAATAGCTAGCATTTTATCTAGCATTTCAATGAGAAATATATAAATACTATATAAATATAAATATTATCTAACATTTCAATGAATATTATCTAGCATAAAACCGATTTGAGGCAGAACCTTGTACTTGCATCAATAGTGGAATGCATCTTCGTATTTAATGAAGGGTGCACAAATCAAGAGGAACAATCGACCTTTTATTTTGTTTTTGGTTTTAGAATTATTAAACTAGGAACTTATCGACCTTTAATAACTTATATATATTTCTAGCCTAAAAACCAGTAAGAAAACACAAACAACAACAAATACACACACACACACACACACACACACACACACATATATATATATATAGTACAGTAAGGATGATTTACATTTATAATTGAAAAATATATATTTCACCTGGTCAAAAATATGGAGTGGTGGATAACCTAGTGACATTAATAGCTTTACCGGTCTTATTTATAAACTTGCATTATTTATTCGACCTATAAACGTATATGACTTCTTTTACTTCTGCTGATCTCATCCTTCATGTACTATGGTCTATGGTCACATGAATTTTTATTCTTATGAAATAATATCTGACCATACTATAGTGATGTTCATACATATATCATAAATTTAAACATGCACTTAGAAGTAACTTGGCTACATTTTATCAGAAATTTGTAACTTTTAATGTATAAACAAAAATAAATCGCGATGAGGTCCAGCGAAATAAAAAGATTACACTAGAATAGTGTAAACAAATGAAACAACAATGCAAGCTTATTTGTTTGTCTACCACATTCTCTACTAATTAATCAGCATCATCGTATGCATAATATTTATCTTACTAATTTCTCTAAAATTACCAGGGAAGTTTTACTATGTACACTATATGATTACTTGAACCTTAATTTTTTGAACTTAATACTTTTTACACATGAAAATTCACCGAAAAACTTTGAAGTTTGAATTTATATGGAAGTTGACATAATGACTTTTCAAGTTTTCACAAGACATTCTTATATGTCTGCCCTTAAATTCAAACCTGGATGATTTTCATGTGCATACTTAGATTGTTTTTATTTTTATTTTATTATTTTAAAATAAAACATCAAATATGGTCCTGGCAGTGATGATAAAATTTCCCTACCAGAATACTAATTAAATTAGCATCTTCAAATAATTGGTAGAGGGGATAATAAGGGCTGATAAAATATCCTTGCCAGAATCATAGTATGATTGATAAACTTCTAAACTAGCATTTTTAAATCAACAATAATTAATATAAATAATTACTAAACTAGCATCTTCGAATAACTAGCATGTTGTATCAACATTTAGTCAAGAACAATCAACAAGATAATTCAATTCTTTCAATACTAACTAGTAATTCAAATCAATCAACAAGGTAATTCACATATGAGCAACATCAGTCAACATAGTAGAATAATAGAAAATATGAAGAAAAAACAACAATTACTCACATGCTTTCTCTTCCTTCTCGACGTCATGTTTTTTGTAATAGTTGAAGACTGGAACTCAACAGCGTCGCAATTAGATTACCGCGGATCTATGTCATTTTCGATTAGTAGATTAAGTCTGATGATTTTTATCAATTAATAGATCAAGGGTTTTTTGATTCTTTCATTTTTTTTATGAATAAAGGGAGAGCAGATATATTCGGGCATGATGGAATATCGATTTAGTAATGGGCATAGGCTGATATTGGGTTGGGCTGCGGTGGTTTAAAAAATGGTCAGTTAATGGTTAACTGGCCGACCTAGTTTCATTAACCGTTAACCAAACCGAAAATGTTCGATTAAGGTCGGTCGGTTAACTAATGACGTCGGTTAACCATATTTATCAGTTAAGTCGGTTCGATGTATGTCGGTTAAATCAGTTAAGTCGATTAAATTGGTTAAATGCCCACCCCTACATCCTACTAGGTAGTTTACTAACGGGTTCGGCTCCAATACTAAATCTATACGAAACTAGATATCTCGTTTCGACTGTAGTCCTGTAATTGGCTTAAAGACATCAGCAAACTCTCTAACAGGCAAAACCCGATTCAACTCGTCTTCCTCCTCCATTGCACCTAATAAAGCACAAACATCAAAATTTGAGTTCTCTACTAAGTATATTATTCGATCGCTACTATTAGGGTGTCTTGGTGATGTTTTCCTATCTTGGCAAAATATCCTAGCATCATATTTGCATAACCACTCCATACCCAATATAATTCCAAAGCCTGCAAAATCAAACACATGCAAACTGCAAGCAAATATATGACTTAATAACTCAAACTCTAATTGGTCATATCTCATCTAAGAGTTGCATATCCTCATATCGGATTCGCAACCCTTAAGGAAATTACAAGGTATGATGGTTCTAAACTAAGCTTATCTAGCAAACAATGAGAGATAAAAGAATGTGATGCACTGGTATCAAACAATACTGTAACTGGTATGCCATGGATAAAAGCGTACCTCCCATCACAGCCTTTCCCTTCTCCGTTGTTGTTGGTCTCGAGGTAGAAGGTTCCAAAGCAAACACTTTTCCTTTCTTAAACTTAGCTGGTTCTCTACACTGATTCTTGTAATGCCCTATCTGGTCACAATTGAAACACTTACGATGTTCTTTTTTCCAATGACCTTCTTTCCATCCCCGGAATGACACTCATTAGCAAAGCACTTTTCCTTGTCACACTTGTAGCAAACAACAATCTTTTCCTTCTTGGCAGCTCCACCCTTTTGAACTCCCTTCTTTTGAAAGAACTTCCTTTTCTAGCTTGGTCCTCCTTGAGTCTCTACCAACCTATTATTACTGAATAACGTAAGCATCTCTTCATTCCTCAACGCCATCATCACTACTACATCACATGGGTCTCTAGGATGCGGTAATTTTCTCTAGCAAGCTTTGGTTTCAATTCTCTAATGAAGTTATCATTCCTCTTGATTACCATATCTATAGTAGCATACCCATATTTAGATAACTCTCCAAACCTAGTCGCATACTCAAGCATTGACATATCACCTAGTTCCAACTCAACAAACTTTCGAAGCAAGCTTGACTTGGCTATTTCAGACATGAATCTCTCTTCAAACATTCTCATGAACTCTACCCAAGTCAACTTCTCCTTTAGTACCCCCACAATTACACTATTCCACCAATACAATGCAGCTCATTGCAATTGCCTAGATGTCAATCTTCTCTTTTGCTCATCGTTCAAGCTTGAATCAGTAAGAATCCTTTCACAGTGCAACTGCCAATTCTCAACTTCGATAGCATCCTCCGTTCCAATAAATGGCTTTCCTCCGAGTCTTGCATAATCCAGACTCGGCACAACATAGTTGTTGACAACATGATCTTCCGGATTTTCTCCTCCTACATTCGTAGCATTTCCACCAACTAATCCACTGCAACTCCAGCTTGCATCATGTTGACAAAGAACTGATACATAGCTTCCATATCCACTGGTGGCGCTCCAGCACCTACATTAGCAGCTGTTTATCGACCCGGATTCCTCATAGTATTGGGCCTTACATTTCCATTGGTTGTGCTTCTTCCTCCAACAAGATTCACTCTTCCGTTTCCTACTTCCATATCTTACTTTCCTTAAATTTGCATTCGAACTTTAGTAAGATATGGAAGGACGATCTAGGAGAAAGGGAAGAATAGCGATAAGATATATACTTATATATAGCTAATACAAGTACATTACTATAGCATTATCTCATGCCCCAATCTCATTCTTTGATTCATTTAGATTATGTTTTCAAAACTCATTTAAAGCTCAAAGTTCTTTTAGTTTTATATAAACCTTTGCTTTGATACCAAGTTGTAACGTCCCACATTTTGAGGCCTAAAAATAAGCACTACCGATGCTACAGTCATCAATAGTATTATTCTCTGGTCATAAAATGAGATCGGTTAATAGTGTCAGTAATATCGGAAGCACATGAATATGAAAAATTTTCAAAACACATTTTATTAATAAATTTCTATATTCATTACACAATCCCAAACGTTGCCTAGGTTCAAATAAAATATAATTATTACAAAATACTACATGAGCGACATATGAAGATGCTCTCTTGGTTGATTAGAGTTTACTACTAGATAGATACATATTCTGCCATTACAAACATTCAAACAAAATAACATAACAAAACAGCGAACATAAATAGACTCATATATAGCTAGCTCTGTCTCTTGCACGTCTTCAAAAGCTTTGTTCGTCAAACCTAAAAACCTTATTCTCGATTACTCAAATGAGCACCTGAAAGTTAAAGGGGAAAAAAAACTTCGGGTCAGACAAAAAGTCGGGTGTGAAGAATAATATGCCATCTCAATGAATAGATATCTAGTGAGACTACGCCACTGAGCGAACGGGTTTTCCCCTCACTAGTATCTTCTATAAATATGTCAATCAAATCATGTTCCTAAAATCACATAGGTAAACCAATATAAAATAATCATATGCATGCATGCTACATGGGTAAACCTGACCAATCTATCTTAATCAATTGACCGTTTGTTTCTATTTCATAGTTTTTCGAGAGTTACTACAAACCTACATGACTGACTTGAGCCTACCAGATATACAAATTCTCTAACTTATAGTTAGGAGAAAACTGGACTGTCCGTCCAAACACAATCATCTTAGTATTAACCTGACTATATGTCTATCTCATAGTTTTGCTAGCTCACTATGAACCTAATGGTTTTGTAGGTAAACCAATAACCCATCTAAGTTATTCATTCATTTTCGTGCGCAAACCTACTATTAGTTTTACCCTTAATAAAGCCCCACGTACTGGAATTGTGGACTAATATCAACTAGGAGCTAACAGTTGAAGTATAAGACGCTATCCCATATCAGTCCCATTATCTGGTTTTCTAATCTCTATTCCTTGAATCAAAATATCCTATAATAATTTATCTAATGGTGATAAATTTTCTTATAAATTCCTGGGCTAAATATCCTCTTTATTTCCTTGAAAACATAATTCTTTATAAATGATTTAACCCTTAAAATCATGTTTAAAACAAAGGAAATACAGCCCTTTACTTTATCTTTTTTTTATAGTAAGAGTGATACTTTTATTTAAGTAGAGCACTCATTATGATGTCTCAAGGGCTCGAACTCATGATTTCTAGAATCTTGTTTAAAGCATCATACCTCTAACTAGTTGAGCTAGAGGTCCTTGACTATAGCCCTTTACTTTATCAAAATATTATGCCAAAATTTATACTTCTACGAATTAGCTTTCATCGATTTTGAAATTGGTTGGTGGTTGTTGCACCTCAAAACCTTAGGTAATCAAGCCTCTTTAATTAAAACCATTGAGCCTTACGACATCACTATGGCCGATATGCAATGTCGCGTCCCTTCTTAGTAAATCCTCAATAAAGAATTCTAATTTATAAAATCAATAGGCTATAATGCCGGAATCAATGTTATCGTAACATAGAATTATATAGGTTGCTAAACCTATTAAACATAGCCTTTTATACGTAAAATATATAGATGCCAACATTGATGACATACGACATCAATATTACAAAACTGTTGACATCAATAAAGTAGTGGTTACGATGTCGTATATTAGTGATATCGAAACCATGATATAGCGACGTCAATGCGACAAAATAATTAATGTCAAAAATAATACTTACAGCATTACTGTCTTAAACCATGGTGTCAAAATAGAAAGCATGCGATGCATAACATGAACGCACCAAGTTCCCCATTTCATACCAACGGGCATTACTGCCGTTCTCCTTATTTCAATATATTATTTAATTTAATTCATTTGATTAAATCTTTTAAATAATGTTGCGTTAGAAGGCTCAAAAAAGACTATGAACAGTATGCTCATGGCAAAGGGAGGGAATATTCCCGGAATATCCATTTATTCACATGGTCACGCCAATAGAAGGCAAAAGCTTAAACAGCCCAGATATTTCTACGTTGGTTCCAACGCTAAAGTTTGGTATATCCAGCTGTGAAAGGTTGTCCGTTTATGCACGTTTCTTCAATTACGTCATCTCCTTCGCAATGCTACCCCCACCTACTCTTTAAAATATTCAAAATTTCTTCCCATTGTACCCCTATCCCGAGCTATAAATAAACCCCTTGAGGCCAAAGCAAAACCTTCTTTCTTCCATTTTTGCAGTCGTTTCTTCGAAATCATCTGCTTTCAGCTAAGTTTTCCCTCTTCTCTCCATTTTTTCTTATTATATTCTTTTATTTTTATCATTTATTTGGGTTTTTGTATACTGTTATTGCCTGATTGGGAGCTGCCAATCAATTGCAACTCAGTTTTATTTCAAAATCCGATCTTACATTCGTTAGAATCCCGATTTCTTCATAAAATTAAGACCTGGACCATGAATCCAATGAATTGAATGTTCGTAATATGAACATCACAGATTTAACTTTCTGCTTTCTCCACTCTTTCTCCGTTGTGTACCTCTACTGGTTTTACCTCTTTTCATGAATTGATCCTCCTTGATTTTCAGTAGAAGTTTATATTTTGATTAATACCCATCTCATAAAACAAAAACTCAATCTGCAAATATCGGTATAATGGCTTCTTTGCCTGCCCGCCAAACATCAAGCTCTGAAGAAGACCCAAAAAAGAGAAAGAGAATGGTCTCAAACAGAGAGTCAGCTCGTAGATCTAGAATGAGAAAGCAGCAACATTTAGATGATTTGATTAAACAAGTTGCTCAGCTCAAGGACGAAAACGCTAAAATTGCTATGCAAATCAATGTTTGCACGGAGCAGTATTTGAAAGTGAATGGGCAAAACACGATTTTGAAGGCACAGATTGATGAATTGGCTGGAAGGCTTAGGTCTTTGGTTTCCGTTCTTCAGTTCATTGAAGAATTTAGTGGGATGCAAATGGATATTCCTGAAATTCCTGAACCGACGGTAGAGCCGTGGCAGTTTCCTTTCCCGAATCAACCCATCATTGCTTCTGCAAGTATGTTTGAATTCTGATTTGAGCTTATTGCTAGATTCTTGTAGGAATTTGAGTATTTAGCTCTGATGTTTGTGTCTTTAGTTGTATTGTCATGTTGATTCGCATTACATGTTGCATTTGGTATGAACTTGTTCTCCCTATATAATATATTGTATGTTTATTCATGTTTTAGACCCTTTTTAGATATATATTATCAGCGTATCAGGTTGATTCTGTAGTTCTATCACATGATTATATGAGAATTTCTGCAGTTGTTCGAATTGCATGATCAGTTGTTTGTATTGGCACGTGCTGTATAACTTTGAATATATCATACATGATACGTTGTATGATGTTAATGTTAAGCCTGCTAAAGTTTATGCTGTATTACACATCTTTACAACTATTAATACGAATTGATTATGTATCATTCTATTGTCCACATAGACCCATTTTACACCAATCAACCCATTCGAAAGTATCATTGTACTCTTTTCAACAAAAACTGTTGCCACACCATTGTTCAGGTAGCACACTGGCACATGAACTGGCATTTGGTGTGTTCTTTTTTTTATTTAAACGAAAGGGGCAAATGAAATGGGTAAACGATAGGGGTGGGGAAAAAGGTAAGTTCGCGAAGGGGAATACGTTCTTTTTACAAAAGGGACAACGCGAAAGGGTCAAAATTATTATTTATATTATTATTTTATTGTATTAATTATTTTTAAATAAAATAGATATATACCGAATACAGAATACATAATACCGAATACATAGTTTAGAATTCAAAATGCAGAATATAAAATACGAAATACAAACCAAAATCTACAAATACAAATATGAAATTCAGAATCGTGAGCGGACCAAACTCTTGAGCTACGGCGGGAATTTCTTGGTACATTTTGTTTGGCCATTTCTGAGACGAAATATGTCAAAAAACCAGAAAAACAAAAAAAGAAAATAGACGAAATGAACAAAAACGAAAATAAAATTACCGAAATATGGTGTTGTTACTATGAAAGCTCGGATTAGTGAATTTCTAGACTTAAAATTGAAAATGGGTGTGGAGAGTGGTAGAGGAGGGAGAATTATACAAGAGATGGAGAAAATATGGCCGTTGTAGGGAGCCGTTCGCGTCCGAGTCGGTTAAGTTGAACTGGGCAAATTCGTGGGGTCCACCTTCGACGCATCAGACGTAAACGCCAACTTCGTCTGCCCAGTTCGTTATAAGACGGTACCAAAGTGTTTGTTCACGAACCTTTGATTAAGTTTTAAAGCCATATATGTATAGCTAATTTAGCTTTTATTCTTCTATTGAATACAACCTGAAGGGATCATGAATAAGGGTGTGTTCTTTTTTGAACCGAAAGGAGCAACCGGAATGGGCACGGGAAAGGGAAAGAGGTTGGTTTGTGAAATGAGAATGTGTTTTTTTCACAGGAAAGGGGTCTGGAGAAGAGGTACAAGGTGTAAAATAGAGAAGGAAACAAACAGACCAACGAAAACTTCATTTTGAACCGTTCGTGCGAACTGGACTGAAGAGTGGGGCCGCGTCGGACGCAAAGACGAATTTAACTGCCTAGTCCAAGAAAAGAACGGTATCTAAATATAACACAGTCCTACATAAAGGGTTCAAATGAGCTGGTTTCATTTTCCATAGCCTCGGACTAGATAAATCTAAATCATTCATTCTAATTTTTGATTTATTAAAAAATAAAAAATAAAGGGGTGGATTTCGGGGGTTCACGGGACGTTGGAAAAGTTGGGACGAGGTGATTATTTGCCGTTAATAGTATCACAATGAAAATGTCAGTAACCACATTTGCTTAGGTATATCTTTAACAGATGATGGTGATGGTAACTTTTGTAGTAAGTGGCTAAGTACATACACAAACTTGATCACTCTGAATCAAGTGTTCAAACTATATATCAAAATCAGTTTCAATTAATTCCTGTTGAAAATTAATTTTAGTACATTTGTTTGTGAATCCATCCTATAAGTTTGCTATATTGTCGGAAACGACTAATTTAGAAAACGAAATTAACATATAAAATAGAAAACAACTTTATTTTTCATGTTTTGAAAAATGATAGAAGCATGAGAAACAAATGATCTTTCCATCGTACTTTCATCCACACCATCGTCTTTGTTATCACTTCACTTTTCTCATATCTGACATATATTTAAAAACAGAAAAATCCAAAATTTGTTTTTAAACCTAACACAAACACCGAGGCATGTTATAATTGCATGATTCTCCCAAATGCATTCTTCCTTAACTAACAGCGGTTACATTCCCCTTGCTTTACATTGTCTATCAAAAATCCCATGATATCTTATCAAACCCACAATGTGGACCGTTGGATCTTCCTTTTTCCCCTTTTCCAGCTTTACAAATTTAACTCTTTACCCTCCAAATTTTTATTATCAAGCAACAATGAGGATGTATGTTTGCATTATCGACGAAGACTCCATAAACATCAAAACATATTATAATTGCATAATTCTTCCAAATGTATTCTTCATTAACTAACAACGGTTACGTTCCCCTTTCTTTACATTGTTTATCAAAAATCCCATGATACCAGTTTGTTACTCTAGATCCCTCACCGTCTATGTTTGATATTTGCATTTTCTCCTCTTACTTCCCACTCAATATTCTAAATTTGTGGACGTCCATGGCTCGTCCGATTGACTCTTCATGTTCATTTTTTTCTAAAAAATTTACAAAACTAAATCCTAAATTCCCATGAGCTCAATTGTTTACAGTTCCAAATAGAAATATAAGAAAAAAGATAATAAAAGATTAAACCCCAAGCCATCTACTTATTACGAATTAACTTTAGGAGAATTTTTAGCATACATCCTTGTAACCATAATTATAAAAACTAAGTTTTAGGTTTCTCACAATTTTCTTTTATTAAATACATCCATATTTTTAGAAAAATAGGTAATTCAGGTGGATATTTATATATTGACTAACATTAACATGTGTTTATTTTATCATTTTCCATAATTCATAATCGCATGCAAAACACGGTTTGGTAGTCCCTCTTAAATTTGAAAATGAGATATGCAAAAGAGAGAACTAAAATAGTTTTCAAAAGAAAGAGATGTAAAACAAATAAATTTTAGAACGAGAGATATAAATTTTAGAACGAGGGATGTGTTTCTAGTTTTCACTTAAATTTAGTGGAAATAGGTTATACATCCTTATTTTTTTATTATTTTTTAAATTACATCCCTTTCAATTTTACATCATATTTTACGTGTACTTCCATTTTTCAAAATTCTATACCTATCGTCATTCCATATTTGCGCATCTCTTTCAAAAATCAAAGCCCTCGCATTTTGAATTTCATCATTTCTTATTTCGGCGCTTCTTATCTCGATCTGATTTCGTGCTTCCATCTCGTGCGCATACAGATTTCATGCTTTTACAAATCTTGAGCTCTTTTACATTTCGAGCTGTTTTGTTGATTGAAAAAGTTCTTAGTTAATTTGATTAGATTTTCACATCTTATTCTTCTTCTATTTTCTGCTGTTAGAATGAGTTCGATGTTAGTTATTTTTCTTTACAGTTATTTTTTGTTTGTTTAATGTTCGTTATAATATCACGTTGAATTGAATTTGGTTGTTTTTGTTGCTGCTGTAGTTGGTGTTTAATTATGTTGCGATTGTTATAGTCCAACTATGTTCGAATTGTATGACGTGAAAAGTATAAGATTGGTCAATGATGTTCTATGTAGTATTTGCAATACTCTTGAATTGAATGTGATTGTTTTGTTATCATTGCAATTGTTTAGTTTAATTATTTTGTTATTATTATAGTTCAAGTACGTTGTTGGATAATATGACGTGAAAAGTACACGATATGTGTAACATCTCGTAATTTGGCGTTAGTTATTTAATTAGTTAGGTAGTTAATTAATTAGGCTTCAAAAATGAAATTTGTGCAAACGACGGAATTTGACCACGAAACTTGCACTATTGTTCGTGGCAAAATTCTGAGTAACTTTCATATTTGAAGTTTTACGATCGGAGTCCTAACGAAGAAGCTACAGATGAAAAATGAATTCGGAACGAAAATAATTCGATTAGATAAATTAATATTTTTAATTAATTATCTAGGGTCCACATGTCGACAACCTATTAGAGCGGTCAACCAGGGGCGGTCGACCACTAGGAAGGGGGCGGTCGACTGCTTCATGTGTGGCTGCTCCAGTAAACCTAGGCTATGTACGGTCCGGATTTAATATATTTCGATCTAACAATTTTGATTAATTCTAGCGCCTATAAATTCAAGTCCAACCCTTCCTTCTCTTTTTATATTTTTCTGGAGGCAGTAGCGAAGCTCTGCCATTTCTTCACTTTCTTTTTAAATTATTAAAATAAGATATTTATATCTATATTCATATAAATTGGAGAAGAATAGAAATCTAATAAAAAGAAGAAAAGAAGATAAACAACTACACGCGTATTTGAGGTAATTTATATATTTATATATATTTGTATCTATTTTCTCTCTCAATCCCAAATCTCTTCTTAGATCTGTAATTCTAATATATGTATATACCCTTTTCATACATATTTCTTGGATTAAAAAAGATTTGGTGATGAATTTAAGGTTCTACTTCAGATCAAAAGATTTGGATCACTTTTAAAAGGCGAGTGAGAAATTTTATACACTGTTTATGATCTTAAATCTATTCCGTTGGCGTACCTTTGATTTTTATGTCTAAATCAATTTTATTTGTGAATTGTAGACTTAAATTAGTGTAGAAAACTATTGTCTACATATTCTTGTTTTAGATCAAATTTGAAATATGTTTACACATAGATCTGTAAATCAGTCCCAAAGATTTTAGAATTTGAATGTTGTAAATTTTTATTCCAGATATGTACTTGGGTGTAAAACAAGATTCTTCGATTATTGTCCAAATTTGTGCTAAGTTGTAGATTTTCCATAGTCTAATTAGTGGGAAGAACATCGGTTGATTTTTATTTGTTTACTTTTTCCACTTTTGATTCAAAAGGACGACGTTTGATTTAACGAGGAATATCTATAGACAAAAATGGAAGAGATGTGTAAAGTACAGATTTATTCTCCGTAATTTACACTGTCTATTCCAAATAAAAAACAGTTATCCATTCCTTGTAATTTCAAACGGAGTCAATCTTTCGTTTTTAAATCAATTTATGAAAATCACAGTGGAAAAATCTTCCTAAGGAATTTAATTCCAATAAATTAAATATGAAAAGTATATTCTAGTTACATATTATGACTAGAATATATTTGGTTACGAATATGTAGTTTTATTAGGTAATTTATATGTATTTATTGCGTTAACAAAGAAGAACATTGTTTATTCGTGCGTTACTTATGTTTAACGTTCGTTAGTCATTATTATATTTCGGAAAGCAAAAAAGCAGGATTAGGAAATATAGTAATTCCTATTAATGAAAAATAAATTAGGAATTCCTATTAATTAATTAATAAGAAATGAAAGAGTGTAACCAAAATTAATGGGCAATTAATGAGAAATAATGTATAGTATTAAATTAAGGGTTACAATTAATGGAGACAAATGCATGGATGAGAATGATAAAAATGGAATAGATATAAAAATGTTGCTAATTTGGAATTAGTAATCATACATAAATGTCTTAGGAAATGTCCGTTAGGATTTTATGGGCAAATCGACATTTATAAGAAATAAAACAGGGATTTATAGGTAGATAAGTATTTAAGGTAAATCTTATTACATTAAATAAAAAAAATTAGTAAGCTAAGTCCAATGTCTACCTAAGATAATATAAGTAAAGACTTAGGATGGTTAATTGGACTTAGTAAGCTAAGTCCAATGTCATACGACGGAAGACCGCCCTTCACTTTGAGGCGACCGGCAGCCGGGTACACTTACTACTGATGTGAGATATCATTAATCCTAGGACCCGGGACGATGTGAGAGATTGGGCCTGCTTTTTTAACCGAAAAGTATTAAATGATCCAAATTTGGAATTAGGAGCGGTGAGGGATATCTCCATAGGGGTTCGCTTTGGGTTTGAGGTATTAAGCGGTTGTAGAGTCCGCCTCTGTAACACCCTGTAATTTGACGTTAGTTATTTAATTAATTAGCTAGTTAATTAATTAGGCTCCAAAAATGAAATTTGTGCAAACAATGGAATTTGACCGCAAAACTTGCACCATTGCGTTCGTGGCGAAAATCTGAGAAATTTTCATATTTGAAGTTTGGCGATCGGAATCCAAACGAAGAAGTTACGAACGAAAAACGAATTCGGAACAACAATAAATAAATAAGAAAAATTAACGTTTATAATTATTTGCCCGGGTACACAGGCCGACCGTTCACTACGACCGGTCGATTGCTACATGTCGACTAGTGCATATAAGGTGGTCGACCAGTTGGGTAACCGTGGGCGCAATAACCCTATGCCACAATAGCCCAGATTTGATATTTTAAATCATACGGTTGAGGTTGATTCTCACGCCTATAAATTCAGGCCTAACCCTTCCTTCTCTTCTCATATTTTTTTCAGGCAGTAACGAAGCTCTGCTATTTCTTCTTCTTAACTTTCTTTCTAAATTAGAAAGATAAGATATTTGTACCTATATTCATACAAATTGGAGAAGAATATAAATCTAATAAAAAGGAGAAGAGAAGAGAATCAACCATACGCATATTTGAGGTAATCTATATATTTGTATCTGTTTTCTTTCCCTATCCAAATCTCTTCTCAGATCTGTAATTTTAACGTATGCATATACTCTTTTATACATTTCTCTTGGATTAAAAAGGATTTGGAGATGAATCAAAGGTTCTACTTCAGATCTGGATATTTGGATTGCTTTTCAAAGGCGATGGAAAATTTTATAGATTGTTATAATATGGAAATTATTCCGTTGGTGTTTATTTGATTTTTACGCCTAACTGGATAATTGTATATGAGTTGTAGGCAATAAATTAAATGTAATCTGAATATAATAAATAACGTCTACATATTCTTGTTTATGAATTGATTTAGAATTATTTACAACCTGATCTGAAAATTAGTCTCAAAAGTATGAATTTAGAATATTGATTTGAATGAAATTTATTACAGGTCTGAAATAGGTTGTATAATAATGTTATGAATTTGGATTATTACCCTAATCTTGTTGGAATGTAAACTTTTCTATGTTTGGAATTGTTGGAATTTAGATCCGTTTAATATTTGTGAATTAGTTTGATTTCTTTCCCTTTTAGAAAAATACAACGCCTGATCTAACAAGGAATGGATGCAAACAGAAAGGGAAAGAGATGTGTAAAGTATGAATTCATTGTAGTTACACTCTCTATCTCGGTAATAAAAAGAAATCATTATTCCTTGTAATTTCAAATAATGTATTCATTTAAAGTTAAATCTTTTGTTCTAGACTAATTTATAGAAATTATAGCGGATGATAGATATGATTCCAAAAATCTAACATGAAAATAATATTTTAGTGAAGATATATAACTAATATATTTGATAAAAGTAAATGTTTGTACGTAATTTACTGCACTTATAATAATTAAATAAAAAGCTAATAACGACGCTTGCACGTAATATTCACGTTTAGGATAATTAATTAATGAGAAAGAATTTAAAAGGACGCAACTCCAATAAATGGGGAACAAATAGTAATAAATATGGGAGTTGTAATAATCTGATAGGGTAAATGGATTAATAGGACTGATAAAAGTGGAATAGATATAAAAGATTACTAATTTGAAATTAGTAATAATACATAAATGTCTTAGGAAATGTCCTTTAGGATTTTATGGACAAATTAACATTTATGAGCATTAAACGTGGATTTATGGTTAGATAAATATTTAAGGTAAATCTTATTGCCTTAAATAAAAAAGAAATTAGTACGCTAAGTCTAATGTCTACCTAAGATAATACAAGTAAAGACTTAGGATAGTTAATTGGACTTAGTAGGTTAGTGATGCGAGGTCAGTAGAGTCACTCGACTGAAGATTGCCCTTCACTTTGAGGCTACCAACAGTCGAGTGCACTTACTACTAATGTGAGATATCACTAATCCTAGGACCCATGACGACGTGAGAGATTGGGCCTGCTTTCTTAATTGGAAAGTATTAAATGGTCCAAATTTGAAATTAGGAGCGGTGAGGGATATCTCCATAGGAGTTCGCTTCTGGCTTGAGGTCTTAAGTGGTTGTAGGGTCTGCCTCTCTCCTAAATGGAAGTATTAAGTAACCTAGTGAGATTCCAAGTAAATAAAGATGTCTCTAAAAGGGTTTACTTCAGTGTTGAGGTATTAAGTGGCTGTAGGGTTCGCCTCCTTACCGAAAGAAGTAACCTAATGAGATTCCATATTTATAATTAAGAGCGATAGTGGATATCTCGGGAAGGGTTCGCTTCAGGTTTTGGTATTAAGTGGTTGAAGGGTTCGCCTCTTTCCTATAAAAGAACTATTAAGTAGCCTAATGAGATTTTCAAGCAATGTCAACTAGATAGTACCATTGAGGAGTCCCCCTTGTGGTTAGGTATTAAATGACAAAGGCCTTCCTATAAATAGGTGTTAAATGGTCAGGGGTCTGCCTAGTCCTTATTAATGAGGTATTAAGTGGCTTGGGTATAGTCTCTCACAATGCTAAGGCCGTAATAGCGATAGTACTATTAAGGAGCACGCCTTGGGAATAGGTCTTAAATGACGGGGTCTGCCTTAATTAAGGTATTAAATGACCAAGGTCTGCATATTTTCCAATAAAAGTATTAAGTGGTTTGGGTAGCGTTTATTACATGGGTACGATTTTATCGACGATAGATGTGGTAATAGTTAGACATTAAATGTCGGAAGCCTTAAATAGTAGTTAGAGGTCTTTGTAGCTATGATCCGCCGACCACTGACAACACTGTTAGGAAACCACCTTGGAAGTAGGTCTTAAATGACAGGGTCTACCTTGATTAAGGTCTTAAATGGCAGAGTCTACCTTTTTTTTAAAGTATTATAAAAGCCCGCTTCATATTTAGAAGTATTAAGTGACAAATGAGTTTGAAAGTATTGGATGGTTGATAGGCTTCACTATGTACCTTTGGGATGGGGTAGATAACTAATCGTATGTGCAATGCAAGGTTAGTTCAGAATTGCTAACCTTGATGGAAATAATTATTAAGTGGAAACCAATCGGTATAAATTTATGTTATGAACAGTTTATATATTTTTCCAGTCACCAGACCTTGTTGGCATGTTTATCCTTACGTGATAGAGGGTTCTCGCATTGTGAACGGTAGCGAATTGCCCATACATGTCCCGAGTGGGTTGGCAGGCTAGTAGCCTAGGCGGTCGAGAGGCTGGCTGTAAAACAAGGATGTCCGGTGTTACCATTTGTAGCCACGCCCTTTAAGGGGTGACCTTTGGTTATTACATTTGGTATTAGAGCCTAGCTTAGTAGATCAGAGGAGTTAGGATAAATTGAGAGAATGTATTCATACTTTCCTATCTAGTAATATTATATTTTTACGCTAGATTCCAAGAGTTCCAACTGTAGCAGTAGTTGTAGTTCCAGTCCGAGGGAATGGGCAAAGCAACTATAGGTTGGAAATATCTTAGAGTTAATATTTTCATGCCAACTCTGAAGTACCACATGGAGTGTCGACGATGCGTAAAACACTGCTGATGAAGAGCATGAGTTAAAAATATGGTAGAATCTTGGATACTAGAGGTGTTCGACTTGATGCTTGAGATTCTAGGTACCTTGTGATTTTTTGATTTTGAGTTCCAGTCGGAGACACACATTTATTCCAAATAGGCGGGAAATTAGAGTCAGTATGCCGCAATTGTCCGGATGCAAGTTTTTTCTAGGATGTATTCATTGATCACCTCTTTGATGGCAAACCAGATTTTATTTGGATAATTAATGTCAATTCCTTAGTCTAAAACCTGTGAGAGAATTCTTATAAAGTATGTTTAGGAAATACCTTAGAGTTTGGAAGAAGGGTTTTCGAAGGATTTCTTTTCCCAAAGATTTATTTTGGAAATTTTGTTTCGGGAAAGCTTTGAAATTTTAATTTTTAAAGAAACACGTATGCCACTAAGTTGGTCGTGTTAAGAAATTCTAAGTTTATAAAAGATTAATTCTTTAAATCCTTAAATATTTATATGCATATATCGATAAAGGCTTGATTTTGATTTTTGGCAAAGAAATATAGTTTTCCAATTTGGGAAATTTGTATTTTAAAAAAGGAAGGTTTTTATAAACCCTGAAATATTTATATATATAAGTTTGATTTTAAAGGGGATTTTTGGTACGAAATAGATTCTATTATTTAGAAACAAGTATAAAGGAGCATATATTTAGCTTAGTAATTTTTTGGTTTATAAAATCGTGGGTTTTTTTTCTCTCTTTAAGGGATGGACAAAATAGGAATGACATCAACTTTATTGGGGCATGTAGTTCGCAGTGTTTTTGTACCCCCAACTATTGGAAGAAATATTTCCGTGCAAAGTAGGCAGGAAATAGCAGTTAGAATAATTTTTGGGTTTTTTGAAGTGTTGTTGGTCGTAACGGATTTGTTGAGGCTATCGTAATCTTGCCAAGGTGGGGTCTATGCGGAAAGGTGGATACCGTCATGTGGAAGTTAAGAATTTTCTGGAATGTTTAAGCTAAATATGGTGTGTGGAACAGTCATTAGAATATTAATTTAACCCGACCCTATTAGGTCTAGGTTCAGACCGTGCCCAAATCTGGGCTAGCAATCAACCGTAAGCAGTCGACCATAGCGGTCGATTGGTTGACCTAATAGCGGTCGACCGCTTGGTGGATTCAGACCGAACCCAAACCTGGAAAGCGACTATAAGTTGCGCCTAAACCATCAGCCGCCGCACCCCCCTCAATCTCTTCCTCCTCTCCATTTTCAGCTGAGTTCCATTCCCACCTCCCCCGTCCTCCACTTAATCAAAGACTCTATCCTCCATTCCTCCACCAACCGACGCCAAAATGCTTACACGTCAGATCTTGCCCCTCCACCACTCCAGATCTAAACCCTTTTCTCCCATTTTCAACCGCCTCTCAGCCCATGGCACTGCCATGCACCGGTGGCTCTTCCTCTCGTCATCCCGGCCTCACTACGTAAGAAGCCGATTGGCTTGACTGGAGCGAGCGAAAGATCGCCACTTATCTTGGAACGACGAACTTTGATTTCCTCCATGGGCGACCAGTGAAATTCAGAGATTTCACTGCTCTTGAGTTTTAAGAGCTTTTCGTCATGGCAGGACTTGCATTGATCCTCTACTTCGAGACTTTCTAGAAATGTCGGCGATTGGAGGACCGACAATTTGCGACCAGTTGCCCGTCTCGCCGTGCGCATCTTTCAGCACAACATCATTCCGAAGATGGGAAACCTCGACAAGATCTATACCTTAGTGCAGAGAGCCGCCTATGCTATAATTGGCAGCATATCCGTCAATTGGGCTCATGGTTTGATGTTCATATGGTCGATCAAGGAGTTGGTACCCCAAGGACTGACTCTCCATTTTGCCCCTTGCTCACTCGGGTTTTTAGGCATTACGAGGTAAATTTGAGCGGAGAGCCAATAAAGGAATGACCTTCACACCATCGACCAAACCACTATTAAGAGGATGAATATTCCTTTACCGCCTACCGCACCACCTGTACCAGCACCTGAGCTGTAGCTCCAACAGCAGGGGATATCGTAGGGCGTCGAGGAATACTTGAGTCTTGAGGTTTTTCTATTCGTCAGGTTCAAGCAGAGCTCCAAGAGGTTAAGGCGGAGCAACAGCGCCAGGGACGTGAGATTGGATGCATAGTCGCCATGCTATAACCATTCCGTGGCCGTGACAATGGCTCAAGCTCCAGCCGTGGAGCGAAACCTTCTTCCAGTTCGTAGACGGTATTTTTATTTAGGATTGTTCTATCTTTTTGTTTCCAGCATTTGTTTTTTCTTTTAGATTGTTGTGTTGCAAAATTGTTAGTTGTCTCTTATAAAAGGCACGCACGATATTACGAGTTTCTATTTATTTTTTGTGTTATTGTTTCTGAATATGCGAACCGCTCCTATATATGCATAGTAGAGAAACAACATAAATATGGGAATCTTATAAAGACACTTAACTAACAGTAAATGCAATATAAGACTGGAAGTTTAGAATAGTTGGAAAATTTCAGCGAAGGACATGATGAAGTTATTTTGATATCATGGGTCATTGCTCATGTTCCTTAAAAGCTAAATTTTTTGAATAATAAATCTGTTGGCTTTTTAAATAAAATGTCAAATTTTTGGGTAAAGGTTAATTGTAGAATTTTCGAATTTAATTAATGCGTTTAGTGCATAACCGACTTCCAACTACGTTGAAGTTGTGGCTTGATTTATCAAAAAAATTTGAAAAATTTCCCCTTGATTTGAAAGTTCCCTTTTGGAAGAAAAAAAGAAAATTTATTGTGTTTTATTTATTTTGTCTCTTAGATTATTTTTAGAGTTTTTGTTTAAAATTTATTTTAAGGGAAAATATACATCTAAATATTTTAGGATTTTATTTTCCAAATGACGTATAAATTTGAAAAGCGAGAAAGGTTTTTGTGAAAAATTTGATTTTGATGGTCACATGTTAGGCGTAGGTAAGGCAAATAGAGTTAGAATTTGCAAATTTAGCGATGCATTAGGGTCGACGATGCGATAAATGCAAGCGATAATAAGGGAAAATCTGTTTTAGTCTTGGAATTTCTATTTTCATACCTTGTCGACGACAAACGCGAGTCTATTTTTAGACTTAATTCCGTTTTAGAGCTTGAAAATAGGCCTCGTTATGCATTTTGTACGTGGAAATTTTGAAGTAAATCCGAGACAGTGGGGAAATTTCCACTATACTTCGGGAATAGGAAGATTATAGTGTGGAAAGAATGTTAAATTCTCCGCCTAAATTCCTTTTGTCGACGTAGGAGTAAAGTTTAGGAAGCCATTTTTCGATGCATTAGATTATTGGACGGTAGGAAGTGGATGAAAAGTTGATTGCTTCATACTTCAATTCGTAGGAGTATGGGGGTTTTGGTTAAAAAGATTTTTCAAAAAGCTGCATATATATAGAACTGCCAGTATATATGTAGGTTGTTTGCATCTTGGTTTCAAAAGTGTTTTCAAAAGAAATGCATCCATATAGGAGGATCTGATTTAGAATCATTCTGCATACATATAGAACTACCAGTATATATTAGAGTTTTGCGGTCGAAGTCCAAATGAAGAAGTTATGGATGAAAAACGAATTCAAAACGAAAATAAATAAGAAAAATTAATGTTTATAATTATTCGTCCTGACCCACAGGCAAACCGTTCACTACTACCGGTCGACATGTAGTAGTCGAACGGTGCATATGAGGTGGTTGACTGGTTGGGTAACCGTGGGCGCAATAACCCTAGGCCACAACGGTCCGGATTTAATATTTTAAATCATACGGTTGAGGTTGATTCTTACGCCTATAAATTCAGGCCTAACCTTCCTTCTCTCCTAATATTTTTCTGAAGACAGTAGCGAAACTCTGTTATTTCCTCTCCTCCACTTTCTTTCTAAATTATAAAGAAAAGATATTTGTATCTATATTCATACAAATTGGAGAAGAACAAAAATCTAATAAAAAGGAGAGGAGAAGAGAATCAATCATACGTGTGTTTGAGGTAATCTATATATTTGTATCTATTTTCTCTCAATATCTCAAATTCCTTCTTAGATCTATAATTCTAATGTATGTATATACCATTTTATACATATCTCTTGGATCAAAAAGAATTTGGAGACGAATCAAAGGTTCTACTTTAGATCTGAAAATTTGGATCGCTCTTAAAAGGTGAGTGAGAAATTTTATAGATTGTTATAATATGAAAATTATCCTGTTGGTATTTATTTGATTTTTATGCCTAATTGGATAATTGTATATGAGTTGTAGGCAAAAAATTGAATATAATCTGAATATAATAAATATCGCATATATATTCTTGTTTATGAATTGATTCAAAATTGTTTACAACCTGATCTGGAAATCAGTCCAAAAAATATGAATTTAGAATATTGATTTAAATGAAATTTATTCCATATTTGAAATTGGTTGTATAATAATGTTATGAATTTGGATTATTACCCTAATCTTGTTGGAATGTAAACTTTTCTATGTTTGGAACTATTGGAATTTAGATCCATTTAATATCTGTAAATTAGTTTGATTCTTTTCCTTTTAGAAAAATATAGCATTTGATCTAACAAGGAATAGATGCAAAGAGAAAGAGATATGTAAAGTATGAATTCATTGTAGTTTACATTGTCTATTTCAGTAATTAAAAGAATTGATTATTCCTTGTAATTTCAAATAATGTAATCTTTTAAAGTTAATCTTATTTGTAGATTAATTTATGGAAATTATAACGGATATTCATTTTAGATATGATTCCAACAATTTAACATGGAAAAGAATATTCTAGTGAAGATATATAACTAAAATATATTTGATAAACGTAAATATTCATATGTAATTTACTGCGCTTATAATAATTAAATAAAAAGATAGTAACGACGTTTGTACGTAATATTCGCGTTTAGGATAATTAACTAATGGGAAAGGAATTTAAATGGTTGTAACTCCAATAAATGGGGAGTAATAAATATGGGAGATGCAATAATCTGATGGGGTAAATGTATTAATAGGACTGATAAAATGAAATAAATATAAAATGTTACTAACTTGAAATTAGTAATCATATATGACTGTCTTAGGAAATCTCGTTAGGATTTCATGGACAAATTGACATTTATGAGCATTAAACAGGGATTTATGGGTAGATAGATATTTAAAGTAAATCTTATTGCCTTAAATAAAAAGGAAATTAGTAAGCTAAGTCCAATGTCTACCTAAGATAATATAAGCAAAGACTTAGGATGGTTAATTGGACTTAGTAGGTTAGTGATGCGAGGTTAGTAGAGTCACTCGACGGAAGACTGCTCTTCACTTTGAGGCTGCTAGTAGTCGGACGCACTTATTACTGATGTGAGATATCACTAATCCTAGGACCCGTGACAATGTGAGAGATTGGGCCTGCTTTCTTAATTGGAAAGTATTAAATGGTCCATATTTGAAATTAGAAGCGGTGAGGGATATCTCCATAGGGGTTCGCTTCTGGTTTGAGATCTTAAGTGGCTGTAGGGTTCGCCTCTCTCCTAAATGAAAGTATTAAGCAACCTAGTGAGGTTCCAAATAAATAAGGATGTCTCTAAAAGGGTTTACTGCGGTGTTGAGGTATCAAGTGGCTGTAGTGCCCGCCTCCCTACTGAAAGAAGTAACCTAATGAGATTCCATATTTATAATTAAGAGTGATAGTGGATATAACGGGAAGGGTTCGCTTCAGGTTTGGGTATTAAGTGGTTGAAGGGTTCGCCTCTTTCCTATAAAAGAACTATTAAGTAACCTAATGAGATTTTCAAGCAATGTCAGTTGGATAGTACCAGTGAGGAGTCCCCCTTGTGGTTAAGTATTAAATGACAAAGGCCTACCTATAAATAGGTGTTAAATGGTCAGGGGTCTGCCTAGCCCTTATTAATGAGGTATTAAGTGGTTTGGGTACAGTCTCTCACATTGCTAAGGTCGTAATAACGATAGTACCATTGAGGAGCATGCCTTAGGAATAGGTCTTAAATGACGGGATCTGCCTTAATTAAGGTATTAAATGACAAGAGTCTACCTATTTTTTCAATAAATGGTATTAAGTGGCTTAGGTATTGTTTATTAAATGGGTATGATTTTATCGACGATAGATGCAGTAAAAGTTGGACATTTAAGTGTCGGAAGCCTTAAATAGTGGTTAGAGGTTTTTGTAGCTAGGACTCACCGACCATTGACAACATTGTTAGGAAACCACCTTGGGAATAGGTCTTAAATGGTGGAGCCTACCTTGATTAAGATCTTAAATGACAGAGTCTATCTATTTCTCTTTTTAAAAGTATTATAGAACCCCGCTTCATAATTTAGAAGTATTAAGTGGCAAATGAGTTTGGAAGTATTGGGTGGTTGATAAGGCATCATCAGTATTTTGTTCCTTGGGAAGGGGTAGGTAAGTAATTGTGTGTGCAATGCAAGGTTAGATTAGAATTGCTAACCTTGATGGACATAACTAATAAATGAAAACCAATTGGTATAAATTTATGTTATGGACAATTTATATGTTTCAAGTCACCAGAACGTTGTTCCGATCCCCCCTCCTCATTACATAGGATAGAATGTAGGAGAAACATGTCACTGGAGCTGGATGTGCTTTGTTGTCGAAGAAGTCTTCTTTCTCTCATGCTCAATGCTGATGTGACATTCTACTATCCAAGGAATATCATTAATTCCAAAGTAGTGGTCATAGTCATCACTCTTATCCTATTATTATTTTCTCTGTGAGTTTAGATTTCTATCAATCTCTGATATTGTTCATGCTTATTTGCAGGTACCAAATCCAACGATCCGTGCTTTGATAGACTTTGAGTTTGAATTTTTTCGAAATTTAGGCCCATTAAGGTGCGGGTTGTTACAGCCTCTCTCATAAAAGAAGTATTAAGTAATCTAGTGAGGTTCCAAATAAACAAGGATATCTCTAAAAGGTTTACTTCAGTATTGAGGTATTAAGTGGCTTTTGTGTGGCCTGCCTCCTTACCGAAAGGAGTAACCTAATGAGATTCCATATTTATAATTAAGAGTGATGATGGATACATCGGGAAAGGGTTTGCCTCGGGTTTGAGGTATTAAGTGGCTGTAGTGTCCGCTTCTTTCCTATGAAAGAAGTATTAAGTAGCCCAATGAGATTTTCAAGCAATGTCAGCTAGACAGTACCAGTGAGGAGTTCGTCTTAGTGTTAGGTATTAAATGGCAGAGGCATTGATTGGCTTAAGTTGATGGTTCAACTCTTTG
This sequence comes from Allium fistulosum, assembly GCA_030737815.1. Classification (NCBI taxonomy): domain Eukaryota; kingdom Viridiplantae; phylum Streptophyta; class Magnoliopsida; order Asparagales; family Amaryllidaceae; genus Allium; species Allium fistulosum. The sequence continues at coordinate 443,876,581 of CM060901.1, read as the reverse complement.
TGGGTCCTCCTTCGAGTAGTCCGTGCATACCTATAAATAGGTGTTAAACGTTTAGAGACTGCATAGTCCTTGTTAATGAGGTATTAAGTGGCTTGGGTACAGTCTCTCAGATGACTAAGACTTAATAACGATAGATTCACTACTAATATGGCTATTATAAATTATAAGGCCATAGATAATGGTCAAAGGTCTCTGTAGCTAGGACCAATAGACCAATAATGATGATGCTAAAAGTCCACCTTGGGAATAGTTCTTAAATGAAGGGGTCTACCTCGATTGAGGTCTTAAATGGTAAAGTCTGCTATTCCTCTTTTAAAAGTATTATGTGGTGATAGTAGAAGCCCACTTCATATTTAGAAGTATTAAGTGGCAAATGGGTACGGAAGTATTGGGTGGTTGATAATGCTTCGTCGGTATTTTATATCCTGGGAAGTGGTAGGTAAGTAATCGTGTGTGCAATGCAGGGTTAGATTAGAATTACTAACCTTAATAGACATAACAATTAAATGTAAACCAATAGGTATAAGTTTATATTATGGACAGTTCATAGATTGTCCAATCAGTAGAATGTTGTTTTGACCCCCTCCTCATTACCGCCCACATGATAGATTTAGAGGAACATGTCATTGGAGCTGGATGTGTTTAGTTGTGGAGAAGTCTTCTTTTCTCTCATGCTCGATGCTGATGTGGCAATCTGCTATACAAGTAATACCATAAATTCCAAGGTAGTAGTCATAATCAGTATTCTTATCCTATTATTGTTTCCGCTATGAGTTTAGATTTATATCAATCTCCGATAATGATCATACTTATTTGCAAGTACCAAATCCACCGATCTGTGCATTAATGGACATGGGTTACAATTTTTGTCGAAATTTAGGCCCATTAAGTATGGTTGTTACATATGGTATCAGATCCAAGGTTAGCAGATCAGAGGAATTAGGACAAATTGAGAGAACATATTCATACTTTCCTATCTAGTATTATTATATTTTTATGTTAGATTCTAAGAATTCCGATTATAGAAGTAGTTGTAGTTCCATTCCGAAGGAATAGGCAAAGCAACTATGGGTTGGTAATATCTTAGAGTTAAGGTTTTCACGTCGACTCCGAAGTACCATATGGAGTACTGGTGATGCGTAAGGCGCTGATGATAAAGAGCATGAGTACGACATATGGTAGAATCCTAGAGACTAGAGGTGTTCGACTTGATGGTTGACATTCTAGCTACATTATGATTTTGGATTTTGATGACGAGTTCCAGTCGGAGAAGCGCATTTATTCCAAATGGGCGAGAAACTAGAGTCTGTATGTCGCAATTATCTAGAAGCAAGTTTTTGCTAGGATGCATTCATTGATCGCCTCTTTGATGATAAACTAGATTTTTATTTGGATAATTAATGACAATTCCTTAATCTAAAACCTATAACAGAATTTTTCTTAAGTATATTTTGAAAATGCCTTAGATTTTGGAAAAAGGGTTTTCAAAGGATTTCTTTTTTCAAGAATTTATTTTGGAAATTTTGTATTGGGAAAGTTTTGAAATTTTAAAAGAAACACGTATACCACTAAGTTGGTTGTGTTAATAAAATTTTAGTTTATAAAAGATTAATTTTTGAAATCTTTAAACATTTATATGTATATATCAGTAAAGGCTTGATTTTGATTTTTGGCAAGGATATAGTTTTCCAATTTGAGAAATTTGTGTTTAAAAAAAAGGTTTTTGGAAAACCTTAAAATATTTATATATAAGTTTGATTTTTAAGGGAAGTTTTGGTATGAAATAGTTTCTATTATTTAGAAATAAGTATAAAGAAGTATATATTTAGCTTAGTGATCTTTCGATTTATAAAATTGAGGTTTTAAAACCTTCTCTCTTTGAGGTACAAACAAAATATGAATGACATCCAATTCTATTGGGGTATGTAGTTTGAAGTGTTGTTATTCCTATCGGCTATTGGATGAAATATTTCCATGCGAAGTAGGTAGGAAATAGCAGCTGGAACATTTTTCGAGTTTTTGGAATTGTCGTTGGTCACAGCAGTTTTGTTGGTACTACCGTGAATTGCTGGAGCATGGTTCAGGACTAGGTGGTAGGGTTTGACACCGTTGTGACGATGACAGGAATTTTTTGGATCGTATCTACTGCAAGAAGATGACGCGAAATGATTATTATTAGTTAGTTCAACCCTAATTGGGTCTAGGTTCGACCAATGCTCAAGGCGTCTAGTGGTTGACCACTTAGCGGTAAACCTAGAGTGGTCTACCAGTTAACGAGTTTTGGCACAACTTGAACCTGGAACGCGATTGTCAAAGCCACGTTCGAATTCCCCTAATTGCATTCTTCCGTTCCTCCTTCCTCAATTAGTCGAACCCAATCTCCATCCTTCTCTTCCTCTAAGTATCGGCCTCTTTCTTCCATTCCTCCCCTAGGCAACGCCATTTTCCCTAGGAGCAATAGCCTCGCCTCTCCCTCGTGTTGGTTTTGCACGTTAGATCTCGTCGCACCACCACTGCAGATCCAAACCCTATTTTCTCACTCCGACCACTTCTTAGCCCAAGACACCTTTCCGTACTACCGGTTTTTTCTTGCACCATTATGGTCTCAATCCTCAAGATGCCACTTGGCTGGACCAGAATGAACAGAAGGTTTCACTGCTTTTGGGCTGGAAGAGCTATTCGTCGCGGTAGGATTTGCACTGATCTTTTGCTTTGAGACCTTTGAGTGGGAATGTACCTGTGTTGCATCTGCCTTTTCGATGTCCTGTTGGCACAGAATTTCGATGGAGGCAACAGTTTGATTCATTTGGAGGTTAAGGGTGTCTTAATTGAGCTGATTAATGATGATCTCACTGAGATTTTGGAGGCCTCCATGAAGGATGCAGACTTGGATGATTTTGAAGTGACCGACTCAAAGATTTTGCAGCAGATCTTTTTCTAGGATGCTGGTGTTTGGAAGATGGATAATCTACGTCCGACTGTGCATCTGATTATGTGCATCATTCGGTACAGCGTAATCCCTAAGACGGGAAGTTACAACCAGATTTATCCCTTGGTGTGAAAGACCACCTATGTTATTATTGACAGCATAGCCGTCAATTGGACCGCACCATTTTGATGCAATTTGTTGATCAAGGATTAGCACTCCACAGAGTTACTTTCCATATTTTCACCCTTCCGTTCTCATCTTTAGGTAATACGGGTGAACCTCTATGGAGGGGCAGTTTAGTAGAATGTTCCTTTTTCCATCATTAGATCATTCCTTAGGAAGATGGCAATTCCGAAGCCATCAGCAACACCGGCAGCGCCAGCGGCACGAGATTGGGTGTATAGCCCCCATGCTACGACCATTCAAGGGTTGCGGTAATGGCTTGAGCTCCAACCATGGAGCAAGGCATCTCATAGTCTATAGGCATTATTTAAGGATTTATGGCGTTGTTTTCTTTTTCCCTTACAACATTTGTTCTTTTCTTTTAGGTTGTTTGGGTGTAACTGTTAGTTGTCTCTTGTAGAAGACATGCACGATATTATGAGTTCCTATTTATTTACTATTTTATAGTTTTTGGACACGCAAACTGCTCCTATATATGCATAGTGAAGAAGCAGTGTAAATATGGAAATCTCATAAAAGACACTTAACTAACAATAAATGCAATATAAGACTGGAAGTTTAGAATAGTTGAATTTTTTTAACGAAGGACATGGTAAGTTGTTTTGGTATCACGGACCAATGCTCATGTTTCTTAAAAGCTAAATTTTTTGAATAATAGATGTGTTGACATTTTTCTTTGTATAAAATGTCAAGTTTTATTAGTAAAGCTTAGTTGTAGAATTTTAGAATTTGGTTTATGCGTTTAGCGCATAACCGACTTCTGACTACGTTGAATTTTAGCTTGATTTATCAAGATTTTTGAGAAGGAAAATATTTTGAAAAGTTTATCTTTTGAATTTTTTTAAGTTTTAGTAATTTTTGGCTCTTAAATTATTTTTAGAATTTTTTTCCAAAAGTTTGATTTTAAGGGAAAATGTGATCTAGATATTTTGGGATTTTATTTTTCAAATGACGTACAAATTTGAAAAATGGGAAAGGTTTTTGTGAAATATTTGATTTTGAAGACCACATGTTAAGTGTAGGAAAGACACATAGAGTTTGAATTTGCGGATTTAGCGGTGCATTAGGATCGACGATACGATAAATGCAAGCGATAATAAGGAAAAAGTTGTTTTAGCCTTGAAATTTCTATTTCCACACCTTATCGATGACTCGCGCGAGTCTATTTTTAGACTCAATTCTATTTTAGAGCTTGAAAATAAGCCTCCTTATGCGTTTTGTGCGTGGAAAATTTGGAGTAAATCCGGGACAGCGAGTAAATTTCCACTATACTATGGGAATAGGAAGATTATAGAGTTGTAGGAATGTTAAATTTTCCATCTAAATTCCTTTTTCCCGCATAGAAGAAAAGTTTAGAAAGCGATTTTTCGACGCATTAGATTTTTAGATTATAGGAATTGGATGCAAAATTGGTTGCTTCATACTTTTATTTGTAGGAGTGTGTGGGTTTTGGTTGAAAAGATTTTTCAAAAATTGCATACATATAGAACTGCCAATATATATAGGTTGTTTGCATCATATTTTTCAAAAATGTTTTCAAAGAAATGCATTCATATAGGAGGATCCGATTTAGGATCATTCTGTATACATTCTTTCTATGTGGTGATACAGTAATACATTATGCACTTATGCACATTTGGTTGTAATTGGTTGTACACTCATTGGTTATGTAGTTTATGATAATTAGGAGCCAAAACCATGACTTGTCGTTGGTAAAGTTTCGGGAACGAATTTTTTTTAAGAAGGGAAGAATGTAACACCCCGTAATTTGGCGTTGGTTATTTGACCAGTTAGTTAATTGATTAGGCCCCAAAAATGGAATTTGTGCAAATGATGGAATTTGACCATAAAACTTGCATCATTGCATTCGTGGCGAAATTTTGAGCAACTTTCATATTTGGAGTTTTGCGATCAGAGTCCAAACGAAGAAGTTACGGAAGAAAATAATTCGATTAGATAAATTAACATTTTTAATTAATTATCTGGGGCCCACAGGTCGATCCACATATTGGAGTGGTCAACTAGGTGTGGTCGACTACTAGGAAGGGGGCGGTCGACCGCTTCATGTATGATGGCTTCAGTAAACCTAGGCCATGTACGGTCCTGATTTAATATATTTCGATCTAATGGTTCTGGTTGATTCTAGCATCTATAAATTTAGGCATAACCCTCCCTTCTCTTCTCATATTTTTCTAGAGGCAGTAGCAAAACTCTAACATTTCTTTTTCTTCACACTCTTTCTAAATTAAAAAAAGAAAGATATTTACATCTATATTCATACAAATTGGGGAAGATTAGAAACTAATAAAAAGAAGAAGAGAAGAGAATCAACTATACACGTATTTGAGGTAATTTATATATTTATATATATTTGTTTCTATTTTCTTCCAATCTCAAATCTCTTCTCAGATCAGTAATTCTAATATATGCATATACTCTTTTTATACATATTTCTTGGATTACAAAGGATTTGGAGATGAATTTAAGGTTTTACTTCAGATCTGGAGATTTGGATCGCTTCAGAAGATGAGTGGCAAATTTCATATATTGTTTATGATCTTAAATCTATTTAATGGCATACTTTTGATTTTTATGCCTAAATCAATTTTATTTGTGAATTGTAGGCTTAAATTAGTGTACAAACTATTGCCTACACATTCTTGTTTTAGATCAAATTTGAAATATGTTTACACCAAGATCTGAAAATCAGTCCCAAAGATTTTAGAATTTGAATGTTGTAAATTTTTATTCCATATATATACTTGGGTGTAAAACAGGATTCTTGGATTATTGCCCAAATTTGTGTTAAGTTGTAGATTTTCCATAGTCTAATTTGTGGGATAACTTCCGTTTTATTTTTATTTGTTTACTTTTTCCACTTTTGATTCAAAAGGGAGACGTTTGATTTAACGAGGAAGACCTATAAACAAAAAGGGAAGAGATGTGTAAAGTACAGATTTATTCTCCATAGTTTACATGGTCTATTCCAAATAAAAAGAAATTATCCATTCCTTATAATTTCAAACGGGGTCAATCTTTCCTTTTTATGTTAAACAATTTATGAAAATCATAGCGGAAAATCTTCCTAAGGAATTTAATTCTAGCAAATAAATATGGAAAGTATATTCTAGTTACATATTATGACTAAAATATATTTTATTACGAATAGGTAGTTTATACGTATTTATTCCGTTAATAAAGAAGAACATCATTTATTCATGCGTTATTTCTGCGTAACGTTCGTTGGTTATTATTATATTTAGGAAAGCGAATAAGTAGGATTAGGAAATGTAGCAATTCCTATTAATGCGAAATAAATTAGTAATTCCTATTAATTAATTAATAGGAAATAAAAGAGTGTAACCTAAATTAATGGGCAATAAATGTGAAATAATGGATAGTATCAAATTAAGGGTTATAATTAATAGAGACAATTGGATGGATATGACTGATAAAAATGGAATAGATATAAAAAGGTTACTAATTTGAAATTAGTAATCATACATAAATGTATTAGGAAATGTTCGTTAGGATTTTATGGACAAATTGACATTTATGATCATTAAAAAGGGGATTTATGGGTAGTTAAGTATTTAAGGTAAATCTTATTGCCTTAAATAAAAAGGGAATTAGTAAGCTAAGTCCAATATCTACCTAAGATAATATAAGTAAAGACTTAGATGGTAAATTGGACTTGGTAGGTTAGTGATACGAGGTCAGTAGAGTCACTCGACAGAAGACTGCCCTTCAACTTGAGGCTACCAACAGTTTGGTGCACTTACTGTTGATGTGAGTTATCACTAATTCTAGGACTTGTGACGACGTAAGGGATTAGGCCTACTTTCTTAACTGAAAAGTATTTGATGTTCCAAATTTGGGAATAGGAGCGGTGAAAGATATCTCCATAAGGTTTCGCTTCAAGTTTGAGGTATTAAGCGGCTGTAGGGTCCGCCTTTGTTCTATAAAGAAGTATTAAGTAACCTAGCGAGGTTCCAAATAAATAAGGATATCTCTAAAATGGTTTACTTCGGTGTTGAGGTATTAAGTGGCTATTGTATGGCCCGCCTCCCTACCGAAAGGAGTAACCTAATAAGATTCAATATTTATAATTAAGAGTGATGATGGATATCTTGGGAAAGGGTTCGCCTCACGTTTGAGGTATTAAGTGGTCGTAGTGTCCGCTTCTTTCCTTTGAATGAAGTATTAAGCATCCCAATGAGATTTCCAAGCAATGTCAGCTAGATAGTACCAGTGAGGAGTCCGCCTTTGTGTTTTGTACTATGGCAAAGGCATACCTATAAATAGTTGTTGAATGGTCAGAGTCTACCTAGTCCTTGTTAATGAGGTATTAAGTGGGTTGGGTACAGTCTCTTGCATTGCTAAGACTTTAATAACGATAGATGTGCTAGTAGTATAACTACTATAAATTATAAGTCTGTAGATATTGGTCAACGGTCTTTGTAGCTAGGACCAATAGACCAATAATGATGGTGCTAGAAGTCCACCTTGAGAAAAGGTCTTAAATGACAGGGTCTGCCTCGATTGAGGTCTTAAATGGCAAAGTCTGCAAATTTCTCTTTTAATAATATTATGTGATGATAGTAGAAGTCGGCTTCATATTTAGAAGTATTAAGTAGCAAATGGGTATGGATTGGGTGGTTAATAAGGCTTCGTCGGTATTTTGTATCTTGGGAAGGGGTAGGCATGTAATCGTATGTGTAGTGCAACGTCAGATTAGAGTTGTTAACCTTAATAGACATAAAAATTAAATTGAGTCCAATAGGTATAAATCTATGTTATGGACAGTTTATAGATTTTTCAGTCACTAGAACGTTGTTCTGACCCTCTGCTCATTACAACCCGCAGGATAAATTTAGAGGAACAAACCACTGGAGCTGGATGTGTTTAGTTGTGGAGAGTCTTCTTTTGTCTCATGCTCGTTGCTGATGTGACAATCTGCTATCTAAGTAATTCCATTAATACTATTCATCGAGCATTTAAAATATAAATCATGAAGCGAAATTCTCTAAAATCATCAATATAAATTTCATCGTTTGACCCGAGTCGAATTACATCGAATTCCGACCTTTCGAATAATGCACACACTCGTTTAAAATAAACTATAAATCAAAATACAATCGGACATCATCTTTTTTGCATTTTGGACAATCCAACATACACAAAATTTCACAATATAATCTAAAACTGTAACATCCCCTTACTTGGAGGCCCAAAACTAATGGCTACAAATGCTGCAGTCATCCATTGTTATTAATCCTCGGCGACCAAATACGGCGGTGTTAGATTCATTGATACACAGAAAGAAATGAATATGGAAAAAATTTAAAACATCAAACAAGATCACATTCCATTTCAAAACATTTCCAATTCATTACATAATCCCACAATGTCAACCACGTTTAGAGAAAATATATTTATTACAATATACGCCAAGAGCGAGATATGAAGATGCCCCATTGGATGATCAAAGTATATACAGGAAATTTAACAACTTTGTCATAACAAACAACACAGCAGAATCAAATAAAAGAGAACTCTAGATATATATCATGCCTTCTGCACGTCTCCGGAAGCTTTATTCGTCTAATGAGGTACCTGAAAACCTCAACTCTCAAACTACTCAAAATCAATTGAGCACCCGAGAGTTTAAGGGGAAGATATAAAATTCGAGTCAGACATAAAGCCTGGTATGAATAATAATCTACCATCTCAAATCCATTTAGATATCTAGTGAAACCACGCCGCTTAGCGGAATGGGTTTTCCCCTCACTAGTATCTTAAAACCTTTATAAAACCATACACCATGCTCATGCATCCACAATGGTTAAAACAATTCAAAACAGTATGATATGATGATATGCAAAAGAAATGAATCAATTCTGGATTACCCATCCCCAATAGTTTCTAGGATTACTATTAATCTAATAGTTTTCATGGGTTGACTAATAACCGGTAAAATGATTAAGGACTCCCTGTCTAATTACATAGTTTCGTGGGATTACTATGAACCTATTGGTAATTCCAATACCTTTACTCTTACCCTAGTTTTCATGGGTTGACTAGGAACCTATTGGTAACTCCAATATCTTTTCTTCTTATCTTAGTTTTCATGGGTTGACTAGGAACCGATTAACATCTGCCAATATCTTAATCCGGATATAGTTTTCATGGGCTAACTACAAACCTACCGGCCCCTGCCAGTATCAAATCATGGTTTTCATGGGATTACTATGAACTGTCTTTCTGACATCTTCATTTATACATAGTTTTCATGGGCTAACTATGAACCTATTGGCCCCTGCCAATATCGTTTCCTATACACAGTTTTCATGGGCTTACTAAGAACCTATTGGCCCTTGCCAATATCTTCCTTTAATATCTTAGCATCATATATTCTAGTCTTCCTGACCTCCTGGATGCAATTCTCATTCAGGAGTTATCTTAATTTATATTCACTACTGGGTCAACCTAGTTGGTTATTCTTTCCTTCCCCAAAATACAGTTTGGGTTCAATACAATGTGAATATATACATATATGAAGAAGCATACACAATAACTTGGTTAATCCCTTTAACCTTTTAATCAAAGAAAACTTCTTCAAAAACTCCTTTTCAAAACACATTATTTATTTATGCCATGTTATTCCTTTAAAAATGAGAATGGGTTATTTGTTTTGAAACTAAGGCCGTTGAAACCTTCAAAACCTTGCTTTCGACCTCACTGGATAACCTCCTTCGAAAGCATATAAATCTCTTTTCAAAACATTAGGCCCCTTCCTTTCGAAACACTTTAAAACTTCTCTTTTGAAACCTTTCGAATGTAATAAAGTATTACTTATTACTCTTAGAAGCATAGCTTCGAAACATTTGAAAGTACTCCTTTCGAAACCTTTGGAAGTATGCCTTCCGAAACCATTGAAAGTACCCCTTTTGAAACCATTGGGTTTATACTTAAAAATATTCTTTGGGTCAAAATGAATATAAACGAAAGTATCTCTTTCGAAACCATCCTTTATCATATAAAAATATTGGGGAAAACTTGATGACGTCGAAACCATCCCTTTCGAAAGCTTCAAATCATTTAAACAAAACACTGAAGGATAGCGTCGAAACTTCCTTTCGAAGCCATTGCCTTCGAAACCCTTGGACCCTTTCGAAAGCATTTAGGAAGTGGCTTAAAACATTTTTTAAAACAAAACTACCCTTTGAAGGCATTGACGACTTCAATATACATGAAAGGCCAAAGAATGGCAGCAGGGCTTCGACTAGGTCGGAACCCCTTCTTTTGAAAGCATTATTTATAAGTAAAGAAACCCATTCGAAAGCTTATTCTTTAAAACATAAGATGGAAACCCCTTCGAAAGCCTTTACAAAACCTCTTTCGAAAACATATGCTTTGACTCCTTCGAAGGCTTTAATAAAACAAATGCAGGCACTTTTTGTAAAGAATGCGATTTTTCGTCGCTCGAAAATCGACATTAATACATTCACTGTATCAACTGCCGAGCAATCGAATGCCGGAAAACCGAATTGTTAGGTAGAAAAAGAAGAGGTAGAAGAAAACAGAAGAAAAAGAAAGAAAAAGAACACAGAAACAATATCAGAATCTCACATTCGCAGCGAAACAATCTATAATAGATAAATGAATAATCTTTAAATCAAAGAACTATATCATTTTATACATTACATCATCATCAGAGTTTACAACAACAATACAACACTGGACAGTTATATGAACTTGTCCATATACATAATACACAACGGAATAATACATAGTATAGGCGATACATCTCGCCATCCAGCTCGCCACTGAGCTCCACAGCATCTCCTGAATCCAGAATGACCTAATAACCTAACTCTAGACTGCCCGTGTGGAAAATGATGGGCACCCAGAGTTTAGGAAGGAAACAATAAACTCTAGGTCAGTCATGGTGACTGGTGTGAGAACTAAAACAGTTTATCTTTAAAAATACACAACAATAGAATTTTAACATTGAAACCCGCAATGCTTTTGGAAAATGGAACTACCATAAGACCTCCCACCACACACACAATGCAATCGCAGACTTGGAGGAGATTTCTTATTATGATAGTAAAAAATGCTTACTACGCAAAACAAATCATTTTGATATTATTACTAGTGCATAGTGTAAAATTCTTTCGAAAATACAATATTAATCTTAGCCAGCATAGGTACCATTATATTATGCCTGCTATAGCTTCCTCCTGAGGAGACAGGTTATACAATTTCAATCGTAAAGGGTTCGTATTGTTTCTTTGGATTTTCCAACAGATGGTCATGCTAAGGAACTGCCTATGCCACGTAGGAAACGCCTCTGGCTGGACGCTCCGAGAGACAAACTGCTCTCTGCCAAAAAGGCCGGGTTACCCCTGTAACTAGGTAACTCACGAATATGTCATCACCCGGTTCTTTGGGACCTTTATCCGAGCGCTCGGTAACCAACATCACACATAATAAATAAGGTGTGTCCACATGAGTAAGTATCTGGGCTCCATACCATGATACCACCCCTTTCCAGAAGGAAATGACATACCCTAAAGGGCGCGACCCTCATAACCTTGCCGCAACATTCTTGTTTCGACCATTTCCGGGTTGTTGAGGCCCTAACGAAGTCTCGTCCACAAAGCTACGCTTTATACAAAAGCTATGCTTTAGGTCAAACAAATGATCAAAGTAATGATCACAAAGATAAATGATCAAACAAATGATCATATCACAAATGATCAAACAATGATCATTTCACAGCAACACTTGGCATGTCACATTACCAAATTGGGAATATATCATTGATAAATTTCAACTACATAACCTCTGAGCTCGTACGTCTCAGAGAAGGGTGTTAAGCTAAGAGAATAAATTCTCCGCCACCAACAGAAATGTATTTGAAAGAAATCAGCTTTACATCTCAAAACGTAATGTCAGACATGTAACCATACAAGTCTGTTCCGGGTTCGAACAGAACCGAAGGCACTTCAAAAGAAGCCCTTGCAATCCAGATATTCACAATCTCGATAAAACTTCCCATCACAAAGGAAATCTCTATACCGTAGCTAACGGTGCAGAGACAATCGATAGGTCGTCCTATCATTTTCACAAATACCCGGTCTTCACCACCGATCTTCAATACGATCCATATCGTCGTATCACAAATTCGGAATGGGTTATACGACACAAAGGTCCTTTCCCGGCTAACCCGAATAGTGAGCGCTTATTCAAAAATAAGTGTGGTATTCAAATTCAAGCAAATCACAACAAATACCTATTCAAGGTAATTATTGATAGTCGGTTATTTAACTATCAATAGATCTGCACAGCATCATCAGATTCCAAATAATTTTCCAAATTATTTATCTTCCAAAAATATCTTTACAAGATATATAATTTTCCACACTTAACCATTTGAAAACAATTTCAAATCAATTTCCACATTTCAATTTATCTTGGAAGATAAAATCTCAAAACATTTCACTTCATATTGGAAAAACATTTCCATACCTATTTAATAATAGGTAATTCACAAATCCATTTATTTTCAACATTTGAAAATATTCAATATACTTAAATCAAAATTAAGTATATATTTCATTCTTTAAGGAAATCATTCTCTTTCACAAATTTATTTGAGTCAAAATGAATGTTACGTAAAACATCGTTATGACAACTCAAAATCACTAGTATAGGGATTCGAAATTTAGATAGATATATAAATCCCAATACTATATAAAACATTTCCTTTCGGAAACCATTTACTATAATATTTTTTAGTGTTATAGTCCACCATTTCCTTATTCCTCGAAACGTCTATTTCAACAATAAATGTTGAAATCTATGTTTTTGATACTTAACACGTTTTAAAACATCTTTTAAAACACTTACTTCATTTCATAATATCACTTCTCCAAAACATCTCCGTTTTATTTAATAATATATTCACTGTCCAAAATCGTGAATATAATTCGTTATCCAAACTCAACATTTCTACACATTTTATTTAAAGGATTATCCACTGTTCAAAATCGTGAATATACTTCCTTTAATAAGCTATATAAATTTAACTTATCAGAATAAGTCGTTTCTCGGATTTACAAATCTATTTATAAAACTTCGATTTATAAATCTCCTTTATTATCCAATTCAAATTATATAACTCAATTATATACCGGAAATCCATATTATAAGTTAAGAACTTATAATCCATTTATTTACCAAATCGTTCTTTTAAAACTTCACAAATTATAAATCTTATTACTTATGAGATTTTATTTATAACCTTATTTTCAACATTAACAGAACTCCTTTTAGAATTCCATTATTTCGATTTTTAACACTTATAAAAACTCGTTTTATAATTCCAGTATTCTTAATTTATAAAATATCAATTTATATACATCTTTTATATAAATCGTTCATAATAATTCAAAAATCCCAATTTAAAATCAAAATTGTTATTTTTAAACTTCAAAAATGGATTCGATGATGCAACAGCACCAAATAGTCAATCACAGCATCCAAACATTATATATCATCATATGATAACAGAATATACAACAATATCTGTAAATAAATCACTACGGTGAGGAATCCAGTTGGATCCTTCAACCTGTTTCCCTGCATCCACAGATGTTAGCACAATACCAATTTCACTTCATAGTGAAATTATCGCGGTATATGGGATTTATAAATATTATCCGCTATTATGCGGCGCAATAAGGTCTCATCCGCTATACAATGCGGGAAATCAACTCCAATATATACATATTCCTATATATATATATATATTGCTATATACATATATAATACCAATTCCACTAAACATTGGAATATTCGCGGTATATGTTTTTAATAAATAACCTCCGCTTAATAACGGCGTATAATGTCTATTTATCACAATAAATAGCAATCATCATTCAATCCACACAATCAACAATTTTAAATCTAACTATTTAAAATTTAAATCGAAACAAAACATTCGATTGAGTGAGGAGTTCTCACCTTGATTTCAATTCCGTTCCAGCTTTTATTTCGAATAAAATTAAACGGACGTTTAATTTCACTCAAAATTTTCACTGACTTCGATCGCTTCCAATCCAGTTTCATAGTGTATTGCTCGACCATATGATTCCAACGCAACTGGTTTCGTGCGTTTTCGACCTCGTATGAAAGAGATATCGCGTTTTAAAGATCGTACGAATTTAAATATATATAATTACAATTTTTTTTTCTAACCCTATTAGATCTGGGCCGTGCATCTCAAAACCCTAGGATCTGGACTGTGACTTTGCCTTCTTCCCCATCGCGACATTCACGTTCGTTCAACCCAATACTGCCTCCACTTGCTCGAATTAACGTGACTTCCTCGATGAACTTGAAGACGATCAGAGCACTCCATCTCGAAGCCTGTAGCCGACTCCATGCTCGGCTCAAATGTCTCCAAGCTTGGTCAACTGTAGCTCATGAAAAACGAGAACGAACGGCCACTTTCCAGCCTTGATTTCTCCCCCCCACGTTGCTTGAAACACGATCACTACCGTTGGTTTGGAAGATCTCAATGAGATCTACAATATTGTAGTTGATGATTTCTTGTAATTGTTAATGGATTTGAAGAAATTTGAGGAAGAATGAAGAACAATTTTGGCCATTGAAAATCATAACTGGCGTCCACGAGAAAGATAGGGCTAGGGTTTTCTTGTTAACGTATATATATATATATACGTATATAAATAATATTTAATTCATTTTAAACGACTTTTCCAAACGAACTCCAAATCACACGTGCCGCCTGGCATTCGTAAGGTTTACCCCACGTTCCGGACATAATGGAACGTGTTTCGGAGGCTAATTCGATCATCTGTGTGAGTTACGGTCATAAACGATCGATTTAAAATTAAATTAGTAAATCAAATTTCTGTGTGTTTTAGCTCGCCCCGGACAAACCGTACATCCGATTGATACGAAATTTGAAACCTTACAATAATTTCACATTACGGATCCGATGAAACTAGTTTCGTCGAAATCCGAGACTGTTTGAGAAATGACTATTTTAACTCGCCAAATTAATATTAAAACTATTTCGATGCGTTTCGAGCTGCCACGGTCAAACAACAACTCTAATTGCTACGAAAATTGAAATCCGATAATAAAAAACTATTACGGATCCAATGGAACTATTTTCGTCCAATTCTGAGACTGTCCCAAAAATGGCTAATTTCACTAGTCGATTAAATATTAAAATATTCAATTTTCACAAATTAACTCCAAATTCAATTTTAAAAGTTCTATAACATCACTATAACTTCAACATGATTTAATATAACTTTATAAATCATTTTCATTCACATTAAATCCAGATTTCAATTATTTCTGGAATTTCAACTATTAAATTATCGATTTAATTACCCAATTAAATCCAGATATTCGAAAAATAAATTATTCGACTTATTAATTCCACTTGTTAATATTTAAAATAAATTAAATATTCGAATTTCAAATGTCAGAAATTCTGGGTCGTTACAAACTTCCCCCCTTAAAAGAATTTCGTCCTCGAAATTACCAAGTAAGAAAAAATTCACAGAATCCATTAACTTTTCAGAAATCCATTTAGTGAAAATTTTATATTCACCTTTTTCAAAACCTTTAACTTCAACTAAAACAATGGTTTCCATTTTCTAGTTCAATTCCTACGTTTTCATTTCAATTTAGAAATCAACTTTTCAATAACAAAAATTTCCAAAATTTCCCGAAAATTTTCTAACGCCTTAAATTTCCAGAAAAATTCGCCAGCGTCTCCTTTGCGCGGTTCGATCGTAGTAGGATCACAATTGACATAAATATGTATACATCGACCCACCCGGTCGGAAAAGCAGAAAAACAGTTCATATTTCCTATTTTTATTGCGTAGGCGTACCTTTTTAGCACTTTTAAGCAAAGTAGTTATTTATTTAGCATATTAGCGCAACCCAACAGCCGAACGGTAGCCACCGCACCTGTACTTACTCAATTTAAACACGTTAGTAACATATATATAAGTTATTAATAATTTACTATTTTAAACAACTACAACACTTGCATATCAAAGAAATGCATACTAAACAAGGTTTATAAGCAACTTATAAATTTTCAACATCACTTGTAATTGTTTACAACCAATTCATATATAACAACATTCAATTATTCATTTTCAATTAGTTTACATTCACTAATTTACATTCAAGTTGGTTCACTTCCAATTCAAATCAATTTCTATTTAAATTTACTTCACCTTCAATCTAAATCCAATTACTAACTTTTAATTTTATCAATTCAATTTCATTAACACTTAATGAATTATACTATATACAATCAACCAACAATCATATAACAACCAATGTATATTCAACACAACCAAATTATTAAATTTACTTTTCATTTGGTTCAACACCTTTAATTCAATTGGTCGATATTAAATTGACTTACATTCAATTATTTAACTTCCAATAACATTTAGCTTTTAATGAATTAACACTTACATTCATTGTTTCATATCAATTCATTTACAATAGATTGATTAACATTCCTTCATTCATTCATTAATTCAATTGCTAATTCGTTTTACAAATAAAGTTGAATTTCATTTATATAGCTCAAGTTCACATTCATTTAATAAATTCACTTTATTAATTTACTTTGATATCAAAATCAATTTCGTTCAATATCAATTAAGTTATTTTCCATTTCAAACATCATTTGTTCAAATTAACTTAAGTTTCCACTTATAAATCCAATTCAGATTTCCAATTCTATTTAACTTTTACCAAAATCAAAATTTATTATCTCATATTATAAGTTCAAAACTTGATTACTTATATTCAACAATTTCAACTTGGATTTTTATTGATTCACTTATACTTACTTTAATTTAACTCCATCCTTTAAGTTAAATTTATTATATCAAAAATTCAAATTATATAAGTATCAACTCATTTATTATTCCCATAAATATTTTAAATAGGATTCCAAAGTCTTTTCAACCTTTCAAAACCATTTTTGAAATCAATTCAAATTATCTTTTGAATTTCCAAAACCAAATCCAAATTTTCTAAACAACTTTCATTTAAACAATCTGGCAGCAATTCCTCTTTTGGAAACCCGAAAATGAACACCAATGATGTCGCGATCATCATCGGAATTATTTTCCAGCAACCTGAAAAGAGTTTAGAGCTTTCATCTCTCCAAAACAATTTTCCAAAACATCAAATCCTTTCAAAAACATTTCTCTGGAATTATATTTTAGATTATAAATCACATTTATAAATCTTTTACTTATAAAATTCCACTTTTTATATATAAGATTAATTTACCATTGTAAATCATTTTAATTATAACTTCATACATTATAATTCATTTGCTTATACAATTTTCTCTTTCACAATTGTTGTTTTATTTGGATCATTCTAACAACTTTTATTAACTTATATATATATTTACATTTTTAACAACCAAACAATCAATCAATTGTATACACTTTAATAATTTCAGAAAAATTATTTCTTTATATACAAAATATAATAGTGGAAAAATTACTTCATTTACCCAATTTAAAACAATATCGTGCCGAATTGTTCTGAACAAGTGTTTAGAGATCCCTATCGATAGAGTTGTACAGACTATACCGACCAGAATCCATATACCACTCAACAAATCAATCATCACAATATAAAATAATTTTATATTCACTAACAAATACGCGCTCATATCTATTATTACACTCAAACTCATTCTAGAGTACTACTGACTCTATCTCTAATGAGTAATATCCAACAGAGCAGGGTTGTCGCTTAACCATATGCTCTGATACCAAATGTAACGAATGTGATTTTTCGTCGCTCAAAAATCGACATTAATACATTCACTGTATCAACTGCCGAGCAATCGAATGCCGGAAAACCGAATTGTTATGTAGAAAAAGAAGAGGTAGAAGAAAACAGAAGAAAAAGAAAGAAAAAGAACACAGAAACAATATCAGAATCTCACATTCGCAGCGAAACAATCTATAATAGATAAATGAATAATCTTTAAATCAAAGAACTATATCATTTTATACATTACATCATCATCAGAGTTTACAACAACAATACAACACTGGACAATTATATGAACTTGTCCATATACAGAATACACAGCGGAATAATACATAGTATAGGCGATACATCTCGCCATCCAGCTCGCCACTGAGCTCCACAGCATCTCCTGAATCCAGAATGACCTAATAACCTAACTCTAGACTGCCCGTGTGGAAAATGATGGGCACCCAGAGTTTAGGAAGGAAACAATAAACTCCAGGTCAGTCATGGTGACTGGTGTGAGAACTAAAACAGTTTATCTTTAAAAATACACAACAATAGAATTTTAACATTGAAACCCGCAATGCTTTTGGAAAATGGAACTACCATAAGACCTCCCACCACACACACAATGCAATCGCAGACTTGGAGGAGATTTCTTATTATGATAGTCAAAAATGCTTACTACGCAAAACAAATCATTTTGATATTATTACTAGTGCATAGTGTAAAATTCTTTCGAAAATACAATATTAATCTTAGCCAGCATAGGTACCATTATATTATGCCTGCTATAGCTTCCTCCTGAGGAGACAGGTTATACAATTTCAATCGTAAAGGGTTCGTATTGTTTCTTTGGATTTTCCAACAGATGGTCAGGCTAAGGAACTGCCTATGCCACGTAGGAAACGCCTCTGGCTGGACGCTCCGAGAGACAAACTGCTCTCTGCCAAAAAGGCCGGGTTACCCCTGTAACTAGGTAACTCACGAATATGTCATCACCCGGTTCTTTGGGACCTTTATCCGAGCGCTCGGTAACCAACATCACACATAATAAATAAGGTGTGTCCACATGAGTAAGTATCTGGGCTCCATACCATGATACCACCCCTTTCCAGAAGGAAATGACATACCCTAAAGGGCGCGACCCTCATAACCTTGCCGCAACATTCTTGTTTCGACCATTTCCGGGTTGTTGATGCCCTAACGAAGTCTCGTCCACAAAGCTATGCTTTATACAAAAGCTATGCTTTAGGTCAAACAAATGATCAAAGTAATGATCACAAAGATAAATGATCAAACAAATGATCATATCACAAATGATCAAACAATGATCATTTCACAGCAACACTTGGCATGTCACATTACCAAATTGGGAATATATCACTGATAAATTTCAACTACATAACCTCTGAGCTCGTACGTCTCAGAGAAGGGTGTTAAGCTAAGAGAATAAATTCTCCACCACCAACAGAAATGTATTTGAAAGAAATCAGCTTTACATCTCAAAACGTAATGTCAGACATGTAACCATACAAGTCTGTTCCGGGTTCGAACAGAACCGAAGGCACTTCAAAAGAAGCCCTTGCAATCCAGATATTCACAATCTCGATAAAACTTCCCATCACAAAGGAAATCTCTATACCGTAGCTAACGGTGCAGAGACAATCGATAGGTCGTCCTATCATTTTCACAAATACCCGGTCTTCACCACCGATCTTCAATACGATCCATATCGTCGTATCACAAATTCGGAATGGGTTATACGACACAAAGGTCCTTTCCCAGCTAACCCGAATAGTGAGCGCTTATTCAAAAATAAGTGTGGTATTCAAATTCAAGCAAATCACAACAAATACCTATTCAAGGTAATTATTGATAGTCGGTTATTTAACTATCAATAGATCTGCACAGCATCATCAGATTCCAAATAATTTTCCAAATTATTTATCTTCCAAAAATATCTTTACAAGATATATAATTTTCCACACTTAACCATTTGAAAACAATTTCAAATCAATTTCCACATTTCAATTTATCTTGGAAGATAAAATCTCAAAACATTTCACTTCATATTGGAAAAACATTTCCATACCTATTTAATAATAGGTAATTCACAAATCCATTTATTTTCAACATTTGAAAATATTCAATATACTTAAATCAAAATTAAGTATATATTTCATTCTTTAAGGAAATCATTCTCTTTCACAAATTTATTTGAGTCAAAATGAATGTTACGTAAAACATCGTTACGACGACTCAAAATCACTAGTATAGGGATTCGAAATTTAGATAGATATATAAATCCCAATACTATATAAAACATTTCCTTTCGGAAACCATTTACTATAATATTTTTTAGTGTTATAGTCCACCATTTCCTTATTCCTCGAAACGTCTATTTCAACAATAAATGTTGAAATCTATGTTTTTGATACTTAACACGTTTTAAAACATCTTTTAAAACACTTACTTCATTTCATAATATCACTTCTCCAAAACATCTCCGTTTTATTTAATAATATATTCACTGTCCAAAATCGTGAATATAATTCGTTATCCAAACTCAACATTTCTACACATTTTATTTAAAGGATTATCCACTGTTCAAAATCGTGAATATACTTCCTTTAATAAGCTATATAAATTTAACTTATCAGAATAAGTCGTTTCTCGGATTTACAAATCTATTTATAAAACTTCGATTTATAAATCTCCTTTATTATCCAATTCAAATTATATAACTCAATTATATAACGGAAATCCATATTATAAGTTAAGAACTTATAATCCATTTATTTACCAAATCGTTCTTTTAAAACTTCACAAATTATAAATCTTATTACTTATGAGATTTTATTTATAACCTTATTTTCAACATTAACAGAACTCCTTTTAGAATTCCATTATTTCGATTTTTAACACTTATAAAAACTCGTTTTATAATTCCAGTATTCTTAATTTATAAAATATCAATTTATATACATCTTTTATATAAATCGTTCATAATAATTCAAAAATCCCAATTTAAAATCAAAATTGTTATTTTTAAACTTCAAAAATGGATTCGATGATGCAACAGCACCAAATAGTCAATCACAGCATCCAAACATTATATATCATCATATGATAACAGAATATACAACAATATCTGTAAATAAATCACTACGGTGAGGAATCCAGTTGGATCCTCCAACCTGTTTCCCTGCATCCACAGATGTTAGCACAATACCAATTTCACTTCATAGTGAAATTATCGCGGTATATGGGATTTATAAATATTATTCGCTATTATGCGGCGCAATAAGGTCTCATCCGCTATACAATGCGGGAAATCAACTCCAATATATACATATTCCTATATATATATATTGCTATATACATATATAATACCAATTCCACTAAACATTGGAATATTCGCGGTATATGTTTTTAATAAATAACCTCCGCTTAATAACGGCGTATAATGTCTATTTATCACAATAAATAGCAATCATCATTCAATCCACACAATCAACAATTTTAAATCTAACTATTTAAAATTTAAATCGAAACAAAACATTCGATTGAGTGAGGAGTTCTCACCTTGATTTCAATTCCGTTCCAGCTTTTATTTCGAATAAAATTAAACGGACGTTTAATTTCACTCAAAATTTTCACTGACTTCGATCGCTTCCAATCCAGTTTCATAGTGTATTGCTCGACCATATGATTCCAACGCAACTGGTTTCGTGCGTTTTCGACCTCGTATGAAAGAGATATTGCGTTTTAAAGATCGTACGAATTTAAATATATATAAATTACAATTTTTTTTCTAACCCTATTAGATCTGGGCCGTGCATCTCAAAACTCTAGGATCTGGACTGTGACTTTGCCTTCTTCCCCATCGCGACATTCACGTTCGTTCAACCCAATACTGCCTCCACTTGCTCGAATTAACGTGACTTCCTCGATGAACTTGAAGACGATCAGAGCACTCCATCTCGAAGCCTGTAGCCGACTCCATGCTCGGCTCAAATGTCTCCAAGCTTGGTCAACTGTAGCTCATGAAAAACGAGAACGAACGGCCACTTTCCAGCCTTGATTTCTCCCCCCCACGTTGCTTGAAACACGATCACTACCGTTGGTTTGGAAGATCTCAATGAGATCTACAATATTGTAGTTGATGATTTCTTGTAATTGTTAATGGATTTGAAGAAATTTGAGGAAGAATGAAGAACAATTTTGGCCATTGAAAATCATAACTGGCGTCCACGAGAAAGATAGGGCTAGGGTTTTCTTGTTAACGTATATATATATACGTATATAAATAATATTTAATTCATTTTAAACGACTTTTCCAAACGAACTCCAAATCACACGTGCCGCCTGGCGTTCGTAAGGTTTACCCCACGTTCCGGACATAATGGAACGTGTTTCGGAGGCTAATTCAATCATCTGTGTGAGTTACGGTCATAAACGATCGATTTAAAATTAAATCAGTAAATCAAATTTCTGTGTGTTTTAGCTCGCCCCGGACAAACCGTACATCCGATTGATACGAAATTTGAAACCTTACAATAATTTCACATTACGGATCCGATGAAACTGGTTTCGTCGAAATCCGAGACTGTTTGAGAAATGACTATTTTAACTCGCCAAATTAATATTAAAACTATTTCGATGCGTTTCGAGCTGCCACGGTCAAACAACAACTCTAATTGCTACGAAAATTGAAATCCGATAATAACAAACTATTACGGATCCAATGGAACTATTTTCGTCCAATTCTGAGACTGTCCCAAAAATGGCTAATTTCACTAGTCGATTAAATATTAAAATATTCAATTTTCACAAATTAACTCCAAATTCAATTTTAAAAGTTCTATAACATCACTATAACTTCAACATGATTTAATATAACTTTATAAATCATTTTCATTCACATTAAATCCAGATTTCAATTATTTATGGAATTTCAACTATTAAATTATCGATTTAATTACCCAATTAAATCCAGATATTCAAAAAATAAATTATTCGACTTATTAATTCCACTTGTTAATATTTAAAATAAATTAAATATTCGAATTTCAAATGTCAGAAATTCTGGGTCGTTACAAACTTCCCCCCTTAAAAGAATTTCGTCCTCGAAATTACCAAGTAAGAAAAAATTCACAGAATCCATTAACTTTTCAGAAATCCATTTAGTGAAAATTTTATATTCACCTTTTTCAAAACCTTTAACTTCAACTAAAACAATGGTTTCCATTTTCTAGTTATATTCCTACGTTTTCATTTCTATTTAGAAATCAACTTTTCAATAACAAAAATTTCCAAAATTTCCCGAAAATTTTCTAACGCCTTAAATTTCCAGAAAAATTCGCCAGCGTCTCCTTTGCGCGGTTCGATCGTAGTAGGATCACAATTGACATAAATATGTATACATCGACCCACCCGGTCGGAAAAGCAGAAAAACAGTTCATATTTCCTATTTTTATTGCGTAGGCGTACCTTTTTAGCACTTTTAAGCAAAGTAGTTATTTATTTAGCATATTAGCGCAACCCAACAGCCGAACGGTAGCCACTGCACCTGTACTTACTCAATTTAAACACGTTAGTAACATATATATAAGTTATTAATAATTTACTATTTTAAACAACTACAACACTTGCATATCAAAGAAATGCATACTAAACAAGGTTTATAAGCAACTTATAAATTTTCAACATCACTTGTAATTGTTTACAACCAATTCATATATAACAACATTCAATTATTCATTTTCAATTAGTTTACATTCACTAATTTACATTCAAGTTGGTTCACTTCCAATTCAAATCAATTTCTATTTAAATTTACTTCACCTTCAATCTAAATCCAATTACTAACTTTTAATTTTATCAATTCAATTTCATTAACACTTAATGAATTATACTATATACAATCAACCAACAATCATATAACAACCAATGTATATTCAACACAACCAAATTATTAAATTTACTTTTCATTTGGTTCAACACCTTTAATTCAATTGGTCGATATTAAATTGACTTACATTCAATTATTTAACTTCCAATAACATTTAGCTTTTAATGAATTAACACTTACATTCATTGTTTCATATCAATTCATTTACAATAGATTGATTAACATTCCTTCATTCATTCATTAATTCAATTGCTAATTCGTTTTACAAATAAAGTTGAATTTCATTTATATAGCTCAAGTTCACATTCATTTAATAAATTCACTTTATTAATTTACTTTGATATCAAAATCAATTTCGTTCAATATCAATTAAGTTATTTTCCATTTCAAACATCATTTGTTCAAATTAACTTAAGTTTCCACTTATAAATCCAATTCAGATTTCCAATTCTATTTAACTTTTACCAAAATCAAAATTTATTATCTCATATTATAAGTTCAAAACTTGATTACTTATATTCAACAATTTCAACTTGGATTTTTATTGATTCACTTATACTTACTTTAATTTAACTCCATCCTTTAAGTTAAATTTATTATATCAAAAATTCAAATTATATAAGTATCAACTCATTTATTATTCCCATAAATATTTTAAATAGGATTCCAAAGTCTTTTCAACCTTTCAAAACCATTTTTGAAATCAATTCAAATTATCTTTTGAATTTCCAAAACCAAATCCAAATTTTCTAAACAACTTTCATTTAAACAATCTGGCAGCAATTCCTCTTTTGGAAACCCGAAAATGAACACCAATGATGTCGCGATCATCATCGGAATTATTTTCCAGCAACCTGAAAAGAGTTTAGAGCTTTCATCTCTCCAAAACAATTTTCCAAAACATCAAATCCTTTCAAAAACATTTCTCTGGAATTATATTTTAGATTATAAATCACATTTATAAATCTTTTACTTATAAAATTCCACTTTTTATATATAAGATTAATTTACCATTGTAAATCATTTTAATTATAACTTCATACATTATAATTCATTTGCTTATACAATTTTCTCTTTCACAATTGTTGTTTTATTTGGATCATTCTAACAACTTTTATTAACTTATATATATATTTACATTTTTAACAACCAAACAATCAATCAATTGTATACACTTTAATAATTTCAGAAAAATTATTTCTTTATATACAAAATATAATAGTGGAAAAATTACTTCATTTACCCAATTTAAAACAATATCGTGTCGAATTGTTCTGAACAAGTGTTTAGAGATCCCTATCGATAGAGTTGTACAGACTATACCGACCAGAATCCATATACCACTCAACAAATCAATCATCACAATATAAAATAATTTTATATTCACTAACAAATACGCGCTCATATCTATTATTACACTCAAACTCATTCTAGAGTACTACTGACTCTATCTCTAATGAGTAATACCCAACAGAGCAGGGTTGTCGCTTAACCATATGCTCTGATACCAAATGTAACGAATGTGATTTTTCGTCGCTCAAAAATCGACATTAATACATTCACTGTATCAACTGCCGAGCAATCGAATGCCGGAAAACCGAATTGTTATGTAGAAAAAGAAGAGGTAGAAGAAAACAGAAGAAAAAGAAAGAAAAAGAACACAGAAACAATATCAGAATCTCACATTCGCAGCGAAACAATCTATAATAGATAAATGAATAATCTTTAAATCAAAGAACTATATCATTTTATACATTACATCATCATCAGAGTTTACAACAACAATACAACACTGGACAATTATATGAACTTGTCCATATACAGAATACACAGCGGAATAATACATAGTATAGGCGATACATCTCGCCATCCAGCTCGCCACTGAGCTCCACAGCATCTCCTGAATCCAGAATGACCTAATAACCTAACTCTAGACTGCCCGTGTGGAAAATGATGGGCACCCAGAGTTTAGGAAGGAAACAATAAACTCCAGGTCAGTCATGGTGACTGGTGTGAGAACTAAAACAGTTTATCTTTAAAAATACACAACAATAGAATTTTAACATTGAAACCCGCAATGCTTTTGGAAAATGGAACTACCATAAGACCTCCCACCACACACACAATGCAATCGCAGACTTGGAGGAGATTTCTTATTATGATAGTCAAAAATGCTTACTACGCAAAACAAATCATTTTGATATTATTACTAGTGCATAGTGTAAAATTCTTTCGAAAATACAATATTAATCTTAGCCAGCATAGGTACCATTATATTATGCCTGCTATAGCTTCCTCCTGAGGAGACAGGTTATACAATTTCAATCGTAAAGGGTTCGTATTGTTTCTTTGGATTTTCCAACAGATGGTCAGGCTAAGGAACTGCCTATGCCACGTAGGAAACGCCTCTGGCTGGACGCTCCGAGAGACAAACTGCTCTCTGCCAAAAAGGCCGGGTTACCCCTGTAACTAGGTAACTCACGAATATGTCATCACCCGGTCCTTTGGGACCTTTATCCGAGCGTTCGGTAACCAACATCACACATAATAAATAAGGTGTGTCCACATGAGTAAGTATCTGGGCTCCATACCATGATACCACCCCTTTCCAGAAGGAAATGACATACCCTAAAGGGCGCGACCCTCATAACATTGCCGCAACATTCCTGTTTCGACCATTTCCGGGTTGTTGAGGCCCTAACAAAGTCTCGTCCACAAAGCTACGCTTTGTACAAAAGCTATGCTTTAGGTCAAACAAATGATCAAAGTAATGATCATAAAGATAAATGATCAAACAAATGATCATATCACAAATGATCAAACAATGATCATTTCACAGCAACACTCGGCATGTCACATTACCAAATTGGGAATATATCACTGATAAATTTCAACTACATAACCTCTGAGCTCGTACGTCTCAGAGAAGGGTGTTAAGCTAAGAGAATAAATTCTCCGCCACCAACAGAAATGTATTTGAAAGAAATCAGCTTTACATCTCAAAACGTAATGTCAGACATGTAACCATACAAGTCTGTTCCGGGTTCGAACAGAACCGAAGGCACTTCAAAAGAAGCCCTTGCAATCCAGATATTCACAATCCCGATAAAACTTCCCATCACAAAGGAAATCTCTATACCGTAGCTAACGGTGCAGAGACAATCGATAGGTCATCCTATCATTTTCACAAATACCCGGTCTTCACCACCGGTCTTCAATACGATCCATATCGTCGTATCACAAATTTGGAATGGGTTATACGACACAAAGGTCCTTTTTCGGCTAACCCGAATAGTGAGCGCTTATTCAAAAATAAGTGTGGTATTCAAATTCAAGCAAATCACAACAAATACCTATTCAAGGTAATTATTGATAGTCGGTTATTTAACTATCAATAGATCTGCACAGCATCATCAGATTCCAAATAATTTTCCAAATTATTTATCTTCCAAAAATATCTTTACAAGATATATAATTTTCCACACTTAACCATTTGAAAACAATTTCAAATCAATTTCCACATTTCAATTTATCTTGGAAGATAAAATCTCAAAACATTTCACTTCATATTGGAAAAACATTTCCATACCTATTTAATAATAGGTAATTCACAAATCCATTTATTTTCAACATTTGAAAATATTCAATATACTTAAATCAAAATTAAGTATATATTTCATTCTTTAAGGAAATCATTCTCTTTCACAAATTTATTTGAGTCAAAATGAATGTTACGTAAAACATCGTTACGACGACTCAAAATCACTAGTATAGGGATTCGAAATTTAGATAGATATATAAATCCCAATACTATATAAAACATTTCCTTTTGGAAACCATTTACTATAACAACAGTGTTATAGTCCACCATTTCCTTATTCCTCGAAACGTCTATTTCAACAATAAATGTTGAAATCTATGTTTTCGATACTTAACACGTTTTAAAACATCTTTTAAAACACTTACTTCATTTCATAATATCACTTCTCCAAAACATCTCCGTTTTATTTAATAATATATTCACTGTCCAAAATCGTGAATATAATTCGTTATCCAAACTCAACATTTCTACACATTTTATTTAATGGATTATCCACTGTTCAAAATCGTGAATATACTTCCTTTAATAAGCTATATAAATTTAACTTATCAGAATAAGTCGTTTCTCGGATTTACAAATCTATTTATAAAACTTTGATTTATAAATCTCCTTTATTATCCAATTCAAATTATATAACTCAATTATATACCGGAAATCCATATTATAAGTTAAGAACTTATAATCCATTTATTTACCAAATCGTTCTTTTAAAACTTCACAAATTATAAATCTTATTACTTATGAGATTTTATTTATAACCTTATTTTCAACATTAACAGAACTCCTTTTAGAATTCCATTATTTCGATTTTTAACACTTATAAAAACTCGTTTTATAATTCCAATATTCTTAATTTATAAAATATCAATTTATATACATCTTTTATATAAATCGTTCATAATAATTCAAAAATCCCAATTTAAAATCAAAATCATTATTTTTAAACTTCAAAAATGGATCCGATGATGCAACAGCACCAAATAGTCAATCACAGCATCCAAACATTATATATCATCATATGATAACAGAATATACAACAATATCTGTAAATAAATCACTACGGTGAGGAATCCAGTTGGATCCTCCAACCTGTTTCCCTGCATCCACAGATGTTAGCACAATACCAATTTCACTTCACAGTGAAATTATCGCGGTATATGGGATTTATAAATATTATCCGCTATTATGCGGCGCAGTAGGGTCTCATCCGCTATACAATGCGGGAAATCAACTCCAATATATACATATTCCAATATATATATATTGCTATATACATATATAATACTAATTCCACTAAACATTGGAATATTCGCGGTATATGGTTTTAATAAATAACCTCCGCTTAATAACGACGTATAATGTCTATTTATCACAATAAATAGCAATCATCATTCAATCCACACAATCAACAATTTTAAATCTAACTATTTAAAATTTAAATCGAAACAAAACATTCGATTGAGTGAGGAGTTCTCACCTTGATTTCAATTCCGTTCCAGCTTTTATTTCGAATAAAATTAAACGGACGTTTAATTTCACTCAAAATTTTCACTGACTCCGATCGCTTCCAATCCAGTTTCATAGCGTAGTGCTCGACCATATGATTCCAACGCAACTGGTTTCGTGCGTTTTCGACCTCGTATGAAAGAGATATTGCGTTTTAAAGATCGTACGAATTTAAATATATATAAATTACATTTTTTTAACCCTATTAGATCTAGGCCGTGCATCTCGAAACCCTAGGATCTGGACCGTGACTTTGCCTTCTTCCCCATCGCGACATTCACGTTCGTTCAACCCAATACTGCCGCCACTTGCTCGAATTAACGTGACTTCCTCGATGAACTTGACGACGATCAGAGCACTCCATCTCGAAGCCTGTAGCCGACTCCATGCTCGGCTCAAATGTCTCCAAGCTCGGTCAACTGTAACTCACGAAAAACGAGAACGAACGGCCACTTTCCAGCCTCGATTTCTCCCCCCATGTTGCTTGAAACACGATCACTACCGTTGGTTTGGAAGATCTCAATGAGATCTACAATATTGTAGTTGATGATTTCTTGTAATTGTTAATGGATTTGAAGAAATTTGAGGAAGAACGAAGAACAGTTTTGGCCATTGAAAATCATAACTGGCGGCCACGAGAAAGATAGGGCTAGGGGTTTCTTGTTAACGTATATATATATATATATATATATATACGTATATAAATAATATTTAATTCATTTTTTTAGAGCGACACGGTTGTGTAGCGTGGGACTACACAGCCGATTAGATATCATATAAATAGGTAAATAGCGCGATCAACAAGCCTGATCGCTGACCAGAAAGTAGTAAGATACAGCAAGCTAGTCATTGCGAGACAGAGTTTTATATACAAAATACATATTGCGAACAACAGGAATGAAAAAAGGCTAGAACTATATAGCGGTTAGTGATGCCCTTGATGTCTGCCAGAAGGAACTGCTGATGTGCTGCCCGAGGATTCAGCTGGTGGAGAACTGGGGTATGGCAATCTCAGCCTGAATGGCGCGGAGAAGCTATGACCTGATACAGATGAGAAGTAGTGAATAATACGTCTACAAGTTCCTTTGAAGTTGAATATGGGCTTGCAGAATACACGTGCATTTCGCTCGGCCCACATGCACCAACTGAATATAGCTACGATGAGATCTAAATGATAGTTGGGGGGATTGTACTGCCAGTGGTCAAAAAACGAGTTGAATGTGGGAATGTGTCCAAGAATGTGGACAGTCGTCGCAGCCCAGACCCTGACAGCAAAATCGCATTCAAAGAAAAGATGCTGTAAACTTTCTGTTGTGGTAGAGCATAAGACACAGCAGGGGTCGACTACGATGTTATGGCGAAGGAGCCTGTCTCTTGTGTTGATTCGCTCGTGAATAAGGCACCATTGCAGGAAAGCGAAGCGGGGCTGGATCCGGCACTTCCAAAGTCTGGGGAAGGTGAAGAGGCGTCCGGGGTTGTTCAGGTGAGCGTAGTAGGAGGCAACAGAGAAGCCGGTTGATGGGTTGGGGGCCCAGGTGAAGGAGTCTGGCCGGGGGTTGGGATGGATGTTACAGAGGATAGAGGTGACAAGGTGAAGTTCGGTGAGGGTGGAGAGGTCGAAGTAGGAGGTCGGGAGAAGCTGAACTGGGCCCGAAATAGAAATGTCCAGGGTGGAAGCGAAGATGTTAGTTGTATGAGAGAAGAGGTTGGGAAGGATGGAGGAGAGGGGAAGCTGGTTATGCCATGTATCCATCCAGAAGAGGCAATTAGCCCCATTACCCAGGTTGACGTGGAAGAGCCGTTTGACGCGTGGAAGGGTTGATACGACACCAGACCAGAAGGGTGATGGTTTGATTCCGGTGGGGGCATGGAGGGAAAGATGAGGGTTTGAGTGATAGTGGAGAGAGGAAATCCAAGATTTCCAAAGGAAGGAGCCAGGGGTTAGGAACCGCCAGAGCCATTTGGCGAGGAGCGCGATGTTGAAGTCATGAAGATTAACGATTCCAAGGCCGCCGTTTTTCGAGTGCAGGCAAGCGGTCGGCCAGTTCACGAGTCTCTTTATATTACTACCATTCCAAAGAAAGGAACTTCTGATCGAGTCAATTTTTTTGATTACCCAGGAAGGGAGCTTGTACAGTGACATCCAGTATGTGGGAATTGCTGAAAGGACAGATTTAACGAGGACTAGGCGCCCTGCTGAGGACAAGGAGTGAGCTTTCCATGAATGGAGTCTATTTTCGATTTTGGCGATGATGGGGAACCAATCAGATCTATGTAATTTGGTTGGATGGATTGGGACACCGAGGTAGGAGAAGGGGAAGTGTGCGATCTTGCAGTTGAGCAGGCTGGAACAGGTTTGCCCGAGATGGTCAGCGTTTCCGAGCATGATGATGGAGCTTTTACTAAAGTTGATGGACAGGCCGGATATGAGTTCGAATGAGTATAGAGCTACTTTGAGGCAGTGAATGTGGTTGATCATGGGTGATGCGAATAGAATGGTGTTGTCGGCAAATTGAAGGTTGGATATGACTAGGTTTGAATTGGGGAGTTTGATGCCCTGAAAGATGTTGTTCGAAATTGCTAACTTGATCATACGGTTGAACACATCGGCCACCAGAACGAAAAGCAAGGGGGAAAGTGAGTCTCCTTGTCGCAGTCCACGGGCCGATTTGATTAGACCCCCCGAGGCCGCATTAATGACTATCGAGGACATGCTAGAGTTGAGAATAGAGTATATCCAGTTGCACCATTTTGTGGGGAAGCCTCTGTGTTCCATGTGCTCCAAGATGAATTGCCAGTTAACTGAGTCAAAAGCTTTTGAGTAGTCTAGTTTGAGTAGCATGCCTGGTGTTGAAGTAGAGTGGCAGGAGGATATGACCTCTTGGGTCGTTGCTACGCAGTCCATGATGTTACGGCCCAAGATGAATGCTGATTGCTCAATTCCAATTAGAGGGGCTATGAAGGTTTGAAGGCGGTTGGCCAGGACCTTGGTTATGATCTTGAAGGTTGTGTTTAGGAGACTAGTAGGACGAAAGGGAAGTGGCGCCGGGGGATTTTGGGAGGAGGATGATATTTGCATAGTTGATGCGGGCCACGGATGATGGGTCGGCATGAAATTCAGAGCACATTTCGATGATGTCGAATTTGATTGTTTCCCAGTAGTGTTTGAAGAAAAGGGGCCCGAAACCATCTGGGCCAGGAGCCTTGTCATCAGACATGCTTTTAAGCGCTGCCCAAATTTCTGCTTCAGTGAAGGGGTGGTCAAGGGGGATGGGAGGGTTCTCTGGGTAGAGCAGCTTCCAGTCAATTGGAGGAAGAGGGGGGTGGTGATTGCCCAGAATGGTTCGGTAGTAGTCGGTGAAAAGTTTAAGGATGACTAAATGGTCAGAGGTGGTGTTGTCGTGGGTAATTTCAGGAATAAAAGTGGATCTACGTCTGCCATTGGCGAGTCGGTGGAAGTAAGCAGTGTTCTTATCGCCATCCTCAATCCATTTCGCTTTAGAACGTTGTTTCCAACCTATTTCTTCTTGCATTGACAATCTGTCTAGGTCAGCTTCCAGCTCTCTCAGGCGAGATCTGCTTTAGAACGCTTTAAACGACTTTTCCAAACGAACTCCAAATCACACGTGCCACTTGGCGTTCGTAAGATTTACCCCGCGTTCCGGACACAATGGAACGTGTTTCGGAGGCTAATTCGATCATCTGTGTGAGTTACGGTCATAAACGATCGATTTAAAATTAAATTAGTAAATCAAATTTCTGTGCGTTTTAGCTCGCCCCGAACAAACCGTACATCCTATTGATACGAAATTTGAAACCTTACAATAATTTCACATTCCGGATTCGATGAAACTGGTTTCGTCGAAATCCGAGACTGTTTGAGAAATGACTATTTTAACTCGCCAAATTAATATTAAAACAATTTCGATGCGTTTCGAGCTGCCACGGTCAAACAACAACTCTGATTGCTACGAAAATTGAAATCCAATAATAATAAACTATTACGGATCCAATGGAACTATTTTCGTCCAATTCTGAGGCTGTCCCAAAAATGGCTAATTTCACTAGTCGATTAAATATTAAAATATTCAATTTTCACAAATTAACTCCAAATTCAATTTTAAAAGTTCTATAACATCACTATAACTTCAACATGATTTAATATAACTTTATAAATCATTTTCATTCACATTAAATTCAGATTTCAATTATTTCTGGAATTTCAACTATTAAATTATCGATTTAATTACCCAATTAAATCCAGATATTCGAAAAATAAATTATTCGACTTATTAATTCCACTTGTTAATATTTAAAATAAATTAAATATTCGAATTTCAAATGTCAGAAATTCTGGGTCGTTACACTTTTCTTTCTAAAACAAAGGTATCGATCCCATCGAAAGCAATGCTTTCAACACCTAGCCTTCCGCCGTTCTCCAATCCACTACATACCATTTAAGTAAAACCTTGTGTATTAGTTTTGGCTTAGTGGGGTTTCGACTTGATTGAAGGCGGAAGCTCTAAGTCGAAAGGTACTTCTAAAGAAGGTGAAACCAACTTTTCTGGGTAAAAACCGATTAATGCCAATTAAGGAAAATACTTTCTAACTAACCTGCCACGTGTAAACATAAGATCGGTTGCCTTAACTTTTCAATTCTTTACTAAAATAATAGCTTCTAATTTCAGATCTAAACCATGGTTAATTTAGCAAATAAGCCCTTCCATTAAGCAAAACCAATATTGCAAATAAGTCATTCTTCTGAAATAATTTAATTTGCATAGCAAATCACTTAGAAGAAATCCCCAAAAATTCCAGAAATTCACTTTAATCATGTTATCTAACATATCAAAATTTCAGATCCAGTTTCTCCTTGAATTAATCATAGTTAAATTTAAACCAAATTTTATCATATTTTCCTTTGATAATTCATAATAATCTTTCCATAGCTTGAAAAATTATCAAAATTAAAACCCAACTCCAAAATCATGTTTTATACGACATAAAATTTTCCATGGCATTTAAGCATCAATATAAATTGGTTTTACCCTAAACCACATATAATCCTATTTAAACATTCTTGTTTAAATCAAACAAACTGTAATTCAAGCATATCATCATCCAAATCATCATAAACGAATTTACCCTTAAATCTGAAAACATATGATTGTAAAACAAAATAGAGATGGAATGAATTACTATTCACCTTGATTAAGATAAGGAGATTGGATTGAGATTAATTTCCCCTAAGCTTGAATCCCTATCTTTTGATTGAATTCTTCTTGTTAATGGTCAGCTCCTCTTTACATTTTTATTTTGCATTTTTATAATGACGTGAATGGTAAATGAAATGGTAAGGAACGAGAATCTATATAAGGGTAAGGGTTATGTGCGGCAAATTCCCAATATACCCTTGTGTAAATTAATTAACTTATAACCCATTCTTAAGACCATTTAATTATTTAATTGAGCACGACCTTAATTATATTTATTCAAATCTCAGCCTCCTTATCATTTAACATTTACATTATTCTATTTAATTTATCTAATTAAATCTCCTGAATAATGTTATCAAAAATTAGGGGTGTTACAAAAATCATATCCTATACTATACTATCAATCCAATATCCCAAACAAACATTTCATCCAAGTAATTTAATTGATAATCTCAATCAATTCAACCAAAAAATGCAATCAATTATCAAGATATATGTATACTAGACATTGAAATAGATATAGATGTGAGTGTGACAACTCACAGAAACAACAAATGCAAGAATACCCAAATCAGCGACTACTCTTAGCCTTCACCGTTGTCGTCATCATCCCATCGACTACCATCGCTGTAGCTTGCGCACCAACACACACCCTCTGCCATCAACTACCTCACTCCCTATGTCGCCAGTAGTCGCCTCTATCAGCCACGTTGTTATCCTCTTCGCGCATAATACATCCAAATTATGAATCTGCTTCCAACCTCATACTGCAATAACCATCCCAATGCCTTCACACATCTTGCTCAACTTATGTCCGTCACTCCCCAGGTCGCATGAACCACGACCATGCTCCTCACTCGAGCCACCTCCCATCATGATTGACCTCTCTTCATAGTTGCACGTGTCTCTGCTCCTTGCATTGCCTATGTCAACGTCGACCTCCGTGCGCGAGAGTTTTTTCTTCGAAAATTCTGCAATTTTTGGGATTAGGGAAATAGAGGGTTCAGTTTTGATTTTGTGATTAATAATATGGCTTGGGCTTGAAAAATGTAAAGAATTTCTGGAATTGGGGAATATAATATGGGCTTGGGCTTTAATTTAGGCTCTAGTCTAAATCAATTAAATTTTATTTTCTTTTAATTCATTCTTGTATTCATTAGCAAATAAAATTCCAATCTAATATAAATTGATTTACACTTTATTCTATGAAACATAATTTGGTAACAACACAATTCCTTTCAACTTAATATTGTTTCGCTCTATTTAAATATTCATTATATTCACACTAATAAATTACTTTCCCACAATTTCAATGATATAAAAATAATTTACATTTAAAAATAATTTATATTTACTTAAAATAATTTATTTGAATTTCAATATATTATTTGAAAAGGAATTTATTTATTAACTTAACTCAACTTCTTAATGTTAAAAATTCATTTTCAAATATTAATGATCACAAATTGAATTCGAGTACTTTTATTTTAATTAAATTTATTTATTTTATGGCGTAGAAACCAGGTTGTTACAAAACTTACAAGAGGTACAACCAGGTGTACCTACTTCTAGAAAAAAGCATGTCTTATTTCCTAAAAGCATACTGCAAGTACAAGCGCATTTAATGCAAAGCATGGTACATCGTGCTCCTAGTACATTTCTATTAGCTTTCATCTTAGTCACCCATTTATTTCTTTCACTGGCTATCTCTCATTAAATTCATTTAACCAGATCAATAACCAAGTGCACTTCACGCCTGTATTGCAGAATGATCTTAGCCATCCAAGCATCAGTTCAACTGTTATAAGAATCTAATGCATGACCACTTCCGAGGGGTTGGTTAGGCCTTTGGTAGAGGGGATCCTAGTGATAGAGCTAGGGATATGCCCTAGGGGCCATTTGTAATTTATTAACTCTGTAATCAATTCTCGTTCGTAATAAAGGTTTTTTCTTTCTGTTGCATATTTTATGAAATGCTTTATAACTAACTAAATGTTTAATTAAAATATATTTAATAGAAAATCCATAAATGATGTGTTTGTGATAGTAATTACAAATGGTTATAATCATGAGTACTATGTCCCAACATAATATAAACACATCATTTTAAATATTCCTAGTCAAAATGTATTGAGACTATAACACTCCGTAAAATCAATAGTAATTAATAATTAATTAATGAAGCTCAAAAATGGAATTTGAGAAAAATAATGGAATTTAGTTATGAAACTTGAACCTTTGTGTTCGTGGTAATTTTCTGAACAACTAACATATACGGAATTTTATGATTAGAATTCAAACGAAGAAGTTATTAGCGTTTGAAGTTTTCAGAACGAGAATAATTTAAAATGAGAAAAAATAAATAAATAATATTAACTTCGTGTGGACCCACTGGTCGACCCCTTTACTTGGACAATCGACCGCTAGTGGTTGACCACATACATGGGGCAGTTAACTGGTTGGGATGGTGGCGGTTAGGTTTGAACCTTAGCCGAACGGCCTGAATTTAGTTATTTAAATCTAATGGATACGATTAGTTCGAGCGACTATAAATATAGGCCTAACCTTTCACTTCTCTTCTAATATCTTCTGATCAAAACAACGAAGCTATTCCATTTTCCCTTCTCTATTATTTTTATTAACTATAAATTATTATATTTATATAATTAAAGAAGGACAGTAAATACAAGAGAAGAAGAGAAGAAGCAAATCAATACTGCAGAAAAAGGTAAATTTCATAATTATAATCTATATTCCCCTTAACCCCAAATCTCTTCTCAGATCCTTAATTCTAGTAGTACGTATATATATCTTATTAAACATATGCTTTTTGATTAGAGTGGAAAAGGAGTCAAGTAAAGGGATGAATTTGGATTTGGGAGATTTGGAGAGGCAGAAAGGTGAGTGAGAAATTATATAATTTATATATAACATTGAAATTTATAACATTGAAATTTATTTAATTATTATGCCTATATAAGATCAGATGAGTTGCAAGCTTAAAACGAACGTATTTAGTTGAAACCTTGCCTACATACCTCGTAAGTTAGATAATTAGAATAGAGAACACACCCTAATCTAGAAATTTGGAAATCAGTCCCTAAATTTATTAAAGTTGAATGTTGATAAAGTTGAAAATTTTATCCAGATTTATAGTTGGGTTGTAAAATGTTAGTATTTGTTTAGATTGCCCTAATTTGACTTGAAATGTGAATTTCTATGTTTTAATTTATTGGTAGAGGGGCACAATTTGGTTGTATCTATTTCCGTGTAATTTCCATAAATTATTTAATTCCAAATGTATAGAAAATGTATCGTTTGAAATAATAACGAATATACCAAAATGAAAGAGATGTGTAAAGTATAGATGTCCTTCCTCGTCGTTTGCACTGTCTATTTCAATAAAAGAAAAAAGATAATTTTTTATACTTTCAAACATATAAAAGTTCTCACTTTTGGTTAACTTATGGAAATCTATAACGATAATTCTTTTTCAGAAGGATGGCTCTAATAAATTAAAATTGTGGAAAGAAAAGTTCTGGTTTTGGAATTAATAGTTAGAAATATGAACACTCACACACAAAGATATATATAT
Source organism: Allium fistulosum (assembly GCA_030737815.1). NCBI lineage: Eukaryota > Viridiplantae > Streptophyta > Magnoliopsida > Asparagales > Amaryllidaceae > Allium > Allium fistulosum. The sequence continues at coordinate 443,838,773 of CM060901.1, read as the reverse complement.
ATAGACACACACATACATATAACCGCGCCTACCTAAAAAAATGGATAAATATATTTATATAGCGTTATATACATCGACATTTGCATTAGTTATAAATAGCGTAGTAAATTATAGGATTAGTAGGTGTAGATGGAAAAAGATAGTAACTTCAAAATTAATTGGAAAATGAATGTGCAGTTAACATGGAGTTACAAGAATTAAATGACAATTGGTTAAAGGATTTATTATGGCATTTATGGGGAAATGAAATAGACATAATAGGTTGAATTAGAATGAATAAATAAATGTCATTAAATATTGTTCAAATAGAACAATAATGACCATTTATTACAGACAATTGACATTTGTGGAAAATATGAAATAAAAGTATAAGATAGGAACTAAATACTAGGAGGCGGTATAATTTTTATAAAAGGAAATTATATAGCCTTAATAATACGTTTAGGATGGGCATGAATTAGTGGACCTAGCCCAATATTTAGGCTTAAGGTAATTGGTTTAGTGGATTGGGATGTGAGGTCAATAGAGACACACAATTGAAATGTTCCCTTTATTTTGAGGCTATCAGCAGTTGTGTGTACTTACTTATGATGTGGGACATATCTAACTATAAGACCCTTAGTGAAGGGATATACCTTTGCGTATAGGTAGGGGAAAATATACCGATGGTTTGCCTACGATTTGAAGTAATCAATGGCCAGTACTTTTAAGGAATTGGAGTTTGCTTCGTTTCTGATATAAAGAATTGAGTAACTGAAATGAGCATTTTTCTTGACTTACATTAGGTTAGTGTAAATAGGATTTCAGCTGTGGGAGATCGGCGGGCTATGCAATATTGTTGTTGAACCGACATTGAGTAGTAGGACTGACATATAGGCTATGACCACCAGCAGTCCCAATCGGTTGGTAGAAAAGACTTAGGTTATGCCTTGGAAAATCTCGCATCCTACTAGTGTAGAATCCATATGGGATATGCACAAACCTCGAAGTTTAATTAGTTAGTTTTTTGTTGTCGATGGTGGGCTAGTTAACTTTAGATGAGTTTTTTAAATGCATTAGTAATATGACAATTAAATTATAAAGTCGTATATAAGGATCATTAGTCTTTGTAGCTAGGACCGGGTTAGTAATTATGTTACGAAAGGCCTGCTTCGGGGTTAGGGTATTAAATGGTCGTTGGGTCTGCCTCCTCCCTATTTAAGAAGTATTAAGTAAATAGAGTTTTTATTTTAGGTTACATCGTTTAGATATATATATATGTATATAGGCACATATATAGTTATACATCAGAGGAGGTTAGGCATATCGTACGCGCATATAGGATTGAATGGATTCGCCATAAATAATAGATACAACACTTAAATGGAAATCAATCATCATAAATCAGTGTTATGGGTAAAGTGTGTAATTTTCCAGTCACCAAAACGTTGTTCCGATCACCTCCTCATTACAACTCATATGATAGATTTAGCGGGATATGCTATTGATGAAGGCAGGAACTATAGTTGGTGGAGTCTTCTCTTTCATGCTCGGCACTAACAAGGCAACTAGATATCGAAGAAATAATATTAATTCCAAGATAGTAGCCTTGGTTTGTATGTATGTTCTATTCTTTTTTTATTCTTCTTTGAGTTTATATTGATTGCTCTCTGATATGATTATGTTTATTATAGGTTACCAAAACCAACGATCCATACCCTAATGGACTTGTGTTTCTATATAGTCGAAATTCAGGCCCATTGTGGTGTAGATTGTTACATTTGGTATCAAAGCTTATGTTAGTCGTCCACAGAAATTCGGATACACTGAGAGAATGTATTTTTTTACCTATAATTATATATATATATATAATACACCAAACTCTATGAATTTTGACTATAGAAGTAGTTGCAACCATATTTTGAAAAGATGGACAGGCAACTGTGAGGTGGAATAATGAATAGAGTCAAATTTATACACCTACCCCGATTACCCCGTAAAGTGCTGGCCGTACCATAAGGCGTTAACCAAGAAGAGCATGAGCACGAGATATAGAAGGACTCCAAAAGCAGGATGGTACTTGACTCCTTTATTGGGCCTAGGCTGCCTTATGACGGTGGATTTCAATAGATTGCCGATTGAAAATGTATATTTCAACCATATAAATGAGGAGAAAGAACTTATATGTTGCAAGCATCCGGAACTAAGATATGGAAATGGATCGAGCAAGTTCCCGCAAGAAGGTATGACTAATCACCATAAGAGGATAACAAGATTTTTAATATATACACTTAATAAGAAGGCATTAAGAGTAAAAGGAAAAGAATAAAAGTCCATTTTTGAGTCTGACCCTATGTGAAAGAATTTGACAGAAAGATTTTTGAAAATTTCTTGAAACATTTTGAATGGGTTATAATATGATTTATTGGAAAGTTATTTTAAAAAAGCAAGGAAAATTTGAAATTATTAGTTTAAAATTTTTGACTCAAAAGTTTTCGACTAAAGGTTTTTGGTAAAGGAGTTTTTCATTTTTTAAATGAATGGAAAAGAGGCATATGTTTAGCTTGACGATTTTTCCAATTTTTGTGAATTTGAATGTTTTTAGAATTCCTTCTCTAAGGAGTGGATAAATGGAAATGGTACTTGATTAAAATAGGGTAAAGAGAATAGAGGGGTAAGGATGCCTAATAATGAAGATATGACGAATATTACTATATAAGAAAATTGCGGAGAAAGACAATTGAATTAGATTTATACATATCTATTTTCATTTTATTGAAGAAAAGTCCAACGACTAAAACGATAGGCGAACGCACTGCAATGAATCAATGGGAAAAACAATAAAAGAGAAATGTGTATGTTAGGAGAAGCCACTTGAAGGCAATCTAGTTAGGAGAAATTGTAATAGTAGCAGTATTAGGAAATTTAAATAGAAACAGCGTTAGGAATCTTTTTTACAACTACTTACCGAAGTTCCGAAGAAAAATCAACAAGCTGCCCCCTCCCCCCCACCCTGAGTGAGCTTCGACCCTTTTAATTCAACAGGCTTCCAGGGGACTTGTTTTATGGCAACATAAATAACAGAGCTGTTGGGATTCAAACCTAGGGTATCTCACACTTTTGCCTATGAAACACATGCTGCACAATAGGTGTTGTCCCCAACGAACTGAGGTGCTAGGCTAGGTCAAGGAATTTATGTTAATATAGGGTTAGTAATCTGGTTAGAAATGGTATAGGAGAAAAACAGTAGGGCCAGGATATGGGAAATGGATAGTTTCCATAGAAATGTGCAGTAATTGTGCATATCTTTTAAAAGTCCTCCTCATGTGCTACAAGAATCCCTGCTAAAGTTGAAAGCAGAAATAACATGAATAGTAGGAAAATAATAGGATGGAAGTTTCCTTGTCTACTTCGGTTTTCATTTTTTCTAAGTTATAGAATGTGTTTTTGAAAAATGGTTTGGTATAACAATTGAGTTTTTGATAAAGTTTTGAGTTTAAAAATCCAACTTTTGAAGAGGTAAATTCTTTGTTGTTGAAAGTCTTTGAAAAGGAAAATTTTTCATGGCTCATTTCTGGAAACCAAGTAATTTTTGAATTTCATAAAATGGGTTTCTAAATTTATATTTTCAAAGATAAGGGTAGCAACAAAGAAACCATCATTGAATCTAAGGAATCTACGAATATTTTATTAGAGGTTTGTGGAAGCCATAAGAAGAACCCTTAAAAGAATAGGGAATGGTATCAGAATACAATTTTGCGGGTCCTAGGGTAACTCACATGAAAGATCAAGGATAGAAGAAGTAAATACCAAAGTTTGGGGATACTATCAAGAGATCTTGATTGAGAGAAGATAGAAGTATGATTGGAGAAGAGGGTAATGAGATAAGGAACCCACATAAAGGATGTGGGTTGACTCAAATTTAAAGAAGGCAAGCTAGGTGGTAGAAGTTATTCCACCAAGCCAATTTCCCGATGAGTCGTTCTAAATGTGCATATCTTATATTTCTTACCCACTTCAGTATAAGATGCACAATTTATCCAATAATCAGGTGTAATAAATAATGTAATGGATGGACCTTATTTATTAGGAGGTAAGTTAAGACAGGTGGGTTATAGTTGAATGACATACTAGAAGTGTCCATCTTAATTTAGTTGGGGGTGATAGGGCCACAACTTCATTAACGCCAGATGATACCGAAGGGCAGCTTCCATCAATCATTTTTTTAGGTTATTTGGATTGTAATTGATAGTTGTCTCCTTTCGGGTATTTAAAAGCATACAATACAGTATGAGATATGTTCCTATTTTATTACCGTGTTGATTCTCTGGATAAGCTTTTACTGCTATATATATAGGAAAGCAGTGTAAATAAATAAATCTGATAAGGACACTTCACTAGCAATAAAATGTAGTTAAGGCTGGAAGTTTATAGTATGAATTAGGGAATTAAATTAACAACCAGAATGCTTTAATCCCTAAAACTTTGAATTTTGGGGGGAAAAAAATTTAGCAAGCGAAGGGCAGAGAAAGTTTATTGCGAAATCATAGATCATTATCCCTATGTCTTAAAAGCTAAAATTTATATATAGGCTTATGTGTCGTTGTTTAGAAGAAAAAGTAAAGGTTCCTAAAATCTAGGATTAATTGCACAATGCTAGGGTCAATCATATACACTAACTCATTGGCTGAGTCCTGATTACGTCAAAATGTGGCTTGATTTGTTTTAAGGATGAAGAGGCAAATGTTTTGAAAAAATAATTTTTTAAAATGCTTTTGAAAGGTTGCGTTTAAATACTTTCGAAGAATTAATTTTCAAACTGTTTGCAAGTTTGATTGCAAGGGGAAAACTACTACTGGAAAATAAAAGGATTTCCGATTTTTCTAAGGCCACATGCTTAGCGTAGGGAAGGTTGGTGTGCTAGTGCATATGAATTTTACTGTCTGATAAGGGTGACATTATACAAAACATAGGGAATAACAAGGAAAATAAACCATTTTAGCTTTGAAATTCCTATTTCCATACCTTGTTGATAGTGAGCAAAACTTGCGTTTAGAATAATTCTGTTTTAACATCCAAAAATGAACCTAGTTATGCAAATTGTACCTGGAAAAGTTGGAAAAGATTTGGGGGTGAAAGAGAAGGTTCCAAGATATAACATAAAATGTATCCAAAAGAGGACTGAAAATGTAAAAAAATTCATCTAAATTCCTTTTCCGGCATAGGAGTATAGATTTAGAAATCTGAATTTTTAAAATTTTATATGTTGGAAATTGTGTGTTAGGTATTGGATGGTAGAGATTGGATGCGAAATCAGTTGATCCATACTCCTACTCGTAGGAGTGTGGAAATTATTGTGTGAAAAAGGATTTTTATTTTTGAAAACTTGCATACATATAGAACTGCCAATATACATTAGTTATTTGCATCATATTTTCAAAATATTTTTAAAAGAATGCATTCATATATGAGGCATCGATTTAGAATTATTCAGCATGCATCTCATATATGTTGTGTTGCACTATGTACTTGTACACATTTGGTTGTAAAACTGGTTGTAAACTAATTGATTGGATAGCTTAGATTGGTTGCGCACTATGTTACATGATTCAACCCTAGGGGAATTTCAAGGATGAAATTCTTTTAAGGGAAGAGGAATGTAACACCCCATAAAATTAACAGTATTAATAAATAATTAATAAGGCTAAAAAATGGAATTTGAGCAAACATCGGAATTTGGACACAAAACTTTAACCATTGTGTTCGTGGCGATTTTTTGAGCAATTTTCATATTTGGAATTTTGTGATCGTAATTCAAACGAAGAAGTTATTAGCGTTTGAAGTTTTCAAAACGAAAATAATTTAAAACTGGAAAAGAAAATAAATAATATTAAATATCGTGGACCCATCGGTCGACCCCTTTACTTGGGCCAATCGACTACTTATAGAGGGAGGTCGATCGATTGGTATGGTGGCAGATAGCGTTAAACCTTGGTCGAATGGGTTGGATTTATTATTTAAATCTAACGGATATGATTGATTCGAGCGTCTATAAATACAAGTCTAACCCCTCACTTCTCTTCTCATATTTTTTGATCAAAGCAGCAAATCTCTTCCATTTTCCCTTATCCACTATTTTTATTAATTATAAAATATTATATTATATATGTAATCGGAAAAGGGCAGTAAATAACAGAGAAGAAGAGAAGGAGCGAATCGATACAACTGAAAAAGATAAATTTCATAATTATAAATCTATATTCTTCATAACCACAAATCTTTTCTAAATATGTGATTCTAATAGTGTGTGTGTGTGTGTATATATATATATATATTGTTCTACATATTCTTTTGGATTAGAATGAAAAAGGAGTCAAGTAAAGGGATGAATTTGGATTTGGGAGATTTGGAAAGCTAGAAAGGTGAGTGGGAAATTATATGATTTATTTATAACATTGAAATTTATACCGTTGAGTTTTATTTAATTATTATGCCTATCTAAGATTTGATGAGTTGTAGGCTTAAAATGAACGTATTTAGTTGAAACCTTTTCTACATACTCATTAAGTTAGGTGATTGGGATAGTGTATACATCCTAATCTGGAAATTAGTTCCTAAATTAATTAAAGTTGAATGTTCATAAAGTAGAAGAGTTCATTCCAGATTTATAGATAGGTTGTAAAATGTTGGTATTAGTTTAGATTGCCGTAATTTGACTTGGATGTAAATTTCTATGTTTTAACTCATTGGTAGGGGATACAATTTAGCTATATCTATTTCCATGTAATTTCGATAAATTATATAATTCTACAAATGTATGAAAAGAACGTCATTTGAAATAATGAGGAATATATCAGAAATGAAAGAGATGTGTAAATTACGGATATTCTTCCCCGTAACTTGCACTGTTTATTTAAATAAAAGAAAAGAGATAGGTTTTTTTATTCAAAAGAAACGAAGGTCTCACTTTTGGTTAATTTATTGGATATTATAATGGTAATCCTTTTTGGGAAGGATAACACTGATAAATTAAAAAGGGAAAGGAATATTCAAGTTTAGGAATTAATAGTTAGAAATAGGAACATATACATACATGCATGCATGCATCCATACACACACACACACGTATAATCGTGCCTATCGACTAAAATATATAGTGTAATATACGTCGACTTCTCATTAGTTTTAATTAGGATGTTTAGCTACAAATAGCGTAGTAAATTATAGGATTAGGAGGTGTAGATTAAAAGAGATAGTAACTCCAAAATTAATAGGGCAATAAATGTGCAACTAATAATGAGTTAAATGAATTAAATGTGGACTGGTTAAAGGATTTAATATGGCATTTATAAGGAAGGAATAATAGGTTGAATTAGAATAAATAAACAAATGTCATTTGAGATTGTCCAATTAGAATACTAATCACCATTTATTACAAAGAATTAACATTTATGGAATATATGAATTAAGCATATAAGATAAGAATTAAATACTAGAAGGTAGAATAATTTTCAAAGTAGGAAATAATATAGCCTTAATAATACATTTAATATGGGCGTGAATGGGTAGACCTAGCCCAATATTTAGGCTTAGGGTAATTGGTTTGGTTTAGTGGGTTGCGAGCTCAGTAGAGTTACATAATAGAATTATGCCCTTCCCTCAAAGGCTACCAGTAGTTGTGTGTACTTACTACTGATGTGGGACATATCCAACCATAGGATCCATGGGGAAGGGATATCGTTTGTGTATAGATAGGAGAAAATATATTAAGGGTTCGCCTCGGATTTATAGTATTAAATGGCCCTGTACTTTTAGGGACTTGGAGTCTGCTTCATTTCCTACAAGAGGACTTAAGTAACTGCAATGGGCAATTTCCTTGACTTATGTTAGGTTAGTCTAAATGGAATTTCAGTTGTGGGAGGTCGGCGAGCTATGTCAGTGTTGTTGTTGAACCAGTGTTGAGTAGTAGGGTTGGCATATAGGCTATGACCACCAGTGGTCGGTAGCAAAGACTTGGGTTACGCACTGATGGTTTTCGCTTCCTACTAGCATACAATCCATATGGGATATGCACGAACCTCAAATTTTATTTAGTTAGTTGTTTGTTGTCGGAGGTGTTGAAACTGGGCCAACCCACAGTAGAAGTTATGGGTGAATTTCAATTTTTTACCCTATTGGAACTTTACTGGGCCTATGAAGTCTAGTTTATTTAGAATATTTCTAAGTTTTATTTAAATAAAATCTTTTTATTTATTTAATTATGTAAAATGATATAGTATTATTTAATTTATGTTATGTTATATATATACGTGTATCATATATATATATATATATATGTGTGTGTGTGTGTGTGTGTGTGTGGATTCAATCCGTGCAAGGTATAACATGCCTGTGTATAAATGTTGGGATTTACATCGCAAGGGACACGTTAGCTCATCCGATATGCAAATATATTGTCCAAATGTATGTATGTATGTATGCTTTTGCTTTTATAATAAAATATTTCAATATATATGTATGTATGTATGTATTAAAATTTTATTTGTATATAATTTTGTATACATATAAATATTTATATATGAACATAAATATATAATATTAACAAAATGTATATATAGATTAACATATAAATATGTTTATATCATTCAAAATATAATAATAATTTTGTTGTTGTAATGTCAAAATAGTACTTATATAAATACATAAAAAACTATTTATTTATTTAATATATATATATATTAATATTATATATATTAATATATTATATATAAATGAATATGTTAAATGCTTGTATGCATGTGTATAATAACACACACACACACATATATATTGATGTTAGTACCAAAAGTGGCACAAACACCCAAGAAATTAGAGTAGAGAATGAAATGAAGAAATATAAATGGAAAATGAGTAAAAGACATGACACCAAACGTTTACAATGGTTCGGTTAATGGTTGCCTGCGCCCACTTGAGATTTCCATTGATCATCTTGTTCTTTTACAAGTACAGTTCTTATGGTTCGGTACCACTCCATAGATGATCACAAGGAAATAAATAATTGCAAGGAAGCAAAAAGATCCCCGAAAATGAGCCCCTAGCCTCCTATTTATAGCTGTAGGTCGTCGGGAAACACTCCACAATGTCTTCCTCCACGATCTCCACTACTCAACAACTGTTGTCCTTAAGAAAATGTGGTTATGCCAGCAAGCAATTATGGATCGGTACCGACCCATGGGCATGGGTCGGTACCGTTCCATAAGATTCACTTATGGATCTATCACATTACCTTGTGTGATGTCGTCTTATTGTTTGCTTCATGATTCCTTTCTTGCTTTGCATGGTTATGAGCTTGTTTCCAGGCCAGTTGGATGGATAGGTGGAGAAATAGAGTTGCTGGTTTCAATTGCTCAAGCTATTTGATAGAAAACAATGTGCGAATGATCAGTGGGGCTTGAAAAAGATTACTGGAACCATAACTTGGTAGTAGGAAGAAGATGAGGCATTTATGGAGAAATTCTATGGGTCGGTACCGATACATCACTTAGATGGATATTGATTTGGAATTTTGTTGGATGGCTTGGCTTCTGTATATTGACTTTGGTTGTATTTGGTTTCTGGATTCTATGGCTATCTCTTTGGGTTTCGTTCCATGATAGCTTTCAAGTTCAACTTGTTCGCTCTATTCAAATATTGCCTAGTTAAAAGGCCGGATAACACTTGCCCCCCAAAGTACATCTTGTTTCAAATATGATATGCTTTGAATTGAGATAAGTAAGAATTTCCATATCGGACTCCAATCCGTGCTTCAAATAGTTGTTATCCTTCCTTCGTACCTTTCCGTTAAAGTGTCATGTCTCTAGCTATTCATGCCGACACTTCACTAGCATCTGTCACTATAAAGCTGGAGTGTGCTCTAATGATCTGTCATTCCGAGCTCGATAATTTCGAACTAGTTCCTTTTTCAAATTTTTCAGGTCTGAACTTGCTTTTCCTCGATTCAAGCCATTGAATGTCAAACATGCACACTCTTGTGGAGTTTTCTAAGTATATGCATATACACATACATGCATATATGGGTCTTCATCCCTTTCTTTTCTTTTTCTTTTTCCTTTTCTTTTCTCTCTTTCTGTTGGATCGTTCGGTAGCGATCCATGGGCATGGACCAGTACCGATCCAAGCCTTAGAAATAGGCAAGTCAAACGCCTATTATTTTGGTTCGGGAGGGTATATTACCCAACCCATTTCTTTTCTCTTCTACTTTTATTATGAACTTCGAATTTGAGCTTTTATCTACCATTGAAATACTTTGCCTCCAAGTTGAGCTTCGCACAGCCGCTCTTTGATACTTTGAATTGCCATCCCCACTGTCCATTTGTACTCGACGTAGTTCGTCCAAGTTGATCCATCATATTACATTTGAACTCGATCCACCACCTCATGCTTGAACTCCTGTTCAGATCTGAAATTTGACCCGAACTCCTCATATTTATTCAAGACTTGTTGAATTAGGTAGGTGATAAGGCCAGCGATCATTCTGGGTGAGCTTCTCGTTGGCGGTTGTGCTAAGGATCGGGAAGAGAAGGACTTAGGGCAAAAATTCATTCTAAGGGTATGGATCGGTACCGATCCAGCCCTTGGGTGAATTTCTACCTTTGTTTCGATAATTATGCAATATGCATGAAGCTTGATTTTTCCTTGCGGAATTTCCTGAATCCTAACGTATTTCGAATGCATGGCCAAACAGAGCGACATCCATTGGTACGGTCAGCGATAACGGTTACTTCAGAAGAAATCCAAACTTTCAAACGAACTATTGCACAATATCAGAAAATAACACCACACGGCATTACACAACACCTTAACTTGCACCGTACTACACTGGGTTCTCACTTTAGCATGGGCAATCTTTTAATCTATCAGATATAACTTGTATGTTGAGCTTTGATAGTTATGGGTCATAGACGTCTCGAGCGTCTCTCCGCTCAAGCAGTAAGTCCATCGGTTTCTTGACACGCCGAATCAGATACCGAGTCGAGCTCGACTACGATTTTGTCTGCACGACAAACCTCGGTGGAATCTATTCCTCTACCTGAAAATCTACCAGTAGGTCAACCCGCTCAGGAAGTTCCAATAGAGCCTGGGGAAGGCCCAACAATCAAAGATGCTTCCGATACACTTGACAATGCTGTCATATTAGATGATATAGTAGATTATATATCGTTAAAAATTGAGGAGGGATCAGTTAGGAGGATCTACGAGAAAAAAGGTATGTCATTTGTGGACATGTTAGTTCCTACACACTACCAAAGGGAACATCATCCCCAGATGGGTACACAGTATGCAACAAATATATGTTCATGGTAGGATGCATCCCATCATTTACTCAGTTCTTACGACGAGTTCTATATTTTATGAGACTGGCTTTAGCTCAACTCCATCCAAATACCTACGCATTCCTTCATAATTTGTTCATCATATTTGCTTGCCATTTCGATCAAGTTCTTAGTAATCCAGAGATTCGATATTTATTCAACTTCAAGCATTGCAAGGGAAATCCTTCCCTTATTTTCTTAGAGCCATCCAGGGTTTGCCGAATTATGGTTGGAACATGGAATAAACTGAGCTATTTCAAGGATGAATTCTTCTTTTTTGCTGTCCTCCTAGATTAGCAAAACGATGGTTGTCTCCCCGTAAGTTCTATTTTTTCCTTTTCATGTAAATCCAAGTTTGTAGTTCTCCTATTACTGAATGTCTTTGTCGTTCTTTGTAGATGTACCACCGCAGACCTAGCAATGTTGCTTTGGTAGAGACTCTCTCACAACTTCATGCAATTTCGGAGGCAGACAGAGGCTAAGACTCTGATTAATGATGAGAATCTGCGAGCCTATAACTTGCTGGACCCAGATCGTAGTGTCAGTCTTGCTCTTGAAGCCACTGATAGTGACGAGGACAATTCTTCATATGGAGATAACGGGGATCATTCACCAGTGCCCCCTGTCCGAAATCTAGTGATCGAGGCCGGCGACATACAAGAGCACACCAAAGAAGGTGAAACCGGAAAAGAAGATGTAGGAATAGGTAACAGAGGAAAAGAAGGCCAAGCCGGTACTGATGCAGGCCATGATCCATCTGTTGATAAAGGAGATGATGATGACCAGCAGACTCTTTAAAGAAGAAGTCTTAAGATTAAACTTGCCAAAAGGTAGACTTTGACTCTAGCTCCTCTAGTCACAACTACATTTGAAACTCCTGTACAACATTTGGAGGATTTTTATGTAGACTTTGGGCCCATCCCAGACGTAATCGTCTCTTTCGACATTAGCAGTATGAGCATTGGGGACGTTGGATCCCCCATTTGTTTCCAAGAAGATGTGCCTTCAACTAAAGCAGGGGAGATTACCCCTCTCAGCAAAATTCAAACCCACGGTCCGCCAGGAGGACACTCGAACACTTGCACGCACGCACACATGCACTGCACTCTACTCAGCTTATGTTGTATTCTTGTCTTGTTAAGGCTGATTTGTCTTTATTTCATTTGCAGGTTCAATGGAACGATGCGGTTTGTACGAGGATGTTGAGGATCAGATTGCGTATCAGTTGAGACGCAAACCAACCGTGCGACCCCACAAATCCAGTAATGATTTCGTTTTAGCCATCATTCAAGCTGTGATCAAGGGGGCAGAAAGAGGGACTATAGGTCATATGAGTCATTATCTAGGCATCAATCCGAATCTAGGTCACCCCTATCCAGGGGTTCGAAAAGACACTCTAGCCGTCACAATGACATTCCTTATGATGACCCCTCTCGTGCTTTCCTTTCTACTAAACAAACAACACTGTCTCATGCTTCCTGGCCTTTTGATTGTCCTTCAAAATCTACTACTTTCGATTCCTTTTGATACAGAGCTGACAAAGCGTCGATCAAGTAGCCTATTGAATAGCCTATTATCAAAAAAGAGCAGTCGATCGCTTCAAATCCTCAGATAGCTGAATTGCAATGTCGCTTTCCAAAAATCAACTTTAAAGGTCGCAAGTTTGTCCCCAATTTGATAGATATTCCTTATGATATCAAGGGTTGTATGGTAGCGTACGTTAGTGACGTGTATGATTAGTGCTTCATTTGGAGGATGTTTGCCGAGCAAGTTTTTGAATATGCTGAGAGCTAAAGATTGAGGCCGTGGGACTACGGCTTATGGCGAATAAGAACAATGAGACTATCGCTCATCTTGATGCAGAGGTCGCCGAGCTAAAGAAGGAAAAGGTGGAAGCTGACTAGAAAGCCAAGCTGAATCTGTTAATCATAGGAATTTTAAGCTGGCTGAAGAAGTGAAGGGGATGAAGGCACAGCTCAAAAAAGAAAAGAAGGAGAAAGGCGAAGCCCTTCAAATAGCCCAAAACTACTGTGAAGAAATGCTCGACACTCGTAAACAGAGGGATGATGTGTTGGACAAAGCCAAGAAAGTGTATAAGTTGGTGGCAACCATGGAGATACGGGTTAAAGACAAGTTCGGGCCACTCATTACTAATTACAACACCGAAGTACTCAAATTTAGAGATTTGGCATGGCTTGGTAAAGGTTATCCTCAAGCACTAGCGTTGGCTTGGGAACAAATTATGCAGGATGAGCGATAACGTTCAAAAGGAGGTGAAGTAAATCTGACAGACCTAGAGAGCGAGATTCTAAGTCTAGCAGAAACTGAGGCCCTTAGAGAAGGTGAGCTTATTTTACACTCGGAGTTGGCCGCTACAGATCAGAAAGATCAAGCGAAAGTCTCCGGCATTACCCCTTAAGAGCTTGCTACGTTCTCACTTCTGGACCTCCAGCTGCATCTATTTCTCCGTACAATCTGGATGCACCACAAATGCAGCAAACAAGTATGTTGTCTCCTACTCAAGAAGGGAATGAAGATGGCACGCCGGCCCATACAGAGCTTCAATCTAGTGGAGGTATATTGTTGACCTCACCCATATTTGAGAAGGCCCATATGACACCGGTTGATGTCGCTAATCCCTCCGTTCATTCTTCTCAAATTTCAGGTCAGCCTGTGATTTCTAGTTTCCCAAATGAGTGCTCCCAACTAGGACAACAAACAACAATGACTGATTCAACAGTCATGACAATATCTAGGAGGACACTGAGCATTCCAGTTGGCGACACTCCAGGCCCTGGTGCACAAATGATTCATGCTTTGCAAGAAGAGGGGTCTTGTGACCTCCAGGGTATGCATATTGACGATGATGTTCAGATCACCGGGTCGATTGATCTTGCTTAAGGACTTTCAATGAGCGAGCTTCCTGAATAACAGCTTAAGTCCGCTATAGAAATTAAATAAGAGTCAATGGAATTCATCCCTCCTCCTATATCAATCGCTTTGCCTAGGGATGCCATTTTCGTTCCGGACACGCTACCTATGGTTGGAAGCACTCAAGACGCATCTGCCACCTCGTTGCTTAGTTTTCCTTCGAAGTGCAAAAGAAGCATAAGGAGATTAAGGAAGAAATCACAGGGGTCCAGCGCGCCATCTTCCACTGAGGAGGAGAAGAAGAAGAAGTCCAAGAAGTGATCATATGTCTCCTTCATGTTTTTGGTTGTATAGCTGTAGGACCTATCGTTTTTTTATTTTCAGACTGGCTTTGTGCAGGTTCGACCCTCGCTTTTGCTTTCAGTTTAGGTGTTAATAACACTTGTACTTTTCTTCCAGTCTTATTTTGACTTCGAATAATATAGACTTTTCGTATCACTCAAATCTTGTGTGAATTTGACCGAGTGTTCGAGAAATGCGCTTTATATTCAAGTTGCTTGTGATCCACTTCCCATCATTGTCATTGGACTAAATTACTAGTTCATGCCACAGTTTAGGCGGGCAAGGGACGATTATCAGAGCGTCCATTTGCATATGCCCACACATGACCATGTCCAACTCTGGAACTTGGTCGAATTTTGATAGCTTGGAGAAATAACTTAAACATTCCTTTCAGGGATGTTTTGAGTGAGATCGTCCTAACTTCGAGCGTCATCGAAATGATTCATTTCTGGATGGAAATTTAGGCATTCTACTCCGGGATGCGTGCTTTGACCATGCCAAACTCTGGGTGTCGATTGAGAGTTAGCCACTTAAGACAGTGGTTTGGACATCCCTATCTAGGATGTTTTACTTGCAATCGCGCCTAACTTTGAGCATCGATCGAAGTTTGTAGGAGATCTCGCCTAATTTTGGGCATAGACCTTTTGCCTTGCCTACTCCGAGTAAAGTTTGGATGCTCTGCCAAACTTTAGGCACAAGCCGTAAAAATGAACTATCTTGTTCAGCCTTTGAATGTTTATACTCCTACCCTCAAGTCATGGGTTAGAGGAGTTATTGGGTATCTATCTCTAGATACCATGTGTTGTTGAGCTTTGTGCATTCAATCATCAGTTGTAGAAGCTTAGTTGGCACCTATTTCTGGGTACCTGCACACCTGCATTTTGCACATGCAAGTTCATTTAAACACAACACTATTCATAGTGTAAAATCAGGTATAAACAGATTTAGGAGCTCTGGAAGTCATTTCTTTTATAAACATTAGAAATAATAGTTTCTGTCTGGCTAAAAATCTTTGATTAAATATATAAAAATTTACATTCAACTGAAATAGCATCGTAAGTGCTTGCTATTCCACGACCGTAGGAGTGAAATCCCTTCTACCATTACTAGCTTAAACGTGCCATCTTCAAGCTTCTGTTCAATTGCATATGGACCTTCCTAAATCGGCCCCAAGTTCCCAAGGCATGGGAAGATTTGTTTGAGAATGAGGTTGCCAATTTCAAAGGTCCAAGATCTGGCCTTGGTGTTGTAGTATCGGGCGACTCGGCTTCGTTGGGAAGTTGCCCTCGGTCAGCTTCATCACACTTCTCATCGATTATATCGAGAGACTCCAGCAGGAGTTCCTCATTTGTCCATGGATTGTAGCGAGTCACTCGAGAAGGTACTTCAAGTTCAACTGAGATCATAACCTCTGATCTGTAAGCCAGGGCGAACGAAGAATGACTAGTTATAGATATGTGGGTCATTCAATAAGCCCAAAGTGCTAATGGAAGTTCATCAACCCACTTGGTCTTGGCCTTCTCCAACCACTTTTTAAGAATGGACTTAATAATCTTGTTCACCACTTTAACCTATCCATTCGCCTAAGGATGTGCCACCATTGCAAATCTCTTCTTGATGCGGTTTCTATGGCAAAAATCCTTGAATTCGACGTGTCAAGTTGGGTCCCGTTATCGAAAATAATCATTTGTGGAACTCCAAAACGACAGTTGATGTTACTGACCACGAACTAGATTTCTTTCTTTGTGGCGATTGTGGCTAACGGCTCTGCCTCAGCCAATTTGGTGAAGTAATCAACTGGGACGATGGCGTAATTCGAGCCACCTTTGGACATTGCAATACACCAGTGATATCGATTCCCAAAATTTCAAACGGCCAGGGACCGACCATTTTAGTAATCTCTGTTTACGGGGCTCTTGAAATCTTAGTGAATCTCTGGTACTTGTCACACTTTCTGGTGTAATCAGCAACGTCTTGGTTGACAGTAGGCCAAAAATATATGTAATGAAGGATCTTCTATGCTAGGGTTTGCCCACCCGGTGTGGTCGCCCAGGTCCCTTTATATACTTCTCTTAGGACTTGATTGGCCTCATCGTTGAAAATATACTGATGCATAGGAACTAAGAATCTCTTCCTGTAAATAGGAGTGTATATCGGACGGACCAGACCGAACATTTTGGTATTCGAACTCGAACTCGATCATGAGTCGGACAAGCTCATGTCCGACTGGATAAAATTCGAACAAATATTTTTTTGTTCAAACTCGGTTCGACAAGTAACTGAACATTCCGTGTCCGGTCCAATAAACTCGCCCGTAGAGTCGAACAAGAAACAGACCGGGTCAGACAAAAAGTAGACATGCATGGAATCATAGTTTATATATGAATTAATATGAATCATGATATATGAGAACTATATTCTCATGCAAAAATGTGAACGTAATAATGAAAAAGGCAAGATGACCAAGGCATGGACATAAAACAAAGGTAAAAATTGGCGGTATAGTTTGATCAATTTTTTAATAAAATAGAAAATATCGACACAAAAAAATACAAATGAATAAGTGAAACCTCATCATTACCATACTTAATAAATATTATACTTCGAAGACCTGATAGGAGTACATAATAATTTCATAGGACACGGTAACAAAACTATCAGCTTGCTTCCAACCTTAAGCAGTTTAGCAACTTTGGCATTATATATAATTATAAAGAGTCTTTTGCAAATAACAGCCATTATTCCTAGAAGTAAGCAACAACAAATGGCTTTCATGCATATTCCATTATCTCCTAAATAATCATCTCACCTAGACAAATAAGTAGCTCATGTCAAATTCATCAACAAGGATCTAATTGTGTGGACTACTTTATACAGGTGTTACAGTGTATGAATAAACAACCTGGTACACTACTTTTCTTTTTAAAATAATATTATGTCCTTTAATGAGCTGGAATCAACCAGTAAATATATTCATGTGCCCAACTCAGGTTATGGCAATGGTAAACTCATGTACAGACAGTAAACTCAAGTAAAGAAGCAAATCATAAGAATACAATTACTTTATGGTTAGCATAAGAAGAATAATAATACATTTGTACATGTAATGGAGATAAGGTCCTTACAATGACATTTTTTATGACTAACTTTAGAAGGACAATGTTAATATTATAAACTGATGCATTGAGTTCTAACAACAAGCATAAATACATAGACTACTTTACATGATGGACTTATCAGATGTTATGAGAAAATTTTGGTCATTCATGTGTATTCTCGTTCTAAAACTTAATAATATATAAATATAATAGACATCAAAACTAAGGTTCTAAAAAAACTTACCCCTAATTTATCAATAATTTTATCCAAGCTATTCAGAATTGATTGATTCCATATCATTCTCACAAGGTTCAACCTGAAAATAATTGCAGGACAAAACTGACCACAAACATTAGTATAATAAGAGATCTAAAAAATACTACACATAATGGATATCAAATTTAAAGTTAAATATACATCCTTGACTTTGAAGAAAATGTTCTGAAGGTTGAAATTACATGCATAGAACTTATAACTAGGATTTAGGAGTTTTCATTCAAGTATATAAGTCTACATACATAAAGTATATAATATAAACTTATGTTAAAGTCAAGGAATATGAAGCAATATGTACAACATTTAAAATGTGCTATGTGCATACAAGCAGGTTGCTGTAAAAATAATTGATTAAATTTAATATTATTTAATGAAATATTATGCATGGAAATGTATAAAATACCTCCAAACTCTTCAAAGCATACTTAGAACGCAACCAATCTCCATTGCAAATTAAAGCTTCTACTGTTTCAGGTTTGAGAGCTTTTATACTGATCCAAAACTCTACCACCGACACTAAATGCAAATTCAGAAGCAACACTGCTAATAGGAATGGATAGTATATCTCTAGCCATTATTGACAAGATTTTATACTTAGAAGCATTTATTTTCCACCATTCTAGTACATTAAAAGAATCTTCCTAGTCATCAAATTTATGATGATTTTCTTTCAAATATAACTCTAGTTCAGATTGTATAGTCTCCACTACATCTGATTCCTCAGCCCATGTTTCAAACTCAGTCCTACCTTTTGTCTTTTTTCTTTTTGAAGTATTTGAAGTACTTCCTTTTCTTAGCTTAAAAGTGATATCGGTTGCAGCAGAAGCATATTCAAAATATAATTCATCCAAAGAAATCATAACAAGTTTTATATGTTGTTTGGATTCAGATTTAGGGTAAATCTTAGGAAAACAAAACTCTATAAGCTTCATTTTGTATCTTGGATCTAAAACTGCAGCAATAGATAACAACAAATTGCAATCTCCCCAGTACTTGTCAAATTTGTTCTTCATTTTGTCTACCTTTCCTTTCATGAAAAACGACCCTTCATATTCTAATAACTTCTCAGTTAAAGTCTGCTTAATTTTCCAATGTTCTGGAAGGAACAGGTTAGAAGTTGGATAAGTTGCACCTGAAAATATATTTGATGCTTTATTAAAGACCTCTAAAATCTTACATATAGAGTCTGCTCTCTCCCAATCTAACTTTGATGGCAACCAAATGTAAGATGGATCTCTTTCTTGATACATAGAAAAGACCTTTTTAAATTATAAAGCACACTCTAGCATTGCATAAGTCGAGTTCCAATGGGTAGGAAATCAAGTATTAAATGTTTAGATAAGGGAAGCTGCAATTGTTTAACAATATCTGCAAATTTATGTAGGCGTTGAGGTGACATTTTAAAGTATTTCACACTTTCACGAATATTTTGAATCACTTCTTTGATCTCATTTAATCCATCTTGCACAATTAAATTCAACACATGCGCACAACACCGAACATGAAAAAACTTACCCTTGAAATAAAGTTTTCCTTTCAAAGCAAAGTTTTCTCTTAAATTTCTCACGGCAACATCATTTGAAGATGCGTTATCAAGTGTAATTGTAGATATCTTATTCTCAATACCCCAATCTAAAAGGCAAGAAAATATTGCATCGGCAATCGCAAGTCCGGTGTGAGGTGGTGGCAAAGTAGCAAAATTCAAAATACGCTTCTGTAATTTCCATTCAGAGTCAATAAAATGACAAGTTAAGCACATATAGCCTATTGTTTGGTTTGATGTCCATAGATCGGAAGTTAAACTTACTCTACTAACACCTTTTAAAACCTCCTTTAACTTCTTTTTTCAAATTCATGCAATTTCATACAATCATTTTAATTGTTACTCGCGACACCTTCTCAAACTCAGGATTTAATACTTGACAAAATAATATAAAAAATTCATGTTCAACCATCCTAAAAGGGTATTCATGCACAGTAATCATTGTAGCAAGAACTTCTCTTACTTTTTCTTTGTCATATTTATGGATAGCTAGTTGGCCAATCAGCCCAGTATCAGAAGCTTTTTCTTTAAAAAAGTCTCTGCCTAACAATCTTTGTTGATTTTCTTTAGCATTACGAACGCTACATTTATTTAGATGTCTCTTAAATGTAGTTGTGCATCCATCTGTAGTTCTAGTTAACTTTTTATCACAATAAATGCACTTAGCAAATAATTTAACCTTTACTATCTTTACCTTCTTCTTTAATCTTCTCAAACTCTAACTAAACATGAGACCTCTTTTTTCTAGACTGCTTTTCATCTCCACCAACAACATCATCAACGGCTCTAGCAGTAGTTCCATCGGCAGTTTCAATAACATTTTCATCACCAACATCATTTGCTAATCTCTTCTCTTTTGTATTTTCATCTTCACCGTTGAGGATAAGCTCAGATTGATTATGATCACCAACTACCAGTTCTTGATATTTTTCATCATTTATCAAATCTTCCAAAGCTAGAGGAATAATAAAAGGCAAGGGAGTCAGGATAAATAAAATTAAGAAATACATTGTTGAAACATTTTTATATTGCAAGTACACATAAGCAAGTTTTTATCCATAATCATAATAAGGTGAATGATTAAATGAAAATCAAATTTGGCAATAATTGACATATATAACCACACTGGATCAAATAGTAGGAATGTTAGAATTATAAATAAGTTAAAAAAGGCAATTGGTTTTTGGTATAATATTTGTCAAAAATTATCAACCAAAAATGTAAAGAAAACAAAATGACTAAGTAAATCCATTTTTGGAATGATACTTCATAGTAATAAGCAAGATTCAATTCTTACAGCAGTAATTTGGATTAATAAGCAAGATTTGTTTCCATTGCATATTAACACGGCAAGATTGGACTAATACAAGAAAGCTAACAACTAATCATGTAAATCCAATTCGAATTTGAATGATAATAATGTTAAAATGTCTATTTGTATATTTAAAATGTTCCTCAGGAAGAGGAAATAATATCATTCACTGGTTGCTACTTGCTGGAACAATAAACAAAGCATACTAAAATATTGAAAATCACAAATTGGGTAAAGCTAATATCAGATTCCTTAAATGAACAATAAAAATCAAATAATTCTCGAAATAAACCCTAAATGAATCACATACTCATACAGTTTCATTAATAGAAACTTATTTAACAAAACCGAAAAACTCACTTTGTGATTTTGAAGAAGCCATGGCAAAAGTTTGAAGGAGCAAGAGAGAAGTTTAACCATATATCTATTGCCGATGACAGAAATTGTACCATCGATTTGATGATATATATTATTCTCTAATATGTTGTACTGAGATCTAAACATCTTAATTCAAAAGATTCTATAGAAAATCGAGATTGAGAAAACTAAAGGGTTAAAGGGTTTGTATGGAGAAATTAAACGTTGTTTGATTTATCCAAGAGAAATAATAAGGGAAAGATATCTGTTCAGGTCCAATTTAAAGGAAAGTCAATAAAAGTAATTTATTATCATTAATCTTGTGGTATAATTGTTATTTACTGCTGCATAGGGAAACCACAGGACATAAAAGTTCCACCAACCCCAACGAATGCCATAACATTATTACATTAATGTTCACGGACAGTATTCGATCGGACGACCATGTATTCGAGCTCGGTTCTGTAATCTTAATTGGATTAGAATTGATGTTCAAACCCGACCCGTTTCTTAAACGGACCGTACATCGGCGAGTAATATTTCGAGTCGGACCAATTCGGACAACGGACTGTCCGATCCGATTTACAGCCCTACCTGTAAAGTACTTCCTCTTACATGATGAATCTTGAATCTTTACGAAGGAGTTTACGTCGCTCGCTTTGTCTGTCAGGTTGAACTCCTCTCTGCAGATAATTTTTGATCAGAGTCATCCATGACTCCTTGTCACATTTGGCCTCCAAGATCTTATTGACATCCATCTAGTTGATGCTCGGAGCTAATAGCACTTCCACTACGACTAGGCCCATAAGCTTATCATCTCCAGAACTGGCTGACTTAGCTAGAGAGTCAGCCTTTGCATTTCCTCTCTAGGAATATGCATTATGGTGTAATATTCAATATCACTAAGCAACTCAAGTGCTCGGCTGAGGTATGGAGCTAGCCATGCTCCTTTCGCCCGAAACTCTTTCCTTACTTGACATACCACTAGCTAGGAATCACAGAAAATGTGCAAAGTTTTAAGTCTCGGCTCCTTGGCAATTTTGAGTCCTGTGATCAAGGCCTCATACTCCACTTCATTGTTCGTCGTGGGAAAGTCGAGTTTCAAAGCATAACAAATCGAACGTTCCTCGGGAGTCACCATCATGACTCCAGCACCAGAACAACATTTGTATGATGCACCATCCATGTACATTTTCCATCCGGCATTCTGCTCTCAACTGCCCTTCGAAGTGTCATCTCGCGTAGTGTATTCAACAATGAAATTCGGCAAAGCTTGAACCTAGATCACTCTTTGAGGGTGATAGGTTATGTCATACTAGCTCATTTCAATGTTCCATTTCAACAGCCTTCCAGAAGTCTCAAGTTATTGCAGGACCTATCTCAAAGGCTAGTCGGTCAGAACTTTGATCGGACGAGCATGAAAGTAGAGATAGAGCTTTCTCGAAGCAATCAATAGGCAGTTAGCAAGCTTTTCTAGCTTTAGGTAGTTTCTTTCTACTTTGTCAACTACTTAATGATGTAGTACACTGACCTCTGGATTCACGACTCCTTACGCACAAGTGTGGCACTCAAAGTGTGCACCGAAATTGATAGATAAATAATCAGGTCCTCATCCTCCAACGGCTTCGACAAAGTGAAGGGGTCTCTCTAAGTGATCCACCAGAGCCTGAAATGCATCTATACATTCTTGCATCCAGCAAAATTCCTTTTTCCCTTCTTGATCAATTCAAAAAAAAGGGATCCATTTGTCAATGGCTCTGAAAATGAATCTACTTAGGGTCGCGACCTTCCCATTCAAGATCTGAACATCTTTGATCATTTCTGGGGCTTTGATGTTCTTTAGTTCTTCGATTTTCTTCAGATTGGCTTCGATCCCACGGGAGTTCATGATGAAGCCTAAGAATTTCCTTGACGTAACATTGAATGAGCATTTCAAAGGGTTAAGCTTCATCCCATATTTCTTCAGAATGCTGAACATCTTTGCCAAGTCATCAATGTGGGTCCTAGATCGCTTTGACTTCACAAGCAATTACCCACATAGACCTCCATTTAGCACCCTATCTGATCGTTAGACATCATGTTCACCAATCTCTGGTAATTTTCTCCAGCGTTCTTCAGTCCAAAGGGCATGACCAGATTGCAGTATAGTCATAGGTCGGTAATAAAGTTGGCGTGTTCTTGGTCTGGGACGTGCATCAAAATCTGATTGTATCCAGAGTATGCATCCATAAATGAGAGCAATTCATGCCCGACATTAAGTCCACCAACCGATCAATTTTCGAAAGTGGGAAACTGTCATTCGGGGATGCCTTGTTCAGGTCTGAATAGTCAATACATGTCCTTCACTTCCTATTAGGTTTTTTACCAGGACTGGATCAGATACCCACTTCGGGTATAAGGCATCATGGATGAAGCCGTTGTATCTCAACTTCTCCACTTCTTCTTTGATTGCAGCAGACCTCTCTGGACCCAGGCCAGGGTACTGTTTTACAGGAATGCATTTAGGATTTACATTTAATGCATGGCTCACTTTCTCCGATGATATTCCACAAATGTCTAAGTGAGTCCAGGTGAACACATCCAGGTTTTCCTGGAGAAAACCCACTAAATCTTTCATCATATCCATGCCAAAGTATGATCCAACATTCAGGACCCATGTAGGATCATCATGGTTGATCCAACTCGGCTGGAGCTACTCACCCATTCTTTGGTTCTTTCCATGGATCCATATCCTTATGGAACCGATTGTGTTGCCCAAGCCAGGATTGAGGCAGTGGTTGCTATGCATCCAAGCTCCTGATCGGCTCATTGACATAGCACTCGCGGCCAAGCCCCTGATCACATTGTACTATTTCCACACCATTCTCTATTGGGAACTTCATTGTTGAGCACCATATAGTAGTGTCCACTTGAAATTCAGCAAGGGCCGAGCATCCCAAAAAGGAATTACAAGCTGAATAAATATCCAACACAACAAAAGGGATGACCCGCACTCTCTTGCGGTCACCCTCTCCAAGCACCACCGGTAGATCCACACATCCCACTGGCTCAGTAGCAATCCCGTTAAATCTGTGGATTCGAGATTTAAACGACTTTATGTCCTTGCCCTCCATAAGCATCCAGTCATAGGATTTCTTGAATAATATGTTGACTAAACTCCCACAGTCAATCAACACCTTCCTTAAAACAGCAGGGCCAATCATAGTCGATATTACTAACATATCAATCGTCAGGGCCTCTACCCATTAGCATCTCTATTTTAGAAAACAATATCATCTGTCATGGTTTTTAGTTGTTGTGCCAGAACATCGTCTTCAATGGAGAAATAACTCTCATTCATTGCATGCTTCAATGCACCTACATATCGCCCTATCTAGTTTCAGCTCTTCTCAACTAGATGTCATCCTCCAATAATAGTATTGATCACCAATCGCTTCTCAAGTTTCCTGGGCTCATCAATACCAGGTCCGCTTGCTCCTGCTTGGGGTTTGAAATTCCTTGCCCGCCGGCCTGCAAAACTTTCACAAACTGTTGTAATTTCTTCTTACGAATCAACTATTTGATCACATCACGCAAATTCCTACATTCGTTGGTGTTGTGACCATGCGTTTCATGAAATATGTATAACTTACTAAATTTTTCCTCATTTTCAATCGACCCTCAGAGCCGTCTTCCTGTGCTACTCTTTGCCTTGAGGAGCCAATTATATGTTCTCAATTGAGTTATTCGATGGAGTGTAGTTGTCAAACTTCAGGATTCTTGGACGCCTCCTTAAATCCGATTTCTTATCTTTAGCTCCATTATCGTTCTTGCTCTGTCCACCACTTCTATTTTCCACATTGACATCTACATTGCTGGATTACCTCCGGGCTATTTTACAACAATATTACTTTGTATCATTTCAGTCGATTGACCGACATTGGCCTTCCTGGTGGTAGTACTTGCCTCTTCCAAGTGCAAGAACTGATTCGCCTTTCTATAGAACATGTCCATCGTCGGTGGGGGTTTCATCTTCAACCACCTTCCGAAATCAGTCTCGAGATGAACCCCCAATCGGTGCCATCAACACAATATCTTCTTGAGCATTACTCACCTCAGTAATTGCAGTATTGAACATATGCAAGAAATCTTTCAATGACTCTCCCGCTCCCTTGAAGAGGTTAGAAAGTGACATGACGTCTTTCAGACGGGTAGTATGCATACGGAATTGCTCAATGAACTTTCACGCTCAAAAGAAGATATGGATCTTTGAGGCAGTCGGGTGAACAATATTGTCGCCACTCCTTCCAAGAAAATTGGAAATAATGACATTGTACAACATTGATAGCTCCGGCAGAATCCATGCACTAGTCGTACTTCATCGGATGTTGCTTCGAATCAGGTGGATCCACTAGACGACGGTAATCGTAATCTGCCCGAGTGTTTGTTCCGAAAAATGCTCTTAGTTAGTTTCACGATACCTGGGTTCCTTTGACTTCGAGAGAACCGTTCGTTCAGTAGTTTTGTGTACATATTCTCTTTGCAGTGGACCAACATCAACCACCTAATCTCTAACATTCTAACCATCCATATCACGACCAAAAGCCAAACCAACTCCAACATCCAAAAGTCGACTACCCAAATTAAGGTTTGATGGTTCGGTACCGATCCCTTTTGATGGATCGGTACCGATGCATAAACCTTTGTCGTTGCTTGGTCCCAGTCTTTGTTTTGACTTCCCAGTTTCTTTGCTAAGGATCTTCGTCTTTCTGTCCCTTTGCCTTTGCTCCAACGACGAGGAACTATCAGATTCTCAACCAAAAGGTGTCAAGTCCTTCCTGCATCTCCTAAGACTGTTTGTCAGTTGATTCAATAAATCTAAGCTCCGCTTCATTTGCTGATTCAACTCATTGCGGCTTTCCTGGAGCCTGTCTTCCATTTGCTTCATCATGTGGTCCATCTCAACTCTGGTGACCACATCTGTTGGTTCTGAACACCTATAGCATCTGGCTGTGCAATGTTTTCTACTTGTTGAGGGTCGACATCCTTAACATCTTCAGCAACATGTGAAGTGATGGATCGATCTCTTCTAGGGGCCATGGTAAAAAGCACTTGTGTAGAGTTTTGAAAATCTGAGTAGTTAAAAATTCCAAAAATGAAGAAAATTTGATCTATCTCTTGGATTTAGGCAATCTAATAGTAGATGATGGATCCACACAGATAGAGAATCACACTCTCAATGGAAGCACTAAAATGTTAGTACTAAAAGTGGCATAAACACCCAAGAAATTAGAGTAGAAAATGAAATAAAGAAATATAAATGGAAAATGAGCAAAAGACAAGACATCAAACGTTTATATTGGTTCGGCTAATAGTTTCTTATGTCACTTGAGATTTCTATTAATCATTTTGCTGTTTTACAAGTATGGTTCTTATAGTTCGGTACCACACCACGAATGATTAAAAGGAAATATATAATAATTGCAAGGAAGCAAAAAGATCCTCAAAAATGAGCCTCTAGCCTAATATTTATAGTTGTAGGTTGCCGGGAAATACTCTACCATGTCTTTCTCCATGATCTCCACCACTCAGCAATGGTTGTCCTTAAGAAAACGTGGCCATGCCAGCAAGTAGCTACGGGTCGATACCGTCCCATGGGCATGGATCGGTACTGATCCATAAGATTCACTTATGGATCGATCACATTACCTTGTGTGATGTCGTCTTATTGTTTTCTTCATGATTCCTATCTTTTTTGCATGGTTATGAACTTATTTTCGGGCCAATAAGATGGATCAGTGAAGGAGTATAATTGCTTATTTCAAGTGCTCGAGCCATTTGATAGTAAACAACGTGTGAACGATTAGTGGGGCCTGAAATAAATTGCTAGAACCATAATTTGGTAGTAGGAGGAAGATGGGGCATTTCTGGAGAAGTTCTATATATCGGTATTGATCCATAGGGATGGATCGACACTTGGATGGATATTGATTTGGAATTTTGTTGGATGGCTTGGCTTCCATCTATTTGACTTTGGTTGTATTTGGTTTTTGGATTCTATGTCTATCTCTCCAGGCTTTATGCCTTGATAGCTTTGAAGTTCAACTTGTTCGGTCCATTCAAATACTGCCTGGTGAAAAGGCCGGATAACAACTAATAAAAATAAAATTATATATATATATATATATATATAATGATCTGGTCTTGTGCATGGCTCAGGATAGTTTTTAAATTTTTTTAAATATATATATATGTATATTAATAAAACCATTCAAAAATCATCCAAAAATTAATGATAATATTTTATTTAAAACTAAATTTAATTTTAAACTTCCAACAAATTTTAGATTAAATTTTTGTATTTAAAAATTTATTATATAGTTTTATTATTTAAAACAATTTAGAAAACCAATTTTCGATTTTTGATTTTTATTTAAATATTTAAAAATACAAAAAATGTTTTATTTTTATTTTTTACCTTAAGTTTAATATGTATCAATATAATTTTATAAAATATAAAATATATTTTATGATACATATATAATTATTTTATGATATTGGTTTAAAATTATTTAAAAATATATAAATAATAAAAATATTTTCTTTTTACCAAAAATAATGTACTTATTAAACATCATATATAAAAATATATATTCATATTTTACATATGTATAATATAGTATTTAAATTATAAACTATATAAATACTCCTCTATCAATAAGGCGTCCTTTTTTATTATAGTATCTCTGTATATATTATATATCAAATTATTTAAATAATCAAAAAATGTTTTTTTAATTCCGAGCCAGGCTATATTAAGATGAATTTTCATCAAAAAAATGTATAAACACACACGCATACACATACTACATACAACCAATCAAAATTGTGACAGTATATCTTTATATTGTAATCAACACCTAAATAGAAATATTATATATATATTAAATCATTTTTGTAATTATATAAGAAATACACCTTGCAACGGTAAGACCCCAAAATTGTAAAGATCAAATATTTAAATGATTAATTTAAATATTTAATCGTTAAGTAACAGAATGCCATTTATACTCGAATTTTACAAATGAGCGAATTGAGAATCGATACATCCGTAGTTGAGTTTGCTTTTTCAACGCAAGTAAAATGAGTATAAACTTAACTATGTTTGGAGTCGACGATTTTCGGCGATGAATAGTACCGGATAGAGAGAATTTAGGCTTAGCACATTAGTTTCCTATAAGTATCTAACTCCCTTCATAATTCTCATTCACTTTTCAGTTTCACGTTATTTTCTTCTCCTCATCTCCTAATCTTTTCCTAATCTCTTTTTAATCCACTTCTAATCCCTCAGCCCTAAACCCATCAAATAAGTTTCATAAAATCAAATAAAAATTACCATAATTCCTCTCTTTTAATTCTCTACAAAATCCATGAAGGAATCTGCTTGAATCAGAGTCTTGGTGTTCATTTCAAAATTTAAAGGGAGCTAAAGTTAGGCTTTCGATGATTAGAGCTTGGTTTGGGGTAAAGCTAGATGAGTTGGATGATTCTCCTTACTAATTTATATGTTATACTTCGTATTTTCATTTATTGATGATTATAATGAAGTGATTTGGAAATTGTTTGAGTTGATTTGGGCTTATGTTTGTGTTATAAAGATGATTATATTAACTCATTATTTGCTTAAGACCTTAATAACTATCTTTGAAAATAGTTAGTATCCTAAGAATTTGATTTTAGATTAATTAAATGATTTTATGTAATGTAGTAATAAATCAGAGACTAATAACATGATATAACTAAGTGCATGTCACTAATTAGTGATAATAAAACTAATTCAAATGGTTTTCGAAAAGTTAGTAAGATAATTAAGTGAGTTTTGAAATCTACACTTATTATTAAAGTGATTAGTGGGTTAATGAAGCTTAATTAGTACTTGTGAATATTATTAAAAATAAAGAAATGATCTTTATTAATGGATAGTTACTTATAATATTATCTAAGGGAAGGAATGATTTTTTTATAAGCAAAAGAGGTATTTTATAAAATAATATAAATGAAGCTTAATTTCTATTTATCAAATGGTCATATGATTTTATAAATGAAGTACAGATTTTATAAAACAGAAATGAGATTTTATAAAAGACTAATATGATTTGTACTTAATTTTAATGAGGCAATTAAGTATTTAAAGCTTAAATCGATTTATAAGCTAATAATATATTTTATAAAATAGATGTAAGAGTAAGATTTGATAAAATAGGATGAAACCATATTAGAATTTTATTGGAAAGATTCAGTAAATAAAAGTAAGATTTGATTAAGTGACAAATGAATTACTTATTTAAATACGTGTATGTATATGAGTATGGGCAAGTACACGTATACGTATATTTAACGATATATAACAATCAAACCGATGTGTGAATCATGGTTAGAATTATTGTGTGTTTGTTTTTTATATATGTAAGCAATTGTGTGATTATTTAAATATATTATTAAATACGAGTTCATTGCGGGCATTTCATGTAGCCATAGCAACTATTGTGTGCGCTAGTTGCATGAGAAGTACATCGGGTTGAGTAATCACTTCGGTGAAGTCCAAAATGGGACTGGTGAGGTTAATGTGTGTTTGTATGAACATATGTGCATAAGCATGCATGAATGAGTGTATTGACACACATCTAAGCTACACACAAGGCAATGAGGTTGGGTATGTCATTTTGGCGTGTTAGAGGAGGTCAGGTCACTATAATCCTGTAACAACCCACCTTTCGATCCTTAGAAATCGACATTAATACATCCACGGTATTCACGTGCCATAATTCCAAGTGCTGGAAAGATTGATTATTGGGGTGAAAAAGAAAAGAAGATAGAAAAGAAAATAGAATCTCACACAAATGGAATAATTTATAATATCAATAATCTTTACAGCGGAAATTTTTGAAACACTTATATCAAAGTCTAACCTAGATTCAGCCTGGATGGTTATAAATCTCTATCCTTACAAATGCTGACAAACAGCAAACAAATGTAGTAGATGAAGTGGAAAATAGAATACTTTATGTGTATATGAAGATCTCCAGCTCTCCTCTGGAAACTCCAAGCGTCTTCAACTAAACCTAAAACTACTCGAATCTTACCCGAGTATTGAAAATACCCAAATTAGGCTTGATAAACCAGCGTGAGGTACTCGAAATTTGAAATATATAGATCATTTTGATGTCAATCAAAAACCTTTGAAAAAAGGGTATCTCATAAGACCACGCCCACACATAAACACAGACGGGTTTTTACCTTATGGTAACCAAAATACTTTATAGGAAAAATCACTTTGATATTATTATTAATGATATTTCTTTGAAAATCCTTTCCAAGTAAATATATATAAACATAGCCGAAATTTATTTCCAGAAAGGGTTAGCTGAAATGTTTGCAAAGCATCAAAGCTATTTTGGGACAACAATCAAAACCGTAAAGCTCGTATTGAAATTGAATTTCTAACATGATAGGAAACTAGTGGCCTTTCCCTTCGATCCACGCATAGCAAACATAGTTCCCTTAGAAGCCTTATCGCTTTTCTCAAGCAAGACACTTGGAATTGTACTTGCTACACTACCAAAATCCGGTAGCCTTATCGCTTTCCACAAGCTAGCTACTATATTAAAATAAATTCCTTGAGGACCCAGATTCCACTGGACTCCTCCATACTCATACAACTGATAGCCTGAAATATATGTCCTGCAGACCACATAATTACCTGTATCATCCCCGGGATGGCTCATGAGGCTACGCTCAATTTCTCCAAAGTCACGCTTTTTCCCGCACAAAACCACGCTTTGATCATATCAGGTTCCAGTTTGAATGCCACATTGTCATTCCTTCGATCACTATTGACTTCCACGAATATACAACCTCTAAGCTCATACGTTTTAGAGAAGGGTGTTAAGCTAAGAGAAGTTGTCTTCTCCACCACCAAATAGATGTATGTTTGTAAAAGTCAATGTTGAGATCTCAGAAATGCGATGTTAGACATTCATCCATACAAGTTCGTTTTGGGACTGAACGAGACCGAAGGCACTCCTCCTACCACATCCTTTTAGGAATCACCCCTAAGATCAACAGCGAGTAGTCCTTGTAATACAAAGATTTCAAAACATGACAGGACCACTGCTATAATAAATATCTCTATATTGGGAGCGACCTAGAGAATGTCAACAAGTGGTCCTTCTGCTATGAAGGTCTTCGATCTTCAATGATCATCATCTTCAACACGTCTTCATCATTATGATATCTTCATTTCCAAACGTATACATTGGTTCGAAGTGGTTTTCGAATTGGAGTTATCCAAATCCAACCCCGGTTCCTTCGAACCAATCATCGATAAAAAGATATCAGGTATATAGGTGTTTGTCAAACAACATCCAATCAATTAATCTTTTTATTCAAATTAAATTGCTCTTAGAGATAGATTCATCAAATTATTTCTTTATCTTTTTCAGAGTATATGGAATCATTAAGCCTCATTTTATCAAATACTTTGATTAATTAAAACCTGTTAAACTTTGGAATAATTCTAAATCATTTCAACCTTTTACTTAGGAAAACATTTCCAAATCATTTATTAAATCTTAATCAAAGATTTCATATTTCCAAAACATAACATTTAAATGGGTCAAAAAGGGGGTTATTTAAGACATAGTTTATTACAAACCCAAAACAATTAATTTCAAGTATAGGAATTAAAATAGTTCCAAATCATTTATTTAAATCTCATATTGGAAAACATTATTGAGTAAAAAGGATCATGGAAATTATACTAATTCTACTCAATATCAATTTCCGTAATCAACATTTACTATCCGTCGAATAGTGGTGAAATCACCTTTTAAATTCATACTAATAGTACGGGTTCACTTCTCAGAATTTAACACCAAGTGCAAGAAGATTATCTCCATGCAATCCAAGTTGTTTAAATTTGGAAAATTTAATCTTTTATACTTAACTCGGTTCCGACATTTTGACCTATCTATCCCTCGCCTAGGAGAGGCCAAGTAAGCCAGGGCACTGGTTGCTCCTGAAAATCTCCTTAGTTTAAGATCCTCACTCGGATCTCACGAACGAAAAAATCTAGTCTACTCGTCGGCTTTTAGAACCAAGATTAAATAACTTGATTTTGACCGCTTTTCTTTAATTCATTTATTTAAAATCTCTAAAATAAATTATAAAATCCTCCAACCACTTTTAAAACACTTAATTATTTATTTGAAAACATTTATAAAATATTTGGGAAAGAATACTTAAGTTTAAGTTCATATTTAAAAAGTTATCAACGTGCTGCAAAAAGTGCTACAAATTGTGTTTTCAAAGCTAATTTGATTAAAACAACTTTTCTACCATTTAGAAATTCATTTTTATAACTCAAATCTCTTTTAAATTTTTTTATAAGATTTATAAAATTTATTTCATATTTTTAAACATTTAAAAATATTCATTTTAAATGAATTTCAAATTCGGGTTTTAAACTGCAAAACTGCTATTTTTCTGAAAACTTGTTTTGGACATAACTCAAACTATATCAAATGAAATCTTGATTTTTTTTTTCGTTTGAAAACTATGGTTACAAGGATCTGTAAAAAAATTATTTCAAAGATTTTCGACTTAGTTTGCATCCTACACATTGATTTAAAGTTACAGATCGAATATTATGAACTGCCGCTATGCGACGAGCACGATGTTGACCATTAAGTGAATTGTTTTGAAACTTGTTTGAAACACTTCAAATATATTTTGAAACCATATTAAAACTATTTTAACTTATGTAAAACAATATTTTATTATTTTAATCATTAAAGAGGCTAAACAACTTCATACACTTTTCATTTGGATTACTAACTTACTAGGGTTAGTTTATTAACCATTACCTAACTTGAATATTATTTTCACATCAATTGGTTATAGAATTTCACAACCAAGTTATTAACCATCTTAACACCCATATAATCATACAATTTTCAATCAATTCTCAACCAAGCATATGAATTCATTAACCGAACATACTTAACAATATTTTAAGTAGTTGAATAATTTAAAGATAACTCCAGTATTCACTATTACTAATGCTAACTCCTTCCCAAGCTCCCATAAATCTGCCAGAGCTTTCGTGACATTTCGAACTTGCTCCTATCTTCTTGGAACCAAACCAGCAGCACTTTCTCCTCTTTTTCTTGCTCCAAAGCTCCCTGAATTCTTCCTTGCGTTATGTTAGGCTCGGCCAAGGGTGAGATGATAATGTGGCCGTGAGCGTTGAAGGTGGAGAGGTGGAATTTAACTTTCTTTTAAGGTGAAATACTAGTGTATATATGCTACTATATTTTATTTTATTTTTGCTATTTTTTTCGCATAACTTCTTTACTTTGTTAGAGAAGAAGAAGAGGCCATTGGAGAAGCCATTAGAAAGCTTCGAAAAGGAAGAAGAAGAATAGAAAGTGTGTGGAATTTGTGAAGGAAGTGGTAGGTATTTATAGCCTTGAATTCCTTAAGCACGAAGCAAACTCAAATTACCAAAACACCCCTCCTCACATCACCCCTTGCGCAAGCACATCACCTCTCCCCCTTCACTTCATGCTTTGTTTCCTTACATCATCTCCTCCCATCAATTTCAACACTTCACTTCATGTTTTGTCCCCTGCCCTAGCACTTAAGGAAATGAATGTGGATGCATTTGTGGCTAAAGGGAAGATTTGGTTTGGATTTGATGTGATTTGACTAGATTTTTTAGTTTTGTTAACTTTGTTTAATTAATTACTCGCTTAGTTTAGTTAATCTTTGTTAGTTCTAAATACATGTTTATGTGTTAATATATTCGTATAAATAACTATTCAAGTTGCAAAACATTTACATAACTTATATTTAACAAAACGTTGATTTTCGACAAAACGTTTTACGATCACATTTTCTATTTTTAATCAAACTATATATATTTATAAAATAAACTTGAAAATAAGTTTCCTATCATCTTTAGTTAATTAAAACAAGATCATTTGAGTTATAAATCCATATTAAATAATATTAAAGTTCAATTTATAAAAATACGACGTCGATTTGTCAAAGTGCGACGAAGTTTGTACACTTTTATAAAACAAGTATATGTGTTTATAAAACATATACAAACCATTTTTATTATTGTTTTATAACAAATCAAAATAGATTATTTATCATTCAAAAACTTATTTGATCATATATTCAATTTTATTGAAAACCGATTTTTGTCACTTTTACGATGAAAATCCATACTCTCTTTTTGTAAATAAGTTCATCATTCTTATTTATTGTACAAAGCATGATTATTTTTTGAAATAAACCTATATTTGAATATTTTAAAATTAAATATTCCTATTTTCAAAGTGAAAAAATTACGAGTCGTTGCAAATCCCCCGTTGAACTCTACTCGTGCAAATAATTGATTTCAATATCGAAATTGGTTTTTGAATACTTATGGAACCACTTCCAAAGTGTCAACAAATGAACACTGATAGAGTTTTGATGAGGTAGAGGTAGGCTTTGGAAACAAGGCGACTCATCGAGCAAAGCGTCAAAGGAAATGACACGTGAATTGACGACCGTTTGGGAGATTCCTCCCCAACGCAGGCTAATTGCCTTGAACTTGGCAATTTTAGTCGATTGAGGATGAAATTCAGTCAACTGAATGTGTGTGAAAATTAGTCCTAAGGGGAAGCCCCAAAACAGAAGACTGGGGGAACTGCGTTCAGTCGACTGAACGACACCCCCAGTCAACTAAACCCTTGGGCGGCAAATGACTTTGGGGGATTTTCCCCAGCTCCTAATACGATTCTTTATGAGGTCTTGGCAAGACTTTAGAGAGGCTCTGGGCTACTCGGGAATGCGAAATACAAGGAGAAGCTTGAGATTCAGATGCGAATGTTAAGTGATTTCTTTGGAATCAAAAATGATTGGGAACAGGGTCGGTACAACGATTAGTCACACGATCACATCCGATGGGTGTGTACAATCGAATGGGGTGGAATCCGTACCTTCAGGGGTTGACCTTAGGGTACATATATTAGATTAATTGTATCAACCTTATATTAGCGACCATATATTGTATTGGCCTTATATTAGTGGCCATGAATATTATTTGTCTTTTGGTAGTGACCGCCCTTATAAATAGATGATGACGAGATATCAATCTTCGGTTGTGATAGACGTATTTGATCATGCAATGTTATATTTTATGTGTGCTTATATTTATACCGCATCGGTGTTCCTTTGTGGTACCGACAGTGTATTACACGAACGAGCGTCGTCCTCTTTTTGGTAGAGGCGTACGCAAGCTAATTTATAAATCCTTGATGTCCTAGGGAGGGATGATAAAAATCATTTACTACGGGATCAAATGTCACCAAAGCTCATCATAGGACTACGGTGTGGTCCGCAAAAGTCCTAAGTATATTGAGTAGGTCATATATCAACAAATCTCATTATAGGGGTATGGTGAGACCTACATGAGTTCGATCACACTAGATGCGACTCGGGCTCTATGGTACATTTATGTACTGACATTATTTATTATGCGAATAGGTTTCAAGTATATAGATCAGATCATATATCACCAAAGCTCATTATAGGGGTATTGCAACATCCCTCATTTTGAGTCCCAAAACTAAGCACTACGGATTTTATAGTCATCCATAATACTAATTTCCGATGATAAAAGCGACTATGTTAATCATATCAATAATAAGAAGCACATCAATATGAAATATATTAAACACAATTTTATAAATAAAAAAAATCACATTTCAGTTTAAAAATGATATTTCATATTCAATACATAATCCCATTCGTAAATCCATGTTCTAAGAAAATATAATTATTAAAAAATACTCTAAGAGCGACATATGAGATGCTCCCTTGGTTGATTAGAGTCTAACACTTGGCAATTATATAACTTGCTATTACACCCACACTGACAAAACCAAACAACACTGCGAATTAGATAGATACTCCTAAATAGCTAGATTTCCTCCTACACGTCTCAAGAAGCTTATTCTTTAACCTAGAAACCTGAAAACACTTACTCCTGACCTACTCAAATGAATACCCGAGAGTTTAAGGGGAAAAACAAAAACTTCGAGTCAGAAAACAGTCTGGTGTGAATAATAACCTACCATCTCGAACCAAATAGATAAGAATACACCGTTGAGCGGAACGATTTTTTACCTCATTAGTACCTTAACCAAAACATATTAACCATATACTGTGATCCTGCATCCATAATGGTTAAAACTGATTAAAGATTATTTATAGTTATGCAACATATACTGGATTACCCATCCCAATTAATTAGACTACCCATCTAAATTTTATTGACTATCCGTCTTATACTTAAGTGAACTACCCATCACACATATGATTACTTGGATTACCCATCCCCCTACCTTATGGACTACCAATCACACATGGTTTCATTATTAAAGTTATGTGGAATATCCATCTCACATATAAGCATTTTTATGGATAATCTATCTCCTCCCATATAGACTACCCATCACATATGGTTTCATCTATTTAAAATGATGTGGACTATCCATCACACATCTTATAGTTTTCCTCGGATGACTATGAATCCTTCGTTAACCATTTAGAGACCATCCATTTTCGGCATGGCGTGGACTATCCATCTCACATCCCATAGTTTTCTTAGGATGACTATGAACCCATCACATATTCCTTTTATTCATGTTTAACCCACATGTTTAACCTATGTCTATTGGTGTCCCCAATTAGATTGTTTACCCTTTAAACTTATAACATCTCAAAATAACATGCATTGGAATCCCCGATGATCTAAGTTGAACCCATTAAAAAAATTTACATTAGTATCCCTAATGATTAGTGTCGAAATTCATAAAGTAAAGCACATTGGTATCCCCAATGATTAAAGTCAAAGTCATAAAACATATGGCTTACCGCCATTAAT
Source organism: Allium fistulosum (assembly GCA_030737815.1). Lineage (NCBI taxonomy): Eukaryota > Viridiplantae > Streptophyta > Magnoliopsida > Asparagales > Amaryllidaceae > Allium > Allium fistulosum. The sequence continues at coordinate 443,801,640 of CM060901.1, read as the reverse complement.
TAGGACAATATAGGACATTTTTAGTATTAGAATAAAGTCGACCTCTATCCGAATTCGAGACAAAAACTCAACTCCTTTAAATAGAAAAGTCTATGCCAAAACAAGATCGTCAACTTACATATGATATAGGCTATCCACCTTTTTAAACAAAACTTTAGGATTTTATAAACCATATGGCTAACTGCCAAAAACATAGGGTTATCGACCCTTTTGAACATAGGCTATCGCCTCTGTAAAACATAATTATAAAACTAAGCCTCTCCGGCGTTAAAAGGGAGAAATGCAGCATTGCTACCAAATAATAATGCATAAGATCGCTGACACTGACGAATGGCGACATCAAGACTAGCAACGTCATTATAAAACTTTTACTTTGGCTACTATGCCGCTTAATATATAAAGTTGATGTTAAAACAAATGATGTCACTGCCTTTTATATAGTTGATGTCAAAAGCATTCAAAGTAGAAGTATGCGACATCAACTAAAAACAAGGTGAAAACTTGCTGCATCTTTGATGGCTGCATTAAAGCTTTAAATGCTTAAATAAATCACGATAATGCGATGCTGCCAATGATGGCTCACCGCCGATGTCCACTTCGACTCGGTATGAATCGGTTCATAACTACCTAAGTAGTTATCACATGCTTCCCTCCTTATTGATGTTGACACTCATAAATGCGGTGTTGTCTTAGTCTCGGTGACTATACACGCGACATAGCATTGCCGTAATTATCGTGAAAACTGATTTATTACTAACAAAAGCAATTACTTTTCACCAAATCACAACTCTTGTCCAATTTCTATTGGGTAAAACAATATCTTTTCCAATTCTTTTTTAGAAATACTGCCGCATACACTTTTAAAGTTCCAAAACACCTCTCAACTTAATTAATTAATACCCTTAATTAATTAATAATTTAAATGCTTATCTAGCATAATAATTCATAATCACTTGGGAAAAATCCCAAAAATTCACAGAAATTCAAATTTACTGTTTTCTTTCTTACATAAAAATTTCGAGATCGGAATCTATATTTAATTATTTTTAATAATTAAAACCCGAATATACTCAATTTCCATCTTAGGAAATTCATAAAATATTTATTTTAACTCGGAAAATTATGAAATTAAAAACCCAACTCCAAATTAAAGTTTTATACAACATACCAAAAAATGAAAGCATTTAGAGATTTAAAATTTAGGTTTTACCCTTAAAACCCATTCAAATAATCTTATAAAAATTGCATAAATCATTATTCTATCTTGACAATGATTAAACAATCGTAACTTGGCAAAAATCATCAAAATAATTCGGATACGACCATAGTCGACTTCAAGAACAAGAAAATAGAGATGGTTCATGTATTATTCACCTTAGATTCATTGTTGGAGTTGAGATTTTATTGGTGTTTAGCTTCTCTAAGCTTTGCCCTTGAATCCCCTTAGATTTCTTTCCACTTTTCGTTTGTTTAATGGTTGGCCTTAGCTCTTTTTGTTTGATGGTTTTGATGTTATATAAAATGAGAATTATTTGAGGGGAGAGGGTTATGGTTTAAAAGATGGATCTACCTGTTTAATCTATCCAATTAAATGTCCTGAATAATATTGAACCAGAATTAGTGGTGTTATAGGTACAGTAAGATCTAATTATCTTGAACTCTCGAAGGGAATCATTAGATCATGATAATTTGAATAATAAGTCGATGCCTAACACAAACATTGTATTCAAGTAAATAAAGTAGGTAGTATATCACCAAAGCTCATTATAGGGGTATGCTGAGACCTACATGAGTTCGATCACACTAGATGCATCACGAGGTCTATGGTACAATAAAGTACTTACTCTATTTATCTTAGGCACGAGTGTACCGCATCTTAATCCATCAGTAATGACGGGTATCAATGTGTATAGTCTGGATGCTTTTCTTTGCTAGGTTACATTAGTTTGTTGAATTAGTTGTTAAGTGTTTTAGAATAGATTTGCTCAGGGGTATAATGTTACGGATGTAACGACCCGTAAATTTCAACTGTTTTAATAACGTAATTAGTTGAAATTTTATGAAATTTTAAACGATAAAATTTTGAAATAAAAATTTAATATTTGGAATACATCTAGTTAAACATAGCAACTGGTAAATTTTCGTCCGAAAATATGGAAGTATATTTCGCGCGTAAATTCACTTCAATTTAATCAGTTAAAAAGCGATGAAAATAAAATGTTTTCGAAACCTAAATATTTTTACATAGAAAAATTCTAAACCATCTTCTGAGCAAGATGTTAGTTTGTCGTTTTTCCAAATTCGGACATCTTTGGCTCCGTCGATCTTATTTTTCAGTGTTTTTCTTACATTTTTCGCTGGTTGAAATTTCGAATTTTTATAGTTAAATCGTACCATTGATATCCGTATGCCGTTTAGATTGTCTTGTCATTCTGATCGCTACGGTATATTTATTTTCGTGTTTTGAAGTTCGGTACGCAGCAGAAACTGCGTAAACGGTCAAATGCATCGGTATCGTTTAACCTCCCTATGTCCATTCAAATTTGCCAACGGTTGAAAAATCAAAACCTCTGACACTTCCTAGATTACGTGCGTGACTTTATTTATTCCAACCTGTCATCAGCTTTTATTATTCCAGTGTTGGGTACCAATCGTCACTATTTCCATTCACAAATATTTATTCCATTTCGTTCCTGCATTTCTGAAGCATTCTCTTCTTCCCTCTGCTCTTTCGTTCTGTTCCATTTTATAATAATAATAAAAAAGAAAATATATTGAAGCTTATATTTGTTTCTGAGTTTTTGCTGTCCCTTCCCCGCATACTCATCTTCTTCCCCGAATAGACTTCATCCACCGCCGAACCTTCCTTCTCCATTTTTGACCTTAGCCCTTCCTTGCCACCACTGCAGCTCACAACCCGCCTATCCAATCCGCCACAACCTCCCTCTTCACCGACAACTCAACCCCAACCCTTCAAACTCCCACAGCCTAACCCACCAACCTCCCTCCCACATCAGTCGCCACTCAACCTAAAGCTCGCACTGCCTAACCCGAGCCCCTCTCCAGCCATCCTCCCACCAGTACACCCTCGCAGCCATCTCAACGACACTTTCCTCCGACCCAAACTCGCCTCGGCCCACAACCTTCCAGACCCGCCACCAAACAAACCTCCACCGTGCACCGAGCAGTCCATCTTTCCACCTGAGCCCGTACCTCCTTCCCCACTTGAGCCGTATCTCCTTCCCTCTCTAGCACTGACCCTCATCCCAAAGTAACCGCAACACCCATACAACTCGAACCCACTTCAGTCTAGTTCGATCGAACCTCCTCCGCCTTCGCCCGCTGCCACAACCGCCAATGCCGTGACCAACTCCGAGCAAACCCCACAAGCAGCTCGCGACCTGACTCGCCTCATCACCGAACCACCCAAGTGGTTGTCAACCCGAGCCCTCCATGGATGAACTGCCTTGCCGACCTACCACCACACCAAGACCCGACCTCATGCTTTATTTTCCTTTCCCTTCACAAAATCTTGATCCATCCTCTGGCCGTTGCATATTTATATAAGGTAATTCTATGTTTAGTATATATAAAGTTTCATGTTTTATAAATAGGTTACAGAAGCTTACAGCATAAGTATTTTATTTTATTTGGGCTTTAATGTTTGTTTTTTTTAAGTTTTGGTTTGCTAATATATATATGTTTATAAATTTGTTATATGTACAAGTCTGCAATTTTGTTTTTATTCCTTCTTTTTTTTTTCAGTATATACATATGTGTGTCAGTTGTTTAAGTTTAAAACTTATAAAATCTGTTGTTATTATATTTATACATATATGCCTTGTAATATTAATCTGATTTATTATGTGTAAGTTATATACCCTTATATATAGTCTATTCGAATACAAGTATGTCTTGTAGCTTGGCATAGGTAGATGCGATGTACATATTATTCTTTTATCTATGTATGTTCGTATATATATATGAAGTCTGTTTGATTTTGGGTTGATTAAAGTGTAGGTATAATAGTAAAGTAAGTTTGTTTATATTAAATATTGTTTAATATACAACGGGTATGTAGGTTTATGTACGTGTTTTGTATATGGGTAGGTTGATTTTAGAAAGGTTAGTATATATATAATTCAGTGTGTATACATATCAGGATATATAATATTTCAGTTTTATTATATCATATATGTTGTTTATATTATTCCGATAATTTTGAATTGCACGTAAAAGTTTTGTATGTATATAAAGTTTATATAAGTTGTTGTTGATGATGTATATATGCGAAGTGACACGTTTGTATATCTATATAAGTATTTATTTAAAAAAAAATTTGTATATATGTTTGACTTTAATATATATGTTTTAATTTAAACAATGATTTTAATTTATATATATATATATATATTTGATTTTCAATATATGTGTTTTAAATTATTGATTTCAGAGAAATAATATTAATATATTTTGTTTCAGTTATATCTAGATGATTCTGATTTATTTCATCGTTTTCTATTTATCAGCTTCGTCCGTCCAAATTTGTGCCAATCTAGCTTTGATCATCGAATTTCGTGCTTGGATTCGTAACTCAATTACAGTGTCTATTCTCTTTAGCCTCGAAAGGTGAGCACTCACTTACGATTAACGTTTTTATTTATTAAATTTGATTTCAATTGAAACGACAATTGAAATATGCTGTTGTTCGATATTTATACTGTTATTACCTGTATCAGTTCACCTGTGACATCTGACACCATTATCTGTTAATTATTTATGTGATGATAATACAGTTTGGCTGATAATTGATTGATTGTTGATGTTTATATTGGACGTAAAATTGTTAATGTTAAATTGATAACTAGTATGCAATTGAACTTGATATAGGATAATTAAATGTTAAATTTGATTAACTGACATTTGTATAATATGACCCCTTTAACTGTTAAATTTATTGACACGTAGGATTTGTTTAATTACATTTTGGACCACTGAATGTATGTTGTTAAATTTATGATGTATGAAATTGTAAATAGATGACAAGTGAAAAACCGTAATGTAATAATCTTTAATCTGCATGAAATGATAGTGTAGATTCTAGAGATAATTATATTAATTCGTACAAATAACAATGCGAATTAATACGGTTATTTCGGGATTATCTGAACTGATTATTGGATTGTTATTGATTGTTGTTATTGCTTATTTATTTACTTTGACACCATCCCAGTTATCACACTGCAAGTTCCCTTTGCTATGCTTTGATTTTGAATTGAATTGGAATCGGGTTGAAATGATAAATACCCAAATTGAACTTTGACCTAGGATAGAGAATTAAATAAAACCCGATTGGTCAATAATTTGATTTAAAAATAAAATGAAGATTTTATTTGAATAAATAATATGGTTTTGAAATGAAGTTGAAATTTGAATTTTAATGAAAGGAAAATGTTAATATTTAATAATCTGAAACAAAATATTAAAAATGAAAATATGGAAGAATGTTGTTTAATTTGAGAAATGATTGAATTGAGTTTGAAATGATTTAATAATTAAGTTTGAAATTATAATTAAGTTTGAAATTATTAAACTTTGAAATTATTTAATAATTAAGTTTTGAATTATTTAATAATTAAATAAGATTGAATTATTTAATGATTAAATTGAATTGAATTCTTTAATAAGTAAAATTGGACTTTTGAATAAGTGAATTTATTTCGTAAATAATTGAAATTGAGTTTTCTTTATTAATTAAGTTGGAAAATCATTTAAGTAAATAAATAAGTGAAATTGAATTTCTTTATCAAGAAATAAAATGTGATTTATGGAAATTAATGTAAGACTTGAAATTTAAAGAATTTGATTGATGGATTTAATTTAATTCAAATTGTAAGTTTTAATATAATGAAGTTGAATTTAAATAATGGATTTAATGAATTGGAAATTTAATAGAAATTGTTTTGAATGGGAAATTTACTTAATGAATATTGAATGAAATCGATAAATGAGTTTAAATTGATTTGAAAGTTAAGTAAAATCTATTTAAATGATTTCGGAATGAAATTTATATATGAACTTGAATCAAAATTTGAATTGTTTCAAATAGGTATTGAAATTGAATTATAAGATTTTGAAATTGTGAATTTGGAAGTTTTGAAACGTAAATTATTGGAAATTGGTTTTGAGAGACAAATGAGTGTTGATTTACGAATTCTAATTGAAATTGTAATTGATTTGGTTTTTGAAATATACAAACGACCAATCGGTGAAATAATTACGGAAGTTATTAAAGAGACCGGAATTCGGTTATGGATATACTCTCTATCTAAACCGAAAACCACTTTAATAACTATACGCGGAGTGATGATCCAGAATGAAGTGGTTGGAATGATGTACGTGTTGACTGAAGAAAGAGAACGATAATGGATAGCCTTGACACTTGTGTCAAATTGGAAATGACTAAAACAGGAGCTGTGCCGGGCCAATGGAGGATTGATACCTCAAGTGGACACACTTCTTCGAACTACTTATACTTGTTGTCGATTGGTGCACCCTTGATTTTGGGAGTGTTGTCTCACGGTGTTGCGGGCGCTGCGGCGTTGCGTTCTCACCAGTCCGGATCAGGCGAACGGTAGTATCACTACCTTGGGTATAGCCTCTTGTGCCTTGTCATACTTGTATTCCATTTATGCGCGACCACTACGATTTTGATTTGTACCTTGAGTATATGGATTGCCCTCTGGTGACTTCCGGTTTTGGGGAAACTACGGTCTTGTATATGCTTGTGGGAATAAAAATGTGTTAAGGGTGGAATGGGCCATGACTTAACGCTATTTTGATATCTTTATATTACTGATAGACATTATCTACTTATCGTACACTACTACATAGTAGATAGTTTAACGGATCCTTAAAGGATGGTTATTCCAAACATCCTTTGAGTTACTTGTATTTCAACTGCTATTTCACTTGAGTTGGATTTATTAATATAAGAATGTTAATCCTGACTCGAGTGTTTTGTGTTTTTGCTTTACGCTCGGGTCAGACTGAGTAGTTCAGCTTACGAGACTCACTTTTGGAGTTGGAGCTTCGCTTGGAGATCCAGCTATCTATCCAGCTTTCAGATATTCAATGATTCCAGTGATGTATTCTGATTTGTATCTGTTACTCTTCCGTTGTATCTGGTTTAACTCTGATGTATCGTATTACTCTTCTGTTGTAAACTCTGATGTATTTTATATATTCATATAGTAGCTTCATGAACTACTATCTCTTTTATTTCCGCTGCACTTATTACTCTGTGTTTGTGATCTGTGATTATTTATTTACTGTATATGTTCAGTTTTGCCAAATTTAAATTAACAACGCGTTATTTTGAGCAATTCAACTCCGGCATGAGTGTCTACCTATACACTTATAATGGATGCGAATGGTCCAAAATATCGGGTCGTTACAGTTGGTATCAGAGCTTTGGTAGCTCTAGGCAAAACTTAACATATAGGGTAAATGTATTTACAGAATCACTCCCATTCGAGTTTCAATCTCTCCCTTGACTCAAATTCCTTTGAATTTTGGAACGTTCCCTTCGGTTCCGAAATCCATTCGTGTCCTCCACTATTCGTCTTCTTTCAATTCTGGAGCATCCCATAACTCCACTTCGAATGACCCTTATAATGAATCGGCGGTCTCGCCAAACTTCAAATGATTCGTAAAGGAGCAAAACTCCTTTATAATGGGCATCGATTCACCGGAGATTTCTGTATCCTCGGTTTACGATGCTATCTATCTCCTGCTATACCTGAATTTTAATTCTTGAGATCGAATGTCGATTTGCCTCGGAATTCTACATTGATCTTATTCTTGAAGTCACGGTCGACACGGTTAAGGTTGCCCGTAAATTTAATAAGCTTATCCATCTCTCGATTCTGTTAATTGAATCATCTTATCTTTTCTTTCGAACTTGAATTTGAATCAATTTTCTCTTTGATTTGAGTCCGTCAAATTTGAAACCCTATCCTTATTTGAAATTCATTCTTGTATCGTCGAGCAAAGAAGTGTATTTGTAAACTAATATATAAATGTTTTAATTTATGCTGTGTTGTTTGAGTTGTTGATTTGGGTTTTCGATCGATTCGTCTGATCAACGTTATCGATAGGATTTCCAAAACACTTGAGCAGAGCAAACTGACACAATATTGTTTTCAAATTTGTTTGACTATATTGAAAAAAAAAATAAGTAAAATTTTCTGAAATTTAATAAGATAATTAAATTGGTTGTTTAAAATGATAATATTTGATTATCAATTATTATTCTAAATGAATTTATAATTATGGTTTATAAATTGATTTGGAATTTGAAATGAATTTAATTCAGAAATTTGAGAATTTAATTTCCAATGATTTTCGAACTATGGCTTTAAAGGTTTAAAATGCACATTATTTAAAGGTATTTTGACTATAATTTGTTTCCAAAGAATTCTAATGTATATTATTTAAGGTATTTTTCAAATAGAAACCGTTTTCAAAGAATTTTAAAATGTTGAAATCAGTGCTCTTCTCTTTGTCGCTGGAAAATAATTTCGGTGATGGCGGCCGCATCATCGACGTTCATTTTCGAGTTTCGAAGTGAAGATACTATTCTGTAGCTTTGCTACGGTTTGTTTTAAAAAATATTATTTGACTTGAATTTCTTCAGTATAATTTGATTTATACATATATATAGGTATCTCATTTTAAAATTTAATTTGATTTGATATGAATATATTATATATACCTCTAAATTGTTTAAAGTTAATCGGAAATATAATTCTTAAATTTTTTTTTAGGATGATTTTAATTATAAATAAAACCAAAATTAGGGATAAATATTTAAACTTGAATAATTGAATTTGGGAAAATTTTATTTGTATATTGTTCAACTGCATTCTAATACAACTTACCTAAATCATTTAGAAGTTGAATATGTAAATGAGATAATATATAAGATAAATTGAATTTATAAATAAAATTTGGGTGTTTATAATAAATGTTATACACTGAATTTTGATTATAAAGTTGTTAATAGAATTAGATAAGACAATAAGTAAGCTCAGTTAATAATAAAATAGATTTGTTTTGAAAGAATTAATAAATTGAAATTTGATCAACTTATGAAAATACCTTGAATTTAAAAGCAATTAGTAAATATAAATTAATTTAAATCGAAACTTTTATGGTTTAAATTAATTTATATGGATTAAATATTTGTGATTAGATATGTTAAGTAGTAATTTGGAATAAAGAAGAATTTAAAATTGTTGAATAAAATATGATTAAAATAAAAAGACTATTCAAGTTTATGATTTTAGAAATTGTTAGTAAAGGATAATAAAATAATGAATTTAGAAATAGTTGAGATTGATTTTAGTAAAATCAAATGGATTAAATCAATTATTGAATATCAATTAATTTAAATTTGAATTTATATGGTTTAAATTAATTGTTATTTTGTATTTCAAATCTGTTTTTCTTTCTGGTTGTTTCTATTCTCCTACCTCGTTCCTTTTCGGGGACGAAAAGTTTTGAGTGGGGGAGAGTGTAACGACCCGTAAATTTCAACTGTTATAATAACGTAATTAGTTGAAATTTTATGAAATTTTAAACGATAAAATTTTGAAATAAAAATTTAATATTTGGAATACATCTAGTTAAACATAGCAACTGGTAAATTTTCGTCCGAAAATATGGAAGTATATTTCGCGCGTAAATTCACTTCAATTTAATCAGTTAAAAAGCGATGAAAATAAAATGTTTTCGAAACCTAAATATTTTTACATAGAAAAATTCTAAACCATCTTCTGAGCAAGATGTTAGTTTGTCGTTTTTCCAAATTCGGACATCTTTGGCTCCGTCGATCTTATTTTTCAGTGTTTTTCTTACATTTTTCGCTGGTTGAAATTTCGAATTTTTATAGTTAAATCGTACCATTGATATCCGTATGCCGTTTAGATTGTCTTGTCATTCTGATCGCTACGGTATATTTATTTTTGTGTTTTGAAGTTCGGTACACAGCAGAAACTGCGTAAACGGTCAAATGCATCGGTATCGTTTAACCTCCCTATGTCCATTCAAATTTGCCAACGGTTGGAAAATCAAAACCTCTGACACTTCCTAGATTACGTGCGTGACTTTATTTATTCCAACCTGTCATCAGCTTTTATTATTCCAGTGTTGGGTACCAATCGTCACTATTTCCATTCACAAATATTTATTCCATTTCGTTCCTGCATTTCTGAAGCATTCTCTTCTTCCCTCTGCTCTTTCGTTCTGTTCCATTTTATAATAATAATAAAAAAGAAAATATATTGAAGCTTATATTTGTTTCTGAGTTTTTGCTGTCCCTTCCCCGCATACTCATCTTCTTCCCCGAATAGACTTCATCCACCGCCGAACCTTCCTTCTCCATTTTTGACCTTAGCCCTTCCTTGCCACCACTGCAGCTCACAACCCGCCTATCCAATCCGCCACAACCTCCCTCTTCACCGACAACTCAACCCCAACCCTTCAAACTCCCACAGCCTAACCCACCAACCTCCCTCCCACATCAGTCGCCACTCAACCTAAAGCTCGCACTGCCTAACCCGAGCCCCTCTCCAGCCATCCTCCCACCAGTACACCCTCGCAGCCATCTCAACGACACTTTCCTCCGACCCAAACTCGCCTCGGCCCACAACCTTCCAGACCCACCACCAAACAAACCTCCACCGTGCACCGAGCAGTCCATCTTTCCACCTGAGCCCGTACCTCCTTCCCCACTTGAGCCGTATCTCCTTCCCTCTCTAGCACTGACCCTCATCCCAAAGTAACCGCAACACCCATACAACTCGAACCCACTTCAGTCTAGTTCGATCGAACCTCCTCCACCTTCGCCCGCTGCCACAACCGCCAATGCCGTGACCAACTCCGAGCAAACCCCACAAGCAGCTCGCGACCTGACTCGCCTCATCACCGAACCACCCAAGTGGTTTTCAACCCGAGCCCTCCATGGATGAACTGCCTTGCCGACCTACCACCACACCAAGACCCGACCTCATGCTTTCTTTTCCTTTCCCTTCACAAAATCTTGATCCATCCTCTGGCCGTTGCATATTTATATAAGGTAATTCTATGTTTAGTATATATAAAGTTTCATGTTTTATAAATAGGTTACAGCAGGCTTTTAAATCTCCCCGAGATGGCCGAGATGAAAAATCCGAGATATCAGCCAAAATCCGAGATTTGGCAGCCTATTTAGTTATAAGTGTTTTAAATATCGCCCGAGATAGCCGAGATATTTTCCTGAGATATTGGCCAAAATCCGAGATTTAAAACACTGGGTTACAGAAGCTTACAGCATAAGTATTTTATTTTATTTGGGCTTTAATGTTTGTTTTTTTTAAGTTTTTGTTTGATAATATATATATGTTTATAAATTTGTTATATGTACAAGTCTGCAATTTTGTTTTTATTCCTTCTTTTTTTTTTCAGTATATACATATGTGTGTCAGTTGTTTAAGTTTAAAACTTATAAAATCTGTTGTTATTATATTTATACATATATGCCTTGTAATATTAATCTGATTTATTATGTGTAAGTTATATACCCTTATATATAGTCTATTTGAATACAAGTATGTCTTGTAGCTTGGCATAGGTAGATGCGATGTACATATTATTCTTTTATCTATGTATGTTCGTATATATATATGAAGTCTGTTTGATTTTGGGTTGATTAAAGTGTAGGTATAATAGTAAAGTAAGTTTGTTTATATTAAATATTGTTTAATATACAACGGGTATGTAGGTTTATGTACGTGTTTTGTATATGGGTAGGTTGATTTTAGAAAGGTTAGTATATATATAATTCAGTGTGTATACATATCAGGATATATAATATTTCAGTTTTATTATATCATATATGTTGTTTATATTATTCCGATAATTTTGAATTGCACGTAAAAGTTTTGTATGTATATAAAGTTTATATAAGTTGTTGTTGATGATGTATATATGCGAAGTGACACGTTTGTATATCTATATAAGTATTTATTTAAAAAAAAAATTTGTATATATGTTTGACTTTAATATATATGTTTTAATTTAAACAATGATTTTAATTTATATATATATATATATATATTTGATTTTCAATATATGTGTTTTAAATTATTGATTTCAGAGAAATAATATTAATATATTTTGTTTCAGTTATATCTAGATGATTCTGATTTATTTCATCGTTTTCTATTTATCAGCTTCGTCCGTCCAAATTTGTGCCAATCTAGCTTTGATCATCGAATTTCGTGCTTGGATTCGTAACTCAATTACAGTGTCTATTCTCTTTAGCCTCGAAAGGTGAGCACTCACTCACGATTAACGTTTTTATTTATTAAATTTGATTTCAATTGAAACGACAATTGAAATATGCTGTTGTTCGATATTTATACTGTTATTACCTGTATCAGTTCACCTGTGACATCTGACACCATTATCTGTTAATTATTTATGTGATGATAATACAGTTTGGCTGATAATTGATTGATTGTTGATGTTTATATTGGACGTAAAATTGTTAATGTTAAATTGATAACTAGTATGCAATTGAACTTGATATAGGATAATTAAATGTTAAATTTGATTAACTGACATTTGTATAATATGACCCCTTTAACTGTTAAATTTATTGACACGTAGGATTTGTTTAATTACATTTTGGACCACTAAATGTATGTTGTTAAATTTATGATGTATGAAATTGTAAATAGATGACAAGTGAAAAACCGTAATGTAATAATCTTTAATCTGCATGAAATGATAGTGTAGATTCTAGAGATAATTATATTAATTCGTACAAATAACAATGCGAATTAATACGGTTATTTCGGGATTATCTGAACTGATTATTGGATTGTTATTGATTGTTGTTATTGCTTATTTATTTACTTTGACACCATCCCAGTTATCACACTGCAAGTTCCCTTTGCTATGCTTTGATTTTGAATTGAATTGGAATCGGGTTGAAATGATAAATACCCAAATTGAACTTTGACCTAGGATAGAGAATTAAATAAAACCCGATTGGTCAATAATTTGATTTAAAAATAAAATGAAGATTTTATTTGAATAAATAATATGGTTTTGAAATGAAGTTGAAATTTGAATTTTAATGAAAGGAAAATGTTAATATTTAATAATCTGAAACAAAATATTAAAAATGAAAATATGGAAGAATGTTGTTTAATTTGAGAAATGATTGAATTGAGTTTGAAATGATTTAATAATTAAGTTTGAAATTATAATTAAGTTTGAAATTATTAAACTTTGAAATTATTTAATAATTAAGTTTTGAATTATTTAATAATTAAATAAGATTGAATTATTTAATGATTAAATTGAATTGAATTCTTTAATAAGTAAAATTGGACTTTTGAATAAGTGAATTTATTTCGTAAATAATTGAAATTGAGTTTTCTTTATTAATTAAGTTGGAAAATCATTTAAGTAAATAAATAAGTGAAATTGAATTTCTTTATCAAGAAATAAAATGTGATTTATGGAAATTAATGTAAGACTTGAAATTTAAAGAATTTGATTGATGAATTTAATTTAATTCAAATTGTAAGTTTTAATATAATGAAGTTGAATTTAAATAATGGATTTAATGAATTGGAAATTTAATAGAAATTGTTTTGAATGGGAAATTTACTTAATGAATATTGAATGAAATCGATAAATGAGTTTAAATTGATTTGAAAGTTAAGTAAAATCTATTTAAATGATTTCGGAATGAAATTTATATATGAACTTGAATCAAAATTTGAATTGTTTCAAATAGGTATTGAAATTGAATTATAAGATTTTGAAATTGTGAATTTGGAAGTTTTGAAACGTAAATTATTGGAAATTGGTTTTGAGAGACAAATGAGTGTTGATTTACGAATTCTAATTGAAATTGTAATTGATTTGGTTTTTGAAATATACAAACGACCAATCGGTGAAATAATTACGGAAGTTATTAAAGAGACCGGAATTCGGTTATGGATATACTCTCTATCTAAACCGAAAACCACTTTAATAACTATACGCGGAGTGATGATCCAGAATGAAGTGGTTGGAATGATGTACGTGTTGACTGAAGAAAGAGAACGATAATGGATAGCCTTGACACTTGTGTCAAATTGGAAATGACTAAAACAGGAGCTGTGCCGGGCCAATGGAGGATTGATACCTCAAGTGGACACACTTCTTCGAACTACTTATACTTGTTGTCGATTGGTGCACCCTTGATTTTGGGAGTGTTGTCTCACGGTGTTGCGGGCGCTGCGGCGTTGCGTTCTCACCAGTCCGGATCAGGCGAACGGTAGTATCACTACCTTGGGTATAGCCTCATGTGCCTTGTCATACTTGTATTCCATTTATGCGCGACCACTACGATTTTGATTTGTACCTTGAGTATATGGATTGCCCTCTGGTGACTTCCGGTTTTGGGGAAACTACGGTCTTGTATATGCTTGTGGGAATAAAAATGTGTTAAGGGTGGAATGGGCCATGACTTAACGCTATTTTGATATCTTTATATTACTGATAGACATTATCTACTTATCGTACACTACTACATAGTAGATAGTTTAACGGATCCTTAAAGGATGGTTATTCCAAACATCCTTTGAGTTACTTGTATTTCAACTGCTATTTCACTTGAGTTGGATTTATTAATATAAGAATGTTAATCCTGACTCGAGTGTTTTGTGTTTTTGCTTTACGCTCGGGTCAGACTGAGTAGTTCAGCTTACGAGACTCACTTTTGGAGTTGGAGCTTCGCTTGGAGATCCAGCTATCTATCCAGCTTTCAGATATTCAATGATTCCAGTGATGTATTCTGATTTGTATCTGTTACTCTTCCGTTGTATCTGGTTTAACTCTGATGTATCGTATTACTCTTCTGTTGTAAACTCTGATGTATTTTATATATTCATATAGTAGCTTCATGAACTACTATCTCTTTTATTTCCGCTGCACTTATTACTCTGTGTCTGTGATCTGTGATTATTTATTTACTGTATATGTTCAGTTTTGCCAAATTTAAATTAACAACGCGTTATTTTGAGCAATTCAACTCCGGCATGAGTGTCTACCTATACACTTATAATAGATGCGAATGGTCCAAAATATCGGGTCGTTACAGTTGGTATCAGAGCTTTGGTAGCTCTAGGCAAAACTTAACATATAGGGTAAATGTATTTACAGAATCACTCCCATTCGAGTTTCAATCTCTCCCTTGACTCAAATTCCTTTGAATTTTGGAACGTTCCCTTCGGTTCCGAAATCCATTCGTGTCCTCCACTATTCGTCTTCTTTCAATTCTGGAGCATCCCATAACTCCACTTCGAATGACCCTTATAATGAATCGGCGGTCTCGCCAAACTTCAAATGATTCGTAAAGGAGCAAAACTCCTTTATAATGGGCATCGATTCACCGGAGATTTCTGTATCCTCGGTTTACGATGCTATCTATCTCCTGCTATACCTGAATTTTAATTCTTGAGATCGAATGTCGATTTGCCTCGGAATTCTACATTGATCTTATTCTTGAAGTCACGGTCGACACGGTTAAGGTTGCCCGTAAATTTAATAAGCTTATCCATCTCTCGATTCTGTTAATTGAATCATCTTATCTTTTCTTTCGAACTTGAATTTGAATCAATTTTCTCTTTGATTTGAGTCCGTCAAATTTGAAACCCTATCCTTATTTGAAATTCATTCTTGTATCGTCGAGCAAAGAAGTGTATTTGTAAACTAATATATAAATGTTTTAATTTATGCTGTGTTGTTTGAGTTGTTGATTTGGGTTTTCGATCGATTCGTCTGATCAACGTTATCGATAGGATTTCCAAAACACTTGAGCAGAGCAAACTGACACAATATTGTTTTCAAATTTGTTTGACTATATTGAAAAAAAAAATAAGTAAAATTTTCTGAAATTTAATAAGATAATTAAATTGGTTGTTTAAAATGATAATATTTGATTATCAATTATTATTCTAAATGAATTTATAATTATGGTTTATAAATTGATTTGGAATTTGAAATGAATTTAATTCAGAAATTTGAGAATTTAATTTCCAATGATTTTCGAACTATGGCTTTAAAGGTTTAAAATGCACATTATTTAAAGGTATTTTGACTATAATTTGTTTCCAAAGAATTCTAATGTATATTATTTAAGGTATTTTTCAAATAGAAACCGTTTTCAAAGAATTTTAAAATGTTGAAATCAGTGCTCTTCTCTTTGTCGCTGGAAAATAATTTCGGTGATGGCGGCCGCATCATCGACGTTCATTTTCGAGTTTCGAAGTGAAGATACTATTCTGTAGCTTTGCTACGGTTTGTTTTGAAAAATATTATTTGACTTGAATTTCTTCAGTATAATTTGATTTATACATATATATAGGTATCTCATTTTAAAATTTAATTTGATTTGATATGAATATATTATATATACCTCTAAATTGTTTAAAGTTAATCGGAAATATAATTCTTAAATTTTTTTTTAGGATGATTTTAATTATAAATAAAACCAAAATTAGGGATAAATATTTAAACTTGAATAATTGAATTTGGGAAAATTTTATTTGTATATTGTTCAACTGCATTCTAATACAACTTACCTAAATCATTCAGAAGTTGAATATGTAAATGGGATAATATATAAGATAAATTGAATTTATAAATAAAATTTGGGTGTTTATAATAAATGTTATACACTGAATTTTGATTATAAAGTTGTTAATAGAATTAGATAAGACAATAAGTAAGCTCAGTTAATAATAAAATAGATTTGTTTTGAAAGAATTAATAAATTGAAATTTGATCAACTTATGAAAATACCTTGAATTTAAAAGCAATTAGTAAATATAAATTAATTTAAATCGAAACTTTTATGGTTTAAATTAATTTATATGGATTAAATATTTGTGATTAGATATGTTAAGTAGTAATTTGGAATAAAGAAGAATTTAAAATTGTTGAATAAAATATGATTAAAATAAAAAGACTATTCAAGTTTATGATTTTAGAAATTGTTAGTAAAGGATAATAAAATAATGAATTTAGAAATAGTTGAGATTGATTTTAGTAAAATCAAATGGATTAAATCAATTATTGAATATCAATTAATTTAAATTTGAATTTATATGGTTTAAATTAATTGTTATTTTGTATTTCAAATCTGTTTTTCTTTCTGGTTGTTTCTATTCTCCTACCTCGTTCCTTTTCGGGGACGAAAAGTTTTGAGTGGGGGAGAGTGTAACGACCCGTAAATTTCAACTGTTTTAATAACGTAATTAGTTGAAATTTTATGAAATTTTAAACGATAAAATTTTGAAATAAAAATTTAATATTTGGAATACATCTAGTTAAACATAGCAACTGGTAAATTTTCGTCCGAAAATATGGAAGTATATTTCGCGTGTAAATTCACTTCAATTTAATCAGTTAAAAAGCGATGAAAATAAAATGTTTTCGAAACCTAAATATTTTTACATAGAAAAATTCTAAACCATCTTCTGAGCAAGATGTTAGTTTGTCGTTTTTCCAAATTCGGACATTTTTGGCTCCGTCGATCTTATTTTTCAGTGTTTTTCTTACATTTTTCGCTGGTTGAAATTTCGAATTTTTATAGTTAAATCGTACCATTGATATCCGTATGCCGTTTAGATTGTCTTGTCATTCTGATCGCTACGGTATATTTATTTTCGTGTTTTGAAGTTCGGTACGCAGCAGAAACTGCGTAAACGGTCAAATGCATCGGTATCGTTTAACCTCCCTATGTCCATTCAAATTTGCCAACGGTTGGAAAATCAAAACCTCTGACACTTCCTAGATTACGTGCGTGACTTTATTTATTCCAACCTGTCATCAGCTTTTATTATTCCAGTGTTGGGTACCAATCGTCACTATTTCCATTCACAAATATTTATTCCATTTCGTTCCTGCATTTCTGAAGCATTCTCTTCTTCCCTCTGCTCTTTCGTTCTGTTCCATTTTATAATAATAATAAAAAAGAAAATATATTGAAGCTTATATTTGTTTCTGAGTTTTTGCTGTCCCTTCCCCGCATACTCATCTTCTTCCCCGAATAGACTTCATCCACCGCCGAACCTTCCTTCTCCATTTTTGACCTTAGCCCTTCCTTGCCACCACTGCAACTCACAACCCGCCTATCCAATCCGCCACAACCTCCCTCTTCACCGACAACTCAACCCCAACCCTTCAAACTCCCACAGCCTAACCCACCAACCTCCCTCCCACATCAGTCGCCACTCAACCTAAAGCTCGCACTGCCTAACCCGAGCCCCTCTCCAGCCATCCTCCCACCAGTACACCCTCGCAGCCATCTCAACGACACTTTCCTCCGACCCAAACTCGCCTCGGCCCACAACCTTCCAGACCCGCCACCAAACAAACCTCCACCGTGCACCGAGCAGTCCATCTTTCCACCTGAGCCCGTACCTCCTTCCCCACTTGAGCCGTATCTCCTTCCCTCTCTAGCACTGACCCTCATCCCAAAGTAACCGCAACACCCATACAACTCGAACCCACTTCAGTCTAGTTCGATCGAACCTTCTCCGCCTTCGCCCGCTGCCACAACCGCCAATGCCGTGACCAACTCCGAGCAAACCCCACAAGCAGCTCGCGACCTGACTCGCCTCATCACCGAACCACCCAAGTGGTTGTCAACCCGAGCCCTCCATGGATGAACTGCCTTGCCGACCTACCACCACACCAAGACCCGACCTCATGCTTTATTTTCCTTTCCCTTCACAAAATCTTGATCCATCCTCTGGCCGTTGCATATTTATATAAGGTAATTCTATGTTTAGTATATATAAAGTTTCATGTTTTATAAATAGGTTACAGAAGCTTACAACATAAGTATTTTATTTTATTTGGGCTTTAATGTTTGTTTTTTTTAAGTTTTGGTTTGCTAATATATATATGTTTATAAATTTGTTATATGTACAAGTCTGCAATTTTGTTTTTATTCCTTCTTTTTTTTTTCAGTATATACATATGTGTGTCAGTTGTTTAAGTTTAAAACTTATAAAATCTGTTGTTATTATATTTATACATATATGCCTTGTAATATTAATCTGATTTATTATGTGTAAGTTATATACCCTTATATATAGTCTATTCGAATACAAGTATGTCTTGTAGCTTGGCATAGGTAGATGCGATGTACATATTATTCTTTTATCTATGTATGTTCGTATATATATATGAAGTCTGTTTGATTTTGGGTTGATTAAAGTGTAGGTATAATAGTAAAGTAAGTTTGTTTATATTAAATATTGTTTAATATACAACGGGTATGTAGGTTTATGTACGTGTTTTGTATATGGGTAGGTTGATTTTAGAAAGGTTAGTATATATATAATTCAGTGTGTATACATATCAGGATATATAATATTTCAGTTTTATTATATCATATATGTTGTTTATATTATTCCGATAATTTTGAATTGCACGTAAAAGTTTTGTATGTATATAAAGTTTATATAAGTTGTTGTTGATGATGTATATATGCGAAGTGACACGTTTGTATATCTATATAAGTATTTATTTAAAAAAAAAATTTGTATATATGTTTGACTTTAATATATATGTTTTAATTTAAACAATGATTTTAATTTATATATATATATATTTGATTTTCAATATATGTGTTTTAAATTATTGATTTCAGAGAAATAATATTAATATATTTTGTTTCAGTTATATCTAGATGATTCTGATTTATTTCATCGTTTTCTATTTATCAGCTTCGTCCGTCCAAATTTGTGCCAATCTAGCTTTGATCATCGAATTTCGTGCTTGGATTCGTAACTCAATTACAGTGTCTATTCTCTTTAGCCTCGAAAGGTGAGCACTCACTCACGATTAACGTTTTTATTTATTAAATTTGATTTCAATTGAAACGACAATTGAAATATGCTGTTGTTCGATATTTATACTGTTATTACCTGTATCAGTTCACCTGTGACATCTGACACCATTATCTGTTAATTATTTATGTGATGATAATACAGTTTGGCTGATAATTGATTGATTGTTGATGTTTATATTGGACGTAAAATTGTTAATGTTAAATTGATAACTAGTATGCAATTGAACTTGATATAGGATAATTAAATGTTAAATTTGATTAACTGACATTTGTATAATATGACCCCTTTAACTGTTAAATTTATTGACACGTAGGATTTGTTTAATTACATTTTGGACCACTGAATGTATGTTGTTAAATTTATGATGTATGAAATTGTAAATAGATGACAAGTGAAAAACCGTAATGTAATAATCTTTAATCTGCATGAAATGATAGTGTAGATTCTAGAGATAATTATATTAATTCGTACAAATAACAATGCGAATTAATACGGTTATTTCGGGATTATCTGAACTGATTATTGGATTGTTATTGATTGTTGTTATTGCTTATTTATTTACTTTGACACCATCCCAGTTATCACACTGCAAGTTCCCTTTGCTATGCTTTGATTTTGAATTGAATTGGAATCGGGTTGAAATGATAAATACCCAAATTGAACTTTGACCTAGGATAGAGAATTAAATAAAACCCGATTGGTCAATAATTTGATTTAAAAATAAAATGAAGATTTTATTTGAATAAATAATATGGTTTTGAAATGAAGTTGAAATTTGAATTTTAATGAAAGGAAAATGTTAATATTTAATAATCTGAAACAAAATATTAAAAATGAAAATATGGAAGAATGTTGTTTAATTTGAGAAATGATTGAATTGAGTTTGAAATGATTTAATAATTAAGTTTGAAATTATAATTAAGTTTGAAATTATTAAACTTTGAAATTATTTAATAATTAAGTTTTGAATTATTTAATAATTAAATAAGATTGAATTATTTAATGATTAAATTGAATTGAATTCTTTAATAAGTAAAATTGGACTTTTGAATAAGTGAATTTATTTCGTAAATAATTGAAATTGAGTTTTCTTTATTAATTAAGTTGGAAAATCATTTAAGTAAATAAATAAGTGAAATTGAATTTCTTTATCAAGAAATAAAATGTGATTTATGGAAATTAATGTAAGACTTGAAATTTAAAGAATTTGATTGATGAATTTAATTTAATTCAAATTGTAAGTTTTAATATAATGAAGTTGAATTTAAATAATGGATTTAATGAATTGGAAATTTAATAGAAATTGTTTTGAATGGGAAATTTACTTAATGAATATTGAATGAAATCGATAAATGAGTTTAAATTGATTTGAAAGTTAAGTAAAATCTATTTAAATGATTTCGGAATGAAATTTATATATGAACTTGAATCAAAATTTGAATTGTTTCAAATAGGTATTGAAATTGAATTATAAGATTTTGAAATTGTGAATTTGGAAGTTTTGAAACGTAAATTATTGGAAATTGGTTTTGAGAGACAAATGAGTGTTGATTTACGAATTCTAATTGAAATTGTAATTGATTTGGTTTTTGAAATATACAAACGACCAATCGGTGAAATAATTACGGAAGTTATTAAAGAGACCGGAATTCGGTTATGGATATACTCTCTATCTAAACCGAAAACCACTTTAATAACTATACGCGGAGTGATGATCCAGAATGAAGTGGTTGGAATGATGTACGTGTTGACTGAAGAAAGAGAACGATAATGGATAGCCTTGACACTTGTGTCAAATTGGAAATGACTAAAACAGGAGCTGTGCCGGGCCAATGGAGGATTGATACCTCAAGTGGACACACTTCTTCGAACTACTTATACTTGTTGTCGATTGGTGCACCCTTGATTTTGGGAGTGTTGTCTCACGGTGTTGCGGGCGCTGCGGCGTTGCGTTCTCACCAGTCCGGATCAGGCGAACGGTAGTATCACTACCTTGGGTATAGCCTCATGTGCCTTGTCATACTTGTATTCCATTTATGCGCGACCACTACGATTTTGATTTGTACCTTGAGTATATGGATTGCCCTCTGGTGACTTCCGGTTTTGGGGAAACTACGGTCTTGTATATGCTTGTGGGAATAAAAATGTGTTAAGGGTGGAATGGGCCATGACTTAACGCTATTTTGATATCTTTATATTACTGATAGACATTATCTACTTATCGTACACTACTACATAGTAGATAGTTTAACGGATCCTTAAAGGATGGTTATTCCAAACATCCTTTGAGTTACTTGTATTTCAACTGCTATTTCACTTGAGTTGGATTTATTAATATAAGAATGTTAATCCTGACTCGAGTGTTTTGTGTTTTTGCTTTACGCTCGGGTCAGACTGAGTAGTTCAGCTTACGAGACTCACTTTTGGAGTTGGAGCTTCGCTTGGAGATCCAGCTATCTATCCAGCTTTCAGATATTCAATGATTTCAGTGATGTATTCTGATTTGTATCTGTTACTCTTCCGTTGTATCTGGTTTAACTCTGATGTATCGTATTACTCTTCTGTTGTAAACTCTGATGTATTTTATATATTCATATAGTAGCTTCATGAACTACTATCTCTTTTATTTCCGCTGCACTTATTACTCTGTGTCTGTGATCTGTGATTATTTATTTACTGTATATGTTCAGTTTTGCCAAATTTAAATTAACAACGCGTTATTTTGAGCAATTCAACTCCGACATGAGTGTCTACCTATACACTTATAATGGATGCGAATGGTCCAAAATATCGGGTCGTTACAACGGATCAGTCATAATATATTAGTTGTGCTGATCCATTGATGATGGGAGAAGAATAGGTTATGGTATGATTTCCTATCACCTTGAAATAGGTTTACTTTAGTTGTCCATGGTCAGTCCGGGTTACCCCTGAGCCAAGAAGATGGAGAGGACCAGGTGTACTGTTATAGCTTCCTATTTTATTTATATATAGTTTAGATATATGGTATTTTGAGATGGTTCCCTCACACTAGGCTTTATGTTAGACTCGTAATTCGTCTTTGTCTGTTTAAGCCATGACAACTCTCATGTACTCGATTGACTAGTTTGGGAGTCAGGTGTTTTGGGGATATGCTTTTAGGAAAGTTGGAGTATGTTATGGAACTGATGTCGGTAATTTAGATATACTTGATGTTGTTATTATAATGCATGGCAGATATGTATTATATTTGAGGTATGTTGTATCAGATGCTGTATTCAGAACTCCGCTTATATGGAGTTAATGTATTCTGATTTATCTGAACTTATATTCACTTATTAGTAATTCCTCTAGTGCAACCTCTCATATATATTGATTATCCTGTTATGCTTATGTTTATTCAGTATATTATATGTTATCATTACACTGTGAGATTTTGTCGATATGACTTAATGTAATGTTTGTTTTAGTTTTCTTTCCCGATAGTCTATCTTTTGCGGTATTTTTCAATGAGATGCAGTTTTAGACATTGTTTCAGGGTACTACGAAGGGCGGGTTGTTATACCAACCAAAGCCCATAAGCGCACCTTGAAACATTGATGTAAGCTCCTAGAAATGATTTTCAATCCAAAAGAGTGCTAGTCCTCGAATCGTTGACCACCAGCTGTCGAATAGTAGTTGAATTGAATTGATTGAGTTTGGGAATTTGGAGAGATGATAAGGGTAAGTTCAACCAGTAATGCAAAGGGATGGAGGCTCAAAAAGAAACCTATCAAATGTAGAAAGAGATGCTTAAACTAAGGAAGGAAAGGAAAAAATTAAGGTTCCTATCTTTTACACGATCTCCTTTAATCTTAGTCATCCATCATCAAGTCCCTCTAGTCCATATTCTAGCCGCCTAGTAGCACCTTTTTTCAACTAAAATAATCAGCCCTTAGCATGGGCTTTAAACCCATTTAAGGCAAGAGTAAGCATTTTGTAATTAAATCCAATTTAATGCTTATCGATATCGTATATCAATTGATATATTTATAACTGTTACAATATATTTAATAA
Source organism: Allium fistulosum (assembly GCA_030737815.1). Taxonomy (NCBI): domain Eukaryota; kingdom Viridiplantae; phylum Streptophyta; class Magnoliopsida; order Asparagales; family Amaryllidaceae; genus Allium; species Allium fistulosum. The sequence continues at coordinate 443,777,635 of CM060901.1, read as the reverse complement.
TATTTATTCAATCAAATCAAAATCAAATTCTATAATTAATATTTCATAAACCCTCGAGTGCAAAGGCTTAAGGGAGCTTGACTGCAAGACCCACCCGTCGAGAAGGGACGAAAGTCGGCCTTAGTGATCCGACTGTGTCGTGTGGAAGGGCCGTCACTCAACGGATAAAAGTTACTCTAGGGATGATAAGCTGATCTTCCCCAAGAGTTAATAATAATTAATGTAATTAATTTATAATAATTATTAATTAATTAAATCATTTGGTCAAAGGAAAATTCATCGTTTCGGTTGTGTGACTCGTTGGTGTAAATTTGGTCAAAAATAAATATCGAACTATTTGAACATTAATGTTCACACATCACTTAGCAGGTGTGTGACATTTTGGCTAAATTTGTTGCTTACTTGGTTTTCGGTAAAAATCCAATTTTACTTTGTTAAATATTACCGGGTTGTAACTTTTATTTACACCAATTCTCTTCATCAAAACTATACTACTTTGGACTTGTGTAATTTAGTAATGGTCAAAATTTCAGTGTCATCCACATTCAACTATATAGTCCAAACACAAATTCCTTAGTTCAATAATAATAATTATTATTAACCGAAATGCTCTAGCCAGAGACTTTGACTTTGAGTTGATTCAGTTTATCGTGATGCTAACCTCGTATAACTAATGAGACAAATCCTCTCTTGGATAGTGCTTCACTTCCAATACTTCCACTCGAATCAAAGTGGAGCTTTCATATTGAAGATTGACAGTGTTCTCAAGCCGAGAGAACTGTGTAAATCAATCACATCGATATTTTTGTATGACCTTATTCGTATTAACCAACAAAAAACTATCAAGTGAGTCATTCCATGGTTATCCAATAACAACCATTACGTAATCCCAACAATAATGAATAATACACTTCCTATTTGCATAAAAAATAGGAAAATACCTCCAATCTATTTATTGTAGAGCTATGGATATGTGGTGTATAGCACAACTATTATATTATTATGATGATTGATTTTCGAAGAGTGGATCACATATAGCTACTGCTAGGCTGCTCCTGTTAGCTAATCCGGCTAGGCTATTCTTGTTAAGTTGTTGCTGCTAGGCTGCCCCTGCTAGTTGATCTTGCTAGGCTGCTCCTGTTAGCTAATCCGGCTAGGCTATTCTTGTTAAGTTGTTGCTGCTAGGCTGCCCCTGCTAGTTGATCTTGCTAGGCTGTTCTTGGTCGCTGGTCCTATTAAGTTGTTCATGCTAGATGATCCTGCTAGGCTATTGCTGGTAGCTGATCCTACTAGGCTGCTCATGATAGCTGATCCTACTAGGCTATTCATGCTAGATGATCCAACTAGGTTGTTAACGCTAGATGATTATGCTAGGCTATTCTTGCTGGCTGATCCTGCTAGGCTATTTTTGCTAGCTCCGAGTTGTCTACCATTATTGATGTGAGCTTGGTTCTTTAGAAATGTGTCCCAATGTTGTTGGATGCTTTAGTATTTATAGGAATGAAGAGATGGTGTGGTTGATCCGGTGAGTCGGGAAATTTCCTTGTATAACTCGCCCAAAGGGAATATTCTAGAATATGCCAAATGTAGTTAATTATTTCCTAATATAAGCAGATTTCATTTAATATATGGCTTGCTCGGTTTGGCTAGGAGCTCTATCCGAGTAGGTTGGTATGGTAGAATGTATGTGGACATGTTGCTGGCCAAGTTCATATGCTTCTGATTTTGGTTCAACCCTCCTTCGGTTCGGTGGACTCCGTCTGGGCTTGGTTCAGTATGACATTAAGGCATGCAGCTCTATAGGTCTAGTACTAGCTTGGTCCGGTGTGTGCACTCTCCACTCTTGTTCAGTTCCCTCACCATGAGTTGGTTTGGTCACCACTCCATACCCCACCTGGTTCGAGCCCCATGCTCACCAAACAGATGATCCTCTTCGGTACCCTAGGGTACCAGGATACCTTGTTCGGTACCTTGGGGTACTGAACAGGGGGAGAAAGAGGGAGGTTTGCCTCTTCCTCTACTCCTTTACTATGTTTATCCGTCTTCCTTGTGTCTTGGCTTCTCTTCTCCTTCCTTACACTGGAAATGGTTGGATGTTCGGTAGTTAGATTTTCTAACAGACCATTCTTCATGTTCCATAAAAATAATGTGCTTTCCAGGACTTGAACCCGAGTGGGCTGGCTGGAAGGCGCAAGTCTTTACTACTATGCTACAAATATTTTTATGCCATAACTCCTTCATTTCAAGTCAGAATTGAATAAAATTTGGACCAGTTTCTTCGTATCATTGAGTAGAATATTCCAATGCCTTTGAATGTTCCATTTTTCTGAATTAGGCAGTAGCTTTCCAAGGTGGGGCTTGAGTTGGTTAGGTAGAGGACAAAGCATAAAATGATCATATCTTCCAGTCCGTAGCTTGGATTGAGATGTGGTTTCGACCTATGTGCATGTCCTGACTTTAGAAACATTTTTCAAGAGCTTTGACTATATTTTCCGACTATGTCAAATTTTCCCCTAACACTTCGTCTTGCCCTTGTAATTACATGATGACGCCTTTATTATGCATCCTCTAATCGTTTCTATGCTTCTTAACGTCTTTTCTATCCACTATGCTATGGGATAAAATGCCCACAACACTTTCCAACATTTGGAGAATGTTACGTACTCTAGACTCAATGGATACACGGATATCCAAGCTTGATGCATCTTGACTATGAACATTTAAAATGATGCATTTTATAATATTATAATACAGTACATATTGTTACAGCTATTTGTAATTGCTATCACAAACACACCATTTATGGATTTTCTATTAAATAAACTTTCAATTGAATTAACTAATTAATATAACATATTATACCAAGTATATAATAGAAAGAAAACACCTTTTATTTTGAGCAGGATTGGTTATCGAGTTAGATATTATGTAACAAATTATATAATTGCCCCTCGAGCATACCTCTAACTCTATCAGAAGGTGGGCTAGTTAACCCTTAGATGATTCTTTTAAATGCGTTATTAATATGGCAATTAAATAAAAAAAGTAGTATATAGGGGTCATCGGCCTCTGTAGCTAGGACCGATTGGCCGACGATTACGTTACGGAGGGCCCACTTGGGGTTGGGGTATTAAATGGCCGTTGGGTCTACCTACTCCATATTTAAGAAATATTAAGTGGCTGGGGATTTTCCTTTGGGTTGGAGATTTAAGCACATATATAGTTATACCTTAGAGAAGGTTAGGCATATCGTATGTCCATATAGAATTGAATAGATTAGCCAAACAGATTAGCTATAAATAATAAACATAACACTTAAATAGAAACTAATCGGTATAAATTAGTATTATTAGTAAAGTATGTAATTTTCCAGTCATAAAAACATCGTTTTAACCCCATCCTCATTATAACCCACAAGATAAATTTAGAGGGACCGACTATTGGTGCAAGACGGGAACTGCAGATAGAGGAGTCTTCTCTTTCATACTCGGCACTGACAAGGCAACTAGATATTAAGGTGCGGGTCATTACATTTGGTATCAGAGCTAAGCTTAGTCGATTATAGGAATTAGGATACACTGAGAGAATGTATTTGTATTTTTTACCTATAACTATATATATTATACACCAAACTCTATGAATTCCGAGTATAGAAATAGATGTGACCATATTATACACGAAAGGATGAGGCAACCATGAGTTTAATAATGATTAGAATTAAATTTATACACCTACCTCGATTACCTCATAGAGTGAGCCTTTACTGCAAGGCGTTAACAAAGAAGAGCATGAGCATGACATACAGAGGACCTTGGAAGTTGGATGATACTTAACTTCTTTATTAGGCTTAGGCTGCCTTATGACTGTGGATTTCGATGGATTGTCAATTAAAGACGTACCTTTCATCCAGACAAATGGAATGAAAGGATCATATATGTTGCAAGCATCCAAAACTAAGATGTGGTAAAGGATTGAGCAATTTTCTACAAGAAGGTGTGCACTAATCACCACAAGAGGATAACTGGATTTTTAGTATATACACTTCATAAGAAGGGGTTAAGAGCAAAGGTAAATGAATAAAAGTCCATTTCTAATTCTGACCACATGTGAAAGAATTTGACAAAAAGATTTTTGAAAATTTATTGAACCGTTTTAAGTAGGTTTTCAAAGGATTTATTGGGAAGTTGTTGTTTTGAAAAACAAAGCAAATTTTGAAATTCTTTTTTAAAATTTGTTGAATCAAAATTTTTCGATTAAAAGTTTTTGGTAAAGGGGTTTTCATTTTGAAATGAAGAGAAAAGAGGACATATGTTTAGCTCGGTGATTTTTTTCTATTTTTGTGAATTTGAAAGTTTTTAAAATTCCTTCTCTAAGGGGTGGATAAATTGAAATGTTACTTGATTGAAATGGGGTAAAGAGAATAGAAGGGTAAGAATGTTCGATAACGAAGATAGGAGGAATATTCCCGTATAAGGAATAGATGGAGAAAGGCTGTTGAATTAGATTTATACATATCCCTTTTCATGTCATTGAAGAAAAGCCCAATGACTAAAATAGTAGGCGAATGCTCTACAATGAGTCAATGGAGAAAACAATAAAAGAGGAATAGGGCTATGTAGGGAGAAGCCACTTGAAGGCGATTTAGGTATAAGAAATTTTAATAGTAGCAATATTAAAAAAATTTAATAGAAACAACGTTAGGAATTTATATTAGAATAGGGTTAATAGTCTAGCTAGAAATAGTACTGGAGAAAAACAGTAGAGATAGGATATGAGAAATGGAAAATTTCCATTGAAATGTACAGTAATTGCGCATATCTTTTAGAAGTCCCCTTCATGTACTATTAGAATCTCAGCTAAGCTTGATAGTGGAAATAGCATGAATAATAGGAAAATTATAGGATGGAAGTTATCCATGTCTACTTCAGTTTTCATTTTTTTTAAAGTTATAAACGGTGTTTTTGAAAAATGTTTTGGTATAGCAATTGAGTTTTTGATAAACATTTTGAGTTTAAAAATCCTACTTTTGTAGGGGTAAAATCTTTGTTGTAGAAAGTGTTTGAAAAGGAAAAAATTTCATGGTTTTGGAAACCTAGCAATTTTTGTATTTAATAAAAGGGGTTTTTAAGACTATATTTTCAAAGATAAAGGTTATGGATTAGGTATTTCATGATTGTGAAGTTTTAGTTTAATAAAGAGTGGTGAAACCCAAACCAATTTTTTAATTCAAAGTAGAGAGGGATGACTAACTAGGTAAGACGAGGTGAAGGTTTAGGCTATGAATAAAATTACTATAGATGCTTGTAGGGTAGCAACAAGGAATCCCTGTTGAATCTAAGGAATATTAGTATGAACCTTGGAATATTTTAATAGAGATGTGGAAGCCATAAAAAGAACCCTTGAAGGAATAAGGAATGGTATCATTGACGTGAAAAGTGGCATAACACCCAAATATGACTTGTTGTAGGATTAGATCTAGCAGAAATAGCAAGAAAGTGCAAAATAGCGTAGAAAGGTAGAGAGACACAAGATTTTTTATAGTGGTTTGGTAGTCTATGGCCTATGTCCACTTTATAGTTTTATTAATTATGGATTTGATAGAGGTTTAGAAAGAGATTAGGGTCATTAGTACAAAGAGTTGACAGGTTCTTAAGCTTAGTACTACCAAAAGTATCTGCATGGTGACTATTATGAGGGAGAGATAGGAGATGAAGAAGGAGCAGAGTCTAAGATTATTTTTTGGTTTCCATAGGGTTGATATTTATAGCGAAACCACTCAGCAGTTCCAGGGGCTCACCAGAGTTGAAGACCAGAAGCAAGCCCAAAAGCCTATAAGAGAGTGCGTAGCCCTATTGGAAAATATACTCGCATGAAAGATCATTGAACTAAATAACAAAGTACGAGGATGCTATCAAGAGATTTTGATTAAGAGAAGATATTAGTATGATTAGGGAAAAGGGTAATAGATGCCAAACCCACATAAAGAATGTTGGTTGACTCAAGGTTAAAGAAGGCAAGATAGGTGGTAGAAGTTATTCCACCTAGCCAATTTTCCAATGAGTTATTCAAAATATGCATAACTTATATTTCTTATCCACTTCAGTGTGATAATGCACAAATTATCCCAAAATCGGGTGTAACAATTGAAGTAGTGGATGGACCTTATTTATTGGGAGCCAAGGAGGTAAGTTAAGATAGGTGGGTTATAATTGAATGACATACTAGAAGTGTCCGTCTTAATTGAGTAAGCGATGATAGTGCCATAACATCATTACACCAGTTGTATTGAAGGGTAATGATGTTGAAGGGCAGCTTCCCATAATCATTTTCTTTTAGGTTATTTGGATTGTAATCGCTAGTTGTCTCCCTTCGGGTATTGGAAAAGCATATGATATAATATAAGATATGTTCCTATTTAATTACTATGTTGATTTTCTAAATGAGTTTTGACCGCTATATATATTGGGAGACGGTGTAAATAAAGAAATCTCATAAGGGCACTTAACTGCGATAAAATGTAATTAAGGCTGGATGTTTATAGTATGAATTAGAGAATTAAATTAGCAACTAAAATGCTTTAATCCTAAAAATTTAGAATTTTGTGAAAAATAAATTTTAGCAAGCAAATGACATGGAAAGGTTGTTGTGAAATCGTGGGCCACTATCCCTATGTCTTAAAAGCTAAAGTTTATAAATAGGCTTGTGTGTCGTTGTTTAGAAGAAATAGAAAAGGTTCCCTAGATCTAGGATTAATTGTACAATGTTGCGGTCAATTATATGCATTAGCACATTGGCCGAGTCCCGATTACGGCAAGATATGGCTTGGTTTGTTTTAAGGATGGAGAAGCAAATGTGTTTTAATTTTTTTTTGTTTAAATGCTTTTGAAAGGTTGCATTTAAATGCTTATGAAAAACTATTTTTGAATGCTTTTAAAGATATAATTTTTGAACTATTTTGCAAGTTTGATTGGAAGGGGGTAATGTTTTTATGGAAAATGAGATGATTTTAGATTTTCAAAGGCCACATGCTTAGCGTTGGGAAGGTTGACGTGTTAGTGAATATGAATTTTACGGTCTGACATGGGTCACAGTATACGAAAAAAGGGAATAACCATGGAAAAAACCGCTTTAGCTTTGGAATTTCTATTTCCATACCTTGTTGATAGTAAAAAAAACTTGCGTTTAGAATAATTCCATTTTTACATCCAAAAGTAACCTCTTTATGCTACTTGGAAAAGATGAAAAGTATTTGGGGCAAAAAGAAGGTTCCAAGGTACAACGGAATAGGTATCCAAAAGATAGGTGAAAATGAAAATTTCTCCATCTAAATTCCTTTTTTGGCATAGGAGTATAGATATAGAAATCCGAGTTTTCAAAATTTTGGATGTTATAAATTGTGTGTTACGTATTGGATGGTATGGATTGGATGCAAAATTGGTTGAACTATACTACTACTTGTAGGAGTGAGGAAATTATTATGTGAAAAAGGAGTATTGATTTTTGAAAACTTGCATACATATAGAACTGCAGTAAATATAGGATGGTTGAATTATACTTTCAAAGTGTTTTTAGAAGAATGCTTTCATATAAGAGACGTCGATTTAGAATTATTCAACATGCATCTCATATATGTTGTGATACACCATGCACTTGTGCACGTTTGGCTACAAAATTGGTTGTACGCGAATTGGTTGGATAAATTAGATTGGTTATGTGCTATGTTGCATGATTCAACCTAAGGGGAATTACGAGGACGAAATTCTTTTAAGGGGGAGAGTCTAACACCCCATAAAATTAATGGTAATTGATAATTAATTAATAAGGCTTAAAAAAGGAATTTGAACAAACTTTGGAATTTGGCCACAAAGCTTCTACCATTGTGTTCATAGTGATTTTCTAAGCAACTTTCATATTTGGAGTTTTGCGATTAGAATTTAAACGAAGAAGTTATCAGCGTTTGAAGTTTTTGAAATAGAAATAATCTAAAGAAAGGAAAAGGAAATCAATAATATTAAATCGTGTGGACCCACTGGTCGACCCTCTTAATAGGGGTGGTCAACAAGTTGGGTTGGTGGCGGTTAGGGTTGAACCTTGGTCGAACGGCTCGAATTTATTTATTTAAATCTAATGGATACAATTGACTCAAGCGCATATAAATACATGCCTAACCTCTCACTTCTCTTTTTATATTTTTCGATCAAAGCAGGGAAGCTTTACCATTTTCCCTTCTCCACTATTTCAATTATTATAAAATATTTTATATATATATATATAATCGGATATGGGTGGAAAATAAAAGAGAAGAAGAGGATGAGTGAATTGATACTGTGGAAAAAGGTAAATTTCATAAACATAAACCTATATTCCCCTTGACCGCAAATGTCTTTCAAGATATGTAATTCTAATAATATGCATATATCTTGCTATATATATTCTTTTGAATTAGAGTGGAAAAGGAGTCAAGTAAAAGGATGAATATGGATTTAGGAGAATTGGAAAGCTAGAATGGTGAGTGGGAAATTATATTATTTATTTATAAGATTGAAAATTATATCACTGAGTTTTATTTAATTATTATTTATATATAAGATCTGATGAGTTGTATGATTAAAGCGAACATATTAAGTTGAAAACTTGCCTACATACTCAGTGATTTAGGTAATTGGAATAAAGTACACACCCTAATTTGGAAATTTGAAAATCAGTCCCTAAATTTTTAAAATGGAATGTAGGTAAAGTGCAAAAGTTTATTCTAGATTTATAATTAGGTTGTTAAATGTCCGTATTAGTTTAGATTACCTTAATTTGACTTGGAATGTAAATTTCTATGTTTTAGTTTATTAGGAGCAGGGTATAATTCAATTGTATCTATTTTCGTGTAATTTTCATAAATTATCTAATTCCACAATTTTATATAAAGTGCATTGTTTGAAATAATAAGAAATATACCAAAAATTAAAGAGATGTGTAAAGTATGAATGTTCTTCTCCATAATTTATGCTGTCTATTTCAATAAATGAAAAGAGATAATTTTTTGTAATTTTAAACGAAGCAAATGAATCACTTTTGGTTAATTTATGGAAAATCATAGCGGCAATCATTTTTGGGAAGGATAGCTCTGGTAAATTTAAAACGTGGAGAGGAATGTTCTGCTTTAGGAATTAATAGTTAGAAATATAATCACGCACATTCCTCTCCACGTTTTAATTTATCAGAGTTATCCTTCCCAAAAAGGATTACCATATATATACACGCACACACATATAATCGCGCCTACCGACAAAATAAATAAATATATTTATATAGTGTAATATACGTCCACATTTGCATTAGTTATGATTAGGACGCCTAGTTATAAATTGTGTAGTAAACTATAGGATTAGGAGGTGTAGATGGCAAAGAGATGGTAACTCCAAAATTAATAGGGAAATTAATGTGCAGTTAATAAAGGAGTTACAGGAACTAAATGGGTCTGGTTAAAGAATTTAATATAGTATTTATGGGGAAATGAAATAGGCATAATAGGTTGAATTAGAATGAATAAATAAATGTCATTGGAGATTTTCCAATTAAAATAATAATGACCATTTATTACGGACAATTGACATTTATGGAATATATGAAATAAGCTTATAAGCTAGGAATTAAATAATAGGGGGCAGTAAAATTTTCATAGTAGGAAATTACATAGTTTTAATAATACATTTAAGATGAGCATGAATTAGTGGACCTAACCCAATATTTTGGCCTAGTGTAATTGGTTTCGTTTAGTGGGTTGGGATGCAAGATCGGAAGAGTTGCAAGTTGGCTCTTCGCCTAGAGGCTACCAGTAGTTGTGTGTACTTACTACTAATGTGAGACATCTCCAACCATAAAACTTGTAGGGAAGGGATATACGTTTGTGTATAGGTAGGGGAAATATACCAAGGGTTCGCACATTAAACAACAATACTAACATAGCCTAGGGAAGGGATATATGTCAGCAAGCTATGTTAGTATTGTTGTTGAACTGGTTTTGAGTAGTAGGGCTGACATATATATGACCACCAGCGGTCTCGAGCGGTCAGTAGCAAAGACTTAGGTTATGCCATGACAAATATCACTTCTTACTAGGATAGAATCTGTATGGGATATGCACAAATCTCAAAGTTTAATTAGTTAGTAGTTTGTTGTCGAAGGTTGGCTAGTTAACCCTTAGATGAGTCTTTTAAATGTGTTTGTACTATGTCAATTAAATTGTAAAGCTGTATATAAGGGTTATCGGTCTTTGTAGCTAGGACCGATTGGCCAGCGATTACATTACGAAGGGCCTGCTTCGGGGTTAGGTTATTAAATGGTCGTTGGTTTTGCCTCCTCCCTATTTAAGAAGTATTAAGTGGCTGGGGTTTTTTTGAGTAGTACATCATTTAGATATATATGTACATAGGTACATATATAGTGGTAACTCGAAGGAGGTTAGGCATATCGTATGCGCACATAGGATTGAACGGATTAGCCGTAAACAATAGACATAGCACTTAAATGGAAATCAATCGGCATAAATTATTGTTATAGGTAAAGTGTGTAATTTTCCAGTCACTGGAACGTTGTTCTAACCTCCTCTCATTACAAACCATACGATAGATTTAGAGGGGCATGCTATTGGTGCAAGATGGGAACTGCAAATGGTAGTGTTTTCTCTTTCATGCTCGGCATTGAGAAGCCAAATAGATATCTAAGGAATAATATTGATTCCAATATAGTAGCCTTGGTCGGTATATATGTTCTATTATATTTTTCTATTCCACTATGAGTTTATATAGATCGCTCTCTAGTATGCTTATGTTTATTACAGGTTACCAAAACCGACAATCCATGCCATAATGGACTTATGTTTCGATTTAGTTGAAATTCAAGCCCATTAAGGTACATGTTGTTACATTGTGTATTAGAGCTTAGGTTAGTCTATTATAGGAATTATGATATGTTGAGAGAACATATTTATATTTTTATCTATAATTATATATATGTATGTATGTATGTATTATACGCCAAACTCTATGAATTTCGACTATAGAAGTAGTTGTGACCGCAAGGAGTGTAGGTTGTACCGCAAGATGTTAGCCAAGAAGAGCAAGAGCATGACATGTAGAAGGACCCCAGAAGTTGGATGGTACTTGACTCCTTTATTGGACCTAGGTTTTCTTATGACTGTGGGTTCTGTTGGATTGCCGATTGAAGACATACATTTCATCCAGAAAAATGAGAAGAAAGAGCCTATATGTTGCAAGCATTCGGAACTAAGATGTGGAAAAAGATTGAGCAAGTTCTCGCAAGAAGGTGTGCACTAATCAGCATAAAAGAATAACTGAATTTTTAGTATATACACTTAATAAGAAGAGTTAAGAGTAAAGGGAAAAGAATAAAAGCCCATTTCTGAGTCTGGCCCTATGTGAAATTTTTGACAAAAAGAATTTTAAAAATTTCTTGAAATGTTTTGAATAGTTTTTTCAAAAGAATTTATTAGGAAGTTATTTTTTCAAAAAGCATGGAAATTTTGGAAATTCCTGCTTTAAAATTTGCACGATTAAAGGTTTTTGGTAATTGGGTTTTTTATTTTTGAAATGAATGGAAAATAGGGCGTATGTTTAGCTTGATGATTTTTTGTATTTTGTTGAATTCGAAAGTTTTTTAAATTCTTTCTCGGAGGGATGGATAAATGGAAATTGTAGTTGATTGGGTAAAGAGAATAGAAGGGTAAGAATGCTTGATAATGAAGATAGAAGGAATATTCCCGTAAAAGAAAAATACGGAGAAAGACGGCTAAATTAGATCATACATATCCCTTTTCATGTTATTGAAGAAAATCCGAATGACTATAGCAGTAAGCGAACACACCGTAATGAGTCAATGGGGAAAACAATAAAAGAGGAAAATGTTTATGTAAGGAGAAGCCACTTGAAGGCAATTTAGGTAGGGGAAATTTTAATAGTAGCAATATTAGGAAATTTGAATAGAAACAGTATTAGGAATTTATACTGGAATAGGGTTAGTGATCTAGTTAGAAATAGTATAGGAGAAAAACAACAGGGATAGGATATGGGAAATGGATAATTTCCATATAAATGTGCAGTAATTGCGCATATCTTTTAGACCCTCTTATGCGCTATTAGAATCCCTATCAGAATACCCGCCAAGGTTGAAAGCAGAAATAACATTAATAATAGGATGGAAGTTATTATTATCTATTCCAGTTTTCATGTTTTTTAAGTTATAGAGGGTGTTTTTGAAAAATTGTTTGGTATAACAATTGAGTTTTCAAAAAATGTTTAGAGTTTAAATTTTCTACTTTTGAAGAGGTAAAATCTTTGTTGTAGAGAGCCTTTGAAAAGGGAAATTTTTTGTGGCTCCTTTTTGAAAACCAAGCAATTTTTGAATTTGATAAAAAGGGTTTCTAAGTTTATATTTTCAAAAGTAATGGTTTTGGATTTGGTACTTCATGATATGAAGTTTTAGTTTTACAAAGAGTGGCGAAACCCAAACCAATTTTTTGATATGAAGTAAATAGGGATGACTACCTAGGTAAGACGGGGTAAAGGTTTAGGACATGAATAAATTACTATAGATGCTCATAGGATAGCAACAAGTAATCCTCGTTGAATCTAAGGAATATTGGTATGAACCTACAAATATTTTAATAGAGATGTGTGGAAGCCATAAGAAGAACCCTTAAAGGAATAGAGAATGGAATCAAAGTACAATTTTGTGAGTCATAGGGTATCCTCGCATGAAAGATCAAGGATAAAGGAAGTAATACCAAAGTTTGAGGACACTATCAAGAGATTTTGATTGAGAGAAGATAGTAGTATGATTGGAGAAGAGGTTAATGAGATGGCGAATCCACATAAAGGATGTTGGTTGACTCAAGGTTAAAGATGGCAAGAAAGGTGGTAGAAGTTATTCCACCAAGTAAATTTTCCGATGAGTTATTCTAAATGTGCATAGCTTATATTTCTTGCTCACTTTAGTGTGAGAATGCATAATTTATCCCATAATCGGATGTAATAAAGGAACTAATGGGTGGAACTTATTTATTAGGAGCCAAGGAGGTAAGTTAAGACAGGTGGGTTATAGTTGAATGGCATACTAGAAGTGTCAACCTTAATTGAGTAAGAGGTGATAAGGGCCACAACATCATTAACACTAGTTGATGTTAAAGGACAACTCCCAACAATCGTTTTGTTTTAGGTTATTTGGGTTGTAATCGCTAGTTGTATCCCTTCGGGTATTGTAAAAGCATAAGATATTGTATGAGATATGTTCCTATTTGATTACTGTGTTTATTTTCTGGATAAGCTTTGGACGCTATACATATATTGGGAAACCGGTAAATAAAGAAATCTCATTAGGACACTTAACTAGCGATAGAATGTAATTTAGGCTGGAAGTTTATGGTATGAATTAGGGAATTAAATTAGCAACTAGAATGCTTTTTTTGATAAAAGAGTGGTTCTCTTATGAGGTGAGCACTTGACATTTTATTATTAAAAGCAAAAGCATACATAATAGAAGTTACAAATGAATAGTTAGGATCATCCCTTAGATGATCATCCAAAATAAGAGTTCTAGAGCTAGCAAAAATATATATAAAATGTTATGCTTTTTAGTGCGGAACAAATATGATGCAACAAGATTAACACAAGGGCTCTTACTAATAGAAGGATGGAAGGCTAAATGGAAGTTTAGTTGCAAACATGAGCTGGGAGACGAGTGCTGGCGAAAATCCAGAAGTGGACAATATAGGATAAGAGCGAGTGGGATAATGTCCAGAAGAACACAATATACTGAAATGCATAGCGTAATAAAGCATGTTGGGTCCGCACATGGGAAGCTAATTATATTAAATCACGTGTTGTAGCAAAGCACAAGTGGATAGTGTTGAGTATAGGTGCTTGCTAACGTGCTTGAAGTGCACACGAACATGCAATTGGTTGAGTGACGACTTCAAGAAAATCATAGGTTGTGCTTCCAAAAATTCCATTCTTCCAAGCCATGAGTGCACACGTAAAATGAGTTACCGTGCATGAAGCTAGCTACTGATTGGAGCAAGATCTGAAGAGCAAGATGTAGCAGCCATAAGGAGTAGTCGAGATGAAAAATGTATGAAGAGAATGGAGAGCGTGCATGGGCAGTATATATAGGTTGTTTGCATCATATTTTCAAAATGTTTTTAAAAGAATGCATTCATATAGGAGGCGCGCACCTCATATATGTTGTGATACATCGTGCACTTGTACATGTTTAGTTGCAAAATTGGTTGTACACTAATTGGTTGGATAACTTAGATTGATTGTGCACTATGTTACATGATTTAACCCTAGCGGAATTTTGGGGACGAAGTTATTTTAAGAGGGAAGAATGTAACATCCCGTAAAATTAACAGTAATTAATAAATAATTAAAAAGGCTAAAAAATATAATCTTCTAAATGTTGGAATTTGGCCACGAAACTTGCACCATTGTGTTCATGGCGATTTTCTGAGCAACTTTTATATTTTGAGTTTTGTGATCAGAATTCAAACGAAGTTATGAGCATTTGAAGTTTTTGTAACGGAAATAATTTAAAATTAGAAAAAGTAAAATGAATAATATTAAGTACGTGGATCCATCGGTCGACCCCTTACTTGGGCCGATCAACCACTAGCAGTCGATCGCTTGTAGGGGCCGTCAAATAGTTGGGATTGTGGCGGCTAGGGTTGAACCTTGGCCGAACAACCCTGATTTAATTATGTAAATCTAATGAATACGATTGTTTCGAGCACCTATAAATACAGGTCAAACCCCTCACTTCTCTTCTCATATTTTTGGATCAAAGCAACAAAGCTCTGCCATTTACCCTTCTCAACTATTTCTATTAATTATAAAATATTATATTATATATATAATTGGAAAAGGGTAGAAAATAAAAGTGAAGAGAGAAGGAGTGAATCGATACTATGGAAAAAGGAAAATTTCATAATTATAAATCTATATTCTCTTTAATCCCAAATCTCTTCTTAGATCTGCAATTCTAGTAGTATGTATATATCTTGTTATACATATTCTTTTGGAATAGAATGGAAAAGGAGTTAAGTAAAGGGATGAATTTGGATTTGGGAGATTTGGTAAGCTAAAAGGCGAGTGGGAATTTATATGATTTATTTATAAGATTGAAATTTATATTGTTGAGTTTTATTTAATTATTATGCCTATATAAGATCCGATAAGTTGTAGGCTTAAAACGAATGTATTTCATTAAAACCTTGCCTACATACTTCGTAATTTAGGTAATTGGAATAGAGTATATACCCTAATTTGAAATTTTGGAAATCAATCCCTAAATTTGCCAAAGTAGAATGTTGATGAAGTTGAAAAGTTTATTCCAAATCTATAGTTGGGTTGTAAATTGTTGGTATTAGTTTAGATTGCCCTAATTTGACTTGGATTGTGAATTCTATGTTTTAATTTATTATGAGTAGGGTACGATTTAGTTGCATCTATTTTCGTGTAATTTTCATAAATTATATAATTCCACAAATGTATAAAAAGTGCATCGTTTAAATTAATAAAGAATATACTAAAAACTAAAGAGATTTGTAAAGTACAGATGTTCTTCCTCTTAGTTTGCATTATCTATTTAAATAAAAGAAAAGAGATATTTTTTTGTAATTCCAAACAAAGTAAAGACCCCCCTTTGGTTAATTTATGGAAAGTTATATTGGTAATCCTTTTTGGGAAGGAAGCTCTGATAAATTAAAACATGGAAAAGAATGTCCTGGTTTAGGAATTAATAGCAAGAAATATGAACGCACACACACATATACATATATATTCGTATAACCGTGCTTACCGACAAAAAGAAATATATATTTATATAGCGTAATATACGTCGACATTTACATTAGTTATAATTAGGATGTCTAGTTACAAATAGCATAGAAAATTATAGGATTAGGAAGTGTAGATGAAAAAGTGATAGTAACTCCAAAATATAGGGCAATAAATATGTAGTTAATAGGAAGTATAGGAATTAAACGGGGACTGGTTAAAGCATTTAATATGGCATTTATGGGGAAATGAAATAGGCATAATAGGTTGAATTAGAATAAATAAATAAATATAATTAGAGATTGTCCAATTAGAATAATAACGACCATTTATCATGGACAATTGACATTTATGTAATATATGAAATAAGTGTATAAGATAGAAATTAAATACTAAGAGGAAATATAATTTTCATAGTAGGAAATTATATAGCTTTAATAATACGTTTAGAAGGGCATGAATTAGTGGACCTAGCCCAAAATTTAGGTTTAGGGTAATTGGTTTGATTTAATGGATTGGGATGCCAATCAGCAGAGTTACATAACAGAAGTCTGCCCTTTACCTAGAGGCTACCAGCGGTCGTGTGTAGTTACTACTGATGTGGGACATCTCCAACCATAGGACCCATGGGGAAGGGATATACGTTTGCGTATAGGTAGGAAAAATATGCCAAGGGTCCACCTCGGATTTGAAGTACTAAATGGCCCAATACTTTTAGGGAAATGGCGTCTGCTTTGTTTCTGATAAGAGTTATTAAGTAACTGGAATGGACATTTTCCTTGACTTAAATTAGGTTAGTCTAAACGGGATTTCAGTGCGGAAGGTCAGCGGGCTATGTCAATACTGTTGTTAAGCCAGTGTTGAGTAGTAGGGCTAGTATATAGGTTATGACCACTAGCGCTCCCAAGCGGTCGGTAGCAAAGATTTGGGTTATGCCTTGACGGATTTTGCTTCCTACTAGTGTAGAATCTGTATAGGATATGCACAAAACTCAAAGTTTAATTATTTAGTTGTTTATTGTCATGAATGGGCTAGTTAACCCTTATATGAATCTTTTAAATGTGTTGGTAATACATCAATTTAATTATAAAGATGTATATAGTGGTCATCGGTCACCGTAGCTAGGATTGATTGGCTAGCGATTATGTTACGGAGGTCCCGCTTCAGGGTTGGGGGTATTAAATGGCCATTAGGTCTGCCTCTTCCCTATATAAGAAGTATTAAGTAGCCGTGGTTTTCCTTTTGGGTAGTACATCATTTAGATAAATATGTATATAGGCACATACATAGTTATACCTCGGAGAAGGTTAAGCATATCATACGCGCAAATAGGAATGAACGAATTAGCCATAAATAATAGACATAACACTTAAAATGGAAATCAATCGGCATAAATTAGTGTTAAGGGTGAAGTGTGTAGTTTTTCGAACACTAGAACGTTATTCTGACCCCCCCTCCTCATTACAATCAACATGATAGATTCAGCGGGACATGCTACTAGTGCAAGCGGGAACAACAGATGGTGGAATCTTCTCTTTCATGCTCGAAACTGACAGGGCAACAAGATATCCAAGGAATAATATTGATTCCAAGGTAGTAGCCTTAGCCAGTATATATATTCTATTATAATTTTCTATTCTACTATGAGTTTATATTGGCCGCACTATGATATGCTTATGTTTACTATAGGTTACCAAAACCAACGATCCATGCCCTAATGGACTTGGACTTGGATTTAGTCGAAATTCAGGCCCATTAAGGTGTAGGTTGTTACAAGATTAGATATCAATGCATCTGACAAGACTAGAGTCATAATGCTCTCCAAGTGTTGGATAGTGTATTACTTATGACTGTTGGGGGAACCAAGAGGTTACATGCTGAAAGTTATTAGATAACTATGGAATGACTCACTCGATAGTTTTCTATTGGTTATTATAACTAAGGTCAAACAAAAAATATCGATGTGACTAATTTTCATAGTTTTCTTGACTTAAGAGTACTATTGATCTTCAATATGAAAACACCGCTTTGATTATAGTTAAATTGTGGCGGCGTCCATCGAATGACTATAGTTAGGTCGAGTGGAAGTATTAGTAGTGAAACACTATTCAAGAGAGGATTTGTCTCCTCAGTTATACGAGATTAGTATCATGGTCAACTAAAGTCAACCCAAAGTCAAAATCTCTGGTTATACTTCGGTTAATAATAATTGTTATTGTTGAACCGAGGACTTTGTGTATGGATTATAAAGTTGAATATGGACGATATTAGAATTTTGACCATTACCAAATTTCATAAGTCCAAAGTGATATAGTTTTGACAAAGAGAATTGGTATAAATAACTATCACTATTAGGCACTGCTTTATAACGTATAATTGGATTTTGCCGATACCGAGTAAGAAATAAATTTGGCTATAATGTCATATCACCTACTAAGTGAAGTGTGAACGTTAATATTCGAATTGTTCGATATTAATCGCTGACCAAATTTGCACCTAAGGTCACACAACTGAAATGATGAATACTCCTTTTACCACCCAATTTAATTAATTTGTAATTTTCATAAATTAATTAAATCAATTGATATTTATGAAATGTTAATTATAAAATTTTATTTGATGTGTTCAACAATATTAAATAGTCTTTTTATTATAGTTATAAATATACCGATCAATATATGATATCGGTACGCGTTTAAATTGGATTTAATAGCTATATCAGGCTAGCCATTCCTCAAAATGCCACAAAAAACTCCAAGTAAAAATCACGTCAAAAGCACTTCGATTTGATCAACGATGGTGAAGCAATTTGGGGGCTTGCAACTTCAAGATTGGAATACGATTCGAGGAGTCCATTTCATTATTTCAAAGTGTGAGATCTAGGCCTTGGTAAGAGGTACACTTATGGTATATTAATAATCTCGATTATTTAATTAATCATTCCATCATTAGTTATCTAGATAAATTTTCTAACGAATCGGTATATCGATGCATTGTCATATTTTGATGGCTATACATATATGTTAATAAATTTTTTTGTTATTATTTGGTATATGTGTTTGCTTATATGCTCACGGACTGATAAAAAATTGATTATGTTAGTACCTCCAATTTATATTTCAATGATAACAACAATACAATGATATACATATATAAACCTTATCAATGTTGCAGGTATATGCTACAAGAAGACACCATGCTCGAAGTTATTGGGACTCAAAGAGAAACGAAGATTCATTGACTATACTGTGGTTAGTAAGGTTATTCTACAGTAAAAGAGTTCTAGATAAAATACTGTTAAGGTCTCCTTGAGTATATATGCATAGACGATCATACACAATTTCATATACATCAAAATTAAGGTGAAAAAATATTTTTACACCTCATAGATGTTTGAGATAAAACCACATATGTTTGTGACAATTCTTGGGTTAAAATTTAAACAAGTTATAGACGTATGAGGTTTTACCACAGACGTCTGTCATGGGCAAAAACCGTCAATTCTGAAAAGACACTTTTGTTTTGAAACGAAAGGAAATCACCTTTCAACGAAAGATTGCAGCCATTAAAATGAATAGACTTTCTCAAATGGTAAAATCTTTTCATCTACACCTTTTTGAATCTATAAATACTACTTTGATTGAGAAGTAGAAATCATCTTTAACTTGAATTAATCTATTCTTTACTCTCTTGATTTTTAAACACTCTCTTGCATATACATTGTTCACATACTCTCAATCTATTATAACCAAAATATAATTTTGATTTAAATCACTTCCTACAACTCAAAGCATTCATATTTATATACTCAAAGGAGATCATAGGAAGATTTGTACTATAAGTCAAAAATTGTGTTATTTGGAACACAAGATTGTCAGAGATACTTTTGTATTAGCCTATTCCTCCGGATGAAGTGAGGGTAACTAGGTTAAAGGAAATACCGAAGGGGAGCTTCGGGACTGGACGTAGGATGGGAGGTCCGAACCAGTATAAAAACTTTGGTTTGCATGCTTCTTTATACCTTACTATTTATTGTCTACTACAGTATTAATTTATACACTTGCGTATTATACATAAGTTAGATAATATACGATCCATAAGTTTTTAAAGATTAAAATAATAATACCAAATGATTTTATTGATTAAATCCAAATTTAAAATATTGAATTATATAATATACATATTTTAAAATTTATAAAATTTTGTTTACACCTAAAAAGCATTCAGTAGTAAATTTTATTTATTTATTTTCATATATATAAATATTTATCTATAGTTTATTTATTTAATTGATTTAAAATTAGTTAAATAAATAAAATACATGTACACATATTTCTAAATAATATAAATTCTAGAATTTTTTTTATGTAGTATAAAATACATGTTTTGATTTCGAAAATGATTTTTAAATATTTTTTATCAAATTGCACATGATTTAATTAATTAATAAGTATTTATTAAAATTATTAAAACCGAAAAGAAATTAAAAAATAATTTATTTTATCATCCAGCTAAGAGCAACAACAAATATATATTTATTTATAAATTATTATATATATATATATATATATATATATATATTATAACTAATTATATATGTATGTGTGTGTATAATATAAAAGGTAATTCTAAAAAATTCAATTCGGACTTCATTATATATGATAAATACTCAAAATTATTTTACAAATTAATATTTGAAATAATATTGTAATTTAATTATATACACACATATATATTTCATAAATGCGTTATACAAAAATTTATAACTAATATTTTATCATATTTATATAATTATATTTATACATATATACATTTATTTATACAATAATTTGATGCATGTATATGTATATTTAGACAATACATTTGTATACACGAGGGGTTAACATGTCCGTTATGGTGTAAATCCAACACTTATACAATGGCATGTCAAACTACGTACACATTATCATGTTGCACGTGCACATACACACATATATGTATATGATACAGTTATATATAATATAATATATAATATATAATATAAAACTCTATTTATAAATGTAACGACCCGTAAATTTCAACTGTTTTAATAACGTAATTAGTTGAAATTTTGTGAAATTTTAAACGATAAAATTTTGAAAATAAATTTGATATTTGGAATGTGTTTAGTTAAACATAGCAACTGGTAAATTTTCGTCCGAAAATATGAAAGTTTATTTCGCGCGTAAATTTACTTCAATTTAATCAGTTAAAAAGCGATGAAAATAAAATGTTTCCGAAACCTAAATATTTTTACATAGAAAAATTCTAAACCATCTTCTGAGCAAGATGTCAGTTTGTCATTTTTCCAAATTCGGACATCTTTGGCTCCGTCGATCTTATTTTTCAGTGTTTTTCTTGCATTTTCTGCTATTAAAAAAAATTCGAAATTTTATAATTCGATCGTATCACGGATATCCGCATACCGTTTTGATCGTCTCGACGTGCCGATCTCTATGGTATATTTTTTCTCTATTTCGGAGCAGTTGTGCGGTGCAATCCGCGGAACGTCTACCGTATCGGTACGGGATCCGTGCATTGTTTTGTGAAGGTTCAAATTGAAAAATTAATATTGTCTAACGTCCAATATAATCTGAAGCCATGGCATGATTATCCGTAGCCAGCATGTTCTTTGTTTTCCAAAGCCACGTTAAACTTTTGCTCTGCTTTAGTAAATAGGAGTAAATGTTCACCAATTCATATTGGTGTTTGATGCTCTTCCCACTTTCTGCTACTTCAAAATTTTCATCCTTCTCTCTCCACAGCAACACCAAGCCTCCTTCTTCTATCACCTCCCCTCTAACTAAATCCTTCCTCACGTTTTCTTCTGTCGAGCAAAAACTACCATTGCATCCCATCACAGCGTCGCCTACTCCTTCTCTTCTCACCTAGCTCGCAAGCCTCCGCCTCCGACATACAACCTCCCACCCACGGCCGAGAGCCTCAACCATCCTTCACTTTTCCAGATCTCCCTATGCCTTGCACTCCAGTTCACCCAAGCCTTCAACGTGCCTCCCCGACACCACGCAAAGCAACTCGTCTGTCCTCTCCCCTTGCCACCAGCTCGGCCTTGACATCCCGCCTGCACCGAGTAGCACCACCACAGCCTACACGCATGAGCCCAGATCCACCAACCTCTGCTGAACCCAACCCCACAAATCCCTCTCCACCAGATCCACCAACCTCCGCTCGAGCCCCTCCACTATTTTCGGCCAGCAATTACCACGGCCCGAGCATAGCATCTCCTCCCCTGGTTCGTATCTTTCTCTTTTGTAAACTGACAAGTTCAAGCATGCCTTATAAGTAAATATATATACATATTATATGTTTAAAAGTACATACACATTCTGTTTTCACGTTTTATGTATACATAGTTAAAGTGTTATATGTTATAGGGTAAGTTGTTATTTTATATATGAATATAAGGTATGGTTATTCGAGTATGTTTTCTAAATTCTTTTTACATAGTAGATGGGTATGTATCTTTCTCTAAAATCCTACTGCTACTTCATATTTTATTATAGGCATACAGGCTACTTGAGATTTTTATGCGGCGATGTTGATTTGTAATCTATGTATGTTATACTATTAAATTTACAACAATATACATGTTGTAGTTTAAATATAAAAATTGTTGTTATTATATACGACAGTACATATAGTAAAACACTTTTCTGTGTCTTTATATATATATTAGTTTATATGTTTGTCTATTTGTTTATTTATATACCTAGTACATAAGACTTCATACCGTGTCTATATATAAATATTGGGTAAATTTATACATAGGGATTTTCACTTGTATGTGTAGTGTAGTCGGTTAGTTGGATTCTTATACGATGTGAACCTATACTTCAGTCTTGGTTTCATAGTTTGTGTTTTGACAAATTTTATACCATTTCGGAAATGAATGTATATAAGTATATTATGTTTATGTTGTACTCTTGGATGTGTACGCATATCTCTAAGTGTTTGAAAATTTTGGTTCTTAATTAACTTCAAATATAAAAGAAATATAATATTATCTGATAGTGATATGTTGAGTTATTGTACAATAGCCCATGTAGTTGTACTATAGCTTATACAGTTGATA
Organism: Allium fistulosum; assembly: GCA_030737815.1. NCBI lineage: Eukaryota > Viridiplantae > Streptophyta > Magnoliopsida > Asparagales > Amaryllidaceae > Allium > Allium fistulosum. Next base: position 443,754,679 of record CM060901.1, on the reverse strand, counting down.
TTGATTTATACTGAAGTGGTTTCAAGACAGTTTCGCATACATGTATATGAATTCTATTTTTAATATGTGGGATTAGTTTATACTTATTGAAATAAAGCAAATTTATTTTGATTTCTAAATGCATTATATATATATATTATAGTAATAATGTATATATTTTAGTTTATATCAAAAATTGATTATCTTGTTCTCATCGATTCCGTTCTGATTTGACTTCGTAAATTTCTATTTATCAGCTTTGATCGTTGAATTCGTGCCGATTTTGTTGTGCTTGGATTTGTAACTCAATCTCTATGTCTGTATCAGTGTGCGTATCCGTGTCATCTTCTCGTGCATCTCTAGCCTCGAAAGGTGAGACCCACTCACGATTAACGTTCTTTTATTTATTAAATTTGATTTCAATTGAAACGACAATTGAAATATGCTGCTGTTTGATATTTACACTGTTATTACCTGTATCAGTTCACCTGTGACATCTGACACCATTATCTGTTATATATGCAATGATAATCCAGTTTGGTTGTTAAATGATTGATTGTTTGATGTTTATATTGGACGTTAAATTGTTAATGATGTAAGTGATAAATAATGTGAAATTGAAATTGACGTAGGATAGTTAGATTTGATATATGTGTTAAATTTAATTAAATGACATTTGTATAATATGACCCCTTTAAATGTTAAATTAATTGACACGTAGGATTTGTTTAATTACACTTTGAACCACTGAATGTATGTTGTTAAATTGATGATGTAGGAAATTGTAAAAAGATGACAAGTGAAGAACCGTAATGTACTAATCTTTAATCTACATGAAATGATAGTGTAGATTCTAGAAATAATTATATTAATTCGCACAAACAACAATGTGAATTAATACGGTTATTTCGGGATTATTTGAATTGATTATTGGATTGTTATTGTTTGTTGTTATTGCTTGTTTATTTACTTTGACACCATCCCAGTTATCGCACTGCAAGTTCCCTTTGTTATGTTTTGATTTTGAATTGAATTGGAATCGGGTTGAAATGATAAATACCTAAATTGAACTTTGACCTAGGATAGAGAATTAAATAAAACCCGATTGGTCAATAATTTGATTTAAAAATAAAATGAAGATTTTATTTGAATAAATAATATGGTTTTGAAATGAAGTTGAAATTTGAATTTTTAATGAAAGGAAAATGTTAATATTTAAAAATCTGAACAAAATATTAACAATGTAATTGATGAAAGAATGTTATTTAATTTGAGAAATGATTGAATTAAGTTTGAAATGATTTAATAATAAGTTTGAAATTATAATTAAGTTTGAAATTATTAAGCTTTGAAATTTTTTTTATAATTAAGTTTTGAATTATTTAATAATTAAATAAGATTGAATTATTTAATGATTAAATTGAATTGAAATTCTTTAATAAGAAATTTGAACTTTTGAATAAGTGAATTTTACTGCGTAAATAATTGAAATTGAGTTTTCTTTATTAATTAAGTTTTGGAAAATTATTTAAGAAAGTAAATAAGTGAAATGGAATTTCTTTAACAAGAAATGAAAATGTGATATTTTTGGAATTAATGTAAGACTTGTAATTGAAAGAATTGATTTGACGAATTTAGTTTAATTCAAAATTGTAAATTTTGATTTAATGAAGTTGAACTTAAGAATTGATTTAATGAATTGGAAATTTAATAGAAATTGTTTGAATGATAAAGTAACTTAACGAATATTGAATGAAATCGATAAATGAGTTTAAATTGATTTGAATGTTAAATAAAATTTATTTAAATGATTTCGGAATGAAACTTATATACGAACTTGAATCAATATCGTTTTAAATAAAATTTGAAATTGTATTATGAGATTTTGAAATGGTAATTTGGAAGTTTTGAAACGTAAATTTTGGAAATTGATTTCGAAAGAGAAATGAAATGTTGGTTTACAAATTCTAATTGAAATTGTAATTGATTTGGTTTTGAAATATATAAACGACCAATCGGTGTAATAATTACGAAAGTTATTAAAGAGACCGGAATCGGTTATGGATATACTCTCTATCTAAACCGGAAACCACTTTAATAACTATACGCGGAGTGATGATCCAGAATGAAGTGGTTGGAATGATGTACGTGATGACTGAAGAAAGAGAACGATAATGGATAGCTTTGACACTTGTGTCAAATTGGAAATGACTAAAACAGGAGCCGTGCCGGGCCAATGGAGGATTAGCTACCTCAAGTGAACACACTTCTTCGAACTACTCATTACTTGTTGTCGATTGGTGCACCCTTGATTTTGGGAGTGTTGTTTCACGGTGTTGCGGTCGCTGCGGCGATGCGTTCTCACCAGTCCGGATCAGGCGAACGGTAGTGTCACTACCTTGGGTATTGCCTCATGTGCCTTGTCATACTTGTATTCCCTATTCGCGACCACTACGAATTTGTTTTGTACCTTTAGTATATGGATTGCCCTCTGGTGACTTCCGGTTTTGGGGAAACTACGGTCTTGTATATGCTTTTGGGAATAAAAATGTGTTAAGGGTGGAATGGGCCATGACTTAACACTATTTTGATATCTTTATATTACTGATAGACATTATCTACTTATCGTACACTACTACCTAGTAGATAGTTTAACGGATCCTTAAAGGATGGTTATTCCAAACATCCTTTGAGTTACTTGTATTTCAATTGCTATTTCACTTGAGTTGGATTTATTAATATAAGAATGTTAATCCTGACTCGAGTGTCTTGTGTTTTTGCTTTACGGTCGGGTCAGACTGAGTGCACCAGTATTCGATGCTCACCTTTGGAGTTGGAGCTTTGCTTGAAGATCCAGCCATCTATTCTGCTTTCAGTATTCGATGATTCCAGTGATGTATTCTGCTTTGTATTTGATGTATCGCATTACTCTTCTGTTGTATCTGGTTTAACTCTGATGTATCTTATATATTCATATAGTAGCTTCATGAACTACTATCTCTTTTATTTCCGCTGCAATTATTACTCTGTGTCTGTGATCTGTGATTATTTTATTTACTGTATATGTTCAGTTTTGCCAAATTTAAATTAACAACGCGGTATTTTGAGCAATTCAATTCCGACATGAGTGTCTACCTATACACTTATAATGGATGCGAATGGTCCAAAATAATCGGGTCGTTACAATAAATTTAAATAAATAATGATTTTATTTGAAAGAAATTTAAAAAAGTTTTAAATGAATTTAGACATAGGCCCATTAAAGATATGATAATGGAATCTTTTTCTGAAATTTACTCAATCACTTCGCTATGGGCTGGCCTAGTTCCAACAATGGTATTATAGTCTAATTGCCTATGCGGTTTAAATTACTCATGTTAGGGCTAACTAATTAAACTCACAACCATGATAGTATGATATTTAGAAAGGTAGCGTTGAAGGATTGGGTTTGCATAATCAAATACTCTGACCTACCTGCCTACCAGCTTAGCCCGAACAGATATATGAGCCCAAAGGTTTCCCATAATAGAAAAGACCCAATTTAAATTGGGCCTTGAGATAATTTTCAAATTTTCTTTGAAAATTAAAACAAAAATTTTAAATTTAAAAGTTAAATTTAAAATAAGACATATATATTATAAAAGTTATAATATAATGAAAATTTTCAAATTTTTTGAAAATAAATATAAGTTACTAGCAAAATAAATTTTATTAATAAGAATAATAAAAGGAATAAATTAATTAAATATGTTAATTAAATATATATATATATGCATGTATAATATATAGTGATATATGTTATGTTGCCTTGAAATGTTTAAGACAATGTAAGTATACATATACGTGTATAGAATAATTTTTGAGATTAATAAAATTTAATTAAAATTATTTAATTAAAAAGTTATTTAATTAATTAAAATACATACATACATAAATATAAATATATGTGTGTGTATTACTATAAAAGTTATAGTATATAAATATCAATATAATATGTTAAAATTGAATAATATACAATTAATTAAAGTGTTAATTAATTAAAGTTAATTAAATATGACTTAATTAATATTACATTATACATAAGATTATTATATAAGCTAACTAAAATATAAAAGTTATATAATAATGAAACTTATATAATATGAATGTATAAATTAAAGATGGAACGTTAAAGAAACCCTAAATAGACATAAGGATTAAATACATACGTAAATGTACGTATATCGTGATTTCTGGTGTGTCAGACGCTTGAATCGCGAGGGTATTTGATAAGAAATACATTATTCCATTAGTCGATATCACTCAATTTAATATTTAAGATTATGAACCTTTAATACAATATAGTTCTCTACCATATATATATATATATTAATAAATTACTTGCATACTCCTTAGTTGTTAAGCAAACTCAAGCTAGAGATGTTATGTGTAGTATTATTAATATATTGAATAGATGAGGTAAGATAACTACATGTATTTTTTGAGCAAACTCATGGTACATATACTATACTTAGGCCGTCGAGATATGGTAGGTATGAGTAAATAATTTCATTTCGATTTGTTGAGCAAACTCAAGGTTGAAGTGAAATTAGGACAAGGTACCATAGGATAGGAGTTGTATACGATACAACATATAATTAGACATCAATCGTTTGTGGAGTATGATTTGTTGAGCACACTCAAGGTCATAGTTCCAAGACAGACGAGTCCTAACACCTAATAGTGAAGTCGAAAGACTTCTATGTTTTGACTTAAGGTTTGGCGAAACAAAAAAGACTAGTGGGAGCTTATTAATAAAACGAAACATAAAGTTTAACCTTATTAATATTATAAGAACATCCACTAAAAAATATTGTCCTATAATATACCAATTAAAACTTGCAGAAAATGTCAACTCCAAGACTGTTTAGTGAAACGACAAACTAATTGGGCCAAACAACTATATCAACTGGCTAGATCCATAAAGAGAGCGTTGACATACGAGTGTCTTTGGTCGTCTGTTACTTGTACTCCTATGACAAGACCGGTTGAAAATAATGACCTTAAATTGCATGTTGCTTATAATAGGTGGGTTGCGGACTTCGTATTCACCCAAGTTTTCATGTTGTCTACATTAGACAAGTCGTTGCAAAGACAATACGAAACCATATATGTCCATTAAATATTCGATAGTATGATGGCACTATTGGGTGAGCAATCTCGTTCCGCAAGGTACAAGATTATTAAGAAATTGTTCAACACCAAAATGCAAAAGCGATAGAAAGTGGACAATTATGTCCTAATGATAAAGGGTTATATTAATAGACTTTCATAATTGGATGTGACGATAAGCATTGAGTTGCTGGTAAACTTGATCCTAGGTTGACTTACCCTTCAGTATGAACCGTTTATAACAACTCTCACCTTAGTGGACCCGAATTTTCACTAAATTAAAAACCCAAGTCCACTAGAGTATGGATGGTTGGACCCGAATTTTCACTAAATCAAAAACCCAAGTCCGCTAGAATACGGATTTGGTGTTGGTATTCTGTAATGAATAAAAGTATATCAAAGACTATCGAGAAGAACTCACAATGGAATAAATAAATATAATAAAACATATACACATATTGACCAAGGCCGATACTTCTGGTATCAAGTACCCTTGTCAATACCGAGCATGCATAAAGAAATTTTTCCTTCCAACGTTCTCGCCTTAAGCCAGTACATGTCCCTCTAAATCTATCCCATGGGTTATAATGGGGAGGGATTCAAAACAATGTTCTGATGACTGGTAAACTACATACTTTATCCATAACACTAGTTTATGACGATTTTTATCCATTATATGTTATGTCTATTATTTAAAGCTATCATTTTGACTTCGTGTACGCATATGCCCAACCTAATCAAGGTATACAATGACTACATACGTGTGTGTGTATGTATATATATAAGTATCACGGTCCCCCATAGACTAGGATACATTCCTAGCTAATATTCATAACTCTGCATCGTATCGGGCATCCACCATAAGTGTATAGGCTGAAGTGCCAACGTATGCCGAGGAACCTCCCATTAGTGCCTAATAATGGCATTACATCTAGTTAGTCGTGTTTAAACCAAAAATGGCACAAACACCCAATAGATTGAGTAGAGAATAAAAAGTGATGAAAAATAAATGAAAACAAGTAAGAAATTGAACATACAAAATTTATAGTGGCTCGGCTTACTCTGACCTACGTCCACTTCAAGTTTTCTTTTTATTATAATGTTGTTTTTTAGGTATAGTTCTTATAGATCGGTATAAATCCATTACGGATCAGTATAAATCCGTGAGTGATTAAAAGAAATTAGAGTTAGAGAATAGGAGAGCAAAAAAAGATCCATAAAAGTGAGCCCTGCCCCTCTATTTATAGACGTAGGAAGCCTAAAATCTCGCCTGAAGATCCGTACCTCATTCTCTATACCCAAAACCACTTCTTCTGGAAAAATAGACGCCACCCCATCAATTTGTATGGATCGGTACCGATCTAGGAGACTGGATCGGTACTGATTCATAAGATGGCCAAACGGGTCATGTTGAACTCTTCGCCTAGGCTCGTATCATGGTTAGCTTCATGATTCTAAACTTGTTTGCACCATTAGTAGTTTTTTTCTATGTCTAAATAATGGATCTATTGAAGAATGGAATTGCTGATTTTGAGTGCTCATGGAATTCGATAGAGAATTACATGGGATCGACAAAATAATACTTGAAATAGGCTTTTGGGATCATCACTAGCATGTAGAAGAACGAGGGCAAGTTTGGATCAAGTTTTGTCGATCGGTACCGATCCATGGGCTGGATCAGTACCGATCCAACACAATATTGGAATTGTGCCTTTGAAATCTCATAATATTTTGGTCTTTGCCCTATGACTCCATTTGCGTTTGGTTTTTGGAATCTTGTGGCTATCTCTTTGGGCTTCCTGCCATGATAGTTTTCAAGTTTGACTCATCAGATTTGTCTGCATACTGCCTGGTCAAAAGGTGGGATAACAAGTCATATTCTAATTCATCCTAAAGACTCACAAAGGGGTTACCTAGCCTTGTCTCCTAACAACAGACTAACAGACAACTTTGAGGCGGTGCATATCCCATACGAAACCTCACTAGTAGATGGTGTGGTTTGTTTAGGTGTAACCCAAGTCATTCTAGTGATAGCTTCTAGACCGGTGATGCTCTCAACCTATGTGTATAGCCATACTCCTCGCATATATAATACCAACCTTGTTGACATAGCGTCAAGCCTAAGACCACCGTTCCCTTTAGGTTGCCTAATGCAATTAAGGAAATGCCTACCTGGTTACTTAGTACCTCCTATAACGACTGAAGTAGACCCTGCTTGGCCGTTTAAGACTTCAACCCGAGATGAAGCCCCTTTGGTATATTCTCTTCAGTATACGTGAATGTATATTCTCACGGGTTCTAAATTTAGAGATGTCTCACATCAGTGCAAGGTATACACAACCATTGGTGGCCTCTTTTGAAGGGCAGACTTTTGTTATGCAACATTACTGACCTCACATTCCAACCCTTACCAATGACTACATCATTCATAGTTAAATCAAATATTTGTCTGGATCTAATAATTCACACCCATCATAGTGTATACTTAAGGCTATATAAATTTGATTATAAAATTATCATGCCTCCTAAGTTTAATTATTAGTGTTCAAACACCTTTAATGTGAACTTACTTCTTACTTTTTAAATACTATTAAATGTCATTTACTACTTATTAATAGATTAAATACTTTTTATTGCTTGATTTCCAATTAACACAATTATATATATTTTATTGTTCCTTTTTAAATAATAGCTACCTTTCTTTGAGTACTATAACTTTGTTAATTCCTTATTCCTCTATCATATTATTTCATCACTTATTGTTTATTTCCAAACTCATCTTAAAACACATATATTAAATTAACAATGGAATTATTGTTATTGCTTCTATTTATAATACTGTGAGTTTACATTTAGCGATTTCTATATTTTAATGCATTAGAACCACATCTCCCTAAAAGGTAATGTTAACACTGTATTTTCCATAAATTGCCTAAAAAGGATTTGTGTTATGTTTGGAACTACTAGGAATTATCTTTTCTGTTATTATTGAAATATATGGTACAAAATACGGTAAACATCCATATTTTACACATCTCTCTTCTTTTAGTCATATTCCTTGTCATTTCAACAAATACACCTTCATACATAATTATAAAGTTGGATAATTTATTGAAATTTACATTGCAACATACTTCATTTCAATGAATTAAGATAACAAACCTTTCAAAATAAAGGTATCTCGTAAGACCACGTCGCACATAAACACGGACGGGTTTTTACCTTACGATAACGAAAACATTTTTATAAGAAATTCTCTGAGATTATAATAGTGTATAGGGTACAAATACATATTAATCATAGCCAAAATTGTTGCATTAATTAAATTCCAGTATAATAGGTTTACAACTAATACCGTAATGGCATGTATTGGAGAATGGATTTCATCAATGACAGGGCTACTGGAAAACTACTTGTTACAATATACCTCTAGAAAAATGTACCGAGGTCAACAAGAACATCTTGCACCCTTGCTCTGAGGACCGACCCACCCTTTCTTGGATAGTACCGAGTATATCACACCTCGGTTCCTTTACCGAGAGCTCTAACCAAATCCATAAAATGAATGCATATCTAGAAAGATAATGATACACCATACTGGGAGCGACCCACTTAGCCCTACTGCATATCCCATATTTTATTCATTCCCGGTTGATGAGGCTAGAGACTACGTTTTACCTTTTATATAGCAAACCAAATTGGAATGCTAACACTGCCCTCTAGGAAACAATGTAGTGCCAGCATCATCCATATAAGTTGTTCAGGATATGAACAAATCGAAGGTACTATTCTACTACATCCACATTGGAATCACCCTCAGGATTAGTAGCTATGACGACCCGTTTCTTCGACTCTCGAAAATCGACAATTATACATCCTCAGTATTCACATACCATAAATCCAAGTGCCGGAGAGGCGGATTCTCAAAGGTAAGAAAGAAAATAAAGACAGAACGTAATCTCACATATATTATTTCAGCAAATAATCTTTACAATGGAAATTTAAATACATTTATTAGAGTTAAAAATGGACAGTTTATATATCTTTCCTTACAATGGAGGAATACAATACTACTCAAGTGTGGTGGAAACAATCTTTAGAAAAATCTTCTAACTCCATGCTCCCAGCTCTTCCAGATTCTTTGAACTAAACCTGACTACTAGGCTGCCTGGGAAAATTAGGGCATCCAGAGTTTAATGAAAATGAAAATAAACTCCAGGTCAGTCATGGGACTGGTGTGAGAACTCAAAAACACGGAACAGGTTTTTACCTTATGATAACCAAATCTTTATTACGTAAAAATAAGGGATATTATTTTTAATGACATTTCTTTGAAAACATTTGCAAGTAAAGCTATTAATCTTAGCCGAATTCCAGCATATTAGCCTCAAAGTGGATTCTCCAAACAAAATGGCAAGCACTTATTGGAGAATGGATTCCATACAAATGATCAGGTGAAGGGACTACCCTCCAGTAGTACATCTCTAGAGGAATGTACTGAGGCCCAACCAATGGTCCTCTACCAATACAAGGTCGGCCTATCTCTTCCTAGATAGTACCGAATATTTCATCACCCAAATCGTTACCGACCTACCCGAGGGCCCTCGTCACATACATCCACAATAATTTAAAAACTCTAACATCATAGCTGGAATAAATATATCTAGAAGGGGATGATCATATCCTAATGGTTGTGAACCATATAGCCTTGGTGCATCTACCCTATTTCGGCCATTTCCGGGTGTGAGGCCTGTGGTAAAGATTATCTTTCACATAGTAGATAATCTTTTCTCTTTGAATGCCACATTGTCATTCCATCATCACACAACTGATTTCCACAAACTTATAGCTCCTGAGCTCGTACGTATCAGGAAAGGCTGTTAAACTAAGAGAAGTTGTCTTCTCTGCCACCAAACAGATGATACGTTCATAGAGATCATTCAATCAATGAAATTAGAAATACAACATCAGACATTCATCCATACAAGTTGTCCAGGAATCGGATAAATCGAAGGAACTCTACTACCACATCTTGTCGGGAGTTACCCCTAGAATTAGTGGTGAGAAATCCTTGCAAAAGAGTGTCTAAAATGAAGGGACCACTACTACTTTAGTATTTGGGAGCTAACCAGAATTATCAACAAGCAGTCCTTTCACCCCGAAGATCTTCGGTCTTCATCCTTCATTTTCTTTATCATGTCTTCATTTTTCGAACGCATACATTTTTTCGAAGTGGTTTTCGGATAAGAATCACTCAAATCTGATCCCGGTTCCTTCGAATCAATCATCGATAAAAGAAATGTGCAGTAAATATGGAATTCTTCTTTTTATTTATTACTTCCTTTTTATCAAAAATATCTTCAATAGATATGTATCTTTTAAAACATTTCTTTCTGGTATATATGAAGTCATCAGTCCTCTCTTATCAAATCCTTTGATTACATAAAATCTTTTTTAAATCTTGGAATAATTCTAAATCATTTCATTTTTAGATTAGGAAAACATTTCCAAATCATTTCATTTAAATCTTAACAAAGTTTTCCTAATCCAAAACTCACAATTTTGATTGAGTTAAAACAATGTTATCTAGGATGTTAATCCAAAATTAGTAAATATTAAATGAGCAGAATCTATAGAAATCATCTAATTCTACTCGATATCAATTCCCGTATTCAACAAATACTGTTGGCGAAATAACGGCGAAATCACCTTTTAAATTCCACGAATAGTACGAGTTCCCTCTTCGGGTTTTAGTACCGACTATAAGAAGATCATCTCTATAAGATCAAAGTTGTATTTAAATTTGGAAAATTTAATCTTTCTATACTTAACTTGTTTCTGTGACGACCCACATTTTGGAAGGTTTAAATCAGCAATAATCCACACATGTCCCACTTAAACAATCCAGAACATAGATAATCATTGGGGTTAATTAAGAAAATAAGAAAAGAAGGAGAAAACAAACACAGAATCTCGTAGTGGAACGACAAATATAATAATCAAATAAATAGTTCATGAAGCTGTTTATATTATACATTAGATTATAATCTATACAACATTTATCAGAGTTATATATACAACAGGGACAAATAAATAATGCAACAGAACGGCATGATGTAGAGAATAATAATATACCAAATCTTCGTCCTCTAGAATAAATCTTCAATAAGCTGAAAACTCAGGGCTGACCCGAGCGTAATGAAAAGACAAAACACTCGAGTTAGGACTAAAATATTCTTACGTACAAATTGATATCGCATATAACATGAGTGCCGTGGCGTCAGAGATGTTTACGGGTTTTACATCTCCTATGCAGTGTATAACGTGCGTGTAATAACGCAAGTGATGTTACGGGATTTTCCATCTCTTATGGATCCGTCAAAATATTTATATGTAGTAGAGTACGCTACATATATAATGTCTAATCAATAAAATAAATATTTTTCTTAGCATTAAGGCTTTACATTGAGCCTCCTTAATGCGTTTTAAGCATTGTCGTACAGTTTGCATATAAAACACCATTAAACCGTCGATGGATAGGGACGTGTCATGATACGACAACACTAAACCAAAATCTTAGTGGTCTCGTATAGGGATAAAAGCATGACAAGGCACGTCAGGCAATGCCCAAGGTAGGATACTACTAGTTCAGGTCGCAGGGCTGGTGGTAACACATCATAGCCATGACCACCCACCGCGTCCATCCATCCCACATCGAGTCAAAGGGAGGCTATCCCAAATCAAGGTGCACCAATCGAAACCAACAACAAGAGTAATAATATGGACCGAGTCCAAGAAAATCGAAGAACGGATGTCCGTTAGGGGTAATTAGACCACTTGGCCCTGTCAATCCGTCTTGTTTTAGTCATTTCGAATTGGCACAAGTGCCGGAGTCTATCCATCATCGTTCTTTTTCTTCAAATCCAGTAAACGATGCCAAATCTAACCACTTCATTCTGGAGTTTCCTCCGCGTACACAGTTGTTAAAGTGGTTCCAATATTGACAAAGAGTATGCCAATAAGAGGCCCCGGTCTCTTTAATAACCAAACATCGTTTTTCACACCGGACGTTACTTTTACATTTCGAAACGATTCATATTTGATATTAGAATATCATATTCAATTCAAAATCAAATTCATTTAGAAATCATCATATTTACTCAAAATATACCATTTCACCTCAAAACCATTTTCGCCTTAATATCTCGATTTCGCTTCCAAAGTTGTTTCGAATTTCAATTTAGGTTATAACTTAATTTAAACCCAATTCGTATTTAAATCCATGATTTAAATATAAACAATTCCAACTCTGACCAGTTTGAATTTTTGAAAATAGCTTGAATAGTTTTAAAATAGTTAAATGGTTCAAATAGTTAATATAGGATAGTTTGAGTATTGAAAATGGTTTATATAGTAAAATAGCTTGGAAAATCAAGATAATTTGAATATTTAAGAAGATAGATTTTAAACAGTTTATACTAAAATAATTTATTTGAAAATAGTTTCAAAGTCAAAGTGATTCAATTCCAAATCTTCCAATTCAAATTTATTCAATTTCAATTCCAATTAATTCAATTTCAATTTCAATTCCAATTAATTTCAATTCAATTCCAATTTGAATTAATTTCAACTCAATTCCAAATTTTAAACCAATCGATTTATATAAATTCGAGTTCGATTTTCAAAATATCAATTTAAATCACTTAAATCAAATTAACCTTCAATATTCAATTTAAGATCCAAATCTTCAAATATAATTCAATTCTGAGCTCAATTTTGAAATATCGTTTTAAATTATGTTTACTTAGCAATATTTCAAAGTTCGAATAAAAGTTCAATCTTTTAAAACAAATCAATTTCCGAGATTCAAATCATGTTTCGTTTATAATCTCAAAACCTCAACTTCGATTACTTAAACAATCCCTATTACCAAATTTAAATTTCAACATTTCGAGCTCAAGTTCGAAAATAATTCAATTTCCTTAAATTCGATTTTTACTCCTTTAAATCAAATCATTTAAATAATTTCAAATCAAAAATTTTTAAATCATTTAATTAAACCAATCCGGTGTCCGTATATAATTTTCTATCCTATGGCCAAGTGATCAGTTATTTAAATTTAATTTTAGGGATGGATATATATCATTTCAATCCAAAATAAATGTCATAGGTATATATCATTTCATCCTATTTCTTAATTTATTCGAGATATCGATTTACAGTTTTATACTGTAAATAATATACAGGATGATAACAGGATATACCAAAATAAATAAACATCCAACTCATCCAAAATATCAATCAATAGCATCCAATTTCAATCAACATCCAAATCAACCAATAATTCACAACAATTACAGTTATCAATATCGGGTATTTTACTGGAAATTAAATTCCAATTTCAAATTTAACTGTTAATTAATTGCTACAGTTAATTCATATGTCAATTTCAATTTCAAACAACAGTCAACAAAATTTTATAACTTTACAATTTCAGTTTAACGAACATAAAACAAAAAGTATAGTACGTCATGAGCATTAAAAACACTCACCTTCATTCGAACCTGAAAATTCGAATGAAGCGAATTGCAACAATTTTAACTCCATAGCATAGACAATGTCAATATGATCGCACTGCGACTCATTTCACTCGAAACAGACATAGTATGCAAAAGTTATGATCTAATTAATATTCGATAATAATTAACATAATTAACAAAACGAAATTTAAAATAAATAAATAAAATAAAAACATCACCTTCCCCTTACGTTCTGCCTGCTACCTAGCCAACTCACGCAACACAAACGTGAATGAACAACCAAAACTCGCATGCACCATCAACAGCCGGACGTCCATCCACCATAACAATCTCGACCACCCGCCTCAGAGCCCCAGCCACCAGCGCCGCCTCCTCAGCCCTACCTCTAGTCGTGATCCAAACCCTAGAACGCGAACCTTCCTACGACGAACACAACTATCTCGAGCCACTCTCTGCCGCTGCCTCTCTCACCACGTCACGCCAGTGTCACCGCCCATTTGATCGCCGCCCATTTGATCGCCGCACTCGCCAGATCCAAGACTCGAAACACCCAGCATACAAAACCCTAAACGACCACTCAAGGCCAATGCATGTCCCTCGCGCGAGAGAAAATATGGTGAGTTCCTCGATCGCGATTGTCCCTTTATTTTCTTCGATTCGTTTTCTTTTTTCTTTTAATCTGGGCAGTCGAATTTGAAATAGGGGGAGAATGAAGAATAGGGGAAGGAGACGGCGTGATGCACGAAAGATGGAAGTTTGACCTTTATTATAATATTTAAATAAGAAAATATCTCGCCCGAATAGGCCACGCAAACCCGAACTCCAAACGAAGCATGCCGCCTGGCGTTCACAATGTTTTACCCCTATTCCGAACGCAATGGAACTAGTCCCTAGGCCTAATTCGATCGTACGCAGAAGATAGCTTTTCAAAATCAATTAATTTTAATCGAATTTCTTAAGTTGATTTCTATGCATTTCAAGCTCGCACGGCCAAACGACAAGTCCGATCGCTACGAAATTGAAATCCTACAATAATTTACTATTACGGATCCGATGAAACTAGTTTCATCGAAATCCGAGACAGTGGCCAAAATGGCTATTTTTACTCGTTAATTATAACATAAAATTTCCAATTTCTAATTATTCACTTTTAATCCAATTTTAAATGTTAACAATCTTCAGACATATTTAAATAAAATTTAAATCAACTTCCGGAATCATTTTCATTCATATAAAATTCAGAATTCAATTATTCCAATAATTCCCAATATTAAATTTAAACAATTTAATCCTCCAATAAATTACATTAATAATCATTAAATATTTATTTCCAACAATTTTATTCAATAATCATATTAAATTCAATAATTTAAAATAGTTAAAAATACGGGTCATTACATTCTCCCCCACTCAAAACTTTTCGTCCACGAAAAGAGACTAAGTACAGAATTTAACATTTGATATATTTTATTCAAAATTATCAACTTATAAAACATTAAATCTCATTTATAAAACCATTACTACGTTTCTACTACTACTCCGATCGGCTTACGAAATTTACAAGTTAGTTATCAAAACACGTTATAAAAATTTTAAAACTTCAAAAATTTTCTAACTCCCGGATTTACGGAAAATTTCGCTAGAGTGTCCTTGGCGCGGCTCGATCGGAAAAAATTTACAATATAATATATAACAGAAATATACCCAATATATATCAAATATCATCTCATCTCAATAATGAGGCATCCCGAAGGGAAAAATATAAAATCGCGATATGTAATCCGAGATACGTACCTTATTATTAATAATACGAGCGAGTTCGCTCGTATAAGCAAGCAAAAGCAACATAATGCGTAATCGAGCTCCAAAAGCTAGCATACGCCATCCATACCTACTAAACACTCAATAACCAAATGAGAACATATATATAAAGAGTAAAATCGATATATAACATGGATTACGCAATAACCATAAACGAATATAGCAAATGCAACAAAACAAACATCCCACAAACAATATCCGTCCAATCTTATTCACAACAATACCAATTCACACTTCCTAATGTCAATATTTAGTTTATTATACTTTCATTTCCTATCAATATTAAATTAATTTACTTTTAATTCATTGACATTTATTTCATCTATATACAATTTGTTTGCTTTCAATTTATTTACATTCAAATTGATTAACACTCATTTCCTTAATCATTCAATGGATTTATATTCAATTCATTCGCTTTTAATTTTACATTCACTAATTTGGTTTCAATCCATTTTTATTCAATCAACCAATATTCATTGCATTCACAATTGATTGACTACAATTTAATGTATTTACATTCAATCGATTTACTTTCAATTAATTAATATTTATTTTAATGACATTCATTTTATTCATCATCCAATGAATTTTCATTCCATTTAACCTTGTTAAGTTAAATTTATTTCATTATCACTTAGTATTTTAATACTAATTTTATTTATAAACCATTTAAGTTTATTATAAACATTTTATAAAATTGCAACTCATTTCTATTATTATTCCATAACTTAAGTTCATATTAATCCATTGATTCACTTAATTAGTCTATTCATTGATTCAAATTCATATAATAAATTTACTTAAGTAAATTTTATTTTATAACTCCAATTCATATTAATAAAAAAAATCACCAACAATTTTATTCAACTCCTCTTAAGCTAAACTTCAATTTATATTTTATTCCCATAACTTATTTCATATTCAATAGTTACCATTCAATTTTATTGAAACTCATTCTATTTGCATTTAATTTATTTACATACAATTTAAATTAAATTCAATTGTTCGTATTAGTTTTACTTACACCCATTTATTTTATTTTATTTCTTTCACACTTAAATTATGTTTCATTTTTAAAATTCAAGTTCGTATTCATTTGATTAATTCATTTTATAGTTTAAGTGGAATTAATTCACTTTACTAATTTATCTAGTTTCATTTAAATCCAATTCAATTCATTTTATCTTTATTAAGTGAAATATTATTTCATTTGATTTATTACTCATTTATTTAACTTCATTCAAGTAAATTTTCTTATCATTCACATTTAACAAATTTAAAATTTGTTTTAGCTTATATTTCTCAAATCTATAAGTTATACAAATTAATTTCTTAAAATTTCATTTCGTTATTTTATCTACTTTATTTCAATTACATTTCATATTTTATTTAAGCTTTCATGAGTTAAACTAAATTTTATTTACTTCATTACACTAACTCAATTAATTTAACATTTTTTAAGTAAATTCTTTTATTTTATATTTCAAATTCAAATTTTCTTTTATTTGCTTCACTAAAAATATTCAACGGTTTTAAATTTTAATTTTACTTTCCAGTTCAAATTTATAAGTTATAAACTTCCTTTAATCTATACTACATTCAATTACAAGTTCAAAACTATTTTCATATGTTTATCAAATCATTCTTAGAATATATTTTTTTCACACCAAAACTTGTTTTAATCAAAAATAAATTTCTTTTGGTAGCAATTCTCACTAAAAAACTCGAAAATGAATACTAGCGATGCTCCAGTCATCCCCAGAATTTATTTTCCAGTGACCAAAGTGAGTTTTAATGCTTTTATTTCTTCAAAAAAAAATTCAAAATATTTTTCTAGTCAAAACTCTTTCAAATAATATTAATATTAATTTTGAAGGTTTCGAAAACAATTTTGAAAATAAAAGGATTTTAAATTATAAAATTCTCAATTTTTTTTCAAATCATTTCTATATATAAGCTATATTATAAATATATTTATACAAATTTCCTTTCCTTATTACCAAACTATTTCATTAAATTACAACTTGGTCATTTTAACAAATTCTTATTTTAATTGATTTCGATTCAATTTAATTATCGAATGCTTCGTAAAATAAAATTTTCAAAGTATCCATTTTATTTTAATTCAACTAATAATCAATGATAACTAAATATTATCATCTCCTAACAACTTTATTAATAATTATATAGGCTTATGAAAGTTATAAATTTATATATGAAATATAATTTAGGTAACATTATTTCAGTTACCCGACTTTAAAATAATATTATGTCAACTTGCCTCGTTTAAGTGTTTAGAAACCCCTATCGATAACATGGCGTCCCACGCATCGACCATAATTTAAAAACAACTCAACGGATAAGTAAACATAATATAAAACATTTTATAACACTACAAGTACGCTCTCTCATATATATACACTCAAACAGACTCGTTCTAGTGTATTACTACCCATATGAGTCAAAACCTACAAAGCCAAGGTTATCGCTAAACCATAGCTCTGATACCAACTGTGACGACCCACATTTCGGAAGGTTTAAATTGACAATAATCCACACATGTCCGACTTAAAAAATCCGGAACGTAGATAATCATTGGGGTTAATTAAGAAAATAAGAAAAGAAGGAGAAAACAAACACAGAATCTCGCAATGGAACGACAAATATAATAATCAAATAAACAATTCATGAAGCTGTTTTTATTATACATTTGATTATAATCTATACAGCATTTATCAGAGTTATATAAACAACAGGGACAAATAAATAATGCAGCAGAACAGCATGATGTAGAGAATAATAATAGTAATAATATACCAAATCTTCATCTTCATCCTCTAGAATAAATCTTCAATAAGCTGAAAACTCAGGGCTGACCCGAGCGTAATGAAAAGACAAAATACTCGAGTAAGGACTAAAATATTCTTATGTGAGTCAAATCGATATTGCATATAACATGAGTGTCGTGGCGTTAGAGAAGTTTATGGGTTTTACATCTCCTATCCAGTGTATAACGTGCGTGCAATAACTCAAGAGATGTTACGGAATTTTCCATATCTTAAGGATCCATCAAAATATTTATATGTAGTAGAATATGCTACATATATAATGTCTAATCAATAAAATAAATATTTTTCTTAGCATTAAGGCTTTACATTAAGCCCCCTTAACGCGTTTTTAAGCATTGACGTACAGTTTGTATATAAAACACCATTAAACCGTCTGTGGATAGGGATGCACCATGATATGATAACACTAAACCAAAATCTTAGGGGTCTCGTATAGGGATAAAAGTATGACAAGGAACGTGAGGCAATGCCCAAGGTAGGATACTACTAGTTCGGGTCTTAAGGCTGGTGGTATCGCATCATAGCCATGACCGCCCACCGCGTCCATCCATCCCACATCGAGTCAAAGGGAGGCTATCCTAAATCAAGGTGCACCAATCGAAACCAACAGCAAAAGTAATAATATGGACTGAGTTCCTCGATCGCGATTCTCCCTTTATTTTTTTTCGATTCTTTTTCTTTTTTTTCTTTTAATCTGGGCAGTCGAATTGGAAATAAGGGGAGAACTAAGAATACGGGGAAGACGATGGCGTGATGCATGAACGATGGAAGTTTGACCTTTATTTATTATTTAAATAAGAAAATATCTCGCTTGAATAGCCCGCGCAAACCCGAACTCCAAACAAAGCGTGCTGCCTGGCATTCATAATGTTTTACCCCTATTCCGAACGCAATAGAACTAGTCCCAAGGCCTAATTCGATCGTATGTAGAAAATAGCTTTTCAAAACCAATTAATTTTAGTCGAATTTCTTAAGTTGATTTCTATGTGTTTCAAGCTCGCACAGCCAAACGACAAGTCCGATCGCTACGAAACTTGAAATCCTACAATAATTTACTATTACGGATCCGATGAAACTAGTTTCGTCGAAATCCGAGACAGTGGCCAAAATGGTTATTTTACTCTCAATTATAATATAAAATTTCCAATTTCTAATTATTCACTTAATCTAATTTTAAATGTTAACAATCTTCATTCATATTTAAATAAAATTTAAATCAATTTTCGAAATCATTTTCATTCATATAAAATTCAAAATTCAATTATTCCAATAATTCCCTAGATTAAATTTAAACAATTAAATCCTCCAATAAATTACAATAATAATCATTAAATATTTATTTCCAACCATTTTATTCAATAATCATATTAAATCCAATAATTTAAAATAGTTAAAAATACAGGTCGTTACAGTTTCCCACATTTCGACCATATATATCCCTCGCCTAGGGAGAGGCCAGGTGAGCCAGGGCACTGGTTGCTCCTGAACATCTCCTCAGTTTAAGCACCTCACATCTGGATCTCACGAATAGAAAAATCCAGTCTACTCTTCGGCTATTAGAGCCAAGATTAAATCACTTTATTTATATAAGCTTTTCTTCAAATCGTGTATTTAAACTCTTTTAAATAAATTATCAACCTTGAAATCATCATAAAAACACTAAACTATCCATTTGAAAACATTTTCGGAAACAATTGTTAAGTTTAAAGCTATGTTTCAAAGGTTATAGAAAAGTGCTGCGGAAAGTGCTTTTTTAAGCTATATTGATCAAACGACTTTTCTATCATTTGGAAATTCATTTTTATAACTCAAATCACTATTAAAACATTTTAAAACAAAATTAGAATTTATTTCATATTTTAAAACAATTTTAAAATATCAATTCCAAAGAAATCCTGTTATGGATTCCGAACTGCTAAACCACGATTTTTCAAAAAACTTGTTTTAATCATATTTCAAAATCTACTTATCGAAATCTCGATTTTCTTCATTTATTTGAAAACTATGGATATAATAGTTCGGAAAATTCTTATCTCAAAGAATTTCGAGCTATATTCCATTATATATACTCGCTTGACTTTTAAGGCGCGAAATTGTAAACTGCCGTTACACGACACGCCTATTTTTGGCTATATTTTCAATTACCTTTCAAACTTCACCAAAACACTTTCATATGTTTATGAAACATCTTAACTCATTCTTAAACCTTTTTTAAAGAGGTTTAACATTCCATATACACCAACTTATTAAATAAAGGAAAGTGATTTCCTCTATGCTTGTCGACGTGTATTTCCGTGACTTGCATATATATTCAACATTCATATTAAACAACCAAACTTGATGATCAAAGCATATTAAACATCCATTGCAAACATCATATCATCATCCAAGAATTAATATAAGTAAGAGTTTCTCACCTTCATTTTCCCAACGGCTAGTCTAAATCGGCTATAACTTCGCTACCGTCACGTCGGAGCTTATGGAATCGAGTCAAAGACCTTAGGAAGGCCACGACCCAAACTAGAAAAAGTGGAAAAGCTCATACAAGGTGGTGATGGTGGATGGCCGTGAGTTTAGGAAGAGGAATGGAGGAGACTCGAACTAGTTTTAGAGTGGATCGATAATTTATATTTATTCTACGATTTTAATTTTTCTTCGCCATAATATTTTGCCATAATTTATTTAAGCATAGAAGCCATGAAAAGAAGCTTGAAGTGGAGAAGAAGATGATAAGAATACGATGAAAAATATGAGAAAGCGGGTAGGTATTTATGAGAAAATTTGGAACAAAATATCTAATGGTGTAATTACCATTTTACCCTTAGCCCACACTCCTCCTAGCCCCCTCCTAGTGCACGGTTCCCCCTAGGACATGTGATGGTGATGTTGAGGTGATGGTGTGATGATGGCGTGGTACGGTGAGTTGATGTTTGCTTTTTGGTTGCTTAAATGTTAAGTCTTACGAAATATTTAATTATTTTGTAATACGTATATATTTAAGTGTTCATGTATGTGTGTGTGTGTGTGTTTTTTTTATTAGGTGCATGTGAAATGTATATGAATGTACATGTATGTTCATAAGAGGATAACAACATTTTGAATGACTTCGAACAACTTTTTTTGTTGAATCGTTGAAAATCGGGAAACCGATTATCGGTCACATTTTCACTTATTAATCAACGTATATATATTTGTAAATAAAATTTGAAAATAAATTTCTTATCATTTTTAACTAATTAAAACTACCACATTTCATTTATAAAATCATATAAATTAATAATAATTATTATTTTCAAACATTTCTATTATACCGATAAAGCGATATTGGTTTTTCTTATATTTTTTTGAATCCATTATTTGTCTTTATAAAATCATCATAATTTTTTTCTTAACACTTTATAACTATTTAAAATGAATTACTATCATTTAAGAATAATTATTTAAAATAATTACTTAAATCATTAAATCCTAATTATTTAATAAATCAATTATTATATTTTAAGGGCGTTACTAAATACAGTTAACTTTCAAAGATACAATAAATTATTTTATTTCATGTTCTTATTCAATTATAAAATAATTATATGTATCCAGCTCTGTATGCGACATTTTATGATTATAGAGTTGTTTATCATAAAATACTTTTCGGTCATTTAATCGATTTAAATTTCGAGGAAAATACTTTTGTAAATATTTATTCAAAATAAGATTATTATTACTTATTTATTACTCAAAACAATATTATTTGTATTATCAACCTTTTATCTGAAAAAAACAATTAAAATTAAAATAAAATTTATCAAAGTGATAAATTTGCGGGTCGTTACAAGTAGCAAGTAGTCTTGCACTTCAAAGGACTCCGTCTTTGATCCCATCATCTTCAAGATACTTTAAATACGTCGCTTGAGTTGGCTCGAAGTGGTTTTTGGATTATTCGTATTTTGGAACCAACATTCGATAGGTTCCGGTAATCTCAACTCCGGTTCTTTCGGAAATAGACAAACAAGATAAAAGCGGGGATTACCCCCTAACCGTTTAAGTTGATGGATCTTCTTATCCGTTGTCCTAGGAGAATGAAACGAGATTTATACACACACTTCAACATCATCGGAGATGACTATGCCATACGACTCTCGAATTTCTCCTAGATATTTCCACTATTATATTTTTGGCCAAGATTTGATAGTAGGTTATTTAACTATCAAGTAAACAAACAATTCAACCAAAGGTTATAGATCCTTAAGGGAAGTAGCATTGGTTAGGCACAAAATAACTCTGGGCCTCTTAAATTAATCTTTTCATTAATTTAAGACTACTTTGAAAATATTCATATACTTATCCCAATTACATAAGTATATTCACAAACCATTTCATTTTAACGCTTAGGAAAATCTTCCCATATACTTATTTTAACAGTTTAAGTATAATCACAAAACACTGCATTTTTGATACTTAGAACATTTACTCATATACTTACCACATTATTATAAGTATATTTATAAATCTTAAGAAAGATTTTCATTTCAAAACCGCACTTAAAATTAGGTTATAACAAAATCATTTAAAACAGAGGTAACAATAATCCAAACACTATTCCTTCGGTGTTAAATAGGAAAAGGAATATTCCCTACCACCATAATTAAGAAGGTCAATTTGGAAAAATCAAATCTCTATTATAAAAATATCTCTTTTATAAAATATTCCCTTTTATAAATATAAGCTGAAATTTCATTTATGGAATTCCTTCCATAAATATTATTTATAAATTTCTTTATATATATTTAAAACATAATTTCAGCCTCCATTTATAAATTCCCAATTTAATAAGTACATCCTTTAAACTCATCCTTTATATTATTTATAAAATCCTTTATAAACTCTCATTTTATAAAATACCATTTTTAAACTTATTTTATAAATTTCTAATTCATTTGCAACTCTTTTATAAAAATCCAAAATTCATTTATAATTTTTTATATAAATTTTAATATAATCACAAACCCCTTTTTATAACAAAACTCCAAATATAACACCAAAACCCAAATATAAAAACAATTCCAAAATATAATTATAAAATTCATATAGTTTCCATATATTTCAGTAAATTCCTAAATGGCATTTATTCCTCCAATTTATCAAAATGATGACATTTCCCTATTTATAGGATAATATTTAAAAAATCATTCTTTTATTTATAAAACACTTTTTATAAAACTATTCTTCATTTATAAAACTATTCTTCATTTATAAAACTATCCCTTTATATCCCATTTATAAAAATGATTTATAAATATTATTCTAAATATTTATATCTCCTTTTAAACTACAAAATCCCCTTTTTAAAATAAAGCTAATCCTTTTCAAATTTTCTTTTACAAATAAATATTATTCTTATAATAATTCCTATAAAAACCAATACTTCCAAAATAATTATTTAAACATTTACTTAAATATATATATATATATATATATATATATATATTTGAAAGAATAAATAAAGAAATTCGAAATAGAATGGAAAAGTTTTAAAACTCATTAAATTAAGATATCATATAAATTCCAAAACAGTCAGATTTAATATTAATTCCCAAATCAAAAATCATTTCCAAACCAAATCAACAATTAATGGTATTAAAAATACTAAATCGAAGCCCATAGTCACTATAACACTTGGCAAATGCTATAACTACCATTTTCTACTTAAAAAGTTCAATTTTCACATATGTCAGTGTCACATCCAATATGGTAAAATAGTCAAATTTCAGCATTAAACAATCTATATCACAGATATATAACTGAAATAAATCAATAGGTAAATAATATGAAATTATAAACCACTACAGTGAGAAATAACGATTTCTCATCACTTTTTCCTGTATTTCTATTTTAAATGCCAATCGCTTTAAAAGCGGATATTTCAATCAAACAGCCAATAATTTCCACCAAATAAAAACGGTAAAATTTTATCTCCTATAACATATTGATTTATCCAAAAAGATGAGTTATACTCACCGAAATCTCCATTAGCGTCGAAGCGTTCCTGTTTGAACTAAAATCGAATGACGTCCGATTTTAGCCCAAATTTCGACTTGCTCCAAATTCAACCAAACCAGTTGCATCGCGAAGATATTGTTGAAACGAGCCTAAAGCAACCAACCCTGTTCGATTTGGACCTAGTATGAAATAATTATTGATTTTACAAGATTTCGATTTTTAAACTTGTAATTAAATATATTAATTACATAATTAACCTTAATCACCCTATAATCTCATCTTCCTCTTTCAAAAATGAGGCCGCCTAAACCTACTCCTTCCCTCACTATTGCCGCACCATTCTTCCTCCATCTCTCCCTCATTGCTCCATTAAAACACGAACTGGAAGCGGCTATGCAGTCCACTACTTCCCCGCTTGTCGTCCATCACCTAGTTGAAGCACCCGATATACCATGAAAAATCATGACTGGCCCATATCTGCGGCTATAGTGCATGAACGCACTTCCCAAATCGCCATTGCTCCTCACTATTTTTTGGCCAACGCTGCCATGCTCCACCACGAACTCGAATCAAGTCTCTATATCCTATATCATTGACCACATCTCCTTAAATCCTTAATCCTTGCTCCTCTAAAAATTGTCAAACACTGCCAAGCCTTATGAAATGAGATGCGCCCAATCAAATACACCACATCTTGTAGATCTAAGCCTCCTGCACTAAAAGATAACATTTTTATAATTTTTAGATTTTTATATTTGTTATTGATTTTAATAAGAAAATGGACCTATGTTTTCTTTTAAAACTAATAGGACAGTACAAGGGTAGTGATAGAGTGAGCAAAGATCTAAGTTTTCTAAGTGTTAGGATATATATAATTTTAGTTTTACGGCATTTCGCCGCATAGATTTTTATTCGTGTATGAGTTCCAAACGATAAAACAAAAATATGGTCGCGCTCAGAATAGCGATGCGACCTCAAAACAATAATAATATATACTAGTTATGGGATTTTGAAAAATCATAAAAACACTATCGTTTGCCAATAAATCGTCAAACAATTTTTTTAATATTTTTCAAATTAAAAATTATGGAAAAATCAAATAAATTAAATAAAAAATACATCAATAAAAATCGAGTTGTAAAAGTAATAATAAATTTTATAATAAATTATTTGAACCATTTATTACTATAAATGAATTTACAATTGAATTCACTATTATCATTTATTAATCAAAAGGAGTTACACAAGTCTATTAAATCCATTAAATCAATATCCAATTAAACACCCAGTTATCTAAAACACTATTCACATATTCAAATAAATCCCTATATTTGAATTTTAAATTATTTAACTTTTTAAAAAAATATTTAAATATTAAAAATCAGGCGCATATTCTTCCCCCCTTAAAAGAACTTTGTCCCCAAAATTCCCAAAGTAAGAAAATGTCTTCAAAACATTAAAATTTTCAAAATCAATTAGTTGAATTGGATTGCTTAAATTTCTAAGTCCTTAAAATCAAGGAAAATTTCGACAGCGTTACCTTTACGCGACTCGATCGGAACAACTACAAAATCGCCACTATGGCTCGAACTAACAAAAGAAAACAAAAGTCAAGCAACCTCCCATATCTAGGTCATAATATCATCAAACCAAACAACAATATAAACTTGTACCTATTTGTCAAGCAAATAACTCTACTCATGAAACCAAAAGCATCAACTAGCCTTTTCTTCCATGAACCTGCATTTCGCTTACACATAATATCCAACCAAATAATCTATGTGCATAAAATTTGTATTTCTAATGCCAAACATAAAATTATAATTAAGCCTGTAAGATCCACATATATCATCCACTCTAGTGCGGACTTCGATCTGGTTCCTTGATTAGAAACCTCTATTCTCCTTACGTAACCATATACTATGATAAAAAACTTCATAATAAAATCAAAAATTTGAATCAATGTTCGCCGTCAAGAATCGAGTGAAAAATCCTAACTCGGACCGATGTAAATTAAGGCGAAACCGTGCATTCAAATCTGGATCAAAATTGGTTATGCAAATAAAATGATCTACGTATAACTTACGTACTTATACAATTGGTTTCTAAATAAGACCAATTAATTTTTTTTCACATTCATAATTACTTTTGGTATAATTCCCTCTTAATACTAATTTCACTTATGATCCATTTTATAAAACTATTACTTAAGTTTATTATAAATATTTTATAACCCATAACTTATGTTTAATTTCTACTTTAAAACTCAAATTCATAATCATATCCTACCCTTCTACATCCTACATATATATTTACAAAGTTCAAGTTTTGTTTTACTAAGATGTCCCACAAATTTTTACAAATTTTTTCTCAATTAACTTGGAAGTTTCTAACTGTTCATAATCATCAGAAATTCCATTTTCATTTTTAACACATGAAAATTACAAAACAACATCTCAAACATAGATGCACAAACCAAACTATCCAAATGGATAGAATACGTAAATCTATAATATCTCCTAACTGAAAATTCAAGAACTAAACACTCAGTTTTTATTTCAACTTAATTTTTGAAATAATAACATACATATTATCTTTGTATATCAAACCATTCTTTTGGAATTTTAAAACAACATTTGTTTTACCAAAACAACTCGATAACCAATTTCTATTTTGGTAGCAATTCCTCATTTAGAAACTCGAAAATGAATACTGATGACGTTGTAGTCATCACCAGGATTATTTTCCAGTGCCTGAAGTGAGTTCAGTGCTTTTTATCTCTTTTCAAAATCCATTTTTTTATTTTTAAAATATTTCTAGTCAAAGTACTTCCAAAATAATATTGTTATTATTTTCTCCAAAAATTTGAAAAACAATTTCTGAAAACACCAGGATTTAAGTTCCCAAATTCTCAGTTTAAATCCTTTTTATTATGAACAATACCTTATAATTCACATTTTATAAATTCACTTTCTAAATAGGATCAATTCACAATTGCTTATCTTTATCTAGATATTAATAAACAACTTTATTAAAATTAAATTTTAATCCAAACTTAACACCGAACGCCTTATATCAAATAATGAAACTGAATTCACAGGCATTTGCTTTTAATTTAACCAAAGCAATAAATACCCATAAACTATCTAAGCACAGCTAATCGACAATAAATGACAATAATATAATATTATTATTCCCTAACAACCAAACACACCATATATAACTATAATAATTTCTAAAAACTATTCTTTTCATATATAAAATATAATTTAGGTAAAATTATTTCATTTACCCAATTTCAAAACAATACTATGTCAGTTTATCTTGTTTTAAGAGTTTAGAAACTCTTATCGTTATAGTTGTTTCTTCTATACCAACCAGAATTCATAAACCACTTAATAGACAAATCAATACAATATAAAACATTTTTATTTCACTAAAAAATACATGCTCATACATATAATACACTCAAACTCATCATAGGGTCTCGCTTACCCTATCTCAAATGAGTTAATCCCCAACAAAGCCTAGGTGTTCGCTCAACCTAAGCTCTGATACCACGTGTAACGACCCGCCTTTTCGATCCTTAAAAGTCGGCACTAATACATCCATGGTGTTTACATGCTGAGCATCCAAGTGTCGGAAAGATAGATTGTTGGAGAAAAGAAAGGAAAAATAGAACATAATCTCACAACGTGACGAATAACATATAATATGAAACATATCTTTACAAAAGAAAGAAAACAGTAATATACGTACATCAAATCGGAGTACACTAATCAACTAATCCTCAGCCTGGAAAGTTATAACAACATGTCCTCACAATGCTGATAAAAATAAACAAGAAATGCAGTGGAAAGAGAATAAACGTGAATACGTCTTGGAGGCATCCAGCTCGTCTTTTGAAAGCTCCAAAGCTTCCAAACTAAATCTGTAAGTATGCTCGGTCTGACCCAAGCATTATAAGAAAAAAACGCCCGGATCAGTCTGGTAAACCAGCATGAGAAACACACCTCAATTGGATTTTAAAGTTATAAAAAACCTTTCAAAATGAAGGTGTCTCGTAAGACCACGCTGCACATAAACATGGAAGGATTTTTACCTAACGATAACCAAAACATTTTTATAAGAAATTATCTGATATTATAATAGTATCCAGGGTACAAACACACATTAATTATATTCGAAATTGTTACATTAATTAAATTTTAGCATAATAAGTTTACAACTAAAACCGTAAAGGCATGTCTTGGAGAATAGATTCCATCAATGACAAGGCTAGTGGGGTACCGCCTGTCATAGTACACCTCTAGAAAAATGGACCAAGCTCAATAATAACATCTTGCACCCCTGCTCACAGGACCGGCCTACCCCTTCTTAGATAGTACCGAATATATCATCACCTCGGTTGCTTTGCAACCTTTACCAAGAGCTCTAACCAAATCCATAAAATGAATGCAATCTAGAAAGGTGATGATACACCCTAATGGGAGCGACCCACTTAGCCCTGTTGCATATTCCATGTTTTGGTTATTTCCGGTTGATGAGGCTAGAGGCTACGTTTTACCTTTTGTATAGAAAACCCACTTGGAATGCTAACACTACCCTCCAAGCAACAATGTAGTGCCAGCATTCAGCCATATAAGTTGTTTAGGATATGAGCAAACCGAAGGCACTACTTCTACTATATCCATATTGGAATCACCTTCGGGATTAGTAGCAAGTAGCCCTTACACTTCAATGGATTCCGTTCGATCCCATCATCTCTGAAGATACTTTAAATATGTTGCTTGAGTTGGATTGAATTAGTTGTTGGTTATTCATATTTATCCGATCCTGGTCTCTTCGAACCATCGAACCAACATTCGACGGTTTCCAGTCAACTCAACTCTGGTTCTTTCGGAAATAGACAGACAAGATAAGAGCATGGATCACCCTCTAACTATTTAAGTGGGCAGATCTACTTATCCATTGTCCTAGGAGAACAAGATGAGATTTATACGCACAGTTCAACATCATAGGAGATGACTGTACTATATAACTCATGTATTTCTTCTAGATAATTCCAAAGTTACATTTTTTGCCAAGATTTGATAATCAATTATTTATCTATCAAGTAAACAAACAATTCAACCAAAGGATATTGATCCCTAAGGAATATAACATTGGTTAAGTACAAAGCGACTCTAGGCTTCTTAAATTAATCTTTTCATTAATTTGGAACTACTTTGAAAATATTCATATACTTATCTCAAGTGCATAAGTATATTCACAAACCATTTATTTTAAAACAGGAAAATATTCCCATATACTTATTTTAACAGTATAAGTATATTCACAAAACACTGCATTTTCGATACTTACAAAATATACTCGTATACTTACCTCATTGGTATAAGTATATTTATAAATCTTAAGAAAGATTTTCATTTCAAAACCACACTTAAAATTTTGTTAAAACAAAGTCATTTAAAACGAAGATAACAATAACCCAAACAATTTTCCTTCGGTGTTAAGTAGGGAAAGGAATATTCCCTACCACCATAATTAAGAAGGTCAATTTGGAAAAATCAAATCTCTATTATAAAAATATCTCTTTTATAAAATATTTCCCATTTATAAATATAAGCTGAAAATTCATTTATGAATTCCTTCCGTAAATATTATTTATAAATTTCTTTATAAATATTTAAAGCATAATTTCAGCCTCCTTTTATAAATTTCCAATTTAATAAATACCTCCTCTAAACACATCCTTTATATTATTTATAAAATCCTTTATAAACTCCCTTTTTTTTATAAAATGCCATTTTTAAACTTAATTTATAAATTTCAAACTTATTTGCAACTCTTTTATAAAACTCAAAAATTCATTTATAAAATTCTTTTTATAAATTTTCTAATATAATTACAAACCCCTTTTTATAAAAAAAACTCCATATATAACACCAAAACTCAAATATAAAAACAATTCCAAAATATAATTATAAAACTCATATAGTTTCCATAACACGATCATTTCATATATTTCAATAAATTCCCAAATGGCATTAATTCCTCAAATTAATTAAAATGATGACATTTCTGTAGGATCTAGATTAACCCTAGAGGGGGGGGTGAATAGGGTTATCGCAAATTTTCTCAAATTAAACGCGAAAGCAAATAGCAGATAAATAAATATGCAGTAAAGTAAATCACACACAGAATTTACCCAGCTTCGGCAACCCCTGCCTACTGCTGCATTCCCAGATTTCTATTAGAGTTAAACAGTATCCCGCTTACAAACACTCTGACAGACTCGCAGACACTCGCTCCCGCTCACAAACACTCCTACAGACTCGCACACCCTGCTCCGCCTATAGAGTTTCGTTTACTCGCAAACTCTGCTCCCGCCTATAGAGCTTTGCAAACTCGCAGCCTCCCTGCTCACTGAACTAACCCTAACTAGACAATCTGACAACACCTAAACCCTAGGTGGTGATTGACTCTAACTGGTCTTTGTGAAATACAAACTGAAAGACAAAATACAGATTAACCCTAGGGCAAAATTTAAATCGTCAATGTAAAAACACTTTTGCCCTAAATAAACTATGCCTAAAAAATAAATCAATTAAACCCGGCCCAAAATTAAAAACTAAATACAAATTAAAATTTTAAAACCCCTTTTAATGAACTAGGCTGGCCTGCTCCTTTATCTCGTTCGATCCCTTTTCTTTTCTTTAGTTCCGGCCCGATTCTTTGAGAAATAAGAATGGCGATTTTAGGGCTTTGGCGAATCTTCGATTCTCTGGCGAATACGTGCTCGATCTTCTTCAATGCTTGCACTTGAAATGTAGGGCTTTGCCTTGTTCTATCGAATTGAATCTGGAATTTGGGATGTTGCTCTGTTGACTTTTTACTGGCGAATTTAAGCTTTGGCTTCGCTGTTTCTTTTGGCGATTCTTATTTGAAACTACGGCTTTGACTCTGAAATTGGTATGTGATATCTTCTTTTTGTTCTCTGATTTGAACTTGATTGCTTGAGTTTGATCGATGATTCGAGCAGATTTATTTCTGTTATCTGTTTTGCTTGAACTCGAATCACACCTTTTTGCCGATGATGATTTGTGGTTTTTATAGGGTTCGAATCCCTGAATATTCGTTCGTCTATATGTATTTGAATTTGTCAATTAATTTTCTCTGGCCGCTGATTTTCGTTTGGATGTTGATGATGAATTCTGACTCGTTCAATTCACGTATATATTCGTATATTCTGATACTTGCTTCCCACGGCTTTGAATCTGGACTTGATTTTGAAATACTTCAATGTTGTTTTATCTTCTTTGACTTCGCCCAATATTTTTGATACATTATTTCTCGGCCTTTACTTGTGTACTTTGTTGACATTGTAACTTGTACCTGACTTTGACATACTTGATGCCTGTTCACTAGAGTCGAGACATGATTGTATTTGTTGCCATTTACTTCTGTGCTCAGACTTGACCAGTTGTGCATTTGAACTTGTTTGAGACCTGATTGCTTTGATCTTGATCATGTTGGCATATCATGACTGCACTGCTCATTGTATATTTAGGTTGTTGCACCATGTTGGTATTATAGTTTTAAGTCAGGTTCCATTTGATGATGCTATGTGTTCATTAGCTTGGTAGCAATCCTTGTGAACTGCCATGACTGTTCTTCGTTCTACTGTGCACTGATTGACTCGAAATCTAGCTGCCTCCTTTTGATGATATTGTTACTGGTGCAGTTTTGGGTTTTCAGTTGTACTTGGTTCATGTCAGATTGGTTCATGTCTCGAATTTGTTGTAGTTTGTCTAGTCTGGTAGTTTCATGCATGTTGTACTTGAGTGGCCATTTTGTACTTCTGACTTGAAACTTGATTAACTAGTTGTTCATATGCCGACACCATAGACTTTGTTGCTGAGTACTTGCTGTTGGTCTAGTGATGCACTTGCTTTGAGCTACATTTGCATAGCTTGAACTTGAATCTGGTTTGCATTTAGTTGTAGCAGTGCATTATTTATGATATTGATGCTTTGAACTAGTTTGCACCGACCATGTGGTCTTTTGATATTGCACCTGTGTTGAATCCAGTTTCTAAAAACTCGGGTTTGACCTTGTGCTGAACGATGTGACGTCACTTGAGTTGAATCCGACTTTTGGGTTTGACCTGTGCTCACTTGTCCCTGTAAATGTATCAAGTGTATATACATATATCGGTGTGCACGGTCTTGTGGCATGTACAGTGATGCACTGTGCATGTCACAATGTTCGTATGTGATGAATTCAAATACAAATGATGACGAACAACCCAAATAACTGAGGCAAATAAAATTTTCGAAATCACATTTTGTTTTATACTGCAAAAACATTTTCTTTTCGATTTTACTGCGTCAATGTATATTTTTTCAGATTGCTCAGATGCTGGATTCACATTGGAATGAAGTTGAAGATAAATACGAGTGTGAGTGATATGTAGTGAGGAAATGATGTAACAATGAAAAGTGTGATGTAATTGTATTGTGATCAAAAATGATGTATATAGTGAGAGCTTGAAATTGTACTATCAAAATTGTAATAAATATTTGTTTGAATAAAATATTCATTTGAATTCAAATTCTGTGTTATTTATTTTATTCAGCAAATATCTATTTAATCTGTGAAAAATAAAATAGTACAATATCAAATACATTTAAATAAATGTATATATGTTTATTATCATCAAACAAAAGGCATATACATGCATATTCCACAATCTCCCCCTTTTGGTGATAACAAACATATATTTAAGATTTTGACTACATTAAATGTATTTGATTATTCAGTTTGCTCCCCCTATTTGAATGCTCTCTTTCTACACAATACTCCCCCTACATATATGCATGAGAATAAAGAATTCAAATGAGCCTTAATGCAATTTAGAAAATCTTTGACCTTTATCTTCAAAATCTTAACTTTTCTCTCCCCCTTTTGTTATCAGCAAAAGAATAATAGTAATAGAAAAGTAGAGATATAGTGGTAGACATTAATACAATATTAAAGCTCAATCGAGTATAAATATTAATTTCAATAAGAAAATCAAACAAAAATCATAAATACTTTAATTGATGCATATTCCACTTTAGAATGATATAAATGATTTCATCAAATAAAACCATATAGTTGTGTCTATTTGTGGTATATTTATTTTAGGAGATTTGAATATCTACTAACCATGCATAACCGTTAGGACTTTTAAATGAGATTAGTAGTATTCCAAAATTTTTAAAAAATGAATTCAAGTATCTTCTAACCACGCATAACCGTGAGGACTTTTAAATGGGATTAGAATCAACTTGTCTATTTAATCAATTAATTTTGATATGCGTTCCATACATGCATAACCGTGAGG
Source organism: Allium fistulosum (assembly GCA_030737815.1). NCBI lineage: Eukaryota > Viridiplantae > Streptophyta > Magnoliopsida > Asparagales > Amaryllidaceae > Allium > Allium fistulosum. The sequence goes on along the minus strand of CM060901.1, from coordinate 443,720,951 downwards.
ACTTTTAAATGAGCATGGAAGCACAAAATCAAAAATCCAAGTAATTCACCCATGCATAACCGTGAGGACTTTTAAATGAGAGTGAATATTTTGGATTTTATTGTTAGAAATATAATAAAATTGAAGCACAAATGATTCCCTGTTTAAACTACCACAAATTAACATACTATATTGATTTTTGATGAGTGATGGTTGATAGACGGATGATAGAAATAGAAATGATCATGGAATAGTTATCAACAAAAAGTTTTTATAACTCTTGTTTAAATTTCTAAAGAAATTTTCTAAATATACTTTCTCAAGTTATAATATATGATTAATATCAACACTCATCTTATTTTCAATCACTATTTATCTTTTTAGATAATTATTAGGGGGTCAGATCAGTTAATCAATTTCAATAAAATCAAGTTTTCTTAAATAACAAATTTGATACAAGGTCAAAAGAAATTATTTTCTAGAAGGGGTTTTTAAGAAAAATTCTGCTAAAATGAAAAATATTTCAAGTGAAAGATATGCAGATATTTTCTTTGAAAAATGATGCAGCAAATGAATGTCTCAAAATGTAATCACGTTCCACTAGTAATTTTTCTATCAACTACATTACCAGTGTAATCTGCATCTGACTCAATATCACTCGTTTGGATGTTATAGACCAGATTGTGAAATTTCAACAAATTATCTCAGAGTCATTTTCAACAAACTTGACTTTAAATTGAAGTCGTGTTAACCATCAAAAAAAAATCTTAGTGTCAGATTAAGAAACCATAGGATCAACATCATAATTTGACCAAAAAAGATTAAGTTCAATGAAAAATGGTTGGTCAACTTTTAAGCATAAATCAAAGTCATAGATAAGAACAAGTCATGTAAGATCATCTCAAGTAAGTTAGAATCTGTCAACCATCATAATTACTTCGAAAAGATCAGAATTAACATCACAAAACATATCACATAACTGGCTGATTTAATTCAGATTATGGTGCAGATTTTCACATTTTATCTATCGGTTGAAAATAAATACAATTACCTGTTTTACCTGAACGATAATCTTTCGTTGTTTGCCCATTGTGAATCTGTCACCTTTATACTAGGCTAAGGAACATTGATTTGTCGCCTATTGTATATCTGGAACAGCCAAAATCCAGATAACACTAATGTTGTTCCTTAGCCTGCCACCACACCTACACAGTTAAAGATTTATGTGACCTATTTGTTTTTATAGGTCCATGGTTGTTAGTGGCAGAATAATTGTGAATAAACAATCCCTTTGGAACCCAAATTTGTTTTGTCCTTTTATTCTTGTTCCAATAGACATGAAATTTATTTGTAGAATTTTTAGGAACCCAAACTTGTATAAATTTTGTGTTCTTGTTCCTATGACTACAATTTTCAACACGATGATCAATTATTTTACATCTAGCAAAGACACTTTTTCCTTTAGCACTATCAACTTGTGTTTTTCCAAAACCTAGTCCTTTTCTATTGTTAGCAAACAATTGATTTCCCAATAACATATTGAATGATTTTTCTCCTCTAGAAAAGTTACTCAGTGATTTCTCGAGATCTTGGACTTTGGTGTTTAGTGTCGTGTTTTCAGTCACAAGTGAGGTGCATCTATTTATAAAATCTTTTCTCCTAGTGTCAATGGTTTCCTTAAGATTCAAGTTTTCTTTTTCAAGATTCTCCAAGCTATTCTTCAGTTTTGATAATTCTGAAACTAAAGTTTTACAGTTTTTACAATCTAGGTTTTGAATATTTTCAAGTTCAGTTTCTAACCTAAAATTTTCACGGGCAAGTTCTCTCCTATCAGATTTCAGTTTTTCAATTTTAGAATCTAGGGCATCAACTGTTTTAGTAAGATCAAGGCACAAAAAGACAAGTTCTTTATAAGAATAGTTTTTTACCTCACTAGATTCCTCTGAGCTTTCTTCTGAATCTGATCTTGAATTCTCTGAGCTTGCTTTTGAATCTGATCTTGCCGTAAGACACAAGTTAGCCTCCTCTGAGCTATCATTCGACACTTCCTCTCCTTCCTCATCATCCCAAGTTGCTACGAAGGCCTTTTTCCTCTTTTTCTTTCCTTTGTTGTTTTTGAGAAGTGGACAGTTTTGTTTGAAGTGACCAGGCTTGTTGCAGTTATAACAGATTAGTTCGTTTTCAGAGTTGTCAGAATCTTTAGATGTATTACTACTGGTCTTCTTCTTTCGTGGCTTGTATTTCGACCACCTTCTGAAATTATTGACAGCTACTGCAAGTCCTTCAATTGGATCAACTTCTTCTTCATCGCTCTCTTCTCTGCTCTTTAAGGCAATCGTCTTCTTCTTTGGTTCGGAATTGATGCGTTCCTCCTTTGCTTTTAACTCAAGCTCGTACGTCATCAGATTTCCGATCAAATCTTCCATGCTCAGTTTGCTTAGATCTTTCGATTCTTGTATTGCCGTGACTTTTGCCTCAAAGTTCATCGGTAGGATTCGTAGTATCTTCCTTATTAGCTCTACCTCAGAGAATTCTTTTCCAAGCGCTCTAGCATTGTATACCAAGGTTGAGAAGCGTCCAAACATGTCTTTAATGCTCTCGCCTTTGTCCATCACAAAGTTCTCGTATTCATTGCTGAACATGGCTAGACGAGACTCTTTGACTTGAGAAGTTCCTTCGTGTGTCACCTCCAAAGTATGCCAAATTTCCTGTGCTGTTTTACAATGAGAAATTCTATTAAATTCAGTTTTATCAAGAGCACAGATAAGAGCATTCATTGCTTTAGCATTTGTGGTTTTCAATTTCTTATCGTTAGCATCCCACCTATCCCTCGGTTTAGGAATCTCAGTATCACCAATAGTTATAGTGGGAGGTGTATAGCCAGTTTCAATAATATCCCAAACATCGTAATCTACAGAACTAAGATAAATACTCATCCTAACCTTCCAGTAAGCATAATCATTCCCATTAAACATTGGTGGCCTAACAATAGATTGCCCCTCGGAAAAAGCATTATTTGATAAATTCATGACTCTAGAGTTAAAAAAATTTACCTCGCTCTGATACCACTTGTAGGATCTAGATTAACCCTAGAGGGGGGGGTGAATAGGGTTATCGCAAATTTTCTCAAATTAAACGCGAAAGCAAATAGCAGATAAATAAATATGCAGTAAAGTAAATCACACACAGAATTTACCCAGCTTCGGCAACCCCTGCCTACTGCTGCATTCCCAGATTTCTATTAGAGTTAAACAGTATCCCGCTTACAAACACTCTGACAGACTCGCAGACACTCGCTCCCGCTCACAAACACTCCTACAGACTCGCACACCCTGCTCCGCCTATAGAGTTTCGTTTACTCGCAAACTCTGCTCCCGCCTATAGAGCTTTGCAAACTCGCAGCCTCCCTGCTCACTGAACTAACCCTAACTAGACAATCTGACAACACCTAAACCCTAGGGGGTGATTGACTCTAACTGGTCTTTGTGAAATACAAACTGAAAGACAAAATACAGATTAACCCTAGGGCAAAATTTAAATCGTCAATGTAAAAACACTTTTGCCCTAAATAAACTATGCCTAAAAAATAAATCAATTAAACCCGGCCCAAAATTAAAAACTAAATACAAATTAAAATTTTAAAACCCCTTTTAATGAACTAGGCTGGCCTGCTCCTTTATCTCGTTCGATCCCTTTTCTTTTCTTTAGTTCCGGCCCGATTCTTTGAGAAATAAGAATGGCGATTTTAGGGCTTTGGCGAATCTTCGATTCTCTGGCGAATACGTGCTCGATCTTCTTCAATGCTTGCACTTGAAATGTAGGGCTTTGCCTTGTTCTATCGAATTGAATCTGGAATTTGGGATGTTGCTCTGTTGACTTTTTACTGGCGAATTTAAGCTTTGGCTTCGCTGTTTCTTTTGGCGATTCTTATTTGAAACTACGGCTTTGACTCTGAAATTGGTATGTGATATCTTCTTTTTGTTCTCTGATTTGAACTTGATTGCTTGAGTTTGATCGATGATTCGAGCAGATTTATTTCTGTTATCTGTTTTGCTTGAACTCGAATCACACCTTTTTGCCGATGATGATTTGTGGTTTTTATAGGGTTCGAATCCCTGAATATTCGTTCGTCTATATGTATTTGAATTTGTCAATTAATTTTCTCTGGCCGCTGATTTTCGTTTGGATGTTGATGATGAATTCTGACTCGTTCAATTCACGTATATATTCGTATATTCTGATACTTGCTTCCCACGGCTTTGAATCTGGACTTGATTTTGAAATACTTCAATGTTGTTTTATCTTCTTTGACTTCGCCCAATATTTTTGATACATTATTTCTCGGCCTTTACTTGTGTACTTTGTTGACATTGTAACTTGTACCTGACTTTGACATACTTGATGCCTGTTCACTAGAGTCGAGACATGATTGTATTTGTTGCCATTTACTTCTGTGCTCAGACTTGACCAGTTGTGCATTTGAACTTGTTTGAGACCTGATTGCTTTGATCTTGATCATGTTGGCATATCATGACTGCACTGCTCATTGTATATTTAGGTTGTTGCACCATGTTGGTATTATAGTTTTAAGTCAGGTTCCATTTGATGATGCTATGTGTTCATTAGCTTGGTAGCAATCCTTGTGAACTGCCATGACTGTTCTTCGTTCTACTGTGCACTGATTGACTCGAAATCTAGCTGCCTCCTTTTGATGATATTGTTACTGGTGCAGTTTTGGGTTTTCAGTTGTACTTGGTTCATGTCAGATTGGTTCATGTCTCGAATTTGTTGTAGTTTGTCTAGTCTGGTAGTTTCATGCATGTTGTACTTGAGTGGCCATTTTGTACTTCTGACTTGAAACTTGATTAACTAGTTGTTCATATGCCGACGCCATAGACTTTGTTGCTGAGTACTTGCTGTTGGTCTAGTGATGCACTTGCTTTGAGCTACATTTGCATAGCTTGAACTTGAATCTGGTTTGCATTTAGTTGTAGCAGTGCATTATTTATGATATTGATGCTTTGAACTAGTTTGCACCGACCATGTGGTCTTTTGATATTGCACCTGTGTTGAATCCAGTTTCTAAAAACTCGGGTTTGACCTTGTGCTGAACGATGTGACGTCACTTGAGTTGAATCCGACTTTTGGGTTTGACCTGTGCTCACTTGTCCCTGTAAATGTATCAAGTGTATATACATATATCGGTGTGCACGGTCTTGTGGCATGTACAGTGATGCACTGTGCATGTCACAATGTTCGTATGTGATGAATTCAAATACAAATGATGACGAACAACCCAAATAACTGAGGCAAATAAAATTTTCGAAATCACATTTTGTTTTATACTGCAAAAACATTTTCTTTTCGATTTTACTGCGTCAATGTATATTTTTTCAGATTGCTCAGATGCTGGATTCACATTGGAATGAAGTTGAAGATAAATACGAGTGTGAGTGATATGTAGTGAGGAAATGATGTAACAATGAAAAGTGTGATGTAATTGTATTGTGATCAAAAATGATGTATATAGTGAGAGCTTGAAATTGTACTATCAAAATTGTAATAAATATTTGTTTGAATAAAATATTCATTTGAATTCAAATTCTGTGTTATTTATTTTATTCAGCAAATATCTATTTAATCTGTGAAAAATAAAATAGTACAATATCAAATACATTTAAATAAATGTATATATGTTTATTATCATCAAACAAAAGGCATATACATGCATATTCCACAATTTCCCTATTTATAGGGTATTGTTTTATAAAATCATTCTTTTATTTATAAAACACTGTTTATAAAACTATTCTTCATTTACAAAATATTATTTATAAAATATCCTTTTATATCCCATTTATACAACCGATATATAAATATTATTCCAAATATTAACTCTCCTTTTAAACCGCAAAATCCCCCTTTTTAAAAAAAAGCTAATCCTTTTTAAATTTTCTTTTAAAAATAAATATTATTATAATAATAATTTCAATTAAAACCAATACTTCCAAAATAATTATTTAAAACATTTACTTAAACATATATATTAGAGAGAATAAATAAAGAAATTTGAAATAGAATAGAAAAGTTTTAAAACTCATTAAATTAATATATCTTAAATAAAGAAATTTGAAATAAAATAGAAAAGTTTTAAAACTCATTAAATTAAGATATCATAGAAATTCCAAAACAGACAGATTTGAATTCAATTCCCAAATCAAAAATCATTTCCAAACCAAATCAACAATTAATGGTATTACAAAATACTAAATCGAGGCTCATAGTCACTATAACACTTAACAAATGTTATAACTACCCTTTTCTACTAAAAAGGTTCAATTTTCACATATATCGGTGTCACATCCAATATGGTAAAATTGTCAAATTTCAGCATTAAACAATCTATATCACATATATATAACTCAAATAAATGAACAAGTAAATAACTAGAAATTATAAATCACCATGGCGAGAAATCTGGATTTCTCATCATTTTTCCTGTAATTCTATTTTAAATGCCAATCGCTTTAAAAGAAGATATTTTAACCAAACAGCCAATAATTTCAAGCAAACACAAACAGTAAAATTTAATCTACTATAACATATTAATTTATCCAAAAAGGTGAGTTATACTCACCGAAATTCCAATTAGCATCGAAGCATTCCGGTTTGAACTAAAATCGAACGATGTCCTATTTTAGCTTAAATTACAACTTGCTCCAAAATTCAACCAAATCAGTTCCATCGCGAAAATATCATCGAAATGACCCTTACACGATCGACCATGTTCGATTTGGACCTAGTATGAAATAATTATTGAGTTTACAAGATTTCGATTTTTAAACTTGTAATTAAATATATTAATTACATAATTAACCTAAATCACCCTATAATCTCATCTTCCTCATTCAAAAATGAGGCTGCCTAAACCTACTCCTTCCCTAACCATTTCCGCACCATTCTTCCTCCATCTCTCCCTCATTGCCCTATTAAAACATGAACCGAAAGCGGCTACGGAGACCACTACTTCCCCTCTTCCTATCCATAACCCAGTTGAAGCACCCGACACAACGTAAAAAATCACGACCTGTCCTATGCCCATGGTTATAGTGCATGAACGCACTTCCTAAATTGCCACCGCTCCTCATCATTTTTTGGCCAACACTTCCATTCTCCACCACGAACTCGAATCAAGTCTTTGTATCCTCTATCATCGACCAAAGCTCCTTAAATCCTTAACCCTAGCTCCTCTAAAAACCGTCGAACACCGCTGAGCCTTAAGAAATGATACGTGCTCCATCAAATACACCTCATCTTGTAAAAAGTTTCCTACACTCAAAGATACCATTTTTATAATTTTTTGATTTTTATTTTATTTGTTATTGATTTTAATAAGAAAACGGATCTATGTTTTCTTTTAATACTAATAGAACAGTACGAGGGTAGTGAGAGAGTGAGCAAAGATCTGATTTTTCTAAGTGTTAGGATACATATAATTTTAGTTTTATGGCATTTCGCTGCATAGATTTTTGTTCGCATATGGGCTTAGAATGATAAAACAAAAATACGATCGCGCTCAGAATAGTGACGCAAACACAAAACAATAATATTATACACTAGTTGTAGGGTTCTGAAAAATCACAAAAATATTGTGATTTGCCAATAAATCGTCAAACGAAAATTTTCAATATTTTCCAAACTAAAAATTACGGAAAAATCAAATAAATTAAATAAAAATACTATAATAAAAATTGAGTCGTAAAAGTAACTAAATTTTCTGATAAATTATTCAAACCATTTATTACTGTATATGAATTTACAATTAAATTCACTATTATTATTTTTTAATCAAAAGGAGTTAAATAAGTCTATTAAATCCATGAAATCAATATTCAATTAAAACCTAGTTTTTTGAAACATTATTCACATATTCAAATAAATCCCTATATTTGAATTTTAAATTATTTAACTTTTAAAATCCAATATTTCAATGTTTAAAATGAATTAAATATTCAAAATCAAACAACCAAAATTCCAGGTCATCACACTAAGCAAGTATTTATAAGGGTCTGAATCAATCCTAACCATTAGATTATATTATATTAAATCCAGACCGTTCGGTCTAAGTCCAACATCATCCACCAGTGTATACCGGTCAAGCACTATACCCCCCACCGGTCGACGGCTGTGGTTGATCAATCTCACTAAGGGGTCGACCGATTGCCTTTATATGTTAATTATTGATTTTCATTTGCTTTCTTTGCTAACTAAACCGATTTGGTTTGATCTGATTAATGTTAATGTTACTTAGCTGCTAAGTATTTTATTAATGTTAAATTACCATTAATTAATGATATTTATTTCCTTAACACATATATTATTATTTTCGATCCAAAATCCCCTCAAACGTTAATAACTTTTTATTTGAACTCCGATCATTAAAGTTTATATATGAAACTGATTAGGAAATTGCAATAAATACAACAGTGCAAGTTTCATAACCAAATTCTAAATTTTGTTAAAATTCTATTTTTAGGCTCTAATAATTATTTATTAATTCTTTTTAATTAATTATCATTCAATTTATGAGGTGCTACACCGTTCATACTGGATTATAATATGAACCAACTGAATGTGAATCTCATGGAGCTCCTTAATATGTTGAGGTTTTCCAAGTCACAATCGAAGGATCAAGGGATCATGCTTGCTGTTAAGGGTGGGGCATCATCTTCAACGATTTCGAAGAAGCGAAAGAGAGAAGGTAAGAAGAATAAGAAGAGACAACATTCATGACAAGGGTGAATGTGACCATGACCATGGTCATAAGAAAGGCTACTGAAAATGGAACTGTCCTGAGTACCTAAAGACCGTTAAAGAAAGAAAGCAGAACGCTAATGCAGCCCCGTTAGGTATATTTATGATTCAAAATTGTTTTGCAATCAATAAAATGTCTTAGGTTTTATATACTGGATCTGGAACTCGTATATGTAATTCGTTACAGGGGCTTAGGAACTAGCGCTGCATGGCAAAAGGAGAGATGAGGCTCCATTTACTAATGGATCTATTGTAGATGTAATAGTAGTAGAAGATTTTCATTTATGTTTGCAAAGTGGTTTGTATTGGTATTAAATAATTGCTACTTCGTAAAAGATTTTATTTGTTGGAATGTATCTGTTTCTAAATTGTCTCAAAATAGATATGTGTTTCGCTATGCAAATAATGTTACAAACATTGATTTGAATGGAAAGAAAGTCTGTGATGATGTCCTTGAAAATGACATTTATGTGATTAACACAAATTATGTATATTTGTGAATAGTTCTAATAGTAATATAAATGATAATTATCTTTGCCATTATAGGATCAATCATATTAGAGAAAATGACCGCATAAAGTTAAAACCAAAGTTTTTATCCCGTCAATTGATTCTTAATTATTTGACACATGTGAGTCGTGTCTTAAAGGTAAAATGACCAAACACCCCTTCATTGGAAGCAATGAAAGAGTTGATGAACTCTTAGGGTTAGTACATAGTGGTGTATATAGCCCGATGCTTGTAATCACCAAGGATAATAGTTCTTACTTTGTTACCTTCACTTATGATTTCTCGAGACTATAATATGGGTATCTTATGAAGAACAAATCTGATGTCTATGAGAATTGATCTGATGAACCAAAAGGTTAAAATTCTTCGACCTGATCGAAGAGGAGAGTACGTTGGACAGGAACTCCAAAAGTATATAAAAGATAATGGGATTATCTCTTAGGTTACTTCGTGTTATACTCCATAACACAACAGTGTGTCTGGTTGAAGGAACCGAACCCTATTGGATATGGTTCATTACATAATGGGTAAGACTAAGTTACCTCTATCCTATTAGGGATATGCACTGGAAACCACAGCGCATATGGTAAACTTGTACCCAACTAAATCTATGCCTAAAACACCATATGAGAATAGGTAAGGAAAGAAAACCCAACTCAAGTATTTGAAGATGCATGGTTGTCCGACCTATATTAAGAACATTGGTCTGAATGAACTAGAGGCAAGATCGGTATTATGTAAATTTATAGAATTTCCTAAAAAATCAATTGGATATATATTCTATAATATCGAGGAATAAAAGGTTATTGTTTCTTGGCATGTTGTCTTTTTGGATAAGGAAAATATACCAAAGGAAATTAACATTGAGGTTGTTGACTTAGATGAGATTCAAGAAGCTAACACTGAGGCCGAATTAGTGAGGGAACCGAGTTCACCCATATACGAAAACACACAATTTATTAGAAGGTCTAGTAGGGAATCACGTGCACCAAAAAGATGATATAGTTTTCTTGTGGATGATGAAAAGGAGGATCATGTCTTAGATGATTACACTCCTTTATCTTTCCAACAAGCATTGTAAATTAAAGACTCTGCATTCTTGCTTGGAGTGATGAAATCCAAGATGGATTCCATGTACGAAAGCAAAGCGTGAACTTTTTTGGATATACCTAATGGGATAAATCTATCAACTACTAATAGATTTTTAAGAAAATGCTAAATGCGGATGGGGAAGTAGAGAATTATAAGGCTAGGTTAGTTGCAAAAAAATTCGTCAATTTCGAGGCATTGATTATGATGAAACCTTTTCATCCGTAGCCATGCTTAAGTCCATTCAGATTATATTGGCCATTGCTACATTCTTTGAGTAGAAATATGGCAAATGGATGTAAAGATGACATTTCTAAATGGTGATTTAGAAGATAATGTCTATATGTTGCAGCCTAGAGGGTTTTGTGGTCAGTAGGAGTGAAGGCAGGGCTTGCAAGTTGTCAAAGTCCATTCATGGACTCAAACAAGCTTCAAGGAGTTAGAATAAGTGTTTTGATAAGGTAATCAAATAGTTTGGTTTTTATCAAAATACAAAGGAAGCATGCATATATAGAAAGGAACATGGCAACGCTATCGTATTCCTAATGTTATATGTCGATGATCTTCTATTGATTGGCACTGACACTTCTTTATTGCAATTAGTGAAAGCTTGGCTTTCCAAGAACTTCCATATGAAGGATTTGGGAGAAACAGCTTATATACTAGGTATAAAGATCTATAGAGATTGATCTAAGAGGCTGTTGGGATTATCTCAATCCATATACATAGATACCATACCGAAGAGGTTCAATATGGAAAATTCTAAATGTAGAAATGTTCAAACGTAATCTGGAATTGTTCTTTCTAAGAAGGACGCTCCTAATTCTAATGAGAAAAATAAGCATATGAAAAGGATCCCCTATGCCATTAGCTAGAAAGGAGCATATGAAAAGGAGCGCGGTTATGTTTCTACACTTAACGGTAGGGGCATTAGCTAGAAAATTTCTAAGTAAGAAATAGTAGTTGATTTACGATGAAGGTCGATTACATCGCCCTCGATGAAGTAGCTAAAGAGGTAGTCTGGATGCGCAAGATTTTAAGTGAGCTTGGAGTGACTCTCGATACCGAGAATCCTATGGCATTATTCTATGACAACAATGCGATGATACAGATCGATAAAGAGCCCAGTGCACACAAGAAATCATGACATATTCTTTGCAAGTTCCACATCATTAGGAAATTAATTGAAAAGAAAGAGGCTGTGATACAAACGGTAGATAACAATGACAACATAGAAGATCCATTTACTAAGGGTCTAGCTGAGTTGGCTCTCTAGAAGTTGATCGAAAGAATGAGATTGAGATTCCATAATTGGCCCCAAGTGTTTGTACCAAAATTGGGTACAACACTCTTCGGATGTGTTTGAAGAGATAAAATGAAGAATATAAATGGAAAAAGAGGAAAATCTAACAAACACACCAATAATAAGAAAGAAAAACGCACAGAAACACACTGATTTAGAGTGGTTCGGCGTATGGCCTACGTCCACTATGAAATGATTGACTTTATTGATTTTTGACTGCTGGTTACAACGTGTTACAACAGTAGAATTCGAGTACAATGGTGATTTCGGCAGATTCTGGGCGTAGAAGAGCCAAAAGTCCTTTTTCAGTAGGTCCTAGGCTGCTATTTATAGGTGTAGACTGCAAATATCTCGCTCAGATCTTGGAAGACCTCTTCTCTCACATGGGTGGACCACGTGATTGATCCCTGACTGTTTGGAGTCGATCCGTGATCGATATGAACGCAATTCGTATCGATCAGGATTTAGTCCAATCGAGTCGGGATCGATCATGAACATTCCTGAAGATGTACGCAAGCTCTTGTGAAAATTTGGTGGCATTTGGGCTTGTAGATTTTGAGTTAGGATCGATGCAAGTTTGGATTTGTATAACATTGTTGTCTTCTTGTCGATACTATTTCGCATCGATCATGTGTGGCTCTATTCGTATCGATGCTTGCATGCTACTTCGTATCGATGGTTGGAGTCCGCCATCGTATCGATGCTTCATGTTGATTTCTTCATATCGATCGGTGGTTGTTGCTGTTTGTATCGATGGTGGGAGATCGATATGATATGGATGGAGGGAGACTGATACGAAATGAGCATTTGTTGATGGATACGAAGTGCTGTAAACATGATGGATACGAAGTAGCTTCATTTTATGGATGCGAAGGAAGTTAGTAGGCGATGGATACGAACTGAATCTCTCTCGGGGAATGGATACGAAATTGGATGGATATGGATAGAGTTGGATTTCTCAACCATGATCGATCAATATCTTGAGCATACGAACTCCGATTGACTTGAAATTTGGAACATTGGCTTTCATAGCTTTGCTTATCGTGTCATATCAATTGCAGCTCGATCCGGACTCAGGCAAAATTTACTAGTATCCATAGTGAACCTATGTTTAACCGATCTCCATGATGAACTGTCTTTGATTTCCGGTTAATTTCTTGGTGTCACGGCCTTTCCAAAAGGCGGGATAACATTTGCCCCACAAAGTATGTCTTGTGTGAACATGACGTGCTTTGAAAAGCTGCAATCTTCATTCTAAAAAAGTTCTATCTGATTCATTGAATAGTTGCTATCTTTTTGTCAAAAGATGTAACCTTTGATTGATTTCCAGTGATGTAGATGTCGAATTGTTGATTGCCAATGATTATGCTATGCATTGTTGTAACCGAGTGTTGAGCGCTAGCGATTTGTTGTTCACTGTTGTAATTGTCATCAGGTGAGCATTCAACTGCTGTGAATTTTGAAAATTGAATGTTAGTCGGTCATACATGCATGTATGTTAACCTGACTCCCGTCAATGTTTGCACATTCACGGGTCGTTGTCAAGTTTTTTTTATTCGACTTTTGTGTCGATCCTCTCCTGGATCGATGTGAAATTCGTGTTGTAAAAACTTTCGATGGTTGTTTTAAGTCCTCCCTTCATATCGATCCTCTCTTGGATCGATCTGAGATGTTGGAATGCATGCTTCGCATCGATAGCTATCGACATGAAATGGATAGTCCCTAGGAATGCTTCGTATCGATGGAGTTGAGTGGCTCAAATACGATCATGTAGTGACTTTCGTATCAATGGGCTTCACATTGATGGATACGAAGTTGATGGCTGGTTACTGATGGACACAAAATGTACAAGTGTTAACTCATGGGACAGCTTCGCGAAGGATATACCATTTCTCTTTCCTCTATTCAAGAGGGATGCCTTGTTGTGGATAATATTTGATATGAGTCATCTGTGACTCCCTTTTTGGCTCCGTTTCTAAGATCTAGTCGATCTTCATCCGTCAATGCTTGGAATAATAAGTATTTCAACTGGGACAAAGTCTATATGTCGTGTATCCCCGAAACCGGCTAGCTTGGCCAGTGACTCGGATTTTTCATTTCGTTCTCCAAGGATGTGTGTAATGGTGTAATACTCAAAGTCGGCTAATAGCTCTTAGACCCAGCTGAGATAAGGAGCAAGACGTTGCCCCCTAGTCAGATAATCTTCCCTGACTTGGCATACTACTAACCAGTAATCACATAAGACATGTAAAGTTTCCATCCTAGTTTTCTTACAAGTTTGAGCGCCAAGGCTTCATACTTAGCTTCATTATTTGTTGCAGGGAAGTTGAGTTTGAGGGCGTAGCAGATCGATCGTTCCTCAGTAGTCATTAACGCAACTTCGACGTTAAAAAGCCGATTATCAGAAATTTCATCTATGTATGTTCTTCATTGGTTGGACGGTTCTCCACTGTTCTTCGGATAATCGTCTGATGCAGTGAATTCAGATATGAAGTATGCTAATGTTTGACCATGGATAGCTCTCTGAGGGAGATAAGTGATATCAAATTGGCTTAGCTCGATATTCCATTTGAGTAACCTTCGAGACATTTAAGGTTGCTATTGGACCTATCGTAACGGCTGATCGATATAGACGTTAACGGGGTGAGCTTGTTAATAGCTCGCTTTCATCATATACTGATCTTTGGATTCGTTTCTCTTCACATAGCATTGTGATGCTTAGGGCTGTGTGCTTAGGGCGTGTGTTGACACAGCCCAATTGATGTATAAATCTTCACGATCCAAAGGTTTAGGTAAAATGGGAGGTCTCTTTAAGCGATCTATCAGAGCTGCTTGATTGTCTTCGGTACATGGGTGTCTTTAATTGTCGGAATTTTCTGGAAATTAGCCTTGATTCCACGAGAATTGATGATGAAAACAAAGAATCTTTATGATGTAATGGTGAAAGAGCATTTCAAAGGATCGAGTTTAATCCTGCAATTGTTGGAGAGCATTGAATATCTTTGTCAAGTCATCGATGTGGTCGTTTAATGGTCATGATCTCACGAGCATATTAACCACGTATACTTTCATCGATCGGACGATATGATTTTTGAATGATCTGTTAATCGTCCTTTGGTAAGTAGCATAAGCGTTCTCAAGTTTGAATCCAGGGATTTCAGCATAGAACTATAGGCCCAGGTCAATAATGAAACAGTTGTATTCCTGGTCTGGGACATGCTTCAATATCCGATTGTATCTGGAGTTTGCATCCATGGATGTGAGTAATTCATGTCTGTTGGTCGAGTCCATCAGTTGGTTGATCATTGGAAGTGGAAAGATGTGCTTTGTCATACCTCATGCAAATCTGAGTAGTTGACGTATGTCCTCCGCTCTCTATTCATTTTTCTTATAAGTAAAGGATTGGATACTCATTTTGGTTGGAGGGAATCATGGATAAACCCGTTGGTTTTGAGCAGATTTGCCTCCTCTTTAAGTGCAACTGATCTCTCCGGATCCATGTCGCATCGTTTTTGTTCACCGAGACATGCCTCGGATCGACATTTAATGCAAGGTTCTTCATGGCTGGCGAATTCCATATATATATATGAGATCGAGTCCAAGCGAACACATCAAGATTCACCTGAAGTAAAACAGTTGACTCTTTCATCATCATTGCGCAGAGTTGTGATCTGGTCTACAATACTCATGATGGGTTGTAGGTGCTTCATGTGTTTATTTGCAATGGTAAATGATCAGGCTTATAGGGACGTTGAATCAAAGGATTAGTAGAACTTAATCGTGTACTGCATGCTGCTACATAGCTGGCTCCAGCTTTGAGATTGAATTTACTTGTGTTTCTGAATGATGCGCTTTTCATTCAATGTACTTGCGATCCATTGCTCGTCGTAAGGGTCGGAATAATGATCAGCTGCCATAAGTCCAGGCATCGATCCGATGTTCCTATCCCTGGGCATCCTTTCGACCGTAACCTTGAGTTGTTATAAATATAAGGCACGGGTCATAGGATCGAGTTGTCATAGTCAACTCTTGGATAATCACTCCTTTTCCCCAGTCTTGGGTTGATGGACGTATTGTGCAAATGGTCGAGCCTAGCCCCTGCAATGTTTATATTGTAGTCCAAGTCGTAAGCGCCAGGGTTGTTTGATGAACGATCAAACCATATTCATCTTATCTCTCGCATGTGCCCACAAGTCTAATCGATATGTGGCAAGGTAGATCATGTCCACTTCAATTTTGTATTCTATCCCGTTGAACCATGGGATCAAGTTAACTGATGGAAGGCTGAGTCGTGCCTATCCTGCATTATGTTGTAGTTCTTTCCTCTAGGCAGAATACATTGTTGCTTTGCCGACATTCGGACATGAGCTAGGTATTGGACGGTCAGTGACATTCACTTTGTTGCTTATGTCGCCATACTCTGGGCAAAAACTGAAGAGTGAATCGTCCAGTCAGATCCAATGCAGAATTGATGTTTCCCTTGTCGAATCGAGGGTAAGAATTGGTGTGCAGACATTTAGGTTGCACTTGTTGTGAATTGCTCATTTAGTCGGATCATGGTAAGAGTCAAAGAATGAATGGCCGCATTGCATTCTTTTGGAGTTGGGGGATCAACCACGTCCATTTCGATTTACGTTCTCCCGTTAGATCTAGGGATAAAGTTAGCTCAAATGCAGTCATGTCATGCTCATCTGGTCTCATGCTCTTCCTGACGGATCGAAGGAAGGCGATGGAGGACGAATGGTCAAGTCACACTCATTCATGGTTTATCCTTCTATCCATGCTCTATTGGTCAAAAGTATTCGATGGACGTTCAGGTCACATCGATTTGTAGTCGAAGAGGATCGATATTGACCGTCGATTCAACAAAATGATGTAGAATGCTTGGACCTCATTTCCTGTCGATCCAATGATATGATATGAAAGGTGCTGATCGATATTGCCCGTCGATCCGGCGGTACGATATAATTGGTTGCCCGTAACTTCGGGCATCATTCTGATTGGTTAGCATTAAGGCCTCCTTATAGTCATTGCCTTAAGTTGTAAAGGATGCTAAGCTGGCGATGTAGCGAGTCAACTTTCTCTTCTTTCGGTGATTTGTACTTATGCCCCTAGTCTTGGGTTAGCAGAGTTAGTTCGTGGATGGTATAATTGCATCTGTAGTGAGTTTATACTCCTCATGTCGAGTTTGGGTCAGTATTGGTGAATGAATGGTTGAGTCACATTCATTTGTTTGTCTATGCTCGTAGTCGCATTCCAGGGATCAGAGTCAGTTGAAGGGCCATTAGTCACACCTATTTGATGTTTATACCCCTGTTCACACTCTAGGGACTAAGATTTTTTTATAGAAAATGGTCGAACCACATTTTCCTCGGTCAATTCCTCTGCCCCCAATCAAGGGCAAAAGTCGAAGTGTGGTCGATCACATTACAACAACTTTAATTTTATGCTTCTCCCACTGAACTGTAGGAAGGAATCGATTGGTGGATGATTGGGTCACATCCGTCCATGTTGCACGAACAACCCGTTGGATCATAGGGAAGAGTTAGCAGATGAACGGTCGTGTCACGTTCATTTGCAGTAGAATGGGTAGTCACATCCATTTAGAATAGGACGTCCAGCTAGGTCCGTTTTGCGAATCGGTGTCTCCCTGTCGAATCAAGGAAGAAATTATGTCTTGTAGGGTTGGAATGCATCCCTATAAAATTATGTTATGGTCTCATGCCGAGGACAAGTGTTGATGCATGGACGGTCATGTCATCCTCGCTTAGTGCTAGATGGTCGGATCGCATCCGATTTTTTATGATAAGTGTGGCCCCATGTCAGGGGAAGAGTTGGAAAACAGACGGTCGAACCACATCCGCTTTTTGTACTACAGAGCTTGTTGAGGAATCAGAGTTCATAGATGGACAGTTAAATCGCATCCCTTTTGGTATTTATATTCCAATCCTAGCTTTGAGGACCGGAGTTAGTTGATGGGTGGTCTGTCACACCCATTTGGTCTTTATACTCCAGTCTGCACTATGGGGACTTAGAGTTTGTTGATGTTTATAATCCAGTTCACACTCTGGGAATCTGGAGTTAGTTGATGTTTATACTCCAGTTCGCACTTTGGAAATCTGGAGTTAGTTGATGTTTATACTTCATTTTTCACTTTGGAAATCTGGAGTTAGTTGATGTTTATACTCTAGTTCACGCTCTGGGAATCTGGAGTTAGCCGACAGATGGTCAGTCACATCTGTTTAGGTTTTAGGATTTCATTCACACTCTGGGAACAAGAAGTTGATCAGGTACATGGATGGTCGTATCACGTCCACCCAGAGTAGGCAAGCGAAGTCGTTAGATGGACGGATCCACCCTCCTCGAGCTTGTAAATATGAAGGGCGAGGTCGTTAGATGGACAGATCCATCCTTCTCAGGTTTAGGTTGAACATAGGCAAAGTCGTTAGGTGGACAGATCCACCCTCCTCGAGCCCACGTCCGTAAGTTTATGCTCCAGCTCACACTCTGGGAGCCAGAGTTAGTTAGAGGATAGTCGTGTATCAATCCCTTTTGGCTTCAGTGTGATAGCTTGTCCCTGAGCTCGGGGTTTCACTTAGCAAGTGATCGGTGGGATCCCGATTAATTTCCACTTATCTACTGTAACGCCCCACCTCTATGCTGACTCTAGCCAAGGACACCACTGGGTAATGTCGTCGACTAGCGCGAAGAATAAGGCTGTTGAGGAGCGACCATCTGTGCAATTGCCTTGTGCGAGCACCGATATGTCAGATAGTATAACATGCATTTCGTTTCAAGAGGAAATCCGACGTACCGATGCTAACTCAAAGCTACCACACGGTGGCTAAGTGGGCCTCGAAAACAAATATAGAAATAAACATAACACAAATCAGTCACAGACATTCATATCACAAAGGCGGAAATAGATATGAATATATAACACAAAAAGGTGTACATCATAGTAGTGGTCATATAAGATCCACAATATCACAAAAGAATAGATACAAGTGCTAGACAAAAGAATAAGTATACATCAAGGAGTCTATATCTCAAATGTATAACAATAAAAACTAAAAATGTAATGTAGTTAAACAAAAGTCAGAAGATGATCCCAGATAAGGAGTCAAGCAGGAGCACCTGTAACATCTCAGTCTGACCCGAGTATTATTTAATAAGAAAATAATAAACGGATCAGTCTAGCTATAAATATCAGGTAAAGGAATGAGATATAAGTAGAGATATAATAAGAACGTATGATAACAATGGTGTCAAGCTGTGACAAGTATGTTTTAAACAACAACAAAATCATACAATATCACAAGAAATCTCAAAGCATCAAAAAGAATGCCATATTCTTTATTTTATTCACAAACCTCAAATATTGACAAACATATCATTGCCAATCACAAAAGTTAGTGAAACACAAATTCTAGAAATCATCAATTAGAAATCCAGAAATCACAAGGGGGGAGGCCTATCACAAACGGGAGCATGAAAACTCACCAACACGTGTATCACAAACGGAACGCTATTCCATGGTCGCTAACCATTAATATTGAGCCGAAGCTCCACAAATGGTCCGAAGACCACGGGTCGCTACCCCGCCAAATTGAACAGAAGTTCCACAGAAACGGGGTTTAGTCTCCCTCGCAGACAAATAGACATCGCACATCGCTAGTCTAAATCACAAAATGATCATCATTGATCAATAAAAAGTGTCGATTACACTAAGCTAGTAAATATATGAGTTTAGCTTCATGTCCCATAACCACTAGCTTAACTTAAATATTTACGAACAAATTGTAGATTTCCACTCGAAAATTGTCACAAGAGTTTCAATCGAACAAGTCCAAAAATTAACCGACGAAGTAAACGCAAGCGTTTCATACCACTTGTTTTGCTAAGCCGTTTAATTATATTTTCTCATACGAATGAGGTAAAGGTTTGTATATATTAATAGATTGGAAAATGGTTTTGAAAACAAGCTTTATGTTTAAAAATAGAGTTGAAATCATCTTTGTAAAAGAGTTTGAATATTTACTACTAGTATAGAAAACCTTTATATTTTAAAGTGACAAATCACAGAAATGATTGTAGAAACAATCAGTCACAAGAATTCACATATCGATAACGTGAATCCAACCATGGAAATCGATATCAAATCGATCAAATAGAAACACCAAAAATCCAGAAAAGAAATCATCAAAGTTGATATTAATTGACAATAACTATATGGATAATCAAAAATCGAAAAATTTGGAAATCCACATAAAAATAGGCTAATATCCAGAAATCAACAGCCACAGACATCTGTGGGAAATCCACAAACGTCTGTCACCTGTTTCGGGAAATATTTTTTCCTGAAGCCACAGACGTCTGTGGGAAATCCACAGACGTCTGTCACCTTTTTTGGGAAATTGTAACCCTGAAGTCACAGACGTCTGTGGATAATCCACAGACGTATGTCGCCTGTAGCGGGACAGAATTAGCAAAGCCCAAAAATGGGCAAACCTACACAACTTCTCGGATTTGAAGCGATTGAATGAGAAACGGCGACAAAGGATTTATGCCAAGCGGCAACCCAGCCCTAAAGCTTTCCGATTCACCACCAAAACATGTTCATAATTCAAAGCTAGGATTTTCAAAGTTTTGACTTCAAAACACCAAATCAATCCAAACCAAAATCAAATGATCATGAACAAGTGTTAGGAATTCATACCTAACATCAAAGATAGTTATAGACAAAGATGTGAGATAAAAATCTCACCTTTTTTACACAAAACAAGGAAGAAGAAGCTATAGAGCAATGACAAGAACAATCACTCTTCAATTCCAACTCAACAAGCTTGAATCTAAGCTTAAAAGAGAAACATTTCCTAAGTTAGGTTTAGGAATTTCTGAATTTGAATGGAGAACGAGTTGGGGAAGAAGGAGAGAAGGCTTACCAAAGCTTCTTCTTGAATTTGGAGCTAGAACTTGATTTGCAAATAGGAAACTAGGGCTTAGGAATTCTAATTCTTTTTCTCCTCCACCATTTTTATCTAGAGCTTGAAAGTGTTAGGAAAATGAAGTGAATGAAGATAATTGGGGTGGAGTAAGGGCTTGAGTTAGGATATAGGGCTGAAACCCAAACCAAAGCCCAAAGTGAAAAAGTAGCAAAATTCCACTAACTCCAAACATATCAATGTTTATACTCAAAAAGGTCGCAAACGTCATTTTGAACTCAATGGGGGTGGTCTCGAGTCCTAATTTGACTGTTTGCAAAAAGTAGCTTTTTGGACTATAATCCGACTAACGATGAAATATTTAAATAAAAATATTTAAATATTCAATCGTAAAATATGCGGGTTGTTACAGACTCCCCTCCTTAAAGAAATTGCGTCCTCGCAATCTTAAGGAATAATTGAACAAAAAGTAACAACCATAGAAGCATATCAACACAAAAGAAATTTTGAAATAAGAAGTTCACCTTAAGGAGCACGAGAGAGCAAATCCGGATGTGTTCGCTCGATGAATTCTCTGGATTCCCAAGAGCAATCCTTAGGATTTGAGGACCACTGAACTTTCACAAGAGGAACATCTTTATTTCGGAGGCGTTTAATCTCCGAAGCAATGATACGGATAGGTTGTTGCTTATATGTTAAATTAGGCGAAACTTCAATTTCTTCAACAACACCGGGCTCAAGAACAGAATCGGAATCTCGAAGGCATTTCCGAAGTTGAGAGACGTGGAATACGTCGTGAATAGCAGAAAATTGAGCCGGTAACGAAAGGCGATAAGCCACGGAACCAATGCGTTCGGTGATGGGAAATGGGCCAATATATCGAGGTGCTAATTTTCTCGATCGACTGAAACGCACAACACCCTTCATAGGTGAAACACGAATGAACACAAAATCTCCCACAGAAAATTCTAATTTCCTTCTTCGATTATCGGCATAGGATTTTTGTCGACTTTGGGCTTCTTTCATCCTATGACGAATAAGGTCAATCTTTTCTGTGGCATCACGAATAAAATCTGGACCTAAAACCAGCTTCTCACCGGCTTCAAGCCAACACGAAGGAGATCGGCATGGCCTTCCGTATAGTGCCTCGAAAGTTGCCATACCAATACTAGATTGGAAGCTATTATTATAGGAAAATTCAACAAGAGAAATATGATCTTCCCAACTTCCACCAAAGTCAAGAACACAAGCACGAAGAAGATCTTCAAGAGTTTGATTCACACGCTCGGTTTGTCCATCAGACTGCGGATGATAAGCGGTGCTAAAATTAAGCTTCGGTCCCAAAGCTTTTTGAAGACTCTTCCAAAATCCACTAGTAAACAATGGATCACGATCGCTAACAATAGAAGTAGGAACTCCATGCAATTTAACAATTTCCTTGACGAAGAGTTTGGCCAAAATAGGTACGGTCCGATTGGACCGAACGGGAAGAAAATGGGCGGATTTTGTAAGTCTATCTACTATCACCCATAGGCTATCATGGCCCGAACGAGAACGGGGAAGACCGTCAACAAAGTCCATGGAAATTTGATCCCACTTCCATATAGGAATTTCCAATGGTTGCAATAACCCACCGGGCCTTTGATGCTCGGCCTTGACAAGTTGGCAAGTCATGCAACGCTTAACAAAGTTAGCAATATCAGATTTCATTCCCTCCCAATAATAAAGTCGCTTCATATCCGCGTACATTTTACTACTACCGGGATGAATGGAAAATCTAGAACGATGAGAATCTTCTAAAATATCTTTACGAAGATCAATAATATTTGGCACGATAAGTCTACCAAATTTCCGAATACCGCCATGAACATCAATATCAAAGTCTTTTAAACCTTCAATATCAATTTTATCCCTTAAATTTTGGCTAAGAAGAACCATTCGGGATCTAATTTTTGAACTTCAAGAATGCGGTCCAAAAGAGATGGATGAGCCTCAAGGCTACATAAAACAAGAGATGAACATAAATCGGATACACGATCTCGAATCTCACAAGTAGACAAAGTGTCAAGATCGTTCCATTCAGATATCATCATAGAAACAACCGCTTGTTGCTTTCGGCTAAGGGCGTCGACAACACGATTTCCTTTTTCGAGAGTATAAAGAATATCAAGATCATACGATGCAAGGAACTCGAGCCAACGTTGTTGACGCAAATTAAGTTCCTTTTGAGAAAATAAATATTTCAAAGATTTGTGATCGGTGTAGAGAACAAATTTCTCACCCAAAAGATAATGGCGCCAAATTCTAAGGGCGAAAACAATAGCCGCGAGCTCTAAATCATGAGTGCATATCTAGTCTCGACAGGCTTTAATTGCATAGAAGCATAAGCGATAACACGTTCCCGCTACATGAGAACGGCTCCCAAACCAACACGACTAGCATCGGTATAAACAATAAAGTCTTGGTTTCCATCGGGAATCACAAGAATAGGAGCATCGGAAAGGAGTTCTTTTAATTTTTGAAAAGCAGCTGCACATTTGTCTGACAAAATGTATTTAACTCCCTTCTTTGTCCAATTAGTAAGAGGTACGGAAATCTTGGAAAAGTCTTTTATGAACCGACGGTAATAGCCCGCCAATCCAAGGAAGCTACGAATTTCCGTCACACTCTCCAGTCTCTTCCAATTTTGAATCGCTTCAATCTTTGAAGGATCCACGGAAATTCCGGATTCAGAAATAATATGTCCTAAAAATTTCACACGAGATTGCCAAAAGTGGCATTTAGAAAATTTTGCTTTTAATTGGTTGCTCCTAAGAGTTTCCAATACAATACGAAGATGATTTTCGTGCTCCTCCTCGGTTTTAGAATAAATAAGAATCTCATCTATAAAGATGAGAACAAATCGATCGAGGAAGTCTTTAAAAACTCGATTCATAAGGTTGACGAAATAAGCTGGAGCGTTCGTCAAACCAAATGGCATAACAAGCCATTCATAAGATCCATAACGGGTACAGAATGATGTCAAAGGAATGCTATCCTCTGCAATACGGAGCTGATGAAAACCAGTTGCTAAGTCTAATTGTGAAAAGACTTTAGCACCACTAAGTTGATCGAATAAATCATCAATCTGAGGCAAGGGATATTTATTCTTAATGGTGAGATCATTAAGCTTGTGGTAGTCAACACAAAGCCTAAGTGTACCATCAGATTTCTTCACAAAAATGGCTGAAGCTCCCTATGGAGAGGAACTAGATTGAATAAATTGCTTCGCTTCCAATTCGGATAATTGTTTGCGCATCTCCTCATTTTCTTTATTGGACATACGATAAGGAGGACGAGTAATAGGTAGAGCTCCAGGGATAAGATTAATTCGGAACTCAATTGCTCGCTTAGGTGGTAATCCTAGAACGGGCTCGAATACGTCGGGAAATTCATGAACAATGTGAATGAGAGAAATGACATCTTCCTCATCATCATTATCGTCATCACGAGGATTTAAAGAATATAAAGATGTTGTTAAGTTGGAATCCGAATCTTTAAGAACGAGAGAAATCTGCTTAACAGATTGCGGATGCCGAAGATATATAGTCCGCTCAAGACATAGGATATGGGCTTCATAACGGTTAAGCCAATCCATTCCCAAAATCATTCCGAAACCAAGGTAACGCATAACATGCAAATCAGCACGGAAAGAGTAATCACACAAAATAATTTCGACATCTTTACACAATAAACTGAGTGTTGCGGATCCACCAACCGGATTCGCAATTCTTAAAGAAGTCATCAAGCCAATAACGTCCAAAGACAAAGCATCAACAAGTTCTTTTGATATAAAAGAGTGAGATGCACCCGTATCAAAAAGAACTTGAATAGGAAATTCACGAAATAATGTCATCAAGGATAGAATGATTACCTTGAGCACGAGAAGTGTTAGTAGGGGCTTGTACAACATTTAGCTTGCCCTCCTTCTTGCCTTGAAGTTTGGGACACAAAGATAAAGTATGGCCCAAACTCTTGCAATAGCGGCAGAAAAGAGGCTTCGAGCACTTGTTTGCATAATGGTCCTTAGAACCACAATTGTAACATTCTCCACGACGAGGTGTAGGAGTATTTGCTACCGGGGTTGCTTGCTTTCCCTTCTTGTTGGGATTAGGCTTGAATTTAAAAGGTCTCTTCTTATTGATGTTTGGTTTGACCTCAGCATCGCTATCTTTATCTGCCTCTTCGAGACGAAGAGCAATATCAACAAGCTGATCAAATGGAACTTCCAATTTCAGAAGTAATGGCTTTTTGAGGCTCTTGTTCAAGCCATACACAAATCTCTGATTTTTCTTCAATGGGGTATTAATATACTCAACCCCATATTTAGAGAGAGATTCAAAAGAAGCGACGAAGTCTGTCACAGAAGATTCACCTTGAACAAGGTCTATGAAGCGTCGAGATAGAGATACTTTTTCAGCTTCCGGCACAAATTTTAATTCGAACCTTTCCCGGAATTGCTCCCAAGTAAGGTCCACTTCAATAATTTCAGAGATAAGAAGCTCGTACCAGTCTAATGCTCTTTCTTGGAGCATACTAGAAACCGCTTGGACTCGATGAAGATCAATAAGATTCATACGAGAAAAGATACGGTCGCATGATCGAAGCCAAGCCTGGACTTCTATAATGCTCTTGGAACCTTTAAATGGCTTTCCACCCAAATTGGTGTAATCACTGCACAAGCGTGCAAACCCAGACTTAGGATGAGTGAGCTCAGGAATAGGTCCGACAGCTTGAGCATTTCTAAGAAGGTCTAGAAGTTGCTGAGCAGACATGAATACTCCATCATGCGGAGTAGCACTAGATTGACCGGCGCTGGGACAGCCAGGTCTAACCATTTCTCTTCTTTAAGAAAGAAAGAAAAGAGAAAAAAATTAATCTCAGAATGAATATCAAACAAATTTGATTGATAAAACAAGGCATCATAAAAAGAAATAGGATAGAACGGTACGAAGACCCAAATTAAATCCTATGGCACGATTCCTAAGAAAGACTTAGGACATTGATCCTTGCTAGATTATTCTATATTGTTCCGAAGTTTGGCTCTGATACCATGCTGTGACGCCCCACCTCTATGCTCACGCTAGCCAAGGAAACCACTGGGTAATGCCGTCGACTAGCGCGAAGAATAAGGCTATTGAGGACCGACCATATGTGCAATTGCCTTGTGCGAGCACCGATATGTCAGATAGTATAACATGCATTTCGTTTCAAGAGGAAATCCGACGTACCGATGCTAACTCAAAGCTACCACACGGTGGCTAAGTGGGCCTCGGAAACAAATATAGAAATGAACATAACACAAATCAGTCACAGACATTCATATCACAAAGGCGGAAATATATATGAATATATAACACAAAAAGGTGTACATCATAGTAGTGGTCATATAAGATCCACAATATCACAAAATAATAGATACAAGTGCTAGACAAAAGAATAAGTATACATCAAGGAGTCTATATCTCGAATGTATAACAACAAAAACTACAAATGTAATGTAGTTAAACAAAAGTCAGAAGATGATCCCAGATAAGGAGTCAAGCAGGAGCACCTGTAACATCTCAGTCTGACCCGAGTATTATTTAATAATAAAATAATAAACGGATCAGTCTAGCTATAAATATCAGGTAAAGGAATGAGATATAATAAGAACGTACGATAACAATGGTGTCAAGCTGTGACAAGTATGTTTTAAACAACAACAAAATCATACAATATCTCAAGAAATCTCAAAGCATCAAAAAGAATGTCATATTCTTTATTTTATTCACCAAACCGCAAATATTGACAAACATATCATTGCCAATCACAAAAGTTAGTGAAACACAAATTCTAGAAATCATCAATTAGAAATCCAAAAATCACAAGGGGGGGAGGCCTATCACAAACGGGAGCATGAAAACTCACCAACACGTGTATCACAAACGGAACGCTATTCCATAGTCACTAACCATTAATATTGAGCCGAAGCTCCATAAACGGTCCGAAGACCACGAGTCGCTACCCCGCCAAATTGAACCGAAGTTCCATAGAAACGGGGTTTAGTCTCCCTTGCAGACAAATAGACATCGCACATCGCTAGTCTAAATCACAAAATGATCATCATTGATCAATAAAAAGTGTCGATTACACTAAGCTAGTAAATATATGAGTTTAGCTTTATGTCCCATAACCACTAGCTTAACTTAAATATTTACTAACAAATTGTAGATTTCCACTCGAAAATTGTCACAAAAGTTTCAATCGAACAAGTCCAAAATTAACCGACGAAGTAAACGCAAGCGTTTCATACCACTTGTTTTGCTAAGCCGTTTAATTATATTTTCTCATACGAATGAGGTAAAGGTTTGTATATACTAATAGATTGGAAAACGGTTTTGAAAACAAGCTTTATGTTTAAAAATAGAGTTGAAATCATCTTTGTAAAAGAGTTTGAATATTTACTACTAGTATAGAAAACCTTTATATTTTAAAGTGACAAATCACAGAAATGATTGTAGAAACAATCAATCATAAGAGTTCACATTTCGATAACGTGAATCCAACCATGGAAATCGATACCAAATCGATCAAATAGAAACACCAAAAATCCAGAAAAGAAATCATCAAAGTTGATATTAATTGACAATAACTATATGGATAATCAAAAATCGATAAATTTGGAAATCCACATAAAAATAGGCTAATATCCAGAAATCAACAGCCACAGACATCTGTGGGAAATCCACAGACGTCTGTCACCTGTTTCGGGAAATATTTTTTCCTGAAGCCACAGACGTCTGTTGGAAATCCACAGACGTCTGTCACCTTTTTTGGGAAATTGTAACCCTGAAGTCACAGACGTCTGTGGATAATCCACAGACGTATGTCGCCTATAGCGGGACAGAATTAGCAAAGCCCAAAAATGGGCAAACCTACACAACTTCTCGGATTTGAAGCGATTGAATGAGAAACGGCGACAAAGGATTTATGCTAAGCGGCAACCCAGCCCTAAAGCTTTCCGATTCACCACCAAAACATGTTCACAATTCAAAGCTAGGATTTTCAAAGTTTTGACTTCAAAACACCAAATCAATCCAAACCAAAATCAAATGATCATGAACAAGTGTTAGGAATTCATACCTAACATCAAAGATAGTTATAGACAAAGATGTGAGATAAAAATCTCACCTTTTTTACACAAAACAAGGAAGAAGAAGCTATAGAGCAATGACAAGAACAATCACTCTTCAATTCCAACTCAACAAGCTTGAATCTAAGCTTAAAAGAGAAACATTTCCTAAGTTAGGTTTAGGAATTTCTGAATTTGAATGGAGAACGAGTTGGGGAAGAAGGAGAGAAGGCTTACCAAAGCTTCTTCTTGAATTTGGAGCTAGAACTTGATTTGCAAATAGGAAACTAAGGCTTAGGAATTCTAATTCTTTTTCTCCTCCACCATTTTTATCTAGAGCTTGAAAGTGTTAGGAAAATGAAGTGAATGAAGATAAGTGGGGGTGGAGCTAAGGGCTTGAGTTAGGATATAGGGCTGAAACCCAAACCAAAGCCCAAAGTGAAAAAGTAGCAAAATTCCACTAACTCCAAACATATCAATGTTTATACTCAAAAAGGTCGCAAACGTCATTTTGAACTCAATGGGGGTGGTCTCGAGTCCTAATTTGACTGTTTGCAAAAAGTAGCTTTTTGGACTATAATCCGACTAACGATGAAATATTTAAATAAAAATATTTAAATATTCAATCGTAAAATATGCGGGTTGTTACATCTGCCCTCAACGAAGGATGAGATTTAGTGTTCTGGCAAGCTTTAAGCTCGATCAGAGGAGAGGGTGGTCGAACTACATCCACTTTGAGTTGTGTATTTTCCCTTAAGTCAGGTGCAAGAATTGGAGAGCGGACAGTCGAGTCATGCCCACTTTATACTTTGCGTTCTTCCATCGAGCCGAGGAAGAGAGTTGAAATGATGGCTCAAGATGGTTAGCAAATAGGCAGTCAGTTGTTGATGACTATAAATTGAGGGTTGGCCCCTGATGAAGTCGGTTTAAGGCCTGATTGTTTTGCCAAATCACAAACGCAAACTGGAGAGTGAATGGTCAAATCATATCCACTTTAAATATGTGTTCTTAAATAACCCCCAGGTGTTTAATGTACGATTGGATGCATGGACGATCACGTCACATCCCCCCTTGGTGTGATTCTGATTTTACTGGGCATCAGAAGAAGCATAAGTATTTTGACGATCTTCAAGTACAAGATAGAGAGTACATTGTTGGGACATATAACTCCAAGCCTTTCTCAGATCTCTTAATTAAATTGTATAGGCGGATGAGTGGATGGTCGGTTGCATCCACTTTGTACTGGAGTCCTGACTTTGTCGGTCTCTTCTGCTTTGATTCCCTTCCCCCAAGTCAGGGGCATATAATAGCCGATTAGTGGTTGAATCATGCTCATCATAATGATACCTCAATGACTTGATCATAGTCCGTGGAGGTTGTTTGGCACCGAACCTTGAGTACTCGGTTACCTGCACCATTTGCTAGTAGTTTAATTCTAGTCGGTCATACTTTGCAACATAAATGAAATTGAAATGGAAATAATTCAAAAGAGATCATATCAAATCTCATTGATAAGTGAAGCAGTGTTGTATCTCGCTATTGCACTTCGGTCCAGCCCTTCTTAGTTGGAAGTATAATGCAAGTGGTTCGGTTTAATCAAAGTTCTTGATCGATAGGGGTCAGGCTTTCCCTACCCTTCTTTTTATGGAGCTTGCACATATTTTCCAAGCTATCCTTTCCAAAGCAGCCTTATGGTGTTGGCGTCCACGGTAGCCACCTAAAGAAGAGGATTTTTCCGATCTAGAGTATGGAGTAGGTTCCCTCCTTATTTCGCCATGTTGATCCTTCATCTAGTTCATCAACTCAATGTTGGCCTGGATATGTTGGTGTAGTTGTTGGTGGCTATCTACTAGTTCTCTTGTCAAAGTCTGGGAATAAGCTCTTGTGATGATTTCATTTATGAGTGTTGGAAGTAACTGGTTGTGGACTTTGATCAGTTCGTTGGCGGTCAGCTTCTTTATTCTTGTCGGGGATATGAGAAATAGATCTGGTATGTCTAACCGTTATTGACGGTCTTCTCTGAGGAATGAGGGGAGACATCTACGTTTGATGGCATTCATCACCCTTGGCGAAATCCACGCGCCATTCCCACTTCATAAGGTAGTGTCGGGGTTGTATTTCCATAGTACACTGGCATAGTCAACATGTGGAATTTTCACTGGAAATTCTACATGTAGGATGGTTTCAACGAATAGGTCTCGATTGGGAAAGATTCTCCAATTGGCATTATGACCGGGTCCATTTTATGGCTACGGGGTCTTGTAACACTGGTGAATGATGTATGCACGATTGCCCAACGTTCGAGTGGTTTGGTGATGCCGATTGGATGGTGAGTTGGTTAAGATGGGCTCATAGATTGGTGATTATTTCTAATTTTCACCCAGGTAGGAGGCCCATATAAGGTAGTAAGGAAGTCCTCTTAAGGTTTTATGCCATGCTTCTAGTCATACGGACACGATATGATTAAGATGCGGGCATTTGAAGATGGTTCAGTGGTTACCAGCTATGCTTTGAGTTGGCAGAGCAGACATTGTAGGGAAGTTGTCATATTAGCCATCGTAACGTAGTTGTCAATTCAGGAGTTTAAAACTGGTCAATTGGGGGAAGTTGCAGTCCACCTTAGAAGCATGATTTATTAACCAACTCAAGTCCTTGGCGTATTAGCTAGGTTCTCCAGCCTCTGGGAGCACCGGTTGAGTAGTATTCCTTTACCCATTCCTTGATTGCAATTCATCATTTGTTGTTGTAACCCCCTATGTCCCGTTCAGTCATGGAACGATCAGGAGTGTTGATGGATTGTTCATTCATTACGTTGAGCTTTGAATTCACTATGCGGGTGCTCTACTCTGCGCTCCAGCCTCTTTTTTGAAAATTTGGGTTATACCCGAAAATATTTTTTTTTGGAATTTCGTATCATTCTCGGCAATGTTTAAACGATACAAATGTGGAAAAATTGAACGATCCCAAAATTGCGTACTTGGATCGATACGAAAGGCGCACAGCTGGATCGATACGAAGGTTGATCGATACGAATGCTGATCAATACGAAAACTGATCGATACGAAAAGTGATCGATACGAAAGTCAATCGATACGAATGTTGATCGATGTGAAAACTGATCGATACGAAAAGTGATCGATACGATAACTAATCGATACGAAAAGTGATCGATACGAAAGTCGATCGATACGAAAACTGATCGATACGAAAAGTGATCACTACGAAAGTCGATCGATACGAATGTTGTTCGATATGAAAACTAATCGACATGAAAAGTGATCGATACGAAAGTCGATCGATACGAATGTTGATCGATACGAAAAGTGATCGATACGAAAGTCGATCGATACGAATGTTGATCGATGTGAAAACTGATCGATACGAAAAGTGATCGATACGAAAAGTGATCGATACGAAAGTCGATCGATAAGAAAACTGATCGATATGAAATTCGATAGATACGAAAATAGATCGATACGAAGTTCAATCGATACGAATGTTGTCATATTTTCTGGATGCGAAAACATGGATACGTAAATCTTTATATTTTCTGGATACAAAAGCATGGATACGAAAATTATCATATTTTCTGGATACAAAAATATGGATATGAAAATCACCATATTTTCTGGATACGAAAATATGGATACGAAAATCTTAATGAATGTAGTTCCTCTTAGATCTGGAGAAACTGAATAGAATAGAAGGAACCACTTGACAATAGGTCTAGATCTCCTCCTTAGATTTTTGCAATCCAACGACGGTAGTAGATCCACAGAGCAGGAGAAAAGCTGGGTTTTCTCGATGAAAGCACCAAAATGTTTATACCAAAATTAGGCACAACACTCTTCGGATGTGTTTGAAGAGATAAAATGAAGAATATAAATGGAAAAGGAGGAAAATCTAACAAACACACCAATAATAAGCAAGAAAATCAAACAGAAACACACGGATTTAGAGTGGTTCGGCGTATGGCCTACGTCTACTATGAAATAATTGACTTTATTGATTTTTGACTGCTGGTTACAACGTGTTACAACAGTAGAATTCGAGTACAATGGTGATTTCGGCAGAGTCTGGGCGTAGAAGAGCCAAAGGTCCTTTTTCAATAGGTCCTGGGCTGCTATTTTATAAGCGTAGGCTGCAAATATCTCGCTCGGATCTCGGAAGACCTCTTCTCTCACGTGGGTGGGCCCACGCGATCGATCCCTGACCGTTTGGAGTCGATCCGTGATCGATACGGACGTAATTTGTATCGATCAGGATTTAGTCCAATCGAGTCGGGATCGATCATGAACATTCCTGAAGATGTACGCAAGCTCTTGTGAAAATTTGGTGGCATTTGGGCTTGTAGATTTTGAGTTATGATCGATGCAAGTTTGGATTTGTATGACATTGTTGTCTTCGTATCGATACTATTTCGCATCGATCATGCGTGGCTCTATTCGTATCGATGCTTGCATGTTACTTCGTATCGATGTTTGGAGGCCACCTTCGTATTGATGCTTCATGTTGCTTTCTTCGTATCGATCGGTGGTTGTTGTTGTTCG
This sequence comes from Allium fistulosum, assembly GCA_030737815.1. Taxonomy (NCBI): domain Eukaryota; kingdom Viridiplantae; phylum Streptophyta; class Magnoliopsida; order Asparagales; family Amaryllidaceae; genus Allium; species Allium fistulosum. The sequence goes on along the minus strand of CM060901.1, from coordinate 443,688,608 downwards.
TATCGATGGTGGAAGATCGATACGAGATGGATAGAGGGAGACCGATATGAAATGAGCATTTGTTGATGGATATGAAGTGTTGTTAACATGATGGATACGAAGTAGCTTCATTTTATGGATGCGAAGGAAGTTAATAGGCGATGGATACGAATTGAATCTCCCTTAGGGAATGGATACGAATAGAGTTGGATTTCTCAACTGTGATCGATCAATATCTTGAGCAAACGAACTCTGATTGACTTGAAATTTGGAACGTTGGCTTTCATAGCTTTGCTTGTTGTGTCATATCAATTGTAGCTCGATCCGGACTCGGGAAAAATTTACCAGTATCCATAGTGAACCTATGTATAACCGATCTCCAGGATGAATTGTCTTTGATTTCCAGTTAATTTCTTAGTGTCACGGCCTTGCCAAAAGGCAGGATAACATCAAGCACATGTGGGAGATCGATAGAGTTAGGGGTATGCCCTAGGGGTAATTCTGTAATTTTTTGTAAATTATCAACTTATAATCAATTCTCGTTTGTAATAAAGGTGTTTTCTTTCTGTTATATACTTGTTATAGTGTGTTATAAATAGTTAAATATTTAATTAATAAATATTTACTAGAAAAACCATAAATGGTGTGTTTGTGGTAGTAATTACAAATAGTTATAATCATGAGTATTGTATCACAATGTAATAAACATATCATTTTAAATATTCCCAATCATTATGTATTGAGACTGGATATTGATACATCCGTTAAGACTAAAGTACACAACACTCTCGTAATGTTAGGCAGTTTATTACTCATGACCACTGGTGACACTAAGGGGTTATGTATAGTTATTGAATAACCATGGAATAACTCACGATAGTTTTCTACCGGTTAATATAACTAAGGTCAAACAGAAAATATCTATGTGACTAATTTACATAGTTCTCTTGAATTGAAAATACTGTTGATCTTCAATATGGAAGCTCTGCTTCAATTATAGTTAAACCATGGCACAACATCTATCAAATGACTATAGTTGGGTCGAGTGAAAGTATTGTACGTAAAACACTATTCGAGGGAGGATTCGTTTCCTTAATTATATGAAGTTAGTATCATGGTCTACTCGAAGTCAACTCAAAGTAAAAATCTCTGGCTAGAGTAGTTCAGTTAATAGTAATTGTTATTATTGAACCAAGAACTTTCTATATATGGACTATAGAGTTGAATATGGACGATATTGCAAGTTTGACAATTACCAAATTCCATAAGACCAAAGTGATATAGTATTAATGAAGAGAATTGATGTAAATAATTGCCACTGCCAGGTAATGCTTAACAAAGTAAAATTGTATTTTACCGACACCGAGTAAGCGATAAATTTTGCCAAAATATCATGTCACCTGCCAAGTGAAGTGTGAATGTTAATATTCGAATTGTTCTATATTAATCGCTGACCAAATTTACACCCAAGAATCACACAACCAAAACGTTGAATACTCCTTTTACCACCCAATTTAATTAATTCATAATTGTTATAAATTAATTATATTAATTAATATTTATAAAATATTAATTATAAATTTTTATTTGATGTATTGAACAATATTAACAGTGTGTTTATAATAGTTATAAATATACTGATCGATATACGATATCAATACGCGTTAAATTTGGATTTGAATGCGATAATTATTGTTCGAGCTTTGGATTGTTTTGAGGCCCATTTGAGGCCATTGTTTAGCCGGCTATAGATGTCAAGAAAGGAGGCCGACCAGAGATTCATATGTTGAAGTGGTTTGAAAGTTTAAAAGGAGGAATTGATAAGGAGACAAAAGGGGTTCGGATCTACTTTCCACTTTCTTGTCCCTTCTTTATTTATTCCATATATGCCTCACTTTGCTTTCTCTACTAGTCCACTCTATAATCACCATATCAGGCCAATCATTCCTCAAAAAGCCGCAAAATACTCCAAGTAAAAATCACATCAAATTACTTTGATTCGATTGTCGGTGTTAAAGAAATTCAATTGAAACTTTAGGATTGGAATACAATTAGAGAAGCCCATTTCATCATTTCAAAGTGCGAGCTCTAGGCTTAGGTGATTGGTACACTTCTGGTCTATTAATAAACTTATTTGTTTAATTAATCATTCCATCATATGTTAGCTAGATAGATTTTATAACGAATCGGTATATCGATGCATTGTCACATATTGATGGTTATACATATATGTGCCTAAAATAATTATTATTTGGTATATGTGTTTTCTTATATGCTCATAGCCTGATGAAAAAAATTTGGTAAAAATAATACTATGAAATGATTTTATAGGTTAAATAGAAAATGTTTAATCATATAATATACATATTTTAAAATTTGTAAAAATTTGTTTACACCTAAAAAGCATTCGACGGTAAATTTTATTTACACATATATATATAGTTTAATTATTTACTTGATTTAAAATTAGTTGAATAAATAAAATACATGTATCCATATTTATAAATAATACAAAATTTTGGATTTTATATATAATATATCATATATATTATGATTTCAAAAATATTTTTTCCATTAATTCCACATAGATTTTAATTAATTTATAAGTATTTATTCAAAATTATTAAAACCGAACAGAAATTAAAAAATTATGTTATCATCTGGCCAAGTGCAACAATAAATATATACATTTATTTATAAATTATTATTATTATATATTAGTTATATTTATATTATATATATGCATGTATGTATGTATGTTAATTCAAAAACAATTCAGTTTAGATTTCATTATATATGATAAATACTCCAAATTATTTTACAAATTATTTGAAAATTTTAATTATATATATATATATATTTCATAAATGCTTTATACAAATAATTTACAGCTAATATTTTACAATAATTATATAATTATATTTATACATACATATATATACATTTATTTATACAATAATTTGATGCATGTATATGTATATTTAGACAATACATTTGTACACATAAGGGATGTTCGTTTGTGGCGTAAATCTCAACACTTATACACGGTCTCTCGATGGAGGGAACCTTGGTGGAATGGGCCCCCGGAGGTTGGAACCCATGATCGGCCACTCAAGCTCCCGAAGATCAGCAGCTCCTAGAGTTTAGCAACTTCTTTAGTCTTAGGCACAGGATCTTTTCTTGTTATTATCTTATGACCCTTATAATTGTAAGAGAGCCATATAGTAAGAGTATTTCATAGTGGACGTAGGCAGCTTGGCCGAACCACTTCACATCTAGTGTCGTTTACCTTTGAATGCTCTTTTCCCTTTATTTATTCATCATTAAGCCTAGTGATTAGCAAGTAACATTTTCTCTTCATAACGCATTATCATAACTCCAAGGTTGACAAAAAATATCATCAACGGTGCCCGATTAGGTCGTGCATCTGGTTAGCTTTTGCGTCCATGAGTACTCGATTTGTTTGTGCAGCTGGTTAGCTTTTGCATCCATACATACCAATTAGGTTGTGTATCTGGTTAGCTTTTGCATCCATATATACCCAATTAGGTTGTGCATCCGGTTAGCTTTTGCATTCATGATTTGCTTGGTTAACCACTGTTCTAACTCGATTACAGATTGGTTTTCATATGTAACCGATTAGGCTATGCATTGTGTTGGCTTTTGTATCCATACATACCCGACTAAGTTGTGCATCCTATTAGCTCTTGATTACTTGGTTAACTATTGTTCTGACTCGATTATAAATTAGTTTTCATATGTACTTGATTAGGTTGTGCATCTAGTTAGTTTTGGACCCCTACGTACCTGATTAGTTATGCATACGGTTAGCTTTTGCATCCATACGTACCTAACTAGGTTGTGTATGTGATTAGCTTTTGTATTCGTATGTACCTAATTAGGTTGTTCATCAGGCCAACTTTTACATTTGTGTTTGCTCGGTTAACCATTTTCTAACTCAGTTATAGATTGGTATTCATATGTACCTGATTAGATTATGCATTTGGTTAGCTATTGTATCCATACATGGCCGATTAGGTTGTGCATCTGGTTAGCTTTAGCATTCATACGTACCTGATTAGGCTGTGAATTCAGTTAGCTTTGAATCCATACATACCTGATTAGGTGGTGCATCATGTTAGCTTTTGCATTCGATGATCAGTTTGGGTAACCATTGTTCTAACTCGATTATAGATTGGTTTTCTTAAGTACTCGATTCAAGTGTGTATTCGATTATGTTATTGTATTGGTGATAAGCTCAGTTAACCAATATTAAAATATTAAATGCCACTATTTTCACTAATAGTCAAATATTTTGGTGGCAAATATTTTCCGGCCACATATTAGAGCTAAATACATAAATTTTACAATGTTATATTGACATTCCCTTTTAGATATGAAATACCATACATTTCATTTTGAAAAAAATATCTAACATTCAATATCGAACATGTAACGTCCAAAAGTTTTTTTTAAACATATAATATGTACATGTAACATCCAACATCCATCATCCAATAGTACATTTCATTCAGTCAAGTTAGATAAATTGCAATTATTTAAGCATAACTACTTATTGCCATATAATCTACAATACATTTCACAGTTACAGGTTCTGATTTCCAGCCATGCCATTTGTCTATGACGATATCATATAGAATCTAAGCTCTTAGTTTTTGTATCTCTTTAGCTTCATATAAATCTACCTTTCCTTCCATCTCTATATTGTTTGAAAGATATTCCATATATCACATAACAAATATAAGTTTTCCATCTTTAAAAAAATTAATTTTCTAAAATTTACTTTTATAAATTATAAGTTTATACTTACAAATAGAATTTTTATTATGGACAATTCACAAAATTGGCCGGATTATTTTGTAGTTATGATGGTTGTTTTTATTTTTTGGATAAATTCATTTTAGAACCTCCATTATAGTGTCTCTACAAATATTAAATAAGTCAATTTTTTTATAGTTCTGTTGAAATATTACAAGGTAAATAATTTATAGGCAAATATTTGCTACAATGCAAATGTCCGCGAAGATAATATTTGATAGATGTAATTATTTATATATGTAAAACTCACCATTGTTCTTGCTTTCTATTTGCATATGCAGTTGAAGGTTTTCCTTCTTGGTCTTTGGGAATCATAGTGTTTCCAGGTTTTATCAACTGGATTAAATTCCAACAATGTGTAGTGATTTTTATTATGCAGTGGTATCAATATTTTGTTTAATTCATTGCTCTTTCTTCCAGTACTTTGACTACCAAAGCTGCATATGTTGAATTGTAGTCTTGAATTATAAATGCATGTGTTTACAGTTCAATTAGCTTTGATATTTTCAAGTGATATAAACTAATATGCGGGAAGAAAGAAACTAACAGCACAAAAATGATACAAACACAGATCACCCCAACAACAACAAAAATATGCACTTAGCCTAGAGAGATGAACAATGCAGTCTTCTGGAGACACCCAAAAATCCTACCTATTAAGATACATAATAACTAGACACAAACAGCAACACTAGTGATTAGGAGGATGTGTAGTATTCCCATGTAAACTTGGAGCAGAAGGAAAAGGATAAGCCACAGCCGATGAAATAGTTGAGAAAATCATGGAGGAGCCAATAACCCAAAACCTTATTGAAGTATCAATAGAGTAGATACTTGAAACTATTGAAGATGTAAGAAAATTAAACTTTGAATTGCATAACTCAAAGGAGAGGAAGTAGTGTAATATCCCAGAAACTTATGTAAGATTGATTTAACAAGAATTTAATATGGAAATTAAATTAGATTTAAAAAAGAACGTAAAAGCAAATTTCCATAGATGCTCGAATTTGGCTATGAAACTTGCACCATCGTGTTCGCAGCAATTTTATGGATGGTTTTCATATGTAACATATCGTAATCGGAGTTAGTATGGAGGAGTTACGTGCGTTAGAATTAACAAAAAAATTTAAAAATTGATAAGCCCACCAGTCGACTTGTAAGGTGTCATGGTCGACTGGTAGCATCCGACCCAAAGTTTAGAACGGTCGTCCCAAGTCATGTAAAAATCGAGGGTTTGTCGTTTTACAGTGACACGTTGAAGGTTGAGATTTGTTGCATGGGGACGATGGGTGTGATGCGCAAACTGATGCTATGAAAATATTTTCTAAGCTAATCTAATGGCCCAAACTAAAACCCTACCACTATAATTCTAAGCTAGTGAAACCCTAAATTCTCAAATAAAAGTTTACAGTAACCAAACTCTGCCAAAATTTCCTCTCTTCTGCCACTTTAAAATTTTCTTAAAATTCAAATAAAATAAAGTAAAATCAACCTAGAAGAATACAAGTAATTGGATCTAGATGGAGAAGGCGAAGCTAGCATACAGAGAGAAAATTCTAAAGCAAATCAAATAGGAAGAGCTTAGTCTTGAGGTGAGTAGGAACAATTTTAATAAGATAATTATTGTAGTTAGATTTAATCTATTTTAATTGGTTTAGAGTGCTAGAAATCTAAATTAAATATGCTAAAACCCTAGAATTTGAATTACAATAAGTTTTTAATGTAACTACTTGTTTAGACACTTATTCCATTATCAAATTTGCAAACCCTAAATTAAATTGCAATTTGATAAGTAAACTGGTCACTTAGCAAATTAGGTTTAATTCAATACTGTAAATGACATGAATCAACTGTATAAAGAATCAACATAATAAAAATTGCAGAATCCTAATTTTACTTCATGACCAATTGACTTGGAAGCCCCAACGATCGACCGGTAGTGGTCGACCGTAGGGGAACGTTGGTCGACCGTTCGCAATGAAATTGTAGAAATTGAACCTTGGCCTAAGGCCCAAGTTTAATAATAAAAATTAACATAAACCATAATTGTTTGTAAACCAATTTAAGGGCATTTGGTTGTATGTTATGAATAGTATGGAAGCTAATTCCCTATGAGAGGACGCTAGATCATTACGGTGTGAGGTAAATGTCCTTTACCCAATTCAGGATATAGAAATCGACTAGAGGTGATGTATTTTCGCAAATGACACTCACAGGAGGTTCCAACAATGGGCATACAACTGGCGCAGATGCCTGATGGAGTGGGTCCGGCACAAAGGGAGGTCTATGTATGCTAGATTTCCGATGCATGTGATACAGTTCAAATGGAGGACCCGAAGCTTATAATAAGAGGCTAACACTACGATCAAGAGGTGGGAAGCAAATGCAGACGATGAGACATTCCAGTGAGTCAGCATTTCAGGTTCTTCCTCCTCAGGTGTAGTGAGGAGGAATCATTCCCAGTAGCTTGGTGGCAGTGATAGTGGTGGGGATTTATTTCCACAATAGCCTAATGGCGGTGTCTTACATGTATCAATTGAATTAGCCTACACAAATTGTAGTGTAGGAATGTACTAAACAAGAACCCTTAGGTAATAGACCTTAGGAATTCACAGACACTTATATCACACCCTGTATCTTTTAGAGTAGTCTTAAAGTAACTGCATATGATCATCATATTAGACTTGTACTCATTCACCGGACTTTATGTCTGATCCATTCTTTTTCCATCTTTTCCCCCACCACGGCTGGACTTGGTAGTAGGTGATTGGCCCATTCTTGATACTTAGAGAGTTGTGCTTATCTTTAGAGATGGCCTTTTATTATATTGCTCTCCATGTATTTATCTGTACAGTCTATCTCTTTTGTCGGACTTAGAATGATATTTTCTATGTACTCTATGTTGGATCATTTACTGGTTTTCTGAGACTGTGATTCAGATATTTTCTGAGATGGATAGTTTTCTGTGTTATATGTTTTATTCCTTCCGCTGTAAGTTTTGAAAGTGTAGTATATCTTAGATAATATCTGCTTGTATCAGTCTATGCGTTATGATATGTTATAAACCCCGACGATCCGAATTTCTCGGCATGACATGGCCGAAAGCAACACTGAGCTTTGGATCGACGTGTCAGAAGGTGCGCATTGTCATAAGTAGAATCACGGCATGAAAATATTTACACAATAGTTAATAAAGAATATGAAAAGTAGTTCAAAGATAAAGACACTAAAGAAAAAGCGATTAATTCACGAGGGGACTCTTCTAGGAAATCCTACTAAATGTCAATGATTAGTGGGAATGCTAGAGGTTTAAATAACCTACAAGTTAGACCTTTATAACCTTAGGAGGTGTTATGTACCTTTTATTTTAGGTATAATAGAGAGTAAGTTTAATGATGTTAATCTTATTTTTTCACTGAAATAATGGGAATGTTATCTTCCATGTGTTTATGCAAGTGACTTAGCATCTGTTAGAACTAACTTATGAAAGAAAATCAAAGATTTAGCAACCAGAATTAATGGACCCTGAATAATGATGGGTGATTTTCAATGCAATTCTGAAAGAAACAGAGAAAAAGGGTGGACTCACGTTGAGAGTGTCATAACTTGCTGAATTCAATAATTGTGTTGTTGCTACAGGATTGGTTGAACTTGTCAAAGTTGGCCTGAAATATAAATGGAGAAGTGGGGAATGTAAGAAAATATCATGTAATCTTAATAGAGTGCTCATTAATTTAGATTATATAAACATGTTTATAGACATCAAAGTCAATATATTGGCAAATTCTATAAGTGATCATAGTCCACTTCATATTTTTTAATTGTAAAAGAAAAAATGAGAAGAGGAAGACAATTAAGTATGCCAATGATTGGCACTTATATGATGATTACAACTATGCAACTAAATTTGCAGTATGTGAACAAGTGGAAGGTTGCCAATTTTTCAAGTTGGTGCATGTGCTAAAAGTAATAAAAAAATAGATTGAAGGAGTGGAATAAATGTAAGCCTAAGGAGATGATAATATCAAATCATTACAAAATCAATATCAGAAAGAAAACATCAAATTATTACAAAATCAATGTGAAGGCCTAGTTGATAAAATTGATAGTGGCTCCCAATGTGATGACATATGAAAAGGTATAAAGCAATCTAAAAGATGCATGAAGATAAAGGCTATTGAACTTAAACAAAAAGCAAAAGAGAAATGAATCACAAAAGGGGACGGATGTATTAAATTATTTTATACTAAATTGTCTATTATGAAAAATGCTAATAATAAGTTTCAATGCTCTGACCAAGAGAGGCAATCTACTACTAATTTTGCAAAAAATGAAGAGGAGGAAATCAAATATTTCACTTAATTATATAATGGGCAGTGTAAGATAGACCTACCCAAGATTCATTATAGAAGAATGGTAAAGGCTAAGGGAAGGAGGATGATGTGTAAACAAGTGCTAGAAAGCGAGGCATGGGAAGCCTTGGATTCCATTCATAATGGAGCTAGTCAGGGCCCGATGCCCTGGGGGAACCTAAGAAGTATGGTAATCTAAGCTATATAAGAACCATTCCACACAGGTAAAATTTTAAAGGAATTAATCATGCTTTTATATGTTTGATTCCAAAAATGACAAGCCAATAAGGATTGAACACTACATGCATATTGTATGTTGTAATGTCCTATACAAAATATTGAGCAAAATAATATGAAAAAAATGAAGAAGATCTTATCAAACATCATTATTAGCAAATAAATTTGCTAACCTCGAAAGTGCTTGGAAATTGGATTGCTCAAAAAGAAGCCTGGTTGAGTCTTGATGAAGTGATCGAGTCAATAAGAATCGTCATAGTATCTCTTGATGTTATGGTCATAGTTGAAGTCATATGGGCAGTTTGAATTAGTATATGTAAGATTTGATTATGTTCGAAGTCACTAGGTCGAAGTCAATTATGCTTTGCCAATCACAAAGTCACAACAATTCAGATATGCAATTTACAAAGTCACAAGTGTGTTTAATTTACAAGTTCGAATCGATTACATATATGCTATGTTATATCCTTATTTAATATTCAGGATGCTATGTGTACATTGTTCTTGAATTACAATATGCTTTCAAATCCCCAAATCAATTTAGGGTTTATAATATATGAAATGAGAGAAGAGAAAATTCCACCTATAAAATGGCACCCCTAGGGTCATATTTATAGAGGTGGGTGGCCACCACTATGCCTTTATGTCTTCAAGTAGGACCGATTTCGACAATGCTTAACACTAACCTCTTTGCTAGTATGACCTCATGGGGTTAACCTCTGCATGACTTGTCTTTGACTATGTTAGGTTGGCCTTGGTCTTTGCATATGGATTTCATGTGTTAGAGGCGGCATTGTCTCATACTAAATGTCTTCGACATTGTCGTCATTTGGTGTTGGTATAGGATGGTATCCACGAATTGCTGTGATATGCGAAGCTACCTTAAGGTCTTCGTGATGGCTGGTGATGGGCTCATTGCAATGCTTTAGGGTCTTTGTCACACTTCAACATTGGTTTCGGCAACAAAAACTTCGATGTCCTTCATGGATATCGATTACGTTCGTCATCAATACCGCTGGTATAGACTTGTGCAATATCTTCAAAGTACTTGCGAGATGCAAGATGGGCATGGCTTCACTTCAATGGAACATGCTGTAATCACTTTGGTACCTTCTAATATCTTGCGAGGTGAGTTACATTTGACCTCTTTGCTTGCTTCATCATATGTAGCATTATGTTCACTCTATTGCAGTCGAGGTGCAACATTCTACCTCCTCGAAACTGTTTCCATAATTACATCATCATTGAGAGATCCTACGAGAAGGAACTCTTCATCGCTTATGTTGATAATAATTACAAGTGCTCAGACTTTGGATTTCCCTCTATTCCTTCAAAATGGAATGACAAGTTCATGAGCAAATTTAAAGATGAGGAGGAGAAAGATGATGATGGGGATAAAGATGAGGGTGATGATGATAATGATGGTCCTAACGACAATGATAATGATAATAATGACACCGATGGTTGAGGTGGTGAAAATGGTATTTTTGGATCATCGGCTGATAAGGATGGATCAGTAGATGCGAACCTTGATCCATCTTTCTAAGGTGTGGGGGCTACTGACCTGATCCTCCCAAGGCAAGTTTTCCCGAGGAAGACAATGCTACCCTAGGCTTGAAGCCAAAAAACAAAGAGAAAATCTCATCGTCTATTATCCCACTTTCTCAAGTATGGATCTCATTACACAAATAGTTTTCAATTATCAAATAACCTTTAGTTAACTTATTAACTACTTTAGTTAAAGAGAAAGTCAAAATACCATTATGACATTATGCTCGAGAAGAAGCAAATAGACATAAATAGTCTTAATAGGGAGTTGGACAAACAAATGAAGGATTATAGTAAGTTATCTGAGAGGTATAAGAAGTTGGCCGAGAGCTCATCGAGATTAAGGTATTTCAAGGAGAAAGAAGTCGCTCCACAGATGAAGAATGCTTGCCATCGCCGGGATTTACTCTAGAAAGAGAATCCTGAACTGATGACCCTTTTTTGAATGTTAATCGACGACAGGGACAACTTGGTAGAATTCCTATATAAGGTCCATTGCAGGGGTTTAATTATAGACTTCTCACAATTAGGTGATAACAGTGGAGGTTTGCTATGACGCCTTCATCGTAGATACTTGGATGAGCATAAGACTAATCCTCATCTTGGGGCATGTTGGAACCTTACTCGAGCCACTCCTATTTTTCTTTCCTTACACTCTCTTCCCCCGAGAAACTTAGTTATAATAGGAAGAGAATCATTTCTGAAATTTATAAGAAATCTATTTTGTATTAACCTGAATGATTGTACAATAAAGATATGTTACTTGGTTTATGTATTTCATTGTTTTAGTTTTCTATGTTGCAAAGATAAAAGACATCTCGTGCAGTCCGGTCCCTAAGGATCTCTTGAGTAAATTTGTTAAGTTGAGGAAGGATTTTAAAGGGAAATCTACAATTCTCAAATCATCACAATTGGCAAGATACTTTTTCCTCAGCGATTTACAAGAAATTTACATGCGGTTTCCCTATTTTTGCTTTGACTTTTTGGGTGATGAGAAGGAGAAATTACTTAGCAAAATCTGATCCTTCCACACAAAATTAATATGTGGTCGTGATAGCCCTCCAGCCGGGGAATGAGATTATCATCGTTTTCCTCTAATTTATACTCTAGATGGGATCAAGGCTTCTTTTGATTCTACACTTACTTTGTCTGCTGGGTCGTTTGAAAAGGCTTAGGCCGTGGTTTCAAAGCTTTGAACATTAATTAAACATTATTGAAATGAAATTGCAATGTAATCTTGACTCATGTTATTATTTGTAAACTTTATTTGTTATTAATGGAAGAGTTTTTCCTTCATGTATTGAATTTTGTTTTCTTTAATAGGACGCCTAGTTAGCATGTAAATTTTATTCCTTAGACACATCGTGGGTTATTGAAGTTAAAGATTGGCTGTTTGCATATATGAAGGAGAAACGATCATCTCGAGATGACTCGGCTTTACAATTCCTAAATAACCTTGAGGCATGAGAGTGGCATAGGAACTATTTCCTATTAAAATCAGCTTTTAGTGCTTACAAAGAAATGACCGCTCTCATAGAGGCAGAACTTAAAGAAACGAAGAACGAGCTTCAGTTGCTGAAAAAGAGAAAGGACACAGCTCATGGATCTAACTTCTCCGTTGAAGCTAACATTGAGATAGCTAAGCTTCATTAGAAAATAAGTGATCTCAAATTAAAGCTAACAAAAAGCCAAGTATCATGTCAATCTTTGGAGCTTATTATAAGTGGGGGTGATTCTAGCCTTCCCACCTCTACTGCAAGATGAAGAACAAGATCCACATCCTCGACTAATCATGAGTTTTCTACTTTACCAAACCCTCCTCCAAGTTTGAATAACGCAGTGATCTCTAAGTAGGGTAATCAAGTCAAATTCGAAATGACACATTATTTCAACAAGAAGCGAGAGGAAAAGATATCCCAATGCATCAATGAATATAAAATTAAGGTTCAAAAAGTCGAACGCGAGAAGTATGATCTTAATCAAGAAATCAAAATGCTGACGAGTATAATTTGGACTTTGCGAGAAGCTAATAAGACTCTTTGTCATACCCTGAAAGAGAAGATCAATTTGATTGATGATGCAGACACCTTTCGTAAGAGGGAAAAGAAACTCAAGGAACTCGTGGATGTGCCCATTCATCACATCATAGATCCCTTAATTGCCAAGGGCATGGATAAATCGGCATAGAGTCTTAGGCTGTAACAGAAGCCGACCTTGGTTAGATTTTCTTTCTTTATCTGTCGTTTGTGCCTACAACAATGTAAATAGTGATCAACTTGTAAAAAAATTGTAATTAAATGAATATTACTTCGGATATGTAATCAAGAACCGAATTTTGATTCTGAGTTGAAACTGCATGATGCTTATTAATTCACTTTCCCATACTTTGAGTATTTAAGCTCACTTTTTGCTTATTTGTAAAATTGAGAATGCTGCTGATTAAGCCTTTTATAACTCAACGCGGATGTTTAGTAATGGAGATTCTTGTTTAAATAATAATTGATCCGATGACAATATATAATATCAGAAATTCCCTTCTGGAAGGTCAGAAATCAACGTTTGGAAAAATAGAAGTCCAGGAATCTGTATATAGGACAATAGAAGACATGAAATTTATATCCAGTAATAGCAGAAAATAGAAAGTTATATCTGGCAAAGGAATACTTGAAGATCTTTTCTTCTTGGGCATTATATAGATTTGAAGTGCTACATGGCTTGGATTTAGTTAGATCTTCCTCTGAAGACTGATCCGTTGAGAGTACTGCTTGGCTCAAACTTTGTTAGACTTGAAAGCATTACTTGGTTGTGATTTCGATTGATCTGGGAGTGCTTCTTTGGCTCAAATTTTGATGGTTTTGAGAGCATTACTTGGCTCTGATTCTGATTGATTTGGGAGCACTTCTTCGGCTCAAATTTTGATAGGTTTGAGAGCACTACTTGGCTCTGATTTCAATTGATTTGGGAGCACAACTTTGGCTCAGACCCCTTACCACCATCTTAGGTGATGGTTTAGGTCTCCTATCCGGTGCATTTGGTTAGCTATCTTAAGTAGGACCAAAGACTTACCCGACCTCCCTCTAGGAGGCGCTTCAGTGAAGCCTTTGATTGCAAGCATTGAAGGCTGGTTTGGTGCTTTAGTGAGGCCTTTGATGACAGCACTAAAGGCTTACTCCATCCTCCATCTAGGAGGCGCTCCAACCAGGCTGTGTAGGCAGGGGTTGAAGGCTTGCAGAAACTTTGGACAGGCCCTTTCGGACATGACTAAAGGATTACTCTGGCCTCCCTCTAGGAGGTGCTTTAACTAGGCCTTTGATGATGGAGTTAAGGGCTTATGTTTCGGCCATGTGACGCAGGCACCGAAGGCTTAGTCAGTGCTTTGACCAGGCCCTTTCGAACGGGACCAAAGGCTTCCTCCATCCTCCCTCTAGGAGGTGCTTTGTCTAGGCATGTGTTAGCTGAAGACAAAGTCTTTAGCCCCTTACTACCAACTTAGGTTGTAATTTTGGCTTTCCATTATACTAGGCAAATTTTACTCCTCAATGTAGAATTACTTATTTGAAGAACTTCTTTTATTATCAAATTTGTCTAAAATCTTTTTACAAAGTCACATCTCTTTACAAAGTCATTGAGCTTGCCTTGCCTTAGAAAATTGATGATCATTCCTTCAAGGCTTCTGCATTAATTACTTTCATGCCCATTTGTAAGGTGATAGTGACAATACGAGCTTCCAAGGTTTCTTTTGAACTTGGACCTTCTTTTTTGGAAAGGTCAATAATCAAGCTTATCCTTAGTCAAGAAGTAAATGTTCTCAAGGGAAGTAGTGAAATTGCAATCTTTAGAGGTCAAGATTTAAATACTAGCCTTTTTGACTGTTGTTTGGTTCTTTTACTGCTTATATCTCATCCTTCATGGCAAACTTTATTTTTAATGTCCTTTGAACTTAATTAGAGGCCAACAAATGATTCACTACTCTATTCCATTTCTGAGCGACAATATTGAAATCATTTGTTACCTCTTTCTCGAATATAATCCCCTTGGCTTGAGATTGGATAGCTCTCCTTATCTTTAGGAACAAATTATCCTTCCTTGGGGCATCTCTTCCCAAGGCAAAAATTAAAGTAAGGCCCGTATGAAAGGGATTTATGCTCTAATTATCCAGATCATAAGGGGCCGCCTACTTCTTTACATTTATGATTTAAAAGGTCTTCAGTCTTAATAATTGTTCTTTGTGAAATCGTGGATCATCGGTGATTTGATAAGTGGGCCTAATTATTCGAGGCTCAGAAGGCCCCTGCTCAGACTTCTTAACATGATTAAGTAGCATGGTATTGGGGATTAAGGTTGGTTATCTTCAGATTAGTATATGCTTGGATAAGAATGCTCTTTATGCCCTAATATGCAAGCTAGGAAAGTTCAATGTAGGTTGAATTCGTTCCACCTAGGGTTTCAACGAAGTCGGAGGTTCGAGCCCTCCTTCTAGCGCCAAAATGTTAGCAAATAAATTTTCTAACCTCAAAAGTGCTTGGAAATTAGGTTGCTAAAAAAGAAGCCTTGTCGAGGCTTGACGAAGTCATCGAGTCAATAAGAACCTTTTATAGTATCTCTTGATGTTATGGTCATAGTTGAAGTCATACAAGTAGTTCGAAGTAGTATATTCAAGATTTCATTATGTTCGAAGTTAGCTGTGCTATGCAAATCAAGAAGTCACAACAATTAAAATATGCAATATACAAAGTCACATGTATGTTCAATTCAGAATTTCAAATTGATTACACATATGCTATGCTATGTCCTTATTTAATATTCAAGATCCTATGTGTACAATGTTCTTGAATTACAATATGCTCTAAAATCCCCAAATCAATTTAGGGTTTACAATGTAAGAAATGAGAGAAGAGAAAATTCCACCGCAAAATGGCACCCCTAGGGTCATTTTATATAAGTGGGTGGCTGCTACTTCGCCTCCATGTCTTCGACTGTGACCGATTTCTATGATGCTTGATACTGACCTCTTTGCTAATATGCTCTCGACAGGGTTAACCTCAGCAGGACTTGTCTTTGACTATGTTAGGTTGGCCTTGGTCTTTGCGTATGGATTTCACATATAAGACGCACCATTGTCTCATACTTGAAGTCTTCGTTGTTGTCGTCAATGTGTGCTGGTATAAGGTGGTATCCCCGAATTGCTGTGGTATACGAAGCTGCCTTAAGGTCTTCATGATGGTTGGTGATGGGCTCGTTGCAGTGCTTTGGAGTCTTCATTACACTTCAATATTGGTTTTGGCAAGAACAAATTCGATGTCCTTCATGGATATCGATGACGTTCGTCATCGACACCGCTGGTGTAGACTTATGCAATGTCTTCGAAGTACTTGCGAGGTGCAAGATGGGCATGGCTTCGCTTCAATGGAACAGTCACTTTAGTACCTTTTAATATCTTGCAAGGTGAGTTACATTTGACCTCTTCACTTGTTTCATCATATGCAGCATTATGTTCACTCTATTGCAGTTGAGGTGCGACATTCTACCTCCTCGAAACTGTCCCACAAGTACACTGACGGCTCTATATCTTTGACAATGGTCATAGAATGCGAAGTGATCAAGGAGCAATTACTAACACTGATGTTGTTGCCTTAATACTGCTTATTAGTGGCACCTCGAACTCCTTCGATGAGATTTATTATAGTAACAATCATATGGCTGAATATCAAAGTGCATTTATTAAGGGTAGAAGAATATCTGAAAATTCACTAATGGCACATGAACTTTAATAAAAAAAGGTGCTAACAATTTTATCTTAAAGGTCGACCTCCACAAAGCACATGATAAGATTAACAGGTTTCTAACCTTACACATGCTAAGGTGTATGGGGTTTCCAACCTAGTTGATTTGATTAGTGATTGTATTACCAATTCTGCCTTTTCTATATTGGTGAATGGCATTCCTAAAGGATTTATAAATAGTAATAGAGGGAAAAGGCAAGGAGATCCACTATCTCTTTATCTGTTCACAGTAGCTATGGAATTTTTCCTTGGAACTAGGCCAGCCCGCGGTAGATATAATGGGTCTCTATTGGATATTTATTGGGCCTATGAAGTCTAATTTATTTAGAATATTTCTAAATTTCTTTTATATAAAATCATTATTTTATTTAAATTTATAATACAGTTTTATTTTATGTAATTATTATTATAATATATATATATATATATATATATATATATATGTGTATGTATGTATGTATCATACACACACATGTGTGTGTGTGCACGTGTAACATATTAATCCATGGAAGGTATAACATGCTTCTATGTAAGTGCTGCGATTTACACTACAACTAACATGTTAGGTCATCTAGCATACAAATATATTGCCCAAATGTATTCTTATATACTTTAATTTATATATTCCAAATATTGTAATTGTATTTTTATATTTATATGTAAATATATAAACTATGTATTATTTACATAATTATATATATATATATATAAACATATGCATAGAATTTAAACAATGAAATTTATAAATATGTGTGTGTGTGTTTATTTTGAAATATTTGTAAATTATATGAATTTTTTGTATTTGAGTCGAAAGCAATATTTGTATGTATAATTTTTTTAATATATATAAATGATATAACAATATATATATATATATAAATATATTAATAATAAATATATATACATATTAACACTTTCAAAATATAAAAAAATATGTTTAGGGTACATATAAATATCAAATGCTGCGCATGGTAGAATTTTTTTTTTTGAATTTTCAAATATATTTTAAATAAATATCCTCATAGATTTTGTTTTAAAATTTAATATAAAATTAATTTCGAAACATATTTTGCACTTTACAATTTTTGTAAAAAATATAAGTTATATTTCAATGTTTTAATATTTAAAATATAATTTTATAATTTAAAAACTAATTTTAACATTCGGCTGTTTTAAAAATATATAAAATGAATAAAAAATGTTAATTTATTTCATTTTATTTTGCTGAAAGTTTATCAAATACTAATTTGATTTTATAAGTATAAAATATATATTATATATCTATTTAAATAATTAATTTACATATTAATTAATTTAAAATAATATTTGAAAATAATATGTATATATATATATGAATTATTGTATATCTGCCAAAAATTATTTATATGATACTAATTACATAAAATTATAAAACGAAATTTTACATATAGTAAAATGTAATATTAAATTTATAAAGTTTATATGTATAATTAAATATTTTATATTAATTAGTAAGATAATAAGAAATTATTTTTTTAATCGAGCCCTGCTCCTCAAAGGTATATAGCTGACAAAAAAATTTTAATATAAATTTATAAACATATAGCCAATCTTATTGTGATAGTATATTTGTATATTCGAATCATCACCTAACTAACAATATATAATATATGAAATAATCATTATATAAATGCATTGATATCCATAAATAAATTATAAATATACTTTCTATCCAATGCCTATGTATGCATATTGAAACGATGATAATTGCTCCTTGAACTGATTTTTGATTTAGAAGAGTGCTAGTCCATGAACCGATGACCACCAGCTATCGAATATCACCTGATTTGATTTGATTTGAACTTGGCTTAATGGAGGTAGGGGAAGACCAATTTCGGCCAGATCTAGAAGAGTGTTAGAGGCTTCAAAAGTCTAGCAGGAGATGAGGGTAGAGATCTTTATATAGAGGAAGAGAAGGAGAAAAGTTAGTATATAATCTTTACATATTCTCCTTCTATCCTAGCCATCCAAATCGAAGTCACTCTAGTCTATCTTTTTTAGCCACTTATAACCCTTATAATAGCCGAACAAACCAGCCCCATCAATGGGCTTTAAACCCATTTAGAGCCTGTAACACACCGTTAAATTAACCATAGATAAATTAATTTAAAAAAGATAAGGGTAAAAATGAAAATTTTGTAAAATTTGGAATTTGAGCATGAAAGTTATGTTGTAACATTCGTGGTAAAATTCTGATCAATTTCCATATATAATATATTGAAAATGGAACTCAAAAGGAAAAGTTATGGACATTTGAAGATTTCGGATTCAAAATAATTTAAATAAGACTCAGATTCAAATAAATGATTAGTTCTCAAATTTGAAATTCAAAAATTAATAGTAGGTAGACTTAGGGGTTAAGTAAACGTTAAAATTAACGTTAATGTTAAAGTGTAATTAAGGAGGAAAATAAATATATAAAACAATGGCACAATTCCTTCCCAAAATAGACGGAGAGGTTGAACACCTGACCTCTACCGGTCGACCCCTAACCTCTACCGATCGACCGCTGATGATCGACAAATGGGACAATCGTCTACTCCTTATAAGGTGGCAGCTAGGGTTTTTAGTTTTGGATGTTCCGGATTTAATTATTTAAATCTGATGGTTATGGTGCTTTCTCACCACTATAAATAAGACCCTGGACCCCTTACTTTTATTCACATAATATTTTGGAAACATTAGTAGAGCTTTGTGAGTTCGTCTCTTCAAGAATCAGAAAACTCCATTAGAGTTTCAGGTAACAAATTATTTAGATCTATCTTTGTTTATTATTTATTTTCTTAACTTCTTTCACTCCAAACCTTTAATTTTCTGAATCTAACGTATAAACAAATCCCTTGCTATACATATGTATCAAAAAGAAGAGATCTGATAAGAGATCGTCAAAGATGTGTCAAATCCAAAGAAGGCAAAGCGAAGGCTATATTATAAGTGGAAATCTTAGCTTTTTTATTTAGTAATTGATTAGTGTAATTTGGGTTTGAATATGCCTTGGGAGTTTGGTTTGCGAAAACATCATATTATAAACCCCCAAAACTCCTTCAATGTGACTGTAACGACCCAGAATTTTAGTTATTTGAAATTAGAATATTAAATTTATTTTGAATATTGAAAAGTAAATTTTATAGATTAAATAACTTGAATTTCAAAAATAGTGATTTATGGGATAATTTAATTGCTAAATTTAATAAATTGAAATTGGTTAAATAATGGGATCTTGAGTTTTAAGTAAGATAAAAATTATTTTAAAGGCTTATTAAATTCTATTACTAAGAATGAAGATAATAAAACTTTTAAAATGGATTTAAAAGTGATTTACTTGATTTTGAAAATAACCCGTTTTAATTAACATATAAAAATAGCCTTCCGGGACACAGTCTCGGATTTCGACGAAACTAGTGTCATTGGGTTCGTAATAATGGTTATATTACACTATCAAATTTCGTAGCGATCTGATGCACCGTTTGGTATTACAGGATAGAAAGCGTTAATATTGAAGATTTAATATAATAATTAGGTTTAAAAAACTATCTTCTCTATATGATCGAATTGGGGGTCGAGACTAGTTCCATTGCGTTTGGAATAGGGGTATAACATTAGGAACGCTAGGCGGCACGTCCCGATTGGGGTCCGTAATTATTCAGCGGGGTATTTTGAATTTTTAGTAATATTTTTTTTGATTTAACTTCTCAATGCCATAAACTTTCCTATCAGTCGACTTATCCTATACGAGCCTACACCCTATTTCACTTATAAATCATGTATCCCCTGAGAAATTATTCGCGTTCGTATGATTCATTCCCTTCAAATTTCAAGTGCTCCATCCAATGGCCCTCAAGCTTTGGCGCCACCAGAGGTGTTTCTAGCCTTCGACCCCAACTAGTGAAAGATGCACGACAACAAGACGAAGCGAATGGACGGTGGAGATCCATTGGATCAAAGCGAGGTGGCGATAGGAGATGGATGAATGGAGAAATCGTATTTGAATGGTTGCAGCGTTTCGAGGGGTTTTGGCGCGAAGCTACCAACTGGTGAAATGTAGGGGAGGGGCAGGCCCACCTTCGGCCGAAGTCTGGTGGCACGAAGTTGGCTGTGGCGGTGGCAATCTTGTTTTGAATGGAGATCTTGTATGGGGTTTCTCGACAAGCTAGGTCGTCAATGGGGGGTCGAGTGAGTGGCGTTGGGGTCGGCGTGGGATGGACGTGAGTTATTCGATAGTTAAATAACTGACTATCGAGATTGGACCCAAACGTAACTTTGGAAATATCTAGAAGAAACACGTGAGTTATATGGCATAGTCATCTACGATGATGTTGTATTGTGCGTATAAATCTCGTTTCGTTCTTCTAGGATGATGATAAGAAAATCCGCCCGCTAACGGTTAGGAGGCGATCTCCGATCTTATCTTTGTCTATTTATTTCTCAAAGAACCAGGGTTGAGTTAACCAGAAATTATCGGACGTTGTTTCGAAGAGACCGAGATTAAATATATTTTCCGAAAACCACTTCAATCCAACAAATGCGTTTCGAGGTGAAGACATCATGAAGAGCATGGAATCGAAGATAGAGATGTGAAGTGAAAGGGCTAATCGCTACTAATCCTGAGGGTGATTCCAAAATGGATGTAGTAGGAATAGTGCCTTTGGTTTCGTTCAGACCCAGAACGGATTTGTATTGATGAAAGCTATCAGCACATTGTCATTGGAGGGCAATGAGTATTCTAAGTGTAAATTTCTTGAAAGGTAATCGTAGCCTCAAGCCTCATCAACTGGGAATGACTAAAAATCAGGGGAGATGCAGCAAGGCTAAGTGGGTCGCACCCATTAGGGTATGTTATCACCCTTCTAGATACATCTACATATTTATGGATTGGTTGTGCATGAGATCTTGATAAAAAGGGTTGCAAAGCAATCGGGGTGATGACATATTCGGTACTATCCAGTAAGGGGTAGGCCGGTTTTGTGTTGGCAGGGGATTCAAGCAAGGTCCTCGGTACATTTTCTAGACGTGTACCACGATAGGTGGTATCCCAGTGCCTAGTCGTTGTATGGAATCCATTCTCCAATAAGCGCCGTACGGTTTTGATTGTGCCTAACTATGTTGAAATGTGAGATGCAAGCATTTTAGCTATTTTAATATTTTACTTTGAATCCTTAGACATTATTATAATATCATTGGAGTTTCTTTAAAAGTGATTTGGTTATCGTAAGGTAAAAACCCATCGTGTTTATGTGCAGCGTGGTCTTCCGAGATACCTTTTGATTTCAAGGATTTTTATATAACTTTAAAATCCACTTGGGTGTGTTTTCTCACGCTGGTTTTCCAGATTGACTCGGGTGTTATTTTATTATAATGCTCGGGTGAGACCGAGTATATTACATATTATTTTGGATGCTTGGAGCTTCAAGAGACGAGTTGAAGGCCCAGAGACGTATTCACGTAGATGGTTATGTTTCTGCTGAATTCCTTGTTGTGTTATCAGCAATTGTGAGGACAGGTTGTTATAACTGTTCAGGCTAAAATATGTTAGTATATTCTGATTGATGTTGGTATATACTCATATTACAATTTTGCTTTTGTGTAAAAATTTGTGATATATTATAGATAATTTGTTACGCTGTGAGATTCTATGTTTTTAGTTTTCTTCTTATCTTCTTCCTTCTTTCTTTTCCCTAACAATCGGATCTTCCGACATTCGATTGCTCGGCATGTGATACAATGGATGTATTAGTGTCGATTGCTAAAGGTCGAAAAATACGGTTCATTACATTTGGCATCAGAGCCGAAGGTTAAGTGAGAACCTTGGCTTTGGTGGGGTACTCATTAGAGATAGGGTCAGTCGCACCCTTGAATGAGTTTGAGTGTGTGTGTGTGTGTGTGAGTGCGTATTTGTTAGTGATATAAAAATTGTTTTATATTGTGTTGGTTGATCTATTGAGTGGCTTATGGATTCTGGTCAATACGAGTAATTAACATTATTGATAGGGATCTCTAAACACTTAAAAAAAGCAATTCGACATGGTATTGTTTTAAAATTAGGTAAATGGAATAATTTTACTTTGATTATTATATATATAAAGGAATAATTTTTCAGAAATTATTATGGTATATATGGTATGTTTGGTTGTTAGGAAATGATAATGTTATACCATTATCATTTGTTGATTGTTGTTGGTGATCGAATAAAAGCTGATATTATAATAAAAGCAAGATTAACAAGTAAGAAATGATTTATTATAACCAAAGTTAGATTATATAAATGTATGATTTATAGATGTGATTTATAAATTTAAAAGAAGTTCGAGAAGCATATCATATAAACATGGGTTATAAAAACGATTTATAAAGGATTTAAAAGCTGGAAATTTGGAAATTTAAATCCCGTTGGTTTTGAAACTGATTTTTTTTCAAAGTTTTAGAAAATAATAATATTATTATTTGGAAAATATTTTTGTATAGAAATATTTAAAGGGGCTTAAAAGGAATGAAAGTCATTGAACTCACTTCGGTGGTTGGAAAATAATTTCGGTGATGACAACAGCATCATCTATGTTCATTTTCGAGTTTCCAAGGGAGGAATTGCTACCATTGGAGTTTTGTTTTGGTAAAACTATTTTTGAATTCAAAATCCAAAGGAATAATTTGATATACCAAGGGAATTTTGTGTATATACACATATATATATAAGTTCAAATTAATTTGAAATAAATGAGAACCATGTGTTTAAACTGTAGAAATTTCATTTAGTATTTTATGAAAGTATGAGAAAATAAGTTTGATAACTTATAAATTGTGAAAATAAGTAAGTTGAACGATGTTTTAAATTGTTGAATATGAATTTTAAGAAAAGTAAATTTGGAACTGAACTTGGGAATGAAACTTAACTTAAGATAAGTTAAACATTTTGAAAAGGAATTTGACCTAAGTTAGGCTAAAATGAAATAATTTTTAGAAATGGAATTGATTGAGATTGAAATAAATTAATGAAATAGGCTAATTAAATTAATTAGTGAATTGGATATGGTTTGGAATGTTGATTGATAAAATTGAATGTTAAAATTGGAGAATGAAATTGAATTTGGATAAAATGGATAAGGATTTAAGTTGTGAACTGGTAATAACCATAAGAAGTTTGTATAAAATGTTTATAAACTTAAGAAAATTTTATGAAATAATTCATAAATGAAGTAAGTATGAAGTGAAATGTGTTGAACATAGAATTTGGTCGGATGATTCTTAAATGATATTAGTATTAAAAGGAATTTGTTATAGTTAAAAATCAATAGTAATAAATACGTAAGTTGTACGTATATTATTTTATTCGCATAACGGTTTGATCCTGATTCGAGCATAGAATTTTGAGATAATTTATATCGATCCGAGCTTGAATTTTTCACTCGATTCTCGACGGCGAACACTGGATATGGATTTTTATTGATTTCAAAATTTTCTATCATAGTATATGGCTATGGAAGGAGAATAACGGTTTCTGATCAAAGAACCGGACCTGAGTCCGCACTAGAGGGTTGTGTAAACGATACTAGTTCAGAAGTGAAATTGTGTGATTGATCGGGCGATCGGATTGATATTACGTATGGATGATATATGTACATCGTACGGGCTTAAATAAAGCAAATATTGGAAATTGGAGAAAAAAAATACAAAATAATATAATTATGAGCTATATGATTGGATACCATTGGTAAATAAGATGCAGGTATATAAAAGCAAGAACTTATTTGATGCCCTTGATTTCATAAGTAAAATTGGTTGCCCAACAAAATGGTACATGTTTATATTGTTGTTTGATTTGATGGTTTTATGGTTGAGTTACTTAGCTTTATTTTCTTTGTTGGTTTGGGCCCGTAGTGGCGATTTGTAGCTGTTCTGATCTAGCTGCACAAAGGAGACGCTGGCGAAATTTTCCAAAAATTTAATGAGTTAGAAATTTTGAAGAAATTTTTTATAACAAAAATTTTATTTTGGATTATTACTTGAAATGATTGAATGGATAATATTTGTTGGAACTTATGGATGAATTTGGGAACTTAGTAAAAGTAATAACAAGGTTTCAACAAGTTGATTTTGGGAAGTTAAAGGCTTAAATGGATTTGGGAAGTTATTTCAACTAATTTGTTTTAGAAAAGAATTGGATTTGGGCATTTTTTCTACCTTGGCAATTTCGAGGACGAAAACCACTTCAATCCAACAAATGCGTTTCGAAGTGAAGACATCGTGAAGAGCATGGAATCAAAGATAGAGATGTGAAGTGCAAGGGCTAATCGCTACTAATCCTGAGGGTGATTCCAAAATGGATGTAGTAGGAATAGTGCCTTCAATTTTGTTCAGACCCAGAACGGACTTGTATGGATGAATGCTATCAGCACATTGTCATTGGAGGGCAATGAGCATTCTAAGTGTAAATTTCTTGAAAGGTAATCGTACCCTCAAGCCTTATCAACCGGGAATGACTGAAAATCAGGGAAGATGCAGCAAGGCTAAGTGGGTCGCACCCATTAGGGTATGTTATCACCCTTCTAGATACATCTACATATTTATGGATTGGTTGTGCATGAGATCTCAATAAAAAGGTTTGAAAATCAACCGGGGTGATGACATATTCGGTACTATCCAGTAAGGGGTAGCCGGTCTTGTGTTGGCAGGGGATCCAGGCAAGGTCCTTGACACATTTTCTAGACGTGTACCGTGATAAGTGGTACCCCAATGCCTAGTCATTGTACTGAATCCATTCTCCAATAAGCGCCGTAAGGTTCTGATTGTGCCCAACTATGTTGAAATGTGAGATGCAAGCATTTCGGCTATTTTAATATTTTACTTTGAACCCTTAAACATTATTATAATATCATTGGATTTTCTATAAAAGTGTTTTGGTTATCGTAAGGTAAAAAACCATCTTGTTTATATGCGGCGTGGTCTTACGAGATACCTTTTGATTTCAAGGATTTTTACATAACTTTAAAATCCTATTGGGTGTGTTTTCTCACGCTGGTTTTCCAGATCGACTTGGGTGTTATTTTATTATAATGCTTGGTTAGACCGAGTATATTAAAGATTAGTTTGGATGCTTGGAGCTTCAAGAGACGAGTTAAAGGCCTAGAGACGTATTCGCGTAGATGGTTATGTTTCCACGGAATTCCTTATTGTCTTATCAGCAATTGTGAGGACAGGTTGTTATAACCATCCAGGCTGAAATAGGTTAGTATACTCTAATTAACATTGGTATATACACATATTACATTTTTGCTTTTGTGTAAAGATTCGTGGTTTATTATAGATTATTCGTTCCGCTGTAAGATTCTGTGTTTTTAGTTTTCTTCTTATCTTCGTCCTTCTTTCTTTTCCCTAACAATCAGATCTTTCGACATTCGATTGCTCGTCATGTGATGCAATGGATGTATTAGTGTCAATTCTTGAAGGTCGAAAAATCCGGTTTGTTACAGTGATAAGTCAATTTTAGGTTGAAATCTCAATTTGTTTATGTCAAAATAATGGAAATTGTGTAGATTTGCAATTTTTATAATTTTACCTTCTATTCCACTCCTTATTCTTTTTCTTTGAATTTTATTAAAGGACTTTGATTACAGAATAGTGTGTAAAGTACAAATTTTATTCGTAGTTTGCATTGCTGATTCCTTAAAATTAAATAGAAATTCCTACGTTTATTTTATGTGAAAAAAGAGTTGAATAGAGTGTAAAAATTAGAATTGTAAGTTTTTATTAGCAATATATTCCATTATCTTGATGTAATAAGTTGAGTTTAAATTTTAATTGTCTACAAGTCTATTGATTGGAATTTTGGTATTGTTGATAATATGAAATAAGACTTGTATAATTGTTAAAAAAGTTGACATTTAAATGCTAGTTTATGGTGTATATTCTGCACGCTTACAAATTATTAAGCACGTGTGTGTGTGTGTGTGTGTATATATATGTTAGCTTAATTAACGTATAATTATAAGTATAATTGCGTAGTTAAATAGATTATTAATTTTATTAAATCCTCCTTGGGAAGGTAATTAATGTTAAAGGAGAAATAAGAAAGATTTCTTATAAGGCCTTGATTATGGAAACAGTGATATGTGTGATGATATACGTAGAGTTTGATATAAATTATGACTAAGTTATAGGGATATAAGGTCAATAAAAAGCACACGGAAGTCTGCGCAGCTAAATTGGCTACCAGTAGTGTAACTTTGGGGCTGTTGTGAGACATTGCCTATAATAAGCAACTACAATGATGCGAGGTTAGTTCCAAATTCTATAGGGCAAATCTGCCTAGCTAATCTGACTACTAGTACCTATAAATAGATGGGCTAATGTGAGACGTCACCGTGGGGTATGGGTCATAATACGAAGGACCTGCTTTAGGGATTGAAGATATTAAGTGGTTGTGCGAGGGCTAGCCTTTTCTCTATATAGGAAGTAGTAAATGGTCAGGGTTATGGGTTAAGCACAGTAGAAGATATCTTGAAAAAAGGGCCCACTTCAATAGGAAGTATTAAGTGGCTGAAGAGATTCTGTGCAATGTCACCTAGATAGTTACTAGTGAAGAGTCCGTCTTGGGATTAGAGATAGTAAATGACATGGACCTACCTTAAATAAGGTATTAAATGATCAGAGTCTTCCTAATTTCCGTTAAAAGGTATTAAGTGGCTTGAGTATTATCTCTTACATTAATAAGACATTATTAATGGTGGACACGGGTTATTGGGATGATAACAAGTTAGTTATGGGCTTATATTTGGAGATCCCTTTATTCTTGGGAAAAGCCTTTGGGCTTATATTTGGAAAGACTTATGTTGTACGAAGAAACCTAAGACATATTCCTATTTAAATTATACTACCTAAGTACTAATATAGTAAGGCTCGAGATTTTTATTCACCAGACATATGTTATTCTGACTCCCTCCTATTACAACACAGGTTAGGAAGGGCGATGCTGAAGGCGGAGACATTGATGATGCTTGTGGCAATGGACTATTATTTACTTGTTATTTTACACATTTTTTTGTGATGTACCCATGAAATAAAAACAATGTTGTAATTTTGAATATTGCAGATATGTACGGTTACTGTTGGGTTTTGACATTAAAGATATTTTACTATGGTTTTGAATGATAATTTGAAATTTGAATGAAATGGGTACTGTTGTTATTATTATATTTTACCCTTTCGCCGTGAGATTCTGAATGTGTAGATAAATAGCTATATATTTTTCTTTTTACCAACCAATAGCCAGCTTTGAGATGGCTGTAAGTTTCGATAAGCCTTTTCTAGGTCGGAAGTTAGGCCCATCTCAGACAGGGTCGTAATAGAGCCCAAATAAAATCTTATGCAATAAAATCCAATTTAACGCTTATCATACTGTATATCGATTAATATATTTATAATTTTTATAAATATATTTAATAATATTTGTTCATTAAAATCAAATTTTATAATTAATATTTCATAAATATTAATTAAATTATAATAATAAAAAATTAATTAAATCATCTGGTCAAAGGAGAATTCACCGTTTCAGTTGTGTGACTCGTTAGGTGTAAATTTGGTCGCTGATTAACATCGAACAGTTCGAATATTAATGTTCACACATCACTTAGCAGGTGGTGTGATAGTTTGGTCAAATTTATCGCTTACTTGGTTTCGGTAAAATCCAATTTTACTTTGTTAAGCACTACCCGGTTGTGACTTTTATTTACACCAAGTCTCTTCATCAAAACTATATCTCTTTGAACTTATGGAATTTGGTAATGGTAAAAATTCTAATATCATCCACATTCAACTCTATAGTCTAAACACAAAGTCATTAGTTCAATAATAACGATTATTATTAACTGAAATGTTATGGCCAAAGACTTTGACTTTAAGTTCACTTAAGTAGACTGTGATATGAACCTCATATAACCGAGGAGACGAACTCTCCCTTGAATAGTGCTTCATTTCCAATACTTCCACTCGACCTAACTATAGTCACTCGATGGACACTGTGCTATGATTTGATTGTAATCAAAACGGAGCTTTCATATTAAAGATTAACAGTATTCTTAAGTTGAGAGAACTAGGTAAATCGGTCACATCGATATTTCTGTTTGACCCTAGTTATATTAACCAATAGAAAACCATCGACCAAGCCATTCCATAGTTATCCAATAACTATCAATGTGTAATCCCTACATTCCTCCAATGGTTATAAGTAATACACTAACATTTGGAGAGCGCTAAATACTCTAGTCTCAACGGATACACCGATATTCAGTCTCGATGCATCTTGACTAGGAACATTTAAAATGGTATATTTATTTTCATTGTGATAAATTACGTACGGTTACAACACTTTGTAACTACTATCACAGAACATACCATTTATGGATTTTCTATTAAATATGCTTTTAATTAAATTTATTAATTAATATAACACATTATATCAAGTATATAATAAAAAGAAAACACCTTTTATTTCGAGCAATATTTGTTATCGAGTTAGATATATGTAACAGTTACATAACTGCCCCTAGGTCATACCCCTAACTCTATCAATCTCTCATTTGCACTTGGGGTCA
Organism: Allium fistulosum; assembly: GCA_030737815.1. Taxonomy (NCBI): domain Eukaryota; kingdom Viridiplantae; phylum Streptophyta; class Magnoliopsida; order Asparagales; family Amaryllidaceae; genus Allium; species Allium fistulosum. The sequence continues at coordinate 443,659,244 of CM060901.1, read as the reverse complement.
ATTATGGAATCTTGTTTCAACTTCCCTAATCGGTTTCTTCAAATTTAATTGGGCCAGTCCCTCAGTGAATGAGTATTTTATTGTGTTTCAATTATCTACTATGCCAATCAACTCTTTTCGATGCTGATAAACTACATTTTTCATGTGGAATAATTTTTAGCATGTCACTCGACTTCCAGTGAGCTCTAAGTTCTGTTACGAACTATATCATAACGTTGTTATCGTATAATAGTGTTATGAAATTCTCAACATTTGGAATCACCCTCGGCTCAGTTATAAATTTGGAATCACCCTCAGCTCAGTTATAAATTTGTGCATTTGTTGTATATACATTGCTTTTATCATAGTACTATCCAAGGCGATGTACTTAGCCTTTATTATTGAATTAGCCATAGTCTTTCATTTGGAACATTTCCAATTTAAAGATTCCTAACTTGAATTTATTATCGACATTATACTCACTATCACTTATGAAATTTTGAGTACGATTATTCCTTAATAAGGAGTTCATTATTTATGTAAACAATTCTCTAATATTTCACAAATAAAGGAGAACATCTCAAAAAACCATTTAATGATATCAATTTGGATTTGATATTTTCTTCATGTATCAAATACATGAACAAATCACGATATCGTAGAAATGTAACATGTAAGACAATTCCTTTTGCCAATGCATAAACAATCCATCTTACATATTCCATATTAAACATTTTAATAAGTTGTCCTTGCATATCAATTAGGACATTCCCAATATCATTTATCCTTGCTATAAAAGACATCATTTACAAATCCAAAGTCAAGTATTAAAACAAATAAATCTGATTTTAATATAAGTACATCGTTAACAATCAGCAATGTGTTATTTGTTTATGGCCTAGAAATATCCATGTACCTTTTAACGTTATTTCTTATGAACACACACTTTCTCTGCATTTTGACCGGTAGTCAAACTATTTGATATTTCTATCAAAACACTAGTTTACTTTTGATGCTTTTAAAATGATACTCACTATAATTTCTTGGATCATATCCAAAAACCAACAAACTCAATATCGCTCCCACTAACTTTGAGATGCTTTGGTTGTTATGTGCTAACAGTCTATTCTAAATCATCATTTAGAATTTACTATTTCAACACGTACATACCAAACACAAAGTCATACTATGCAATAATTTTATGAGTAAATCCAAGCTAACTTGAGCGCATCGAATGGTGAATCTGTTATGTTAATTTCAACGGTGGAAATTCACGGTATTATTCTTATTAATGTGGCTCATTATATTCTAACTGTAATTGTCATTCTCTTAAAGACACATTTGCGGCAAATAGATCATAATCCTTTGGGTACAACTATCAAAATCGTATTCTGATAATGTACTTGGAATTTATTTCGAATCTACACATCATACCATATCATAGAGTCGACACTCTTAATGGTTTAATTAATCAACTAAGGATTACTTATTCTTGAAATTGAGAAGAAACTCGTAGTTTCTCTTTAGTGTACAAGAATACTCATTAGACATTATAATATATTGTATTCATTTAGGTTCATTCAATTTCATTTCATCTCTTGTAAGCAATTTTATGCTTGGATCACCCAAATTCATTTTATACCATTAATTTCTTAAAAAATTCCTTCACTATGAAGTTGCTATTTCTTGAAACAACATTTATTTCTCAGTGCAACAGAACGAACATTCATAAACATTCTATGAATTGTCTTATATAAAACTTATTTTGCATTAGTTCACAATATATTTATGTTCACAACATAAACTATTCATCTAATGACTATCATTCCCAAAATTCTCTTGGGACGATTCCTACAAGATCCCTTAAATACAATTATCACATGTAGTCCATCGACTCACATAATATGCCAACTCATTGGCTTAGGATATGTAGAGGTTTCTTATAAACCCATATCTTATATAATTTTATAAACCATTCTTTGGATGATATTAATTTTGACCTTGTGTACTACTCTTAAGTACACACCTTATAGAAAGAGTTTAACTCAACTTCACTCATCCTTAATCATGGTTTGTCCAATAAAGTTCAAATACTCCTTATCAATACATCATTATGTATTATAGAGAGGTGCGATCTTTGAGTCTGAATCTTTATTATATTAGATACATAGAGAACTCTTTCCAATATACTTACCCATTTGATCAAATTAAATCAAATCATTTTCGTCGCATGTTATATTATTTACTTTCGTTTTATATTATATGAGCTTATCATAGACTTATACATGTGTATCAAATACACATGTCCATGTTTGGGATAACTCATCAGTGAATATGACGAAGTATGTGGAATCGTTTTAGTATTAACAGACTTACGATTGCATACATCATATGTATCAATCCGAAGATTTTATTAACTCATATGACGCTCCCACTAAATGGGTGCATAGGCCCTTAATAATTTGAGATATAATTAACCAGTATCATACGATTCATAATCATATGATAAAAATTATTTCTTAAAACTACGGCTTAGTCTATAATTCCAAAATAATTGTAAATAATTTTAGATACTTTAGTATTTTCCAATGAATCACTTTCCTTGTGAAAAGAAATACCACATTATAGTTTTATTTCATAACAAATATTTATAATATTCACATTGAAATATAACTATATTTATTTTTCAATCGACATCGAAAAATAGTCATTATTTCATAAATAATGTTCAGTATGTTTTACAAAATCAATTTTCGTAACTTGATGCAATTAATAAGTGTTATATGGCATGCTCCCACTATTTCCGCCATTACTATAATAGCGTACTGAATTCGGAGGTCCATTATTCACTTAATACAAATTATTTATTAATATACTACAACTAATTTACAACGGAGAGTTCTTTGATCAAATATTTTGAAATCAAAGAAATAAATCTCATAGAAAACAATTTTACATATGTAAATACATATTGGAAGAGCAATCAAATTTCTTATTCCAATATTAAGTATCAATTATTATTTTACAACTCTTGCTTTCGATATTTCTTTATGAAGAAGAAGTGACCGTTCACTCCCTTTATCTCAACTATACCTTCAATCACTTCTGCTCTTATACACTCGTTTTTCTTTCTAAATGGTCGAATCATTTAAAATGATACCATTACTAAAACATCATAATGAACTCTTTACAAAAGCATACTCGATCATCTTTAACATTTAAGGACAAAATATGTTACACTTCATGTAAACTGATCAAAAGTGACATTTCAGCGATTGAGTTCTTGGATCTATATTGTAGTTTTAGTCTTGTGTTACATTTAATATAATATGATCTTTTATTATAATCCATCAAATTGGATACTCGATCTTGCACCATGGTTTATTTGCTTATTTCAATGAACTAATCTGATCGAAATATCGTATATTACGAACTATGACCGTTCACTTTATAATACTTATATGCTATAGTATACAGATCAAATATATATAGTCTTGTACTACTTTTAGAGTTCGAAACTGATAGAACGCAATACACGGTCTCGACCAAATAAACATGTAAGCGATCAAATTATGAATGTATTTAATAGCCATAAAATCAGGCGCTTGCATGGGTATTGAAACATTAACATGCAAGAAGCATTTATTAGTAAGTATATGTTATATTTCTATTTGTCAATCTTCAATTTAGTTCATTTGTGTATTATAATTGATAAAACGTTTTACCGATTATATTAAATGCATATATTTGTCAATATAGATTATTATCACATTATATAGCATATGTTTTTCAATATTAGAAATGTTAAATGTTATCATTTCATTTTTTTTAATAAGGCTTCCACTAGTCTTTTATGTTTCACCACACCCTAAGTGAAACATAGTAGTCTTTCAACTTTACTAGTGACTGTTAGAACTCGTATGCCTTGGGATTCTAAGGAAAGATCAACAAATTATAGGCCCCCATACGATGGATAACTCCTTATTGGTTGTATCACATACAACTCCTTACCTATGGTACCTTATCCTAATCCTGCCATTACCTTGAGGAAAGCTCAGTAAGTAACGTGGGATTATTCACTCGGACCTATCATTTCACGACGACCAAAGTATAATGCACATACCTTGAGGAAAGCTCAATAAATACGTGCAGTTATCTTACCTCGTCTATTCAGTATATTAATAGTACTATACAAAACATCCTATTAACCCGCCTTTACGCAAGGCCACATATAGGTGGATTTAACCCAATCGACTGCACAATGATCTACGCTGGATTTTCACAGATAATAAGCATGATCACTGTTATTCCACCTTTAGCAAGGCCGTGACACCAAGAGATCGACTGGAAACTAAAGACATTTCTCCTCCATTGCCAGCTATATACAGGTTTGCCATGGATACTGGTAAATTTTGGCCGAGTCCAGATCGAGCTATAATTGGTATGACATGACAAGCAAAGCCATGAAAGCCAAAGTTCCAAATTTTGAGTCAATCGGAGTTCGTATGCTCAAGATATGATCGATGCAAACCAAGGAAATCAACTTACTCGCATCCATCATTTTGCATCGATCGGTTTCGTATCCATCAAGCACCTATCGATTTGTATCCATCACGTATGCTCTACTTCATATCCACCTGGCCTGGTTCTACTTCGTGTCCATCACATTTACTCGGCTTCGTATCCATCGATTAGAGTCAATTCGTATCGATTCGAATTGCACAGTTCGTATCGATCGATCAATACGAATGAACCATCAAACGATCGATACGAAGTAATATCTTCTATCGATACGAAATGACCTCCAGCTATCGATACGAAATGACCTCCAGCTATCGATACGAAATGACCTCCAGCTATCGATACAAAGTGGCCCCTAGCCATCGATACGAAGTGACCTGTGAGCATCGATACGAACAGATCCTCAAATGATCGATACGAAGAGAACACGTAAAAATGGTTGACTTGGTCACTCGGCATAAAAAATGGATCGATCCAAAAAGTTAGCGCCATGTCAACTTGCAGGCACGTGCTCGGATCGATACGACCAGAGCGACGCGAAGAGGACCGATGCGAATTCAGCAGCCTTTAGTAAATTCAAACTTGCATCAATCATAACTCAAAATCTACAAGTCCAAATGCTACCAAATTTTCACAAAAGCTTACGTGCATCCTCAAGAATGTTCATGATCGATCTCGACTTGATTGGACAAAGTATTGATCGATACAAAGTTCGTTCGTATCGATCACAGACCGAGTGCAAATGGCATGGGATCGATCGTGTGGGCCCACCCACATGAGAGAAGAGGTCTTTCGAGATCTAGGTGAGATATTTGCAGCCTACACCTATAAATAGCAGCCCAGGTTTTACAGAAAAGGGATCTATTTTGATCTCCTACGCCCAGACTCTGCCGAGATTACCTTTGTACTTTACTTCTACTATTGTAACTCATTGTAACCAGCGAGAACCATCAATAAAATAGAAATTCCTTCAAAGTGGACGTAGGCTACAACGCCGAACCACTATAAATCTTGTCTTTCCACTGCTTTCCTTTTGACTTTTTTAGTGTTCTTCACATTTATTTTCTCTACATATTTGTTATCTGTGATTTGTGATTGTAAACGGGTGCTTTCATCAACAATTGGGTGTTTGTGACCAATTTTGGCGCAAATATTTTGGTGCTTTCACTGAGAAGGGTGAACTCAAGGATTCTACAGCTTGGATTTTGGATCTGAAGGCTTAAGGACTTAGATCTAGAAAGCAATGGTGAAGCAATCAGCTAGGAGACCAAGAGCAGAAAGGAGCCAGCATGAAGGAAGTAAGAAGGCTTCCTCAAGCCTCAGTCTTCATCACCCGAGACGAGATGGAGATGATGATCGAAGCTATGTAGGAGGAAATGCTGAAAAGGCAAGAGGAAATGATGCAGAACATTCTCAGACAGTTTGGACAGGTAGGAACAACCCGAGGAGCTGGAATTCAGATCCATGGAGTTAGACCAGAAGGACCCAACAGGCAATCAGATAGAGCAGGACCATCAGGAGCAGCCTCTGAGCTGGGGGGCAATCCCTAGGAACATGTTGATCCAATCTCAGGCAGGATACCAGTCGGGACTATGCAGTATGGCGTTGATAGAGCAATGGATCCCCATCCAAGAGAGCAGATTCCAAGATCCCCTCATGAACTCGGGGGGCATATTGGAGGTAACATATAAGGTCTACAACTTGGAGAGAGTGATAGATTGGCGGAGATGGTCAGACGAGCCATAAGGGGAGGACCCCTTCGCTCCCGCAATCAGGCAGGCTAGGAACCTGCCTGAATTCAAGCTACCAACACTGGAGACATATGATGGGAGGACGGATCCTGCTGTTCATCTAACAAGGTATATGAGGCACATGGAGGTATTGGGGGCATCGGAGGAGGTCATGACCCGGTGTTTCCCAATGTATTTAACAAACATAGCAGCACTATGGTTCAGGCAATTGGAGAGCGGCTCCATTGGAACAAGGACCGAGTTGACTGAGAAGTTTATGAGGCAATTCAGAGTTCACATCTCGATACCCAAGAACGTAATGAATTTGACAACACTAAAGCAAAGAACCGGGGAATCTTTGAGGAGTTTTCTGTCACGATTCAATGCAGCGGCAGCATTGGTGGATCGACCAGATCCATCCATGGTTTTGATGGCAGTTGTACCTGGCATAACTGATGGAACAGAATTCAAGAATTCACTAACAAGGGATCCACCTATGGACTTAGGAGAGTTTTATCATGAAGCAGAAAGGTTTCTGCGACAAGAGGATGCAAATGCTAAGAGAGAGGAAGGAGAGGGGGTTGATGTTTATGCAGTCAAAAGCGGAGATCCGCTCGGAAAGGATTCAGGCAAAGAGAAAGGGAAACGGAAAGCAGAGGACAATTGTGATGAGCCAAAGCGGCCGCAAAAGGAGCCAAGATTCACCTCTTATTCAAAGCTGAACGAGATGTTAGAGTGAATTTACCAAGACACTAGGGGGAAGGTTCCCTACCGGAGGCCAATGAGGAGGGATCCGACCAATAATGAGAGGAAATCAGACAAGTACTGCTTATTCCACGAGCTAAGCGGCCATAGTACAAATGATTGCAGACACTTGAGGGATGAGATAGAAGGGCATATCCAGAACGGCATGCTATCACAGTACGTTAGAAGGCGAGCAGCAACGGTGGAGCAAGAACGGCCACCGTCCGCATCAACTGGGGACGGCTCAAGATCAAGGCATTAGCTTGTCATCAACTGATTGAAATAATGATGAATAAGTCGCAATCCACACTAGTGCGGTTGGGTCGCTTACACATGTACAGGATCACGAACGGTCCTTAGGCGTGCTCTGAGACGACTATCAACCGCATTTGTGTAGGTGTTTGCACTTTGACGTCTCTGCTTTGCTTTTGTTTTCTATCCTTTGAATCTGGACTTGATTTGGTTGGACATTTTGGTTATAAGACTCATTTTGAATCTAAATTTGGTATTTGTAATTCCATAACGGCTAAGTCACTTACACATGTACGGGATCGCGAATGGTCCTCGGGCATGCTCTGAGATGGCGATAAACCGCCATAACAAACAATTCGGAAACTCACTCGAATGTGAAATCCGACATTAATGATACTAAGTCCCCCCTCGAGCACACACAACTCGCCACGAACGGCACCCGACCGCGAACAATCATAATTCGCCTTGAACGGCACCCGACCATGAACGATCACAATTCGCCTCGAACGACACCCGACAGTGAACGGTCATAATTCGCCTCGAACGGCACCCGACCGCGAACGATCACCATTCGTCGCGAACGACACCCGACCTCGAATGGTCACATACCACCCCGAATGACATACGATCTCGAACGATCGTCATTCACGATCGGGTAAGACTATCAATCCCTTTTACAGGTCATCAACAGGATACAAACATCCAGCCTATGGCACTACAAAACACACATTCCTATCGCAAGGCATATTTTGGGGGGCAAAGTTTTAACCCGCCTTTAGGCAAGGCCACATACAAGCGGATTTAACCCAATCGGCTACACAATGATCAACGCTGGATTTTCACAGATAATAAGCATGATCGCTGTTATCCTACCTTTAGCAAGGCCGTGACACCAAGAGATCGACTGGAAACTAAAGACAGTTCTCCTACAATGCCAGCTATATACAGGTTCGCCATGGATACTGGTAAATTTTGGCCGAGTCTAGATCGAGCTACAATTGATATGACATGACAAGCAAAGCCATGAAAGCCAACGTTCCAAATTTCAAGTCAATCGGAGTTCGTATGCTCAAGATATGATCGATGCAAACCAAGGAAATCAACTTACTCGCATCCATCGGTTTCATATCCATCAAGCACCTATCGATTCGTATCCATCACGTACGCTCTACTTCGTATCCACTTGGCCTGGTTCTACTTCGTGTCCATCACATTTACTCGGCTTTGTATCCATCGATTGGAGTCAATTCGTATCGATTCGAATTGCATAGTTTGTATCGATCGATCGATACGAATGAACCATCAAACGATCGATACGAAGTAATATCTTCCATCGATACGAAATGACCTCCAGCTATCGATACGAAATGACCTCTAGTTATCGATACGAAGTGGCCCCCAGCCATCGATACAAAGTGACCTGTGAGCATCGATACGAACAGAGCCTCAAATGAACGATACGAAGAGAACACGTACACTTTGTAGTATGTGGCGAATACGGGTCAACCCGTAGGGAATTGTGAGAGTTTAAAAATCTATTCAATCAAATTAGACCAAATGGAGGAGAAATTGTTAACTAGAAATAAAATGAAGCTAAAACTAGAATTAAAATTTGATTTAAAAACTATTGAACTAGAGAACAATTTAGAGGCAAATCCACTCTCATATTTTTGTAAATCAACAAACAAACAATTTGTGATCTCTAGCTTTGATATTAAGTGAAATATTGTTGTATTTATCATAAGTATGGTTTGTTTATGTTATTAATTAACATAATTCAAACCATCAAACTATAATACAACAAATAACCCACTTATAATTCTCATGAAAATGAAGCCAAAACAAACGCTATTTTAAGTACGATCTATTTACTATTGCAACTAGTAATGTAGATCATCAAATTTCATCTTTACTTTCATTTTACAATCAAAAATGGATTAGCAAATGATGATGCAAATTATGTTTATGTTGAACAAGAATAGCTCATAAAAAAATCCTTTTGGTAAATATTTGAAAATTCAAAAAAAAATATTACAAAAACAAAAGCGTATAAAAAAATTTTGAAAAACCAAAAAAATAATCAAACTTCTCTTTTAAAAATAAATTTCACTTGGTAAATAGTTTTCTTCCTTGTAAAAAAGAAAAAAAATAAAAACAATTTTTCACTTCAATTTTCAAATCTTCTTTCATTCACTAAACTCGATTCTAACTTCTTTCTCTTCTCGACTTTCGCTTGTGCATGAGTACTTGGACTCGTGACACAACAACAAACCGTTGGACTCGCGACTCAACAACTAATCGTTTAACTTGAACAGACGATCCTCCCAAAATGGCGAACGAGAATGCCCCTCGAACTCTTATGGATAGAATCTTTCCCGATAGAGTTTCTATTCCATCTTGCATCACGTTACCCGCCCCTACGGGTAACCATTTCGAAATTCACTCGAACCATATTGCCACGCTTCCGAAATTTGGCAATTTCGAGCACGATGATCCCTACATCTTTTTGACGAAATTCGAACAAGTTTGTGCAACCATTAAACTCCAACAACTTTCTAATGATGGAATCAAACTTTGATTAATCCCATTCGCACTTATGGATTACGCTGAAAAATGGTTGTACAGCTTACCATCAAACTCAATTAAAACGTTGGAAGAATTCGTAAAAGCTTTCTTAAAAAAGTTCTACCCTTTGGAAAAAACGAGTAGAATCCAAAACGAAATTGTAAATTTTCATCAATTCAAGGGTGAACCATTTGGAAAATATTTTGAAAGATTCAAAGAGCTTTTGATAAAATGTCCACACCATAACTTCGAAAAATGGACGATTTGCCAAATTTTATACGATGGACTCGAAAACAGCTCACGAACCATGCTCGAATCAATGTGCCAAGGCAATTTTCTTGCCCAACATCACGATGATGCTTGGCAATTTCTCGAAAACCTCGCCGAAAAATCATCCCAATGGGAACGTTCGAACGAAAAATCAATTTACTCACGATCGAGTGCAAACTCGATAGGATCTTCTATTGCTTTTTAAGCTAAGATCGACGCAATGATTAAAAATTTCGATAACATTTTCTCATCGAATCAAATGAACCAAACTTCCCAACCAATGTGTTATAAATGCAACGATCCTAATCATATAGCCGATTAGTGTCCCAATTCTGTCGAACAAATCAATGCTTTCAATAAAGCCAAAAAAGACCCATTTTCTCCAATGTACAACCCAAGTTGGAGAAATCATCCGAATTTTGCGTGGAACCAAAACAATCCTAACACGAATATGATTCGTCCCAATTTTCAAGCATTCCCGAATAATGCTTCGAATCCTCCCTTTCAGCCCAACAATTTTCAACCAAAATTTGCGGGTCCGTCCCATAATCAACCGCAACAATCAAATTTTCAACCAAATGCTGCTCATCCTCCCCAAGACGATAAACGTTTAACTTCACTTGAGAAAACTCTTGAAACGTTGGCTAAGGCAACTACTCAAAGCCTTCAATCAAATAGCAATTTGCAAAACTTATTGACTTCATATATGCAAAACACAAACCAATCGATTGCAAAACTCGAACTGCAAATGAGTTAATTAGCCACTTCTGTAAGTGAACGCGAACGTGGAACATTCCCAAGCCAGCCACTTCCAAATCCTAGAAATCAAAACACAAATTCAAGTCAAGCCCATGTTGTTCAAGATAGCAATGTCACCCAATTGAATGCTATCACAACTTTACGTTCCGGTAAACAAATCGATAATCAAATCGTTAATCCAAACGTTTTATCGAAAACCTCTCTCGAAAATTCTAAAACAACGAACGACTCAGAACAGAACGTGGAGCCAAACGTTGAATCGAATGCCAATCAAAATTCTTCTCCTTCTACTCGAGTAGACCCGCCTACTGAGTATCGTGTTCCATTTCCACATCGTCTCCGACCAAAGAAACACTCGGACCAAATGGAAAAGATGTTGGAAATTTTTAAACAAGTGAAAGTGAATATCCCACTTCTTGATATCGTTCAGCAAGTCCCCACTTACGCGAAATTTCTTAAGGACTTGTGTACCCAAAAGCGACACACTCAAGTGCCCAAAAAAGTCTTCTTAGCCGCCAGTTTGAGTGAAGTCTTGTCCTAATCCATGCCCGTTAGATACAAAGATCCTGGCTGCCCTACGATTTCGTGTACCGTTAGAGACAAGACGATTAACAAATGTTTGATTGACTTAGGCGCGAGTGTCAACCTGATTCCATACTCCATGTACGAACAATTAGGCTTAGGTGAGCTCAAACCCACGAAAGTTACGCTTCAATTTGTCGATCGTTCCATTAAGAAGTCCGTGGGAGAAATCGAAGACGCGCTCATTCGAGTAGGGCAATTCATATCCCCCGTTGATTTTATCATTCTCGAAACACAACCCATGACAAATCCCACGAGTCAAATTCCATTGATTTTAGGCCGACCATTTTTAGCCACCTCAAATGCCTTAATCAATTGTCGTAACGGATCGATGAAAATATCTTTTGGAAACATGACTTTGGATCTCAACAATTTCAATCTTGAAAGCCAATCGAATGAACCTCGTGACAAAACGTTGGAAGTTAGTTCCATTCACGAAAACTTTGAAAATGAAACACTTGATTTTAGTGATGAACGCGAGGCCAAGTACGAAAAATTGTTTCACGAAATTCCCAACGAGATTGAATACACTCTTCCCTTTGAATCGCTTCAAGTTTAGTTCAAATCTCAATCCAACTCTTTGATCGAAAAACTCCCGAAGTTGGACCTCAAACCACTTCCCGATCACATTAAGTACGAATACTTAGGTGAAAACGCAAATTGTCCCGTCATAATTTCTAACGATCTTTCTCTTGACCAAGAAACTTCTCTTCTCTCTATTCTTTTGAAAAACAAGGAAGCAATTGGATGGTCGATCTCCGATATAAAGGGAATTAGTCCCGCTCTTATTCAACATCGCATCCATTTAATCAACGATGCCACGCCTACTCATGATGCGCAACGAAGGCTTAATCCAAAAATGAAAGATGCGGTGCGTGATGAAATTCTTAAACTTCTCGACAATGGAATCATTTACCCAATCTCTGATAGTTCATGGGTTAGCCCAATTCACGTTGTACCAAAAAAGTCTGGGCTAACCGTTGTCAAGAACGATTCGAACGAACTTATTGCTACTCGTACTCAAACGGGTTGGCGTGTTTGCATTGACTATCGAAAACTAAATGCCGCAACATGAAAAGATCACTTCCCTCTTCCTTTCATTGACCAAATGCTCGAACGTTTAGCCGACCACGAATTTTACTGCTTCCTTGATGGTTATTCCGGCTATAACCAAATTCCCATCGCTCCTGAAGATCAAGAGAAAACGACTTTCACGTGTCCATTTGGTATCTTTGATTATCGATGTATGCCATTCGAACTTTGTAACGCTCCTGCGACTTTCCAACGATGCATGGTTGGAATCTTTTCTGACATGATTGAATGCTTTCTAGAAGTTTTTATAGACGATTTCTCAATCTTTAGCGATTCTTTTTCCCAATGTTTACAACATCTCGAATTGGTTCTAAATCAATGTAAAGAAAAACATTTGACTTTGAATTGGGAAAAATGCCACTTTATTGTCAAACAAGGCATAGTCCATGGACATATCATCTTAAATAAAGGCATTGAGGTAGACAAAGCAAAAATCGATGTCATTGCAAATCTAACCATTCCTAAAACTGTTAAGGACATTCGATCATTTCTAGGACACGATGGCTTTTACCGATGCTTTGTGAAAGACTTTAGTAAAATCGCTCGTCCTTTGATGACTCTTCTCGAAAAAGATGATCCATTCGATTTCAACTCTGAGTGTATCTCCTCTTTCGAACGTCTTAAGAAGGAACTCATTTCTGCTCCAATCATTTGCGCACCGAATTGGGATCTTCCTTTCAAAATCATGTGTGATGCCTCGAACTTTGCCGTTGGTGCTGTCTTAGGACAACGCATCAACAAGATCCTTCACGTCATTTACTACGCGAGTATGACTTTGAACGACGCTCAACTCAACAACAACCGAAAAAGAGATTCTAGCTGTCGTTTTTGCGCTCGAAAAGTTTCGACCTTACTTGATAGGTTCACACATTACTGTATACACGAACCACTCTGTGCTTCGATATCTCTTCGCTGAAAAGGATGCCAAATCCCGCTTGATTCGTTGGATCCTTTTACTTCAAGAATTTGATCTTACAATAAAAGACAAAAAATGATCAGATAACGTCATAGCCGATCACTTGTCTCGTCTTCTGAACGCACCATCTTCTTTGCCAATCAATGAAAACTTCCCCGATGAATAACTTCTTTCAATTTCGATCGATCCATGGTACGCTGATATAGTGAACTACTTAGTCACTAAAGAAACTCCCTCATCTTGGTCCAAACAGGATAAATACAAATTCATGTCCCAAGTGAAATATTTCTATTGGGACGATCCATATTTGTTCAAATATTGTCCCGACCAAATCATCCGACGTTGCATTCCGGATAATGAGATAAGGAGTGTTCTTTCGTTTTACCACGATCAAGCGTGCAGTGGACATTTCGGTCCTCGAAAAACTGCAGAAAAAGTGCTTCAGTATGGATTATATTGGCCTTCTCTTTTCAAAGACTCATTCAAATTTTGTAAAACTTGCGATTGATGTCAAATGCTTGGACGAATTTCTCGATGAGATATGATGCCTCTAAACCCAATTCTTACGATCGAAATCTTTGATGTATGGGGTATCGACTTTATGGGACCTTTTCCCAATTCTTTTGGAAACTTGTATATCCTTCTCGCTATCGATTACGTTTCAAAATGGGTCGAAGCAGTTCCTTGCAAAACCAACGACCATAGAATTGTTGTGAAATTTCTCAAAGAAAATATCTTTTCGTGGTTCGGCACACCTCGCACAATAATCAGCGATAACGGAACCCATTATTGTAACCGTTCTTTTGAAACTTTAATGAAAAAATACTCGATAACCCATAAGTTATCCACTCCGTATCATCCTCAGACCTGTGGCCAAGTTGAAGTTTCAAATTGACAAATAAAACAAATCTTGGAGAAAACTATCAATAAAAATCGAAAAGATTGGTCTCAGAAATTGACCGACGGGCTTTGGGCTTACTGTACTGCTTTTAAAACTAACCTTGGGATGTCACCATTTCGTTTAGTTTACGGTAAAGCTTGCCATTTACCCGTTGAAATCGAACACAAAGCGCTGTGGGCAATTAAGAACTTAAACTTTGATCTTGAGAAAGCTGGCGAAAACCGAAAACTACAACTCAATGAACTAGAAGAACTTAGGAATGACGCGTATGAAAACGAGAAAATTTAGAAAGAAAGAACCAAAGCTTTTCATGACAAGTCAATCCTAAGGAACACGTTTTTGCCTAACCAAAAAGTTCTTTTATATGACTCAAGACTTCATTTATTCCCTAGGAAACTTAAATCTAGATGGACCGGACCATTTGTGGTACGAACTGTATTTCCATATGGTGTCGTAGAAATAGAAAACCCCAAGGATGGATCGATTTTCAAAGTCAACGGTCATCGTTTAAAACCTTTCTTGGAATTGCCCAGTAACCAAGAGGAGGAGCTCATGATCCTTCATGAGCCAAGCTACGTCTAGTAAGAATGTTAACCCTCTTTTGTAAATATGTACATAGTTTTCCCCGTTACACTCATTATCTCATGCATTGACTGTGAGGACACAGTCAAAATTAAGTATAGGGGGGAGTCTCATTTTCATTTTTTAAGTTTCATGGCATTTTTGAATTTCTATTTCCTTTATCTAAAAAAATTCTAAATCCCAAAAACATTTTCTTTTTAGCATTTTGATTTATTTTTGAAAAAACACTATAGGATAAGTATAAGTTTTGGTTAATAAATTGAAATTTTTGGAAAATTTATTTGTCTTAACAAAAATAAAAATGAAGTTTGATTACACATAACAATGGTTTAACTAGTATATAGGAAGGTTCATATGTGTTAATTATGAAGTATGTTCTAATTGAAAATCTTTGTTTAAAAAAGTGGTAAATTTAAAGTAAAGGATATAACATTTTTATCTTCTAAGTTAAATGGTGCTAAGATGATTTTGCAAAACTCTCTCTTTCTAAAAAAGAAAAAAAACAAACATTTGTATATATGTATATATTTTTTAACACCTAGAGTCATGTGTTCACACTCGTGTGTTCACTCGCCATGCTCTGTACCCTTCTCACATAAGCCCGAAAGGCAGTGCACGATCGGTATATCTGGCCTCAGTTTATCTGAGTTAGGTGTATATAGATAAAAATTCATTTTAATAATGCTTACAGTCGATAAGTGTTCACACTTGTGTGTTCACTCGCCACGCTCTGTATTCCCCTCACATCAGTTCGCAAGGCAGTGCACGGGTAATATATCCGGCCTCAGTTTACCTGAGTTAGGCATATGTAAATATTGTTAATATCAATAAAATTTTCAAATAAGAGAGAGTAAGAAATTGAAATCTGAGTACTATTTTTACTTATTTGATTTAACTTGTTATTGAAAAGAAATGAAAATACCACTTTGATAAACTTTGATAATCAACTAAAGATCCATTTCATAGTTACACTTTGTGATCAACCGAAACAACGAGTTAAACTATTTTCTGTTTGCTATGATAACTTGATTTTTGTTGGAAATTTTGACAAATAAATGACTTAAATTTTTCAAAACAATAACCAAAACCTATATTTAACTTATGAGTGTCGAATTGAAAGTGAATCCTTCATTTGTAAATATTTTCAAAAACTTGCATTCATCCCATTGAAAATAAATCTTGCATTTTGTAAATATTTTCACTTTGCATTTGGATTTTGTGGGTAGTATCCGCTGAAAACTCTCATGAGACAACACTCATCCTACTGGGGACACCCAGTGGTTTAACGGCTTGTTGCATACGCTCAATGCAATCGTGCTCCCTACGAAAATGGATTTATCTTAGTTTTCCTTTATTCGAGGACGAATAAAAAGATAAGTGTGAGGGTATTTGATGTGCACGTAAATGTGCATATATTTACATCCATATTTTATCTCTTTTTATTTAAATAAACATCATATTTGGGTATTTGTACATGTTAAAACCAAAATTCAATTATTTTCAAACCATCATATTTTCATCTTCATTCAGGGGCAAAATGGCCATTTTTGTGCATGTGTAAATTTGAGAATTTTTATTTGGACATTTTTGATGATTTTTATAGGAATTTGGATGCATATGGAAGAGGCTTATATGAAGATACATGCATGCACAAATGAATACAAAGGAAAGAAGAGGGAAATAATTCAAAGTGAAGATCATGGAGGACCCCACCTACCCACCTACCTTAATGTACAAATTAGAGGCTAATGAACATGTTTATGGAATTAATGGCTTCATGTACACTTAAATGATGATTAGTAGAAGCTAATGATTACTTGGCCTCCACACTTCCTAAGGGGTATTTTGGGGAGCCCCCTAAAAATAGAATTAGGGTTTTATGCATGTATAAATAACCCTCTTATGTACATGTAAATGATCTTCTACCTTTCATATTACTTAGAAAATTAGAGTGCAAAATTATAAGCAATGTTTCATGAAATAAAAATGGCTTCTTAGCCTCTTTCTCTTCTCTTATTTACATGCTTTTATTTATGCTCTTTCCTTTTCTTTGTTAGCAGATTAGTTTTACATTCATGCAAGTAGTATAGCTTAATTCCTTTTGTTGTAAGTAGTTTAATTACATTCTCTTCTTTGCTATTTTTCTATTTTCTTCTCTTTTTAATGTTGAAATTTACCTATGTTGGTTCAATGCCACAAATGAGTAGCTAAACCCCTTCAATTTAGGGGTAATGAAGCTTTCAAATATTATGTAATTTCAACATCTTATGATTTATGATCTCATTTGGTTTATGCTTCATGAAGTGAGTTTTGATGCAAGTTTATACAAGTGGGTTTGATAGCTTATATTGCTTATGAAAATGAGCTATTCTTATTCAATATAAACACAATTTGCATCATCATTTGCTAATCCATTTTTGATTGTGAAATGAAAGTAAAGATGAAATTTGATGATCTACATTACTAGTTGCAATAGTAAATAGATCATAATTAAAATAGCTTTTGCTTGGCTTCATTTTCATAAGAATTATAAGTGGGTTATTTGTTGTATTATAGTTTGATGGTTTGAGTTATGTTAATTAATAACATAAACAAACCATACTTATGATAAATACAACAATATTTCACTTAATATCAAAGCTAGAGATCACAAATTGTTTGTTTGTTGATTTACAAAAATATGAGAGTGGATTTGCCTCTAAATTGTTCTCTAGTTCAATAGTTTTTAAATCAAATTTTAATTCTAGTTTTAGCTTCATTTTATTTCTAGTTAACAATTTCTCCTCCATTTGGTCTAATTTGATTGAATAGATTTTTAAACTCTCACAATTCCCTGCGGATCGACCTGTATTCGCCACGTACTACAAAGTGTACGCCGTGCGCTTGCGGTTATTTTAATTTGAAATTTTTCGGCAAATTTCTACACCGATAGAAATCTTGCCGATTAACACTCATATATATGTATTTTTCTAATTAATTAACCTTTAATTAATTTGTTTAATTAATTAACCTTTAATTAATTCGTCTAATTAAACAATTTTAATTAGATTATATTCATTCGAATAATTATATTATATACATACATGTACAACTATATCATTAATATATCATAAATTATATCAAAATATATCATAAAATATATCAAAATATATCATACATACATACACACAGATATATATATATATCATTAATTAATTAATTAATTTTATTAATCTTATAAATAAATTTAAATTTTGAAACTAGTTTATATTACTTTTTAAACATTTTGAAATTTTTTACTATATTAAAACTTTTATAATATATGTATATCTTATTTTAAATTTAAATTTAAAATTTAAAATTTTATATTTTAATTTTTAAATAATTTAGGAAATTAGCCCGAGACCCAATTCAAATTTAAGCCTTTTCTATTAGGGATAACCTTTGGGCTGTGTGCTTAACAACTAACTCTAATATGACTAATTTAGACCACATAAGCTATTAAGCTCTAATACCATTGTTGGAACTGGACCAACCTACAGTGGATGTAATGGGTGAATTTCAATTTATTTTTACTCTATTGAGTCATTATTAGGCCTATAAAGTCTAATTTATTTAGAACATTTCTAAATTTCTTTTAATAAAATCATTATTTTATTTAAATTTATAATATAGTTTTATTTTATGCAATTATTATAATATATATATATATATATATGTGTGTGTGTGTGTGTGTGTGTGTGTGTGTGTCATATACATATATATGTGTATGTACATGTGTAACATAAAAATCTATGTAAGGTATAACATGCCCGTGTTATTAAAGATGAAAGAAATATATGTATGTATAATTTTTTTAATATATATATAATATATATATTTATAAAATATATATTTACATATATGCATATAAATGATATTATATACATATATATATATTAACACTGAATGTATGTATTAGAATATATATATATATACATATCAAATGTTGCTGACAACGAAATTTTTTTAAAATTTTAAAATATATTTTAAATAAATATCCTTATGTATTTTGTTTTAAAATTTAATATAAAATTAATTTCAAAACATATTCTAAATTTGAAAATTTTTGTAAAAATTGTAAGTGATATTTTGATGTTTTAATATTTCAAATATAATTTTACAATTTAAAAACTAATTTTAAAAATTATGTTAATATTCATTTGTTTTTAAAATATCTAAAATAAATAAAAAATGTTTTTTATTTTTCCAAAAGTTTATCTAATACTAATTTGATTTTGTAAAATATAAAATATACTTTATATATTACATATCTATTTAAATAAGTAATTTACATATTAATTAATTTAAAATAATTTTTGAAAATAATATATATATATATATTATTTTATTTCTATCAAAATTATATATATATGATACTAATTATATAAAATTATAAAATCATATTTTGCATGTAATAAAATGTAATATTAAATTTATAAAGTTTATATGTATAATTAAATATTGTATATTGATTAGTAAAAAAATTTAATTTTTTAGTTAAGCCATGCTCCTTAAAGGTATATGAATGATAGATTATTTTAATATAAGATTATAAATATACAACCAATCTAATTGTGGTAATATATTTGTATATTCGAATCGTCGCTTGACTAAAAATATACAATATATGATATAATCATTATATATGCATTGATATTCATAAATAGATTAGAAATATACCTTATATCCAATGCCTATGAATACACCTTGAAACAATGATAATTGCTCCTTGAACTGATTTCTGATCTAATAGAGTGTTAGTCCCTGAACCGATGACCACTAGCTATAAATAGCACTTGGTTTGATTTGATTTGAACTTGAATTAATGAAGGTACGAGAAGAATAATTTCGACCAGATCTAGGAGAGTATTGAAGGCTTCAAAAGTCTAGCAAAAGATGAGGGTAAATGTCCTTTTATAGAGGAAAAGAAGGAGAAAAATTAGGATCTAATCTTTACCCATTCTCCTTCCATCCAAATCAAAGTTTATATAGCCCATCTTTTTTTGCTGCATATAACCCTTATAACAGCCGAACAAACTAGCCCCCTTAATGGGCTTTAAACCAATTTAAAGCCAAAATAAAATATTATGCTATTAAATCCAAAACGTTTGTTGATATCGTATATTGATTAATATATTTATAATTGTTATAAATATATATTTAATAATATTTTTTCATCAAATCAAAATCAAATTTTATAATTAATATTTCATAAATATAAATTAATTTATAACAATTACAAATGAATTAAATCGTTTGGTCAAAGAAGAATTCATCTTTTTGGTTGTGTGACTCGTTATGTGTAAGTTTGATCAGCGATTAATATCGAACAATTTGAATATTAATGTTTACGCGTCACCTAGCAGGTGGTGTGACATTTTGGCTAAATTATCGCTAGCTAGATCTCGATAAAATCCAATTTTACTTTGTTAAGCGTTATCCGATTGTGACTTTTATTTACACTAATTTTCTTCGTCAAAACTATATCTCTTTGGACTTATGGGCTTTGGTAATGGTCAAAATTTCAATATCGTCCATATTCAATTCTATAGCCCAAACACAAAGTCCTTAGTTCAATAATAACAATCATTATTAACCGAAATGCTCTGACCAAAGACTTTGACTTTGAGTTAACTTAAGTAGATCGTGATACTGACCTTATATAACTGAAAAGACAAATCCTCTCTTGAATAGCGCTTCACTTCCAATACTTCCACTCGACCCAACTATAGTCACTCGATGGACACTATGATATGATTTAACTGTAATCAAAATGGAGCTTTCATATTGAAGATCGATAGTATTTTCAAGTCGAGAGAACTAGGTAAATCGGTCATACCAATATTTTCTGTTTGACCCTAGTTATATTAACCAATAAAAAACTATCGAATGAGTCATTTCATAGTTATCCAATAACTATTAATATGTAATCCCTAGGTTCCTCCAGTAGTCATGAGTAAATCACTATCCAACATTTGGAGAGCTTACGTACTCTAGTCTCAATGGATACACTAATATCTAGTCTCGATGCTTTTTGACTAGGAACATTTAAAATGGTATATTTATTTTTATTATGATAAATTACTCATGGTTACAACGCTTTGTAACTACTATCATAAAACATACCATTTATGGATTTTCTATTAAATATACTTTAAATTAATTAATTAATTAATTAATGTAACACATTATATAAAGTATAAAATAGAAAGAAAATGCCTTTTATTTCGAACAAGATTGGTTATCGAGTTAGATATATATAACAAGTTACATAATTGCCCCTAGAGCATTCCCTAACTCTATCATTTTTCACCGTCCAAATGGAGTTGGCTAGCCATAATAAGTTGTTTCAGATAATTCATAGTTTTCAACCTAGAGTGAACCACCTTTTATATGCAGATGACCAGATCATTTGCGTAAAATCAAGTTATGAAGTAGTTATTGCTATCAAATCTATATTTCAAAGCTTGAAAGAGAAAGTGGGCCTAAAATCGAATGAGCTTAAGATTAAATTCCATTTCAATAAATTTTGTAGAAACAAGAGTAAAGGTTGAACATATTAAATGTAAGAGAAGGCAAGCTTCTAGTTAAATATTTGAGTGTTTCCACTTTCATCAAACAAAATAACAAATAGAGAATGTGCTGAGCTAATAACAAAGATAAGGGATAAATTACAAGGTTACAGCTCGAGACTTTTTTCCTTTGCTGGCAGAATTGAAACGGTACATACAGTAATACATGCAAAAGTCAATTCGTGGCTAGAAACTTTTTAGCTACCGGATGCATATATAAACAAGATAGAGAGAGTTTATGCTGATTTCATCTGGAAAGAGGGATCACACAAATTCAAATACGAAGATCTATGTAGACATAAGGAAGAAGGAGGAGTGGGACTCAGAAGATTGAAGGATATGAGAGATGTCTTCACTTTAAAGCATGGTTGAAAAATCATTATCCAAAGGTCTTTGGGCTAAATGGATGGAATGGAGATATATTATGGATAATTTATGGCAAATGACCATTGATAATATTGCATCAATTACTTGGAAGGCTATAATGAAAATAAGGAGAAAACTAGCTGCATGCTGTTCTAGGGAGATCACACATGGAAAAGAGATAGATTTGTGGAGGGACTCCTTGATTGGTTGAAAATCATTAATTGATAGTTTAGTTTGCGACATATTCTCTGCTTATGGATGCCCAAACAAAAAAGTAGAATAGTTGATTCAAGGCAACATATGGAATTGTGAAGCTACACCAGTCATAAGTGACCAGAGGCAACAAATAGAATACATGTCTTTATTCATAGGGAGAGAGAATGACATATGGACCTATAAGCCTACTGAAAAGTACTTTACAACAAAATTAGCATCGGAGGCAGTTCGAAGCAAAAATCAATGTAAGAAGTGGAGCAAAATCATATGGGATAGAGTAAACAATCGAAAAATGACTTTGACAACATACAAGGCAATCCTGGGTAGACTGTCAACAAGAGATAGATTGTCAAGTTAGGGAATCATTGAGGAAAAGGCTTGTGCTTTATGCGAGACAGGGAATGAATCACACAAAAATCTGTTTTTTGAGAATGAATTTGCTAAGAATATGTGGGAAAATTGCAAAATAACTGCAAAATTAACATATCTAGAGTTTAAACTTCAGGAAGTAGTAGTTCACCTACCGTGAGCAGGAAAGGCGAAAACTTGGAAACCAAAATGGGTCGAATTGCTTTGACAGTGGCTGTTTGGAGTATTTGGAAGGAGAAAAACCGCAGGATATTCCGGAGAGTGAAGAAAAATGAGAAAGAAGTCGTTAAGCTAGCAAAAATTGACATATAATTAGTTTCGAATAGGATAAGCAACAAGATTCTTACCAGAGACTTGGAATAAGCAAGAGCATGGTTTGAAGTAGCGGATCTGAAGCGGGAAGAAGAAAAATCCTAACTACGTCCTATCGGGCGCAATGATTTAGCATATAAGGAAGGAAGAAAAAGCGTTTATGAAGTAGATCGGGAAAGTTGAGTTCAGAAGTGAATGTTCTGTATTATAAAAGTGAGAGTTTTATATGTATTTATATGTATGTGTGTATTGTGTGTGTTGAGACATTTAAAAGGCGCTAATATGTTAAAATTTTATATACTTCCTTTTCAAGTGTCGTCTACTTCTGCTTTTATAGAATATTGAACAAAATTGGCGGTCTTTGAAAAAGCACCATCGTTATTTTCTAAAACTATAGCGACGCCTTTTCAAATGTCACCAGTATGGATTAAAAAATAAAAAATAAACCAACGACATTTCAATATTAAGGCTATTATAGTAACAGAATTTTTTTTCATTATCATACCATTACCAGTCAATTGATTACCATTTTTTTAGTAAAGTCGGTATGCTAGTATAATCGGTATGGTACCGATAATTTACCAGTTTCTACGATAAAATATCGGTAACATTTACTCAAAACCAATGGTAACGGTAAATTACCAGTCAACATGTAATAAACAGATATTCATGTAATATTTTGTGTTATAGCCGTTTGAAAGTATAAAAATGATCAGATTTAGTTTAGCAAATCAATATGGTGCATTTTTGTGAAAGTGGTGGGCTATATCATAAATAGTTACATATTTGGCTAAATTTACTTCCTTAATTTCATAGATCTCGTAACAAATTTTCTTTGTGTGCTGCTATTGGCATTCTGATTTCCTGTTTTGGCCACCTACACTGAAGGAATATGATATTGGTGGTCAGAAGCACATACAAAAAATTCATTTCTATTAAAATTACAAGGGTGTTGGAAAATGTTTCAAATAAGTGAATTATTAAAAAATTGACTAAGTGAATGGATGACTCCTATATGTGAATAGTCCCACATTGTAGGACTATATGAAAGAATCAAGTATTTATACTTGATTCTTTGAAGCTAAGTTGGGCCCTTTGGGCATCCAATGATGCTCTTTTGTGAGGAGGGAGACCATGCTTGACCACCACACACGCGCGCGCGCCTACCGACCGACTCGACTCGACCCGGGCCGGGCCGGACTCGGGTTCGGGTTCGAGCTTGTAGTGGTGTAACACTTATATTTTTGGTGCAAATTTCCTAACCGTTTTTTGACCGGGCTGGAACGGTCAAATCAGACCGTATTAGAGAACGTTACATAACGTTCATTATTTTGACCCGTTATTTTCTTAGATCCATTTTCGAGACCACGTTCCCCAACCAGTAACGTTCTTTTTACTATTCCGTCTTCTTAACTGATAAGAGGATGAAACAGAAAAAACTACATTCTATTCGAAATCATTTTTCTTCAAATCAGAGCAAATTTTTTTGAGTGCAACCAGAATCGATTCGTACGTGCAAACGAATCGATACCATCAAACTTGAGAGGCTGTTTTATCCTAGAGGCGGCGGCGACTGATCCGAACTGCTTTGCACTACATAGCAGATCGCCGAAACGTCTTCAAGAGAGTGACGTGGTCCACGACTCAACCGAAGATACATTGTTTCCAACAATTTGAAGACGATGCCACCAACAATGACTTCCGTTGCAGATCTAGATGCCACCGCTCCCTCTTCCCTCTTCCACGTCCCGATGGTCACTGCTGCGCCTTTCAGATTCGAAGGCCTCCACTTCAAATGCTGGAGACAGAAGATGGAATTTTTTCTGACCATGAGAAAGGTGGTGGCTGCGCTGACAACTGACAAACCGAAGCTACCGGACAGGCCAGATGAAGCTAACACAGATCTCATGCAAGCCTGGACAGAAAAATCGAACCAATTGCAGAACTGGACAAAGCAAGCCTACCTGTACAGGAACTTCATACTCAACGGCCTCAGTGATGACCTCTACGACTACTACAACTCAGACAAGACAGCCAAAGAAATCTGGGAAGCGCTGCAAAAGAAATATGATACGGAAGAGGCTGGAGCGAAGAAATATGCAGTCAGCTGCTACCTGAAATACCAGATGACGGATGACAGGTCAGTAGAGATGCAGTCTCATGAGCTTCAGAAAATTGCTCATGAGATCATCTCCGAAGGTATGAGTTTGGATGAACAGTTTAAGTTGTTGTTATTATTGATAAATTGCCCCCAGGTTGGAAAGATTTTAAGAATGTGCTTAGGCACAAGACTAAGGAATTCTCCTTAGAAAGCTTGATAACTCACCTCCGTATTGAGGAGGAGGCTCGTAAGCAGGACCAGAAAGAGGAAGTGCTTGTTGTCACAAACAACAACACTAAAAGGTCCAAGCCCGCGGTTCTGAAACCGAATCCGAAAAACTTTAAGAATCAGAACCGCAACCGCAACAAACAGAATTGGAACCCGCAAGGGAACCAAAAAGGATAGCAGAAACCGACCCAAAGAAATGATACTGGACAGTTGTTTCTGTGTTACAACTGTGGAAAACCAGGTCATATGGCACGCAAGTGTAGGAACAGACCAGGCCCTGCACCGCAGGCTAACCTGGCTGAGGAGCCTCTTACGGCTATGATATCTGAGATTCATCTAGTTGGTGGATCAGAGGGTTGGTGGGTAGACACTGGTACATCCCGCCATGTCCGCTACGATCGTGCTATGTTCAGTACATACACGGCTGTTGATGATAAGAAAGTGTTGTTGGGAGATTCTCACACCACTATAGTTGCTGGCATTGGAAATGTGGAATTAAATTTTACCTCTGGAAAGACAGTTCTTTTGAAAGATGTGATGCATACTCCAGAGATGAGAAAGAATCTGGTTTCTGGATTTCTCCTTAATAAGGCTGGTTTTACTCAAGTTATAGGGGCTGATTTGTACACTTTGACTTATAAGGGGATGTTTGTAGGGAAGGGTTATGCTTGTGAGGGTATGTTTAAACTTAATGTTGAATCTAATAAAGTAACCAGTTCTGCTTATATGTTATGTGATTTTAATATCTGGCACTCTAGATTATGTCATGTAAATAAACGTATTATTCATAACATGAGCAACTTAGATTTAATTCCTAAAATGTCACAAACTGACTTTGATAAGTGTGAATTTTGTAGTCAAGCAAAAATCACTAAGAAACCCCATAAATCAGTTGATAGAAACTCTGAACCCTTAGATTTAATTCATTCTGACATATGTAAGCTTGATGACACTTTGACTAGACATGGACACCGTTACTTTATCACTTTCATTGATGATGGCTCTGATTTCACTTATGTATATCTTATGAAAAATAAAAGTGATGCATTTGATATGTTTAAATTATTTAAAACTAAACTCGAGAATCAATCTAATAAGAAAATTAAGAGACTTCGTAGTGATAGAGGAACAGAATATGAGTCTAGTCCTTTTCTTGATTTTTATAAATTGCATGATATAATTCATGAGAGAACTGCACCTTATTCACCTGAAATGAACGGTAAAGCTGAAAGAAAAAATAGGACCTTTACCGAATTAGTTGTAGCTATTTTATTAAATTCGGGTGCAGCAAAACATTGGTGGGGGGATATTTTATTGACTGTATGCTATGTATTGAATAGAATCCCTAAATCAAAAAATAAGATTTCACCTTTTGAAATTTTAAGAAATTATAAACCAAATGTATCTTACTTTAGAACTTGGGGATGTTTGGCATATGTTCGTATACCTGACCCTAAGAGAATAAAATTAGCAAGTAGAGCATATGAATGTGTATTTATTGGCTATGCTGTTAACAACAAAGCATATAGATTTTATAACCTGAATACACATAATATAGTAGAATCTAATGATGCTGATTTTTATGAAACTAAGTTTCCTTTTAAATTAAGGAATAGTGGGGGCACGTCAAATAACACCGTGCCTATTGGAACAGAACTTAATGAATCTTCTGAAATCGAACCTAGAAGAGGTAAAAGAGCAAGAGTTGATAAAGACTTTGGCTCGGATTTTTGCACTTTTACTATAGAGGAGGATCCCACAAACCTCCAAGAAGCCTTATCTTCATTAGATGCCGATTTTTGGCAAGAGGCTATAAATGATGAGATGGATTCCTTGGAATCCAATAAGACTTGGCACTTAGTAGATTTACCACCTGGTTGTAAGTCTATAGGCTGTACTTAAAAAGAAACTAAAACCTGATGGCACAGTTGATAAATATAAAGCCCGTTTGGTAGCTAAAGGTTTTAGGCAAAGAGAAAATGTAGATTTTTTTGATACTTTTTCACCCGTAACTAGAATCACATCCATTCGAGTACTAATTTCATTAGCATCTATTCATAATTTAATTATACACCAAATGGATGTTAAAACTGCTTTTTTAAATGGTGAATTAGAAGAGGAAATTTATATGGACCAACCGGAAGGTTTTGTGATTCATGGTCAAGAACATAAAGTTTGCAAATTAGATAAATCATTATATGGTTTAAAACAAGCACCTAAACAATGGCATGAAAAGTGTGATAACTTAATAATCTCAAATGGTTTCAAAGTTAATGAAAGTGACAAATGCATTTATTATAAATCTGAAAATGACATTTGCACTATAATATGTTTGTATGTAGATGATCTACTTATTTTTGGATCAAACATTCATGCCATAAACACTGTTAAATCTTTGTTAAGTGCCAATTTTGATATGAAAGATCTAGGTGAAGCAAGTGTAATCCTTGGTATTAAGATTACTAGGTCCGATAAGGGACTTTCTTTGGATCAATCTCATTATATTGAGAAGATCTTAAAGAAATACAATTACTTTGACTGTAAACCTGCATGTACACCATATGATCCTAGTGTAAAGCTATTCAAGAACACTGGTGAAGGTGTAAGACAGTCTGATTATGCGAGCATCATTGGCAGCCTTAGGTATGCCACTGATTGTACTAGACCCGACATTGCCTATGTCGTGGGATTATTATGCAGGTTTACTTGTAGACCTGGTATAGAGCATTGGCATGCTATTGAGAGGGTCATGAGATACCTAAAACGAACCATGAACCTAGGGTTACATTATGAAAAGTTTCCAGCTGTCCTTGAAGGTTACACCGATGCAGACTGGAATACTTTATCTGATGATTCAAAAGCAACCAGTGGCTATATATTTAGCATTGCTGGAGGAGCTGTTTCTTGGAAATCCAAGAAACAGACTATTTTGGCTCAGTCTACTATGGAGTCTGAGATGATAGCACTAGCTACAGCTAGTGAAGAAGCAGAGTATTTAAGAAATCTGCCAGTTGAGATTCCCTTATGGGAAAAACCGATACCAGCTGTGTTGATCCATTGCGATAGTACCGCGGCTATTGCAAAAGTACAGAACCGTTATTATAATGGTAAGAGACGACAGATACGTCGTAAGCACATCACTGTTAGAGAGCTACTCTCTTCAGGAGCTGTTAGAGTGGATCACATACGCAGTGAGGAGAATTTGGCAGATCCTTTGACGAAAGGACTGGCCAGAGAGAAAGTCTTTACAACTTCTAGAAAAATGGGACTATTGCCCTTAGATTGTTGAGTCACGCACAATGGTAACCCGACCTAATGACTGGAGATCCCAAGAACTAGGTTCAATGGGTAAGAACAAGTTGTGTAGTGATATGAGTTGAATATGCTATTTCTCATATATACAGAAGCATAGATTCCTGAAGTGATTAGAGGTTGAGTTAATAGAAACTCTTAATGAGATCTATACTCCATTTGGAGTGGAGTACCTACCTTCAGGAGTACTCTTGATAGACTCACCTATGTGAATGTGGAAATTTGGCCGTTTCCTATGGAGTTTTGGGCAAAATTCCTAGAGCATTCACTAAACTGGGATGGACGTGCATGGCCATAAATGCACGGGCTTACTTGATTGCACTCTAGAAAGATTGTGTGTGGTCTGATGTCAGGAATAGAGTTCAAGACTACGTGTCACTCTAGTAAAAACTGAATCTTATCCACTATGCAAAGGTTCAAGTCAAAAGACACATTTGTTTATGCACAATCTTATGTTTTTTCAGAAATTGCTCGAATTTTTTTTTTAAATTCAAGTGGGGGATTGTTGGAAAATGTTTCAAATAAGTGAATTATTAAAAAATTAACTAAGTGAATGGATGGCTCCTATATGTGAATAGTCCCACATTGTAGGACTATATGAAAGAATCAAGTATTTATACTTGATTCTTTGAAGCTAAGTTGGGCCCTTTGGGCACCCAATGATGCTCTTTTGTGAGGAGGGAGACCATGCTTGACCACCACACACGCGCGCGCGCCGACCTACCGACTCGACTCGACTCGACCCGACCCGACCCGGGCCGGGCCGGCCCGGGCTCGGGTTCGGGTTCGGGTTCGGGCTTGTAGTGGTGTAACACTTATATTTTTGGTGCAAATTTCCTAACCGTTTTTTGACCGGGCTGGAACGGTCAAATCAGACCGTATTAGAGAACGTTATATAACGTTCATTATTTTGACCCGTTATCAGAGCAAAATTTTTTTAGTGCAACCAGAATCGATTCGTACGTGCAAACGAATCGATACCACCAAATTTGAGAGGTTGTTTTATCCTAGAGGCGGCGGTGACTGATCCGAACTGCTCTGCACTACATAGCAGATCGCCGAAACGTCTTCAAGAAAGTGACGTTGTCCACGACCCAGCCGAAGATACATTGTTTCCAACAAAGGGTAATCAGAAGAGAAAATCAGGGTGCAAATAGCATCCCACATTTTCTTTTTATATTTTTATATTTTTATTTTTGTCAATTCGGTTTTGGAATCAAATCAAACAGCTGGTTACGAACTTACAGTCTACTTCTTTTGTCTTCTTCGAGTGATCCAATTTTTTTACAGGTCCGTTTTTACTCAGTTTCTCCTTTTTTTTTTTAGTTGCAATCGTAGATTTGGTTGTAACTGTAGATTTATATTTCGCTGGATGTAGATCTGGATTTGGTTTGTCGTTTTTTATTTATTTTACCATTTTTTATGTTAGGTGCATTTTAGATTCAATGTTAGCGGTTTCTGTTGATGAATGCATAGGCGGTTAATCATTAATGTTTCTTTATTTTATTTTCCTTTTGATTTTCTGATATTGTGAAAAATGTTTGGACAGAAAGGGTAATTATAGAAGTTATTTAGATAAGTGAACTAGGGTTTCGTTTTGGAAATCCTTAGTGGAAAGTGAAGATTAGAGATGTGGATTGTCATGCCTAAGAATTTGTAAGTATGTTAGTTTAATTATTTTCCTTTGTGACCAAATAACAACAGCTAAATTATATGCACTGAGATGAATATGACGAGCTGCAAGGCTTGATTCTATGGTGTGAAATTAAATCTCCTGTTCAATTATCTGGTATGACACATTTTCCAAAAAAATTACTGAGATCCTTTTGTATAACTTGGATACTCAAAACCAAATAAAAATAATGTGTTATATTAGATGCCAAGTTCGTCGTGTAGATTAGAGCAATGTTGTGCTCACTTCTTCATATGACAGCACACAAGCAACCTATCATCCTCCAATTTCATGTCATCCTCCAATCAGAAATTCAGAATATATCAAAAGTGAAGTGTGTATAACATTGTCCATTAGGTTAGTTTAAAGTCAGTAGTTCTAGAAACATTTAATTATTGAACTTTGTACATTGTAAACAGGACTAGCCTAAGTTTAAGTACCAAGCATGTCATGTTCAGAATGCTTTATGGTTTAGACTTTAGAAAGCTTTTTTCTTAGCAACTCCATAAAGTTTTTTTATTTCTTTCTTAATGATGTTAAACATTTTTAACTGTGTAATGACATTTTCTGTCTTACTATATACTAGCATCAAGCTCATGTCGTTGATATGTGGTTAGTTATAGCTTGTGATGATAGTCATTCGATATAGGTCTAAAGTATTACTATTATCAGTGCATATGAATGTAAAGAAATAAATTTTGACGAAATATAAGATAAATTTTAGTACAGTCAATTGCATAAATAATGAAATAACTGTTGTGTATTTTATTGTAAATTCATTATCATATTTATTTATTTACAACATGTTTACCAATCTTGTACTAGGTCCACGACAAACCAACATATAACGAATTTGTATATAGCAACATATAACGAATTTGTATATAGCAACACTTCACGTGGCATTTGTAATTAAATATAATATACTGATGTTAAATAATAAGCTCAAGCAATGACAATTGCACTATAAAAATGCAACTCATAAAATCCCATCATCACATCAGAATTTGTGACAAATAATGTATAATATAATTACAAACAGTATTTCTTTTAGAAGAATGAAATAATGTGGTAGATAATTCCTTTGTATTCACAAACCTATATCTATTATATAATACTTTGTGGCCTGAGTTAACATTTTCCTTGTCTTATCCTAGCCTTAATCCATTTCAAAAAAACCCACACCATCCATTCTCACATCGTCTATTTCTCATTATTTAATTCTGTTTTTATGTAATACTTATGTATACAAAATAGTGACAAAAGTCTATTTTGGAACATATAAAACTAATTAACTACAACCTAACGGAATTTTCTAAAAAAAACATGGTAAATGCTAGAACGATTAATTTTACCGTGAAGCATTCAATCATAACGCTTTTCAATATATCTTAAAAAATACAAAGAAAATATTTGTAAGCTGAATTATATTTTACTCAAGCTCTTCCTCAACGAACCGGACAGAGTGCTACCAATTTCTATAAATAGGGCCCGTCAACGGATACTTTTGGATGCATATAGTGTCATATCTGCATCCGCAGTCGAAATCATTTTCGGATATCAGATATCCGCATCTGCGGATATGAATGGATATCAGTTAATTATCATATCCGTCAACGATCGATAAATCAAAAAATAGAAATATTTAGTTTAACAAATTATTTTTCAATCTCATTAATTATAAAAGTATGTAAAATCAACAATTATGATGATAATAAATACTTTTGAGTTGTTAATATACATTAAATGCATACAATATAAACTATTAACTTAATAAAACAATAAATACATAAATTTCATTGTACTGAAATATACATAAAATAAACTATAATCTTGATAAAAACAGAACGGATAATTTTCGGATGCGGATATCTTCATATCTGCATTCATATCCGCTTTTCTGGATATCACATATTTATCCGTTTTTCTGATACATATGTAGATGGATTTCAGATATTTCGGGTATCCATTGACAACCTTATCTATAAACATCTTCCATATTTCAATTTAGTGCAACAAATAAATTAGTTATTGTGTTTATGCATATCTTTATGACACATGTCATAACTCCACACAATTTTCATCTTCATTTACGTTGTCTTCATTCTACTCCACATAAGAATGTTAGGACTTTCTGATTTTCGTGGGATGCTGCTAAACAAGTAACCAAGTATTTGTAAGGAAGAGCTTCGATAATATTTTAGTGTGATGCTGCTAATATGTCTATCTTATTTCATTTACATTAGTATTACTTAAACTGAACAGTGAGCACTATACTATTGAACTTGTTTGCATAGTTCAACGTGGTACAACATAAATTTACGGTTGTAAAGAGTTGAAAGGATTAAAAAGTAGAAGTATGAGTTTGAGAAAGTAGATAACTCAAAGTGGGTAGATCTACCAGCAGATAATACAACTATTTGAAGATGAAAATACTATCACATTAGGCTACAATAAAATTACATAATAGTAATGCGCTTAAAAATAATAATAATCACTTTACATTAAACAACCAATCTGTATCATATTAAAACAGTAATATTAGCTAATAAAAATTCCAATTTTCAATTTAAACCAATCTGTATCATATTAAACTCTTTTTCATCTTTTCAACCAAGGTTCGAGAACTCAGTTTCAGTCATTTGAAGTTTCCTTAGTTTCAGACGATTTCAGAAGGACATTGTTAAAGGAAGTCCAAAATTGGACAAGGGGAGGCATTTTTTGAAAAATTGTTAGTGGGTGTACAAAAAAGCCTCCGCTAAAAAATGATTTTCGGTGAACCATTATGGATTTTTTTACTTTTTAATGGACTGTCGTTGAATTTTGCCATATACGAGGGGTAAAATTATGAATCTATTTGAGTAGAGTCCCCTTAAAATTTGTCTACCCATTATTTAGTCGCTTTAGCAATGCCATTTCAAAAATTTTGAAAATTTCGGTTTCCTAGTTTTGGTTTTCGATATGGTAAACTTAACAAAAAATTAAATTTATTAAATCCTAATCAAACTAAGGTTATAATAAGTTAAACTTAACAATAAATTAAACTAAATTAAACTTAATTGAACAATAACTCGAACTTAATAATATAAATTGGTACAGCCTAACCCAATATATTTTGTGCCGCTCTCAAACAATAACTTAACAAAATAAGGGCCAACAATACGTTACCAATAACTTAGTAATAAAAAATGGTCAACCCAACTTAACAATAACTAAACTAAATCTCGTTCCTGCCACTCAAAATATTTTCTGCCGCTGTCAAAACGAATTGACGACGCCAGGACAAGGAAGAAAAGCGAGAGACCATTGAATCTAAAAAAAGAAAATAAAACTGTAAGGCCCTGGTTGATCTGAGCTTTTGGCCATGGCTACTGAAGGAGTGATCTTGGAGGTAGAAGATGAGATTTGGTATGACAGTTTTGGGTTTGGGCTGCACGTGCACAGAGATATATGTGCACAAGAGAACAGTTATGGGTAATTCAAAAAACAAGAAAAATGCTGATGTTTGGTAGCAAAAGGAGAACGGACGAAGTGCGTCATAGGGTGACAAGATTTTATCTTTGCAATTGCAGTGAAATGTGGAACAAATGAATGTAATTTGCAAGAAAATCAAGAACTGACTGAAATAAAAAATAAAAATGCAGTTCAATGAAATTTGTCAAAAATGGAAGAAATAATAGAGAAAAATGATTGTAGATTTTTAGGAACAAGATTAAAATTTGCAGTGATGAAAAAGAAAAGCACAAGGAACTAAAACAAGTTATAACTGGTGATAAAATCACAGTGCAAGAATCAAGAACTTGTTTCGCAACAACTGGAAATGAAAAACAAGAACTAAAAATGTATGAATGCAAGAATTTATCAACAGAGAACTAAAATGGCAATAAGAACAATAAGAACTGAAAATTGAAATAGGGTTTGTAACTAACAAATTAAGTAAGCTAGCTAATGAGATTTGATACGGACTTAAAAGAAGTTGCAACAGAACTAAAAATGAAGAACTAAAGATTGAAGAAGATAATTGCTTCAGTTTTCCACACACAGTTACAAATAACCATGACAGTATATGTATACAAATAGATTGCATACGGTCATGGATTTAACTCGGCCCAGTTACAACCCAATACACTGGCATACCAAACATACACACACTGACACATTCAAAATATACCTCTTCTCAATTCTTGGTTTCAGCAACTCAAGTGTCTAACACAGGCCTGACATCAATCTCCATCATCTCTGGTGGTCTGGTCGAAAATAATCATCTTTGGGCTTCTGCCCGTCAACCCAAAGCTAATATTTTCACGGTTGTTATATCTCCTTTTCCCTTCAAGGACGACCTTGTCCTCAAGGTCGAGTGGTAAGCAAAGGAGGTGGCCATGGTGGTTTATATGAACTTTCATTAGTAATGACATCTTCAAATGAAAAGAGTATTCTCTTATCCCCATTAATATAAGTTGTGTTAGCAACCTCAAGTATCAAGCAATAATCACTTAAACCCTTAATCGTATCACCTACTTTCTTGTTTGTTTGTTTTTCTTCATCTGCACTTTTCAATATAGTCTCCAAAATGGTCGCTTCTTCAAAAACCATATCAAATGATTCCTTTATATTCAAATCTATGTTTCCATTCTTTTATGAAGCTTGACATGAAGATATGGCTTTAGTGTCTACTTTTGATTGAAAGGGGACTTTTTCGTCCACTATTTCAATTTCAGATAACGATACTATCTCATAGGCTGAATAACAACAGTGTCTTGGTCTACAGGTAGGCAACCAGCATCAGAAAACGAGTCATCTTTAGCAATCAGATCTTCAGAAATTTGGAGAATTGATGAATCATGTTCGCATACGTTTGATGACAAGAATCCATTCGTATTTTCAATCAACGGTTTGTGTACATTTAAATGAACTAACCCTTGGTTATTATCACAAGAGAAATCAGTCTGTACACATTTAGTTGCAGTAATGCAAGAATTCTTTAATAGTTTATCCAAGATCATAGCGAAGAACCCAAATTCATTGATACATGAATCATAACCGGTAGGATATTGTTTTGTCAACTCGATGCAAATATCCCAAATTCTGTAAGAAAGACCAGTAATCCCTTTTTTCTCAAACTCTGAAAGAGATGTTGCTAATAGGCTGCTTTGAAGGGAAGTGATAGTATCACCAATCTTTTTGTTGATAGATTTGATGAACATGATTATGGTGCTTAACTCCATTGATTCCAAGATCTTGATTGAATGCTCTAATTTGAATATTAGTCATGATGGTGATTCGAAATCTTGGGTTTGAGAGATGTTAATGGTGTTAGCAGCAGTTTTTGGGCTTGGGAAATAGTTTCTTGAATTGATAGGCGGAGCTGCTGGGATGGTAGTTGATGAATTTACAGTATAGGGAGTAGAAAGGTGGGGTCCTTGATGGTGTACAGGGATTCTTGGTGGAGGGTATAGTGCTGGTTGAGAAAATATTGGCATTTGCATAGGGTAGAGATTTGGCGGATGAGGATCTTGATATGGGTAGCCGATTTCTTTTTGCCTTGTCCTTTCTAGATCCTGATATGGAGGGAAAATTTGGGAATAAGTGCTGGCGAAGTAAGAATCTTACCGGTTGTCAGAGGTTGCCCCAGTCATCAGCTCTGATACCAAATTGTAAGGCCCTGGTTGATCTGAGCTTTTGGCCATGGCTGCTGAAGGAGTGATCTTGCAGTAAGAAGATGAAATTTGGTACGACAGGAGTGGGTTTGGACTTGTGCACGTGCACAGAGATATTTGTGCACAAGAGAACAATTATGGGTAATTCAAAAAACAAGAAAAATGCTGATGTTTGGTAGCAAAAGGAGAACAGACGAAGTGCTTCATAGAGTGACAAGATTGTATCTTTGCAATTGCAGTGAAATGTGGAACAAATGAATGTAAATTGCAAGAAAATCAAGAACTGACTGAAATAAAATTGCAGTTCAATGAAATTTGTCAAAAATGGAAGAAATAATAGAGAAAAATGATTGCAGATTTTAGGAACAAGATTAAAATTTGCAGTGATGAAAAAGAAAAGCACAAGGAACTAAAACAAGTTATAACTGGTGATAAAATCACGGTGCAAGAATCAAGAACTTGCTTCGCAACAACTGGAAATGAAAAACAATAACTAAAATTGTATGAACGCAGGACTTTATCAACAAAGAACCAAAATGGCAATAAGAACGGTAAGAACTGAAAATTGAAATAGGGTTTGTAACTAACAAATTAAGCTAGCTAATGAGATTTGTAAGGGAAGATACCGACTTAAAAGAAATTGCAACAGAACTAAAAATGAAGAACTAAAGATTGAAGAAGATAATTGTTTCAGTTTTCCACACACAGTTACAAATAACCATGACAATATATGTATACAGATAGATTGCATACGGTCATGGATTCAACTCGGCCCGGTTACAACCCAATACACTGACACACAAAACATACACACACTGACACAAAACACACACACACTGATACATTCAAAATACATCTCTTCTCAATTCTTGGTTCCAGCAACTCAAGTGCCTGACACATGCCTGACATCGATCTCCATCATCTCTGGTGGTCTGGTCGGAAATAATCATCTTTTGGGCTTCTGTCCGTCAACCCAAAGCTAATATTTTAAGGGTTGTTACAAAAACCTTCACTGTTTTCATTCAATATCGAGGTTGAGTTGTTGAAGGTAACTGAAGACAAAGACTGGATGTTTGATTTTGCTCGGGTAATTTGTTTAATCTATTTCTATTGGGTTCATTTGGTGCAATTTGGGTTGATTTTCTTTGATTTAGGCTTTTTGATGTGGCTGATTTTTTGTTTTTTATAGAAAAGCTCTAACAGAGACCGATAGTTTCGTTCAGTTTGGTTACTGTTGATACCGGTACGGTCCCAACAAAATTTCGGGATATAGACTGATATCTCACACCTTGATTTCAACGAATACCCAACAATGTGCAGTTTGAAATGTAGTTTATGAGAAAATCTATATTAAAAATTTGCCTAAAAAAACATACTTTAGAAGTGATATTGCCACTGCCTCCTGTTCAATCTTTGTGGAAGCCTCCGTGGATACTGACTCGTTTCTATATGCACTTGTTGGAGAACTGTCGATATGGTGAGTTGGTTTCAGCAGGTGCTGCCAAATCAGTTTAGGTTTAGTTTGGTGTGGTTGTGAGGTAGAGTTATGGGTAGTAAAAATAAGAGCGCGGTTTTGTAGATCTCCTGATGGTGGAAACTGGAGTTATGATCAAATTATGTTTAAACAATTTTTATTTGTAGTAGTAAAGATAAAACTGCTAGCCTTTATTATTTTTAATTTTTTACTTTTTTATATTTTTTATATTTATAGGTTACTAATAGCTTCCCAACTATGTAGAAATCTTTCCATAGGACTTAGTATATGTGACTTCACAGTTTTGTTTTTCAATCTTTCCATCAAGTCATCAACTATCTTTAATATCTACATTTTGTCACTTGGTTCCTATATGATTTGATAACGTCTTAATTATATAATAATGTATTGCAGCGCTCTGAATAAGTTTCTATGTTTCATCAAGGGCGGAGCTAGTAATAATCTAGCTAGGGCAACTGCCCTACCTGAAAATTTTCAAAACTTAAATAATATATTTGGATTTCAATTTTTGTCCTATCTGAAAATTTTCAAAGCTAAAAATATATATTTGGATTTCATTGTTTGTCCTATCTGAAAATTTGTTTTAACCATATCTAAAAGTAAAGTAAGAAATATTGAAACCGACTTACATTGGAAAATCAACGTATTGAAATGTTTCAGACACCTTGATTTGTTTCTGTACTCTGCCTCTTTATCATCATTACTATTTCCAATCAACTTTTAAAACAAAACTGACGTGTTTGCAAAGTGTTTGTTGTATTGGCTGTCGGCAGGAAGTGCAAATGTTCAATTTTCTTGGTTTTCTCTTGATTATTTTGAGACTTATTTAACTTTAATGTCTTTAATATCGATTTCATGGATTTAGAAATGTATTTACTATCTAATCATCAAGATTTCTATATTGATGTATTATGGTTAATATAAAGAAAATAGCTGATGGGGGTTAGTAAAAAGACAGAACATCGGCGTAAAGAAGATGGTAAAATGGATTGGAGTTGTGTGGATTGATGATAAAAAAGGCGATTGCTAGTAGCTTATTTATTGCTATAAGGTAAACATCACAAGTGATATAACCCCATTTTTGGTGGTGAGAAACTTAAAATACTTTTCTCCCATGATAGTTGTCCACTGATTTTTGGCTGTTGTGAATTATATATAGTTCAGGAAACATGGGATGACCTTTTGACAAAAAGATAAGACTAATTCTCCAATGATAGTCCTTCCAATTGTGTTTTTAATCCTTTCTCCCATGGCTTCATTCTTGAGTTCTGCACTACCTATTGTGAGAAGTTGTAAGTGAATAGAGTTTTGAAAGTCGATGAGA
Source organism: Allium fistulosum (assembly GCA_030737815.1). NCBI lineage: Eukaryota > Viridiplantae > Streptophyta > Magnoliopsida > Asparagales > Amaryllidaceae > Allium > Allium fistulosum. The sequence goes on along the minus strand of CM060901.1, from coordinate 443,620,706 downwards.
GTTTTGTTTTTTTATTTCAGTGTTTATGTGCCTTTCTTATAACCTGTCAACGCACACTTCCAAGATAGTTATTAACTTGTTTAATGATACATTGGTTTTGATATCTTTTATAATATGGTCAAAAATGAAAATAACATATATGTTTTTATGCTTGGTGCTATTCAGTGGAAAAATGGGAGGAGGGAGAGTTGCACATGCAGCGCTTAAAGGACCAAGCGTTGTGAAGGAAATATTCCTTGGCATCACGCTTGGACTCTGTGCTGGTGGTCTTTGGAAAATGCATCATTGGAACGAGCAGAGGAAAACTCGAGCTTTTTATGATATGCTTGAGAAGGGCCAGATCAGCGTTGTGGCAGATGAACTGACTGCATAATTTTCTTTTGCCAATTTCTTTGCAACTAAACTTCTTCTTGTATTGGTTTTGATCTTTTATCGGGTCATGTAATAAGATTGTAAACATTCTGCTGCTTTTCAAGCTTCTTGCAAGCTGGGTTGTATTTTTTTGTTGAAAATAAGGGCCTTCATTCTAAGTTCTGACTCTAGTTTTACGGCCATCAATTTAATGGTTGATTAGGGACTGTTTAATAATCTTTAATTCTAATATCTTTGGTGTTACATTTTTTTTTGTATCAGCGTGAACTATCAAAAATATCCCTTTATATGTATTATCAAATTTTAATATTGCTTAAACATAGGATCAAACATTAAACTCATTTGCAAATTCAAAAAGTCCCTACATAAATGCTATCAAAATAAAATCTAATAAATAATTTTTTTTTACAAATTTAATTATTATCTTTAATAATAGTTGTAATATCTTTGATATCAAATTTTTTTGGTAGCATTGTGAACTACCTAAACAATCATATACAAATATTATCAAATTTTAATATCGCTTAAAAAGAGAATTTAACATTAAACTCTTTTACAAATTAAAAATGCTTTTCTATAAATATTATCAACTTTTAATATCACTTAAAAATAGGATCTAACAAATTATTTTCTTTTACAATTTTTTTAAATTAGTTAATTAATAATATAAAGAAAATTTCAAACTAACAAAAATAATTAGATGTAGAAATTAAAATTCAAACTAACTACATATAATTTTAACGCAAAATTATGATTAAATATTTGTGCAAATCATTTTTACTTGAATGTGTTAAACATATACAATTCGTAGTTCATACGCGAAGCGTGTGCCGCAACACTCGTATTTATATTATTGAATTGAGATGTTCGCTTTACCCTCCTACTTGCTTCTAAATGCGAGTTGTATGATAAAAGGATAACTTTTAACGTACAAATGAAAAGGTTTGAAAATAGCGTGAAATGAATAAATCCAACCTGCACAAGTTTATAAAGTATCTAAACAAATGACGCTCACCAATTAAAAACTTCTTTTAAAATTCCATAAGCTTAACTTTGCATGACAAAATGCTGACTTTCATCAGTCATTACTTAGTTTAGAGTTGTGTTGAATGCACCATAATGCTTTAGTTAATCTACAAAAAAAGGAAAATAAGGATTGTAGTCAATTGGTAATATATTGTATTGTTGATCCAAAAAAAATAGAAGAACAAAGATGATATATGGTAAGATTATAACACATTCAATTGGTAACATAGAACCAAACAAAAAGTTATTACAAAACCAACTAGGTATAAATGAAAAAAAAACATCCGATGTATTCAACGTAACTCTTAATTACAAATTATTATTTTCGGATAGTTATTGTAACGACCCATCTTTCGTAACATCTGGAATCCACGCATACAAACAACCAAATTCTCTAAAGTATCACAGATGACGTTTCCTTGAGGGTGTAATATAAAATAACACATAACATATCTATCACAACTACAACATGCTAGTTTTTAGAGTGAAAAAAATAAAATATAATATCAACATAAACATGCAAAAGATAAATACATATTATAACAAGAAATATAAGATTCGGTACCATAATAAAGCGTGCAAATAATACATCAAATCTCATAAACAACATATCTCAAAATGAATATAGTCTACACGTCAACATCCCAAAATGCTAGAATGTCAATCATAGCGCTAAAATAACTATGACTCTAGAAATATCACTAATCTGAATGATTACCAATACATTACTATATCATTAATAATACCAAACAATAACACTCGAGGTAATGAAACCATACCTTAACCTACATCTTCACCTACATCCAATAAATTAGAACATTTCTACTATAGTGCTATGCTATTTTTGATAAGTCAATCATCGCATCACGCTGATTCGACAGTTGCACACTAGGCTAGTGAACCTTGGGTCTTTCAATAAGGCCAAGAGCCACTAAGTATAATCACTAAAGTAAGACCAATACTACGACGCGCCAACTCATCGTCCACCACCTACAATAGTATCAAACCCGAATTGATATACACGTGTCTAATTGCTATCATTTGTTTAACAAGAAGACATAGGACAAGTAGCCTGAGGTTGATCACCTTTCACTGTAAAATATTCCAAGGTTTACCGCTTACTACCGAAATTGTTAGCGCCAAAATTGGTCACTAACCCCCAAATCCAGATGAAAGCACCAAATATCAATCACAGCTCAGAGATAGAATGTATGTAGAGAGCAATAATGTGAAGAACAGTTAAAACTGAAATGAAAGCAGTAAAGAACAACATATTTTATAGTGGTTCGGCTAACTCTGGCCTACGTCCACTCCAGAAGTTTACTTTTTATTGCTGTAATAATCGATTACAGTTACAAAATGGCAGAGTTGCCTTAGCCTTAGAAAAGAGAAAGTAAGAGAGCAGAAAGAAGATCCTCTTTTACTGTGCCCCTGCCTCTCTATTTATAGACAAAGATGGGTTGGACTTCCCTGGTGGGCCTGGCAGCCGAGTACCTCAGCCCAAGTGGAGTGGTCTCCATATGCCGAACCATAGATGCCGAACGCTGAATGCCGAACAAGGTGTGAATGACGAACGATCTCCTCATGCCGAACGTTGGGAGGTGCGAGGTACAGAGGTATCGAGGTGCGAGGTACCGAGGTATGGAGGTGGGAGGTACCGAGGTATGGAGGTGCGTGGTACCAAGATATGGAGGTGCGAGGTATCGAGGTATGGAGGTGCGAGGTACCGAGGTATGGAGGTGCGAGGTACCAAGATATGGAGGTGCGAGGTACCGAGGTATGGAGGTGCGAGGTACCAAGATATGGAGGTGCGTGGTACCAAGATATGGAGGTGCGAGGTACCGAGGTATGGAGGTGCGAGGTACCAAGATATGGAGGTGCGAGGTATGGAGGTGCGAGGTGCAATGCCGAGCGTGGTGAGGTATGCCGAACGACCCATCCAATGCCGAACGCTCCTTGATGCCGAACGATCCATCCAATGCCGAACATCTCCAGATGCCGAACGAGATTTATACCGAGCGCTCCATCCAATGCCGAACAACGATCTCTTTATGCCGAACGCTCGTCCAGTGCCGAACATTCCTCTATGCCGAACGATCCTTCTAATGCCGAGCATCTCCAGATGCCGAACGAGATTTATACCGAGCGCTCCATCCAATGCCGAACAACGATCTCTTTATGCCGAACGCTCGTCCAGTGCCGAACATTCCTCTATGCCGAACGATCCTTCTAATGTCGAGCACTCGTTCAGTGCCGAACGATCCCTCTAACGTCGAGCGCTTCCAAATGCCGAGCGCTCCTGGATGCCGAGCGCTACTGAATGCCGAGTGCTCCTGGAATGTCGAACGATCCCTCTATGTCGAACGACGATCTCTCTATGCCGAACAACCTCCAACGCCGAACCATCCCAATGCCGAGCGACATCTGCCAAACTGCCTAGGCCGAGCCATGTAATTTCTCCACTCCTTTTCCCAATGACATATTCAAGTGAACTTCATCATTTTAAACCGAACCCATCATACTTTAGTCTCGATAGTTGTGAAGTTGTTTAAGTTAAATCCGTCTGTCCGCGGCCTTGCCAAAAGGCGGGTTAACACTTGCCCCCCAAAACATGCCTTGCTGTGAAAGGTGTGTTTTGAATAGCCTTAAGTCCAATATCCCAAGTATGTATGTTATCCACATCCATACTTTCCGATTCATAATCCAATCCATTACCAAGCCATCTTATCCGAGTGCCACGGTCATATCCTGATCCATTTCCGCGACTGTTCCGAGTCGATGTCTGATTTTTATCCTGTGACCAAGTCCTTATCCAATTCCACATCCATCGGAACCCGACTACCGAGTTCCAATCCATCCATATCCAATAACCTATAACCATATCCGTAACCTCTCCGGGTCGATATCCAAATCCGGGACCGCTCCGGGTCCTTGTCCGAATCCTTAGCTATTCATAGCCAATATCCAAATCCGTAACCTCTCCGGGTTCTTGCCAAGCGCAATCCACACTTGACGACCTACGTTAAGTAATTCCATGGTGTTCATGGTTCAGTGTCCCTGAACGTCGAATAATGCCGTGGCTTAGGTCCTAAGCCGAATCCTGGTCACTCCGGACCCTTGCCGAGCATAGTCCATACTCGACGACCTAAAATAGTAACCGATAATATATGGCCTAAGTCCTAGGCCGAATCCTGGTCTCTTCGGACCCTTGCCGAGCATAGTCCATACTCGACGACCTTTTAGCCAAAAATCTAGAGAAAATCCAATCAAAATCCAATCCGAAATCCAAATCCAAATAGAAAACCAGAAACCCATATCAAAAATCCATACCAAAAAATAAACATCCAAACCAGAATCCAAACCAGAAAATGAGCAAAACAGGGAGTTCAAACCAAACTCCAAAACCAAACCAGAAAAAGCAAATGTCCAAGTCAAAGATAAAAACAGATTTCACAAACCCGGGCATTTCGGTAAGCCATCATCTCAGAGCATGCCTGAGGGTTATCTCCGACCCCGTACATGAGTAAGTGATTTAACCATTTGCCCGGAATTTGCTACTTATTCCAAACCATCAAGATTAGTTGATGACCAATCGGCCACCATTCCTACCAGCATTTTGTTGCATGGTGTTACCTGGAATTCCTCCATGAATTGGTCTAGCATTTCCTGGTGGTGTGCCCCCGAGCCTAGGTCCTTCCAGATTGATAGCTGTCTGCCGATTGGGGGCTGCCCCCTGATGAGTCACTTCATCAGCCTGCTGGTTGAGTCCCTCTGGTCCAGGTCCAAGAACTTGAGTGCCTGCAGTTCCCGATTGTCCAAATTGCCTAAGAAGAGCCTGCATCATCTCCTCTTGTCGTTTCATCATTGCTTCCAACTCCTCTCTGGTGATGTAGATCGATGTTTGACCTATTCCATTTCCAGAGGAAGCCTCTTGACTTCCCTCCTGATTGCTCCTTTCTGTCACTTGCTTCCTCGCTGATGGTCTAACCATTGCTTCCTAAAATCCAAGTTCCTAGCTTCAGAATTCTTGAGTTCAGTTCTCAGTGAAAGCACCAAAGTGTTAGCGCCAAAATTGGTCACTAACCCCCAAATCCAGATGAAAGCACCAGATACCAATCACAGCTCAGAGATAGAATGTATGTAGAGAGCAATAATGTGAAGAACAGTTAAAACTGAAATGAAAGCAGTAAAGAACAACAGATTTTATAGTGGTTCGGCTAACTCCGGCCTATGTCCACTCCAGAAGTTTACTTTTTATTGCTGTAATAATCGATTACAGTTACAAAATAGCAGAGTTGCCTTAGCCTTAGAAAAGAGAAAGTAAGAGAGAAGAAAGAAGATCCTCTTTTACTGTGCCCCTGCCTCTCTATTTATAGACAAAGATGGGTTGGACTTCCCTGCTGGGCCTGGCAGCCGAGTACCTCAGCCCAAGTGGAGTGGTCTCCATATGCCGAACCATAGATGCCGAACGCTGAATGCCGAACAAGGTGTGAATGCCGAACGATCTCCTCATGCCGAACGTTGGGAGGTGCGAGGTACCGAGGTATGGAGGTGCGAGGTACCGAGGTATGGAGGTGCGTGGTACCAAGATATGGAGGTGCGAGGTACCGAGGTATGGAGGTGCGAGGTACCGAGGTATGGAGGTGCGAGGTACCGAGGTATGGAGGTGCGAGGTACCAAGATATGGAGGTGCGAGGTACCGAGGTATGGAGGTGCGAGGTACCAAGATATGGAGGTGCGTGGTACCAAGATATGGAGGTGCGAGGTACCGAGGTATGGAGGTGCGAGGTACCAAGATATGGAGGTGCGAGGTATGGAGGTGCGAGGTGCAATGCCGAGCGAGGTGAGGTATGCCGAACGACCTATCCAATGCCGAACGCTCCTTGATGCCGAACGATTCATCCAATGCCGAACATCTCCAGATGCCGAACGAGATTTATACCGAGCGCTCCATCCAATGCCGAACAACGATCTCTTTATGCCGAACGCTCGTCCAGTGCCGAACATTCCTCTATGCCGAACGATCCTTCTAATGCCGAGCATCTCCAGATGCCGAACGAGATTTATACCGAGCGCTCCATCCAATGCCGAACAACGATCTCTTTATGCCGAACGCTCGTCCAGTGCCGAACATTCCTCTATGCCGAACGATCCTTCTAATGCCGAGCACTCGTTCAGTGCCGAACGATCCCTCTAATGCCGAGCGCTTCCAAATGCCGAGCGCTCCTGGATGCCGAGCGCTACTGAATGCCGAGTGCTCCTGGAATGTCGAACGATCCCTCTATGTCGAACGACGATCTCTCTATGCCGAACAACCTCCAACGCCGAACCATCCCAATGCCGAGCGACATCTGCCAAACTGCCTAGGCCGAGCCATGTAATTTCTCCACTCCTTTTCCCAACGACATATTCAAGTGAACTTCATCATTTTAAACCGAACCCATCATACTTTAGTCTCGATAGTTGTGAAGTTGTTTAAGTTAAATCCGTCTGTCCGCGGCCTTGCCAAAAGGCGGGTTAACAGAAATAAACCATCTTCTACCTCTAGATTGGTGTCTCCAATCATGCACGATCGAAACAACCACGCTTTGTTCTAAAAATGATCTAGAAATATTAAATCCCAAAGTCGTAACTAAGGGATACAGACTTACTTCGTATACGCAATATTGTATGGAATAGTATAACATAAAACTCTAGTTGTCATGGCGTAAAACTTTCGAACGAGTCTAAAAAATCTACCATCTTCATAGCCTCTATCTAGCCTGATGTTAACAATCATGTTTTCCGAGACAAAGTGTATCGTCTCTGAACATACCATCTTGCTCTATAGTCACTTTGGATCTTACGAGCATCGCATGGGTCCCCGAAAAGAACCCGAGGTTCCAAAACATCAAAATACCACTTCAAACTTCTGAATTGGGTTTTCAAATGTCTGACCAATATTTCAAATGTCTGAACCCAGCTTTCAAAAGTCCAAAAACGTCCAAAATACACATGAAACTTACAGGATGAATTTTCTGAAATCCAGGCATTTGAATTTTTTACTTTAGATGTCTGAATAGTTGATGCAGTCTGAACTTAAACTTGGATGAAGAATTTCCCTTAGTGAAAATTCTTCCCATCATTTCCTTCTTCATCTTTCTCTTTCCCGTATTTGATGTATGTTTATATGTAACATAGATACTTCGCAGTAATGTCTATCTACACAAATTCATGTCTTTGTTATAAGCCCTTCGACACTCGAATGAATGCAACTTCACATTTTATACACTAATGTCTATCTACACAAATTCATGTCTTTGTTATAAGCCCTTCGACACTCGAATGAATGCAACTTCACATTTTATAAACGGTTTTGAAGCAATGAACCGGTTTTAATTAGGGTTAAACTACCCGATTCACCATTTCAACTCTGTATCCCATTCACAATGACACCTATAAGTGTAATGGAGCGTCTTCTAAACATTATCAATTCTCAAACTAACCATCGACCTATCAATCAAACCAAACAGAATACAATTCACATCAATTTACTAAACATTTTTATTCTATAATCAATTAATTTTAAGACATTCACTAGACAAGATTCTCATCTCTAAAACCCTAATTCAAGTTCACTGCTCAAGCCTTAACCAACATATGATATTAGGATGATTTCTTAACAGAGGTAATGTTCATACATTATAGAGTTTAAATCCCACATACCCAATATCAAGAAATCCAAGCTCCAATAAAACCTAATTTGGACCCCTCCTTTTATTTTCAAAACCTAGCTCCAAGCTTCTCCAAAATGTAAACTTGAAGGTATGGATTTGTAATGAATCTCTTCACCTGAAGTTTTATATTTATTTTATAAATGTTGGCTAAGAGGTGAAGGAGTTATGGTGATTTCTCTTTTTAATCCCTTACTTTTTTAGAATAACGAAGAAGAAAGAGAATGAAATAACGTAGGGGAAGAAGCTTATTTAAGAATTAATAACACAATTCTGGCAAAAAGACAATTTTGCCTATGCATTCTCTTTTCATATCATTTTAGCAATCTTATTTGATTTTAATAAACTTTATATGTATTTCATACATAAACGATACTACAAACGCAACACAATAAGTCTCGAGTCCTAATTCTTTAATATTAAAAATATACTTTTAAGGTCATCAATTCATTTAATTCGATTAAAACGATCAACTATATTTTATTACTAAGCGTTAAAATATGGATTGTTAAATTATCCTCTCCTTAAAAGTATTTCACCTCTAAAATTATCAAGGGCCAGAAAATGCATCGCACTAACAACAACGTACCCCTGTCATTAACACGTAGCATCACAACAACAAGACTAACGACTCAATCATAGCAATAAAATGGAAGTTCTATTCTAGCATGCAACTATATTCAATCAAATGAAAACAAAATACTTAGAGTAGATAGAATCATACTGGTAAGAAATTTCGAATTGGAAACACAAATCTTTTCTTCCGGCTCCTAAGTATTATTTCTAGAATTTGCACCCCTTTCGACTCAAATATATTTAACCACCTTATTCTAAAGTCTCTTGACACAACTTTCAATAATCCGAATTGGTCCTCCAGGTATGGAAATCTTTAGTTTCATCCACTTCCTCTAACTTACTTGGCTCCATGATGACACGTGTGTTTTGCATACACTTGCATAACTGTGAAACATGAAACACATTGTGGCTCCAAACGTCTTATCGAGGAGATCAACTCTACAAGCAATCTTTCTGATTCATTACATAATAGGAAATGTCTTAACGAACCTAGGTGCAAGTTTTCCCAAATTTTCAAATCTTACAACTCTCTTCAATGGTGATGTTTTTAAAAATATCAACCCATCAACTTCAAATTCAAGATCAATATATCATTTGTCGGCATAAAACTTCTACCAGTCTTGAGATGCCTCTATTCTTTTCCATTTCATCTCAAATTTCTTTGAAGTCTTATGGATTGTATCCAGTCCAAGAATTACCTTATTGGTCGTTTGCCACCTATAGGTTGGTAACTTACAAGGCCTTCCATACAAACCTTTAAATGGTGATTTAGTTCTAGGAATAAGTCTTGGATCAATTATGACCCATGAAGGTTAAGTCTTCAAAATGACTTGCGATCCATGAGGTAGGTCAAGAAGGACACTATAAAGCTAAGTTTCATGTTTTAAGTTGTTTGGAGTTTATTTGCTCGAGTTATGAGCAATAAAAGATGGTTCGGTGTTGATGGCCCGATGGAGATCGGCTTTGGGGCATGCTCATGTCTTGGGATGGTTCACTTCGAATTATATGGTGGAATCCTTCGGGTCGCGAGTGAAGGTGTATAGGTTGCGTGATAGAGGTGAGAAAATTTCATGTGAGGGATCAATTGCAAGCTGTGCTTCAGGCTGAAAGGAGTGTTGCTAAGTGTTGGATCGGTATCGATCCATAGGGGGACGACTTGGTTCAGAAAAGGGATTGTTCGGGGTGGAGCATTATTTTTCATGTTAAAGTATTGGATTGGTGATGTGATGGATTGGTGGTGATGGTTCGTCTAACTCAGGTCGGTGGTGATGGGTTGGTATAGAGTAGTGAGTGCTTCGAGTCACTTGTAGAGTTACTTCGAGTCACTAAGTCACTTGCTTTGAGCAATGAAGATAATTTCTTCAGCCTTCAAATTTTCACTTGCTTCGAGCCACACCTTCAAATCTTCGGCTACGGCTTAGATCAGTACCAAACCATAAGGTTCAATGATGATTTTCGACGACGACGACACGTGATTTGATGATGGTGATTCCATGAATGCGAAGTGAAGTCTTCGATGATGGATAGCTTTAATTAGAGATGCAAAGTAGATGGCTATGAGTTAGATTGAAAGAACTGTTGGAGGAAGGTTATGGGACAAACAATGGTACTCTAGGACTGACGATGGTTGTCAGAAATCGACCTAAACCGCGATGACTTCAGACAGAAATTGTGAGGAATGTTCCAAGATGCGCTCTACTATGGATGACATGTGAAAAGGGATTAATGATACTCAAGAGTTTCCAAAGCACTCATAAAGCAGGGTATGCACTTGGAGCGTGATGGTTCCTGAAATGTGATAGCTTCCTACCTTCGTATAGGAGATTTGTTTACCTCGGACTAAAATGATGGTTAGTATAGTTCCTGGCTTATTGAGTGGCATGGATTTGAGTATTGTGAAACTCGGATGTTGACTATCGTAATGGGCAGTCAAGTCCCCGAGCATGATGGCTTAGGCAAGTTATTAAATGTCCAACGTACTGAGTGAGTGAATGTGAGGATGGATGATGGATAATGAATGTTATGTTTGCTTTGGTTGCTTATCACCTAAGGGATGTCACATGATGCAGCTGTAATTGAGTAGAAACATTGACACCCTTTAGTACTTTGATCTATAGTACACCATGATGGTCATAATGTTGAATAGCATATATTTTATGTCATGTGCTAACACTATGGACGTAGGGACATGTCAGGTATGATTTTCCATACCATTTGTCCTAGTATATTGATTTTATAGTATTTGAGATTTTCTACCGCACACATCAGACAGTTGTCTGACTTGGGATTTTATGCTTTGCTTTCTATTATTTCGGGTACTCAGAGTACATTAGGGATATTAGGTCTGGTGGGCACGTAGAGCTGGACAGGAGACGAGCAAGCTATTACTCTTGTATTACTATATTTAGCTATTATTGGTTAACATTCCATTGTGCAGGGATATGGAGCTTACTAGTGCTATTATATATTTAGAGAAGCTATTATTGCTTATCAATCCGCTGTGCAGCACTATAGAGCTTACTGGTGCTATTATACATTTAGAGACATTTATCTATTTTGAGTTTATTATCAATTATATGAACTCTTTTACTTATGTTGTATAGCTTTATGGATCTAAGTACTATGATTTCTATTGTTTATTCAGCTATTACCTGTTTTATATCTGAGATGTTTACTATTATATTTTACTCGATGCGCTGTGAGATATATGATAGGTTTTGTGTAACAACCCGGATTTTTCGATCCCGAAAATTCCAGATAGTTAGGGAAAAGAAGAAAGAGGTAGAAGAAGAAACAGAAACAAAACACAAATTCTCACATTCGCAGCGGATCAAAATATAATATCAAATAATAACAGTTATATAAAAGAAAACTGTATCTGTCAATTTACATTTATTTTCATCAGAGTTACAACCAATCATATATAAACTGGACAGTATGACAACCTGTCCCCGAAATACGAACAATAATATACACAGCGGAATACTTCATACGTTCCTGTCATCCAGCTCGCCTCCTGAACTCCAGAACGTCCTAACCTGAAAATCTGTAATACTCGGTCTGACCCGAGCATTACCATAAAGTAACACCCGAGTCAGGCTGGAAACCAGCGTGAGTAAACCCATATAATTTGAAATACTAAGTTATAAAACTTATTTGAAACCAGGGTAACTCGTACCTTCTACGAGTTCTTACTTATTATAGTCAAACAATTATTTCACAAAATAATATCTAAGTACCGTTACTTAGTTCCAATGGTCCAGATTTCTCAATTTATTTCATTCCAGCCTATTCGATTTACAAATCAAATCTATAAAGAATTATAGATTACAAATCGAAGTGGTTTCGGGTATTTACTAATACCCGACCCCGTTCTCTTCGAATCCAATGTTATTCATTAAACCAAAAGTTTAAGTTTAAACAATACAATTTATACACAAAAATTCATCTCATATCACAAAGCAGCACATATCACATATCGGAGATATCACATAGTCTAAGGCATTCAATATCATTCAATCATCCATAAGCAAGATTAATCAACCACCCCATCTCTAATTAATTTAATTAACTACCAATTAATTAAATTAATTACTTTAATTATTTTTAAATCCTGCATACTTAACATTAATTAATTACAAACCAATTAATTAATCATCCCTTAATTATCCGTCTTAATTAATCATCCTTGATTAATTATTCTTTAATTACATTAAGTAATTAGCCTTTAATTAATTACATAAATTAATTATCCTTTAACCATTTATATTAATTAACCCTTAATTACTCTCATTAATTACATTAATTAATGATCCTTAATTAATTTCATTAATTAACTAACCCTTTAATTTATTAATTAATTACATTATGTAATTAATCCTTAATCACTTCCATTAAGTAATTATCCTTTAATTACTTTCATTTAGTAACCTCTAATTACTTCCATTAATTAATTACTCTTTTAATTAATTACATTAATTAATCCTTTAATTAATTACACCAAGTAATTATACTTATTAATTACATTAAGTAATTATACTTAATCAATTTCATTTAGTGATTATCCTTAATTAATTAATCTAATTAATTATCTTAAATTACATTAATTAATTATCCCTTAATCACTGGTTAATGATCCTTAAATTAATTACATTCATTAACTATCCTTTAATTACTTTCATTAAGTAATTATCCTTTAATTAATCACAACCTTAAATAATTTAAAGATAATTTCTTTATCTTTATTAAATACTTAATTACATCATTAGACTTCATTTGAAAAACATTTAGGAACTAATTTATTTCCATAACTTTAAAACTTGTCTTTACTTTTAAACTACCCGAACTTGATTTATCTTTAAAATTTTTGAAACCTGTTTACTTAACAAAATCAAACCCGACTCAAAATACCAAAACCCCGAGCCAGCTACGCAACAACCCCGAGCTAAACCCTCAAATTCCTGAGATACTCATCAACTTCGAGTCAACACACAAAACCACTCGAGTTCGACCCGAGTTATCTCCATCTTCCCCGAAGCCAAATCCAACACTGACACGAACGTGAATTCGTGCACATGCACCAACGCCAGAGCCACCTTCGACCTCCGATGAACCCTCCGGCACATCGACCATCACCCAGTCCTTCGATTCCGACCACCAAATCACCACCACAAGCCATGATCCAAAATCGAGCAATGCAGTCGAAACTGGAACCAAACACCATGGCCAAAACCCCCCTCGAACTCACGTCTCCGACCACCGGAGCCGCTGCAACTCCGTCCACACCTTTCCTAGCTTCCACGCCACCATTTCCCAAAGTCCGATGCCACTCAATCAACCAGAGACCCCTCGACGATCACAAATCCCGATCCCAAACTAAACTAGGGTTAAAAATTATTTTAACCCACCGCCGCCGCCACGACGAACAATCGTCTCTTCCACCATTTTTGCCAACCGCCTCGATCATCATCCTTGCTTCAGCCAAAGCTCCGACATTTCCAAGTTCACCCATCACCAGAAAAACCCCAAACCTTACTTTCTGGTCATCTCCAAATTTCACACTCGATACATGTTAAAAATTGTGATTTTTGTTTTAGAAATCCTAACTTTCAAAGTAGATTCAAGTTATGATCCTGAAACAGCAGATTAAAATGATTGATTTTAATATGTTTAAAAGATTACTACTTTATTTTTCTTGATTTCAACAGTTTTCAAAACAATTATGCTTAAACCTATTTTTAGCACCTAGATTATGATTAGATTAACTAATTTTGTTTGAATCTCAAGGCCTAACAGGGAACAAATAAAAAGATTTGAATTTTCCTTTTTTTTCAAATTTAAACCTTGTATCTTGAAAAACAGAGAAGCATAGACATAGCAGACATGCAAACTTAAATCAATTCATATACACAAAGCTATCACTTATATATACACATGCAGAGCAATCATCATCACAGAAATTTCACAAGCAACAATCATTTACCTACTTAAGCTTTTTAATTAAAATGTTTACTCACCAGGAAAATGATCAGGGAGATTGAAACTGGGTATTTTGGAAGCTGAATGCTTTTGATCTGGAAAAATACTTAATCCTTTGAAAACCTTGTTAACTGGAAATTTGCTAGCTTGAAAACTGGAAAAAAAATCCTTGAATGCTTTGATTTCTCGATTATCTTTGAAAGCTTGTTTTGATTTTCTTGAGTTTGCTTTGACTTAATCTCAGGTTTGAAAAATGTTTACAGGCTACAGGTTTGTTCTTGAGTTTGTATAATGTTTATAGGGTTTGAGTTTCTTTGTTTTTGAAATGAAAATAGGAAAAAGAAATGAAGATAGAAGATATATGTTTATATAGATTTAATTTTAATTTACTAAAATTAAAGAAAATAAAATGAAAAATGTGACACTTGTTAATAAAATTAACACTTGTCTCTAACCTTATTTAATTTGTTAACACATGTTATTAGAAAGGTTTAAATCTTAACACATGTAAATTTGCATGCATAAATAGATTTTTAAATGTTTTATAAAGCTTTTATAATTAATTTTCTAATTTATAAATACATATTTTAATTTATATAAATAAATTTCTTTAAAAAGAAAATAATATAAAACAATTTATGTTCTAAATAAAATCAAATAAAAATACATTTTAAAACCAAAGTATAATTTAAGATATATATATATATATATATCCTTTGAATTTCAAATTTAAATATCCAAATTCTATTTAGATTCAACTCACGCATATATATACATATATAAACAACACATATTTATTTGTCTGAAATTCCGGGATATCACATTCCTTCCCCCTTTGAATCTTTTCATCCTCGAAAAGGAACGAAGCAAGAATTTATTAAAATGATTATTATCAGTTAAATTATTCTTTGATCATTTTCAACTATAAACTCTTTTATTAAGAATTTTTAAAACACTTTTAAAAACCTATATATATATATATTGCCAAAATAGCTTTTATATAAAAATACTTTTTATAACTCGATGTCTCAACAAGTCCATCCTTGTTCTCATAGAAATTCAGTCATACGTTGATCAGGCGCAGGACCGAAAATCTATAAGTACTCGGTAAACCCATTTCAACACCTAGTGAAAATACTTGGAAAATATAGAAAACATTTTGAAAATAGAGGAAATATCTTTGGTGAGAATGCTCTGGAAATCATCACCCCCATCCATGGTCGCAGTTAACCCGATGGTTACGTTGCCATCCCGGCAAAATCCATAGATAACTGTAGGCCTCCGCGCCCCTCAATTACACCATGGAACCCGCTATAGATCGCAGTTATACCCGGGCTTTACGTTGCTATCACAGCAAAAACCCATATAACCGTAGGCATCAGCGCCCTCGAATTTCGCTGCCAAAAGAATGAAACTCCTCCACTCGACTATAGATCGCAGCCTACCGATGTTACGTTGCCGTCCCGGCAAAATCAAGTGTAGACTGTTGGCACTCATCCTCCACACGATTTTCGCTATGGTCCACACAGTAGATCGCAGCGACATCGAGTTACACTGTCGTCACAGCATAACCCAAATGCCCCTGTAGGCATCAGCGCCCTCGACTTTCGCTACCCAATAATCCTCAGGAACTAGTTTGTCCGGACTCCTCACAGGATCAACTTTAGAACCCCCCTTAGGGTTCAAGGCAGTACCACCCTGTGGCACTCCTGAGAAGTTCATTTCAAGGGAGCACCTTTTTCCCCAAAGCCAATCTAAAAACACTTTATACTATACACTTATAGTATCTTCAAATCATACCCTTTATGATTTATATCAAAATCTCCTTTACACAAAATCGATATCCCAAATCGATAGTTCCAAACTTGACTTTCCAAATTCCCAAAACTGATTTTTCTCAAAATCAAAAGCCTTTCCAAAATCCATAGGTTCCAAAACCTTTTCCAAAATCATTCTCATAAAATCCCTTATATATATATATAACTTTGAAAATCTTTGGATCACTTCATACTTGTATAAATTCTCTTTTTATACTTCAAATATTTTCAAAACCCTTTTCTTCTGGTAATAGATTCAACAAGGGGTATATAAAAAAAATATAACTTTGTTTATTCCAAATCAAATATTCAAATTTGATTTACTCTTTTATAAAGTTATTAACCATATCACTTTTCTATAAAATGAGTTCTAATCACAGAAATATTCAACTCCCATTTAAATTGATTCAATTTCAACTCAATTTAAATTAACTTCAATTCCTGTCCCAAATTCAAATCAACTCCCAATTGAATTTCAAACTTATTCATCTTTAATTTCACATCAAATTAATTCGATTCAAATTTTCCATTTGAATTTTATTCTTATCCATCTTCAATCACAATTCCAATTAATTTAAATCAAATTCAATTTGAACTAATTCAATTCAAATCTCAACTTAAAACCATTTCGAATTTCATTTTGAAATTTCCAATTTAGGTTGTTCATTCTAAACTCATTTAACTCCCCTTAAGTTAAATTCAATTTAATCCAGTCAACTTTACCCAATTTGAATTCCCATTTCAAATTTTAAACTTTATATTAATAATCTTCCCACTTATAATGTAACAACCCGCATATTTTATGATTGAATATTTAAATATTTTATTTAAATATAGAATCGTTAATCGGATTGAAGTCCGAAAAGCTACTTTTTGCAAACAGTCGAATTGGGACTCGAGATCACTTCCATTGAGTCCAAAATGGCGTTTGCGACTTTTTTGAGTATAAGCTTAGATATGTTTGGAGTTAGGTGAATTTTGCTACTTTTCACTTAGGGCTTTGGGTTTGGGTTTTAGCCTAATAACCTAACATAACACCCTAGCTCAGTCCACCTCTCCTCTTCACTTCATTTCTATTTTCTTAAACTCTAGCAAAACTGAAAATGGGGTAAGAGAATGGGAAATAGGAATTTCCAAGCCCTAGTTCCTCTTTCAAACTCAAATTCTTGCTCCAAATTCAAGGTGAAGCTTTGGTAAGCATCTCCTCCTTCTTCGCCAAATCGTTCTCTCTTTAATTTCAGAATTTCCTAAACCTAACTTAGGGAATGTTCTTCTTTTTAGCTTAGATTCAAGCTACTTTGGGTTGAAGTGAAGAGTGTTGATCTTTCCTTTGTGATTAAGCTCCTCATTCATTGTTTTTAGGTTTAAAGGTGAGTTCTTTAACTCACATCTATGTCTATAGCTATCTTTGTTGTTAGGTATGAATTCCTAACACTTGTGCATATTCATTTGCTTTTGATTTGAATTGATTTGATGAACGTTTCAATTATTGGTGTTTTGAAGTCAAAACTTTGAAAATCCTAGCTTTGATTTGTGAACATGCTTTTGGTGGTGTATCGAAGAGTCTATAGGGCTGGGTTGTCGATTGGCATGAACCCCTAGTGCCCATTGCTCATCCGATCGTGAATTGGAAGAGTTTGCGCTTCATTTGAATAAGCTGAAAAACAGCTTTAGTGCCAGTCAGTCGACTGACCCCCTGCAGTCAGTCGACTGGCTGTAGAAATCAGGCCAATCTGGGTCTGTCTGTAGAGAACAGAAGTTTCTGTTTTCTGCAGTCAGTCGACTAACCCTCTGCAGTCAGTCGACTGACTACAGGAAATGAAACATTTTGGTTTCTGGTTCAGTCGACTGACCCTCTGCAGTCAGTCGACTGACCTGCTTGAATTTGCCTATTTTGCCTATTTAGCTTGAGTTTCCAACTTTTATCGATTCGTGATTATCCGATTTATTGTTATCATTTATTATTGACATTGATGAATTCTTTTTCGGGATTTTTGAGAATATCCATTTTGATGGATTCAGTACCGATTTCTTTGGATTTAATTCACATCTTCGAATGTGGAATTTTGTGAATTGATTGTTTTTACAATCATTTTGTGATTTGTCACTTCTAAATACAAAGGTTTCTATACTAGTAGTAAATATTCAAACTCTTTTACAAAGATGATTTCAACTCTATTTTTAATACAAAGCTCGTTTATAAAACCGTTTTCTAATCTATTAGTATATACAAACCTTTACCTCATTCGTATGAGAAAATCTAATTAAACGGCTTAGCAAAACAAGTGGTATGAGACGCTTGCGTTTACTTCGCCGGTTAATTCTTGGACTTGTTCGATTGAACTCTTGTGACAACTTTCGAGTGGGAATCTACAATCTGTTCGTAAATATTTGAGTTAAGCTAGTGGTTATGGGACATGAAGCTAAACTCTTATATTTACTAGCTTAGTGTAATTTACACTTACTTTCGAGTGGAAGTCTACAATCTGTTCGATTCGTAAATATTTGAGTTAAGCTAGTGGTTATGGGACATGAAGCTAAACTCTTATATTTACTAGCTTAGTGTAATTTACACTTATCGATCATTGATGATCATTTTGTGATTTAGACTAGCGATTGAGCGATGTCTCTTTGTTGGTATGGGGATTAAAACCCATTTGGGGAGCTTCGGCTCAAATTTGGCGGGGTAGCGACCTGTGGTCTTCGGACCTTTCGTGGAGCAATCGGCTCAATGAGTCTATGCATGAGTCGTATCTTTTAGGGTGCATCGATGTTCGGCTCATTTATCCGCGTGGGGAATGTACCAAGACCGAATTTGTGCATGAGTCATATCTTTTAGGGTGCGTCGATGTTTGGTTCATTTGTTGGGTTAGCGACCCATGGAATAGCGTTTCGTTTGTGTTACACGTGTTGGTGAGTTTTCATGCTCCCGTTTGTGATAGGCCTTCCCCCTTTTGTGATTTATGGATTTCTCGTTGTGATTTCTAGAATTTGTGTTTCACCAATTTTCGTGGATTGGCATTGATATGTTTTGTCAATATTTGTGTTTTAGTGAATTATTTAAAGAATGTGATTCTTTTTGGTGTTTTGAGATGATTCAAGATATTGTATGATTTTTATTGTTATTTGATGTATACTTGACACATTATAGCATTTCTTTGTTATCATACGTTTTTGGTTACATCTCTTATCCTATATCATTTTATCTGATATTTATAGCTAGACTGATCCGTTTATTATTTTCTTCTTAAATAATACTCGGGTCAGACCGAGGTATTTCAGGTGCTTCTGCTTGACTTCCTATTTGGGATTATCATCTGATTTTTGGCTAACTACTTTAGATTAGTAGTTTTTGTTATTATACATTTGAGATATAGACTCCTTGATGTATAATTATTCTTTTGTCTAGCACTTGTATCTATTCTTTTGTGATGTAGTGGCTCTTCTATGACCACTATTTTGATGTGCACTTTTATGTGTTATATTCATATCTGTTTCCGCCTTTGTGATATGAATGTCTGTGTCTGATTTATGTTATGTTTATTTCTATATTTGTTTCCGAGGTCCACATAGCCACTGTGTGGTAGCTTTGAGTTTGTATTAGATATGTCGGATTTCCTTCTGGAATGAAATGTAAGTTATATCATCTGACATATTGGTACTCGCATAAGGCAATTACACAGATGGTCGCTCCTCAACAGCCTTATTCTTCGCGCTAGTTGACCGCATTACTCCGTAGTGTCCTTGGCTAGCATGAGCATAGAGGTGGGGCGTCACACCATGGTATCAGAGCCAAACTTTGGAACAATGTAGAATAATCTAGCAAGGATCATTGTCCTAAGTCTTTCTTAGGAATCGTGCCATAGGATTTTATTCGAGTCTTCGTACCGTTCTATCCTATTTCTTTTTATGATACCTTGTTTTATCAATCAAGTTTGTTTGATATTCATTTTGTTAATAACCTTTTTTCTCTTCTTTCTTTATCTTTCTTTCTTAAAGAAGAAGAGATGGTTAGATCTGGCAGTCCCAGCACTGGTCAATCCAGTAGTCCTTCTCTGGATGGCGTATTCATGTCTGCCCAACAACTTTTGGATCTTGAAAAGAATCAAAGGTTTATCTGTGCTTTGAATAAGAACCCCGAAAAGATTTTACCTTTGAAACTTGAAGTTCCTTTCAATCAGCTTGTGGATATCACTCTTCGACATAAAGAGGTTTGTAAAGGAAGTGATAGTGATATTGGGATTTCCAAGAAGAGGCATATTAAGTTCAAAAGCCCTAACCCCAATAAGAAAGTGAAGCAAACTACTTTGGTAGCAAAGACTCCAATCCCTAATCATGGAGGATGCTACAATTGTAATTCTACGGACCATTATGCAAATATGTGTCCGAAACCCCTTTCTTGTCGCTATTGCAAAAAACCGGGTCATCTTTTATCTGCATGTCCCAAACTTTTGAGCAAGGGCATGAGAAAGCTAAATATTGTACAAACGCCTAGTAACACTTCTCTTAATCAAGGTATTTTTCATTCAATCCTTGATGGCTTTGTTTTATTTCGTGATCCTCTCATTTGAGTTATTGTTGATATGAGTTCATCTTGCTATTTTATATCAAAAGAACTTGTTGATTCATTTTCTTTAAAACATTTTGGTCTTGATGACTTCTTTGAGAATTGCGAATCCGGTTGGTGGATCTGCAACACTCAATTTGCTTTGTTTTGATGTCGAGATTGTTTTATTTGATTTTTTTTTCTTTCCAAGCCGATTTGCATGTCATGAGTTACTTAGGCTTTAGAATTAATTTTTATTTTGAAAGGGTTGGCTTAATCATTATGAAGCCATATCCTATGTCTCGAGTGGACTATTTATCTTCGACATTTTCAATCTGTTAAGCAGATTTCTTTTGTTCTTAATGATTTTGATTTCCAAATTCGGTGATATCATTTTAGTTCTTTAAACTCACTTGATGAGGAAAGTGTTATTTTTCTCATTCGGGTAGTTTGTTGAATTTTCCGGTATTTTTGAGCTTGTCTTAGGATTATCACCTAAGCAGTCTTTTGAGTGGTGTTAAGGTCTTTTCAGCTCGATCTTGCCACCGGTTTTCATTTGCTACGAGTTGCGGAAGTTAGCATTCCACTTACCGCATTCCGCACTCGTTATCTTCAATTTTTCTAGATTTAGATTTAAAACTTCACAATTTTAAATTATCTTCAATTTCAATTTATAAGTCATACTCACCTAAAAGTTTACTTCCCTAAAACATTTCATTTTGCTTAATCATTAACAACATTTCATTATTAAACATAACAACCATTTATGATAATAACCAAGATTATCGTATCTGGAAACCAATTCATTATTATCTTTATTCTGAAAACACTTCTACAAATTCAAGATTTTAATTTCAGTTTGGATCCATTTCAAACTTCTCTTCATTCAATTTCAATTTGGTTGTATTACTATTATTTTATTTAATTCCAATGATTCAACAACCAATTTCTTTAATATATTTAATAATTAGAAAAATTATTTCTTTATATATCAAAAGTAAACTTATATAAAAATCATTTATTTTTAAAACCATTTAAAAATCTTTAAATACGAAAATAACAAGTACGCTCTCATATATAATACTCTCAACTCATTTTAGGGTACTATTGACCTTATCCTTAATGAGTAAACCCACTAGAGCCAAGGTTCTCGCTTAACCTTCAGCTCTGATACCAACTGTAACAACCCGGATTTTTCGATCCCGAAAATTCCAAATAGTTAGGGAAAAGAAGAAAGAGGTAGAAGAAGAAATAGAAACAAAAAACAGATTCTCACATTCGCAGCAGATCAAAATATAATATCAAATAATAACAGTTATATAAAAGAAAACTGTATCTGTCAATTTACATTTATTTTCATCAGAGTTACAACCAATCATATATAAACTGGACAGTATGACAACCTGTCCCCGAAATACGAACAATAATATACACAGCGGAATACTCCATACGTTCCTGTCATCTAGCTCGCCTCCTGAACTCCAGAACGTCCTAACTTGAAAATCTGTAATACTCGGTCTGACCCGAGCATTACCATAAAGTAACACCCGAGTCAGGCTGGAAACCAGCGTGAGTAAACCCGTATAATTTGAAATACTAAGTTATAAAACTTATTTGAAACCAGGGTAACTCGTACCTTCTACGAGTTCTTACTTATTATAGTCAAACAATTATTTCACAAAATAATATCTAAGTACCGTTACTTAGTTCCAATGGTCCAGATTTCTCAATTTATTTCATTCCAGCCTATTCGATTTACAAATCAAATCTATAAAGAATTATAGATTACAAATCGAAGTGGTTTCGGGTATTTACTGATACCCGACCCTGGTCTCTTCGAATCCAATGTTATTCATTAAACCAAAAGTTTAAGTTCAAACAATACAATTTATACACAACAATTCATCTCATATCACAAAGCAGCAAATATCACATATCAGAGATATCACATAGTCCAAGGCATTCAATATCATTCAATCATCCATAAGCAAGATTAATCAACCACCACATCTCTATTTAATTTAATTAACTACCAATGAATTAAATTAATTACCTTAATTACTTTTAAATCCTGCATACTTAACATTAATTAATTACAAACCAGTTAATTAATCATCCCTTAATTATCCGTCTTAATTAATCATCCTTGATTAATTATTCTTTAATTACATTAAGTAATTAGCCTTTAATTAATTACATAAATTAATTATCCTTTAACCATTCATATTAATTAACCCTTAATTACTCTCATTAATTACATTAATTAATGATCCTTAATTAATTTCATTAATTAACTAACCCTTTAATTTATTAATTAAATACATTAAGTAATTAATCCTTAATCACTTCCATTAAGTAATTATCCTTTAATTACTTTTATTTAGTAACCTCTAATTACTTCCATTAATTAATTACTCTTTTAATTAATTACATTAATTAATCCTTTAATTAATTACACCAAGTAATTATACTTATTAATTACATTAAGTAATTATACTTAATCAATTTCATTTAGTGATTATCCTTAATTAATTAATCTAATTAATTATCTTAAATTACATTAATTAATTATCCCTTAATCACTGGTTAATGATCCTTAAATTAATTACATTCATTAACTATCCTTTAATTACTTTCATTAAGTAATTATCCTTTAATTAATCACAACCTTAAATAATTTAAAGATAATTTCTTTATCTTTATTAAATACTTAATTACATCATTAGACTTCATTTGAAAAACATTTAGGAACTAATTTATTTCCATAACTTTAAAACTTGTCTTTACTTTTAAACTACCCGAACTTGATTTATCTTAAAAATTTTTGAAACCTGTTTACTTAACAAAATCAAACCCGACTCAAAATACCAAAACCCCGAGCCAGCTACGCAACAACCCCGAGCTAAACCCTCAAATTCCTGAGATACTCATCAACTTCGAGTCAACACACAAAACCACTCGAGTTCGACCCGAGTTATCTCCATCTTCCCCGAAGCCAAATCCAACACTGACACGAACGTGAATTCGTGCACAGGCACCAACGCCAGAGCCGCCTTCGACCTCCGATGAACCCTCCGGCACATCGACCATCACCCAGTCCTTCGATTCCGACCACCAAATCACCACCACAAGCCACGATCCAAAATCGAGCAATGCAGTCGAAATTGGAACCAAACACCATGGCCAATACCCCCTCAAACTCACGTCTCCGACCACCGGAGCTGCTGCAACTCCGTCCACACCTTGCCTAGCTTCCACGCCACCATTTCCCAAAGTCCGATGCCACTCGATCAACCAGAGACCCCTCGATGATCACAAATCCCGATCCCAAACTAAACTTGGGTTAAAAACTATTTTAACCCACCGCCGCCGCCACGACGAACAGTCGTCTCTTCCACCATTTTTGCCAACCACCTCGATCATCATCCTTGCTTCATCCAAAGCCCCGACATTTCCAAGTTCACTCATCACCAGAAAAACCCCAAACCTTACTTTCTGGTCATCTCCAAATTTCACACTCGATACAATGTTAAAAATTGTGATTTTTGTTTTAGAAATCCTAACTTTCAAAGTAGATTCAAGTTATGATCCTGAAACAGCAGATTAAAATGATTGATTTTAATATGTTTAAAAGATTACTACTTTATTTTTCTTGATTTCAACAGTTTTCAAAACAATTATGCTTAAACCTATTTTTAGCACCTAGATTATGATTAGATTAACTAATTTTGTTTGAATCTCAAGGCCCAACAAGGAACAAATAAAAAGATTTGAATTTTCCTTTTGTTTCAAATTTAAACCCTGTATCTTGAAAAACAGAGAAGCACAGACATAGCAGACATGCAAACTTAAATCCATTCATATACACAAAGCTATCTCTTATATATACACATGCCGAGCAATCATCATCACAGAAATTTCACAAGCAACAATCATTTACCTACTTAAGCTTTTTAATTAAAATGTTTACTCACCAGGAAAATGATCAGGGAGATTGAAACTGGGTATTTTGGAAGCTGAATGCTTTTGATCTGGAAAAATACTTAATCCTTTGAAAACTTGTTAATTGGAAATTTGCTAGCTTGAAAACTAGAAAAAAAATCCTTGAATGCTTTGATTTCTCGATGGTCTTTGAAAGCTTGTTTTGATTTTCTTGAGTTTGCTTTGACTTAATCTCAGGTTTGAAAAATGTTTACAGGCTACAGGTTTGTTCTTGAGTTTGTATAATGTTTTACAGGGTTTGAGTTTCTTTATTTTTGAAATGAAAATAGGAAAAGGAAATGAAGATAGAAGATGTATGTTTATATAGATTTAATTTTGATTTACTAAAATTAAAGAAAATAAAATGAAAAATGTGACACTTGTTAATAGAATTAACACTTGTCTCTAACCTTATTTAATTTGTTAACACATGTTATTAGAGAGGTTTAAATCTTAACACATGTAAATTTGCATGCATAAATAGATTTTTAAATGTTTTATAAAGCTTTTATAATTAATTTTCTAATTTATAAATACATATTTTAATTTATATAAATAAATTTCTTTAAAAAGAAAATAATATAAAACAATTTATGTTCTAAATAAAATCAAATAAAAATACATTTTAAAACCAAAGTATAATTTAAGATATATATATATATCTATCATTTGAATTTCAAATTTAAATATCCAAATTCTATTTAGATTCAACTCACACATATATATACATATATAAACAACACATATTTATTTGTCTGAAATTCCAGGATATCACATTTTGTGATCGTTTTACTTTACTTTACAACCTTGACTATCGTCCTACATTGGTCGGGCATCGTTGCAGCGCACTATACAAGTATTATTAGGCGTCGATGGTGTGGGGGCGGCCATCATGTATTGATTGCCTCAATTTAATTCTTTAATGAATATAAATATATATAGATATAAAATGTTTCTGAAAGAATATATCCTAATAACATGAAGGTTGAATTGACAAAATCTAACTTAGATTGATTGAATTTAAGTTACAAAAACAAAATTGTTGATCAAAATCTAAGATTGATTTGTAGAATATATTTAAATTCAGATCTAGATTAAGTTAACTAACAAAAAAACCTCCTTTTATTAATATTATAATATATACACACACATACACACAAACACATACACAAACACATAACACACACATAACGAGAAGATTAATTAATTTTCAATTAATTCAAAATATGCTTAAGTTATGCTAAATTTTACGTACATACATACATACATACATACATACATACTTATATACATATACATACATGCATACATACATACATACATACATATATATATTTGTATGTATAAAAATTACATAAAAGAACCTTTTGCAAAAACTCCTTTTTTAGTTTTAAAACAACCAAAAGTTTAAAATCAAAATACACAATTAATTTAAATAATAAATCAGTGCATTTTATGTTTTTAAATGTTCAAAATTCAAAACTGAATAATTGAACTACAGAAAATGTGTACAATGTTTAGAAATCTATTACATATTTATTAAAACCATATTCATGGCTAAAAACATAACTTTTAACATATATGTATTTTGATTTTAATCTATCAAATTAAATCAAACCAAATCAATCAATTAGTTGTTTAGAATGTAACAATAAATCCAAATTAAGATGAGGAAACAATACGTATATAAAATTATGATAAGAATGATACAACCAAAATATAAAAATTTAAATCGAAGTTGTAACCTATAGGTTTAGCCAATTAGTGATAACGTGATATGTAAATCCTTCTCCGAATCCTAGAGTCAAATCCAGTTTTACAAGAATCGGGTGAACCACTTGCTTTGATTTTATTTTATGTAAAAGGAACAAAAGTTTCAGCCATGAATGAGGCTAGGAGGTGGTGGCCATGGGTGGAGCAAAGAAAGAGAAAGAAAATTCGAAGGAAAATACACGAGAAGATTTATTTTAACAAGAGAATAAAAAACTTTCTCATTCTCTCTTTAAAACATCCTCTTTTAATTTCCAATCAATTTTCAATTAAGCCCAACATTAAACCCCTTTTATCATGGTCGACCATGTATTCCCTTATGCGGGCCAAAAATTTCAAAATGCTTGTTAAGTATTAATTATATTTAATGCCCTATTTAAATATATACTGATATCGTATATCAATACATGCATATATAACTTTTATATATACATCCAATTAATTACTAACAAATCTCAAAAACATCAAATAAATTTTTAATCAACATCTCTTAAATATTAACTATTTAACTAATTTATAATACTTTATAAACTAATTAAACTGCATGGTTTTTCAAAGAATTCACAAATGCTGATGCGTGACATAAAGGTATGAATTCAGTCAGCAATCAATATTGAACAATTCAAATATTAACATTCACATGTCAACCTAATTAATGGTGTGACAGTTTGGCCGAATTCATCGCTTACGGATCTTTTCGGTAAAATTCAACTTCACATTTTCTTAAGTGGTACCTTTTGGTAATGATAATTTACACACGTTCTCTTCATCAAATTCATATCACTTTAAGATATATGGAATTTTGTATTGATCAAAATTCCAATATTATCCACAATCAACTTGGTTAGTTCAAAAATAAAGTCCTTGTTTCGATAATAAATATTTATTATTAATCATACTACTATGGCCAGAGATTTTGACTTTAAGTTGACTACAGTTGATTGTGGTACTAACCTCATATAACTAAGGAGGTAAATTTTCTATCATATAGTTCATCATTTCCAATGCTTTAAATCAAGCACAACTATAGTCACTCGATGGACTGTCATGCCATGATTTAACTATAATCAAAGTGGACTGTTCACAAACAAGTCCCACGGTATTCTCAACTATAGGGAACTATGTAACATCGTCATGCTGAGATTTTCTATTTGATATAGTGGTTATCAACCATAAGCAAAGTTCCATATAAGTCATTCCATAGTTATCCAATAACAATGAGTACGTAACCCCTTGGTGCCCCCAAACAGTCATGATAATACATTGCCCCACATTTGGAGAGTGTTAAGCACTCTAGTCTCAATGAATGAATCAATATCCTTTTCTCGAAACATCTTGACTAGGAATATTTAAAAATAAATGTTATTTTATTTTTTGACAATTACTCACAATTGCAACTATTTGCAAATGCAATCACACAACATTTTATTTAAAGATTCTTGTTTTATACTTTATATTAATTACCTAATTAATTAGATCACAATATTAAAAATTATATAAAAGAAAACAAACGCCGTTATTATGAACTAGATTTACTACATAGTTAGATATATGTAATAAAAAACATGATTGCCCCTAGGTCACACTACTAACTCTTTCAATCTCCCACTTGCACTTGGCGTCAATTATGGAACATTTGTCCCGTTCCTCTGATCAGTTCAGCAAAGATCGAGCTATTCACTCAGTGAACGGATATGCTATATTGTATTACTATCTACTATGTTAACCATATTTCTCCATCGTTGATAAACTGCCTTTATCGTGTGGAACTTTCATAGCATATGTCTAAATATCTTGTGAGCCCTAGGTTCTTTCAAGATATTTATCGTGACATTTTTTTTACAAAACAAAATCGTTAGATTCTCAACATTTGGAATCTCCCCTAGCCCAATTATAAATTTATGCATTTATATTTATACTGCTTTCAATGCAGCGCTATTCAAGATGATGTACTTAGCATTTCGGTTGAATCAGCCACCATTGCTGATTTGGAACATTTCCAATTTAAAATCCCTTAATTAAGGTTGAATATGAATTTAGGATTGACATACTATATTCGATATCACTTATGAAGTTTGAGTTTGGACGCTCCTATATAAGGAGTTCATGTTTCCATAAACAACTCTCCAGTATTTCGTAAATACCCGAGAATGCTCTTAACTACTGTTTAGCGATCATAATTCGGATTTGATACCCACTCAATGTACCAATTACATATGCAAATAAAGATATAGTAAATGACATAACATATATGATAATTCCTATTGCTGATGCATAAGGAATCCATCTCATATGCTCCATATTAAACATTATAATATGATGTATGTGCATATCATTTGGCACAATCCCAACATCCTTACTTATAGTTCTAGAAATATTTTAGTACATTTTAATATTATTCCTTATAAGCATATGCTTCCTCTGCATTTTGAATGGTTCTCAAAATAATTGATTTCTCTATCAAAATATTTGCTCAAATTCTGATGCTTTTCGAACGACACTATCATATAAATTCTTGGATCTTATCCAACAATTATGAACCTAGTTATCACTCACACTGACAGTGTGACTTTTTGGTCATTGTCTACAAACAATTTGTTCTAAATCATTATTCAGAATTTCCGTTCCAATCAAGATGTACCAAAATTCAAAGTCGTATTAGAGCAATAATTTTGCAAGTAAAATTCAAATTAATTAAGAACGTTGTCTAATGAATCTATTACGCTAACTTCAACAATTGAAGTTTACGAGGTTATTCTTCATCAATATTGTTTAGTGTATTCCAATTACATCGGTCTTCCTTTCGAAGACACACTTGCAGTCGGTGGATAATATTCCTTTGGGTACAAGAATCAAAATCATATTTCAATAATGTACATGGAATCCATTTCAAATTTGAAGTATCATTCCATAAGACAGAGTCTATACTCTTCATGGCTTATTAACAACCGAGGAAATTTTTATTATTAATGGCTTTTTTATTGACATTGATAAGAAACTCATAATTTCTTCTTAATCTATATGAGTTCCTATTAAATATTCTAATGAGTTGTGCCTGTTTTAGGCTCGATTAATTTCTTATCATTTTATATAACCAATTTCAACGTTAGAGTGCTTTGATCATATCCAATACTTACATTAAACTGATTCAATTTTGAGTTTACGGAACTTATGTTTAAATTAGCCAACCATTATTGGTCGGTTCTAAACTCCTTTGGGGTGGTTCACATAGGATCCCTCATTATCGAATTTTATGTGCAGCCTCTTAACTTATGCAACCAAATAAGTCCTTGATCTACGACTTAAAAGAGTTTCTTATCAACTCATCTTTTATACGATTTCGTAAACCATGCTTTAGATGAAATTAAAATTTAACATATGCACTTCCTATTAAGCACATGTCCTTATAGAAAGAAGTAATCTCAACTTCACTTATCATCAATCATAAATTATCCAACAGACCAGTTACTCTTTATTGATACATCATTATGTATTATTGGGAGAAGTGACTTAAGATTGAATCTTATTTATTTTAGATACTCCTGGAACCTTTTTCAAATATACTCATCTGATCGATCAAATTAAACTATTTTATTTCCTTTGTATGTTATTTTTCTACTTCCATTTTTATGTTCTATGAACTTATTATAGATACTCCACTTGAGTATCAAATACACTGTTCATGTTTATGATAATTCATCGAAGAATATAACGAAGTAAGTGGACCCGCTATGGTATTATTAGACCTTGAACTACGTGTATGTATGTGTGGTAACTCTTTTGTCACTCCCACTAAATGTGTGTTTTTTCCTTAATCGTTTGAGATACAATTAACATATAAAATATGATTCATAATCACATGATTAAAGAATTAGTGCAAATTAATTACAATTTTTTTTAGATATTTACGTATTTTCTATAGCTTATGCATCATTTTTGTTACGAAAACAAATTCCATTGTTGTAGATTTATTTTATAATAAATATTAATATTATTCATACTAAAATAAAACTATGCCTATGTTTAGTTAATACCAAAAAACAGTTATTATTTCATAAATAATACTTGTTATATATATGATGACAATCTTCCATAATTTGATGCATGCACTAATAAGTGTCATATGGTATGCTCCCACTTTTTCCGCCATTACTTTAACAGCGCATGAAACACAAAGCTCCATCGACCACTTATTATGAACTATTTATTTCATCCACTCTGACTAGTTTACAATTGAGAGTTTTGGATCAAATATCTTGATATAATAGAAATAACATTTATAGAAAAGTATTTTCTATAATAAAATACATTTGGAATAGAAACCACATTTCTCATTCCATATTAAGTATCCTACTAAATTTTATACAATTATCACATCTGATGTCTCTTCATGAAGTAGAAGTGACAATTCACCCTCTTTATCCTAACTGTGCCTATTTTACATCTTCTCTCGAACAGTCTCTTTAATTTTAAATCATCAAACCACCCAAAGGAAATTTTATCACATGACCGCACCAAATTCTTTACGAAAGTGCTTTCAGACAACCTTAACATTTAAGGGCATCTAATAGATTGCACTAAAGTAAACTGATGTAAACCGACATTTTAATAATTGAATTCCTAGGTCTGTCTTTGGTCTTTCATTGTTTTTAACGCAACTAGACTCTCATTGTATGTAATCACATCGAACATATAATCTTGCATAATGGTTTATTTTGCATTTCGATGGAAACAATTGCATTGAGATTTCATATATTACGAACATGACCGATCGCTATTCAACTTTTGTATGTGACCTAGTATGGACCAAAAATTGATAATCTTGTATTACTTTAGAATTAAAAACTCATAGAAGGCAATACATAGTATCAGCCAAGTAAATATTTTAGTGACCATGGTACAAATGTATTTAGTAGTTGTATCGTTTAGCTCTTGCATGGGTCTTGAAGTGACAACATGCCAAATAATTTATTGATAATTATATCCTATATTTCTTTTTGAATCCTTACTCATTTCATTCGTTTATTTCAATTGACAAACAATTATATCAGTTTTATTAGTTATACAAATTTATTAAAGTAGATAATTTTAGTTTTGTATAACATCCGTTCTTACAATATTAGAAAGGTTAAATGTAATCATTTCATTTTTTTTCAATAAGGCTCCCACCAAATTTCTATATTCCTAAAAACTCTAAGAGAAATATAATAATCATTTGATTTCTCAAGTGAGTGTTAGGGCTCGCTTGTCTTCGAATTCTGACCTTGAGGTTGCTTTACAAATCATAGGTCCACAAACGATAGATAACTCTTTATCGGTTGTATCATATACAACTCCTAACCATGGTCTTTTCCCTAATCTTTACCTCGACCTTGAGTTTTCCCAACAAGTCGATAGAGATTATTCACTCTTACCTGTCAATTCATGATGGCCTAATTATAATGCATGTATCTTGAGTGTGCTCAACAAATGCATGCATGTATCTTACCTCGTCCAGGAAATTTATTAATAGTACTACACATAACAACTATGCTGGAGCTTGCTCAATAACTAGTATGTATGCTAGTAATCTGTTAATATATAAATGGTAGAGGGAAATTTATATATTAAGGATTCACAATCTTTAATACACACACACACACAATAAGTGATATTGATTTAGGAAATAATGCGTTTCCTACGAAAATCCTTGTGATTCAAGTGTTGGACACATCTGAAATCACGGTATATGTACCATACATATGTATTTACTATAAAAATCTATTTTTAGTTTATTTCAATTCCACTTGTACTATATTTATACATATATAGATATATAAGTTTAATTTATTTATGACATATAATTTAATTAACTTATATAATATCATTGTATCTTTATTAATAAATCATATTTAATTAGTTTGTAATTTTATTTAATTAACTAATTTTATTAAATTTGCATAAATTTTATATTCGTCTTAAACTATTTTAGATAAATAACCCATTATAACATTTATAGTTTGATTATATATAGACATGTCAAATTATGCATAAATATCAAACTTTTAATTAATTTATTTGATAAATGCTTTTATTTAATTAAACAACTTAACTAAAAATTTAAATTAAATCAAAAATTTAATATTATTTATTGTTGATGCCAAAAGTGGCACAACATCCAAAATTCTTTTGAAAAGATTGAGATTCAGTAAGTCCTATGAGAAAAGTAAAGAACAGACACAAATTTTTATAGTGGTTTGGCAATATTTGACCTACGTCCACTATAGTTTATTAATTACTTAATTGAGATTCACAAGCACAAGGGATTGACAAGTTTTAAAGCCTAGAATAGTCAGCAATGTCTACCTTGGTGACTACAGAGAGGAGAGAAAGAAGTGGAAGAAAATGAAGAGCCAAAAGTCCTGTTTCAATAGCCATAAGGTCTGTATTTATAGGGGAATTCACCGGTAGAATCGGAGGCCCATGTGATATGAAGTCCAAGTCCAAGTCTAAAGGTCTAAGGGAGCCAAATTCGGCCTAATCTCCCATAAAAAGCTTTTGGTATCGAGAGAAACCTCTCGATATTAGTCGGTTTTTATATGGAAATTCTCCCCTTCTTCTATTATTTAGCCTTTCTATCTCCAATTCATTGCATTCTGTTAGTCCCTGAGGAGTTGGTTTT
Organism: Allium fistulosum; assembly: GCA_030737815.1. Lineage (NCBI taxonomy): Eukaryota > Viridiplantae > Streptophyta > Magnoliopsida > Asparagales > Amaryllidaceae > Allium > Allium fistulosum. The sequence goes on along the minus strand of CM060901.1, from coordinate 443,587,766 downwards.
GATGACAACAACCTTACTTAGAATTAGATTATAAAATATATAATACTAACATTATTGTGTAGATATATATAGATATGTTTGCAGGTACTAAAGAATGAAGAACTATAGAGTATAAAGATTCAAGATCAAAGATTGAAGATATCAAGATTCAAGACTCATGAGTATCAAGAATTTCAAGAGTTCAAGTTTCCAAGATAAGTTATATAGTTATGAATATTGTTAAAACTCATAGAAAGGCACTGACATCTTAAAATCTATTTTATTCGTGGAATGGAATCCACTTCGTGCTCGTTAAAGGGATAGAACCCTAAGTAGGATGGAACCTATGAAAAATATAGTGGAACATCTTTTTGTATCCACTTACTTTTATTTCAAAGTGATTTTCAAAATATATAGCTTGTTTTTCAAAATGATTTTAAATATTCCTGTTTAAAAACCAAAATCATCTGTCCTGGTTTTTCAATATATTTTAGCCTAAAAAATATCCTTAGTTTTAAATATCCTTAATTTTAAATATCTTTGATTTTAAATTATTATCCTAAGTTTTTAAACTATAATTCTGATATTAATATATTTAGCTGTTTTATATATTTATACTTAAGATTTAAATATAAAAGTATAGAAAATTATTATATATATTTTAATATTGTTCTCTATAGTTATTTATGTATTATAACTATATATAAGTATATTTTAAAGTTTAAATATAAATATAATATAATATAGAAATTATTTTCAAAGAAAAACAAATCACCAAAAAATACAAGGGCATGTCGACATGGTCACATGTACCCTTGTCGACATGGTGACCGTTAAATTGTTTTTTAAAAGAAGTGTCTATTCGCCACATCCCTTCACCAATGGACATGGCTATTGATCTACTATAAATAAAGGGTGTTTTCAACGAATTTAAATCACTTTTTTCTCTGATTTAACTTCTCTTCTTCTTCTCTACTTTCTTATTTACAAATTACACCATTACTCTGCCGAAATCAATATCGAATCTAACTAGATAATTTTTGGGTTTGATTCTCTCCACTATCTCTACAAGATCCAAGTGCTAATCTGAGTTATAGAATTTTTGTAATCTATCAAGCGAGAAAAGGTGTGATTGTAGCCTTGGAAATCAATTGGGTGAACTTGTTGCCCCAGAAATCAAGTATCTCTACCCAGAGGATAGTGAATCTGTAGCGGTGTACCTCGTGGCCTTGAAATTGAGGGTTGTATTTGTAAGAATTGTTTTTGAAAGGAAATCCGTACTTGTGTTGCGGGACTGGATGTAGGGTAACTCCGAACCAGTATAAAATCCGGTGTGTTCTTTCCTTTACTGCTTTTACTTTATATTTGCATCTGTGTTTGATTCTGTGTTCATATCTGTGTCTGATTAGTGTATACATTGTTAAGAAATTAAGACAAACTCAAAAAGATTAACAAATTTCTTAAAACACTATTCACCTTCCCTCTAGTTTTAATTCTAGCCTTAAGATCCTTAATCCGCATTCTAACACATTCAAAACACCTTTCTTTAAAGATGGAGTCCTTCCCAATAATTTCTTTGATATTGCTTGTCTTTTTCTGCTTTTTTCTTCTTCTAATAAATCCTTAGAGTTATTTGTTTACTCTTGAAGGAAAGCACTCCGTGACAATCACTTGATGTAGCGCTTTAAGTACAAGTGGGTTATGTGAGATCCACATTTCAGAAGGTTCAAATTGACAATAATCCACACATGTTTAACTCAAACAATCCGAAACATAGATAATCAATGGGGTTAATTAAGAAAATAAGAAAAGAAGGAAGCAAATACAGAATCTCACAGCGGAATGACAAAATATAACAATCAAATAAATAGTTCATGAAGCTGTTTATACTACACATTTGATTATAATTTATACAACATTTATCAGAGTTATATATACAACAGAACGAAATAAACAATGCAGCAGACAACATGATGTAGGGAATAATACTAGTAATAATAATATACCAAATCTTCGTCTTCATCCTCCAGAAATGATCTTCAACACGCTGAATACTCAGGGCTGACCCGAGCGTAATGAAAAGACAAAACACTCGAGTCGGGACTAAAATATCCTTATGTGAGTCAAATCAATATCACATATAACATAAGTGTAATAGCCTCAGAGATGTCTATGGGGTTTCACATCTCCTATCTAGTGTATAACGTGCGTGCACTAACTCAAGAGATGTTACGAGATTTTCCATCTCTTAAGGATCCATCAAAATATTTATATATAGAGAATACGCTATATACGTAATGTCTAATCAGTAAAATAAATATTTTTCTTAGCGTTAAGGGTTTACATTAATCCCCCTTAATGAATTTTTAAGCATTGTCGTACAGTTCGCATATAACGCTCCAGTAGCATGTTGGGGGATAGATATGCACCGTGATACGACAACACTAAACCAAAATCGTAGTGGTCTCATATAGGGATAAAAGTATGATAAGGTACGTGAGGCAATACCCAAGGTAGGATACTACGAGTTCGGGTCGCAGGGCTAGTAGTAACGCTTCATAGCTACGAATGCCCATCGCGTCCATCCATCCCATATTGAGTCAAAGGGAGGTTATCACAGAATCAAGGTGCACCAATCGAAACCAACATCAAAAGTAATAGTATGGACCAAGTCCAAGAAGAAATCGAAGAACGGATGTCCGCTAAGGGTAGCTAGCCCGCTTGGCCCTGACAAGCCGTCATGTTTTAGTCATTTCAAATTGGCACAAGTGTCGGGGCTATCCATCATCGTTCTCTTTCTTCAAATGAAGCAAATGTACGCCAAATCCAACCACTTCATTTTGGAGCCTCCTTCGCGTACACAGTTGTTAAAGTGGTTCTAATATTGACAGAGAGTATGCCAATAAGAGGCCCCAGTCTCTTTAACAACCAAACGTCGTCTTACACACTGGTTGGTACTTTTACATTTCAAAATCGATTTATACTTGATATCAAAATATCATATTCACTTCAAAATATCATTCCATTTCAAAATAAGCTATTCCACTTCAAAAATCATTTTCGCTTCAATATTTAAATTTCACTTCCAAAATTGTTTCGAATTTCAATTTATGTTATAAATTCATTTTAAACTAATTCAAATTTAAATCCATGATTTAAATATAAACATTCCACCCTTGACCAGTTTGAATTTTAGAAAATAGTTTGAATATTTTTTCAATAGTTTAAAAAGTCAAAATAGTTTAATATAAAATAGTTTGAGTATTGAAAATGGTTTATATAGTAAAATAGCTCGAAAAATCAAATAATTTGAATATTTAAAAAGATAGATTTTAAGCAGTTTATATTAAAATAATTTATTTTAAAAATAATTTCAAATCAAACTGTCTCGTTCCATTTCAACAAATTTGGATCCAAGTCCAAATTCCAATCAAACTGGTTCAATTTCAATTATTCCAATTCAAATCATTTTCAATCTCAATTCAACTCAAATCGACTCAATTTTTGATTTCAATTCGAATTAGCTTCGATTCCAATTTCAATCCAAATCAATTCGATTTCGATTTCAAATTAATTCAATTTCGCTTTCAATTCCAATTGATTTCAATTTCAATTCCAAATTTGAATTAATTTCAATTCAATTCCCAATTTTAAACGATTTCATTTTATATCAATTTCAAGCTTGATTTCAAAATACCGATTTAAATTACTTAAATCAATTTAAACTTCAATATTCAATTTAAGGTTCAAATCTTTTAAAATAACTCAATTCCGAGCTCAAATTTGAAATGTCAATTGGAATCCCTTTTCTGAAGACAAATCTCGAAGTTCGAATAAAATTCAACCTTTTAAAACTGTTAGAATGCAGATTAAGGATCTTAAGGCTAGAATTAACACTAGAGGGGGGGGGGGGTGAATAGTGTTTTAAGAAATTTGTTAATCTTTTTGAATTTATCTTAATTTGTTAACAATGTATACACTAATCAGACACAGATATGAACACAGAATTAAGCACAGATGCAAATATAAAGTAAAAGCAGTAAAGGAAAGAACACACCAGATTTTATACTGGTTCGGAGTTACCCTACATCCAGTCCCGCAACACAAGTACAGATTTCCTTTCAAAAACAATTCTTACAAATACAACCCTCGATTTCAAGGCTACGAGGTACACCGCTCCAGATTCACAATCCTTTGGGTAGAGATACTTGATTTCCGGGGCAACAAGTTCACCCAATTGATTTCCAAGGCTACAATCACACCTTTTCTCGCTTGATAGATTACAAAAAGTCTATAACTCAGATTAGCACTTGGATCTTGTAGAGATAGTGGAGAGAATAAAAACCAGAAATTATCTAGTTAGATTCGATATTGATTTCGGCAGAGTAATGGTGTAATTTGTAAATAAGAAAGTGGAGAAGAAGAAGAGAAGTTAAATCAGAGAAAAAGTGATTTAAATTCGTTGAAAACACCCTTTATTTATAGTAGATCAATAGCCATGTCCATTGGTGAAGGGATGTGGCGAATAGACACTTCTTTTAAAAAACAATTTAACTGTCACCATGTCGACAGGGGTACATGTGACCATGTCGACATGCCCTTGTATTTTTTGGTGATTTGTTTTTCTTTGAAAATAATTTCTATATTATATTATATTTATATTTAAACTTTAAAATATACTTATATATAGTTATAATACATAAATAACTATAGAGAACAATATTAAAATATATATAATAATTTTCTATACTTTTATATTTAAATCTTAAGTATAAATATATAAAACAGCTAAATATATTAATATCAGAATTATAGTTTAAAAACTTAGGATAATAATTTGAAATCAAAGATATTTAAAATTAAGGATATTTAAAACTAAGGATATTTTTTAGGCTAAAATATATTGAAAAACCAGGACAGATGATTTTGGTTTTTAAACAGGAATATTTAAAATCATTTTGAAAAGTAAGCTATATATTTTGAAATAAAAGCAAGTGGATACAAAAAGATGTTCCACTAGATTTTTCGTAGGTTCCATCCTACTTAGGGTTCCATCCCTTTAACGAGCACGAAGTGGATTCCATTCCACGAATAAAATACATTTTAAGATGTTAGTGCCTTTCTATGAGTTTTAACAATATTCCTAACTATATAACTTATCTTGGAAACTTGAACTCTTGAAATTCTTGATACTCATGAGTCTTGAATCTTGATATCTTCAATCTTTGATCTTGAATCTTTATACTGTACAGTTCTTCATTCTTTAGTACCTGCAAACATATCTATATATATCTACACAATAATGTTAGTATTATATATTTTATAATCTAATTCTAAGTAAGGTTGTTGTCATCAAAACCAACTCCTCAGGGACTAACAATCTCCCCCTTTTTGATGATGACAACCTTTGTTTATAAAATATCACTTCTATCCTAATACTTCTAATAACTCCCCCTTAATTTATGCCTAACTATCCTATTTTATACTTCTCCCCCTTTGTCATTAACAAAACCATATAACTCCATAATTATAATACTATATAATTCTATATAATTCTTCCTGAAACTAAGACTACATTACTTGTGATTATAATGATAGTGTTATCATACATAATCAGTACTTAACTTTAAACTAAACTCTTAATAACTACTTTTCTTAACTAATAAACTATATATTCAAAAGATACGAGAATATACGAATAAGAGAACATAATTTATTATATAATGTTATATTTACATGTGTGTAAACTATGTAAACAAATATACATGTGTTTTTAATATAAACAACTATATATACAACGATACGAATGAAAGAATGAAAGAAAGAACACTAAGGAGTATTCTTGACAATAGGAGACCTATGAATCGAACAATTAGAATTGTGGAGACAGAAGTTTCCACGCTGTTCGACAAGGTTTCCATCCTTATCAAAACATACTTCACCAACGCAAACTACGGTGTCATTGTCTTCAACTTGCACTTCATGAACAGGTGTGTCCTCTTCTTCCAAGGGTGCTTCTTCCTCTTCCATTGGCTCTTCTTCGCTGTCCTCTTGTGTATGGTCACTAGAAGACTCTTCTTCGATCAAGATCGGGTTCGCTTGGTTATCCATTAGGAACTTCTGCAAATTTCTAAGGATTCGACCTTGCTTCTCCTGTTCTTTACTCATCCGAATTTGTTTGACTTGAATCTCAGTCACCATTTGCAGAATATCCTTTGTAGTATCCTCTAATTTTATCACACGAGCGTGAATGGAGCGTTGAAGAGGGCCGGGAGTAGGAGAGTGAAATGAGAAAGTCGAGTTTATGTTTGAATTTGATGGAGAAGCGATTATGTTCTTTGTTTCAGAAGTTAAACCAGAAGAAAATGAGAGAGAATGAAGAGAAAGTCGAAATATGGAAGAATATATAACCAACTTTTCAAATTTTGGTGGGAATTTTAATTTTCAAAAAATACCGTTATATGTCGACATGGTGGGATATGGGGTTGTCGACAGAGGTATTTTAATTTTGGCTTCTAATTTATTTTTAATTTATTTTAATTATACTTGTTATATTGTAATGATCCTGAAATCGGCCTTCGAAAATTGGCATCCGTACTTCACTTGTACTCAAAATGCCGCAGATTCAAACACCGAATCTGGGTCACCGGAGCTTATAACACAGTAAGTATAACAACACAGCGGAAGAAAGAAAACACTGATATCATATACAACTCCAACGAATACAATATCCAGTATGATATACAACAATGATATCAATATGATACAACAATATCAGAGATAAATAATGATAGAGCGGAAATAACAGAAGTGATAACTCCAAATCATCTTCAAAAGAGAATGAATCCCATGACTCCAATATCAAGCTCGAACCACAAAGATAAGCAACGTCGGTCATTCGTGAACTCCGAACACTGAACTAGCTCCAGATAATCTACCAAACCAGAATATCTGAGAAACCCAACTCTAGACTGCCCGTGTGGAACATTGTGGGCACCCAGAGTTTAGGAAGGGAACAATAAACTCCGGATCAGTCATGGGACTGGTGTGAGCAACAAAAACAGTTTATCTTTAAAACAACAACAAAGTATTTCACACATTGAAATCCGTAATGTTTTTGGAAAATGAAACTACCATAAGACCTCCCACCACACACATAATGCAAACGTAGAATTGGAGGAGATTTCTTCTTATGATAGTCAAACATGCTTACTACGCAAAAGAAAACTCTTTTGATATTATTACTAGTGCATAGTGTAAAACATTTCGAAAATATAATATTAATCTTAGCCAACATACAACCATTATTGTATGCCTACTATAACTACCATCTAAACAGTGGTGACCACCATAAGTAAATGACAAGTTCTACAACTAAAACCGTACAGGGTTTGGATTTCCAACAAATGGTCAGGCAAAGGAACTTCCTTACACCGAAATGGAAACGCCTCTGGAAAGACGCCCCGAGAACCTAACCGGATCTCTGCTAAACAAGGCCGACGCTACCTCACGCTTTAACCAAGCTGTAACTAGGTAACTACCAAACGAGTATGCCATTCTCGGTCGTTACCGACCTTTATCCGAGGGCCCTCGATCACAAAGCAACAACCACAGTAATAAATTTACAGTGTCCACACGAGTTAAGTATCTGGGCTCCATACCATGATACCACCCTTTATCCAGAAGAAAATGGACATACCCTAGGGGCGCGACCCCTAACAACCTTGCCGCAACATTCCTGTTTCGACCATTACCGGGTTGTGAGGCTCGACGAAGTCTCGTCCACAAAGCTATGCTTTTTCACAAAGCCACGCTTTTTCACAAAGCCATGATTTTTCACAAAGCCACGCTTTTTCACAAAGCCACGCTTTTCACAAAGCCACGCTTTGATCAACAAATGATCAACAGCACTTCGTATGCCACATTACCAAATTGGGAATGTATCACTAGTAACCATCAACTACATAACCTCTGAGCTCGTACGTCTCAGAGAAGGGTGTTAAGCTAAGAGAATAAATTCTCCGTCACCAACAGAAATGTATTTGATAGAAACCAGCTTTACATCTCAAAGTGTAACGTCAGACACACATCCATACAAGTCTGTTCCGGGTTCGAACAGAACCGAAGGCACTTCCAAAGAAGCCCTTGCAAATCCGGATAATTTCTAATCACGTCCGGACTTCCCATCACAAAGGCTGCTAAAATCTCTATACCGGGGATCAGCCGATGCAGAGACAATCGACGAGTTGTCCTTTCGTTTTTGAAAATATCCGGTCTTCACTACCGGTCTTCAAATGCGATCCATATACGACGTATCATTATTCGAAATGGGTTATATGACACAAAGGTCCTCTCCCGGCTAAACTGAAAAACGAGCACAATATTAGGAATCATATGGATAATGGGGTCTCAATTAAATCACAACTTAAAGCCCAAAACTTTTCATTCGAATGGTTAAAACCAATTATCATCTCCAATCGTTTTAAATAAAAGATTCATTTCAAAAACCTTCAATGGTTTAAATAATTTCCACACTTTTAATCTTTAAAAAAAAAGATTCAATTCACAAAGTTCACCCCGTTCACAAAGATTCATTCATGGATTTCAAAACAATTTCCATTTCAATTGAATAGGTTTACTCGTTAAATCTTTAAATCAAGATTTAACTTATAGCTTTCAAAACTCGTTTCCAAAGATTCATTCATAGCCTTTCAAAACAATTCTATTTCAAGTTGGATTAACTCGTCCGGTCTTTGAAATCAAAGACTCATTTCATAGTTTTCAAAACATTTCAATTCTATTTCAAACTTGAAACCTTTCAACACAATTTAGAAATCCTTTCTTAAAATGGAAGCTATTATTATTTGAAAACAAGTAGTTTTCGTTTCGAAAAAATCCAGTTATATTTACACGAGTTAAAACCCTTGAATTAAATTCAAATTCACAAATCAATACCATAAAAATGGTTTAACCCGTATATAACTTGTACAGCATCTTTAATCCCTAGTTTCAAATCATAAAATTCAATTTCAAACTTGAATTCAAATTTAAATCAAATTATTTAAATTTCAAGATATCCAAAATATCTTTAAAACTCCTTTCAAAAGCTTTTCATATTAAACCCCAATTTCCAATTTCAAAATCAATTGAAATTAAAATTTCAATTTCAAAAATATTAAATTTAAATCATCTGTGACTTAACCAATTTCCACGTGAAATCCATATTTGTGTGTGTAAAAGTGTGGTCCAGGGGTTTCACACACAATAGTGCAACATCATTCAATCATCACAGATCAAATACAGAAATACAATTGATAAGCGGTATTAACTATAACGCTTATCGTTCATTCACAGATCACAAATATATATATCGCAGATAATCAATTACATTCATCCTAACTAAATAAATTACAGATCACAACACAAATCAAGATGTATCACAAAGCATCATATATCATGGATATCAAACAATTCACATTCAATAGAATCCAAACATCCATAAGTAAGATCACTTAATTATCTGATAAATTTAAATCAGATTTATTACTTATGAATAAATCACTAATCCTGGTTAATTAACATTAATTAATTACAAATCATTCTGATTAATTATCCTTTAATCATTTATTAATTAACCTTTAATCATTAAATCAACTTTTAATCATTCATCTTAATTAATCATTCCTCATTAATTAATTATCCTTTGATCATTTATTAATTAACCTTTGATAATGAATTAATTAACCTTTAGTTATTAATTAATCAACCTTAATTAATAAATCAATCAACTTTTAATCATTAAATAATTAACCTTTAATTATTTAATTATCCTTTAATTAATTATCTTTAATTAATTTACCCTTAATTACATTAAGGTAATTAACCTTTAAAACCTTTTATCCTTCTTAATTAACCACTCTTAACTACAAATTTATTTATCACTTGTATTTAAGTTTTAACTTAAATTGTTAAACCGTTATTAAGTTTACAGTTGCTTAAAACTTGTAGAAACACAATTTGCCTAACTTTAGTTTATAATACAATACTGCAGTAAGAAAACCCGAGAACTTCCCTAATTTACTCGAGTATCACTTCGAGATACTCACCCTCTTGCCCCGAGTCTCTCTCCTGCACGCCTTCTTCTCTCTTTTTTTAGTTAGTTTAAAATTTAAACTTAAGGATAAATATAGCATCAGGTAACTCACTCGAACTTGCGTCTTACCCGAGAAATCACTCGAGCCCATCACAAAATTTCTCGAGCACGTCCCCGAGATCCATCTTTCTTCCCAAACCCAGCAAACCCAGACATGAAGATACCTCGTGCACGAGATCACCGTGCACTTGCACGATCCATCCAAGCGACGGCGATCGTTGCCGTAACCTCCCACACATCAACGATGATCGACTCGACCATATTCGACACCCAAATTCTCGAGCAAATGCGAAAATCAAATTCGAGTGTTTTGAACAAACTGAAACCCAAACTCGACCAACTGGAAATGTCTCATGCCGCCGCCAACGTCCATCTGGTACCTCGCGATCACGTTCAGACCACCTCCGTAGTCTCACGCTTCTATCCCCACCACTCCGGTCAAGTCCGGTTCACCGACGATGATACACGAGCCTAGGAAACACCAATGACCAAAACTACTCTTAAAACCCTAAATCATCGTCAACCATCCACCTCGATGATCTGAAAATCCAACAACCATTTTTCCAGTGACCTCCATGCCTCCAGCTACCTCAAGCTCCAGACACGTCAACCAACTTCACGCCGATCGACAGAATTTGACCAAAATAGGATTCTCGTTTAACTCGCAAATTCCCCCTAAAATCAAAACTAAATATCTTGAAACTACTTTTAAAAATCATAGTTTTGGATTACAAAACAGATTATATAAATGAATCAGCAAATCGTCTTAGTCGAATTTGGTCATACTTTTGAATTTTACTGTAATTCTTTCTTTCAGTTGAATATTACTTATTAACCATGCTTAAAAGTATTTTTAAGACTAAGATCTGGTAAATTTAATCACTTTTTATTTACATCTCAAATCCTAAAAAGAATCAGGGGAAGAGATTTAAATTTAGAATAAGTTTTTGAAACCTGTAATCAAACAGAGGGAAGTTTGCCTGAAACTGACATGCACAACATACTTACAAAGATACAGGCAAATTTTGAATCCATACAAACATTTTCAAAGCATTATTCTCAACAATCATTCCAAGCATAAGTAAACAAGAGGGTTTAGTTTGCTCACATGTTTTTAGGAAGAAGAACAGAGTTTTTTTTCTTGAAACAGGCTTTTGAAAAACTGGCAGTTGAAATCTTTCTTTCTTTGATTCTCTGATTTGTCTTGAATGTATTGTTGTTTAAGTTGAAGCTTTTTGTTTAAGTTTAAGAAGTTAGTTTAGATTTTTACACAGCTCTGAAGGGACGAAACTGAATTGAGGAAAGTTGATATATGGAACGAAGTATACAGGGATGTATTATTTTGTACAAGTGAAATTATACTCTTTTACAAATGAATATATTGTTTTGTACAATAGGATCAGGGATTTTTTTTCTTTGGAGGCTGAGCATTAATTGACTTGTACAAAGTATATATATTTATCTATATGCATATCTTCTTTTGCAGCCTCATGCTTATTATTTTTTTCTTGTTTTACTCGGCTGAAGTGATACAAATTGTGTGCTAAAGATATTTGCATTTATTTAAACTTTGTCTTGATTTGCAAGTGTACCTGAATATGTATTATTTGTTTACTTGTTTTCTTTTACAATCTAATACATTTATTTCCCTTTTTCTTTGTCTTTATAATATTACTTTATAAGATAAATGAATTTCTAATTTAATTTGTTGTTATATTTTATTTAAGTGTATTTACTTTTATATTTTGTACATAGTTTATCTTATACATTTCCATTTTTATTTATTTCTAACTCAAATACTTTTAGCCTTGTAATATAAATAATTTCTATTTTAATTTATTGTTAGAATTTAGCAAATGTTTAATTAATATTTTCTTTATAATTTATTTTGTATATATCAATTTATAACTTCAAATTATTATTAAACCATTTACTTAAAATTTAAATCCAAGTCACATATATACAATATTTAAATTTAAACGATTTAACATATATTCTATTGGAATTTGGGGAAACTCAAATCAGTTTATCGATTTATTCCATAAATTTTATTCAAAAATTCAATTAATTATCAATTTAAATTCAATTAAAATCTGGGGTTGTTACAGACTTTCCCCCTTAAAAGAATTTCGTCCTCGAAATTTTCCAAGGAGACACAAAGATAGATGAAGAACATTTCATCAAATCAAACTGAACATCTATTCTGCATTTGGCTTACCAAATCAGAATATCAATAATAGATACGAAAACGAATCTGTTTTATTTTTTTCCACAAGATACTCGGGTTATCCAGATCTACGAAATATGCAGTGGCATTGGTTAGTCCGAAGGGATAACTAACCATTCGTAGAATATATTGGGACCCAAAGAATAGTAGACAGATACATGGATACATTTCCAAAACTTTTAGTTTAGAGACCAAATTATACCTATCAACCATAGCAACCAATACATCCAAGCAAACAATTCTGGCCCATCTGGAGTTTATGTCCCTTGCCAATATATCAAATCTTCTTCCTGGATCTACCAGGAACCATCGAAGAATTGAAAAGAGATGACGAACAAAAGAGATTGAAAGAGAAAAGATTGTTTCCTTGTTGTTACAGGGTATTGACCATTTATAGTCGTATTCCCCTGTCCCCTATCTCATCCTCTTCTTGCACTCATACTTACTATCAGTGGATAGCAAGAAATTTACTGAGGCATACGGACAGATATCTTAGAGATTACTCATTCTACGGTATACTTCACCCTATCTCTAATGAGCTACTTAATGTGTTATACTCCTGAGCTAAAGTTCAACCTTCAGCTCTGATACCAAATGTAATGATCCTGAAATCGGCCTTCAAAAATCGGCATCCGTACTTCACTTGTACTCAAAATGCCGCAAATTCAAACGCCGAATCTGGGTCACCGGAGCTTATAACACAGTAAGTATAACAACACAGCGGAAGAAAGAAAACAATGATATCATATACAACTCCAATGAATACAATATCCAGTATGATATACAACAATGATATCAATATGATACAACAATATCAGAGATAAATAATGATACAGCGGAAATAACAAAAGCGATAACTCCAAATCATCTTCAAAAGAGAATGAATCCCATGACTCCAATATCAAGCTCGAACCACAAAGATAAGCAACGTCGGTCATTCGTGAACTCCAAACACTGGACTAGCTCCAGATAATCTACCAAACCTAAATATCTAAGAAACCCAACTCTAGACTGCCCGTGTGGAAAATTGTGGGCACCCAGAGGTTAGGAAGGGAACAATAAACTCTGGATCAGTTATGGGACTGGTGTGAGCAACAAAAACAGTTTATCTTTAAAACAACAACAAAGTATTTCACACATTGAAATCCGCAATGTTTTTGGAAACTGAAACTACCATAAGACCTCCCACCACACACACAATGCAAACGCCGAATTGGAGGAGATTTCTTCTTATGATAGTCAAACATGCTTACTACGCAAAAGAAAACTCTTTTGATATTATTACTAGTGCATAGTGTAAAACATTTCGAAAATATAATATTAATCTTAGCCAACATACAACCATTATTGTATGTCTACTATAGCTACCATCTAAACAGTGGTGACCACCATAAGTAAATGGTAGGTTCTACAACTAAAACCGTATAGGGTTCGTATTGTTTCTTTGGATTTCCAATAAATGGTCAGGCAAAGGAACTTCCTTACACCGAAATGGAAACGCCTCTAGAAAGACGCCCCGAAAACCTAACCGGATCTCTGCTAAACAAGGCCGACGCTACCTCACGCTTTAATTAACCAAGCTGTAACTAGGTAACTACCACACGAGTATGCCATTCCCGGTCGTTACCGACCTTTATCCGAGGGCCCTCGATCACAAAGCAACAACTACAGTAATAAATTTACAGTGTCCACACGAGTTAAGTATCTGGGCTCCATACCATGATACCGCCCTTTATCCAGAAGAAAATGGACATACCCTAGAGGCGCGACCCCTAACAACCTTGCCGCAACATTCCTGTTTCGACCATTACCGGGTTGTGAGGCTCGATGAAGTCTCATCCACAAAGCTATGCTTTTTCATAAAGCCACGCTTTTTCACAAAGCCACACTTTTTCACAAAGCCATGCTTTTCACAAAGCCACGCTTTTCACAAAGCCACGCTTTGATCAACAAATGATCAACAGCACTTCATATGCTACATTACCAAACTGGGAATGTATCACTAGTAACCATCAACTACATAACCTCTGAGCTCGTACGTCTCAGAGAAGGGTGTTAAGCTAAGAGAATAAATTCTCCGCCACCAACAGAAATGTATTTGATAGAAACCAGCTTTACATCTCAAAGTGTAACGTCAGACACACATCCATACAAGTCTGTTCCGGGTTCAAACAGAACCGAAGGCACTTCCAAAGAAGCCCTTGCAAATCTGGATAATTTCTAATCACGTCCGGACTTCCCATCACAAAGGGTGCTAAAATCTCTATACCGAGGATCAGCCGATGCAGAGACAATCGACGAGTTATCCTTTCATTTTCGAAAATATCCGGTCTTCACCACCGGTCTTCAAATGCGATCCATATACGACGTATCATTATTCGAAATGGGTTATATGACACAAAGGTCCTCTCCTGGCTAAACCGAAAAACGAGCGCAATATTAGAAATCATATGGATACTGGGGTCTCAGTTAAATCACAGCTTAAAGCCCAAAACTTTTCATTTGAATGGTTAAAACCAATTATCATCTCCAATCCTTTTAAATAAAAGATTCATTTCAAAAGCCTTCAACGGTTTAAACAATTTCCACACTTTTAATCTTTTATACAAAAAAAAAGATTCAATTCACAAAGTTCACCCCGTTCACAAAGATTCATTCATGGATTTCAAAACAATTTCCATTTCAATTGAATAGGTTTACTCGTTAAATCTTTAAATCAAGATTTAACTTATAGCTTTCAAAACTCGTTTCCAAAGATTCATTCATAGCCTTTCAAAATAATTCTATTTCAAGTTGGATTAACTCGTCCGTTCTTTGAAATCAAAGACTCATTTCATAGTTTTCAAAACATTTCAATTCTATTTCAAACTTGAAACCTTTCAACACAATTTAGAAATCCTTTCTTAAAATGGAAGCTATTATTATTTGAAAACAAGTAGTTTTCGTTTCGAAAAAATCCAGTTATATTTACACGGGTTTAAACCCTTGAATTAAATTCAAATTCCCAAATCAATACCTTAAAAATGGTTTAACCCATATATAACTTGTACATCATCTTTAATCCCTTGTTTCAAATCATAGAATTCAATTTCAAACTTGAATTCAAATTTAAATCAAATTATTTAAATTTCAAAATATCCAAAATATCTTTAAAACTCCTTTCAAAAGCTTTCATATTAAGCCCCAATTTCCAATTTCAAAATCAATTGAAATTAAAATTTCAATTTCAAAAATATTAAATTTAAA
Organism: Allium fistulosum; assembly: GCA_030737815.1. Taxonomy (NCBI): domain Eukaryota; kingdom Viridiplantae; phylum Streptophyta; class Magnoliopsida; order Asparagales; family Amaryllidaceae; genus Allium; species Allium fistulosum. The sequence continues at coordinate 443,572,161 of CM060901.1, read as the reverse complement.
TCATCTGTGACTTAACCGATTTCCACGTGAAATCCATATTTGTGTGTGTAAAAGTATGGTCCAGGGGTTTCACACACAATAGTGCAACATCATTCAATCATCACAGATCAAATACGGAAATACAATTGATAAGCGGTATTAACTATAACGCTTATCGTTCATTCACAGATCACAAATATATATATCGCAGATAATCAATTACATTCATCCCAAATAAATAAATTACAGATCACAACACAAATCAGGATGTATCACAAAGCATCATATATCAGGGATATCAAACAATTCACATTCAATAGAATCCAAACATCCATAAGTAAGATCACTTAATTATCTGATAAATTTAAATCAGATTTATTACTTATAAATAAATTACTAATCCTGGTTAATTAACATTAATTAATTACAAATCATTCTGATTAATTATCCTTTAATCATTTATTAATTAACCTTTAATCATTAAATCAACTTTTAATCATTCATCTTAATTAATCATTCCTCATTAATTAATTATCCTTTGATCGTTTATTAATTAACCTTTGATAATAAATTAATTAACCTTTAGTTATTAATTAATCAACCTTAATTAATAAATCAATCAACTTTTAATCATTAAATAATTAACCTTTAATTATTTAATTATCCTTTAATTAATTATCTTTAATTAATTACATTAATTAATTTACCCTCAATTACATTAAGGTAATTAACCTTTAAAACCTTTTATCCTTCTTAATTAACCACTCTTAACTACAAATTTATTTATCACTTGTATTTAAGTTTTAACTTAAATTGTTAAACCGTTATTAAGTTTACAATTGCTTAAAACTTGTAGAAACACAATTTGCGTAACTTTAGTTTATAATACAATACTGCAGTAAGAAAACCCGAGAACTTCCCTAATTTACTCGAGTATCACTTCGAGATACTCACCCTCTTGCCCCAAGTCTCTCTCCTGCACGCCTTCTTCTCTCTTTTTTTTAGTTAGTTTAAAATTTAAACTTAAGGATAAATATAGCATCAGGTAACTCACTTGAACTCGCGTCCTACCCGAGAAATCACTCGAGCCCATCACAAAATTTCTCGAGCACGTCCCCGAGATCCATCTTTCTTCCCCAACCCAGCAAACCCAGACATGAAGATACCTCGTGCACGAGATCACCGTGCACTTGCACAATCCATCCAAGCGACGGCGATCGTTGCCGTAACCTCCCACACATCAACGATGATCGACTCGACCATATTCGACACCCCGATTCTCGAGCAAATGCGAAAATCAAATTCGAGTGTTTTGAACAAACTGAAACCCAAACTCGACCAACTGGAAATGTCTCATGCCACCGCCAACGTCCATCTGGTACCTCGCGATCACGTTCAGACCACCTCCGTAGTCTCACGCTTCTATCGCCACCACTCCGGTCAAGTCCGGTTCACCGACGATGATACACGAGCCTAGGAAACACCAATGACCAAAACTACTCTTAAAACCCTAAATCATCGTCAACCATCCACCTCGATGATATGAAAATCCAGCAACCATTTTTCCAGTGACCTCCATGCCTCCAGCTACCTCCAGCTCCAGACACGTCAACCAACTTCACCCCGATCGACAGAATTTGACCAAAATAAGATTCTCGTTCAACTCGCAAATTCCCCCTCAAATCAAAACTAAATATCTTGAAACTAGTTTTAAAAATCATAGTTTTGGATTACAAAACAGATTATATAAATGAATCAACAAATCGTCTGAGTCGAATTTGGTCATACTTTTGAATTTTACTGTAATTCTTTCTTTCAGGTCAATATTACTTATTAACCAAGCTTAAAAGTATTTTTAAGACTAAGATCTGGTAAATTAAATCACTTTTTATTTACATCTCAAATCCTAAAAAGAATCAGGGGAAGATATTTAAATTTAGAATAAGTTTTTGAAACCTGTAATCAAACAGAGGGAAGTTTGCCTGAAACTGACATGCACAACATACTTACAAATATACAGGCAAATTTTGAATCCATACAAACATTTTCAAAGCATTATTCTCAACAATCATTCCAAGCATAAGTAAACAAGAGGGTTTAGTTTTCTCACATGTTTTTAGGAAGAAGAACAGAGTTTTTTTCTTGAACCAGGCTTTTGAAAAACTGGCAGTTGAAATCTTTCTTTCTTTGATTCTCTGATTTGTCTTGAATGTATTGTTGTTTAAGTTGAAGCTTTTTTTTAATTTTAAGAAGTTACTTTAGATTTTTACACAGCTCTGAAGGGACGAAACTGAATTGAGGAAAGTTGATATATGGAATGAAGTATACAGGGATGTATTATTTTGTACAAGTGAAATTATACTCTTGTACAAATGAATATATTGTTTTGTACAATAGGATCAGGGATTTTTTTTCTTTGGAGGCTGAGCATTAATTGACTTGTACAAAGTATATATATTTATCTATATGCATATCTTCTTTTGCAGCCTCATGCTTATTATTTTTTTCTTGTTTTACTCGGCTGAAGTGATACAAATTGTGTGCTAAAGATATTTGCATTTATTTAAACTTTGTCTTGATTTGCAAGTGTACCTGAATATGTATTATTTGTTTACTTGTTTTCTTTTATAATCTAATACATTTATTTCCCTTTTTCTTTGTCTTTATAATATTACTTTATAAGATAAATGAATTTCTAATTTAATTTGTTGTTATATTTTATTTAAGTGTATTTACTTTTATATTTTGTACATAGTTTATCTTATACATTTCCATTTTTATTTATTTCTAACTCAAATACTTTTAGCCTTGTAATATAAATAATTTCTATTTTAATTTGTTGTTAGAATTTAGCAAATGTTTACTTTATATTTTCTTTATAATTTATTTTGTATATATCTATTTATAACTTCAAATTATTATTAAACCATTTACTTAAAATTTAAATCCAAGTCACATATATACAATATTTAAATTTAAACGATTTAACATATATTCTATTGGAATTTGGGGAAACTCAAATCAGTTTATCGATTTATTCCACAAATTTTATTCAAAAATTCAATTAATTATCAATTTAAATTCAATTAAAATCCGGGGTCGTTACATATATATTTATGTTTTACATTTCAGTTATTGAACAAATATCTAATTCTCTTCTTAATTTAGTAAATATAGATTCATTTAATGGTTTTGTTAAGATATCAGCAGTTTGATTCTCAGAGTTTATATATTCGAGAGTAATTACTTCTTTAGTTATATTATCTCTAAGAAAATGATGTCGAATATCAATATGTTTAGTTCGCGCATGATGAGTAGGATTTTTAGATAAATTTATTGCACTAGTATTATCACAATAAATTGGCGATTTTGAGATATTTAATCCAAAATCTCTTAAGGTTTGTTGCATATATATTTTTTGGCAAGGCCAGCGGGGTTAAAAAATGGGCCCTTACCATTTTTATTAATATACCAAGAAGAAATACAAAGAAGAGAAGAACAAAGCTACCAACAAGGCAAGCAAGAAACAAAGAACATGACAACAAAGAAATACAGGCATATTAATAAATAAGAAAAAATAAAAACACACAACATAAAGACACACAAACAGGCTTTAGAGAATCAGAGGAGAGAATTAAGGAAGGATGATGGAAACTCATGCCTGGAAGCATTAATTCCATTCCTCAATCTCTCCACAATACTACTTTTCATTTCAGAGAGAGTCTTCCTTTTACCAGAGAAAATAATTGCATTCCTCTCATCCCATATCATAGTGATGAAGCCACTTTTTGAGAACAAGCAAAAGCAGCAAAAATATACTCTGCTTCAGTTGTTGATAGAGAAACTGTATTTTGCTTTTTACTAAACCAGGAAACCAGAGAATGTCCCAAAAAGTGACAAGTTCCACTTGTACTTTTTCGGTCTGATTTACATCCAGCATAGTCAGCATCATAGTATGATATTAAATCAAGTGAATCATTTTTAGGATAAAATAAGCCATAATCAGAGGTGTGTTTAATATATCTTATGATACGTTTTACAGCTTTTAAGTGAGTTTCTTTAGGATGAGATTTGTAACAACCTGCATATTTAACGATTATGTATTTGCATATCTTATTTAAATATTTTAATCGTAAGTCGGATCTTAGTCCGAAAAGCTACTTTTTGCATACGGTCAAATTAGGGCTCGAGACCACCCCCATTGAGTTCAAAATGACGTTTGCGATCTTTTTGAGTATAAACTTCAATATGTTTGGAGTTAGTGGAATTTTATCACTTTTTCGCTTAGGGCTTTGGTTTGGGCTGAACCACTTACTAACTCAGTCCCAACCCATTTCCTCTTCATCACTTCCTTCTTCATAAATTCCTAACAACAAAGCTTCATCAAAAATGGTGGAGGGAACGAGAAATTAAAATTCCAAGCTCAAGTTCATTTGCAAATTCAACATCTAACTCCAAATTCAAAGTGAAGCATTGATTCAAGCTTGTGGTTGCTTCTCACTTTGCTTTCAAGCTTGATTTCCATCAATTTCCATGAAAAGGTGAGATTTTTATCTCACATTCTTGTCTATAACTATCTTGGATTGTTGGGAATGATTCCCTATCACTTTAGCATGTACATTTGCACTTGTTTTGGATTGGATTGGCGAAAAACTCCAATTTCTAGTGTTTTTGGTGAATTACTGGGCTTAGGTCGCACTGCCACGAGAAGACTCGGCCTGCATATGGCTCGTTCGCCCATAGGCTGTTCTGTCGCTTTTAGGTCGGCCGTGAGTTAGGTCGCCACCTCTTTAGGTAGTTCTGCCTTAGGTCGTTCTGCCTTGAGTCTTTAGCTCGTTTTGCCTTGGGTCGTACTTGTTAAGCCTTATGTCGCATGGCCTTGATATCGTTAGGTCGCTCGCCCCCTTTTCTCCTTTAGGTCGTTCACACGAGTTAGGTCGTAAGACCTTAGGTCATTCGGCTAGCTCGTCCCCACTTAGGTCGCTCGACCTATTTAACTCGAACATGTTTTGTGCTTGAAACCCCTAGGTCGTTCAAGGCTTAGGTCGTTAGCCTGTAGGTCGTTGCACGATAGCTCGACCATGTGCTAAGTCGCTTGCACCGTTAGGTCGTGTCTGGCCTTAAGTCGCTCGCCCTCTTCATGGGTTAGGTTGCTCGGCCGATTCACACGTTAGGTCGCGCCAACCCCTTTAGGTCGCTCGTCCTATTTCCTTGATACGTTGCTCGGCCTTACACCTTTAGGTCGCTCGGCTCTACCACTTCCTCTTTAGGTTGTTAGGCTGCTAATGCCTTAACTCGTTCGCCTTTAGGTTGTTAAACCTTAGGTCGTTTCCCATTAGGTCGTTAGACCTTAATTCGTTCGACCTATTTTACTTTAGGTCGCTTGCCTGTAGGTCGTTCCTTATTCGCTTTAGCTCGGCCATGTTAGGTCGCATGGGTATTTCTACTTGATGGATTTGGAACTGATTTCCTTGGATTTCATTCACGTCTCCGAACGTGAATTTTAGTGACTTGTTGATTCTACAATCAATTTATGTGATTTACCATTTTAAAAACATAAAGGTTTCAATACTAGTAGTAAATACCAAAACTCTTTCATCAAAACGATTTCAACTCTATTTTATTACAAAGCTCTTTTCCTGAACCGTTTTCCAATCTATTAGTATATACAAGCCTTTACTTCACTCGGATGAGAAATCTAATTAAACGGCTTAGTAAAACAGGTGGTATGAAACGCTTGCGTTTACTTCGTCGGTTAATTCTTGGACTTGTTCGACTGAACCTTTTGTAACAATTTCCTAGTGAAGATCTACAGTTTGTTCGTAAATATTTAAGTTAAGCTAGTGATTATGGGACATGAAGCTAAACTCATATATTTACTAGCTTAGTGTAATTGACACTTCTTGATGATCATGACGATAATTTTTGTGATTTAGACTAGCAATTGAGCGATGTCTCTTTGTCTGCGAGGGAGACTAGACCCCGTTTGTGTGATGTTTCTACTCACATATGTGGGGTAGCGCCCCATGGTCTTCGGGCCATTTTAGTGGAGTTTTGACTCATGGTCTTCGGGCCGTTCTAGTGAAAATGGTTAGCAACCATGGAATAGCTTTCCGTCTTGTGATACACGTGTTGGTGAGCTTTCATGCTCCCGTTCTTGTGATAGGCCTCCCTCTTTTTGTGATTTCTGGATTTCATGTGTTGATTTCTGGAATTTGTGCTTCACCAATTTTCGTGATTTTCATTGATAAGTTTTATCAATTTTTGTGCATTGGTGAATTCGTGTGTCATTACCTTTTTGTGGATTTGGATCTTTGAGAAGATTCTTGTGATATTGATTAATCTCTTGTTGATTATCATTTACATACTTATAGCAGTATGCCATTATGGTTATTATACGTTTATGCCATATCTCTTATTCTATATCATGTCATCTGATATTTATAGCTAGACTGATCCGTTTATTATTTTCTTATGAAATAATACTCGGGTTAGACCGAGATGTTACAGGTGCTTCTGCTTGACTTCTCTCCAGGGATCTATTACTCTGACTTTTGGCTAACTACTTAGATTAGTAGTTTTTGTTGTATACATTTGAGATATCAACTCATAGATGTATTCTTTTGTATAACACATGTTGCTATTCTTTTGTGTTATTGTGGATCTTTCAGACCACTACTCTGATGTACACTTTCATGTGTTATATATTCATATCTTTTTCCGCCTTTGTGATATGGATGTCTGTGACTGATTTGTGTTATATTTATTTCTATATTTGTTTCCGAAGATTATATATAGCCACTGTGTAGTAGCTTTGAGTTTGTATCGGTATGTCGGATTTCCTCCTTAAATGAAATGCATGCTATACTATCTGACATATCGGTGCTCGCACAAAGAAATTACATGGATGGTCGCTCCTCCACAGCCTTATTCTCCGTGCTAGTTGACAACATTACTCCGTAGTGTTCTTAGCTAGCGTGGGTATAGAGGTGGGGCGTAACAAGATTGATATCTTGCACAGAGACATACACTATGCATGATATCAGGTCTACTAGCAGTGATATAGAGCAATGATCCGATCATTCCTCTATACAACTTTTGATCTACATCTTTCGAGAGATCTTCTTTACTTAGATATTCTTTGGTTGCCATGGGAGTAGGTTTTCCACTCGCAGTAGTCAAACCAAATTTATTAACTAGTTCTTTAGCATATTTTTCTTGACTAATAAAAATACCATTATCTAACTATTTTATTTGCAATCCTAGAAAGAAGTTTAATTCACCCATATGACTCATCTCAAACTCTTTTGTCATTATTTCAGAAAATTCTTTATTCATTTTGAAGTTAGTTGAACCAAAAATGATGTCATCTACGTATACTTGAACTAGTTGAATATCATTTTTATTCCTTTTAATAAAAAGAGTATTATCTATTTTACCAATTTCAAAATTTGATTGTAATAAATAAGATCTTAGTCTATCATACTGGGCTCTAGGAGCTTGTTTTAGACCATATAAAGCTTTCTTAAGTTTGTACACATGGTTTGGTAATTTTTCATCTTCAAAAAGTGGTGGTTGTTCAACATATACTTCTTCTTTTACAAATCCATTTAAAAATGCACTTTTAACATCCATTTGAAATAATTTGAAATTATTATGATTTGCGAAAGCAAGTAGAATCCTAATGGCTTCTAATCTTGCTACAGGAGCAAAGGTTCCGTCACAATCTATACCTTCTTCTTGACAATAACCTTGGGCGACTAATCGTGCTTTATTTCTAACGACCTCACCTTGTTCATTCATTTTATTTTTATAGACCCATTTAGTTCCAATTATAGTTTTATCTTCAGGTCTAGGAACAAGTTCTCAAACTTCATTTCTAGTGAATTGATTTAATTCTTCTTGCATAGCCAAAATCCATGAATCATCAGTTGATGCTTCTTTAGGATTTTTGGGTTCAATAGATGATATAAATTCTACATTACTCATTTTACTTAGTTGATTTCTAGTTGTAACAATAGATTGCATATCTCCTATTATATTTTCAATAGGATGATCTTTTAAAAGTTTAATCCTTTTATTAGGATGATTAATTTCATTATTAATTTCGGTTGATTCCTGATTTTGAGTAATTAAATATTCTTCATCATTTGTAATTTCAAAATCTTTTAAATTTTCATCAAACAAAACATGCATTGTTTCTTCGATGGTGTTAGATCTTAAATTAAAAACTCTATAAGCTTTACTTCTATTAGAATATTCGATAAAGATTCCTTTGTCGGATGTAGGATCAAATTTATACAAATTATCTTTTGTATTTAAAATAAAGCATTTACTTCCAAAAATTCTGAAGTATGATACTTTAGGTTTCTTTCAATGAAGAAGTTCATAAGGTGTCTTATCAGTTAAAGGTCTAATTAAAATTCTATTTAAAATATAACAAGCGGTAGCAACAACTTTTGCCCAAAAGTGTTTTGGTAAATTACTATCTGAAAGCATAGTTCTCGCACACTCTTGTATCGTTCTATTTTTACGTTCAACTACTCCGTTTTGTTGTGGAGTTCTTGGAAATGAGAAATTGTGAGTTATTCCCTTTTTATTGCAGAATTCCTCAAACTTTTCATTTTCAAATTCACCATCGTGATCACTACGAATAGTTATAATTTTTAAAGATAATTGATTTTGAATCTTTTTTGTAAAGTTCTTAAAACATTCAAAAGTATCACTTTTATGTTTCAAAAATATTGTCCATGTAAATCTAGAATAATCATCTACAATTACAAAAACATATTTACTATGATTTATTGACTGAATTTGAGATGGACCAAATAAATCAAGATGAAGTAACTCAAGGGGTTTTGAAGTTGAAATAATATCTTTTAATTTAAAGGAACTTTTTCTAAGCTTTCCTAATTGACATGCATCACATAAACTATCTATTTTAAAATTCATTTTAGGGAGGCCTCTTACTAGACCATGTTTTGACAGTCTAGATAAGAGTTTGAAATTCAAATGTCCAAATCTCTTATGCCAAATCCAAGGGTCACTTGTATTTGGCAAAAGACATAGGTTATCATTTGAAACTTTCATACTAAGAATATAAATATTCTTTTTCCTAATTCCTTCAAATATTATGGTTGAGTTATTATCTTCAATATGACATTTATCTTTTTCAAATTTAATCTTATATCGTTTATCATAGAGTTGACTAATACTTAGTAGATTATGTTTTAGATTCTTAACTAGCAAAACATTAGTAATAATAGTAGTTTCAGAGTTACCGACATTGCCGATGCCAATCACGTATCCTTTCGAGTTGTCTCCAAAGTTAACCAGTCCTCCGTCTTTGTATATAATATTATTCAGCATATCCGGATTACCAGTCATGTGTCTAGAGCATCCACTATCAAGTATCCACTTATTCCTTTTGATCTGCACAGATTGTCCATTGTGGATTGATTCCTTAATACCCATAAAGCATCTTTCCTGCACATTATAAAATTTGGGTAGACAACTAGAATTTGAATAACATTCATATGCAGACTCATGGAACAATGATGATTTAAACAATTCTAAACTAGTTTTAACAGATTTTTCAAAAATAGCCATTTTAAAACTTTTCAAAATTCATATTATGAAACTTTTGAAAACAAAGCTCTGATACCAATTGTTAGAATGCAAATTAAGGATCTTAAGGTTAGAATTAACACTAGAGGGGGGGTGAATAGTGTTTTAAGAAATTTGTTAATCTTTTTGAATTTATCTTAATTTGTTAACAATGTATATACTAATCAGACACAGAATCAAACACAGATGCAAATATAAAGTAAAAGCAGTAAAGGAAAGAACACAATGGATTTTATACTGGTTCGGAGTTACCCTACATCCAGTCCCGCAACACAAGTACGGATTTCCTTTCAAAAACAATTCTTACAAATACAACCCTCGATTTCAAGGCTACGAGGTACACCGCTCCAGATTCACAATCCTATGGGTAGAGATACTTGATTTCCGGGGCAACAAGTTCACCCAATTGATTTCCAAGGCTACAATCACACCTTTTCTCTCTTGATAGATTACAAAAAGTCTATAACTCAGATTAGCACTTGGATCTTGTAGAGATAGTGGAGAGAATCAAAACCAGAAATTATCTAGTTAGATTCGATATTGATTTCGGTAGAGTAATGGTGTAATTTGTAAATAAGAAAGTGGAGAAGAAGAAGAGAAGTTAAATCAGAGAAAAAAGTAATTTAAATTCGTTGAAAACACCCTTTATTTATAGTAGATCAATAGCCATGTCCATTGGTGAAGGGATGTGGCGAATAGACACTTCTTTTAAAAAACAATTTAACTGTCACCATGTCGACAAGGGTACATGTGACCATGTCGACATGCCCTTGTATTTTTTGGTGATTTGTTTTTCTTTGAAAATAATTTCTATATTATATTATATTTATATTTAAACTTTAAAATATACTTATATATAGTTATAATACATAAATAACTATATAGAACAATATTAAAATATATATAATAATTTTCTATACTTTTATATTTAAATCTTAAGTATAAATATATAAAACAGCTAAATATATTAATATCAGAATTATAGTTTAAAAACTTAGGATAATAATTTAAAATCAAAGATATTTAAATTAAGGATATTTAAAACTAAGGATATTTTTGAGGCTAAAATATATTGAAAAACCAGGACAGATGATTTTGGTTTTTAAACAAGAATATTTAAAATCATTTTGAAAAACAAGCTATATATTTTGAAAATCATTTTGAAATAAAAGTAAGTGGATACAAAAAGATGTTCCACTAGATTTTTCGTAGGCTCCATCCTACTTAGGGTTCCATCCCTTTAATGAGCACGAAGTGGATTCCATTCTACGAATAAAATAGATTTTAAGATGTCAGTGCCTTTCTATGAGTTTTAACAATATTCCTAACTATATAACTTATCTTGGAAACTTGAACTCTTGAAATTCTTGATACCCATGAGTCTTGAATCTTGATATCTTCAATCTTTGATCTTGAATCTTTATACTGTACAGTTCTTCATTCTTTAGTACCTGCAAACATATCTATATATATCTACACAATAGTTAGTATTATATATTTTATAATCTAATTCTAAGTAAGGTTGTTGTCATCAAAACCAACTCCTCAGGGACTAACAAAAACAACTTGATTTCCATAATTCAAATTATATATCGATTATAACTTCAATTTCAAATTTTATTCCGTAAACAATTTCTTTTACGAACTTTAAATTCAATATTTAAAAACTCGAATTCGAAAATAATCCAATTCCCATATTTTAATTCAAATTTATTTTTATAAAACAAAATCACTTGAATAATTTAAATCCAAGAATTTAAAATGTTAAATTTAACCAATCCGATGTCTGTATATAATTTTCTATCCTATGGCCAAGTGATCGATTATTTCAATTTTAATTTCAGGAATGGATATATATCATTTCAACCCAAATCACAGTGTCATAGGTATATATCATTTCAACCTATTTCTTAATTTGTTCAAAATAATTCAAATAACAGTTTATATACTGTCAATAATATACAGGGTGATAACAGGAATATATAAAAATAAATAAAATCCAAATCAACCAAAAAAATCAATCCATAGCATCCATCACAATCAACATTCCAAAACAGTCAATATATCACAACAGTTGACTAGTTATCAATAATCGAAAATTTAATTAGCGGTTTAATTCCCAATTCAACTTTGAACTATCAATTTAAATTCCTATCATTTCAGTTCATATCAATTAAATGTCAGTTAAATTTATAAAACAACAGTCAATAAAATTAAATTACTTCATGATTTTAATTTAACCAACCTAAAAATATTTTAGTACTACGTGAGAGTTTAAAACACTCACTTTTATTTGAAACTGAAAATTTTCCAGAGTCAATAAATACCAATTCGATTCCATGCCATAGCCTTCTTCGATACGATCGCAATGCGATTTGTTTCACTCAAATCCGACCTCGTACGCAAAAGTTATGATTTAATTAGTATTTGAGATAATTAAAACTCAATTAACTAAAAATAATTAACTAAATTAAACTAAACTCACCATTCCAATCCCTTCCCTTGCTCGCTGCTACCAGGTCGTGCCCGCGCTTCTTGCTCACGACAATTTTTTTTTTATAAAACACGATCGCCAGCAGAAACCACCACGCCGCCGAGCTCGTCCGCCGCCGTCGCGCACAGCGCCGCCGCGCATCACGCGCGCGCGTACATCGTCGTTCGCAACCCCAAAACAGCCATGAAAACCCAAGCCCTATAACTGCCACATGCCAAGCCTCGCCGCGCCGCGCGCGCTCCAGTCGCGCCACGACGTCCAGTCGCGCCTCCGCCTTTAGTCGTTCGCGCGCGAATCGTTGTTTTGTTTTTTTTGTTTTTTTCTCCAACGGTCGGCAAAGATTTGAAATGAGGGAGAGGGGGGAAGTACGGGGTAGACAAGATTGTAGGCGGAATGTATGAAGTGTTGAGAGATAGTATATATATACATTTATATATATAATTATAATTAGCAAATATTTGACTTTAAACGTCCGAAATTCTCGAGCTCCAAACGAAGCGTGCCGTCTGGCGTTTTTTATGTTATACCTCCATTCCGAACACAATGGAACTTGTTTCGGGAGCCAATTCCATCATATTCAGAAGATAGCATTTTAAAATCAATTTTTTTAATTAAATTCCTTCAATTAATTTCTATGCGTTTCAAGCTCGAACGGCCAAACGATAACTCTGATCGCTACGAAACTTGAAATCCTATAATAATTCACTATTATGGATCCGATGAATCTAGTTTTATTGAAATCCGAGATAGTGCCCAAAAAGGCTATTTTTACACGTTAATTAAATATAAAATTTCCAATTTCTATTTATTCACTTTTAAATTCAATTTTAAAAGTAAACAATTTTCATTCTTATCTAAATAAAATTTAGATCAACTTTTGAAATCATTTTCATTCATATTTAATTCAGGATTCAATTATTTAAATAATTCCAATATTAAATTTAAACAATTTAATTATCCAATAAATCAACATATTTCAAATATAATTTGTTTAACTTATGAAGTTTACTTTTAAAACGAATTCAAATAATAAAACAACTACTTTCATCGTACAGTAATTCAATATCCATTATTCAATTCCAGCTATTGATTATAACACATTCAATATATAGAATTTCATTTCAATACTGGTTATTACTTAAGCTTCAAAATTTGTTATTTCAAAATTTTATTCAAGTTCATATTCAATAAATTACATAAATAAATCATTAAAATTTTATTTCTAACCATTTTTATTTAATAATCATATTAAATTCAATAATTTAAAATAGTTAAAAATATGGGTCGTTACAGTTTAAGAGGTTCAAAGTGGAGCAAAAAGCTCTCGGTACCGAGTGGTTCCATGTAACAAATCGATCTTTCGACGCTCGAAAGTCGACATTAATACGTCCACGGTATCAAATGCCGCACAATCGAATGCCAGAAAACCGAATCATTAGGGTTGAAAAGAAGAGGTAGAAGAAGACAGAAAGAAGAAGAAACAGAAACAATATCAGAATCTCACATTCGCAGCGGAATAATATATAACAGATGGATGAATAATCTTTATAACAAAGAACTATATCAGTTTATACAATACATCATCAGAGTTTACAACAACAATACACATCATTGGACAGTTATATAAACTTGTCCACAGAACATAATACACAGTGGAATAATACTAGTATAAGTGATATGTCTCGCCATCCAGCTCGCCTCCAGATCTCCACAGTAACTTCTGAATTCCAGAATGACCTGATAACCTGACTCTAGGCTGCCCGTGTGGAAAATTATGGGCACCCAGAGTTTAGAAAGGGAACAATAAACTCCAGGTCAGTCATGGGACTGGTGTGAGATTTCAAAAACAGTTATTTTCACAAAGAAAATAAAAGAAATTCTGCAATGCTTTTGGAAAATGAAACTACCATAAGGCCTCCCGCCACACACACAATGCAAACGCAGAATTGGAGGAGATTTCTCCTTATGATAGTCAAACATGCTTGATACGCAAAATCTTTCTAATATTATCATTAGTGCCTAGTGTGGAAAACATTTCGAAAGTATAATATTAATCTTAGCCAGCATACAACCATTATTGTATGCCTACTATAGCTACTATGTTCAATAGCAGGTTACCGCCACATTCCATAGAAGGTTATACAACTAAAATCGTACAAGGTTCGTATTGTTTCTTTGGATTTTCCAACAAATGGTCAGGCTAAGGAACTTCCTACTGCCACATGGGTACGCATCTGGAAGGACGCCCCGAGAACCAACCTGGCTCTCTGCCAACACAAGGCTGAGTTACCACACGCTTCGGGGTGCAATGAAGCTGTAACTTGATAACTCCACACAAAAGTATGCCATCCCCGGTCGTTACCGACCTTTATCCGAGGGCCCTCGATCACAAAGCAACAGTCACACAGTAAATAAGATTGATGCCACCACACAGGTATAGCATCTGGGCTCCATACCATGATACCACCTTTTTCCAGAAGGAAATGACATACCCTAAAGGGAGCGACCCTCATAACCTTGCCGCATCTTTCCTGTTTCGACCATTTCCGGGGTGTGAGGTTCCGATGAGGTCTCATCCACAAAGCTACGCTTTACACGAAAGCCATGCTTTGATCAACAAATGATCAACAACACACAGCAACACTTAGCATGCCACACTACCAAATTGGGAGTATATCACTGATAACCTTCAACTACATAACCTTTGAGCTCGTACGTCTCAGAGATGGGTGTTAAGCTAAGAGAATAAATTCTCCGCCACCAACAGATATGTATTTGAAAGAAATCAGCTTTATATCTTAAAGTGTAATGTCAGACATACAACCATACAAGTCCGTTCCAGGTTCGAACAGAACCGAAGGCACTTCCAAAGAAGCCCTTGCAATCCGGGTATCCACAATCCCGATCGGACTTCCCATCACATAGGGAATCTCTATACCGTAGCTACTCGGTGCAGAGACAATCAATAGGTTATCCTATCGTTCTCACAAACACCCGGTCTTCAACACCGGTCTTCAATTGCGATCCATAATGTCGTATCATTATTCGGAATGGGTTATGTGACACAAAGTCCTCTCCCGGCTAAACCGAATAATGAGCGCTTGTTTTAAAAACAAATTCAAGTTCCATTTCTAAGGCAAACATTGATAGTCGGTTATTTAACTATCAACAACATTCATAACAATCATCAGATTCCAAATAATTTCCCAAATTATTTATTTTTATAATTATATTCTCAAGATATAATTTTCAACACTTCAACCATTTGAAACAAATTTCAAATCACTTTTCACCTTTCAAACTTTTGAAAACAAATTTCAAATCAATTTCCCTACACCTGATATATTTCCACATATTTATTCATTTCCACTGGAAATCCGCCGAGTTCAAATACTTTATCTCCAAAATATTCCTTAAAATCCAATTTCAGAATTTCTTCATTTATAATTTAAAACTACTTTGGAAATATACTCGGCTTTTCAAGGAAAATACACTTCCATTTCAAAATGGTCCATTTAAACCAATTAAATAAATCCTTATCGATTTATTTCAAATTTACATTCCAAATTTGTTAATATATTTCCACACTTTAAAAATAAATCAATGTTTATTTTTAAAACAAATTTCCCTTTCCTTTATAAATTCCATTTTGAATTTACATTCCCAAATATTCACTTTTTATACGATTTTCAAATCGATTTCTCAAATATTCACTTTCAACTCCAAATCAACTTCCAAATGGATTTCCAGATTTATTTCCCTTTTAAAATAAATTCCTTTTAAAGAAAACAAATTCTTTTATCTCTTCCAGTATATTTAAAAATCCAAATTTTAAATAAATTCTTCAACTTATAAATAATATTACTCGAAATCCACTTATTAAGCCTTTTTCCCATATTTTGAATTTTATTCAATATGATTCAAAAATAAAACTTTATTTTTTCAAACTTCTTTTAAATTTATCCAATTCTCAAAAAAATAAATTTTTATTATAAATCTTCTAACTTGAATTTTTAAAAAATCCAATTTTATCTATTTCTGGTATCCTACGATACCAAAAATATATTCGGCTAAATTATAGCCTTCAACAATTTCAATCACAAAGATAATCATTCATAGATTATAAATAATCAACACACAACATATGAAACCAATTCAAATGTTTTGAGGAATCCTGTTGGATCCCTCTAACTTGTTTCCCTGCATCCACAGACGTTAGCACAACAATTAAATACCCATTCCACTTCGAGGTGGAATATCGCGGTATATGGGATTTATAAAATATCATCCGCTATTATGCGACGCATAGGGTCTCATCCGCTATATAATGCGGGAAATCAATCACCAATATATATATACACTACTATATATATACTACCACATCCAAACAGTCAATCAATAACTGCAATTCAAATTTTAATTTGAGTGAGAAGATCTCACCTTGAGTTTAAAACGCTGAGCGTTCCAATTTCCAATTAAATCGAGCGCCTTCGATTTAATCTAATATTCTTGCTTGCCCCAAACGCGCCCAGATTTGCGCTGCAGCATAGATTGCGACGCTGCGATTCCGGCGCTTCTTGTTTCGTTTGAATCTGATAACGTATGCAGAAGTTATGAATTTGTAAAGTTTGTATATACTTTTATAAACAATTTCCATTTTATTTTATACCAACAGATCCTGGCCATTCATCACGAAGAAGAAATCAAGGCTGCTTTCTTCATCCTCTTCAACGCGATGTACAGATGCCGCGAACCCATCATCGCCGCTTCCTAGGGTTACCAAACGCGGCCACCACGGTCTCATATACCTCGATCAACCACCGCCGACGAGAACGTCGCAACCAGCTCCACCTCTGCCCAGAACGCGCGCCCACTCGGTCGCCTTAATCGACGTGAAAACGAGCTCAAACGCTGACCCTACACGAGCAACTTCCGGCCATCTCGTCGAACTACGCGACGCTCCACCGTACAGATGTATAAATCTCCCTGCCCTCTATGCTTTCCTAGTTGAAAGATTCCTCTAAAAGTCTGTGGATCGAGAGAGATTAAGGAAAGAAAACTAGACGATATCGACCATTAAACAATATAGAGGCGGCGGCTGTGAAAGTAGAGATTAGGGTTCCTCTTGCGCGTGAATATATATATACGTTTAACAAATATTATTTAATATTAAATTCACTTTAAAACAACTTTTCCAAACGATCTCCAAACGACGCGTGCCAACAGGCATTTCTAAGGTTTTACCCGCATTCCGAACACAATGGAACATGTTTCGGAGGCTAATTTGATCATATGCGCGAGTTACGGAAATAAACGATCAATTTAAATTAAATCGATTTAAAATAATTTATACGCGTTTTGAGCTGCCACGGCCAAACGTCAACTCCGATTGCTACAAAAATTGAAATCCGATAATAACTAACTATTACGGATCCAATGGAACTAGTTTCGTCGAATTCTGAGACTGTGCCCCGGAAGGCTATTTTAACTTGTCGATGAATTCGACCGATTTCCAAAATCGTCGAAATCATTTCAAATTTCACTTTTAACATCTTACTAACGTAATTATAAATCATATAGAATTTATAATCACATTAGAAATCATTCTGATTCATCTCGAACCAAAATCTGATTATGTACATTATTATAATATTAAATTCCGTTATTAAATTAATATAAAATTCCAAATTCAACTCATCGACTTTCGATTTCATCCAAAAGCCCAACAACATTATTTAAATCCAAATAGACTTAAAATAAATCTTAGAAACCATTTCATACCCATTTACATCCAGATTCATAATTTATCCCAATTTTAAATATTTAATTATTATTATCCAAATCCAATTAAATCATTATATTTGAAATTATAACCCATTTTTATTACTTCAATCAAACCTTCGTATTTCAAAATCAAATTATAATTCACATTCAACATTTAAAATAAATTAAATGTTCAAAATCTAACGACCAAAATTCCAGGTCGTTACAGTTCCTCTCGGTACTGAGTGGTCCACTTTGCCCCTTTGCCTTTGCAACTTGTTGGGAACAAAGCGTGCTCTGGATAAAGAAAAGTGCTGACTTGCCACTTCTTGATTCCGGTTAGTTATTCAAAAATTTGTTTCGAAGCATTGCT
This sequence comes from Allium fistulosum, assembly GCA_030737815.1. Classification (NCBI taxonomy): domain Eukaryota; kingdom Viridiplantae; phylum Streptophyta; class Magnoliopsida; order Asparagales; family Amaryllidaceae; genus Allium; species Allium fistulosum. The sequence goes on along the minus strand of CM060901.1, from coordinate 443,553,925 downwards.
TTCATTCCGTAGATATTCTTTTAACTTCTTTTCATAGCTAAAAGTCCATTCTACATGTTAGGGACAAGATCTATGTTCTGTAGATCGTTTCGTACCCTAACCAAACTTGCCCTACCTACTTCTCGGCTTTAGCTCGCTTATCGACTATAAGTTTGCACTCAGTACCGAGGGGTTCCTCTCGGCACCGAGAGCTTTCATTTAACCCTGATAACTATATATACAAAACTTACGAAAAAAATTTATCCCTCCCTTTCATTTGTATAACAACCCTACATCTCTTAACATGCCAAAAACACACATCAAAAGACATGGATCGTCGGTTTAAAGTGAAAAGTAGTATCACAAAGACTAATATATCAATAAAGATCTATCTAATCCAAACGTCATCACAGTGGAAACATAATATCAGATATATGATAATCTCTGAAATAATAGTAACAAAGATCTCAGTAGTATCAAAAATATCCAATCTCAAAATATCATTGTATCTTAGGCTCAGAAAATCATCAGTACATATCAAATATCAGAGTATCATAAAAATAATCCCTCATAAGCAAAGTATTGAAAAGAAAATATACCGATAGGAAATACATGATAAAAGATAAATAGAGCTAGACTCTCGGCATGATAATCTGATGGCAGCAATGGACCTATCGACGGCTACTATGTCCACCTATGGTGGGGAAAAATGAAATGGATCAGATGTAAAGTCCGGTGAATGAGAATAAGACTAACAAGAAAATTAAATATAGCCGACTTCAAGTGTACTCTAAGTATATAGAGTGTATACAGTGTCCGTGCACTGAAGGTCACATGCCTAAGGTCATAAGTCAACAGTCTGACAACGTGGAGGATAACAATAGATCGCAAACGATCCCCTAATAATTGGGGACCAACTTATTGTCCCACTTTAATTCATACTATGATTGGAGAGGAAGAACACATGTAAACTCGCATAGTGACTCATCAAATGCATCCATGCTGTAACACCTCATAATTTGGCATTAGTTATTTAATTAGTTATTTAATTAATTTAGCTCTAAAAAGGGAATTTGTGCAAAGGATGGAATTAGACCATAAAACTTAGACCATTGCGTTCATGGTGAAATTATGGGCAACTTTCATATTTGGAGTTTTGCAATCGGATTCCAGAAAAATAATGAATACGGAATGAAAATAATTCAAATAAGAAAATTAATGTTTATATATCAATTATCTAAGATCCACAGGTTGACTCGCATATTGGAGCTATTGACCAGAGGCGGTCAACCCCACGGAAGGGCCAGTCGACCACTTCGTGTGTGGGGCTAGGGTTAACCTAGGCCCAACAGCCCGGATTAAATATATTTCGATCTGATGGTTGAGATTGATTCTTACGCCTATAAATTCAGGCCTAACCCTCCCTTCTCTTCTCATATTTTTCCGGAGGCAGTAGTGAAGCTCTGCCATTTCTTCTTCTCCACTTTCTTTCTAAATAAAGATAAGATATTTATTCATATAAATTGGAGAAGAATAGAAATCTAATAAAAAAGAGAAGAGAAGAGAATCAACTATATGCATATTTGGGGTAATTTATATATTTGTATATGTATTCTCTTCCAGTTCCAAATCTCTTCTCAGATATGTAATTCTAATGTATGTATATACCATTTTATACATATTTCTTGGATTAAAGAGGATTTGGAGATGAATTTAAGGTTTTACTTCAGATCTGGAAATATAGATCGGTTTTAAAAAGGGAGTGGGGAATTTATATATATTGTTTATGATTTTAAATCTATTCCGTTAACATACGTTTGATTTTTATTCCTAAATCAATTTTTTTATGAATTGTAAGCTTAAATTAGCATAGAATACTATTGCCTACATATTTTTGTTTTAGACCTAATTTGAAGTATGTTTTCATCTAGACCTGGAAATCAGTCCTAAAGATTTTAGAATTTGAATGATGTGTATTTTATTCTAGATTTGCACTTGGGTGTAAAATAGGATCTTTGGATTATTTCCCAAACTTGTGCTAAGTTGTAGATTTTTCATAGTTTAATTTGTGGGAAGAACATCCATTTGATTTTTATAAATTTGTTTACGTTTTCCACTTTTGATTCAAAATGGCGACGCTTGATTTGACAAGGAATAAAACAAAAAGAGAAGAGATATGTAAAGTATAGATTTGTTCTCCGTATTTCCACTATTTATTCCAAATAAAAAGAAATTATCCATTTCTTATTATTTCAAACATAGTAAACCTTTTCTTTTGTGTTAAACCAATTTATGGAAACATAGCGGAAAATCTTTCTAAGGAATTTAATTCCATAAAATTAAACATGGAAAGTATATTCTAGTTAAATAATTATGACTAGAATATATTTGGATAAGAATAATAGTTTTATTAGGTTGTTTATATGTATTTATTGCCGTAATAAAGAAGAACAACATTTACTCATCGGTTATTATTATATTTAGGGAAGCGAATAGGTAGAATTAGAAATGCAGTAATTCCTATCAATGGGCAATAAATTAGTAACTGCTAATATTTAATATGAAATAAAAGATTGTAACCTCAATTAATAGATAGGAATGGATTAGGCGTTACAATTAATTAGTATGAAAATTAAACCAAATAATGGGCAATTAATGGAAATGAGTTAAGAGTTACAATTAATAGGGACAAGTGGATTAATGAGACTGATAAAAATGAATAGATATATAAGATTACTAATTTGAAATTAGTAATCATACGTAAATGTCTTAGGAAATATCCGTTAGGATTTTGTGGACAAACTGACATTTATGAGCATTAAAAGGGGATTTATAGGTAGATATGCATTTAAAGTAAATCATATTGCCTTAAATAAAAAGGGAATTAGTAAGCTAAGTCCAATATCTACCTAAGATAATATAAGTAAAGACTTATGATGGTTAATTGGACTTAGTAGGTTAGTGATGCAAGGTCAGTAGAGTCACTTGGTGGAAGATTGGCCTTCACTTTGAGGCTACCAACAGTCAGGTGCACTTACTAATGATGTGAGATATCACTAATCCTAGGACCTGTGACGTTGTAATAGATTGGACTTGCTTTCTTAATTGAAAAGTGTTAGATGGTCCAAATTTGAAATTATGGGCGGTGAGGGATATCTCCATAGGGGTTGGCTTCTGGTTTGAGGTATTAAGTGCCATAGGGTCCGCCTCTCTCCTAAAAGGAAGTATTAAGTAACCTAGTGAGATTTTGAATAAATAAGAATGTCTCTAAAAGGGTTTACTTCAGTGTTGAGGTATTAAGTGGCTATTTTAGGGCCCGCTTCCATATCGAAAGAAGTAACCTAATGAGATTCCATATTTTAATTAAGAGTGATAGTGGATATCTCGGGAAGGGTTCGCTTCAGTTTTGAGGTATTAAGTGACAGATCTAAGGTTCGCCTCTCTCTTAAAAAGAAGTATTAAGTAACCTAATGAGATTCCAAGCGATGTCAGCTGGATAGTACCCGTGAGGAGTCCACCTTGGGGTTAGGTATTAAATGACAAAGGATTACCTATAAATAGGTGTTAAATGGTCAAGGGTCTACCTAGTCCTTATTAATAAGGTATTAAGTGGCTTGGGTACAGTCTCTCACATTACTAAGGCCATAATAACAAGAGTACCAGTGCGGAGTCCGCTTGGGGGATATATATTAAGTGATGTGGGACCTGCCTAGAATATAGGCATCAAATGATTAAAAGTCCGCCTAGTCCTTTTAAAGGTATTAAGTGGCTTGGGTACTGTCTCTTACATGGCTATGATTTTATTGGCGATAGACGCGGTTATAGTTGGACATTAAATGTTGAAAACCTTAAATAGCGTTTAGGGTTTTTGTAGCTCGGACCCTTTGACCATTGACAATATAGTTAGAAAACCACCTTGCGAATAGGTCTTAAATGACGAGGTCTACCTTGATTGAGGTCTTAAATGGAAGAGTCTATCTGTTTCTCTTTTAAAAGTATTTTGTGATGATTATAGAAGCCCGCTTCATATTTAGAAGTATTAAGTGGTAAATGAGTTTGGAAGTATTAGATTGTTGATAAGGCTTCGTCGGTATTTTGTACCTTAGGAAGGGGTAGGTAAGTAATCACGTGTGTAATGCAAGGTTAGATTAGAATTGCTAACCTTAGTGGACATAACAATTAATTGGAAACCAATCAGTATAAATTTATGTTATGGACAGTTTATAGATTTTTTAGTCACTAGAACTTTGTTTATATTCCTCCTCATTACAATCCACAGGAAAGATTTAGAGGACATGTCGCTGAAGCTGGATGTGTTTAGTTGTTGGAGAAGTCTTCTTTTTTCTCATGCCCGATGCTGATGTGACAATATGTTATCCAAGAGATACCATAATTACAAAGGTAGTAGTCATAATCAGTATTCATATCCTATTATCGTTTCCGCTGTGAGTTTAGATTTCTATCCATCTCTGATAAATCTCATGGTTATTTGCAGGTACCGAATCCAATGATCTGTGTTTTGATGGAGTTAGGTTTAGATTTTTGTCGAAATTTAAGCCCATTAAGGTATAGGTTGTTGCACATGCCCAACCCCTTGATCCTAGTAGCGTAATGCCTCTGTGTAAATATACTCCAAATGTATCCACTCCAAAAATAAAGGATTCATTGTAGCTTTCTGTCTACTCAATGAATCTGCTACAACATTCCCCTTACCCGGAGTATAAGAGTCTCAAAGTCATAATAGGCTAAAAATTCCATCCATGTCTGCTGCCTCAAGTTCAAGTCCCTTTGGGAGAACAAGTACTTTAAGGATTTGTAGCTGTAAAAATCTCAAATATCTCACCCAAAAGATAGTGTCTTCAAGACTCAAGAGCAAAGACTATAGCTGCCAACTCAAGATCATGCGTCAGGTAGTTCCTCTCATGAGTCTTCCACTGCCTACCAGCATAGCATACAATTTACCCTCTTGCATCAACACTGCTCCTAGTCTCATACCATAATCATCGGTATAGGCCGTAAAAGCTTACCTCCATCAGGTAACACTAATACAGGTGCACTAGTCAAAGCCTCCTTCAATCTAATGATGGCATCCTCACACACAACATCCTATTCAAAAGCTAGATTCTTCTAGGCAAGATGGGTCAATGGGGCGGATAACTTAGCAAAATCTTTAATGAACTTCCTATAATAACCCACGAGACCAAGAAAGCTCCTTACCTCCATGGCATTTTTCAAAACATGCCAATCTTGCATCGCCGCAACCTTACTAGGATCTACAGCCAAACCACTCATAGAAACAACATGTCCTAAAAAGTGAACCTTATCTCTCCAAAAGTGGCACTTAGTAAACTTAGCCTTAAGCTTATGCGCTCGGAGGTTCCTACGCACCTCCTCTAAATGCAAAGCATGCTCCTCCTTACTCCTAGTGGATACCAAGATGCCATCCATAAACACCACTAAAAACTTATTCAGCAACTCCCTAAACACTCGACTCATCACGTCCACAAAATAAGCAGGAGCATTGGTTAGTCCAAACGGCATGACTAACCACTCATATAACCTATTGAGTGTCCTAAATGCAGTCTTCTAAATACTATCCTCAACTACTCTCAACTAATGGAAACCCATAGCTAAGTCAAGTCGGGAAAAACACTCTCGCTCCGAATAATTGATCGAAGAGATCATCTATGCGGGCAAAGGATAGTGATTCTTCTTCATCAGCTTATTTAGCTTGCGCTAATCGACATAGAGTCTAAGGGAACCACCCGCCTTGGTGGCAAAGATGACGAGCGCTCCCCACTTAGAAATACTCCTCCTAATGAAGCTCTTCTCCAATAACTCATTCACCTGTTTATTCAACTTGCGTCGTTCCCTTAGAGCCATATGCCTTAAAGGAAAAGAAACCGGTCTACAATTCTCAACAAGTTAGATCCTAAACATGATTTCTCTCTGGGGAAGGAGACCAGTAACCTCAGAAAATACATCGGGAAAATCCCTAACTACTGGAATAGAAACAAGCTCATCCTGTGGTAGGTCTAAAGATTAAAGATAGCTCAACATAATTGACCCTCGTAGATCACAAACAACCTATAAGCAACACCCACTACAAGAGCCCAATCTAATAGTCTGCCTATCACAATTTAGTATAGCCCCATATAGGGACATCCAATCCATGTCTAGTATCAGACCAAACCCGTAGAACCCTAGCACATAGGCATCACACTCAAACCCGACCCCTAAAATCATCACCTCAAATCTCGACATACCATAGGAAAATAAGTTAATCCCTCCAGGAGATTTGACACTGCTATAGGGTCGGTCACAATACTAGTGTCTAAGTGCAAGTCATCAACAGGTCTACTAGAGATAAAAGAATGAGAATCACTAGTATCGAATAAAGTTCAAATAAAAAGACCAAAAAGAGATAACACACCTTCAATCACCACCTTCTTCCCCTTATCTAGTGCTGGCAGGACACTAGAAATGGGAACAGTCCCCACAGCATGTGCCTAGACCACCCAAGTAGAATCTAAAGAAGCAGGTCTGGGTGGTGCTGGACAATCTTTAATATGCCCAACCTGATCACAGTTGAAGCACTTCAGATTCTATAGTGAACAATCCCTGACATGATGCTTGCCCTCACATTTGACAAATCCTTCTTTCGGATCTTCCCTTTAGGTAGAGCTCCACCCTTCTTCTTTCCTTTCTAAAAATTCTTCACTTTAGCCTTTGGAGCCTCATCCACCTTCTTATCAACAAAAGTAAGTAATGCCATCTCAACTAGACCTCATAGGTAGCTCCCATAGGAATATGACTCGCTGCTAAGCCATGTAGTAGTTGATTCAAACCCATAGCAAACTTGAGTGCCTTTTTATGCGGGGCATTGATCAACTTCATTCCAAACCTCGCAAGCTCAATAAGCTGATTACATATTCTTTAACTGACAAACCACATTGCTTTAGATTTATAAACTTATCTACCATAACTCCCTCCTCAGCCTACGATAAGAATTGCATCTCAAACCTCCACCTAAAATCTCTTCAAGTCACAATACCACCACCAGTCTTAGCCTCAACAACCTCCCACTAACTAAGAGCCTCTCCCTGTAGCTGCCAGGTAGAAAGCTGCCTCCTAACCTCGTCTTTCAAATCCAGAAGTCCAAATATCCGCTCACAGTTACAGATCCAAGCTCTAGTATCAACAAAAGTCTCAGTGCCTAAGAATGGCTTGCCACCAAAGTTGGAAATGTCCTTGCATAGCTTAGAAAAGTCATGTGCGACGGGTGGGTAGGTGGGGCCCCACCATCCACTATCTCCATAAGCTTTCTAGCCTAAGACTCAACCGTTCCCCTAGCCTATAAGTAATGGTAGAACCAAATGAGCATGTTTACGTCTGGAATATCAGGGGTGTCGGTAGAGCCAGATCTAGCGGGATCTTCTATCTTTATCAGTGAATAGTAAAAAAATTGATTAATTACTTCCATAGATAGCTCAAACAAGATTTAAGATAGAGAACGATACTGGCAGGAATTACAATAAGCATAGGCACGAATTTGAGGAATTCTTAAAGATATATATATTTTAAAAAAAACTTATATGTATATATAGTTATACTTTGGAAATCCATTATGAAAACAATTTCAAAATCATTTTTTTTTGAAATCATATAAACATATATATCCATACAGGTCAAATATGCTCCTATCCCTAGGAATATTGAACCTCGCTTTGATACCACATGTAACAACCTACATCTCTTGAAATGCCAAAAATACACATCTAATGACATGGATCGTTGTTTTAAGGTGAAAAGTAGTATCATAGAGACTAAGGTATCAATGAAGAAATAATATATCTAATCCAAACGTCATCACAGTGGAAACATAATATCAGATATAATGATAGTCTCAAGAATAACAATAATAAAAATATCAGAAGTATCAAAAATATCCAATCTCAAAATATCATAGTATCGTAGTATCAGAAAATCATTAGTACATATCAAATATCAAAGCATCATAAAAATAATCCCTCATAAGCAAAGTACTGAAAAAGAAAATGTACCAATAGTAAATACACGATAATAGATAAATAGAGCTAGATTCCAGGCACGATAATCCGATGGTAGCAATTGACCTGTTAACGGTTACTCTGTCCACCTGTGGTGGGGAAAAACTAGAACGGGTCAGACATAAAGTCCGGTGAATGAGAATAAGACTAACAAGGAAATTAAATATAACTGACTAAATCTACTCTAAGTGATATAGAGTGCATACAGTGTCCATGCATCTGAGGTCACATGCCTAAGGTCATAAGTCAATAGTCTAACAACATGAGGGATAACAATAGATTACAACGATCGTCTAATAATCAGGGACCAACTGCTGTCCCACTTTAACTCATACTAGGACTAGAGAGGAAGAGCACACATGTAAACTCGCATAGTGACTCATCGAATGCGTCCATGCCCAACCCCTTGATCCTAGTAGCAAAAATACCTTTTACGCACCCGCATGAGTTATTACGCCAGCTCCTGCCGGTACTGGATATAACCTAGCTTTAAACATCATAAGCCCATACGAGCACAACAAACAAAAGAATGAAAATCCGATCACAACAATCAAGAGACCGATAACCCCAGTCACAGCATATAAGTGCACCTTTAGCTATCTAAACGAAACACCATACCCAACTTCACGATACAAAAAAGCGAATTAAAGTCGCACCTAAAAATAAAAGTCATAAATGTTCATCGGTCAAACAGTCTAAAAGACAACAAGGTCCACAAATCTAAAGGCATAAGGCCGGTAAATAGTCTAATAAGTCCAAAAGTGGCATACAATGGTCGACCTATGTCAATCTTAGGTCGATTGCGTACAAGCTAACGACACAAGGCACCAAACAGTTTACTTGGTCCAAAATGACATATGATAATTGACCTATGCCACTCTTAGATCAATTGCCTACAAGCTAACATCTTCATTTTACTTATTTTATAATTCAGATTTCATTTAATTACTTTTAGTTGCCAAAAGATATCACAGCTAATCATTACGCAACTAATCATTACGCTTCAACAAAAATGAAATCTAATCATTACACAGACTAATCATTACGTTTCTACGATATTAGACCTAATCATTAAGCAGTCTAATCATTATGCAGTTAAATCATTACGTTTCTATGACATTAGATTTAATCATTTCGCAATCTAATTATTACACAACTTTCACGTTATTTAAACCCTCAATTTAATAGTATAAAACCATGTTTTAGCATTGGATTTAGGATTCTACCACTTGCATATATCAGTTGCAATTAGAGAAAAAGATTTATTATTTTAGATTCCGGATTTACAATTTCAATTTATTAAATTTAGAATTTATAGTCTAATTAGAATAGGTAGAAATTAGAATCAATTAATTTAGTAATCTCATTAAATTCTATGCCAACTCACCTCTTCCTCCCCCAAACGCGGCAAGCCTTTTTCTTCAGTCTCCGCTTAGATCCCTTCTCTAGTTGTAAGTTCTCTCTTATTTTTATTTTTAGGTTGAGATTTAAAAAGAATTAGAATTTAGAAATTGTTTAGAAAATTATGGTATAAGGTTTTATTTTGACAGAGCTTCGCTAGGAAGAAGAAGACTAGGTTTAGGCTAACCCTTAGCTATGAATTTATAGAGCAATTCCCTCAGCCAACACCATCATATCAAAACCCTAACTGATCTCTATCGCTCTTCAATGCCTTGCCATGCATGAAAGAATCTAGGACGAATGAACAATACGAACGAAAAGTCGCGACCTTCAATTTCACCAAAGGTCAGGCCGACCGCCCATGGCTTGGTCGACCGCCCACGATCGACCTGGACCATGTCAGGTCGACCACCTTGTGGTCAATTATTTATTATTATTTTATATTTTTATTTCTTTTTCCATTTAATTTTCACATTTATTAAAATCTTTATAACTTTTTAATTTTAGCTCGGATTTCAATAAATTATATATAAAAATCGTCTAGAAAATTATTATGGACATAATGGTGCATTTCCCATAGTCAAATTCGAACGTTTATGAAAACTCTCCTTTTAGGTTAATTTTTGACTTATAATTATATTTTCTTATTTATTTTCAGAAAATTTGCCTCTACACGATTGCTTTTCCTATCGATCTCCTCGACCTTTATTGGATGATTTCTTCCAATTGCTTGCAAAATTTTCTCCTTTACCAAGAATAGATTGCCAACGACTTCCTTCTGCCACCATAGTTGCTAGAGTTTTCGCTATCTCTACAGATCGTCGTTGCTTATTTCAGCTGACCACCACCATTCCCGAAAAGTTCTCGATGACCGTCTTTCCAAAACCTCTCGACACTAAATCCTTCCACTTTCAAATCTTGACTCCAATCAAAGCAAGGTGGGTTCATTGCTGTTCTTTGCAATTAGGTGGCCATTGGTGATGGTTTTGCTGAGTGTTTGGTTCGAGCAACCTCATGGTTTGCTCAAGTTCATGTTTGGGTCCAATTCTATTTTGACCCGGGATGTTTTGGGAAAGCTGTACGAATCTTTATAATTTAAATCCTCGAATAGCCAAGTCTTTTAAGTTGCTTCGACCAACATTTGCATGATCATATATCACTATTCAATGCTAATATGACAGTTTTCTTTCAAAGAATGGCTGTATTGAGCAGTTCCATTGCATTGTATTTCTAGTTCCTACATCTCCCGTGCTCTTTCACGTCACTTCGGACAATGGTTCCATTATCGATTATTTTTGAGAGAAATGTGTGATCCTCTAAAGTAGAGGAGAGCACACATGTATGTGTGTGTGTATATCACTGAAAATAAAGGTGCTGCCAACATGTCTGGCAGGTAGCTAATCATAATACAAAAAACAATGAATAGGACTCAAGTACAACTAGAATAAGCTCCGGCAAGGCCACCGCCCATTACACCTCATTATCGAGCTCCGGCGAGGCCACCGCCCATTACACCTCATTATCGAGCTCCGGCAAGGTCACCGCCTGTAATGAGATGTTAGAAATACCCAAAAAACCATGAAGCAACTCAGGGCGGATGATATCAGTAGACAGCTCCAACTGTGAGAGAAGCCTCAATGTAAACATAGAAAATCCAAAATGAACACCTCACTGCAAATGAGAATGATCCATAATGAAGTACACCATCTGTCGATGCGTAAGAACTGGAAAGAAGGCCTCACTGCAATTATTAATGATCTAGAATGAAGAGCTCCACACTACAGACGCAGAAGAACTCCTCACTGCGAACGCGGAAGGTCCATAATGAACGTCTCGCTAAAATCCTGTCAACGGCAATCCTGAGAACCTACACATAGTAATCTAGCACCATATCTAGTCTAAACATATATCTGTAAATGGAACTAAAGAAAATTATAAGAGTAATACACATATATGTATATAAATGAAACTTATATACATATATATGTGTTAATGAAGTAAAAGTAGTAATACTATATCCAAAATTATAATACGAAAAAGCAACAAAAATAAGATACAGACTAAAACAGAATCCAAACTCATTATGCAACATCTTAACCAACACTAAAGATATAAAAAAGAGATATCAAAATAAAAAAGGTAAAAAAAAATTAACAAAATAAAAGGTTAAAAACCTATAAACTAAAACAATTTAAAAATCATCCTTATGCTCCTTTAACCAAAAGGACATTATGATAATCAGTAAAACCATCATTCGAATTAGAAATAACGTTAATGCTATAATTATTAATGTTAAAAATATTATTATTATGTTTAAAAATCTTAATACTATTACAAACCTTATTAATATGTTCTTTGAAATGTATATTTAGGATTTGAGATCCAATTAAAACAAAATGATGATATTCTAAAAACCAATTTATTAAAATGACTATTATTATTAAAAAGTCTTTGGCTTCTCTCAAACCAAATATACCAACAAATTATAATGAACAGAGTATCAAGTAAAATTCTATTTTCCCTTTTAAACTTAAATCTTAAATTATTCCAATAATAACCGCACTCAGTAACTTTAGTTGTAAGACTAAAGTTACAGATTTTAAGAGTATTATTCAGAATGTAGTAAGTATCTATGCAATCATAATACACATGTTTAATATCTTCAAGATACAGATTACAAAAAGAACATTTATTACCAATTTTGCATTTTTTTTAAAAATTCGATAGTATTTAGTTTTCCATGCATGATTAACCACATATGAATTTTAGATTTAGGAGAAGCATTTGTTTTCCAAATAAATTTAAAAGAGTTATTAGCTACGCCCGAGAAATTAAGAAATTAATAAAAAGAATTAGAAGTAAATTTCTTATTCTTTCCCATTCCCAGCTAATATTATCATTTTCATTATCAATATTTTACAAATTCAATCTAGCATAAAGCAAAGAAAGTTGCCTAAGAGTTGTACCTTCTAAAATTCTATTAAAACAAAAATTCCAAAGGGGGTCATTATCTGGAGAAAAACATCTAAAATTAAAGCATTCTTAAAGTTATAAACTTTGAAAAGCTCTTTAAATTCTATCCTAAGAGGAATAACAGAAATCCAACGGTTCCATTATCGATTATCAAACAATAACGGGTAAGATCCGATACACTTCTCCGTTATGCGGCGTGGCTCATTTTTCTAGCACGAGTGAGCTATCTACAGAGGATGGTCCGCTCATCGTGTACAGGACATGAGACTCACAGTGCATAAATTAATACTTTCACTTGCCTCGGTCTATGCTTAAAATTCGACTGGTCAATACATGTCGACATCCTTTGGATTTCGGATGTTGATTACACGGGTTTAACATTCAAAATAAAACACACCTGATCATTTTGAATGCCAAGTTTTCCTATCCAGAGTGACTCGTCGATCCCCACATCTTCAGATCGATGCAGTGACATCTGCTCCTCCTAAAGTCGGGTCCTCCACAGCTTAGGCTTCACCATCTCTATCTGTCAAGCTCGGTCATTCAATCACTGCTAAGTTACAGGGCGCAGTTGTACCAGTGGACCCATTGCAAAATCAACCTCCTCTCTTAAATGAATATTTCAGTCTAAGGATCTTGGATTACCCGCCAAAACAGACTCCCACAATTTTCACTCCGAAGATGCTCCAAAAGATATTTCACCAACATAGGATTCCTGAAAGTGACAAACTTCTCCCAACACAGGGTGAACCAGCACACTATCTTCCGTTGGGGGTACACGACATGCAATCGGTAATGTGTATAGGCGGTGTTGTCCCGCCTTTCAATCCATTTCTATGGGCGATTCTTCAAGAGCTTGGGCTGGCCCTTCTCAAGTTCACCCCCAACGGGTATGCTCTCTTAAGCTCCTTGCCCATGTTCCTCATGAATCGATTTCAGTGGCCTTCGTACTTCAATGAGTTAACTTATCTCATACACTTCAAGCAAAGGCATGACTCACTATCTTATATGATCATCGAGGCTAGGTGAAATTGCAATGTCATTGAAAAGCTTTGCAATAAATGTTCTTATTTCAAGAACGAATACTTCTTCGTCCTGTGCCCATATAGCTTCAATAGGCATTAGCTTTCCATAAGTAAGATTCCTTCCTTTTTTTCTCTTGTGATACTTGGATTCCTTCCATCCAAGTGCTTAACCTATTGAGCTCTTCTTTGTAGATATTCCTGCTTGAGATGTTCATAACCAGAAAGCTGACACTTTAATAGCTCTTAAGGAGTTCACCTTCCAGCATCCCACCACCGCAAATCTCTTGACTAACGAGAACCTCCAACAGTATGTTGTTCTACCTCTTAATAGGATCGCTGTACCAGAATTGCCTCCACCGAACGGCTCCAAAGTGCCTGCTCGATCTTCCACCCGCACTCACTACTTCGACGAGAATCTCCAGGGTGAAGTTGATGGTCCATCGAGTACAGCATATGCTGAAGAGCCCATTGGAAGGGGAACGGAAGAACTAGTTGTAGGTGGGACCGTAAAAGGAGAGGACGAAGGGATTAGGATTCTATCAATGCCGGAGGAAAGTGAAAGCGTAGATAGGAGAGAAGGAAAGGAAGATATGGTAGAAAAGGAAGGCGAAAAGGAAATTTCTGATGATAGTGATAATGAATATGCTTACGATTCAAGGGGACATGAGTCATTTGGTGCGACGTCTCCCGAAGGCACCAAATTTCCTTCTTCACTCCGTTCAAAGCGTGCTATCATTGAAACTCCTAAGAAAGCCAATGAGCCAAGTGTACTACCACCGTCGAGTCTCCTCTCTCATCTCGCTCCTTTGAAGATGTTTTTACTGGCTTAAGCGATTTCGATATCTCCATTGGCAATCTTCTTGTTAAGGGTTCTCCAAACTTTATCTTCTGCTTAGGGATATCTTAGATGCAGGTGTCGAGACACCATCTTTACTTCCATGTGAGCATAATCTATAGATTAATTAGGGGGTCATCGAACTTTTCACTTCACTTGGACTACGAACACACATTCCCGCATTTACCTACATTCCAAAGCTCCTATACGTATATAATTATTCTTCTTGTTTTAGGTTCCATAGCTAGAGATAGATACCGCAAGCTCTAGTATAGAGAGGATGAGTTAAGAGGGTGAATCCTCGACCCATATCTACCTCCTTCCAGTTACTGAGGCTGTTATGAGGCTGACAAAGAAAGTCTTAGAAGGAAGGAATGGGAAGTGAAGGAGAACCACATGGCCGAAAGAGAAAGAAAGAAAAGGCAGGCCGAAGAGAAGCTGCCCTCCAGTCAAATCGAACGACACAAAGAGTCACAAGATCATCACAGCTCCTCCTCTGGCACTCCTTTGCCCCCACATTTAATCTCATCTTCCTATTCATCAACAAGTTCTCATTTCAAAGTCCTCAACTACTATCCCTCCTTCACACTCTAAGGGAATCTCTACTACCCTATCTTCTCTTTCAGCTGCCCCACCCTATTTGCAGGCTGCTTTTCCTAATCTCTTTCTGCAGGGTTTCATGTTTGATCAGGGCACTGAAGACAATCAAAAGGAAGAGGTAAACCAAGATGTCCATAGGATTCAAAAGAAAATTGAGTAAGGCAATAAATGAAAGAAACTTTGCTTTGTTCTCCAAGGTCAACAAAATTAATTACACCAATATTCAATCCTTTAATTTTGAGAAGCAGACCTATGAAAGGATTATCGAAGGTCATAAGAAGGACTTGGAGTAAATGAAGGTGAAGAGGGCAATAACTCTAGAATCCAAGGCCAAGGCTGAAAGCTTGATGTCAAAGATGAGAAGGGCACATGATGATGCTGTGATCATGTTGTAATACACATCGAAGACTACCTACGAAGAGGGTGCACCTTGAAGATGCAGATTGCCAAGAAGGACCTGGCTCTCACTGCAAGGAACGAAACCATTCGAGCAAGGGACCAAACCATTAAAGAGAAGGTGGCTGAGATTCAGAGGCTTCGCAAAGTGAATGAGAAGCTTGCTAATGACCTACTACTAGTTAAGGTCGAAAAGCTAGATGGTGAGGTTGTGCACGAGATTGTCATGCATGAACTGAAGGAGCTCAAAGAGGAAAAGACCAAGGAGAAGGAAGAGTTAAATAATACTTTCAAGCACTTTATCACAAATGTGATTATATACAAGAACTTGAACTGGTTGGGGAGTAATTATGCTGAAACCATAGCCGACGCTTGGCAGGAAATGCTCTATCGCTCTCAGGATGCCAATGAAGCCCTCACCGAGGAAGAGTTAATGGCTAAATAGCTTGATGCCAAAGACATAACAAAGCTTGGGAGGGAAACACCATACTCGTTGCAAAAAATGCCGCCACTGCTATTGCCACTGTTGAGGCTCCCATTGGCTCAAGTTCATCAAGTCTGGTAGAATCATCCATCCCAAAATCGAAGGAGCCTGTAATAGATTTTCTTAAGACCTAGGAGGTCAACTCCGAGGCAACTCAAATTATTCTAGCATCCGCGGTGGCTACTTAGATTGAGGCGTACGTCCCTCTCTTGGTTGGCCCACTAATCTAGTACTCCCTTGAAGAGGGCGAGTTTTCTAAGTCCCCTACTTCATAATTGATCCCGGGTGAAGGTATATCTTTGGTTTCACCGGTTTTTAAGAAACTTCAGTTCTTATACGAATCTGTTCCTAATCTTTACTATTATATTTTTTGACTTGTAGGCCAGCCGCATCTCTCTCCTTTGTCTCTGATTACTTAAGGATTGGGTGCTGCAACTATTTTCACCATGTCAACCTCCATCTCTATGGGACTTGTGGCTTCAGTCCTACCTCCTAGTTCCGATACTGGCCCTGATTCTGAATGGATCGCGGGCCTGGAAGGTCTGGAGGATATCTCTCAGTCCCTGCGGGAAAACGCTTCAATGACTAGCACCGTGGGCTCAACCGATCCTATTATAGCAGCAGATAAACCAAAGGTCGACCTTTCTAAGGTTAGAATAAAAAAGCAGCCTAGCATCAAAAAGTCTGTAAGCTCCACACTTACATGCCCTACCACTAGCTTCCCTCAATTAAGCTAAGGCCTTTCAAGTTCAAATCCTCCGAGACTTCAGCAGAGAAGATTACCAAGACCCAAGCCACGACCAGAGGAGATACTACCTAGTCCGAGAGTGATACTCCTGAAGGAGAGATATCAGGGGTGGATGAAAGCACAAGTGACAATCCAGTGGCTTCGGCGAAAAGGGACATAAGAGAGAGAAGGATAAATAGGAGAATCCTGGAGCTTGTGTATGTAGTATCTTGTTTTTTGTAGTGTCTTCTCGTTGAAAACAAGCTGTGTTTGTGTGGGAATGGCCCCCATTACCTTTGTACGTAAAAATTAAAGTAATAAAGGATCACATTTTGCTTTGTAATCCTTGTTCCATTTACTTTTCCATATTTTACATACCGTGCCTTCTTATGAATAATTACTTGCATATGCAATATAATTGCTTGTACTTAGCCCTTTTCGTAGTTGCCAAAGTGTAATATAACTCTATGCATGTAAATAAAATTCCTACAATGGCTTTGGTTATATTCCAGTATTTAGCCCTGATCATAGTTGTCAAAGTGTTCCGTTTGGCGAAACAGAACTATGATCGAACTAGCTCCATGGTTACTTCTATTTGTGTCAGTGTAGTTAAAGTGTTTAGCAGTTCCATAGGGATAGAGGCACAGAAAGTTATAGCGGGGATGAAACAAGGATATAGCGGAAAATAACGGAGGTGCAAAAAGATTCATTAGAAATAAAACCAAATATTTAAAGTTAATTTAGTCTCATTCTCACATCATTTATGTAGGATAAAGAAATATTATTTAATCTTATATAACAAAGCTAAAGAATACCATGATTTAAGCAGAATAGATTTGGTGACTACAATAGCTTATATTGAGCATTTATGCCTCAAAATTTGGCCTTTACACTAACTTTGTTGATTTGGTTTGAATTTGAACAGGTCAAATCAACCTTTGAATACTATTGTTGCTAAAGCTGGTGCTAAAATGCCTTGATTTAGCAGGTGTAGCAAAAAATAGTGGGGCTTAAAGTGGATCTACTATTTAATAGCACTAAATTGAAATAGCATAGTAGTTAATGAGTGATATGCGCTATAATGGGGCTTTAACTGCATAGGTTTGTGTTAGGTCCAGTTTCATTCGATTGGTTTCCACATAAATAATCTAAGTTCTGCATTGCCCCCTATCGTTGGGAAGCATCAAATGAAGTATTTACTTCTTGTTTATATATGTACCTCCCATGAACCAGATCTTGTTCGTAGAACCTATTATTGAAAGTGCCAGAATTCGGGCATTAATATGAGGTAAACGTTGCGGGGCAAATCATTCGATTGCCCCTAATCTGATTGCATTCTCCCTATCTTGATCCTAGATTAAAAGAGTCCGATAATTCATGTCCTAGATTTATAATGACTGTTCTTGCTTATCCTCAGCCAAGTGTGTCATGCTAATCCGCTAGCGCAATCATAGAAATCCAATTCTTACACCAGTTCCTACTTTGGGAACCGATGGTTTAATTGTTCGATTTCGAGCATTCGTTCTTAACACTGCCAACCTCCAGGCAATGGTCAATAGTTGTAAGAGGGGTCAAATTATTCGATCGAACCTTAACCTAAGTTCCCCTCCTGACGTTGCCAATCTCCGGGCAACGTATGGTTCTTGAAGGTTAGGATCGAATTATGCAATCGACCCCTAATATAAGCTCTCTTTCATGATGTTGCAAATCTCCGGGAAACACCAGATTCCTGAAGGGTTGGGGTCGAATTATTCGATCGACCCCTTATATAAGTTCCTCTTTTAACGTTGCAATCTCCAAGCAACGCCAGATTCCTGACGGTTAGGGTTTCGATTGACCCTGAATATAAGTTCCCCTTCCTAACGTTGCCAATCTTTGGGCAATGCCGATTTCTAAGGTTGGGGTCCAATTATCCAATCGACCCCTAATATAAGTTCCTCTTTTGGATGTTGCCAATCTCCGGGCAATGCCAAATTCCTGAAGGTTGGGGTCGAATTATCCGATGGACTCCTAATATAAATTTTCCTTCCTAACGTTGCCAATCTCCACAAGCCAGATTCCTGAAGGTTAGGGTCGAATTATTCGATCAAACCCTAATATAAGTTCCCCTTCCTGATATTGAAAATCTCTGAGCAATGCCAAGTTCCTGAAGGTCGGGGTTGAATTATCCGATCGACCCCTAATATATGTTCATTCTCCTCAGGGCCAATTCCTGGGTCGAGAAAGCTTATACTTGAATGTCCTACTAATCGCGCAACATAGAATTTTACTTATGTAAACACAGTTCCATTGGTTCACAAAGCTAACTATATATAATAACGAAAACGCGACAAGTCCCGCCTTGTTACATTGCTTACAATGTCCCCAGGTGGCTTATTTATGAAAATAAAATATGCAAAACTAAATATAATAGTGACGCGGTAGGTCACTGTTCCATGCCCGTGAAATCGAAATTCCATCAGCAATAGCTAGCTTGAATGCTCCGTCTCTAAGCTTTTGTTTAATTGCATACGTGCCTTCCTAGTTTGGACCGAATGCCCTTGTACTAAGGAGAACTCATTTAAGAACAAGATCCCTGCTTTGAAAGTACGGTTTCAGACCTTAGCATTAAAGTGACGTGCTACTCTTTTCTATTGAGCACCTAATCTCAGTTCTGCTTCTTCCCTTTTCTCATCAACCAAATTGAAGGACTCAAGTAAGAGTTCCTCATTTACCTTTGGATCAAAATGCCTTTTACGATGAGAAAAGGCATCTAGTTCTATCGGGATCATAGCTTTTGATCCATATGCCAGAGCGAACGGTGAATGTCCAATAAGTGACTTGTTGGTTGCCCTATAAGCCCATAATGCTAGCAGAAGCTGATCGACGCAGTTGCCTTTAGCTTTAGTGAATCTCTTCTTCAAGGAAGACTTGATGATTTTATTAACCACCTCAACTTGTCTGTTTGTTTGCGGATGTGCTACTGTTGAGAAGCTCTTCTCGATTATGTACTGCTTGTAGAAATCCTTAAACTCGGTACTTTCGACCGAGTTCTGTTGTCTATGATGATCTTCTACGGTACTTCGAACCTGCTAATGATGTTCTTTGTCATAAAGTTGATCACCGTTTTCGTTATGATTGTGGCAAGCGGTTCCGCTTCGGTCCACTTTATGAAGTAGTCCACTGAAACTATTACGTACTTAGCTCCACCTTTTGCGATCAGTAGCACACCGATTAGATCAATTTCCCAAACCATGAACAACCATGGGCTAACCCTGTATGCAAGTTCTGTAGATGGGGTTCTCAGGATCTTTACAAAGCTCTAGCAATGGTCACACCGCCTAGTGTAATCAACTATATCGTGATTTATTATTGGCCAGAAGTATCCGTAGCGGAGTGCCTTTTGGCAAAGTCCACCCCCTGGTGTGATCATCATAGCTACCCTCATAGATTTCTATGAGAATCTTCCTAGCCTCATCATTAGTTACACACCAAAGTAGGGGGTTGAGAATCCTCTTCTGTATAATACTCATTCTTGCATCATGAATCAAGGTGCTTTTCTAAGGAGTTTCTTCTACTTGTTTCCGTTTCTTTGGAGAGTCCCCTTGAGCAAATATTCTTTGATCAGAGTCATCCATGACACATCTTCCTCCACAGTCTACAAAATCCAATCGACATCCATTTGATCGATCCTTGGAGCCGTCAAAACCTTTATTGGAACTAGGCCCATCATCTGTGCTTCTCCAGAGCTAGCCAGCTTAGCCATTGAATCGGCTTTTGTGTTCTCCTCCCTGGGGGTATGTATGATAGTGCATTTCTCTACACTATCCAACAGTTCCACTGCTTTTGGTAGGTAAGGGGCAAGTCTCACACCCTTAGCTTGATATTCCTTTATAACTTGATAGACCACCAGTCGGGAATCACTGAATATGTGGAGTGTCCTTACCCACAGCTCCTTTGATGTCCTCAATCCCATTATCAGTGCTTCATACTCAGCCTCGTTGTTTGTTGCGGGAAACTCCAGCCTTAGCATGTAACAAATGGACCGTCCTTTCGGGGTTTCGAGCACTGCTCCTACACTTGAACTATGTTCATTTGAAGCGCCGTTCACTTATAACATCCAATAGGAAACTTCATCTGCATTATCCTTTTCTTCACCATCTCACATGGTAAACTTAGTGATGAAATCTATCAGCACTTGTCGGTTTATCGCTCTCCTCGAATGGTAAGTAATATCATATTGGCTCAATTCTATGTTCCACTTCAATAGCCTTCTTGAAGTCTCGGGTCGGTATAACACCTACTTCAATGGTTGATCCATCAACACTTTGATCGGGTGAGGGTGGAAATACTGTCGTATCTTTCTCGATGCAATTAGCAAACAATATGCTAGTTTTTCCATCTTTGGGTAGTTCTTTTAGGCTCCAGTGTTTTTCAACCGAATGACATTACTCGATAGCTGTAAAGTTTCAAGTCCATTACAAAGCTAGTGATCTCTTGTTCTGGAATATGCATTGGAATCTGGTTATAACCTGAATAAGTGTCCAAACGAAAGTAAATCATACCCTACAGTCTCATCTACCAGTTTCTCAATCCTAGGTAGAGGAAAACTATCCTTCAAGCATGCCTTGTTTAGATCTGATTAGTCGATGCATGTCCTTAGTTTCCCATTTAATTTCTTGACCAAAACGGGATTAGATACCCATGTAGGGTATAGAGCATCGCAAATAAAGTCATTTACCATCAATTTATCCACTTTTTCCTTCAGTGCAATGTATCGCTTCAAACCCAGACTACACCTATTCTGTTTGATTGGTTGAACTTTAGATCGATATTCAGTGCATGATACGTTATCTTACGCAATATCTCGCATATATCTGAACGCGTACAAGCAAACAGTCCAAGTTTCCTCGAAGGAAATTAAACGATTCCTTTCTTAAGTTAACGCCGAGCTGAGATCTAATCTTTAGAACTCGTGTAGGATCATCCATGTCGATTGGAACATTCATCGCCAGCTCCACCGACATTGCTCTCCCTTTCCCTGACTTCTTCCTGGGATCCATAGCCTTATCAAGCCTGCTATGGTTCTAGAGCCAAGGTTCGGACTCTAATTGCTATACTTGCGAATCTCAATTGTGGAGGTTCATTCCACATTCTTGTCTTTCTTTCATCGCTTTACTTCCCTCAGCTCTGCGACATAGCATCCCTTTCTACACTACGGGCTCCTTTTATCGATCCGACTTCAATCCTCGTGTGGAACTTCATCATTAGTCACCAAAAAGTCAGTGCTATTCTAAAATTAGCAAGGGCCGGCCGACCCAAAAAGGCGTTTTATGTGAGTATTCATTCACAATAACAAATTTCTGACTTTTTACTATCCTACGATCTCCTTCACCCAACTCCACAAGTAGATCGATCGTCCAAATTGGCTGTTTTGCTTTGCCCATAAACCCTTGGATCTTGGTTTTACAAGCTTAACCTTCTTCATGTTAATTTTCATTTGATTGAATGTCCTTCTGAATAATATGTTCATGGAACTTCTAGTATCTACCAAGACCCAAGGTACTATCGCTGGTCCTATACTTTCCATTATTACAATGCGGTCGAAAGTTGGCACTTCAACCCCATCAGCATCCTTATTTATGAACATAACATCATCCGTTATCAATTTCCGCTGTTTGGTCGAAGCTTCATCTTCTATGACTAAGAAATCCACCTATAATACGTGCTTTAGTAGGCTTGCATACCGCTCTATTTACCTCCAGCTTTTCTCCGCTGGATGAGGCCCTCTAGTTATGGTATTAATAATTAGCCTTACATCATTTCGCCTAGACCCTTCTCCACTTGGTCCGGACCGACCACCCTTGGAATCTTGATCATCTGCTTATCGTTCTTTGATGTATTGCTGGAGCTTATTCTTCCTTACCCTCAAATTCTGGCACTCGTTGGTGTTGTGTCCGTGAGTTTTATGAAAACAACAGACCTTTCCAAAGCGCCTATTTCGTTTGGTTACCTCCTTCCTAGGTGGAGTTTTATACCGTTTGGTTCCTTGAGTAGCAAGGTATATGTGCTTTAGTGTGTCATTCAGGGGCATATAGTCTTCTGATTTCATATTCCTTAGGCGTTTCTTGTTTTCGTTATGCCTACCGCCAAGGGCTTGACATCATTTTTTATTGCCAGAAATTCCAACATTAATTGCCACATTACCAAATCTTTCTCCAACTTTTTTAACCGCCATGTTGCTTTGGATAACTTCCTTTGATTATTCGTTATCGGCTTTTCCTATAATTAAACTCACCTCCTCCAATTGCAGAAACTGATTAGCCTTCCAATGGAATTCTTCTATTGTCGTAGGTTTGTTCATTTTTAGCCATCTACCAATATCAGTGTCTGGGTTTACGCCCTGGACCAACGCTATAAATACCAGATCTTCCTTTAGATTACTTACTTCTATAATAGTAATATTAAATCGACTCAAGAACCCTTTCACCAACTCCTTAGGTCATTGAGATAGGCTTTAAAAGGACATCACATCCTTAGGTCTTGCAGCATGGAGCCGAAACTGCTCCAAGAACTTCCTTGCTAACTCATCAAAAGTTGATATGGATCTCAACGCGGGCTTACTAAACCACATCAATGCAACACCTTTCAAGAAAATAGGAAAACATCTACAACGAACAGCATCCATTGCCCTGACACCATCCATGTACCATTCATACTTGAGTAAGTGTTGTCTAGGGTCAGTAGTCCCATTATACGATGACATTGTCAGCATCCTAAACTTCTTATATACTCCTTTCTCAAAATGTTTTTCGTAAACAGAGTACTACTTGGCATGGAACCCCAATTCTCATTTTTCTACCTTTTTCTTCCTCCAACAACCGCTTAACCATGTCCGCTATATATTCCTCACTGCCACGGTATTTCAAAGGCCAACTATCAGGAGTTGCGCTGAGCGTTTGACTCTATAAACGATCTCAGTTTGCCCATTGACATCTAAGCTCTCTAGTCTCTTGGAGAACCACTCCTCTAGTTTTCTGTTGATGTTCGGTTGGTTCTGTTGCGACTATTTGAACTCCAGCTCCATTAGCTTCACCTTCCAGCTCATAATCATCACCGCCATGTTCCAGATCATCCTCCAAGTCAGATAAGTCCAACGCTTCAACATCCTATCCCCCTGCTGTTTAGAAAACCTCTCTGTACCAAGTTGAATCCTCTAGGTACCAAGTTGTTTTCTATCCGGGGGACATTCTGACTTCCTCAAACAACTCCTTTAATCGATCCATCAGCTGCTTTCTTCTGTTTTTGTGTTTCATTTCACCTATTCTAACCAGATACAAATGAATTTTCTTCTTCAGTTTTAGGAGGAGAAGCTTCCCTCCTATTCCTCCTGGTCCTTTGGGGTTGCTGGGTTAGCAGTGCAATGATAGCATCCATCTTTTCCATCAAAGCCTTCTGACTGTCAACCAACTTCTAGTTCAACTCCAACATCATCTTTTCAAGCTTAACCGCAGTGACCACTTCATGTTGAGTAGATGATCCTGGTACTGTTTGCTAGTTAAAACATCCAACTGATGAGCATTTCCTTCATTACCACCAACTATTACTCCTTCAATTCTAGCAACTGTCCCAGTTGATCTTCCAGTTTTCCTAGGCGCCATTGACTTCTACCAGTAAGTTTTCAAATTCTTTAAACCAAAACTTTTGGATCTAACCACTAGATCTCTCTAAATCCAAAATAACAAGCTAGATATGACATTGAGTTCAATTCCCAGTGAAACCACCGAAATGTTAACTTCAAAAGTGGCACAATATCTAAAAATTTGTTGAAAGATTAAGATCTAGCAAGTGCAATAATAAAAGTAAAGAACACATAAGAATTTTTATAGTGGTTCGATAATCTCTGGCCTATATCCACTATAGTTAATTAATACTTGATTGAGAGTCACAACTATAAGGGATTAGCAAGTTTCTAAATCCTAGAACAACAACGTTTGCCTTGGTGACTATGGAGAGGAGAGAAAGAAGCTGAAGAAAATGAAGTGCTAAAAGTCTTGTTTCAGTAGCCTTAGAGTCTGTATTTATAGGGGAATTCACTAGTAGAATCGAAGGCCCACATGATACAAAGTCCAAGTCCAAATCCAAAGGTGTAGGGAAGCCAAAGTCGCCCCATCTCCCATAAAAATCTCTTGGTACCAAGTGAAACCTCTCGGTATCGACCGTTTTTTAGGGGAAATTCTCCCTTTTTTTCTTCTATTTAGCCTTCCTATCTTCGATTTGTTGCGCTCCAAACACTTTTCTTCGAAGATGGAGTCAATCTTGATAATTTTCTTTGATACTGCTTGTCTTTTCCTGCTTTCTTTACTTTCTTCTCATGGATCCTAGGAGTTATTTGTTTACTGTTGAAGAAAAGCACTCCATGACGATCACTTGAGGTAGTGCTTTAAGTACAAGTGGTTTAGGAGGTTCAAAATGGACAAAAAGGCTCTTGGTACCGAGTGGTTCCTCTCGGTACCGAGTTATCCATTTGCCCTTTTCCTTTGCCTTTGCAGCTGATTGAATATGCTTCTATAGCCCTTCTAAGCACGTTTCGAAGTTCATGAATCATTTCGTCTTCATCTTGACTTTTTAGTTCTAGTGAAAATCTGCTTGGTCAAAAAGCCGGTTAACACTCATCTTAAATAGGTTTGAAATAAATATGTAGCTATAACAATTATAGTTACATACATATATCACTTTATATGTATATTTTTACATTAATTATTATTTAGTTAATTTATTTATCAAACAAATTATTCATGTAATTAAACATTTTTAGTTAAATATTATTTTAACAAATTCAAAAATTTTATTTATAATTTATCTTAAATAATTTAAGATAAATATTTATACATATATCATTATATATGTTTATTTTAATTAATCAACTTTAATCAATTAATTATTAAACAATTTTTGAAAATATTAAATATATTTTCAAAACCATTTTGAATACATTTTTTAACTTTTATAAAATTTCATTTTATATTTTAAACTTAATTTTTAAATTTAAAATTTATTATTAATTTTCAAATAGTCCAAGGCCAAAAAACTTTGGGCCTTACATCTAGGCCAACCTTTGTGACTTACTCCGCCTATTACGTCTAGGCCATTATACTTGATTGTTCAACGCCAAGACTAGACACTACTATCCTAGACACCTATCAGATAAGTAGGTTTTATTAGTTGGCCCAAAATATTGACTATGTAGATAGCATTGACCATTTAGGCTTTGATTCCGTAGTCGGTTCGGCCCAAACTCCTTTAGGGTTATCCAACTAGGTTCCTCATGAGCAAGTTTTACATGCAACCATTCGATTAGCACAACTAACATAAGATATGTAAGGGTGAGATGCAAAGCTTCATCGTAGATCACAATTTGAGAACCTCCTATCATGCTAGTCCCAGGGATCGAATCTGGGACGTCAACTGGACTAGGTGAACGCCTCAACAAACCTCGTTCAGATGCTATTAAAGGAATTTGATCCATTTCACAATGGGAGAAATAGATTGATTTGAAAAATATCACTAAATGGATCTAAGCGGGCCTATGAAGTCTTATATTTAACACTAGATCCAATATAGTTGTTTTAATAAGGGGCATTTCACTAGAAGGACAAACTTTGCAGTCCAATTAGTTTCTAGGACACACATCCACATAAATTAATTTCAAGGCCAAAGTCAGCAGAATAATTACTTTTAAGGACAAAGTCAACGGTCCAATTACTTTCAAGGACATAATTTCATAGGTTTTTAGGCCTTAGAAACTAATTATTTTGCATTTTGTCCTTAAAAGTAATTATTTCAGTTGTGTGTCCTAGAAACTAATTTCACTTGCTAAAGAGGCCCTTGTGGCTAATTTCCACTTTTAATAAAATCTTATTTTACTTTGATTGTTTTGCTTTATTTGATTAATCCAATTAATTAAATATATCTAATGTGAATATAGAATAAAAAAAGGTAGAGGAGGAAGTGATCAACATAAATGAAATAATAAATTGAAATTGATGAAATAAAATGAAAGGAAGGCTTTACTTCATTTAGAGAAGGAAACCTTTTTATTGGTCCCCTTTAAAACTTCCCGTTAATGTTAAATCCAACAATTAGACCATATTCTTCCTTGTGTAGGCAACCAATTAATGATTCATATATGCATCACTATATATAATATGTATACGTACAATAATTAATAACATATATATATGGTATAACATGATGATATGAAAAACTGTGATAATGTAAGTATATAAATGTATATATATTGAGATTTATATCTACCATATATATATATATATTGAAAAATAGGTTCTTTATTATGTGATGTATAAAGAACGTCGTTGATTTTGCCTCCTTAAAATACCTCAGTAGAGTAGTGAGGAAAAAAGTGCGGCAATAGAAGATAGTAGTACAATACAAAACACATTGTACTAAACCAAATATAACACAAAATACATAAAACTCCACGAGCACAAACAAAGGCCAACCTAGCCAGCCTATATAACAGAACTAGTAAAACAATGGTAGGGTTTATCTCCATCGTCATCCATTATCCGATAAATCCACTCCCTATCTACTAAGAAATTGAATCTCTTCGTCAAAATAATGGCTTCTAGTTGTAAAATGAATGGCCTGACATATGATGTCCTTCTCCATAATACAAGCTTGTTGAAGCTTTTCAGTCTTCTTTTTCTCAAATATTCTCTGATTCTGCTCAGACCTGATGTGATAGATCATTGAGACAATCTCTATAAAAGCAAAACGGTGTTGGATGTTTTTCAAAGGGAAAGCGGAAAGAATTAGCTCAAGCACCACGGTGATGTCGAAATTAGCTGGAAATAGAACTCCAAGCTTTAGTAAAGTGAAGGATAGTAAGTATCTGTGGTATGAGTAGGTAAAAAACAAGTGATTATGTGACTTTAAATATGTATAACACAGTTGACAATGATTATCAAATTGAATCTCCGATGATGATAATTGATCTAAAATAGGCAGTCCATTACTAATAGCTTTGTATGCGCACATAGACATCTTTTTAGCACTGTAATTTTCCATATAATTTTAAACCAAAAAATTGTAGGATATTTCATCCTTATTTCATCATAAACTATTGAAAAATGAAATTAAGTGGCTCCATTTATCTTCCAGTCAATAGAGTTATCATAATGTATAGGAACAAATAAAATTTGTTGGTTGGCTTCTCTAGTTTCTGGGTGCAATTCTGGAACAAAATGATTATCCTAAATTATGTATGAAACTGTATAAGCAGTAAAGTTGAATATAGCTAATTTATGCCAGCCAAGTAAGTCAGTAAGAGATTTATGGTTGATCCAAGGATCAAACCATAAAGAACTATTAGTCCCATCCATTATAACTCTATTGAAGAGTGTACTTGCTGTATCTCTACATCTCAGGATATGTTTCATCACTAGAGAATAATTATTATTTATGGGCTTGGACCAAAAATCTGTTTTGCATGCATTTGTTCTTCACCCACATGGATCATAAAGTGTTTTTAGTAAGGAGATTCCATGTAAGCTTTAGAATTGTTGTAGTTCTTAAGTTCGATAGTAGCATCAGGCCTATACCACCCTCCTATTTAGGTTTGCGTAAAACATTCCAAGTTATTTTGTGAGTCCTACCTCCCCAAAATAAGTTTGAACATAATGGCTCAATTTTATTAAGAATAGATGTAGGCAGATGGTAGATTAAAAGACAATATAATACAATCGGAACAATAACACTTTGAATCAATTATGCTCGACCTGTAGTAGATAATAAATTAATATCCCAACTTTCAAGTTTAGTTGAAATTCTTTGAAGTAGAGGAGTGCATTGTGCATCATTTACATTTTCTGAAGAAAGGGGAATCCCTAGGTATTGATTGGTAGGTCACCTTCATCCATGCCAAGAATATGTAATATTTCTTGTTTGTGAGCCACGATTTTGCTGAAATAGACCTTAGATTTAGCTTGATTAGTGTGCAGTCCAGTTATTTGATACAATTCCCTTAAAATATGTTTGACTTCAATTGCATTAGCTGTAAAGGCTTCTAAAATGAATATGACATCATCAGCATATAATAGATGAGTCACAGTAGGAAGAAATATGTTTATAGAGACAATTTTTCTTTGAGAAACACAGTCCTCCATCTTAGTAATAAATACCATAGCTATGCAAAACAAATAAGGGGATAGGGGGTCCCCCTATTTAAGCCCTCTATTAGATCTAGAAAAACCCTCTGGTCTGCCATCAACCAGTATTGAAAACGTAGGAGAATTAATGCATTCATAAATTAGATTAACTAGAGACCCAGGGAACTCCATTGCATGAAGCATATGACATGTAAACTGTCTGCTAATCATATCATATGCCTTTTGCAAATCAATTTTGATGCACGTTTTGGGTTTTCCCGCTTTCTTGAAATCTCTAAGTAGCTTAAGAGCTAATAAAATATTTTACCTAATATATCCACCTAGAATGAATGTATATTGATGTTTTGAAATCAAGTATGGTAGAAAAAATTTAATCCTATTGCATAAAATCTTGCATACTGTCTTATAAATAATATTTGCACATGTAATTGGCTTATAGTCAGAGATAAGTTGGGGCTTATCTTTTTTTGGGATAAGAGTGATAATGGTATGATTCAATCCTTTTACTAAAGTAGCATGCTAAAATATTTCAACAATCACTCTAACCAAGTCTTCCTGAAGCATGTCATAGTGAAGTTTGAAGAACTTTGCGGAAAAACCATCTGGCCCTGGACTCTTAGCATCATGAGTAAACTATAAAGCTGCTTTAACTTCCTCGGCAATAATATGAGAAGATAAGCAACTTTTCCTTCCTCATTAATAATCTTTCTTGGCTCTATATGTGGGAATTGAGTGGATGTTGCCCCATTGTAAAGATTGAAATAATAACTCAGAGATTCTTGAGTTATTTTGTCATGATCATATATATACTCTCCTGTGGGGGATAATAGTGTCTAAATTTTATTTCTTTGTTGCCAAATTGATATACGAGAGAAGAAATACTTGGAGTTAGTATTCCCCTCTGTAAGCCAGAAGGTTTTACTTTTCTGCATAAGTTCTTTAGTTTGAATGTTATACTGCTTCCTTAACTCCAAGTTAAGATGCATCACAGTATCATATAAACTCTATTTTCAGGATCTACATCTATTTGTTGAAATATGGCTTTGTAGTCTTCAGTTAATTTATGCACTCCATTGATGTTAATCGTTTCCTTATTCCATTTCTTTAGATAAGTCTTAATTTGCTTTAGCCTAACAATTAACTGATGTGTGTAGTCCCCCTATGTTATAGCTTTGAGCCCTTTAGTAATACACAACTGATGAACTTGCTTGAAACACCAGGCATTAACATATCCGGATGACAAACTTTTGTCTTGCTTGGTACTTTCTTTGAATGAAATAAGAATCGGGGTGTGATCACTTAGTGTAGTGGGTAAAGTAATAGCTAATAGAGGAGGAAATAGTTGTAGAAAATCATGGTTAATCAGCACTTTGTCTATATTTCTAGCCATGCTCCTTTTCCTCCAAGTAAATTTACATCCCTACATATGACATTCAATAAGGTTGCACTCACTACAAGAATTTTGATTTTTAGTAGCGACCAAAAAACGCTACTAAAAGTTTTAGCAGCGTTTTGATAAACGCTGTTATAATGCCCGCGACTAAAAATACCTGATTTTTAGTTGCACTTATTTCAACGCTACCATAAATCATTTTACTGCAGCATTTATAAAACGCCACTAAATTCTTTTTTTGCAGCGTGTATAAAACGCTACCAAAATGTACTTTGACCGTTTATTTTTTGTAACGTTTTTAGTAGCGTTTTCGAAACGCTACTAAAAATATTCCAGCTCTGCCTGTAAATTGCCTCCAGTTCAATCTTGTTCATAGCTTATAACATAATACATAAACACATACACATTAAACAACCACAAAATACATATACATATACACATTCAAACATAAACACATTTAAAAACCACAAAATACATAAACAAAAGCACTAACATAAACAATATGTTAACCGTACATAGAAGTTTACACAACCGAACAGTAGTTTCAAGACAAAAGGTTAACCGTACATAGAAGTTTACACAACCGAACTACGTACCACAAACAATATGCTACTGCTACAGTTAAAGTACCATAAACATCTGAACTAAGCAAGTACAATAAACAACCAAACTACCTAACAAGTACGATAAACTAGTGCTGCTACTGCTCATTCTTCAGAAACGCCTACCTGTAGACAAAATATAATCAACAGTGAGACTCAAGTTATAATCAATACTGAGATAATAATGACAGGACCATCAATACTGAGAAAACAATGAGACAAAAGTTATGCACAACTGAATATGTGCAATCTTGTGTTCAACTGAATATGCACAACTGAATATGAAAACTAAAATAATGTGCATGTTAGTTTTGGCCAAGAATAAAATGAAAATGAAGATTTGTCATCAATGTTTTGTACATTTTATCTCTGCCTGTACATTTTCATATACTCAAACACAGATTTTCATATACTCGAACACAGATGAAAATATAAGTGTACATGAATTATTTTAGATAGTGAAATTAGGTAGGTGTAAGAAGTCTGCCAGACCCATATGGATACAGCCAAACACAGATTCAAAAAATTCATAACGATAGATGCATTTGTTGATAAAAATATGGGATAATAATATAATATGGTCCTAGTATGTAAAATGACTGGATTTGTATGTGGATGCTTTTGAAAGATCTCCTCAAATTTGGCTTCAACAAACCTATATAATTGTGTTACAAAACATCAAATTGAAGTCCATGATAAAGTAAGACATAGACTAATATAATATTCATTTCATGATGTCCAAACATACACTCTATTATTACTACTTTCTTGGTCAAAATGAATGTCCGAAGTTCTAGTGCTATTTAAAAAAAAGAAGAAAAAAAATACTAGTTAACATAAGAGGTGCATCCACAGATACTGAATATGAGAAAAATTAAATTTACATTATACCTCTTTAGCTTTTCATCTCATTTGTGCATACTCATGCATTCCTCGTTTTCATCCTATTTGCACCTATGAAATGATAGAGATTAAATACTATCACTGATTGAGAAAGAATAAGTAAATAATCTATTTTTGATATCACTTTGAACATTTCTTACACCCATGTACATGTTTCCTGTATCACTGAGCATAACTTCACATACTTTAACTGATGAGACAGCGGTGTTATAATCATATTCAATCCTATTCAAGTTACTGACCAAAACCCTATCATGTTTCACTAACTCCTGGCAAATATCAAAACACATGCAATATTTTACCTCCACATTATCAATTAGACCACTATCCATCACTTCCTGAGAATGAGATACTGAACTGAATTATGCGCCTTATGTTCTCTTGCCACAAACAGTATATGTCCATATATTGCCATTCAAACCACCACTTTTGCCACAACAAAAACCCTTTAAATCTTGCATCAGATCAGAAACTATTCCTATATCATCTAATAACCTTAATCCATCAAATTGATTAGAAGTATCTATCTCAAAATGCAAATATGTATGAGATCTTGCTGTAAGATTTTTGTTTCTTATGCTAATAAACTTTTGATCGAATCAAACAATTGCTTATCGCAACTAATATCATATGACTTATTGAACATAATATCAGAATCATCTACAAAATCAGACCCTGAAAAACTGGATTTCTTAGCAAGAGATGTCGAACAAGGACACATAATATCTAGATCTAAAGACAAAGGATCAACATTAGAGAAAGAATACTCAAACGGACTCTTATCCTCAACAAGGTTGATTTTAGCATCACTGTAACCAGCAGAATCAACAGAAACACCAAAACAATCATCTCCAAATTTTTTAACAATTCTTGCCTATATTAACCTCATTGATCACATCGAAATGTTTAAATAAATTTTCTATTTTCTATTATTCGGAAGTAATTAAATGGAATTTAAATCATTTACAAAGTTTTTATTTTATAAATATATTCAATTTCATAGAAATAAATATTTTATATAGAACTTATATAAATAAACTTTATTTTAAATTTATTTCAACATCAAAATAAGGCGCTATTAGGAGTAAAACTGCTCTAGGCTATCCCCACCGATCAATCAGTCGGGATGCTCCAAGATTTCACAGTGACAGAATTCCCCCTCCACACCCTCTAGCGATCAATTTCTAACACCAATTCAGACCATATACTTTCATTTCTATAGCATCCAGGCACAATATAATACATGCATAACAACTAAAAGAAAATTTAGCATGGTTCCTTTGAAAATAAGGATATTTTATATTATAGTAAACACAAATTTATCAATTCATCGATTTACAACAATATAATGCAATTCAATCAATAAATCCATTCAACAACATATAATAAAAACATGCAAGGAATAGCGGAGCATATATTGAGTATATAAACTACAGTGACTACTCACCTTGATTTAGCTTGGCAAAATGCCTTGTTTTCAACTTTGTTTTTTCCTCAGCTTCAAATTTCAGGTTGCTTCTTTAATTTCTCTTGTTGTCCTGAATAGTTGACCACCAAAAACATGTTAAATCATGGAAATTTTGGATCCTATGGGTGTAGAGTTGTGTTAAGATACACCATCTCTAGTTTTGCAATTATTTGGAATTTGCATTTTTTTAATTTGATTTTTTTTGAATTTGCACACTAATGGTGTTAGGTTGAAATTAATATATCTTACTTGAGAAAGCTTCTTGTCATCATCAGAAAGCATATCCATGGCACTCCAGAAGATGATTTCAATATTTGTTTTCTCATCATCTTCATTCAAGTCGATTTTTTCCATCAGAATTAGAAATACTTCAGATAAACATAGTACTGAATTTGAAACATTACTTTAAGAAAATTGCTTCAATAACAATAAATATGAATTCTACATGTACAATATAAAGTGCTCAGAAAAAGGCACTTACACACTTTCTGATCTGAAGATATGTAGCCATAATTATAAGACTACACAAACATCTCGGAAGCCAATTAAGGAATATATCTATCATCTTAATTAAATGAGGTCTAAGGCAGTTGATTCAAATTAGAATAGTAAGAATAGCTGCCGATCAAATTAGAACACTAAAAAATCAACTTCACATTGCTCAAAATAGATTCATCTTATTAGTGTAACAACCCTAGATTTTACATATAATTTAAAATTTTATTTTATTTTAATTTGAAATTATTTTTAAGCTTGTTTCATTTCAAACATTTCATTTTTAAATATAAATGTTGATTATTATGCGAGTTATAGTTTCAAACTGATATAAATTGAATATTTTACTGAAAAGTGAAATTCTGGTCAAACTGTTCAATCTTTGACTTTTAAACTTCAAATATAAATTATATAAAATCTTAAATTTGATCTTTTATTATGAAAATAGATGTAATAACTTGAACACTGCTTTTTGTTTCGTTGAAAACGGAGTTAAACTGTAAAAGTTATGTATATTTCAATATTGAGTGCAATGTTTTATTCTGCAATTTTGTTATTTTAAATTGTATAAATTATATTTTCTTTGTCATATTTTATTTTAATATGTGTTAATATGTTATTTTATGTATATTTTTATCTTTTAATAATTTTAAAGTGATAGTATAATTTTTCTAAAGTTTACTTGAATTTATTTCAATTTATGAAACCTAGTTTCCATTTTCTTTGCTATTTTCTTAATTTAATTATATATAATTAAAATTTATTTATTTATTTTATGCATTCACTTTTATTTTCTTTTTTTTACTTTATTTATATTCATTCTACATGTATTTAAATTAAAATAGATTTTTCCAAAGTGTACTGAAGTTATTTCTAATTTTTAAAGCCTAGTTTGCATTTTTAAGCCATTTTCTTAATTTAAATTCTATTTATTCAAAATTTAATTATTTATTTTATATATTTATTTTTATTTCTGAGTTGTTATCTTTATTTCTCATTTTTTATATGTATTTATAAATTACAAATATATATAAAAGAAATTTGAAAAGGTTTGTGTCTCTTTAGTTGCTTTTGTCTCTTTGTTTTCCCGTCTCTTCATTTTCCAACCTCTTGTATTCAATTGCTTTGGCCGTTCCTTATCATTCTTTCAGCTGCACATTTTTTTCATAAAATTCACTTATCAAAACTTTCTCATCTCAAAAAAAAATAGCCGGCCATGGCCTTGCAAAATAATTTGGTAAATACTTCTTCCTTTTCCTTTGTTTTCCATGTTTTTCCTTTGGTTTTCACATAGTTTTGCCTTGCTTCTTCATCTCCATTGGATCGGCCAGCACCACATCCACCACCTTGGCTGCCTCCACCACCATCCCCTCTGACCAACACCCCCTCCAGCCCCTTCCCATGGCCTATCCGAGCCCGTTGTGATGAAGAAACACCATAGTTTTGACCAACATCAACCATATAATGTCTAGCCGAGCACATCACCTATCACCACCTCTCTCCACCACCTAGGCTGACCATACACCACCACCACTGGCCTGATTCCGACCTGACACACCTCTGCACACCCCCTACTGACCCCACCTGAAGTGGCCATGCCCTCCATAGCCTTGGCCGAACCATAAGTGGCCTTGAAATTCCATGCTTTTGCCTTGTAATATTAGATTTTGCTTCACAAACTTGTCCACCACTTTCTCTAGGTTAGGCCGACCCCTATAGGTCCACAACCTATAGCCATGTATTTTGCAGCCATGGCTGAGCCTATGAAGGATGAAGGCAAGTGCAATTGGTTTGGATTTGTTTTATGCATGAATACACACGTTGTTTATAAATATGTGTAGTGTTTTATTCATGTATATTTGTTTGGTTTGTTTCATGTATCCAAGGAGATTTATCTTTGGCTCTCCCACTTAAATCATATTCGTATTGTCGTGCCTTCGAAGATTCTGTGTTGTGTGTTTTGGTCGTCATCTCCAGCTTAAACAAGTGAGTAATTCTCACCAGACAATATGTACTTATATAACTAGTAAACTGACACCATTTGAATCTGTAAAATTATATCATCCTGTTATAACTGTTATATTATGATCATATGATGCTCACCCCTGCTATTACTCATGTTATATCATCAGTTACTACTGTATAATGCTATTCTGTTATTTATATCAGTTTATCACACTGCAAGTTCCCTGTTAGTATAGAAATCACTATGGGTTGAAATGATACATACCCGAACGGACTTTAGAATAGGGAAAGATCGTTATGGGCTGAAATGATAAGCCTGAGCGACTTTTTATTTATTTTATTTAACTTGGGATTGCGGGTTTGAAATGATAGAACCCGGTTTTTCTTTGTAAATTACGGATTGAAATGATATATATCCGTATCACTTGACCTAGGCTAGAAAATTTTATACAGACCCGTGGTTTATATATTTTTCTGAAAATTTAAAAATATTTTAAAAATGTAAATATTATGATATTTTTATTTAAATTTTATTAACATGATTTCTATAAAAATATTAGTGATTTTCTACAAATTAAATAAGTAAATTAAGTAAATGGTGAAGTAGAATTTGAAATATAAGTTAATTTTGAAATTTATGATTCTGTTTATAAATGGAGTTTATGTAAAGTATGAATATATGACAAATTTTGATTTGAAATAAATTTAATGATATTTATTAAGTAATAATAATTTTTAAAAGTGTTAATGATTTTGTATAAATTAAAATATGAAATAAATGAATATTTAAGCTGAATTTGGAAATATAACTTAAATTGAATTTTGTGAAATTTGTTTAAAAGTAAATTCTTAATTAAGTAAAATAAAATGGAAATAAGTTATATTTTGGAAATTTAAACTTAAGTGTTAAGTTAAATTTTGAAATAAAGAAATGAAAGTTTATTTGTTATTTAATTTGATTTTTTGTGTGGAAATTTGACTTTATAAATCATAGAAATAAAGGTATTTAAATGATTGTTTTTAAAAGTGAAAATATATGATTTTATAAGTTAAAATGATTTATATTAAAATTTAATTATGTGTGAAATTGTAAATAAAACTCTGAATTTGATTTGACAACATTTTTTGAAATGTAATGTAAAGATATTAAAGCATTGAAAAAAGGCTGTAGTTGTTTTAAATGAACCAAATAGCAAATTTAAACTAAGGGTTATTATAGCACTTTGTTAGTGCTATAGTTGTTAAATTTAACTAAAATTTTAATTGAAACTAAATTAAGATATTACAGCATTTTAAATGCTGTCTTTTGTTAATGAACTGTTTTAAAACATAACATTTCGTAGCATTTCCTAAGTGCTGCGAAAGTTGAATTTTCATTGTTTTAATAAACTTAAATGGATAAATGATCTTTGAAAAGATTAAATTTTGGAAATTAAATATTTAATTATTAAATATAATGAATTGACCTTAAATGATATTAAATCTTGGAATGAATAATTGAAGTTTATATTAGTATGAAAAATATTTGGTTTACTTGTAATTTGAATCTATTTAAAAGATATTGGACTTATGAAATATAGGATATTAAAGCTTTGGAATTTATTTTATAATTTGAATAGTTATTTTGTGGATTAAATATATATTTGAAATTTATAAGATTTGAAATGGTCTATGGAAATTTAATTGAAATAAATGATTGAATTGAATTGAAACTTTGGAAATTTTAATACTTGATTTGAAAGTATAATAATTACACTTTTAAATGGTTTAAATGAATTATTTTGATTGAAATATAAACTATTTAAAAGGGTGACTTGAAATGATAATAAATGAATGATATCTTTGAATTTAAAAAGGTATTTAAAGTTGAATATTTTGATTTGAACTCATGATGATTTGAAATGAAGTTTTGGAAAGATATGATATTTTGATATATTAAAATGATTTGAAATGAAGTTTTGAAAGGATATGATATTTTGATATATTAAAATGATTTGAAATGAAGTTTTGAAATGATATGTTATTTTAAATATGTCGAAATGATTTGAAATGATATGTTATTTTAAATATATTGAAATGGTTTGGAATTGATTTAATCTTCATTTTGATAAAGATTTGGATTTGAAATGATATTCTATTTTGAAGTATAAAATATTACTTTAAAATTATAACCACGGGTTATAATAACGATTGGTTGTTAAAGAGACCGGGATCGGATATGGACATACTCTCTGTCGATACCGAAAACCACTTTGACAACTGTGTACGCGGTGGAGTTTCCAGAATGAAGTAGGATGGTGGCGACGATCCTAAGGTATATACGTGGACCCAACTCCCGTGAGTTAGCATAAGGTGGCTAAAACAAGAGCGATCTCGGACCAGTGAGGTAGCACCTCTTATCGGACGCACTTCTTCGATACCATTCTATTACTTTGTGATTTTTGGTGGCCACCCTTGATTTGGGAGTGTTGTTCGAGGTGGAGCGGTAGTGGCTGCTATGCGTTTCCATCAGTCCGTGTGCGTAATTGGTATATCTACCCTGTCATTGCCTTGTGTGCCGTGTCACCTACCATATCGAGCTTTACTACGAGTTTCTATTTGTGTCGTACCTATGGAGTATCTTCTCGTAGCCTCTCGGGGTATGCGGGTACTGTATAGACTATTGGCATTATTTTGTGTTAAGGGCTATATGGGTAACCCCTTAACGCTATTTAAAAGTATGTTTATTTTATGATTAGACATTATTATAATAATAGCGAATATTACTACATAGTAGATAGTTTAACGGATCCTTAAAGAATGGGCGATCCCAAGCATTCTTTAAGTTACTTGTACCTTATTACAGTTCACTTGAGTTGGTTTATATTATATAAGTATATATTGTCCAGACTCGAGTGTTTTGTGTTTTGCTTTACGCTCGGGTCAGCCTTAGTTATTCACAGATTTGGATTTCCACTCTCTTGGAGATTTGAATCGCTGGAGATTATCTGCTTGTGTTGTCCTATCTATTTCAGTTCCGTTGTTCTACTCGGCTTGTAATTGGTTATTTTATTGAGACTTCTGTTGTACTCTATTTTTTCTGTTATATCTTATGTAACTCTGATATATTTATATAGTAGCTTCATGAACTACTATTTCTTTTACTTCCGCTGCATTATTTTACTCTGTGTCTGTGATTATATTTATTTACTGTATATTCTGAGATTTGCCAAATTTTATTTACAACGCGGTATTTTGAGCAATTCAAGTCCGACATGTGCGGATGCGAATGGTTGAAAATATCGGGTCGTTAAAGTTGGTATCAGAGCTTTGGCTTTGAGGCAAAACTTAGAATATAGGGTAAATTTATTTACAGAATCACTTTCGTTTGAGTTTGAATCTCTTCCTTTTTGACTCGATTTCCTTTGAATTTTGGAATGTTCCCTGCAGTTCCAAAATCCATTCGTGTCCCTCACTATTCATCTTCTTTTGATTCTGGAGTATCCCATAACTCCACTTCGAATGATCTTCATAGTGAATTGGCGGTCTCGCCAATATTCTAATTTTCTTGTAAAGGGGTGAAACTCCTTTACAAATTAGCATCGATTCACCAGAGATTTATATCTATCCTTGGTTTATATGCTAATATCTTTTATTATTCCAAACTCTATCTCTTGAGATCGAATGTAGATTTCCAGACAATCCACATATGATCTTATTCATTAAGTCATGGTGACCCGGTTAAGGTTGTCCGCGATTTATCTAAGCTTACCCATCTCTCTACTCTGTTTAACCATCTTGTCTTTTGTTTCTAAACTATCTCCAACATTTTGAATTGTACTTTTAAATCTATATTTTATTTTATATTGTGTTGTTTGAGTTGTTGATGTTGATTTGGGTTTCCGATCGATTCGTCTGATCAACGTTATCGATAGGATTCCTAAAATACTTTGACAGAACAAACTGATACAATATTATTTTAAAATTTGGTTAATGAAATAAATTTTGATATATAAGTAAATTTATGGAACTTAATAAATTGATTTAAATTGATTATTTAAAATGATAATACTTGATTTATCATTTATTGTTCTATAAATGAATTTATAAATAGTTGTTTATAAATTGATTTGAGAACTGAAATGAATTTAAATCAAGAAATTTGAGAATTTAATTTCCGATGATTTCAAACTTTGTGTTTAAAGCTTTAAAAGGATATATTATTTAAAGTATTTTTGAATAGAAATTTGTTTCCAAAGAATTTTAAAGTTTAAAAATCAGTGCTCTTCTCTTTGTCGCTGGAAAATAATTTCGGTGATGACTGCATCATCATCGACGTTCATTTTCGAGTTTCGAAGTGAAGAGACCGTTCTGTAGTCTTGCTATAGTTTTGTTTTGAAAAAAAAAATTTAATTGATTTGAATTTCTAAAATATGACTTGATTTATAATATATATAGATATATGATTTAAATTTGATTTGACAAATTAAGTACATACACTTATTTCTAAATGGTTTGAAAGGAATCGGAAATTTTATTCTTAAAATTTTATCTTAAAGATAATTTCGGTTATAAAAAGGAAAATAATTTTTTTTGAATAGATGATTCAAACTTGAAATGACTGAATTGGAAAGTTTTATTTGTATAATACTCAATTGCATTCAAATATAACTTACCTTAATTTTTAGAAGTTAACAATGTAATTAGATAATATACAATATAAAAAGTTTTTATAAATAAAATTTGAGTGGTTATAATAAATGTTATACACTTAAATTTTAGTTATAAAAGATTGATAGAGGTAAATAGAATAAAAAAGGTAATTGAATAGCTTACAATACAAAATGATGTTAAAGGAACTAAAAATAAATTAAAATAGTTATAATAAGTGTAAGTATATTTAACATAGATGATAAAATATATTGAGAGGAATAAATTTAACTTTAATTAGGAATAAAGAGGAATTAAATTTATTAAGTACATTATGAGTATAATAATGATTTTTCCAATCCATGATTTCTGAAATGGTTAGTTTAAGAAAATTGGATGATAAGATAATGTAATTAGAGGTAGTTAAGATTTATTTAACTTGTGTAAAATTAATTATCAGTTTAAGCTGAAACCATAGAAATTTCAAAGGGGCATTTCACCAGAAGGACAAACATTGCAGTCCAATTAGTTTCTAGGACACACATTTAAAGAAATTACTTTCAAGGCCAAAGTCAACAGAATAATTATTTTCAAGGACAAAGTCAGTAGTCCAATTATTTTCAAGGACATGATTTCATAGGTTTTTAGGCCATAGAAACTAATTATTTTACGTTTTGTCCTTGAAAGTAATTATTTCAGTTGTGTGTCCTAGAAACTAATTCCACTTACTAAAGAGGCCCTTGTGGCTAATTTCCACAATTTCAAACCTATTATCTTATTTTGTTTTTCAAATTTATTACCTAATTTTGTTTTTCAAACTATCTTTTGGTTGTTCTTATTTTTCCTTATCTTGAAACAGACTGGTATAGGCCTCTTCCTATAATCTTTCTGTTTAAAAATCTTTCTATAATCTTAAATAATCTTTGCTACTCATTTTGAATCTGAGCACAGCTTTCATCCACAGACCGTCGATCAAGCGGAAAGAGTGAATCAGATTTTAGAGGATCTTTTCGTGCTTGTGTTCCTGATTCTGGAGAATCTTGGAAAGATCACCACCACCTTGTTAAACTTACCTATAACAACAGTTATTAGGTATAATTTCAATCTCCTTGTCGTCTTGTCTTAATCCTATTTCACTCTATCTTTTCTGTGCTTTCCCGTACCTCATTCCTTTTCGGGGACGAAAAGTTTTGAGTGGGGGAGAGTGTAACAACCCTAGATTTTACATATAATTTAAAATTTGATTTGATTTTATTTTGAAATTATTTTTAAGCTTTTTTCATTTCAAACATTTCATTTTTAAATATAAATGTTGATTATTATGTGAGTTATAGTTTCAAACTGATATAAATTGAATATTTTACTGAAAAGTGAAATTCTGGTCAAACTGTTCAATCTTTGACTTTTAAACTTCAAATTTAAATTATATAAAATCTTAAATTTTATCTTTTATTATGAAAATAGATGTAATAACTTGAACACTGCTTTTTGTTTCGTTGAAAACGGAGTTAAACTGTAAAAGTTATGTATATTTCAATATTGAGTGCAATGTTTTATTCTGCAATTTTGTTATTTTAAATTGTATAAATTATATTTTCTTTGTCATATTTTATTTTAATATGTGTTAATATGTTATTTTATGTATATTTTTATCTTTTAATAATTTTAAAGT
Source organism: Allium fistulosum (assembly GCA_030737815.1). Lineage (NCBI taxonomy): Eukaryota > Viridiplantae > Streptophyta > Magnoliopsida > Asparagales > Amaryllidaceae > Allium > Allium fistulosum. The sequence continues at coordinate 443,512,139 of CM060901.1, read as the reverse complement.
GATAGTATAATTTTTCTAAAGTTTACTTGAATTTATTTCAATTTATGAAACCTAGTTTCCATTTTCTTTGCTATTTTCTTAATTTAATTATATATAATTAAAATTTAATTATTTATTTTATGCATTCACTTTTATTTTCTGTTTTTTTACTTTATTTATATTCATTCTACATGTATTTAAATTAAAATAGATTTTTCCAAAGTGTACTGAAGTTATTTCTAATTTTTAAAGCCTAGTTTGCATTTTTAAGCCATTTTCTTAATTTAAATTCTATTTTTTCAAAATTTAATTATTTATTTTATATATTTATTTCTGAGTTTTTATCTTTATTTCTCATTTTTTATATGTATTTATAAATTACAAATATATATAAAAGAAATTTGAAAAGGTTTGTGTCTCTTTAGTTGCTTTTGTCTCTTTGTTTTCCCGTCTCTTCATTTTCCAACCTCTTGTATTCAATTGCTTTGGCCGTTCCTTATCATTCTTTCAGCTGCACATTTTTTCATCAACTTCACGTATCAAAACTTTCTCATCTCAAAAAAAATAGCCGGCCATGGCTTTGCAAAAAAATTTGGTAAATACTTCTTCCTTTATCTTTGTTTTCCATGTTTTTCCTTTGGTTTTCACATAGTTTTGCCTTGCTTCTTCATCTCCATTGGATCGGCCAGCACCACATCCACCACCTTGGCCACCTCCACCACCATCCTCTCTGACCAACACCTCCTCCAGCCCCTTCCCATGGCCTAGCCGAGCCCGTTGTGATGAAGAACCACCATAGTTTTGACCAACATCAACCATATAATGTCTAGCCGAGCACATCACCTATCACCACCTCTCTCCACCACCTAGGCTGACCATACACCACCACCACTGGCCTGATTCCGACCTGACACACCTCTGCACCCCCCATACTGACCCCACCTGAAGTGGCCATGCCCTCCATAGCCTTGGCCGAACCATAAGTGGCCTTGAAATTCCATGCTTTTGCCTTGTAATATTAGATTTTGCTTCACAAACTTTTCCACCACTTTCTCTAGGTTAGGCCGACCCCTATAGGTCCACAACCAGACCCTAGAACAACCTATAGCCATGTATTTTGCAGCCATGGCTGAGCCTATGAAGGATGAAGGCAAGTGCAATTGGTTTGGATTTGTTTTATGCATGAATACACAAGTTGTTTATAAATATGTGTAGTGTTTTATTCATGTATATTTGTTTGGTTTGTTTCATGTATCCAAGGAGATTTATCTTTGGCTCTCCCACTTAAATCATATTCGTGTTGTCGTGCCTTCGAAGATTCTGTGTTGTGTGTTTTGGTCGTCATCTCCAGCTTAAACAAGTGAGTAATTCTCACCAGACAATGTGTACTTATATAACTAGTAAACTGACACCATTTGAATCTGTAAAATTATATCATCCTGTTATAACTGTTATATTATGATCATATGATGCTAACCCCTGCTATTACTCATGTTATATCATCAGTTACTATTGTATAATGCTATTCTGTTATTTATATCAGTTTATCACACTGCAAGTTCCCTGTTAGTATGGAAATCACTATGGGTTGAAATGATACATACCCGAACGGACTTTAGAATAGGGAAAGATCGTTATGGGCTGAAATGATAAGCCTGAGCGACTTTTTATTTATTTTATTTAACTTGGGATTGCGGGTTTGAAATGATAGAACCCGGTTTTTCTTTGTAAATTACGGATTGAAATGATATATATCCGTATCACTTGACCTAGGCTAGAAAATTTTATACAGACCCGTGGTTTATATATTTTTCTGAAAATTTAAAAATATTTTAAAAATGTAAATATTATGATATTTTTATTTAAATTTTATTAACATGATTTCTATAAAATATTAGTGATTTTCTACAAATTAAATAAGTAAATTAAGTAAATGGTGAAGTAGAATTTGAAATATAAGTTAATTTTGAAATTTATGATTCTGTTTATAAATGGAGTTTATGTAAAGTATGAATATATGACAAATTTTGATTTGAAATAAATTTAATGATATTTATTAAGTAATAATAATTTTTAAAAGTGTTAATGATTTTGTATAAATTAAAATATGAAATAAATGAATATTTAAGCTGAATTTGGAAATATAACTTAAATTGAATTTTGTGAAATTTGTTTAAAAGTAAATTCTTAATTAAGTAAAATAAAATGGAAATAAGTTATATTTTGGAAATCTAAACTTAAGTGTTAAGTTAAATTTTGAAATAAAGAAATGAAAGTTTATTTGTTATTTAATTTGATTTTTTGTGTGGAAATTTGACTTTATAAATCATAGAAATAAAGGTATTTAAATGATTGTTTTTAAAAGTGAAAATATATGATTTTATAAGTTAAAATGATTTATATTAAAAGTTAATTATGTGTGAAATTGTAAATAAAACTCTGAATTTGATTTGACAGCATTTTTTGAAATGTAATGTAAAGATATTACAGCATTGAAAAAAGGCTGTAGTTGTTTTAAATGAACCAAATAGCAAATTTGAACTAAGGGTTATTATAGCACTTTGTTAGTGCTATAGTTGTTAAATTTAACTAAAATTTTAATTGAAACTAAATTAAGATATTACAGCATTTTAAATGCTGTCTTTTGTTAATGAACTGTTTTAAAACATAACATTTCGTAGCATTTCCTAAGTGCTGCGAAAGTTGAATTTTCATTGTTTTAATAAACTTAAATGGATAAATGATCTTTGAAAAAGATTAAATTTTGGAAATTAAATATTTAATTATTAAATATAATGAATTGACATTAAATGATATTAAATCTTGGAATGAAAAATTGAAGTTTATATTAGTATGAAAAATATTTGGTTTACTTGTAATTTGAATCTATTTAGAAGATATTGGACTTATGAAATATAGGATATTAAAGCTTTGGAATTTATTTTATAATTTGAATAGTTATTTTGTGGATTAAATCTATATTTGAAATTTATAAGATTTGAAATGGTCTATGGAAATTTAATTGAAATAAATGATTGAATTGAATTGAAACTTTGGAAATTTTAATACTTGATTTGAAAGTATAATAATTACACTTTTAAATGGTTTAAATGAATTATTTTGATTGAAATATAAACTATTTAAAAGGGTGACTTGAAATGATAATAAATGAATGATATCTTTGAATTTAAAAAGGTATTTAAAGTTGAATATTTGGATTTGAACTCATGATGATTTGAAATGAAGTTTTGGAAAGATATGATATTTTGATATATTAAAATGATTTGAAATGAAGTTTTGAAAGGATATGATATTTTGATATATTAAAATGATTTGAAATGAAGTTTTGAAAGGATATGATATTTTGATATATTAAAATGATTTGAAATGAAGTTTTGAAATGATATGTTATTTTAAATATGTTGAAATGATTTGAAATGAAGTTTTGAAATGATATGTTATTTTAAATATATTGAAATGGTTTGGAATTGATTTAATCTTCATTTTGATAAAGATTTGGATTTGAAATGATATTCTATTTTGAAGTATAAATATTACTATAAAATTATAACCACGGGTTATAATAACGATTGGTTGTTAAAGAGACCGGGATCGGATATGGACATACTCTCTGTCGTACCGAAAACCACTTTGACAACTATGTACACGGTGGAGTTTCCAGAATGAAGTAGGATGGTGGCGACGATCCTAAGGTATATACGTGGACCCAACTCCCGTGAGTTGGCATAAGGTGGCTAAAACAGGAGCGATCTCGGACCAGTGAGGTAGCACCTCTTATCGGACGCACTTCTTCGATACCATTCTATTACTTTGTGATTTTTGGTGGCCACCCTTGATTTTGGAGTGTTGTTCGAGGTGGAGCGGTAGTGGCTGCTATGCGTTTCAATCAGTCCGTGTGCGTAATTGGTATATCTACCCTGTCATTGCCTTGTGTGCCGTGTCACCTACCATATCGAGCTTTACTACGAGTTTCTATTTGTGTCGTACCTATGGAGTATCTTCTCGTAGCCTCTCGGGGTATGCAGGTACTGTATAGACTATTGGCATTATTTTGTGTTAAGGGCTATATGGGTAACCCCTTAACGCTATTTAAAAGTATGTTTATTTTATGATTAGATATTATTATAATAATAACGAATATTACTACATAGTAGATAGTTTAACGGATCCTTAAAGAATGAGCGATCCCAAGCATTCTTTAAGTTACTTGTACCTTATTACAGTTCACTTGAGTTGGTTTACATTATATAAGTATATATTGTCCTGACTCGAGTGTTTTGTGTTTTGCTTTACGCTCGGGTCAGCCTGAGTTATTCACAGATTTGGATTTCCACTCTCTTGGAGATTTGAATCGCTAGAGATTATCTGCTTGTCTTGTCCTATCTATTTCAGTTCCGTTGTTCTACTCAGCTTGTACTTGGTTATTTTATTGAGACTTCTGTTGTACTCTATTTTTCTGTTATATCTTATGTAACTCTGGTATATTTATATAGTAGCTTCATGAACTACTATTTCTTTTACTTCCGCTGCATTATTTTACTCTATGTCTGTGATCTGTGATTATATTTATTTACTGTATATTCTGAGATTTGCCAAATTTTATTTACAACGCGGTATTTTGAGCAATTCAAGTCCGACATGTGCGGATGTGAATGGTTGAAAATATCGGGTCGTTACAGTTTCATATATAGAGTCCATAGTTGATTGATAAAATAACTAAAAAGGATTATAAAAATTTCAATCCCAATCATGAAATTAGGTTTATCAGAGATTAGACTATAATTGGCTTGGATCTAACCAAATAACTATCAGTGTCGATTTTATATAAGATTCAATGGTATAAAAGAACAAATGAAACTAAATTCGAAAAATTTACCGGTTGATACTTATCTTTGTCGATGCTAGAAATAAAAATAGAAGGTCAAATCAAAGTTGGAGGTAAGACAGGTCGGTGGCAGTTAGTATATGGTCAGCAGGCTGAAGGCTCGAGGAGGTCGGCAGCAAACGATGGTTAACGAATAAAAGAGTTCGGCTGAAGATCAGGGCTGGTCCTAGGTGTTTTGATACCTAAAGCCATTTGTAGATCAATGCCCTTATTAATTTATTTATAGCAACATCAATTTGCATTTTTGAATATTTCATACCAAATGCGAAAGCCAACAAGAGATCAAAATTTTCAATCTCATTTGTTAAAAGACTTCCAACTTCGCTTTTTGCCACATAATATTCATTTCCGTTTGACAATGAAACTAGTGCGCCTCTTCATGTCTATTGTGACTTTCCCAACATGTGTTAGATAATTGTTTGATAGTAATACTTCAAAAAGTTTAAGACAACGTCTGTTTTATCAATACCACTACTTAAAATGATAGTAAGTAGATTAGTTACAGGCAATAATTTGTATAATGCAGTATTTGTTAAAATTTATTCACCGATTAATAATTCTTTTTTTGAAAATAAAATTATAAATAAATAACATTGCAAAATGAATTTGAAATGAAAATTATCAAGGTATATTAAAATTTATATGCTAAAACGTGAGTTAATGTTTAAAAGGAATGAAACAAATTGATTATCTGTAAAAATTATTTTATCTATAAACTACTTTACTAAAAATATTCACACTGTATAAAATTGGTTTTCATCAATCGATTTAAGCAAAAGACGCAAAACATTAAATCTCTAGGAAAACAAACTTATATATAAAACATTAACCTAATGCGATTTCAAGTTCATCAAAGTTTCAAAGAAGATGACATACAACAAACAAATCGCATCTGACAACAAATCATTTTTGGAACTTGAAGTGGATTTTATATGATGTGGTGCTTATCACATTTTGAATAGCAAAAAAAATTTCATTTTGTTGTAGCAATTGCCAATTTTAGATCAGTATGTTTTGTTTTGGTATTGACAATAATTTCAGAGCTGAGTTGTTGAAACATTACATCTCTCAACTTCAACTGTTTTTTTGATGTTTCAGGTATTATGCATCATGGATAACTGTGTTATGAAGAATCCCTCTTTCTTTTCTTTTAGTTTTCTTTTTCTGCGGTCACTTAGTAATGGAATAAAGGCTTCATCAAATGAAGTATTCAAATCATCCAAATATTGTGAAATTCCTAAATTCATAACATGCTTTTGAAATTCTAAATTAAAACAAATATATAAATCACTAACTTGATGCAATTTCAAATTCCCAAATTAGAAATAAATAATGAATGGATTCAGATCGAAGGAGACTGCTTGAGCCTTTGCCTGCTTTCATGCTTTGTAAAATCTAAAAAGCCTATTTTGCTGTTACCAAATCGTTGCCATGCCACCAAACTTCCCAAACACCGCCTTTTGCTCATGGGTTCATGGATGCATTATGATTTGCGATGCCTAATTTTTATTTACGCAGGGGCTTTCATTACTAACATAGTAAGTGCGATTTGGTGCCCTAACTTATTTTGCGGCCTAAAGCAGTTGCTTCTTTTGCTTTGGGCAAAGGCCGGCCATGCTGAAGATGGGAGGTGGAAAGCGGTGGTTAGGATGAAGGCAGAAGAAGATTTTATAAGAGGTGATTTTGGTGGACCAAGATGAGGAATTTTGGGAATGAAGATGAGGGTTTTGAGGGTTTGGAAATAATATTTTTTTTCCATCGTACTTTTTGAAAGGAGGACGGGAAAAATGTTAAGTGTTAAAATAAGCTACGAGCGATCACGGAAAAATTTAGCCAAATTTTCATGAATTGTTGGCGGGAACCCATTAGCAGCGTTCAATTTATTTTTATATTAAAAAAGGTCCAACGGTTGCATATGGTTTTAAACGCTACCAATTAATGCAACTAAAAGCAAATTTTCTTGTAGTAACTGTAAAATATAATTTTTATAACCACTAAGATAAGTAGAAGGTATAGGCAATCCTCCCTTCTTATCTTTTGGGTTCAAAGCATTATTGAAATTCCTAAATACAATCCAAGGCATTTGAATTGAAGAAGCATTGTGAATTAATTTACACCATAATTCTTTCCTCTCTAAATTGGTATTACTACCATAAATGAATGTGCAAGTGTACTGAAGGCCACCCAGATTAGTAAGAACATCAATAATATGTTAAAAGCTTTTATTTGAGATGCTAATGTTCCAAACATTGGCATCAATGATGATCAAAATACGACCCTTAACACCCATGTCTTTATTATGAACATGTATCAGTTAGATGGAAATTTCTCTGTAAATCTATTAATGGCATTATTCTTTAATTTAGTCTCATATAAAGAGAGATAGCTTTAGAAACTTGAGCTAATCAAATACAGATTGCATCTTGTTCTTTGCATTCAATTCCATCATATTTCACCCACATATATTCATTTAATAGAGGAAGAACCCCTAGTTTTCCTTTTAGGAGGGGGAGGGGGAGGGGGAGTAGTTTTTTTTTATCATGCTTCTTCCTGTAGTTCACATTGCTATCAAGTATTTAGGGGACATTTTTTTATGGGTTGTCATACTTTCCAATTTCTTCTATATGCTGTGCAACTATTTCCACAAGTTGTTGTTGATCATCAAATAATTCTATATCCAGCAGAAAGTCCTTTGATTTATCCAAATGATGTGTTAATAGAGTCTGATTTGTATGTAGGTTCTGTAGGGGGAATATGGCAAGATTGCTGAGATGCAGAGGCATGTGCAGAAGTTGATGTTTCTGGTGCAGTAGAGGATGAAGTTCCATCATTAGAGTTTAAACAAGCAAACTTGTTTGCAATAGGGATACTAGTTGATTGTTTTTCTTTATGCGTAGGCTTATAACAAGTTTGAGGCTCGGTTGTCTGCTGCTTATCAGTATTAGAGTTAGCATTAGTACCCACGTGTGTAAGAGGAGAAGTAGGGCCCTTATTAAACATTTTGTTACTTGAATCACTTGTACTGGCTATCTGCTTTACACTTTCTGAATCACTTTGTTTGGGTTACCATGATTTAGTATAAGTTAGTCGACAATTTTTTATGCTAAGACCATAGACTTTGCAATTATCACAAGGGTGTGGTTTATATTCATAAAATACGTGAATTTCAATTTCCGTCTATTAGAATCAATACCTTGTATTGAAGTAGGAAATGTAAAAGTCGAATCAGTCTCAACTAGAACTCGAGCAAATTACAACCGAATTTCCTTTAAAGTATTATTTTCCATTCTAATAGATTTGCCTAATGTACATGCAATCTTACTAATAAAATCTTTATTCTGGAATTCCAAATTTAGATCTTGTAACCTTATCCAAGTGAGAACTGTAGTAAAGTAATCTCTTGATAATTTCATACATGCCTTCCATTTTTTCATGATAATGATACGAGAATTGAACGTATAGGTCCAGATTTGATAATACGATTACACTCCTCCTCTTTATCAAAACGAACTATGATGAAACCATTTTTCTTGTAAAATACTTCAGCCAATTAGTTTGGTTTCCATAAATTTTCCACAAATTTGGTGAATTGAGTGTATAAAGGCCTACTTCCATTGACATAAACCACCACGGAATTTCTCTATTTGGCTTCAACAATCGGTGTATTTGAATCTAGGACAGTAAAGATTGTTCAGCCTTTATTAATAGTTGGTTGCATAAAGTGCAGATCCACTTCTTGCTCTTCTTGTGCGTGGCTATGAGGACCGGTAACCGCTTCTACCCATGGTCTACTCCAAGTTGACAAAGACGATGGACGTGGTGGTTAATCGAGGGCTCTGGTGGTGGTTTGTCATTCTCACTCTTTCTATGCCTTGTCCGCCATGAAAGTTCTTAACATACATACATACATACATACATACATACATACATACATACATACATATATATATATATTGCATCGATTTAATTGTTTATTGAATTTACATACATATAGATATAATTTTTTATAAAAAAGCATATCTTAATAACATAAAGGTTGAATTGATAATATCTAACATGGATTGATTGAATTAAAGTCACACAAAAAAATTCTAGATTAAAATATGATATTGATTTGTAAAATAGATTTAAATTCAGAGCTAGATTAATTTAACTAATATAAAATATCTCCTTGTACTAATACTATAACACATACACACATGTACATGTGATAATAAGATTAAAATAATTTTCAGTTAATTAAAAATACATAGAAGTTATGTAATAATATAAAAGAACCTTTTGCAAAATAAAAACTCATTTTTAGTTTTAGAACAACCAAAAGTTTGAAGTCAAAATACATATGTTAACTTGAATAAGAAATCAATGAATATTATGTTTCTAAATGATCAAAATTCAAAACTAAATATTGAATTACAGTAATGTATACAATGTCTAGAAAGCTATTACATATTTATTGATACCATATTTATGGCTAAAAACAAAATTTTGAGCATATAAGTATTTTGATTTTCATCAATCAAACTAGATTAATCAACAGTTGTTTAGAATGTTACAATAAACCCAAACCAAGTTGAGCAAAGTACATATATAAAATTGCGATAAGAATGATAAGACTAAAATATACAAATGTAAGCAGGAATTTTACCTAATAGATTCAGCTAATTGGTGATACAGTGATTTGCAAATCCTCTATGGAATCCAGAAATCAACATCCAATTAGTAGATGAACCACTTGTTTTAATTTTATTTGATTTAGTTTTGGATAAGAGGAACAAAAAAATTTGGTCATGAATAGGGCTAGAAGGTGGCGGCCATGGATGGAGCAAGAAAGAGGAAGAAAATCCAAAGAAAAATAAGTAAGATGATTTTTTTTAATAAGAGAATAAAAAATTTCTCTCTTTAAATTTTCCTCTTTCACTTTCCAGTCAGTTTTCAATCAAGCCAAGCATTTAAATCCCCATTTATCATGGCCCCCATATGTGGACCAAATTTTTTAGAATGGTTGTTATGTAACTAACTACATTTAAAGCACTATTTAGATACATATTGATATTGTATATCAATACGTGCATATATAATTTTATGTACACATCCAATTAATTGCTAATAACACCCATCAAATAAATTAATAATTAATATTTCTTAAATATTACTTAATGTAATTAATTTATAACATTTTATAAACTAATTACATCGTTTGGTTTTTCAAATAATTCACATGCGGTTTTGTGACTCAGAGGTGTGAATTCAGTCAGAGATTAATGTTGAACAATTCAAATATTAAAGTTCATACGCCACCTTAGCCAATGATGTGAGAGTTTGGCCGAATTCATCACTTACAGATCATCATGATAAAATCCCGTTCCATATTTTCTTAAGCGTTACCTTTAAATAATGATAATTTACACACGTTCTCTTTGTTAAAACTTATCACTTTAGTATATATGGAATTTGGTATCGGTCAAAATTCCAGCATTATCCACGTTAAACTTGGTTAGTCCAAAAACAAAGTCCTTGGTTCAATAATAAATTTTATTATTAACCGTACCAAGAAGACAAATTCTTTATTGAATAGTGCTCCACTTCTAATAGTTTAACTCAAACCCAGTTATAGTCACTTGATGGATCATCATGCCATGATTTAACTAAAATCAAAATGGAGTGTTCTTGTTAGCGCCAAAATTGGTCACTAACCCCCAAATCCAGATGAAAGCACCAAATACCAATCACAGCTCAGAGATAGAATGTATGTAGAGAGTAATAATGTGAAGAACAGTTAAAACTGAAATGAAAGCAGTAAAGAACAACAGATTTTATAGTGGTTCGGCTAACTCCGGCCTACGTCCACTCCAGAAGTTTGCTTTTTATTGCTGTAATAATCGATTACAGTTACAAAATGGCAGAGTTGCCTTAGCCTTAGAAAAGAGAAAGTAAGAGAGCAGAAAGAAGATCCCATTTTACTGTGCCCCTGACTCTCTATTTATAGACAAAGATGGGTTGGACTTCCCTGGTGGGCCTGGTAGCCGAGTACCTCAGCCCAAATGGAGTGGTCTCCATATGCCGAACCATAGATGTCGAACGCTGAATGCCGAACAATGTGTGAATGCCGAACGATCTCCTCATGCCGAACGTTGGGAGGTGCGAGGTACCGAGGTACCGAGGTATCGAGGTATGGAGGTGCGAGGTACCAAGATATGGAGGTGCGAGGTACCGAGATATGGAGGTGCGAGGTATAGAGGTGCGAGGTACCAAGATATGGAGGTGCGAGGTACCGAGGTATGGAGGTGCGAGGTACCGAGATATGGAGGTGCGAGGTACCAAGATATGGAGGTGCGAGGTATGGAGGTGCGAGGTACCAAGATATGGAGGTGCGAGGTACCGAGATATGGAGGTGCGAGGTATAGAGGTATCGAGGTGCGAGGTGCAATGCCGAGAGAGGTGAGGTATGCCGAACGACCCATCCAATGCCGAACGCTCCTTGATGCCGAACGATCCATCCAATGCCGAACGTCTCTCGATGCCGAACTTTGGTTAATGCCGAGCGCTCCATCCAATGCCGAACGACGATCTCTCTATGCCGAACGCTCGTCCAGTGCCGAACATTCCTCTATGCCAAACGATCCTTCTAATGCCGAGCACTCGTTCAGTGCCGAACGATCCCTCTATGTCGAACGACGATCTCTCTATGCCGAACAGCCTCCAACGCCGAACCATCCCAATGCCGAGCGATATCTGCCAAACTGCCTAGGCCGAGCCATGTAGTTTCTCCACTCCTTTTCCCAACGACATATTCAAGTGAACTTCATCATTTTAAACCGAATCCATCATACTTTAGTCTCGATAGTTTTGAAGTTGTTTAAGTTAAATCCGTATGTCCACGGCCTTGCCAAAAGGCGGGTTAACACTTGCCCCCCAAAACATGCCTTACTGTGAAAGGTGTGTTTTGAATAGCCTCAAGTCCAATATCCCAAGTATGTATGTTATCCACATCCATACTTTCCGATTCATAATCCAATCCATTACCAAGCCATCTTATCCGAGTGCCACGTCCATATCCTGATCCATTTCCGCGACTGTTCCGAGTCGATGTCTGATTCTTATCCAGTAACCAAGTCCTTATCCAATTCCACATCCATCTGAACCCGACTACCGAGTTCCAATCCATCCATATCCAATAACCTATAACCATATCCGTGACCTCTCCGGGTCGATATCCAAATCCGGGACCGCTCCGGGTCCTTGTCCGAATCCTTGGCTATCCATAGCCAATATCTAAATCCGTAACCTCTCCGGGTTCTTGCCAAGCGCAATCCACACTTGACGACCTATGTTAAGTAATCCCATGGTGTTCATGGTTCAGTGTCCCTGAACGTTGAATAATGCCGTGGCTTAAGTCCTAAGCTGAATCCTGGTCACTCCGGACCCTTGCCGAGCATAGTCCATACTCGACGACCTAAAATAGTAACCGATAGTATATGGCCTAAGTCCTAGGCCGAATCCTGGTCTCTCTGGACCCTTGCCAAGCATAGTCCATACTCGACGACCTTTTAGCCAAAAATCTAGAGAAAATCCAATCAAAATCCAATCCGAAATCCAAATCCAAATAGAAAACCAGAAACCCATATCAAAAATCCATACCAAAAAATAAACATCCAAACCAGAATCCAAACCAGAAAATGAGCAAAACAGGGAGTTCAAACCAAACTCCAAAACCAAACCAGAAAAAGCAAATGTCCAAGTCAAAGATAAAAACAGATTTCACAAACCCGGGCGTTTCGGTAAGCCATCATCTCAGAGCATGCCTGAGGGTTATCTCCGACCCCGTACATGAGTAAGTGATTTAACCGTTTGCCCGGAATTTGCTACTTATTCCAAACCATCAAGATTAGTTGATGACCAATCGGCCACCATTCTTACCGGCATTTTGTTGCGTGGTGTTACCTGGAATTCCTCCATGAATTGGTCTAGCATTTCCTGGTGGTGTGCCCCCGAGCCTAGGTCCTTCCAGATTGATAGCTGTCTGCCGATTGGGGGCTGCCCCCTGATGAGTCACTTCATCAGCCTGCTGGTTGAGTCCCTCTGGTCCAGGTCCAAGAACTTGAGTGCCTGCAGTTCCCGATTGTCCAAATTGCCTAAGAAGAGCCTGCATCATCTCCTCTTGTCGTTTCATCATTGCTTCCAACTCCTCTCTGGTGATGTAGATCGATGTTTGACCTATTCCATTTCCAGAGGAAGCCTCTTGACTTCCCTCCTGATTGCTCCTTTCTGTCACTTGCTTCCTCGCTGATGGTCTAACCATTGCTTCCTAAAATCCAAGTTCCTAGCTTCAGAATTCTTGAGTTCAGTTCTCAGTGAAAGCACCAAAGTGTTAGCGCCAAAATTGGTCACTAACCCCCAAATCCAGATGAAAGCACCAAATACCAATCACAGCTCAGAGATAGAATGTATGTAGAGAGTAATAATGTGAAGAACAGTTAAAACTGAAATGAAAGCAGTAAAGAACAACAGATTTTATAGTGGTTCGGCTAACTCCGGCCTACGTCCACTCCAGAAGTTTGCTTTTTATTGCTGTAATAATCGATTACAGTTACAAAATGGCAGAGTTGCCTTAGCCTTAGAAAAGAGAAAGTAAGAGAGCAGAAAGAAGATCCCATTTTACTGTGCCCCTGCCTCTCTATTTATAGACAAAGATGGGTTGGACTTCCCTGGTGGGCCTGGTAGCCGAGTACCTCAGCCCAAATGGAGTGGTCTCCATATGCCGAACCATAGATGCCGAACGCTGAATGCCGAACAATGTGTGAATGCCGAACGATCTCCTCATGCCGAACGTTGGGAGGTGCGAGGTACCGAGGTATCGAGGTATGGAGGTGCGAGGTACCAAGATATGGAGGTGCGAGGTACCGAGATATGGAGGTGCGAGGTACCGAGATATGGAGGTGCGAGGTATAGAGGTGCGAGGTACCAAGATATGGAGGTGCGAGGTACCGAGGTATGGAGGTGCGAGGTACCGAGATATGGAGGTGCGAGATATGGAGGTGCGAGTTATAGAGGTGCGAGGTACCAAGATATGGAGGTGCGAGGTACCAAGATATGGAGGTGCGAGGTACCGAGATATGGAGGTGCGAGGTATAGAGGTATCGAGGTGCGAGGTGCAATGCCGAGCGAGGTGAGGTATGCCGAACGACCCATCCAATGCCGAACGCTCCTTGATGCCGAACGATCCATCCAATGCCGAACGTCTCTCGATGCCGAACTTTGGTTAATGCCGAGCACTCCATCCAATGCCGAACGACGATCTCTCTATGCCGAACGCTCGTCCAGTGCCGAACATTCCTCTATGTCGGATGATCCTTCTAATGCCGAGCACTCGTTCAGTGCCGAACGATCCCTCTATGTCGAACGACGATCTCTCTATGCCGAACAGCCTCCAACGCCGAACCATCCCAATGCCGAGCGATATCTGCCAAACTGCCTAGGCCGAGCCATGTAGTTTCTCCACTCCTTTTCCCAACGACATATTCAAGTGAACTTCATCATTTTAAACCGAATCCATCATACTTTAGTCTCGATAGTTTTGAAGTTGTTTAAGTTAAATCCGTCTGTCCGCGGCCTTGCCAAAAGGCGGGTTAACAGTTCTTAAATCGAGAGAACTATGTAACATCGTCATACTGAAATTTACAATTTGACCTACTTGTTATCAACCATTAGAAATTCACAAACGAGCCATTCCATAGTTATCTAATAACTATAAGTATGTAATCCATCGTTACCCCCAATAGTCAGTAGTGATGTCCAACTTTTGGAGAGTGTTATGCTCTCTAATCTCAACAAATAAACCGATATCCTTTTCCCAAAACATCACGACTAGGAATATTTAAAATAAAATGTCATTTTATTTTGTAATTGGTTATTCATGATTGCAACTATTTGCAACCACAATCACATAACATTTTATTTAAGGATTTCCTTATTATATACTTTGAGTTAATTACCTAATTGATTATATCACAATACAACAAAGTATATAAAAGAAAACAACATCGTTATTACAAAAAAAATTGACTACAGAGTTAGAATTTTGTAACAAATTACATAATTTTCTATAGGACATACCACTAACTCTTTCGGCATCAATATAATACTGGATTAAATGACTAGATTTCTCTCCCTTCCCAATCTGGTCCAAGATCTCTACTAGGCTTGCATCAAAACTTTGGCTAGAACCAATCTAATCCCAAAATGTAGGATAGGGTGAATTAAGGTTACAAACACCTCTTATATAGGCACAAATCATAAAATACCCCTCAGCCATATGGGTTTCTGATCCGTTTTGCCTCGAAACGCACACTACGGTAAAGGATTCATCTCTCCTTCATTTGATGTCCATTTTTGAAGTATTATATATGAATTTGGGGTAGAGAAATCTATTTGATGCAATGGAAAAGTCATATTTCCTAAATTCTTTCATTTGAAGAAATTCAGTTTTTCAGTTTTACGAAAAATTACCAAAATGCCATTTTTAATTAATTATTTATTTTTACTAAAAATCCTGGGTGTTACATTACTCCTCCAAATTTGGTGAACAAATCAACAATATGAGAAAGAGGATGTTTTTTCTTTTTTTTCAACTTATTCAATACTCTATAGTCGACACATGGTCTCAAGGTTCCATCCACCTTAGCGGTGAACATGATGCATGCTCTCCACTTCGATTTAATTCTCCAAATATGACCCTTCTTCGAAAGCTCTAAAATTTTAGATCCATTTGCCTAAAAGGTAAGACAAACGGCTTCTCATCTCACTCTAAATCAATATGGAATTTAATTTCGGTAAATGAAAAACCTTTTAAAACATATCTGCAAAATTCCACACAATAGGAACTTGCGTCAAACCATCATGTGAGAGATCTGAGGAATATAAACTACTCAACATCATAGAACTCTCGGGATCACAATAAAAACTAAGCTCCTTGCCACCACTATCCTTCATACAAACTACAGAGCCATCACAATCAATAATAACCACGTGCTTTGTTATCCAATTCATCCCCATAATAAGTCTATAACCTGAAAAATCGAGCATAAAATATCACAAGAAAACCCATACTCACCCCAAGACAACATGATATCTTTATATTATGGAAATAAATGTTGACCCACCAATGGGATGTGACATAACAAGGTAATATAGTATATAGTATGCTCTAGGGGCAATTATGTAATTTGTTACATATATCTAACTCGATAACCAAACTTGTTCAAAGTAAAAAGTGTTTCTTTCTACTATATACCTTTTATATTTGATATAATTAATTAAGTAATTAATTTAAAGTATATTAAATAGAAAATTCTTAAATGATATTTTATGTGATAGTAATTACAATATGTTGTAATCATGAGAAATTTATCATGTTAAAATGGCATATTGTTCTAAATATTCCTAGCTAAGATGTTTCAAGACAGGATATCGATATATCTGTTGACACTAGTGCATAACGCAATCCAAATGTTGGAAAGTGCAGTACTCATTGCTATTGAGAGCACTAAGGGGTTACATACTGATAGTTATTGGATAACTATTGAATGAATAACTCGAGAGTTCTATGTTGGTTAATATAACTAAGGTCAAACAGACAATCTCGAAGTGACGATGTTACAAAGTTCCCTCAACTTGAGAATACCATGGAACTTCAAATTGGACACTTTTCTTTGATTATAGTTAAATTATGGCGTGGCGTCCATCGAACGACTATAGTTGGGTCTGAGTTGAAGCATTGGAAGCGAACCACTATTCAATAGAGAATTTGTCTCCTTAGTTATATGAAGTTATTATCACACTCAGCTGTAGTCAACTCAAAGTCAAAGTATATGGCTAAAGCAATACGATTCATAATAATTGTTATTATTGAATCAAAAGGTTTTGTGTTTGGACTTACAAAGTTTAATATGAACGATGTTGGAATTTTGACCAAAACCAAATTCCAAAAGGCCTAATATGATATAGTTTTGATGAAGAGAATATGTACAAATAATCATTACTACCAAATACCGCTTATAAATGGATTTTATCGATATATGTGTAAGCGATAAATTTAGCAAAGATGCAACACAACTAGCTAAAGTGATGTGTGAGAGTTAATATTTGAATTTTTCGATATTAACCGCTGTTTGAATTTACACTTTTGAGTCACACAACCGAAATGAAGAACACTCCAAATAGACCACACGATTTAATTAATTTATAATCATTGTAAATCAGTTAAATTAATTAATATTTAAGAAATATTAATTATTAATTTTTATTTGTGTTATTTGAATTATTTGAATACCATTAGTATTTAGTAAAGTGAGTATATAAAAGTTATAAATGCGCATATTGATATACAATGTCGGTAGATTATTTAAATCGGATTTAAATAGAATAAATACTAAGTGGGGTTTTAGATAAATTAAATTAATCAATACTTGTGAAATATTAACTATTAAATTTTTAATTGATTTTAATGAATACTATTAGTATTTAATAAAGTTCATATATAAACGTTATAAACGCGTGATATACGATATCGATATAATGTTTAAATTAGATTTAAATATATTAGACAACAAGTGATTTTGGAAATTTTTAAGGGTCTTCTGGCACCTGTTATGGCTGGCTATAGATAATAAATAAAGAGAGAGGATTTAATGAGATTTAATTGAGACTTAAATTGAGAAAGTTTTAAAGGAGGGAATTTTAAGGGAGAGGGTCATGTGGCCTGGCCCAAAGGATGAATAAGCCTAATATAAAGACCCAGATTGATTTTGGTCCTTGGGCTAATTTTTCAAAATATGTTTTGAAAATCTAAAATTATATTTAAATTTAAATGCTAAGTTTAAAATGACATGTTACAAACTTTCAAAATAGGTTTTGAAAGGTAACAAATTAAATTTTAAAATGTTCATCTTAATTGTTTAATTAACTAGATTATATAAATAAATAAATAATTAAAAGTTAATTAATTAAAATAAACCATGTATAATGATATGTGTTTATTCATCTTAAAATGTTTAAGGTAAATGATGATAATATTTTTATTTTTATTAATATCCTTTTTAATTAAAATGTTTTTTAATTAATTAGATCAATTAAAAGTTAGTTAGTAAATTAAATACATGCATAATGATATATGTATATAATTACTATAAATGTTATAGTTTATCTTCATCTTTAAAATTTTAAGGATGAATAATTTAAAATCCAATAGTTTAAACTTAAATAAAATTAATAAAATGTTAATTAAACAAATAATTAAATTTATTAAATATGATTTAATTAATAAGGATTGAATTAGGAATAATTAAATAAGATTTATTAATAAGATACATGTATATATTATGTAAGAAAATTAAATTGTAGAAGTTATAAATAAATTGATACTTATATATAACTATATATTTATAAAATGAAGTGGAACTAGAAATAAACCCAAATTAGGTCTAAGGAATAAATACATAGGTATAGTACACATATCGTGATTGGAGATGTGTTTGACACTCGAATCATGAGGGTATTTCACACGAAATATATTATTCCCTAAATCGATATCACTCAATATATGTATATTGAAGAATATGAATCATTAATATATTAGTTATCGTCTACCATTTATATATTAATAGATTACTTGCATACTCTTTAGTTGTTGATATTCTACAAGCCAAAGATGTTATGTCTAGTACTATTAATATATTGACTAGACGAGGTAAGATACATGCACATATTTATTGATACTCCTTAAGGTACGTGCATTATACATAGGTCACCGTGAAATGGTGGATACAAGTAAATAATCTCTTTCGATTTGTTGATATTACTCGAGGTCGGGATGAGATTAGGACAAAGACCATGGGTAGGAGTTATACTTGATAAAATCGATAAAGTTTTATCCATCGCTTGTGGGACTATGAATTGTTGATATACCTCAACGTTATAATCTCATGGCTAGCGAGTCCTAATGCCTACTAGAGAAATTGAAATATTTCTATATTTCCTCTTAGAGTTCTGAAAAACAAAAAATCTAGTGGGAGCCTTATTAGAATAATGAAATGGTAACCTTGAACCTTTCTAATACTGTAAGAACATATGCTATATAAAGTTAAAATAATCTACATCAATAACTTTATGTAACAATAAATATTGACAAAAAGTTTATCAATTAAGATATACAAATGCACAAAATTAAAGGTTGACAAAGAAATATAAAATGTACTTATGTTAAATCTTTTGGCATGTTGTCGCTTTAAGACCTATGCAAGAGCCTAATTATGCGCTACACATTCATAATTTAATCGCTTAACTATTTATTTGCCCAAGACTTTATATTACTGCCCTAAGTTTTGAGCTCTTAAGCAATACAAAAACATATATTTGATCCATATTCGATCGCATATAAATGTTATATGATGAACGATAGCAATTCGTAATGTACGAAACTTCAATGAAATTAGTTCAATGGAAATAAGCAAATAAAGCATAACCTGAAATTGTTTATTCAATACGATTGATTACACTAAGGATTTCCATTTGAACGGTTCGACCATTTAGAAAAGGAAAAAAATGAATAAAAGTGGATGGAACTTTGGCAGTTAGGATGAAGAGAGTGAATAGTGAACTCTGCTTCATGAAGTGGTATCGAAAACGAGAATTGTACAAAATGCTAGTAGATACTTAATATTTAATGAGAAATGTAATTTTTATTCCAGTTGTGTTTTTTGTATAGAAAATTGTTTTCTATAAAAGTCATTTTTGGGAGTTTAAGAGATTTGATTGAAAACTTCCGAATGTAAACAAGTTATTATAAAAGAAATATATAACCCATAATAAGTAGTTGAGTGGAGCTTTGTATTTCATATGCTATTACAATAATGGCAGAAATAGCGGGAGCATGTCATATAATACTCACTAGTGGATGCATCAAGATATGAAAAATTATTTTGTAAATGTACCAAATATAATTTATGAAATAATTATTATTTGCAGTATTGATTGAAAGTGAATATAGTTTCATTTTTTATGAATGTTTTGAATATTCTCTATGAAATAAATCTATTAGAATAATGGTGTTTTTTTTGCATTAGCTAAATAATAAAGAAGTATCATTAATTTTTTACAATTATTTTGGAATTAAGGACAAGCAACCATTTAGTGGGAGCGACATAAGAGTTGGTGAACACTTCATATCGACACATAAAGATGTATGCAGTTGAAATTACAATGATGCCAAAAATGGTTCCATGTATATCTTTTAATTTACAAATGAATTATCATAAATAAACATGTGCATTTGATGCACATGTAGTATACCTATGATAAGTTCTTTGAATATAAAATGGAAATAAAAAATGTAACGTGCAAATGAAATAAGAAAATTCAATTTGATCGAGTTGGTGAGTATATAGGAAAATGGTTCCAAAATTACCTAAATACAAATAAGGTTTAATCCCAAAAGTCACTCCTCTCTGTGATACATAATGATGTATTAATAAGGAGTAATCAGACTTTGTTGGACAAAGTACGATTGATGATGAATAAAGATGAGTTAACTTCTTTCTGCAAGGTAGAGTACTTAAAAGTAAATAGCTTGCACATAATATTTAGCCATGAGGGATCTTGTGCGAACCACCCCAAAGCAGTTAGGGACCGATCAATGTTGACTGACCAATTTATGTTATGAAAATAAGTTCATAAACTTAAAACTTAATCTATGTATGTGTGTGTGTGTCTATATATATATATATATATATATATATATATGCAACTCATAAAATGTTTATGAATACCTATTCTATTACATTAAGAAACAATTGTTGTTTCAACAAATACCAACTTCATGACGAAGGAATTTCTTTTAGAAAATTATTGGTAGTAAAATGGATTTGGATACGATTCAAAGATAAAACTGATTACAAAGGATGAAATAAAATTGACAAATCCTAAACGAATACAACTAATTAGAATTCTTAATAAGAACTCCCACATATTAAAAAAACTATGATTATTTTAACAATGTTAAGAAAATAATCTCTTCAGTTGTCAATAAACCATTAAGAGTATTGGCTCCATCATATGGCATGATGCACAAATCCAAACTGGATTCTAAGTACGTTATGATTTTGATAGTTGTACCTGAAGTGATATGATCCATCTAATATGGAAGTGTCTTCAAGAAGGTGACTAATGTGGTTGGAATATGTTAAGCTACGTTGATAGAATAACATCGTAAATTTTAATTTTTGAAATTAACGTAACAGATTCGTCAGTTAACGTACTTAAGTTAATTTAGATTTTACTCTCAGAATTATCGCTCGATATGATTCTGAGTTTTGGTATATGTATCTTGAAATAGAAATTTTGAATATGATTTTGAATATGTCGTCAGCGCTTAATAACTAATATGTCTCGAAGTCAGTAGGAGCGATAATGAGTTTGTGGGTAATTGGATATGATCCAAGAAATGGTATGAAAGTATTATTTGATAGGCACTGAGTTAAGCAAGTATTTTGATAGGAAATTAAATAATTTAAATTTCATTCAAAATGGAAAGGAAGCATGTGTTTGTAATAAACAACATCAATAGGTGTAAAAATATTTCTAAAACCATAAGTAAACGACAAAATTATGATTTTTAATAATGTATTCGTGTTAAATTCATTTCACTTTAGTTGTTTAATTCTTGGCATAGGATCAAAAAAACATCTTTTATAATTAGTACAAAAGGAAGTTCGGAATGTCCCAAAATGATATATACAGACGCCTTATTAAATTATTTAATATGGAGCATGTAAGATGAATTCCTAATGCACTTGCAATAAGAATTATCATTCATGCTACATTGTCTACAATATCGTATTTCACTTATGTATTTGATACATAAAGCAAGTGTCAAATCCAAATTAAGATCGCCAAATGATAATTTAGAGTGCTCTCTAGTATTTATGAAATACTAGAGGATTGTTTACAGAAACAAGGATTGTTTACAGAAACAATGAACTCCTTATGAAGGAGTGTGCGTACTCAAACTTCAAAAGTGATATTGAGTATAGTATGTCTATCCTATGTCCATGTTCGATCTTAAGCTAGGAACTTTAAATTGGAAATATTCCAAACAAGTAGCGGCTGATTCAACCAAGGGCTAAGTATATCACCTTGAATAAGTACTACAATAAAAGAAATATAAATAAGTGCACAAATTTATAACCAAGGAAGGGGTGCTGCTAATTGTTGAGAATCCCATGACATTGTTATATGATAAAAAAGATATGAAACAGTTCATAAAAGAACTGAGAGCTCACTAAAGGTTGAAAGACATACTCAAAAATTTCCACACGATAAATGTCGTTTATTAGCATTAGAGAGAGTTGATGATAGAGTAGATAATTAAAATAATATTGCATACCGGTTCACCAAGGAATTGGCCTGATTAGTGAGAAAAAATATCAAAGGAGTTGGAATAAGATTGCATAATTGACCCCAAGTGTAAGTGGGAGATTGATAGAGTTAGTGGTATTCCCTAGGGCAATTATGTAAATAGTTACAAATACCTAACTCGGTCGCCAATCTTGTTCGAAATAAAAGATGTTTTTCTTTCTGTTACTTACTTGTTATATTGTGATATAATTTATTAAGAATTAGTTTAAAGTATATTAAATAGAATATCCTTAAATGATATGATATGTGATAGTAATTACAATGTGCTGTAATCATTATAAATATATCACAATAAAATGATATATTATTTTAAATATTTTTAGTCAAGATGTTTTGAGATTGGATATCGATACATCTGCTGATACTAGAGTATGTAACACTCTCCAAATGTTGGGCATACTAATACTCATGGCTGCTAGGGGCACCAAGGTGTTACATACTAAGAGTTATTAGATAATCGTGGAATGACTCGCTTATGAGTTCTCTATTGGTTAATATAACTAAGATCAAATAAACAATCTCGATGTGACAATGTTACATAGTTCCCCCGAATTTAGAATACCGTGGAACTTCAATATAGACACTCCTCTTTGATTATAGTTAAAGCGTGGC
Source organism: Allium fistulosum (assembly GCA_030737815.1). NCBI lineage: Eukaryota > Viridiplantae > Streptophyta > Magnoliopsida > Asparagales > Amaryllidaceae > Allium > Allium fistulosum. Next base: position 443,489,170 of record CM060901.1, on the reverse strand, counting down.
ATGACATCTATCGAACGGCTATAGTGGGTCTGAGTTGAAGCATTGGAAGTGAAACATTATTCAATAGAGAATTCATGTAACAACCCAAAATTTAAGCTATAAGAATTAACTAACGAATTAATTAAATAATAAAATAAGTTTGTGAAATTGTTAGAATTGAGCCATGGGAGTTGCACCATTGTGTCTGTGGTAATTTTCTGGTCAATTACATATATAGTTTGTCAAAATTCGAGCTAAAACGAAGAAGATACGAATTAAACAAGAAATAAGAAAACAAAAAGGAATATATATATATATATATATGTAAGGTCAACCTTAGGGTCGACCCCTAATGTGCATAGGTCGACCTTCCACATGTATGGGTCGACACCCAGGTCGACCCGCCCTTGTATTTAGACGATGTTTCGTCCAGTTTCAACCGATGATGTGGTTTGCAAATTTTCTTTAATCCTGTGCATTCGTGCTTCCATCCGAGGGTTCCCAACGAGCCTATGGCGTGGTCGCACCAGATTTAATCTTCAAATCCAAACGGCCTGAGATCCCTAAGTGACACTATAAATAAGACCCTAGACCTAGCTATTTTTCTCATTCAGATTTTCTCCCAATTGGGTTCATTGCCTGAGGCTGGACCCTAAAAAGGAAATTTTTCTTGGGAGGAGATCTTTTTAATTATAATATTTTACACCCTAGAAGTGGATCCAGGAAAGCCAAGGTCTAGAGTTAAGGGACCACAGGTGAGTGTTTTGTAATTATTTTAGATTTTTAAGTAATTTAAAATAATAGGGTTCTAAATAGTTGTAGTTTTTCTGCAATTTTGAGAAATTTTTTATATAAGTTATTTACAGCTAGTTTTTAAAGTTCTTTTCAGTCTATTTTATTCAGCTATTTTATTTAGCTATTTTATTCAGTTATTTGCATTTATTTACATATGTTTTATGTTAGAATTTAGTCTGTAAATTTTAGTTTCTTTTTATTCCTTTTTACGCGAATAGAATATTAAAAAGAGAATAATTCACAAATATGGATTAAAATAGAAAAACACTAAATTTACAAAAATTAGATGTAAAATAAGAAGGATCGTAATAGAAAGAAGATAGACTGAAATAGGCAAATTTGAGACATTTGCAAGCATTAGTATAACAAGTGGTTATAACTAAAAAGATACTACAAAAGAGTAACAATTATAACGTAGGTTATAATTAAACAGAAAGAACAGAAAGCCTTATTTTAAAACTTCGACTAAGTTAATAAGCAAATTATAACATAGGTTATAATTAGGAATAACAGAAAAGGCTTATTTTAAGACTTAGATTAAGTCAATAAGAAAATATAGTAAAAATAACAGAAGAGGCTTATTTTCAGAAGAACCAACAGTATTCCCTTTCAGACTAGGACTGATGGTCTCACAACAGATTAGGTGAGGCTGGGCAGGACCCTTTCAGATTAGGACTGATGGTCTCACAATAGTTAGGTGAGGCTAGGACACAGGGTAAATAAGTGGTCAATAGATAGAAGCTCAAATTGGGAGATTTAGGCAAGGGGCGCAAACTAGATTTTGTTTGTTAGGACCCGTACCAACAGCATTCCCTTTTAGACTAGGAATGATGGTCTCACAAAACACTTAGGTGAGGCTGGGCAGGACCCTTTAAGACTAGGACTGATGGTCTCACAACATATTAGGTGAGGCTGGGCACGCTTATGCTGATTAGGGTAAGTAAGAGGTCACAAGAGGGGGCGACAGTTAGCGTGTACCGACGATGACTGAGCGTGCGACATTGATTATGGTAGATAATTTGCTACTTCGTTCCAAGCGCTAAACAGACGTCTTTTGCTGTAGGACTAACATGATTGGACTAGCTCACAGTGGCACAACGGAGATAGAAGGCCAATCAACGGGTAGAATTAGGATTTTAGCCTAATTAAAATAGGATTAGGGTTTCAACCTAATCAAAGCAGTAATCTAAGACAAGTGCAAACAATCACAATCAGTCAAACAGAATCAGAAACAATATTTTATCTCAGTTTTACCTTTTTTGAATTTTCCTTTTATACTAGAACTGTTGCTTAGTCTATTATCTTTATCTTGCTTAGAAATGCTAGTAATTACTTTCATTCACCAGACTTATAGTCTTACCCACTCCTCTATTTCCCTTTCCCCCCCATAGGCCAACAGAGACAAGGACAGTAGATTTGGATTTTTTGGAGACCCATTTGCAGAGCTTTCTCACTCTTCATGTATTCTTCTTCTTTTCAGTTTTATTTTCATTTGACTTTGAATATACTGGTACTTTATGAGAGGGATGACTTTTATTATTTATGTACTCTAATGATGTAAGACTAAGATGTATTTTTCATAAGACATTAGTATTTTGGTTTTGAAACATATTCTGTTTTGAAATGAAGTTTAATTTTGAATATCAAGTTATTATTTAAATGTTTCCGCTGTTATTATTTATTTGTCTTGTGAATCTTAGTCTCTGTGATGCTTTAGCTATACCTATAACGGACCACATCTTTTAGTGTGCCCTTTTTGGGTATACTAAGGGGTGTGGGGTATTTCAATTCGGCTCCACAGTTATATAAGGTTTGCATCACAGTCAATTGTAGTCAACTCAAAGTCAAAGTCTATGGCCAGAGTAATATGGTGAAAAATAATCGTAATTGAATCAAGGATTTTGTGTGGACTTACAAAGTTAAATGTGAACGATATTGGAATATTGACCAAAACCAAATTCCACAAGTCCTAATGTGATACCATTTTACGAAGAAAATTAGTGTAAATAATTGTTATTACTGGGTATTGCTAATAATAAGTATAACTTGATTATATCGAAAGATGTGTAAGCATTAAATTTAGCAAAAATGTCACACCACTGGCTAAAGTGACGTATAACGTTAATAGTTGAATTTTTGGACATTAGTCACTGCGAATTTACACTTTTGAGTTGTAATGATACCACTGTTAAACCTATATTATTAAAGAACATTATGATTAACGTCGTCTAAAAATACGGAGGATGCGACTTGTTAAGGGCGACTAAATATGGATATAGCTTTAAACTAATAGTGATATGTCATACTTACCTTTTTACAAAATCTTTGGAATAAAATTTGACGTCTACAGTCTCAGTTCAAAGTAATAAACACATCGGTTTCTCAGAATCTGAACAGTATATCATACAAAACAGTAATCGCGGCAGAATAATAAATCTTATATACATATACAAACTATGAGTCTACAAAATATAAAACAAGACTCACATAATAGACATCTGTTACAAATCTCTTTCTCAATTATACATTTCATATACAAAACTCAAAGTTCTAAATAGGATAAACTAAAAGTAAAAAATATTTATCTCCTTGCTAGCACAACCATCCAAAGTTCAACCTGTCTTGTAAGCTGAAAAGTCTCAGCCTGACCCAAGTATATAAAATAAACGAGTCAGACTATCTCTAAATATCCAAAAGGGTAAGAACAAGATATGACACAAGGATATATGACATATAGATAAATACAAGCGTCATATTTATGTATATATAACAAGTCAAAGAAATAGTCCAACTCTAATTACATCACAAGACACGAGACTATTAAAATCATAAACATAAATAAATCACAAATCATCAAAATCCATTATAAAACAGAAATACTTTTCAATCCCAAATATTGAAACCCAGAAATTCCAAAACAAAGGTTAATATCTCAAAATCCTAGAAAAACAAATCTAGAATGATCTCAATGATCGAACTCATACCGTAGGAAAACAAAAGGTGGTATCACTCATACCGATCAGATACTAATAATCTTCCATACCGTGAAAACAAAATCTCAAAACTCATGATAACCGGATCGAAGAAGATATAACTCATTCCAATCACAAGCATCGTATAAAAATCCATGATTTTACTTCTTAAGGATTTAACAGCCCCATGCTGCACACCAAAAGAGAGTAAACTCTAAAGTGTCAAATACTATCACCTTTAGTAATCATGAAACTTAACCAAAACGTCCCATATCGCCTGGTGAAATTCAAGTATTTACTTGAAGTTAGGAAATCTCACTCATTACGGATACTACTGGAAAACATGAACTATATTCCCTTAAGGATCTATCAGTCCCACAAATATCAGAAGAGAATACAACTATAAAGCGTTAAATACTTCCAAAAAGCAATCACAAGAACTTAACCAAGGCATCCCATATTACCTGGTGAAATTTAAGTATTCTCTAATGGGCTAGTAATTACCACTCAAACATTCTATTCAATAAGTTGTACAATATTCGATGAAGCATTATTTGAAAGCATTTAAAAAAAATCAATAACACTAAGTCAATTATTAATATTTCCCAAATTATATAATTAAGGTTCTCAAAACATTTTATTTTTAAAATCTTCTCCAAATCAAATAATCACACAAAATTTCCAAAATAGTATTTAAATAGCTAAGTGTTAAATCTAATAAAATCCAATAAGAATTTATATTTTGAAAACGGATAACATCATTTTATTATATAAGAAATGATTTCTAAAATATTTTATATATGAACCTATTTTCAAACTTCTTCTTTAAAATCCATAAAGGCATTTATTTCTCAACTATATATATAATATTTATCCTTTGATACAATAAACCATAATCCCACTTTTAGTATTTAAATGCTTATATATATATATAAATATTCCAAATTCTTTTTTGAAAGTTCCATAGTTCACAAATTATATTCCAAAGAGTGTGTGTGTGTAGAAATAGTTATTTATTTTATAAAACCATAAATATCTAGTTTCAAACCCATATAGTTATTAAAACATTTGCTTAAATGTGACTTAGAAGTTTACTTCCAAACCATTCCAAAATAATATTATATATATAATTACTTATAAAATCTTTTATACAAAGAAAATTAGATTATTATAGAAATTTGGTTGAAATCTATATATGCTATAATAAACCAAAATCCATAAAACACAAGGAATTTAGTTATTTCAAAATTCCCAAATTCATCACAAAATCATATCGGCAAATTTGATCCATAGAGATATAGTCTACATCATCTCTAAGCACTCTATCATGAAAACAAAATCCATATATTCATAATTCAAAATCTTGAAATAACATTGAAATCAATCATGTAATAGATCACAAAAAAATGCACACAACATACAAGAAGAGAACCAAGCAAACAAATGGTCGAACAGGCGAACGAGAGGCACACGACCATCACCTGAGGCTCTTCCCAGGTGCATGACCGGTGCACCAGTCCCTTATGACCGGTCCATCGGTGGCGTCACTTGGGTAAAGCCCCAAGTGATTTCATGTGCCTTCCATGGTCTGTTGGCGGGGGTTTTCCAATGATGGATGCTTCTAACTCCTTGGGCATTGTTTTAGACATCATGCAAGCTTATAATCATCCACATAATCATGATTCAAATGATCATATAGCGAGGGTTTTCAGCAAACAGTGAATAAGTTAACTAGATATGTGAATACCACTATCAACCTGAAAGCAATTCAACAACAAATCATTCAAAACAAACACAACATAGTAGCAGCATATAAGTTTAAAGATAGATTGTGTGAGTGGTAACTCACATTTTTCGTATGATTTCACTTAGCAATTAGCTGTACTCATTGGCCTTCTAATACACAGCGAAACCCTAGAACTCGGAAAAGAGAGAAAGCACAAAAATGATTCAAAAAGAAAACAAAATTAAATAGATTGTAGAAGATGTTAGAAAATGGTTTAATTTACATATCTTGATTTCATCTTATTATTCCAGAATTTATTTGCAATTTAAAATCACCTATTTTGATTTTGTTTGTAAAGAGGAAGAAGAACTAGTTTTCCTTTTGTTTTGATTTCCAGAAGTTGAGAATGTGTACTGTAAATGAAAAGAGAACATGCTTTCTTTACTAATTAATTTTTTGGGCCTTAGTATTTAATTTGCAATCCAATAAGAATTAACTAACTATTTATTTTTAATTACTTACTAATAGCTTCTCAAATCAAAAGATTAAGTAATTAAACCACAATCAAATGAACCAATTAACTTATTAAACTATTTCAACAATAAACACATTTATATTAAGATGTCTACATACCTCAAATTCTCCTTTTATTTAAAAATAAAAGATTCAACTAAACAATTATACTTGTCTAAACTCAAAGTCCGGTTATCTTTAATTAAACTCTAAAATTCTAATTTCTTTAATATTCTCTAAATTTAGAATTTATTAAAATCAATTAACTCCCAATAATATTTTTTAAGTGATTCTTTACACTTTGAAAACAATAGTATTTCCAAATTTCATAATAATTTAGAATTAATTATCTTAAAACAAATATCTTTTATAAATGACTACAATTTCCCAACTAATGATTTAAGTTTACCACGTTAAATCATTATTTAGTTTATTATATTTACTCAAAAATCAGGGTTGTTACATGAGTCGCACAACCGAAATGATGAATACTCTGAATGAACCATATGATTTAATTAATTTATAATCGTTCTAAATTAATTAAATTAATTAATATTTATGAAATATAAATTATTAAATTTTATTTGATTTATTTGAATACCGTTAGAATTTACTAAATTGCATATATAAAAGTTATAAATGCGCATATCGTTATATGATGTCGGTAGATTATTTAAATTGGACTTAAATTGTAATAAAAACTAAGTAGGTTTTAAATAAATTAAGTTAATTAATGTTTGTGAAATATTAATCACTACAATTATATTTGATTTGATTGAATACAATTGGTATTTAATAAAGTGCGCATATAAATGCTATAAAACGTGTATATATCGATATACGATATCGATAAAATGTTTAAATTGGATTTAAATAGATAAGACACCAAGTGATTTTGGAAATTTTTGAGGGTTATGTGGCACCTTTTATGGCCGACCATAGACAAGAAATAAAGGGAGAGGATTTAGTGAGATTTAATTGGGACTTGAATTGAGAAAGTTTTAAAGGAGGGAATTGAAATGTTTCAATGTTTCCTTTAAAACATATTATCTCTCATTCATTTTAGAATACACTTCAGACAATTCACATTCATTCCTCTCCTCTTCCGTCCCAGTCGAAAATAATTGCTTTCAAAGCCTTTTTTTTTGAAATCAAAATCAAATAAAATAATAGAACAGAAGGTGTGTCTCATCTCTTAATTGTTGCAAAATCTGGAGATCGATTCAACTGAGTCTAGGAAGATTAATTAATCATTTCAAGATGGGTTTTTTGGCAACATCCCTAGGTAACTATCTATTTAGTTTATTTATGTTACCAATGTGTTTGTATCCCATATAATACATCTGTTGTTTATGTTATATCTTATAACAAGTAATTCAAACTCTTTTATCTCTATCTTTATTTAAAGTATGTTAACTATGATTTAGATCTGTTTTTGCTCTTTATCTCATCTCAAAATATGTTCGTTATTATTTATATGATTTTGTCCCCCATTCTCCTTTGTTGATTTGCTGATTTCTTTTATGTTGTTTAGATTTATATGTTATTATCACAAATTTACATATACCTAACTTGTCAAATTCCTTTTCTGTTGCATTGAAATTATGTTAATAAAGAAACTAATTTTGATTGATATTTATTTTATAGTTTTATAATATTAATATACATAAATGTAAATAAAATTTTCATGATGATTAATTGATTTTCACCTTAAAAATTAATTCCTTTTGTTAAATAGTTGATATTTTGATTAAGAATGTTTATACCGTTGTTTTAGAAAAATCCTTTTGATCTAAAATTTTTAAATGGACATTTTTTGTAAATTCTAAATCCTTTATTTCTTTTCAACTTTAAAGTTTTGTGTTTTTCCTTTCTAAAGCTTAATTTAAATGTGAACTTTAAATTCTAACATATATATATATATATAATACAAATGTTTACATATAAATGATTGTTTTAAATCTAAAACATTGATTGTAATTTTTATATATATGGTAACATACATGTGTTGCTCTAATTTAAAATCACAAAATGGATCTTTTGTAATAAATGCAATATTTAATTTAAAACATTTCTTTAATTAAAACCAAACCCACTATTGGTAATTTTAGATTTCAAATCATATAAGGTTGTCTTGTCTAATATGTTTTTAATGTATACATATATATTTATATACTTTTCCACTTTTATTATGTACAATTATTTTTAAATCAAAATATTGGACAACAAAGGCATATATAAAAGGGGAATGATTCGTTGTGGTATAAATCCCAACACCTACATACGGTTGCATTAACTACGTGCACTCCATATCTGTCACGTCAAAATTTTCGACTTTCGAAAATTCGACATCGATACTCACTTTATCGACTACCGAGAAATCGAGTGCCGGAAACTCCAATAGTGAGGGTTTTAAGAAGAAGAAGTAGAAGAAAAGATAGAAGAAAAAGAGAATAGAAGGAAAAGAAAAGAAAGAAGAACAACAGAACAACATCAGAACAGAGACAGAAAACAATATCAGAATCTCACATATCGCAGCAGAACAATATATAATAGATAAATGAATAATCTTTAAAACAAAGAACTATATCATTTTATACATACATCAATCATCAGAGTCAATATACAACAATGGACAGTTATATAACTTGTCCTCATACAGAATACACAGCGGAATAAATATATCAGATACAAATACTACGTCTCGCCATCCAGCTTGCTTCCAAAGCTCTAGAATATCCTGATAACATAACTCTAGGCTGCCCGTGTGGAAATTGGTGGGCACCCAGAGTTTAGAAGGGAACAATAAACTCCGAGTCAGTCATGGTGACTGATGTGAGATCGTAAAACAGTTATTTTTCTTTAAAATAAACAACAGAAAATTTTTAAAGTCAATTCGCAATGCTTTTGGAAAATGAAACTACCATAAGACCTCCCGCCACACACACAATGCAAACGCAGAATTGGAGGAGATTTCTTCTTATGATAGTCAAAGATGCTTACTACGCCAAAATCAAATCATTTTTGATATTATTATTAGTGCATAGTGTCGAAAACATTTTGAAAGTAGAATATAAATCTTAGCCAGCATAGACATTTCGAACTATGCCTACTATAGCTACCATCCAAACAGTGGGGCGCCACCATAAGTGAATGATAGGTTCTACAACTAATACCGTACAAGGCTCGTATTGTTTCTTTGGATTTCCAACAAATGGTCAGGCTAAGCAACTTCCTTTTCCACGATGGGTACGTCCCTGGAATAGACGACCCGAGAAATAACCTAACATTACGGTTAGATCTCTGCCAACACAAGGCCGGGTTACCTCTGCAAAAATAGGTAACTACTGACACGCGTATGCCATCCCCCGATCGTCACCGATCTTCCCGAGGATCCCCGATTCGCAACAACCACAAAGAAATAAATTTGCAGCAACCACAGAGGTTAAGTATCTGGGCTCCATACCATGATACCACCTTTATCCAGAAGGAATGACATACACTAAGGGGCACTACTCCCTAGAACCTTGCCGCATCCTTCCTGTTTCGACCATTTCCGGGGTGTGAGGCTCGACGAAGTCTCGTCCACAAAGCTACGCTTTCTACAAAGCCATGCTTAGGGTAAAACAAAAATGATCAACCTATGATCACAAAGATATAAGATCAAACAAATGATCATATCGCAAATGATCAAACACTGATCATTTCACAGCAACACTCAGTATGCCACGTTACCAAATTGGGATATATCGCTGATGAATTTCAACTACATAACCTCTGAGCTCGTACGTCTCAGAGAAGGGTGTTAAGCTAAGAGAATAAATTCTCCGCCACCAACAGGAAAGTATTTGAAAGAAATCAGCTTTATATCTCAAATTGTAACGTCAGACACACAATCCATATAAGTCTGTTCCGGGATCGAACAGAACCGAAGGCACTTCTCACGAAGCCCTTGCACATCCGGATAATTTTCAATCACGTCAGGACTTCCCGTCACTAAGGGTGATAAAACCTCTAAACCGGAGATCAGCCGATGTAGAGTAACTCGACGGTAATCCTTCCGTTTTCAAAAATATCCGGTCTTCAACACCGGTCTTCGAATGCAATTCATAACGACGTATCACATATTCGGAATGGGTTATGCGACCCCATGGTCCTTTCCCGGCTAACCCGAATAGTGAGCGATTATTCAAAAATGAGTATGGCATTCAAATTCATCCAATTCACAACAAATACCATTCAGGGTAATTATTGATAGTCGGTTATTTAACTATCAATAAAGATGCGCAACATCATCAGATTCCAAATAATTTTCCCAAATTATTTATCTTCCAAAATATCTTTACTAGATATAAAATTTCCACACTTCAAAAATAAACCAACGTTTATTCTTTAAAACGAATTTCCATTTCATTTATAAATTCCATATTGAATTTATATCTTTCAAAATATCTACTGATATACGATTTTCAATCTATTTCAATATTCACTTTCAATTTATCTTTACAAAGATAAATCTCAAAAACGTTTCATTTCGTTTTGGAAAACATTTCCATACTTATTTAAAAATAAGTCAGCAATTCACAAATCCATTAATTTTCAACGTTTGAAAATATTCGATATACTTAAATCAAATTAAGTATATATTCATCCTTTAAGGAAAATATTCTTTTAACACATTTATTTGGGTCAAAACGGATGTTACGTAAAACATCGTTACGACGACCCAAAATCACTAGTATAGGGATTCGAAAATTAAGATAGATATGTAGATCCCAATACTATATAAAACATTTCCTTTCGGAAACCATTTACTATAACAACAGTGTTATAGTCCACCATTTCCTTAAATTTCTCGAAAACGTCTATTTCAACAAGAACTGTTGAAATCTATGCTTTTGATTCATAATACATTTTAAATCTCATTTCTTTAAAATGTTTAACTTCATTTTTAATATCACTTCTTCAAAAATAAATCCATTTTATTTAATAATATATTCACTGTCCAAAATCGTGAATATAATTCACTTAACCCAATTTCAATCATTTCTACACATTTATTTCAAAGATAATTCGCTATCCAAAATTGCGAATATATTTTCTTTAATAACCTTCTATATTAAATTTATCAAATTCAATCGATTTCGAATTTATAAAACAACGTTTATAAATTTCACCTTTTATATTTTATACAACTTCGATTTGTAAATCTCCTTTATTAACAAATTTGATCAATATTTCATTTGTAGGCAAAAATCCAATTTATAAGTAAATTTCTTATAAATCTTCTATTCTACAATTTCATTCATTTTAACTTCACAATTTATATATCTATAAATTTCATTCATTTAACTTTACAATTTATACATCTATAAATTTCATTCATTTTTAACTTCAAAATTTATAAATCTATAAATTTCATTCATTTTTAACTTCAAAATTTATAAATCTATAAATTCCATATCAATTTTCCAAATTCGTTTCAATTTGCCAATTAAATTTCTAATTGGACTTCTCACTTATTTCTTTTTAAATAAATTCCTTTTAAAGAAAATAAATTTCTTTGTCTCTTTCAATCTATTTAAAAATCCAAATTTTAATTAAATTCTTCAATTTTAAATCACTATTATACAAAATTCATTTATTTAACATTTTCACTTGATTCTGGGATTTATTCAATAAGATTATAAAAATTTACTTTTTATACTTTAAAAATTCCTTTCTTCAAAATTTCTTCAATTTCAAAAATTGATTCACTTAGAAAATTTCTACTTGAATTTCAAAAATTCAATTTCGTTAATCTTTGGAATCCAATGATATCAAACATCCATTCAGCTAAATTTTAGCTTTCGAACAATTTCCAGACATCGATATGATTAATAACATCAATAATCATTCACAGATTCATACCACAGTATAAATAAAATCAATCAATGTGAGGGGTCCAGTTGGATCCCTCCAACCTGTTTCCTTGCATCCAAAGACGTTAGCACAATACCAATTCCACTTCGAGGTGGAATATCGCGGTATATAGGTTTTATAAAAATCCGCTTACTAACGGCGCAATAGGGTCTCATCCGCTATACGAGGCGGGAATCAATCAATCCAATATATACATATGCCAATATGTATATATTGCTATATATATAGATATATCCTACTATATCTAATATCACATCCAAATAGCAATCAAATCAATCAGTCAAAAACTGCAATTCATTTTGAGTGAGAAAAATCTCACCTTAGCTTTTTATTTGCAATCCATTTTCCAATTTCGGCTGTTTCTTTACAGATTTTGACCTAGTATAAATAATTATACAATTCTATTAATATTCGAATAAATCGAGCAACAAATTTTCATTTGATAATTTTGATTCATGGGTGATTTCATTTTTATATTTTAATGAACTAATGATTTAATTCCTGTTTTAAACTTAACATTTTAAAAATCTCCAACTTCAAAAGTCTTATCTCTATCCATATACCTATTCAATTTTAAATATAAATTTTCCTTGAAATCCTTTCACTTATAAAAATTCACTGGTATAGATTTATAACTAAATAAGTAAGTTTAACAATTTATCTTTATTTTTATTTGAAACACATTTCCATACGAAAATATTTTATATAGATTCCAAATATCTATAAAAATATGTATTTTCCCATTTAAAAATTTCTATCTTTTAAAGTTTATCTATATACATACCACTTTGAATTTATAACAAAAATATATTTTACTGTAAATTTTATACAAACTGATAATTTCTAAAATATATTTATTTTCCTGTTTTAACCCTTATATTAAAACAAAAATCATCTTGTACTTTACTATAAAATTTTATTCTGAAAATATATATATGTGAAACTAAGAACGAAATTGTTTTATACGCCTTCCTGTAAACAATATTGAATTAACAAAAACTCAATCACAGAAACAGGCTCAAGAAATTACCATAACTCGCCTCAACCCCGAAAGCTGAAGTCGAAGTCTCGACCACAGTCGCACACGAACGTGCCTCGATGACCCTCCAACCTCGCAGCCAATAACCCAGACCACATCACGATCATATGCCATTTCCGATCCACGCGACTTGAAGAGAAACCCTAGCAGTCGTCAAAACCCAAATGTCGATCGAACCCCATTCGAAATTCCACTCGCTCTTGCTCGTGTACGCGACCTGCCACCTTCGTCTTCGATTCCACCATCGCACGCGACTACGACCCCTACTCGAGAAGCGCATGATTCCCTTTCGAACAGTATCGCCTGAATTCTTGGATTTGCTCGAACTCACCCCGCACGCGTCTCTAGGAATCGCGACGACGTCTTCACACTGCTGCACCCCAACCCAACAACTCGAATACGAGCTGAAACCCTAGCTTCGATTGAACTTCTCGAGCTCGAGTTTGAACTGGCGGTAGAAGAAATTCGTCGCGACTCACATACTCTCGATCTCGGCCTCGAATCAAACTGGAGATGAGTACGATTTATCTTTGCCGACTTCGAATTGATTGTAGAAATTAGAGGGAACGCGGGTTGGATTTGGGAAGAGAAACAGGGTTTGTGATTTTGTATATTTGAAATGAAGAGGGGAAATGAATTCGTTCTGCTATTGTTTTCTTTGTTTGTCTTCTGGAAAGAATGGAAGGAGACGGTGCATTTTAAAAATGAGAAGCGTAATGGGTTGCGAGAATTAAGGCTGAAAGAAAGGAGAGGGATGGGTTGCACGATTTTTGTTCGCGTTTTCTGGCATGAATTTAGGCGAAATCGAAGGGAAGCCACGGCATTTTGTTGTTGACAAATTTAAAGTTTAAATTTAAATTGAAACCGATATAAATTTCAATGCGTTTACATGTCGTATTCGCACATAACAACTCCAAATGCCACGAAATTTGAAATCCGGCAATAATTCAATATTACGGACCCAATGGAACTGGTTTTGTCGAATTCCGAGACTGTGCCTCGGACGGCTATTTTTAAATATCGATACGAACGATATAATTTCAAAACTGAACGAAACAGTTTGAAATTAGATTCTGAAACTTCTGTTATCTTCAGTATCATCAATACGAATTTTAAAAGCTTTCGAAATATTTTTCTTCAACTTAAAATTGAAGATTTAAATTTTTATCCCGTTCAATAGATTAAATTTTAAAATTAAATCGCCAAATTCAAAGTTATATCGGGGATTCAAATTAAATCATCGTTCAAATATTTAAAATTAATTAAATATTCTCAATTTTATTTGTTCAAAATTCTGGGTCGTTACAGACTTCCCCCCTTAAAAGAATTTCGTCCTCGAAATTACAAGTTAGGAAGAAAAAGTCCTTAACTCGTCTACTATTTTTCACAGTTCAATAGTTTTATCAATTTTTCAAAACAAATCTTTCTATTAAAGATTCGTTATCATTTCAACTATCTTTCTAACTTCAATTATAGGTTTCAAATAACATTGCTTTACTTCAAAACTCAAATTTAAATTCAAATTTCAAATTTAAACTTTCAAAATTTCTCAAAAATTTTCTAACACTCTAAATTTCCAAAAAATTTCGCCAGCGTCTCCTTTGCGCGGCTAATACGGTACAACTACAAAACGTCCCTACGGACTCTCAGATTTCAAAAAGAAAAAGAAAAAGCCAAGCGGCTAGAGAAATAAGTCATCAAATCTCATATTCAAATTCAAATACTTACCTTTTTCGAGCAATTCAAATTATCTTCGAAATCAAAATTCCAATTCCTTTTATAACACCTGTATGTCCTACTAGCCATAATATATAGTTACATATTCAAACCATTTTTGCAAATTCCATTACAAAATTTTCAATATCAACTGCTTATATATCTTTAGCTTACTTCACTGTTGAAGTTATACATATTCATATCCATTAAATTTTACATTTCTAATCTCATTTGAATTCAATTCACAATTTTAATTCTATTGGAATTCAATTTTGTCTTCTATTCTGAATATTGAATTTTTTTATCGATTATCTTTAGTTCACTTCATTTGCAATTGATTCCATTCAATTTATTCATTCACTAATTCATTTTAAATTTCAATATTCAGCTTTAATTACATTTACTAACAAATTCAAAACAAAGTTTTACATTCATCTTCAATTCCAGTTTTATTTACTTAGAAATTCAAATTTATTTATTCATCCTCAAACTCATTCACTAATTCTTTCATTTCCAATTCGAATCTGA
Organism: Allium fistulosum; assembly: GCA_030737815.1. Lineage (NCBI taxonomy): Eukaryota > Viridiplantae > Streptophyta > Magnoliopsida > Asparagales > Amaryllidaceae > Allium > Allium fistulosum. The sequence goes on along the minus strand of CM060901.1, from coordinate 443,473,980 downwards.
TTTCCAAATCAAAATTTAAATATTCTATAAGTCTTCGACTTACTTACATTTCGATTTATAAAATCATTGATACATTCATCTTACTAATTTCATTCCATTAGAATTCTATTTTCAATTATAAATTCATTTACAATTTGAATTTTATTCCAATCAGATTTCAATATTTTATAAGTTATCAATTTCATAATATTTCATAAATATTTCTACATAGTATTCCAGAGTTCTTTCAACCTTTTAAAGCCATTTTGAAAACAATTCAAACTATCCTTTTGAATTTCCAAAACAAAACCCAAATTTTTCCAAACAATTTCCATTTAAAACAACTTGGCAGCAATTTCTCTTTTGGAAACCCGAAAATGAACACCGGTGATGCTGCAGTCATTACCGAAGTTATTTTCCAGCGACCGAAAAGAGTTTAGAGCTTTTATCCCTTCAAAACACTTTTCAAAATCTTTGAAATTCATTTTCAAATCAAAAAGAAATTTAAATTTCCAAATCTCCAAAATTTTCAAATTCTTTTCAAAACCTTTCCAAATATTTCTCTGGAATTCTACTTCCAATTATAAGTCACATTTATAATTTACATTCTTACATTTCATTTGTATATGAATTTATTTCTTTATGCTTCAATTCGCATTTATAAATTTCATTTGTTAATTGAATTTATCTCCAAATCCTTGGTTATAAAATTTAATTTCTCATTCAATTTCCATATATATTAATGATGATAATTAACATCATCACTTCCTAACAATCATGCATCCATATATCATAATAATTTACAGAAAATTATTTCTTTTCTATACAAAAATAGTTTTGGGAAAAATTATTTCATTCACCCTATTTTAAAACAATACTATGTCGTCTTGCCTCGTTTAAGTGTTTAGAAATCCCTATCGATAATATGGCGTCCCACATACCGACCAAAATTTATAAACATCTCAACGGATAAGCAAACACAATATAAAACATTTTTATATTCACTAACAAATACGCACTCGTATCTATTATTACACTCAAACTCATTCTAGAGTACTACTGACTCTATCTCTAATGAGTAACACCCAACAGAGCAGGGTTGTCGCTTAACCATATGCTCTGATACCACGCTGTCACGTCAAAATTTTCGACTTTCGAAAATTCGACATTGATACTCACTTTATCGACTGCCGAGAAATCGAGTGCCGGAAACTCCAATAGTGAGGGTTTTAAGAAGAAGAAGTAGAAGAAAAGATAGAAGAAAAAGAGAATAGAAGGAAAAGAAAAGAAAGAAGAACAACAGAACAACATCAGAACAGAGATAGAAAACAATATCAGAATCTCACATATCGCAGCGGAACAATATATAATAGATAAATGAATAATCTTTAAAACAAAGAACTATATCATTTTATACATACATCAATCATCAGAGTCAATATACAACAATGGACAGTTATATTACTTGTCCTCATACAGAATACACAGCGGAATAAATATATCAGATACAAATACTACGTCTCGCCATCCAGCTTGCTTCCAAAGCTCCAGAATATCCTGATAACATAACTCTAGGCTGCCCGTGTGGAAATTGGTGGGCACCCAGAGTTTAGAAGGGAACAATAAACTCCGAGTCAGTCATGGTGACTGGTGTGAGATCGTAAAACAGTTATTTTTCTTTAAAATAAACAACAGAAAAATTTTAAAGTCAATTCGCAATGCTTTTGGAAAATGAAACTACCATAAGACCTCCCGCCACACACACAATGCAAACGCAGAATTGGAGGAGATTTCTTCTTATGATAGTCAAAGATGCTTACTACGCCAAAATCAAATCATTTTTGATATTATTATTAGTGCATAGTGTCGAAAACATTTCGAAAGTAGAATATAAATCTTAGCCAGCATAGACATTTCGAACTATGCCTACTATAGCTACCATCCAAACAGTGGGGCGCCACCATAAGTGAATGATAGGTTCTACAACTAATACCGTACAAGGCTCGTATTGTTTCTTTGGATTTCCAACAAATGGTCAGGCTAAGGAACTTCCTTTTCCACGATGGGTACGTCCCTGGAATAGACGACCCGAGAAATAACCTAACATTACGGTTAGATCTCTTCCAACACAAGGCCGGGTTACCTCTGCAAAAATAGGTAACTACTGACACGCGTATGCCATCCCCCGATCGTCACCGATCTTCCCGAGGATCCCCGATTCGCAACAACCACAAAGAAATAAATTTGCAGCAACCACAGAGGTTAAGTATCTGGGCTCCATACCATGATACCACCTTTATCCAGAAGGAATGACATACACTAAGGGGCGCTACTCCCTAGAACCTTGCCGCATCCTTCCTGTTTCGACCATTTCCGGGGTGTGAGGCTCGACGAAGTCTCGTCCACAAAGCTACGCTTTCTACAAAGCCATGCTTCGGGTAAAACAAAAATGATCAACCTATGATCACAAAGATATAAGATCAAACAAATGATCATATCGCAAATGATCAAACACTGATCATTTCACAGCAACACTCAGTATGCCACGTTACCAAATTGGGATATATCGCTGATGAATTTCAACTACATAACCTCTGAGCTCGTACGTCTCAGAGAAGGGTGTTAAGCTAAGAGAATAAATTCTCCGCCACCAACAGGAAAGTATTTGAAAGAAATCAGCTTTATATCTCAAATTGTAACGTCAGACACACAATCCATATAAGTCTGTTCCGGGATCGAACAGAACCGAAGGCACTTCTCACGAAGCCCTTGCACATCCGGATAATTTTCAATCACGTCAGGACTTCCCGTCACTAAGGGTGATAAAACCTCTAAACCGGAGATCAGCCGATGTAGAGTAACTCGACGGTAATCCTTCCGTTTTCAAAAATATCCGGTCTTCAACACCGGTCTTCGAATGCAATTCATAACGACGTATCACATATTCGGAATGGGTTATGCGACCCCATGGTCCTTTCCCGGCTAACCCGAATAGTGAGCGATTATTCAAAAATGAGTGTGGCATTCAAATTCATCCAATTCACAAAAAATACCATTCAGGGTAATTATTGATAGTCGGTTATTTAACTATCAATAAAGATGCGCAACATCATCAGATTCCAAATAATTTTCCCAAATTATTTATCTTCCAAAATATCTTTACTAGATATAAAATTTCCACACTTCAAAAATAAACCAACGTTTATTCTTTAAAACGAATTTCCATTTCTTTTATAAATTCCATATTGAATTTATATCTTTCAAAATATCTACTGATATACGATTTTCAATCTATTTCAATATTCACTTTCAATTTATCTTTACAAAGATAAATCTCAAAAACGTTTCATTTCGTTTTGGAAAACATTTCCATACTTATTTAAAAATAAGTCAGCAATTCACAAATCCATTAATTTTCAACGTTTGAAAATATTCGATATACTTAAATCAAATTAAGTATATATTCATCCTTTAAGGAAAATATTCTTTTAACACATTTATTTGGGTCAAAACGGATGTTACGTAAAACATCGTTACGACGACCCAAAATCACTAGTATAGGGATTCGAAAATTAAGATAGATATGTAGATTCCAATACTATATAAAACATTTCCTTTCGGAAACCATTTACTATAACAACAGTGTTATAGTCCACCATTTCCTTAAATTTCTCGAAAACGTCTATTTCAACAAGAACTGGTGAAATCTATGCTTTTGATTCATAATACATTTTAAATCTCATTTCTTTAAAATGTTTAACTTCATTTTTAATATCACTTCTTCAAAAATAAATCCATTTTATTTAATAATATATTCACTGTCCAAAATCGTGAATATAATTCACTTAACCCAATTTCAATCATTTCTACACATTTATTTCAAAGATAATTCGCTATCCAAAATCGCGAATATATTTTCTTTAATAACCTTCTATATTAAATTTATCAAATTCAATCGATTTCGAATTTATAAAACAACGTTTATAAATTTCACCTTTTATATTTTATACAACTTCGATTTGTAAATCTCCTTTATTAACAAATTTGATCAATATTTCATTTGTAGGCAAAAATCCAATTTATAAGTAAATTTCTTATAAATCTTCTATTCTACAATTTCATTCATTTTAACTTCACAATTTATATATCTATAAATTTCATTCATTTAACTTTACAATTTATACATCTATAAATTTCATTCATTTTTAACTTCAAAATTTATAAATCTATAAATTTCATTCATTTTTAACTTCAAAATTTATAAATCTATAAATTCCATATCAATTTTCCAAATTCGTTTCAATTTGCCAATTAAATTTCTAATTGGACTTCTCACTTATTTCTTTTTAAATAAATTCCTTTTAAAGAAAATAAATTTCTTTGTCTCTTTCAATCTATTTAAAAATCCAAATTTTAATTAAATTCTTCAATTTTAAATCACTATTATACGAAATTCATTTATTTAACATTTTCACTTGATTCTGGGATTTATTCAATAAGATTATAAAAATTTACTTTTTATACTTTAAAAATTCCTTTCTTCAAAATTTCTTCAATTTCAAAAATTGATTCACTTAGAAAATTTCTACTTGAATTTCAAAAATTCAATTTCGTTAATCTTTGGAATCCAATGATATCAAACATCCATTCAGCTAAATTTTAGCTTTCGAACAATTTCCAGACATCAATATGATTAATAACATCAATAATCATTCACAGATTCATACCACAGTATAAATAAAATCAATCAATGTGAGGGGTCCAGTTGGATCCCTCCAACCTGTTTCCCTGCATCCAAAGACGTTAGCACAATACCAATTCCACTTCAAGGTGGAATATCGCGGTATATAGGTTTTATAAAAATCCGCTTACTAACGGCGCAATAGGGTCTCATCCGCTATACGAGGCGGGAATCAATCAATCCAATATATACATATGCCAATATGTATATATTGCTATATATATATAGATATATCCTACTATATCTAATATCACATCCAAATAGCAATCAAATCAATCAGTCAAAAACTGCAATTCATTTTGAGTGAGAAAAATCTCACCTTAGCTTTTTATTTGCAATCCATTTTCCAATTTCGGCTGTTTCTTTACAGATTTTGACCTAGTATAAATAATTATACAATTCTATTAATATTCGAATAAATCGAGCAACAAATTTTCATTTGATAATTTTGATTCATGGGTGATTTCATTTTTATATTTTAATGAACTAATGATTTAATTCCTGTTTTAAACTTAACATTTTAAAAATCTCCAACTTCAAAAGTCTTATCTCTATCCATATACCTATTCAATTTTAAATATAAATTTTCCTTGAAATCCTTTCACTTATAAAAATTCACTGGTATAGATTTATAACTAAATAAGTAAGTTTAACAATTTATCTTTATTTTTATTTGAAACACATTTCCATACGAAAATATTTTATATAGATTCCAAATATCTATAAAAATATGTATTTTCCCATTTAAAAATTTCTATCTTTTAAAGTTTATCTATATACATACCACTTTGAATTTATAACAAAAATATATTTTACTGTAAATTTTATACAAACTGATAATTTCTAAAATATATTTATTTTCCTGTTTTAACCCTTATATTAAAACAAAAATCATCTTGTACTTTACTATAAAATTTTATTCTGAAAATATATATATATGTGAAACTAAGAACGAAATTGTTTTATACGCCTTCCTGTAAACAATATTGAATTAACAAAAACTCAATCACAGAAACAGGCTCAAGAAATTACCATAACTCGCCTCAACCCCGAAAGCTGAAGTCGAAGTCTCGACCACAGTCGCACACGAACGTGCCTCGATGACCCTCCAACCTCGCAGCCAATAACCCAGACCACATCACGATCATATGCCATTTCCGATCCACGCGACTTGAAGAGAAACCCTAGCAGTCGTCAAAACCAAATGTCGATCGAACCCTATTCGAAATTCCACTCGCTCTTGCTCGTGTACGCGACCTGCCACCTTCGTCTTCGATTCCACCATCGCACGCGACTACGACCCCTACTCGAGAAGCGCACGATTCCCTTTCGAACAGTATCGCCTGAATTCTTGGATTTGCTCGAACTCACCCCGCACGCGTCTCTAGGAATCGCGACGACGTCTTCACACTGCTGCACCCCAACCCAACAACTCGAATACGAGCTGAAACCCTAGCTTCGATCGAACTTCTCGAGCTCGAGTTTGAACTGGCGGTAGAAGAAATTCGTCGCGACTCACATACTCTCGATCTCGGCCTCGAATCAAACTGGAGATGAGTACGATTTTTTTTAAATTTATTTTAATAAAGTAAATGATTTGAGTAAATATTTAATATAGATGTAAGGTTTATTCTTAATTAGTTAAGTAGAGATTAATTAAGAACAATTAATTAATAAAATAAATCTAAGCTTAATTTCTATTTGTAACTAAGAATAAATACTTAATGAAGTAATTAGTGGATGGTAAATGGATTAATTAAGAATTAAGTAATGATTAATTGATTTATCAATTAAAGTAATTAATTTTAGGTTAAATAATTAGTCTAATTAATTAAAGATAAATTACTTATTGATTAGTTGAATATAATTACTTAGTAAAGTAATTAATGAATAATTACTGAATGTAATTAAGAAAAGAGAAATTAATTATGAAAATAATTAAATGGAAGTGATTAAGGGTTAATCACTTGATGTTATTTTTTTTTGGAATAGACAGCGAGGTTGACTGGACCCCTACCAGATTTATTGAAACAGGGAAAAAGAGAAAACTACAGCAACATAAACATGAAGGAACTAAAAGAAAGAAAAATACGAACAACACAAACAAAAAACAGAGAAAAGAGAGAAAACAACACAAAGGAAGCAAAACCACAACAGAAACAAGAACAGGCCAAGCACAAGAAATGCCAAGCACAACTGAAGCGGGCTAACGCCACAGGTCAACCTGATGTGGGGCGAAACAATGGCCAGACACACATAAACCAAACTTGATCTCTCTCATCAACTTGTGCCATAAATTCGAAGCTGGCAGAACCACGGCTTGGAAGCAACGCTTATTTCTTTCAATCCAAACATTGCGTATGTATAATTTCAGAACGAAAAAAACAATATCCCTTCGACTGGATCTCCATCTAGTTGCTTTGCGAAGAACTGACCAATCAGCAGTGGAGACACCATGAATACCATCAACCCCAGCTTTATTCATTAAAGATAACCACATATTAACAAGATAGCTGCACTCAAAAAGAATATGATCAACAGATTCAGGGGATAAATTGCAAAACACACAAAGGTTGACCACATTCATACCAACAGCCACAAGCTTATCCCTTGTCAACAAAGCTTTGTTAATTGCCTTCCAGAACAATATATTATCAGAGCAAATCGAAAAATTTGTCCAAACCACTTTGGCCCATAAGGAATCAGGCAACTCCCCATCATTAGCAAGGAGGTTGTAGACCATACTGATGCTATGAGGTTTACCCCTCCAGGAAAGAGAATGTTCATTAGCAGTAATAACAGTGAAATTAGCCATATTTCTCCACAGGATATTAACAGTTTGATTACTAGTATGCGGAGCATTCAATTTCCCATCAGCTATATAATTAATAGCTCTAGCGTTGGAACCAATTCCGGATTGCTCTTGATCATGAGATGACAAAAGAGAAGATAAGACACAACCATAATTAACCCAAGGATCCTTCCAAAAGCTCACAGTACTGTTAGGGGATAAATTGAATTTTAGCAGTGGAAGTAATAACGGACGAATGCTCATAATTTTCCGCCATATCCAACTACTACCTTGAGCAACTTCCATGGTCCAAAACTCTTTATCCTTAATATGATATCTCAAGGTCCACTTCACCCACTGACTATCCTTCTTGACTAAGATGGCATTGACATGAGTACTAATAGCAGCAATATTCCAAAGCTTGATATTTTTGATTCCAAGGCCACCTTTTCTTAATGGCCTTTCCAAAGCAGAATAGGGAGCAGGAATAATCTTCCTATTATGAATGGTACCAGTCCAAAGGAATCTCATCATGGCAGCTCTGATCATATGAAGGAGCTTGGAAGGAAGAATGAAGCATCTGGCCCAGTAAACAGTCATCGAGAAAAAAACAGCTTTAATCAACACAAGTCTTCCAGCCATAGATAGAAATTTAGTTGACCAAGAAGACAACCTGTTTGTGATCTTATCAAAGAGAGGAAGGCAAGCAGATTTGGTAACTCGCGAGGTGCACAAAGGAAGGCCTAAATATGTCATATTATTACACATAGGTTGAAGACCAGACAAAACCTCAATTCTTAACCTATCGACGCTGTTCATACCGGCAATAAGAATCTGGGATTTGGAGGAAGTCAGCTTAAGGCCAGTGGCTCTGTAGAATGAGTTCAAAATATCTAGAATTTGTTGAATGGATTGATCAGTAGGCTTGGTGAAGATCATTATGTCATCAGCAAAGAAAAGAGATGAAATGTGAAGGGGTTGGCATTTAGGATGATACAAAACACTTCTATCATCATACTTGGAGGATAGCATACTAGTGAGAGCCTCCATGACAATGATAAATAAATATGATGATATTGGGTCCCCCTGCCTCACGCCTTGTTTCCCTCTAAAGTACCCATTTGTTAAACCATTGTAACAAAGAGAGTAAGTAGGACTGGAAATGCAAACATACACCCAGGCCACAAAAACTTTTGGAAATCCCATTGCTGACATAATTCGAACAATGGAAGACCATTGCAAACTATCATAGGCTTTACTTAAGTCAAGCTTCATCATGGCACGAGGGGAAATCTGACTTCTACCGTAGCCATTAATTAGTTCATGAGCTAACATCACATTATCAAGAATGTTTCTTGAAGGAATGAAGGCAGATTGGTTTGGCGATATAATTGTTGACAGAACTTGGACAAGCCGAGAAGCAAGGATTTTTGATATGCATTTATAAACAATGTTACAGCACGATATAGGTCTGAAAGATGCTGCATTAATACTGGGTCTAACCTTAGGGACAAGGACAAGGTTAGTTTCATTAACTTCTCGCAACAACTTAAATTTGTCAAAGAAATTATGGACAGCCGCCAAAAAATCAGTTTTAACAAGTTCCCAGCTACTCCTGTAGAACATGATGTTAAAACCATCTGGCCCACCACAGGAGCTCGATTTCATGGAAAACAAAGCTTTTTTGATTTCAGGGTCAGTAACTTTGGCAACAAGCATGACCCTCATGTCATCTTGCAACTTGGGAACGGGGATATTATTGAGAATTTCAAGATCAGGCGTAAAGTCAGAGCTGTTACCAAGAAGATCAGAGAAGGACTGAAGGAGATAACTGTCAATCTCCCCAGCAGAATTAAGAAGATTTCCAGCTTCATCCCATAGCGTGGTAATACGGTCTCTAGCACGCTTGTCTTTGATAGAAGCTTGAAAAAATTTTGTATTTCTATCCCCCTCAGCAACCCACTTCTGATGAAACTGCTGCTTCCTCATACTTGCCACAGAATTAAGAGCATCATTGAGCCGGAGAAAAAGATTGGATTCATTCTGAGCAAGGATAAGGTTGGTAGGATCTTCAATAAGCATGTCTTGAGCATGTTTCAACTGAGCTTTGATATTCTTTATTTGATTTGTACCATCACCATATTTTTCACGAGCCCAATGTTGGAGAGCTTTCCTAGTAGCTCTCAACTTCCTGCAAAGAACAAACATTGGATTGCCATATACATTAATAGACCAAGCAGATGTTATAATATTATTATACTCAGGGTCAGAAACCCATGCATTATAAAATTTAAAAGCCCTCTTTCCTACATAAGCCATACTAGAAAGAGTAAGAATGAGGGGGGAATGGTCAGATAAGATAGGGTGAGGCATGAAAGATGAAAGGGAAGGCCAGAGAGAGAAGGCTGCTGAATTGCAAAATGAGTGATCAATATTGGAGAAAGTACGCGCGCCAGAACGACTTCTGTTATTCCACGAAAATGGCACGCCAGTGCGTACAACAGGTTGTAGACCAGAGTCAGAAAGTGATATGTTTAAAGGAGCAATGTCCCTAGGCAACAACGGCAGACCACCTAACCTATCAGAGAGGTTCAGGCAGCAGTTAAAATCCCCTAACACAAGCCAAGGATGGGAGCTTTGACGTAATGAAGGGAGGATGTTGAGAAGAGGTTGCCTGGAGGCAACAGCATTATGCGCATAAATAAAGGTTATATAAAAGGATAGCTGAGAAGGCAGATAGACAGCATGGAAGTGGATCATTTGCGTGGAGGAGAGAATATGATTGAGGGAGAAAACTGAAGGATCATGAACAACAAGGATACGACCATAAGGGGCTTCATTCAAGTTGTGATTGAAATCCCAGGAAGGATTAATGTAGTTAGCTGCTCTGATGGATAAAGGAAGAGAGAGCTTGGTTTCCAAAATGGCAAAGATTTTGATGTTATGTTCATGAATGATAGATTTGACGTGGTCAAGTTTCTCAGAGTTATGAGCACCCCTAATATTCCAAGCAGCAATTTTGTTCAACATGGAAAACTACAGGGAGAGATGAGACACACCTGCCCTACTCCTTGTCGAAGGAGGATCAATTCTAGCTGATTTTAGCTTAGCAGAGAGAGAGGGAGACTTAGAGGATTTGAGGTTAACTGAGGGTGGATCACCAGGAGGAGAGACCCAACCAGGTATTGTGCCCTTGAAAATGTAAGGGGAGGAAACGGGAATGGGCTGTGAAGGCAAAGGGGCAGATACAGGAAGAGGGGACAGATTAATTGATGAGGACGGAAAGAGAGAAAGGATGGAATCTTCAATGGATTGCAGGAAATCATGCTCAAGACACTGCTGGGGAACAGAAGAAGAAATCACCTTTGCATGTGTTTCATGTAATTTTGAGGGTGGTTGTTCAGAAGTACATCCAGTAACAATTGCAGTTCCTTCACTATACTTTGTACTTGTAACCTGATTTCCAAGACTTGGTACTTTATCAGATTTCAAGTGCATCTGGGGTGACTTATTCTTATTTGCAATTAATACTGAGGTACACATTGAATCTTCCCCAGCTTCAGAACAGTGTAATGTATTAAAGGGGTTAGGGGTCATAATTGCTTCGGAAAAATCATCAGTCTGCTCAGTACCTACACGAAGAATTAATGGAACAGCATTTGCCACAACATCAGTATTTACCATTGTATCTTTTGGTTTGTCTTCCTCGACAATATTACCATCCACCGGAAGAACATTACTTTTAAACATTCTATTTTCTTTTTCAACCACATTTCTTTTAACATAGTTACTAGACCTATCCTTCTTGAATGGTACCCTTCTCCACCCATTCTTCCTTCCTAATTTAACCTTGTCATCATCAATTGTAACTTCCTTATTATTCAGGTTATCAGTCCTTTTTTCCTCAGTAAGATCTTTATTGAGAGCTTCTTCCATCCTATCACTTAAACTATTTAGAACCATACAGTCCTGCTTATCATGCCCGAATTCCTTGCAAGACCCACAGATCTTAGGCTTCCATAAGTAATCAACCTTAACTACTTGCGAAGATCCATCTAACAATTTTACTGAAAACGTCTCAGGTAATTCAAACATAGAAGAAACCTCAACCATACACTTAGCATACCCAATCCTGTCTAACTTTTCAGTAGCTTCGTCCATACAGAGAAATCTTCCTATTCTTGTTGCTAACCAGTTTATGCCTAAATGTGACCAACAATAAAGGGGGATATTGGACAGTTTTAACCACACTGGAACAGATTTGATTGTACTGACACTATTTCCAATGGAGGGATCCCATTCCTTCACTATAAACAACTTGTTCCTAATTACTAACGGGTCTGACTGGATAATCTTCCTTCTATCCTCATCAGAGGACAGATTGAAGAGGAACAAGTTCCCATCAGACTTGACTTGAATTGAGCCTTTGAGTTTCCAAACCCTCTTAAGGTGATTCAACACTACAAGGTAGGGAAGAGGCTTATCTAGGAAGAAACCAACTAGGTACTGACCCCACACTTCATTTCCTGCTTGGATAACTTCAGATGGTGGTACAATGGCTTCCCCATCATACACTAGAGGAAAGTTCACAGGGACGAAATTACCAGCATTGCGCGGCCTAGATTTGAAAAGAGAACACCAAGGTAAAGCTAAGGAAGAAGGTGAAGGCAAGGAAGGGGAGGCAGACGAAGATGAAGGAATAGAAACTGGGACAATGGGGGGAGATGGGAGGATAGGAGGAGCAATGACAGGACAAGGAAGACGGTTGACAAGACGAGGAGGAAAAGGCGGAGGGTCTGGAGGACGAAGATTGATGGAAGAGATGGCTGAAATGCAAGGACGGTACGAAGGGATGATGGTGGAAGAGAGAAGCGGGAAAGAAGGAGAAAAAGGACGGGGGGGAGAGGCCATGAGAGGAAAGAAGGTATATGTAATAGAATATTATACAAGTGATCACTCACTCACTTGATGTTATTAATTTAAGGATAAATTAATATAATTGAATTGAAGTTAATTAATTAAAGAGTAATTAATTGATTAAAGGATTAAGGTTAATTAATTAAGGTAATTAATTAAGGAAGTAATTAAGGATCATTAATTTATATAATAAATAATGTAATTAAGGATTGATTAATTAAGATTAATTAATCAATAATAACTGATAAAGAGTAGTTAATTAATATAATTAAGAAGTTAATTAATTAAGGTAAGTAATTACAAGATGGTTAATTACTGTTTAAGATTTATTAAGGTTAATTAATGAATGTAGTTAATTAAATTAATTAAAGGTTAATTAATTAATAAAGTTATTAGAGGATTATTAATATAATTAATGGAATTAATCAAGGTTGATTAATAAAAGTAATTAATTTAAGTATGATTAATTAATTGTAATTAATTGAAGATTAATATAATTAATTATAGTTAATTAATTAATAAAGGATCATTAATTATTGTAATTAAATGATAGTAATTAAAGGTTAATTACTGTATATGGTTAAGGATAATTACTTGAATGTAATTAAAGATAATTAATCAAAGGAGATTAATTAAGGAAGATCATTGAGAGATGATTAATTAATTAATTTGTAATTAATTAATGATAGAAAGCAGGATTTTGATAATCCAAGTAATTAAAGGATAATAATTAATTTAATTACAGGTTAATTAAATTGATATTGAGTTAATCAATTATGTTTAGATGATTGATTAATATTGGATGATTGATATTGGGTGATTGGTTGATATTGGATGATTTGGATATCTCTGATATATGTGATATGCTGCTTTGTGAAATGAATGTTGATATGAATTATCTATTGTGATAATGTGATTTATCTATCTGTGATATCATCCTGAATATAAGTTTAAATGTTTAAACCTTTAAACAACTTGGCCTTAAAAGATACGTTTTGGATTTCGATGAGACCGGGATCGGGTTTCCGTATACCGGTATTCCAGGTCTGGAGACCCGAATACCACATCGATCCAAATTAAAGATAGGTCGTGAATCTCAAGTGAAGGTGAAGATTCAGAGTGCAAGGGTTATTGTCGTTAACTCTGAGGGTGATTCCAAAACGAGTGTAACGAGATAATGCCTTCGGTTTCGTTCGAACCCGGAACGAACTTGTATGGATTGAATGCTTTCAGCACATCGTCAGGCGGACGATGAGCATTCTAAGTGATATGTTCTGATTAAAGGTAATCGTAACCTCAAGCCTCATCAACCGGGAATGGCTAAAACAGGGGAGGTGCAGCAAGGCTTCGTGGGTAGCACCCACTGAGAGCAAGATAGATCCCTGTCTAGAGGTCCCTTTTCTTTTATTCGGCTTAGTGTGTGGTTGGTCGCGCCAACTACGGGATTGTCTTGTTCGGGATTATCCAGTAAGGGATGGTTCCGGCTTTGTGTTGCAGGGGAGCGGGCGTACTCCTCGGTACGGTGATCTAGGCCACGTACTGTGACGGGCGGTACCCCAGTAGCCCTGCCATTGTATGGAATCCAAAATCCAATAAGTGCCAACGGACTTGATTGTATAACCCACTTTGTGGCTAGTATGCTGGAATTTAATAATGTAACAATTTCGGCTATTTCATATTTACTTGAAAACCCTAGACCCTATTATAATACAATCGGATTTCCTATCAAATGTTTTAGTTAGCGTAAGGTAAAAACTTACCCATGTTTATTTGTGGGGAGTCTTACGTGATACTTTTGTTTTCAAAGGTTTTCAAAGTTAAGCAATCTAACCGTTTACTCACACCAGACCCATGTCTGACCCAAGTGTTTATTTTCTGTTTTATTAAACTCTTGGGTACTCAATATTGTATTGAGTAGTCGAGGGATTCAGGATAGTCTTGACGAATTCTGGAGGAGCTGTGGAGCAGGAGGCTTCAGCGAGTAGATATATAGAGTTTCCGCTGTGTTTGTATTAGTCTGTATTGTACTGATGTACTTGTGTTGTATAATAGACAGAAGTTTATAACTGTCTATTCTGTGATGTATAAGTTGTGTACTCTGATGTATATGATACTATGTAATATCTTATGTGATAATATATTTCTCGTTCCGCTGTGAGATTTCTGACGTGTTGTTGTTCTTTCTTCTTTTCTTTTCTTCTTCTATCCCTTTCTTTCTTCATGATGACACGTCTTTCTGGGCATAGAAAGTCGGACCGTTACATTTGGTATCAGAGCTAGAGGTTGAGTGAATACCTAGGCTCTGAAGTGGTTTCTATCTTGAGAGCGCGTAATTGTTAGTTATATAAAAATGGTTTTATATTGTGTTAATTGATCGGTTGAGTGGTATATGGATTCTGGTCAATACGAGTAGCTAACGTTATTGATAGGGATCTCTAAACACTTGAACCAGGCCAACAAACACAATATTGTTTTAAAGAGGTAGATGAAATAATTTTACCCAGAAATAATTTCTATAAAAAAATATATATATCATTTTAAATATATATATTTATGTATTTCTACCTATTTATTGGGTTACCTGTTCGGGTTTTCCAATATAAGTTATAAAGGTAGATAAGGTGGTAGTGTGTGTAACACAATTACCAATAGTTGGAGTTTGAATGTTTGAGGTTGGAAGTGTATCTGTCGAGACTGTAAACCTAATACCATCTCGAGGAAGTTTGGCAGTATGGAGTAAGGATGTCTTGGATCTCTGAAGGAAATCTTTTTCAAGATTCGGAGTCCATTATTGGAGTGTAAGATTGGTTGAGTTTGGGTGAGTAGATTTTCTAGAGTTGGATCTGTCGGTTGTGCAGAAGTAAGTGATGGTAGCTTGGCAACTTCAGGAAGGAGCAGCTGTGTGATAAGACGCAGTATCTATGGATGTTCCCGAAGGAGATTTTCTTTTTGGAACAAAATTAAGAAGGTATTGGAGGAACAGTTGATGTCTACCGTAGGAAAGACTCGACTGTATAGGAATTCTCTGATATCAAGTAAGAGAGTTTTGTCTATTTTGAAGTATGGGACTAAGGTCGATTAGTTGTTCTTCGGACATGGTCTCATTGTTCCCTTAAGAAGAGTAAGTTATTGGCGATTGGTTTGGAGCCCGAGTTTCTTTTGGATGTCTGCCATCTCGGAGGTTCGTTGAGAGGTTTGTTGATGGTTTTAGTTTTGAGAAGCCTTTGGATTAGAAGTTCTTGGTTAGCTGTGATAGCAGTGCAACTCGGAGTGTTTGGTGTGCTGTCGAGATAGAGTTTGGAAGCAGCAGTGTGGTTCGTTTCTTCGATGGTTCCGGAATCTTTGTGGTTCTTCTATCAGCAGTCCGGGAAGATGGTGAATGTTTTCTTGAAGGGTTAACCTTGTTCGGAAAAGTTTAAGGCTGTTTTAATTAGTAAAGAGAGAACAGTTTCTTTGGAATTCGAACTAGGTAGGATCGCAAAAGTGACTTGCGATTAAATTGGGAATTCATCTTGGGTAATCTTTTGTTTGAGACTGAGATTTCTCATATGGAAGTAGGAGCTACTAAAGTAGTCAGAGATTTTTCCGTATGTATTCAAGGAAGTAGAAGTTTGTCTGCATTTGGAGTTTGAGTTCTGTATCGACTTGGATCCAGAAGTGATACCGGTGGTTAATCTGGTAGTAGGATGGTTCTTAGAAAAAAAAGAGTTGGTGTAGCAGCTCAGAAATTTTTGGAAATGGATTGGTCAGTTCTAGTTTTCAAGTTGGGTTTCAACGGATTTTGGAAGGATCATATTGTTGATAGGATCTAGAGATCATTTTGTTCTTAGTTCAGATTTGTTTCAAGAAGAATCAGCAAAGGTTAAGTTGATCAGGAAGAGATGAGGTAGCTCGGGATCGTCTGGTGAGCTATGCAGATATGAGTCAGAGTTTGGAATTCGGAGTTGGAAATTGGAAACTGTTTAAATTTTCCTCGATTATAAGAGCTATAAAATTTGGTAAGTCTGGAAGCTAGCTCCGAAATATTTTAGATTTTCTTGTGTTCTTGAGAGGAGTAATTCTTTGTCTACAGGGTTGAATGGCCAGTTTGGATATCTGGAATCCATTCTATTTCACGTATCTCTGAGGAATATGTGTATGATTCATCGGGTAATGAAATCAGCAGTTCAGATGAATTTGGAAGTTGAACTGGACTTGAGTATAGTATGATATTTTGTTCAGAATTGGTGAATCTAGAGAAGAGAGGAGCTCTGGATTGTGGTGGTGTAGTTTGTTGAGTTTCTGTAGAGCGAGTCTCCCGGTGATTTATACTTGGGAAAACTCGAGATAGTATTATGAAGTCTATTCTGATTTTTATCAGAATAGTTAGTTAGATTAGATTGTTTGATTGGTTGCTTTGGTTGTTAGAAATTGGATGATAGGTTTGTATTTGAAATTAAAATCTTTGCTGGATTATTTAATTAACTTTGCTTTTAATTTCGGGGACGAAATTATTTTAAGGGGGGAGGAATGTGATATCCCGGGTTTTTGAGCAAAATAAATTTAATAATCTGTATTAAATAATTTAATGTATTGATAATTTTCCTTTATAATTTTAATTTAAATTGGAAATTTAATCTTTAAAGGATAATCAATATTTAATCTGGCAATATTGATCAATATCTTTTTAATAATTTAAAAATGGATAAAATTTATCTCTGAAAGCTAATAAAATTTTATTCTGTATATAATATATATATTTGATATATAGGATATCTTTTGTTTTAACTAAAAGATGAATTTTTCAAATTGTAATTTATATGTAAGTATATGTTATAATTTGAAATTGTTTTGAAATTTAATTTAATGTATTGATAATATATATAGTAGGAATATATGTATGAATTGTAATTTTAAAAGCTTTGTTTTAAATTTAATATCTTTCAAAAGTTAAAGATTAATTCATTGTTTTCAAAATATAAGATAATTGTTTGTTTTAAATATGATAGTTTTAAATAAAGTTTTATTTTGTATTCTTTAAAGTGTTTAAATTTAAAAGGTTATAAAAATACATGTATAAGATATATTTGAATTATAATTAGTTTTAGAATAATTTCTTTTAAAAGTAATTTATTTATACATAGGTAAATTTTATTTATTAAGAGAATTAAAGTATGTAAGTTTATCTTTACATTTAAATTAAATAAAAATTTATTAAAAAAAATACTTAAGTAACATGTGTAACCATATTAGCCATCTTAACAACATTTGTAAGAAAATGAAACATGCATTAACATTTGTATATGCATGCAATTTAACAAGTGGCATTTTCTTTTTCTTTTATTTTTAATAAAAATTATGTAATCAAAAAGGATGGAGAAACCTGTATTCCATTCTCAGTTCAAAATATTTTCTATCCTAAACTCTTTCTTCTCTTTTCTTAACTAAAACCTACAAACAAAATCAAAACTTGAAACCAAAATCAAAAAGGATTTCAAACCTGGAATTCAAATCTGCAAACAAATAGAAGATCAAACAACTATTTTCAAATCTTCAACAAGCTTGCAATACAAAATAGCAGTTTCAATTGCCACTTCAACCTGCAACTAAAATGAAGATCAATTGAGATTCAACTCTGCTGCAATTCAAAGGGAAGTACAACAGCAGTTTCAACTTTTAAAACATCATATTGCAAGCATGCAAAGTATCACAACAAATTCAAATGCAAAGAATTCAAAATGAAATCAAACCTGGAACATGCTCTGCCTTGTTCTCTACTAATGTCTGGTGAGTAAACAATTTGTTTTAAAAACAGTTTAAGTTATGAATGGTTTTAATAAATGTGTTGATCTGTTAATTGATATTGATGTTGCATAAAATCTTTCAGTTTTGTATAATTGAATTGGTATGTATGTATATGTGTGTAAGTATGTCTGTATATATATATGTATACCTTGTTCTCTATTATTTCAGTCCCTGCTTTGCCTTTAAAATTTCAAATATCTAAATCAAATCAATATTAGACTGTGATATATAAATGAAAGTTGTTTGTTAGGATATGAAGATAATTTTAAAAATAGTTTCAGAGTTTTAAATTCAACAAATAAATTTAAAAATAGAAAGAACAGTGGAACTCGAATTTATGATAAAAATCAACAATCTAAATTTCTGGTTTGAATTACAGGAATGTATTCGTGATTGAAAATCACGAATTTTAAGATACATTTCCTGATTTTTAGTTTGGAAATCAAGGGGTTTTCTCGAGTTGAACGTTCGAACTTATTTGGTTAAATTCTGGTGATCGGCGAAATCGAGTGGGATGATATTTGGGATGAAGGTGGTCTGAAGCATAGAGATTGCAGGAAAAATAGTGGAGGATTTTTCTGATGGTCGTGGAGGCCGGAAATAGGTGAAGTAGGGTTTTCTTCCCAGTTTTGGTCGATAGCTTCTCCAGGCAATTTCGCCGCCGTGAAGGTGCCGGACTCGATCGCGAGGTGGTGAAGTGGCTCGTCAGAGTGAGGCGTAGTTTCGGGTAGGAGGGCAGATGATCTAGTGGTCGGAGACGTTGGTGGTTGGTGATTTTCCGATCAGATGGATTCCAGATTTTGGTTGTTGGGTTCGATTTTGATGACGAAGTGATATCGTCATTCTAGGTGGTCGTATGGGTAGTCGAGGTCAGCATGGATCGGTCGATGTTCGAGGAGATCGCCAGAGGTGGTCGGAGTGATGTGCAACGTGCACACGTGCACGTCGTATCTGGTTGGAGGTGTAGTTCGATGACGAGCTCGTGAGAAATGAAGTTCGACTCGAAGCAGCTTGGTACGCGAGTGACACGAGTTAGGGCTCGGGGGAAAGAGAGTTTGTCTCGGGTGATTGCTCGAGTTTTGAGAGAGTAGGCTCGGTTTGTTTTTAAGTAATCTAGTTAGACTCTTCAATAAGTTGTTCAAAGCAAATGAAGGTCAAAGATTTTGAGGGTATTTTAATCTAATATATTTTCAAAAGTCTAAAATAATTGATTTTTAAATAATTGATTTTTAAAGGTATGTTCAAATTTAAATATCAGATCAATTTTAAGAAACTCAATCAAGTTTAAATAAGGATGTTGTATGTTGAAAGGATACATTCAAAGTAATGTTTAAACTATATTTCAAGTTTATATTTTTAAATAGATAAGATTTAAGAATATGATAATTGAGTTTCCAAAGATTAATATTGGTTTAATTCAATTAAATATGATTGAAAAGGGTTTTCAAAGGTTTTGAGTATATTAAAATTAAGTGTTTGAATTGTTTATTTTAAAGGTAAAAATCATATGGATTTTTTTTAATAAATTTTTATTTAATTTAAATGTAAAGATAAACTTACATACTTTAATTCTCTTAATAAATAAAATTTACCTATGTATAAATAAATTACTTTTAAAAGAAATTATTCTAAAACTAATTATAATTCAAATATATCTTATACATGTATTTTTATAACCTTTTAAATTTAAACACTTTAAAGAATACAAAATAAAACTTTATTTAAAACTATCATATTTAAAACAAACAATTATCTTATATTTTGAAAACAATGAATTAATCTTTAACTTTTGAAAGATATTAAATTTAAAACAAAGCTTTTAAAATTACAATTCATACATATATTCCTACTATATATATTATCAATACATTAAATTAAATTTCAAAACAATTTCAAATTATAACATATACTTACATATAAATTACAATTTGAAAAATTCATCTTTTAGTTAAAACAAAAGATATCCTATATATCAAATATATATATTATATACAGAATAAAATTTTATTAGCTTTCAGAGATAAATTTTATCCATTTTTAAATTATTAAAAAGATATTGATCAATATTGCCAGATTAAATATTGATTATCCTTTAAAGATTAAATTTCCAATTTAAATTAAAATTATAAAGTAAAATTATCAATACATTAAATTATTTAATACAGATTATTAAATTTATTTTGCTCAAAAACCCGGGATATCACAATTTATCTTTGGCGACTTCGAATTGATTGTAGAAATTGGAGGGAACGCGGGTTGGATTTGGGAAGAGAAACAGGGTTTGTGATTTTGTATATTTGAAATGAAGAGGGGAAATGAATTCGTTCTGCTATTGTTTTCTTTGTTTGTCTTCTGGAAAGAATGGAAGGAGACGGTGCATTTTAAAAATGAGAAGCGTAATGGGTTGCGAGAATTAAGGCTGAAAGAAAGGAGAGGGATGGGTTGCACGATTTTTGTTCGCGTTTTCTGGCATGAATTTAGGCGAAATCGAAGGGAAGCCACGGCATTTTGTTGTTGACAAATTTAAAGTTTAAATTTAAATTGAAACCGATATAAATTTCAATGCGTTTACATGTCGTATTCGCACATAACAACTCCAAATGCCACGAAATTTGAAATCCGGCAATAATTCAATATTACGGACCCAATGGAACTGGTTTCGTCGAATTCCGAGACTGTGCCTTGGACGGCTATTTTTAAATATCGATACGAACGATATAATTTCAAAACTGAACGAAACAGTTTGAAATTAGATTCTGAAACTTCTGTTATCTTCAGTATCATCAATACGAATTTTAAAAGCTTTCGAAATATTTTTCTTCAACTTAAAATTGAAGATTTAAATTTTTATCCCGTTCAATAGATTAAATTTTAAAATTAAATCGCCAAATTCAAAGTTATATCGGGGATTCAAATTAAATCATCGTTCAAATATTTAAAATTAATTAAATATTCTCAATTTTATTTGTTCAAAATTCTAGGTCGTTACAATATCTACAACACCTACACTTCACCCAAACAAGTATATTTGATGCACTTGTAAATTAAACTTAAAAAACCTTCGAACAAAATAAAATGTATTTATTTAAAATATTTAGATTGGATCTAAAATTCATTTAAGCTTCATAGACTTAACTAAGATCAAAAATGGGATTGTTTGCTGAAATTCACCTATTTATCCCACTTATGACTGATATGGTTCATTCACAACTGAGTCATTGATAACATAGGGCACTAGGCACAAACTATCAACCAGATGACTAGTAATAAAAGAATATGAAGCTCCCTTATCAAATTAAACACATATATAAAAATCATAAATAGAAAGCACACATTTCATGATGATGTTCTTCCCCTTGTAAAACATCAGTTGGCGCTTGAACTAGGAGTAGCTTTGATAGAATAGGCTTTAAGTGCTTATCCACCCTTTGGAAGAGATATACAACCCTTCTTGAAACCCAGTTGATCACAATTGAAACATTTCTTAGCTTCGAGGTTGACTCAACACTCTTTATCAATATGCCCGTTTAAGTGACATTGGTTACAATTCACTTCTCCTTTGTTGCCTTGGCCTTGGTCCTTCTTGTTCCCCTTCCCTTGGAACTTTGGCTTGGCTTCAACTTTTGCTTCTTCCTCTTTTAGGGCCTCTCTAGGTATAAAATTCAACAATGCTACTTTGACAAGTCTCTCGAAGGTAGCACCCATAGGAGCATGGTTAAGAGCAAGGTCCATAAGAGGTTAATTGAGTCCCATAGCAAATTTTATGGCCTTCTTAGTGGGATTGTTGATCATATCCATCCCGAAATGATTCAAGAGTATGAGCTCGTTGATGTACTCCTTCATGGTCATCTCACCTTATTGGAGATACAAGAACTTCTCGTCTTGTAAGCGCTTCTTATCCATAGAGATAAACTAAGCCTCAAATTTTCCTTGGAACTCTTCCCAAGGCATAGCATGCTCCTCCATTTCTCCAATCACAACATCCCACCACCGTAAGTTAAATATGAAGTTGCCAGATGCAAGTCATATCCCTTTTAAAGTCTCGAGCATAATGTCATTAAAGATCCGCTCACTAGTGCATAGTCAAGCTTAAGTCTCAATGCATGCTTCCCTATTTATGGGATTCCTCATATACGAAGGTAATATCTACAAAACTGGTGGAAATCAAGAACAAACGGTGGAGGAATAGGCATCACTCCCACTAGAACCGACATGGGATGGACTCCTAATGATGGTGTAGTGCCATGCACTGTATCCTACAAGTACCTCCAAAACCATGCTCTCATCTGGAGATCTGGAGTTTAAAAATTGTCTCTAGCGGTGTTGCTCTAGTGGCACAAATCATGGTAGTTATCTATAGACGAGGACTATCAACAAATTTTTGAAAAGATAGTATAAAGTCCTAGAAATAAAATGTGAGTGCCTAAATACTATATTCATATGTATATCAAAATACAAATATGCTCTCTCAACTTATCTCACTTTATGTTGATCGGGTATCCTAAGCTTTGATACCAAATATAATGACCACCCTTTGTAACACCTGGAATTCATGGATACAAGCAATTAGATACCTAAAGTGTCATGGATGTTGTTCTGTTAAGGGTAGAATATAAAACAAAAACATAAAGCATATTTATAACAACTAACAACATACTATATACAATAGACATAAGATTTATTATCATAATAGAATGTGCAAATGGTACATCAAATCCTACATACGACATATCTAAAATGAATATATAGTCTACATGTCAATATCCTAAAGATACTGGATAGATAATCACAATGGTAAACTAGATATAGCTCTACAGATTGCGTCCAACTAGCATAAATGCTTATTTCCAGTTAACCTACTCAAAGAATAGATAACAAAAGAGACAATAAAGAAAGGGCCAGACATAAAATATGGAGAAAAGGAAATATCACAAATCTGCATGATTACCAATACCTTACTCATCATTAATTTTACTAAACAGTAATACTCGAGGTAGTGAAACCATACCTCAACTATAACGATTCGGAATTTCGGACACCTCATATTTAAATATCTGAATTATTTAAATATTTGAATCTTTGGATTTGATGTTATTAAAATTATTTAATAAGCTTTTAAGCCCTTTTAAACCATAAGTAATGATGGTAAACTTATTTTGAAAAAATGTTAACAAAAATAAATACTTCTAAAGAATATTGATAATGTGACTGAAAATCGTTTTATCGATAAACAACTTTTTACCGTCAAAAGTTGTTCTGATTTTTTACATACACTTATTTGCTTAAGAAATTAATAAAATGAAATAATTTTTTTTCCATTTATGTAAATAAACTTTATGAATGATGTAGGTGATGTTATCAAAAATATTATGAAATGAGCATAAATGGAAAGTCTTAACTCTTAAGAAATGATAAAGGAGATGTGATGGGAGGTAAGCCTTACATGACATGAAAGGCCGATGAGAACAAACTTATGCTGCACCATTTGGAGCCTATATTAGGAGGGGAACACCTTTGTTAAATAATCACTAATTCACAAAGCTTGAGATGAAGTATGAGAATTAAAAATGGTGGAAATGCTTAAGCACTAATCCACTAATTATTCTCTAACTTTTTCATGTCTTAATCAAATCATCTCCAATCTCTTGTAAACATTGGATTTAGGTTTAAAAGATCATAGGAAGCATGATTATCAAGTAAAAAGTGAGAGAAGGTGAGATGAATTGCGAGATTTTGGAGGGGGCCGTGAGCTTAGGAGGAGGAGGAGGACGAGGTGTGGCTTTGGTTTGGAAGTGCTAAGGGTTAGATCTTTAGGCTTTTGGTGATGGTGGGGGATGGTTACTTGTTCTTGTGGCTTTATGCTTGTGTTTGGCATTGATCTAAGTGAGTTATCTTACTATTTTATAAGTATATATTGTGTATATATATGTTGTGTTTGAATTATACATTTAAAGTGATATTAACTAAGTAAAGTTATAAAATTTGGACTCCTCTTGCTTTTGAAAGCAAATGACAACTTTATATTTTATAACAACACTTCTATGACCCTTTTAAAACTGTGGCATAGCCTTGACTTGATGTTTAAATGGTTGTTTAACTTGTGTGTTAAATTGAAGTAAGTTTGAAAGTGTTTGAAGCGAGAATAATCGTTGTAAGTGTACTTTCGAAACCCTTGTTTTTGGGAATTTTCATAAATAAATAGAACGATATTATTAGGGGTTTCTTTCTATGGTTTCTAAGTACCCTAATGGTAGTACTTACTATAAAAATTTAAAGTCTTAAATCATTTTTTAAAAGGGGTTAAAACTAGTTATAAAGATCGTGCCTTTCAATGTGTTCTTTAACTTGAGGACTACTAAAAGCATTTATAAATGCTGTAGTAAGTCGCTTATGGTTTTAAGTATTCAAAAATGATACTTCTGAATCCTTTTATAGATGTTTACTAATTCATTCTGAATTATTTTAAAGTTGGTTTGAAGTTATAATGTTTTCAATAATTATATATGTATTTTCAAAGTAAAGAGGTTTTATATATAAAACATGTTTTTGATCAAACTATAAATTAGTTATTTTTAAGTAATATTTTACATCGATATTTAAAACCTATTTATAAGTATTTTTAAAGTATATATAAGTTTTGAAAAATGTAATTGATTAGGCTTAACACTAAAAGCCAACGAGGTAGACTTCTCTAATTTTGAGAGTTAAGATTGATGTCGAGTGGGGACGGAGCAATAGAGCTCTAACCTACCGGGCTTCCCTCTTAAACGAGGAATAGTTAAGTTGGAATGTTGGAAATGTGTTTATCTTGTTGTTTACTTACTTGTTTGAAAGGAAATTAACTTTTCTTAACGCTAAAAGCCGACAAAGTAGGCTTCTCTATAATTAAGAGTTAAGACCGATGTCGAGTAGGGATGGAGCAATAGAGCTCTAACCTATCGGGTTTCCCTCTTAAATGAGGAATAGTTAAGTCAGGAATGTCAGAAACGAGTTAATAATGTTGTTTGTTACTTGTTTATGGGAATCATTAACACTATACTTAACATTAAAGCCGACGAGTATGCTTGTATATTTGTGAGATTCAAGTGAAGTGTCTAGGCAAGGCTTTGATGCAACCAGTGCTCTAACTTACCTAGCTTCACTCTTGAACGACGAATGATTAAGTTGAAATGTCGGAAATGAGTTAAGTATACGAATATTGATTTGTATAAGCAATTGTTTTAAATAGATAATCGATTAGTCGTCTATTGAACTTAACCTATTATTAACTTAGATCTTCAAAGGAATGTTTTTAAAGATGATACAAGTATGAAATGGTTTTGGGTTTGTTGTGACAATGTGTTAATAACATTCGTCTTTAACCCATTTTGATTATACTTATGAATGTAAATAGATCTTCAAAAAGAATGTTTTAAAGATAAACATAAGTGAAATGGCTTTGGGTTTGTAGTGAAAATGTTTAAATAACATTAGCCTTAAACCTTTTTGAATGGATTTGTGAAAGCACTTTGATCTTTAAAATGGATATTTAAAGGAAATTATAAGTATGGAATATTTTGGAAAAAGATGGAAAAAGCAAAGGTTTAAAGTAAGAAATCTTGTTGATCATTTGTGAATATATTTATACCATTTGATATAAGTATATGAATACTTTTTGAAGTATTGAAAAGAGTACAAATGAATAGTAGAAATTGATAAGTAATGTTCTGTTAGATTAAAAAAAAGTTTTACTAATAGAAAGGGGTTTTAATTAATAAACGATTAACTAAACAAAAAGGGGATTAAAAGCTGCTTATGTGACTTAATCATGCTTTGTATGACTTGATCGTGCTTTGCATGTCTACTCGATTGTGGAAAACATTTAGTTGTACACTTAGCATCGAAAGCCGATGAAGTAGGCTTTTCTATCTGTGGGAATTAAGAGTGATGTTCATGTAGGGGTATGAGAAATAAAGCTCTAACCTACCGGCTTCACTATTAATCGAGAAATAATGTGAGATGAAAATATCAGAAACATGATAAGTATACGAGACTTGGTTTCCATACGTGATTGCTCTTATTGTCATTGAATGACCAAATTCGTCGATTCAATTTTGAAGAACCTAGGATCGGTAGGTATTTTACTTATCGAAAACAACTTCAAGACTGAGATGCGTGTTCTATCTCTTGGAAATGGATATGTTTGAGATGCTAGAATTCATATGTAGTTTCGAGATCTGTTCAAGATGTGGGAGTCCATTTGGGGATTTGTATTGTGTTCGAGTGATGAAGACTCATGTGAAAGATACAGAACATGACCTCAACATTGAAAACGACAGAAAACAGAGCAAGGGCACAACTTGGGGTTTGGTTGACCAACGACAGGATATTATCACTCCATACCTAAAATATGCTTATCGATGGTGCGCGTGGGAGGTGATGGTATTTGGGATCACATATTTAGATGTGGACTAGCTATGTTTTTCCTTCATGGTATATTTTATCTAGAGATATATACAATGCTCTAAGGTAGTTTCTGACCCTTGTGTAGAAGATTGGATTCGGTGTTGACTGAAGAGATCTCCATGGAAAAACCCAATATGCGAACGAACCTTAGAAAGTTTTGATTGTACCCTAATTATGTTGTGGTAATGTGATGAATGTAAACACCACAACTATTTGATATGATTTATATTCTTCATTCTATAAATTATCTAATATATCACCTTATGTACTTATTAAATGGTGGTTCTTTTGAGAGGATAACTGTTATAGCATTCCATGCAGTCTCAAATGTACTTTTATATGTTGATTACATATTTCTTGAGTTTCTCATACCAGACTTATGTATGATGCTTGGTTTTTGTTTTTCCTAAATTCCTCGCATGCTCTTTCGAGTAGTTTGAGAAAGGTAGGTTTTCATTAATGTTCGTTGGAGATCAAGAAGACGATCTGGATGTTTCATATACCGTAGTATTCTTATTTTCCACTGCATTACTATACTGTACATATTAGCATTTGTGAAGATAGGTTGTTATAACTATCCAAGATGATGATAGAGCTTAGGTTTTGTAACTTCGAAATTCTTGTATTGGAGTAACCCTTTGTACTGTTCTTTTTATATTATATATTACTATTCTTCTAGCGAGATTTTGATATTGTGTTCTCTTCTTTCTTGTTATATTTCCTTTTTTTACTTCACCCTAACAATGCATCCTTTCGGCATATAGATGCTCGGCATGCGAATACCATGGATGTATTAGTGTCGACATTCAAGGATTGAAATGGCAAGTCTTACATCTACCTATATCTAACGAGCTAGAACATTTAGACTATAGTGCTACTCTATGCGTGAAAAGTCTATCATATAAAAATTATCATGGCATCGATTGTGACTTGACTATTACACACTATGATAATGGGCTTTGGGTCTTCTGGTAAGGCCAAGACCTGCTAAGTATATTCATTAATGTAAGATTATTACGAAAATTCTCCAGTGCATCGTCCGCTAACTACAATCGTATCAAACCCGAATCAATAACATGCCTATCTGCTTAACAATACGACATATGTGAAGTGACCTGAGGCCGATCATGTGTTACTACAAAGTAGCCAAAGGTCTATTGTATTTAGAAGTAGCCAAAGGTCTATTGTGTTTACTACTGAGATAGAACCACTTTTATGTTTGAATCGATGTCGCTAAACATGCACAACCAAAATAACCAAGCCCCATTCTACAAATGATCAAGAAATATGAAACCCTAAAGCCACAGCTAAGGGATACAAACTTACCCCATATATGCAATATCGTATGGAATCATATAACACAATACACAAGCCATCACGTCACAAAACCACTAGACGACTATAAAAATCAACTATACAAATTGAATCATGTCTCTAACAATCGTCGTAGTATCTATCTTGCTCGACATTAACTACCATGTTTCCCAAGACAAGGTGTACCATCTTTTAACTCATCTTCTTGTTCTATAGTCACCCGGACCTTACAAGAATCGCACGGGTCCTCGAAACGAACCCAGGATTCCAAAACATCAAAACCCAAAACCTACTCCAATGCCTAGTCATCAGTACCTTAGACGTCTGACCCTTATTTTATATGTCAAAATCCAATTTTCAAATGTCTTAAAACATCCATAAAACACATGAAACTTGTAGAATGAATTTCCTAAAATCTAAACATCTTAATTTTTGATCTCAGACATCTGAATAGCTGTTGTAGGCCAAACCTAAACCTGTTTGAGGAATTTTCCTTAGCGGAAATTCTCCTCACCATATCCGTGTATGCCTTCCACTTTCCTGTCTTCGATGTATGGTTCCATGTCATCGAGACACTTCATACTAATGTCTTTCCATACGAATTCATGCCCTTGTTATAAGCTTTTCTTCATTCGATCGAATACAACTTTGTATTTGACGAATGATTTTGAGGCAATGAACATGTTTCACAAAAGTTTGACAACTACTCGATTCACTATTTCAACTCCATATCCCATTCACAATGACAACTATAAGTTTCATAGAGTATCTCCTAACCATTCCATCAATTTTGAAACCAACAACCATTTGTATTAGGTACACTAACAGCGACCTTGAAAGGGTGAATTTTAATTTTTTTTATCTTTTATTAAATTGCATAAGACTTTAGTTTATGTTTGTGTTAATAATATTATGTTTCTACTAAATCAAATTTAGTATTTATTAATAAATGAGATTTGAAATTATTTAATTTGAAAAAATATATTTATTTATTATTAATGTTTAAAATAAATTTATTAATAATTTAATTTGAAATTTATTTTCTAATTTATTTTGATATTGTTTGCACCAAAATATGGTACAAACACCCAGGGAATGGAGATAGAGAATTGAGTGAAGAAAGTAAATTAAAAATGAGAAATAACAAGATACAAACTTTATAGTGGTTCGACTAATCATTTCCTACGTTCACTTAACTTTGTTGACGATTTGATGGTTGTTTACAAGAACTATTCTTACAGATCGGTGATGATCCCTGAAATTACAAGAGCAATATCTAAGTTCCTAGACAACTGAAAAAGTTCCCCCAAAACATCACCATACCCCTCTATTTATAATTGTAGGCGCTAAAATAATCTCCACCACGTTCGCACCCACGTTTCCCATGTCTAGGAAGAGAAATGCTAGAAAGGTCATGGCTACATCAGCCACAATCTGGGATCAATACCGATCCACGAGATTGCTTCATGGGTCTCCTCCGTGGCCTTAGGTAGGCGTGACTTACTTGTGCAGTTATCTTTTCCACCTTAATTACTTTGCTAGAAGCTTGGTTCTGGGTGAATTTCTTGGTTCGGTAATGGAATAGCAGCAATTGGCTTCGTGAATGCAAGGTGTTCGATGATAATTGCTTGCGAATGATCCAACATGGCATGGGAAAGGTTACGAGCATCTTGGCTTGATAATCGATGGGATGACTATCAACTTGGGCAAGATTTTAGGGATTGGTGCCAAACCTTGACAAGGATCAGTACCGATCCGGCACTTTGATAATGTGTTGGTTCTATTTTATTGCCCGTAGGTATAGGATGTGTGAACCTTCTCATAGAAGTTGATTGCTATGTTTTGGGCTTGTGCTCTTGGTTGCACTTGGCATTTGAGTTTTCTAGTTATCACTCTAGGCTCCCTGCCTTGATAACCTTTGAGTTTGACTGATCAGATTTGTCCGAATACGGCCCGGTCATAAGGCTGGATAATACATGCCTCCTAAAGTACGTCTTGTTTCCAACATGATGTGCTTTAAAATGAGACAAACTGGAATTTCTGCATCAGATTTCAATTCACACTTAGAATGGTTGTCATCTTTTCATTGCACTATTTTAGTGAAGTGTAGCGTCTTCGACCCCTTGTTGTGATGTTCTGTTTTACTTATACCTCTTAGTACTCGGCATTATAAAAATTGGAATGTTCCCTTATAGTTCGTCACTCCAAATTCAGAAGCTTTCAACAGACTTCCTTTTTGATTCCACAGGTTTGAACTTATTGCCTTGTGATTCCAATTATCAAGTGTCTCGCATGCATGTGCATACATATGTTTACCGACCATCATTCTCTCTATACATATGCACATATGTATCTGTATACATACATAAACATATGCACATGCATGCATACATACATACATACATACATATATATATATAGTTATTTCGCTTTTTTTAGTTTTTGGGTTCAGTACCGATCCCTAATCAGGGATCGATACCAATGCCAAGCTTCGTAAAATTAGGGAACGAAGTTGCCTATTTTTCCAGGTCCGTGATTATATAAACCTAAACCAACACTTTCCTTCCTCACTTTTGCTTTTAGAGCCTTAAGAACTCGAGCTCGCCATTAAACTCTTGCCTAGATCGAAGCTCTTTGACCTCAACGCTCCACCCAAATTGCCATCATCTATAGCCTCGGCCTTGATAATCTTCAACGTCATTCATCTTTGCACGACTGATCTGAATCTTCACTCAAGCCCTCACATCATCTATGACTTTCATCCTTTTAGGCAAGTGATATTGATGGTCAATGATGTTGGAGATTTGCATCACTGGCCATATATGGAACAAGAAGGAAGAAGAAGGTGGCAAATTTTCGATTGCAAGGCTGGGGATCGATGCTGATCCTGTCCTTAGAAATTTTGCCTGGGCAACTTGACTAATTTTGAAAAACAATCAAAGTTTCTCAAGTGAAATCTTCCGAGTACTTTCGTGGATTTGATGATGTGTGGTTGATGATGCAAAGCTAGTTGGGACAGTCGACGATGACGTTCACTAGGATAATAAGCTGGCCTTCGAATGGACTGTTAGACGATTTCTCATGCTAACACTGCACACTCACAATACACATATTGTATGACACTGCACAACACTGTGAATTTCCTGACACTTTAACAGGTTTTCATTTTGGCATGGGGAATATAGTCTTTAATATTTTTGATATCACTTATGTGTTAAGTTTTGATAGTTAAGGATCGTAGATGTTCCGAGTATCTCTCCACAATGGCTGCGGGCCCCTCAACTTCTAAGTATGCCAAATTTGATATTGAATCTAGCTCAATTATAGTTCCCACTTCAAGGCATGCTCCAATACCATTCATATCTCATTCCACTAGTCATGAAGCTGAATAACCTCTCCAAGTGATTCCTTCCTGGCCGGGAGAAGTTCCTGAAGTGGAGGTTGCTATGGATGTCAATCATGGTGATGCAATTATGTTGAATGACCCCTTAGATTCTCTTACCTCGACAATCAATGAAGGGTCCCTCGAAAGGATATGCGAGGGGCTCGACATCCTTTTCGAGGACGTATTAGTTCCTTCTTGCCATTGGCGGGCACATCTTCCGCCAATGGGGTATACCATGTGCAACTGATACATGTGCCTAGCAGGGTATGTTCCACCATTAATCAGTTCATCCATCGAGTTCTGCAATTTATGAAGCTTGCTACGGCTTAATTACATCCTAATGACTACGCCTTATTGAATAGTGTATATGCCATCTTTACTTGATATCTAAATCGCATACCTAGTGACGAGGAAATCTGATACTTGTACACTTTCAAGCACCGAGAGGGATCTCCTTCACTTACATACTTGGAACCTTCCAAAGGTTGTAGGATAGTAACGGGCACTTGGAATAAGTTAAG
Source organism: Allium fistulosum (assembly GCA_030737815.1). Lineage (NCBI taxonomy): Eukaryota > Viridiplantae > Streptophyta > Magnoliopsida > Asparagales > Amaryllidaceae > Allium > Allium fistulosum. The sequence continues at coordinate 443,442,103 of CM060901.1, read as the reverse complement.
TTACTTCAAGGATGAGTTCTTCTTTGTACCCTGCCCACCCGGATTTGCGTAGTGGTGCATGTTCGGACGAGAGTTACATTCTGATACCTTCTTATTTGAGCAAGCTTTGTAATTTCATTGGCTAAAATTTTCTTCTTTTGTTCTTTTAGATATATCGAGGAGACCTAACAGTACGGCCTTAGCATACACCCTCTGAACTCTCCATCAAGTTCTAGTCGGAGAAAGGGAGGTGAGGTCACTTCTCACCGATGAAAATTTGTCTACTTACGACTTACTAAAAGAAGGCTGTAGTTTCGGTCATATACCAATAGCCGGTGATAGTGATGAGGATGGCTCATTGTTAGGGAATGATGGCGAGGGTCAAGGATTGCACTCAGTCCAAAGTCCTATAGTCGAAATTAAAGAAGTGCATGAGCATGCTGAGGAAGGTGAAGGTAGCGGAGCAGACCCTAATTATGCTGATATGTGTCGTGGTCCCTTCCATGACAATGGCGACGATGTCCAGGGTTTTCTCTTGAAGTAGCGTCCTAAGATAAAGATTGTCCCAATGCAGACTCCGATGCAATTTCCACTGTAGGAAATGCGGATTACAGACCTTAAGGCTGGATTAACACTAGAGGGGGGTGGGGTAAATAGTTTTTAATGGATTTTATAGAATTTTTGAAATCCTTTCAAATTAAACACATACAGATGCAATTTCACAAACATAGAGACAATCGCAGAATCAGACATAGATGCAAATAGTAAATGAAAGCAGTAAAGGAAAGAACACATCAGAATTTTATACTGGTTTGGAGTTACCTTACATCCAGTCCCAAACAATTTCTTGTGCAGATTTCTTTTCAAATATAATGTCTATATTACAACCTCGATTTCAAGGCCACGAGATACACCCTCCTGTCTCCGAGTCCAGGGCAAACTCTCTTGATTTAACCAGGCTACAAGATCACCTAATTGATTTATGGGCTACAATCACACCCAATTGATTTACGAGCCACAATCACACTATTTCCAATCACACTTTGATAGAGAGAGACTCGATACACTTCTTTGATTACAAATGATCCTATAACTCTGAATAGCACTGAGATCTTTGAGAGAGAGTGGCAGAGAATCAAACTAGAGATGATCGAGTTTGATTCACTTAGAATTTCGGCAGAGCTTGGTTAAAGCATTTGAAATATAAGAGAATATTGGAGTGGAGAAGAAGGAATGAAGAAATGAAGAAAAAACTAACTTGAAATTCGTTGAAAACAACTGGTATTTATAGGAGAACAACGGTCATGTCCATTCGCAAAAGGTTATGACGAATAGACACTTCTTTTGAAAATTTGAAATTTGAATTCTACGGCTACCATGTCGACATGGGGGGATGAGGGATGCCGACATGCCTATGTTATTTTTGGAAATAGATTTTGCTTGAAAATGATTTCTATTCTAAAACTTGTCAAAACAATTTATAAATTTTGTAAACCATTTTGAATATAGTTTAAACTTATAAAAGAGTTTTAGAAAGTAATCTTAAAATATATAATCTATAATACAAAGGTAATATTAAAAACTAAGTATAGATTTCTTTAAAATATATTAAAGCTAAAATATTAAAATCAAGAGATAGTTTAAAAAAACAAGAGATGATTTCGAAATTAATATGATTAAAAATAGTTTTTGAATTAAGGCTAAAATATTTAAATTGATAGAGATGACTTTAAAAAGATAGTTTCGGAAAAATAAATCATTTTGAAAATTTCATGGATTCCATTCCACTAGAGAAGGTCGTGGGTTCCATCCCACTATTAAAGCGAGAAGGTGGATTCCATTCCACAATTAAAATCCAAATAAAGATTTAAGTGCTATTATGAAGTTTTAACATAAATCTAGATTCTATTACTTATCTTGAACTCTTGAACTCTTGATACTCATGAGTCTTCAGTCTTGATTTCTTCAATCTTGAATTCGTCAGTCTTGAATCTTTATACTGTACAGTCTTCATTCTCAGTACCTGCATATATATATATATATATATATATATATATATATATATATATATATCTTGCATATACATATATATTTAGAAAAGAATATTAGTATTTATATTTTATAACAAGTCCTAAGGTTGTTGTCATCAAAACCATCATCTCAGGAACTAACATCCACCAGCCACTGTAACAGAGGAAAACACTATTTCATTTTCTAAATACATCTATCAGGACTTCGGTCCGATTCCAAATGACTTTGTTTTTTTTTGGCCTGGGAAATATGAGCATCGGAGATATCGACTCCTCTATCTATCTATCGAGTACATTGCCAGCTACTCGCATGGGGAAGATCACCTTTGTTAGCAAAATCCAGGACCCTGGTCCGTTACGGGGGATACTAACACACACACACATCGGACTTCGCTTAGTTTGCGTTATGTTTTTATCTTGTTAGGGCTAACTTTCCCTCATTTCATTTGTAGGTTCATTGGAGCACAGATCCATGTATGAGTCCCTTTAAGATTAGACAAGCAAGCACAAGAGCCATAGTTCACATACACATTCTCTAGGTTTTGGTCATGATTCTAATACCAGTAAACGCTCAGGCCAAGACCAAGAGAGCCAAGATAGGGGCTATCCGTCTCATGATTTACCCTTAGAGTGCAAGTCTAGATCTAGGTCGCCTCTACCTACGTTTAGACAAATTTTCTGATCGAACTGACGACATCCCTTTTGTTGATGTTTCTCGCGCCCCTACTTTAGTTTTTAACTGCACAGCAAATGGCATAGCCCCAACAGTCCGAGCAATCATCTGGACTTGTTGCTCTTAATACTTCTTGCTAAAGAGCTAATAAAAGACATATCTAAACTCCCGTCATCATAGCAGTGAAATAAATTACTTCTAATCCCCATGTGGATGCTCTAAACTATCAATTCCTAAATATTTGCTTTGATGGAGTCAAGTTTGTTCCTGACATAAAGGATACCCTTAGCACATCAAACATGAAGCCATACATTATGTTAATGATGTTTACGATCAGTATTTTAAATGGAAATGGATGGCGGAAATCATTTTTTAATACTCAGGAAGTAAGAAATTTAAGCTCCAAGATTGAAGCTCGAGGATATCAAGATAAGCAAACCATATCTCATCTTGATGAGGAAGTTCCAGGGCTGAAAAAGTCATTAAAAGAAGTCGAGAAGAAAGTCACAGACCCGATTGAATCGGTTAAGTAGGAGAGATAGAGCCATGAAAAGAAAATTGAGATTTCCCATCATATGAGCCACACTCTGTCATTGGAGAATGAGCGTCTAACCAAAGAAGTTGGGGAGCTGAAGAAATAGCTGGAGAAAGAGAAGAATGAAAAAGACGATGCTCTTATGGAGGCTCACAATTACTGCGAAGAGCTGGTGGATACTCGCAATGCGAGGGATGAGGCAGAAGCTCGTGCTCAAAGTGTTGCAGAACAGGTCGAGGTCGTGGAGAGGTGGATTAATGATGAATTCGAGCCAATAATAGTTCGTTACAATGCTAACGTGATCAGATTCATGAACTTGAAATGGCTCAATTATGATTACACTAAGGCCATGGCCTTGGAATGGGAAGAAATGATCGATAAAGAGCGGGAGTTCATGTGTGGAGCTAAGGTTGACGTTTAGCAATTAAAATGTGACCTTTTAAACGAGGAGAAGCTTGAAGCACTTAGAGCCGGCGAGCTCATTCTACACCCGAAGTTGGCTATTGGGGCTCGGAAAGACCAATGTGAAGACCGCGGGTCTACTCCCCAAGATGCTATAACGAGTCTTACTTTCAAGCTCCTGGCTGTCTCAATTTCTCCATCAAAATCTCAGTATAACCCAGATGAGCCTTACCTCCAAAAAACAGTCATGTAATCTGCCATCCTAGAAGGACATTCTGATGGCACTCCAGCTCACACTGCGTCAAAATTTGGTGGAGGTATCTCACTGACCTCACCTATATTTGAGAAGGCTCATATAACACCGGTCGACGTTGCTAATATCTCCTTTAATGTTTCTCAAATTTCAGGTCAGCCTGCAATCTCGATCTCCTTGAGAAAAGTTCCCAACTGGGAAAACAAGCGTCAAATACAGAATTAGTGGTCATGTCTTTTTCTGGGACAATTTTGAGTGTTCCAGCAAGTGAGACCCTCGGTCCTAGTACACAAATGATAGACGCTTTATAGGTGGAAGCAATGGAAGCCCAGGGAACTCAGGTTAAGGAGGATGTTATTATGATGAGATCTTCTGCACCTCTGTCAGGGCCTACTATGAAGAAGATGCTAACATCCCAGGTTTAACTGGCCAAGGAGATAAGCAGGAGCAAGTTGAATTCATTCCTCTTCCTTTGTCTATAGCTTTTCCTGGCCATAGTATCTTTGCTCCAGTCACTCTTTAATGCTTCTAGAGGTACTCAAAGTGTTCTGGTTGGATCATTGCAAAGCACTCCTTCGAAGGCCTATAGAAGCAGAGGGAGGAGTAGAAAGAAACCAATGAAGCTGGTGCACACTCCTTCGAACAGGGAGCTAAGGATAAGAAGAAGAAGAGGCATAAGCATTAGATGTGACTGTTTGTTTGCTTTTGTGTATAGCCATAGGGTTTGTATAGGCCGGCTTTGTGCGGTTTTGGCCCCTGCTTTTGTTTTTGATGCTATGTTGATAAAAACTTGTTTTTCTTTTCAAGATTTGTGTTGACTTATCTGAGTTATGAGAAATGCGTTTATTATTTTTATTTATGCATGTGTGAACCATGCCTCTATTGTCACTTGGCTAAATCATTAGCCCATCTTGTTTATCTTTAATCAAGTTCTGTTTGTATTGTGACAACAATTTGTGTTATGCTATATCTATTACCATGAGCTTAACGACTCGAGTGCCTATCTCTGGGTGCCCTTCTTTGATCATGTCCGACATCGGGGTCCGATCAAATTTTCGTCACCTAAGATGGTGGTCCGAACATACCTTTTTAGAATATTTTCCTTCGATCGCACCTAACTCTGGGCATCGATCGAAGTTGATCACCTGGGAAATTGTTTTAGATATCCCTCGTTAGGATATTTGTTTCCAACCATGCCAGACTGGCACCAATTGGAGTTGATCACCTAAGATGGTGGTTTAGTCATCCCTCTTCAGTATGTTAGTCTTCGACAGGGCCTAACTTCGGGTATTGATTGAGGTTTGTATGAGACCTCGCCTAACTTTGGGTGATGATCTTTTGTCTTGCCTTCCACTGGGCAAGGTGTCGGTGTTCTTGTACGAGACTTCGCCTGACTCCGAGCATTGGTCTTTCATCTTGCCATCCTCCAGACAAGGAGTTGGCGCTTTGCCAAACTCTGTGCATGAGTTGCTCGTTCCACCCTCAAATGTTTATACTCTTTCCCTCAAGTCAAGGGTTTAAGGAGTTAATAGGCATTAGTTTCTAGATGCCAGGGACTGCCCTACTTCAAGGGCCCATTCATGGACCGTAGGAGTTCAGTTGGCTCCTATCTCTGGGTACTTGTGGTGACACCCCACCTCTATACCCATAGTATCCAAGCGTATTACAGAGTAATACTGTCAGATAATGCAGAGAATGAGGCTATATGGGGCACACACATGAGTATTCCCTTGGGTTAACACTGGTACGTATTTAAACATCAAATAAATAGCTTAATTGTACGTATATAATATCGGCACAAGGCAATAAACACATGTGCCTCTAGGATAGAACAATACAATATACAATATATAAACAGAGAACAGTGAGTCGGAATTTCAATGATATTATATATGTATAATACGTAATGTACAATGTCTATCTAAAAATACAGTCTCAAGAATATACATCCATGAAGTACATTACATATAATAACATACAACTAAACCGTATAATTATCCTTCGCTAAACCCAGTAAACATAAGCTAACCTCATCATCACTGTACATAAAATATCTTGGACTAACCTGAGTATTACATAAATAACACACTGGTTAGACTATATTTAACCAAGAATCCATATAAGGGTAACATAGTGTAAATGTAACGACCCATATTTTAATCACTTTGAACATGAATAGGTAATATGTTTTTAAATAATTAAATAATGAATTTTATATCTAGAAGTATTAACCCTGCCTAATAAAACAGAATAGTATAATTACTTGTCTAATAAAACAAGAGAGAATTATTAACCTTGCGTAATAAAACAGAATAGTATAATTACTTGTCTAATAAAACAAGAAAGAATTATTAACCTAGCCTAATAAAACGGAATAGTATAATTACTTACCTAATAAAACAAAATAGCATAATGATTATTATATTCCATACGGATGGTTGCCATTGGACCAAAATCTGGTCGAATCAGGTTATGCCATGCGGATGGTTGCCATTGGACCAAAATCTGGTCGAATCAGGTTATGCCATGTGGATGGTTGCCATTGGACCAAAATCTGGTCGAATCAGGTTAGGCCATAGTTGAAAAGGAGAATTCCTATTGGACCAAATTGTGGTCGAATCAAATTAAGCCACAAGGATGTTTTCTATTGGATCAAAATGTGGTTGAATCAAATTAGGCTATATGACTGGTTTCTATTGGACCAAAATCTGGTCGAATCATATTAGGCTATAGGAAATTACTAAAGTACCATTCTCTTCACCTATAAATAGCCAAGTCCATATCTCATTTTAATTCATTCACAAACTAAAGAAAAGAACTAAAATTCATTATCAAAGGTGAAGTATTCCAAGTCTCCATCAAAGCAAATAGGATGTGAGTATATTCCTTGCTTTCATAGTTTAGAGAGTATAACTTATTCTGAGAGTATATTCCTTGTTTTCATAGTTTAGTGGGTATAACTTATTCTGTGAGTATAATTTAATTATTTTACAGTCAGTGTAATCTTAATCTCTTTTCTTTGACTCATTCACATTTTAACAAATGTTGTGTTAACTATTGATTGTAAATGGTTAATAATAATGAGTCTGTTATTATTCTTGTTTGGTTGTTTGATTTGTGCTCGGCCAGTTTATGAGCAATAACTTTGATGTTTAGTTAAAGGGAACTTACACCACCTTTTAACTTAGGATTGACATTTAGTGACTTTTTGGTTAAAAGGAAATAACACTCCTTTTAGCTATCTCATTTGATTAAGAGGGAGCTTCACCCCTCTTGGTCGTATTCTCCTTTAAAGATGATGGGTTTAAGTTATGATTTGAATGGAAGTTTTAAATCTTTGTTTAAAGTATTTTAAAGGAGCTTCAAATTTTATATAATGATTCAAAATGGGTTATTTATGGAAAGTAAGCAGTCCTATACTTGGCACTAAAAGTCGATGAGTAGATTGATCCTCTACCTGTGAGATATGGAACCGAAGTGTCTAGGCATGGCTAGGAGCAACCAGTGCCCTGACTTACCTGGCTTTGTTTCTGGGTGAGGGGTAGAGTAAGTCGAGAATATCAAAAACTTGACAAGTGTAGGAGATTTGATTTCCGTAAATGATATTTATAATTATAATGGAAAATATTCTCATTTCTTATATACAATTGTTTTTGACCCATCTAAGTATGCTTTTGAAATATTAAATCCTCCCAAATGTTTTGTGAATATACTTATATCGATGAGATAAGTATATGGATATTTTCCAAGCATTGAAAAAAGTATAAGATTTAATTTCCATATAGATCGTTTTGTTATCCCCGATAGTTGATATCTTGACTATCAATTTCGATACCCTTCTTCCTTTTGTTTTTGTTTCGTCAATCTAAGACGATTTGTTGCTCATTTAGAGCATTGATATCCTTTATCGAAAATGACTAAATAAAGAGCGAGTGGGGGCCAAGCTACGTGGGGTTTCTCCCGTTAGGGTATTTTCACATCTACTCTAGATTGGTTTCGGTTGTATGCGCACGGAGATGTGAAATACTCGGATACTCGGTAAGGTTGGCGAGGTATGGCTTGGAGGTTTCCGAGAGCCATCGTAGTTCTCAAGTATATTTTCTAGAGGTATACTTTCGATAAGGGGGTCGCACCCTCCTAGTCATTGTTGGAAAAATTCCTTTTCCTTATTTTTGATTCAAAACTTTAGATTGATTCTTTCTTAATTTCATCGGGAAGCGTTTTGCGCTCTTCGCGATGTTTAATTATCTGCATCCATTCTTTTATACTTGGATGTTGTCCTTGTGAGGGAAAAACCCATTCTGCATTTTTGCGATGTGGTCTCACTAGTTACTTTGTGTGTTCTATTTTTGGAGTTTACTCATACCGGACTTATTGTCTGACCCGAATTGTTTGTTTTCCCTAAACATTCGGGTACTCATTTATATTTGAGTAGTCCGGAAATGACAGGTTTCTTTGGGCTCTTTTGAAGATGGTGGATGAGCAGGAGGCTCCTTATCTATCTAGCTATTTATTTCTGCTGTTGGCTCTATGTATGTATATTTAAAGGCAGGTTGTTATAACTGCCTAGACTGACAGTAGTACTTTTCTTGTAACTTTGATAACTCCATATTGGGGAGTAACCTTATGTATTGTCTTATTTTTATGTTATATTTAACCGTTCCGTTGTGAGATTATTGTTCCTTTCTTATATTTTACCCCATGACAACTCGTCTTTCAGATACTTGGGCAACGACACATGAATACCATGGATGTATTAAGTGTCGTTCTCAAGGGTCAGAAAGATGGGTCGTCACAGTTGGTATTAGAGCCTTGGTTGAGCGAACACCTTAGCTGATTGGGGTACAACTCATTAGAGATAGGGTAGTGATGCCCTAGAATGAGTTAATCTTGAGAGAGCGTATTTGTAATTTTTATAATAATAATATTTATCCTCTAAAGTCTAGTTTTATATCCTTTGGTGTTATTTCCTTGAACCATTTTAATCCTATTTTGTATTCTAAAGATACCTATTATTTTTTCAGACAATAGAAAATGAATACAAGAGGAGGAGGAAGGAGAGGATCTGGAACTAGCACGGCTACCAATGGCAGGGTACCTAGAAATGCTACTATGTCAGCTGTAGATCCGGTAGAGTAAATGGTAGCGCAAGTTCACACCCCTATGAACTTTGCAGCTTTGTGTAAGAATTTTACCACTTTGGGTGGGAAACCATTCTATGAGACTGAAGATATTCTTGGAGTGCAGATGTGGCTTCGAACTTGTGAAAGAATATTTGGAGATCTTCGGTTGGAGGATGCGGAGAAACGGCTGTTGGCATCGCAACAACTTCAAAAGCCGGCAATGGATTGGTGGGATTCAGAAACAGCTAGTACTCCGGAGGGGAAGTTTTCTTGGGCCCAGTTCAAGGAAGTTTTTGAAGCACAGTTTATTCCAGAAGCTGGGAAAACTCAGTTATTTAGAAGTTTCATTAACTTAAAGCAGGGTGATATAACTGTGTCGTAGTATGAGCATAAGTTCAATGCTTTGTCCCGTTTTGGACTTGGATTGATAGACACACCGCTCAAGAAAAATGAAATGTTTGTGAATGGAATGCGACTAGAGTTCCATCGTGAAATGACCAATCATCTTATGGGTACGTTCACCAACATTATTAGCATGGCTTTGAGGTTTGAGGCTCTTGATATTAAGGAAGGAGTCCAGAAGGGTGTAGTACCAACAATAAGTGCCAAGCCTTTATCAGTTATACCAGTTGAAAGAAAGCCAAACTTCAAGCGTAATTTTAAGGGAAAGAAGCAGGGTGCAGGGAAGAAACTCGAAGAAGGCGCTCCAACACAGAAGAAGCAGACCAACTTGGCCAACATTCTTTGTTTCAAGTGCAATAAGATGGGCCACTTTGCAAATCATTGCCCAATTGCCACATGTTTTAATTGCGACCAGTTAGGACATATGAAGAATGAATGCCCTTTTCCTAAAAAGGGATCTCAAGGACAGACTTTTACCATTGAAGAGATACCATCCACTTCTTCAGATCAAAAGGGGAAGCAAGTGTTGCATGGTACATTATCCATCTATGATATTCCTGTAAGGGTGCTTTTTGATACAGGAGCTTCCCATAGTTTTATTTCTTATGATCTAATGGACAAACTAAACCTTAAATATGTTATCATAAGTAATCCTCTTTGTGTGTCAAACCCAATTGGAGGTCCGACAAATCTTGACACTGTGTGTCTAAATGTACCTATTTCTTATCGAAATCGTCTCTTTCCTTTTGACTTGTTTGTTCTTGGGTTTATGGGTTTTGGAGTATTGCTGGGAATGGATTGGTTATCTAAGTTTAAAGTTATCTTGGATTGTGTTAGAAGGCTCATTAGAGTTAGTGATGCAGGAGATGTTGGTGTTGATATTAGGAGTGAAGAGCCTAAAAAGTTAATGAGCAGTTTTCTCTATTCACTCGAAGTGCTAAAGCGGAGCTAGGAGATGTGCCAGTTGTTCGAGATTTCACAGATATTTTTGATGAGGTGCAAGGTTTACCTCCTCACCGTGAAGTCGAGTTCCGTATTGATTTGGTTCTGGGAACTAGACCTATTGTACAACCCTTACGAAGGATGGCTCCAAAAGAGAAGAGGGAGTTAGAAAGGAAGACTTATGATTTGTTGCAGAAAGGCTTGATCCGACGTAGTACCTCGAGTTGGGGATCACCAGTCGTCTTTGTTACAAAGGCGGACAGTTCTCTAAGGTTATGCGTAGACTATCAGGAGTTGAACAAAAGGACTATCAAGAATAAATATCCTTTGCCAAGGATCGACGATATGTTTGACCAACTCCACGGTACTCGGATATTTTCTCAATTAGATCTTGCCACCGGTTTTCACCAATTAAGAGTGGCAGAGGAGAGTGTTCTCTTAACAGCTTTTTGAACTCCTGAAAATTTCTACGAGTGGTTAGTTATGCCGTTTGGATTGACTAACGCACTCGCTTATTTTGTGGACTTAATGAATCGAGTATTTCGAGACATTCTTAATAAATTTGTTCTCGTCTTTATTGATGACATTCTTATCTATTCCAAGACAGAGGAAGAACACAAATATCATCTCCGTGTCGTACTCGATACCTTAAGAAGCCATGTGTTGAAGGCTAAGTTTTCCAAGTGCCATTTTTGGAAATCCAAAGTTAGGTTTCTAGGGCATGTTATTTCGGGAGAAGGCATATCGGTGGACCCAGCTAAAGTTGTGGCGGTTCAAGATTGGAAGAAACCCGAAAGTGCGACGGAAGTTAGAAGTTTCTTGGGATTGGCTGGTTTTTACCGTAGGTTTATCAAGGACTTCTCGAAGATTGCTTCTCATCTGACGAAGTTAACAAAGAAAGATGTTAACTTTGTTTGGACTTCTAAGTGTGATCAAGCATTCAACGAATTGAAAGAGAAGTTGACTAGCGCTCATGTATTAACCATTCCAAATGGGAGCAAAGGTTTAACCGTGTATACAGATGCTTGTGGAACCGGATTGGGAGCAGTTCTGATGCAGCATGGGAAAGTTATTGCCTATGCGAGTCGACAGCTAAAGCCGCATGAGAAAAATTATGCTACACACAATTTGGAGCTTTTAGCCGTTGTCTTCGCACTAAAGATGTGTAGGCATTATCTTTTGGGTGAAAGGGTTGAGTTATACATGGACCACAAATCCTTAAAATACTTTTTTACCCAAAAAGATTTGAATTTGAGGCAGCAGAGATGGCTGGAGTTTCTCGCCTCTTATGACCTAGAGGTTCTTTATACCCCTGGAAAAGCAAATGTTATTGCCGATGCATTGAGTAGGAATGTAGCAATGGTTGCAAATTTAGAAGTTATGCAAGTATTGTTAGAGATAATTGCATCTAGTCAAGAGGCAGATCCTATTTTAGCTCGACTTAAGAAGAAGTTAAAGAAGGTGTTGTTTCTAGCTTTGAGATTGATCTCCGGGGCATATTGAAAATGAATGGGCGTATTTGTGTTCCAGACTTTGATGGACTTAGGCAAGAAGTGTTAGCCAAATGCCACCATTCAAAGTTATCTTTTCATCCAGGAGTGACCAAGATGTTCAAAGATATGAAGAGGGTATTCTGGTGGAAGGGGATGAAGCGAGATATTTCAATCTTTGTGAGTCATTGTGCAAACTGCCAGCAGATTAAGAGTGACCAGCAGAAGACAGCTGGATTGCTTCAACCACTTGAGATCCCAAAGTGGAAGTGGGAGCAGATCTCTATGGATTTTATTGATGGGCTTCCTAGGTCAAGAAGAGGTAACGATGGCATTTGGGTTATAGTCGATCGACTAACCAAGAGTGCCCATTTCATTTTTGTTAAGCTGACTAGGACTGCTACGAGTCTGGCGAGTTTGTATGTGAAGGAGATTGTGAGACTCCATGGGATTCCTCGTAGTATTGTAAGTGACCGAGACCCGATATTCACTAGTAGGTTCTGGGAGGGAAAACAGAATGCTTTAGGGACTGAGCTAAGTCTAAGTACAGCATACCATCCCCAAACAGATGGGCAGACGGAGAGAGTGAACCGGATCTTGGAAGATTTATTGCGAGCATGCATTCTAGACTTCGGGGGTTCTTGGGAAGATCATTTACCCTTAGTCGAATTCACTTATAACAACAGCTATCAAGCAAGCATTGGTATGGCCCATTTCGAAGCTCTTTATGGTCGTCCATGTCGTTCTCCTTCGTGTTGGGTTGAATCTGGAGATAGACTTGTTCTTGGACCCGACATAATCTTAGAAGCCAATGAGAAGGTAGCTGATATTCGAAGAAAGATGAAGGAAGCGCAAGATTGGCAAAAGTGTTATGCAGATCAAAGGCGTAGGGATCTAGAGTTCTTAGTCGGGGACTTGGTATATGTAAAAGTCTCTCCTCTGAGAAGTGTCGTAAGGTTTGGAAAAACAGGGAAATTAGCCCCTCGATATATTGGTCCTTTTCCCATACTGGACCGGATTGGTAAACTTGCATATAAAGTGGAGTTACCAGACCGACTATCAAATGTGCACAACGAATTTCATGTATCTCATTTACGTAAGTATGTACACGACCCTTCAATGATAGTAGAACCGGGACAACAAGTTGATTTGGAGGTTCAGCCTAACCTAACTATTCTTAGGCGGCCAATTCGTATTGTCGCCCGAGACATAAAGCGATTAAGGAAGAAGGTTGTGAATCTTGTTAAGGTTCAATGGAGTGAAGATGTTAGAGATTGTACTTGGTAAACTGAGGACTATATTAGGGATTCTTATCCCGAGTTGATGTAGTTGTTGTTTGTATTTTGTTGTTTCTTTTTAGTGTACTCACCAGTTGTGTTAAGGTCACTTTCCTTGTATCTTTGTGTGGTATATATGATATCATTTGGGTTCTTTGATATCTAGAGTTTATCCGATTAATTTCGAGGACGAAATTTCCTTTAAGGATGGGAGGATGTAACAACCCATATTTTAATCACTTTGAACATGAATAGTTAATATGTTTTTAAATGATTAAATAATGTATTTTATATCTAGAAGTATTAACCCTGCCTAATAAAACAGAATAGTATAATTACTTGCCTAATAAAACAAGAGAGAATTATTAACCTTGCCTAATAACACAGAATAATATAATTACTTGTCTAATAAAACAAGAAAGAATTATTAACCTAGCCTAATAAAACGGAATAGTATAATTACTTGCCTAATAAAAAAATAGCATAATGATTATTATATTCCATACGGATGGTTGCCATTGGACCAAAATCTGGTCGAATCAGGTTATGCCATGCGGATGGTTGCCATTGGACCAAAATCTGGTCGAATCAGGTTATGCCATGTGGATGGTTGCCATTGGACCAAAATCTGGTTGAATCAGGTTAGGCCATAGTTGATAAGGAGAATTCCTATTGGGCCAAATTGTGGTCGAATCAAATTAAGCCACAAGGATGTTTTCTATTGGATCAAAATGTGGTTGAATCAAATTAGGCCATATGGCTGGTTTCTATTAGACCAAAATCTGGTCGAATTAGATTAGGCTATAGGAAATTACTAAAGTACCCTTCTCTTCACCTATAAAATAGCCAAGTCCATATCTCATTTTAATTCATTCACAAACTAAAGAAAAGAACTAAAATTCATTATCAAAGGTGAAGTATTCCAAGTCTCCATCAAAGCAAATAGGATGTGAGTATATTCCTTGCTTTCATAGTTTAGAGAGTATAACTTATTCTGCGAGTATATTCCTTGTTTTCATAGTTTAGTGGGTATAACTTATTCTGTGAGTATAATTTAATTATTTTACAGTCAGTGTAATCTTAATCTCTTTTCTTTGACTCATTCACATTTTAACAAATGTTGTGTTAACTATTGATTGTAAATGGTTAATAATAATGGGTCTGTTATTATTCTTGTTTGGTTGTTTGATTTGGGCTCGGCCAGTTTATGAGCAATAACTTTGATGTTTAGTTAAAGGGAACTTACACCACCTTTTAACTTAGGATTGACATTTAGTGACTTTTTGGTTAAAAGGAAATAACACCCCTTTTAGCTATCTCATTTGATTAAGAGGGAGCTTCACCCCTCTTGGTCGTATTCTCCTTTAAAGATGATGGGTTTAAGCTATGATTTGAATGGAAGTTTTAAATCTTTGTTTAAAGTATTTTAAAGGAGCTTCAAATTTTATATAATGATTCAAAATGGGTTATTTATGGAAATTAAGTAGTCCTATACTTGGCACTAAAAGCCGATGAGTAGATTGATCCTCTACCTGTGAGATCTGGAACCGAAGTGTCTAGGCAAGGCTAGGAGCAACCACTGCCCTGACTTACCTGGCTTTGTTTCTGGGTGAGGGGTAGATTAAGTCGAGAGTATCGGAAACGTGACAAGTGTAGGAGATTTGATTTCCATAAATGATCTTTATAATTATAATGGAAAATATTCTCATTTCTTATATACAATTGTTTTTGACCTATCTAAGTATGCTTTTGAAATATTAAATCCTCCCAAATGTTTTGTGAATATACTTATATCGATGAGATAAGTATATGGATATTTTCCAAGCATTGAAAAAAGTATAAGATTTAATTTCCATATACGATCGTTTTGTTATCCCCGATAGTTGATATCTTGACTATCAATTTCAATACCCTTCTTCCTTTTGTTTTTGTTTCGTCAATCTAAGACGATTTGTTGCTCATTTAGAGCATTGATATCCTTTATCGAAAATGACTAAATAAAGAGCGAGTGGGGGCCAAGCTATGTGGGGTTTCTCCCATTAGGGTATTTTCACATCTACTCTAGATTGGTTTCGGTTGTATGCGCACGGAGATGTGAAATACTCGGATACTCGGTAAGGTTGGCGAGGTATGGCTTGGAGGTTTCCGAGAGCCATCGTAGTTCTCAAGTATATTTTCTAGAGGTATACTTTCGATAAGGGGGGCGCACCCTCCTAGTCATTGTTGGAAAAATTCCTTTTCCTTATTTTTGATTCAAAACTTTAGATTGATTCTTTCTTAATTTCATCGGGAAGCGTCTTGCGCTCTTCGCGACGTTTAATTATCTGCATCCATTCTTTTATACTTGGATGTTGTCCTTGTGAGGGAAAAACCCATTCTGCATTTTTGCGATGTGGTCTCACTAGTTACTTTGTGTGTTCTATTTTTGGAGTTTACTCATACCGGACTTATTGTCTGACCCGAATTGTTTGTTTTCCCTAAACGTTCGGGTACTCATTTATATTTGAGTAGTCCGGAAATGACAGGTTTCTTTGGGCTCTTTTGAAGATGGTGGATGAGCAGGAGGCTCCTTATTTATCTAGCTATTTATTTCCGCTACTGGCTCTATGTATGTATATTTAAAGGCAGGTTGTTATAACTGCCTAGACTGACAGTAGTACTTTTGTTGTAACTTTGATAACTCCATGTTGGGGAGTAACCTTATGTACTGTCTTATTTTTATGTTATATTTAACCGTTCCATTGTGAGATTATTGTTCCTTTCTTATATTTTACCCCATGACAACTCGTCTTTCAAATACTTGGGCAACGACACATGAATACCATGGATGTATTAAGTGTCGTTCTCAAGGGTCAGAAAGATGGGTCGTCACAGTTGGTATCAGAGCCTTGGTTGAGCGAACACCTTAGCCTGATTGGGGTACAACTCATTAGAGATAGGGTAAGTGATGCCCTAGAATGAGTTAATCTTGAGAGAGCGTATTTGTAATTTTTATAATAATAATATTTATCCTCTAAAGTCTAGTTTTAGATCCTTTGGTGTTATTTCCTTGAACCATTTTAATCCTATTTTGTATTCTAAAGATACCTATTATTTGTTCAGACAATAGAAAATGAATACAAGAGGAGGAGGAAGGAGAGGATCTGGAACTAGCACGACTACCAATGGCAGGGTACCTAGAAATGCTACTATGTCAGTTGTAGATCCGGTAGAGTAAATGGTAGCGCAAGTTCACACCCCTATGAACTTTGCATCTTTGTGTAAGAATTTTACCACTTTGGGTGGGAAACCATTCTATGAGACTGAAGATATTCTTGGAGTGCAGATGTGGCTTCGAACTTGTGAAAGAATATTTGGAGATCTTCGGTTGGAGGATGCGGAGAAACGGCTGTTGGCATCGCAACAACTTCAAAAGTTGGCAATGGATTGGTGGGATTCAGAAACAGCTAGTACTCCGAAGGGGGAGTTTTCTTGGGCCCAGTTCAAGGAAGTTTTTGAAGCACAGTTTATTCCAGAAGCCGGGAAAACTCAGTTATTTAGAAGTTTCATTGACTTAAAGCAGGGTGATATAACTGTGTCGCAGTATGAGCATAAGTTCAATGCTTTGTCCCGTTTTGGACTTGGATTGATAGACACACCGCTCAAGAAAAATGAAATGTTTGTGAATGGAATGCGACTAGAGTTCCATCGTGAAATGACCAATCATCTTATGGGTACGTTCACCAACATTATTAGCATGGCTTTGAGGTTTGAGGCTCTTGATATTAAGGAAGGAGTCCAGAAGGGTGTAGTACCAGCAATAAGTGCCAAGCCTTTATCAGTTATACCAGTTGAAAGAAAGCCAAACTTCAAGCGTAATTTTAAGGGAAAGAAGCAGGGTGCAGGGAAGAAACTCGAAGAAGGCGCTCCAACACAGAAGAAGCAGACCAACTTGGCCAACATTCTTTGTTTCAAGTGCAATAAGATGGGCCACTTTGCAAATCATTGCCCAATTGCCACATGTTTTAATTGCGACCAGTTAGGACATATGAAGAATGAATGCCCTTTTCCTAAAAAGGGATCTCAAGGACAGACTTTTACCATTGAAGAGATACCATCCACTTCTTCAGATCAAAAGGGGAAGCAAGTGTTGCATGGTACATTATCCATCTATGATATTCCTGTAAGGGTGCTTTTTGATACAGGAGCTTCCCATAGTTTTATTTCTTATGATCTAATGGACAAACTAAACCTTAAATATGTTATCATAAGTAATCCTCTTTGTGTGTCAAACCCAATTGGAGGTCCGACAAATCTTGACACTGTGTGTCTAAATGTACCTATTTCTTATCGAAATCGTCTCTTTCCTTTTGACTTGTTTGTTCTTGGGTTTATGGGTTTTGGAGTATTGCTGGGAATGGATTGGTTATTTAAGTTTAAAGTTATCTTGGATTGTGTTAGAAGGCTCATTAGAGTTAGTGATGCAGGAGATGTTGGTGTTGATATTAGGAGTGAAGAGCCTAAAAAGTTAATGAGCAGTTTTCTCTATTCACTCGAAGTGCTAAAGCGGAGCTAGGAGATGTGCCAGTTGTTCGAGATTTCACAGATATTTTTGATGAGGTGCAAGGTTTACCTCCTCACCGTGAAGTCGAGTTCCGTATTGATTTGGTTCTGGGAACTAGACCTATTGTACAACCCTTACGAAGGATGGCTCCAAAAGAGAAGAGGGAGTTAGAAAGGAAGACTTATGATTTGTTGCAGAAAGGCTTGATCCGACGTAGTACCTCGAGTTGGGGATCACCAGTCGTCTTTGTTACAAAGGCGGACAGTTCTCTAAGGTTATGCGTAGACTATCAGGAGTTGAACAAAAGGACTATCAAGAATAAATATCCTTTGCCAAGGATCGACGATATGTTTGACCAACTCCACGGTACTCGGATATTTTCTCAATTAGATCTTGCCACCGGTTTTCACCAATTAAGAGTGGCAGAGGAGAGTGTTCTCTTAACAGCTTTTTGAACTCCTGAAAATTTCTACGAGTGGTTAGTTATGCCGTTTGGATTGACTAACGCACTCGCTTATTTTGTGGACTTAATGAATCGAGTATTTCGAGACATTCTTAATAAATTTGTTCTCGTCTTTATTGATGACATTCTTATCTATTCCAAGACAGAGGAAGAACACAAATATCATCTCCGTGTCGTACTCGATACCTTAAGAAGCTATGTGTTGAAGGCTAAGTTTTCCAAGTGCCATTTTTGGAAATCCAAAGTTAGGTTTCTAGGGCATGTTATTTCGGGAGAAGGCATATCGGTGGACCCAGCTAAAGTTGTGGCGGTTCAAGATTGGAAGAAACCCGAAAGTGCGACGGAAGTTAGAAGTTTCTTGGGATTGGCTGGTTTTTACCGTAGGTTTATCAAGGACTTCTCGAAGATTGCTTCTCATCTGACGAAGTTAACAAAGAAAGATGTTAACTTTGTTTGGACTTCTAAGTGTGATCAAGCATTCAACGAATTGAAAGAGAAGTTGACTAGCGCTCTTGTATTAACCATTCCAAATGGGAGCAAAGGTTTAACCGTGTATACAGATGCTTGTGGAACCGGATTGGGAGCAGTTCTGATGCAGCATGGGAAAGTTATTGCCTATGCGAGTCGACAGCTAAAGCCGCATGAGAAAAATTATGCTACACACGATTTGGAGCTTTTAGCCGTTGTCTTCGCACTAAAGATGTGTAGGCATTATCTTTTGGGTGAAAGGGTTGAGTTATACATGGACCACAAATCCTTAAAATACTTTTTTACCAGAAAGATTTGAATTTGAGGCAGCAGAGATGGCTGGAGTTTCTCGCCTCTTATGACCTAGAGGTTCTTTATACCCCTGGAAAAGCAAATGTTATTGCCGATGTATTGAGTAGGAATGTAGCAATGGTTGCAAATTTAGAAGTTAAGCAAGTATTGTTAGAGATAATTGCATCTAGTCAAGAGGCAGATCCTATTTTAGCTCGACTTAAGAAGAAGTTAAAGAAGGTGTTGTTTCTAGCTTTGAGATTGATCTCCGGGGCATATTGAAAATGAATGGGCGTATTTGTGTTCCAGACTTTGATGGACTTAGGCAAGAAGTGTTAGCCGAATGCCACCATTCAAAGTTATCTTTTCATCCAGGAGTGACCAAGATGTTCAAAGATATGAAGAGGGTATTCTGGTGGAAGGGGATGAAGCGAGATATTTCAATCTTTGTGAGTCATTGTGCAAACTGCCAGCAGATTAAGAGTGACCAGCAGAAGACAACTGGATTGCTTCAACCACTTGAGATCCCAAAGTGGAAGTGGGAGCAGATCTCTATGGATTTTATTGATAGGCTTCCTAGGTCAAGAAGAGGTAACGATGGCATTTGGGTTATAGTCGATCGACTAACCAAGAGTGCCCATTTTATTTCTGTTAAGCTGACTAGGATTGCTACGAGTCTGGCAAGTTTGTATGTGAAGGAGATTGTGAGACTCCATGGGATTCCTCGTAGTATTGTAAGTGACCGAGACCCAATATTCACTAGTAGGTTCTGGGAGGGACAACAGAATGCTTTAGGGACTAAGCTAAGTCTAAGTACAGCATACCATCCCCAAATAGATGGGCAGACGGAGAGAGTGAACCGGATCTTGGAAGATTTATTGCGAGCATGCATTCTAGACTTCGGGGGTTCTTGGGAAGATCATTTACCCTTAGTCGAATTCACTTATAACAACAGCTATCAAGCAAGCATTGGTATGGCCCCTTTCGAAGCTCTTTATGGTCGTCCATGTCGTTCTCCTTCGTGTTGGGTTGAATCTGGAGATAGACTTGTTCTTGGACCCGAAATAATCTTAGAAGCCAATGAGAAGGTAGCTGATATTCGAAGAAAGATGAAGGAAGCGCAAGATTGGCAAAAGTGTTATGCAGATCAAAGGCTTAGGGATCTAGAGTTCTTAGTCGGGGACTTGGTATATGTAAAAGTCTCTCCTCTGAGAAGTGTCGTAAGGTTTGGAAAAACAGGGAAATTAGCCCCTCGATATATTGGTCCTTTTCCCATACTGGACCGGATTGGTAAACTTGCATATAAAGTGAAGTTACCAGACCGACTATCAAATGTGCACAACATATTTCATGTATCTCATTTACGTAAGTATGTACACGACCCTTCAATGATAGTAGAACCGGGACAACAAGTTGATTTGGAGGTTCAGCCTAACCTAACTATTCTTAGGCGGCCAATTCGTATTATCGCCCGAGATATAAAGCGATTAAGGAAGAAGGTTGTGAATCTTGTTAAGGTTCAGTGGAGTGAAGATGTTAGAGATTGTACTTGGGAAACTGAGGACTATATTAGGGATTCTTATCCCGAGTTGATGTAGTTGTTGTTTGTATTTTGTTGTTTCTTTTTAGTGTACTCACCAGTTGTGTTAAGGTCACTTTCCTTGTATCTTTGTGTGGTATATATGATATCATTTGGGTTCTTTGATATCTAGAGTTTATCCGATTAATTTCGAGGACGAAATTTCCTTTAAGGATGGGAGGATGTAACGACCCATATTTTAATCACTTTGAACATGAATAGTTAATATGTTTTTAAATGATTAAATAATGTATTTTATATCTAGAAGTATTAACTCTGCCTAATAAAACAGAATAGTATAATTACTTGCCTAATAAAACAAGAGAGAATTATTAACCTTGCCTAATAACACAGAATAATTACTTGTCTAATAAAACAAAAAGAATTATTAACCTAGCCTAATAAAACGGAATAGTATAATTACTTGCCTAATAAAAAAATAGCATAATGATTATTATATTCCATACGGATGGTTGCCATTGGACCAAAATCTGGTCGAATCAGGTTATGCCATGCGGATGGTTGCCATTGGACCAAAATCTGGTCGAATCAGGTTATGCCATGTGGATGGTTGCCATTGGACCAAAATCTGGTTGAATCAGGTTAGGCCATAGTTGATAAGGAGAATTCCTATTGGGCCAAATTGTGGTCGAATCAAATTAAGCCACAAGGATGTTTTCTATTGGATCAAAATGTGGTTGAATCAAATTAGGCCATATGGCTGGTTTCTATTAGACCAAAATCTGGTCGAATTAGATTAGGCTATAGGAAATTACTAAAGTACCCTTCTCTTCACCTATAAATAGCCAAGTCCATATCTCATTTTAATTCATTCACAAACTAAAGAAAAGAACTAAAATTCATTATCAAAGGTGAAGTATTCCAAGTCTCCATCAAAGCAAATAGGATGTGAGTATATTCCTTGCTTTCATAGTTTAGAGAGTATAACTTATTCTGCGAGTATATTCCTTGTTTTCATAGTTTAGTGGGTATAACTTATTCTGTGAGTATAATTTAATTATTTTACAGTCAGTGTAATCTTAATCTCTTTTCTTTGACTCATTCACATTTTAACAAATGTTGTGTTAACTATTGATTGTAAATGGTTAATAATAATGAGTCTGTTATTATTCTTGTTTGGTTGTTTGATTTGTGCTCGGCCAGTTTATGAGCAATAACTTTGATGTTTAGTTAAAGGGAACTTACACCACCTTTTAACTTAGGATTGACATTTAGTGACTTTTTGGTTAAAAGGAAATAACACCCCTTTTAGCTATCTCATTTGATTAAGAGGGAGCTTCACCCCTCTTGGTCGTATTCTCCTTTAAAGATGATGGGTTTAAGCTATGATTTGAATGGAAGTTTTAAATCTTTGTTTAAAGTATTTTAAAGGAGCTTCAAATTTTATATAATGATTCAAAATGGGTTATTTATGGAAAGTAAGTAGTCCTATACTTGGCACTAAAAGCCGATGAGTAGATTGATCCTCTACCTGTGAGATCTGGAACCGAAGTGTCTAGGCAAGGCTAGGAGCAACCAGTGCCCTGACTTACCTGGCTTTGTTTCTGGGTGAGGGGTAGAGTAAGTCGAGAGTATCGGAAACGTGACAAGTGTAGGAGATTTGATTTCCATAAATGATCTTTATAATTATAATGGAAAATATTCTCATTTCTTATATACAATTGTTTTTGACCCATCTAAGTATGCTTTTGAAATATTAAATCCTCCCAAATGTTTTGTGAATATACTTATATCGATGAGATAAGTATATGGATATTTTCCAAGCATTGAAAAAAGTATAAGATTTAATTTCCATATAGATCGTTTTGTTATCCCCGATAGTTGATATCTTGACTATCAATTTCAATACCCTTCTTCCTTTTGTTTTTGTTTCGTCAATCTAAGACGATTTGTTGCTCATTTAGAGCATTGATATCCTTTATCGAAAATGACTAAATAAAGAGCGAGTGGGGGCCAAGCTACGTGGGGTTTCTCCCGTTAGGGTATTTTCACATCTACTCTAGATTGGTTTCGGTTGTATGCGCACGGAGATGTGAAATACTCGGATACTCGGTAAGGTTGGCGAGGTATGGCTTGGAGGTTTCCGAGAGCCATCGTAGTTCTCAAGTATATTTTCTAGAGGTATACTTTCGATAAGGGGGTCGCACCCTCCTAGTCATTGTTGGAAAAATTCCTTTTCCTTATTTTTGATTCAAAACTTTAGATTGATTCTTTCTTAATTTCATCGGGAAGCGTTTTGCGCTCTTCGCGATGTTTAATTATCTGCATCCATTCTTTTATACTTGGATGTTGTCCTTGTGAGGGAAAAACCCATTCTGCATTTTTGCGATGTGGTCTCACTAGTTACTTTGTGTGTTCTATTTTTGGAGTTTACTCATACCGGACTTATTGTTTGACCCGAATTGTTTGTTTTCCCTAAACGTTCGGGTACTCATTTATATTTGAGTAGTCCAGAAATGACAGGTGTCTTTGGGCTCTTTTGAAGATGGTGGATGAGCAGGAGGCTCCTTATCTATCTAGCTATTTATTTCCGCTGTTGGCTCTATGTATGTATATTTAAAGGCAGGTTGTTATAACTGCCTAGATTGACAGTAGTACTTTTGTTGTAACTCTGATAACTCCATGTTGGGGAGTAACCTTATGTACTGTCTTATTTTTATGTTATATTTAACCGTTCCGTTGTGAGATTATTGTTCCTTTCTTATATTTTACCCCATGACAACTCGTCTTTCAAATGCTTGGGCAACGACACATGAATACCAAGGATGTATTAAGTGTCGTTCTCAAGGGTCAGAAAGATGGGTCGTCACAGTAAACATGCAATATAATATGATAGCTTCAACATAGATAATTAATTCATCAGACGACATGTCAAAGGATACACATAATAGTAATGTATGCCTGGAATATATGTATAATACCATAAATAATCATCAAGGTATCACATCAACCAAATAGAAACACACCAAATATACAGTCAATAATAACATAATCATTGTCATCAATATACAAATAAGATATGAGAATCCATCATATTTTGGACACATATGCAGAGATGATCTCATCTTCTCATATACACATAAGCCAAAATAGTATGGATATAACAGGGACTGACTACACATTAGACGCACAGTCTCTAGTATAGCCAATTCTCATGCTTAATCTCCTTTTATATAAATAAATGGCATATCAGTGTGTTTTTACATGTTTTAAACCAAAATACAAAAATATTTCCAAACAATCATTCACTCATCTACATCTGGGCAAAATGGACATTTTTTGTATGAATTAATTTTGAGAATATTTATTTGCACATTTTAATTTTAATTTGTAGGAAATGGAGTGCAAATATGAAGAGTCTTCATGGATGTATGCATGCACATATGTTGAAAGCAAAAGAATGAAGGAAATAAAAGAATTCATGCAACATGGAGGAGCCCACCTACCCATTAACTAATGGACCACAATTAAAAGCAAATGCGCATGTTAATGGAGATTAATTAATTCCTTAATGGTTACTTAAAGGCTACACAAACTCAAGGGCATTTTTGGTAGTCCCCTAAAAAGTTGATTAGGGTTTTAGGCAGGTATAAATACCCCCTTATGTTTCATGTAATAGATCCCTTCTTCTCTTTAGATTTATTTCATGAAAGTTAGTGTATATTTATTTTATGCAAACTAGTTAGCTCTTGTTCTCTTACTTAGTTTGCCTTTTTGTTTATGTCAAAATCCATTTCTGTTATCATGAATTCAAAAAGGAGTAGCTAAACCCCTTCAATTTAGTGGTAATGAAGCTTTTATGAACCATATGTAATCAACAAAATGGTTTCGTTTATGGTCTCTTGTTTTGTGCTTAAGGGGAATTTTAATGCTAATGGAAGTTTGTTGTGTACTAGTGAATTTGATAACCTATGTTGTTCATAACAAATAGGCTATGCTTAATCAAATGTAAACACAAGTTACATTTTCATCTAACTATGATTTTGACAATGAAGTTTAAAGTGGAATTAAATTTGATGTTTATGTTACTTGATCAAAGATCATAAATAGGACATGCTTAAAATAGATTTTACTTTTAACTTCATATTCATTTTCATTAGATTTAGAAAGTGGTTTTGGTTGATGTATTGAAATTTGATGATTTATGTTGTTTTTTTATATCACAAATATTCCATACTTAAAATAAATGTATCAACTAATTCCACTTGTGTTAAAAAAATGAGAGATTATAAATTTAATTTGTGTTGATTTATATGAATATGAAAGTGGATTTGCCTCTAAATTGCCTTTTAATCTCATCAATTTAATTCTAATTTTCCTCTAGTTTTTCTACTTTTTTTAGTTAACAACAATTTCAACTTGCGGGATAATTTGATTAAGTGATTATAAAATTATTGCTTTCCTCTGGATCGACCCATACTCGCATACATACTGCAATTGTACACCGTGCGCTTGCGATTATGATTAGATTTCGATGGTTTTCTAATCAATAGATATATCAGTTTGAATTAGTTTTTGGCACCATTGTCGGGGAGGGCAATTTAATTTTACATTACTCTTCGAATTATACTTTTACATTTGTTTTATTTTGGTTGTGTTATCTTTTACCCATAAAAAAAAGAAAGAAAAAACTGTTCATTTTAACTGCATTGTTCTCTGTCCATTTTTGTGCTGTGCATTTGGTTTCATTTAGTTCTTTTACTCTGTTACATTTTATTTTTCTTTTCTCCGTTTCAAACTCCATTCTCATTTACTTATTCATTTCATTTGTTACATTCTCATTCTCTGTCTCTATTTTTTGTTACACTCTCTATTACATTTCATTTGTAACAACCTTCGAATACCTCTCATCCACTACAAAACTAAAACATCACATCCACCTTACTTCATGCAAACAACACTCTACATCCTCCTTCCATCATCCGTACACCCCGCCAGCAAAACCACTCAGCCAACGTCCTCCTCCCATCATGACCTTCCACTTCCTCCCCTTTGAAACCCAAATCCCAGAAATGAACAAACAGGAAATTTTCAAACTACTCAATCACTTGAACTGCCACCTACTCAATCAAACCACTCAACCAAAACCGAACTGCCACCACGCCACTTCACTGCAAGCATCCTACTCCATAGCCAATACCTCCTCTGCCTGAACCAAATCCACAAACACATTCACCAGAAACCTTACAAACCCATCGACATCTAACCAACTCCCACTGTTGCAACCATACACTTCCTTCCACTCCCTCATTCTATTGCCTTCACCTAAACTGCCACACGCACCTTCACCTCCTAAGACATTCACGTACCTACCAACCTACAATCACTTCAACTCCACCTGCTACAGCACCTCACCATCATCCCATACATCACAACCTTTAACCACTCAAAAATCCCATACGCCTACTTCACAACTATCAACCTCCCTGTTTCTTCCCACTGCAGCACATATCTGCTACCAACCACAACCTAACATTCAGTTGCTCCTCCTCCATACAATCCCCTGCTCGACCATAAACAACCACTTCCTACAACACCCGAACCACCCTTAGAACAACCATGACCAACAGATCACATTCCGAACCCAAACACCAAAAATTTGCTTACCCCTCCACTATTTCTTACCACTCGCGACCAAGTCACCTTCCTCAACCGCAATCGCTTTACAACCTGCCACCACTCATCCAAATTAATCGCCATAATCACCACGACCTCAACCTAAATTGCCACCTACCACTTTCAACAACCCATATGCAACGCCATCAACAATCAACCATCCAATTCTCCTTTACAACCCCCAACCAATCTCCAGTCGAGAACCAATCGCCTTCACCGCGACCACATCAATGATCTTTTTTCCATTTCCGCGTTTTCCTTTTTTCAATTTATTTAGAATTCATGGTTTAACAGGGAAAAGAAATGAAAAGAAAGAAGTTTGGGACTAGTTTTTTATTATTATTTGGGTAGTGGGCTTTGGATTGAAACGGGTCGAGATTGATTTTTTTTCTTTCTTAAGTATTACTTTACACACACACACATTTATATTTTTTTTTTAAATTTGGCCTTAGGCAATTGAGTTTGTTTGTAATTGGGCTGTTTTTATTTTACTTTTATTAGCAGAAATTCAATTTTCTTTTTTACCCTTTCTTTTTTAAAATAAAAAAAAATTGTTTTTTGTTTTGATTTATGAACTTTTTTCCTTTCTTTCGAAAAATACTAATTTTCATTTTTTTTTGAAAAGCGAAAAAAAAATTGCTATTGTTTTCATTCTACCCTTATAAAAATTCCATTTCCAACACTTTTACAGGCTGCAAATTTGCAAGAAATCAAAAGGAAAAAAACTGCTTGCCAAAAAATATGCTAAAAAAATTGATGCATTCAAATAAAATTGCTAATAATTACGCACGCTCTGTTATTGGGTTCTTATCTCCTATTTTTATTTTTCTTGTATCGTTGGTTGCTAGCATTTAAAAAAACAAAATAATAATTTTACCGTAGTTGCATTGTTAAAAAACATTTAATTTCTGTTTTGCATCATTTCATTTTTGTTTTTATTTTCTAAGGGCGTCACCCAAATTCACATAAGGTGGGGATTTCATCACTATTTCTTTGGCCTGCAAATTGCATTTCATCGTAGAAAATTTGATTAAGTAATAAAGATTAGACGTTGGACTTAAGGGTGTCATGGGCTCATCTAGGGAAAATTTGTATTTTGACAAGTTGATTTCTTTTAACAAACTATTTCTTAGTGTCCAAGGCAATGGCAGAGCAATAATCATTTATAATTATTACGATGATTTGTAAAATATTATATTAATTGTTTCTTTGAAGGTACTTAAACCTTCAGCTGTATTGCTACGGTGATTTGTGGTGCACTGATAACCCCTGCCCGTTACCTGGCTAAGAACTATTTTGTTGAATTAAGTTAAAGTGTGACTATATAATTTTGGGTTAAAAGCTACTAAGGACAAAAAATTTCTAATTTAGCCCTTTGCATTCATTTACTTGCATTACTTTCATGCATATATAAAAAACAAAAAAATCCAAAATCCGAAAAAAACATTTTTAAAATGTCTGAATTTTCTTACTTGCAAGGATTTTACAATAGTCGTGAAAATCAATATAATCAATATAGGTTCACATCAAATTCTTATGGATATTTTAATAACAGCTATTGTACAAATAATTCAAATTTTGCACCATAAAGTTTTACAATAATGGTCAATCCTCTACTCATGAAAAAAGTATTGAAACTATTGAATCTTTACTTGATATTCTACACAACAAAATCAATTGATAAATAATTTGTGTAATTCATATCTGTACAATAACTCAAGTCAAAGGTTTCAAAATATAATTTTAATTCGCTTAAAAATTCTAATGATTTTGATTATAACCCATGTCAATACAATTTCTAACTCTAAAATGAATTTCAAAATCAAAATGGAAATGTGAACCACTTTTTAAATGATTTTTGCAATGGGAATAATTTTAATTATGGTGCGATTAACAATTTTTGCTCTCAACATTTTCAAATTGAAAATTCTCAAATTAATAATCTTGAATTTAATTTAGTTGAGCAAATGGAAGAAAATTAAAAAAAAATCACATGGATTTGTTGTTTGAAACCTAAATAAAAAAACGTGAGCAACAAAATCAAATCCCTACATGTGATGAGTCAAATGATAATCCACCTTTTAACAAAATTGACTATTTTCAAATAACAAATTTTGAAATTGAAAATGACAATCTTAATGAAGTTGTTGAAAATGTGGTAATTAATTTGGATTTCAACTCTTTTAAGGATGAGAAATTCGATTTTAAATTCGATCTTCCTTTTTATGACCATAACGAATTTCAAACAACAACTTTACAAATTGAAAATGCTGAAGTTGTGAATAATTCAACAAAAGAAGATGAATTTAGTGAACAACAAAATTTTCGGTCTTTTCACAGATGAGTTGTTGAACTCTGAAGGAATAGATTTAAATTACCATTTTGATTTTAAAATCAATAATTTTAAATAATTTTTCAGTGATGAGCTTGAATTTAGATTTGATAAAAATAAACATGAACTTCACCAATTATTCTATCTACCCCAAAAATCATCAAAAAGAAAACAACTCATATAATATTTAATAAAACGGCATTCATTTTTCCAAATGAACGTTTAATTTTAAAATCTTTTATGGTTTGGTTTTCTGAGCTTAACTATGTCTCTCGTACTTGATAGGGCAAATGAATTGGTCTTTAGGAGACCGTTTCATTTACTCATTGATAGTATATTTTCTGATGTAGTGTGAATAATAATTGTTTCATTTTTCATGTAAATATAGGTTATATTTTTCCTTTTCTTTTCTATCTTTCTCTTTCACTTGGGTTGACTGTAGGGACAGTCAAAAAACAAGTATGGAGGGGAGCTCATGTTTATTTTGGTTTACATACTTTGATTTTTGCATTTTACTTTCCTTTTTTTTCAAAAAAAAAACTCAAAAATAAATTTGCATTTTAATCTGTTTAAAAGAAAAGAATTTTCATTTTAATTTACTTTTGAATAGGCAGTTCGAGTAAGCATACATTTTTGGTTATTGGATTGAAATTTTGCGAAATTACTTGTCTCAACAAATAATAAAAAGAAAAGTTTAAACTATAAAAACTTTGGTGTAAGAAGTATATAGGGTGACTCATAGGAGGTAATGATGAAGTGTTTTCTAAATTGTAGTCTTTGTTTAAAAGAGTGATAGATTTGAAGTATATGAGTTAACATTTTAAATCATTAGTGTTAAGTTGTGCTAAGATGATTTTACATAACTCTCTTTTGAAAAAAAAATTATATATGCATATATATTTTATTAACACCTAGAGTCAGGTGTAAATACTTGTGTGTACACTCGCCATGCTCTATATTCCCCTCACGTAAGCCTGCAAGATAGTGTATGGATGGTATTTCTGGCCTCAGTTTTTCGAGTTAGATGTATGTATGTAAAAAAATTATTAATAAACACCTAGAGTCAGGTGTACACACTTGTGTGTACACTTGCCATGCTCTATATTCCCCTCACGTAAACCCTCAAGGTAGTGTATGGGTGGTATAACTGGCCTCAGTTTTCCAAGTTAGGCGTATATAAATAACGTTAATATTAAAAAAAATTCAAATAAAGAGAGATTAAGCAACTGAAATCCAAGCATTGTCCTAACTTCACTGATTTGAACTGTTATGCAAGTAGAAATGAAGATACCACTTTGCAAATGTTGTCAATCAATTAAAGAATATATTTCATAGTTGCACTATGATATCAACCGAAACAACTAGCAAAACTAGAGTCGAAATGTAACGAGAACTTAATTTTTCTTAGAAGTTTTGACTAGTAAATTCCCGATATTTCTTGATTATAATTGAAATATTATTATTTCATGTTAATTCGATAGTAAGTTGTTCATTTTGTAAATAAAAACTACAGCCATATCTTTGTAAATTTGCATTAGGAATTTTGCATCCTGCATCAGGATTTTGTGGGTAGTATCCGTTGAAAACCTTCGCGAGACAATACTCGCCCTAGTAGGGACATCTAGAGGTTTAACGGTTTGTTGCATATGCTCAATGCAATTGTGCTTCCTACGAATTAAAGTGGATTTATCCTAGTTTTAATTTATTTAAGGACGAACCAAAAGATAAGTGTGGGGGTATTGTCGTCTGGGAATGATACAGGCCCAAATCACCACTGGTGATGCTCCTCTTGACCACAAGTCCAACGTCACTGTCGCTTCGACCTCCCATCGCTTGCATTACCTACAATGTCTAACCCTTGCTCGGAACCTATGATTTCGACCACCGCCACACTATCCTAAATTCATACCAAAAATCCTCCATCACTTCAAGAGGCTAATGCCATAGATGACATCATTTAATTTTTTGCGGTTTGGGAGAATTTTTTTAAAGTGAATGGACAATTTTCATCTAAAAGGAATAAAACCATGAATCAATTTTTATCCCTTCTCCTTCAATTCCAGTTAATTCCTCCATTTATTGCTTACAATAATTACCGTAGCATACTTAAAAGCATAGATTTCAGTTTGGAGAGTTATAGAATTTATTATCATTTTTTTAGGTTTAAATTACAAAGAGTTTGAACAAGAATTTTGGTTTTTTGAAGTCAGTGAATTGATATGCTTAGGTTATATTTATAGTTGGAGGTGATAAATCGAGATAATACAACATCTGGAGAATGCAGTAGTCAGGAAACATATATTTTAAAGTTTGTATTGGAGGCTCATGAGATATTGAGTTTTAATTCATTTTTTCCTTCTCATCTTGCTTTTCTTTTCGTTAATCAATATATTCATGCCCAATAACAAAATAATTATTCTCTATTAAATTTACTTACTGAATGTTCATCTTATTGACTATTTTAAAAAAAATTCTATAATTATTTAACTAAATAATTTCATATAAATTCAAATATTCAATATTCTCTTTTTGAACCTAATTTTAAATACTTTTCAAATTAATTTACTTCACAATTGTTATCCAAACATTTATTCTCAAACTTCTTTAATTTCATCACCATATATTTTGTTATAAAATTCCAATATTCCAAAATAAATTCAAATTATTTATATTTAAATTCCAATAATTATATTTTTAATTAATTAAGTATTTATTATTAATTACTTTTATAATTGGGTTGTTACACCTGCACACCTGCTTCATGTATATGTAGATTCATTCATGTTAACCATAATTCATAGTTTATGGTTAGATGGAGATAGATCGTAGATTTAGAAAGTCATATCGTTTTATATTCATAGGAAATGACTAACTCTGTTATGTTGTATCAGCATTGACCAAATATTTACAAAGTCATATTTCAAGTGCAATAGCGTCATAAGTGCTCGCCATTCC
The DNA here is from genome assembly GCA_030737815.1 of Allium fistulosum. NCBI lineage: Eukaryota > Viridiplantae > Streptophyta > Magnoliopsida > Asparagales > Amaryllidaceae > Allium > Allium fistulosum. Next base: position 443,410,729 of record CM060901.1, on the reverse strand, counting down.
ATGCCCACGGGACCGAAATCCCATCAATGGTTGCCATCTTGAATATCCCATCTCTAAGCTTATGTTCGATCGCATATGGACCTTCCCAGCTCGGGATTATATTCATGGGGCCTGGGAAGATACGTTTGAGGACGAGATCATCAATTTCAAAGGTCCGTCTCTTGACCTTGGTGTTGTAACATCGGCGACTCATTTCTGGTGCGTAGCTGATATCAAGTCAGCTTCATCATGCTTTCTCGTCGATCATATCGAGTGACTCCAGTAGGAGTTCCTCTTTCGTTCTAGGTTTGTAATGAGTCACTCGATAAGAAGGTACCTTGAGTTCAGTTGGAATCATAGTCTCTGATCCCTAGGCTATGGTAAATGCAATGTAGTCAGTCACAGACTTGTTGGTCATTTTGTAAGTCCAAAGTGCTAATGGTAGTTCATCGACTGACTTACCTTAGCCTTCTCCAGTAGCTTCTTGAGAATGGACTTAATTATTTTGTTCATAGCTTCTGCTTGTCCGTTCTATTGTGAGTGAGATACCATTGTAATTCTCTTCTGAATATGATGCCTATAGCAGATGTATTTGAACTGGCACCATCGAATTGGGTTTCGTTATCGAAAATATTCGTTTAAGGGACTCGAAAGTGAAATATGATGTTTTTGACAATGAAGTTGATCGTTTTCTTAGTAGTGACCAGGGCTAGCTTCTCCGCTTCAGCCCACCTCGTGAAATGGTCGACAGTAATGATGGTGTACTTCATGCCACCTTTTGGACATTGGTAGCACATCAATGATATGGATTCCCTACACTACAAATAGCCAGGGACTGACCATCTGCGTAATTTCTATTGGCGAGGCTCTAGGAATTTTAGTGAACATTTGGTATATGTCACCCATTCTGATGTAATCAGCTGTGTCTCGATTGATGGTTGACCAGAAGTATCAGTAGCCAAGAATCTTCTTTGCCAAGGCCAACTCCCAATATGGTCATGCAAGCCCCTTCATGCACTTCCATCAGGACCCGCTTGGCTTCATCCTTAGTGACACAACAAAGCAAGGGGATTAAGAATCCTTTCCTTTATAACACTCCTTCCAGCATGACGAATTTTGAGGCTTTGCGAAAGAGCTGTCGTTGCTCGTTCTTCATATTAAGAAGGATTGCCCTCTACAAATAATTCATGATTGGAGTCATCCACGACTCCTTCTCAGATTCAGCCTCCAAGATCCAATTGACATCCATCTGGTTGATACTCGAAGCTGATAACACTTCCACTAGGACCAGGCCGATGAGTTATGCATCTCCTGAGCTAGCCAACTTGGCTAGTGAATCAGCCTTCGCATTCTCCTCTTTGGGAATATGAGTTATCTCGTAATACTCGATATCATTAAGCATCTCAATGGCTCTATTCAGATAAGGAACCAGTCTTACCTCTTTTGCCCGAAACTCATTCCTCACCTAACACGCCACCAGTTAGAAGTTGCAAAAGATGTGCAAAGTTTTTACTCCCAAATCTTTCGTAATTTTAAGTCTTGCGATCAACGCTTCATACTCTGCCTTGATACTAGTTGCAGGAAAATCAAATTTCAATGCGTAACAGATTGAATGTTCCTCGAGGGTCACCAACACAACACCTATCCCAGAACAATGCTCGTTGCATGCTCCATCGATATACATCTTCCACCTAGCATTTAGTTCTCCACCACTCTCTGGAGTATCATCTCGAGCAGTGTATTCGGCAATGAAATCTGCCAACGCTTGGCCTTGGATTGCACTTGGAGGATGATACATGATATCATATTGGATCAGCTCTATGTTCCATTTCAATAGACTTCCAGAGGTCTCAAGCTGCTGCAAGACCTATCTCGAAGGGTGATTAGTCTATACTTTGATCGGATGAGCCTGGAAGTACGGGCAGAGCTTCCTTGAAGCAATCTACAGGCGATACGCCAGCTTTTCCAACTTTGGGTAGTTCCTCTCTACCCTTGTCAATCGTTTTGCTAAATTAGTACACCAGTCTATGGATTCGGGACTTCTCACGCACAAGTGCGTTGCTCAGTTTGTGCACCGACACTACCAGGTAAACAAACAAGTCCTTATCTTCTAGTGGCTTTGATAGGACGAGAGGTCTCTCCAAGTGATCGACTAAAGATTGGAAAGCATCTTTGCACTCCTACATCCAAGAAAAATTTATTCTCCCTTTCTTGAGAACATCAAAGAAAGGTATGCCCTTGTCCGTGGCTCTTGAAATAAACAGCCTCAAGGTGGCAACCTTCCCATTCAGACTCTGAACACTTTCATTGACTTTAGGGCTTCAATGTGTCTCAATGCCTCGATCTTTTTCGGGTTAGCTTCAATTCCTCTCGAGTTCACTAGGAAACCTAAGAACTTTCTGAATGCAACTCCAAATGAACATCAATTGATTGAGCTTCATCCTATACTTGCGAAGGACACTAAACATACTTGCAAAGTCTTTAATGTGGTTCATCGACTATTGTGATTTCACAAGTATGTCGTCCACATAGACTTCTATTGTGCGTCAAATCTGATCCCTGAACATTGAGTTCGCCACCTCTGGTAAGTCGCTCCTACATTCTTCAAACCAATGGGCATAACAAGATAGCAGTACATCCCCAGGTTAGTTATGAAGCCGGTGTGCTCCTAGTTCGGGATATACATTGGAATATGGTTGTAGCTAGAAAGCATCCATGAATGACAATAGTTCATGTCCGACGGTTTAATATGCTAATTGACCGATCTTCAAGAGTAGGAAGCCGTCCTTCAAACATGCTTTATTCATCAAAATTGTCGATGCACGTCCTCCACTTCCCGTTTGACTTCTTAATTGAGACTGGATTGATACCCAATCCTTGTAGTGAGCATCGTAGATGAAGCCGTTGTCTTTCATCTTATCCGCCTCCTCCTTCATTACTGTGAATCGCTCCAAACCTAGACTGCGGCGTTTCTGTTTCATAGGAACACATTTAAGGTTCGCATTCAACATGTGACACGCTATCTCCGGCGATATCCCACAAATGTCAAAATGTGTTCAAGCGAATACATCCAGGTTCGCTAGGAGAAAACTCATCAACTCTTTCATCATTCTCATAATTAGTTGAGATCCGATCTTCATGACCCATGTAGGATCATCCTGACTGACCCGGATGTCGATCGTCAACTCCGTAGTGGCCGCCCTTACATATATGAATAGATAATGTATTAATTTAGAATGAAACATAGTTATGAAAATGATATCTTTTAAATGAAATATATAAATAATGTATAGACTATATTTGTATTTTTGGGTCTGAATTTGTTAAAATTTAAATTAGCCGAATATAAATATTTAAAATATATTTACATATATACTATATATATTTAACATATATAATTTACTATATATATTATACGATTTTTTTAAAGAAAACTAGTTGTTGTCGAACATATAAAATAGAATAGTGTGACATATGAACATATTCATATGGATTAAAACTAGATAAGAAATTTTACCTTTCGTCGAAACGATCCTTATAAGAACCAATGCGTTATTTGTTTAGAATTTATTCTTGGAGCAACACCGACTCCTCCTTCTCTTCAAGTTACAAAGTTGAAAAGTAGGCTTCACCAAGGTAAAGGGGTGGCAGTTATGTATTGAGAGGAACACTAGAAAATTTCGTATGAAGAATTATGTTGCAGGCTATCCTATTTATAGCAAAGGGATTGCACCCTTTTCTCCATCATTCTCTCAACCCTTTGAAGACTTGGAAAAGTCTCCCTCCATATCCTAATGTGGTCATCCTTGATGTTAATTGAGCATGGTCAAACATCCTGTTAAGTTCCATTTGATTCACCATTTAATTAATTAACTTCTAGCTCCTCAACCGATTAAATCATTGTTTAACTTTATACGTCATTCTATCCAATTTTAAGCTTGAAGTAGATAACTAAAATATCCATATATTAACAAAAAAAATTATTAATTTATAAAATCTATAAATTAATTTTATCCTTGATCGAATTCGGAAATAACAAACAATGCGGTTATGTTGACTCTTTAGTGTGAACTCAAATCATAGTTAATATGTAAACAATTTAAATTCGGAAGCATGTACGGACTTTGCTGAAGCACATAATAGGGTCAAGTTCAATGCTTACAGACCATTTAGGTGAAATCGTATTTCTGATCTAAAATAAGTTCACCTAGTAATGACGATTTGTACACATATTCTTTTCGTCATCACTGTATCACTTAGATATTTAGAGTCTTGTCGAAAGCAGAAACTCTTCTAATATTTATATTAATTGCATATGTCGGATTAAAGATTTTGGTTCAATCTAATAACCATATTGATTAACACGTTGTACACTAATAAGAGATTTTTACTTTAAGTTGACTACTAATTACGATGATACCGACCTTCTATAACGAAGGAGGCGAATCCTCTCTTGGGTAGTGTTTCACTTCAATTAGTTTATTATATGTCAAACTATGGTCATTACAAGGTTGTCATGCAAAGTATTTAACCATGATCAAAGTATAACCTAGCTACTTAAGACCATTAGTACCCTCAAGTCTAAAGACTACTGTATGTTGTTACCATAAGGTCTTTTATTTTGACTTAGCTATATTAACCTATGGAAAACTCCTATTGGTTTATTCCATGATTGTTCCAAACAAGCAAAAGTACGTAACCCCTTGATGCCCCCCTAATGGTCATGAGCAAATAACCATCCATCGTATGAAATGCATTGCATGCACTAGTTTCAACGAATGTATCAATATCCTTTTCTCAATATGTCTTGACTAGGAACATTTAAGGAGTAAGTGTACACACACACAAATATTAAAATATAAATATAAATATAGTATATATATATCGATTCAATACTAATGTTTACGAACACATTCGTAACACCGATCGATAGAATATGTAATAACCTATATTTTATGTATTGAAAGATCATAAAATGTTATTATTTAAATCATACGAGGTTCTATGACTCTAAAATTTTAGGAAATGACTACTGGGGATATAATCCATCTTTAGATTTTTTTATCGAATGGTTTTGACCGAGAAATTCTTGTAAAATCTAAATATTTTAATTGGGGTTGAATTAGAGTTTACAACCAATTCTATTAGGTTAGGATGATGGTTTCTCTTTTTATAAAGTGGTCATAATAGAAAAATGAACTTACTGTTTAGGACATATGGTCATTTTAAGTTCTAGCTGCTGCTGGCAAGATTAGTGGGTAATTAAGTAAAGACCATACTTAAGCCCACTAACATATCTCGAGAATTATGCCTAATTGGGGCCGGTGGGACATATCTAAATCATTTTTTACTTCACAAACGCAGTTCCAAACCTTTATTAACCTTAATTTATAAAAAAAACTTCTCTTTTTCATACTAACCTTAGCTTAAATCGTCATAAGAGGAGTGATTAGCAAAGGGAATTGTAGATTTATCATTTTGGTAGCTTGGAAATCTGGATTCTTGCTATCTACTTTGGATTTGGGGATATAATTTGGTAGTTTGGATATTAGGTGAGTGATATATGATCTCTCGTATTCAAACAAATACACATAGTTAAAAATGACGTTTTGATATTATTTCTGTGTTAAAATGATTTCAAACATTAATTTAATAAGCATACATGTTTATGAATGAATTGTGTGTGTTGAACATATGCTTATGGACGATGGTTACTATTTCATGTGTTGGTTTGATATGTTTATTAGTGCTTTTAGAATAGATAAGATGCAGTTGTTAATTTGGGTAAAAGGAGGTCAAACGAGCTCAAAATCGAATGAGACTTGGAGATGTTGTTGAGGATAATTTAGGGAGCTTGCAACTCAGGTCAAAGTTTGATTGGATATGATTTGTTTGCTCGAATTCAGGTCAATGGAGTTTGCAGATCTGGTCGGTAGAAGTGGTTGTTTTGAGACTTAGGCTATGAAACTTTGAGGAAGGCAAGGAAAAGGAGGTGGGGACTTAACCTAAAATATGGGAAAGATCTACATACCGGTACTGATCTCCTTTTGATTGATACCGACCTCTTTTTGGGCCTATGAGGAGTGCTGAAGGACTTAGGGAGTTTGGCACCGAGGAAAGGAGCTCAAAGAAAGCAAAGAGGGAAGTGGTTGTGGTGTGAAAGACTTAGCCAAATTTTTGGCTAAGCAATTTATATTAGTACCGGTGCGATAATGTCGATATCGATGCGATAATGTCGATACCGATATGAATTAAAGAGGCCAATCTTGGCTAAACTTCCAAGGGGCAAAGAGTGTGTCCTATAGGTCGTGCTATAAATGTTCGTCATTCGTTTGGCATTCGGTTATGACACGGAGACATGATGAAGGATGTAAGTTCCTGGATGAAGCAAGATTGAGATGCTTCGATTAGATGGCTTTGGGATTTTGAGGTGCTGATTCTATGACTGATGGTGTAATACCCCTCTCCGGAACGAGCCTAATTTTCGACAAATAATAGCTCATCGAACCTTAAGTCCATTCCAAAGCTGGTTGTGGTTGGTAAAATTGATTAAACAAACAATATACAGAGCTACCTATCAATGCTTTCAAAATCTCAAAGTGGAAGGAATAAAATATAATAATAAAATAAGTACCTATTTCCAAATCTCAGATGTACAACATTCAAAATACTCATAACACAATGTCTCAAAATAGAACATTAACAAGCCTAAAATTTTGGTACATCAAAATAAACCATAAGCATAAATAGATAGCTATACTACGTCCTGTCTTCAAGACCTCCTTCCTGCTACATCATTAACATTGTTTCCCCTAACCCGTGGGTTGTAATAAGGGGGGAGTCAGAACAACAAAGGGTGGTGAATGAAAATATCAAGTCTTACCAAATAGTATTTGAGTGGTATCATTTAGACAATATTATGTCTTATGCAATTTCCAACTACGCCTTTCTGAACATACCTCTAATTGTAAGCCAACAGCTTTTCCAATCTAACTCTATGACGTGTCCCTAACTATATAACAATGAACCTTTACAGTCTAACTTTATAACTATAACGTGGGTGCAACGCAATTATGGAATATATATTGGGTCCAACGACCCATCTCCATCAATCATATCCTAACGATGCGAGAGAAAGTACCTAATTCACTTAGGACCTTTTTAAATAGGAAACATGCAGATTCTAACTATTTAATACCTAGACCCTAGGCAGATCCCTATCATTTAATACTTAGACCCAAGGCGGACCCTCTCCGGTACTTCGTAGTTGACGTCGTAAGGAATCCCATAAGGTCAATTAATACTTCTTTAATAGGGAAGAGGTAGACCCTCCACTAACCATTTAATACATCAACCCTGAAGCAGACCCTCTTTTTAAAGATTTCCCACTACCGCACCTAAGAGATATCTCGACCATTTAATACTTCTTGAATGGGAAGGAGGCAAACCCTACAATAGCCATTTAATATCTCCAACCCTGAAGCAGGCCTATACTGGGATATCCATTCTATGAATTGTAACCCAAACCGTGACGTCTCACATTAGTCCGACCATTCGTAGAATCTGGTAGCCAAATTAGTTGGGCAAGTTTACCCTATATAATTGGAACTAACCTTGCGTCCACCATAGGTATTTATTATATGCGATGTCTCATATCAGTTCCAAAGTCACACTCTTGGTAGCTAGATTAGCTATGCAGACTTCTATGTACTTTTAAATGACCTCACATCCCCATAACTTAGTCATATTATGCTCTCGCACCTTATGAAATTATACCCATCATATATGTATAAGATACCTTTCCTACATTTATGCATTAAGGCCATATATGGGAAACTCCTTATTTTGCCTTTCAATTATGGATTAATTTTCATAACTGTTCTCAACTTCCTTTTTATATGGTTTATGGTTATTTATTAACCTATTTAATTTATATGTTACAACTTATACATTATAATTATATCTATACTTAACTTTAATTTATTACTAACTAGTTTTATTAAATGTTCATAGGCGTGACTAAATTTTTTGCTTCTTATTCAGTTTGTTAAGATAATTTAAATGTCAGAACTTCATATCCATACAAGTCCCTAATCCAATACAATAGTTATCACAATAGCTAATATCACAATTTAATTTAGCTAAACAAATCAGAATTTTGTTTGTGTGTGCTTGTGCGCGCCTATATCCAAAAATGGAATCAAAACATTCAACTTGTTTTACATTAACATAGTAGAATTAACGGTTCTATTTTAAGGGAAAAAACCTTACAATTTGAATCTTTATATTGTATTTGACTTTTGAATGGATAAGGTTGAAACGAAAGAGGATTCATATTTATTTTCATTACGAAAACAGAGGGTGCAAACCATGGATGAGATAAAAATCCATGCTATCCTTGCTTTAACACCCTTTTCTAATTCTTTTTAGAATCCTTTGCCATTACAAACACAAGTTGGGAAGTGGAAGTTGAATAGAACATAAATTATACATATTGCAAATAATAACGGATTAAATTCTACCATATTAGCATAAAACAATAAGATTCCAACCAAATCCAGAATTAACATTTAAGGAGGGAATTTAGGGTTTTAGATTTAAAGTTTCCATTTACAACATTCCCCAAGGTATAAAACAAGTCTAAATATTAACTGCATAAACTAATAAAAGGGGAAAACTGAGATTTCCACTCGCAGATTGCTTTTCTCGAATTCCTTTGGATTTGATTCTATGCCTTCGCCTATTCCCTTCTCTAGTTATCTTCTTATTCCTTTAATCCGATTGATTTCTTCCCTAAATTTTGAATCTACAAAGTTTATTAAGGAGGAAGGAAGCCGACAGTGTTTTGCTAGCATGCATATATTTTTGTGAATAAAAGTGAGGGAGCTAGCCTCTTATTTATAGTGGTTATTCTAGATCGTACGATCAAAGTCGGGTTAAAATAACAAAATCCGAGACGTTTAGGCCTAGGTAAACCCTAGCTGCCAACACATGACTGGTCGATTGATCAACCATGGATAGTAAACCGCTAGCGGTCTACCGACTAGAATGAAGGTCAATCGGTTGTGGTCAAGCCTTGTTAAGAATAATGTTGTATTATTTCTTTCTTCAATTAATCCTATTGTCAATGTTTGCTTAAACGTTAAATATTTTATTAAACCTATTAATTTCAAATGTTATTTCATTACAAATTTGAATTTGTTTGAACTATTTTAGATTCAAAAACTTCAAATGTCAATAACTTCTCCATTTGAACCGATAGCAAAGCTCAATATATGAAAGTTTCTTAGAAAATTACTACGAACATCATGATGCAACTTTCATGGCCAAATCTGATGTTTGTAAAATTCCCATTTTTAGTATCATTATTAATTAATTAATTTTTGTCAATTCTTACGGGGGGTAACATTCTCCCCCTCTTAAAAGAATTTTGTCCTCGAAATTCCTAAAGGGCAGATAGTATAACATGCACTCCACAATCATGTTGTACAACCAAGTTATCTATACAAACATCTATCCAACCAAAAATGCAATGTGATTTTGTATGAAACATACTATAGGTGAACTCAACCCTAGCGTGAACGCAAAATCGAAACATATGGGCAAGTATGCAAACATCCTAAATATGCATAAGATTCTATATGGGTGCAAAAATAACAGTAAAAAGTATGGCAACCATCTCCTACCATCTGATCTAGCGACAAAATTGCTACCAAAAACTATACATCACTAAATTTTGGGGAGAGAAAATTAACCTGACAAAAGCTTAGGATGAGAATCTTTCATCTTCTCCTATGTCTTCCATGCGCTTTCCACCGGATTATCTTCCCATTGCACTCGGAGCGGCCTACCTTCTTTGTTACAAAGCTTCCTAACTCCATGATCCACTATACGTGCGGTGGCACGAGGTGCTATAGGCTCCATCTCTACATCTGCTAACTGATCGGGCTCTACTATAGTGGTAGTGTCATGCAGATATTTTTTAAAATGTGATACATGGAAAACATCATGGACTCCCACTAACTTAGTCGGAAGTTCTACTCGATACGCAAGTTTATCCACCCCTTTCCAAAATCAAGAAAGACCCACTTAGCGCCAACTTCCTCGATGTTCTAACCCTCATAACCTTCCCAAAAGGGGAAACCTTTACGAATACAATGTCTATAACTAAAAAACTTCAACTCTTTCCTTCGCCTGTCGTCATTGGACTTCTGTCGATACTGGGCAGCCTTCATTTGCTGCCTAATCACCTAAAACTTTTCCATAGGCTTACTGATCAAATCCGGTCCGAGTAGAATTTTGTCGGTAAGTTCCCACAAACAATTAGGTGACTTGCATGGCCTCTCGTATAAGGCTTCAAACGGTGCCATACTAATCGTTGCCTGGTAACTATTGTATGTTATTCTACTAAAGGTAACTGTTGCTTCTAGTGTCCTCCAAAATCCATGTTGCAAGCTCTCAATAAATCCTCCAAAATCATGTTCACCCTTTTTATTTATTCATCGGTCTATGGGTGGTAAGTGGTGTAAAGATTCTACGTCGTTCCTAAGGCTGATTGCAAAGTCCTCCAAAATTCACTAGTGAATAAGGGGTCTCTATCACTAACAATGCCGACCGAAACTCAATCCAATAGTACCACTTCTTTTATATAAATTTGCACTAGAGTTGTTGCCGTCCTATTAGTCCTTACTGGAATAAAGTAGGCACTTTTAGTGAGCTATCGACTATCACCCAATTAGCTTCTTTACCACATTGACTTCTAGTCAAGCCATCTATAAAGTCCGTCGATATATGCTCCCACTTCCAAGTCGGTACCTCTAAAAGTAATAACGGACCTCCATGCTTCCCTTGTTCCGCTTTTATCCTTTGGCACATCAAACAATTTGTAACATATTTCACTACTCACCTCTTCATCCCCGACCAATAGAAAATCTACTTCATATCGCTATACATCTTATCTCTACCGAGATGAATAGTCGTCTTAGAATGGTAGCATTCCACCAGCACTTCCTCCAGAACATCATCCACTATTGGAAATATAGCTGTCCATCTCTCCTTAGACTTCCTCTTTTGTCGATCGAACGCCTATAGACATGGGGGAAATGCTCTCCCTACCCAACTTGCAAAAAATATTGACTATTGTCGCATCCCTCTTCTGTTCTTAGCCGATGTAGTCCATCAATGTCGGCCTTAGTTTCATAGCCGCTACGAATCCTAGAGTGAGTTCGTATGGTGGTTGGAAATTGAAATTCGAGGGGAACTCCAACTGCCTCCACTCATATATAGCACCTAGAGTAGCATGCCTCCGGCGAAGGGCATCAACAAAACATTCCCTTTTTCGAGGGTATACTGAATTTCAAAGTCATATGATGCTATAAACTCCATCCACCTCTATTGCCTAAAGTTTGAATCTTTTTGAAAAAACAAGTATTAAAGGTGGTCGATGATTAACTGAAACCTTTCCCCTAAAAGATAGTGCCTCCACATCTTCAAAGTGAATACAATAGCTGCTAATTCTAAGTCATGAGTAGGATACCTCTTCTCGTGGCCCTTTAACTGCCTACTTGCAAAGGCTACTACTTTGCTTTCTTGCACAAGAATAGCTCCTAACCCCATACTACATGCATAAGTACAAATGGCGAAAAGCTTCGATCCATCTGGAATAGTTAGCGCTGGTCTCTAGTCAACAGCTCCTTCAACTTCTCAAAGGCTTCAGTTCATTTCTCATCCCACGCAAAGACTAATTTTTTTGGTTAGGGGAGTTAATGGTACTGCTATCATTGCGAAGTCCTTGATGAATTTCCCATAGTAACTAGCCAAACCAAGAAAGCTCCTAACTTCAGTAGCATTCCTCGGAATCTTCCAGCCTTTAATAGCTTCCACCTTTTTATAGGGTCAACTGCTAACCCTTTCTCAAAGACAATGTGTCCAAGAAATCTTACCTCCATACTCCAAAAATGACATTTTGTGAATTTGGCTTTTAGCCGATGTTCTCTCAGAGCCTCTGGTACCACCCTTAAGTGATTTTCATGCTCACCTATAATTTGAAAGAATATTAGAATATCATCTACAAACACTATGAAAAAAAGTTTTCAGTTGCCTCCTAAAGGCCCAGCTCATCAAATCCACAAAATATGCAGGGGCATTTGCCAGTCCAAATGTAATTACTTCATATTCATACAGTTCGTCTGGAGTGCGAAAAGCAGTTTTCTCTCCTATCCTCGGCTACATTTAATTTATAGAATAGGATGGATAAGTCTAGTTGGGAAAAGACTTTGGCCCCGACAAGCTAATCAAACAAGTAGTCTATTCTAGGTCAAGGATACTTGATCTTCTTATTCAGCTTATCGATTGCTCGGTAATTGTCACATAACCTTAATGAACCGTCTGCCATAGTGGAAAATACAACCGGGGCTCCCTACTTCGAAGTGCTATGATGAATAAACCCCCTTCATAATAACTCCAAAATCTTCTTATTCAGCTCTCGCCTTTCTTTGGAGGCCATATGCCACCTCAATGGTAGAACGAAGGGTCTAGCGTCCTTCTCCAAATCAATCCTAGACTCAATCTCCCTTTGGGATAGGAGACCAGAGACTTCTTCAAAAAATTACGGAAATTCTTAAACTATAGGCACAGATGGGAGTTCATCCTTTAATAAGCTCAAAGAATACAAACAGCTTAACTTGACTGGGCTTTGGGGCATGCAATGAACATCTATATCTCGCCCTCTACAACTCCTTAACCATACAATCCTCCTGTTACAATCTAAGATAGCCCCGTTGTAAGACAATCAATCTATCCCTAAGATAAGTCCATATCCCTCAAAACCCAGAACATATACGTTATATATAAAGTCAACATTACATATATCCACTATTAGTTCTTTGCAAATTACAGAAAGATGTGTCGACCCCTAACAAGATTTGACACAACTATAGGGTTGGTGAAAAATTGGGTCTTTAGTCCTAAAGAGTTAAATACATTCTTGGCTATTAATGAATGTGATGCTCCTAAATCAAATAAGGTACGAATAGTATTTCTGAAAATAATAGTTGTACCATCCATCGTAGCTTTTGTCCCTAAGAGGAGGTCTGCTTGAGACAGATACAGCCTCAATGCCATAAGCTTACCCACCTTGGCCCTCACTTGCTAGTTTCGGGCATCGATTCTTATAGTGCCCTTCTTCATGGCAGTTATAGCACCTCCCCATGAACTCTTCTCTCATCAAACTCACTTTACAACCCTTAGCAATGTGCCCCTTCTTCTAAATTTTTTGAATATCACACCTCCTTTCTTGGTCTTCCCTTTGGCTTTTTTGTCTGCCTAGAATCCTCCTTTCTTCGCTCCAACTTAATTATGAGACTATCCTACTTTCTTCTTTTCTTGTATACCAAATGTCTGAAGTAGGGCCATTTCAACTAATGTCTCATAGGTGGAAGTTGAGTTAAAAGTGGCTGCCCAAGTAGAGAATTTAGGCCTTTTACAGACTTCATCGCCTTCTTCATGGGGGTGTCAATTAGGCTTATTCCAAACTTAGCTAATTCTACGAACTTATTGATGAACTCCATCACTATATAGTCACCTTGCCTTCATTGGATATACTACTCCAAGTACAGACTTAGTTCAGCACTGGACATGAATCGTGACTCAAAGCGAGCCCTGAATTCAGCCTACATAATTCTTTCCTCTACATTCTCATCAGTGACTATGGTCCACCAATCCAATGCCTCTCCCTTTAGGTACTATGCAACAATCCTCCTCTTAACCTTGTCTTCCCATCCTAACTCCTAGAATATACGGGCGCATTCGTTAATCATGCCTTGGTTCCTGCAAATCTTTTGCCCTCCAAAATGCTCATCCCCCCATATTTTGAAAGTCTTTGCATAGTTTAGGGAAGTCTGGTGGGCAGGATGCTAGTTCAGCAGGCGGAGCATCTAGCATCGCTGATGCAGCTTATTAAGGAGTGGAAACTTGCCCCGCGAGCTGTAGATATTGTCGAAACCATGATGGCATACCCAAAATGTTGGGTATCTCTTGGGCGGGATGGTTTCCAACTTCAAAGGTGTTATCCTCAGCCATTTTAACTATCGGTAGGTTCAAAATTTCATAATAATCCTAATTTCTTACGGCAGCATTACTTGTTGAATCAAATGCTACCTAAGGAGTTCACATATGTCCATATATGTATAAATATAATAGGGTTTTAAGAAATATTTTCAAAAATAACAAATACATTTTCTCGTGGTTTCCTATTCCCATTGATCGGGTAACCTATGCTCTAATACCAAATGTAACACCCCTTTCTGGAACAGGCCTAATTTTCGACTAATAGAAGCCTATCAAATCTTAGATCCATCCAAGCTAGCTATTAGTTTGTAAAATTGATCAAATAAACAATATTTAGAGCTACCTATCTATGCTTTCTAAATCTCACAGCAGAAGGAATAAAATATAATAATAAAATAAGTGCCCATTTCCAAATCTCAAAAATACAACATTCCAAATATCCATAACACAATGTGTCAAGACAGAACATCAATAAGCCTAAAATCTGGGTATAATAAAATAAACCATAAGCATAAATAAATAGCTATACTGCCACCGATCTTCATCGCTTCCTTTAATGTTCATCGTTGGCATCGTTTCCCTTAACCCGTGGGTTGTAATGAGGAGGGAGTCATAACAATAGTTTCTAGTGAATGAAAATCTTAGGTCTTACTATAATAGTGTTTGGACGGTATCATTTTAATGTTTATTATGTGTTACGAAATTTCTATCTATACCTTTCCGATTGTACCTTTAACTGTAAGCCAATGGCTCTTCTAGGCTAACTCCATGATGTATCTCCAACTATAGGCCAATGGTCCTTTCCAATCTAACTTCATAACTATAAAGCGGGTGTAATATAACTGTGGAATTTATATTGGGTCCAATGACCCAACTCCATCAGTCATATCCTAACGATGCGATAAAAAGCACCTGTCACTTAAGACCTTTTTAAATGGGAAATAGGCAGACTTTGACCATTTAATACCTAGATCTTAGCAAATCCCATTATTTAATACCTAGACTTACGGTGGACCCCTCTCTAGTACTTCCTAGTTAACATCGTAAGAAATCTCATAAGGCCACTTAATATTTCTTTAATGGGGAAGAAGTAAACCCTCCAATGGCCATTTAATACCCTAGCCCTGAAGCAAACCCCCTCTAGAGATTTTCCACTACCGCACCTAAAAGATAATCCTAACCATTTAATACTTCCCGAATAGGAAGGAGGCAGACCCTATTATAGCCATTAATATCTCCAACCTCGAAGCAGGCCAATACTAGGATATTCGTTCTATGACCCGTAACCCAAACCATGACATCCCACATTAGTCCGACCATGCGCTGTACCTAGATAGTTGGGCAGACTTACCGTACAAAATTGGGACTAACCTAATGTCCACCCTAGGTACTTATTATAGGCAATATCTCACATCAGTTCCAAAGTCACATGGCTGCTAACTAGATTAGCTGAATAGACTTCTATGTACTTTTAACCCACCTCGCATCCCTATAACTTTGTCTTATTTCCGCTCTCCCACTTTATGAAATTATACTATCATATATATATAATATACCTCACCCGCATTTATGCATTAAGGCCATGTAAGGGAAACTCCTTATTTCGCCTTTTAATTATGAATTAATTTCCATAATTGTTCTCAACTTCCTTTTTATATTGTTTGTTGTTATTTGTTAACCTATCTATTTTATACTTTGTGACTTATACGTTATGATTGTATTTATACTTAATGTAAATTTATAGCTAACTAGCTTTATTAAATGTTCCTAGGCGTGCATAAAAATATTCCTATACTAAGATTTTTGCTTCCTATTCGGCTTGTTAAGATAATTAAATGTCACAACTTCCATAGTTATATAAGTCCCTAGTCTAATACAATAGTTTTCATTATAGCTAATATCACAATTTAAATTAGCTAAACAAATCAGACTTGTACACACACAAACAAACCCACACACAGAGAGACATATACACGCATGAGCATGCGTGCGCGCACACATATATCCAAAAATGGGACCAAAACCTTTTACTTGTTTAACATTAACATGGTAGAATTAAAGCCTCTATTTTATGAGAATAAAACCTTACAATTTAAATCCTTTATATTCTATTCGACTTTTGAATAGATAATGTTGAAATGAAAAAGGATTCATATTTATTTTGTTTTAGGTATATGGGGTGAAAACCATGGATGGGCTAAAAATCCTTGTTTTACATGCCCTTTTCTAATTCTTTTAGAATCCTTCGTCATTACAAACACAAGTTGGGAAGTGGAAGTTGAATAGAACATAAATTATTCATATTGCAAATAATAACGGATTAAATTCCACCATATTAATATAAAAAAAGTAAGATTCCAACTAATTCTAGAATTAACATTTAAGAAGGAATTTTTGGGTCTTAGATTTAAAGTTTTTGTATATAAAATTTCCCAAGGCATAAAACAGATCCAAATTTTAACTGTACAAACTACTAAAAGGAGAAAATCTAAGATTTCCACCACATGTTGCTTTCCTCGAATTCCTTTAGATTTAATTCCACGCCTTCGCCTATTTTCTCCTCTTGTTATCTTCTTTTCCATCTAATCCGATTGATTTCTTCCTTGAAGCTTGAATCCTGAATCTATAAAGTTTATTGAGTTGGAAGGAAATTGACAGAATTTTGCTAGCTTGTTTATTTTTCTTGTGAATAAAAGTGAGGGTGTAGCATCTTAGTTATAGTGGTTAGAACATGTTATCTAGATTTTTAACCTAGCAGAATTCAAAGGAAGTCGGGACAGCTTCGTCGAGTCAGAACAGCTCAAGAGTCAACCAACAGGACCAGAAGAACCAACCAAGAAGGATCAAATAAAAAGAAAGAAAAAACAGGCTAAGGTTATGGATTGCTAGCGATCCATCTCCTATGGATCGCTAGCGATCCATGATGTTTGCTCGTGGGTCCATCAATCCTCTTGCATCATGATCCAATTGGCATTCTAGGAATGATGGCTAAGT
Organism: Allium fistulosum; assembly: GCA_030737815.1. Taxonomy (NCBI): domain Eukaryota; kingdom Viridiplantae; phylum Streptophyta; class Magnoliopsida; order Asparagales; family Amaryllidaceae; genus Allium; species Allium fistulosum. The sequence continues at coordinate 443,393,689 of CM060901.1, read as the reverse complement.
TTGATGGAATTCCAAGCTACTTAGATTGAGAAGTGAGCATTCATCTAATTCAATCAGCAGTCCGATGGAACCAGTGGGTGGATCATCATCAAAACAAGGCAACAAGCTATGAAATTAAATGGAGACACCAACACGAGACAACAAATGTAATCCATAAGGCAAGGGTCAAAAATACTCTTAGTACATGGATCGCTAGTGATCCATATAATTGTGCCAGATTGCCGTGGAGTTTAAAGAAGAGGATGAAGGAAAGCATCACAATCAATTGGATTGCCAGTGACCCAAAAGATATGGATCGCTAGCGATCTATAGCCTATGGATGGCTAGCGATCCATCAAATTGATTCACTCGCTGTGAAACTTTCAGAGCACCTTTGTATGTTCATTTGCATCTGACAAGTTGGCCTAGCCTAATAGCTTTCCAACCCCTATAAATATAATCCTACCTGCAACATAAACAGGATCTTCCAGACTAGCTGCCGAAACTCTATAGAAACTACTCTTCATTCTTCTTCTCCCACACAATGGTCATCTACAGGGTTCACTGTGATTCTCCAATGAACTTTAGCATTGGTGCTTAATCCCATTTACATAATTCAATTGCATTGTACTCAGATTCAACTTGTAATAGTAGTTAGTCAATAAGAGAAGTTATAAAGTAGACTTAGGCTTCGTTAGCAGCCGAACCACTATAAAAATCTCTTGTCTTTTTTACTTTATTTGCGAGTTATTACTACTTGACTCTATTCTATCTGCCTTGATAAATAGGGATGGTGCTTCCACACTCAATCCAGGGGGTTGACCCACCTTGTGGGTTAACATTTTGGTGCTTTCACTGAAAACCCAACTTAGGCTTAGATCTAGCTACCTACTTTGGATCAGATAAGTCCAAACGTTAGGTCCTCAATCTCTGATAGAAAGATCTGCTACTAAGAATCAATAGCTCCGGGAAGAAAAAGAACTGCTTCTGGAAGATCTTATGGGCAGTAATAGCTGGAGAAGTGATGAACCATCAACAAACCGAAGTAAATGGCCCCAGCATAGGAGATAATGTGCCAGGATCCTCTAATCAACACGAAGTTGTTACAAGAGATGAATTGAATAAAATGGTTGATGGTATCAATCAAAAAATGGAAAGCGGTCAGAGAGCTCTTATGAATAAGCATAATGCATGTTATCCCGCCTTTTAGCATGGCCATGATACCAAGGAATTGGCCGGAAACTGAAGATGGTCCATTCTGGAGATCGATTGCATATATTCTACTATGGACACTGATAAACTTTTCCCTAGTCCGAATCAGGCTACAATTGATATGACACGACAAGCAAAGCGATGAAAGCCAACATTTCAAATTTCAAGTCGATCGGAGTTCGTATGCTCAAGTTATGGATCGATCAAATTCTATGAAAAGCACGTTCTGTTCGTATCCATCTATTTCGCATCGATCCATTTCATATCCATCGGTCCACAAGCCTCAATTCGTATCCATCACCTTGCAATTACCCTATTCGTATCCATCAAATATCACTCCCCTTCGTATCCATCATTCCTTGACAAACGTCCATTTCGTATCGATCGCCCTTCATTCATTTCGTATCGGTTTCCACCCAGTCATCTCATATCGATTCCCTTCCATCGACACGAAACATATCGCCAGATAGTCGATACGAAGAATGCATACAATGTGCAATATGAAACGGCCCCTAAGTCATCGATACGAAGGATGTGTGAAATGATCAATACGAACAGAGCTTCACATAATCGATACGAAGAAGGCATAGTCAAGTGGATGACTCGGTCACTCGGCATGAAAAGTGGATCGATGCTAAAGTTAGCGCCATATCACCTAGCAAGCACATGCCTGGAAGCGATGCGAACAGATCGATGCAAACGGAAGTGATACGAACTCGGCAGGCTTCAACAAAATTGAACTTGCATCGATCATAACTCAAAATCTATAAGTCCAAATGCTACCAATTTTTCACAGAAGCTTGCGTGCAACCTTAGGAATGTTCATGATTGATCTCGACTTGATTGGGCTAAATCTTGATCGATACGAATTTCATTCGTATCGATCACGGATCGAGTCCAAACAACTGGGGATCGATCGAGTGGGCCCACCCACGTGAGAGAAGAGGTTTTCCGAGATCTGGGCAAGATATTTGCTGCCTAAGCCTATAAATAACAGCCCAGGACCTACTTAAAAGGGACCTTTTGGCTCTTCTACGTCCAGACTTTGCCGAAATCACTATTGTACTTGGACTGTACTGTTGTAACTCATTGTAAACAGTAAGAAAAAATCAATAAAAGTTAGCCGTTTCATACTGGACGTAGGCCATACGCCAAACCAATCTAAATCTGTGTGTTTCTATGTGTTTTTCCTATTTATCGATTGGTGTGTTTGTTAGATATTCATCATTTTACATTTAATTTCTTCAACACATCTGAAGAGTGTTGTGCCTAATTTTGGTACAAACACTTTGGTGCTTTCACTAAGAGAACTCAGGTTTTCTCCTGCTTATTGGATTTACTACCGATATCGGATTGCAAGAATCTAAGGAGAAGATCCAGATTTCAAATTCAGAAGTTCTTCCATCCTATTCAGATTTGTACCAAATCTAGGAGAGAGCTTCGCTATCCACCATGGTCAACACTAGGACTATTTCTACAGCTGCAGATCCAGAAGGACGGGACAGACAGAACCTCGCGCAACTTCCTCCTACCGACCAGAATGCTGCCGGACCTTCAGATCCGCAAGGCCCTATCACCAGGGAAGAATTCCAACTATTAATGCAAGAGCTGACTCAAAGTCGCCAACAACTTACTCAGCAACTCCGTGCCAACGCGGAATTGACCAATCAACTGAATTGTCAGAGATGAAGGAGATCCAGAAGGGATCAGGCTTCCTATTCATCCACTGAAAGTTCAGCCTCTTCAGACTTTAATCACAGATCCATGCGCCCACGGCTGGATGGAAGCTATACACAGGCTACTGGACATCAGCGCACCTTGAATCTTGGGCAATCATGAGTTGGCCAGTCAACCAGCCATCAAACCAAACCCTCCTCCCGAGGAGGTAATGTTCCTTATCATACTACTAACAACCGCGCTACCACCATTGCTACTGAGTTAGAAATTGATGCTCGGAACCGAACGGATCCGACCCACCATCAACGCAACTATACTTCCGAGCCTTATGTCCCAGAAGACCTAGAACCAAGGAGGCGAGACATGGACCGTCGACCGCGACCGGCCCATCCTCACATTGTGGAACCCGACCACACCTTGGCTCAGCATGCCCAGAATGTCCAGATGCCAGATATCCCGACAATGATCCACCAGATGATCCGCGAAAGTCAGGGCCTCACCAATGATAACTGGGGAATCTCCCGGAGTCATACCCCTTTCACTGATGATATACTCTACGCTGAACCGCCTTGACGATTCAAAATACCAACTCTACCTTTTTATAAAGGGAGTTCTGATCCTAACAAGCACATTCTAAAGTATGAATGGTTAATGAATGCCGCACGGGCTAATGATGTGGTCAAATGCCGAAGTTTTCCGATCTTCCTAGGGGCATAACAACTATGTGGTTTACTCGTCTGCCACCTCGATCTATTTCATGTTTTGACCAGTTGGCAACCAAATTTGTTGAACAGTTCTGCATGCATGTCATAAGGCCGAAAGATGTTAACACCTTGTCTAGTGTCACTCAAGCTCCCAGAGAGACACTTAGACGTTATCTAGAGAGGTTTCACGCTGCATGCGCTGAGATTAGTAATCCCAATGATAACTCAATTTTGATGGCACTAACTAAGGGGATCGATCCCGATTCTGAATTTGACAACTGGTTGGCCGGAAAACCTCCTACATCATTGGACCGTTTCTATTCCAAAGCAGCCCAGTTTTTGAGAAGGGAGGATGCGAAACAGTCTAGGAAAAAGGATGACGCAGGACCCAGTATGGAAGGAATCCAAAGCAATGTCGCTGTTAAACAAACCAGGGAGAGTTCCAGAAAGGTGCAGTTGAACATACATAATAAAAAAATCAACAGAAAGGCAATGGAAATCAAAACAGGAAACATGATCAAAATCGTGGGCCGCGACGTAGGGCTCCTATGTTTGACAATTATACTCCTTTGAATACGTCGTTGGAAAATGTGTACTTGCAGACCTGCAATACTATTCAATATAAGAAACCTGCTTCGAAGCAATCGTCAGAAAAACAGATTCAAACGGGAAAGTTTTGAAGATTTCACGACAGTTATGGCCACAACACAAACGAGTGTCGTCATTTACATGATATTATTGAGAAGTTGATATGAGAGAGAAAGTTGGAGCAGTTTGTACGAGCGCCCCAGTCTGGAGGAGCTGGCCTATCGAATCAGAACCAAATACCAAATCAGGCGAGACTAGATGTACCCGCTCGTACCGGCGGGAGGCTAGTGATTAACACCATTAGTGGTGGTCCTCATCCAGCAGATCGAAGCTGGAAGGAAATGGAGTCGTATGCCAGTTCTATTAGGCATGCGAGCTTTGAATGTTGTAGTAATTTGGAAGACGGCGCTCCGGCCAAGCAATAGAAAACGATGACGGACGACATCGTATTCCGAAGTAGGGATGCCGATAGAGTTGAAGCCCCAACGATAGATCCACTTGTCATTTCAGCTCAAATAGGTCCTGCTTGGATGAAGAAGATCTTGGTAGATAGTGGAAGTTCAGTGAACATATTGTTTAAGTGGGCTTATGGCCAGATGAAGATGGAAGCAAAGGATTTGAAGCCTTGTTAGTCTTGCATTGATGGCTTCAATGGAAGTGTGACTATACCCACTGGGATGGTGGAGCTACCAGTGGAATTGGGAATTGGAGAACGCCGGAGAGTCCGAATATTACAGTTTGTTGTATTGGACATCGACTCACCATACAATGCTTTTTTGGGCTGACCGACCCTAGCCGAGTTCAAGGCTGCCATTGCCCCTTGGTGTTTGACTTTAAAATTCCCTACCGACAACGGAGTTAGAGTCATTCAGGGAGATCAGGTTACTAGACGAGCCTGTTATGTTGCCGAGCTACGGGAGGCGCAGCGAAAAGAAAAAGGGAAGGGCGTAAAGGAATCTCTTTGCGTCCGCTTTGTGGATAATTGACAGCTAACGCCTAGGCCTAGGCCCGGGCACTCCAACCAATTCCCAAGGGATCTTGACCCAAGAGACACCGAAAGTGAAGATGAAAGTAAAGACAATCTAGCTTCCCCGGCAGAGCTGATGATCGATGTTCCGATTAACGATAATGACGATTCTAAAATGATAAAGATTGGATCTCATCTTAGCCAACAGATGCAGCATGAATTGGTTGAATTTCTCTGGACAAACCTAGACGTGTTTGCCTGGACACATTCCAACATCTGTGGAATCTCCCCAGACATCGTGAGCCACACATTGAATATTGACGTGCGGCATGTCCCGGTCAAGCAAAAATGGCGTGGTATGGATCCAGAGAGATCTGCCACCCTTAAGGAAGAGGTAGATAACCTCAAGTCGAACGGGTTTATCCAAGATGCATTATATCCGGAATAGGTGTCCAATCCTGTACTTGTCAGAAAGCCTAATGGGAAATGGAGAACATGCGTTGACTACTCAGACTTGAATAAAGCTTGTCCCAAACACAGTTTTCCACTTCCCTGAATCGATCAGCTCGTGGACTCAACGGTTGGACATGAACTCTTATCCTTCATGGATGCTTATTTTGGCTACAACTAGATACCCATGCACTTGCCCGATCAGAAGCATACCAGTTTCATTACCGATCGGGACTTTACTACTACAAAGTCATGCCATTTGGACTCAAGAATGCTGGGGCAACTTACAATGGCTAGTTAATCGAATGTTCGCTAACCAGATCGAAAAAACCATTGAAGTATATATGAATGACATGCTTGTGAAGTTGCGACTCTCTACTGATCATATCAAAGACCTAGAATCGATGTTCAACATCCTCCGAGAGTACAGAATGAAACTCAACCCGTTGAAATGTCACTTTGGGGTTGTGTCTAGAAAATTCCTTGGATTTATCGTCAATGCCCGAGGAATTGAAGCCAATCCCGAGAAGATCTGGGCAATCAGAAATATTGAGACTCCAAAGACTATAAAGCAAGTCCAAAGCCTCAATGGGAAAGTAGCAGTGCTGAGCAGGTTAATTTCAAAATCCACTGACAAGTGCTTTCCCTTCTTCGACCTAATCAGAAAAGGGAAACGGAACTTTGAATGGACTACGGAATGTGAGGGCCCATTTTGAGCACCAGTTCAACACCTGTCCACACCACCCATTTTGTCAAAGCCCATTGATCACGATAAATTATGCATCTACTTGGCGGTGTCAGAAAATGCAATTAGTGCCTCAAGGAAGACCGGATACAACGACTGGTCTATTACATTAGCAAACGACTGACCGAAGCTGAGAGAAACTATCCGAAGCTGGAAAAGTTGGCTTATTGTCTTGTCATCGCCTCGAGGAAGCTCCGTTTGTATTTCCAGGCTCATCCTATCACCATTTACACCGACCAGCCGTTACGACAGGTCCTTACGCGGCTTGAGACGTCTGGTAGGTTACTCATGTGGAATATCGAGTTGAGTCAATTCGACATCGCTTACACACCAAGGTGAGCCATTCAAGGACAAGTCCTAGCAGATTTCATCGCTGAGTTCACTATCCCGGAGGACTTTCCCGAAACCAGTGAATCACCTAAAATGTCTGAAAGCTACATACTGATGATGCATTAAATAACTGATGTTCAGGCGCCGGAGTTGTACTTGAGACTCCTGAAGGCCGATCCATATGCTACACCTTAAAGTTCGATTTCTGTGCGACTAACAACGAGGCCGAATATGAAGCCCTGCTCACCGAATTGAGACTTGCTAGAGATTTAAGAATTATTGCTATGGAGATTTACTGTGATTCACAATTGGTCGTGTGTCAAGTTCGGGGGGAGTATCAGGAAAAAGACCGAAGACCGGCTGCTTATCTTGCTCGGGTTCAGAAAATATCAGATCAGTTCGTTATTATGCCATTTATTGCATACCCCGAGAACGCAATCAGAAGGCCGATTCCTTAGCAAAGTTACCAGTACAGGTGATGCACAACAAATGGGAATCGTTCCTGTAGAGACATTATCTTCCCCTAGTATCAATCAGATGGAAACAGACTGAGTATTTGAAGTCATTCCCGATAAGGAGTCATGGATGACTCCATTTAGAAACTATCTCAAGCATGGGACCCTGCCGGAGCGTAGGAGTGAAAAAAGACAAGTTCTTCGAAAGGCTTCGCGGTTCACTATTCAAAATGGAGTCATGTATAGAAGAGGGTACTTTGTTCCTTTACTCCGGTGTATCGCCCACGATGAAATCAAACGAGTATTGCATGATGTACACGAAGGAAAATGTGGCGATCACACCGGGGGGCAAGCTCTTGCCAAGAAAGTGCTCCGATATGGATATTATTGGCCGACTGTAAATCGCGATGCATCGGATTACACCAGAAAATGTGACAGATGTCAAAAACACGCTCGGATTCCAGGAGCCCCGCCTACCGAAATAACTCAGATGGTCAGTCCATGGCCGTTCGCAGTATGGGGCATCGACATTATCGGTTCTCTACCTCTAGCTAAAGGTGGTGCGAAGTACGCCATCCTTGCGGTTGATTACTTCACCAAATGGGCAGAAGCTGAGCCCCTTGCTACTATCACAAAAAAGAAAGTGATCAAATTTGTTGTACGCAACATAATCTGTCGATTTGGCCTCCCACATACCATCATCACTGACAACGGAGCATAATTCGACAGTGTTGAATTTAAGAATTTCTGTCAACGATTCCACATCTAGAAGAAGTTCTCTGCGGTTGCGCACCCTCAAGCGAATGGACAGGTTGAAGCGGTTAATAAAGTTATAAAGTCCATTCTGAAGAAACGACTGGAAAAGGCTGGGGGAAAATGGATCGACGAACTTCCTATGGCCCTATGGGCTTATCGAACAACCCACAAATCCACGACCGACCACACTCCATTCTCTCTTTCCTACGGCTCAGAGGCCGTTATTCCAGTCGAGATGGGATTACCTTCTCATCGTGTGATATATTATGATCTGAACACGAATGATATATTACTTTTCGAATCCCTTGACTTATTGGATGAGAAGCGTGAAGAGGTTGATTTGAGGGTAGCCGCATACCGAAGTCGAGTCATCCAATTATACAATGCCAAGGTCTGACCCTGAACCTTTGAACTCGGAGATCTCGTCCTCAAGAGAATTTACCCGGTTCCTTCACATATGAAGCCAACGTGGGAAGGACCGTATGTCATCAAACGAAAGCTCGGAGACGACACATTCAAATTATCGACCGTTGATGGTCTTACTCTACCGAGAGCCTGGAACAGCGAAAGTCTTCGTCACTACTACACATAATAGGCTCTATTTATTTATTCGGTCTACTTTTCATTTGTAATTTGTTTATGCATTTCGAAATTTGAATTTGTAATAAGGCAACTGACTTTGCTGTATTTTCTTATTTCAGCAATAAAGTGCAATCTCTTCGAGCCAGAGCAGTGATTTCTAAATGTGTCATACGACCATCACAATGCATGGAGAGCTAAGTTCCATCCTCCGGTGGGATTTATTCAAATAGGGAGTGGCTGTGATATGACCGGTCACTCGCTAAGTGAAACCTAAGCTCGGGGGCAAGCCATTACACTGAAGCCAAAAAAGGATTGATACACGATAATCCTCTAACTAACTCCAGATTCCCAGAGTGCGAACTGAAGTATAAACTTACTAATAAGGGGTTCGAAGAGGGTGGATCCGTCCACCTAACGACTTCGCCCGTACTCAAACCAAGTTCGAGGAGGATGGGCACATCCATTTAACAACCCCACTTGTTAACTCAGGGTGGATGTGATCCGACCATCCACGATCCTGATACGTCTATCGTTCCCGGAGTGCGAACGAAGTTCAAAAACCCACAACAGATGTGACTGACCATCTGTTAGCTAACTCCAGATCCCCAGAGTATGAACTGGAGTATAAACATTAACTAACTCTAAGTCCCCAGAGTGTGGAACGGAGTATAAACATCGACTGACTCTAAATCCCCAGAGTGCGGATTGGAGTTTAAACACAAACCAGGTGTGAATCGACCACCCGCAGGACAACTCCGAGCCCCCGGAGTGCAGGCCAGAGTATAAACGCGAGGTGGGTGTGACTGACCACCCACGAATCAATCTAAGTCCCCAGAGTGCGGACGAAGTCCTAAATATCAAACGGGCGTGACCGACCGCCAATGTGCAGGTACAATCCCCAAAGCATGGATGCAATCACCAATGGATAAGCAGGTGTGATTCGACCACCCGAACTCGTCTTGTTTCAGCCTCGATTCAACGAAATTAGGCTTGATATATTAAGGGCGAAGAACGATGGCCTACCGATCTTTTCAATTTGTCCCCAAAACCGGGGGCAGGACTTAAGTATCAGCCACTGATTGAGACAATGCAGTATTGGAATTTGACTTAAAGATTCGATCGTGACCCGAGGCCACGACTACAGAACTTAGCAACTGATCCCGGGTCTGATTCAAAGACTGATACTTCACAAATACATTGAATGGAAGTTTGAACGCTGAAACACTTAAGAGAAATAAATGCAAACCGTGCTAAAGACAAAATGGAATTCTATTTCAACTATTCTTTGGAAGAGAAGGATAAGTACAAGATTATTCCCAAAAAATCCTACTAGCAGGGGCCGAATCCGCATCTATACACGGCCTACAAAAAGTAAAAAGAAATTCCTATATGTCTACCAAAACTGAGATGAAAAGACATGCCTATTCTTTCACTTTCTTCTTCTTCCCCCTCGGCGTTGGCCCGCTGGAGCTACCACTTGGATGCCTCTTTGAGCCCTTGCCTTTTGGCGGTTGATCTCCAGTCGGGGGCATTATGGTAACTTCCTCCTCCGAACTCACATGGATTGGAATGCTTTCCGAAGGCGGAGTTGGAGGGACAGGGTCAATGTTAGAAGATGGAGGGGGCACACTGGTGTCAACGAGCGTGCCTCCAGGAGAAATCATTCGCAAAGGGGCTGGACCAGGTCCCGCCATTCCACCTCCAAAGCCACTGCCCCGTGCAGCTGCTTCCATCTCGGCATTAATTTCAGCCATTATCTCCTCTTCGTGGATTGTTTGCGCATCGCCAGGGATGCTAGCAGTTGGGCCCAAGGAGCTGATCACAAGTGCGCCTCCACCCATGACAAATGGCAGATCAGCAAAAGGGTCACTTTGGTGGCCGAGAAGCTCCTCCATCATCTGCTCATCAAAAGTAAACGCGCTCCCCTATGCTCCGTCGGTTGGTGCAGTAGCCGTTGTAGTAGTTGCTTCTGTAATAAGGGCCTCCTGCGCGTGATGCGGCTCTTGGGTTACAGGGGGCATGGTTGATGTAGATCCTATCACTGAATAGAGACAAAGAAAAAGAGTTAGTGATTACTTCAATCAACGTTTTCGGCTTTGAATAAGCACAAGAAATGTTCAGAATACCTTCCTCAAATTGGCTCGTGGGTGGCAGAGCAGCTTTAGAAACATGCTCGCGGACCGGAGATAACTGTGGTTGATCAGGATTGTATGCAGGGATAGACTGAGGATCAACCGCAGACGTAGGTTCAGACAGGGTTGGCACAAGAGTTTCGGAACCCGCATCATGATGTCTAACACCAGAACCTTCTCCAGCTTCCAAATGCTAAGTAGTGAGTTTCTCCTTTTCATATGTGATCGTGATGTCGTGAAGAACTTTTCTCTCATCTTCACTCAGCACCTGGTTCTCTAGTTCAAATTCATCGATTGATTCAGCTTGGTTTTCTGCCTTTTCATCTTCCACCAAGCGGCCCTAAGCATCATATAAGTGTGATGGATAGTTATCGAGCCAGGTTAGGTTTCGGTGGTTTTGAACATTGGCATTGTGTGTGATAAGAAGTTCTTCGATGTCAGCCTCCAACCTGGTCTCCGCAGCTCTCACCTCATTCTCAACCCTGGTTTCAGTTTCCTGAACTTTGAGCACTGCCACATCCCTCTCATTCCTAAACACCATAGCCCGCTCACATGCCTCCTGGGCAGCTTTGTTTGCATCGTCTTTCTCTTTGACGATTTCGACAAATTTGGCCTTAAGCTCTTCAAGCTCTTTAAGTGCCCCGTCACGTTCGGCCATGACTATGGTGGTACGATGCCCCATCTCCTCAACTAGGGCTGAGTGCGTCCGCCTCATCTCTTCCATCCGCCGAGTAGCCTCATCAGCCCTTGTGTTGGCCTTTGTCTCTGAGTTTCTCACGGACTTGCTCTCATCATGTAGCACTTGAATTATGCGGTCCTTTTGAGCGAGATCAGTTTCTAATTTCTTAATTGTTTTCGCCCGCTAAAAGGCCACCGCCGATGCTTTATCCACGGTTTTCATCCATTCCTGGTATTGACTGTAAACGTCATGGATATAATCATGCATTGTTTGTTCTGCCTCGACTGGAGTTCTCTTTAAATGTGGAGGGAAGATAAAGCCATCAAAACAGATGTTTGGAAAGTCTTTCTTCAGTTGGGCGATCCTGATTGCTCCCTCCCTAGCGGGCTCTGTAATAGTTTGCTCAATGATAGTGGGAGTTTAGGTTTTCTTCCTTCGGTGCTGTGAACCGGACCTTGATACTTGAGTAGGTGGTCTTTGGCGTGAAGGTTCCAAGGGTTGTTTACCATGACCGGAAGGTTGTGTTGGGACTCGATGTGGCAGAGAACGTGACCGAGAGCAAAGCCTATATTCTCTCTCTCTCTATCCCTCTCCCTTTCACAATGCTCCTAGCTAGAATAACCATGATCGCGGTCTCTATCAGCCTCCCTTCTATGGGACTCATAGTATTAGCTAGATGACTGGCATGCCGAGCGAAGGCTACCGAGCATGGATTCCTGTCTTGACATCGTATCTGTAAAATAGAAAGAGAAGTAGAGTTAGTAATCTTCGGAAATGAATAGCTTATGATTGGAAATCATGCAGTACCATGAAAGTTTATGTACGCATGTGCAAAAACCCCCCAACTAACCGGTTGTGTTGGCCATACTCGTAGGAAGTGACTTGCCTAAATCTAAATAGCTTTGAAGCCCTTCCAACCCGGTGTCGTGTTGAAGTGACACATAGTCAGGAATTGGAATGTCGGTGAGTCCTTCGAAAGGATTCTCCATTTGTGCGGAAGGAGTTTCCAAAATTCTAACACCGGCGGCTGGCAGGGACATCACCACGGATTTCCATCTTGTAGACTTATGAAGCTTATGAGCAACTGCCTTGCCTCTCCTCTTTCCCTCTAAATGCCGAGAGCTATCTAAGAGCCCGGCTACGAGTTCGTCTTCGGTGGGCATGTCTTCTTCATCACCCTTCTCAGCAATTACAATCCCGGGCACCCAACGCTTCACCCGTCTTGCCGGGACTGTCCTAAGCGGTCCCTCAAGTATTATGCTCTGGTCTTGATCAATTAGCCCGACGACCCTCAAATTTTCATCTGTCAACACCGAGTCAATCTCTATCATCTCACCAGGCACCTCTTGAAGGATCTGCACTATTCCTTTAAATTGGGCACCTTTGGGTCGTGGAATTGCGGTTGTAGAGGAAAGGAAATATTAGATTCAATGTCAATTACAACTATCTCGTAAACCACTAGAGAAATTGCGACACTTACGTCTAACTAACCACTTTCTAGCAAACCCTGGCGGGTATCGAATGTAGAACCACTCCGTCTTGATGTAGCTAAGCCTGGTCCAGGATCCAGTCACCACTTGGAAATTCATAACTGCCTCTAGGAATGTGAAAGAGGGGTTATCCCCCCCGACTCTTGACATTAAACAAGAACCTGACTTCCTCCGGAGCCGGGGGCCGTAAGAGATGCTCCATAAAAATAATGAATAAGCTATTCAGAAACACATACCCATTCGGATGCAACTGTGATAGAGCGATCCCAAAGAAAGCTAACACTTCTCGAATATATTGGTTAAATGGAGGAAGTGTCCCAGCTGTGCACAAATGTCGATTAAAGGCTGTGTATCCTTCTGGAGGAGTATGTGGCCTGTCGTTTGGCCCCGGTAACAGGCCATCATCCAGCGATAGACCATGCCCCAAACAATTCCTCCCCAACATATCTTTAAAGACGTTGGATGGTATGAAATCTTGTGGATTCCCAACAAATGGTTGCTCCTGGCAGCTCATCTGGAGCTGGAATTATGACTTCGGCCGCGATGGCCGGCATCTCTATTACCAGAGGAGGTAAACTTTGAGCCCCCTGCTGCTACGAACTCCCGGGTTCCATAGCTAATCAACTCGGTAAAAAACATCATTAGATGATAATAGGCCCGTGTGTTCCCCAGTGTGAAGTGCATGAATGTGTTGTGCAGTGCAGTGCTACATAATACTTAAGAAACTCTACATAATTTGAGAAAATGTTCAAACGATGAGATTTCGAGATTCGACCGGAGCGACCGTCATCGCTGACCTTCACAACCGTACCGTTCAGACTTAGGAGACCGATCTAAGTTAAAGTTCATTAAATTTTGTTAAGTAACAGTTCCATCGACAAGCTTCGAGGGGCAGTCAAATATGCAGTTACATAGTTATGTCCAATTATGCGAAGTTGAAGCTCGCTGGAGTCAAATGTTCGATTATGCAAAGATTTCATATCCATTACAGTTTGGACTTGGATCGATCACCGGGGGCACGTTTCATATCAATCAAAGAACAACGGCTCGTATCGATCATGGAAAGTGGTGGTTCGTATCGATCGTAGAACAGCGCTGCGCATCGATCATCCGAAGAGTATCTCGTATCGATGCTCTGCTTCGTAACGATCAACTATAACAACTTCGTATTGATCGCCAAATCTAGGATTCGTATCGATCGCTAGGCATCGATACGAATAACCGTCATTAGTTAATCGGCATGAATACCCACCAGCTATCGATATAAAGCGATTCATTCATTCGATACGAAGTTTCGTTATATCCAGATTGATACGAACTCGCTCATCATTCATCATCGATACAGGTCCTTTCTTCATATCCCTTCACACTTCTTATCCAAACGACATAACTGCCATTACAACCTTCTTCAACCACGCTCTGATCCATTTCCGGCCTCGACATCATCGGAACTAGGCATGAACGTGAATGGGTTGGCAGTCAAACTCAAGTCTCATCGTTTTTGATGTGAATCCATTAATTAGTTACCTAATTAAGGGATTTGGACTGAGGGATTATGAAACCATGTTTATTTGGGGACGAAGGCAATTTCTCGGTTTTTCCTATTGATATGAAGGCAAGGATGCAGTGAAGGCAGATGAAATTTTTTTCTAAGTACAGGGTGTATTTATATGGACTCGAATATCATAAGAAAACGCTTCATCTTCCAATGCAAAGTGACTAGTGGAAATGGTTTCTCGTGTTATTGATATGGAGAGACTTCATTGTATCCATCCACAGCCGATCTGGGACAAAGCTCTTCATACCCATCGAGCCATCGATACGAAAGATGTGGCAAGGGCTCATTTGAACTGTTCGTGTCCATCAATGATCAATCGATATGAGATGATAACTTCGTATCCATTGCTTTGAGGCCCATAGATAATATTTTTAAAAGGCCAATTAATTTGTATCGATCGCCATCGATATGAAGATAATTTTTTAATTCCTCGAATCGATCCAGGAGAGGATCGATACGAAGGGATACACTAAAACAACCATCAATCATTGTTACAATTCGAATTTCATATTGATTTAGGAGAAGATCAACATGTAACTTAATAAAAACTTGACAGCGACTCATAAACGTGTAAACGTTAACGGGAGTCAGGTTAACATACATACATGTATGTTGGACTGATATTCAATTTTCAAAATTCACAGTAATTGAATGCTCACTTGGTGGTGATTACATCGAACAACAGATTACTATCATTCAACACTCAGTTACAATAGTGCACAGTATAACAATTAGCAGTCAACAATTTGTTATTTGTATTACTGAAGATCAATCGAAGGTTACATCTTTCGACGAAAAGACAAACAGGTCAACAAGTCAAATAGAACCTTTCAGAATGAAGATTGCAGCTTTTCAAAGCACGTCATGTCCTCACAAGACGTACTTTCGGGGGCAAATGTTATCCTGCCTTTTGGCAAGGCCGTGATACCAAGGAATTGGCCGAAAACTGAAGATGGTCCATTTTGGAGATCGATTATATATAGGTCTACTATGGATACTGATAAAATTTGCCCGAGTCCAGATTAGGCTATAATTGATATGACACGATAAGCAAAGCTATGAAAGCCAACATTTCAAATTTCAAGTCGAGCGGAGTCCGTATGCTCAAGTTATGGATCGATCAAATTCTATGAAAAGCACATTCTGTTCGTATCCATCTATTTTGCATCGATCCGTTTCGTATCCATTGGTCCACAAGCCTCAATTCGTATCCATCACCTTGCAATGACCCTATTCATATCCATCAAATATCACTCCCCTTCGTGTCCATCATTCCTTGACAAACGTCCATTTCGTATCGATCGCCCTCCATTGAATTCGTATCGGTTGCCACCCAGTCATCTCATATCGATTCCTTTCCATCGACATGAAACATATCTCCAGATAGTCAATACGAAGAATGCATACAATGGGCGGTATGAAACGACCCCTAAGTCATCGATACGAAGGATGTGTGAAATGATCAATACGAACAGAGCTTCACATAACCGATACGAAGAAGGCATAGTCAAGTGGATGACTCGGTCACTCGGCATGAAAAGTGGATCGATCCTAAAAGTTAGCGCCACATCGCCTAGCAAGCACATGCCTGGAAGCGATGCGAACAGATCGATGCGAACGAAAGTGATACGAACTCGGCAGCCTTCAACAAACTCAAACTTGCATCGATCATAACTCAAAATCTATAAGTCCAAATGCTACCAAATTTTCACAGAAGCTTGCGTGCAACCTTAGGAATGTTCATGATCGATCTCCACTTGATTAGGCTAAACCTTGATTGATACGAATTTCATTCGTATCAATCACGGATCGAGTCCAAACAACCGGGGATCGATCGCGTGGGCCCACCCACGTGAGAGAAGAGGTCTTCCGAGATCTGGGCGAGATATTTGCTGCCTACGCCTATAAATAGCAGCCCAGGACCTACTGAAAAGGGACCTTTTGGTTCTTCTACGTCCAGACTCTGCCGAAATCACTATTGTACTTGGATTGTACTTTGTAACTCATTGTAACCAGCAAGCAAAAATCAATAAAAGTTAGCCGTTTTATAGTGGACGTAGGCCATACGCCGAACCACTCTAAATCTGTGTGTTTCTATGCATTTTTCTTGTTTATCGATTCGTGTGTTTGTTAGATCTTCCTCGTTTTACATTTAATTTCTTCATTTTATCTCTTCAAACACATCCGAAGAGTGTTGTGCCCAATTTTGGTATAAACAATGCCCTCTTGACCTTACAATCACATCCTGCTCCAAGAACCATGGCAGAACCCACAACTGCTATAGAACAAGAAAATTCTTCCATTTCCAGTCTAAACATAAGAAACGGGAGTAGCCGCAAAAAGGATTGATAGTTAGAACCGTAGGAAGCAACGTAGAAGGAAACACAAGTACTCCACCGATCGCAAGGCAACCAACTATGAACTTGAACCTAGGAGCAAAGACCCTACAAGAGGATATAGCCATGGACCTCTCCGACTAGAAAGATAGAGAGCAATTTAGCAATGGCAAGTTGGAAGGAAATGCCAATGCATTCGTTAATGCCAGGAATGTTCAAATTGCCCAAACCAGGCCAACCGCAAGCCAACAGAATCCCAAGGGAGTGGCTCTTCCGAAGACTGGAGAGCATAGACTTCATCCCACTCACCAAGACCATTTGCAAAGCCAAACACTAGGTGTAGTGAGTGACAGTCGACCCCCAGACTACCGGACATCTAAGGCATATATCGCGAATATGGTCAAGCAACTGATGGATGAGAATAAGAATAGAAGAGATGATCAGTGGGGATCCGCTCCAAGTCGGAGTCCCTTCACTGATGAGATCTTGAATGATTGGTACCTAGAAAAGTTCACTATGCCAACTATTCCATCCTACGACGGAACAAAACATCCAAAACCTCATCTATACAAGTACAGTTGGTACATGGATGGAGCAAATGCTTCGGACGTTGTTCCATGTAGATGTTTCTTGATTTTCCTGGAAGGAATTGCTTCTGTGTGGTTCACCAGGCTTCCTCCAAGGTCCATCTCCACTTTCGATCAACTAGCAGTAAGATTCCTTGATCAATTTACACTTCACACAGAGCAGCCTAAAGATGTTATGTCCTTGTCCGGTCTATTCCAGGGACAAAATGAATCTCTGAAGTATTTCATGAACCGCTTCAATACCACGGTGACGAAAGTAAGCTATCAGAATGAGGATATGGTTTTCATGGCTTTGGTCCGTGCCACCCACCCCGAAAACGAGTTCGGAAAATGGAACAAAATGAAACAACCTACCACTAGGAAGGACTTCAATCGTAAAGCGAGTCAATACTTGAGATTGGAAGAGGCGCATGAGTTAGAAAGGAAGTCTACTAGCTTGCAACTAATGAACGTTGGGCCGAGTGACATGGCGATGAACCAGAACATAAATGGAATGGTGCTTGTCAAACTACGTTTGAAGAGTTGCTACGACATATGGAAACCCCACCGATCTTATCAAAGCTAGTAGACGGAGAGGACTTGTTCATCTACTTAGCAGTCTCACCTTATGTGTTGAGTGCCCGCTCTTGTGTGTGAAGAAGCTAAAATCCAACAACCCGTATACTACATTAGCAAGTAGTTCATTGGAGCCGAGAAAAGTTATCCAAAATTGGAAAAGCTAGTTTTGATCGCGTCTAGGAAGTTACGACCATATTTCCAAGCACACCGATCAAAGTACTGACCGATCAACCTTTATAGCAAGTATTGTACCAACCCAAGACTTTCGAGCAGCTCCTCAAATGGAATATCGAATTGAGCCAAGATGAAATCACTTACCATCCAAGAAGGGCAATCAATGGGCAAGCATTGGTAAATTTCATCGCCGAATTTACCATACGGGATGATGATGAAGAAATACCACCGAAGTGGAAACACGATGGAAACTCTTCGTCGATGGCGCATCTAATAACCTCTGCTTAGGGGCAGGGGTAGTGCTTGATACCCCCGAAGGACAAGCCATTTGCTGCGCCCTACGCTTGGAATTCCCTGCGACAAAACAATGAAGCGAAATATGAAGCATTGATAGCGGGACTGAAAGTTGTGAAGGAACCCAGAATAAAGTCTGTTCACGTCTACAGTGACTCTCAACTAGTCGTCGTCTGAAAGGTGAAAGGTGAATACCAGGCTCGAGGGGAGAGCCTTGCCCCATATCTATCTAAAGTGCAAGAGTTGCTATAAGACAACGAACATTACATCATAACTCACATCCCAAGGGAGCAAAATGAAACACCCCACACCCCTTAATATACCCAAAAGGACACATTAAAAGACGTGGTGCGTTGTAGGTATAACTAAAAGCTAACAGAGACTAAGATTCACAAGACAAATATAGATAGAAACAGCGGAAACTTAAACTAATAACTTAATTAAAACAAAGCTTCATAATTGCTTTATAAATAAGTCAAATACCAAATACCACATACATATTTAAAGATCCAATATGTCTCATGAAACAAAACCTCATAGTCTCAAAATAAGAGTGCATAATATCCCTCATAATAAGCCAGTACATAGAAAGAACAAAAGCTGAAATAAAAGAAATACATAGTGGAGAACTTCTCCAAGAAACCACCAAGCAACAGCAATCTACTGACTTCTCCCTTGATTGTCTATGGGGGGGGAAGGGGAAAACAGAGGAGTGGGTCAGAACAAAAGTCTGGTGAATGATAGTAATTACTAGAGTCTTTAAGCAAAATAAAAGTAATAGACTCTGCAACAGTTCTAGCATAAATAAGGATAATAAAGGAAATAGACAAGAGATAAATTAGAAATAAATATGATTAAGTATTGCTCAATTTATAAGATAGGTTAACTTTGATTGCTTGCACTTGTCCTTGACTTCTGCTTTGATTATGTTGAATTCCTAATCCTATAATTAGGATATAACCCTAATTCTACCCTTTTTGATCGACCTGCTACTCCATATACCTTACTACGAACCAGCCGCTATATAACTCCCAACACAGCTGCCAATGGTATCTACGGAAGATGCACAGCGCAACTACTGTGGATCCAGACGCCATATATAGCTCCCTACACAGAAGGCAATGGTGCCTACTAAAGACACCCATACTAAGCGCTTGGAACTCTTAGCTGTTACTGAGCACCCGCAAATGGAAGTCGCACGCGTAACTACCACCATGCCCATGCTACGTTTTGATCTACCTATTGGGTCTTCTTATTACCTCCAACTTCCAGCATAGCGTGCCCCTCATCTCACTTCAGGCTAATGTGAGATCACCGTGTGTCCATAGAAACTATAGAGGAAATGCTGTTGGTACTGGCCCTTCATTCAAACAATATCTAGTTGCACCCCTTATCCAAATCCCCCGTGATTTGGACTTCTATTTGACCAATTACTACCATTCTTTGCATAAGCGTGCCCTCATCTCACTTCAGACTAATGTGAGACACTGTTTTGTCTAATAGGGATTGCTATTTGGTACAGGTCCTACTTTTATCTTTGCTTATTAACTTAGGTAAATATTTAAATAAGCCTTTACATTTTTCTCTACTATCTGTGCTTATTAATTTATCCTAAGTCTTAAAATATGCCTTATTCCGTTCTTTTTCTTATTATGACCTACATTATAATTATGCTTATACTTAACCCAAGGTCTAAGTGTGAAAATAAGCTTCTTTCATCTTTTACTCTTTTTAGTTATAATTCTAAGTTATAACTAGGCCAATTTTTTAATTTAGTCCAATTAACGTCATAATTAGGCGTAATTTCAGTCCAATTCCATTTATAATACAGTCTTTGAAATTTACATCTTATATTCCGTTATTTCAGTTTTCTTACAATTTAATCCATATTCACGTTAATCCTATCCTATTCTATTCCATACGCGAAGAAGGAGGAATAAAAGAAAACTGAAAATAGAAGAAAATCCAAAGCGTAAAAAGAAGATGTAAATAACATATAAATAACAGTAAATAACTAAAATATTGTAAATAAACTGTAAATAATCGGAAAAGGTATAATTAACAGAAATAAATTAAAATTACTAAAAAGAATAGCTGAAAGGAAATAGACTGAAAATAATTCTAAAAACTGTAAATAAACTATTGAAAAGGCAATTCCAAAAATCGTAGCAAAACTACAACTATTGGAAACCCTATTATTTTAAATTACTTAAAGAAATCTTAAACTAATTACAATCATTCACCTCTGGCCCTTAGCTCTTCCTTTTAGGCCTTCATAGATCCACTTAGGGTTGTTAAAATATTTTTATTAAAAAGATTCTCTCCGTGGAAAATTATTCCTTTTAGGGTCCTTCCTAAAAAGGTGAACTCAAGCGGAGAAAATCTAGAATGAGAAAAAGTGTTAGGTCTAGGGGTCTATTTATAGGGGTAGAAGTGGATCTTAGACCGTTGGATTTTGGAGACTGAATAGGATGCAACCAAGTCATAGGTTGAGTAGGAGCCATCGGATGCAAGAATGGAAGGACCAGATTGAGTTAAAGGATGCAAAACACGTAGAAAATAGGCTAATAACCGTTACAGGACGAAGGAATTTTCCTTCGTCCAATTTCTAAGGCGGGTCGACTGCCAGGTCGACCGGCCGGTTGACCTGGGGTGAGGTTAGGTCGACATGGTGGTCGACCTAGCCAATATATTCTATTATATATATATATATATATATATATATATATATTCCGATTCTTGTTTCGTGCGTAACTTCTTCATATTGACTTGGATTCTGACGTTCTATATATGGAAATTGACTAGAAAATTACCACGGACACAATGGTGCAACTCCCGTGGCTCAATTATGATAATTTCATAAAGTTATTTTATTGTTTAGTTAATTAACGAATTAATTTTTACGGGTTAAATTTCGAGTTGTTACATTCTCCCCTCCTTAAGGGATTTCGTCCCCAAAATCTCTAAGGATAAAAGAATGTACTAAATGTTTTCATCCAATTCTACGACTAACTACTCAATCATCAACCATTCATCCATTGTCCTTAAGTTTTTTTTCTAATGCAATTTTATGATACTTATGCAATTAGTGTAGTGTAAATGTCCTTAACTAATGCAAAAGATTAGGCAGTCCACTGATTCAGTTGACCTCCTTTTTAAGCAATCATGTCTGTGCCATGTATCCAAATGAATGCAGAAAATTTCTGATGATAACTGATAATTCTATATGCATGCTACAAGCATCATCCAAATGCAACAATCAAGTGGTAAACATCCATTTATAGCAATCATGGAAACAGAATAAAATGCGCACACATCCATATGCATATGATCTAATGTCCTAGTTAGGCCGATCCCTAAAGAATAATAGTGCCTAGTGTAACTATATGCGTCCATAGCATCCACTAGCAAATACTTGCGACCACTAGCATACATCATTCATAACATGTTCTATTAACATGTTTACATCAAATCCTACCATCCATAGGTTAAATCCTAAATCCTACCCTCCCAAAGGATAATAAAGGAAAGAACCTATTCAAAACTAAAGATGGAAAAAGGAAATTCCAAAACCTATTATCAAAGAGACATGGATATGAGATACGAATTTTCTCCTAATCAAATTAGTCTTCTCCGAAATCTCTCTAACAATGTCGGAACCAAGAAGAAACCTTTCCGTAGATTCCAACCAACATGAAGACGTTTTACACAGCCTTCCAAAAAAGTGCTTAAAAAGGTGCCATTCTGTTTGTACCAAAATTGGGCACAACACTCTTCGGAAGTTTTTGAAGAGATAAAGTGAAGAAATTAAATCGAAAAGGAGGATTATCTAACAAAAACTCCAAATTTCAGATATGAAAGTAATTAAAATGCTCGGAGACACAAGAATTTAGAGTGGTTCGGCGTATTGCCTACGTCCACTATGAAGTTGTTTGCTTTATTGATCTTTCTTTGATGATTACAAGTGAATTCAGCGAACTACAACAGATAATTATGATTTACAGCAGTGAAATTCGTTATTGGCAGCAGCTATGGAGTTTTAGATCTAGATCCGGCAGAGTCTGGGCGTTGAAGAAGTCAAAGAAGAAGAATCCCCCTCTTCTGTATGCTCTGGGGCTCTATTTATAGGTGTAGGAGGCTGATATTTCGCTCAGATCTTGGGAGACCCTCTCTGGCACATGACTAGGCCCGCGCGCCCAAACCCGCGAAGTTTCGGTCCGATCCGCGATCGATACAAATGGATTTCGTATCGATCAAGATTGTGTCCGATGGAGTCGAAATTTGGCGTGGACATTTTTAGCATGCACGTAGGCTTCTTTGAAAATTTCATATCATTTGGACTTGTAGATTAGGAGATATGATCGATACGAATTAGGATCTTCGGTTGGCTGTTTCGCTCGACTCTCTTATTTCGACTCGGTCCTGTTCGACTCGATCACTTTGAATCGATGGGCGCGCGTAACCTGGAGGTGATGAGTTGGCCGAGTCATCATTGATCTTTGCCTTGCTCGCATCGAAGTTCGTTGCTCACTTCGAATCGATCAACAGCTTGTTCCTTCGCATCGATCTGTAGCATGCCTTGTTCGAATCGATGGAGGTGGTTCGTTTGTATCGATGATGGTGACTCTGTTTGCATTGATAAAAGGTGCACAATTCGCATCGATGGTGGTAGCCTTTGTTTGTATCGACTGTTGTGCTTTGCTTCGCATCGATGGATACGAAGTAGAAGTCTTCGGATGGATGCGAAGTTGACCATGGATGATCGAGTCGAAATGTGGCTCTCTCATGGATGCGAAGCGGAGCGAGTCGAACAGAGGCTCCCTGATGGTTGTGAAGCGGAGCGAGTCGAACAGATGCTCTCTGATGGGCGCGAAGCGGAGAGAGTCGAAGTAGACCCTGGTGATCGATGCGGAGCTGATCGAGTCGAACTCGATCGATTCGAACAGCGGCTCTGTGATGGAGTCGAACTCGATCGAGTCAAATAGTGGCCAGTCTGTTGATTCGAACGCGAGGCTATTGCTTATCCAATTTTGCATCGATCATAACTTGAGCATATTAACTCGGATTGACTTGAAATTTGGAACATTGGCTCTCATAGCTTCGCTTGTCGTTCCATATCAATTTTAGCTTGATCCGGACTTGGACAAAATTCATCGATATCCGTAGTGAACCTGCGTATAACCGATTTTCTAGACGAACTGTCTTTGGTTTCTAGTCAATTCCCTGGTGTCACGGCCTTGCCAAAAGGCGGAATAACATTTGCCCCCCAAAGTATGTCTTGTGGAAACATGATGTGCTTTGAAGTGCCACAATCTTCATTCTGAATAGTTATCGTCTTTTCGATGAAAGCTGTAATCTTCGACTGTTTTTCTTGATAATGTAAATTGTTGATTATCAACTGCTGTACCCTGTATTGTTGCAACTAATTGATGTACGCTAGTGATTGGCCGTTTGTTGTTGTAATTGTTATCAAACGAGTTTCCAATTCCTGTAAATCTGGAATATTGAATATTAGTCCGTCATATATGCATATATGTTAATCTGACTCCCGCTGACGTTCACGAGTCGTTGTCAATTTATCTTATATTGAATTCTGTATCGATCCTCTCTTGAACCGACGTGAAATTTGTTGTAACGACGCTCGATGGTTGCTTTGGAATGTTCCTTCGTATCGATCCTCTCCTGAATCGATGTGAAGGGTTGAAACATTGTTTTTTGCATCGGTATTCATTGCATTGATGGATACGAAATGAGCATTTTGAATCGATGGATGTGGGGTTTGATGGATACGAAGCGGTCATTCATATCGATAGGCATTGTCTTTTGGGAGCTGCGATCTGATGGATTCGAACTGCATAGGAGACGGAGTCGAAGGTGATCGATATGAACTGTGGTTTCGTATCGATGGGTTTGGGTGACTCAGAAAAAGCCTTCGTTGGAAACTTCGTATCGATGAAGGCTTGTGTTGATGGATTCGAACGGCTTATTCGAATCGATCCGTGGTGATGTCTTATAACCGGCTGAATCCAACGGGATGTGAACCGTTTTTTGCCCCTGCTTTCGAGTCCATATAAATACTGTGGACTTAGTCATTTTCCATTTTTTACTTTTCACCTTTGTGCTTTGTTTTCATATCGCTCCAGAGACCAAGAAAGGAAACCATTCTTCGCCTTCGAATCGAACCACATCCTTCAATTCCTTAAACCAGTTATCAAAATCAGGTAATTGGACGTCCAACTCACGTCATAGCGATGGAATTCGAAATCGATCGCCAATCACACAATCGATCTCTAGGGATGCTAAGGCCATAATCGGTTCAGAGTGAATTGTTGTGGATGAGTTATCAGTGTTCGCATCGATCAGTTAAGGAAAAAATTCTCTTCGTAACGGTCTGGGGATGATGGAACTTTGCATTGATCTGTAGTTGAATGAATAACATGTGGAGGGATGACACGATTTTTTATCGATGGGGAGTGGCTGGAGTTTGTGTCGATCGATACGTAATTGACTTCGACGATCGATTCGAAGTCGATTACTTGCAATCAATACGAAGTGGGCTAGGTTGGTTTGAAGTTGCCAACGCCGATCGATACGAAATCGAAGCCTGTGATCGATGCAGAATGCGTTCCCCTGATCGATACGATACGTATCGACTTGAAGGTGGTCGATACGAAGCGTATCGAGTCGAACACGATCAATACGAAATGTATCGATTCGAACCTGATCGATTCGAAAATGGGCCCCCTTGATCGATATGAGCAGCTGTATTCCAGATTGTCATGACTTGCATCTCTGGTGATCGACCTATATTTGAGCCCTGATGGATTCGAAATCTTACACTACCAAATACTTGACTCCGACGAGCTTCAGCTTTGCATAACCGGACTTGACTGTAGAACTATATACCTGACCGCCTTTCGAAGCTCATTGATGGAACTACAATTTAACAAAATTTTAACACACTTTAACTTGGATCGATTCCTAACATCTGGATGGCACGGTAGTGACGGTCAGCGATGACGGTCATTTCGACTGAATTTTGAAGTCTCGTCGTTTACATGCTTTTTCCAATTCTAAAGAACTTCTTGAGTGATATACAGTACTGCACTGCACAACACACTCACACACTTTAAACTGGGGGATGCACGAGCGTTATTGTCTGTTTAACAATGATTTTTCATAAGCTAGTTAGTCATGGGACCCTCAAGTTCACAGCAGCAGGAACTCCCGAGTTCAATTCCTTCAGCCATCGAGATACCGGTCATTGAAGCCGAAATTATAGACCCAGCTCCGGACGAGCGTCCAGGTGCCCGGTTCATTTGTCGTCCAAAGTCTCCGAAGATATGCTGGGACGGATTTGTTTAAGGCACGGCTTGTCGCTTGATGACGTGCTACTGCCTGGGCCAAATGACAGGCCGCATGATCCCTCGGAGGGGTTTACTGCTTTTAACCGTCATGCGTCTATGGCGGGAACACTTCCTCCTTTCAATCAATATATAAGGGAGATGTTATCATTTCTTGGAATAGCTCCATCCCAGCTACACCCCAACGGGTACGCTTTGTTGAATAGCACCTTCATTTTGTTTATGGAGATTCTCTTTCGACCGCCAAAGCCGATCGAGATCAGATATCTATTTAACGTTAAGAGTCGTGGAGACAGCCCTTCTTTCACCTTCTTGGAAGTAGTCAGGAACTGCCACATTGTAATGGGCTCCTGGGGAAGGCTAAGTTACTTTAAGACTGAATGGTTCTACGTTCGATGCCCCCCTGGATTTGCCAGGCGATGGTTGGATAGACGTAAGCATTGCAATCTTTCTCTTGAATTACCGAGATAATAATAATCGACTTCAAAACTAGACATAGTTCTCTCCTTCTACAGCCGCAATTTCTCGACCCGATGGTGGATATTTTAGAGAGCTAGTTCGGATCCTCCAAGCGGTTCCGGGCGAAGAGAGGCATATCGACTTGGTTCTGACCGACAGAAACTTGAGGACTGTTGGGCTAATTGAACGAAGGCAAAGTATACGGCCGGAAGGGATACTTAGAGTGGTCTCAAAGAAACGGGTGAAGCGCAAAGCGCCCGGAGTCGTAATAGCCGAAGAAGTTGATCCGGAGAGAACGCCTACAGATACCGAGCTCCATGCTGGGCCTTCTTCCGATGTCCAGGATTCTGGAGGAAGGAGAAAAGGCAAGGCTGTTGCTCACAAGCGTTCTAAATCCGAGAGATTAAAATCCGTAGTTATGTCCTTGCCCGTCCCAGGGATTAGGATTTCGGAGGCTCCTCCCCCGCAAGTAGAGAATCCTTTTGAAGGGCTTGCTGATATTCCGATTCCGAATTATGTGTCGTCTCAACACGACGCTGGGATGGAGGAGCTTGATAATGCTCTTGAACTGAGCGGGTCGCTTGCTAAGAGTGCGGCCAACATTTTCGGTTGGTCGGGGGGTTGCACATGCATACACTTCACTGCACTACATGATTCCTAACTGTAAATCGTCCAACTTAAGAAACCACTAACTCTTCCTTCGTCTCTCATTTTCAGGTACGATGTCCGGAAGAGGATCAATGCTTGGGAATCTTCGCTCGGCCCGAAAGGCTTCTTCCTATTATGATTCCCGTAGAAGAGACTCGAATAGAGATCGCGATCGTGAGTACTCTAACCAAGATAGGTATGGGCGTGACAGGGACAGAGAATACCGACATCGATCTAGATCACGCTCTCCTCCTCTTAGACTTTCATCTCCACCTCCCGTTCTTGTTCCACATCCACCAGAGCCTCCTCGTCACAGGCCATCTTCTCATACTTCTAGATCTGATACTCATCTTCAAAGAGTTGAGACCACGGCCTCCATAATTGCAGAGCAGGTCCCTACCGAGCCCACAGGAGAAGGGGCCATTAAATTGGCTCAGATGAGGAAGGATTTTCCGAATATTTGCTTCGATGGCTATGTCTTCCCACCACACTTAAAAAGAATTCCATCATGGGTGGAAAATACGATGCATGAATACGTTCATGACATCTATACCCAATATAGAGAGTAGGTGAAGGCTGCAGAGAAAGCTTTTAAGGTGGCCTTTGAGCGAGCCAAAGCGCTTGAGAAAATGGAGACCGATCTTGCTCAAAGGGACCGGATCATTCAAGTGCTCACTGCTGAGGTCGAGTCTTCTCGGAAATCTGAAATTGCGGCTACCAAAAAAGCTGACGAAGTGAATGTGGCAATGGATAGGTTGAGGCAGACACATGTTGCCTTGGTGGAGGAGATGGGCCATCGGAATACTACAGTTACCGCCGAGCGGGATGAGGCGGTCAAGGAACTTAACGAGCTCAAGGCTAAATTTTCCGATATGGCCAAGGAAAGGGATGACGCAAACAACGCAACCCAGGAGGCGTGCGAACAAACTGTTCTGCTTAGGGGTGAGTGGGATGCAGCTGTGGCTAAAGTCCACAAGGTAAAGACTGAGGTCGAGGAGAAAGTGAAGTCGGCTGAGTCCAGGCTAGAGGCTGACATCGAAGACCTTCTCGTTGTGTACAATGCTAACATGCTGAGGCATAGGGGTCTAGCCTAGCCCGATGATTATCCAGCGCATCTTTACAATGCTTGGGGCCGACTGGTTGAGGAAGAGAAGGAGGCGCATCTGGGTGAGTCTGTGGATGAATTTGAACTCGAGAATCGCATTCTGAATGAAGATGAAAGGAAGATTCTTCATGAGTCAATGATTTTGCATGAGAAGGAAAGACTTGGCGCCCAGCACTTTGAAATAGGAGAGGGTTCAGGGGTTGACCATCATGAGGCGAGTCTTGAAGTTCCAACGTCAACCCAGCCCGATCCCTCGCCCGCGGTCGATCCCCAAGTTGTTCCTACATACAATCCGGATCAGCCGCAGATGTCTCCGGCTACAAAGCAAGTTACTGAAGCCGTTCTGCCGCCGATAAGTCAAACTGAAGAAGGTATTCTGAACATTCCACATATCTGCCTTAGGTCGGAATCTTTATTTGAATTAAATTCTGACAGTTCTCTTATTCTTTGTCCAGTGATCGATGCTGCACATGTCGGGCCTCCTGTTATTCAAGAACCTCATCAGACACAACAGGCTATCATTACCGAAGCGATCACCATAGCCACAACTGCCCCACTTGACGATATGCAGGGAAGCACGATTGTGTTTGATGAGCAGTTGATGGAGGAACTCTTTCGCCGTCATGGCGATCCTTTAGCTGACTTGCCATCTGTCATGGGTGGAGACGCTCCTGCTACAAGTTCTTCAATGTCGACTACTGAGGCCTCCAGCGGGGCTCGAGCAGTTACTGAAGAGGAGATGTTCGCCCAAATCGACGCTGAAATGGCAGCAGCGGCTCATGGTGGCAGTCTCGGAGGTGGGATGGCGGCAACCGGTCCAGCCCCGCTCAGAATGATATCTCCTGGTGGCACGGTTTTCATCACCAGCATACCCATTCTGCCTTCTGCACTTGATCCTGTTCCTCCGACTCCGCCCGCAGGAAGCATTCCTATTCATACGAGCTTGGACGAGGATGTTGAGATCATGCTCCCACCTAGAGACCAGCCACCAAAAGGCAAAGGCTCAAAGAGGAAGGATAGTGGCGGTTCCAGTGGGCCTGCACCGAAAAGGAAGCCACGGAAGAAGAAAGATTAGACATGCTTCCTTGGTGTAATTCTGACTTTCATTTTGTCAGCCGTGTATAGATGCGGGTTCGGCCCCTGCTAGTAGGAATTTTTTGGAACAAACTTGTATACGAACTCCTTTTTCAAACAATAGAAATGAAACTTCTCTTTTTTGGCTTCTTTTCTGTCATTGTGTATTCACCTAAGTGTTTCAATGTCTGAAGTGTACTTGTGAAGTTTCAGCTTCCGAATCAAGTTTGTTTTTGTTCGCCAAGTTCGAAAACTGTGGACATGGTTTGCGACCGGGAAGCGAGTTGAATTTTGATGTCGCATCGCTTCAGTCAATGGTTGATGCTTATGTCCTGCCCCCCAGTCTCGGGGATGAGTTGTGGAACATCAGTCAGCGATTGATTCTCGCTTATAACATGTTGAGTCTAGTGCCACTGAATGAATGTTTGAGATAAGCGGAGATTGAGCGGTTTATTCGCGCGTGTCCGATTATCGATGGTCATCTTCGCACTCCGGGGATCCTCATTTGTTTACTGGCAATTGTTTACACCGGCTTAAGTTTAAATCATACGTCCGCGCTCTAGGGACGTGGAATCAACCTTTGTACTCCGACTCGCACGCTGGGAATCCGGGGTTGACGTTTATGCTCCGACTCGCACTCTGGGAGTTCGGAGTTGTTGTTTATACTCTGATTCACACTCTGGGAATTCGGAGTTGATGTTTATACTCCAACTCGCACTCTGGGAGTTCGGAGTTGTTTTTTATACTCCGTTTCGCACTCTGAGAATTCGGAGTTGATGTTTATACTTCGACTCACACTCTAGGAGTTTGAAGTTGTTGTTTAAACTCCGTTTTGCACTCTGGGAATTCGGAGTTGATGTTTATACTCCGACTCGCACTCTGGGAGTTCAGAGTTGTTGTTTATACTCCATTTCGCACTCTGGGAATTCGGAGTTGATGTTTATACTTCGACTCGCACTCTGGGAGTTCGGAGTTGTTGTTTATACTCCATTTCGCACTCTGGGAATTCGGAGTTGATGTTTATACTCCGACTCGCACTCTGGGAGTTCGGAGTTGTTTATACTCCGTTTCGCACTCTGGGAATTCGGAGTTGATGTTTATACTCCGACTCGCACTCTAGGAGTTCGGAGTTGATGTTTATACTCCGTTTCACACTCTGGGAATTCAGAGTTGATGTTTATACTCCGACTCGCATTCTGGGAGTTCGGAGTTGTTGTTTATACTCCGTTTCGCACTCTGGGAATTCGGAGTTGATGTTTATACTCCGACTCGCACTCTAGGAGTTCGGAGTTGTTGTTTATACTCTGTTTCGCACTCTGGGAATTCGGAGTTGATGTTTATACTCCGAATCACACTCTAGGAGTTTGGAGTTGATGTTTATACTCTGACTCGCACTCTGGGAATTCGGAGTTGATGTTTATACTCCGACTCGCACTCTGGGAGTTCGGAGTTGTATCAGCATCATGGATGGTCGGATCACATCCACCCTGAGTTAACTAGTGAGGTCGTTTGATGGACGGGTCCACCCTCCTCAAACTTGGTTCAGATATGGACGAAGTTGTTAGGCGGACGGATCCACCCTCTTTGTAGACGTATTTTTTATACTCTAGTTCGCACTCTGGGAACCGGGAGTTAATTGAGGGATTGTCATGTATCAATCCGTTTTTGACTTTGATGTGATGGCTTGTCCCCGAGCTTGGGTTTCGCTTAGCGAGTGACCGGTTGCATCACAGTCACTCTCTATCTGAATAAATTCCACCGTATGGTGAAACTTAGCTCTCCGTGCATAGTGATGATCATATGAAGCATTTCAAGTAAATCACAGCTCTGGCTCGAAGAGATTGCATTTTATTGCTGAAATAAGAAAATATGGCAAAGTCAGTTGCCTTATAACAAGTTCTAATTTCGAAATGCAGAAACAAATTGCAAAATGGAAAATAAACTAAATGGATAAACATAGCCTGTTATGTGTAGTAGCGGCGAAGACTCTCGCTATTCCAGGCTCTTGGCAAAGTAAGACCATCAACGGTCGATAATTTGAATGTGCCATCTCCGAGCCTTCATTTAATAACATACGATCCTTCCAATGTTGGCTTCATATGCGAAGGAACTGGATAAATTCTTTTTAGGACGAGATCGACTAGTCCAAAGGTTCGCGGGCGGACCTTGGCGTTATACAATCGGGCGACTCGACTTCGATGCGCGGCTGCCCTCAAATCAGCCTCTTCACGCTTCTCATCTAGTAGATTGAGAGATTCAGCAAGTAATATAGCATTTGTCTTTGGATCATATTATGTCACACGATGAGAAGGTACTTCTAGTTCAACCGGAATAACGGCTTCTGAATCATAAGAGAGAGAGAATGGAGTGTGGCCGGTCGC
Organism: Allium fistulosum; assembly: GCA_030737815.1. Lineage (NCBI taxonomy): Eukaryota > Viridiplantae > Streptophyta > Magnoliopsida > Asparagales > Amaryllidaceae > Allium > Allium fistulosum. Next base: position 443,362,405 of record CM060901.1, on the reverse strand, counting down.
GGTTTTATGGGTTGTTCGGTAAGCCCATAAAGCCATAGGAAGTTCATCGACCCACTTGCCCCTGACCTTTTCCAGTCGGTTTTTCAGAATGGACTTTATAACTTTATTAACCGCTTCGACATGTCTGTTCGCCTGAGGGTGTGCAACTGCGGAGAATTTCTTTTGGATATGAAATCGTTTGCAGAAATCTTTAAATTCAGCACTGTCGAATTGGGTTCTGTTGTCCGTAATAATGGTGTGTGGGAGACCGAATCGACAGATGATATTGCGAACTACAAAGTTGATTACTTTCTTCGTTGTTATGGTAGCAAGAGCTTCGGCTTCAGCCCACTTTGTAAAGTAATCAACTTCGATGATGGCGTATTTCGTACCACCTTTTGCCAGAGGTATGGCACCAATGATGTCAATGCCCCACATTGCAAACGGCCATGGGCTGACCATTTGCGTTATCTCGGTAGGAGGAGCTCTAGGAATTCGGGCATATTTCTGGCACCTATCGCATTTCTTTCCATAATCCGACGCATCGCGATTCACGGTCGGCCAGTAATATCCGTATCGAAGTATTTTCTTGGCAAGTGCTTGCCCCCCGGTGTGATCGCCACATTCTCCCTCGTGCACATCGCGCAATACTCATTTAATTTCATCGTGAGCGATACACCGGAGTAGAGGGACCGAGTACCCTCTTCTGTACATGATTCCATTCTGGATGGTAAATCATGAGGCCTTCCGAAGGACTTGTCTCTTTTCACTCCTGCGCTCTGGCTGGGTTCCGTGCTCAATGTAATTTCTGAGTGGAGTCACCATGAATCCTTTTCGAGGACAGTTTCGCATACCCAGTCTATTTCAGCACGGTCAATGCTTGAGGAAGATAACGTCTCTATGGGAATGAGTCCCATTTCCTGAGCTTCACCTGTGCTGGCTAACTTCGCCAATGAATCAGCTTTTTGGTTGCGTTCTCGAGGTATACAAAAAATGGCATAATAATCAAACTGATTCAGTACTTCCTGAACTCGAGCTAAGTAAGCAGCCAGCCTTCGATCTCTCGCTTGATACTCTCCCCGTACTTGACACACAACTAACTGTGAATCACAATAAATTTCCATAGCGATAATTCTCAAATCTCTAGCAAGTTTTAAACCAGCTAAGAGGGCTTCATATTCAGCTTCATTATTGGTGGCATGAAAATCGAACTTCAAAGCATAACAGATAGATCGGCCTTCGGGAGTTTCAAGTACAACACCAGCGCCCGAACACCATTCGTTTGTTGCACCGTTGGTATAAAGCTTCCAGACGTGTTTGGGAGATTCACTGGTTTCGGGCAAGTCCTCTGGAATGGTAAATTCAGCTATGAAATCGGCTAGGACTTGTTCTTGAATTTCTCGTCTTGGAGTGTAAGTAATGTCAAACTGGCTCAGTTCGATGTTCCACTTGAGTAACCTACCAGACGTCTCAGGCCGCGAAAGGACCTGTCGTAACGGCTGGTCGGTGTAAACGATAATGGGATGTGCCTGGAAATATGGTAGGAGTTTTCTTGATGCAATAACGAGGCAATAAGCCAACTTCTCTAATTTCAGATAATTCCTCTCAGCCCCAGTCAATCGCTTGCTGATGTAGTATACTGACTTCTGTATCCTGTCTTATTCTCGAACTAAGGCAGCGCTGATAGCGTTTTCTGATATTGCCAAGTATATGTACAACTTCTCATGATCAATGGGCTTTGATAGGATAGGTGGTGTCGATAGATGCTGAACTAGTGCTTGGAAAGCGCCCTCACACTCCGTGGTCCATTCAAAGTTCCATTTTCCTTTTTGGATCAGATCAAAGAAGGGAATGCATTTGTCTGTGGACTTTGAAATGAACCTGCTCAGTGCCGCTACTTTCCCATTGAGACTCTGGACTTGCTTTATAGATTTCGGAGTTTCAAGATTTCTGATTGCCCAAATCATTTCAGGATTATCTTCGATTCTCCGAGCGTTGATGATAAACCCGAGGAATTTTCCGGATGCAACTCCAAAGTGACATTTCAGTGGGTTGAGCTTCATTCTGTATTCTCAAAGTATGTTGAACATAGTTTCTAAGTCTCTAACATGGTCAGCGGAAAATCGTGACTTCACCAGCATGTCTTCTACATATACTTCCATTGTTTTCCTGATTTGATTGGCAAACATCCGATTAACCAATCGTTGATAAGTAGCCCCGACATTCTTGAGTCTGAATGGCATAACTTTGTAGCAATAAAGTCCCAGATCGATTACGAAGCTGGTATGTTCTTGATCAGGTAAATGCATCGGTATCTGATTGTAGCCAGAATATGCATCCATGAAGGATAAGAGCTCATGCCCAGCTGTCGAATCTACTAGCTGATCAATTATAGGAAGCGGGAAACTGTCTTTGGGACAAGCTTTATTCAGATCAGAATAGTCGACACATTTTCTCCACTTTCCATTTGGTTTTCGGAAGAGCACGGGATTCGACACCCATTCAGGATATAGCGCATCTCGAATGAACCTGTTCACTTTAAGCTTTTCTACTTCTTCTTTAAGGGCGGCAGATCTCTCTGGATCCATACCACGCCTTTTCTGTTTGACTGGGACATGCCGCGGGTCAATATTCAAAGTGTGGCTCGCGATGTCCGGCGAGATTCCACACATGTCAGAATGCGTCCAAGCGAATACGTCAAGATTCGCTCGTAGAAATTCAACCATTCCTCTTGGGTTTGCTGGCTTAACTGAGACCCAATCTTTACCATTTTTGAATCGTCGTCGTCGTCAATTGGGACATCGATCGTCAGTTCGGCCGGGGATGCTTGACTTTCTTTATATTCTTCTTCGTCTTCGGTTTCTCTTGGGTCAAGATCCCTTTGGAATTGGCGAGGGTGCCCGGGCCTAGGCCCGGGCGTTAATTGTCAATTATCAGCAAAGCGGACGCAGAGAGGTTCCTCTACGCCCTTTCCTTTCTCCTTTCGCTGCGCCTCCCGCAGCTCCACGACATAACAGGCTGTCGCTACAGCTTGATCTCCCTGAATGATTCCCACTCCATGATCAGTGGGAAACTTTAAAGTCAAACACTACGGGGCGATGGCTGCCCTGAATTCGGCGAGGGCCGGTCGGCCCAAGAAAGCATTGTAAGGGGAGTCGATGTCCAAAACAATGAACTGTAACATCCGTAATCTCCGACGTTCTCCAACTCCAAACTCTACTGGCAGTTCCACCATTCTAGTGGGAATAGTAGCACTTCCGTTGAAACCATGGATTTGGGATTGACAAGGTTTCAAGTCCATGGCTTCCATTCTCATTTGATCATAATCTCGTTTAAACAAAATATTCACAGAGCTTCCACTGTCAACTAAGATCCTCTTCATCCAAGCGGGACCTACTTGAGCTGAGATGACCAGTGGATCGATAGTGGGGGCTTCGACTTTATCAGCATCTTTGTTCCTGAATACGATGTCATCTGTCATCGTCTTCTGTTGCTTGGCCGGAGCCCCTTCATCAAAACTACTATAACACTCGAAGTCCGCATGCCTGATAGAGCTGGCATATGACTCCATTTCCTTCCAGCTCCGGTCCGCTGGATGAGGACCACCACTTATTGTATTAATAACCAACCTCCCGCCAGTTCGAGCGGGTTCCTCTTGCCTTTCTTAGTTTGGTGCATGATTCTGATTTGATGGGCCCGCACAACCTGACTGCGGCGCCCGCACATACTGATCCAACTTTTGCTCACGTATCAGTTTCTCAATTAGATCTTGTAAATGACGACACTCATTTGTATTATGGCCATAACTCTCATGGAATCTACAAAACTTCCCTGTTTGGATCTGTCTTTCAGTTGGTGGTTTCGGGGCAGGTTTCTTGTATTGCATGGTATTGCAGGTCTGCAAATACACATTTTCTAATGATGTGTTCAATGGAGTGTAATTATCGTACATGGAATCTCTACGCCGTGGACCACGATTCTGATCGTGTTTTTTGCTTTGATTTCCATTGTCCCTCTGCTAATTCTGTTTATTTTGTACGTTCAACTGAACTTTTCCAGAACTCTCTCCGGACTGTTTAACAGCGATGTTACTCTGGATTCCCTCGATGTTGGGCCCTGCGTCATCCTGCTTCCTAGACTGTTTCGCATCCTCCCTTCTCAAGAATTGGGTTGCCTTGGAATAGAAACGGTCCAATGATGCAGGTGGTTTTCTTGCTAACCAATTTCCGAACTCGGAATCAGCATCAATCCCCTTAGTCAACGCCCTCAGGATAGAGTTATCATTGGGATTGCTTATTTATGCACACGCAGCATGGAATCGCTCCAAGTAACGTCTAAGCGTTTCTCCGGGAGGTTGAGTAAGACTAGACAAAGTGTTAACATCCTTAGGCCTCGCTACGTGCATACAGAATTGTTCAACAAACTTGGTGGCCATTTGATCAAAATTAGAAATGGATCGTGGTGGCAAACGAGTAAACCACATGGTTGCAATGCCCCCCAGGGATGGGGAAACTACGACATTTTACTGCATCGTTAGCTCTCGCAGCATTCATCAGCCATTCATACTTCAGGATGTGTTGATTGGGATCAAAACTTCCTTCATAAACTGGCAAAGTTGGCATCCTGAAGCGCCGAGGTGTTTTAGCATACAATATGTCATCGGTGAAAGGGGTATGACTCCGGGAGATTCCCCAGTCGTCATTAGAGAGACCCTAACTTTCATGGATCATTTGGCGGATCATCGTTGGTATATCCGGCATTCGGATATTAGGAGAATGTTGTGCCAAGGTGTGGTCGGGTTCCACAGCGCGAGTCTGGACCGGACGCGGTCGACGGTCCATGCCTCGCCTCCTTAGTTCAACATTCTCAGGGACATAAGGCTCTGTAGTATGCTCTCGCTGGCTTCGATGAGGATCAATTCGGTTTCCAGCATCAACCCCTTGTTCAGTAGTTGTGGTGGTAGCAATGTTGCCTGTGACATGATAAGGGGCAGCAGCTCCTCGGGATGAAGGTCCTGCATGATGACTAGTGGATGGTCCAGTTCTGGGTTTCCCAAGATTTGAAGCAGGTTGGTGTCCTATGGCTTAGGTGTAGCTTACATCCATCCGTGGGCGTGTGGATCTGGGATGACCGTCAGATGAGGCTGAACTCTCTATGGAAGAATAAGAACCTTGGTCTTTTCTGGATCTTCTTTGCCTTTGGCGATTTAGCTGGTTGGACAACTCTGTGTTGGCGCGCAGTTGCTCAGTAAGTTGTTGTCGACTCTGGGTCTATTCCTGAAGCAACATCTGGAATTCTTGTCTAGTGACTGGGCCTGATGGATCTGAAGGTCCGGCAGCATCTTGGTTGGATGGAGGCAATTGCACGGGAGTCTGCCTGTCCCGTCCTCCCTGATCAGCAGCTGTAGAGGTAGTTCGTGTACTTACCATGGTGAATTGATGAAAGTCCTTTCCTAGATCTGATGCAGATCTGAATAGAATGGAAGGGCTTCAAAGTTCTAGATCTGGATCTTCTTCTTGGATTTATGCAATCCGATATAGATAGGAGATCCAAAGAGCAGGAGAAATATTGGGTCTTTTCTCAGTGAAAGCACCAAAGTGTTTGTACCAAAATTGGGCACAACACTCTTCGAAAGTTTTTGAAGAGATAAAGTGAAGAAATTAAATGGAAAAAGAGGATTATCTAACAAAAACACCAAATTTCAGATATGAAAGTAATTAAAATGCACGCAGACATAAGAATTTAGAGTGGTTCGACGTATTGCCTACGTCCACTATGAAGTTGTTTGCTTTACTGATCTTTCTTTGATGATTACAAGTGAATTCAGCGAACTACAACAGATAATTATGATTTACAGCAATGAAATTCGTTATTGGCAGCAACTATGGAGTTTTAGATCTAGAACCGGCAGAGTCTGGGCGTTGGAGAAGTCAAAGAATAAGAAACCCCCTTTTCTGTATGCTTTGGGGCTCTATTTATAGGTGTAGGAGGCTGATATTTCGCTCAGATCTTGGGAGACCCTCTCTGGCACGTGACTAGGCCCGCGCGCCAGAGCCCGCGAAGATTCGGTCCGATCCGTTATCGATACGAACAGATTTCGTATCGATCAAGATTGTGTCCGATGGAGTCGAAATTTGGCGTGGACATTCTTTAGCATGCACGTAGGCTTCTGTGAAAATTTCATATCATTTGGACTTGTTGATTAGGAGATATGATCGATACGAATTAGGATCTTCGGTTGGCTGTTTCGCTCGACTCCTTTATTTTGACTCGGTCCTGTTCGACTCGATCACTTCGAATCGATGGGCGCGCGTAACATAGAGGTGACGAGTTGACCGAGTCATCATTGATCTTTGCCTTGCTCACATCGAAGTCCGTTGCCCACTTCGAATCGATCAACAGCTTGTTCCTTTGCATCGATCTGTAGCACGCCTTGTTCGAATCGATGGAGGTAGTTCGTTTGTATCGATGATGGTGACTCTGTTCGCATTGATGAAAGGTGCACAGTTCGCATCGATGGTGGTAGCCTTTGTTCGTATCGACTGTTGTGCTTTGCTTCGCATCGATGGTGGTAGCCTTTGTTCGTATCGACTGTTGTGCTTTGCTTCGCATCGATGGATATGAAGTAGAAGTCTTCGGATGGATGCGAAGTTGACCATGGATGATCGAGTCGAAATGTGGCTCTCTCATGGATGCGAAGCGGAGCGAGTCGAACAGAGGCTCCCTGATGGTTGTGAAGCGGAGCGAGTCAAACAGATGCTTTCTGATGGATGCGAAGCGGAGCGAGTCCAAGTAGACCCTGGTGATCGATGCGGAGCTGATCGAGTCGAACTCGATCGATTCGAACAGCGGCTCTGTGATGGAGTCGAACTTGATCGAGTTGAATAGTGGCCAGTCTATGGATTCGAACGCGAGGCTATTGCTTATCCAATTTTGCATCGATCATAACTTGAGCATATTAACTCGGATTGACTTGAAATTTGGAACGTTGGCTCTCATAGCTTCGCTTGTCGTGCCATATCAATTTTAGCTTGATCCGGACTTGGACAAAATTCGTCGATATCCGTAGTGAACCTGCGTATAACTGATTTTCTAGACGAACTGTCTTTGGTTTCTAATCAATTCCCTGGTGTCACGGCCTTGCCAAAAGGCGGGATAAGTATTTGTACCAAAATTGGGCACAACACTCTTCGGAAGTTTTTGAAGAGATAAAGTGAAGAAATTAAATGGAAAAAGAGGATCATCTAACAAAAACTCCAAATTTCAGATATGAAAGTAATTAAAATGCACGGAGACACAAGAATTTAGAGTGGTTCGGCGTATTGCCTACGTCCACTATGAAGTTGTTTGCTTTATTGATCTTTCTTTGATGATTACAAGTGAATTCAGCGAACTACAGCAGATAATTATGATTTACAGCAGTGAAATTCGTTATTGGCAGCAACTATGGAGTTTTAGATCTAGATCCGGCAGAGTCTGGGCATTGGAAAAGTCAAAGAAGAAGAAGCCCCCTTTTCTGTATGCTCTGGGGCTCTATTTATAGTTGTAGGAGGCTGATATTTTGCTCAGATCTTGGGAGACCCTCTCTGGCACGTGACTAGGCCCTCGCGCCCAAGCCCGCGAAGTTTCAGTCCGATCCATGATCGATACGAACAGATTTCGTATCGATCAAGATTGTGTCCAATGGAGTCGAAATTTGGCGTGGACATTCTTTAGCATGCACATAGGCTTCTGTGAAAATTTCATATCGATCACCAAGGTCTACTTCGACTCAATCCGCTTCGCATCCATCAGAGAGCATCTGTTCGACTCGCTACGCTTCACAACCATCAGGGAGCCTCTGTTCGACTCGCTCTGCTTCGCATCCATGAGAGAGCCACATTTCGACTCGATCATCCATGGTCAACTTCGCATCCATCCGAAGACTTCTACTTCGTATCCATCGATGCGAAGCAAAGCACAACAATCGATACGAACAAAGGCTACCACCATCGATGCGAACTGTGCACCTTTCATCAATGCGAACAGAGTCACCATCATCGATACAAACGAACCACCTCCATCGATTCGAACAAGGCGTGCTACAGATCGATGCGAAGGAACAAGTTGTTGATCGATTCGAAGTGGGCAACGGGCTTCGATGCAAGCAAGGCAAAGATCAACGATGACTCGGCCAACTCGTCACCTCCAGGTTACGCGCGCTCATCGATTCGAAGTGATCGAGTCGAACAGGACCGAGTCGAAATATGGGAGTCGAACGAAATTGCCAACCAAAGATCCTAATTCATATCGATCATATCTCCTAATCTACAAGTCCAAATGATATGAAATTTTCACAAAAGCCTACGTGCATGCTAAAGAATGTCCACGCCAAATTTCGACTCCATCGTACACAATCTTGATCGATACGAAATCCGTTCGTATCGATCACGGATCGGATCGAAACTTTGCGGGCTTGGGCGCGCAGGCCTAGTCACGTGCCAGAGAAGGTCTCCCAAGATCTGAGCTAAATATCAACCTCCTACACCTATAAATAGTTCCCCAGAGCATACAGAAAAGGGGGCTTCTTCTTCTTGGAATTCTCGAACGCCTAGACTCTGCCGGATCCAGATCTAGACTCTCTTGCTGCCGCTACTAACGAAATTCACTGCTGCAAATCATAATTATCTGCTGTAACTCACTGAATTCACTTGTAATCTTCAAAGAAAGATCAATAAAGCTATCAACTTCATAGTGGACGTAGGCGAATACGCCGAACGACTCTAAATTCTTGTGTCTCCTTGCATTTAAATTATTTTCATATCTGAAATTTGGTGTTTTTGTTAGATAATCCTCTTTTTCCATTTAATTTCTTCATTTTATCTCTTCACAAACTTCCGAAGAGTGTTGTGCCCAATTTTGGTACAAACACATTCCAATGCTAGCTTGAAAACTACTACCATATGAATTCCACTAAAGAAAGATGCTTTTCCCAAGTTCTTTCAAAATCAAGAATACTCATTCCCAACCATGCTTGTCTTACTATTCTTCATGAATCAACATCCCTAGGTTCTTACTAGTGTCCTATACACTTTACGGAAACATCCATTATTACTTCTAAAAGTAATTACTGCTATCACCATACACCTTTTTCATTACTCCTAGGAAATGATTCTTATCTACTTCCAAACCTAGAGGGAAAAACTTCCAAATTTTTAAGTCTAAAACTTATATCTCTCTTTCTTTTAAAGACTTTTACGGTTTTCTATAAAAATTTGAATTTTCAAAATTTACTTTTATTAAGTTTTTCATTTCAAAAACTTATTTACTTTTTCACCAAACCATTTTCTTTTAAAATATCTAACTTACACATTTTCCTTTCAGAAAAACTCATCTTCAAAACTGTTTTAATATTTCCATAACTGCAAAAACACTTCCTTATACTTATTAATAATAAGCGTACTTTACAAACCATTTTGTTTCTATACTTTGAAATTACCTTTTAAAGTACATTTTTATTTGGGTTAAAATGGATGTTGCGTAAAACACCGTTACTACAACCCAAAAAAATACTAGTGTATGAATTCAATTAAATAAATACCAATAAATCTCATATGCCTATGTAAAAATATTTCTCTTGAGAGTCACTTACTATAACAATAGTGTTATAGCCTATGCTCCACTTATTTTCCACGAAAACATTTATTACAACAATAAAATTTGTAATCTACGTTTTCGATACTTGATACACTCTATGTTTTTATGTTTAGAATCTTTGTTTACTTACAATGAAACTAGTGGGTTATATATACACACTCTATAATTCTTCAAAAAGAATTCCAATTTTTCATTATATAAAAACCATCCTAAATTTCATACCATTTTTCAAAACCCCATGTTTATTTTCTGAAAGAAAATATCAACAATGAAAATTTACAATTCCAACAATTTCAAAAAAAATTCAATTTTTTTAAATTTTGAAAATTTCATTTTATTGGGCTTAACATAAAGTGGGTCTTCCTACTTACTACCCTCGGAGTACTTTTCCTAAACTAAAGGCTTTTACTGCTATTCCTCTTGTATACTCATATTTATTCTAAGGCATCACCGTCAAATCTACTTGTTTGAGACAATTATAATTTCTACAATTACCTACACATGCACTTTCTTCTCTGCTTATCTACTAAATTTATTGTACATCTCTAACCTTTTTCTACCTCTATTTGGATTTCCATAATCCCAATCCTAAATGTACAAAACCAACTCTTAAATCTCTGTCATGTGTAGACATTCTCTATGCCCCAATAAACGCACTTCAAAAGTGATTCTTCAAGAACTCTACTCTCAACTGACGAACACAAAGCGTACAAAGAACCTCCTTTAGATAAATAACATGCTCTCCCATACTTCTTAGATAACACCAAAATGTCGACCACGAATACCACCACAAACTTTATTTTAGGACATCTCTATAAACATGGTTCATCAAATCTATAGAATAGGATGGGACATTGGTTAGCCCAAAAGTCATGACTAACCACTCAAAGAATCTGTCTGGTATCCTAAATGCGGTCTTATCAATGTTATCATCAGCGACCCTAAGCAGATGAAATCCAGTAGCTAAATCAAGCTGGGAGAATACTAAAGAGCCAACTAATTGGTTGAAAAGATCATCTATCCTAGAGAGTGGATAATGGTTCTTCTTTGTGAGCTTATTTAATTCTCTATAGTTTATACAAAGTGGAAGAGAACCACCTGCTTTGGTAGCGAAGACGACTAGCGCTCCCCACTCCAATATGCTCCTTCTTATGAAACCTTTCTCCAAAGCTCACGGATCTGCTTGCTCAATCCCTTCCTTTCCCTAGGCGCCATATGCCCTACGGGTAATGCTACTGGCTAGCCAAATAAATCCTGAAGTCAATATCCCTCTTAGGGGGGTAGTCCCCTAACCTCCTCAAAGATGTCTGGAAAAATCTCTGACGACAAGAACCGAATCTAACTCTGATGATGATGAATCGAGGGAATAAAGGAAGCTCAACATTACTGACCCTTGTGGGTCGCAAGAAATCTCGAGAGTCCTACTGATGCATTTCTCTAGTCTAACAACTCTCCTCTCGCAATCTAATATAGCTCCATATGTGGATAGCCAATCCATTCCCAAATCATCCCATACCCAGAAAATCCCAAAATATAGGCGTCATAGTCAAATTCTACGCCTAGGATATAAATTTTCAAACCCCTACAAACCAAAGACAAGTGTGCCGATCCTCCTATAGGGTTTGAAACAACAATGAGGTCTACTAATAAAGAGATGTCTAAGTGCAAACAATCTACCAAAGAACTAGAGATGAAAGAGTGTGATGCTCTAGGATCGAAAAGAGTATGAATGGGAAAATGAAAAATAGAAACCAAATTTTCCTCCCTCGATCCAGTCCGCTGCTGAAAGGTGTTGCATCCAAAGCCTGAATCTGCGCTGCAGGTGCACTCGCTCCCTGCCCCATCTTCTGAGGACAAAACTTACTAAGATGACCGGTTTGTCCACAATTGAAACACCTTTCCTTCATTCCAGCCTTCTTACAGTCTCTTGCGTAATGACCAGTCACTCTACAACGGTTATATGTCCGCTTCTGAGGGCCTTCCCTTTTCCACCTGTCCTTCTTGCCCTTCCACCATGGCTTCTTAGAGCCTATAGGAACCGCCTCAAGCTCTTCTTCCAGCTGCCAAGATATAGGTTGACCACTTTGTCGGTCCTCCAAACCAAACCGCTTAAACTTCCGCTCCATATCTTCCAACCTAGCTTGCGTCTCCTTGAAATCCTTTGTTCCAGAAAATGTTCCACCTCCTATGCTAGAGAAGTCCTTGCAAAGCTTAGAAAAATCGACTGGTGTAGGTGGATTAAAGGGATTTCCACCTACCGGTGTTGTATTGGGCGCTTGCACTTGCACCTATGGTACCGTAGCTTTATGGAACCAGTCAGCCATATTATGTAAAGAAAAGGAAATTTAGATTCGAAAGAATCAAAAGAAGGTTGAACTAGACTATGAGGGGATTTTTATAAAAACTCTTTTATACTTAAAAATTATTTCTAAGAGTTCTTTTCTGAAAAATACTTTTAAAACAAGTTATTTTGGAGAATACTTTAATTTTTAAAAATAAATTTTTAAGAATCCTGTAACCTTAGGCTCTGATACCAAATGAAATACCCCACACCCCATAATACACCCTAAAGGTTACATTAAAAGGTGTGGTGCATTGTAGGTATAACTAAAGCTAACAGAGAATAAGATTCACAAGACAAATATAGATAAAAACAGCAGAAACTTAAAATAATTACTTAATTAAAACAAAGCTTCATAATTGCTTTATAAATAAGTCAAATACCAAATACCACATACATATTTAATGATCCAATATGTATCATGAAACAAAAACTCATAGTCTCAAAATCATAGTACATAATATCCCTCATAATAAGCCAGTACATAGAAAGAACAAAAGCTGAAATAAAAGAAATACATAGTAGAGAACTTCTCTAAGAAACCACCAAGCAACAGCAATCTACTGACTTCTCCCTTGATTGCCTACAGGGGGTAAGGGGAAAATAGAGGAGTGCGTCAGACCAAAAGTCCGGTGAATGATAGTAATTACTAGAGTCTTTAAGCAAGATAAAAGTAATAGACTCTGCAACAGTTCTAGCATAAATAAGGATAATAAAGGAAATAGGAAAGAGATAAATTAGAAATAAATACGATTAAGTATTGCTTAATTTATAAGATAGGTTAACTTTGATTGCTTGCACTTGTCCTTGACTTCTGCTTTGATTAGGCTGATTTCCTAATCCTATAATTAGGATATAACCCTAATTCTACCCTTTTTGATCGACCTGCTACTCCATGGACCTTACTACGGACCAACCGCTATATAACTCCCTACACACAGTCAATGGTATCTACGGAAGATGCACAGAGCAACTATTGTGGATTCGGACGACATATATACCTCCTTACACAGAAGGCAATGGTGTCTACTAAAGACACCCATACTAAGCGCTTGGAACTCATAGCTGTTACTGAGCACCCGCAAATGGAAGTCGCACGCGTAACTGCCCCCATGCCCATGCTACCTTTTGCTCCACCTATTGGGTCTTCTTATTACCTCCAACTTCCAGCATAGCGTGCCCCTCATCTCACTTCGGGCTAATGTGAGATCACCGTGTGTCCAAAGAAACTATAGGGGAAATGCTGTTGGTACTGGCCCTTCATCCAAACAATATCTAGTTGCACCCCTTATCCAAATCTACCATGATTTGGACTTCTATTTGACCAATTACTACCATTCTTAGCATAAGCGGCCCTCATCTCACTTCAGACTAATGTGAGACACTGTTTTATTTAATAGAGAATGCTATTTGATACAGGTCCTACTTTCATCTTTGCTTATTAACTTAGGTAAATTATTTAAATAAGCTTTTACATTTTTCTCTACTATCTTCGCTTATTAATTTATCCTAAGTCTTAAAATAAGCCTTATTCCATTCTTTTTCTTATTATGACCTATGTTATAATCATGCATATTACTTATACTAAGGTCTAAGTGTGAAAATAAGCTTCTTTCATCTTTTACTCTTTTTAGTTATAATTCTAAATTATAACTAGGCCAATCCTTTAAATTTAGTCCAATTAACGTCATAATTAGGCGTAATTTCAACCCAATTCCATTTATATTACAGTCTTTGAAATTTACATCTTATATTCCGTTATTCTGTTTTCTTACAATTTAATCCGTATTCGCGTTAATCCTATTCTAATCCATACGCAAAGAAGAAGGAGGAATAAAAGAAAGCCGATAATAGAAGAAAATCAAAAGCGTAGAAAGAAGATGTAAATAACGTATAAATAACATTAAATAACTAAAATACTATAAATAAATTGTAAATAATCAGAAAAGCTATAATTAACAGAAATAAATTAAAATTACTGAAAAGAATAACTAAAAGGAAATAGACTGAAAATAATTCTAAAAACTGTAAATAACTACTGAAAAGGCTATTCCAAAAAATCGTAGTAAAACTACAACTATTGGAAATCCTATTATTTTAAATTAGTTAAAGAAATCTTAAAATAATTACAATCACTCACCTCTGGTCCTTAGCTCTTCCCTTTAGGCCATTACGGATCCACTTGGGGTTGTTAAAATATTTTTATTAAAAATATTCTCTCCTTGGAAAATTATTCCTTTTAGGGTCCTTCCTGAAAAGGTGAACCCAAGCGGAGAAAATCTACAATGAGAAAAAGTGTTAGGTCTAGGGGTCTATTTATAGTGGTAGAAGTGGATCTTGGACCTTTGGATTTTAGGGACTGAATTGGATGCAACCACGTCATAGGCTGAATAGGAGCCATCGGATGCAAGAATGGAAGGACCAGATTGAGTTAAAGGATGCAAAACATGTAGAAAATAGGCTAATAACCATTACTGGACGAAGGAATTTTCCTTCATCCAATTTCTAAGGCGGGTCGACTGCCAGGTTGACCGTCCCTATACCCAGGTCGACCGGCCGGTCAACCTAGGCTGAGGTTAGGTTGACCTGGTGGTCGACCTAGCCAATATATTTTATCTTATATATTTTTGTTTTCTTTTATTTTCTGATTCTTGTTTCGTGCGTAACTTCTTCATATTGACTCGGATTCTGACGTTCTATATATGGAAATTGACCAAAAGATTACCACAGATATAATGGTGCAACTCTTGTGGCTCAATTCTGATAATTTCACAAAGTTATTTTATTGTTTAGTTAATTAACAAATTAATTATTACGGGTTAAATTTTTGGTTGTTACACAAAATATGAAGGCTGACTACTTCGCTAAACTGGCTAGCTTCGGAGAAGCTCAATCATTGGGACTCGTCTCGGTTGAGATCCTGACCACTCCAAGTATAAGCAAAATGGATATCAACTAGATTTTTGCGACCACCGTTGAACCAGAAACGTGGATGACGCTAATCAAAGACTACTTGCTTAAGGGAACTCTACCCGCAGATAGGAACCAGTGGAAAATGCTTCTTCGGAAGGCACCTCGATTTACAATGCAGGATGGGATACTCTATCGAATGGGGTTCTCTACCCCCATGCTCATATGTGTGACCGATGATGGAGCTTGACGGATCCTGAAAGAAGTTCACGAAGGCAACTTCGGAGACCATACAAAGGGCAAACCCTTGCACAGAAAATCTTCCAATATGGATATTTCTGGCCAACTGTAAATTGCAATGCAGCAGATGATGCCAGATTGTGCGGCCGATGCCAAAGAATTCACAAGATCAAAAGTGCTCCCACAACAGAACTAACGCTGATGGTCAGCCCATGGTCGTTCGCAATATGGGGAATTGATCTGATTGGCGTATTGCCAATAGCTAAAGGAGGGGCTAAATTGTTATAGTTGTCGTTAACTATTTCAAAAAATGGGCCGAAGTGGTACCGCTAGACACCATTACCACAAAGAAAGTCATTAATTTTGTTACTAAAAAGATTATTTGCAGGTTTGGTGTGCCACAGAAAATCATCACTGACAATGGAACCCAATTCAAAAGTGCCGAGCTCGAAGACTTTTGCAAACGCTTCCGAATTGAGAAGAGCTTTTCCATGGTCGCTCGTCCACAAGCAAACTGGCTAGTTGAAGTAATAAACAAGAACATCACATCCACCATCAAAAAGCAGCTAGCTAAGGCTAAGTTGAATTGGGTTGACGAACTTCCACTCGCACTATGGTCTTACAGAACAACACACAAAGCAGCAACCGGGCATACCCCATTCGTCTTGGAATATGGTTCAGAAGCAACGATCCCTATCGAACTAGAAGTCCCCTCTCATCGAAAGCATAATTTCAATCAGAGGGAAAACGAGCAGCTCCTACTCGAGTCGCTTGATATTATTGACGAGAAGAGGGAAGAAGCCGAGTTGAGGACCGGTGCTCACCAAAAAAGGGTTGTACGACACTTCAACTTCAAAGTTCACAACTAAACCTTCGAAGTGGGAGACCTCGTCCTCAAACAAGTCTATCCCGTACCGGGAACCTTTGGACCAAACTAGGAAAGGCCGTATGTAATCAATCAAAAGCTAGGGGGAGGAACTTTCAAACTAACAACCGTTGATAGAATTCAGATTCCTCGAGCATGGAACAGCAAATC
Source organism: Allium fistulosum (assembly GCA_030737815.1). Taxonomy (NCBI): domain Eukaryota; kingdom Viridiplantae; phylum Streptophyta; class Magnoliopsida; order Asparagales; family Amaryllidaceae; genus Allium; species Allium fistulosum. Next base: position 443,346,263 of record CM060901.1, on the reverse strand, counting down.
GCTGCGCCATTTCTTTACCTGAAGCTATCTTATGTACTTCCTATTTTTCAGCAAATAAGCCATCCCGGGATACCGGGGGCATTGTAAATAGGCAAAACTTGCCCAACTTTTCTTAATAAAATTGCCTTCCTTTCTAAACCGATAAAACTACGTTCATAAAAGTAACATGTTTAGTCGACGGGGTCAAATCAGCTCAAAACCATTCAATTGTTGCTTGAAATAGTGGAATAGCGCTCAAGTACACTCCACTTACTCACCGGTTCGACGGAAGCAAATTGACTCAAACCGATGGATCAACGGAACTCGATCCTTCTAAGAACCGGTGTTGCTCTGGCAGTACCGGGAAGGCCCAAATCAAAGCCGCACATCCCATAAGCCACGCACTACCTTTTTGAGCCATGGAATCACACTCTTGAAGCATAAACTCCTCACGTTGCCCGAAGATTGGTAACGTCGAAAAGTTCCGAACCGTTCTGGGTTGATGGGTTACATCGATCCTAAAAGCCGTGCATTTCATAAGCCGCGCGTACTCTTAAGTATCAATATTACCGAGAACTCGTCCATTGCAGGAATAACAAGAATCAACCCACTCCCGCTATCGAGAGAAACAGGTATGAATCCAGCAATGTTAAACTAATATGAGTCAGTAGAAAATTCCAATTATTGACAAACGGTAAATCTAAAATCAAGCCATACAAATCATAAGTTCCCGAAGATAGGAACCACAAAATAGATCCGATTATAGACATCCAAAAATCAATCGGATCAGCTGGCCATTTGTCAGGTGTTTTTCGAAGTAAACAACCCCGTGAACTAGTGGGCACACACCAATACTCAAATAAAAATACTAAAAAACAAAAGCACTTCATAATTTTGTTACTCCAAACAAAGAATTTTGGCGGTAATCACAGGACTAGATAAAATAAAAAGCAGTAAATGAAATTGACATAAGTGCATAAAACACAGATAATTAGAAAGGTAAAGTTACAATCAAAATGTCAACATTATATTACTTACAACGTTTTCTGTACAAATTCAAAATGTGGGGGCCGTACCCACACAATATCGGCCAACAAAAAGGAAAAATACAGATGCTACAACAATCAAAGCAGTAAGTGAAGACTCCGCACTTGAACAAAAAACATATCAAACAAAACACGTTATCTCAAAAAACTGGCTCTGCCACTATCCATATCTATTAACGCCTCTTTCCACCGCTCCCCTTCCCAATTTTAGTTGTAAGTTTCCGCTTTCCCTCAGAACCTCAACCAGGGGCAGTGTCGCTGCCTGTGATATCAACTATCTCCTCGATGCCAGCATCTCCTCCTTACTCTTTGACCTTCTCGGGAGACTCCCCTTTCGTCTTGCGCTTTCGCGATTTGCGGAGGCTCCTCGAAGATTTTATTTCTTCAACCTTTTCCTTCTTAACAGCAACCAGTTGCTGTTCAAATTTACGTGGATGTTCAGTCTGTTCCTCCTGCTCTCGAGCTTTGGATGTCGTGAAGTCACTCTCCAGATATACGAAGGGTCGTCTAGAACATGCAATGCAGCAATCTTCTCAGATTCCGGCCCCGATGGCGAAGTAGACACAGACACAGTAATCGGAGCAGCTACAGAGACAAGCATTGAGGCGGTTGGAATAGTGGCAGGCCCGGGCATCGAGGAAACCGACGAATCAATAGGTAAAGAAAACGAACCTATAAGATCAAAAATGAAAGCGTTAAGTTCATCTTGTTCTTGCGGCGTGAGCTGAAAATTCTCAAACTCGGGGGAAAAAAGAGGGTTACCTGCATCAGAGTAATGGCCGAGAATGTCGATCTCATATTCCCCGCCTTCTCCTTCTTCTGATGGCTACACAATCTACGGAGAAGTTTTGGGCCCAGAACTTGCCAATTAATCGCGAGGCTGTCTTGAGATTCGTCGGGCCCAGAAACAAGGGGCTCCGGCAATGTTTTGGCAGTTGAAGTCATAGCAGCATCAACAGCCTCCTATTCCTTCTCAATTCGCAGGATCTCTCGACCCTCTATCAGTGCTCTCTTCGATTCCTCGTTAAGGTAGGCATCCTCTAACTCTCACTCAATATAGACATCCCCGTTCTCTCGGAAACAAGCCAGAATTTCCTCCCCAACCACAATGAGAGTGCGCGGGAAATTGGGGCCCAAATAGCTGAGACTCCCCTAATGCAACAGGGAGTTGACATAGAAATTTAAGATGGTATCGTCGATCTTCTCCATCTTATTTTCGAAAGTGTCCTGTAGCTCCAAATAATCCGCTGTACTCCAAATAATCCACTGCAATGGCGGCCTTCTCAACTCCAACACGAGTTTTGTCAGTGCTAAGCTGTGCAACTCTTTCTTAGACCAAGGTAATCGTCCGGGCTTGATTGAAAATGGTCTTATCATGGGACTTCACAATCTCCTCGTATTCCGTAATTCTTTTGTTATGCCCTTCAACAATCTTATAGTAATCAGCGATAGTCTTCTTCTGACCTTCAATAATAGTGTTGCGAGCTTCCAGCTCCTCTTTCAACTTAACTTTGTCCGCATGGGCTTTCTTAATTTCATCTCGAACTACAATTTCTATTTTCGCATGGGCCTCTTTCAGCTCCTTCAGCAAGCCGGCGTTATTCTTACTATCCTGGAGCGCCGCATCCCTCTCTTGTATCCGTCGCTCAATTCCGGCGTCACATTCTGCTAACGCCCTCTCGAAGTCATCTTTCTCCGATTTAAAGAAGAGGATCTCTTAATAATCATTGTCGTTCATGTCGGCCAACTTCTTGCATAACTTTTCCTATCCCTCGGCATGCTCTAAATCTCTTTGAATCGCCTGAAGGTGGGGCATATAGGAATCTTTACGGAGTGGGCGAAGATCGCGGTCAAACTTAATTCCCTTTAAGAACCACCCGGGGAGTGCAGCTTCAAGTCTAGGGGAGTCGAACAGAAGAATGTAAGCCGACCTCCTGTGAGGGCGTGAGGAACTAGAAGCGGGCACCATGTGGGTTGATGGGACTTGAGATAAAGACGGAGCCTGAACGGAAGAAACCAAAATTTCAAGACCGTTAGAAACAGGGGTCGGGGCAAAGGACTGATGCTCAAAAGGATGAGAACCATGATCAACCTTTGACTTCTTGGACGGTTCCTCTCGGTCATCAAGGGTTTTTCTCTTCTCGTAGCCACTTTTATACGTCCGATCCCCATTCCTAGTCATCGCGGCTGTTATCCCGCCTTTTGGCAAGGCCAGGACATCAAGGAGTTGGGTTTCGAATGTCGTTTGTCATGGATATCGATGAATTTTGACCAAGTCCGGACCAAGCCCCAATCGATGGGACATGATCGGGAAAACTAAAGCAAACCAACGCTCCAAGTTACAGATCGAACCGAGTTCGTATGCTCAAGTTACGATGGATGCAAGGCAAAGGGAAGAGCGCATTTTCGTATCCATCAATGAGCGGCAGTTCGTATCGATGGATTTCGTATCCATCGATGGTCCTCGTTTTCGTATCCATCATCCAATGCCTACTTCGTATCCATCAGACAATTCCTGCGTCGTATCCATCAGACAGTGTTTGCTTCGTATCCATCAGATAATGCCTACTTCGTATCCATCAGACAATTCCTGCGTCGTATCCATCAGACAGTGTTTGCTTCGTATCCATCAGATAGTGCCTACTTCGTATCCATCAGACAATGCCTTCTTCGTAACCATCAGATAGTGTTTGCCTCGTATCCCAGGATGAAGTCCTACTCGAGTCCATCAGGTCAACCAGCTTGGATAACGTGTCATTTCTCGAAGTGAACGAGGCGAAATACATGGAGACGATGCAGTCAACGCGAAGCAAATATCGGATCGAGGCGAAGCGCACGCACCACGTCTTCTCCTGATGCGAATGCGCCGAGATGTATGGAGTCGACGCGGTCGATTCGGAGTGAAGACCGGATCGAGGCGAAGTGTGCGTTCCACGTCTTCACAGAGGCGCGTGATACCATCGATTCGAAGCTCAAAGCGCAGGGAAATGGATACGAACCAGACAGCCTATGAAAAATTCCAGTTCGTATCGACCATATCTCATAATCCACTGATCCAAACATGATGAAATTTTAACTGAAGGTTGCACACATAACAGGGAATGTCTCCACCAATTTTGAGCTCAATTGGAAGTAATCCTGATCGATACGAAATGATTTTGTATCGATCACCGATTGGCTTGAAACTCTCTGGAAGTGGTCGAATGGGTCCCCTCACGTGTCAGGCCAAGTCTCCCGGGGTTTGAGCGAAATCCAAGCCTCCTACGCCTATAAATAGAGCCCCAGAATCAACGGAAAAAGGATCTTTTTTCTTTGAAGCGTCCAGACTCTGCCGGATTGAGATTTGCATCATACTTTTGCTGTCAATTTCGAATTCTAAACTGTAATCCGCTGTTCATCGCTGTAAACGCTTGTAATCATTGAAAGAGAATCAATAAAATCATCACAACTTCATAGTGGACGTAGGCTATACGCCGAACCACTCTAAACTGCTTGTCTGTGCACTTTACATTCCTATTTGTTAAAGTTTTTGTTAGATAATCTCTGTTTTACATTTATAATCTTCATTTTATCTCTTCAAACAACTCCCGAAGAGTGTTGTGCCCATTTTTGGTACAAACACTTTGGTGCTTTCACTGAGAAAACCAGCTTTTTCTCCTGCTCGTTGGATCTGCCGTCGATACCGGATTGTACAAATCCAAGAGGAAGATCCAGATATCCAGTCCGGAATCCTTCCATTCTATTCAGATTTGCTCAAAATCTAGGAAAGGACTCCACCACCGACAATGGTCAGCACAAGAACTGGCGCCACCGCTACAGAGCAAGAAGGCAGAGACAGGCAAAATCCAACACAGCCGCCTTCTTCCAATCAAGACAATGCCACTCAGTCGGACTCAACGGGGCTAGTCACCCGACAGGAGTTTCAAGTATTGCTCCAGGAGCTGACCCAAAGCCGTCAGCAGTTGGCAGAACAGTTACGCGCCAATATCGAGCTGACCAACCAGCTAAACCGCCAAGGGCACAGAAGGTCTAGGAGAGATGATGTCTCCAGAGCGTCTACCGAAAGCTCAGCTTCATCTGATTACCACCGCCAAACTACCCGTCCTCGACTAGAAGGGAATCGCGCTCAAGCTGCTGAATATCAGCCTGCCTTAACTGTTGGGCAACTGAGGGTAGGACCGTCGACCAGTTTCCAAACCGGTCCCTCAACACGAGGAGGTACTGCCCCACAGTACACCACCGATAACCGCGCCACAACCGCCGCAGCAGAGACAAGGGTCGATACCCGAAATCAATCTGAGCCGATCAATCAACAGCGAGGACATACTCCTGAACCTTATGTCCCAGAGGACGTTGAGCCAAGGAGGCGAGATACGGGTCGCCGGCAACGCCCGATCCCTACTCGCGCCGTGGAACCCGACCACGCCTTAGCTCATCACGCTCCGAATCCGCCTGTTTCGGATATATCAACCATGATACGTCAAATGATCCGCGAGAGTCAGGGGCTCACTAATGATGACTGGGGAATTTCCCGTAGTCATACCCCTTTCACAGACGAAGTGTTACATGCCGAACCCCCTAGGCGATTCAGAATGCCGACTCTCCCGATGTATGAAGGGAATAGTGACCCCAACCAGCATATTCTGAAGTATGAATGGTCGATGAGCGCTGCAAGGGCCGACGACGCAGTGAAGTGTCGGAGTTTCCCCATCTCTCTGGGAGGAATCGCGACAATGTGGTTTACCCGCCTACCACCTAGATCAATTTCTTCGTTCGATCAATTGGCCAAGAGGTTTGTGGAGCAATTCCGGATGCATGTTGCTAGGCCAAAGGACGTCAACACCTTGTCCAGCGTCACTCAAGCTCCTGGAGAAACACTCAGGCGTTACTTGGAGAGGTTCCACGCAGCATGCGTCGAGATCACCAATCCCAACGATAATTCAATCTTAATGGCTCTGACCAAGGGGATTGATCCTGATTCTGAATTCGGAAACTGGCTGGCTGGAAAACCGCCCGCGTCGTTGGACCGTTTTTACTCCAAGGCCGCTCAATTCCTGCGGCAGGAGGATGCAAAACAGTCTAGGAAGCAGGACGATGCGAGGCCCAGCATTGAAGGAATACAGAGCAATGTGGCAGTTAAACAGTCCGGCGAAAGTTCCGGGAAAGTTCAGCTGAATATACAAAACAAGCAAACCCAGCAGAGAGGAAACAATGGCCAGAATAAGAAGAGAGATGAGAACCGAGGTCCACGACGTAGAGCTCAGATGTTTGACAGTTATACACCGCTAAACACGTCATTGGAAAACGTATACTTACAGACTTGCAACACTGTACAGTATAAGAAGCCTGCTCTGAAGCCCTCATCGGAGAGACAGATTCAGACAGGGAAATTCTGTAGGTTCCATGAGAGCTATGGACATAATACTAATGAGTGTCGACACTTACAGGACCTCATCGAGAAGCTGATTAGAGAGAGGAAGCTAGATCAGTTTGTACGGGCGCCGCAGCCTGGCGGAGCGGGCCCCTCGAATCAAAATCGTTCACAAAATCAGGAAAGAGAGGATGAACCCGCTCGTGCGGGCGGGAGATTAGTTATCAACACAATAAGTGGTGGTCCCCATCCGGCGGACAGAAGCTGGGGGGAAATGGAGTCGTATGCCAGTTCTATCAGGCATGCGGACTTCGAGTGTTATAGTAATTGCGAGGATGGAACCCCGGCAAAACAACAAAAGATAATGTCCGATGATATCGTGTTCAGGAGCCGAGACGCCGATAAAGTCGAAGCCCCTACTATCGACCCACTAGTCATATCTGCCCAGGTAGGTCCTGCTTGGATGAAGAGGATCCTGGTTGACAGTGGGAGCTCTGTAAACATCTTGCTCAAACGGGCTTACGATCTGATGAAAATGGAGACAAAGGATTTGAAACCATGTTTATCCAGAATCCATGGTTTCAACGGAAGTGCCACGATACCCATCGGAATAACTGAACTCCCGGTCGAGTTAGGCGTTGGAGAACGCCGGAGGGTCCGAATGTTGCAATTTGTCGTGCTAGAAATAAATTCGCCATACAATGCGTTTCTGGGTCGACCAGCTTTAGCCGAGTTCAGGGCGGCGATCGCCCCATGGTGTCTGACTCTGAAATTTCCCACTGATCATGGGATTGGAGTTGTTCAAGGAGATCAGGCCTCGGGAAGGGCCTGTTATGTTGCTGAGCTGCGCGGGGCGCAACGTAGAGAAAAGGGGAAGGGCGTAGAGGAATCTCTTTGCGTCCGTTCTATCGATAATTGACAATTGGTGCCTGGGCCTCGGCCCGGGCACCACGACCAATTCCTGAAAGACCTGGACCCCAGGGACAACGAGGATAGAGATGAATCAACAGAGAGTCAAGCCTCTCCAGCCGAACTGACTGTGGACGTCCCAATCAGTGAGGATGATGATTCGAAGATGCTGAAAGTTGGGTCCCAATTAAACAAGCAGACACAGCAGGAGTTGGTCGAATTTCTTCGGGCGAATCTCGACGTCTTCGCCTGGACACACTCTGACATGTGCGGAATCTCGCCGAGCATTGCAAGTCACTCCCTGAATATAGATCCGCGACATGTCCCCGTGAAACAGAAAAGGCGCGGTATGGATCCAGAGAGATCTGCCGCCCTTAAGGAGGAAGTTGATAAACTACAATCGAATGGGTTCATTCGAGATGCCTTGTATCCAGAATGGGTGTCCAACCCTGTACTAGTTCGGAAACCAAACGGGAAGTGGAGAACTTGTGTTGATTACTCTGACCTAAACAAGGCCTGTCCAAAAGATAGCTTCCCACTTCCGCGAATCGATCAACTCGTAGATTCGACGGCCGGACATGAACTATTATCCTTTATGGACGCTTATTCCGGCTACAATCAGATACCCATGCATCTGCCTGATCAGGAACATACCAGCTTCGTGACCGACCTGGGACTCTATTGTTACAAAGTCATGCCATTTGGTCTAAAGAACGCTGGAGCAACATACCAACGCTTAGTCAACCGAATGTTCGCTGATCAGATTCGGAAGACCATGGAGGTTTATGTGGATGACATGCTGGTGAAGTCCCGATTCTCCACCGATCACGTCAGAGATTTGAATTCAATGTTCAGCATCCTCCGGGAGTACGGGATGAAGCTCAACCCACTCAAATGTCACTTTGGCGTTGCATCCGGAAAATTCCTTGGGTTCATTGTCAACGCTCGAGGAATAGAGGCGAATCCTGAGAAGATCTGGGCTATTAGAAATTTGCAAACCCCTAAAACTGTGAAGCAAGTCCAGAGTCTTAACGGGAAGGTAGCAGCATTGAGCAGGTTCATTTCAAAGTCCACCGACAAATGCATTCCTTTCTTCGACCTGATTCGGAAGGGCAAACGAAACTTTGAATGGACCACGGAGTGTGAAGGCGCGTTCCGATCATTAGTTCAACATCTCTCCACACCTCCGATCTTGTCAAAACCGGTTGACCACGAGCAATTATATCTCTACCTGGCAGTATCAGAACATGCGATCAGCGCTGCTCTAGTCCGGGAAGAAGACAAAGTGCAAAACCCGGTCTACTATGTTAGTAAGCGTCTAACAGGAGCTGAAAGAAATTATCCAAGGCTGGAGAAACTGGCTTATTGTTTGGTTATTGCCTCAAGGAAGCTCCGTCCTTACTTCCAAGCTCATCCGCTTATTGTGTACACCGACCAGCCGTTACGACAGGTCCTTACGCGGCCTGAGACGTCCGGTAGGTTACTCAAGTGGAACATTGAGCTAAGCCAATTTGATATCGCATACGCTCCGCGGAGGGCCATTCAAGGACAAGTCCTGGCTGATTTCATAGCCGAATTCACCGTTCCGGAAGACTTACCCGAAACCAGTGAATCTCCCGAATACATCTGGAAGCTGTATACTGATGGTGCGTCAAATGATCGGTGTTCGGGCGCTGGGGTTGTACTTGAGACCCCCGAGGGCCGATCCATATGTTATGCTCTTAAATTCGACTTTCGTGCAACCAATAATGAAGCCGAATATGAAGCCCTCCTAACCGGCCTAAGGCTTGCCAGGGATTTGAGAATTATCGCTGTAGAAATTTATTGCGATTCGCAGTTAGTGGTATGCCAGGTGCGAGGAGAATACCAGGCAAGAGACCGAAGACTGGCCGCTTACTTGGCACGAGTTCAGGAAATCCTAAACCAGTTTGATTATTATGCCATCTATTATGTGCCTCGGGAACTCAATCAGAAAGCCGATTCACTGGCGAAGTTAGCCAGCACAGGCGAAGCGCAACAAATGGGACTTGTCCCCGTTGAAACTTTGGCCACTCCGAGCATTGATTGGATAGAAATGAACTCTGTATTTGAAACCGCTCCCAGTAGAGAGTCCTGGATGACTCCGTATCGGAATTACATTGAGAATGGGGTGCTACCTGAACCTAGAAATGAGAAGAGACAGATTCAGCGAAAAGCCTCGCGATTCGTTATCCAAAACGGAGTCATGTACAGGAGAGGTTATTCCGTTCCTCTCCTCAGATGTATCGCCCACGAGGAAGTCAAGCGAGTGCTACATGACGTGCACGAAGGAGAGTGCGGCGATCATACCGGCGGGCAAGCTCTCGCTAAAAAGATACTCCGATATGGGTACTACTGGCCGACAGTGAACCGAGATGCGGCAAACTATGCCCGAAAGTGCGATAAATGCCAGATACATGCCCGAATTCCGAGAGCTCCGCCAACTGAAATAACCCAAATGGTCAGTCCCTGGCCATTCGCAATGTGGGGCATTGACATCATCGGCGCTTTGCCTTTAGCAAAAGGCGGTGCGAAATACGCCATCGTCGCAGTTGATTACTTCACAAAGTGGGCTGAGGCCGAAGCCCTAGCAACCATTACGACAAAGAAGGTGATAAATTTCGTGGTTCGCAACATCATCTGTCGATTTGGACTCCCGCATACTATCATCACTGATAACGGAACCCAATTCGAGAGCGCAGAATTCAAGAATTTCTGTCAACGGTTTCATATCCGCAAAAAGTTCTCGGCTGTCGCACACCCCCAAGCGAACGAACAGGTTGAAGCTGTCAACAAAGTTATAAAATCGATCCTGAAGAAACGATTAGAGAAGGCTGGGGGCAAGTGGGTCGATGAACTTCCTATGGCGTTATGGGCCTATCGAACGACCCACAAAACCGCGACCGGACACACTCCGTTTTCCCTATCTTATGGCTCAGAGGCCGTTATTCCGGTCGAGACAGAAGTGCTCTCTCATCGCGTGACTTATTATGATCCAAAAACAAACGCTATACTCCTAGCCGAGTCTTTGGATCTATTGGATGAAAAACGGGAGGAAGCTGATTTGAGAGCAGCCGCACATCGAAGTCGGGTCGCCCGATTGTACAACACCAGAGTTCGACCTCGAACCTTTGAACTCGGCGACCTCGTGCTCAAAAGAATTTACCCAGTTCCTTCACACATGAAACCGAACTGGGGAGGGCCGTATGTAATTACACGAAAGCTCGGAGATGGTACATTCAAGCTGTCGACTGTTGACGGTCTCGATTTACCGAGGGCTTGGAACAGCGAAAGTCTCCGCCGCTACTACATATGACAAGCTTTATTTATTTCATTCTATTTAGCAATTTGTTTCTGCATTTCGAAATTCGAATTTTGTAATAAGGCAACTGACTTTGCCGCATTTTCTTATTTCAGCAATAAAATGCCACTTCTTCGAGCCAGAGCTGTGATTCATTATGTACGATATACAACATCACGATGCACGAAGAGCTAAATCCCATCACGCAATGGGACTTATTCAAATGGAGAGTGGATGTGATACGACCGGCCACTCACTAGGTGAAACCCGAGCTCGGGGACAAGCCATGACACCGATATTAATAGGATTGACACACGACAATCCTACAACCAACTCCGTATTCCCAGAGTGCGAAGCGGAGTATAAACACTTAACTCCATATTCCCAGAGTGCGAAATGGAGTATAAACATTTAACTCCATATTCCCGGAGTGCGAAATGGGGTATAAACATTCTAACTCCGTATTCCCAGAGTGCGAAGCGGAGTACAAACATTTAACTCCATATTCCCGGAGTGCGAAATGGAGTATAAACATTCTAACTCCGTATTCCCAGAGTGCGAAGCGGAGTATAAACACTTAACTCCATATTCCCGGAGTGCGAAATGGGGTATAAACATTCTAACTCCGTATTCCCAGAGTGCGAAGCGGAGTATAAACACTTAACTCCATATTCCCGGAGTGCGAAATGGAGTATAAACATCTAACTCTGTATTCCCAGAGTGCGAAGCGGAGTATAAACATCTAACTCCGTATTCCCAGAGTGCGAAGCGGAGTATAAACACTTAACTCCATATTCCCGGAGTGCGAAATGGAGTATAAACATTCGACTCCGCATTCCCGGAGTGCGAAGCGGAGTATAAACATTCAACTCTGCATTCCCAGAGTGCGAAGCGGAGTATAAACAGTCAACTCCATGTTCCCAGAGTGCGAACAACCGCTTACGAGATGATGCATATCCCCGGAGTGTGGATGGAACGATTCATAAGAGAACAAGCGTGGTTCGACCACTCGGTCCTCGCTTGGTGCCATCACAAGCTGATCATCACAACTTGACCCCGAAACTGGGGGCAGAAGCAAATGTTAGTCATTGCCCGAAACTATGCGATGCCCAGCTCCGATGCGATCCCCTATCACAACTCGAGTCCGAAAGTTCCATACTTAACAAGTAAAATGAGCTATTCTTGAAGCAATCAGAAAATGCAAATACACTGGACCAAAGTCCGAACACTGCAATATTCAAGCATAGAAAGGAACGCAAGCTGAAGCTAAAAGACAAAATTTTATTCCAACTAACTCAAAAACAATGCTTCATACATGAGATCTTTCCTAAAATGTTCCTACTAGCAGGGGCCGAACCCGCATCTAAACATGGCCTACAAAAGGGAAAAGACAGAAAAAATAACAAAAGTCCCTAACTGCCTATGAAAAGGATGTCTAATCCTTCTGCTTCCTCAGCTTCTTCTTCTTCTTTGAGGAACTACTGGAGCCGCCAGTACCCTTTCGCTTGGAGCCTTTCTCCCTAGGCAAGCTCCCCCCGGGTGAAGGCATAATGTCAACGTCCTCGTCTGAGCTGGACTCTATAGGGATGCTTCCCGCGGGAGGAGTGGGAGGAACAGACTCCGCAGCCGGAGGAGGGGCTGGTACATCAGTATCAGTAAGTGTGCCCTCAGGAGACATAGTCATAAGAGGAATGGGGCACTGTGCTGCCGCTCCGTCATCTGCATCACCGCCGTGCGCCGCAGCCGCCATCTCGGCATTGATCTCGGCTAACATCGCCGCTTCCCGCCGTGCCCTGGCCTCGCTAGGAGCCGTAGTAGTTTGGGACAAGGTGTCAGATGTAGCCGTGAATCCACCCAAGCCAAATGGCAAGTCCGCAAAAGGATCACTTTGACGGCCAAGAAGCTCGTTTATCATCTGCTCGTCGAAAGAAAGTGAGCTCCCCTCCGTCACTCCAACCGGTGCCATTGCTGCGACGGAGGTCGCCTCAGAAACGATGGCTCCTGGCGCTTGACCTAATACTTGGGTGGTAAGAGGCGCGGCTGGTGCAACTCCTGTCACTGATCAAAGGAAAAGACATGTCATTAGCAACATTTCAACACGGGTTCTTCAATCCAAATATATTGGAAGTTAGTTCAAAGTACCTTCCTCAGTTTGGCTCGAGGTCGTCTGAACTACTTCGGAAGGATGTTCCTTAATAGGAGATAAGTGCGGTTGATCTGGGTCATACGCTGGGATAGGCTGGGAGTAGATCATTGAAGTTGGCTCAGACTGAGATGACACGACTATCTCAGAACTCGTAACATGGTGTTCTGCACCAGAGCTCTCTCCGACTTCCTGGATCTGAGCACCAAGCCTCACCTTGTCATGGGAAATCATGGAGTCATGGAGAACCTTCTTTTCGTCATCATTAAGGATGCGGTTCTCCAGCTCGAACTCATCAGGGGCTTCATCAGGGTGCCCAGATCTCTCCTCATCAACCAGTAGGTTCCAGGCATTATAGAGATGTGTGGGGTAATCGTCAAGCCATGTCAAGTCTCGGTGCCTTAGCACATTGGCGTTGTAAGTGACGAGTAGTTCCTCCACCTCGGCCTCAATCCTGGCCTCCGCCTGCCGTACTTTCTCATCAACTCCAGCCTCAGCCTCACGGGCTTGTTGTACAGCCGCTTCCTTCTCCTTTTGGAGTGTCACTGCCTGGTCACAGGCTTCCTGCGCAGAGACGTTAGCTGCGTCTTTTTCCTTAGCCATCTCTGAAAACTTTGACTTTAGCTCATTAAGCTCCTTGAGAGCGGCATCCCTCTCGGCAGTGATGGAAGTGTTCCTGTGACCCATGTCCTCAATTGCGGTGTAATGTTCTTGCTTCATCCTGGCCATGGCAGCGGTCACCTCGTCAACTTTCTTTAAAGCCTCCATTTCAGACTTACGAGAAGACTCAGCCTCTGAGTTGAGCGCTTTTATGATTTGGTCGTTGCGACCCAGCTCCTTCTCGAGTTTCTCGATGGTAACGCCCCGCTCAAATGCTACTTTAGATGCCTTCCTCGCGGCCCGTCCCCACTCCCTATACTGGAAAAAGATGTCCGCGACATAATCATGGATAGTGGTTTCCGCGGTTGGCGGGATTCTCTTCAGATGCGGGGGGAAGACATACCCATCAAAACAGATGTCAGGAAATTCCTTCCTCATCTGTGCCAATTTGAGCGCTCCTTCGCTAGACGCCTCGGTCGGGACCGACACAGTAGCCGAAGAGGTGGCTATTTCGGTCCTGCGCGGAGGGTCGGACCTCAAAGCTTGAGAAGGCGGCCTAGACCGTGAAGTTTCGGGAGGACGAGTAACGGCGACCACAGGAGGTGCAGAGGTCCTGGGGGGAGGAGAACGAGATCGGGATCGGTGGACATGTCCCCTATCTCTGTCAGACTTCTCCTGACCAGAGTGTCCCGTGTCATAATCTCTCTCGCCTTCTCTCCTGCGTGGCTCGTGGTAACGGCGCTTACGCAAACTACCAAGCACGGAACCTTTCCCAGACATCGTACCTGAAAAGAAAACAACAAAGAATCAGTAACCGTTTGCGATGTGTTGCTTATGGTTAAGAAAGTGTGTTGTGCCGTGAGGAGTGTGTGAATGTGTAACCCCCCGGACCAACCAGAAGTGTCAGTCGCATTGGCGAGCTCAGACTCGCTAACATCGTCGATATGTCGCGGTCCACCTGACCCAACATCGTGTTGCTCCAGCTCGGTGTCAGGGACTGGAGGGTCAGTAGGCCCTTCGAATTGATCTCCAGCTTGCGGGGAGGACGCCTCCGTAATTTTAACTCCTGACGAAGGACGGTGCAAAACCACAGACTTCCGCCTCCCAGACTTAGACTGTTTCGAAGCCACAGCTTTGCCTTTCCTCTTAGCATCGGACTCTGGGGTTGCATTAGCAGGTCCGACCAACGGTTCTTCGTCAGTGTGAGTTTTCTCGGAGTCGGGTTCCTCGATTATCACAACCCTGGGCTTCATCTGCTTGACTTTTTTCCTGGAGACGGTCTTTAATGCACCGTCGAGTCTTATGCTCTGCCTCCGACCGATCAGCCCAAGGACTCTGAGATTTCGATCTGTCAATAACAGCTCAATATTCCTTTCTTCGCTAGGAATCTCTTGGAGGACCCGAACTATCTCTTTATAATAGCCACCCTCAGGCCGCTGGATGATAGCTGAAAGAAAAAGGGAAGAAGACGTAAGTTTAATTTCACTCCGAAAATTACCCTGTCAATTACTTGGGAAAAAAGACGATACTCACGTCTGAATAACCATCTTCTGGCAAACCCCGGAGGACATCGGACATAGAACCACTCCGACTTAAAATAGCTTAGCCTGGTCCACGACCCCACGACAACTTGGCAGTTCCTTACAGACTCCAAGAACGTATAAGATGGGCTGTCAGTCCGACTCTTGAAGTTAAACAAGTATCTTATGTCGGTCATACGGGGAGGACGATGGAGGTACTCCATGAATACAACGAACAAGCTGTTGAGTGAGGCGTATCCGTTTGGATGCAACTGAGACAGAGCAATGTCCAGATAAGCCAACACTTCTCTTATATAGTCATTGAATGGAGGAAGTGTGCCGGCTGCGCACGCATGCCGATTAAAAGCAGTATACCCCTCCGGGGGATTATGTGGCCTATCATCCGGTCCAGGCAATAATACCTCATCCAAAGATAAACCATGCCTTAAGCATATCCTCCCCAGCATGTCTTCGGAGATATTGGATGAGACAGAATCAGGTGGACTGTTAATGAAGGACGCGTTGGGCAACTCGTCCGGAGCTGGGCCAATAGCTTCGGTCTCGATGACCGGAATCTCAATTCTGGGAAGGATAGGTTTCTGAGCTTCTTGCTGATGGGAACTTGACGGTTCCATCGCTAGCTAACTCACGAGAAACCATCATTAGGTGACAAAAAGCCCGTGCATTCCCCAGTGTAAAGTGCATGAATGTGTTGTGTAGTGCGAGTGCTATGCGTGACTTGAGCAAATTCTGCAGAATTAAAGAAAATGTGCAAGCGACGAGATTCTGGAAGTCAGACAAACATGACCGTCATCGCTGACCGTCATGACTGCGCCATCCAGATGATAACGATCGATTCAAGATTAAAGAGTTCGTTGTACTTTTCTGTTAAAAGGCAGTTCCATCGACGAGCTTCGAAAGTCAGTCAAATATGCAATCCTGTAATCAAGTCCAATTATGCAAGGCAGAAGCTCGTCGGAGTCGAATGTGAGAACATGCAAAAGTTCGCTAAGTTCGTCAAATTTCAGCATGGAATCGATCGTAGTTCAAGTTCAAATTCAGTCGGAGGCGTGATGTCTTTTGTATCGATCCAGTTCGAATCGATACTTTCGTATCGATCAGGTCAACTCGATACCTTTCGTATCGATGTCAGTTCGTATCGATCCGGAGGAGGAGATTTCGTATCGATCAGGTAGGCTTACTTCGCATCGGCCAAGGGTTAACGGCTGTGAGACAACCAAGTGCAATAACTTCGCATCGGTCTGTGGTTATCGATATGGGACCGATGAGATCTCTTGGTCTTCGTATCGATCAAGAGAGATAGATTTTCGCATCGATCACGCCGGCCAAGCGCTTACATCGATCATCTCAGTTCAACACAAGCCCTAGCCACCTTAGATCGATGCGAACCTCTGCATCCCCTTTAACCCATCAATCGATGCGAAATCATGAAATCTGGATCGAGTCGAATCCTCCTGTCCCAGATCGACACGAACTAGTGGTAAAACAATCACTCCAGAGCTCTTTCTTCTCCGATTGAAGCGAACATAGCCATGGCCATCCTCGACCAAGCTCTGGTCCAGATCTGGCCTTAGCACCACCAAAATCGATAATCAGCAAAGGCACGATGGATCTGAGATCTGAACTTCGTCGCTCGAATTTAGCCGTGATTGCTTATTTACCTGAATCGAATTGGAGTTTGGGAGATAATAAGGTGATGTTTTGATCGATTCGAAGATTGGAGTAATTCTTCTCTCCTGCTTGTCTGTGAATCGATACGAGAAGGCAGAAGACAACAGTAAAAGTAAAAGGTAAAAAAGTGAGAAATGGCAAAGTCCCAGATATTTATATGAAGCCTAGGACGGAACCGAGTCGATTCGACTCCCAGTCAATCTGACCGGTCGCAACCAGTCAAGCAGCGCATCAATGCGAGCATTCGTATCGAACCCATTAACCTTTATCGGTTCGAAGCGCACAGGGAGGCCACGTGAATACGATGGGTAGGTGCACGCGCTTTCCTCGCATCCATCAAGCTGTGCATTCATCGAGGCGAAATGTTCACCAGACACCATCGTTTCGAAGCATCCAAATTTTGAGCCATCGATTCGAAACAGAGCAGACCTGTTAATACGAGCGTCAATTTCGTATCCATCAGTATCTACCGATGCGAACATCCACTTCGTATCCACCAGATATCATCAATTCGAACCAGAATTCACCACCATTTGTGACCATCGATACGAATGATTGTTTTCGTATCCATCAAGTCAACCCACATCGATACGAAAGAAGGCTTTTTGACTTTGAGCACCGATTCGTAAGCGGACCGATACGAGAGAATGGCTAAGGGGTACGACTTCCAAAGTTATTCGAAGAAGGCCTGCAGCTTTTCAAAGCACGTCATGTTTTCACAAGACGTACTTTGGGGGGCAAATGTTATCCCGCCTTTTGGCAAGGCCAGGACATCAAGGAGTTGGGTTCTGAATGTCGTTTGTCATGGATATCGATGAATTTTGACCAAGTCCGGACCAAGCCCCAATCGATGGGACATGATCGGGAAAACTAAAGCAAACCAACGCTCCAAGTTACAGATCGAACCGAGTTCGTATGCTCAAGTTACGATGGATGCAAGGCAAAGGGAAGAGCGCATTTTCGTATCCATCAATGAGCGGCAGTTCGTATCGATGGATTTCGTATCCATCGATGGTCCTCGTTTTCGTATCCATCATCCAATGCCTACTTCGTATCCATCAGACAATTCCTGCGTCGTATCCATCAGACAGTGTTTGCTTCGTATCCATCAGATAGTGCCTACTTCGTATCCATCAGACAATTCCTGCGTCGTATCCATCAGACAGTGTTTGCTTCGTATCCATCAGATAGTGCCTACTTCGTATCCATCAGACAATGCCTGCTTCGTAACCATCAGATAGTGTTTGCCTCGTATCCCAGGATGAAGTCCTACTCGAGTCCATCAGGTCAACCAGCTTGGATAACGTGTCATTTCTCGAAGTGAACGAGGCGAAATACATGGAGACGATGCAGTCAACGCGGAGCAAATATCGGATCGAGGCGAAGCGCACGCACCACGTCTTCTCCTGATGCGAATGCGCCGAGATGTATGGAGTCGACGCGGTCGATTCGGAGTGAAGACCGGATCGAGGCGAAGTGTGCGTTCCACGTCTTCACAGAGGCGCGTGATACCATCGAGTCGAAGCTCAAAGCGCAGGGAAATGGATACGAACCAGACAGCCTATGAAAAATTCCAGTTCGTATCGACCATATCTCATAATCCACTGATCCAAACATGATGAAATTATAACTGAAGGTTGCACACATAACAGGGAATGTCTCCACCAATTTTGAGCTCAATTGGAAGTAATCCTGATCGATACGAAATGATTTCGTATCGATCACCGATTGGCTTGAAACTCTCTGGAAGTGGTCGAATGGGTCCCCTCACGTGTCAGGCCAAGTCTCCCGGGGTTTGAGCGAAATCCAAGCCTCCTACGCCTATAAATAGAGCCCCAGAATCAACGGAAAAAGGATCTTTTTTCTCTGAAGCGTCCAGACTCTGCCGGATTGAGATTTGCATCATACTTTTGCTGTCAATTTCGAATTCTAAACTGTAATCCGCTGTTCATCGCTGTAAACGCTTGTAATCATTGAAAGAGAATCAATAAAATCATCACAACTTCATAGTGGACGTAGGCTATACGCCGAACCACTCTAAACTGCTTGTCTGTGCACTTTACATTCCTATTTGTTGGAGTTTTTGTTAGATAATCTCTGTTTTACATTTATAATCTTCATTTTATCTCTTCAAACAACTCCCGAAGAGTGTTGTGCCCATTTTTGGTACAAACAGCGGCCACGAGCTTCGGCCTCCAAGTCTTTCTGTCTTCTCCATTCCTCCTTGATCTCATGGGGCTGATGGCGTCCTGTAAACCATTTCGACCAATGTTGCAAATCAGTGAATTGCTCGAGATCGTCGTAAAGTCCATGGCCTCTCATGGTACCTGACATGAAGAATAAATAAAGAGCTTTAATAACGAGAAATAAGCCTAAACAATGCCTGTGTAAGTGAATGTGACCCTAGTGAAATGTATAATGTGTCTTGAGGGGCCTAAAAGGACATCACAAACTAGATCGGGATGCCACTATGGTAGAAATCGGGCTGAATCCGGGCGCGATATGACCCGAGCGAGGAGACATCCCATTGAATCTGAAATCTTCCCCCATAAGTTTGTCGTTAACCACGTAAACGTTGCTCAAATCCCCAAAGTCTACGCCAGCATCTTTAATTAGGAAATCCTAACGTTGCTCGGCTAGCGAGGGAACATCTTTATTGTGGATCTCTTGGGGTGGCAAATCCAGAAGAATGGGACTCATTCTTGGAGTCTCGTAACACGATTCAGAGTCTCCGTCACCAAAACCTACGTCGAAATCATCATCACTGGAGGACGAATCATGACTACTGCTACTCTCAACTTCACCCTCCTCCTTTTCTATTGCCACTACAGCCTTGCCCTCTTGTTGCTTGAACTCTTCTTCCCCTTCATTTGGAATTGGGGGCATTCTGGCAAGACAGCTGGCTTCAGTCGTGACATCCCTTCCCCCATGAGTTTCTTCAGCAGACTCGCTAGACAAGCCTTCCTTTTCTTAAAAAACACCCTCTTTAGAGCCATGTGATGAAGAGGTGGAGCGTGTTCGTATTTTAGAATGAGAAGGAGATCGGACATCAACTGCTACGACGGATCTCCCAGGATGCAATAGCCCATACCAGAGCAAATGTTCACCCATTAGCAAAAATTTAACCGATCTCTCCCCGGCATCTACGGCCTTCAGGGTATGGAAAATCTGGTCGAGTGATAGGTCTTTATTCATCCTTTGAATAACTGCGAGGAGTATTTGACTTGTCAGAAATCCCATAGCGATGTATCAAAACTCAATAAGTAAAGAAAGAACTTACCCCCCTCATTATCCAAAGGCGGTTAAACCCTTCGGGACATCTAATGAAGAAGTACCGGTCTTGAATTGAGACAAATTAATTTTGAAGCTACAGCATGATCTTGCGATTCCTCTGGGCCTCGATGACGACAAGGGATAGGCACACTCATCTCTCCTCTTAAACGAGAGAAATTATCTTAACTCGTCAAAACTCGGGGCACGATTAAATGTCCGCATAAACAAAATGTGCAGGCAACTCAAGATTGCATATCCATTAGGATGAATTTGGAACCGGGCAATTCCCAAGTTCAAAAGAGTTTCTATCAAGAAGTCATTGAAGGGAGGCACTGCTCCGTTTAAGCGCATGTACCGGTGGCAAACAGTTTATCTCGAAGGCGGCGTATGGGAAAACCCATTCTTCCCCGGAAGACGCACATCGTACTCCGAAATGCCATGTTCTAAGAAAATGTTATGCAGAACCTTAGCAGAAATTATGGAAGAAGCTCTCTCTGATGGATTAAGAAGAACTCTGAAATTCGGAGGAGTCCGATCCACAACTGGGCCAACCGGGATTAGTTGACTGTATTCAGCTTGCGAAGCAGAAGAGGAAGGGGCGACAGACGATGATTCAGCTTCTAAAAGTGCTGGACTTCCTCCACTAGACTTATGGCAAGAAGACGGATACTTCATTCTGTACAACAGAACTTGCATCCAATGCGGTCAGATAATTCTATCTTTAACTAAAAATTCCCCTACAACACTTGAATTTCGAAGAAATATCAGATTACACCGACACGTCAGATTTCAAGTATATACTAGGGCAAGTGCAGTGTGTTATCAATGGGGGGTGAGCTCGGTGTCCTAAACACTACGAATGCTCTATTTCATGTAGATAGTTCACTCACAGTAAAGATGAAAATGGCTTTTCGTATCATTTTTTGAAATTATTTCTTCTACACTTACCCATTATCGATCAACGATCGATAACAGATCTATTGTCCAAAGCGACGCGGAAAACTCTTCCCAGTTCAGGTACACCGAGTGTGCAATAACGAGACCAATCCGAACTCTCGAGATGGCGATAACAACATAAGCTACTTGTGAGACACTGTCCTAAGCCGTTATTCCCCTCCGGAAGGATTAGAACCAATTCGCGATACGTCATGTTGTATCAGCAATGTAAATTAGTACAAGTCAATTTTGATCCTGTGGATGAAGACAGCAAAACATGTCAAGCACCAAGGCAAGGCCCGAGTGTCGTTCTATAAAGAACTCAAGACTCGATTTACTATCTTCTTCCACAAAATCACAATCAACTCAGATTTTCGACAACAATCATCACCAATACAACCCCATTGTCGAGTTGCAAGACGAACGCCAAAATCAACATTCCCACCTATAATCAGGAATAAAAAAAGAAGGCGCGAATGGACTTGGAACGATTGGCGGCCTATGGTGAGAAGGTTCAGAAGCGATCTAAGGGAAGTTCGGCAGCGATCCAAAGGCAGGTCGATGGCGATCAAAATGGGTGGGGTTGGCAGCAATCTAGAAAATGAGGTTTCAGGAGCTAGGGTTGAAGTCAAAGCGACAATGAACTTCAGAATGGTCAACGGCAAGAGGCTTCGGTGGTAGATGGTCGGCAATGGTGATAAAAATGGATGGACTTAGGGTTTGGTTGAGTTTGGGTTGAATCGTAAGGAACAGCTCGGGCCGTAAGAGGAAGGTAAGAGTATAAGATTGGTCAGCTCGATTGAGTTAAATAGGAGATTGGGCTTCATAAATGCCATGTCCTTGGATCGCTAGCGTTCCATGGGCTATGGATCGCTAGTGATCCATCAAATTGCATCCGATCTCGCCCAGATTTGCCAAGCATGACCCACATATTAGTAGCAAGCATCCCAAAAGTTATGGAACCAGAATTGATTTATGACGACAAGCAACGACAATCCATGTCAAAACTCGACGAGCAGTTGAAAAACCAAAGCCAAATTCACGTAATGACCTTAACACGATCACTTGAACCCCACCAAGTGGGAACTCAAAGTAGTTACTTCTAGAGCACGCCTTGTTTCCAATGAAAGCATACTATGGGGGACAAATGTTATCTGGGTTTTTAATTCAGTAGAATTCAAAGGAAGTTGGGATAGCTTAGTCGAGTAAGAATAGCTAAAAAGCCAACCAACAGGACTAGAAGAACCAACCAACAAGGATCAAAGAAAAAGAAAGCAAAAACATGCTAAGGTTATGGATCGCTAGCGATCCATCTCCTATGGATCGGTAGTGATCCATGATGTTTGCTCGTGGGTCCGTCAATTCTCTTGCATCATGATCCAATGGGCATTCTAGGAATGATGGCTAAGTTTGATGGAATTCCAACCTAGTTAGATCAAGAAGTGAGCATTCATCTAATTCAATCAGTAGTCTGATGCAACCAGTATGTGGATCATCATCAAAACAAGGCAACAAGGTACAAAATTATATGGAGAACACCAACACGAGACAACAAATGTAATCCAGAAAGAAAATTCCAAAAATACTCAAAGTACATGGACCGCTAGCGATCCATGCACTATGGATCGCTAGCGATCTATATAATTGTGCCAGATTGCCATGAAGTTTAAAGAGGAGGATGAAGGAAAGCATCACAAGCAATTGGATCATTGGCGACCCAAAAGCTATGGATCGCTAGCGATCCTTAGCCTATGAATCCATAGCAATCCATCAAATTGATTCGTCTCGCTGTGAAACTTTCAGGGCACCTTCGTATGTTCATTTGCAAGCATTTGGCAAGTCGGCCTAGCCCAATAGCTTTACAACCCCTATAAATACAAATCCTACTAGCAACATAAACAGGATCTTCTAGACTGGCTGCTAAAACTCTACGGAAACTACTCTTCATTCTTCTTCTCCCACACAATGGTCATCTACAAGGTTCACTGTGATTCTCCAATGAACTCTAGCATTGGTGGCTCGATCCCATTTACATAATTTAATTGCATTGTACTCGGATTCAACTTATATAGCAGCCTGTCAATAAGAAAAGTTATAAAGTAAACGTAGGCTTCGTTAACAGTCGAACCACTATAAAACTCTCTTGTCCTTTTTACTTTATCTGCAAGTTATTACTACTTGTCTCTATTCTATTTGCCTTGATAAACGGGCCTGGTGCTTTCACACTCATTCCAGGGTGTTGACCAAATTTTTGGGTTAACATTTTGGTGCTTTCACTGAAAACCCAACTCAGGCTTAGATATAACTATCTACTTTGGATCAGATAAGTCCAGAAGTTAGGTCCTCAATCTCTGATAAAAAGATTTGCTGCTTAGGATCAATGGTTCTGGGAAGAAAGAGAACTACTTCTAGAAGATCTATAGGGGCAGTAATAGCCAAAGAAGAGATGAATCATCAACAAACTTAAGTAAATGGCACCAATGCAGGAGATCAGGTGCCAGGTTCCTTTAATCAACGTGAAATTGTTACAAGAGATGAACCAAGTAAAATGGTTAATAAAATCAATCAGAAATGGAAAGCAGTCAAAGAGCTCTTTTGGATAAGCTTAATGCATTCTTGACCTTACAATCACATCCTGCTCCAAGGACCACGGCAGAACCCAAGGCTACCATAGAACAAGCCATTTCGGTCTAAACAGAAGAAATGGGAAGCAACCACAAAAAGGACTGATAAGTGGAACTGTGGGAACCAATGTAGAAGGAAACACAAGTACTCCACCGACCGTAAGGCAACCATCTATGAACTTGAACCTAGGAGCGAAGACCCCACAAGAGGATATAGCCATGGACCTCTCTAACTCAGAAGATGGAGAGCAATTTAACGATGGCAAGTTGGAAGGAAATGCCAATGCATTCAATAACGCCAGGAATATCCAAACTGCCCCAACCAGGCCAATCGCAAGCCAACAAAATCCCAAGGGACTGGCTGTTTTGAAGAAAGGAGAGCCTAAGCTTCAACCCACTCACCAAGACCTTTTACAAAGCCAAACACTCGGTGTAGTGACTGACAGTGGACCCTCGGACTACCGGACATTTGAGGCATATATCGTGGATATGGTCAAGCGACCAATGGATAAGAATAAGAATAAAAGAGATGATGAGTGGGGATCCGCTGCAAGTCGAACTCCCTTCACTGATGAGATCTTGAATGAGCGGTACCTAGAAAATTTCACTATTCCAACTATTCCATCCTATGATGGAACAAAAGACCCAAAACCCCATATGTACAAGTACAGTTAGTACATGGACAGAGTGAACGCTTCAGACGCTGTTCGATGTAGATGTTTCCCGATTTTTCTGGAAGTAATTGCTTCCATGTGGTTCACTAGGCTTCCGCCAAGGTCCATCTCCACTTTCGATCAACTAGCAGCAAGATTTCTTGATCAATTTAGACTTCACACAGCGCAACCTAAAGATGTAATGTCCTTGTCTGGTCTATTCCATGGGTGAAATGAATCACTGAAGTCTTTCATGAACTGGTTCAATACCACGGTGACGGAAGTAAGCAATCTGAACAAGGATATTGTTTTTATGGCTTTAGTCCGTGCTATCCGCCTCGAAACTGAGTTCGGCAAATGGATTAAAATGAAATAACCTACCACTAGGAAGGACTTCAATCGTAAGGCGAGTCAATACTTGAGATTGGAAGAGGCGCAGGAGTTAGAAAGTATGTTTACTAGCCTACAGCCAATGAACGTTGTGTAGAATGACATGGCGATGAATAAGAACATAAATGCCTCCGGGACCGCTGAAGGAAGTACAGGAAAAGACGGAAACCAAAAAAGGAAAAATCAGAATTCCAACAAACGTAATGGTAACAACAAGCAATTTAAAGGCTTCAGGCCCGAAGATTACACCTCGCTTAATGATACATCAGAAAACATTTATCTTGCAACATATGGGACAAGTGAGTACAAAAAATCCCCTAAAAAGGAAGCAACTGAACAACAGAAGTGCTCCGGGAAGATCTGTCGCTTCCACGAGATGCATGGCCACAATACAAATTAGTGTCGTCACCTAAAGAACTTGATTGGAGATCTAATCTGGGAAAACAAGTTGTAGCAATACGTGAGAAAATCAAAAAATCCTGACCAACCCATGGCTCCCCAAGCTCTTAAGGATCAAAGAAACCAAGCAGGAACCAGCGAAGAGGGATCTAAATGAATGGACCAGAGACTCATCATTGGAACGATGATAAAGTATTCCAAAATCGGGATACTTAAGGGATTGAAGCTCCAACTCTTGATACCATGGTAGCGACAGTAGGGATCGGACCCGCTGTGGTCCGACGTGTATTGGTTGACAGCGGTAGTTCTATGAATATTCTTTTCAAATGAACCTTTTACCAGATTAAGTTAAGCTTGAAAATGTATCTGCTTGCCAAACTAAAATTCAAGGATTCACCGGTGAACCTAAACAACCTGTCGGGATGATTGACTTGCCTGTAGAACTTGGGGAAGGCCATCGAAGAGTCATCCTCATACAAACTTTTGTGGTTGTAGATGAAACATTCACATACAATATCTTCTTAGGATGGCCCGTACTGGGGGATTTTAGAATCGCTTTAGCCCAGTGGTGCCTTACCATGAAATTCCCAATGGCGAGCGAAACTGGGGTGATCAAAGGAGATCAATGTGCTGCCAGAGAATGTTACATCGCAAAACTACGTGAATCTAAAAGAAAGGAAAAGGGGAAGGATGTGGGGAGAACTCTCTACATTCGTGAGCCAAATAGCAACTGCAGAGCCACCCCTACCTTGGGGACCATAACCGATTCGACAAGGCTTTGGACCCTAGAAAGAAGAGTTCAGGGGAGGATCGAGCAGCACTGGTAGAATTGATGGTGTCTGTTCCAGTCAGCATGGATGTCCCGATGTGGGTCTTGAAAATTAGATCGCACCTTGGAAACAAGATGCGATTAGAACTCACTAGATTTCTTCGGGCCAACTTGGATGTGTTCACCTGGACACATTCTGATATGTATGGGGTATCACCGAAAATTGCATGCCATGCACTCAACATTGATCCCAAGTTTACATCGGTAAAGCAGAAAAGGCGTAGCCTAGGCCCCGAGTGATCCAAGGCATTGAGAGAAGAAGTAGACAAGCTGATGGCCAATGGTTTTATCCATGATGCGACCTACCCTGAATGGGTATCTTACCTAGTTTTGGTCAAGAAGTTCAATGGGAAATGGCGAACTTGCATCGACTACTCAGGCTTAAACAAGGCTTGCTCGAAAGATAGTTTTCCATTGCCCAAAATTGACCGGTTTATGGACAGGACAGCTGGACATGAACTGCTATCATTTATGGACGCATACTTGGGATACAACTAGATCCTGATTCACGAACCTGACCAGGAAAACACCAGCTTCATCACCGATCTAGGATTATACTGCTACAGAGTAATGCCATTCAGTTTAAGGCACGCATGGCCAACCTACCAAAGATTAGTAAATGCCATGTTCAAGCGTCAGATCGGAAAAACCATGGTGGTCTATGTTGATGACATGTTGGTGAATTCATGAATAGCAGCCAATCACCTAGATAATCTCGCCGAAATGTTTGAAATACTCTGAAAGTATGGAATGAAACTCAATCCACTCAAATGTCACTTCGGGTAGCCTCCGGAAAGCCTCTGGAAATCTTTTATTAACCTTTTTAGTTCCAAACGATAATGTTATTTCATTATAAATTTAAATTTGTATGAATTATTTTAAATTTGAAAACTTCAAACATCAATAACTTCTCCATTTGAACTTCGATAATGAAGCTCAATATATGAAATTTGCTCAGAAAATCACCACGGACATAATGATGTAACTTTCACAGCTAAATTCTGATGTTTGTGAAATTCCCATTTTTAGAGTCGTTACAAATTAATTAATTTCTTGTTAATTCTCATGGGGTATTACAAATGGGTATATTTAGAAGTGTTCTGGAGATGATGATGATTGGATCGATGGGATCGTGTGGATGATTATCCACTAGGGCACATTTTAGGAAGGATGACCCTTGAGTAGAATATTGGAAGGTTCTATCATGGAAGAAAAGGAATGTAGAATGGTTCCTTAAGGGAGAATGGAAACTAGATGTAGCAAGGAAAGGGCTCGGACATGCATGCTAAAGGATCGTTGACATTTGGATTGTTTTCTGATGTACTCATAAGCATGCGTATTGTGAGAATAATCATTAGGTACTTGGAATGGCTACACCGGATTAGTGAAATGGATCTGTATACCCTTGATTGGTCAAATGGGTCTATTGTTAGCTATGGGCTGGTAGGCGAGTACATTGAAAACCGAGATTTTTCTGTTACTCAGTGGTAGAGGAATCGTCATAAAAGTTGCTATATATCCAAGGCATATTTAATGATAGTGAGGATTGTCTAATGGATGCTATGTTTGTTATTGTTGCTTTTCGCAATATTTGTCACTCTAAGGATGTCACATGATGTACGTATTGTTGATGTAGATACCTAGACACTTGATGTTGAGCTTAGGATGTAGTACTCCTTTATGATGATAGTAGATGATATATTAGCATATACTATTATGTGTTAACTCTTTGGTTGTAGGAACATGTCAAGTATGATTCTTATACCTATGTTCCTAACTATATCGATTTATATAGTATTTTGAGATTTCTTATTGCTCACACCATACTGTTGTCTGACTTGAGGTTTTATGTTTTGCTTCTTATTATCCCGGATATTCTTTAATCAGTAGACTAGATAGCAGGTCTAGGTGATGCAAGGGGAATATGTAGAGCATGAGTAGGATGATGTTTTCTCATATAATATATGGAATTACTTTTGCTTATACCGCTGTGTGACACTGTGGAGCATAGACAGTGTTTATTTATTTTGCTTAGTGACAATTTATCTTCGAGTTTTTATCAGTTGTATAACTTTATTACTAGCTTGTATAACTTAGTGAACCTGTGTACTCTGATATTGCAATTCATTTAGTTATTACTATCTTACATGATTTATATCTGATATATTTATTATTATATTTTATTTGACGTGCTGTGAGATATGAGACAGGTTCTGTGATTGTTTTCCCTTCTTTTCACCCTTGGCTATTGTCCTAAATTGGCCGGGAACTACAGTAGCGCACTCTTCAGGTAAATCAGGTGCCGAAAGTGTAGGGTGATTGTCATATTTGGTATCAGATCCAGGTTATGTGATTAATCTGAGTAGATACCATGATCCAGTAGAGATAGGGAAGAATTTACTGCTCTATACTGGAACGAGAATGTGTATATATACGAGAGAGTACTTGTTATATACTTTGGTTCTCAAAACTATAAAGTAGTATATATAGTATAAAAGTCGCATGCACACATGATTACCATTGATGCAGTTTTCTTTAT
Source organism: Allium fistulosum (assembly GCA_030737815.1). Lineage (NCBI taxonomy): Eukaryota > Viridiplantae > Streptophyta > Magnoliopsida > Asparagales > Amaryllidaceae > Allium > Allium fistulosum. Next base: position 443,318,041 of record CM060901.1, on the reverse strand, counting down.
GAGACACTGATCATTCTTGTTACAGATCCAACATGAGCTGGCATACAAGAAACGCTGCAAGAAACACTATCTCTGGAGTTGAGGAAAAAGCAAGCTCGAAGGCTACTAACCCTGACTTACAAGCTATTGTCAATCCGGTGACGGCGAATATGCTGCAAAATGCATAAGCGGTGGCTTCGAATGTTGATGTAGGTGGCGGTGCTCAAGTGCGGACACCTAGAGTTGATTTTGCGAAGCTGAATGAGGACTAGTTAGACACACGTGAAAGGATTTTTGATGACTTAGAGCTGGATGATGCAATGTAGAGGAGGTTGGCTTCTCGACGGCTTTAGAGGAGAGCCATGAACTGGTGGAATGATATTAAAGTTGCTATTCCCACGGGCCACTTTACTTGGGACTATTTCAAAACTAGATTTGAAAAGAAGTTTATTTCGGCTACTTAGAAGTTGGCGCTATTTAGGAAATTTGTAGATTTGAAGCGGGGGACATGTCTGCCTCTAAGTACGTGGTTGAGTTTGATACCTCGTCAAAGTATGGGTCGTCTTTCATTGACACTCCATAAAAGAAAAATGAGAAGCTTATTATGGGATTGGATGACTACTTAGGTGAGAAGCTTGTGGGGGCATGTCGATGAGCCATTTGAGAAGGTAGTCGAGAAAGTCCTTCGACTTGAGAGTTTGTACTCTAAACCAAGTTTGTTGTTGTTAAGGAGCAGTCAAAACTGCAGCATGGAGGTTGATGTGGTGGAGACAAGAGAAGTCGAACAATAAGAGGAAGCATTTTCAAGTGAAAATGCTCAGAAGAAGACAAAGTAGGATCTTATCTGCTATGGTTGTGGGTATAATGGCCACTTGAACAGGGATTGTAAGTCTAAAGGAAAGAAGAAGTGCTATAACTATGGCAAGTTTGGACATATGTAGAAGAGCTGCCCAAAACCAGTGCAACGGAAGCAATTAGCGAAGGCATATGTTTTAAATTCCATTCCAACTTCATCGAGTGCTCCCTCAGTGAAGGAGAAGGGGAAAGGTATAAATATTTAAGGGATGCTTTCTATTTATGGTGTTTACATATGTGTTTTATTCGATACCGTGGCTTCACATTCCTTTATATCTAGTGACATGGTAGATAGATTGGGATTGAGAACTAAAATAGTTGACTGACCTTTAGTAGTGACGAACCCTGTTGGAGGCCCCACTGGTCTTTGTATGGTGTGTCGTGGTTTGGTATTACCAAGTTATGGATGCTCTTTTGTTTATGGTTGCTTTGTTTTGGGTTTCATTGGGTTCAGGATTATCTTGGGATGGACTAGCTAAGGCAGTATGTAGTAATGGTGGACTGTGAGAAGTTGTCGGTGACAATTGGGTCCAAGGAGGGGTGGAAAGTAGTGATTAGTCGCCTACCAAAGGATGAGGTTATGGTTAGCTTTTCATTCGAGGTCCTCCACGTTAAGTTGTCATCTGTTCTTATTGTTAGAGAATATCCGAACATATTCGAGGAGGTAATCGGGTCACTGCCATGCTAAGAGATTGAATTCTGCATTGACTTAGTGAAGGATGCCAGACTGCTAGTTATGCCTTTGAGGCGTATGGCACCCAGAGAGAAAAGGGAGTTGGAGGTGTAAGTGGATGACTCGTTGAGGCGAGGGTTCATTTGCAGAAGTATATCTGAGTGGGGCGTACCTGTAGTATTTGCCACTAAGGCGGATGGCTCTTTGAGGTTGTTTATTGATTACCGCGAGTTAAATAAGGCAACAAGGAAGAACAAGTCTCCATTCCCATGTATTGTTGACTTGTCTGATCAGTTCCATGGTGCGAAGGTGTTCTCTCAATTTGATCTAGAGATGGGATTCCACCAACTGAGAGTAGAAAAGGAGAGTGTACAGATCACTGTGTTTCGTACAACGTTTGATTTCTATGAGTGATTGCTTACGCCATTCGGGCTAACCAATGCTCCGGCATAACCTTTTGATCTCATGAACCTGTCTTTAGCGATCAGCAAAAAAAGTTCCTACTTGTGTTTATGGATGATATTCTTGCCTATTCTAGGATGGAGGAGGAACAAAAGATGCACTTAAGGATTTTTCTTGTAGTCTTAAGGAAGTACAGGTTGAAAGAGAAAATTTTGAAATGCCACTTCTGGAGGAGGGAAGTGAGGTTCTTGGGTCATGTTGTCTCTGAGCAGGGCATTGCGGTTGATCCTACAAAGGTGGCAGTGGTTCAAGATTGGAACTAACCCAAAAATGCTATGGATGTGAGAAACTTCCTTGGATTGGCAGGATCTTATAGTTATAATGAACTTCTCGAAGGTAGCAGCACCATTGACCAATTTGATGAAGAAGAATCCGACATTGTTTGGAATGAATGGTGTGAGCAGATGTTCGTAAGTATCAAGGAGAGGTTGACGATTGCACCAGTTTGACTATTCTGAGCAGGAATAAGGAGATGATGTTATACATTGATGATTGTGGTACCAGACCGAGTGTGGTACTAATACAAAGAGGTAAGTTTACCGTCTATGCTAGTCGACAACTGAAGCCTTATGAGAAGAAGTATCCAACTAACAATTTGCAGTTGGGTGCAATTGTAACAACTCACACCTTAATGGGCCCAATTTTTAGACTAAATTGAGAACCAAGTCCACTAGGATACAAATCGCTGGTGTTGGTAACCTATAACAAATATAAGTATACAAGAGATCTATCCATACGAACTCACATCGGAATAGTAAAATATAACAACACATGTATACTAACTAAGGTTACTTACTTGGAACCAATATTATTCCTTGGATATCTAGTTGTCTTATCAGTGCCTAGCATGAATGAGAAGACCTACCCATCTACCATTACCATCTTATACCAGGACTATGCCATCTAAATCTATCATGTGGGTTGTAATGAGCAGGGGGTCATAAAAATGTTTTGGTGACCGGTAAATTATGTACTTAAATGTTATACATAACACTAGTTTATGTCGATTGATCTCCAATTAAGTGTTATGTCTATTATTAAGGATTCTAAGTTTAATTTCACCAATGCATGCGATATACCTAACCTATTCCGAGGTATAAGAATGAATGTGTTTATATATATATAAGAGCCCCTATACTCACAATAAGGAAACCCCTTCACAACGTAATCAATACTTAAGCGGCATTAACTACGAAGGCCAATGACTCCTAGACACGGGTTTATATTTTAACTAGTCGTATTACTACAACACCTCAAAAACCTATCTAATGGTTAACTAGCCAACCTCCAACCAACAAACAAGCAACCAAACCTTAAGATCAATGCATATCCCATACAAAATCAATACCCTAGTAGAAAGTGTAATCCGTATAGGCTTAACCCAAGTCTTTACTAATGAATGCTCGGGACTGATGGTGGTTTCATCCTTTGCCTAGCCCTGCAAACCAAATATCAGTTTACCAAACAATGCTCATATAGTGTTAACCACCATCCAAAAGTACTGTTTAGATTTGCCTAATGCAAATCAAGGAAAATGACCACTTTTGGTTACTTAATACCTCAAGTTTGGAGATTGAAGTAGGCCTTCTGGCCATTTAATACTTCAAATCCGAGGCAAATCCCTTGGTATATTTCCTAAACCTTTTTCGAATGTATATCCCTATGGATTCTATAGTTGGAGACGGCCCACATCAATAGTACATATACGCGACTACTGGTAGCCTCTTGCAGAGGGCAGACTTCTATTGTATAACTCTACTAACCTCGCATCCCAACCTATACTAAAACAAGTCATTTATAATGAATCTAAATATTGAGCTAGGCCCATTAAGTCACAATCGTCACAAACATATTATTAAGTCCATGTAATTTCAATTACGGAAATTATTATGCCTCGTAAGTTTATTATTTATTCATATTCATTTATTTATTTGTCGTTACTTCTACTTATTTTATAAGTTCATAGCCTTTATTTCTCCTTTCCATTAATGTAAATAAATTTATTAAATGGTTTACTACACATATTGATTTAATTACGATAAATCCCCTTTTACTCCTTATTTATTATCATATTTGTATTTAGCATATTATTTATAATTAATGGGATAACGTACAACTAAGTACACATTACCACACATATATATGTTATAACAGACGTTTATTTATTTATTCTTAAGCTTACACTTTATTCTTATATATATCTAATGGGTAACTGAGTTTATTTATATTTCTATTTATAGCTTTTAGTTTCTGTTTTTTTGGATTTTGGGATATACACCTATGTGTAAATTTCCTAGAAATATCTATTTCTACATTTTAATGGATTGGAATCGTATTTGGCCAAGAAGGAAATATTATCGTTGCAATTTTCCATAAATACCAAAAAGTATATTGTGCTGCATTTTCAGTTAGAAGGAATTATCTCTTTATTATTTCTATTGAAATAGACAGTGTATACTATGAGAAAACATCCCTACTTTGTGCACCTCTTTTCTTTGGATATACGAATATTCCTTGTTATTTCAATCGACACACTTTTCATATATAATTGTGAGGTTGGATGATTTATGGAAATTCCCATGGTGATTCTACAATTCGAATGAATTAAAGTATAGAAATTAAAATCCCAAATCAAATTAAAGCATCTACAATCAATGGTTATCAAGTTTAACCATTACAATCTAAATAACAAAAATATGGAACTAACTACATAATTCTATTAATATTATATTTCATAAGTTTTAGGGATTATTCTCCCTAACTTCCAAATCTAGGGTGTATACATATTATTTCGTCAAGGTTAAACAACTTATGAATATGTAGGCAAGGATTCCTATTTAGATTTATTTATTTAAGCCTACAATCAATGGTTTTCACATAGGAATAATGACAAAAATAGAATTTTCAATGAAATAAACTTAGTATTATGTAAATTATATAATTTTTCACTCACCTTATGACTTTCAAATCTCTAGATCCAAATCCATTTTTCTTACTTTACTCCTTTTCTTTTAAAACAAAAATATGCGTGTGTGTATATATACAAACCATTAAAATTACCGATCTGAAATGTAATACTTAACCTTTATATTATTTATCAATATTTATTTCCTTAGTTCTGTTTTAAATTATTTTCAATCTGAAATCTTCAAACGCCGATAACTTCTCCACTTGAACTCTAACCGCAAAGCTTCACATATGAAAGTTGCTAAGAAAATCGCCACAAATATAATGGTGTGAATTTCTTGGCCAAATTATGACGTTTGCTCAAATTTCATTTTTGAGTCTTATAAATTTATTTTGTTAATTCTTTTAAAAAATTACTGTTTATTTTAAAGGGTGTTACATTCCCGCCTCCCTCGCCCTTAAAAGAATTTTGTCCTCGAAATTCCTCTAGGATGGAACCATATAACATAACATGCAACATTCTAAACTATCCAACCAATTAGCGTACAATCATTTTGCAGCCAATCATGTACAAGTGCACGGTGTGTCACACACATATTATATGTATGTTGAATAATACTAAATCGGCATCTCTTATATGAATGCATTCTTCAAAACAATTTCAAAAATATGCAAACAACTTATACTGGTAGTTACATATGTATGCTAGTTTCCATAAACCAGAATCCTTGGTTTCACACAACAATTTCCACACTCCTACGGACAGGAGTATAATACAACCAATTTCGCTTCCAATCCCTATCAATACCTAACACACAATTTCTAACATTCAAAATTTTGAAAATCCATTTTTCCTAAATCTATACTCTTATGCCGGAAAAGAAATTTAGATGGAGAATTTTATATTCCCACCCTTCTTTTATGCACCAATTCCCTTGTACCTTAGAACTTTCCCTTTTCCTCCAAATCTTTTTCAATTTTTCCAAGTGTAATTCACATAAGGAGGTTATTTTTAAATTTAAAATAGAATTAGTTTTAAAAAAAGGTTTTGTTTACTATTAACAAGGTATGGAAATAGAAATTCCAAAGTTAAAATCCAAAGTTAAAATAGTTTTTTCCCTTGTTATTATCTATGTTTTGTATACTGTCACACTTATTGAACAGTAAAATTCATATTCGCTAACATATCGACTCTTCCTACGCTGAGCAGGTTGTACTTAAAAGTTAGAGGTTTTCTTATTTTCCATTAAAAATCTCTTTCCCTTTTTATTAAATCTGTAAAATAGTTTGAAAAATTTAAATAAGTTTTTTAAACGCAATTTTTCAGAAGCATTTTCCATTATACCTTTAAAATAAATCAAGCCATATCTTAATGTAATCAGGATCCGGTAAATGAGTTAACATATGTGATCGACCCTAGCATATTATATGGTTAATATTAAAATTTGAAAATATTTTCTTTTATTTCAAAACGAAAAATAACACATAAGTACATATATAAATTTTAGTTTCTAAGGCATAAGGATAGTGACCCATGAGTTTCGCAACAATCCTTCCCTATCTTTCGCTTGTTCAAATTTATTATTTTTTCTTAAAATCCTAACTTTTTTGGTTTTAAGCATTATTCAATTTTTATTGCTAATTTAATTTCCTAATTTATTTTATAAACTTCCGGGCTTGATTTTTATTCTTCATTAGTTAAATGTTTTTATGAGATTTCCCTTTTTGTACTATTGTCTAATATATATGTATAGTGGTTAAAGCTCATTTAGGAAATCAATAGGGGAATAAAATAGGAACATATCTATTATCATATCATATACAATTTCAATACCCGAAAAGAGATAAGTAGGGAATACAACCCAAATAACCTAAAAGAAATAATTGCGGGAAGCTGCTCTTCAATATCAACTGGTATTACTAATATTGTGGCCCAATCACTTCTTACTTAAATAAAAAGGACATTTTTAGTATGCCATTCTACTATAACCTACATGTCTTAACTTATATTTTTGGATTAAATAAGTTTCATGCATTGCTTCAATTATTACAACCAATTATAGGATAAACAATGCATTCCTACACTACAGTGGGTAAGAAATATAAACTATATATATTTAGAATAACTCATCGGAAAATTGGCTTGACGGGATAACTTTCCTACCACCTATCTTCCCTTCTTTAATCCTGAGTAACCAATATGATTTATGTGTCTGTGGTCTGGTTAGCCTCTTCGCCAATTGTATTATTATGTTCTTTTAATCAAAATCCCATGATAGTATTCTTAAATTTTGGTATTTATTTTCTTTATCATTAATCTTTCATGCGAGTATGCTTTAGAAGTCATAGAAGTGTACATTGATACCATTCCCCATTCCTTTGTGGGTTCTTCTTATGGTTTTCACATATGTCTAATAAAATATTCGTAGATTCATACCAATATTCCTTATGTTCAATAAAGATTCTTTGTTGCCACTCTATAGGCATTCTTAAATATTTTATTCATAGCCTTAACTTTTACTCCGTCTTACCTAGGCAGTCATCCTTATTTACTCCATATCAAAGGTGGTTTGGTTTTTCACCATTCTTTATAAAATTATTAAACTTCATAGTCATGAAGTATTTAAACCAAATTTTTATCTTTGAAAATTTAAACTTAGAAACTTTTTATTAAATTCAACAATTGCATAGTTTCTAAAAAGGAGTTATAAAAACAACCAATTTTAATCAACTTTAACCGTAGGTGTCATATTTTTTTAAACTATATTTTAGGATTTATAAAGTAAGTTTATTTATTAAGTTCAAAAGATCTTTCTTAAAACAACACATTATTTCCTTTTTTCAAATAGTAAAAGTCAAGTTTTTGTTGCATGAATAGTAATCAAATTAATTTTCCCTCTATACCCTTTTCACAACAAAGATTTTCCTTCTTAAGAAGTATTATTTTTAACTCAAACCAATTATTAAGTTTTTGCATTCAAAAACTCAATTGTTATACCAAACCATTTTTCAAAAATGCATTGTCACAGTGTCTCTAAAACATCTTTTATAGCTTTTAACAATAAAAAATAGAGTAGAAAATGACAAATTTTATTCTATTATTTTATTATTACCCATGCTATTTTCCACTTTCAACCGTAGCGGAGACTCTAATACCATATGAGGGGGACTTCTAAAAGATCTCTGCAATTACTACACATATTTATGAAAACTATTTTTTAATATTATTTATAATCAGATTGCTAATATTATTTTATTATAAATTCGTAACGTTGTTTCTATTTATATTTCCTAATGTTATTACTATCTAAATTTCTTCTACCTAAATTGCTCTTATTTAAATGGCTTCTCCTTATATATCTCTCTTTCTCTTTGATAGTTTTCTCAATTGTAGTGCGTGCGCCTACTGCTTTAGCCATTGATTGGGCTTTTCTTAATTACCATGATACTGTTAGCTTTTTGTGTATAAATCAATTTCAGTTGTTTTTTCTCCATATTTTTCTTATATGAGAATATTCTTCCTTTTTTCACTATAATATGTTCTTACTCTTTTATTATCTTTACCCTATTTAAATCAAGTAAGGTTAAATTTACAAAAATAAAAAAATCATCGAGCCAAACATACGCTCTTTTTGTCCTATTTAAAATCGAAAGACTCTTTTATCATAAATCCTTTTTGTGGAATTTTTAGTCTAGCCAATTTTAGTTTCGCCTGGAAAATTTTTATATAGCTCATTTAATTAAAAATTTCCTAAATTTTCTCGTTTTTCAAGAATCCATTTTTAAAGGATATTTTATTTGGGGAAAAATTTAGAATTTCTTACTTTTAAAAATAACAACTTTTTTAGTGATAGGGTCCTTTTATTTTAAATAAATTCTTTTAATAAAATTTCAAATATTTTAGCAAAATTTAAAATCTTTTATTAAATTCTTTCATAAAGGGTCGGACTCTGAAATGGATTTTATTTGTCCTTTCTTTTTACCTTTTCTTCTTTTCTAATTATTCTTAGCTTATCTTCATTGAGAATATATTGAAATTCAGCAATCATCTTGTGGTGTTTAATGCACTCCTTCTTGCGGGAACTTGCTCATTCCTACTTGTACATTACCTTTGGAAATTTGCAACATATTGGTTCTTACTTCCCATCTATCTGGATGAAAGGTACATCTTCAATCGATAATCCAGTGAAATCCACAATCGTAGGCCAGTCCAGGCCCAACAAAGTTGTCAAGTACCATCCAACTTCAGGGACCCTTCTATATGTTGTGCTCATGCTTTTCTTAAGTCAACACATTATGGTATGGCCTGCATCCCATGGGGTAATTGGGGTAGGTGTATATATTTAACTGCGTTTATTATTCTAACTAATAGTTGGGTTATCTATTCTTTTGAAATATGATTGCAACTACTGCTATAATTCAAATTTGTAGAGTTTGGCATGCAGTATATATATAGTTATAGGAAAATACAAATACGTTCACCCAGCGTATTCTTATTCCTATGATTGACTAAATTAAGCTCTGACACCAAATACAACAATCCACACCTTAATGGACCTGATTTTTCGACTAAATCGAAAACCAAGTCCATTACGGTACGGATCGTTGGTGTTGGTAACATGTAATAAGCATGAGTTTATCAAAGAGCTATCTATATGAACTCACAACAGAATAGTAAATATAATAAAACATATATGCTGATAAGGCTGCTACCTTGAAACCAATATTATTTCTTGGACATCCAGTTGTCTTGTCAGTGCTAAACATGAATGAGAAGACCTATCCATCTAACATTCCCATCTTGAACCAGTATCATGTCCCTCTAAATTTGTCATGTAGGTTATAATGATGAAGGGGTCCGAACAACATTCTGGCGACTAGTATATCATATACTTTAATCATAACACTAGTTTATTCCGATTGATCTCCACTTAAGTGTTGAATTTATTATTAAGGATTCTAGGTTTAATTTCACCTATCTATGTGATATATCTAAACTACTCTAAGGTATAAGAATGTGTGTTTGTATATAAGCATCCCTATACTCTCAATAAAGAAACCTCTTCACGATGTAACTGATAATCAACCGGCCCTAACTACGAAGACCGATGACTACTAGATACAACTTTATAATTTAACCAGCAGTATTACTACTACACCTCAAATACCTATCTAAAGGTTAACTAGCGAACCTCCAACCAACAAATAAACAACCAAACCTTGAGATCGGTGCATATCCCATATGAACTCTACACCAGTAAGAAGTGTAATCCATATAGGCTTAACCTAAGTCTTTGCTAATGACCACTGGAGACCAATGGTGGTTTCATTCTATACCCTACTAAACAAATGCCAGTTTATCAAACAATTCTTACATAGCATTAACCACCATCCAAAAATCCAGTTTAGATTTTCCTAATACAAATTATGGAAAATGCCCATTTCTGATTACTTAATACCTCTGGTTTGGAAATTGAAGCAGACCCTGCGGCTATTTAATACTTCAAATCTGAGGCGAATCCCTTGATATATATTTTCAAATCTATATGCAAACATATATCACTAAAGGTTCGGTAGTTGGAGATGTCCCACATAAGTAGTATGTATACATGACTGCTGGTAGTCCATTTAGGAGGGTGGACTTTCATTGTGAAACTTCACTGGCCTCGCATCCCAACCCATACTAAGCAAAGTCATTTATTATCAATCTAAATATTGAACTAGACCCAGTAATTCACAACCGCTACAAACTTTACATTGAGGCCATATAATTTTAACTATGGAAATTATCACGCCCCTAGAGTTTGTTATTATTCATATTCATTTATTTACTTGCCATTACTTCTACTTATTTTAAAAAGTTTACCACCTTTATTTATCCTTTCCATTAATGTTATTAAATTCATTAAATGGTTTTCTACCTATATTGAATTGATTACAATAACTTCCCTTTTACTCCTTAATCTATTATCTTATTTATATTTAGCGTATAATTTATAATTAATAGGACAACGTACAATTAATTTTTTTTAGCGAAGCTAGCAGGGTTGATTGGGCCCTTTCCAAATTTATTAAACACATAGAAAAAAAGGGATTAAACATGCTTAAACCCGAAAAAAACTATGGTATAGAACTAAGATATTGAGGAAATACAAAGAGAAAAATAAGAAAAAGAAACACACAAACAAAATTGATCAGTCCCACACATACAATTAATTACACATTACCATATATATATTTATGTTATAATGGACGTTTATTTATTTCTTAAGTTTATACTTTATTCTTATATATATATATATATATATCTCTAATTGGTAAACAAGTTAATTTATATTTCTATTTATAACTTTTTAGTTTCTAGTTTTAGGGATTTCTGAATATACACTTATGTGTAGATATCCAAGAAATATTTGTTTCTAAATTTTAATGTGTACGTATCATAACTTTCCCAAGAAGGAAACGTTACCATTGCAACTTTCCATAAACTACCAAAAGGGAGATTGTAACACCCAGATAATTTGACCAAAAATTTAAATAAAAATAATTAAATTTAAATATAACAAGGGTAAAAATGGAATTTTTATAAACATCTGAATTTGGCAATGGAACTTGCATTGTTCTATTCATAGTAATTTTCTGGACAATTTTCACATATAATGTTTTGAAATCGAAGCTATTACGAAAAGTTATTAACATTTGAAAACTTAGAATCAAAATTAACTAAATAATTAATTAAGGAAAGAATAATTAAAAATAGAAAGCCATAGTGGTCAATAGTATGGGCTAACTTTTTAACTCTTAGCGGTCGATTGCTCCAAGCCAAGTGGTCGACCGGTAGATGTTATCGAGCAAGGGTTGTAAGCGGTCGAATGACCCAGATTTTATGATATTGAATCTACTGTTGTGATTAGTTTCTACCTCTATAAATATAACCCTAGGTTAATGGTCCGAACCCTAATTCACTTATAGTATGTCCAAACTCCATCTCTTAGAAATCTAAAATTCTTTCTCCTCAAAACAATATTTCTTCAAAATAAAATAATAATTATATTAGTGAAGTTGAAGAAGAAGATATTAAATCGAAACAAAAGGAGATCCACACCAATCGGAGGCAATTCCAAGTACATTAGGTAATGGATAGCTATTTTGAGGTGAGTGGGTTAATGATTAGTAAGATGATTTACATGTAATTAACCTTGTTATACTCTATTTGATTTGTAATTTTTTTGATTTAAATTGGGAACAACGTTTGTTTAGATTGGAAATTTCATAGCAATTATAACCTATATGAATATGACCCCTTTCTTTCAATCTAGACCTGGTTAATGCAAATCCATTAGATAAGAATAGGTTCAAGTTTAATATAACCCTTTTGTCAGATTATATATGAATTGATATAACCCTATTGATGATAAACCTAAATTGAATATGAAGTTTTAGGTAATTATAAATTGTAGATTCAAAAATTTAGGTCGACTATAATTAGGGTTTACTATAAATTCAAATGGGTGGTACTCGATTCAAGAAGGAAGATTAACAAACAAACGACGATAATCCAAAAATATAATAATACATAGAAAACAACCCGACCGATCGACAGGCTCATTGGAGCTATTAGTGAGTAGCGGTCACCACTCCAATGAGCAGCGGTCCACTAATTAATGAATTTTGGCGTAGAATGAACCTCGGCCTAAGGCTCATATTATTAAATTAGTTGTATATATATCCATATAGATATATATGGATGTTAGTATAAATGGGGAAACCAGCTCCTTAGGTTTACAATTCTTGGACGTTGCGGGACTGGATAGGCAGGTGCATAAGCAACAAGGTCTAGGCACTATTTATTAAGCAAGGTCGATTTTCAAATGGGCGATTCTACCATGAATTGCACTTATAGGAGGTTCTACGGTATATATGCACACTGACGATGATGCATGGAGAAGTATGTAGCCTAGCACTAACGGGAGCTCCCTGGTATGCATGGCTGCATGGACGTGATACTACATTGTTGATAGATCTCAACGCGGTGTGATAAGAGGCATTACATTACAATTGAGAGTTGGACATGAATGCAATAGATGTCTTTGACATGAGTCGACATTGCGGCTCCCCCTCAATGCGTAAATATGATATGTGTAGTCGTAATTGGAAATGCAGTCCTAAGGTGGATATTGTAGGGAATCTTATGTTGGAATAGTTCCAGTAGCTCGTAGCTGATCCATTGTTATTTGAGGTTTGATTAGTTATTTGACCCTAAGTATAAGCCTTCACAACATGTTAGTGTAGGTATGTTTAAAGTTATACCTCCTTAGATAAATGAAATTTGTAATTCATAGACACAAGCAGGACACCCAAGGTCACATAGAGTACTAATGAAGTTAATTGCCTACTCTATATATCAACAATATAACTCATTCACCACACTTTTGTTTGATCCACTCCTTTTATTTCTATTTTCTCCACAAGAGGAGGACGGGGTAGCAGGTTATAGGCCCAGATATTAGTATGTGGAGAGATGAGCTTGGCATTGGAGTTGCTTTTTTATTTTCCAGTACTCTCCATGTATCTATTTATCATACTTAGTACTTATCTGACTTTGTGCTATATTTCTATGTACTTTGGATTATGACTACATATTGTTTTGAGACTTTGTTTTCTAAGATGGATATTTGATGTGTTTGTATTTTATTTCCTTTCACTGTAAGCTCTGAAAGTGTGGAATGTCCTAGATTTTATCTGCATATTCTTAATCTCTATAATGTTTAAAAACCCTGATAGCTCATACTTCTTGACATCGACATGAGTCTGAAAGTCATCCTAGGATTTAGATTGGTGTGTTGAGATGTGCAGGTTGTCACACTTGGTATTAGAGCATAGGTTTAAAATCCCCTAGGGATTAGGTGTGTATTGAGAGAATATACTTGAAAAGTTTTGAAAAAAAGTTTTCCAAAAGGTTTTCAATTTTGTTTTCAAAATGGATTTCTAAAGTGTGTATATATAAATATATATAGAGATAAAAAGTTTTTCAGTGGTTTTATATATATAAGCATAATACAAAAAGAAAAAGCTTTTAATTATTCTTGCCAATACTATTGTGGCAAAGTTGCTAGTAAATTCCTAAATCACAAATAGAAAGGATGAGCAATCATGCTGGTTATGGCTCAGGTGATGCAACTGAGATTCCGGACATGAATGTCCCGATTTGGTTCCATTGGTATATGTAAGCAGGAGGACAAGCCTAGCTTAACCCTAATAGGTGTAGTTCCATCTTAGCCACCTACTGTTGATTTTGCCAACCTATGGAAGGACTTTGCGAGTCTATAAGGGAAGCTGTATGTGGTAATCGAGTCATATATGGACTCGAAGGCATTGATCCACACTTATGAGAGGATTCTTGGACCGATGGGTCTTAGAGATGACGTGAGTAGACAACTTGCCACTTGGCATTTATAGGGAGAAGCTATGAATTGGTGGGATGTAGTGGTGGAAGAGACAGACAAGGGGGAGATTACTTGGGGATAGTTTAGGAGGTGTTTTGAAGTGATGTTTCTTTCTAGGGCCGAGGAGGGAGTATAGTTGCAAAAGTTCATACATTAGTAGTAAGGAGAGATGTTGATGAAGGATTACATGATTCAGTTCAATGAGTTGGCTAGCTCAAGCTAAAGCTGATCAATAGCCCTCATAAGACAGCTCTAAATTTTGTAGAGGGGCTGAATTAACCTATTCAAGATTTGGCCCTTAGTCATATTCCCATGGGTGCAAATTTCGAGGGCATGGTGGAGATGGCTTTACCGAACACCATCATCCAATATGGAAGTGAAGAGTGCGCCTAAGAAGTTGGGGAAAAGCCACACAACAGAATTAACACAAGCGTGGAATGGGAGCCAAAGGGAAGATTAAAAGCATGAGATCTAATGTAGAAGGTGTGGTAAGAAGGACCATTTTGTGAAGGAGTGCAAGACGGATAGCTTGACGATTAAGTCCTACAACTACAATCAATTTATATACATGAGGTGGGAATGTCCAATACCACAGAAGATCTTTACCCATGTAGTTTTAGGTTACGCACTGGATGCTATTCCCAACTCAATTGTGCCTCTAGTAGCGGATAAGGGGGAAAAGCTCGTAATTGAAGGTATGTTAACTTTATCTGATTTACCTATTCGTACCTTATTTGGCACTGGGGAATCACACTCTTTTATCTCGAGTAGACTTGTAGATTATTTGCTCTTAGACGCTAGCATAGTTGGTTTAGCATTTTTAACACCTTCTTTACATATAAGACTAACTTGGCATCCTTTGTCTGCTATGTTTGTTTACCGGTTTACCACTAACTAGGAATCACTGAAAATTTCAATTCTGTGAATTTTCATTTGTGGGGCCAAAATGAGTCTTGCCACCATTGAATCATACTCCACCACATTACTAATGGTCGAAAATCCTAATTTCATTTCATAATGTAGGCGATGTCCGTTGGGTCTGATAATGATAGATCATGTCCAGCACCTTGTTCATTTGAAGCTCCATCTACAAATAATTGCCATTTAGACTTTAGATCATTTTCCCTCTTTGACCGTTCTTTGATGAAACCTATACGTTAAAAAAATCAACTAAAGCTTGTCCTTTGATTTCCACTCGAGGTAGAAATTCAATGTCATATTAACTAAGCTGTATCCCCTATTTTACCAATCTTCTTAAGGCTTCCGATTTATTGAAAATTTGCTTAAAAGGGAAATTGGTTAAAACCTTGATTGGATGTTCTTAAAAGTAAGCTCTTAGCTTTTGTGATGTAAGCATTAAGAAGTATGCCATTTTCTCTATGATTGGATATCTAGTCTCTGCATTTTTTAGCCTTCCACTACATAGTATACCGAAAGTTGAATCCCTTTCTCTTCTTTCATCAATACAAAACTAACTACACGTTCGAAAACTTCCATACGAAGATAAAGATTCTCTCCTTCTACGGGACTAGATAGGATTGGTGGTTTTTCAAGATGGTCTTTCAACTCCTTGAAAGCCTTTTGACAGTCTTCTCCCCATTTGAAGTTCTTCTTTTCCTTAATCACATCGAAGAAAGGAACGTATTTGTCGGTGGCCTTGGAAATGAACCTATTCAATATCGCCACTCTTCCATTTAGACTCATTACATCTTTACTGGTGTTGGGCTCCACTATGTCCTTAATAGCCTGAATCTGGCCAGGGCTAGCTTCAATTTCTTCGGCACTGACAACGTATCCTAGGAACTTCCCAGACTGAATTTCAAAAGAGCATTTTTGTGGATTGAGCTTTATTTTATACTTTCACAATACCTGAACATCTCCCCAAGATATTTTAAATGGTTTTTCCTTTCATGAGACTTAACTAGCATATTATCCACATATACTTCCGTATTCCGACTAATTTGCTCCTTGAACATTCTATTTACCAATCTCTGGTATGTGGCGCCAACATTCTTTAACCCAAACAGAATTACCTTATAACAATAGGTTCCCTAATCCGTTATGAAACTAGTCTTCTCCTCGTCTGGCTTGAACTTGGGAATTTGATTATAGCCGGAATAGGCATCCATGAAAGATAAAAGTTTATGCCCACTGGTTGCATCAATCAACTAATCTATTCTTGAAATGGGATAGCAATCTTTTGGGCATGTCTTGTTTAGATCAGTATAGTCAACACATGTTCTCCACTTGCCATTGGATTCCTTGACCGGTGTTGGATTAGCCAACCACTTCGAATAAAGTACCTCTATGATGAACCCATTCTTAAGAAATTTGTTGACTTCCTCTTTTGAAGCATTGGATCGAATTTTATGAGGTTGCCTTTTCTTTTGTCAGAAAAATATGATATTTGGATCTATATTCAAAGCATGACACATAACGGTTGGATCTATTCCGATCATATCAGAATGGGTCCAAGTGAATAATCTCTGTTGGACTGAAGAAATTGAATTAGCTCCCCCTTTGGGTTTGTTATCCAATTCCTTCCCAATTTTTACCATTTTTGTCGGATTAACTGGATCTAAGCATACTTCCTCAAGGTCTTTCGTATGCTTCATCCGTTCTTGCTCGCCTCTACAATCTAATTTAGTGACTATTTCCTCACCTTCTATTTATCCTCCACCAGGTTTGTTTCCTTCCTCTTCCTTTCCTTTTCAAAGAAATTGAATTTTCTTAATACATGCTTAGTTTTCTCCATAGGCTTTTTTTTCTTTGGAAGATTAGTTTGAAGAACCCTTACCTAAAGGCTTATTAATATCATTTCCAATCAACTCACTTTTCTCCGAGCTATAGTAAGAAAAATTGTCCCGTTTATATGGTTCAAGAGTGGCAAAATACACTTCAGGAGAGCTAAATTGTTCTCCCCATATTGTTCTCCAACCATTTCTGGTTAATAACTTTACCAGTAAGTATTTTGGTGAAACAAAAGCATCAACTTCATCCATAGCTGGTGTCCTAAAGAAGGAATTGTAATAGGATGGTTGATCCACGATGACGAAGAGAGTCTCGAATGTCCTAGAATTTGGTGAAATTCCCATCTAAACCAAAAGATTTATTTCCCTAATAGGAGTTGATCCTTTGTTGTTGAATCTAAAAATGGGTTCAAAGCTTGGCTCTAGCTTCTCCTCTGGAATTCCGATTTGATCGAAAGCATGTTTAAAGATGACGTTGACCGCACTTCCGATATCGACCAAAATTTTGAAAACCACAGAGAATCCAATTTGAGCAGTAATCATGGGTGGATAAATTCTGGGGATGATGAAATCCTCCTCTTAGCTCTTGTAGAGTGATGGTTAGGTTATGCATATGAATTTGGAACCTGGGATTCTTAAGCGGTGGTTCTTTGTAAATAAAGAAAATCCCCTCCTTTACTTCTATAACATAGCGGTCCCTAGCTCCTTTACTGCCTCTAGCTAGATGCGGTCATCCATGGATCACATTGATTCTATTGGGGGGTATAAAATCTGATTGACCATTACCTTCTAATAAGTTGGTAGCATTGTTTTGGAGTCTTTGGTAGGGATCTTTAGAACGAGTAACATTTTGACTATCTTAACAAACTCCTTTAAGCGTCCAGAGCGAATCATGCATTGGATTATGCTCACCAAAACATGACATTAATCAGTTTTGTGCCCATTTGACTTATGATAAGCACAATATTCTTACCCCTTTCTTGGTTCAGGATTGGTCTTAGCTTTGTATAAGACTAGGAAATCATCGTTTTTTTTTGCCATAGCAAATATGTAAGGTAGCAGCTTATTCAGAGCAATGTGATTGGCGTTAATGATCTCCTTCCATCTTGGTTTTTCATGGTTATGGTTATAGCCTGTTTTCCTGGTCACCTTTAGCTTGAGCATTCTTTTTGGTTCGAAATATTTCATTAATACGAATGAATATGTCAGGCTAAAAGTGGAAGCCTTGTAAGTCTCTACGTCCATGTATACAGAGCTCCTTCTAGAATGGGGTTTGCCCAATCAGTCCCGAATGTAAGCTTATCCCTATTAGTCATACCTTTTGCCTTTAATGCCTCTGTACCGAACCTCTTCAGACAATCACCCAATAACACCCCTGGCCTTCGCTTGATATTAGCCAGCACGGCGTAGTTGATAGTAGGGTCTTTACAAATATAGAACAGTGCTGAGAATTCATAAGAGAATTGCTTCTAGGAATAGATGGTTTTCTCACAGTACCGCCTGTACCATTTGCTGCTGCACCTTGGTAAGTAATAGGGAAAAGCCTACAATGCATTGCTCCAGACGCGTTGTATAGGTCCATCTGACTTTTGAAGGCCATCTAGTGATCATCAGGGTCTATGGTTTCGTTATTTCTTAAGGATGGAATTTTGATGTGGGAACGAATCATGTTGGATATGATATCGTCTGTAAAGGGAGCTTCTCGATGGCTATTATTGACCCTCTCATCAAGAGTTCTTTTTCCTTTAAGATTAACCATATACTTTGCCATTTTTTGGCCATGTTTCTTAGATAAGCTTCGTCACTATGGTGATTGCTTCTAATAGGTTTGTGTCCTTTAAAGGTTGAACTTCCAGATTGCTCCTTGGACTTCTCCTCCAATCTCCCTTGGTAATTTTCCTTAACTTTGTTATCCGCTAATGACCTTGGAGAGAGTTCAGTTGCTTCAACTTGCTGATAATTTTTACTCTTATGTGGAGTCATAACGAGTTAGCTTCTGCTTTTGTTTATGCGCAAAGAGGCATCCAAGCCCCTTCTTGGAGACTCTACCTCATCCCCTCTCCCCGTGAGCTTGGTGGTTTTGGAGGATTTTTGAGCAAGGATTCCTTCCAGAAGTTCTTTCATCATCAACACTTATTAATCTAGGTCTTTAATTTTAACTTCGTTCACTACGCCATAAATGACCTTCTGCAACATTTTTGCAAGGTGTTGCCAGCTAAAATGTTGCGATAGCTATAAAATTTTGGTCCTACTGCAACGTTGTATTTTTAGTGTTACCTTAGCCATAAAAATGTGTTGCTCTAGCTAAACAAGTGTAACACGATGCAACATTTTTATATAGTGTTGCCATAGATGTTTTCAGATTAAAAAATTAATAAAATTAGCAATCCGCGTGAATACGATCCAACGGTCTACATTTAATCTGATTGTTAACATGGATCACCGCTACATTTTGCCCTAAATTTTCGTTTTCCCGCTTTACTGTTCATACCATTTCGTTCTCACCCCCAATTTCCAAATCCAAATCCCCAATTTCCAAATCCCTAATTTCTAAATCATATTTTCGTTCCCATTTCGTTCTCACCCTCAATTTCGCTGCTGTTGCCTACATGTCGATACGCAACCTCTCCCAAATCCTACCAACCGCAGCCCCCAACAAAACTCCACTACCCCACCGCCGTTTCTACAGCCTGATTCCGATGGTCATCGAGCACACATCCCATGGCCAGCGTGCCTGCGATATCTTTTCCTGGCTTCTCAAAGAGCGCGTCATCTACCTTAACGGACCCATCGAGGAGGATACGTCGGCGATAGTTGTGGCTCAGCCGCTGTTCCTCGAATCTGGTGGTTTCGTGACAGCAGGGTTGGCAATTTATGATACTTCGACCAGATCTGATGCTTGAATCTTTCTCGCCAATGTTCAGAAGAAGTTCGATTCTGATGAAGCTTTGCTCGATTGCTTCAAAAAGTACCATTTTCGGATTCAAGGAAGATGTCAAACGCAGATTTCTTGTTTGAGAGAATGCCGCTTAAATTTTCAAATTGGCCAGCAATCATAAAACCAGTTTCAATTCCTTGATTGATTGCTCGAATTGCTTTGACTTCGTCGTCGGGTGCGATGTGATATTATTTGGTATGTTTTATGCCTTCTGGTTTACTTGATTGTTCTCGATTTTGGTTACACTCGCATGCTTTTGCCGATGATGAATTGGGATTTATTTATAGGCTTTATTTCATATAATCTCGGGTTTAATCTTTCTGTTGGACTTTGATAAATCTGGTATGTTGGATTGCGATGATGTATTGGTATGTTGGATTGCGATGATGTATTGGTATGTTGGATTGCGATGATGTATGGTCTGAGCTTGTTAGCTCCTTTCTGCTGCATTTGTTAAACCAGAACATGAACTGGTGCTCCAAGTCCTTTGTATATCATATTACTGCCTATGTTTCCCTTGTACATGCCTGATGCATTCACTGTTTTTGCTTGATGGGCTGCCTATGTGTACTGCTGTGTTCTTGCACTGGCTTGTCTATATTTTGCTGAACCTAGTTCTTGTTTGTTTTGTTGGTTGCTTGGCCTTGAGTTGAATCCAGTCGATGACTCGGGTTTGACCTTGTGACGTGTCCTTGTATACATGTGTTGCATTCATGTTTGGCTTATGCACTTATGAAAAGAAACAACCCAAATACCTGAGGCAAATATTATAACAAAAATATTTTCATTTTCTGTTTGAGTTAAATATTATTTTCCAGATTACTGCTTTTGAATTATATGTGACAGGTATTGAAGACTGGACAGCTGGATACAAGCTTGAAGACAGAGTCAAATCAAATGTGCATGAGTGTATGAATGCATGAGCTGAAGACAGGTTTCAAAGAAGGCTCGATCTTTCAAAATCGGATGAATCGGGCGGTGCCCACTTGTTCGACAGGTCGATCCCCGCCGGGACTGCGGTGCCCCGGACCCCCGCCGGCGCTGCGCCCGGACCCGCTTCTCGGCTCGCCTTCGGCTCGGCACTCGGCTCGCCTTCGGCTCGGCATATATTTGTCAGTGTCGATGTATGTATAAATTGAAACTGTATATGTAATGAGTGAACTGAGTGATGTAGTGAGGAATATCTGTATATGTGAATATCGGTGTTATATATCATTGAATTGTAAAATAGTGGAGTCAGGAATTTGTACTATTTCAAATGTTGAAATAAAATATTTATTTAAATAAATTACTGTTTAAATATCAAATTCTGTGTAATAGCATTTTATTAAATAAATATTTATTTTTATTAAAAAATCAAATATGCTCTACATTGTGGGCCCCACAAATTCAAAAAGTTCATATCTATAGCAACATTTTGGAATGTTGCTACAGATACCTATGGGTGTTGCCATAGACCCAAATAGGGTTCTATTGCAACAATATTACTTATGTTGCCTTAGATAGTCAAAATGTTGCCTTTGAGGTCTAAGGCAACGGCAAAAATTGCATCACCCTAAAAGTGTTGCCATAGACCTATGGCAACATTTTTCGGGCCTGAGCCAACATTTTTTTTGTGTTGCAGTAGGCCATTTATGGCGTAGTGGTTGTTAGCAGGTTGTTGGCTCTTATTGCTCTCCAGACTCTACATTTCCCAAGTAGAAGTTAGGAATGACATTTTCTTCTAACGTTATCATTTGTGTGACTTCTTTGTTTTGAGAGTTAATTCATCTTGATCTTCCTATTTTCCTAAAACAAAAATTTACCCAATTAATTTGAGAAGAGAATCAAATGGAATAAGTGGTTCAAGCCCTCCTTCTATTGCTAAAATGTTAAAAAAAATTGGTGTAACACCTTGATGTCGAGTATGAAAAGCTAAACTTGATTTTTAACATATGTGATAAAACGATTAAGCATCACTTAGTTGGTTTGACTAGATAATGCAAATCAATATGATTAGGCTTAGCATTCCAGGCTAGTATAAGACGATGTCATTAATAAATGGTTCCATGATGCTCATAAACTCTTGGAATATGATATTCGCAAGCTCATATGATTTCTTGGAATAATATATTCTAGATCCCATAAGATCACTTGGAATAAATATTCAAGAGCCCTTAAGGTCAGTTAGAATAAGTATTTGAGAACTGATATGGTCTTTAGGAATAGAATATTCTATGGCCCAAGTTACATGTTCAATGGAGAGAGTAAACCGCGAATATGTGCAATAGCCTATTAAGTGCATTAATGGACTTGATAAGAAATCCATATTACTGATATCCAACTTCTATATGCAATAAGTAAGATAGAGGCTATGCATACAAACACTAGTTTAGATCAAAGCTTATATGATTCTGTAAAATCATGTCAAGCTTAGGGCCTAAAGAGCTTTATTAATGCATATCTATGTCCATAATGCCCCAAGTGCACAATCAAGGTAATGGTCATGTCCAAGTCCTTGTTCATAAAAATTGTGCATGATTACAATCGAATCAGAACTTCCCCAATTCAATTTAGCATTACAAGAGTTTAATTTTGAGAGTAGAGGAAAGAAATGAGCACCCCTTCCTCCATGCCCCTAGGTCCATATTTACAGGGGTAAAGGGAGTCGGCCTGATGCTTTATGCCACCTTCGACATGCGCAATCTTTGGCAATCTTAATAGCATCGAGTATCATAGATAATCTTCAGTATTCTTCATCAATAGGAGGTGGCATCGACCAGAAGTGGCATCGACATGATGCAGTATTAATATGGAGCGGCATTGACATGGAGTGGCATGGTTATGGAGTAGCATTGATATGTAAAGGCATCGTTATGGAGCAGCGTTGATATAAAGCAGGATCGTTATGGAGCAGCGTCGATATAAAGCAGGATCATTATGGAGCGGCATTAATATGGAGCGGCATTTTATAGAGCGGCATTTACTTTGATAGCCTTCATGGACATTTACAATGTTCATCATCAATGTCGCTTTAGAGGTTTGTAGTGGTATCTCCAAAGTGCAGTACTAATGTAATATGACATCGATGATACATATCCTCAGTGGAACACTGCATTGAAGTAAGGTGGCATGAATACGAGCGATATTGCTCTACAATGATATTACTTTTTGATATTGACAAGAAGTGACATCAATCAGAGGTGGTATTGATTGGGTGCAATATCATCCTTGGCCTTATGCAATATTGTTTTAGAGATGGCATTGAAGAGTATTGTCACTACATAGAGGTGGTGTTAGTAGTCCGCGATGTCCCCACCTGATTTACGACATGCTAGTCATTGACAAGGTGCGGTATTGATGGAGCATAGTATGAATGGAGTAGGACATTACTTGAAATGCGGTATTTAAGTAATGTGATACTGATGAGATGCAACGTGGATGAGGTACGGTATAGATGAGAGATGACATTATTTATAAACTCATATAGATGAGGAGTGGCATTATAGTTCTTCAGCACTGATTCTTCTCCATACTTTTGGTATTGCTTGGTGTCATTCTTATGCCATTATATCGCATATCTTCGGCATTAACAATGATAGTGGTAGCAGTTTCCTTTATGGCTACTGTAAATTTGCAGATGTCGATATTCATCCTTAAGGGTTGGAGCGAGCTTCTTTAATTTACCATTTTTACTCTTTCGGCATTATTCTTTTGATGCAAGATGTCCTGAACTCTTTAAAGGTGGCACGGTTTCTTATTGTTGCCTTCGACATTGTAGCCTTTCGATGTTACCTTTACCTTATAAATTTGTATGACACTTGTTATTATGTCGACGATTTATGGCATGCTCTCCTTCAATATTCTTTTACTTTGGAATGATGCCACTTCTTTGAATAACCTTGCATTTCTTCTTTGCTTCTAGTTTTTCAACATGAACTCCTTAATTTCAACATGAAGCCTTGGCTTTAACTTCGACATGACACTATATCATTTAAAAATTATGTGGATGACATTTGCTCCCCTCCTCGTATAAAAGAAGCTTTTTACACTTTAGTGTAAAAACAAGAATTTCTTTGCTTTCTCGATTCCTTCTGAAATTTCTACTAAATTAAGATGTATAAGAGAGCGTATTTATAATTTTCTATTATATATATATAACTAGATAACAAATCTTGTTCGAAAGAAAAGGTATTTCATTTCAATTATATACTTGTTATAATGTGTTATAAGTAATTGATTATCCAATTTAAGTATATTTATGGAAAATCGATAATTGGTGTTTTTTATGATAGTAATTACAGGGTGTTGTAATCATGAGCAATTTATCACAATATGATAAACACATAGTTTTAAATATTCCTAGTCAAGATGTATCAAGATCGGGTATCAGTTCATCCATTGGGACTAGAGTACATAACGCTCTTCAAATGTTGGGCAGTGTATTGCTCATGACTTCTGGGGGAACCAAGGGGTTACACACTAATACTTATTAATAAGTATAGAATGACTTACTCGATAGTTTTCTGTTGGTTAATATAACTAAGGTCAAACAGAAAATATCGATATTGCAATATTACAAAATCCTATCGACTTGAGAATACTATCAAGCTTTAATATAGAAAATTTGCTTTGATTATTGTTAAATCATGGTAAGGCATCCATCGAACAACTATAGTTGGGTCTAGTGGAAGCATTGGAAGTGAAACACTATTCAAGGGAGAATTCGTCTCCTTAGTTATATGAGGTTTGTGTCACAGTCAACTTAAAATCAAAGTCTCTAGCTAGAGCAGTTCGGTAAATAATAGCTATTATTATTAAAGCAATGACTTTGTGTTTGGACTATTAAGTTGAATGTGGACGATATTGAAATTTTTACCATTACTAAATTCCATAAGTCCTAATGTGATATAGTTTCGACAAAGAGAATTGATGTAAATAATTGTAAAATAATGGTTAACGCTTAAAATAAGTAAAATTGGATTTTACCGAAGCTACATAAGTGATAAATTTGGCAATAGTGTCACATTACTACTAAGGTAACATGAGAACGTTAATATGTGAATTGTTCGATACTAATTGCTGACCAAATTTATACCTAAGAGTCATACAAATGAAATGTTGAATACTCCAATTACCACCTAATTTAATTAATTCTAATTGCTATAAATTTATTAAATTAACAAATATTTAGGAAATATTGATTATAAAATTTTATTTGATTTGTGTTAATCAGTATTAAAAATAGTGTGTGTAAAAGTTGTATACACACGTATCGATATTCGACATCGATGTGCGTTTAAATTAGATTTAAATGCATATTTATTTGACCAGGCTTAAAGCAGTTTAAATGGATATATCCCACTCTAAATGGATAGTTTTACTTAGTATATTTGTTAGACTATTCTACCTTTTCCATATATGAAAGAAATTACTAGAAGCAAACTGAAATGAAGGAATATATTATGTAATTGTTTTTTAAAATATCATCGACACCTACAAATTTACAAGATTAGCAAAATATAAATAGTTAAATCATACTAGCAAGGCACCATAAACATGTTAAATTTCTTTTCTCTTCATCTTAATCTTTTTTTTCAAATAGGATCTCTAGTTTTAGAATATGCAGAACATAGCCTGACCTAAGGCTATTTTGGGATCAACATTCATCTCAAGCTACTGTTATATAAACAAAGTGAAAAAACATCAATATAAAGAATAGAAAAATGCATCATATGAGATAAGATAGGTTGGACACTCATATTCACCTACACAGCTGTTCTATATTAAAAAAGACTTATAGGAAGACAAAATATAATTACTATTCAACAATATGGAGATTACTGATGAAATAAAGCAAAAGGAGGATATCTATCAACTATTAATGTGTAGTACCCAAGCTCATTAACAAGCACTACTTCTCACATCCACAAAAACAATTTTTTTCTAACCCAATATGAGATTTCAATCAATCTAAGCTTAAGGAGAATGACTAGCCTAAACAATTCACGAAAAAAAATTTGCTTCCTCAAATAAATGAACATTAAGGAGAAAGTTCTATTGATATAATTAGAGCTAGTAGATGTGAAGAGCATATCCATAAAAAGGGATTTGGTGACAAAATCGTTACTAATTAGTGCGTATAGAAAGTAGAAAATAGAAAACAAGGAAATCACTGAATTTGAAATAAAAAGCAAGCTATAAGCAACAAAAAAGAAAATTGAATTGAAAAAAATACGAATTCAAACTGAAATTAGACCCAAATATGTTTCCAAACACATATTCAAATTGGAAGTCATTAACTTATTTTAAGTCGAATAAGAAATTTTACCTGAATCGGAGGTTAAAACCGTAGAGGCAATGAGGAGGGAATGATATGATAGATGCGTTACAAATGAGGAATGTAGGGAAAAGTAAATATAAAACATGAAATTACAAACCCTTCCCCCATACTTCGAATTATTTACACAACTACCAACGTTCCTCACAAATATAAGTGTTGAAAATATTTTATAATTAGAATATTTATTGATAATTTGTAACATTAATGACCATTACAATTTGGGAAAATATAAGTGTTGAAAATGACTAATTTGATGTAGTGGGTGTGTAGCTCATTCAATCGGGTAGCTTTTTTGGAAGAATTTGAATTCAAATTCAAATGGAGTCAATCAGATTCAGCATTCAAAGTGTAATCTCTAGGCAATAGTAAGGTAACACTTTTATATTTTATACATTTACTTGTCCATCATTTCATGTATAGTTAGATTGAATATATTATCGTGAATACATATACATACATACATACATACATACATACATACATATATGTGAGAAATGCGGATTACGGATCTTAAGGCTAGAATTAACACTAGAGGGGGGGTGAATAGTGTTTTAAGGAATTACTAGTTCTTTTTGAGTTTACATTAATTTGAACACAAATGTATGCAATATTCAAACACAGATATGATCACAAAATCAAACACAGATGCAGATATAAAGTAAAAGCAGTAAAGGAAAGAACACACCGGATTTTATACTGGTTCGGAGTTACCCTACATCCAGTCTAGCAACACAAGTACGGATTTCCTTTCAAAATCAATTCTTACAATTACACCCTCGATTTCAAGGCAATGAGGTACACCGCTCCAGATTCACAATCCTCTGGGTAGAGATACTTGATTTTACGGGCAACAAGTTCACCAGATTGATTTTCCAAGCTACAATCACACCTTTTCTCGCTCGATTGAATACGAAGAAGTCTATAACTCTGAATAGCACTGGGATCTTGTTGAGATAGTGATAGAGAATCAAACCAGAGATGATCTAGTTAGATTCAATGTTGATTTCGGCAGAGTAATGGTAAAAATGTATATAAAGAAATGTGGAAGAAGAAGAGGAGTGAAATCAGAGAAAATATGATTGTAAATTCGTTTAAAAGAACCCCTATTTATAGTAGAACAACAGCCATGTCCATTCGTGAAAGGATATGACGAATAAACACTTCCTTTGAAATTCAAACCTTTGAAATTCAAACTTTTGAAATAAACTGTCACCTTGTCGACAAGGGGTCCTTGGGGTTGTCGACAAAGCCTAAGTTATTTTTGGTAATTTGTTTTTCTTTGAAAATAACTTCTATCTTGTATTAAAACTATTTTAAACTTTATAAATATACTTAACTATAGTTAAAATACATAAATAAGTATAATGAATAATATTTTGGCATATATAAAATTTTACTATAATTTTATATTTAAATCTAAGTATAAATATTAAAAGTTAAATATATTATAATTAAAAGATAGTTTAAAACCAAGGATAATTTGATATTGAAAATAAAGTTTATTTTGAGGCTAAAAGTATTTTAAAACCAGGATAGATGTTTTTGAATTAAAAAAGGAAGATTTTGAAATCATTTTGAATCAAGATATAATTTTGTAAAACATTTGAATAAAAGTTAGTGGATACAAAAAATGTTCCACTAGATTTTTCGTAGGTTCCATCCTACTTAGGGTTCCATCCCTTTAACGGGCTCGAAGTGGATTCCATTCCACGAATAAAATGGATTTTAAGATGTCGGTGCTTTTCTAGGAGTTTTAACAAAATTCCTAACTAAATTACTTATCTTGAAATCTTGAACTCTTGATAATCTTGATACTCATGAGTCTTGAATCTTGATACCTTCGATCTTGAGTTCATCAGTTCTTGAATCTCTATACTGTACAGTCTTCATTCTTTGGTACCTGTATATATATCCTGCATATACATATATATCTAAACAATAATGTTAGTATTTATATTTTATAATCTTATTCTAAGGTTGTTGTCATCAAAACCAACTTCTCAGGGACTAACAATCTCCCCCTTTTTGATGATGACAACCTTTGTTTATAAAATATTACTTCTATCCTAATAACTCCCCCTAAAACTAATAACTCCCCCTTAATCTATGCCTAACTATCCTATTTTATACTTCTCCCCCTTTGTCATCAACAAAAACTAACTCCAATCTATATAACTCCCCCTTATTCTTGTACTAAAGTACCTGCATTAAAAATATATAATGGAGTATATAATAGATAGATTAAGAGATAATTATACTGATAGACATGATAACTAATCAAAGATCATATAAATATCAATGTGTATTTATACATATTATGTTTTGCACACCAATTATCAATCCACACCAAACCAAATCAAATCAATCCAAGCAATCAATTCAAATCAAACAAAGCAATCAAATAAAATCAAGCATTACGAGGAACTTCCACCCATCCTTCTTCTCCAAATATAAGGTCTGCTTTAATGGCATCCCAATTTTCATTTTCATTGGTGAGAGAGACGGGAGGATGTGCTTCATTATCATTTTTGTGCAAGGAGGAAATCATCCATCGAATCACATCGAAATGCTTTTCTTGCTCCTTGATCATCTGCATTTGACTCAACTCTAAGTGTCATTGATTACGGAGAATGAAAGAAAGAATATTCTTGAAAGAATTAAGGGTTTCTTCAAAATTCTCGGTCAAACTATGAATTGGATCGGCCATATTTGAGATTGTGAGAAGAAATATAGATAGAGTAGATAAGAAATGATTTTGAGTGATGAATTCTGGAAGAAATATGTATTTATAGGTGTAGAAATTCGTTTGAAATGAATAGACACAAGGTAGTTATTCAAATTTCAAATTTAAAATGAAAAGTCATTTCTGACCAGTACTTGTTGACAGGGTCTCTAGGGGGTTGTCGACAGGGGTCGGTTAATTTGATGACTCATTTTGATTTTGTGAATAATTGTGTGTGTATATATATTTATATAATATACTAACATTTATTTTGGAGATAAGATAAGCTAGATAACAGAAAAGTAATTCAATTTCATTTCATAATAGAACGATACAATGATTAAACATTAAGAACTATACGAACATTAAAATAAAAAACAAACTAAAACCAATACAACATGACATGAAAAGGTAGAACCAGTTAGAGGATGATGAAGATGAAGATAATCCAAGCTTCTTGCTTACTTTGGAGAAAAACTTGTTCATCTTGGATGACATTTTATCCAATTTTTTACTAACGGACCGTTTAAGAGTCCGCTGATTCTCAACAATGGTCTTTTGATTTTTGAGTAAGGTTTTGTTGGTTGGATTAGAGGGATAGTCAATACTTTCCAAGGATGTTTCACCTTCTTCTTCTTCTTCTTCCTCCTCTTCCATCTCCTCAAGAGCCAAACGCTCTTCCTTTTCGGCAAGAGTCTCATATGGTTGAAAAACATATGGAATTTTCATAAGAGAAATGTTTGAGTGATTAAAAACTTTTCTTACAAATTCTTCTCCTTTGAAATCCACTCCAAAATAATAAAAAATCCGAGTGAGATAGATTCCATGATACAAAGTGTTTTCACCCACTTCAAAAATTTTGGGACGAAGTTCATCCAAAATAACTTGCGCCCAATTAATATCATAATTTCCAAAAATAGCAAAAAGTTCTTTGCAAACTTTTGAAGTTGGATTGTTAAAACTCCCCGATCTTGGGGTCAAAGTATGTTGTAAAAGAAGATTAACAATTCTTGCTTTTGGTCGAAAGTTTTGATTTATGAATTCAAAGTTATCATCTCCTTCAAAAATGTGATGAAATGTCTCATGATCATTTTCATCGATATTAAAACTAGAAAGATCCATTCCCGTGCTCTTGCAATTGAGAATGGTACCCAATACATCACAATTTAAAATGATTCTAGTGCCTTTGGCACTACTCCAAATTTCATCATCATTTCCATTATAAAATCCACGGTTGAGATTTGCATAGAAAATTTTAACAAGATTTGGATAACAAACAAAGTCATTTTGTGAAGCATCAACAAGACTAAGAACTTGGTTGTTCGCAAAAAGAGAATCGATTTCATAAGTAGAGAAATCTTGAAATAAAGCAAACTTTCCGGGATGGACTTTTCCATAGTTAGCATAGTTGATATATGCTTTTATAGCCTCCGGATTATTGAAAAGTTGCTCTTTTATATTTCTGGAAAGTCTCATTGTGGAAGGGTTGCTTGAAGAAGCCATTAGAGTAGAGAGCTTGATATTTTGAAATAAGAGTTTGAATTTGAAAATGAAAGTGAAAGTGAAAAGTTGTGACAAGAGATAGTAAATAAATAGATTCTCAAGGGACAAGTTCTCTGGTCAAAAGGTGACTTTTCAGAGACTTGAATGAAGTGAAAGATGGAGGGAAATTCAAACATTTGAATTCAAATTTGAATTTCAAATTTCTGTACCCTTGTCGACAACGTGGGGGGGGCCTTGTCGACAGGTGTCTCTTAATTTTCATGATTTATTTCTCTTAAGTATTCTAATATATATATATATATATTATTTTTAATGTCTATATAATATCTGGAATATTACTAGAATTATAGTATATTCCATAAAATATTATGATACTATTTAAAAAATAAAAATAAAAATAAAATATAATAAAAATATAATAAAATCATAATAAAAATTTTAAAATTCAAACGACACACTAATTCAAAATCAACCAATCGACCATCCAATCCTAAGCATGCAATTTCAACCAATGTATTGTAAACGTGTACCTTTTTCTAAGTCTGTTTCTCTGAATTCGTCGAAGTCGTGAACTGCCGTGAAACACATCTTTGAATTATCTGTCTTCTGATCATCATCGCTTGAGGATGAGTCTGAGTCATCTAGAGTAGCGGTAAATGCACGTTTTCATTTCTTTGTGGAATCATTGTTTATAGGAAGATTTTGCTTATCTGTATGCGGACAGTCTCTTTTGATATGGCCTGGTTCGTCACAGTTGAAACATTTGATATAGTTTGGCACTACATTTTGATTACCAGAGTTCTTATAGTTATTTCTCTTGAGATTATTCATCTTTCTGTATTTCAGGAATTTTCGAAAGTTCTTGGTCATAAAGGCCATCTCTTCATCATTATCGCTGCTTGAGTCTGATCCATCGGTCGATGCATTGAATGCAATTGATTTCTTTTCAGATGCTTTGCTTTCTCTTCTCCCGAGCATTTTGACTTCAAACGACATTAGATTTCCTATTAATTCTTCTATCTTTAAGGTACTGATGTCATTTGTCTCTTCGATCGCAAGTGTCTTTTGATCTCATTATGGAGTACGAGAGTTTAAGATTTTTCTGACTTGATCTTCTTCCGAAAATACCTTTCCCAAGAATATTAGAGAATGCACAATATCTTGAAATCTACTATACATATCTGGAATAGACTCATTAGGATTCATTTTAAATAATTGAAACTGATTTGTGAGCATGGAAATTTTGGTCTGTTTAACTTTGCTTGTTCCTTCGTGAGTAACTTGCAAAGTTTTCCAGATTTCATATGCAGACTTACAAACTAACACTCTATTAAATTCATTCCTATCAAGTGAACAAAACAGAATATTCATAGCTTTAGAGTTATTTTGTGCGACGGTCTTTTGCTCAGCAGTCCACTGTGCAAAACCAGTTGTGGGTTCAAAATATTCAGTCTGTGTGGTATTCCAAGTGTCTAGTCCTACAGATTATAAATATATTTTCATCCTACATGCCCAATATGCATAATTACTGCCATTAAAAAGTGGTGGTCTAACAGTAGACTGACCTTCTACAAATGAACTAGTGATAGAGGTAATAGAACCAGTGTTGGTAGTAGTAACAGTACCAGTGTTGGTAGCCATTTTGAAATTTTTCAAAATTCAGATTATGAAACTTTGAAAACCTCGCTCCGATACCAAATGTGAGAAATGCGGATTACGAAACTTAAGGCTAGAATTAACACTAGAGGGGAGTGAATAGTGTTTTAAGGAATTACTAGTTCTTTTTGAGTTTATACTGATTTGAACATAAATGTATGCAATATTCAGACACAGATATGATCATAGAATCAAACACAGATGCAGATATAAAGTAAAAGCAATAAAGGAAAGAACACACCGGATTTTATACTGGTTCGGAGTTTACCCTACATCCAGTCCCGCAACACAAGTACGGATTTCCTTTCAAAATCAATTCTTACAATTACACCCTTGATTTCAAGGCCACGAGGTACACCGCTCCAGATTCACAGTCCTCTGGGTAGAGATACTTGATTTTACAGGCAACAAGTTCACCCGATTGATTTTCCAAGCTACAATCACACCTTTTCTCGCTCGATTGAATACAAAGAAGTCTATAACTCTGAATAGCACTGGGATCTTGTTGAGATAGTGATAGAGAATCAAACCAGAGATGATCAAGTTAGATTCAATGTTGATTTCGGCAGAGTAATGGTAAAAATGTATATAAAGAAATGTGGAAGAAGAAGAGGAGTGAAATCAGAGAAAGTATGATTGTAAATTCGTTTAAAACATCCCCTATTTATAGTTGAACAACAGCCATGTCCATTCGTGAAAGGATATGATGAATAGACACTTCCTTTGAAATTCAAAATTTTGAAATAAACTGTCACCTTGTTGACAAGGGATCCTTGGGGTTGTCGACAAGCCTAAGTTATTTTTGGTAATTTGTTTTTCTTTGAAAATAACTTCTATCTTGTATTAAAACTATTTTAAACTTTATAAATATACTTAACTATAGTTAAAATACATAAATAAGTATAGAGAATAATATTTTGGTATATATAAAATTTTACTATAATTTTATATTTAAATCTAAGTATAAATATTAAAAGTTAAATATATTATAATTAAAAGATAGTTTAAAACCAAGGATAATTTGATATTTAAAATAAAGTTTATTTTGAGGCTAAGTATTTTAAAACCAGGATAGATGTTTTTGATTTAAAAAAGGAAGATTTTGAAATCATTTTGAAAACAAGATATAATTTTGTAAAACATTTGAATAAAAGTTAGTGGATACAAAACAATGTTCCACTAGATTTTTCGTAGGTTCCATCCTACTTAGGGTTCCATCCCTTTAACGGGCTCGAAGTGGATTCCATTCCACGAATAAAATGGATTTTAAGACGCCAGTGCTTTTCTAGGATTTTTAACAAAATTCCTCACTAAATTACTTATCTTGAAATCTTGAACTCTTGATAATCTTGATACTCATGAGTCTTGAATCTTGATATCTTCGATCTTGAGTGCATCAGTTCTTGAATCTCTATACTGTACAGTCTTCGTTCTTTGGTAATTGTATATATATCCTGCATATACATACATATCTAAACAATAATGTTAGTATTTATATTTTATAATCTTATTCTAAGGTTGTTGTCATCAAAACCAACTTCTCAGGGACTAACAATATATATATATATATACATATATATCTGTGTGTGTGTATGTGTGTTTGCATGAGTGCATGCGCGCTGTCCTTTTAGAATACACACACATAAACCTATTGTTATTGAAATAAAAATAAACATATTTTTACATATATATCTATATACATATATATGCCCTCGGTCGTGTATTAAAAAAACACAATTCAAAATTTAGAAGGATTTAGAAGAATTTTAAAACAAAATTGATTTTATATAAAATGAAACAGTTTTGCATTACATGTAAATTTGTAGTAAAAATAGCAAACATATATCTTCATTTCCGAACAAAAACATTCTTTTCAAAGTAAATATATATAATTTAATTTTAAAAATATAATACAATAAATCAATCTTCATGTATATGTTAAATGTAAATGTACATATATATTTTTAATATGCATAAAATCTTATATATTATAAAGTATGTTTATAAAAAAACTTAAATATTATAAAAAATAAAAACAAAACAAATAAATCTGAAAAGATTAAAATTGAAAAAAAAAACTGATTTTTTTTCTTCAAAATATAAATATGGTTGAATAACATGTATGTATGTATGTATGTATGTATGTATATAATTATTTATTATATATTTGATTGTACAATATTTCTTTATTACAAATAACTTTAAATATTAGTTTACATAAATATATATAAATATATACATATACATATACATATATATATATATATATATATATATATTTGGTTTTTTTAAAAAAAAAATTCATACACACACACACACATTTTAAATTTATTTCTTCACAAAAACAAATTATGAAATTTTAAAATGTTAGCAAATTTTTTCGCTAACCAAAATATGCAGGGCTAGTTAAGGTTGGATTGGATAAAGGCTTAAGTGGCCTTATGCAAGCTTGGAAGTACATGCACGTTCAAGTTTGAGTCCAAATCCAATAATCAATCATATATATGTCCATTGTCCAAGTCCAAGTACAAATATGAGTCATGTGCACGTCAAAAGTTCGATAATAGTCAAATATTCTTTTTTGATAGAAGCATGCTATGCAAAGTTAATTGTTCAAGCGCTTATATGCAAAAGTCCTAAAATTACAAATTGCTTTAAAATTCCTAAATCAATTTAGGGTTTATAATTTTTAAGCTTGAGAAATGGGAAAGAAAAAATCACCCCCCTCTTGGTGTCGTTGGGGTTTTATTTATAGGGGTATCATCTATGTGGGATGGTTGACACGTGTCTTGATATTGAATCGAAGGGTTTCAATAACACCATCTTGATGAAATTTCGCCATCCTTTATGGTGACTCGACATCACCTGCTTTCCTAGGTTCAGCAATTCAATCGCCCTTTGGCATCTACTTGATAGCTTTCATGATATAGATACTTGATAGCTATTATTGTTGGTAGAAGCTTAATGATAGAGTATGTACTAGAGGTTCATCATCCCCTAAATGCTTGATATCTCTTCATGTTCTTTGTCAATCTTGCTAGTTTTGGACTCGGTAGCTTTCATATTGTAGGAGCTCGATATCTGTAAGTACTTGTTGATTCGGCACCTTCATCATCTTACAGGCTCGATAACTTTATTCATTGTCAAGGTTCGACATCCCCGTTTGCTTGTTATACGTTCGAAAACATTTATGGTTGTTAAGGCTTGATACCTCCCTTGCTTTATATGCTCAACAACACTTTGGTTGTTGAGGCTCGACAACAACTCATCTTTTTGTTCAAGTTAGATATCCCTTATATTTGCCATCTGTTTGAAGTTCGGTATCCTTGGAGATTCGGTATCCTTGGAGATTCAGTACCTTTTCTATTCCTGCTAACTTCTTGAGCATTATTCGACACCCTTTTTATCATTAAGGTTCGACATCTTTTTTTATTGCTTAAAGCTCGCTATCCTTTGTTGAATGTTGAGTGATTGATGACTTTGCTTTCTTATGACTCAACACCCCTTGTTGTTGCAAAACCTGACATGTTCTCTTTTAGAAGCTCAATATATGTTTATAGTAACATTTACCCTCCACTTGTGTAGAAGAAACATATTATACTTTGGTATAATTTCACTTTTCAAGTTGCCGCCTATTGGTACTCCATTTCGATCTCGTTCGTCCATTTCAGTAGGAATCGACATTCCATGCTGCTTCCTTCTCCTCTTATAAATACATATTTCTCCTTCTTCTAAAGGCCCTAACTACAGCTAAAACTCAAAGCTGCAATTATAATTTTCCTCTTTTCAATCTTAAAATTTTAAATAAAATCTTTTGATTCCTTCAATATTCAGATTCGACTCATGGTGCGGTTTCCTTTTTTAGTCGATTTAAGTAGGAAAGAGGGGGTTTTTGGCTTTAAAATTAGGGTTTCAATAATCAGGTTTCCATGAACTATTTGGGTTTAATTAGCGATTGGATTCAAACACTCCCATGACTTTGAGAATTTAATGTCTGGACTCGAACATTGTTTACAATATGCAACTTTAATGATTGGTAGAAACTCGATAACTCATGAATTTTAATAACAATCATAAACTCGATAACTTTTTGGAAACTTGGTAGTATACTGGAGCTTTGATAATTGTCAAAAATCGACATTTACTTAGAGACTCATCGACTAGTTAGAACTGGGCAAATAGTTATGAATTCGACAACCACTTAAAGAATTATTAATCGGTTACAAACTCGACAACCTTTTAATGAGTTGCTAACCTTCTACAAAATCGACAACCATTACAGGGTCGTTACCTTGTCAGAAATTCGATATCTTTTATATGTTCGACATATATTTATGGACTTGGTAACTAATTATAGCACCTTTAGCTAGTTATCAATCAATAATTTATGTATTTAACACCTTGTTACAAACTCGATAATTAGTTATGAGTTCGACACCTTATTATGAACTCGACAACTAATTGATGAATCTTCAACTAATTATGAACTCACTAACTTTTATGAGCTCGATACCTTGTTTTAGACTTAATAGCTAGTTACAAGTTCAATAGATGTTATATATATCAATACCTAACTTTAAAGAACTATATTTTCCTTTAACATTTTCTTAAGTACTTTAAACTTTTTATAAACTATATGATACTTCCCTGATTTTTGCATGATATTGCTTGACAGGAAAATGGCTAGCAAGAAAACTGATAAAGGCTCTAAATCCTCTCTTGCTTTAGTGAAAAGAGACTATAGGTATGCTCAATCCTTTATAACTACCCAGGATGAAGTCGACACTATTCTTCAACAATTTATGGATATTAATGTAGAGGCTATGATGGCAGGCTCAATAGGAAGGATAGACAATCCTCCAGAAGGTTTCTTTGCTTTCGCCCTAATCCACAATTGGCACTCGGGTTACCTTCCCCTCTCAGAATTCTTCACTCGGTTCTTGGATCACTTAGAGATTGATTCAATTCAATTGCTTTCCAACTCTTATACATATTTATCTTTCCTTGAGATACTAGCCAAGGAAGCTAATCTCCCTTTAATTGATGTTGAAACTCTTCATTCGTTGGTAAATCTCGTTAGAGTGAGAAAATAACCAGTAAGTTCTATATATCATCTTCTTCCTCATTTAAAGAGCTTAATCATTAATTTGATCAATAAAGCTAAGGACTGGGAAAACCAGTTCTTTTATGTTAAGAGTTATACCCCTGGAGTCAAGAGGTCTTTCTCTACTCCTAGTAAGACTTATTGCCTTCTTTCTAGTGTTCATATCATATTCTTATGCTTTATTATAATGGTTTTTCTTTTTTAGGATTTGCTTCTAAAGGGACTAATTCTTTTGTTACCAGCACCATTAGTGCTTTGAGCTTGGCTTCTCAAAATATGGGAGACAGGCTTAAGCTCTTGACCAAAGCCAACCTCTGAAAATATTCCTTGATCTTAGAAAGTCACAAAGTGCTCGAGGAGCACCAATGATCAACAAAGATGCTTATGGGAAACAAGCTTTGGTTATTGGTAGACAAAATACTTTTTCCCCTTCTTCCCCAATTCTAGACAATTCTTTCGGTAATCTCTTAATCTTTTACTATGATTTTAACTTGGTCTCTTATGTCGTCATCTTATGATTTTTTTCCTTGACTTAGGTCCGACTCTTATCATCTCGAATGCTAAGCCTAAGAAAGTTAAAACTTCTACCTCTTCTTCAACTGCGACTACCAAAGCCGCCCCTATTATGAATTTTATTATTGATGCTATTAAGGCTATTGAAAGCCACTAGAGAAAGAAAGATTCTGGCGATCTGCCTACTGTTCTAATTCCTCCTTTGGTTAAAAAGGATAAACTTGGAGAAGATTAATTGCTTATTGTTATTACTAAGGAATTAAATGCCGCTTCGGCCACAATTAACCAAGCCTCTAGTTTTGTTGATTTAAACTTGCTAAACAAGGATCCTCAGGTTCAGACAGAAGTTGTTCACACTCCAAGTCCCTTTATAGGCACTATGAATCCTTCATCCGCAACTATTTTTCAATGCTTGTACCAAGAGTTGGGCCCGACTCCTCCCCTTCCTGAATCTCGACCTTATGAAGCTCCAGCTCAACCTATTCTTTTAAATTTTTATAATTTTGTTCACTTGGTCATCCAATCCCTGACTATAGCTTCTTTTAAGGATCATCTCCGCATCTTTTTTTCAACAGCTTCTTGTGGTAAGTAGCTTTACATGTCCGGCTAACACAAATTTTGGTTCCATATATCTTTATTTATTATAAATTTTATATATTTCAGGTGGCCACACATATGTTTTTCCTTCAACAGGCTTCTCATGTGTCTGTCGATCAAATTCCAAATCTTAAGGAGAAGACTTCATTATTAATGCATAAAGTTAGGTTTCTTGAGGGCCAAATTCTTGAGCTCACCACAAAGAGGGATGAGATCACCATTGAAAAGAATAAACTTGCCTTCGACTTGGATGAGGAAAGAAAACAAGGCTAACTGCTAAGGAAAAGGTGAAATCCCTAAAAGAGGAACTTAAATAGGTCAAAACTAAAAACTTCCTATATGGCTATAAAATTACAACCTTGAAAGATAGCTTGGAAAGCAGGGAGGAAATACTTGTTTACACAAATAATATTATTTAGAATGCCAAAGAGATAATCTTCTCTTTCATAAGACAAGCCCTTCCCCAGATTAAAGAGCAATGTTACGAGGAGGACCTCTTCATCGCATATTACAATAGTATAGAAAATTATCTAGACTTGGACTTCCCTTCACTGCCAACATTGAAAGACAAGTTCAACAAGAAGTTCAACCTTAAACTGGGGAGACTTCTCGGGTCTTTGCAAGATGAAGAGGAAGCCATCAATCCTCAAGAATTGCTATCTTTCATGATCCTTTGCCTGATGAAGGTAGGGATGACGATGATGAAGGGGATGGCAATAAAGATGACAATAATGGCAATGATGATGAAGATGATGACGATGATGATAATGATTTCGAAAAGGATGAGGGTGATGGTAAAAAAACCATGAGGGACCAGGAAGTGGCGGTAATGGGTCAGGTGATCATAATTTGGGCTTGTTTGCCCATGATGTTGAAGTCTCAAATCTTCTTGATCTTCCATATGCTTCTCAAGAAGACATTACCTCAAAGGATGTTTATGCCTTTGGCCATCATGGCACGAAATCAAGTAAAAAGGAAATTCGGGCTTTCCCCTTAGAGGCTACCGCTTCATAGGTATAAAACTTATCATCTTTAAATGCTTACAATTTTTTGTTAGCTTTTAGTTAATAAATCTACTATTTTTAGCTAAAGAAAAAAAATATCACTTCGAAATTTTACATAAGAAGAGCAAGAAAAAGGTGCTTCGATTAAATACAGAAATCAAGAAATTAGATTATGACCATACCAGCTTATTTGAAAAGTATAGGAACATTCTCCTTTATACTAAACGATTGAAAGATTTCAAAGAAAACGGGTAGCTCCACTTTTAGAAAGAGTCGCCTTCGTCGAGAAAAAGTTTTAAAGGAGAACGTGGAGTTGACTACACTTTTTTGGATGTTGATTGAAGATAGGGACACTTTAGTGGAGTTCCTCTATAAAATCTATACTAGGAATCATTTTACTGACTTTTCCTTCTTAGGGAAGGAGAGTGGGGATTTACTTAGGCTTCTTCATAGTAGGTATTTGAATAATCATGGGACTGATCCTCATATTGGAGAATGGTGGAATCTTCTAAAGATCAAAACCGTTCCACTTTCCCTTAACACTCTTCTTTATGAGAAAGTCAAGTTCAATAAAGAGATATATTGTTGTGTTTTACAAAGGGTCCATATTTTATGAACCTAAGTAATTTTGTCGTGTATTATGTAATACATAAAATATTTATAAATTTTAGCATTTCTATTTCTGTGGCTTAGTCGGTTTTCCTTAAAATACACAGGTTCAGGAACCACTGAGTACATCCATTTCAAAAGAACTCTTAAGTAAATTTGTCAAGATAAAAAGGGATTTTAAGGAGAAAACGTTAAATCTCAAAACCTCTTGACTAGTGTTAACGCCAAAAATGGATCAACACCCAAGAAATGGTTGTTGGAAACCCATGAGACTAGATTTAGCAGATAATAGTAACAATAAAGGAAAATCAATAGCAATAAGAAATAGAGACATATGATTTTATAGTGGTTCGGCAATCTTTAGCCTAATAGCTCTGTTGCATATAGATTTGATAGAGTTTACTTGTGATTACAAAAGGTTTGAGAGATAATAAGTCATAAGTACAGGGGTTAAACTGATTCTAAGTCATAGAGTTGCCTAAAATAGCTGCCTTGGTGACTATTGTGTATAGGAAAGGGATGAAAAAGAGACAGAGCTTCCGTGTAGTAATGGTAGAAACCAAATCCCCTCTTGGTTGCTCTATGGTTTGTATTTATAGGGAAAGAAATGGTATTGGGCCAGAAGCTTGCTAGCAACAAAGTCAACGAATCAGCCTATGCTTGCATAAAGGAACTTAGGGACATTTGAGTTAAATCCATAAGTTAGTACCGAGTCAAGGCCCTTAACTCGGCGTCTATTTAAGGGGTTGAGTGCCAACTATCTTCCGACATTAGTTTTGTTCTTCTATGTCTTAGTCAAGGTGTTGCAATTCCTTTTCCGCTGCTCTTGACTTGATTCTAATGATTTGTTTGATTGCACTTGAATTATCCTGACTTTCCTGATGTCATATCATCTATCTTGACATTGGCCATTCAAACTCCAAAGCAAACACTTGATTTCGAGTCATTAGAAGTGTGAAGGAACTGTGTAAAAGTTTGGAGGAGGTTGGACAGAGTTTGATAACTTGATGGCGAGTTATCAGCCATAACTCGGGCCAGGTTATGAATTTGGCTCCAATATTGATGAATTTTCCCAAAGTCTCTTCTTTTCTTCTTCAAATCATACTTACCAAGTTTAGAGTCGTTTCATTGAGATGCCTTAACTCGGTACCAACCTACAGCCTTAACTTGGTACCGACCTACAGCCTTAACTCGGTACCGACCTACAGCCTTAACTCGGTACCGACCTACAGCCTTAACTCGGTACCAACCTACAGCCTTAACTCGGTACCGACCTACAGCCTTAACTCGGTACCGACCTATAGCCTTAACTCAGTACCAAGTTAAGGAGTTAGCTCCAAACATAGTGAAACTTTCCCAAGTCTCTTCTCTAGCTCTTCTAAGTGTGCTCGCCAAGTTTTATGTTGTACCAACCTATGGTGATAACTCGGTTCCAACCTATGGTTATAACCCAATACCGATTTATGGACTAAGCATATTTTTGGCTGCAATTTTCCCAAGCTATTTCCTTAGTTCATTTGAGTATGCCTTCCAGATTTCAAGTTGTTTCGTCTTCGTCTCAACGTCCTAATTTCCGTTGACTTTTGCTGTGTTAAAAACCCAGTTTACATTTGCCACCCAGAGTATGCTTTCATTGAAAACAAAGTATGCTCTGGACTGAGACAAGGCCCGAACTAGTATTCTGTGTATTCCAGTTATTCGTTTGGATGTCATGTCGAGATGTGGGTTTTACTTGGCTAATTTCTGGCTAACCATTCGTTTTGATTTTAGTTAGAACTCCAATTTTCTGCACTGGCGATGCTATCTACACCTCAAAGATAATGTAGTGCTTTAGTTGGTAAAGAAAAATTCTTGCGATTATTTCGGGATGGTGGTAATTTTGAAGGGAGATGGTTGAATCATGGATTTTACTCGACCGATGGTGAAGCTAAGTTTTGCCTCGGATGAATATATGGCGCTCCGAAGCCAAGTCTTGTTCTCCGGGGTAAATTGTCTCTGTTTGAGAATTTGGCTGAGTCCTTTTTTCCATTTGAATTTTAGTGTGATGATTATTCCAAAATCAGATGTAGTAGATGATTCCATCATATTGTTTTTCTCGTTTTTGCACATCTAGTGTTTTTAAAAGAAAAGCTTTCCGTTTCACTCCGGACAGCGGCTCCGTCATCGATTTCTTATCGATAATGGGTATGTCTAAAAAAAGATAATCTTAAATACGATGTGATTCGTTTTCCTAGCACAAGCAGGCTATCTGCATAGGATGGTCTATTTGTGATGTTTGGGACACCGGACTCACTTTTCATGGATAACAAACTACACTTGCCCCGGTGAACACTCAGAATCCGATTAGTCGACAAATGTCGACTTCCCTCAGACTCCAGGAGTTGGTCATACGGGAATATTATTCAAAGTAAAATATACCTGACCATGTTGAATGCCAAGTTTTATTGTTTAGAATAACTCTCCGGTAATCCCATCTTTAGTATAGAGATGGAACTTCCACTCCTTCAGAAGCTAGATCCTTCGCAGGTTAGGCTTTGCCTTTTATTCCTGCCATATCAAGATGATTGATTATGGCTAAATTGCAAGGTAGAGTCTCTTTTCTATAGCTATTGTTGAATCGCCTCCTCCTCTAAACGAGTATGTAGCATTAAGAGCCTTAGACAATGAGGGAGGAGCAAGCAGGGATTCCTCGAAGTTTGTTGGCCTATCAGTCTTCTTTTTAGTTGTGGTTCCGTAGAAGCGACCTCCAGTATTTTGCAACTTTGTGTAGATAAATGGAATCCCAACAATTTCTTTGGTTATGTTCCTATACTCGGCCTTGCATATAATTGTCAAAGTGCTCTGCTTGGGGAGACAGGGACATCATTTAACCAACCTCGTATCCATTCTTGCATGTGTTTGATCATGTTCCTTTCAACCAACTATCATTGCAAATAGTTAAAACACCTTGCCCCTATCGTTAGGGAACATTATCTATAATATTTACTCCTTAGTAATATGTTTCTGTTATGAACTGAATCCTATTTATGGTGTTCTTCTATCATAAGTTCGGGCATTAGTAGGAGTTAAACATGTGGGGAAAATTATCCGATCGCCCCCTATCTAACTGAGCTTCCACAACCGCGATCTTGGATCAGGAAAAGTCCAATAGTACTTGTTTTTGATTTTTCATGACTCTTTTCGCCTATCCTCTACCGAGCATGTCCGGCTTGGTCGGCAATGTTGTCGTTGAAGTTCGGTCAGGCATAGTTTCAACCTTCGGAAACTAGCGCATGAATTATTTGGTCCCAATTGTCCTCCCTTGAAGTTGTCCATTTCTGAAGATCGATGGAATTATTGAAAGATTGTATCTCAACCTCCCGACATTTCTAACCTCTGAGCAACGACAGATTCCTGAAGATTGTGGCTAAAAGTCCAGTTGTCCATCGGTTTCTATCTCTAGAAACTGGCACATCAATTACTCAATTCCGAGCGTTTCAGCACAAAGAGGTTCTTCTTGTATTGAGTTATTTCCTTTGAGAAAATAGCCCTGTGTGGGAATCATCCACGAGTCCCTTTCCTTTGCGGTCTCCAGAATCTAGTTCGCACACCAATCTCTATCTCCGGGGACTGGTGGTTTAATTGCTCGATTTTGAGCACTACCTTCTCTTGTTGCTACACTTCATGTGTTCCTGTGTAGCATATTTGTTTACTACAAATCCATGCATGTTAATAGCACACCTGCAGTCAATTTAGCATATTCTTTTACACAGCTTTGTTCAGAACTGTGATGTAGCATAGTTTAGCCAATTTTGTGGTTGTTCCTATTTACGCTCGGTAGAGTTCATTTCGACAAAGTGTATGTGTATATGCCTTAGTCCATAGGGCTGATCACCCTGAGTATGAAGTCTATACATTTTCGAGAGAGTAGGTTTCCTAAGTAATACATTTGACTGCCCCCAACCTGATTTGCAAGGTAATTCTTATCTCCACGAACTAGCGACTTTGCTATTTGATTCCAAGCTCTGAGCTTTTAATGGTGTCAGTTCCTTGACTACGATTGAATTCTTCCAAGTTGACATCATCGGCTAGTGCTATTCTAGATGTATGTATCAGAAAGATGCATCACCGTTATCTTTTGCCATAGTAAATTTTTCCAAGCCCGGTACTGAGATCCTAAACATGGACCTTAGAATTCGGTAGTGCTTGTCTTGAATCTATGACAATTTATCTTGCCTATTTCGAGCTATATACATTCTATTAGGGCCAATAGTGTTGTTGCGAACATCCGCCTTATTTGTCGGTTCCAATCTTTGGGAATCAACGGTTTATTTGGCCGATTCCGAGCGTTCATTCCTGCCACTGTCAATCTTTGGACAACAATTGGTCTTTCGCAAGTAGGAGTGGAAGTACCTGATCGATCTCTACATGGCAGATTA
This sequence comes from Allium fistulosum, assembly GCA_030737815.1. Lineage (NCBI taxonomy): Eukaryota > Viridiplantae > Streptophyta > Magnoliopsida > Asparagales > Amaryllidaceae > Allium > Allium fistulosum. The sequence continues at coordinate 443,273,583 of CM060901.1, read as the reverse complement.
TTCCAAGAGCAGCTAAAGTCTAGGCTGCAGCAAATCTATGATGGTCAATGGTTCTCCTTCTTGACGTCACTAGTCTCCGAGCGACATCAGATTCCTGGAAGACAAGTTATTTCCTCCATACGTTGCCGGTCTTTTGGCTACGCTGGCTTCTTGCAAGTTAGAATTTGAGCACTCAGTCGAGCACCTGATTCTATTTTCGAAAATTGGTGCATCAACGATTTGAATCTAGAAATGCCTTATGTCGTTGCTTATCTCTGGGCGATGGTAAGCTCTTCCTATTGTCACCTATCTCTTGGTGATAGTAAGTTCTTCCTATTATCACCTATCTCTAGGCAATGACGAATTTTAAGGAGTTCGATTCTCTTGTCAATATGATGGTCTAGACTTCCCGATGTTGCTGGGGAAACTCAGTGCCTAAGAGGCTGGATCAGTTTTTCTTCCAATTCTGCAGTTGAAAGATCTCTCGGTGTTGCTGATGCAAAACCGGCACTTGCAATGTCGGACCGCTCCCTAGTGTTGCCAGGGCAACATCGGTACTTGAGAGTAGGAGAAGTTCTCGGCATTGCCGAGGTAACACTGGCACTTAAGTGTAAGAGAATTTACCGGAGTTGTCGAGGTAACACCAGTACTTAAGAAGTTAGGATCAATTTTTCCATTGATCCGACGGTTTTAAGTGAACACTCCTTATCCGAAAACAAAGGAGTGTTTCCTCGGGTCTGCGGCATATTGTGTGCGCATGGAAGTTGCTTGCAAGAGTGCAGTTCCATCGGCTTTAGAAGCATCATGCGGCTTACTATGTGGCGCACAGGGAGATTGCTTATTGGTGGTAGATAGAAAGTATTGCGAACTTGAACACGGTTCCATTGGTTTAAGTAGTGACATACGACTTATAGGTGGCGCACAGGAAGTTTTGCATATTTGAAGGCGGTTTCATCGATTCAAGCAGCGACATATGGCTTATAGGTGGTGCACGAGGAGATGGGCCTTTCCAACATTGCCGGAGCAACGCCACTTCTCAAAAGGCATGGATCGATTGTCCCAATCAATCCGGTGGTTTGAGTCGATTTTTCCCATCGACTCAACAGTTTGCTTATAAGAATGTGGTTCCATCGGTTCAAGAAGCGAGATTTGTTTATAAATGGAAGAAAAGGCAAGTCCTGAGTGATTTGATATTGCATTGGTATTGCCAGGGCAACACAAACACTTTGAGAAATAGGAAGCATCCTGATGTTGCTGGTGTGACATCGAGGCTTTGGAAGAATCAAAAGTTTCCTTATGTCGCCGGAGCAACACCGAGGCTTTAGAAAATAGTAAGTTTCCTGATGTTGTCGAGCAACATCGAGGCTTTAGAAATTATGATCCGTCCCGACGTTGTCGAAGCAACTCTAGTTCTCAAAAGCCAGGGATCTATTTTCATCGTCGATCCAGGGGTTGAGTCGATTTTCCCCATTGACTCGATGGTTTTGCTTGAAAGAACGCGGTTCTATCGGTTCAAGAAGCTAATTTTCATGATAAAATAGAAGGAGAGGCAAGTTCTACCTATTCACAATGCCCCCAGTGTCCCTGGATGACTTATTTACGAAAATAGGAAATACATAGATAGAGCTAAGCGAAGTTGCATCGTGTGCAGTAATAATTAATGACTAGTCTTCCACCGGCTAACCAAGGTCTCTCTTCGTTAGGTCCAAGCAATTTCTCTTGAGCAGTTAGACCCTGGGGTCTCGTGGCTCCCTCACCATTCTGTGGTTTCTTTACGTACTTTTGGAGTTTATTGTTCCTTATTAACTCCTCAATCATGTCCTTCAGATGTCGGCGTTCATTAGTGTTATGCTCATGCGTCTTATGGAAGTGGTAGTACTCCCCGATACCTTTTGTCACTCAGAGGTTTCCTTCCTATGTGGTATGTTATGTCACTCAGTTCCCTGAGTAGCAAGACAGATATATTTCGGACTATTGTTCAACAGCATATAGTCCTCTGGTCTAATTTCCTTAGGCGTTTCGCATTCGCATTATGCCCATCACCAGAGTTCGGGTTCCTCTTCTTTTGGTTTCCAGAGTTTCCGGTGGAATTTCCAGAGTCGTCGCCTTTCGCTTATCCATGAATTACCCTTGACCATTCCCTTCGGTTGTTGATCGACAATCTTATCTTCGATCATACATCTTCTTCCAATCGTAGGAACTGATTCGCTTTTCGGTGGAATTCTTCTACGGTAATCGATTGTTTCATTTTAATCCATCTACCGAAGTCTATATCCGGATGGACTGCTCGGACCAAAGCCATGAAAATCATATCTTCCTTGGGATTTCTTACCTCCATGACTACAATGTTAAACCGATTAAAGAAAGATTTCAGTAACACATTTAGTCCTTGGAAAAAGCCAGATAAGGACATCACGTCTTTTGGTCATGCAGTATGATGTTTGAATTGTTCCAAAAACTTTCTTGTCAATTCACCAAAGGTAGAAATGGAACTCGGCGGAAGTCTAGCAGACCACATAAAAGTGACACCTTCCAAGCAGATAGCAAAACATCTGCAAACAAACAACATACGTAGCTCTAGCTCCGTCCATATGCCACTCATATTTGTACAAAATCTATTTAGGATTCGTTGTTCCATTGTATGATGGCATAGTGAACTTCTTAGGATATTCTTTTTTTAGAACATTTTTTATAACGACCCTCTATTTTGAACCATTCAAATCGACATAATCCACCCATGTCAGACTTGAATTGCTCCAAATAACAGATTGTTTATTTATAATTGGCAAAGCTTAGCATATACAGTAAATAAATCAATAACAGAATCATAGACACAGAGTTATACAACAATAACAACGAAACAAATAACTAGTAGTTCATGAAGCTACTACTGAAATAACAAAGTCCAGCACAGGGTACAGCAGAATTCCTAATACATAGAAGTCTCTAACACAAAAGCAAATGACAAGTCTGAAACATACAACTGAAAATAATAGGAATAAACTGAAAGCTGAAATAGATAAGATAGGTCTTCCAAGCGAACTCCAAGCTCCAAAAGATGAGTTTCAAAAGCGGTGACACTCGGGCTTACCCGAGCATAAAGCAAAATACAAAACACTTGAGTCAGGATAAACATTCTTATGCTAGATAAATCAAATTCAAGTGAAATGTCAAGTAAATGCAATATAACTTAAAGGATGTTGGGATTCCATCCTTTAAGGATCCGGTAAACTATCTACGTATATAGTACAATACGATACATATATAATGTTATAGTAAAGTAAAATATCAAAATAGCGTTAAGGCGTTACCCATATCCCCCTTAACACATTTTATATATTCTCGTAGTCTATACAGATACTATAAGACCCACCAAACTAATGGGATACTCAGGAAGCACTCCATAGGTACGGTACAAAACAAAGTTGTAGAGGGCGTGATAAGACATGTGACAAGGCACGCAAGGCAATGCCCAGGGTAGGATTCTACCGTTTTGCACTCTCGGACTGGTGGTAACGCATAGCAGCTACTACTGACCACCTCGAGACACACTCCTAAATCAAAGATGTGCACACCAAAATCAAATCACAAAAGCAATAGATATGGTTTCGAAGAAAGGTGCCCGATAGGAGGTGCGACCTCACTTGCCCTGTATAGCTCCTGTTTTAGCCACATCAAGCTGACTCGAAGGAGTCAGGGCTACACAAATACCTCATACAGATCGTTCCTTAAGCCATCCTACTTCATTCTGGAATCTCCACCATATAAACAGTTGTTAAAGTGGTTATCGGTATTGGAAGAGAGTATGACAATATCCAATCCCGGTCTCTTTAACAACCAAATGCTTATTTCACACCGTGGTCATTTATAAAATTACTTTATAAATATTTAAATAAAATCACAAATACAAATTTAAATCAAAACGAATATTCAATTTTAATTCTATTTAAATTTGAAAGTATTCATTTAATCAACTTTTATTAAAACAAGTTATAAATCATTTCCAAATCATTAAGTTCCGAATGAATCTTTATTTAAATTCAATTAATAACCAGTTTAAGTTACCAATAAAATTCCAATGTACCTTTCCAACCTTTTTATTTATTAAAGTTATAAAAATTTATTTTAAATATAAACTAAATAAACCTTTTAAAAATATTATATATGTTAAATAAAATTTAATTGTATACAATTTAAAATAAATTAAACTTTTTATTTATCTATTTAAAATATTATTTTATATATATTAGAAAATAAAACTATAAGTAAAATTTTATAAATTGCTTTTAAATTAAACTCATAATAAATAAATTTATTTCCAAAATCAACATTTTAAGGTTATAAATTTTACAATAATAAAATAGAATACTTATTACATTTCCAAATCAAACTCATACATTTCCTTTCAAACGTTTGGAAATCATTTTTCAAAAATAGACCAATGGTGTCCATATATAATTTTCTATCCTATGGTCAAGTGATACAGATATTTGTTATTTCAATCTGTAATAGTTTAAATTTACGGGTTTATATCTTTAAACCCGCAATCCCAAAATTTCAATAATAACTGAAAATCGCTTGGGTTTATCATTTCAACCCATAACGAATTTTCTCCTATTCTAAAGTCCATTCGGGTATGTATCATTTCAACCCATAGTGATTTCTAAACTAAGGGAATTTGCAGAGTGAGAACAATAAATAACATAACAATTACTGGCATATATGATCGATAATAATAACAATTATATAAAATAATCAATTAACATATAACAGTGTCAACTTACATAAGTGATCAATTTAAATAACAACTTATCATATTTAATAGTTAATAACCAGTAATTCAATTTTAACAGTACATTTAAATGGTCATTTCCTATGAAATCAATTTAATGAGCATAAGAATATTAATCGTGAGTGATTTCTCACCTTTCGTGGCTAGAGAACGATGGAATTGAAAAACAACTAACACGGATATGGACACGAACACGGCACGACACTTCAAATAGCTGCGACAAGCCCAGAAGCAGATTTTAGCACGATAAGTCTATGGAAACAACAAATATATGTATACATATGCGATATATATATATACACATCTGTTTTTTTCAAACATTGGAGAACAAATATATATATATATATATATATATATATATATATTACTTCTGTCAACAGTTATAAATGCATAGATTGTCGACAAAAGTATATACATATATATACAATGCATACATTAGAATAAGTCCAGATACAAAAGATTTTACTTCAGCCAGGCCATATATTTACAAGGTCTGAAAATGGTAGCATATATATATATATCAAAATATGATATATACGTACAACCTATATATATAGCACTGCATATATGTTTTCAAATCAAAAACAGAGGACAAGAGCAAGGCACATCACAAAATAATACTACACATAAATTTCAAATGAAACTTCACGCAACTTTTTTTTGCATACACAGCATAATATATGAAATATATATATCACCGCATATAAAATTTCAATGAACACAATAGAAAAGGAGGGCTTCAGGCAACACTTATATATATAACATATATATATGCACATAAAAAGAAGGCTTAGTGGGTTAGAGACAGGCCGAATAGGGTGCACAGTTACGGAAGGCACGGAGCTGGTGTTGGATCGGGTTCCGCGACTGGAGGCTCGTCGGTGATCTGGTGGAGGCGGACATGGAGGAGGTGGGTTCGGCAAAGGCTGGGCGTTTGGTCGTTGGCTGGAAATGTGGGCAGCTTTGGTTTCAGGCGTGGGTTTTCTTAGGTCAAGCAATGGGCTGCTTCGGGTATGATGAAGGGTAGAGACTCGGTTTTGCACGAGTTTCGAGGGGTGGTGCTGGCCTGGCATAGGGTTGGAGGGTGGTGGCGAGGTGATGGGGCGTGGAGTTGGTGGGCTTGGGGTCACGCTTTAGGAAAGGAAAGGGAGAGTGTGGGGCTTGCTTTGGGTTTTGATGGGGAAGGCACGGGAAGGCTTGGACGAAGAGGGGAAACATTCTTGCTTCGAGGAAAATGAAAAGAAAACATGGGCAGTGCTCTGTAAAGTTTCAGAGCGGCGTGGGCAAACTCAAAATGGAGAAGAAGAAACTTACTTTTTTTTCTCAAATGAACAGTAAGGCCAATGAAAAGACACACACAAATATATATCCAAACAACGAAATAGCAAAAGACACCAGTTGATTTTCAGAAATTTATTAAAGCAACGTAGCTTTTGATAGTACGGCTGAGAAATTTAAAAGTCAAGAATGACAAAAAGGCACAAATACGGTACCGATACGACGAACCGTTACGCCAATTTCGCTGCATACCGGCCGTCAAAATACATAAATGAGTATGCTGTGGAGATCGGCACGACAAGATGAACAGAATGGTACACAGATATCAGTGATACGACCAAGTTATAAAAACTCGATTTTTCACTGCAAAAAATGCTACTAAAACGCCGAAAATAAGATAAACGGAGCTGAAGCAGTCCAAATTTGACGAAACGAATTACGACGTCTCAATCAGAAAATGATTCACATTTTTATTATATTAAAATATTCAGTTTTCGAAAATATTTAAATTTTAACAAATAAATAGATTAAATTGTTGAATCTTGGAATTTTACAAATAACTAACTTTCATATTTTCATATAAAATTTACCATTTGCTATATTTAAATATACGTGTTTTAAATATCAAATTTTTATTTCAAACTTTTATCCTTTCAATTTAAAGAAAAATTTAGTTAATTACGTTATAAAAGCATTAAAATTCTTAGGTCGTTACACTCTCCCCCACTCAAAACATTTCCCCGAAAAGGAACGAGATAGGAGAAATTGAAACAAATAGAAGGATAAGATAAATTCAAACGAATAGTACCCGAGTCAAATAATTCAGGATTCGAAGCACGCATGGATTCCTTTGTTTCCCAAGTGCAATCCCGATCATCTATACTCCACTGTAACTTGACTAGGTTGATAGATTTCCTCCGATGCTGCTTCGTACCTCTATTGACAATACGAAGTGGCTTCCTCTCGATAGTGAGATTTGGCTCGACGTCTAAATTCTCTAACATTGCAGGTTGGACAATCAGGGATGGATCATGGAGATACTTGCGAAGGTGAGATACGTGAAACATGTTGTGTACACCCGCCAGCTTCTCCGGTAAATCCACTCTATAAGCCAAAGGACCAACTCTTTCCAGAATGCGGAAAGGACCAATGAACCTGGGAGAAAGCATCCCTCTCCGACCAAATCGAACCACATTCTTCAGCGGCGAGATCTTAAGAAAGACCTGATCACCACTGAAAACTCCAAATCCCTTCTACACCTATCAGCATACTTCTTCTGCCTATCCTGAGCAATTCTCATCTTCCTCCTAATCTCCTCGACCTTCTCAGATGCTTCCAGGATCATATCAGGCCCAAGAACTAAGCGATCACCGGATTCAATCCAGCAAGATGGAGATTTGCATGATCGTCCATAAAGAGCGGCAAACGGAGACATCTCGATACTTGCCCGAGTTCAAAAGAATAGGATTAACAGATGGATTAAGCTTAAGACGATTGAAATTCAAAGATAGAGTTATACCTGATAACTGTTATTATAAGTGTATTCTAGAAGATTTTCCCAAGATCCTCCAAAATCAAGAACACAAGCACGAAGGAGATCTTACAGAATCTGATTCACCCTTTCCGTCTGAGGATCATAAGCCGTACTAAGCTTCAAACGAGTACCCAAAACTTCCTAAAAAGCTTTCCAGAACTTGCTGGTAAAGATAGGGTCACGATCACAAACAATGCTAGAAGGAACACCATGGAGACGGACATTCTCACTCATATAGACCTCAGCTAAGCTCAAAGCTATTTGATTCGATTTGACCATACTAAAATGAGCGGACTTGGTCAATCAATCGACAACTACCTAAATACTCTCATTACCCCTTCTAGTCCTCGGTAAACCATCAATAAAATCCATAGAAACCTGATCCCACTTCCAAATGGGAATCTCAAGGGGTTGTAGCAATCCAGCAGTCTTCTGGTGATCATCCTTAACCTGTTGACAAGTGGCACATCTACTGACAAATATAGAGATGTCCCGCTTCATACCATTCCACCAATACAACTTCTTCATATCCTGAAACATCTTAGTAACACCTGGACGAATAGAGAGTCAGGACTGATGATTCTCTCTAAGAACTTCTTGCCTCAAACCATCGACATTCGGAACACAAATCCGTCTGTTAATCCTCAAAACTCCATTCTGATCAATCTATGCTCTGAACTCCTTCTGATTATCACCTTCCATATCTTGAATATTCTCCTTCATAAGCTAAAACATCGCATCCTCATCATGCTTGGCTGCAATGCGGTCCATAAGAGATGGTGTAACAACAATCTGACACAACAAGGCTTTCTTCCGACTCAAAGCATCGGCCACAACATTGGCCTTCCCAGGGGTATAGTTGATGTCGAGGTCATAAGATGCTAAGAACTCAAGTCATCAAACTTACCTCTAGTTCAAATCCTTTTGGGTGAAGATATACTTAAGAGACCGATGATCGGTGAAAAGTTCATACTTGGTTCCCAAAAGGTGATGCCTCCACAACTTCAGAGCAAACACAACAGCAAGCAATTCTAAATCATGGGTGGCATAGCTAGCTTTGTGGGGCTTCAACTGACGACTAGCATAAGCTATGACCTTCCCATCTTGCATCAACATAGCACCCAAACCTTCTTTACTAGCATCGGTATAAACCAATAATTCTTCACTCCCATTTGGAATAGTGAGAACATGAGCAAAGGTAAGCTTTCGCTTCAACTCGGTAAATGCGGTTTCACATTTCTCATTCCAATTAAACTTGGCATTCTTACGAGTCAAAGAGGTCGGGGGTGCGACTATATGGGCAAAATTCTCTATAAATCTCTGATAATAACCAGCAAGAACCAGAAAGCTATGGATATCGAACGGAGTCTTAGGTGTCTCCCAATCCTGGAAATGGATAAGGTGGATAAGTTCAAAGATAGATAAGATGAATGAATTCAAAAGAGAAAAGGTGGATAAACTTACAATAATCACGAAGACCTTAGTCGGGTCAACCGAGACTCCATTCTCTGAAACAATGTGCCCAAGGAATCGGACTTCATCACTCCAGAAATGGCATTTAGAAAAAATTTCTTTCAATTGATGACTCCTGAGAGTTTGGAGGACATAGCTCAAATTTGATTCATGCTCCTTCTCTGACTTAGAAAAGACGAGGATATCATCAATGAAAACCAGAACAAACTTATTGAGGACATCGCGGAAAACACGATTTATGAGATCGACAAAGAAGGCAGGGGCATTGGTTAATCCAAAAGGCATGACTAACCATTCATAGAAACCATTCTTTGTCCGGAAAGCAGTCTTGGGAATGCTATCCTCAGCTACACGAAGTTGGTGGAAACCAGTGGCAAGATCAAGCCGAGAGAATACTTTAGCTCTGTAGAGCTGATCGAACATATCATTGATGCGAGGCATCGGATATCGGTTCTTGAGAGTAAGCTTGTTCAGCTCTCTATAATCAACACACATCCTCAAAGAACCATCAGATTTGGTGACAAAGACCATAGCAGCTCCCCATTCAGAAAAACTCTGCCTAATCAAACCCTTAGAGAACAAATCCTTAATTTGCTTCTTCAACTCAACCCTCTCTTTAGGTGCCATCCGTCTGGGAGGGAGAACAATAGGTCGAGCACCAGGAATAAGATCAATGCAAAATTCAATTTCCCGCTTAGGACGAAGAGAAGTGACTTCACCAAAAACATCAGGATAATCCTTGACTATCGGGGTGGAGTCAAGATCACTAGGTTGAGAATCCAGAGAAAAGATAAAACTGCCTGCATAATCCTGAGGCATTCGACATTCGATCACAAGAGAATTTCTCTGGTCGTCTACTAGAGAAACGGTTCAGGCTTTACAAGAAATGACTGCATCATATCACTTTAACCAGTCACCTCCAAGTAAAATATCTTGCATCAAAACCCAAAACATAGAAATCTCCGGTGAATCGGTGCAAATTGTAAAGGAATTTCACTCCTTTACAAATCATACTAAGATTGGCGGGACCGCTGATGGGATTAATCACACATAACGATGAAGTCGCCAATTGAGGTTGCAAAATATGCTCGAATTTATTACAGAGATCAACAGATATAAAGCTATGGGATGCACCAGTGTTAAATAGAACACGAACAAGAAAACCATGTAAAGAAAAAGAACTCTAAAGGGTACCTTGGTTATCACTGGCAGGAGGAGGAGGGGAAGTGGAAGAAGTCATGGCAAAGACTTCAGATGTCTTGCCTTTCTGACGCAATGGACAATCGTTCTTGAAATGGCCAGGTTGCAAACAAATGTGACAAAGGTTGTTCCTGGTTGCCTGAGGTGGAGGAATAGTGGCTCCGGCGGAAGATGGACAGCTGTTGGCATAGCATAGTGACCCTACTGGTCGCACTTGAAACAAGTGATGGAAGATAGGTCAAGAGATCGTTCTGAGGAGCATATCCAATACCATGATTATCCTACCATTTCTTCTTTTGCTACTGGAAGTTGGGCTTCCTCTTCTAGAACCACTGGAAGTGCCCTGAGATGCTGAAACTGCCTGCTTACCCTTGGAAGTAGGGTTCTCAAATCTGGTGGCCATATCCATCAGAGAAGTGAAGGTACCATGAACATGACTAATCAAGCGGTCATAATACTCTGGGAGAGCACCATGAATGAACTTCTCATTCTTCTTGAGTTGAGTATCAATCAAACTGGGACCAAACTTGGAAAGCTCATTGAACTTCCTTTCATACTCGGCAAAAGTCATGTCTCCCTGCTCAAGATCCATGAATGCCCTATACAACTGAGATTTCCCGGCTTCGGGCATCTACTTGGCCACAAAGAATCCCTGAAAAGAATGGATCCAAGATAAGACAAAGATAAAGAGATAGATTCAACATAGTTAAGCTAGAAAAGGATAACTATGGATCTCACCTGAACTGCTGCCAAGTAATATTAGCCTCGACAGTCTGAGCAGTAACAGATTCCCACCAATCTTGGGCGGACTCCTGTAACTGACAAGTAGCTAGATGACGCATCTGAGCATTAGTAATCTCAAGGCCGGTGAAAATTCTCTCAAGACTCTTCAGCCACTGCTGAGCCTCGATAATACTATCGGCTCTAGTGAACTTAGTACCCCCAAGTTGAGTGTACTCCTTACAAAGCTGAGTGAACCTAAAAGGCTGAACAGGTGGAACATGTGCAACAACAGGTGCCAGATAAATCAAACTCAAGTGAATTGTCAAGTAAATGCAATATAACATAAAGAATGTTGGGATTTTAACGTTAAAGGATCCAGTAAACTATCTACGTACATAGTACAATACGCTACATATATAATGTCTATAGTAAAGTAAAATATCAAAATAGCGTTAAGACGTTACCCATATCCCCCTTAACACATTTTATATATTCCCGTAGTCTATACAGATACTGTAAGCCCCACCAAACTGATGGGATAATTAGGGAGCACTCCATAGGTATGGTACAAAACAAAGTCATAGAGGGCGCGATAAGGCATGTGACAAGGCACGCGAGGCAATGCCCAGGGTAGGATTTTACCATTTTGCACTCCTGGACTGGTGGTAACGCATAGCAGCTACTACCGCCTACCTCCAGACACACTCCTAAATCAACGGTGTGCACACCAAAATCAAATCACAAAAGCAATAGATATGGTTTTGAAGAAATGTGCCTGATAGGAGTGCGACCTCACTTGGCCTGGTATAGCTCCTGTTTTAGCCACATCAAGCTGACTCGAGGGAGTCAGGGCTACGTAAATACCTCATACAGATCGTTCGCCAAACTATCCTACTTCATTATGGAATCTCCACCACATACACAGTTGTTAAAGTGGTTTTCGGTATTGGCAGAGAGTATGACAATATCCGATCCCGGTCTCTTTAACAACCAAACGCTTATTTCACACCGTGGTCATTTATAAAATTACTTTACAAATATTTAAATAAAATCTCAAATACGAATTTAAACCAAAACGAATATTCAATTTTAATTCTATTTAAATTTTAAAGAATTCATTTAATCACCTTTTATTAAAACAAGTTATAAATCATTTCCAAAACCATTAAGTTCCGAATGAATCTTTATTTAAGTTCAATTAATAACCAGTTTAAGTTACCAATAAAATTCCAATGTACCTTTCCAACCTTTTTATTTATTAAAGTTATAAAAAATTATTTTAAATATAAATTAAATAAACCATTTAAAAATATTATATATGTTAAATAAAATTTAATTGTATACAATTTCAAATAAATTATACTTTTTATTTATCTATTTAAAATCTTATTTTATATATTTTAGAAAATAAAACTATAAGTAAAATTTTATAAATTACTTTTAAATTAAACTCATAATAAAAAAATTTATTTCCAAAATCAACATTTTAAGGTTATACATTTTACAATAATAAAATAGAATACTTGTTATCCCGCCATTTGGCAAGGCCGTGACACCAAGAACTTGACTAGAAACCAATGACAGTTCGTCTTGGAGATCGGTTATACGCAGGCTCACTATGAATATCGACGAATTTTTTCCGAGTCCAGATCGAGCTAAAATTGATATAACACGACAAGCAAAGCTATGAGAGCCAACATTCCGAATTTCAAGTCAATCGGATTTCATATGCTCAAGATATTGATCGATCACGGTTGAGAAATCCAAACTTGCATCGATCATAACTCGAGATCTACAAACCCAAATGCCACCAAATTTTAACAGGAGCTTACATATGACCTAAGGAATGTTCCTGCCAAATTTTGACTCGATCGGAGCAAGTCTTGACCGAGTCGAAATTCGTTCGTGTCGATCGCGGATGGAAAAACTCCAACTTGCATCGATCATATCTCGAGATCTACAAGTCCAAATGCTATGAAATTTTCACAGCAGCTTAAGTACAACATGAAGAATGTTCTTGCCAAATTTTGACTCGATCGGAGCAAGTCTTGACCGAGTCGAAATTCGTTCGTATCGATCGCGGATGGAAAAACTCCAACTTGCATCGATCATATCTCGAGATCTACAAGTCCAAATGCTATGAAATTTTCACAGCAGCTTAAGTACAACATGAAGAATGTTTTTGCCAAATTTTGACTCGATCGGAGCAAGTCTTGACCGAGTCGAAATTCGTTCGTATCGATCGCGGATGGAAAAACTCCAACTTGCATCGATCATATCTCGAGATCTACAAGTCCAAATGCTATGAAATTTTCACAGCAGCTTAAGTACAACATGAAGAATGTTCCTGCCAAATTTCGACTCGATCGGAGCAAGTCTTGACCGAGTCGAAATTCGTTCGTATCAATCGCGGATGGAAAAACTCCAACTTGCATCGATCATATCTCGAGATCTACAAGTCCAAATGCTATGAAATTTTCACAGAAGCTTATGTACAACATGAAGAATGTCCACACCAAATTTCGACTCCATCGGACGCAATCTTGATCGATACGAAATCCGTTCGTATCGATCACGGACCGGGCCGAAACTTCATGGGCTTGGTCGCGCGGGCCTACTCACGTGCCAGAAGAAGTCCCCCAAGATCTGAGCAAAATATCAGCCTCCTACACCTATAAATAGAGCCCCAGGGCATGTAGAAAAGGGGCTTCTTCTTCTTTGATTGCTCCAACGCCCAGACTCTGCCGGATCCAGATCTGAACTCCCTTGCTACTGCCAATAACAAAATTCATTGCTGCAAATCATATTTACCTGCTGTAATTCATTGAATTCACTTGTAATCTTCAAAAAAGGATCAATAAAGCTATCAACTTCATAGTGGACGTAGGCGATACGCCGAACCACTCTAAATCCTTGTGTCTCTGTGCATTTAAATTATTCTCATTTCTGAAATTTGGAGTTTTTGTTAGATAATCCTCTTTTTACATTTAATTTCTTCACTTTATCTCTTCAAAAACTTCCGAAGAGTGTTGTGCCCAATTTTGGTACAAACACTTTGGTGCTTTCACTGAGAAAACCTTGCTTTTCTCCTGCTCTGTGGATCTACTACCGTAGTTGGATTGCAAAAATCTAAGGAGGAGATCCAGATCTGTCATCAAGTGGTTCCTTCTATTCTATTCAGATTGCTCCAGATCTAAGAGGAACTGCATTCATCAAGATTTTCGTATCCATGAAAATGTGATGAATTTCGTATCCATGTTTTCGTATCAAGAAAATATGATCATTTTCGTATCCATCATTTCGTATCCATGAAAATATGGTAATTTTCGTATCCATGTTTTCGAGTCCAGAAAATATGGTGAATTTCGTATCCATGAAAATGTAATGAATTTCGTATCCATGTTTTCGTATCTAGAAAATATGATAATTTTCGTATCCATGTTTTCGAGTCCGGAAAATGTGATGAATTTCGTATCCACGTTTTCGTATCCATGAAAATGTGATGAATTTCGTATCCATGTTTTCGTATCCAGAAAATATGATCATTTTCATATCCATGTTTTCGAGTCTAGAAAATATGATCATTTTCGTATCCATGTTTTCGACTCCAGAAAATATGATCATTTTCGTATCCATGTTTTCGAGTCCAAAAAATATGGTGAATTTCGTATCCATGTTTTCATATCCATGAAAATGTGATGAATTTCGTATCCGTGCTTTCGTATCCAGAAAATATGATCATTTTCGTATCCATGAAAATATGTCAAAGTTCGTATTGATCAAGAGTGCTCTGTTCGTATCGATCTGCTTCGCATCGCTCTGATCGTATCGATCGCCACTTTCATGTTCGTATCGATCAAGAGTGCTCTATTTGTATCGATCTGCTTCGCATCGCTCTGTTCGACTCGCTCCGTTTCGCATCCATCAAAGAGCATGTGTTCGACTCACTCCGCTTTGCATCCATCAGAGAGCATTTGTTCGACTCGCTCCGCTTTGCATCCATCAGAGAGCACATTTCGACTCGCTCCGCTTTGCATCAGTCAAAGAGTCTCTGTTCGACTCGCTCCGCTTCGCATCCATCAGAGAGCGTCTATTCGACTCGCTCTGCTTCGCATCCATCAGAGAGCGTCTGTTCGACTCGCTCCGCTTCACATCCATCAGAGAGCGTCTGTTCGACTCGCTCCGCTTCGCATCAGTCAGAGAGTCTCTGTTCGACTCGCTCCGCTTCGCATCCATCAGAGAGCGTCTGTTCGACTCGCTCCACTTCGCATCAGTCAGAGAGTCTCTATTCGACTCGCTCCGCTTTGCATCCATCAGAGAGCGTCTGTTTGACTCGCTCCGCTTCGCATCAGTCAGAGAGTCTCTGTTCGACTCGCTCCGCTTCGCATCCATCAGAGAGAGTCTGCTCGACTCGCTCCGCTTCACATCCATCAGAGAGCCACATTTCGACTCGCTCCGCTTTGCATCATTCAGTGAGCCCCTGTTCGACTCGCTCTGCTTCGAACAATACCGAGTCGAACAGGACCGAGTCGAAATAAGGGAGTCGAATGAAACAGCCAACCGAAGATCCCGATTCGTATCGATTTTCACACGCTATTCGTATCGATCCATTTTTGCCCAATTCGTATCGATACGAAATTTTTAAAAGCTCAATTTAATGAAGGAACATTCCATCCGTGCTTCTGATTGTTCCATGACTGAACAAGACACAGGAGATCACAACAACAAATGCTGAATTGCAATCAAGGAATGGCTATGGTACGATGGCTAATATGACGACTCCCCTGCACTGTCTACTCTGCTAACTCAAAACATAGCTAGTCACCGCTGAACCATCTTCAAATGCCCGCATCTTAATCATTCAATGTCCACATGACTAAAAGCATGCCATACAACCTCAAGAGGACTTCCTTAATACCCTATATAGGTCTCCTATCTGGATGGAAGTTTGGGATAAACACCAATTTATTAGCCTATTTTAACCAACTCGCCGTCCAATCGGCATTACCAACCACTCAAACGTTGGACAATCGTGCATACATCATTCACCAGTGTTACAAGACCCCTTGGCAATAAGATGGACCTGATCATAATGTCGATTGGAGAATCTTTCCCAATCGAGACCTATTCGTTGAAATCATCCTACATGCAGAACTTCCAGTGAAAATTCAACATGTTAACTATGTCGGTGCACTATGGAAATACAACCCTCGACACTACCTTATGAAGTGGGAATGGCGCGTGGATTTCTCTAAAGGCGATGAATGCCATCAAACGCAGATGCCTTCCCTCATTCCTCATAGAAGACCGTCAATCACGACTTTGATAAGAGAATTGGTGGATAGCCGCCGACGACTAAACCAACATGTCTAGGCCAATATTGAGTTGATGAATCGGATGAAGGATCAACATAGCAAGATAAGGAGGGGACCTACTCCATACTCTATATCAGAAAACTCCTCTTCTCTAGATGGCTACCGTGAACGCCAATGCCATAAGGCTGCTTCGAAAAGGATAGCTCCAACAATATGTGGAAGCCCTATAAAACGAAGGACCGGGAACATCCGACCCCTATCGATCAAGGACTTTGATCAAATTGAACCATTTGCGTTAGACTTCCAACTGAGAAGGGCTGGACTGAAGTGCAATAGCGAGAAATATGATCTGATCAAATTAAACTACTTGCAAATGATGCAGGTAATCGAGTACTTAAGATTGGGTGCAAAACAACCTCCGCGGACAATGATCAAATCATTGAGGTATCATCGTGACGAGCATGATTCAACCACTCATCGGCTACTATATGCCCCTAACTGGGGGCAAGGCATCAAAGCGGAAGAGACCGACAAGGTCAGGACTCTAGTACAAAGTGGATGCAACCGACCATCCCCTCATCCGCCTATGCAATTTAATTAGAAGATTTAAGAAAGACTTGGAGTTATATGTCCCAACAATGCACTCTCCATCTCGTGTTTGAAGCTCGCCAAAATACTTATGCTTCTTCTGATGCCCGATAAAATCGGAATCACACCAAGGGTGGACGTGATGTCACCATCCATGCATCCAATCCTACATTAGACATTTGGGATTATTTGAGGGAACACATGTTTAAAGGTCCAACCCTCAATTTAAAGTCATCAACGACTGACTGCCTACTCGCTAACCATCACGAGCTGTCATTTCAACTCTCTTCCTTAGCTCGATCGAAAGAATGCAAAGTATAAATTGGACGTGACTCGACTGTCTGCTCTCCAATTCTTGCACCTGACTTAAGGGAAAATATACAACTCAAAGTGGATGTAGTTCGACCATCCTTTCCTATGCTCGAGCCAAAGCTTGCCAGAACATTAATATTACTCCTTAGGCTTAGCAAAAGTGGAATCCAAACGAACATGGACGTGATCCAACCGTCCATAAACTAAATCTCATCCTTCGTTGAGGGGCCTATAAGTGGAAGTTAATCGGGATCCCACCGATCACTCGCTAAGTGAAACCCCGAGCTCAAGGACAAGCCATCACACTGCGGCAATAAGGGATTGATACACGACAATCCTCTAACTAACTCCGGCTCCCAAAGTGTGAGCTGGAGTATAAACTTACGGACATGGACTCGAGGAGGATGGATCCGTCCATCTAACGACTTCGCCCGTGTTCAACCTAAACCCGAGGAGGATGGATCAGTACATCTAACGACCTCGCCTTCCAAATTTACAAGCTCGAGGAGGACGGATCCGTCCATCTAACGACTTCGCTTGCCTACTCAGGGTGGATATGATACAACCGTCCATGTACCTGATCAACTAACTCCAGATTCCCAGAGTGCGAACTGGAGTATAAACATCAACTAACTCCGGATTCCCAAAGTGCGAACTGGAGTATAAACATCAACTAACTCCAGATTCCCAGAGAGCGAACTGGAGTATAAACATCAACTAACTCCAGATTTCCAGAGTGCGAACTGGAGTATAAACATCAACTAACTCCAGATTCCCAGAGTGCGAATTGGAGTATAAACATCAACTAACTCCAGATTCCCAGAGTACGAACTGGAGTATAAACATCGGCAAATCCAGATTCCCAGAGTGAGAACTGGAGAATAAACTTCAACTAACTCTAAGTCCCCGGAGTGTGGACTGGAGTATAAACACCAATTGGATGCGAATGGCCACCCATCAACTTGCTTCGGTCCCGAGAGCACAGGCTAGAGTATAAACACCAAATGGGTGTGACTAACAACCCATCAAACAACTCTAGTACTCAAAGCATGGTTTGGAATATGAATACCAAAAGGAATGTGATTCGCCTGTCCATCTATCGGTTATGGTTCATCATCAAGTTCTGTAGTACAAAAGGCGGATGTGGTTCGACCGTCTTCTCTCCAATCTTCCCCTGACACGGGGGCACACTTAACACACAAAATTGGATGTGATCCAACCATCCAACACTAAGCGGGCATGACACAACCATCCATGCATCAACTCTTGTCCCCAGCATGGGACCCATAACGTAAATTTATAGGGATGCACTCCAACCCTACAAGACAAAATTTCTTCCTTGATTCGACAGGGAGGCGTAGATTCGAAAAACAGACCTAGCTGGATGTCCCATTCTGAATTGATATTACTATCATCCAACCGCAAATGAACATGGCATGACCGTTCATCTGCTAACTCTCGCCAGTGAACCGACGGGTTGTGCGTGCAACATGGACGGATGTGACCTAACCATCCGCCAATCAATTCCTTCCTACAGTTCAGTGGGAGAAGCATCAAACTAAAGTTGTTGTAATTTGACCGGCCACACTTCGACTTTTACCCTTGACTGGGGGCAGAGGAATTGACCGAGGAAAACACGGTCTGACCATTTTCTACAAAAAAAACTTAGTCCCCAAAGTGTGGACAGGGGTATAAACATCGAATAGGTGTGGTTAATGGCCCTTCAACTTACTTTGATCCCCACAGTGGGCTACAAGAATAGACAAACGGATGAATGTGATTCGACCATTCATTCACCAACTCTGACCTAAACTCGACATGAGGAGTATAAACTCACCACAGGTGCAATTAGACCATCCACGAACTAACTCTGCTAACCCAAGACTGGGGACAGAAGTACAAATCACCGAAAGAAGAGAAAGGTGACTCGCTACATCTCTAGCTTAGCATCCTTTACAACTTAAGGAAATGACTACAAGGAGACCTTAATGCTAACCAATTAGAATGATGCCCGAAGTTCTGGGCAACTAATTATATCGTACCGCCGGATCGACGGGCAATATCGATCTACACCTTTCACATCGTACCATTGAATCGACGGTCAATATCGATCCTCTTCGACTACAAATCGATGTGACCCGAACGTCCATCGAATACCTTTGACCAACAGAGTACGGATAGAAGAATAAACCATGAATGAGTGTGACTTGACCATTCATGCTCCGTCGCCTTCCTTCGATCCGTCAGGAAGAGCATGAGACCAAATGAGCATGACATGACTGTATTTGAGCTGACTTTATCCCTAGATATGACGGGAGAACGTAAATCGAAATGGACATGGTTGATCACCCAACTCCAAATGAATGCAATGCGACCATTCATTCATTGACTCTTACCATGATCCGACTAAAAGAGCAATTCAAAACAAGTGCAACCTAAACATCTGCACATTGATTCTTACCCTGGATTCGACAAGGGAAGCATCAATCCTGCATTGGATCTGATTGGACGATTCACTCTTCAGCTTTTGCCCAAAGTACGGCGACCTAAGTAGCGATGTGAATGTCATTGACCGTCCAGAATCTAGCTTATGTCCGAATGTTGGCAAAATAACAATGTATTCCGCTAAGAGGAAAGAACTAGAACATAATACAGGATAGGCATGACTCAGCCTTCCATCGGTTAACTCGATCCCATGGTTCAATGGGATAGAATACAAAATTGAAGCGGACATTATCTACCCTACCACTTATCGAGATATTCCCCAGACTTGGGGGCACGAACAAGAAGATAAGATAATATGATTCAACCATTCATCAGTCAACTCTGGTTCTTAAATCTTGAACTACAGTATAGATATAGCTAGGATGAGACTAGACCGTCCGCGTAATGCATCCGCCAACCCGAGACTGGGGGCAAAAGAGTAATTATCCGAGAGTTGACTATGACAACTTGAACCTATGACCCATGCTTGATATTCATAACAACTCTAGGTTACGACCGAAAGGATGCCTAGAGATAGAGTCATCAGATCAATACCCGGACTTATGGGCAACTGATCATCATTTTGACCCTTCCAATGAGCAATGGATCGTAGGTACATTGCATGAAAAGCACATCATTCAGAAACATAAGTAAATTCAATCTCAAAGCTGGAGCCAGCTATGTAGCAGCATGCAGTACAAGGCTAAGTTCAACTAATCCTTTGATTCAACATCCTTATAAGCATGATCATTTACTATTGCAAATAAACACATGAGGCGCCTACAACCCATCACGAGTATTGTAGATCAGATCACAACTCTGCACAATGATGAAGAAAGAGTCAACTGTTTTACTTCAGGTGAATCTTGATGTGTTCGCTTGGACTCGATCTCATATATATATATGGACTCTCGCCAGCCATGAAGAACCCTACATTAAATGTCGACTCGAGGCATGTCTCGGTGAACAAAAGCGATGCGACATGGATCTAGAGAGATCTGTTGCACTTAAAGAGGAGGCGAATCTGCTCAAAACCAGTGGGTTTATCCATGATGCCCTCCAACCAAAATGAGTATCCAATCCTTTACTTATAAGAAAAACAAACAGGGAGTGGAGGACATACGTCAACTACTCAAATTTGCCTGGGGTATGACAAAGCACAGCTTTCCACTTCCAATGATCAACCAACTGATGGACCCGACCATCAGACATGAATTACTCACATCCATGGATGCAAACTCTAGATACAATCAGATACTGAAGCATGTCCCAGACCAGGAATACAACTGTTTTGCTACTAACCTGGGCCTATAGTGCTATGTTGCAATCTATAGATTCAAACTTAAGGACACTTGTGCTACTTACAAAAGGACGATTAACAGATCATTCAAAAATTAGATCGACCGATTGATAAAGGTAGATGTGGTTAATATGCTCGTGAGATCATGACTATCAAACAACCACATCGATGACTTGGCAGAGATATTCAGTGCTCTCCAGAAAATGCAGGATCAAACTCAATCCTTCGAAATGCTCTTTCACCATTACATCAGAAAGATTCTTTGTTTTCATCATCAATTCTCATGGAATCAAGACTAATTTCTAGAAAATTTTGACAATTAGAGACACCCATGTACCGAGGAAAACCAAGCAGCTCTGATAGATCGCTTAAAGAGACCTCCCATTTTACCTAAACTTTTGGATCGCGAAGATTTATACATCAATTGGGCCATGTCAACACACGCCATAAGCATCGCAATGCTATGTGAAAAGAAACTATACCAAAGACCCGTATATGATTAAGGCTGGCTATTGGCAAGCTCACCCCGTTAAAATTCATATCGACCAACCATTACGATAGGTCCAATAGAAACCTTAGATGTCTGAAAAGTTACTCAAATGGAGTACCAAGCTAAGCCAATTTGATATCACTTATCTCCCTCGGAGAACTCTCCATGGTCAAACATTAGCATACTTCATATTTGAATCCACCACATCAGACGACTATCCGAAGAACAGTGGAGAACCGTCCAACCGATGGAGAACATACACCGATGGAACTTCCAATAATCGACTTTCTAACATCGAAGTTGCGTTAATGACTCCTGAGGAATGAACGATCTGCTACGCCCTGAAACTCAACTTCCCTGCAACAAATAACGAAGCTAAGTATGAAGCCTTGGCGCTCAAACTTGCAAGAAAACTACGAGTGGAAACTTTACATATCTTATGTGATTACTGGTTAGTAGTATACCAAGTCAGGAAAGATTATTCGACTAGGGGGCAACATCTTGCTCCTTATCCTAGCTGGGTCCAAAAGCTACTGGTCGGCTTCGACTATTACACCACTACACAAATCCTCAGAGAACTAAACGAAAAGGCCGAATCACTCGCCAAGTTAGCCAGTTCTGGGGATGCGCGACAAATAGACTTTGTCTCAGTTGAAATGCTTATTATTCCACGCATTGACATATGAAGATCAACTAGATCTTGGGGACATATCTAGAAAAAGAGTCATGGATGACTTCTATCAAAGATTATCCACAATCGGGGATTCTTATTGAATAAAGGAATGAGAAATGGCATATCATCCGTGAAGCATCACTGCATGATTATGTCTCGATCGTTCGACTCCATCGATACAAAGCATTACTCCTATATCCGCCAGTCCGAGACCCTATATGACATATCCATCGATACGGAGCATACATTCCAACATCTCAGATCGATCCAGGAGAGGGTCGATACAAAGGAAGGACTTAAAACAACCATCGAATGTTGTTACAACTCGAAGTTCACATCGATCCAGGAGTAGATCGTTACGAAAATCAATAAAAAAAACTTGACAACGACCCATGAACGTGCAAACGTTAATGGGAGTCAGGTTAACATACGTACACGTATGACGAACTAATATTCAATTTTCAAAATTTACAGGAATTAAATGCTCACCTGATGACAATTACAACAGCGAACAACAAATTGCTAGCACTCGACACTCAGTTACAACAATGCACTACATAATCATTGGTAGTCAACAAATCAACATTTATATTACTGGAAATCAATCGGAGATTACATCTTTTGACGAAAAGATAGCAACTACTCAACGAATCAGATAGAACTTTTTCAGAATGAAGGATGCAGCATTTCAAAGCACATCATGTTCACACAAGACGTACTTTGGGGGGCAAATGTTATCCCGCCATTTGGCAAGGCCGTGACACCAAGAACTTGACTAGAAACCAATGACAGTTCGTCTTGGAGATCGGTTATACGCAGGCTCACTATGGATATCGACGAATATTTTCCGAGTTCGGATCGAGCTAAAATTGATATAACACGACAAGCAAAGCTATGAGAGCCAACATTCCGAATTTCAAGTCAATCGGAGTTCATATGCTCAAGATATTGATCGATCACGGTTGAGAAATCCAAACTTGCATCGATCATAACTCGAGATCTACAAACCCAAATGCCACCAAATTTTAACAGGAGCTTAAATATGACCTAAGGAATGTTCCTGCCAAATTTTGATTCGATCAGAGCAAGTCTTGACCGAGTCGAAATTCGTTCGTGTCGATCGCGGATGAAAAAACTCCAACTTGCATCGATCATATCTCGAGATCTACAAGTCCAAATGCTATGAAATTTTCACAGCAGCTTAAGTACAACATGAAGAATGTTCTTGCCAAATTTCGACTCGATCGGAGCAAGTCTTGACCGAGTCGAAATTCGTTCGTATCGATCGCGGATGGAAAAACTCCAACTTGCATCGATCATATCTCGAGATCTATAAGTCCAAATGCTATGAAATTTTCACAGCAGCTTAAGTACAACATGAAGAATGTTCCTGCAAAATTTCGACTCGATCGGAGCAAGTCTTGACCAAGTTGAAATTCGTTGGTATTGATTGCGGATGGAAAAACTCCAACTTGCATCAATCATATCTTGTGGTGACCCTCACTCTATAACACATAGTTTTTTTTATATACAAGAGGCATTCACCACTAAACCCCAATTCTTTTATATTTGAATATTTATATAATTTCCAAATATTTTTCCCAAGACCCTGGTTTTACCAATATAATCATATCAGTGTACAAACAAACTAAGTCAATTGTATATTTGATGATATACAATTGTTTCTTTATTTTTTTTTTTATTTTTTTTTATCAGAGGGAATTTAAATCAAATAGAAATCAAACTACCATACAAGCTATTGACATAGCCACTTATTTCTTTTCTAACTCTTGTTCTACTGCCATAGGTGCACTTTGACAAATTCTAACACTTATATATATTTATCTTGCCTAGATAATTCTATTTAACTCTAAGATAGTATTTACTTGATCTCAGGATAGTTATCAAAGTTGATAATAATTAATAACAATAAGTTGGATTGACAAAAATCGATAAACCTTGGAATTTACTCGAAAATAGGCAATTTAGGCAAAATCAGCAGTTCAGACGTCTAAATTTTTATGACAGACGTCTATATTCGATCTCAGACGTCTAAATTCTTATGACAGACGTCTCAGAGTGTCTAAATTTTAAACAGAGAGTAGAAAACATTTTGAACTAAATTCAGACTTCTAAATTTTTATTGACAGACGTCTAAATTCAATCTCAGACGTCTAAATTATTATGACAGACGTCTCAGAGTGTCTAAATTTTAAACAGAGAGTAGAAAACATTTTGAACTAAGTTCAGACGTCTAAATTTTTATTAACAGACGTCTAAATTAGATCTCAGACGTCTAAATTTTTATGACAGACGTCTCAGAGTGTCTAAATTTTAAACAGAGAGTAGAAAACATTTTGAACTAAGTTCAGACATCTAAAATTTTATTGACAGACGTCTAAATTCAATCTCAGACGTCTAAATTATTATGACAGACGTCTAATTTGATCTTAGATGTCTAAAATTGTTGACAAGTTTTCTCAGAGGTTAAACTTAAATACTCAATTTCTTACAAAATTTCCAGAATTCGTGCATATGCAAGTATCACTTACCTGCCATGCACAAATTCATCTCACCTGAATATTCTACTAAAATCTTGAGTGTTCATTAAAAATCAATCCCCTTAGTTTTTTTTTAATTTTTCATAAGGCAAAACATAAGCAATAAAAATCAGAGTTCAAATATATATGTATCCATATCAAATGTATATGACATGTCTAACCCCTTATTTTCTCCAAATCAGACATTCATAAAATAAATTTGTAGTTAACCAAAAACATCATCAATGATCACTCATAACAGGTTTTGATTAAGTACATATCTTCAACTCAAAATACTTAAAAAGTTTCCTAAAAGTAACTTCAATTGCAGAAAATAAAATGTGCCTAGTAATTTCATTACAATGCATCTGCAAATTTTAAAAACAAGTCTCTCTCTTATTTATACTAGCAGCCAATGCCTTCTCTACTCATCAAGCCAACTTCAATTTCCTACAAGCAAATCATTTAGCTGCCCCAAAGAATTTTTGAGACACCCAGATGATTGCAAGGGCAACCAAAAGGGTCAGTTTTCACTGGTATGAGCATTTATCAATTCTGTATACATATTCATGATTTTAAAACATAATCTTGCAGTGCCTTCCTAGTTTAACAGATGTTTATACTTAGCATGTTTTGGTTCATACAAGGTAATACAAAATCACATTCATCTATTCAAACAAATACACAGCAAACAGTAAAGATAAACATATGTATAATTCTTGATTTATGCTCCCCAAATCTAGAGAAATAAACCCAAGTTTCATACTCCAAATTTTCACCCAGCAACTAATCAATGAACAAGTTTAACTTGATTAAATTAACACCATATCTGGATATTTATAACCCAGATTTTTAAACCCCTGTCCCCATTTATTTTATGGTCTTTAACTCCTTGTCAAATGAATACGATGTATGCATTGTGAAGGAAACTCCCAGGTTGTTTAAATTATTCCAACACACAAAGGCCTGAGGGTGCAGTTGCACCATGCATATACTTGCTTCCACCTGAAGTAAGCAAATCATTGACTAACTCCCAAGTGACCAATTTAGTTTTTTCTTTCATTCATATTTCAGAAAGATATAACTGCTTGTATATTTTTCTGATTCAACCCCATGTTCCCCTGTTTAATCTATATCCATGTTTAATGATACTAAGATAGAACAAGAATGCTCCAATCATGTTAACACCAAAAGCCCACTTACAGATTAATACTCCAAACAAACAAAAAAAATGCACAAACAAACATCCATATCACCCATAACAAAATTAATTCAGAGATTTGAATGTCTCATAATATTTTAGGCTGCCTGCAATAGGACTTAATGCCATTGCATACAAAGGATAAGTACTCACATTATGTTTTTTTTCCTTTCACTGCTTTAATCTTTTGAACAGCAAATCCCCCAAAGCCCCAAGCTAGTGTTTCTCCTAGTTTTTTTTATCTTTGTTTTGATCCCGAGAGAATGATGGTTTTGGCCATGTGCAGTTATTTATAAATCCATTCTAGGGTTTAAGAAAATGGGTAATTCTCCTAATACCCTTAGCTGTTCATGCATACATCTCATTCCTGTGTGGTCCTAAATGGGAAATGCACACATCAGGTTACTTTAATTGGTTATTTTGGGAGTTGAACATTTTAAACACTGCATGCTATTTTCATGTTTCTATTTTTTTCATGCCATATGCATGTGATCCTTTATTCATTTCTTTTTATAAGTTTAGAGAATCTGAAAATCTCATTTGTACACTTAAATTAAAAATCACATATACTATGCTAATTATTTCTGGCACAATTATAACTTTATATATAAAACAGAAAATGCCCCATATATATTAAATGTATATATTTTTATTTTATTTTATTTTAGGGTCATTACATACCCTCCCCCTTAAAGGAATTATGTCCCCATAATTTCACCTATTTTTTCCAATTAAAAACACTAACCCATAGCCTGTTTTAACTCCATAACCCCATACTCATATTTTATGGAAACAAACAATATATAAATACATTTAGAAAAATTATCTTAGGCTGCTTAAACATACCTCTCCATCAGTAAACAAATTGGGGTATTTAGCCCTCATTTTGTCTTCAACCTCCCATGTACAATCATTAGTGTCCAAGCTCCATTGGATTTTCACCAGTTTGATCACCTTGTTTCTCAACTTTTTCTCTTCCTTGGCAACTATCCCTACTGGTTCATTTGTATAAACCAAATTCTTTTGGACTTGAACTTGAGTAGGTGACTCTAGAATTGCTCCTTCATCATGCACCCATTTTCTCAATTGAGAAACATGAAATACAGGATGCACACCACTCAACTCCTCGGGTAACTTAAGTCTGTAGGCCATAGCACCAATTCTCTGCATAATTTCATATGGTCCTACAAATCTTGGTGATAGTTTACCAGATTTTCCAAACCTGAACACTTTCTTCATTGGTGATACTTTCAGAAAAACATGCTCTCCTACTTCAAACTCCATTGGCTTCCTTTTTCTATCTGCATAAGACTTTTGTCTTGATTGTGCTGCCTTCATTCTATGCCTAATCAATTCAATCATGTTGGAAGTTTCTTTAACATGGTCTGGCCCCAACATTACACCCTCTCCTGCTTCCAACCAACAGGCAGGAGACATGCAAGGTCTCCCATACAAGGCTTCAAAGGGAGCCATTCCTATGGTTGATTGATAGCTATTGTTGTAAGTGAATTCTGCCAAGTGAATATGATCCTCCCAATTACCCCCAAAATCAAGCACACATGCTCTAAGTAAATCTTCCAATATTTTATTCACTATCTCTGTTTGCCCATCACTTTGAGGATGGTAGGCAGTGCTTAAACAAAGTTGTGTTCCCATTGCTTCTTGGAAACTTTCCCAAAATCTTGAGGTGAACAAAGTGTCTCTATCACTTACAATAGTCTTGGGTATGCCATGTAGCCTCACCACTTCTTTAATAAATAATTGTGCAAGCTTAGATGCATTTCTATCTGACCTGACAGGGACAAAGTGAGCTGATTTGGTTAGTCTATCAACAATTACCCATATACTATCATTGCCTTTCTTAGTTCTAGGCAAACCATCCACAAAATCCATGGAAATGCTTTCCCACTTCCACTGAGGTACCTCCAAAGGTTGCAACATGCCAGAGGGCTTTTGGTGGTCTGCTTTAATTTGTTGGCATGTGGAACACTTTGCCACATATCTTGCCACTGCTTGCTTCATTCCTGGCCACCAGTAGCCTATTTTTAAATCATGATACATCTTAGTACCACCAGGGTGTATGGTGTACCTGGTCTTGTGATGCTCATTCATGATTTCTTCCTTCAATTTTGCAATGTTTGGCACACAAAGTTTATCATTTTTCCTCAAATAACCTTGGGAATCTATTTTAAAATTCTCTGACTCAATGTTATTCAATAACATTTCTTTCTTCTCCTTTAGACTTTGATCTTGATCTTGCATGCTACCAACTTTCTCCACCAGATTAGACTTCACTGTGATTATTCCCAGTGTACCATACTCCACCATATCACCATGTTCTTTAAAATTCACTGCATCCTTGCTGTATATATCTGCCTCCCCAAGCACTGCAAGATTTTTAAACTCATCAATCATCAAACTGGCTAATCTAACATGATTTCTGCTCAAAGCATCTGCTACTCTATTAGCTTTTCCAGGAGTGTACAAAATATCTAAATCATATGCAGCTAGAAACTCCAATCACCTTGCTTGCCTCATATTTAAATCTTTTTGAGAAAATAAATATTTCAATGCTTGATGATCTGTGAATAATTCATTTTGCCCCAAGCAAATAATGCCTCCATAGTTTTAGTGCAAACACTATTGCAGCTAATTCTAGATCATGAGTTGCATATTTGGTTTCATTGGGTTTAAGCTGTCTTGATGCATATGCCACTACCTTGCCATGTTGCATAAGCACTGCACCTAACCAAGATCCACTAGCATCAGTGTATACAACCATTCCTTCATTTGCTTCTGGGATTTGTAGGACAGGAGCTTCCACCAATGCTTGCTTCAATTTCTCAAAAGCTTGTTCACACTGCTCAGTCCACACATATGGTTGGTTCTTCTTGGTTAGCTTGGTCATTGGTGCGGCTATTCTTGAAAAATCCTTGATGAACCTCCTATAATACCCTGCCAAACCTAAGAATGACCTTACCTCAGTCACTGTTTTGGGTCTACTCCATGATTGAACTGCAATGACCTTGCTTGGATCTACACTTACTCCCTGCTGTGACACTATGTGTCCTAAGAACTTTACTTCTTGTTGCCAAAATGCACACTTTGAATACTTGGCTTTTAATTCATGTTCTCTAAGTCTGGATAATACTAAATGTAGGTACATAGCATGATCATTTTCTGACTTTGAATAAATTAGTATGTCATCTATAAATACCAAGACAAACTTATCCAAAAAGTCTCTAAAAATTATATTCATCAAGTCTACAAAATAGGAGGGAGCATTGGTCAAGTCAAATGGCATTACTAGAAATTCATAAAGGCCATACCTTGTATTGAAGGCTGTGTACTCAATGATTTCCTCTGCAACTTTCATTTGGTGAAATCCAGAGGCTAAGTCTAGCCTTGAAAATATTTTAGCTCCATGCAATTGATCCAATAGATCATCTATTCTAGGCAGTGGGTACTTATTTTTGATAGTTACCTTGTTTAAATCCCTATAGTCCACACACAACCTCATTGTTCCATCATGTTTCTTAACAAAAAGCACTGGGGAACCCCAACTGGAACTACTTGATCTTATGAATCCTTTCTCTTCTAATTCTTCTAGTTGATGTTTTAATTCTACCAACTCTTTTGGACCCATTCTATAAGGCTTCTTAATGATTGGATTTGTTCCAGGAATTAATTTTATTTTAAATTCAACTGGTCTGTTTTGAGGAACTCCCTTTACTTCTCCAAACACATCTATATATTCATTTACTACTGGGATTTCCTCTACCTTTAATTCCTTTTGAACTTCATTAATACTCCAGATTTTATTAAAACATGTATTCTTGGCTATTTCACTTAAGATGGTAATTCTTTTGCCTTCATTTGTTTCCAAAGAAATAGTGAGGTTTTCTAAATTTAAAATTGCTTTATTTCTCATTAACCAATCTACCCCCAAAATAATCCCAATACCAGGATGATTTAAGGTATATAGATCTGAATTAAATTCATAACCCCCTATAATTAATTTCAGACCCATGCACTTCATCCCCAACATGCAATGACTCCCTATGGGACTGTGTACAATTAAGGGCTGATCAATAGAAACACA
Source organism: Allium fistulosum (assembly GCA_030737815.1). NCBI lineage: Eukaryota > Viridiplantae > Streptophyta > Magnoliopsida > Asparagales > Amaryllidaceae > Allium > Allium fistulosum. Next base: position 443,243,599 of record CM060901.1, on the reverse strand, counting down.
AGCAAGTGTTAACTTCTTTACAATTTCCAAAGATATTAGTGAATGTGAGGCACCAGTGTCATATATTACTGATATTGGTTGGGTATGAATAAAAATTATACCTTCAAGTTGCCCAACATTCCCAGTGTTACTTGCTGCCAAAGCTCCTACCCTTGCTGTTCCTCTATTGGTTTCTGGGCAATCCTTCTTGAGATGACCCATCTTTCCACAATTATAGCAGCCTCCTCTAGGTATTTTAGGGTCAGGGCATTGGTTACTATAATGTCCAGCTTTTCCACAATTAAAACAATGAGTGAATCTCTTGCTTTCAGGTGCTATTGCTCCTTCCCCTTTCTTAACTCCTTTACTTACATTTCTCTTGTCATAAGGTTGCACTTTGTTCTGACCACCCTTCTTCTTATTGAGCTTCATATTCCTGAACTTCTCTCTTGCAGTGTCATGTTGCTCAAATGAGAGAGTTAGATCAATTACTTGATCAACAGTTTTGTCTTTGTATGGCAACATTGCCCTTGACAGACTAGGGTTCAAGCCTTGAATGCACCTTGCATTCTTTGCTTCTGCATTCCCTATTAACACCAGTCCATACTTGGATAATGCTTCAAACTTCTGAGTGTATTCATTCACACTCATGCTTCCTTGCCTTAATCTGATAAAGTCTTCAAGCAGTGTGGCCTTGGCAGATGCTGGGACAAATCTGGCCTCAAGCATGTCCTTGAAATCATTCCAAGTGATAGTATCCTCTTGTCTTCCTGCTGTTACAACTTCCCACCAATCTAGTGCAACCCCCTTCAATTTCCTTGAAGCTATCTGTCTCTTCCTCTGGTCATTGATTTGCATATCTGTGAAGACCCTCTCCATAGTTCTTATCCAAGTTTGAACTCCTATAGCTCCTTCAGTACCTTCAAAATCCTTTCCTCCCAAAGTGGTACATGTTTTTAGCAGTTTGGAGAGTTCTTCATGAGGATTGTCTTGCCTTGGTGCCATTCCATCCCTTAAAGCTCTCACAAAATCCTCCATGCTCATCACAGGTGGCTCTCGTGATGATCCTGCACCTGTATGGTGCCTTGGTCCTACCATAATGCTATAAATATGATTTTTACATTAGTTTATTTACCCCTATCATTTTTGGTGTCTTTACTTGGTTCATTTTCATTTCTGTGCACACTGTGCATGTATCACATGTACACATTTATATATATATATTTTTTTTTATTCAGTCATAAAACAAAAGCATTCAACATCAATAATTCAAACAATGCATTCAAACATCCATATGCATACAACAACATTTACTATGTTATTTAAAACATAGCTCTGATACCAAACTGTGGTGACCCTCACTCTATAACACATAGTTTTTTATATATATATACAAGAGGCATTCACCACTAAACCCCAATTCTTTTATATTTGAATATTTATATAATTTCCAAATATTTTTCCCAAGACCCTGGTTTTACCAATATAATCATATCAGTGTACAAACAAACTAAGTCAATTGTATATTTGATGATATACAATTGTTTCTTTATTATTATTATATTTTTTTTTATCAGAGGGAATTTAAATCAAATAGAAATCAAATTACCATACAAGCTATTGACATAGCCACTTATTTCTTTTCTAAGTCTTGTTCTACTGCCATAGGTGCACTTTGACAAATTCTAACACTTATATATATTTATCTTGCCTAGATAATTCTATTTAACTCTAAGATAGTATTTACTTGATCTCAGGATAGTTATCAAAGTTGATAATAATTAATAACAATAAGTTGGATTGACAAAAATCGATAAACCTTGGAATTTACTCGAAAATAGGCAATTTAGGCAAAATCAGCAGTTCAGACGTCTAAATTTTTATGACAGACGTCTATATTCGATCTCAGACGTCTAAATTCTTATGACAGACGTCTCAGAGTGTCTAAATTTTAAACAGAGAGTAGAAAACATTTTGAACTAAATTCAGACTTCTAAATTTTTATTGACAGACGTCTAAATTCAATCTCAGACGTCTAAATTATTATGACAGACGTCTCAGAGTGTCTAAATTTTAAATAGAGAGTAGAAAACATTTTGAACTAAGTTCAGACGTCTAAATTTTTATTACCAGACGTCTAAATTAGATCTCAGACGTCTAAATTTTTATGACAGACGTCTCAGAGTGTCTAAATTTTAAACAGAGAGTAGAAAACATTTTGAACTAAGTTCAGACATCTAAAATTTTATTGACAGACGTCTAAATTCAATCTCAGACGTCTAAATTATTATGACAGACGTCTAATTTGATCTTAGATGTCTAAAATTGTTGACAAGTTTTCTCAGAGGTTAAACTTAAATACTCAATTTCTTACAAAATTTCCAGAATTCGTGCATATGCAAGTATCACTTACCTGCCATGCACAAATTCATCTCACCTGAATATTCTACTAAAATCTTGAGTGTTCATTAAAAATCAATCCCCTTAGTTTTTTTTAATTTTTCATAAGGCAAAACATAAGCAATAAAAATCAGAGTTCAAATATATATGTATCCATATCAAATGTATATGACATGTCTAACCCCTTATTTTCTCCAAATCAGACATTCATAAAATAAATTTGTAGTTAACCAAAAACATCATCAATGATCACTCATAACAGGTTTTGATTAAGTACATATCTTCAACTCAAAATACTTAAAAAGTTTCCTAAAAGTAACTTCAATTGCAGAAAATAAAATGTGCCTAGTAATTTCATTACAATGCATCTGCAAATTTTAAAAACAAGTCTCTCTCTTATTTATACTAGCAGCCAATGCCTTCTCTACTCATCAAGCCAACTTCAATTTCCTGCAAGCAAATCATTTAGCTGCCCCAAAGAATTTTTGAGACACCCAGATGATTGCAAGGGCAACCAAAAGGGTCAGTTTTCACTGGTATGAGCATTTATCAATTCTGTATACATATTCATGATTTTAAAACATAATCTTGCAGTGCCTTCCTAGTTTAACAGATGTTTATACTTAGCATGTTTTGGTTCATACAAGGTAATACAAAATCACATTCATCTATTCAAACAAATACACAGCAAACAGTAAAGATAAACATATGTATAATTCTTGATTTATGCTCCCCAAATCTAGAGAAATAAACCCAAGTTTCATACTCCAAATTTCACCCAGCAACTAATCAATGAACAAGTTTAACTTGATTAAATTAACACCATATCTGGATATTTATAACCCAGATTTTTAAACCCCTGTCCCCATTTATTTTATGGTCTTTAACTCCTTGTCAAATGAATACGATGTATGCATTGTGAAGGAAACTCCCAGGTTGTTTAAATTATTCCAACACACAAAGGCCTGAGGGTGCAGTTGCACCATGCATATACTTGCTTCCACCTGAAGTAAGCAAATCATTGACTAACTCCCAAGTGACCAATTTAGTTTTTTCTTTCATTCATATTTCAGAAAGATATAACTGCTTGTATATTTTTCTGATTCAACCCCATGTTCCCCTGTTTAATCTATATCCATGTTTAATGATACTAAGATAGAACAAGAATGCTCCAATCATGTTAACACCAAAAGCCCACTTACAGATTAATACTCCAAACAAACAAAAAAAATGCACAGACAAACATCCATATCACCCATAACAAAATTAATTCAGAGATTTGAATGTCTCATAATATTTTAGGCTGCCTGCAATAGGACTTAATGCCATTGCATACAAAGGATAAGTACTCACATTATGTTTTTTTTCCTTTCACTGCTTTAATCTTTTGAACAGCAAATCCCCCAAAGCCACAAGCTAGTGTTTCTCCTAGTTTTTTATCTTTGTTTTGATCCCGAGAGAATGATGGTTTTGGCCATGTGCAGTTATTTATAAATCCATTCTAGGGTTTAAGAAAATGGGTAATTCTCCTAATACCCTTAGCTGTTCATGCATACATCTCATTCCTGTGTGGTCCTAAATGGGAAATGCACACATCAGGTTACTTTAATTGGTTATTTTGGGAGTTGAACATTTTAAACACTGCATGCTATTTTCATGTTTCTATTTTGTTCATGCCATATGCATGTGATCCTTTATTCATTTCTTTTTATAAGTTTAGAGAATCTGAAAATCTCATTTGTACACTTAAATTAAAAATCACATATACTATGCTAATTATTTCTGGCACAATTATAACTTTATATATAAAACAGAAAATGCCCCATATATATTAAATGTATATATTTTTATTTTATTTTATTTTAGGGTCATTACATATCTCGAGATCTACAAGTCCAAATGCTATGAAATTTTCACAGCTGCTTAAGTACAACATGAAGAATGTTCCTGCCAAATTTCGACTCGATCGGAGCAAGTCTTGACCGAGTCGAAATTCGTTCGTATCGCGGATGGAAAAACTCCAACTTGCATCGATCATATCTCGAGATCTACAAATCCAAATGCTATGAAATTTTCATAGAAGCTTATGTACAACATGAAGAATGTCCACGCTAAATTTTGACTCTATCGGACGCAATCTTGATCGATACGAAATCCGTTCTTATCGATCACGAATCGGGCCGAAACTTCATGGGCTTGGTAGCGCGGGCCTACTCACGTGCCAGAAGAAGTCCCCCAAGATCTGAGCGAAATATCAGCCTCCTACACCTATAAATAGAGCCCCAGGGCATGCAGAAAAGGGGCTTCTTCTTCTTTGAATGCTCCAACGCCCAAACTCTGTCGGATCCAGATCCGAACTCCCTTGCTGCTGCCAATAACAAAATTCACTGCTGCAAATCATATTTACCTGTTGTAATTCATTGAATTCACTTGTAATCTTCAAAAAAAGATCAATAAAGCTATCAACTTCATAGTGGACGTAGGCGATACGCCGAACCACTCTAAATCCTTGTGTCTCCGTGCATTTAAATTATTCTCATTTCTGAAATTTGGAGTTTTTGTGAGATAATCCTCTTTTTACATTTAATTTCTTCACTTTATCTCTTCAAAAACTTCTGAAGAGTGTTGTGCCCAATTTTGGTACAAACAATACTTATGACATTTCAAAATCAAACTCATACATTTCCTTTCAAACGTTTGGAAATTATTTTTCAAAAATAGACCAACGGTGTCCATATATAATTTTCTATCCTATGGCCAAGTGATATAGATATTTGTTATTTCAATCCGTAATAGTTTAAATTTACGGGTTTATATCATTAAACCCGCAATCCTAAAATTTCAATAATAACTAAAAATCGCTTGGGTTTATCATTTCAACCCATAACGAATTTTCTCTTATTCTAAAGTCCATTCGGGTATGTATCATTTCAACCCATAGTGATTTCTAAACTAAGGGAACTTGCAGAGTGAGAACAATAAATAACATAACAATTACTGGCATATATGATCAATAATAATAACAATTATATAAAATAATCAATTAACATATAACAGTGTCAATTTACATAAGTGATCAATTTAAATAACAACTTATCATATTTAACAGTTAATAACTAGCAATTCAATTTTAACATTACATTTAAATGGTCATTTCCTATGAAATCAATTTAATGATCATAAGAATATTAATCGTGAGTGATTGCTCACCTTTCATGTCTAGAGAACGACGGAATTGAAAAGCAACTGACACAGATACGGACACGAACACGGCATGACACTTCAAATAGATGCGACAAGCCCAAAAGCAGATTTTAGCATGATGAGTTGATGGAAACAACAAATATATGTATACATATGCGATATATATACACACACATTTGGTTTTTTTTCAAACATTAGAGAACAAAATATATATATTACTTCTGTCAACAATTATAAATGCACAGATAGTCGACAAAAGTATACACATATACATACAATGCATACATTAGAATAAGTCTAGATACAAAAGATTTTACTTCAGTCGAGCCATATATTTACAAGGTCTGAAAATGGTAACATATATATCAAAATATTATATATACGCACAACCTATATATATAACACTGCATATATGTTTTCAAATCAAAAACAGAGGACAAGAGCAAGGCATAGCACAAAATAATACTGCACATAAATTTCAAATGAAACTTCACGCAACTTTTTTTTTACATACACAGCATAATATATGAAATATATATATCACTGCGTATAAAATTTCAATGAACACAATAGAAAAAGTGGGCTTCAGGCAACACTTATATATATAACATATATATATATATATATATATATATATGCACATAAAAAGAAGGCTTAGCGGGTTAGAGACAGGCCGAATAGGGTGCACAGCTAGGGAAGGCACGGAGCAGGTGTTGGGTCGGGTTCGGCGACTGGAGACTCGCCGATGATCTGGTGGAGGCGGACACGGAGGAGGTGGGTTCGGCAGAGGCTGGGCGTTTGGTCTTTGGCTAGAAACGTAGGCAGCTTTGGGTTCAGGCATGGGTTTTCTCGGGTTAAGCAATGGGCCGCTTCGGGTTTGATGAAGGGGAGAGGCTTGGTTTTGAACGAGTTTCGAGGGGTGGCACTGGCCTGGTGTGTGATTGGAGGGTGGTGGGAAGGTGATGGGGTTTGGAGTTGGTGGGCTTGGGGTCACGCTTCGGGAAAGGAAAGGGAGAGCGTGGGGCTTGCTTTGGGTTTGGATGGGGAAGGCACGAGAAGGCTTGGACGAAGAGGGGAAACATGCTTGCTTCGGGGAAAATGAAAAGAAAACATGGGCAGAGAAAGTTTCAGAGCGGGATAGGCAAACTCAAAATGGAGAAAGAAACTTACTTTTCTCTCTCAAATGAACAGTGAGGCCAATGAAAAGACACACACAAATATATATCCAAACAAGGAAATAGAAAACGACACCAGTTGATTTTCAAAAATTTATTAAAGCAACGTAGATTTTGATAGTACGGTTGAGAAATTTAAAAGTCAAGAAAGACAAAAAGGCACAAATAAGATACCAATACGATGAACCGTTACGCCAAATTCGCTGCGTATCGACCGTCAAAATACATAAATGAGTATATTGCGGAGATCAGCACGATGAGACGAACATAATGTGACACGGATATCAATGATACGACCAAGTTATAAAAACTCGATTTTTCGCTGTAGAAAATGCTGCTAAAACACCGAAAATAAGATAAACGGAGCTGAAGTGGTCCAAATTTGACGAAACGAATTACGACGTCTCACTCAGAAAATGAATCACATTTTTATTATATAAAACTATTCAGTTTTCGAAAATATTTAAATTTCAACAAATAAATAGATTAAATTGTTGAATCTTGGAATTTCACAAATAACTAACTTTCATATTTTCATATAAAATTTACCATTTTCTATATTTAAATAGTCGTATTTCAAATATCAAATTTTTATTTCAAAATTTTATTCTTTCAATTTCAAGAAAAATTTAGTTAATTACGTTATATAATAGTTAAAATTCTCAGGTTGTTACATTTTTCGTGAATGGAGTTCGACTGGGTGCAGAACCCATGTATTCATTCTTCCCGCCCTTACTCTCCTCCACCAACTGTTTGACCATGTTAGTGATGTACTCCTCGTTGATGTGGTAATCTATAGGATGACCGTCAGAGCCTACACCAAGTGTTTGACTCCACAAACAGTCTCGGCTTACCAGCTGAAGCCTAGATTCTCCATTCTCTAGAAGAACCACTCCTGTAGAGTTCCATTGGCACGCGATTGGTCTTACTACGACAGCTTGAACCTCAGTACCGGCATTTCTACTATTTATATCAACATGCAGTTCCAATATATCACCTTCAAGTTGCACGTCATCTTCAGAATTGGAGATAAGCATTGCAATGTTCTTCTAGGGAGTGTTTACCACAAGATTCGGTTTGTAGTAAGTTGTCTTTCGGTTGGAGGAATTCTACATTTGTTCACCGTTCCTCCTATTCAAGCCTAAAACAAAGGAATTCTCTTGTTCCATAGCAGCTGTAGTTTCATGCCTCGCTTTTGGGGCACTTGTCGCTATAGTGCTAGCAAAGCATCAAACTTGTCCATGAGAGCCTTCTTAATATTATCCATTTTCTAGTTATTATATTAACCATCTAGTTAAGCTCTCCTTTGGTCACAACATCTTGTTGAGTGGAGGAACCTGGAACTGCATTTCCAGTGTTAACCTCCATTTGTTGATTGTTGGTGTTGTTAATTTCAGTTTGTTGGGGGTTTGCTTCATCACCACCAACTTTGGTCCAAAGCCAGACTCGGGTAAAACCATGGTTTCCCCCCAAACGCCAAAGTGACTCCAAGCGTCGATCACTGGGCCTTTGAATTTAGTGACTCCAAGCAAACCAACAATTGACTCCAAGTAACTAGCAGATTTTCTCGGGTCCGACTCCATGTAACTTACCACTGATCCGTCAATACCAGTCCATCTTGCTTTGCTCATATCTCGGGCATGCATACATCATTCACAAGCATAACAAGCAACTGTAACTTAAAAACGAACTGGATTGCCGATGAATGAAGCATTTTCCCCAGTCGTAGCCTATTCATTGAAGCCGTTCAGTGTGCAGAATATCCAAGGAGATTCGATGTACCAATCATATCAGTTTACTTAGGGAAAACCGACCCTGGACTACATCTCATGAAATTCAAGTGGCATGTGAATTCCGCCAGAGTGATATGTGCCATCGAATGCAGACGCTTTCCTATATTCCTCGATGGTGTATCGATCATGTGGTTTATGTAATTATCGGCCAAATCCATCTCCTCTTTCAATCAACCGGATCAGAAGTTCATCGACCAGTTTAGAATGCATGTGACTCGCACCAAGGATGTGATGTCATTATCCAATTTATTCCAGATGCCAACGAGGATATCATACTGATCGCATTGATGAGGGGAATCGACCCTCAGATAGACTTTGGCAACTAGTTAGCTGGTGAGCCTCCTACGACCTTGGATCATTTTTGTTACAAAGTGAATCAGAACTAAATCAAGGAGGAGGTAGAGCAGACTAGAAGAAAGAACAATACAGGCCCATTGGCTAAGGACTCAGATTCCAGTAGACGACCTAGGATCTCAAAATTCGAATCATATGCTCCTTTGAATGATTCGATTGATAACCTCTACTTGGAGACTCATGATTTAGAGCAGTACTGAAAACCAGCCTCGAGAGAGTCCACCGAAGCCAAGATAAAATCCAAGGAATGTTGTATATTCCAAGATGCACACGGGCCTAACATTGGCGATTACAAACACCTCGGAGATGTGATCAGAAAGATGATTCGGAAAGGAAAGCTTCAATAGTATGTGCAAGCCCTGTAGAATGGCAGCATGGAACATTCGATGCCTATCAATAAAGAACTTTGATTATCAATTCGACCGCTGATGGTCGATATCCCGCTGAAAGGAACTAGGGGAAAAGTGGAATAGTGAGCACACGATGTTGCTTCACTTATCAATGAGATTTATTCCGATCTTCTTTGAATTATTTTATTTTAATTTCAATTTCAATTATGTTGTGAACTACAACCAAGTTGAACTAAACTACTTTCAAAATGATGCAGGTAACCAAGTACTTAGAGTTGGCCGCCAGCCAGTCTCCACAAACCGTGATCGAACCTATGGAGTTTCATCAAGACGAGCGTGATTCGATCGCTCATTAGCTACCATATGCCCCTGATTTGGGGCCAAGGACTCGAAGTGGAAAAGCCCAACAAGGTCAAGATCCAATGCAAAGTGGACGCGACTAACCAACCACTCATCAACCTCCGTATTTGACTTGGAGGCCTAAGAAAGACTTGGAGTGAATGTGACCCGATCATCCACTCCCCGGATCATAAAATAAAGTTCGACAAAATACTTATGCCTCTCTCGAAGCTTAGCATAACCGAGGTCTAACTAAAGTGGACGCGATTTGACCATCCACACATTAACTCCTGCCCTGAACACATGAGGAAGTTCAAAAGCTCGACTTAAAGTAGGCATGACTGACTGCCTACTCATCAACCACCACCGTCAACACGTGGACATGACTACACCTTGAGGTGGATGTGACTTGATCGTCCACCCGACTACTCTCTTCGTTGACTTTCTAGGAGGAGTACTAAGCAAATTGGACGAGACCTGACTGCCCAACACAGGCATGGATGTGATCTAGACATCCATCACTTACTCCCTTCCTCGACTTTATTGGAGGAGCTACAATCACCAAGCAGAGGAGAATCGACCGTCCATTTGTCCTGTTTTGTCCTTGATGTTGGAGGCAGAATTCCATTCTATGGATGAACGTGGTCCGACCGTTCATTCGATAACTCTTACCTCGACCTGACAACTAAAGTACAAATCAAACGTGTGTGACTGACCACCCATGAGAAAACTCTATGTCCCCGGAGTGCGGACTGGAGTATAAACAATTCAGGCAGAACAACGACTACCCCGGGCAGAATCATGACTGCCCACGAGAAAACTCTAAGTCCCCAGAGTGCGGACTAGAGTATAAACCATTTAGTGGAAAAATGACTGCCACAGGCGGAAACACGACTACCCACAAGAAAAACTCTAAGTCCTCGGACTATGGGCTAGAGTATAAACCATTTGGCAGAAAAACGACTGCCACGGGCGGAAACACGACTGCCTACGAGAAAAACACTAAGTCCCCAGACTGCGGGCTAGAGTATAAACCATTTAGCGGAAAAAAGACTGCCACTGGTGGAAACACGACTGTCCATGAGAAAAATTCTAAGTCCCCGGACTACGGGCTGGAGTATAAACCATTTGGTGGAAAAACGACTGCCACGAGCGGAAACTCGACTGTTCATAAGAAAAAATCTAAGTCCTCGGACTGCGGGCTAGGGTATAAACCATTTGGTGGAAAAACGACTACCACGGGCGGAAACACGACTGCCCATGAGAAAAACTCTAAGCCCCCAGACTGTGGACTAGAGTATAAACCATTTGGCGGAAAAACGACTGCCACGGGCGGAAACACGACTGCCCACGAGAAAAACTCTAAGTCCTCGGACTGCGGGCTAGAGTATAAAACATTTGACAGAAAAATGACTGCCGTAGGTAGAAAAATGACTGCCATAGGCAGAAACATGACTGCCCACGAGAAAAACTCTAAGTCTACGGACCATGGGCTAGAGTATAAACCATTTGGTGGAAAAACAACTACCACGGGCGGAAACACGACTGCCCACGAGAAAAACTCTAAGTCCTCAGAGTGTGAACTAGAGTATAAACAATTTGGGTGGAAAAATGACTGCCCATGAGAAAACTCTAAGTCTTCGGAGTGCGGACTAGAGTATAAACAATTCGGGCAGAAAAACGACTGCCCATGAGAAAACTCTAAGTCCACGGAGTGCGGACTGAAATATAAACACAAATTGGGTGCGATTCGACCACTCGCCAAAAAACTCTTATCCCCAGAGTGCGGAAATATGTATAAACAAATAGACAAGTATGGTTCGACCAATCACTATATAAACTCCAACTTGAACTCGACAAGAGGAGTATAAACTCAATATGGATTGAATTCGACCATCCACGAACTAAATCTGCTAACCCAAGACTGGGTGTAGGAGTACAAACTACTGAAAGTTGAGTACGACAGCTCATTATAGCTCTAGCTTAGTTTTCTTTACAACTTAAGGCAATGACTGCACGGAGGCCTCAATACAAAACCAATCAGAACAACATCCAAAGTTACCGGTGACGACTATATCGTACCATCAGATCGAGGGTCAATATCGATCTGCACTAACCATAAATGGATGTGACCCAAACGTCCATCGAATAACTTCAGTCACTAGAGTATGGATAGGAGAATAAACCACGAAGAGTTGATCATTAATTCTCTAGCACCCTCCTTCGATCCATCAGGAGAAGTATGAAACTGGATGAGCATGACCCAACTACACCTGAGCCAACTATACCCCTAGATTTGATTAGAGAATATGAATCAAAGTGGACATGGTTGACCATCCAGTGCCCAACTCATGCCTGATATCTAACGAAACATCGAAATCGAAGTATTCCCCTTGGAAGGAAAAAGCAGAATACAATCTAGGATAGGCGAGACTCAGCCTTCAATCAACTAACCTGATCCCATGATTCAATAGGAAAGAGCATAAGGCTAAGGTGGACATGGCTTGCCTTCCTACTTATCAACGTATGCCCCAGACTTGGGGGCATGAGAGAGAAACAAGATGAATGTGAACCAACCATTCATTGATCAGCTTTAAATATTTGGAGCTTGGGTGGGAGTATAAACACGACTGGGATGAGACTCGACCATCCATGCAGTACATTTATCAACCCGAGACCGGGGTTAGAAGTGTGATTATCCAAAGAATGACTGTGATAGCTCATTCTCGTGCCCAAAGATAGAATCATCGAATCGATGCCCAAGCTCATGGGAAACTGACTATCATTCTAACCTCTACGACGAGCAACAGATCGCGAGTACACTGAATGGGAAGCACATTACTCGAATACAAAAGCAGATGTAAACTCAAAGCAAGAGTCGGCTATGCAACTGAGCGCAACACGAGGCTGAATCCTACTCGACATTCGATTCGATGGGCTCCTTTAAGTCTGATCTTCAGCCATCGTAGATAATCACTAAAAGCATCTAGAACCATTTACTACCAAATTCAATAACTCATGACAAGACTCTAGAATTCGATTGGAGTAACCGTCACTGTAACATCCCGTGTCTAGAGGCCAAAAGCTAAGCACTCCAGATGCTACAGTCATCCATAGTATTAACTTTTGGTGACAAAATATGGTAATGCTAATGGTATCCATAATATCAGAAGCACTTGAATATGAACAAATTCATTTATTTCCAAAAACAGCATTTTACTGATTACATTTCAAAACAAATTCATATCTAAATTTCATAATCTCATATCGTTCCCCATGCAAAGATCAAATATAATCATTAAAAAAATATGCCAAGAGTGACATATGATGATGCCCTCTTGGTTTATCAGAGTCAATATAATCATATCTGACTTAATATACACAACGGAATCAAAATCAAACAAAACTATAACTCTTAATTAGTTATCCGTCAGCCACCTGCTTGTCTCTGGAAGCTTTATTCGCCAAAAATTTTAAAACCTGAAAACCTTAACCCTCAGCCTACTCAAATCAATTTTCAGCACTCAAAAGTTTAAGGGGAAAACAAAAACGTTGATTCAGACATAAAGCCTAGTGTGAATAATACTATTACATCTCGGTTTACTGATATTGAGTGAGACCACGCCGCTTAGCGGAATGGGTTTCCCCTCACTAGTATCCTCTTTAAAACATATATTTTGTAAATCCTTTCCTGCGACCAAACCGGTTAATCAAACTGATATAATAATGATAATAATAGCTAAGTCCGTTAAGCTATAATCAGGTAACTAATGGACTATCCGTCCATAAGTAGTAAATGGACTATCTGCCTGTAAACTGGGCTGACTGCCTACAAACTGGACTAACTGTCCGCAAACTGGACTAACTGTCCGAATCAAAATGGACTATCTGTCCGAATCATTTTCTTAGGGTTAACTACCCTTCATCTTTTTCCTTGAAAACCTTTTCAAAATGATTTAACCTTTTAAACCATACTTATACAAGGAAAATATATTCTTAGTTTATCTCTAAGCTATTTTGCTATGTTATATATACTTTACTCAAAATAATGTTGATGAATTTTAATGAGGATTGGCTATCCTTCCAAAACAAGTTAAAACCCTTTTTAACTTGAAAATACTTAGGCTATATTGCCTATTTAATATATACGAAATCTTTGTTTAAAACCTTTAAACAACCCTTTCGAAACCCTTGAAGGTAACTCTTTCGAAACCATTGAAAGTGGCCCTTTCAAAACCATTAAAAGCCTTTCCTTCGAAAGCTTCAAAACAATAGACATCCCTCTTTAAAACCTTAAAATATTGCCTTTCGATAGCATAGGAAAAACCTTTCCTTTCAACCCTTTCGAACCCTGGGGAACCACCCCTTCGAAACCATTCAATAAAACCCCTTCGAAAGCATTAAAATACTAAACCTTTCGAAAGCATTTGGGTTCAATTTAAAACATGTGGAAACCTTTCGAAACCATTCAAAAATTTACCCCTTTGAAACCTTTGAAAACTGTTTCGGTCGAAACCCTTTGGATTTTGCCTTCAAGTAGAGCAAAAGGATTGGAAACCCATTAAAGTTGAAAGCATCTGTTTCGAAACCATTTAAAACTATCTCTTTCGAAACCATTTGGGTTTTACTTCAATCATAGAAAAAGATCTTTAAAACATTTAAGTCAAAAGCATCTGTTTCGAAACCATTTCCTAAGTAAAGAAGTGATGGTGTTGAAACCATCCCTTCAAAAGCATTGGATAGGTGGCCAAATTTTAGAAAAAAAAATAACCCCTTCGAAACCATCTGGGTCGAAAGGCAACACCAAAAGGTTTCGACTTAGACGAAAGCAGTTGTTTAAAAACAAAGGCGCAAACCAATCGAAACCATTTCTTTAAATCCATTAAACCCAGTTGAAAGCTAACTGAGTCGAAAGCCATTTAGTCGAAAGCAAGAAAGCGCATTTCTAATTTAAAAGAAAAGTGATGCCTCAACCCCTTCGGAGCCCCTGGTTTCGACCTCATGCCTTTCGCCTTCTATCCAATTAGCTACGTACCAATATATTAATACCATGCGCATTGGTTTTGATGGTGTTGAAGGCGGAGGGACTTGGTCGAAAGCTAACCAAGGCGGAAGCAGGTGCCGAAAGCAATAAAACAGCTAAAAAGCATGTAGCAAATAGTTATTTTCACCTAACCTGCTTTACGTGTCAAATTTTGATTGGTTGCTCCTTTTCTTTACCATTAATAAGTGCTGCAATTTTCAGAACTAACTATTTGGATTATTTGTAAATTGCCCCTTCTCCTTTTATAAATATATAAAACATTTAAGTCCCATACCTTAAATAATTTTATATATCCATTAAAACACTTAGGAAAAATCTACAAAAATTTCAGAAAATCTCTTTTAATATGTTTTCCAACGTATAAAAATTTCATACCCAAACCTTTTATTATTTAACTATAAATAATTTATAATCCAAATTAACATTTTCTTTCCTAGAAAATTCATGTAAATTCCACAAAAATTCTAAAAATTGAAACTCATCTCCAAAATAATATTTCTTGTCTATATAAAAATTCGCAAGGCATTTGGATGTCACTTAATAGGGTTTTCACCTTGAAACATGTCATAAAATCTATATGAACAACCATAAATCATCAACAAGTATATATAATCATTCCATCATTCAAAAACATGGCAAATCAATGCAAAATATTTTCAGATTTCATCTTAAAACGGAAAACAAAACAAATATGAGATGTAAACATTATTCACCTTAGCTTTAGAGATTAAAGAGATTGACATATGAATGGATTTGATTTGCTTAGGCTTCTTCCTAGCTTTTCTCAATCTTTTCCCCTTTCTCTTGTTAATGGTGGCCGACCGCTTGTTTAAATTTTTTGATAAAATGAAATGAACGTGTATAGGTGAATGCACGACCAAGTTTAAGGGATATAGGAATGGCATCTTTCCTATTTTACCCCTCCTCTATTTCAATTTAACTCTTATTTTAATTCAAAGGTTAAATGGCATGGCTACCCTTTAATTAAATCAAATCTCAATCCCCTAATCAACACATTATTTTATTTTATTTAACTAATTAAATATCCAAAATAAATGTTATCAAAATATGGGGTGTTACAATCATCATTGACCATCCCAACCAGATTTCACGTTGATTATTATGAGAAATATTTACGTTTCAACTCAAGGAATCCAAGACTGCACCCTCTAAGCTCACAATCGACATTACATTCAGCCATGGCAACCCATCATGGGTACTGGAGATTGGATCACAGCTCAATGCAACGATGATGAAGGAATTAGCTGGCTTTCTTTTATGTAGAGTCTTGATGTGTTCACTTAGACCCATTCTGACATGTATGGAATCTCACTGTTTATCATGAGCCATGCATTGAATATCGACCCGAGGCATGTCCTAGTGAAATAAAGTAACACAGCATGGATCTAGAGGGTTTTGCTAAACTTAAAGAGGAGATGGATAAACTAAAAAACAATAGGTTTACCCGTGACGCCTTCTACCCGAAATGGGTATCCAACCCAGTTCTTGTATTAAAAGCTAATGGAAAGTAGCGGACATGCATCGATTACTCAAACATAACCAAGGTGAACCCGATGGACAAATATCCACTTTCAAAGATCGACTAGCTAGTGGACTCAACCGTTGGACATGAACTACTTTCATTCATGGATGAGTACTCCGGATGCAAACAGATCCCGATGGACAATCCCAACCTGGAACACACCAACTTCATTACTGACCTGAGGTTATATTGCTATGTTGTAATTCCATTCGAATTCGGACTAAAGGGTGCTGGTGCTACTTAGCAAAGGTTGGTCAACTGGATGTTCAAAGATTAGGTCGGGCGATCAAGGGTGGTATATGTGGATAACATGATCGTGAAGTCGCGGAAATTAAACAACTGCATCGATAACTTGGTAGAGATATTCAGTTCTATCTAAAAATATGGATTGAAACTCAGTCCCTTGAAATGCTATTTTGGCGGTGCGCTAGAGGAGTTCCTGGGTTTGATGCTCAACTCTCACGGAATCGAAGCCAATCCTGAAAACATTCAAGCAATCAAAGAAATCTAGGTACTGAAGACAATCAAGCAGGAGATGGAAAAGGAATTTTAAATGGACACAGGACTATGAAGGCACATTCCAAGATTTAGTGAACCACTTAGAGAGACCTCCCATCTTGTCAAAGTCGGTGAATCACAGATTTATACATCTATTTAGCCATGTTGGTACATGCCATAAGCGCCGCAATGCTATATGAAGAGAACCGGATCTGAAGACCGGTATACTATGTAACCAAGCGATTGACAGGTACTAAGAGAAAACTACCAGAATCTAGAAGAGCTCATGCAATGCCTATTGATTTCATCGCAAAAGCTCAACTCATACTTTCAGGCTCACCCCATTAACGTCTATGCCAACCAGCCGTTGTGAAAGGTCATACAATGACCTGAGACGTTTGGAAGACTACTCAAATGGAATATCGAACTAAGCCAATTCGATATCACTTATTTCCCTCGAAGAGCTATCTAAGGATAGAAATTAGCAGACCTCATATCTGAATTCACCACATCAGATGACTATTCGAAGAGCAGTGGAGAACCGATCAACAGATGGAAAATGTATGCGAATGGAGCATCCGATGATCGGTGTTCTGGTGCTGGACTTGTGTTAACGACTCCCGAGGAACGATCAATCTGCTATGCCCTGAAACTCAACTTCCTTGCAAAAAATAGCAAAGCTAAGTATGAAGCATTGATCGCCATGCTCAAACTTGCTAGAGAACCGGGAGTGGAAACTTTACATATCTTTTGTGATTTTTGGTTAGTAGTATGCCAAGTTAGGGAAGATTATCTTGCTAGGGGTAGCATCTTGCACCTTTTCTCAGCTGAGTCCATGAGCTACTAGCTGACTTCGAGTATTACATCATTACACACATCCTCGGAGAACAAAATGAAAAAGCCGAGTCACTGGCAAAGCCGGCCAGTTCTGGTGATGCACGACAAATAGACTTTGTCTCGGTTAAAGTACTTAATATTCCAAGCACTAACAGATGGAGATCGACTAGATCTTGGAGACGGAGCCAGAAAAAGAGTCATGGATGACTCTTATCAAAGACTATCTACAACGGGGAATTCTTCCTAAACGGAGGAATGTAAAACGACAGATCCTCCCCAAAGCTTCACACTGCATCATCCAACAAGGAGTCATGTATAGAAAGGGCTTTCTCTATTCCCCTACTTCGGTGTATCACCCATGATGATATCAAACGAGTCATGAGAGAAGTCAGGATAGAAAGAGGTCATGATAATATCAGCGTCCAGTTGGCTTTCGATGGTCATAGGAGTGCTCCCTTCAATGATTGGGGATAGCGAGTGTATACCGAGTCCAGGCTTCTCCAGGTCGTAACTGACGTGTTGCTCAAGAGGTTGGGAAGATGAAGTCCTAGCCAGTTGAATGGGAGAAGAACCCTAGGGCTCATGTCGGATGATCCAATGATATCTCCTTTTTCCTTAAGTGGTGTGAGCTCTGCCAAACTGAAGCTTTGCAGCAGCCAAGTTGGATGGCTCGTTTCCTCGGAGCACTTCTTATGCGAATGCCCCTTCATCAAGCTTTGCCACATCCAGCTCCACTTTCTTGATCTTGATGAGAGTGTCCCAAGCTTCGGCAAGCGACTCAAGATAGCCTTCGCCCAAGAAAGTTAAATTGCGGTGGAGGAGAACTCTTGCGTTATATTCAGCGATGAGTGGATCAAATAAGCACTTAATCTCCACCATACCGGACTCAATCGCAGCTTAGATTCGGGAATCAGCTTTCGCAAGCACTGCTTTCTTACCCTCTTTACGAGCAGCCTCTTTCAACGCTTCGATTTGGGAGAGTTGCTCGTCGAGCTTCGTTTTCAAGTTTCTTGTCTCGACGATCTCCTCATAGTACTTTTGAGACTCCTCCTACGCTTCGACTTTCTCTTCGCTCTCCTTGGATAGCAGTTTTCTGACCCTTCCACACGGCAGGCTAGAATGTCTTTCTCCTTTTGCAAGGAGTCCTTTTCCAGAGCCAGAGTTTCGATGCGTTGGAGTGCATCATTTAATTCCTTTTTGTGGGTAGCCTCTAATCAACTAACTGCCTCCGCGGTCTCTTTTGCATTCTTTTGCGCCTCCTTGAGTTGGGTTTTGAATGAGAGCAACTCGCTATCATGATACTTTATAATGTCGTTGTCATGGACGGCCTCTAACTTAAGGCGGTCGATCTTGTGTTGGCGTTGGATAGAAACCTCAGAGACTTTTTCAACCAAGTGTATGAACGCTTCATGTTGTACATATACATCATTCACGCATGCTAGTGAATTTTATTTGGCAGTCCCAGGGATGGGATGTATAGCTGGGAGGAACTTTAGCCCGTCGAAACAAATCTTTGGAAAGGTGGCTTTAAGCTCGGCTAATTTCTCAGCCGTAGTTGGGTAGTGAGCAGGAGCTGGAGGAATTTGTTCTGACGAAATCAATGTTTGTTTACGATGCTCATGGGACTGCCTAGTGCTAGAGGAGCCGGAATGTTGATCACAAGAAGCAGCAGATTGAGAGCCTCGTTGTGTAGGCTTATATCCACCGCGTGCAGGAGGATTAGTGGGGTCGCTTTGACACGAAGTGTATCCTTGAGATCTTCTTTTAGAGGACGAGGATGATTCTCGAGAATGTTAGTCTCTCTCCTGTCCTTTCTCTTTCTCTCGAAGTCTTCCAGACTCGGAATCCCGGCTTGAACGGTGGAAGATAGAGGAGCTACGAAGATGATCGAAGCCGTGTGAACGAGGCGTTGCACCTGTAAATAGGATCAAACGAGAACATGTTAGTAGATGTTATGCCAAAAGTAAAGTGCAAGTAAATGGTGGGGTGTAAGTGCTTGTGTGTGTCCTAGTGCATCCCTCCCGATGGATTAGTGACGTTTGCTTTACACATAGGTGTTCTTTCTCCTTGGTTGGGAGGCCGCTTGCCTTCGCCGCCTTTTTTAGGAGAGTTAAGTCCTTTGACGTTGAGGATGGTGAAGTCGTAGTTCAACAAATCGTCGGGGATAAAGAGGTCAGAAAGTTCCTTCAACGAGCTCTCCATTTGTTGAGAAGATGAAACTTTTTCGATTGGGGTTATGACGAATTTTGGGGTCTCCCCGGTTTCCCTTTTTTGATTCTATATGCCAAACTTTTTCTCTTTTTTAGGGAAGGATGCGATTGGCTTGTATGTGGCGCATTTGCTGCTGGCACTTGTCCAAGGCCCGCATCTTCATTTTTTAGCCCTGCGTCTTCAGTCTCCTTTATCTCCCCTTCTTCAGTGCCTTCTTGGATTCCCTCGGCACGGGGCACCATGGAGTCATCGCGTTCTCTCCTTGGAAGGATCACCCTACTCCTTGGAAGACCGATTCTGCAACGATCCCCTAAAAGACCGATTAGTGAGAGCAGTTCATCAGTAACTAGGCGTTTGATCTCTCTATCCTCCACCGAGGTAGCATGGATAGCCTCAACTGCTCTGGAATATCTAACACCTTCGAGCCAGAAGCGGGCACCTAAAAGAGTTGAAGAATTCATGTGATAAAGAAGAAAGATGTGGTTTGAGTCTTTGAATCAAGGGCAGAGATGAGGATGGTACTTACGTCCTTCCAACCACCTTCTCGCGAAGCCGAGAGGACATCGCATGTAGAACCATTCCTGCTTAAACAAGGAAAGCTTATTCCATGCGCCCGTTAGGGCTTGACATTTAGGCAGTGGCTCAAGAAAGACGTATGAAGGACTGTCAGCTCGTCTTTTGAAATTATAAATATACCGGATGTCCTTGGGAGTAGGTGGATGGAATAGAATACTCATGAAAAGTAGGAAAGTGCCATGGATAAAGGCGTAGCTGTTGGAGTGCAATTGAGTGGGAGCGATTCCCACATACTTCAGCACTTCGCGAATAAAGGAGTTGAAAGGTGGCACACACCCGGCCCAGCATATGAACTTATTACATACGGTGTACCCAGCTGGGGGTAAATGAGGCCTATCTTGTCTTGACGGGACCAGGACATCTTCGAAAGGAATCCCGTGGATGAAGCAAAATCAAAGAAGGGCAGCTTCGCTGGTTTTTGAAGCTTGTGAATCAGCCGGATTATTCAAAATGATGGCATCATCTACATCATTA
Source organism: Allium fistulosum (assembly GCA_030737815.1). NCBI lineage: Eukaryota > Viridiplantae > Streptophyta > Magnoliopsida > Asparagales > Amaryllidaceae > Allium > Allium fistulosum. The sequence continues at coordinate 443,222,822 of CM060901.1, read as the reverse complement.
GGTGCTGGATCTATAACATCTGCAGGAAGAGTTGGGATATCGGAAAAAAGGTCTCCCTGCGAATCAGATGTCTCCACAACATCTCTTTGCTGGCTCAGTTCGGACTTGTCGGACAGAGTGGCGGAACTCGACTTCCTATCTGATCTAGAAGGCATCGCAGGAGAACGCTTTGTATAACGTGATATTTGTGCTAGTTATACTCAATAGACAATCAATAATTAGAAATAATAATCCGTCCCTCCGTGCTATGTGTGAACTTGTGCAATAGATTTAAAATAAATGCAAACAGTTTAAGACTGGAATAACGAAAGTAAAACGTCAAAGTTCTGAGGTTTCGTCCGAAGAGACCGTCATCGTTGACCGTCTCGGACAACGTGGAAGGTGATCGGCAACAAAAGCTTTAAGATCGAATGTTGACAATCAGAATTATGAAGTTCTATTATTTGAATATGCTAGGCTAGCTTTGTACTTAACTCATGTTAGGTGGAATGGGATTTGTTCATTCAAGTTGGAGTTCATCAGTCCATGTGTGTTTAGTCATGATGTTATTAGTCACATTATGCTAGGGCAATGAAGTATGTAGTCAGATGCTTGAATGATTCAAGTTAAAGTGGTTTAAGAATGTCAACACCGATCCCAGCCACTTATGCCGACCCCTTCATCCAATCTATATACCGATCCTACCTTCCTTAGAGAAATACCGACCCCTTCTCCTTCCTCTAACACTATACTGAACCCACTCTCCAACTCATATATACCGAACCCTCTCTCCAACTCATATATACCAAAATCTATCTCCAACTCATAAATACCGATCCCTCTCTTTCTCAACACTCGGCGCATGACACTGATCCCTCTCCTTAAACCTAACTACACTGATCCCATCTCCTACCCTGTCAAGATAACACACACCGATCCTTATACCTACACCGACCCCGTTTCCTATGCTTCCTATGCCGAACCCTCATCCAGCCACAACATTCAAGCTTATACCGAGCTTTCTCCAACCAACATCAACTCGTACCAAAGCCTCTTCTTCTACCCTCTCTTCCTCTCTCTGTGTCCCTCGTTTTCTCTTCCTCCTTTCTCATGCTTCTCGATGGGAACCCCATGTGCTTATGCGATTCTCAAATTGGCTTAAATTCGAGGAATATGACCCATCAATTCATAGTGAAATAAGGATTCTTACCTATATGGTTGCTTCGGGTTGAATAGGGTAAGCGTTGAGATTCAAAATTGAGGATTGATAGGAAGTTGCTATGGGAAGAGAAGCTTGTTGTTGTGGTGACTATGGTTCGGCGAAGGAGAAGCTTGGTAGTTTGGGAAGGAAAGGAAACTTAGAGAAAATGGAAGTAAAAAGAGAAGAAGAGGGGGATGCTGAGTTTTATATGTGAGAGCATTTGGGAATGTGGACCGGTCTCTTCCAAGTGACCCGGTCACAATAGTTGAAGGGGTCGGCCATTGAGTATGCTGACCCCAGCCTATGTGGATCCATCCAGAGGTCGGCATACCATATGTCGGCCCCTCTAAAATAATAATAATAGTAAAAAAATATAATAATAAATAACAAAATAAAATAAAATAGTAGGATGATGATGTATGTTTAAACAACAAAAAGGAAAGAGAAATATGTTTGAATTGAAGATGATCGTGAGATTGAAAAGGTTCGTATGAATCCAACCTTTGAAAGGTTAAACCAGAAAAGCCCGAGAGCTTCATACGACTAGACTTGCATGTTAAAATGAGACGAAACTTCATCGAAGGTGGATGAAGAATAGCGATCAACTAATGACTTGAACGAGCTTGCCTTTGGAACCTGGATTTTTCACTAATTCAAAGTGCGTCGTGTTATTCAAAAGACGCACTTTGGGGGGCAAATGTTACCCGGTGCCTTGGCCCGGTTACACAAAGGTAATTGCAAAGATTAGGATTGACTACTAATGGAAGAATGGCCACGAGACGACATCTACATCACCAGAGTTTGGTTTCCAAACAGCTATGTCTAGCCCTGAGTTAATAAAGTCGACAAGTGGATGAAACAAGATGTCGAGTGATTAGTAGGGGTCGGCCTTCATGGTTGATGAATTGAGGGATATATGGTATCCATGGGATCAGCATTCCATGTAATAGGGATCGGGTTGGCATAGCATGAAGGGGTTGGCAAAAGCATAGAGCATATTGTAGAGCACGTGTCAGCAAAGGATGAAACATGCAACAGCTCGGGTCGGCATTGCATAAGATGGAGTCCAGGTCGGCATTGCATATAGTTGAAGGTCACTTCGAGGGGTCGACATATAGAGGTGTTTCGGACCGGCATTGCACCAGCTTTGGGTCAGCATTACAAGGGATCGTCTATAGGAGATGAGAGGTCGGCATATGGCAATGCTCCGGGTTTGCACTGTCTCTACTTCGGGTCGGTACTCGGGTTGGCAGAGGAGGATCCGTTTGAGGGATCAGCATAATATATAGCTGCGATCGGGTCGGCATAAACAGCAAAGGCCTTTGGGTTGGCATACGTGAAGGGTTCGGCAAAGGTACGTGGTGAGGTGGTATATTAAGGATGATCGGCATGATGGGGTCAGCATTTTCGAGTCGGTATGATTGACATAACCTAATTGGGCTGAACTTACCCTGTGATGGGCCCAAGTAACCAAGGAGGAGTCCAGGCTCTGTGATGTGCACGTATGTGCATATATTTACATCCATATTTTATCTCTTTTTATTTAAATAAACATCATATTTGGACATTTTTACATGTTAAAACCAAAATTCAATTATTTTCAAACCATCATATTTTCATCTTCATTCAGGGGCAAAATGGTCATTTGTGTGCATGTGTTAATTTAAGAATTTTTACTTGGACAATTTTTATGATTTTTATAGGATATTTTGGTGCATATGGAAGTGGGATTCATGATGATATATGCATGCACAAGGAAATACAAAGGAATGAAGAGAAAATAATTCAAGTTCAAGATCATGGAGGACCCCACCCACTTACCTAAATGTACAATTAGGAGCTAATAGACAACTAAGTGGAGGTTAAAGCTTCATGCACATCAAATGATGGATTAATAGTGGCTAATGGTTACTTGGTGGCCACATTCCTAAAGGGAATTTTGGGAAGCACCCTAAAAATAGAATTAGGGTTTTATGCATGTATAAATAACCCTCTTATGTACATGAACATATCTTCTACTCTTTCATACATTTTGCTTAGGAAATTAGCAAGTCGTAAACAAAAATCAAAGTGAAATAAAAGTGGCTTCCAAGCCCCTTTCTTATCTCTTTTTTACATGCTTTTCTTTGCTTCCTTGTTAATGTTTATTTCTGTGCTCTCTTTCTCTTAATGTTCATAGCTTAGATTTACATTTATGCACTAGTCTAATTAATTTTCTTCTAGTAGTTAATATTCTTTTTCTTTGTTTATTCTCTACTTTCTTTCATTTTCAATGTTGAAACTTACATGTGCTGATTTGATAACACAAATGAGTAGCTAAACCCCTTCAATTTAGGGGTAATTAAGCTCTCAAATATTATGTAATTTCAACATTTTTTATGATTTATGATCTCTTTGTTTGTGCTTCATGAAAGTGAATTTTGATGCAAGTTTATACAAGTGGGTTTGATAGCTTATATTGCTTATGCAAATGAGCTATTCTTATTCAACATAAACACAATTTGCATCATCATTTGATAATCCATTTTTGATTGTGAAACGAAAGTAAAAATGAAATTTGATGATCTATATTACTAGTTACAATAGTAAATAGATCATACTTAAAATAGCTTTTGCTTTGGCTTCATTTTCATGAGAATTATAAGTGGTTTATTTGTTGTATTATAGTTTGATGGTTTGAGTTATGTTAATTAATAACATAAACAAACCATACTTATGATAAATACAACACTCTGATAAGTTAGGCTGCCTCCATCTATAAATACAGGGGCATGGGGTCATCATGGGGGATCTTTTTTTGGCAACCAAGGGAATACTCTGCCATTTTTTATACTCAGCTTCTTTTTGTTTTAAACTTGCATTCAAGCTATTCCTTGTGAATTGTATCTGTAATCAAGTGATCGATAAAGCAATAAAGAGAGCATTCAGAGTGGACAAGGGCAATCAACGCCGAACCACTATAAATCCTATTGTTTTTACTTTTTGCTGTTTAGTCGTGCAATATATCGTGTTATTCCCCATTTTCCATTTAACTTCTTCATTTATCTTGCTACTCAAATCTATTTTCGGGTGTTAGTGACCAATTTTGGTGCTAACAGTTGGATTTTTGGGCTTTTATTGGATTTAAATTGGGCGATAAATCAAAGGTGAGTGATTTAACCTACTCACGAAATACTAAACCTTCTTATGTTAGTTGAATTAAATTTATGAATTGATAAGAACTTTATTGATTGCTATTTGGTAATTTGAATTGTCATTTAAATTTAATTTGAATTAAATTTCCGTTTAAATTAATATTGAATTTAAATTGTTAGTTAAATACCTGATAATGATAACCAGTTAATTATTTTGATTTATTGGCTGAAATGGATATTGATTGTGATGGATGTCTATTTGCTGACATTTTGGATGATTGGATGTTTGTATCCCTGTTAATCACTATGGGTTGAAATTATACATACCCGAACGATCTTATAGATTACTGAAAATTGTTATGGGTTGAAATGATAAACCTGAGCGATTTTATTGATTTGGAAATTATTGAGTCAGGATACAGGTTGAAATGATATATACCCGGGAAATTTAAATATTTTGAGTTGAAATGATACACACCCAATCACTTGACCATAGGGTAGAAAATTATATATGGACACCGTTGGTCAGTTTTAAATTATTTTCTAAATGGTAAAATATGTTTGATTTATAAATTTGATTTTAAATTTAATTTAATGATTTTATTTAAAAATATTTATATTTGGAAAATAATTTATTTTATATATATTTTAAAACTTCAAATTATAAGTTAATATATGGTTTTAAATGTAAATTTAAGATTTTAACTTATAATTTTATTTAGTTTTAAATATATATTTTAAATAGTTTACAATTTAATTTAATAAAATATTTAATATAGTTTTAATATATATATTTTAAATTTTAATTTAAAATAATAAATATAGTTTTGATTTAAGATAATAAATATAGACTTTTATAACAACTTTAATAGATAAAAGATTTTTGTAAAAGATTTTAGAATTTTTTTAAGAGGTTTTGTAAGAGATTTTATAATGGATTTTATTAAAGGATTTTATAAAAGATTTTTATAAAGGATTTTTATAATGGTTTATAAAGGAGTTTATAAGGGTTTTAAAGGGTTTTTATAAAGGGTTTTCTCAAAGAACTTGTATAATGGGATTTGGAAACATTTTAAAGGAATTCGCGTAGAAGTTTATGAAATGGGGAAGAGTTATAAACTGTTTTGGAATTTATAAATAGCTTTATAAATGGTTTTAAAGCATATAAATAGTTTATAAATGGTTTAATAGGGATTTATAAATTACTTTCGAAATTGATTGAAAGAAACCTTCCTCGGCATTTATGAATATATTTATACTTTTGGAATAAGTATACAGGTACCTTGATATGACGGTATAAACTATTTTCTGGATTTATTATTAAAAAAAATTTATAAAAGGACCACGGTGTGAAATAAGCGTTTGGTTGTTAAAGAGACCGAGGTCGGATATTGTCATACTCTCTGCCAATTCTGAAACCACTTTAACAACTATGCATGTGGTGGAGAATCCAGAACGAAGTAGGTTGGTTTGGCGAACGCTACTGGTATGAGGTAAGAATGTAGCCCTGACCATCGGGTTAGCTTGATATGACTAAAACAGGAGCCATAACTAGGCCAAATGAGGTCGCTCCTCCGATCGAACACGCTTCTTTGATACCATATATGTTACTTTGTGATTGATTGGTGGCCACACTCGATTTGATTATGGGAGTGTTGTTCGAGGTGGGCGGTAGCTGCTGCTATGCATTACCACCAGCCTGGTTCCGCAATCCGGTAGAATCCTACCATGGGTATAGCCTCGTGTGCCATGTCATACGCCTTATCGAGCCCACTACGATTTTGATTTGTGTCGAACCTATGGAGTGCTCCCTGATAGCCCACCAGTTTACGGTGGAGTTTACAGTACTGTGTAGACTACGATGCCTATAAAAATGTGTTAAGGGGGATATGGATAACGCCTTAACGTTATTTTAATACTTTACTTTACTGATAGACATTACATATATAGCATATTCTACTACATATAGATAGTTTAACGGATCCTTAGGAGATGGAAAATCCCGAAACATCTCTTAAGTTATTGCATGCACGTTATACATTGGATAGGAGATGTGAAATCCCGTAACCATTTCTGAAGCCATTACACTCATATTTACTTATTGTTGATTTAACCTACATAAGATCTTTTAGTTCTGACTCGAGTGTTCTGTCTTCTCATTATGCTCGGGTCAGTCTGAGCTTTTCAGTGTTGAAGACTCTATTTCTGGAGGACGAAGACGGAGTTTGGTATATATTATATTATTAGTAATTTTTCTGATGCATCATTATTGTATGTCATTGTTTGTACTCTAATTGTTGTAAAAATTGTGTAATCAAATGTATATTATTAAACAGCTTCATGAACTGTTTATTTGAGTATTATATTTTGTCATTCCGCTGTGAGATTTTGTGTTTTTTTCCTTCTTTTCTCTTATTTTCTTATTTACCCAATTAACAATTCTCCCTTTTGAATAGTTTGAGTTTGAAATGTGTGGTTTACTGTCGATTTAAACCGTCCAAAATGGTGGGTCGTCACAGTTGGTATCAGAGCTTTGGTTTATGGATACCTTAGCCTGTTCGGGGTTAACGCATTAGAGATAGGGTTAATAATACTCTAGAATGAGTCTGAGTGTATATATATGAGAGAGCGGATTTGTTAGTGCTATAAAAAAATGTTTTGTATTGTGTTAATTTGTTCTGTTGAGTATTTATGAATTTTGGTCGGTACATAGGATTGTATGGCATCGATAGGGATTTCTAAACACTTAATAGGGCAGACCGACACAATGTTGTTTTGAAATATAGGTAAATGAAATAATTTTACCTACTATTATATTTTGTATATAAAAGAATAATTTTTATAAATGGATATAGTTGTATGTGATATGTTTGTTTGTTAGGAAGTGAAATTTTATAAATATTGGTTGCAAAATTGGATTTACAGATAAAGTGAATATGAATTGGAAATTTGAGAACTTAAGTTCCGGAGTTTTGAAATTAGTTTTCAAAGATTTTGGAATATAATATTAGTATTATTTGGAAGTATTTTTGGATATAAATATTTTCAATGTGATTTGAAAAAAATATTTTAAAAGAATTTTAATGGAAATAAGTTATGTACTCCCCTCTTTTATCACTGGAAAATAATTTCGGTGATGACCGACATCATCGACGTTCATTTTCGAGTTTCAAAGTAGGAAAAGCACTATAGTAGCTTTCCTACACAGTTGTTCTGATGAAACAAATTTTAATTTTATTTTCTTAAGTATGATTTGATATATATAAAAGATATTAATATATATTATTGAAAATTGATTTGAAATGAACCCGGTATTTAATCCTTAAGTTCCTGTTAAATTAATGATTTTGAGTTGTAGAAATAAAGTGAAATTTAGTGGTTGGAAACATCTAAAATGAGAAATAAGAAATTAGAAGCTAAGTGATTAATGAAACTGTAAAGAAATTGGAGATTTTTCACTTGTAAATTAAAGGGTAATGAAATTTAGAAGATGTAAATTATTGAATATTTTTGCTAACTAAAATGAATAAGATAAATTTGTATAACACTCAATTACATTCTAAAAACATATATAAAACTTACCAGAAATGTTTACAAGTAGAAATGTTAATATGAATATGTAATAGAATTGTATACAAGTAAAACTTATGTAATGGAGTTATGTTTACAAATAAGAATTATGATGTACAAGAATATTTTAAACATAAGTTAATATTTTGAAATGCTAGTAGTTAAATTAAATAGAAAAAAAATGAATATTGTTTAAGTAAATGATTATAAACTCAAGGAAATGACTGAAATGATTCATTGATGAATATTAATATTAAAATGGATATCAAGGTTATAAGTAAATAATAAATGTGAAATAAAATGCATTGAAATGTACGTAATACTTTAATAATGGATTCAGTGATGATTTCAAATATTGAATGGGAAATAAATTGTGTAAGTAATGAAGGAATATTAATAAAAGATAATTATTGCGTGAATGAATTAAAATAAATGAAAAGTAAATAATGATGATAAAATGAAACCAATAGAATAAACTTAAATAATACTTAAATTCTTTATTGTTTTGGCTGATGGGAAGTTTGGTAAACGATACTTCAAATTGTGTAAGGTTGTGTGAATAATCTATAAGTAATTATCTAAGACTGTTGAGCGTAAGGTACACTTAATAGTTATTTACCACCCTTGTACGATGAAAATTTTATGAACATGAACAAACCATTAGTTTGGTTGCTATGGATGTATGATGGATTCTTTAATTTCATATGACGGTTGTACTTCTTTTTGTTTGCATATGATGATTATATATTGTATGCTGCTTGTACTATTAATTAAAACAAATAAAATATTATTCTTTTACATAATTTTAACTCTTTTGGATTATATAAGTGAAATACAGGTTTATGAAAGCAATAGCTACTGCTTTTGGTTTCATAAAATATAGTTTGTTTGCCCGACAAATAGGTACGTTTACGGATTACGATTTTTGGAACGATATTTTATTTTATTTTCCCATGGTTTTGGATGTTTATTATTGAAATATGATATATATATATATATTGTAATTATTGATATTATTATTTTTCCGGACCTATTCGTACAAAGGAGACTATGCCGAAATTTTTTGTAAAAGTTGAGTTATTTCCAAAATTTTGTTAAACTTAAATATGTAAGTTAATTGTTATAAATTGAATAATTTGAATAAAATTATATCAAGATTCTTAATTCCTTCTTATTCCTTTTCGAGGATGAAATGTTTTGAGTGGGGAAGAGTGTAACGACCCGTATTTTTTTATAATTAAAACTATTAAATTAAATAAGATTTTGGAATTTAATATTGTGAGAAATTAAAATTTTATGATTTATAAATGGAGAAAATAATTAGAATATAATTTAATTGTTTGAATGTTATTGACAATTATTTCGATGTAATTTCAATCAATTGAAATAATTGTAAATTTAATTCGGTAATAATTGTAAGGTAATAAGGAATTAAATTAAATGATTGAATTAATAGTGAAATTATATGTATTAGATTGAAATTAGTTAATATACAATATGACATCAGTTTGGGTAAGTAATTTATAACCCTTGGTTATAAACAAGGAATTAATAGATATGAGCTACTAAGCTGTAACAATTGATTTATTATCAACTTGCTATTTAATCCGTTTTGAAATTTATTTGGAAATCAATTGAAATTTAATGTAATTGAAATATTGTAATTAATATGGTAAAAGACGTTAACAATAGAATAATGAATGTAATAAGATGGAAACTAATGTTAATTATATTCATAAGGTAATAGTTGATTCAATAATAAGAGTGTAAATTGAAATAAAAGAATCTGATTGAAATTAAAATATAATTAACTAGAGGTTTATTACAGTTGTAATTGAACGCTGAAATTAGTGCAATATTTAAATATTGGATTTAACATGGAAATTTATTTTAAAAGATTATAAATTTCTATGTAATCAAGAATGATAAAATTGTTAACTTTTAATCTGGAATTTAAAGGTTATTAAATTGATTTTAAATTAATAATTTATTTAATTAACGTGTAAAATTAGCCTTTTTGGGCACTGTCTCGGATTTCGACGAAACCAGTTTCATCGGATCCGTAACAATGAATTATTGTAGGATTTCAAGTTTCGTAGCGATCGGACTTATCGTTTGATCGTGCGGGCTCGAAACGCGTAGAAATCGATTTATGGAATTTAAATGAACATAATCTGATTTTAAAAGCTAACTTCTGTTTACAATGGAATTAGGGTTTGAAATTAGGTCCACTGAGTTTAAAAATATCGAAAATCTATATTTTGATATATGGGATGACCTATTTTCGTTTCGGGGGCGAAACGTGGTTTTCAGGTCATTGTTATCGTTTCGACCCAATTCGATATGTCCATTCGTTCTTATCCATCTCTGTCTATATAAATAGATTTCTCCTGAAACCCTTGCAGCCTTTTATTCTTTTCCTTTACGTACAATTCTATTTCTCATCGGTTCCTTCTCTAATGGTTGTCTTTCCAAAACCTTAATTTCGATTTCAAATCAATCTCCAAAATTCAAACTCCTCAAACCATAGAAAATTATATATCATTGGAAAGCTCTCGATGAGCGTAGTCTACTTCTACAATTTGTTTTTGCAATCGAGGTTCGGTTTGGCCAGAAATCAGTGAAGAAGTATCGGCCTTTGAAACTAGGGTTTTGTTTTCAACGGTGGATCTTCATCCGATCGACGATCGGGAAGTTGCGTCTGGTAGAGGAGGTTGAGTGGAGTGCATCCATACGGTTGGTTCTTGTCGTAGTCGAGGAAAATTGCCAGAAAACGAGGAAGAGTGGCGCGGCGGTGCGGTGCGCTTAGAAGGACTAGGGTTGGCCGCGACTTCACCAGTGGCGCGGCATGGCCTGGGGATGATGGCGGCATGCTTGGATGTGGTCGAAAGCGTGTGGATAAGTGGCATTTGGATGTTAGACATTGGTGGCTGTAGGATGGTTACGGGCGTGGTCGAACGATTCTAGGGTAAAGGAAGGTAGATAATTACATTTTTACCCTTTATTTTATTTAATTTATAATTTAAATGTTCAAACGTTATAACTTCAATAACTTTTTCATACGAGCTCGGATTCGTGCGCGGTTTCTTCCATTGGGTTCGTATCGAAATTCCGGACAACATGGAACTTGTTTGGCTGCATTCTAAGACTATTGGATTTTTGAACTTTTATTGGTTTTAAACTGGGCGATAAATCAAAGGTGAGTGATTTACCCACTCACGAAATACTAAACCTTCTTATGTTAGTTGAATTAAATTTATGAATTGATAAGAATTTCATTGATTGCTGTTTGGTAATTTGAATTGTCATTTAAATTTAATTTGAATTAAATTTCCATTTAAATTAATATTGAATTTAAATTGTTAGTTAAATACCTGATAATGATAACTAGTTAATTGTTGTGATTTATTGGCTGATTTGGATGTTGATTATGATGGATGTCTATTTGCTAACATTTTGGATGATTGGATGTTTGTATCCCTGTTAATTACTATGGGTCGAAATGATACACACCCGAACGATCTTATAGTTTCGGAAAAGTCGTTATGGGTTGAAATGTTATGGGTTGAAATGTTAAACCCGAGCGATTTTATTGATTTGGAAATTATTGATTCGGGATACGGGTTGAAATGATATATACCCGGGAAATTTAACTATTTTGGGTTGAAATGATACATACCCGATCACTTGACCATAGGGTAGAAAATTATATACAGACACCGTTGGTCAGTTTTAAATTATTTTCTAAATGGTAAAATATGTTTGATTTATAAATTTGATTTTAAATTTAATTTAATGATTTTATTTAAAAATATTTATATTTGGAAAATAATTTATTTTATATATGTTTTAAAACTTCAAATTATAAGTTAATATATGGTTTTAAATGTAAATTTAAGATTGTAACTTATAATTTTATTTAGTTTTAAATATATATTTTAAATAGATTACAATTTAATTTAATAAAATATTTAATATAGTTTTAATATATATATATTTCAAATTTAATTTATAATAAATATAGTTTTGCTTTACGATAATAAATATAGACTTTTATAACAACTTTAATAGATAAAAGATTTTTGTAAAAGATTTTAGAATTTTTTTAAGAGGTTTTGTAAGGAATTTATAAAAGTTTTGTAAGAGATTTTATAATGGATTTTATTAAAGGATTTTATAAAAGATTTTTATAAAGGATTTTTATAATGGTTTATAAAGGAGTTTATAAGGGATTTAAAGGGTTTTTATAAAGGGTTTTCTTAAAGAACTTGTATAAAGGGATTTGGAAACATTTTAAAGGAATTCGCGTAGAAGTTTATGAAATGGGGAAGAGTTATAAATTGTTTTGGAATTTATAAATAGCTTTATAAATGGTTTTAAAGCATATAAATAGTTTATAAATGGTTTAATAGGGATTTATAAATTACTTTCGAAATTGATTGAAAGAAATCTTCCTCGGCATTTATGAATATATTTATACTTTTGGAATAAGTATACGGATATCTTGATATGAAGGTATAAACTATTTTCTGGATTTATTATTACAAAAAATTTATAAAAGGACCACGGTGTGAAATAAGCGTTTGGTTGTTAAAGAGACCGAGGTCGGATATTGTCATACTCTCTGCCAATTCTGAAACCACTTTAACGACTATGCATGTGGTGGAGAATCCAGAACGAAGTAGGTTGGTTTGGCGAACGCTACTGGTATGAGGTAAGAATGTAGCCCTGACCATCGAGTTAGCTTGATATGACTAAAACAAGAGCCATAACCAGGCCAAATGAGGTCGCTCCTCCGATCGAACACACTTCTTCGATACCATATCTGTTACTTTAAGATTGATTGGTGGCCACACTCGATTTGATTATGGGAGTGTTGTTCGAGGTGGGCGGTAGCTGCTGCTATGCATTACCACCAGCCTGGTTCCGCAATCTGGTAGAATCCTACCGTTGGTATAGCCTCGTGTGCCATGTCATATGCCTTATCGAGCCCACTACGATTTTGATTTGTGTCGAACCTATGGAGTGCTCCCTGATAGCCCACCAGTTTACGGTGGAGTTTACAGTACTGTGTAGACTACGATGCCTATAAAAATGTGTTAAGGGGGATATGGATAACGCCTTAACGTTATTTTAATACTTTACTTTACTGATAGACATTACATATATAGCATATTCTACTACATATAGATAGTTTAACGGATCCTTAGGAGATGGAAAATCCCGAAACATCTCTTAAGTTATTGCATGCACGTTATACATTGGATAGGAGATGTGAAATCCCGTAACCATTTCTGAAGCCATTACACTCATATTTACTTATTGTTGATTTAACCTACATAAGATCTTTTAGTTCTGACTCGAGTGTTCTGTCTTCTCATTATGCTCGGGTCAGTCTGAGCTTTTCAGTGTTGAAGACTCTATTTCTGGAGGACGAAGACGGAGTTTGGTATATATTATATTATTAGTAATTTTTCTGATGCATCATTATTGTATGTCATTGTTTGTACTCTAATTGTTGTAAAAATTGTGTAATCAAATGTATATTATTAAACAGCTTCATGAACTGTTTATTTGAGTATTATATTTTGTCATTCCGCTGTGAGATTTTGTGTTTTTTTCCTTCTTTTCTCTTATTTTCTTATTTACCCAATTAACAATTCTCCCTTTTGAATAGTTTGAGTTTGAAATGTGTGGTTTACTGTCGATTTAAACCGTCCAAAATGGTGGGTCGTCACAGTTGGTATCAGAGCTTTGGTTTATGGATACCTTAGCCTGTTCGGGGTTAACGCATTAGAGATAGGGTTAATAATACTCTAGAATGAGTCTGAGTGTATATATATGAGAGAGCGGATTTGTTAGTGCTATAAAAAAATGTTTTGTATTGTGTTAATTTGTTCTGTTGAGTATTTATGAATTTTGGTCGGTACATAGGATGGTATGGCATCGATAGGGATTTCTAAACACTTAATAGGGCAGACCGACACAATGTTGTTTTGAAATATAGGTAAATGAAATAATTTTACCTACTATTATATTTTGTATATAAAAGAATAATTTTTATAAATGGATATAGTTGTATGTGATATGTTTGTTTGTTAGGAAGTGAAATTTTATAAATATTGGTTGCAAAATTGGATTTACAGATAAAGTGAATATGAATTGGAAATTTGAGAACTTAAGTTCCGGAGTTTTGAAATTAGTTTTCAAAGATTTTGGAATATAATATTAGTATTATTTGGAAGTATTTTTGGATATAAATATTTTCAATGTGATTTGAAAAAAATATTTTAAAAGAATTTTAATGGAAATAAGTTATGTACTCCCCTCTTTTATCACTGGAAAATAATTTCGGTGATGACCGACATCATCGACGTTCATTTTCGAGTTTCAAAGTAGGAAAAGCACTATAGTAGCTTTCCTACACAGTTGTTCTGATGAAACAAATTTTAATTTTATTTTCTTAAGTATGATTTGATATATATAAAAGATATTAATATATATTATTGAAAATTGATTTGAAATGAACCCGGTATTTAATCCTTAAGTTCCTGTTAAATTAATGATTTTGAGTTGTAGAAATAAAGTGAAATTTAGTGGTTGGAAACATCTAAAATGAGAAATAAGAAATTAGAAGCTAAGTGATTAATGAAACTGTAAAAAGAAATAGGAGATTTGTCACTTGTAAATTAAAGGGTAATGAAATTTAGAAGATGTAAATTATTGAATATTTTTGCTAACTAAAATGAATAAGATAAATTTGTATAACACTCAATTACATTCTAAAAACATATATAAAACTTACCAGAAATGTTTACAAGTAGAAATGTTAATATGAATATGTAATAGAATTTTATACAAGTAAAACTTAAGTAATGGAGTTATGTTTACAAATAAGAATTATGATGTACAAGAATATTTTAAACATAAGTTAATATTTTGAAATGCTAGTAGTTAAATTAAATAGAAAAAAAATGAATATTGTTTAAGTAAATGATTATAAACTCAAGAAAATGACTGAAATGATTCATTGATGAATATTAATATTAAAATGGATATCAAGGTTATAAGTAAATAATAAATGTGAAATAAACTGCATTGAAATGTACGTAATACTTTAATAATGGATTCAGTGATGATTTCAAATATTGAATGGATTTAAAGCATATAAATAGTTTATAAATGGTTTAAGAGAGATTTATAAATTATTTTCAAAATTGATTGAAATAAATCTTCCTTGGCATTTATGAATATATTTATACTTTTGAAATAAGTATATAGATATCTTGATATGAAGTCATAAACTGTTTTCTGGATTTATTATTAAAAATGTTTTATAAAAGGACCACGGTATGAAATAAGCGTTTGGTTGTTAAAGAGATCGGGGTCGGATATTGTCATACTCTCTGTCAATTTCGAAACCACTTTAACAACTGTGCATGTGGTGGAGAATCCAGAATGAAGTAGGTTGGTTTGGCGAACGCCACTGGTATGAGGTAAGAACGTAACCCTGACCTTTGGGTCAGCTTGATATGACTAAAACATGAGCCATAACCAGGCCAAGTAAGGTCGCTCCTCTGATTGGACATGCTTCTTCGATACCATATATGTTACTTTTTGATTGATTGGTGGCCACACTCGATTTGATTATGGGAGTGTTGTTCGAGTTGGGCGGTAGCCGCGGCTATGCGGTATCACCAGCCTGGTTCTGCATTCCGATAGAATCCTACAGTGGGTATAGCCTCGCGTGCCCTGTCATATGCCTTATCGAGCCCACTACGATTTTGGTTTTTGTCGTACCTATGGAGTCCCCCTGATAGTCCACCAGTTTAGGATGGTGTTTATAGTACTGTATAGACTACGATGCCTATAAAAATGTGTTAAGGGGGATATGGGTAACGCCTTAACGCTATTTTAATACTTTACTGATAGACATTAAATATATAGCGTATTCTACTACATCTATATAGTTTAACGGATCCTTAGGAGATGGAAAATCCTGAAACATCTCTTAAGTTATTGCACGCACGTTATACACTGGATAGGATATGTGAAATCCCATAAACATCTATGAAGCCATTACACTCATATTTACTTAATGTTGATTTAACTTACATAAGATCTTTTAGTTCTGACTCGAGTGTTCTGTCTTTTCATTACGCTCTGGTCAATCTGAGCTTTTTAGTGTTGAAGACTCTATTTTTGGAGGACGAAGACGAAGTTTGGTATATATTATATTATTAGTAATTTTTCCGTTGCATCATTATTGTATGTCATTGTTTGTTGTAAAATTGCGTAATCAAATGTATATTGTAAAACAGCTTCATGAACTGTTTATTTGAGTATTATATTTTGTCATTTGGCTGTAAGATTCTATGTTTTTTTCCTTCTTTTCTCTTATTTTCTTATTTACCCCATTGACAATCCTCCCTTTTGAATGGTTTAAGTTTGACATGTGTGGTTTATTGTCGATTTAAACCGTCCAAAAAGGTGGGTCGTCATAGGGCATGACCCTATACCGGTCTCATCTGGTATACAAATATCCGAGCCATTTTACTTGGGGTAATATTCCCTTAATTTTTCCTTGAAAACTTTTTCTTCTCAAATTGATTTAAACCATTAAATAATAGTTTAAACAAGGAAAATATTTACTCCGTGCTTTACTCAAGTCACCTTGCTATGTTATATATACTTTACACAAATCTTTGTTGATGAAAACATTTAAACCTTTGAAAGTACCCCTTTCGAATCCATTGAAAGTACCCCTTCGAAACCAAGTACACCATTTTGATTTATAACCTTGGCTGAAGGCCATAGCAAACCCTTTTGAAACCATTCATATCCATCCTTTCGAAACCATTGAAATCCTTTCCTTCAAAAGCTTTAAAACCTTAGACATCCTATCTTTATAACATTTAAACATTGCCTTTCGAAAACATTAGAAAACCTTTTCTTTCAAACCTTTCGAAACCATTGGGGAACCACCCCTTTGAAACCTTTCTTTAAAATCTTTCGAAAGCACTCAAATCCTTTACAAACAGCAAACCTTTCGAATACATTTGGATTTAATTAAACATGTGGAAACCTTTCGAAACCATTTAAAATTAACTCCTCCGAAACCTTTGGGTTCTACCTTCAACCGAACAAAAGGGTCATAAAACATTTAAGTCGAAAGCACTCTTTCGAAAACATATCCTAAGTAAAAGAAGTGATAGTTTCGAAACCAACCCTTTCGAAAGCATTGGAGAAGTGGCTTGGATTTTAGAAAAACAAAGTTACCCCTTCGAAACCCTTTTCTTCGAAAGGTAAGAAAGCGGCAGCTAGGGGTTTCGACCCCTTCGAAAGCTTTTACTTAAAACAAAAGGCGCAACCTCTTCGAATCCATTCCCTTAAAACAATTAGACCCAGTCGAAATCCAACCAAGTCGAAAGAATACCCTTCGAAAGCAAAGCAGGCGCGTTTTCATTTAAAAGCAAAGCAACATTTCGACCCCCTCGGAACCCATAGTTTCGACCCAGTACCTTTCGCCTCAGCCCAATTCGCTACGTACCAATTACTTGATACGATGCACATTAGTTTCGATGGTGATGAAGGCGGAAGTACTTAATCGGAACCCCTGGTGCCGAAAGTGGCGAAACATGCCAAAAGCATGTAAAAACTGATTTTTACTTTAAAAAGAATTTCTTTTCAACTAACCTGCCTTGTTTGTAAAAATATTATTAGTTGCTAATTTTATTTTCTAAAAGTGCTGCCAAAATTTCAGAAGCAATTAATTTAAATAATTTACAAAATACCCCTTCTTCTTTGTTAAATGTATAAAACGTTTAAGTCTCATACCATAAATAATTTCATATATCTATTAAAACACTTAGGAAAATTCTACAAAAATTCCAGTAAATCATTTTTCATATGTTTTCCAACATATACTAATTTCGGACCCAAAACATAAATAATTTAGCCGTAAATTATTTTAAACCCAAAAAATCATTTTCTTCACTAGAAAATTAATATAAAATCCACATTAATTTAGAAAAATATGAAAATTGAAACCCGTCTCTAAAATATGATTTCTAATCTAAATCTAAAATCGCAAGGCATTTGGATGTCATTTAATAGGGTTTTCACATTAAAACATATCATAAAACCTATATATATAAGCATAAATCATCAACAAACATATATAAACATTTAATTATTCAAAAACATAGCATAACCTTGCAAAAATAATTCGGATTAACCTTAAAATCGAAAACAATATAAAATATGAGATGTAGTCATTATTCACCTTAGCTTTGAGATTAAGGAGTTGAGATTTGAATAGCGTTGATTTGATTAATCTTCTTCCTTAGCTTTTCTTCCTCTTGTTCCTTCTAATGGTGGCCGGCCTTAATTTATAATTTTTGCAAGTAAAATGAACGTATGAATGAATTCCTAAGGGTTAGGGTATTAGAATAATCTTTTTCCTATTTTACCCCTTATCTAACTTCCCCTTCTATTTCATTTTAACTCATATTAGTTCATTGGTTTTACATGGCACGGCTACCCCTTATCAATCACAAATCTCAATCCTCCAATCATCACATTATTTTATTTAAATTAACTAATTAAATATCCTAAATAATGTTACTAAAAATTAGAGTCATTACAGAGTCCCCTCCTTAAGGAATTTCGTCCTTGAAATTACGATAAGGTACACAACAAATCAATCAAAAAGGTAAAACATATCATCAAACAAATCAGGATAAGCGTCCCTAATCGAGCTCTCAGTCTCCCAAGTACAGTCTCTCTCATCGTTGCTCCATTGGACTTTCACTAATCCGATTGTCTTGTTCCTTAGCCTCTTCTCATCTCTCGCGACTATACGAATCGGCTTTCTAACTGTAGTCAAGTCCGGCTCTACTACTAAGTCATCTAACACAGTCGGTGCTATGGTAGTCTCCGGGTCTCTAACATACTTCCTTAGATGAGAAACATGAAAAACATCATGGACTCCTGCCAAACTGCTCGGTAACTCTACTCTATAAGCTAGTTTTCAGATCCTCTCTACAATAGGAAATGGTCATATAAATCTCGGTGCCAACTTCCCAGATTTCCCAGATCGAATCACATCCTTCATCGGTGACACCTTAACAAAAACAGGATCTCCAACAGCGAACTCTAAGTTTTCCATCTTCTATCTGCATAACTCTTCTACCTAGACTCAGCTTCCTTCATCCTAACTCGAATCAACTCAATTTTCTCTACAGCTTCTCTAACTAAATCTGGACCAAGAACCAACCTATCCGGTCTCTAACTAACAAACGGGAGATTTGCATGGTCGTCCATACAAAGCTTCAAACAGTTCCATCCTTATACTAGCCTGATAACTGTTGTTATGTGAAAACATGACTAAGTGTAGATGGTCTTCCCATGGTCCCCCACAATCTAACACACAGTTCTTAACAAATCCTCTAAGACTTTGTTAGCTCTTTTCGTTTGCCCATCGGTCTGTGGATGGTAAGCAGTACTCATCTTGAGCTTGGTTCCTAAAATCTCCTATAGACTCTTCCAAAACTCACTAATGAACAATGAATCTCTATCGCTTACTATACTACAAGGAATTACGTGCAGTCTAACCACATTCTTCATAAATAACTTAGCCAAAACAAGTGTCGTCCTTGTTGACTTAACTGGAATTAAATGGGCACTCTTGGTTAACCTGTCCACTATAACCCATATACTTTTATTTCCTCTACTAGATCTCGGCAACACGTCTATAAAATCCATAGAAATAGAATCTCACTTCCAAACTGGAATATCCAATGGCTGAAGCAACCCACTTGGCTTCTGATGTTCGGCCTTTACCTGTTGGCAGTTCAAACACTGCTTTACCCAAAAGCCAACATCCCACTTCGTGCCTTCCCAGAAGAAACCTCTCTTTATGTCCTGATACATCTTACTTCCTCCCGGATGAATAGTGAACTTCGAACGATGGTATTCTTCCAAAACTTCCTTCCTAATGTCTCCTACATTCGAACCACATAACCTTCCTTTCTTCCTCAACCACCCATTCTGGTCAAGACTGAAATCCTTCAAGTCATCGCTCTCTGTTCCATTCCTTAACTTCCTGATCCGTTCAACTAACACTATATCCTTCTCCTGTTTAGAATCAATCTTTTCGATCATAACCGATCGAACTTCTAAACAAGACAACACAACAATTTCTTCACTAGACCCAGCCTTATATCTCCACTGCACTCTACAAGCCGTCAACGCTTCCAAATCCTTCCACTAAGCTATCATCGCCAACACTGCATTCTGATGCTTCCTTCTAAGCGCATCTGCTACCTTATTGCCTTTCCCTGGTGTGTACTCAATTCCAAAGTCATAAGCAGCAATAAACTCTAACCATCTCTGATGTCTCATATTCAGCTTCTTCTGAGAGAACAAATAATTCAACGATTTATGATCCGTATATAGCTCAAATCTTTCTCTTAAAAGGTAATGTCTCCACACCTTCAAAGAAAATATCACCGTAGCTAATTCCAAACCATGCGTTGGATACCTAGCCTCGTGCGGTCTAAGCTGTCGAGAAGAATAGGCAATCACTTTACCTCTTTGCATTAGCATAGCTCCTAATCCAGTTCCACACGCATTTGTAAATACAATCAAATCCTAATTCCTTTCTGGAACAACCAACCCAGGTGCATGGGTCAATAAGTGTTTCAAGCTCTGGAATGCTTCCTCATACTTATCGGTCCACACAAACTTCACATCCTTTCGCGTTAGCTTGGTCATTGGTGTTGCTAGTTGCAAAAAATCCTTTATAAAACTACTATAATATCCAGCCAATCCAAGAAAACTCTTTATCTTAGTCATTGTCTCGGGTCTCTTTCAATTATTCACCGCTTCGATCTTAGTCGGATCTATGGATAACCCTTTCTCTGAGACTACATGACCTAGAAACTTCACTCCCTTCTTCCAGAAATGACACTTCGAAAACTTCGCTTTTAGCTGATGCTGCCTCAGCGTCTCTAGCACCACTCTAAGGTAAACTTCATGCTCTCTTTCATCTCTAGAGTATATCAAAATATCATCTATGAAAACCAACACAAACCTATCCAAGTGCCCTCGAAAAACTCGGTTCATCAAATCCATAAAGAATACTGGTGCATTAGTTAGTCCGAATGGCATAACTAACTATTTGTATGATCCATATCTAGTTCTAAACACCGTCAAGGGAACATTATCCTCTGCTACTCTAAGCTGATGGAAACCTGTTACCAAATCCAACTAAGAAAATAACCTGGCTCCACTCAACTGATCGAACAAATCGTCAATTCTCGGCAATGGATATCGATTCTTTATCGTCCTCTCATTCAACTTACGATAATCGATACATAACCTTAACGATCCATCCATCTTCTTAGCGAACACCGCGACTGCTCCCCAAGGTGAACTACTCGTTTTGATAAAACTCTTGCCTTTCGAATCCACCAACTGCACCTTCAACTCCCTTATCTCGGTAGGTGTCATCCTGCTTGGCGGCCTACTCACTATTTTGCTTCAGGCACCAAATCTATCCGAAATCGATGGCTCGTTTCGGTGGCAATCCTACTACAGGCTCAAAAACATCCGCGAATTCTCTAACCATGAAACCTTGGTTCAACTCGTACTCCAACTCCATAATACCCAATAAAGCATTCACCTTATAGCTAGGGTTTTCTATGGTATATACAATCTGATGACTACAGTCAGGGTGTCTAACCGATATCTTCCTATCATGGAAAAATATCCTAACATCGTACTTGCTTAACCAATCCATACCCAAAATAATTCCGAACCTTATAAAGTCAAACATATGCAAACTGCAAATAAAGGTATGACCTAACAAATCATACTCTAAGTGGTCACACTTCATCCCAAGTGTCGCATACCCTCCTGTCGGATTTGCAACCCTTAAAGAAGTAACTAAGTATGAGGGTTCTAGGTTAATCTTATCTACCAAACAACGATATACAAAAGAATGTGATGCACCAGTATCAAACAGAACGCTAACAGCCATACCATGGATCTGAGCGTACCTCCAAACACTGCCTTTCCTTTCTCCTATGCTATTGGCCTTGAAGTAGTTGGCTCAAATGCAAATACTTTGCCCCTTCCATCCGTAGCAGGCTTTTTGCACTGGTTCTTATAATGGCCAATATGATCGCAGTCGAAGCATTTAATGTTCTTCTTCCCGATCACTTCCTTCGCCTTTCCAGCACGACATTCATTAGCGAAATGTCCTTTCTTATCACACTTAAAACAGATAACCTCCGACTTTTCCCTTCTTTGCGGCTCCACCTTTCTGAGTACCCTTCTTATGAAAGAACTTCCTTTTCTGACTCTGCACTACTTGGACCTCCTTTGCCTTATTCTTCTCCATAAAATAAAGCATCTCCTCATATCTTAAAGTCATTTCCACCACAACATCACAAGGATCCCTAATATGAGGAATGCAGCCCTGGCCAACTCAGGCTTCAGCCCCCTGATGAACTTCTCGTTCCTCTTCGTCATAGTATCCACAGTAGCATACCCAAACCTTGTAAACTCCTCAAATCTTCTAGCATATTCCAACACAGTCATCTCTCCCTGCTCCAACTCAACAAACTTTCTCAGCAAGGCAGACTGTGCATGAACATCTCCTGGAACCTCCTCTTAAACTCAGCTTATGTCATCGTTACTTCATTCAATCCAGCCGTCACACTATTCCACCAGAATAAAGCTGCTCCTTGAAGCTATCTCGAAGCAAGCCTTCTCTTCCTCTCATCATTGTGCCCCAAGTTTGCAAAGATTCGTTCACAATGCAACAACCAGCTCACCATCTCAATAGCATCTTCAGTTCCAATAAATGGTTTTCCTCTAAGCCTAACATAATCTCTACTCAAATAGCATAATTATTCACCACTAGAGCTTTCTGAACTCCTACTCCAGCATTTCCTCCAACCACTCTAGCAGCAACACCCGCCTACATCATGTTGACAAAGAATTGATACATGGCTCCCATGTCTACTTGTGGGACTCTAGCACCAACATTACCAGCTTGTGCCTGACCTTGATTCCTTCTTGTATTCGGTCTGGCATTTCCATTTGTGGTGGTGCTTCCCCCAAGATTCACTCTTCCACTTCTAGCATCCATATATGTATTTAAGCCTTGTGAGATATAGAAGAATAGCCTAAGAGAGATAGGAGAATAGAGATATAGCGTATACTTATATATAGAAAATACAAGTACCTTACTATAGCGTTATCCCATACCCCGATCTTATCTCTAATTCCTTAGGATTATGTTTTCAAAATCATTTTAGTTAAAGTTTTTCACAAAACTATGCGCTGATACCATGTTGTAACATCCCCTTTCTTGAGGCCCAAAGCTAAACGCTGTAGATGTTGCAGTCATCTATAATATTAACTTCCGACGACAAAATACGGCTATGTTAATGATATCCATAATATCAAAAGCACTTGAATATGAAACAAAAACATAGATTTCAAAAATAACAAAGTTTCTGACTACATTTCAATACACATGTTTTATATCCAGATTGCATAATCCCATAATCTTTTCCCTGGTTCAGATAAAATATAATTATTACATAAATACACCAAGAGCGACATATGATGATGCCCCCTTGGTTGACCAGAGTAATATATAGTCATAACCGACATAATACAATACAGCGGAATAAAACAAACAAAAACAACAACTCCTAAATAGCTATCCGTCAGCCTCCTGGTTGTCTCTGGAAGCTTTATTCGCAAACCTGCTAAAAACTTGAAAATCCTCAACCCTCGGCCTACTCAAATCAATTTTGAGCACCCGAGAG
This sequence comes from Allium fistulosum, assembly GCA_030737815.1. Taxonomy (NCBI): domain Eukaryota; kingdom Viridiplantae; phylum Streptophyta; class Magnoliopsida; order Asparagales; family Amaryllidaceae; genus Allium; species Allium fistulosum. Next base: position 443,199,090 of record CM060901.1, on the reverse strand, counting down.
TTTAAGGGGGAAAACATAAACTTCGAGTCAGACATAACGCCTGGTGTGAATAATACTATACATCTCGGTTATTTGATATTAAATGGGACCATGCCGCTTAGCGGAACGGGTTTCCCCTTAGTAATATACTTTTAAAATATATCTTTTGTAAATCATAATCCTGCAACCAAAACTGGTTAAAACTGTAAGGCAATATCATGTAAACATACATGTCAGGTAACAAATGAACTATCTGTCCGAACACTATAGTTTTGTTTGGTTAACTACTAACCTTTAACAGACTTGGGCCTACCAAACAATTTATAAACAAATAATTTGACATCTGTCAGATACTTCTCTTCTGAAGGGTCTGTCCCTAACTTAACTTCTCCTAGGGTCCACTGATCCTAATGGTTTTGCGGGCTCACCAAAAACCTATCTCCGTACAAATATATTCCTTTCTGTGTGTAACATCATTTTAGTCTTACCTGTGACAAAGCCCTGCACACTTGAATTTTGGACTAAATTAGCTAGGGGCTAATAGCTAATGTATAGGGCGCGACCCTATACAAGTCCCATCTGATATACAAATATCCAGGTCATTTTACTTGGGGTAATCTTCACTTAAATTTTCCTCGAAAGCCTTTTCTTCTCAAATTGATTTAAACCTTTAAATCATACTTTAAAAAAAGGAAAATATTTACTCTATGCTTTACTCAAATCACCTTGCCATGTTATACATACTTTACACAAATCTTTGTTGATGAAAATATTTAAACCTTTGAAAGTACTCCTTTCGAATCCATTGAAAGCACCCCTTTCAAAACCAAGTAAACCACTTTGATTTATAACCTTGGCCGAAGGCCAAAACAAACCCTTTTAAAACCATTCTTATCCATCCTTTCGAAACCATTGAAAACCTTTCCTTCGAAAGATTTTAAAACCTTAGATATCCTATCTTTAAAACATTTAAACATTGCCTTTCAAAAACATTGGAAAACATTTCCTTTCAAACCTTTCGAAACCATTGGGGAACCACCCCTTTGAAACCTTTCTTTAAAACCTTTCGAAAGCACTCAAATCCTTTACAAACAACAAATCTTTCGAAAGCATTTGGGTTCAATTAAACATGTGGAAACCTTTTGAAACCATTTGAAATTAACTCCTTCGAAACCTTTGGGTTCTACTTTCAACAGAATAAAAGGTTCATAAAACATTTAAGTCGAAAGCACTCTTTCGAAAACAATTCCTAAGTAAAAGAAGTGATGGTGTCGAAACCAACCCTTCCGAAAGCATTGGAGAAGTGGCTTGGATTTTAGAAAAACAAAGTTACCCCTTCGAAACCATTTGCTTCGAAAGGTAAGAAAGCGGCAGATAGGGGTTTCGACCCTTTCGAAAGATTTTACTTAAAACAAAAGGCGCAACCTCTTCAAAACCATTCCTTTAAAACAATTAGACCCAGTCAAAAGCATACCCTTCGAAAGCAAAGCAGGCGCATTTTCATTTAAAAGCAAAGCAACGTTTCGATCCTTGGAACCCATAGCTTCGACCCAGTACCTTTCGCCTCAATCCAATTCGCTGCGTACCAATTACTTGATACCATGCACATTGTTTTCGATGGTGATGAAGGCGAAAGTACTTAATCGGAACCCGTGGTGTTGAAAGTGGCGAAACATGCCAAAAGCATGTAAAAACTGATTTTTACTTAAAAAGAATTTCTTTTCAACTAACCTGTCTTGTTTGTCAAAATATTATTGGTTGCTAATTTTCTTTTCTAAAAGTGCTGCCAAAATTTCAGAAGCAATTAATTTAAATAATTTACAAAATACCACTTCTCCATTTATAAATATATAAAACATTTAAGTCCCATACTTTAAATAATTTTATATATCTATTAAAACACTTAGGAAAATTCTACAAAAATTCCAGTAAATCATTTTTAATATGGTTTCTAACATATATTAATTTCAGACCTAAAACATAAATAATTTAGCCGTAAATCATTTTAAACCCAAATAATCATTTTCTTCACAAGAAAATTAATATAAAATCCACATTGATTCAGAAAATTATGAAAATTGAAATCCATCTCTATAATACGATTTCTGATCTAAATCTAAAATCGCAAGGCATTTGGATGTCATTTAGTAGGGTTTTCACATTAAAACATATCATAAAACCTATATTGTAATGACCTGTATTTTTGATAATTAAAAACTATTAAATTAAATAAGATTTTGAAATTTAATATTGTGAGAAATTAAAATTTATGATTTGTTTATGAGAAAAATAATTAGAATATGATTTAATAATGTTATTTGAATGTTGTTGACAACTATTTTAATGTAATTTCAATCAACTAAAATAATTGTAAAGTTAATTTGGTTATAATTGTAAATAAGGAATAAATTAAATATTAGATTCAATGTTGAAATTATATGTTATAAATTGAAATTGGTTTATTATAGAATATGAAATAAATTTATTAGTACATAACTTTATTAGCTTTTGTTTGTAAATAATAGACTTAGAACTGTGTTTGAATTACTAATGTGTAATAATTGTTTTAATTATTATTTTATTATTTAATCCGTTGAAATAATTTGGAAATCAAGGTGAATTTAGTGTAATTAAATATTGCAGCTAATATGAGTTAAGATGATAACTGTAGAATATGAATATAATAAAATGTAAACTAATGTTAACTATATTCATAAGGTAGTAGTTGATTCAATAATAAGAGTGTAAATCGAAAAAAAAGAATTTGACTGAAATTAAATAATAATTAACTGGGATTTTATCACAGTTGTAATTGAACGCTGAAATTTAGTGAAATATTTAAATATTGGATTTAAATGAAAATTTTATTTTAAAAGATTATAAATTTCTATGTAATAAAGAACGATAAAATTATTAACTTTTAAATTTAAATCTAAAAGTGATTAAATCAATTTAATAATAATAATTTATTTAATTAATGTGTAAAAATAGCCATTTTGGCCACTCTCTTGGATTTCGATGAAACTAGTTTCATCGGATCCGTAACAGTGTATTATTACAAGATTTCAAGTTTCGTAGCGATCGGACATACCATTTGATCGTGCGAGCTCGAAACACGTAGAAATCGATTTATGAAACTTAAATGAATATAATTTGATTTTGAAAGCTAACTTCTGTATACAATGGAATTAGGGTTTGAAACTAGTTTCATTGAGTTTAAAAATATTGAAAACCTATATTTCAATATATTGGATGACCCATTTTCGTTTCGGGAACGAAACGGGCTTTTCAGGTCGTTGTTATCATTTTGACCCAAATCGATCCGTCCATTCATTCTTGTCCATCTTTGTATATATAGCCTATTATAAACACTAACAGTTTCTCATTTTCTTTTTCTGTACGTATATGTTCATTCATTTGTTCCTCCTTCTCAATGCCAGAAATTTCAAAACTCTAATTTCCAAATTCAAAATCAAATTGAAATTTAAACTCCTCAAAATCTATCGAATTATATATAGTTGTGAAGCTCTCAATGAATGCAATCTACATCTGCAGTTTATTTTTGCAATCGAACCATGATTTGGCCAGAATTTGGCGATCTTTCTCAGCCTTTGGTTGCTAGGGTTTTGGATTTAACGGCGGATCGTCGACCAATCGACGATCGGAAGGTACTGCACTGAAGAGGGCGATGAGAGGAGATGATCTGTGGTCTTCGTTCGTGTTGGAGGCACCGTAGATCACCAGAATTTGGCCAAGTTCGTCGCGGCGGCGCTGGCGTATCTGGGTGGTGGTGGACGTGCGCGTGGACCTGGGTGGCGCGGCCTTGGATGGCGAGGCCAGTGGTGGCCTCTAATGGGTCGGAGTTTGCCTAAGGCGGTGGCGACAGCGAGTGATCATTGGCGGCTGATAGTTATTAGGGTTGACCGCATACAGTTAGAGTTTGCAAGGTTATTAATTTACTAATTTACCCTTATATTATTTTTATTTAAAATTTAAATTTCAAACTTCTAACGCTAATAACTTTTTCATACGAGCTCAGATTTGGACAAGTTTTCTTCCGTTGGGATCGTATCGAAATTCCAGACAATATGGAACTAATTTGGTAGCATTCTGAGACTATTCAAATTTTGATCTTTATTTGGATTTTAAATCGACTAGAAATCAAAGGTGAGTGATTTAACCCACTCACAAATACTAAACCTTCTTATGTTAGTCGAATTAAATTTAAGACGTGATAAGAATATTATTGGTTATTGTTGGTAGTTCAATTGGACATTTTAATTGAAATTGAATTTTATGGAAGTAAATCGCCATTTAAATTAATATTGAATTTAATTTGTTAGTTAAATAACTGATAATGATCACCAATTAATTGTTGTGATTTATTGGCTGATTTAGATGTTGATTGCGATGCATATTATTTGTTGACATTTTGGATGATTAGATGTTTATATCCCGTATCACTATGGGTTAAAATGATACAAACCCAAATGATCTTATAAATTAGCAAAAATTGTTATGGGTTATAATGATACATATCCGAGCGATTTTATTAATTTGGAAATTTTTGATTCGGGATACGGGTTGAAATGATATATACCCAGAAAATTTAACTATTTTGGGGTTGAAATTATATATACCCTATCACTTGACCATAGGGTAGAAAATTATATACGGACACCATTGGTCGGTTTTAAATTATTTTATAAATCGTAAAGTATGTTTGATTTTTAAATTTTATTTAAAAAAATTCATGTTTGGAAAATAATTTGTTTTATATGTTTTACAGCTTCAAATTATAAGTTAATATATGGTTTTAAAGGTAAATTTAAGATTTTAACTAATAAATTTTATTTAGTTTGAAATATATATTTTAAATAGTTTAAAATTTTAATTTAATAAAATATTTAATATAGTTTTAACATACATATTTTAAATTTAATTTAGTGTAATAAATATAGTTTGATTTAAGATAATAAATATAGACTTTTATAATAACTTTAATAGATAAAAGATTTTTTTTGGTAAAGATTTTAGAACTTTGTAAAAGGTTTTATAAGGAATTTATAAAAGTTTTATAAGAGATTTTATAATGAATTTTATAAAAGGATTTTATAACAAATTTTTATAAAGAATTTTATAATAATTTTATGAAAGAGTTTATAAGGGTTTTAAAGGATTTTTATAAAGGTTTTTATAAAAGAACTTGTATAAAGGAATTTAGAAGCGTTTTAAAGGAATTTGTGTAGATGTTTATGAAAAGGGAAAGAGTTGTAAGCAGTTTTGGAATTTATAAATAGCTTTATAAATAGTTTTAAAGCATATAAATAGTTTATAAATGGTTTGAGAGAGATTTATAAATTATTTTCGAAATTGATTAAAAGAAATCTTCCTCGGTATTTATGAATATATTAATACTTTTGGAATAAGTATATAGATACCTTGGTATGAAAGTATGAACCATTTTCTGGATTTATTATTAGAAATGTTTTATAAAATGATCATGGTGTGAAAAATATAACGATTGGTTGTTAAAGAGACCGGGGTCGGATATTATCATACTCTATGCCAATTTCAAAACCAGTTTAACACTTGTGCACGTAGTGGAGAATCCAGAACGAAGTAGGATGGTTTGGAAAATGCTACTGGTATGAGGTAAGAACGTAGCCCTGACCCTCGGATCAGCTTGATATGACTAAAACAGGAGCTATCCCAGGCCAAGTGAGGTCACTCCTCTGATCGGACACGCTTCTTCGATACCATATATGTTATTTAGTGATTGATTTGGTGGCCACCCTCGATTTGATTATGGGAGTGTGTTCCGAGGTGGGCGGTAGTAGCTGCTATGCGTTACCACAAGTCCGGGCGTGCAAAACGGTAGAATCCTACCTTGGGCATTGCCTCATGTGCCTTGTCATACGTCTTATCGAGCCCACTACGATTTTGGTTTGTGTCATACCTATGGAGTACTCCTTGATAGCCCACCGGTTTGGTGGAGTTTACATTACTGTATAGACTACAACATTTATAAAAATGTGTTAAGGGGAATATGGGTAACGCCTTAACGCCATTTTAATACTTTACTTTACTTATAAACATTATATATATAGCGTATATTACTACATATAAATAGTATAATGGATCCTTAGGAGATGGAAATCCCGAAACATCTCTTAAGTTATTGCACGTACGTTATACACTGGATAGGAGGTGTAAAATCCCTTAAACACCTCTAAAGCCATTACACTCATATTTACTTATTGTTGATTTAACTTAAATAAGATCTTTTAGTTCTGACTCGAGTGTTTTGTCTTTTCATTACGCTCTAGTAAGCCTGAGCATTTCAGTGTTGAAGACTCTATTTCTGGAGGACGAAGACGGAGTTTGGTATATATTATATTATTAGTAATTTTCTGCTACATCATTTTTGGTATGTCATTGTTTGTACTCTGATTGTTGTAAAAATTATGTAATCAAATGTATATTATAAAACAGTTTCATGAACTGTTTATTTGATTATTATATTTGTGAGATTTGGTGTTTTGTTTTTCCTTCTTTTCTCTTATTTTCTTATTTACCACATTAACAATCCACCCTTTTGAATGGTTTGAGTTGGCATGTGTGGTTTATTGTCGATTTAAACCGTCCAAAAAGGTGGGTCGTTACAGTTGGTATTAGAGCTTTGGTTTATATATACCTAAGCATGTTCGGGGTTAACTCATTAGAGATAGGGTTATTAATACCCTAGAATGAGTCTAAGTGTATATATGAGAGATCATATTTGTTAGTGCTATAAAAAAATTTATATTGTGTTAATTTGTTTTGTTCAGTATTTATGAATTCTGGTCGGTACATAGGACGCTATGGCATCGATAGTGATTTCTAAACACTTAATAGGGCAGGCCGACACAATATTGTTTTTGAAATATAGGTAAATGAAATAATTTTACCTAGTATTATATTTTGTATATAAAAGAATAATTTTTATAATTGGATATAGTTGTATGTGATATGTTTGTTTGTTAGGAAGTGAAATTTTATAAATATTGGTTGCAAAATATGATTTATAAATAAAATGAATTTAATTGGAAATTTGAGAACTTAAGTTCTGGGTTTTGAAATTGGTTTTCAAAGATTTTAGAATATAATATTAGTATTATTGGAAGTATTTTCGGATATAAATATTTTCAATGTGATTTGAAAGAAATGTTTTAAAAGAATTTTAAAAAGGAAATAAGTTATGTACTCCCCTCTTCTGTCGCTGGAAAATAATTTCGGTAATGATCGCGACATCATCGACTTTCATTTTCGAGTTTCAAAGTGGTAAGACAACTGGTAGCTTTGCTTCACATTTGTCTTGATAAACAAATTTTATTTTATTTTCTTATGTATGATTTGATATATGTAGAAGATATGAATATATATATATATATTATTTCAAAATGATTTGAAATGAACCTGGTATTTAGTTCTTAAGTTCCTGTTAAATTAATAATTTTCAGTTGTAGAAATAAAGTGAAATTTTTAATAGTTGGAAACTTCTCAAATGAAAAAAATAAGAAATTAGAAGCTAAGTGATTAATGAAACTATGAAGAAATTGGAGATTTGTCACTTATAAATTAAAAGGTAATGAAATTTAGAAGATGTAAATTATTGAACATTTTGTTAACTAAAATGAATAAGATAAATTTGTATAACATTCAGTTACATTCTAAAACATACACAAAACTTACTAGTAATATTTAGAAAGTTGAAATGTTAATATGAATATGTAATAGAATATTATACAAATAAAAGCTTAACAACAAAAGTGCTTCAAAATGAACATATGTTTATAAATAAAGAAGTAAGACGTATAAGGAACGTTATAAACGTAAGTTAATAATTTTGAAATGCTTGATAATTAAATTGAATGGTAAAAGTGAAATACAATTTAAGGAAATGAATCTTATAAATGTTAATAAACATAAGAAAATATTTTGGAATAATTTACAAATGGTTCGTAAATAGATTAATATTAAATGATATTATATATAGGAATAAATGTGAACTGAGTTTAAGTGAACCTGTATAATGATTCATTAATGGCTTTTAATCAAGTTATATAAGTGAATAATAATTATGAATTAAACTGCAAGAAAATTTTGTAATACTTTTTAAAAAAATTATTCACTGATGATTTTAAATATTGAAAAGGAAATAAATTACGTAAATGAATGTAAAATTGATAAAAGATGACCTTGTAGAAATGAATGAATCAAAATAAATAATGAAAAAAAAGAAACCAATAGAATAAACTTAAATAATATTTTAAATTCATTGTTGTTTGGCTTATGGGATGTTTGGGAAATGATACTTCAAATTGTTTAAGGATGTATGAATAATCTATTAAGTAATTATCTAAGGCTGTTGAGCGTAAGGTACACTTGGTAGTTATTTATCATCCTTGTACGATGAAAAGTTTCTGAACCTGAACAAACCATTAGTTTGGTTGCTATGGATGTATGATGGATTCTTTGGTTGCCTGTAATAGTCATGCTGCTTTTGTTGCATATGGTTATTATACATTGTTGTGTTGCTTGTGCTACTAATTGAAACAACTAAAATATTATTCTTCCACATCATTTTAACTCTTTTGGATTATATAAGTGAGATACAGGTTTATGGAAGCAATAGCTACTGCTTTTGGTTTCATAAATATAGTTTGTTTGCCAGACAAATAGGTACGTTTTTGGATTACGGTTTTTGGAACGATATTTTATTGTTTTTCCCATGATTTGGGATGTTTTATTATTGAAATATGATATATATATATTGTAATTATTGATATTATTATTTTTTCGGACCTATCCGCGCAAAGAAGACTCTATCGAAATTTTTGTGAATTTAGGACTTAGAAAGTTTTTATGAAAGTGAAATATTTTCAAACTTTTATTAAACTTGAATATGAAAGATTTAATTGCTTATAAATTGATATATTTTATTTAAAATACTTAATTATGTAAGTTTGAAGTGTTTATAAATTGAATATTTTGAATAAAATTATCAGTTTCTTAATTCTTTCCTGTTCCTTTTCAAGGACAAAAAGTTTTGAGTGCGGGAGAGTGTAACGACCCGTATTTTTGATAATTAAAAAATATAAATTAAATAAGAATTTGAAATTTAATATTGTGAGAAATTAAAATTTATGATTTATTTATGAGAAAAAAATTAGAATATGATTTAATAACGTTGTTTGAATGTTACTGACAACTCTTTTAATGTAATTTCAATCAATTGAAATAATTATAAAGATAATTTGGCTATAATTGTAAATAAGGAATAAATTAAATGTTGGATTCAATGTTGAAATTATATATATTATAAATGGAAATAGGTTTATTATAGAATATGAAATAAATTAATTAGTACATTTATTAGCTTTTGTTTGTAAACAATAGACTTAGAACTGTGTTTGAATTACTAATGTGTAATAATTGTTTTAATTATTATTTTATTATTTAATCCATTGAAATAATTTGGAAATCAAGGTGAATTTAATGTAATTAAATATTGCAGCTAATATGGGTTAAGATGATAACTGTAGAATATAAATATAATAAAATGTAAACTAATGTTAACTATATTCATAAATAATAGTTGATTTAATAATAAGAGTGTAAATCAAAATAAAAGAATTTGATTTAAATTAAATTATAATTAACTGGGATTTTATTACAGTTGTAATTTAACGCTGAAATTTAGTGAAATATTTAAGTATTGGATTTAACATGGAAAATTTATTTTAAAAGTATAAATTTCTATGTAATCAAGAACGATAAAATTGTTAACTTTTAAATTTGAATTTAAAAGTGATTAAATCAATTTAATAATAATAATTTATTTAATTAACGTGTAAAAATAGCCCTTTTGGCCAATATCTCGAATATCGACGAAACTAGTTTCATCGGATCCGTAACAGTGAATTATTACAGGATTTCAAGTTTCGTAGTGATCAGACTTATCGTTTGATCGTGCGAACTCAAAACGCGTAGAAATCGATTTATAAATTTGATTTTTAAATTTAATTTAATGGATTTATTTTAAAAAAATTATATTTGGAAAATAATTTGTTTTATACGTTTTACAGCTTCAAGTTATAAGTTAATATATGGTTTTAGAGGTAAATTTAAGATTTTAACTTATAATTTTATTTAGTTTTAAATATATATTTTAAATGGTTTAAAATTTTAATTTAATAAAATATTTAATATAGTTTTAATATATATATATATATATATAAAATTAATTTAGTATAATAAATATAGTTTTGATTTAAGATAATAAATATAGACTTTTAAAATAACTTTAATAGATAAAAGATATTTTTTGTAAAGATTTTAGAGTTTTGTAAAAGATTTTGTAAAGAATTTATAAAAGTTTTGAAAGAGATTTTATAATGGATTTTATAAAATATTTTTATAAAGGATTTTATAATGATTTTATAAAGGAGTTTATAAGGGTTTTAAAGGATTTTTATAAAGGGTTTTATAAAAGAACTTGTATAAAGAAATTTGGAAGCGTTTTAAAGGAATTTGCGTAGAGGTTCATGAAAAGGGGAAGAGTTGTAAACTGTTTTGGAATTTATAAATAGCTTTATAAATGGTTTTAAAGCATATAAATAGTTTATAAATGGTTTGAGAGAGATTTATAAATTATTTTCGAAATTGATTAAAAGAAATCTTCCTCGATATTTATGAATATATTAATACTTTTGGAACAAGTATATAGATACCTTGATATGAAAGTATGAACTGTTTTCTAGATTTATTATTATAAATGTTTTATAAAATTACCATGGTGTGAAAAATATAACGATTGGTTGTTAAAGAGACCAGGATCAGATATTGTCATACTCTCTGCCAATTCTGAAACCACTTTAACAGCTGTGCACGTGGTGGAGAATCCAGAACGAAGTAGAATGGTTTGGCGAACGCTACTGGTACGAGGTAAGAACGTAGCCCTGACCCTCGGGTCAGCTTGATATTACTAAAACAGGAGCTATCCCAGGCCAAATGAGGTCGCTCTTCCGATCGGACACGCTTCTTCGATACTATATCTGTTACTCTGTGATTGATTTGATGGCTACCCTCGATTTGATTATGGGAGTGTGTTCCGAGATGGGCGGTAGTAGCTGCTATGTGTTACCACCAGTTCGGGCGTGCAAAACGGTATAATCCTACCGTGGGCATTGCCTCACGTGCCTTGTCATATGCCTTATCGAGCCTACTATGATTTTGGCTTGTGTCGTACCTATGGAGTGCTCCCTGATAGCCCACTGTTTGGTGGAGTTTACAGTACTGTATAGACTACGGCATTTATAAAAATGTTTTAAAGGGGATATGGGTAACGCCTTAACGCTATTTTAATACTTTACTGATAGATATTATATATGTAGCGTATATTACTACATATAAATAGTTTAACGTATCCTTAGGAGATGGAAATCTCGAAACATCTCTTAAATTATTGCAAGCACATTATATAGTGGATATGAGGTGTAAAATCCCGTAAACATCTCTGAAGCCATTACACTCATATTTACTTATTGTTGATTTAACTTAAATAAGATATTTTAGTTTTGACTCGAATGTTTTGCCTTTTCATTACGCTCGGGTTAGCCTGAGCATTTCAGTGTGGAAGACTTTATTTTTGGAGGAGGAAGACGGAATTTGGTATATATTATTAGTAATTTTTTGTTGCATCATTATTGGTATGTCATTGCTTGTACTCTGATTGTTGTAAAAATTATGTAATCAAATGTATATTATAAAACAGCTTCATGAACTATTTATTTGATTATTATATTTTGTCATTCCGTTGTGAGATTTTGTGTTTTGTTTTTCTTTCTTTTCTCTTATTTTCTTATTTACCATATTAACAATCCTCCCTTTTGAATGGTTTGAGTTGGCATGTGTGATTTATTGTCGATTTAAACCGTCCAAAAAGGTGGGTTGTTACAGTTGGTATTAGAGCTTTAGTTTATATATACCTTAGCATGTTCGGGGTTACCTCATTAGAGATAGGGTTATTAATACCCTAGAATGAGTCTGAGTGTATATATGAGAGATCATATTTGTTAGTGCTATAAAAAAAATTATATTGTGTTAATTTGTTCTGTTTAGTATTTATGAATTCTGGTCGGTACATAGGACATTATGGCATCGATAGTGATTTCTAAACACTTAATAGGGCAGACCGACACAATATTGTTTTTGAAATATAGGTAAACGAAATAATTTTACCTAGTATTATATTTTGTATATAAAAGAATAATTTTTATAATTGGATATAGTTGTATGTGATATGTTTGTTTGTTAGGAAGTGAAATTTTATAAATATTGGTTGCAAAATATGATTTATAAATAAAATGAATTTAATTGGAAATTTGAGAACTTAAGTTCCGGGGTTTTGAAATTGGTTTTCAAAGATTTTAGAATATAATATTAGTATTATTGGAAGTATTTTCGGATATAAATATTTTCAATGTGATTTGAAAGAAATGTTTTAAAAGAATTTTAAAAAGGAAATAAGTTATGTACTCCCCTCTTCTGTCGCTGGAAAATAATTTCGGTAATGATCGCGACATCATCGACTTTCATTTTCGAGTTTCAAAGTGGTAAGACAACTGGTAGCTTTGCTTCACATTTGTCTTGATAAACAAATTTTATTTTATTTTCTTATGTATGATTTGATATATATAAAAGATATGAATATATATATATATATATATTATTTCAAAATGATTTAAGATGAACCTGGTATTTAGTTCTTAAGTTCTTGTTAAATTAATAATTTTCAGTTGTAGAAATAAAGTGAGATTTTTAATAGTTGGAAACTTCGAAAATGAAAAAAATAAGAAATTAAAAGCTAAGTGATTAATGAAACTATAAAGAAATTGGAGATTTGTCACTTATAAATTAAAAGGTAATGAAATTTAGAAGATGTAAATTATTGAACATTTTGTTAACTAAATTGAATAAGATAAATTTGTATAACATTCAGTTACATTCTAAAACATACACAGAACTTACTAGTAATATTTAGAAAGTTGAAATGTTAATATGAATATGTAATAGAATATTATACAAATAAAAGCTTAACAACAAAAGTGCTTCAAAATGAACATATGTTTACAAATAAAGAAGTAAGACGTATAAGGAATGTTATAAACGTAAGTTAATAATTTTGAAATGCTTGATAATTAAATTGAATGGTAAAAGTGAAATACAATTTAAGGAAATGAATCTTATAAATGTTAATAAACATAAGAAAATATTTTGGAATAATTTACAAATGGTTCGTAAATAGATTAATATTAAATGATACTATATATAGGAATAAATGTGAACTGAATTTAAGTGAACCTGAATAATGATTCATTAATGGCTATTAATCAAATTATATAAGTGAATAATAATTATGAATTAAACTACAAGAAAATTTTGTAATACTTTTTAAAAAATTATCCACTGATGATTTTAAATATTAAAAAGGAAATAAATTACGTAAATGAATGTAAAATTGATAAAAGATGACCTTGTAGAAATGAATGAATCAAAATAAGTGATGAAAAAAAGAAACCAATAGAATAAACTTAAATAATATTTTAAATTCATTGTTGTTTGGCTTATGGGATGTTTGGGAAATGATACTTCAAATTGTTTAAGGATGTATGAATAATCTATTAATTAATTATATAAGGCTGTTGAGCGTAAGGTACACTTGGTAGTTATTTATCATCCTTGTACGATGAAAAGTTTCTGAACCTGAACAAACCATTAGTTTGGTTGCTATGGGTGTGTGATGGATTCTTTGGTTGCCTGTAATAGTCGTGCTGCTTTTGTTGCATATGGTTATTATACATTGTTGTGTTGCTTGTGCTACTAATTGAAACAACTAAAATATTATTCTTCGACATCATTTTAACTCTTTTGGATTATATAAGTGAGATACAGGTTTATGGAAGCAATAGCTAGTGCTTTTGGTTTCATAAATATAGTTTGTTTGCCCGATAAATAGGTATGTTTTTAATTACGGTTTTTGGAATGATATTTTATTGTTTTTCCCATGATTTGGGATGTTTTATTATTGAAATATGATATATATATATATTGTAATTATTGATATTATTATTTTTCCACCTATCCGCGCAAAGGAGACTCTGTCGAAATTTTTTGTGAATTTAGGACTTAGAAATTTTTTATGAATGTGAAATATTTTCAAACTTTTATTAAACTTGAATATGAAAATTTTAGTTGCTTATAAATTGATATATTTTATTTAAAATACTTAATTATGTAAGTTTGAAGTGTTTATAAATTGAATATTTTGAATAAAATTATCGAGTTCTTAATTCTTTCTTGTTCCTTTTCGAGGACAAAAGGTTTTGAGTGGGGGAGAGTGTAACGACCCATATTTTTTATAATTAAAATATATAAATAAAATAAGAATTTGAAATTTAATATTGTGAGAAATTAAAATTTATGATTTATTTATGAGAAAAAAATTAGAATATGATTTAATAATGTTGTTTGAATGTTACTGACAACTCTTTTAATGTAATTTCAATCAATTGAAATAATTGTAAAGATAATTTGGTTATAATTGTAAATAAGGAATAAATTAAATGTTGGATTCAATGTTGAAATTATATATATTATAAATGGAAATAGGTTTATTATAGAATATGAAATAAATTAATTAGTACATTTATTAGTTTTTGTTTGTAAACAATAGACTTAGAACTGTGTTTGAATTACTAATGTGTAATAATTGTTTTAATTATTATTTTATTATTTAATCCATTGAAATAATTTGGAAATCAAGGTGAATTTAATGTAATTAAATATTGTAGCTAATATGGGTTAAGATGATAACTGTAGAATATAAATATAATAAAATGTAAACTAATGTTAACTATATTCATAAAGTAATAGTTGATTTAATAATAAGAGTGTAAATCAAAATAAAATAATTTGATTTAAATTAAATTATAATTAACTGGGATTTTATTACAGTTGTAATTGAACGCTGAAATTTAGTGAAATATTTAAGTATTGGATTTAACATGGAAATTTTATCTTAAAAGATTATAAATTTCTATGTAATCAAGAAAAAATAAAATTGTTAACTTTTAAATTTGAATTTAAAAGTGACTAAATCAATTTAATAATAATAATTTATTTAATTAAGGTGTAAAAATAGCCCTTTTGGCCAATATGTCGGATATCGACGAAACCAGTTTCATCGGATCCGTAACAGTGAATTATTACAGGATTTCAAGTTTCGTAGTGATCAGACTTATCGTTTGATCGTGCGAGCTCAAAACGCGTAGAAATCGATTTTTAAATTTGATTTTTAAATTTAATTTAATGGATTTATTTAAAAAAAATTATATTTGGAAAATAATTTGTTTTATACGTTTTACAGCTTCAAGTTATAAGTTAATATACGGTTTTAAAGGTAAATTTAAGATTTTAACTTATAATTTTATTTAATTTTAAATATATTTTTTAAATGGTTTAAAATTTTAATTTAATAAAATATTTAATATAGTTTTAATATATATGTATATATATTAAATTTAATTTAGTATAATAAATATAGTTTTGATTTAAGATAATAAATATAGACTTTTATAATAACTTTAATAGATAAAAATATTTTTTGTAAAGATTTTAAAGTTTTGTAAAAGGTTTTGTAAAGAATTTATAAAAGTTTTGAAAGAGATTTTATAATGGATTTTATAAAATATTTTTATAAAGGATTTTATAATGATTTTATAAAGGAGTTTATAAGGGTTTTAAAGGATTTTTATAAAGGGTTTTATAAAAGAACTTGTATAAAGAAATTTGGAAGCGTTTTAAAGGAATTTGCGTAGAGGTTCATGAAAAGGGGAAGAGTTGTAAACTGTTTTGGAATTTATAAATGGCTTTATAAATGGTTTTAAAGCATATAAATAGTTTATAAATGGTTTGAGAGAGATTTATAAATTATTTTCGAAATTGATTAAAAGAAATCTTCCTCGATATTTATGAATATATTAATACTTTTGGAACAAGTATATAGATACCTTGATATGAAAGTATGAACTGTTTTCTAGATTTATTATTATAAATGTTTTATAAAATTACCATGGTGTGAAAAATATAACGATTGGTTGTTAAAGAGACCAGGATCAGATATTGTCATACTCTCTGCCAATTCTGAAACCACTTTAACAGTTGTGCACGTGGTGGAGAATCCAGAACGAAGTAGAATGGTTTGGCGAACGCTACTGGTACGAGGTAAGAACGTAGCCCTGACCCTCGGGTCAGCTTGATATTACTAAAACAAGAGCTATCCCGGGCCAAGTGAGGTCGCTCCTCCAATCGGACATGCTTCTTCGATACTATATATGTTACTCTATGATTGATTTGATGGCTACCCTCGATTTGATTTTGGGAGTGTGTTCCGAGATGGGCGGTAGTAGCTGCTATGTGTTACCACCAGTTCGGGCGTGCAAAACGGTATAATCCTACCCTGGGCATTGCCTCACGTGCCTTGTCATATGCCTTATCGAGCCTACTATGATTTTGGCTTGTGTCGTACCTATGGAGTGCTCCCTGATAGCCCACTGTTTGGTGGAGTTTACAGTACTGTATAGACTACGACATTTATAAAAATGTGTTAAGGGAGATATGGGTAACGCCTTAATGCTATTTTAATACTTTACTGATAGACATTATATATATATCGTATATTATTACATATAAATAGTTTAACGGATCCTTAGGAGATGGAAATCCCGGAACATCTCTTATTTTATTGCACGCACGTTATATAGTGGATAAGAGGTGTAAAATCCCGTAAACTTCTCTGAAGCTATTACACTCATATTTACTTATTGTTGATTTAACTTAAATAAGATCTTTTAGTTTTGACTCGAGTGTTTTGCCTTTTCATTACGCTCGGGTTAGCCTGAGCATTTCAGTATGGAAGACTTTATTTCTAGAGGACGAAGACGGAATTTGGTATATATTATTAGTAATTTTATGTTGCATCATTATTGGTATGTCATTGTTTGTACTCTGATTTTTGTAAAAATTATGTAATCAAATGTATATTATAAAACAGCTTCATGAACTGTTTATTTGATTATTATATTTTGTCATTCCGCTGTGAGATTCTGTGTTTTGTTTTTTCTTCTTTTCTCTTATTTTCTTATTTACCCCATTAAAAATCCTCTCATTTGAATGGTTTGAGTTGACATATGTGTTTTATTGTCGATTTAAAACGTCCAAAAAGGTGGGTCGTTACATATATAAATAAGCATAAATCATCAACAAGCATATATAAACATTTAATCATTCAAAAACATGGCATAACCTTGCAAAATAATTCGGATTGACCTTAAAAGCGAAAACAATATAAAATATGAGATGTAGTCATTATTTACCTTAGCTTTGAGATTAAGAAGATGAGATTTGAATAGCTTTGATTTGATTAATCTTCTTCCTTAGCTTTTCTTCCTCTTGTTCCTTCTAATGGTGGTTGGCCTTAATATATAATTTTTGCAAGTAAAATGAACGTATGAATGAATTCCTAAGGGTTTAGGGTATTAGAATACTCTTTTTCCTATTTTACCCCTTATCTAACTTCCCATTCTATTTCATTTTAACTCATATTAGTTCATTGGTTTTACATGGCATGGCTAACCCTTATTAATCACAAATCTCAATCCCCCAATCATCACATTATTTTATTTTATTTAACTAATTAAATATCCAAAATAATGTTACTAAAAATTAGGGTCGTTACAAGAAATATCACTAAGACACCCTAATAGTCATAACTGAACCATATACTCAATGGATAATTCGGATTTGAATGTCTATGCCTTGTTAGGTGCTATGGATGTAGAAGAAGATTTGAATCGGGTTTTAGTAGCAAGAGAGTTTGTAGATGCTTTTGAACCAGCTTCAAGACTACTACCGAAGCGAGCTATAGAGTTTTTAATTGAACTTGTACCTGGAGCAGAAACTGTGAGTAGACCACCTAGCAGGATAACACCTACCGAGATGAAGGAGTTAAATCTGTGGCTGGTAGACTTAGAAGGAAAGAATTTTATTAGACTAAGTAGTTCATCTTGGGGAGCGACCGTGGTGTTCGTCAAGAAACTGGATGGGTCGTTGAGGATGTGTATTGACTACCGTAAGCTGAATGAGAAGACTATAAAAAATAAGTATCTTTTGCCGAGAATCGATGACTTATTCGATCAGTTGAATGGAGCTAAAGTGTTTTCCCAATTGGATTTGGCGATGGGTTTCCATTAACTAAGGGTGGTGGAGGATAGTATTCCGTTAATGGCGTTTCGAAAAAGATATGGTTCGTACAAATGGTTAGTGTGCCATTTGGGCTAACTAATGCACCTGCTTTCTTCGTGGACTCGATGAACCGAGTTTTTCGAGAGCACTTGGATATGTTCGTATTGGTATTCATAGTTGACACTTTGGTATATTCTAAGGATGAAAGAGACCACTAAGTTCATCTTAGAATAGTGCTCGAGATATTAAGACAGCATAAGCTTAAGGCGAAGCTTACAAAGTGTCACTTTTGGAAGAAATAAGTTAAGTTTCTTGGTCAAGTAGTTTTAGAGAAAGGGTTATCAGTTGATTGAGCTAAGATCGAAGCAGTTAACAGTTGGAAGAGATCGGAGACGGTGACCGAGATCAAAAGTTTTCTCAGACTCGCTGGCTACTACCGAATATTTACTAAGGGTTTCTTGCGGATAACAACGCCTTTGACTAAACTAACCAGGAAGGACTTGAAGTTTACCTAGTTCGACAAATGTGAGGAAGTGTTCCTCAAGTTAAAGCATTTGTTGATCAAATGCACCAGTTTTAGTAGTTCCAGATGGGAATCAAGAATTAGTGTTGTATATAGATGCATGTGAAACTGGATTAGGAGTTGTGTTAATGCAAAAAGATAAAGTGATTGTCTACACTTCTCGATATATCAGACCGCATGAAGTAAGATATCTGACACATGATTTAGAGTTGGCAATGTGATCTTCGCATTGAAAGTGTGGAGACATTCTTTTGGGAGAAAGATTTGAGTTGTACATGGATCATGAGTCTTTAAAATATTTATTCTCTCAGAAGGAGTTGAATATGAGACAACAGAGATAGCTTGAGTTTTTAGCAGCTTATGATTCGGTATAGAGTATACACTGGGGAAAGGTAATAAAGTAGCGGATGCTCTTAGCAGAAAACATCAGAATGTGGTATTAGCTATGTTGGCGGAATGGAAGGATCTATAGACATTGACTACTTGTAGTGTTCAGTTGAGATCGACTGCTAGTTTTAGTCAGAGTACCGCCATGTTATCCTATTTAGAAGTTCGATCGGTATTGATTGAAAGGATTGCTTATAAGAAAAGAGGATCCAGTACTGGCCCAGAAGATTATAAG
Source organism: Allium fistulosum (assembly GCA_030737815.1). Classification (NCBI taxonomy): domain Eukaryota; kingdom Viridiplantae; phylum Streptophyta; class Magnoliopsida; order Asparagales; family Amaryllidaceae; genus Allium; species Allium fistulosum. The sequence continues at coordinate 443,179,618 of CM060901.1, read as the reverse complement.
ACATTAGATTGGAACTGAGATTAATGATCTGAAAGATTTTAGCCTTGACCAGAAGGGATAGTTGAGAAAGAAGGACAATTATGTGTTCTGAATGTTGCAGACTAAAAATGTAATACCCTGGTGCCACAATTGTCGGAGGATTGGAGAACCGATATCATAAGTGAAATTATACAACTTAAATTGAATTTAAACTGAAAGAGGAGTTATGCTATTTTCACTAATTTAAGACATCTTCAGATTTTGATCTTCTTAGGTAAAATAGATAAATAGTAAGTGATTCAAGTTATTCGATGCTTGGTGAGACACCGTCCACTTTTGTGTTGTCTTACATGTATAATACCAAATAAATACATTAATTATAGTACATAGTCTCATACTCGAATATCCGATACACATAGTCATACATGAGCTGAATATAAAGTAAATAAGCAACACCTTTATGTAACCTAGAAATCAAGCTCTTCAGCTACCGCGCCCTTAAAATAAAATTGTCACTAAGACTACCAATAGAAGTAATCAAAAGCTCCACATATGAAATAAAAGGGAGAAAATAAGGATCATACAGAAGTTTTGTAAGGGGAAGCCTAGTAATGTTGTAGTTAAATATGGATATACATCCTAACATGCATTGGGTCTATATGAAAATGTCATAGCTAAAAAAACACATGCCCTAACCATACAAAGGAATAACAGCATGAATAAACAAGTGCAAAGGTAATATTGTACTCCATGGTCAAAGGTGTCATAGTTCTCCGGACCATGGTCAAACCCGCAATGTAAGATAAATACAATGATAAACAATGCCACACCAAAGCATTCCCACACCAAACCTCCATATGAACCGTATATAAATAAATACCCCAGACTAAGGCTATTTGAATATCTGAAATCAATACTCGTGTAATGGATTTCTATTGGCTACCAACTTCAATGAGAACTCAACATAAAGCATTAATTACCATTTCATACCAAGACATATATCTTTATGAAACTACAAGCTACAAGTTTCATGACACTCACCTAAATCTTAAGAACAAGTAGAAGCTCTAATCTTCTTCTTCCAAGCCACTACCAATTTATTAGTAACCACTTTCTTTTCTAAATGATTTGAGATGAAAAGGATTTTCTTTAGATTTACTAATTAGTTATAGCGATTTTACGAGGATATATTGCAATTTATTTGAGTATGTTAGGATGCGTTTGAGAAGAGGGTGGTTTAGATAAACTTTTAAATAAATGAGATAAGTAATGAAATGAGGTGAGAGAGATGGAGGAGGTGTGCCCGATCCTTTATAGGCATGCATCAACTTTGATAAGTCAAAGTCCACTCTCCTCCTTTTCCACAAAGCTTATTTCGTTCATAGCTCAAAATCTGTACCGTTAAACATCTCGATGCTTTTATTCAAAAAACTCGGAAAAGGTCTTTCGAACACAACGAAAGTGGTCCCAAGTTCTAATTCCATCGAATATAAAAGTTACCATTTTCGATCATTTATGAAGAGTCCTAAATCTTGACTCAAAATCCATAGCTTCAAATATATCAAAACTTATACTTAAAAGACTCGAAAACAACATTTTAGAAATAATGGAAGTAGTTTAGAACCCTGATGCCGTCATCTCCACAACTTGACTTTTTTTAATGCTTTTAAGTTGACTTATCGTATTTAAGTTTACTCTTTTAATATTTGCTATTATTAAAAATACAGCTTGGTCATTCTGCTAATGCGTAAACGCATGTTATCTTGTACTCACCATAATGACAACATGTACTAAAAAGAAAACAATCTACTTGACCTGGCCTAGTGCATACATGCCAAATGCAGTGTAAAGACAATTGAGAGTGGTATAATTATACCATGCAGCTAATCAAGACTGACTATTACTATAATATAACCCAAACCAATCATTACATTTTGAATCGAGAAGAATGTTGAATCAAATAAATTTAAAAGAACGGCATACAAGATTGTATCCTCTATCTCAACTATATATCACAATGAGGTCAACATATGAAAATCGATAAGAGCATACACCCAACCAGAAATTAGGAAAATGAAATTTGTAGGTGATAAGATATCACCTTTCTACTAGTGCCTGAATGAAATTAAGATTGAACGATTGTACATGCCTAATATGCAAGAAATGGGTAAACAGACTAGCTTGGTGCCTAACACAATGATACCGGAAAGTGTGTCGTAAAGTTATCACTGTATCTGGAACAACTGTTACGACAAAACCGATGTACTGATTATATACAATAAATAATGAAGCATAATTAATATTCAATTAGCTTAACATAATATTCCAGTGGTTTTTTAATAATTCACGTCGACGGTTCATGATTTTGAATAAACTGTAACAATTGACAAGAAAGATATATAAATGTATTTGCATGGAATCCAAAACGGTATCCATCATATGTGGATATCCATCTAAAATCTCAAGCATATGCATAGATGGTCAATCGTCGGTTGGAGTGGTGTGGATCGCTTTAAATTCGTTGTCTGTTTGCAACTGTTTGGCTAGCAATTTTCAACTTTGTTCCATCGCAAAGTAAATTGTTTTCATTCATGGTATTACACTCTCAACTTTGTTCGCTCAAGTCTATATTCTGCATTATGGGCTGCTGGTGCCAATTCTCCAAATTAATCATGGTGAAAATATTTCCTCCCGCTTCACATTACAAAATTTATCGTTTTCATTTATTGGAGTATCAATTTGAATCTACCAATAAAACTAGGAGGAATAAAGCAGAAAACAAATGCCCATATTTTAATCGCATTCAAAATGTTTAATTTCACGTGCAAACGTTGATTGAAATGTTCATCTGCAATATAGATTATTTTTTTTCCTTCTTTCATTCTTTTTCACGAACACATAATCAGCATTGGAACTTCTTTCAACATATCGAAATATTTATTTTGCACAAGGAGTTCTTTGCGAAGAAGATACTCTGACACTTGATTTTAAATGACACCAGATAAAAGTTGACGTGAATTATTATCCAAGATAAACGTTATATGTGAAAACTATGTTGTAAATATCTTTAAGCATAGCATATCCAAGATAAACGTTAAAACAGCGTTTATATGCTGATGATTCACGCAAACTACAAATTTATGTTTCCTAAAAATTCAGCCCCACAATACTTTTTTTCAGCTCAAAATTAGAGATCGCATTTGGTCTCTCTGACAGGCCCAAGCAATAACCCTTCAACGGAAACTTCTTTCAAGATACCTGCATCAAATAAACTCAGAATTATAAGCGATACGAAGCACCACTTGAGAATGCTGAGTATGATAAGTTTTGCATACCTGTTTCCTCCACATTTATACATACACTTCCAATTTTTATGGTTGTATCACGATGGCTTATCTATTCATCTATTATTTACTACCCTAAAGATTTTAAGTTAGTTATTGTACTATCATTTCGTTTAGGGCTGAAAACGGATACTTTCGGATTCGGATAGTGCCATATACCCGTTTCTGAAATCATTTTCGCATATCGGATATCCGCATCCACGGATACGGACGAATATCGGATAGTTATCATATCCACTAACGACCGATAAATCAAGAAATATGAAAGGAAATTTTTTGTTAACATATGTTAAATTTTGGTGATACAAAATCACAAATAGAGAGAAAAAAATATGCAAAAGAAAGAAAGAGAAGATTTTGTTTTCCCTAATTAATAGGCATATTGACTATGTTTATTTCTTTCTCTAATTGGCTAATCAAATTATTTTTTGCCATCTAATGTTAACTTGGGCATTAAGTAATTGATTATATAAATAGAGACTAGAAGAGAGGGTAAAAGTATGGTGGAAAATCTATTTGCTAATTTTCTCTTCTTCATTTTTGTTCTTCTTCTCCAACAATTTTAGCCATATAGATATTTGCTCCCTTTCTCAATTTGGTTATTGATTCAATGGTATTTTGTTTATTTTAGCTTTATTCTATTAATTGTAAACAAAAATTTTGGTAAATCAATAAAGTGGGTGGTTGGGTGGAATATCCTGTGTTATTGTGTTTTGATTTCAATTCCGTCTTATTTTCAATCCAAGTTTGTGATTTGGATGATAAAGATGCGTTGATATAAGCTTCCGCAAAGCGCTGCCATTTTTGCACAGCAACATAAACTTTTTTCAATCTCATTGATTATCAAAGTGTTAAAAATAAACAAATACGGTGATAATAAATAGTTTTGATCGGATAATATTCATCTAGTGCTTATAATATAAACTTCTAACTTAATAAAATAATAAATATTTTTCATTATACTAAAATACATTTAATTTAAACTATAACCTTGAAAAAAACGAACAGATAATTTTTCAAATGCGGATATCTACATATCCGTACCCGCATCCGTTATTCCGAATATCGGATATTTATCGGCTTTCCGTATATGGATACGAATGCGGATAGATTTCAAAATTTTTGAGTATCCATTGACAGGCCTAATTTCGTTTCGAAAGCAAAACACAAAAGATCGGCTAAACCATGTTCTTTTTTATGAGCATACCACACCTTAATCCAATGCTGTTTAAATTAAATTAAAGCATTCACTCAATATGCATTTAACGATGGATGAAGTAAAATATTGATACATTTGAGGTATTTAAGTGGAGAAAACATGACCCAGTGGTGCAGGTTACAACTCTTGGGTAATGCTAAAATATGTATTAAAAAATAGGTAATTTTTGCTATGATTCGATTTGGCTATGAAAGTTTGCATATATCTTATCTAGGTGCTTAGAAATGAATAAAACGGCTGGACATGTCAATGAACTAACTCAACCGGTTAGTGGTATGCCGCTCTAGGGTATGCCTAGGGTCTCCATATGGAAGTACTTGTTCTTTATCATTGCTTGGATCATGATGCATGATCATAGGGCATTTTACTTTCACAACAACAATTTGACAAAGTTTCTATTTATTCAAATCTTAGTTCGGATTAATTATATTAAATTGAGCTCAATGCTAATACACCAATAACAAACATTTACATATACACTTTCCACAGCAAAACCAGTGGGCTTTTAAAACACTTACGAGATCGTATTTACTTCTGCCAAATATGGGATTCAAGCTCATGATGTTGTCCTCCATAACAGAATTTCGACCTCAGTCTGCTGAGTGTCTCTACATGATCAGATCTAACATCTTTACTTGAAAACACTTGCTCCCATAAGCGATGGATTTCTGAAACAAAATAGTAAGTTTTAGTATATCATGATTACCCAATCGAACATACAGATCAATAAGCTACTCAATAGATTTTCATTAATTAATATTTTTGATATTGCTAACTCTAGTTACTAGATGAAGAATTATCTAAAGTTTATGATACTCCTTAAAGAACCAAACTAAGCCCCAGCCTCGTGGCCTAAAATAGAATAAACATGCATATATGGAAAACAACTATTGAAACTCAACCTTCATCTATATAGAACTTCTCATTCCTCAGATTTATACCTTGCAACAAAGAAAATAAACATACCAGCATGATCCACAGCTGAAAGGCACATAATTATCATGTCAAATCTTGGCACCTTGGTCAAATTATCCAAAATGCTTACAGCAAATTCAGTGTCCTCCCTGCAAAATTAAAAATTAAATAGACCAAAGTTACAATTTTATGTTATTATGCCAACTAAACATGTAAAAATGCAATAGAGTACTTACCTAAAAATTGTAGCTGTGCACTTGATAATCTCAATTAACACTGGAGCAGATAAAGCGTTCTTAAAAATCTGTGGTAACAAGGTTGGCTGGATTGTCTGACAACACCATTTGGTTGCCATCAGCAAAAAATTAACAAATAAAATAAAGAAAAACGAAAGAAGAAAGAAAAAGAAAAAGAAAGGCGGGCGACAATTATATAGAACCGACCTTCAGCAAATGAGCTTGATTTCCAGGATCACTAGAAAGAGATCTCCATGCAACTTCAAACTCATAAGCTGATTTTGGGGCTGAGATATTCTTTGTTGCATTTGCCATAACAATCGAGGCAGCACGGGATGCAATATCTTGAATCGACACATCTTGATCTTGCTTCCTGACCTAGACATAAGTTTAAGTTGCACAGCAAAATACCTAAGCTGGGAAAAATAGAATTCTTGATCCTAGAATTAGTTATAGAGATCATACAGACAAGATTATAACTTTGCATTTTGTCACTTTTAATATAATAAGATGATAAGGTACTTCACTAGATGGTCAATGAAAACAGAATGTATCTTGGATGATTGTGCTTTAAAGAATACCATACTTGTATGGTAAAAAAAACTCATGTATATACCTTTACACTTGGATTACTGGAATTCAATGATGTGCTGCCAGGTGAACTATTAAGAGATCCACTTGTACTTGGTCCTGTTGAATCTTTTACACTGATAAGGGGATTACTTGATGCTTTCCCATTAGCATCCTGAGAAACATAAATAACTAAATATTTGTTTAAACTGAAGCACTAAGAACACGGGACCACTAAACAGACCAATAAAATATATAGTTTTATATATTAAGGGACACAATCTCTATAGGGTAGTTATGATTGCACCTAAGTTTCATATATTTATATATGAACTGTTATCCCGCCTTTTGGCAAGGCCAGGACACCAAGGAGTTGGATTCCAAATGTCGCTTGTCATGGATATCGCTGAATTTTTACCAAGTCCGGATCACACCCCAGCTGATGAGGCATGATCAGGAAAGTAAAGCAAACCAACGTTCCAAGTTTCAAGTCAATCTGAGCTCATATACGCAAGTTATGATGGATACAACTTGGAGGAAAAAGCATGTTTTCGTATCCATCGGCAGACCTCATTTCGTATCCATCAAAGCGTATCTATTCGTATCGATGGAGCTAGTATATCGGGTTCGTATCGATGGATTTCGTATCCATCAGTGGTCCTCGTTTCGCATCCATCAGTATCGTGTCGATTAGAATGATTAAGTCCAAACATTGATAAGCTTCGTATCGACAGAACCTTCAGCCAGAAAGACATGTTCGTATCTATCAACAAGTCACTTGGTTCGTAACGGTCACTTGATGTCAACTTCGTGTCCATCAGATGTTCAATACTTCGTGTCCTTCGGAAGGCGCCACTTACGTTCTTTGACTTCGTACCCATTGGGGAGCTACGTGTTTCGTATCCATCAAGGGAGGGTCTCTTCGTCTCCAGTTGACAATCAGTTCGTATCCATAGATGACCGTGGTTCGAATCCATGGACGAAGTCTTATTCGAATCCATCAGGTCAACCAGTTTGGATAACGTGTCATCCATCGAAGGAAACGAGGCGAGATACATGGAGTCGAAGCAGTCAACGCGGAGCAAAAACCGGATCGAGGCGAAGCGCGCGCACCACGTCATCCCAAGAGCACGCGCGACCATCGACACGAAGGTATCGAGTCGAAATCATGGAGACGAACCGGACAGCCTTCGAGAAATCTCAGTTCGTATCGACCATATCTCGTGATCTACTGATCCAAATCCAATGAAATTTTCAGGGAAGCTTGCATGCACACTGAAGGATGTCCATGCCAAATTTCAACTCAATTGGACATCATCTTGATCGATACGAAATGGATTCGTATCGATCGCAGATCGAGGCGAAACTTTCTGGAAACGATCGCGTGGGCCCCCTCACGTGCCAGACCAAGTCTCCCGAAGTTTAGGCGAGATCTGAGCCTCCTACGCCTATAAATAGAGCCCCAGAATCAACAGAAAAATGGGCTTTTTTCTGAAAAGCGTCCAGACTCTGCCGGATTGAGATTTGCGTCCTACTTTTGCTGACAGTTTCGAATTCTAATCTGTAATCCGCTATTCATTGTTGTAACCGCTTGTAATCATTGAAAGAGAATCAATAAAATCATCAAAACTTCATAGTGGACGTAGGCAATACGCCGAACCACTCTAAATTGCTTGTCTGTGCATTTTACATTTCTGTTCGTTGGAGTTTTTGTTAGATAACCTCTGTTTTACATTTATAATCTTCACTTTATCTCTTCAAATAACTCCCGAAGAGTGTTGTGCCCATTTTTGGTACAAACACTTTGGTGCTTTCACTGAGAAAACCAATTTTTTTTCTCCTGCTCTTTGGATCTGCCATCGATACCGGATTGCACAAATCCAAGAGGAAGATCCAGATATCCAGTCCGGAATCCTTCCGTTCTATTCAGATTTGCTCAAAATCTAGGAGAGGACTCCACCACCGAGAATGGTCAGCACAAGAACTGGCGCTACCGCTACAGAGCAAGAAGGCCGAGATATGCAGAATCCCACACAGCCGCCTTCTTCTAACCAAGACAATACCGCTCACTCGGATTCAACGGGGCTAGTCACCCGACAGGAGTTTCAAGTATTGCTCCAGGAGCTGACCCAAAGCCGTCAGCAGTTGGCGGAACAGTTGCGCGCCAATATCGAGCTGACCAACCAGCTAAACCGCCGGGGCCACAGGAGGTCCAGGAGAGATGATGCATCCAGAGCGTCTACCGAAAGCTCAGCTTCATCTGACTATCACCACCGGACTACTCGTCCTCGGTTAGAGGGGAGTCGCGCTCAAGCCGCTGGATATCAACCCACCTTAACTGTTGGGCAACTGAGGGTAGGACCATCGACCAGCTTCCAAACGGGACCCTCGACACGAGGAGGCACTGCCCCACAGTACACTACTGCCCCACAGTACACCACGGATAACCACACCGCAACCGCCACAGCAGAAACAAGGGTTGATGCCCGAAATCAATCAGAACCGATCAATCAACAGCGTGGACATACTCCTGAACCATATGTCCCAGAAGACGCTGAGCCGAGGAGGCGAGATACGGATCGTCGACAGCGCCCGATCCATACTCGCACCGTGGAACCCGACCACGCCTTAGCTCATCATACTCAGAATCTGCCAGTGTCGGATATATCAACCATGATACGTCAAATGATACGCGAGAGTCAGGGGCTCACTAATGATGATTGGGGGATTTCTCGTAGTCATACCCCTTTCACAGACGAAGTGTTGCACGCAGAACCCCCTAGGCGATTCAGAATGCCAACTCTCCCGATGTATGAAGGAAATAGTGACCCCAACCAGCATATTTTGAAATATGAATGGTCGATGAGCGCTGCAAGGGCCGACGATGCAGTGAAGTGTCGAAGTTTCCCCATCTCTCTGGGGGGAATCGCGACAATGTGGTTTACACGCCTACCACCTAGATCAATTTCTTCGTTCGATCAATTGGCCAAGAGGTTTGTAGAACAATTCCGTATGCATGTTGCCAGGCCAAAAGATGTTAACACCCTGTCCAGCGTCACTCAAGCTCATGGAGAAACGCTCAGACGTTACCTGGAGAGGTTCCACGCAGCATGCGTTGAGATCACCAATCCTAACGATAATTCAATCTTGATGGCTCTGACCAAGGGGATTGATCCTGATTCTGAATTCGGGAACTGGCTAGCTGGAAAACCGCCCGCATCGTTGGACCGTTTTTACTCCAAGGCCGCTCAATTCTTGCGGCAAGAGGACGCAAAACAGTCTAGGAAGCAGGACGATGCGAGGCCCAGCATTGAGGGAATACAGAGCAATGTAGCGGTTAAACAGTCCGGTGAGAGTTCCGGGAAAGTTCAATTGAATATACAAAACAAACAAACCCAGCAGAGAGAAAACAATGGCCAGAATAAGAAGAGAGATGAGAACCGAGGTCCACGACGTAGAGCTCAGATGTTCGACAGTTATACACCGCTAAACACGTCATTGAAAAACGTATACTTACAGACTTGTAACACTGTACAATATAAGAAACCTGCTCCGAAGCCCTCATCGGAGAGGCAGGTTCAGACAGGGAAATTCTGTAGGTTCCATGAAAGCTATGGACACAATACCAATGAGTGTCGTCATTTACAGGACCCCATCGAGAAGTTGATTAGAGAGAGGAAGCTAGATCAGTTTGTACGGGCGCCGCAGTCTGGCGGAGCGGGCCCTTCGAATCAAAATCGTTCACAAAATCAGGAAAAAGAGGAGGAACCCGCTCGTGCGGGCGGGAGATTAGTTATCAACACAATAAGTGGTGGTCCTCATCCGACAGACAGAAGTTGGGGGGAAATGGAGTCGTATGCTAGTTCTATCAGACATGCGGACTTTGAATGTTGTAGTAATTGCGAAGACGGAACCCCGGCGAAACAACAAAAGATAATATCTGACGATATCGTGTTCAGGAGCCGAGACGCCGATAAGGTCGAAGCCCCTACTATCGATCCACTAGTCATATCTGCCCAGGTAGGTCCTGCTTGGATGAAGAGGATCCTGGTTGACAGTGGAAGCTCTGTGAATATCTTGCTTAAACGGGCTTACGACTTAATGAAGATGGAGACAAAGAATTTGAAACCCTGTTTATCCAGAATCCACGGTTTCAACGGAAGTGCCACGATACCCATCGGAATAACTGAACTCCCAGTTGAGTTAGGCGTTGGAGAACGCCGAAGGGTCCGAATGTTACAGTTTGTTGTGCTAGAAATTGATTCGCCAAATAATGCGTTTCTGGGTCGACCAACCCTAGCTGAGTTCAGGGCGGCCATCGCCCCATGGTGTCTGACTTTGAAGTTCCTCACTAGTCACTGATCATGGGATTGGAGTTGTTCAAGGAGATCAGGCCACGGGAAGGGCCTGTTATGTTGCTGAGCTGCGTGGGGCGCAACGTAAAGAGAAGGGAAAGGGCGTAGAGGAATCTCTCTGCGTCCGTTCTATCGATAATTGACAATTGATGCCTGGGCCTCGGCCCGGGCACCACGACCAATTCCTGAAAGACCTGGACCCCAGGGACAACGAGGATAAAGACGAATCTACGGAGAGTCAAGCTTCTCCAGCCGAACTGACTGTGGACGTCCCAATCAGTGAGGATGATGGTTCAAAGATGCTGAAAGTTGGGTCTCAACTGAACAAGCAGACACAGCAGGAATTGGTCGAATTTCTTCGGGCGAATCTCGACGTCTTCGCCTGGACACACTCTGACATGTGCGGAATCTCACCGAGCATTTCAAGTCACTCCCTGAACATAGATCCGCGACATGTCTCAGTAAAGCAGAAAAGGCGCGGTATGGATCCAGAGAGATCTGCCGCCCTTAAGGAGGAGGTTGATAAACTACAATCAAACGGGTTCATTCGAGATGCCTTGTATCCAAAATGGGTGTCCAACCCTGTACTAGTTCGGAAACCAAACGGGAAGTGGAGAACCTGCGTTGATTACTCTGACCTAAACAAGGCCTGTCCAAAAGATAGCTTCCCACTTCCGCGAATCGATCAGCTCATAGATTCAACGGCCGGACATAAGCTACTATCCTTTATGGATGCTTATTCCGGCTACAACCAAATACCCATGCATTTACCTGATCAGGAACATACCAGCTTCGTGACCGACCTGGGACTCTATTGTTACAAAGTCATGCCGTTTGGTCTAAAGAACGCTGGAGCAACATACCAACGCCTAGTCAACCGGATGTTCGCTGATCAGATCGGGAAGACCATGGAGGTTTACGTGGATGACATGCTGGTGAAGTCCCGATTCTCCACAGATCACGTCAGAGATTTGAATTCAATGTTCAGCATCCTCCGGGAGTACGGAATGAAGCTCAACCCGCTCAAGTGTCACTTTGGCGTTGCATCCGGAAAATTCCTTGGGTTCATCGTCAACGCTCGAGGGATAGAAGCGAATCCTGAGAAGGTCTGAGCTATTAGAAATTTGCAAACCCCTAGAAGCATAAAGCAAGTCCAGAGTTTTAACGGAAAGGTCGCAGCATTGAGCAGGTTCATTTCAAAGTCCACCGATAAATGCATTCCTTTCTTCGACCTGATCCGGAAGGGCAAACGGAACTTTGAATGGACCACGGAGTGTGAAGGCGCGTTCCGATCATTAGTTCAACATCTCTCCACACCTCCGATCTTATCAAAACCGATTGACCACGAGCAACTATATCTCTACCTGGCAGTATCAGAACATGCGATCAGCGCTGCTCTAGTTCGGGAAGAAGACAAAGTGCAAAACCCGGTCTACTATGTTAGTAAGCGGCTGACAGGAGCTGAAAGAAATTATCCGAGACTGGAGAAACTGGCCTATTGCTTGGTCATTGCCTCAAGAAAGCTCCGCCCTTACTTCCAAGCTCATCCGCTTACTGTGTACACCGACCAGCTGTTACGACAGGTCCTCACGCGGCCTGAGACGTCTGGTAGGTTACTCAAATGGAACATTGAGCTAAGCCAATTTGATATCGCGTACGCTCCGCGGAGAGCCATTCAAGGACAAGTCCTGGCAGATTTCATAGCTGAATTCACCGTTCCAGAAGACTTGCCCGAGACCAGTAAATCTCCCGAATACATCTGGAAGCTGTATACTGACGGTGCGTCAAATGACCGGTGTTCGGGCGCTGGGGTTGTACTTGAGACTCCCGAGGGCCGATCCATATGTTATGCTCTGAAGTTCAACTTTCGTGCAACTAATAATGAAGCCGAATATGAGGCCCTCCTAACCGGCCTAAAACTTGCCAGAGACATGAGAATTATCGCTGCGGAAATTTATTGCGATTCACAGTTAGTGGTATGTCAAGTACGAGGAGAATATCAGGCAAGAGACCGAAGACTGGCTGCTTACTTGGCTCAAGTTCAGGAAATACTAAACCAGTTTGATTATTATGCCATCTATTATGTGCCTCGGGAGCACAATCAGAAAGCCGATTCACTGGCAAAGTTAGCTAGCACAGGTGAAGCGCAGCAAATGGGACTTGTCCCTGTTGAAACTTTAGCCTCCCCGAGCATCGATCGGATAGAAATGAACTCTGTGTTTGAAACCGCTCCCAGTAGAGAATCTTGGATGACTCCGTATCGGAATTACATTGAGAATGGGGCGTTGCCTGAACCTAGAAATGAGAAGAGACAAATTCAGCGAAAAGCTTCGCGGTTCGTCATCCAAAACGGAGTCATGTACAGGAGAGGTTATTCCGTTCCTCTCCTCAGATGTATCGCCCACGAGGAAATCAAACGAGTGTTACATGACGTGCACGAAGGGGAGAGTGGCGATCATACCGGAGGACAAGCTCTTGCTAAGAAGATACTCCGATATGGGTACTACTGGCCGACAGTGAACTGAGATGCGGCAAACTATGCCCGGAAGTGCGATAAATGCCAGATACATGCCCGAATTCCGAAAGCTCCGCCTACTGAAATAACCCAAATGGTCAGTCCCTGGCCATTCGCAATGTGGGGCATCGACATCATCGGCGCTTTACCTTTAGCAAAAGGCGGTGCGAAATACGCCATCGTCGTCGTTGACTACTTCACAAAGTGGGCTGAGGCCGAAGCCCTTGCAACCATTACGACAAAGAAAGTGATAAATTTCATGGTTCGCAACATCATCTGTCGATTTGGACTCCTACATACTATCATCACTGATAACGGAGCCTAATTCGAGAGTGCGGAATTCAAGAATTTCTGCCAACGGTTTCATATCCGCAAAAAGTTCTCGGCTGTCGCACACCCCCAAGCGAATGGACAGGTTGAAGCTGTCAATAAAGTTATAAAATCGATCCTGAAGAAACGATTGGAGAAGGCTGGGGGCAAGTGGGTCGATGAACTTCCTATGGCGTTATGAGCCTATCGAACGACCCACAAAACCGCGACCGGACACACTCCGTTTTCCCTATCTTATGGCTCAGAGGCTGTTATTCCGGTCGAGACAGAAGTGTTCTCTCATCGCGTGACTTATTATGATCCGAAAACAAACGCTGTACTCCTGGCCGAATCTTTGGATCTATTGGATGAAAAACGGGAAGAGGCTGATTTGAGAGCAGCCGCACATCGAAGTCGGGTCGCCCGGCTGTACAACACCAAAGTTCGACCTCGAACCTTTGAACTCGGCGACCTCGTGCTCAAGAGAATCTACCCAGTTCCTTTACACATAAAGCCGAACTGGGGAGGACCGTATGTAATTACACGAAAGCTCGGAGATGGCACGTTCAAGCTGTCGACCGTTGACGGTCTCGATTTGCCAAGGGCTTGGAACAGCGAAAGTCTCTGTCGCTATTACATATGACAGACTTTATTTATTTCATTCTATTTAGCAATTTGTTTCTGCATTTCGAAATTTGAATTTTGTAATAAGGCAACTGACTTTGCCGCATTTTCTTATTTCAGCAATAAAATACCACTTCTTCGAGCCAGAGCTGTGATTCATTAAGTACGATATACGACATCACGATGCACGAAGAGCTAAACCCCATCACGCTGTGGGACTTATTCAAATGGAGAGTAGCTGCGATATGACCGGCCACTCACTAAGTGAAACCCGAGCTCGGGGGCAAGCCATTACACCAATATTGATGGATTTGACACACGACAATCCTGCATTCGACTCCGCATTCCCAGAGTGCGAAGCGGAGTATAAACATTCAACTCCGCGCTCCCAGAGTGCGAGACGGAGTATAAACATTCAACTCCGTATTCCCAGAGTGCGAGACGGAGTATAAACATTCTAACTCCACGCTCCCAGAGTGCGAGACGGAGTATAAACATTTCAACTCCGCGCTCCCAGAGTGCGAGACGGAGTATAAACATTTCAACTCCGCGCTCCCAGAGTGCGAGACGGAGTATAAACATTCGACTCCGTATTCCCAGAGTGCGAGACGGAGTATAAGCATTCTAACTCCGTATTCCCAGAGTGCGAGACGGAGTATAAACATTCTAACTCCACGCTCCCAGAGTGCGAGACGGAGTATAAACATTCTAACTCCGTGCTCCCAGAGTGCGAGACGGAGTATAAACAACTAACTCCGTGTTCCCAGAGTGCGAAGCGAAGTATAAACGACCAACTCCGTGCTCCCAGAGTGCAAGACGGAGTACAAACATCAGTCAACTCCATGTTCCCAAAGTTCGAACACTGCAATATTCAAGCATAGAAAGGAACATAAGCTAAAACTAGAAGACAAAATTTTATTTTCAACTAAATCAAAAGCTACGGTTCATACATGAGCCTTTCCCAAATACTCCTACTTGCAGGGGCCGAACCCGCATCTAAACACGGCCTACAATAGAGAAAAAAGGGAAATGACAAAATCCTTGACTACCAAAAAAGAAAAAGTATGCCTAAAGGGAGTGTCTAATCCTTCTGCTTCCTCAACTTCTTCTTCCTCGAGGAGCTACTGGAACCACCAGTACCCTTTCGCTTGGAACCTTTCTCCTTAAGCAGGCTCCCTTCGGGTGAAGGCATAATGTCAACGTCCTCGTCCGAGCTGGACTCTATGGGGATGCTTCCCACAAGAGGAGTTGGAGGAACAGACTCCGCAGCCGGAGGAGGGACTGGTACATTAGTATCAATAAGCGTGCCCATAGAAGATACAATCATAAGAGGAGTGGGGCCCTGTGTTGATGCTCCGCCATCTACGCTGCCGCCACGCGCCGCGGCCGCCATCTCGGCATTAATTTCGGCCAACATCGCCGCTTCCCGTTGCGCTCTGGCCTCGCTATGAGCTGTAATAGTCTGGGTTGAAGTGCCAGAAGTAGACGAGAATCCACCCAGGCCAAACGGCAGGTCCGCAAAGGGATCACTCTGACGGCCGAGAAGCTCGTCTATCATCTGCTCATCGAAAGAAAGTGAGCTCCCCTGCGTTACTCCGACTGGTGCCATTGCCACGACGGAGGTCGCCTCAGAAATGATGGCTTCTGGCGCTTGGCCTGATTCTTGGGCGGTGAAAGGCGCAGCTGGTGCAACTTCTGTCACTGATCAAAGAAAAAGGACATGTCATTAGTGTACACTTCGACACAAACTCTTCAATCCAAATATACAAGAAGTTAGTTTAGAGTACCTTCCTCAGTTTGGCTCGGGGTCGTCTGAACGACTTCGGAAGGATGCTCCTTAACAGGAGATAGATGCGGTCGGTCTGGATCATATGCCGGGATATGCTGTGAGTCGGTCATCGGGGTTGGCTCAGATTGAGATGACACGATTATCTCAGAACTCATAACATGGTGCTCTGCACCAGAGCTTTCTCCGACTTCCTGAGTCTGGGCACCAAGCCTCTCCTTATCGTGGGAAATCATGGAGTCATGAAGAACCTTCTTTTCGTCATCATTGAGGATGCGGTTCTCCAGCTCGAACTCATCAAGGGCTTCATCAGGGTGCCCGGACTTCTCCTCATCAACCAGTAAGCTCCAGGCGTTGTAGAGATGTGTAGGGTAATCGTCAAGCCATGTCAAATCTCGGTGCCTTAGCACATTGGCGTTATAAGTGACGAGTAGCTCTTCTACCTCGGCCTCAATCCTGGCCTCCGCCTGCCGTACCTTCTCGTCAACCCCAGCTTCAGCTTCACGAGCTTGTTGCATAGCCGCTTCCTTCTCCTTTCGGAGCGTCACTGCCTGATCACATGCCTCCTGCGCAGAGACATTAGCTGCGTCTTTCTCCTTCGCTATCTCGGAAAACTTTGATTTCAGCTCATTAAGCTCCTTAAGAGCGGCATCCCTCTCGGCGGTAATGGTGGTGTTCCTATGACCCATGTCCTCGATGGCGGTATAATGCTCTTGCTTCATCCTGGTCATGGCAGCATTTACTTCATCAACCTTTTTTAAGGCCTCCATTTCAGATTTACAGGAAGACTCAGTCTCCGCGTTGAGTGCTTTTATGATTCGGTCATTGTGACCCAACTCCTTCTCAAGCTTCTCAATGGTGACGCCCCGATCGAATGCCACTTTGAACGCTTTCCTCGCGGCCCGTCCCCATTCCCTGTACTGGAAGAAGATGTCCGCAACATAATCATGGATAATGGTTTCAGCGGTTGGCGGAATTCTCCTCAAATGCGGAGGGAAGACATAACCATCAAAGCAGATGTCGGAAAATTCCTTCCTCATCTGTGCCAATTTAAGCGCTCCTTCACTGGACGCTTCAGTCAGGACCGGTGCAGTAGCCGAAGAGGTGGCTATTTCAGTCCTGCGCGAAGGATCGGGCCTCGAAGCTTGAGAAGGTGGCCTAGGCCGTGAAATGTCAGGAGGACGAATAACTGCTACCGTAGGAGGCGCGGAGGTCCTGGGGGGAGGAGAGCGAGATCGGGATCGGCGAACGTATCCCCTGTCTCTGTCAGACTTCTCCTGACCAGAATGTCCTGAGTCGTAATCCCTCTCGCCCTCTCTCCTACGCGGCTCATGATAACGGCGCTTGTTGCGCAAACTACCAAGCACAGAACTTTGCCCAGACATCGTACCTGAAAAGCAAACCACGAAGAATCAGTAGCCGTTTGCAATATGTTGTTTACGGTTAGGAAAATGTGTTGTGCCGTGAAGAGTGTGTGAATGTGTAACCCCCCGGACCAACCAGAAGTGTCAATCGCACTGGCAGGAAGAGACTCGCTAACATCGACGATATGTCGCGGTCCACCCAATTCAACGTCGTGTTGCTCGGGCTCGATGTCCGGGATTTGAGGGTCAGCAGGCCCTTCGAACTGATTTTCAGCTTGCAGGGAGGGTGCTTCCGTAATCCTAACTCCTGGCAGAGGACGGTGCAAAACCACAGACTTCCGCCTCCCGGACTTAGGCTGTTTTGAGGCCACTGCTTTGCCTTTCCTCTTTGCATCGGATTCCGGGGTTGCATTAGCGGGTCCGACCAACGGTTCCTCGTCGGTATGAGTTCTCTCGGAATCGGGTTCCTCAATTATCACAACCCTGGGTTTCTTCCGCTTGACCTTTTCTCTGGAGACGGTCTTTAATGCACCATCGAGCCTTATGCTCTGCCTCCGACTAATCAACCCAAGGATTCTGAGGTTCTGATCCGTTAACAACACTTCGATGTTCCTCTCTTCACCCGGAACTTCCTGGAGAACCCGAACTATCTCCTTAAAGTAACCTCCTTCAGGTCGTTGGATTATTGCTGGAAAAAGAGAAATGGAAAACATGAGTTCAATTTCGCTAATGAATCGCCTTGTTAACTACTTGGAAAAGAGGCGATACTCACGTCTGAATAACCATCTTCTGGCAAACCCTGGAGGGCAGCGAACGTAAAACCACTCCGACTTGAAGTAGCTTAGTCTAGTCCAGGACCCTACAACCACTTGGCAGTTTCGTACGGACTCCAAAAATGTGAAAGATGGGCTGTCGGTCCGGCTCTTGAAGTTAAACAAGTATCTTATATCGGTCATATAAGGAGGACGATGAAGGTACTCCATAAATGCAATGAACAAGCTGTTGAGCGAAGCGTACCCATTCGGGTGTAGCTGCGACGGAGCGATCCCCAGATAAGCCAGCACTTCCCTTATATAATCATTGAACGGGGGAAGCGTTCCGGCCGCACACGCATGACGATTAAAGGCGGTATATCCCTCTGGGGGATTGTGTGGTCTGTCATCCGGCCCAGGCAACATTACATCGTCCAACGATAAACCATGCCTTAAGCATATTCTCCCCAACGCATCTTCAGATATATTGGACGGAACAGAATCCGGGGGACTGTTTATGAAATATGCATCAGGTAACTCGTCCGGGGCTGGACCGATTACTTCGGCCTCGATGTCCGGGATCTCAAGTCCGGGAGGGGTTAGATTCTGAGTTTCTTGTTGCTGCGAACTTGACGGTTCCATAACTGGCTAACTCACGAGAAACCATTATTAGACGATAAAAAGCCTGTGCATTCCCCCATGTAAAGTGTGTGTTGTGCAGTGCGGTGCTGTGCATTACTTGGACGAATTCTGCAAGGTTAAAGAAAATTTGTGGACGACAAGGATAATCGGAACCCAGTCGGAACGACCGTCATCGCTGACCGTCATCCTCAAACCGTCCCAATGTTGGCAATCGATTCAAGTTAAAGTTTGTTGTCACGGTGTTAGGTTATAGTTCCATCGACAAGCTTCGATGGGCAGTCAGATATGCAGTTAACAGTCAAGTTCAGATATGCAAGAATGAAGCTGTCGGAGTTATATTATCGAGTGCTCGGAGGATTTCGTATCCATCAAAGGGAGGGTTTGAATCGATCGTGGGGAATTTATTCAAATCCCTCTAGGTCTGAATTTCGTATCGATCACCAGGGGCACACTTCGAATCGATCGTCACTGTTCAAGTTTGCATCGATCAGGAAAGCCGCGGTTTCACATCGATCACATTCGAATCGATGCTTGTCGTATCGATCAAGACGAATCAATTTCGTATCGATCTGAAACCGAGGGTTTCGAAACGATGGCTCGCTTAATCCTCGCATCGATCGTTATTGAACGATGCGATCTACTACCATCCCCACCGACACGAACCAAAACGCCTCCATTAGGATATTCCTGAAATCGATGCGAAATCCAAACGGAGACGTTGTTGCCCACGTCGATTCGAACACAGACCCCCAGATCAGATCGAAACACAATTCGATCCACTTTTATTCTGTCCACTCTTCTCCAATCAACGGAGACGTCGCCATGGCTATTTTCAACCAAGCTTTGACCCAGATCCAACCTTAAAGGCTGCCGGGCTTAATGATTGGTGAAGATAAAGTGGATCTGAGATTCAAGCATTGTCGCCTGGATTCGAGTGCAACCGGATCATTACCTAATTTGAGGTTCAAATTCGAAGAATTGAAAGTATGAATCTGATCGATTCGAGAGCAGAATGCAGTTTTTCTTCTTTCTCAAAGGATGCGGATCGATGCGAAAGCAGGAGGCAACAGTAAAAAGTAGAAAGTAAAAAAGTGAAAAATGGTGAAGTCCCTGGTATTTATATGGAGTGTAGAACCGAGTCGATTCATCTCCCAGTCTATGCGACCGACCATAGCCAGTTGACTCGTGGATCGAGTCGAAGACTTCATTCGAATCCACTTGGCCCGAAGTCTTCATCGATACGAAACGGACAGCGAACCATCGACTCGAAGAATCCGTTTCACAACCATCGACTCACATCGATACGTGTCAATCGATGCGAACGGCAATTTCGTATCCATCAGGAATCACCGGTACGAATGGACATTTCGTATCCATCAACTTGACCTGAATCGCTACGAAAAGCTACTATTCAACCTTCTATGTCGATCCAGGAGAGGATCGATACGAAAGAACTACTCGAAAACAACCATCAAGCGTCGTTTCAACTCGATTTCCAAATCGGTCTAGGAGATAATTAATATGAAATTCAATAACAAGCTAAATTGGCAACAACCCGCGAACTCGCGACGTCATCAAGAGTCAGCTAACCATTATCACAGAACAGTCAATTACCGTAATACTGGGTACAACTTTCAAATTGTTCAGAGAAAGCCTACAACTTATCAAAGCACGTCATGTTTCCACAAGACGTACTTTGGGGGGCAAATGTTATCCCGCCTTTTGGCAAGGCCAGAACACCAAGGAGTTGGATTCCAAATGTCGCTTGTCATGGATATCGCTGAATTTTTACCAAGTCCGGATCACACCCCAGCTGATGAGGCATGATCAGGAAAGTAAAGCAAACCAACGTTCCAAGTTTCAAGTCAATCTGAGCTCATATACGCAAGTTATGATGGATACAACTTGGAGGAAAAAGCATGTTTTCGTATCCATCGGCAGACCTCATTTCGTATCCATCAAAGCGTATCTATTCGTATCGATGGAGCTAGTATATCGGGTTCGTATCGATGGATTTCGTATCCATCAGTGGTCCTCGTTTCGCATCCATCAGTATCGTGTCGATTAGAATGATTAAGTCCAAACATTGATAAGCTTCGTATCGACAGAACCTTCAGCCAAAAAGACATGTTCGTATCTATCAACAAGTCACTTGGTTCGTAACGGTCACTTGATGTCAACTTCGTGTCCATCAGATGTTCAATACTTCGTGTCCTTCGGAAGGCGCCACTTACGTTCTTTGACTTCGTACCCATTGGGGAGCTACGTGTTTCGTATCCATCAAGGGAGGGTCTCTTCGTCTCCAGTTGACAATCAGTTCGTATCCATAGATGACCGTGGTTCGAATCCATGGACGAAGTCTTATTCGAATCCATCAGGTCAACCAGTTTGGATAACGTGTCATCCATCGAAGGAAACGAGGCGAGATACATGGAGTCGAAGCAGTCAACGCGGAGCAAAAACCGGATCGAGGCGAAGCGCGCGCACCACGTCATCCCAAGAGCACGCGCGGCCATCGACACGAAGGTATCGAGTCGAAATCATGGAGACGAACCGGACAGCCTTCGAGAAATCTCAGTTCGTATCGACCATATCTCGTGATCTACTGATCCAAATCCAATGAAATTTTCAGGGAAGCTTGCATGCACACTGAAGGATGTCCATGCCAAATTTCAGCTCAATTGGACATCATCTTGATCGATACGAAATGGATTCGTATCGATCGCAGATCGAGGCGAAACTTTCTGGAAACGGTCGCGTGGGCCCCCTCATGTGCCAGACCAAGTCTCCCGAAGTTTAGGCGAGATCTGAGCCTCCTACGCCTATAAATAGAGCCCCAGAATCAACAGAAAAAGGGGCTTTTTTCTGAAAAGCGTCCAGACTCTGCCGGATTGAGAATTGCGTCCTACTTTTGCTGTCAGTTTCGAATTCTAATCTGTAATCCGCTATTCATTGCTGTAACCGCTTGTAATCATTGAAAGAGAATCAATAAAATCATCAAAACTTCATAGTGGACGTAGGCAATACGCCGAACCACTCTAAATTGCTTGTATGTGCATTTTACATTTCTGTTCGTTGGAGTTTTTGTTAGATGACCTCTGTTTTACATTTATAATCTTCACTTTATCTCTTCAAATAACTCCCGAAGAGTGTTGTGCCCATTTTTGGTACAAACATGAACCACTTTATTTATAGATAGAATCAAAAAAATCTTAGGGAATTTGGCATTGGCCACTTGAATACTAATATACAATGTTTAATCAAGTAGCAAATACCCTTGCAACAAAAGAATATCAAGTAACAAGATTGCAACTGTAGGTATCTGTGAAAATAATCAATATAAAAGATGCCAAGGAATAAGTTTTCAGGGACCACAAAGAAGAGGATACTTCTAGTACACCGCAAGCTTAAGCAAAAAGGCTAAATGCTTGGTTTGTACTAAAATCGGGTCTCATACCAACATTGTTTGGCTTAGAATCAGCCATACATTGTCATGACAGGCTAGATGACAAACTATGGTAATCAACCCAATGTGTCATTTATTGGATTAACCCTTTATGTTTTAAATCTTACACTAATTTTTTTCAACAACTTCATTGAAATGTTCAAAAAAGTGTTTTCTACTAAAATGAATATTTGGGGTTCTAATATTCCAACAAGTTTTTGTCAAAATCCCTTAAACCTGTTCTCATAATTCATAAAGACGTTCTAAGGATATGTATGTACCCTTTTAGTTGGAGCGTAAGGCACATTTTGCACTTTTTTCAACCTTTCATCACCAATTTTTAAGCTGGGACCCGACTTACTTTTGGCAATGTCCTGCATTTTGTAAAGTCAAAACAGCAGCACAGAGTCACAAATTATTCATATATTTAAAACTTGAACTGATACATTGAGAAAAAGTAGCCCACAGACGATAGACTAATAGTTAGAAATGCTATGAGAGACAAAATGCATATGCAGTTAACAACATCAGAAATCAGAAATCATTTGTGCAAATAAACCAAATAAACAAAAACGAATCAGAATATTCCAGTACAGGATCAGCAATGTTTCTATTGGAAAATTCAAAATCTATTCAAAAATGAGCAGTTTGCCACTCTACATACTACATTTCCAGCTTTCTTTTCCATATTCACCTAATTTACCTCTTCAACGTCTTCCCACTTTGCTAAGACACACCTAACTGCACAAAACACAGCCTAATTTTATTGATTATAGAGGTTCGAATTAGACTGTGATCGAAAGTAACATATAATAAGAGTGGAATGAGTTTCAGCTGATAACGTCTAGAGTGTGATTTACAATAAGGTTACATGTACAATTTTCGTATCTGACCTAACAAAATAATGTTGTCAATGTATATGAACAGAATGTCTGAACTAGGCAAACTTGAAAGATTATAAATCTAGGGGAGAAAGTGCAAGAACAAAAATCTTGATTATAGATCAGATTATAAAGCTGTTACATGCAATCAAGCTTTAGGAAGAAATAAAGAGTCCAGTGTCATATTAGATGACTTTTAACATGCAGAGAAAATAACATGACAATCAATCTGGATTTGAGTTCTAAAAACGAATTGCAACGTGAAACAAGGCAAGCTATCATATGCAAAAGCTAATACACAAAATCAACATTTTTTCCAGCATGTTGTTTCACATAGGGAATACTTCCACATGTGCAAAAGCTAATACACAAAATCAACATTTTTTCCAGCATGTTGTTTCACATAGGGAATACTTCCACATATGCAAAAGCTAATACACAAAATTAACCAAATATTTTTCGCAGTCCCTTGAATCATTAAAACATAATGTAACACTTTAAGAACAAAAATCACAGTATAAAAGGAAATGTACGACAAAAAATACAGTTGGACACACAATAGGTACCTTCATAAGCAGTTCTTTTGCCTCAGTGTACTGCTTTCTGATCTCTTGATTATTGGGCTCAAGCCTCACCGCAAAATCCAAATCTGAAAACAGATTAAGAAATTCATCAACTTTAGCTCGACATCCAACGTAGGAAAAAGAAGACAAAAGTAAACTAACCTTCCATGGCAGCTTTGTATTTTCCAAGTTCTTTTCTTGCAGTTGCCCGGCGAGAGTATGCTTTTATATACCGATCATCTAAATTTAAGGCTTCTGTACAGTCATTTTCAGCATCTAAAAATCTACATACATATAAAATGTAACACTTGAGACTGATATTAAGTTCAAATTAAGTTAATGCATCAGTGTCTTACAGTAACAAGACATGTTAGTTCGCAGTGTCCACAAAATAATTTTGAAACGGAACAGAGGTCATTATTTGTCATACAATGTGCTCAAATGTCATCATAAACACAGGCAGAAATAGAGTACACATATATTTTTTCCAAAGGAAAATAGGAAAGAAATGTGCTCATTGACTATCCACTATACAGAGATGGCATAAAAGGCCAGAACAACTTTACCTCTTGATTTTAATATATGCCATTGCTCTATTTGCAAAAGCAACTGCAGTTGGAGAAAACACGATACTTCTTGAATAACATTCAATTGCTTCATTATATTTTTTCTGCTTAAAGTATTCATTGCCCTGCATGTTGAAACTGCATGGTAGTTTATCTGCAATAATCATCGACAATTCACAATATGCCTTATTCAAAGTCTACAATTTTACCAGCTCTCTTTCTGAAGATGCATCGGGCATTTTCTCACTACTTGATAGACCAAAAGGAAGCTGATCATAATTCCACATTGGTCCCTGGATTAGAAGAATACAAAATGAGTTAATGTGCTTGCATAAACATTGATTTCGTAATGAAGCTTGAACATTCAACCGATACAATTTGTACAGATTCTGATTCAAGCTGCAAATTGATGTGTTATTTACAAGAAAGCTGCCTGCGGTGCAACATTTCTCCTTAACTATTTTTTCGGGTATGTCTCACCACATAAAACCAATTGAGGTATGATTCTCTCGAAATATGTATACTTTAACCATATAGTTGTACATCCAAGTTAGGTATTAGATCGATGATTAGATAATAATAGATATAAAACAAAAAATGATTCTAAACTGCTACTGTATAGCTTGGATACATAGTTATGCATACCAGCGAAATGATTTGCATCCTATTATCATCATTATCTGAATGGCATGATGGAGCTAATTATGTTATTCATACCATTGGCTAACACATGCCACATAGGTTTATGACTTGTAATATCTACACGACTAGACAATCTATCCTTCTGTGATATATCGAGTCACGCATTCTAAACTATGGGAAAAAAAATCATGTGATGTTTGCTTCTTGTTAGCATCATCACATGTCGGCAGTTTAAAGGTTTTCGGTAGAACAATACTCTTGCAATATCTGCTTGTTGATGTAGTTAATCATTTAGACCGTGGAAAAAATATACCAAAATCCAAATTTTAAGAGTCGAAGACTTAAACTGTGGCTATATTTAACCCGAAAATGGAGGTAGTATCATCTTTTTTTTCTTCCCACTCAAGCTCCAATTTCACTAATCTACATCTGTTAAACTTGGTTTTAATCATAAAGGCATTTTACCTTCATATTAAAAAACAGCTCTAGCATTGTTAAGTCAAATGACAAGCACTAAAACCCTAGTTGACCTACAAAAATACGGCTCCAGATTTTTTTCATTGAAATTCCACCTTTAGCTTTGGAGTTTTGCTAGAAAACTACATGTTCTCCTAAGGTAACATGAATATCAATATCAATATAAGCAGTTAATATTAGGATCACATACAATAAAATTCACTAAAAAAAGCACTGCCATCCGAGATAGGAAGCAAAATAAAAGAGGGGGGAAAAGCAGCTACAACAAATTTACCGGCTTTTTGCTATTAACAGCTCGACGCTTCATTTTTTGATCTTTACCATCAGACACGTCAAAATCTTTTAGGTCTTTCAAGAATCCTTTAAAATCCTAAAATATCCATATGAAAAAAAAAATCCAAAAAGACAATAACAAATACATAAGGTTCAAAATTAGTAATTAGCTTACCAAGGAACGATCTTTGGAAACTCCAGCCATTAGGTGAAGAAAATCAAAGAGAAAGTAAAAACAGATAAATATTAAGTACGGAAATTTGAGGAGTTTAGGTGTACAGAAAGACTAGATGTGTCTAGAAAGTGGAATGAAGGGTAATTTTTGATCCATGTATTTGGCCCATGAAATTTATATAGGCTTCGGTGGTAAGGTAAAATTGGGCTTTTCTTCTACTAATATCAGCTGATTATAGCGCTGTTAATTTTGTCCACGTGTCCGAGTCCGTGTCCGTGATCGAAAGATGTCTGTCTGAGTTCGAGCCCGAGTCCGTTTGATTTTCATTTAGGACATAAATTAGAACAACAAAATTTGCATGAGAAAAAATCTGTTTTAATCGATGTTCATTCGAATTCATCCAAATTTCTTATAATTCAATATATATAATATGTTCTTGGAAATGTTTATAATAACCATTTGATTGTTTGATCTAGTGAAGATTCATAACATACCAATACTTCAGTGCATTTTCATAAAATTAATATGATTGATTTCAAATTAATCGCAATCGGTTTGTTTCATAAAATACCTATGCTTCAAAATGTTTATGACAGCTGATTATACACGATTTTCAGTTTGTTTCAACGCATTGTATAGCGGTTCGACCCATTGCTACACCGAAATTCACTCAGCAAAACCCCTTTAAACCCTAAGAGATCGTATCAAATCCCATAAAAGAAATGATGAAAAGAATACTAACCCGTCCATTTCCATGGCGCTCATCAATCACAGTCAGACTCTTTTTATCGCCAGCGGCTTCTCCGGAAGTTTCGACATCGGCATCGCCGCCAGCATATCATGGAGTTACAACGGCTTCGCCGTCGGCTGGGAAAAAGTCGGATGAACGGCTATTGTACCGACGGTTGTCAGTTTTGGGTGGAGCAAAGGATGGAAGCGTGCACAAAACATTGAATAAATGGGTTAGACAAGGCAATCGAGCAACAGCTATTGAGCTTATGAATTGTGTCAAAGAATTGAGAAAGTACAAGAGATATAGTCATGCTCTTGAGGTTCAAAGTTTGTTCACCTTTCATTTTATTATATACTGTTTTTAGCTTCATTGGTTGAAGTTGCAATAGTGGAACTGAAATTTTTTTAAGATGCTAAAGATACCCGGGCACTGTGCTAATGGATACCAAGAATTTTTTTTTTCTTTTCTTTTTTTACACTATGTCAGCGGAATATCGCCGGTCAAATAAATGTTTGGTCGGTGATTCTCTGCCGACCATGGTGCCATAAGCACAGAACTTGATGTCTTTAACACCCCTCTTTTTTTTTAAGTCACCTGGTGGTATTTTAAAAACAGCCAAATGAGTGTACTTAACTTAACTCTGCTAGATATTAAGAGCTGGCATCATCAATAATTATGAATTAGCTAGTAGCTTAGTAGTTATGCATAACGGTACATTCATCAGCCACCAGAGTTCCAGTCCTACTATAGTGTTCAATTTAGCAACTGTCTTTAAACCTTTTTCTTGTCATTGAAATACTTTATACCTTCATTATTCCTTTGGCGAAAATATAGGGACCATGATGACGTTTCTTATGTGCATTTAGTCATGTTGATGTAGCGGTGAAATTCCGTAAATGTGATAAAGTATACGCTACATTATTTGTTCAAGCTTGTCTAGGTGCATTGAAACAATTAATCATATCAGAGCATACATGTGAATTTTTTATAAATTGTTTTCCATGCTCATATTCATTCAATATTTTTTCACCTACAGAATAGGATCTTTAGGTTGAATATAAGCTCCTACTATTGCATATGAGTCATTTAATTTGCACTGTGACTTTTCTCTTGATAACAAAATTAAACAACATATGGTAATGCTTAGTGACATAACCAGCTTTTTTGTGTGCAGTGGGCTGATTGACAGTCAAATTGGTTATGAAAATAATAATGTTTAAAAAATTGCATCAGAATAAACCATTTGGGCACTTGTATACACATGAAAATAACTAAGTTTGACAAACTTGCATTAATATAAATACTTTTTTCTACAAACTTGAGCATAAATAACTATAAATAATGAAAAAGCTACTTAAGTCGTGCTTTATGAACATTTGAATATTCAAGCCGAACTTTAAACACTCAAATCTCATATGACATCCATCTTCATTTCATTTGGTACTTTCTTCTAAATTGGATTTACATAATCCCGCTTCAACATAAAGATAGTAAATTGCATCTTGGTTTTTATAATGGTAAGTCAGCATAGTTTGATATGATTATCAATCATGTCTTAGGATGTCGGTGCTTTCTAAATTTTTAGTGGGGTTGTGTATTTCATTTAAACATTTACAGTCCAATGATATCAATTTATATTTACAGAATGAAAGTAAATTTATTTTTTGATCAAACTAAACATAATTTAGAACAGTAAAAAAGGATTTATTGCGTAATTTTAGTTAAAAAGCTAAAAAATCAATTAACGTTTTTATTTTATTTTATTTTGGCCCTTAGCCATAACAATGAGGCTTCAGTGTATCATCTAGGTTCTGGAGTTGCACATTTTGCTTGAATTGACAATCTCTCTTTAAACCCAAGACAAAACCACCCGAGTTGCTATCAAATTCGAAATTTCCTACAAAACTATAATTAATTGTCGATGGAGGAAGGGCAACAACCAGCAAATCGCCTCTACTAGATTTCAATGAACCAAAATTGCAGAGCATGTTTAAATGATTGCAATTTTTAAGATATCGAATTATCATAATTGTGAGCAAATTGACACTGATGAGATCAATGGAGTGACTTGCCATAATTTTAGAAGTTGCTGGCTTGTGCTTTTAGATGTGAGAATAAAAGAGGACATGTTTAGGATTTTATTTTCTTGAAAATGTTTTGTTTACTAACTATTGTTTGGTTCTTTTATATTTTTTTCTTGGGTAGGGCAAACACCCACGTGACGATTACCTGTTTACATGGTTTTAAATCTTCTATATCTCGTCCAAAATATCCTCTGATGTCTCCTTTTCATGCTTAAACAAGACGAGTCCTCAAACATTCATATCTCTTTTGACACGTACCTTGTGTGAAATATTCAAATCTCATTCAAAATATGAATGAAAATCTCATTCCGAGATCTTAGTCAAAATTATATATTTTTCTTCTTTTAGATAACATTTTTTGCTTTTCATATAGGTTCAGAAGAAACCACTCAATCCAATTACTATTTATCAACTGCTAGACAGTATTTTTACCTTCCGGCTCCGTGAGCCAAAAACAAACTACTTCATTTCATCTTAGTTTTCAAATAAGAGGATTTTATATAATATAATTACGAAATCAACCCACCTAACAAAGCTTTCTTTCTTCTCGAACTAATCAAATATATTTAAGAAATCATTTTAACATCACTTTTGAATACGTATGCTATTCTGAGATAGTCTTGAGATGTACTTTAAGATCCAAGATATAGAATCGAGTTACCCTCATCTCGTTTGGGATCTCATGTCATACAAGATATCTTATGTAGAAATCCCGAGATGAGACGTGATCGAAATCCAAGATTTGAAACCTTGCATATTCTGTCCTTGGTAACGCTGATTCATGATGCTTACGATGAACTTTGTTATGCAATACAAGTAATAAAGAGCTTATATGATAACATGCTGCATTTGAACTCTATTATGGTATCAACCAGGAAGATTACATTTATATTTGTCTACCCAAGTTTCTTCGCCCTATCGCTTAGTTCATTTGTATCCAAAAAATGGTTTCGTTTTTTTCTTTTCTTTCTAGTTTCCATTATTCTAATTTTCATTGTTTACCACTTCTCAGTCCTTACATTAAAACATTGTACATATTCAGCAACCCTTCCATTGTTCATACATGGCTATTGAAACATTACAAACACTTTTAAGAGAGGAAGTAAAATATAGAAAACTCAAATTTTTATGGCTTTTAATGGGCAGTAAAATTTGTATTCAGCTGTGGAAACCCTATCTTCTGGGCCGGCCCTGGTTACAGTGAAGTAGAAAAACTTTAAGAAATAAGTTTTATGCAGTCCAGGCTGAAGCTCTTTGTTAGATGCTGCTCTATTTTATAGGTTAGCAGCTGTACTGTTGATGGTGAACTCCACCTTACCTTTTTTTTAAAGTGTCCGATTGTCACCAAGTATGTAAAATCTTGAAAGCTTAACGCTTTGTTTTGCCCATAGAACGAGCATTTGGTTGATTTCCTAACAATTATCTCCAACCAAATTAAATTCGACCTTTTCAGCTAAAATGATCAAATCAATTCATGTCAGTTTTGTCAATTATCAGGTTTAACGAAATGCATTTAAAACTAAATGTTCAATCAAATTTTTATGATTAGTATGCTCAGTCTACTTAAAGGAAAAAAGCACAAAGTTAGTCTCTTTTCCTTTTGGATTGAATATTGTTGTGATTTGTGAAAATCATAATGAATTTTTTTTCCATATAACAAGTATTCCAGTTACTGAAATTTAGAAAATCTTTCTAACAAAAATATTTTGACAATACGAGCAATGCAATAAAAGTTTAATTAGTTAGGTTAAATCGATAGCTAAATAAAATTAATTTGCAAACCAATTATAAGTCTAGTTTGATCAATTTATTCGGTCTACAAAATAAATTGGATTAAAATATTATTCAGGGGTTCAGGTATAACTGACATTTTTTTTACTCGGCATTAAGTTAGGTTGAAGTTTTCTAGATATGATTCAATTACTTGAATATAAAGTTTTACCAATATAGCATGTCCTTGTGGTTAAATGATACTATATTAGAAACCTGTACTGTATTTTTTTGAATAATCCGTTGGCTCAAGTTGATCTACATGATCTATAGTATGGCTACCAAAGTTATTGCATTATTGGTATCAAAAGAAGAAGAAAAATCATTTGATTTGGATTTGCATTTTGTATTGCTGATATTTGTGTATGGTATGCATGAACTGCATGCACCTGATGTAGTAATGCAATTAAATATAAAAAAATTGAAAGTATAACTTTGACGATTGTAAAACCACGAACAACCGTTAATCTGGTACAATCAATTAACTTTATTAATAGCAGAGACAGATGAATTTTGATAGCAGATACAGATGAGTTAAACATTGAATTGTTTGAAAACCAATGAACTCTTGATGTACAAATTCTCTAAAAAGTACAAGTCAAAACTGTCTGTCTGTCTGTGTGTGTGTGCAGTGTGTGTGTGTCTCTTCAAAACTGCTGCTTGCTGCATTATCAATTATAAAAAAAAACTGTTGACTCTCATTAGGTTAACGAATAACGATAAATGAGCATGAAATGCTTTTTTATTATTTCCCATATATTTATATATACCTATCTTTCCTAATTCCCGTTAACTAAAAATTTCTTTCTCTAAATAGATAATGGATTGGATGGTCAATGTGAGAGGCATGAATATGTCTCACTCCAACCATGCAATTAGGATTGACCTAATGTTCAGGGTCAATGGAATAGAATCCGCAGAGAATTATTTCTCAAATCTTCCAGACTCCGCCAAGACAGCACAAACTTATGGAGCGTTATTCAGCTGCTATTGTGTAGACAAAAAGGTCGATAAACTCTTTCCATTTTTTGAGAAAATGAAGGAACTCAATTTTGCATCCAATGGGTTAGTCCTTACCAACCTTATGGGTCTATGTTCAAAACTAGAGCAACACGATAAGGTTCCTGGTCTATTGCAACAAATGAAGGAAAACAATATAGTACCCGGAAATATAGCATATTGTATAGTTATGAATAGCTATGCTGCACTGAAAGACATTAGCTCAGTAGAGAGAATAATACAAGAAATGGAGGATGATAGAAGAATTGTTGTGCAGTGGAGTGCCTATAGTACTTTGGCTTCCATTTACATTTCAGTAAATGATTTTGAGAAAGCTGAGAAGGCATTAAAAAAAGTGGAGGGGCTTGCCAATAAGGACGATAGAGAGCCCTTTCATTATCTTATAAGTTTATATGCAAGTATGGGAAATTTAGAAGGGGTTAAAAGGACTTGGAAATCTTTCAAACAAAATTTTGCAAAAGTCGCCAATGCAAGCTATTTGATAATGCTTCGATCTCTTAGCAAATTGAACGACGCTGAAGGATTGAAGGAGTGTTATGAGGAGTGGGAGTTGGCTTATAAGTGGTATGATGTTAAACTTACCAACACTGTTTTAAGTTGTTATTTGAAGAATGACATGATTGAAGAGTCCGAGTCTCTTTATGCAAAGACTAAAGAGAAAGTGGGAAGACTTGATTTTAGAACATGTGAATTGTTTATTGATTACTATTTGAAGAAGAGTGAGATGGATTTGGCTTTGAAATGGTTGGAGGAAGCTGCTAATATGGTTAAAAATAGAGAGTGGAAAGTGGACGTAGGGACTGTAAATTTATTATTAAAGCATTTTGAGAACGAAAAAGATTTAAATGGTTTGGAGAATTTTTGTAAGATTTCAGAGAAGCTTGATTGCATTGGGCCTGATGATTTTGAGTTATTGAAGTGGGCAAAAGAGGAAGTTATTTCATTGAAACCAAAAGTTCAGAAATTGCTTGATGATAAAGTATTTGAGAGTAAATAGCCGTGTTTGCTTTCGTTCGTATGCAGAATGATTTTGCATCTTTGAGAGACATTTTCTTATTCTTAGTTTATGTATTCTGTCAAGTGTCTTTTTAATCATCATATGAAGTTTTGAGGTATGTTGTAGGAAAGGGAGAAAAAAAAAAGGGAATAATCCCCTAAATCACTTGTTGTGCACTTGCTTGTTATCTGTTACAATGTATCTATTTGTTATGCGGTTGATTCTATTAAACCTCATAAAATCACTGGGTAGTTCCCTTTAATTTTAAAAGTTTTAGTTGGATAACAATGCCTCATTTTACCATTTTATGTTATATCACACATTACGTGTTATAATACATTTTATGTTTGAATGATAGAGACCGACAGAGTTGGAACTATTTTATTGATTTATAGGTCTGCTCAACAATAAGAGGGGTAGAATAATTTATCGGTTTTTTTAGTATTTCTGGAGGGAAATAGAGTTAGCCTCGATGATTTATTTCTCTTTATTAAGCTTTTAGCGGTGGATGTTATCTAACGATATCATCCGTCTTACATTTTAACACTAGTTTTTTTTTAGGTTATTTGTGTTACGGACACTTGTACCAATAGAATTACTTGTGTATGACACAACTCTTTTTTTCAAGGTAGATTAATATAGAGGAAATTTACGTGAAGGACAAAAATTAGGGCTTTTTTAATCACAAGGACAGTCCGCTAAAATTTTATCCTTAAGGACAAATCACTGCAACTTGCCTCTCCAACTCCAGATCTTGCTACAAAACCCACACCATCGCTTCCTTCTCCAACCCAATAAACTCCGACCGAGACGTCGACCTCTCAGATCTCGACAACACCTTGGCAGAAATCAAGGACCTGCGCGCGGAGTTCGAGCTCGAGAGGCGAATTCGGAAGAAGATGGAGTCTGTGAAAAAATCTAAGACGAAGGAGCTCGCGGAGAAGAAAAGAGCACGCGAGGAAGCGGAGAGCGACCGTGAAAAGTTAGGGATGGAGATCAAGCTAAAATTTCAAAACTGATACCTAAAATTTCAAAACTGATACCTAAAAACTGGTATCAGTATCAGCTTTTAAGAGCATGGTGCTGGTGAGGGGATGGCGTTGGCGGGTGGACGAGGTGACATGGGGTAGTTGCACGACGCTGGTGAGGAGGTGACGCTGCGGCGATGCTGAACACAAAACGGATGGAGGAGGTGGCACGAGGTGGTTGCTCCAAAACGTATGAAGGAGGAGGTGGCAATGGTGGCGCTGGTGAGGAGGCGGCGACGCTGGTGAGGAGGTGGCGTTGACGCGGGATAAGATGGTCGGAGCTGAAAACGGGATTGAATGGGCACGGGGAAGAACGATTTGTGCATTTGAGAAAAAATGGGCTTTGGGCCTGTCCTTGAGGATAAAATTATAGGCATGTGTCCTTGAGGATAAATTATTTGAATATTTTGTCCTTTACAATAAATCCCCCATTAATATAATAGTAAAGTTTAATATAAAAACAAATTCTTTAGTTGTTAATTTTTGTTAAATTAGTTTTTGGTCCGCTACTGACACACATTCACTTGATCAAACTCATTGCTTTCACTCTTTGAAATACCATAAATTTTATAGGAAAATTAGATTTAAAAATAAATTTTACGATTAAATCATAAATTTTGTAAGCATTTTTTAATGATCTACATTGTTGATGTGCAACTTCTAAATCTATAAAACTATAACTGCATCGAACTAGTGCAATTATAACCGCATCTAACAAATGCATTATTTTGATGCATCATAATGATGCATCGAAGTAATGCACCAAATCAATATTAATTGCATTTTTTAGATGTAGGTTTAACTTTGGGTACTCAAATTTTTACGAGTAGCCAAGGGATTCAGGTTTAGCTTTGACGAATATTCTGGAGGAGCAATGGAGCAGGAGGCTTCGGCGTTCGTAGATATAGTATTCCGCTGTGTAGATCTCTGTGATAGTGTTTGTATTGTATTTGAGTTGTAATGTCTAGACAGATGTTTATAACTGTCTAGTATGTGATGTATATGTTGTGTAACTCTGATAAGTGTTGTATATTATGTAATACTTTTGTTATTAATATAATTTATTCGTTCCGCTGTTGAGATTCTGTTGTTGTTCTTCTTCTTCTCTTTCTTTTCTACTTTCTCACCTCTTTCTTTTCTTCAAAACGATGCGTCATTCTGTGGAATGAGTGGCGGGTCGTTACAATCATAGTGATGCACTTAAAATTGCAGCAGTTTTTTATGTTTTTAAATCATTTAAAATAATTTGATATATGTGATTTAATGCCCACAGATGACACAGGCAAAATCACTTTGTCACATCCACCGTCGATTTCTAACGATATGGATATGTGTATCTTATGAAACTAAAATTGGAGACCTGTGTGAAATTCGTAGAATATAAGATAGAAGTAGAAACCAAACATGCAAAAGAATAAAAAAATACTTCGATCGGATCTAGTAAATGAGGTTGTAACAACCCGAACTTTCCCGACCATATAATTGTCGTAAAGTGAAAAGCTGGATTGTTAAAACACAATAATAAACAAAGAGCTAAGTTAACTCTATATCTTTGAGAACTCATAGTGGAATGGGTCAAACTATAATATATATAAAAAATAAACAATCTCACCTATGTACATTATACGTCATACATAGTCTTCATACACACACACGCGTTGTCATATTATATATACAAATAAATACGAATAAACGGATAACATATGTAAACGTCTTCATAGTCAATGTCTTCAAACACCACACACGCCATGGTCACTCATTTAACCTATAGTGGACGAGGAGGGGTCAGACACATATAACCGACGAGTAAAAATATTACCAAGTATATACTGCTAACATGATTTCATAAATATCATACGAGAGCTAATATTTATTTTATCTCAACATGTATCACCTGCATCTATAGAGTTAGTCCATCATAATATACATAGCATGGGGATTGTTACCATATACTTAACATCATTAAATGTACGATAGATTTAGTTAAACATAGACTAACTCGTTTACACACAAGAGAGGGAATAGTTAGTTAAGCTATACTAACCCAACAATACGTACAAAAGTTAGTTAAACAGAGACTAACCCCAAGGTGTAGTTAAACATAGATTAATCCTGTAAACATAGACAAGGGCATGAGTTAGATAAACGTAGACTAACTCGTGTATACGAAATGATAGGTAAACATAGCCTTATTCCTTTACAAACGACTTAACTCAATTGTCACAGTGCACAATCATCGAAGCACATATTTGGATGTTAAAAACTTTCTGATATCACTAAGAAACCAACACGTTGCTCACCTTCCATTTTGAATAGGCTTGGCTGAAATAAAAATACTTCAGGCCGGTCCAGGTTCAACCTAGCACTTTAAACGTGCACCGGCGGATCGGTGCGTATAACACCGGTGGACCGGTGTACATGCCGAATGTTAGAAAAACTGAAACTCTGAAACTGCTATCTTCTCAAATTTGTTTCTACCCCATTGTTTACTATTTTGGTGCTTTTCTACTTTTTTTAGACATTATTTTACACTATTCTAACCTTCCATATATTACATATCATCTTTATATCTATAATCAAGTCCTAATCTCCATAAACTCAACCATTTAATTCTAATTTCATATAATACATAATCTAATACTAAGTTTAACCCTAAATAAAATATCATTTACCTTATTTAATTCTGTAATCACATCTACATTAATTCCCAAACTCCAATTTATCCAATTCTTACATCTATTTACCCTAATTAGCAATCAAATAATGCAACCACTTTCATGTAAGCACTATATAGTCCATAATGATTCACACTCAACAATCTACGCCGCTAAGCCTTAAAAATCACCAAATTGGCCTCCAATCCCTTGGTGTCCAGAATTGTTGTTTTATGAAATTCCTCGATTCTACAAACAATGGATATCTTCTTGTAGCCCTCTTCGCACTTGTTGATTTTGTTAAGGTTGTCTCGCATGTTATAAGGAGGAACGACAGTTTGGAATTGGAAAAATCTCATATCGCTAAATAACTTGGAGAAGTGGTGTATAAATATGGATTGGTTTGCACGTAACATTGGGGATTTCTTTTGTTACAATGTGTTGCCAAGACCAAATTATATGTCTGATGGAAGGATGTTCAATCGGGATGCTGGCATGGAGGACTTCGACCGTTGGTGAAGCAAAACGCGTACGGAACACGGGAATGCCGAAACACAACATGGTATTAGAGCCGAAGGTTGCGAACTGGGCCATGTAGACAAACAGTGCTCTTAAAAGTTACTCCTAGTGGATGCAGGTCAAGGGAGAGACTGTTAGGGTTGTCTCGCATGTTATAAGGAGGAACGGCGGTTTGGAATTTGAAAAGTCCCACATCACTAAATAACCTGGAGAAGTGGTGTATAAATATGGATTGGTTTGCATCTAACATTGGGAATTCCTTTTGTTACAACAAAATGTGTGTCAACTCATATGCGTACGCCACGTATTGGAGATGGGGAGCTTGGTCCGACCGCCGTTACACAACAGATTTGGTATATAATTTTTTTTAGATTTGAAAGAGGAAGATGATATCAAAGAGATGGAGGAAGAAGGAGAAGTTGCAACAGAAGAGTGTGTGAATAAAAAATGAATTCAAACTTCTATGCGACCTGTTATAAACTTCTTGAACTGCTGCTTTACCAAAATGGCCTTTGGCCCGTTTAAGTCAAATCAAAACCCGTAACTTAAACTACATGTAACTCCTTCATACAAATTTTGATTTGGACAAATCAATATATCATCTTGACCAAAAAAAGATTTCTGTTCAGTGGTACAGTTCCCGTCGCCTGATTCCGACATTTGCAAAATTACCATTTTATCCATACTAATAAAATATACGCATAAATCTCATGGGATCTTACAGAAAGTGTCTTGGATATGACTTTAAGAGTACCTGAAAAGAACATGGTTCTCTCTTAAGTGACTCCTCCTCGTACTCCGCATAAAGGTGTAAATTTATTGTTGGATGTCTGGCTCTGTCCGTACCTATAAAACGTCTGGTCAATGCCCGTCCGATTCTCATTTATGACACTAATTAGGACCAGAAAAATAGTATGAAAATATGTCCGTCCAAGATTGTATGACGTTATTGAAAGAGTTAGTGGCATACAATATGGGAAATTATGTAATTTGTTACATATATCTAACTCCATAGTCAACCTTGTTTGTTGTAACGGTGTTTATTTTCTTTCATATACTTTGTTATATTATGATATAATTAATTAGGTAATTAATTTAAAGAATATTATTAAGAAAATTCTTAAATAAATGTTATGTAATTGCGGTTGCAAATAGTTGAAATCATGAGTAATTAATCACAAAATAAAATGATATTCTGTTTTAAATATCCTGGTCAAGATGTTTCCAGAAAGGATATTGATACACCCGTTAAGACCAGAGTGTGTAACACTCTCCAAATGCTGGGAAGTGTGTTAGTCATGGTTGTTGGGGGAACCAATGTGTTACATACTCATAGTTATCGAATAATTATGGAATGACTCATTCGAGAGTTTTCTGTTGGTTGATAACAACTAGGTCAAACAACAAATCTCAATGTGATGATGTTACATAGTTCCTCGACTCTATAAATTATATCGGTATCGAGTACGTATGGATTAGGTACCGATATGAGATATTTTAAGATCTTGTGATAATATCGGCAAAATATCATATATATTTAGAATATATTATAAATGATATTGTATTATGTTATGATATCATAATAATGTTAAGTTTTTAAGTATTTGGATAAATATTGTCAATTACTATTAAAAACTAATTGCATATAGCGTATGGATTACAATTTATCTACGGGATATTATATTTAAAAATGTCACAAAATAAGCTCATAAAAACTAAGAAATTCGTGTGTATCTTTGTTATTTCTTTCAATTTTATATTATGTTCGTTATTTCTTCAGTCATCTAATCATCTATATTACTTTCTCAAATTTTCCATTTTTATGGTTTCTTTATTTCTTCGCTTAATTTATCGAACAAGTAATGTTGATTTGATATCATTTACTACTTCTAGCCCATTTCCATTTCCATAAATAGACTCTTCAACTTTTAGTTCTTGGTGCATGATAATAACTAATAAAATTAAATTTCATAAGCTAGCTTACCATTTCGATACAGTGAACAAAAAATAATTAAAATAAATAAATAACTATTACATGATTTTGTTTTTGGTGGTAAAGTCTTCGCACAAAATAAAACATATAAATTAACATAATAAGTAGATTTTTCTTTATTGAAACACTAATGAGAAAGAATGAAAAAATATGGTTAAATTTGAAAAAATTAGGGCAATAACTGGGTTTCTAATATGGTCTATATACTGTCGTTCATCGTATACTAAAAATAAATATTGGTAATTTGAAGAAATTTACTCGTAAAATTATTTTCTCTAACACATACTATAATGAATGATATTCTTAAAAAATATCGAGTATTTTACACTATATATCGAAGCGATATATCGATAAATATTGGACGATGTATCGGTAACAATATTTTAAGCGATATGAGATATATCAACGATATTATTAGATATTAACTACATAGCCTTGACTTGAGATTACTGTGGAATTTCAATGTAAATACTCCACTTTTAATTCAATTATGGCATGACGATCCATCGAGCGACTATAGTTGGTCTGAGTTAAAGCATTGGAAGTGAATCACTATACAATAGAGAATTCATATCCTCGGTTGTATGAGGTTAGTAACACGGTTAATTATAGTCAGCTCAAAGTTAAAATCTTTGCCATAATTTAATGGTTGATAATAAATGTTATTATTGAATAAAGGACTTTGTTTTTTGGACTAACCGATTTGAATATGGATAATTTTGGAATTTGAGCAATGCCAAATTCCATATATCCTAAAGTGATATAGTTTTGATAAAGCGAACGTGTGTAAATTACTAAAAGGTATCACTTAGGAAAATATGAAATTGGAAGATGGAAAAGGTCTGATATTAAAATTAGATTTCATTGGCCCACTAAATTGCAATTAGAGAAATTTCTTTGAAATTACCCATTTCACCCGCTGCAAATAAGACATGGTTCTTCCAATGGTATCAAAGCCCAAATGGTATATGCAATCTAATTAGTCAACATTTAGGGCCAAATAATTAAACTTATTTATCCAATGGGTGTCTAGAAAAATAGTGTCTAGGCTTGTTGTCGAATAATCGAGAATTCTTCTTTTCCTAGCTACCGACCTGGCCCAATGGATGTAATAAGTCTAAAAGGTTGGCCCGGACTTAAGGCCCGAATTGATTTTGGGTCTTAAACTAATTTTTAAATTGAATTTTAAAATTTTAAATTATATTTTAAAATTAAAGTTAGGTTTAAAAATATAAAAGGAATTCTATAAAAGTTATAAAATAATTTTATTTTTTTCAGAATTTTTTTAAGAAATTAAATAATTAATATCAAAATTTTAATATATTTAATTAATATGATTGATTAAATTAAATTGAATAATTAATTAAAAACATACATACATTAATATATGTATGTAACTATAATTGCTATAGTTATATATTTATCCTAAAATTATTTAAGATAATTAAACTAAAACTTTCAGATTAATTAAATTATTTAATAAATAAAAATATTTATTCATTAAATAATTAATTAGAGGTTAACTGATTATATATATATATATATATTGATATGTGTATATATAACAAAGTATAAACGTTATAGTTGGTTATTCATCCTAAATGACTTGAGATGAATAATATAAATTTTTTGAAAGGTTAAATATAACAAAATTTAATAAAATTAATAATTAAAAACTAGTTAAATATGATTTAATTAATAAGAACTGGAGTTAATTAAATGTGATTTAATTGATAATAAGCAAAATTAATTAAATATGATTTAATTAATTGGGATTAAAATTAATTAAATATAATTTAATTAAGAATTAAAATTGATTAAATATTATTTAATTAAGGGACAGTTTGGCACAGGTCCCTAATAAGTTTCAAAATACACAAAAACCCGAGTAAAAAAAAGTTTGTAAATTAGGTCCCTAGAATTAAGTTACCGAATAATGGCACACTTATGCAATTATTCAGTGAATAATTGTAGACATTTATGCAATTATATCAAAAAATTGCAGACATTTCCACAATTATTCACTGAAAAATTGCAGAAATTTCCGCAATTATTCACCAAAAAATTGCGAAAATTTCCGCAATTTTTTCAAAAATTTAAGGAAAATTCCGCAATTATTCACCAAAAAAATTACGGAAATTTCCACAATTATTCACCGAAAAAATTGCATAAATTTATACAACTTTTGGATATAATTGCATAAATGTCTGCAATTATTCAGTGAATAATTGCATAAGTATATGCAATTACTTAGCAACTTAATTCTAGGGACCTAATTTACATACTTTTTTTACTGGGGTTTTTGTGTATTTTGAAACTTATTAGGGACATGAGCCTAATATTCACTTTAATTAATGATAAATTAATTAAGTAAATATGACTTAAATGACAAGATGCATATATACATTATATAAGTTAAATCAAAATAGTAATAAATACATTAAACTTACATAATTATATATTTATAAATAAAATTTGAGTGGAACACTCAAATAAACCCAAAAGAGAATTTTGGAATAAATGCATTCATAAAGTATGTGTACCGTGATTTCAAATGTATCTGATACTGTAACACCATGTAAATTGAAAGATAAATTAAACAGAAATTAATTAATAATTAGTAAGACTGAAAATAGAATTTTCACAAACGTCGAAATTTGGCTACGACAATTACACCATTGCGTTCGTGGTGATTTTTGATCAATTTTCATATATAAAGTTTTCTGATTGGAGTTCAAATAAAAATGTTATTATATATGATTAAGGAAATAAATATAATTAACGTTAATTACCATCAGTTATTGTTAAATGATAGTTAATGTTACTTAACTTGTAAGAATAATTAACGTTAGGGTAAACAGGTTAGGAACAGAGAGAATAACGTATAAAAGGAAATTAATCAACATAATGAAACGGCAGAGGGTAATTAACCAAAATACAATAGTCAACCCATTAACTAGGACTGGTCGACCACTAGCGATCGACCGGTGGCACCATAGCGGTTGACCGGTGTCTGATGGCATTATGAATTGGACCTGGGCTTAAAGGACCGAACTTCAAATAAAAGTTTCTAACGGCTAGCATTGATTCGAACCCCTATAAATACGAGCCTAACTCCTTACTTTTCTTCTCATATTTTCTTAAACAATGGCGAAGCTCTGCCATTTTCTCTTCTTCGTAATTAAATAAATCTATAGTTTATATATGTATATACAAATGGAGAATAGCAGGGGTAATAGAGAAGAAGAATAGGGTCGAATCGTCAAAGCCAAGGTAAATTATAAATCAAGATCTAAATCTAAATTAAATCCAAATCTCTTCTCAGATTTAGATTTCTATTAGGTATATGTATGCTAGCGATATATGTATTTTGATAAGGAGAAAAAGAGGAGTCAAATTGGAATAACATGGATTAGATCAGGAGATTTGGAAAGCTAAAAAGATGAGTGGAGCATTATATTTTTTTATATAATATTGAATTATTTCATTGTAGATATTTTCCTTGTATGCCTGAATATTATTACTTTGGAGTTGTAGGCTTAATTATATGCGTGTAATGAAATTTAAACCCATGCCTACATATTTTGTGAACTTCTGACTTGAATCCGAAAAGTAAGGGTGTAAGTTGTAGCCCCTACTTTGACAAGTTCTTATAGATATTCTAGATTTGTGGATTTAAATAGCTTATGTTAGTTAATATGAAATAGAAGTTATTTTTAAATTAAATTGGGATTTAAGTAGTATTTTATTTCATTGGAATGAAGTGCGTTGCAATGTAAATTTCTATAAATTATCCAATTTTATAATTAAGAATAAAAGTGTATCATTTGAAATAACAAGGAATATGCAGAAAAGAAAGAGATGTATAAAATATAGATGTTTACCCTATTTTGTACTGACTATTTCTATAATAAATACAAAAGGATAATTTCTTATAATTCCAAACATAATATAAATTCCCTTTTGGGTAAGTTATAGAAGTTTACAGTGTTAACAATTCCTTTTGCAAAATATGTAATTCCAACGCAAAAAATATAGAAATCCCTAGGTATATACTAAAGAATAGTAAATATGGACAACAATGTCAGTCTAAATGTAAAACTAATATATGCAATAAAATAAAAGTTAGAAATTAAATTAT
Source organism: Allium fistulosum (assembly GCA_030737815.1). Taxonomy (NCBI): domain Eukaryota; kingdom Viridiplantae; phylum Streptophyta; class Magnoliopsida; order Asparagales; family Amaryllidaceae; genus Allium; species Allium fistulosum. The sequence goes on along the minus strand of CM060901.1, from coordinate 443,137,047 downwards.
AAGTGAAGAAATGTAGGTAAAGTAATAAAATAAGTAGGTAAGAAAGTAGTAGCCAAAGGAGGATAGAAAGAATTAAAAAGGAACGGTAAAAATAGATCAAATAAAATAAAGGGGAAGTAAACAATAAAAGATAGCTAAATGTTTTAAGTTAAAGGTAAGCAGTAAATAACATTAAATTGACATTAAAGAAATAAGGAGTAAATTATGTAAGAATAACTAAATATTAACAGTTGAACATTGGAGACGTAGTAAATAAATAAGTATGAATATATATCATAGCCTCAAGTATGCATTTATGATGGTGTGAATCGAGGAATCTAGTCAATAACTTAGGTTAATCAGAAATGACTTAGTTATTAAAAGGGGTTGGAATGCAGGGTCGTTAGTGTTACACAATAGAAGTCTATCCACCGTAAGGGGCTACTGGCAGTTGTGTATACATTATACTTATGTGGGACATATCCAACTGTAGGACCCGTAGAATTATACGTTCGCGTATAGGTAAAGGGAATACCAAGTAGGACGCCTCAGTCGAAGTGTCAAAGAACAAGTAGAGTCTACTTCAAGCTTTTAAGGAGTATTAAGTAACAAGTAGGTATGTCCTAGACTGCATTAGGCAATCTAAATGGGATGACGACCAAGGCTCGGCGCTATGACGGTAAGATTGGTACCTTATGCGGGAGTAGGAGCTGTTCCATAGGTCGAGAACGTCATCGGTTCTAAGCAGTTAATAGAAAGATGAGGGTTGCGCCTAAACGAGCTACACCTTCTATGTAGAGATCGCGTTTAGTCATGCACCACCATAGTTGTTTATTAGTTTATTTGTTACAAGGCAATGCTAGATAACCCTTCATGGAGGTCTTTCAAAACAAATAGAATATGGCTAAACTACTGTGACACCGTTATTAGGCACTACGGGAGTTCTTGGTATGCACGACAATGTGGACATAATACTACGGTGATAATGGATCCTGACGAGGTGCTGGGTTATGGATACTAGCGGGGAAAGTATCTTAGTCCAAATGGGGACTGTGGTACTTACATACACACACACATATGTAATTATTGTCTACCTAGGGTAGATGGGATGTGTCATACACGTACGTAAAGTCGAGACGACTAAGTAAAATAAAAGACATAACATGTAAAGGAAGGCAATCAGTATAAACTAGTGTTATGTATAACATATGTAATTACTAATCACCAAAACGTTGTTCTGACCCCCTCCTCATTATAACCCATGGGATAGCTTTAAAGGGACAATTATTGGTGCAAGGAGGGAATGGTGGAAGGATGGATTTCCTTATCCATGCTCGGCACTGACAAGGACAGTAGATATTAGAAGTGTCAACATTGGCCTGTAGCTATATGTTTTATTATACTTTACTATTTCGCTGTGAGTTTATATTAGTAGTGCCCTGATATGCATTTCTTTATTTGCAGGATAGCAAAACCAACGATCTGTACTTTGGTGGACTTGGGTTTTTGGTATAGAGAAAATTCAGGCCCATTGGGGTATGGATTGTTACATTTGGTATCGAAGTTTTGGTTAGTCGATCTTAAGGATTGGAATAGATTGAGAGAACATGTTTGTATTTTTATCTATAATTATATATATTATACGCCAAACTCTACAAATTCCAACTATAGAAGTAGTTGCAACCATATTCTGAAAAGACAGATAATGCAACTATGAGTTGGAACAATAGATGAAGTTGAAGATATACGCCTATCGGATTATCCCATAAGAAGTAGGTCGTATTGGAAAGCGTTGACTTAGGAAGAGCATGAATGCAACATATAGAAGAGTCCTTGAAACTAGATAGTACTTGACTCTTTTGTAGAGCACAGATTGCCCAATGGTTGTAGATCCCTACAAGTTTATCGATAGATAATCAGATTCAGATAAGGGGAAGTGGGAATCTATATATTATATATATCTAAAAGAAGAATTAAATAAGTTCCTGAAAGAAGACGTGTAGTAATCACTCCAAGATGATAGCCGGATTTTAATATTTGAAAGAAGATAAGTCAAAAGTAAGTGGAAAAGAAGAAACGTCCAAAAGTAGGGACAAGTAAAAATCACTTTGAGTCTGACCCTATATGAAAGATTTAAAATAGAAAGATTTAAGAAATATATACAAATAAAATATTTGAAATGATTTTCGAAGGATTTATTTAAAAGTAGAAAACCTTATTTTTGAAAAGTAAGTAAATACTAATTTTTCCGTAGAATAAAATATCTTTTATATTTAAATAAAAACTTATAGTAGAAGTTAAAAAAAATTGCTGGGAATTTCAATTAAAATAGGTTTTTAATAAAGAATTATTTCTTTTGGAAAAAAAATATATAGAGCGTATGTATAGCTGCTGATTTTTCTGATATGAAATTTTTTCAATTCTGGAATTATTTTTGTGGCAGACAATAGGAAGCAGTATGAGTTTAAAATGGGGCAAATAGAACGGGAAAAGAAAATTAGAACTCGAAAATAAAACAGTATGTGAACACACTGTGATGGTTCAATAAAGAAAACAGTCAATTGGGGAAAAAGTTATAAAAAGAAGCAATTTATATAAGAGCAGTTTAGGTAGAAGAAAGCTAAATAGTAATAATATTATGAAATATAAATAGAAACAATGTCAAAATTTTATATAAAATAATGTTATTATTTAGAAGCAATATAGAAAAGTAAAAGAAAGAAAAATGGATAGTTTCCACAAATATATGCAATAATTGCACAAACCTTTTTAGTAGTCCCTCTTCTATGCTATTAAAACCTACGCTAAGGTTGAAAGTGAGAGTAGCATGAGTATTAGGAAATAATAGGATGGAAGTTGTCCTTACCTACTCTAGTTTTATTGTTTAAAGTTATAAAGGATGTTTTAAAAACAATTTAAAGTGCATTTTTGAAAAAAAAATGGTTTAGTATAATAATTTGGTTTTTAAAGACAAAACATAATAAATGGTTTGAATTAAAAATCCCATTTTTTAAGAAGTAAAATATTTGTTGTGAAAAGGTTTTGAAGGAAAAGTTAATTTGAAGGAAAAGGAAAGGAATGTTTTAAATTAAATTGCGAACATTTCCTTTTGGATTTGATGAATAAGCTTAATTCAAAAATCCTAAATTATACTTTTACAATTTAAAACACCAAGTTATTTTTGAATTTAATAAACAGTTTCTAAATTTGTACCTTAAAAGATAAAAAATTTGGGAGTGAAGTTTTAATTTTAGAAAAAAATGGTGAAAACCGACCAAATTTTTAATATGGAGCAGATAGGGATGATTGCCTAGGAATAAAATTTAAGGTTATGAACAAAATAGCGATGAACGCTCGTAGAGTAGCAATAATGGACCCCCGTAGAATATAAGAAATATTGGAATGAGCCTAGGAATATTTTATTAAAATGTGTGAAGACCATAAACTAAAATCATTAAGGAAATGAGAAAGGTATCAAAGTACATTTATGCAAGTTCTAGACTATACCCACATGAAAGACTAAAAATAAAACAAGGTTTAAGAATATTATCAAGAGATTTGGATTAAAAAGATGTTAGTAATATAATGGGTTATGATAATGGAAGTAATAGATGGACCTTATTTACTAATAGCCAAAAAGGAAAATTAATATATGTGGATTATAGTAGAATGACATATTAGGAAGGTCCATTTAATTTATGTAAGAAGTGATGGGGCAGCAAATCATTAATGTTAGTTGATGTTTATGGGTAGCTTCCAACAAGTTTTTTTTTTGTTTGGGTTGTAAGCATGAATTGTTTCTGTTACATAAAATGCATACGATATTGTAAGAAAAGTTCCTTTAAATTGGTTTTCTGGATTGATCATTATATTAATTGGAAAATTGTGTAAGTAAGGGAATCTCATGTAGACACTTAACTAATGCAAAGTAAGACTGGAAGTTTATAAAATAAATCAGGAAATTTATTAGTTACTAAAAGTAAAATAATATTATGTACCAAAAATCTTAAAATTTTGAAAAGATAAATTTTAGCAAGCGAAGGACTGGGAAATGTTATTGCGAAACCATGGGTCACTATCTCTATGCCTTAAAAGCTGAAATTTATAAATGAACATGTGCCCTGATTTTTGTTCTAATTTAAAAGAAAATGTTTTAGAAATTTGAAATCTACCATGTAGTAGAAAAGAGCCAATCATGGATTTTAACTCATTGACTAAATTCCGACTGCATAGGAAGTGGCTTAGTTTGTTTTGAAAAAAAAAATTGTTCAAAAATCTTTGATCTTTAATAGAAAATGTTCTTGTGATACTTTTGAAGAAAAGTTTTATTTTTCAAAATTTTCTAACCATTTCTAGATTTTAGTTGGGAAAGATTTTGAACGAAAATGAGGGAATATTTTATTTTTGAAATGATACATGCCTAGCATAGGCAAAAAGTTGATGAGTTAGCAAGTATGAATTTTACTATGCAGTAGAAGTGAAAGTAAAGTAAAAGGTAGTTAGTAATAAGGGAAAAAGCTGTTTTGACCTTAGGAGTTCTTTTTCCTTAACTTGTCGATAAGTAAACCAAATTTGTTTTAAAATAACTCTGTTTTAAAAAAAATTAAAAGTAAATTTCCTTATGTATACTATAGTTGGAAAAGAATTGGGGGTAAAAGAGAAGGTTCTAAAGTACTAAGGAAAAAGGGTACATAAAAGAAGGATGGAAATATGAAAATTTTCATCTAAACCCTTTTCCGGATAATATAAGTTTAGAAAACTGAATTTTTCAAACAGTTGGGATTTTAGCAATGGCGTGCTAGGATTCTGGATAGCATAGATTGGATACAAAATTGATTGAACTATACTTCTATTCATAGAAGTATGGAAAATTTTGGATGCCAAAACAAAGATTTTGATTTTCAAAATTTGCATACATATAGAACCTCAAGTATATATAGGTTGTTTGCATCATATTTTCAAAATTATTTTAAAAGATGCATTCATATAGGAGACACCGATTTAGAATTATTATGCATACATGTTATATATGTTGTTATACACTGTGCACTTGTATACTGTTGGTTGCAAAATTCGTTGCACGCTACTTGGCTGGTTAGCTTAGAATGGTTCCACGCTATGTTACATGATTCAGTCCTAGAGGATTTTCGAGACGCAATTTTTTTAAGTGCGGAGAACGTAATACCTTGTAAATTGAACGATAATTAATTAAAAAAGGTTAATTCATAATTACTGACGTCGAAAATAGAATTATCACGAATGTCATTGTTTGGCTATGAAACTTGCACGTTGCACTCTTGGTGATTTTTCAATCAATTTTCATATATAAAGTTTTCTGATTGGAGTTCAAACTAAAAAGTTATTACCGTTTGAATATTTCGAGTCAGAAATAATTATGTATGCGATTAAGGAAACAAATATAATTAACTAACGTTAATTACATTAATTATAGTTAGCTGATAGTTAACGTTGCTTAACCTATAAGAATAATTAACTTTCGAGTAAATTGGTTAAGAATAGAGAGAATAATGTATAAAAGGAAATTATCAAACATAATGAAATGGCAGAGGGTAATTAACGAAAATACACTGACCGGTCGACATCTTAATTGGGACCATTCGACCGGTAGCGGTTAATTAGTGGCACCATAGCGGTCGATTGGTGGGTTATGGTGGTTGTGAATTGGACCTAGGCCGAATGACCTGGATTTAAAATAAAAGAATCTAATGACTGACATTGATTCGAATCCCTATAAATACGAGCCTAACCCCTCACCTTTCTTCTTATATTTTTTGAAGCAATGGCGAAGCTCTGCCATTTTCTCTTCTCCACAATTTCTTAAACCTAAATAAATCTATAGTTTATATTCGTATATACAAATGGAGAATATCAGAGGATAATAGAGAAGAAGATTAGGGTCGAATCAAATCACCAAAGCCAAGGTAAATTATAAATCCAGATCTAAATCTAAATTAAATCCAAATCTCTTCTCAGATCTAGATTTATAATAGATGTATGTATGCCCATGGTATATATATTCCGATACGAGGAAACATGGGAGTCAAACTGAAATAACATGTATTAGATCTAGAGATTTGAAAAGCTAAAAAGTCAAGTGAGAAATTATATATTTTTATATAATGTTGGATTTATTTCATTGTAAATATGTTCGTGTATGCCTGAATATTATTATTTTGGAGTTGTAGACTCAATTATATGTGTGTAATGAAATTTAAACTCATGCCCACATATTCTGTGGACTGTTAACTTGGATAGGGAAAGTAAGGGTGTAAGTTATAGTTCCAAAATTAACAAGATCTTATGGATATTCCAGATTTGTGGATTTAAATGGCATACATTAGTTTATATGACATAGAAGTTATTATAAATTGAATTGGGATTTAAGTAGTATTTTAATTCATTAGTATGAAATGTGTTGAAATGTAAATTTCTATAAATTATCCAATTTTATAATCAAGAATAAAGCTGTATCATTTGAAATAACAAGGGATATGCCTAAAAGAAAGCGATGCATAAAATATGGATGCTTACCATATTTGTACAGTCTATTTCAAAAATAAATAAAAAATATAATTTCTTATATTCCAAATGTAACACAAATCCCCTTTTGGGTAAGTCATAGAAGTTTACGGTGTTAATAATTCCTTTTAGGAAAGATGTAATTCCAACGCATTAAAATGTAGAAATTCCTAGGTATAAACTAAAGAATTGTAAGTATGGACAATAATGTTGGTCTAAATGTAAAAACAATATTTGCAATAAAATAAAAGTTAGAAATTAAATAATAAGTGAAGAAATATAGGTAAAGTAATGAAATAAGTAGGTAAGAAAGTAGTAGCCAAAGGACATGTGGAGAGAATTCCTAGGAGGATGGTTTGCCTCGATCGAATTGTCAAAGGACATGTGGAGTCTGCATTAACCTTTTAGGGGGTATTAAGTAACAAGTTGATATTTCCTAGATTGCATTAGGCAATCTAAATGGGACGATGAGCAAGGCTCGGGACTATGACAGTGGAATTGGTACCATATACAGGAGGAGTAGGAGCTATTTCATAGGTTGAGAAGGTCATCGGTCTTGAGTGGTCAGTGTAAAGACGAGCGTAATGCCTAAGCGGGCTATACCTCCTACTAGTGTAGATCACGTCTAGGTCATACACCGCCATAGTTGTTTGTTAGTTTGTTTGTTAAGAGGCAAGGCTAGATAACCCTTCATGGAGGTATTTCAAAACAAATAGAATGCAGATAATCTATTGTGACACTGTTATTAGGCACTACTGGAGTTCCTTGGTATGCACAACGACAAGGACGTGATAATGCCTTGATGATGGATCCCGATGAGGTGCTGGGGTCCAAAAGGAGACTGGGATACTTACATACATACATACTTATACATACACACACACACACATATATATATGTAGTTATTGTCCAACTAGGGTAGATGGGGTGTATCATACGCGTACATGGAGTTGAGACGATTAAGTAAAATAAAACATATAACATGTAGTGGAAGGCAATCAGCATAAACTAGTGTTATGTATAAAGTGTGTAATTTACCAGTCACCAGAACATCGTTCTAACCCCCTCCTCATTATAATCCATGGAATAGTTTTAAAGGACAGTACTGGTGCAGACGGGAATGGCGAAAGGACAGATTTCCTTATGCATGCTCGACACTTACAAGGACATTAGATATCAGAAGTGTCAACGGTGGTTAGTAGCTATATGTTTTATTATACTTTGCTATTTCAATGTCAGTTTATATCGGTAGTGTTCTGATATGCATTTGTTTATTTGCAGGATACCAAAACCAACAATCCATCCTTCGATGGACTTGATTTTTCAATTTAATAAAAATTGGGCCCATTAGGGTACGATTTGTTATAGTTACATGAATCATGAAGGTATTTCATAATAAATACATTATTTCTTAAATCGATATCACTCTGATGTAAATATTAAAGACTATAAATCTCAATTATATAAGGGTGCCATCTACCATTTATATATTGATAGGTTACTTGCATACTCACTAGTTGTTGAGTAAACTCAAGTTATGGATATTATGTGTGGTGTAAAGAAACACCTCTTCGACCTCCGAATGTCGATACTAATTCATCCATGATATTCACGTGCCAAACATCCAAGTGCGAGAAGAGGAGCTTTAGGGTAAAGAAAAAGAAGAAAAGAAAGGGCACAAGAAAGAGGAGAACAAAATTATTAGAATCTCATATGCGGAATGATAACTTTTAATATCAAAAGATAATTCACAGAGCTATTTTAGTATATTTAGCGTTTCAGAGTTACAATCAAAGTATTATCATCAGCCTGGACTGTTATAACAGCATGTCCTTGTAATTGCTAATAAATATACATAAAGTAATGCAGCGGAAATAAATACTACGGTAGGTAAAACCTCAGGCTCCTCTCTGAGAGCTCAATGAACATCAACAAAAACATGCTTTTCTCAGACTACTTGAAAGAGCACCCATGGAAATAAGGAAAAAGTAAGACTACATATCAAACATAAGTCTGGTGTGAGAAACTCAAGAAATATGTAGCTAGAATATAATAGTACTTTTGAGACCGCATGAAATGCCATAATGGTAATCTCCTCAAAAGAACCACCATCTAATAAGTACATATTACAATATAATAGATAATGTCTAGGGTGAAGAATACAAATCAAAAAATAGCTTTTCGTGCTTATATTGGCTACACCACAACAATATCTAATAGGTATACGGAAAAAACCGCTAAGGCACATTCGCATATGGATTTTCCACGGAGACCTCCCCAGTAAAACTCGTAAGTAAACATAGACTGATCTCTATGACAAGGGTCAGAAACCACCTTTCGAGCATCGTATATCTCTAGATAGAATGTACCATACGGTAAACACAACTAGCCCACACCCTAACACGTGAATCGAGTATTTTCCACTCCCCATGCGCAATATATCGATAAGCATAATCTAGATATTGGAGCTGACGTACCCCCTTGGGTTAGTTAAACCCAAGATCCTGCATCCTACTCTGTCTTTAGTCATATACTAATGGTGAAGTCACGTTCAACATCTCAACACACAAGCCATCATCATTCGAACAGATCATGAATCCTTATATGGATTCTTGCATCTCGAACAGATCCACTTCCAAGAGATATAACACATATCTAAGTCTTGAAGTGATTTTCGATAAGTAAAACACTTACCGTTCCATGTCTCTTCAAGACTGAATCGATGAATTTCTTGTTAACTCAATTCCAGTTCCTTTAAAAGTAAGTGAAAGCTAGAAATGTTTCATACGAATGCTCCTTCCCAGGGGTTATCAAAATATATGAAGCCGTAAAGCTTTTTGATACTTCTTAAGTTAATTTGGTCATGTTTAACAACAATGAAACGATCGCATATTGAAACCAAGTCTCGTATACTTATCACGTTTCTGACCTTTTCAACTTCCACTATCCCTTGGTCAAGAATGAAGCCTGTTAGGTTAGAGTACTATTGCTTCTATACCCTACTTGAATCAACATTCTTAACCCTCACAGATAGAATCAAGTCTGCTCTACTTCGTTGGCTTTTAGTCTAAGAACACGACTAAATATTTTCCATACATAAGTAATCACATAAAGCACGATTAACTTACACAAAGCATGATCAAGTCACATGAATGACTTTTAATCCCTTTTTTATTTTAATTAATCTTTCATTAACTAAAACCTCTTTTATTAGTAAAACTCATTTTTTTGATAAAACTTCTTCATTTAATATAAAAATTAATTATTTAATTTAAAGTTATTTATTATTTAAAAACTTCTTTATTTAATTAAAGCATCTTCCATTAATTAAACTTCTTCCTTTAATTAAACACCTTCATTAATTAAACTTCTCTTTATTAATAAAACTCATCTTTATTAATTAAACTCATTTATTAATTAAACACCTTTGTTAATTAATAAGACTTCGTCTAATAATTACTTTTTCTTTGGAAGTATGCGAACTAAGTTCTTAAAGCTAGTTTTATACCAATGCTCCTTCCCGAGGGTTCTCAAATCGTATGAAGCCATGAAGCTTTTAGATACTTCCTCTATAGTGATACTTGTATATTGATTTAACTTCCTTTATAAAAGATATATACTTGTATTTTACTATTCATGTATTTACCATTCATTTATACTATTTCCTATACTTCAAAAGTATTCATATACTTATCTCAAATTGTATAGATATATTCACAAATCAATAACAAGATTTTCTTATTTAAAATATAATCAAAAAGATTAAAAGCAAGTATTACTTAAACATCGTTACTATAAACCTCTTCTCTTTTATAAGTTAAACATTTACTTTTCTATCTTTATATAAAAGATTTCATACTTGTTATTATATTTAGATCTAAATTATTAAAGATCTCAGTATATTCTTAAGGGTTAAAGAAGAGTGTTATTTGAACATTGTCACAACAAACCCAAACCTATTTCACACTTAACAATTCTATTAGAACTTGCTTTTTAAAGATTTAATTTTATTTAAGGGTTAAAGGCAATTGTTACTTAAACAATGTCTACCACAACCCAAAATCTTTTACTTATAGTTATCTTTAAAATTTCATTATTAAATAATTAATTATATTCCTAAGTATAATTAATAATAAGAGTTAAAAACAAATGTCCAAAACCATTTCTATACCTATCATTAACTTTAAAACATTTATTTTAAAGATCAAAGCATATCCACACTTATTAATTAAGGTAGTACACTTTTAATTAATTTCACAAAACCATTTATTTTAACTTAAGGGTTAAAATCCAAAATTTCTTTATTATATTTATAAAATACTTAACTTACTTTTTAAAACTTATATATATAAATACCTTTAAAATACTTATTAATATGTTAAAATACATTTAAACTACTTAGAAATATTATAATTATTAATATAGAATATTATGTAAAAATGATCCCAAATTTTCTTTTCTTAAAAATGAGTTAAACATTGATTATAGACAGGCACTTCAAGTGGAAGCTAGCATGCTCAAGGAAAAAACTAAGCTTCAATGGGAATTGGATGGAGATAGAAATCCAGCCTTTTACCATGCTACCCTCAAGGCTAAGCATTCTAGAGAGAACATAGCATCAATTCGTGATCAAGATGGGATACTCTGTAGTACTCCTGAGGAGATCAATGATAGTTTTCTATCATATTTCAAAAAACTCCTTTGTAGTTTTGGTAAATTCCTCCCTCAGCTAGGTATCCTGGACAACTTTAATCTTCCAACATTATCATCAAATGAAAAGAATGCTCTACCAATGGAAATATCTAATTCTGAGATAAAGCAGGCTTTTTTGACATGAACATAAATTCTTGTGGAGGCCCTGATGATTTCAATGTCTCTTTCTTCATTGCTTGTTTGGATTTTATTCAGTCTGATGTGTGCAAGGCTATTCATAACCTTTTTAATAAATGCACAATGCTTAGTTCTATGAATGCCACCAACATTGCATTGATCCCTAAAGTAAAACATGCTGAATCTGTAGCTTCTTACAGACCGATCTCTTGTTGTATTATTGTTTATAAGGCAATTGCTAAGATTATAGCAGCCATACTTAAGTATATCCTCCCAAATATTATTTCTCCAAACCAAGCGGCCTTCCTTCCATCACGGTCCATTTCGAGCAATGTTCTTCTTACTCATGAACTTCTTAAGGGTTATGATAGATCCTCTGTCTCTCCTAGAGCCACGGTGAAGCTGGACATTATGAAAGCGTATGATACTATCAATTGGGATACTATTGTTAGGGTCGTGGCTCATATGAATTTCCCTATGAATTTTGTTGCTTGGATTCATGTTTGCTTTTCTACTACTAGATTTTCTCTTATTGTCAATGGTAGCCCTATTGGATATTTTAAAAGTAATCAAGGCATTAGGCAAGGAGATCAAATATCTTCTTACATTTTCATCATCATTATGGAGGTCTTGACTCAAATGCTAAGTAGACGTGTTGCTGCAGGTAATATCATTCATCATCCAAAATGTAAGGACCCACAGATAGTTAGTCTGATGTTTGCTGATGACCTTATAGTTTTCACTAAGCCAACTATGTCTTCTATTGTGCGTATCATGGATGTACTCAATGATTTCTACATGTTAACTAGTCTTAAGATAAATTTGTCCAAATCTACTGTTCTTACTGCTGGAATTTCTCAACAGCTCCGTAGTGATATTCTCAATGTTACTTCATTGCAAAATAGTCAAGACTCCATGTCTTATCTTGGAATTCCATTGGCCACTACCAGGATTTCTAAAGTGAAATGTATGCCTATGTATGAGCATATTATGGTTGCCTTTAACACTTGGATGAATAGGTTCTTATCCCAAGATGGGAGATTAACATTGATTAAATCTGTGATTATTTCAATGGTTGTTTATTGGTCTAGGACATTTATATTGCCCATTAAGCTTCTTAAATGATCATAAGCTTTATGATGCAATTTTTTTGGACTGGCAGTGTTTTTTCATCCAAATTATCTCCATGTTCTTTCAAGAAGCTTGAACTCCCCCTGTAGAAAGGTCTCGGCATCAAGAATCTTTTAAACTAGAACCAGGCAGCTTTTAGTAGACATGTTGATGATTTTTTATGTAACAAAGACAACACTTGGGTACAATGGTCATACAAACACAATCTGGGTAAGTGAAAATTCTGGCTTATGGAAATACCATAGCACAATAGTTGGACATGGCGCAGTATCCTCAAGCTTAGGCCGTTTCTTTTACCTCATGTCCGATATGGTGTTGTCATGGGAGGGGTTGTAAGTTTCTGGGATGATCCGTGGATCAAGCATGGTTTAATCCTACACAATGTCTTGACCTATCAACAGATGTTGCAGTCTGGTATAGGGAACAATGCAAAATCCTATGAGTATGTTCATGATGGTCACATTATACTCCCTTATACTTCGAACCAGTTTGTTAGGCAGTTATGGCTTAATCTTCGGCAGATCAATATCATGTTGGTGAATAAGGACATAGAGCTTTGGTCTGATAGGGAAGTGCAGATCAATATATCTTTGGTTTACCATGCACTCATTTACAATGATGAATTCCCTAACTTATGTTGAAATAAGAGAATTTGGTTGATGCATAACAAAGAGAGAGAAAATCTATTTCTATGGAAAGTCATTAAGAATGCTCTACACACTAAATCCAATCTTGCTGCTAAAGGGTTTGAAGTTCAATTAGTTTGCAGTTTTTGTTCCCATGCAGTGGAAGATAATCTTCATTTATTTTTCAACTGTCAGTTCGTCCACCACCTTTGGTCTTTCATCATGTCCAAGATTGGTAGACACAGTTGCTCGAGAAACAGTGAGCAGAAATGGCTCATAATATTTAAATCAACGAGATGGAGATGTTTGCAGTCTTATGTCCTTCTTTATGTTCTCAAAAAGTTTGTCAGGTTGGTATGGTTCGAACGAAATCGGGCTATCTTTCATGGGAAATATAAGAACCAAGTACAAATGAAGCATGTTCTGTTGCATGAAATAAGGGTTGGTATGGAGATGAGTCCTTTTGATTTCCCTCTCTGTATTTTACAGAGATTTGCTTGATTTTTCCGTGTCCTTTCTCCTCTTGTGTCTTGTTTGTGTTGTCCTTCTTTATTTTCTTTGTTGCATTTTTTTGTTGTCCTTGTCTTTCTTTTGTTTTGCTACTGTCCATATTTGTTTGCTACATAGCTTTCTCTTTTTTGTTGTATGTCATGTTTGCCTCTTTGTAATCTGTTTGTATTCCTTATCCTTTCACTGCAATAAAACTGGTAGGGGATCAGTTAACTCCGTTGGCTTTGCCAAAAAAATAATAATAAATTTTGAAATAAATAGAAAAACAAAAAATAAACATGTTTAATTTTAAAAGGAACTTACTTTAAAGATTCATAATTAATTATTAAAAATATATTTAAATATGAAACCAATTTCAAAATACTCTAATATAAGTTAGAAAATAACCCTAAAACAATTAGAGAAAAATACATAATTTATATTTGATTTTTACACAACTAAATTTCAAACAGCAAAGATAGCATTTTTACAAATGTTACAAAACAATTCACTACAGTTAAAAGGAGTTTCAAAAGCAAACGCAGAAATTCTATCTAAAGTTCCAAGTAGGTTTTTGACCAGTTTTTGCTACAACTTTACACCTAGTTTTTTCCACTTAAACAATTGATTTGATTTTTGATCCAAATTTTCTACCATGGTTAGTATACTTTGGGTACGTTAAAACCATAAAAAAATCCCAAAGAATATCTTTTAATTATTTTAGAGAAATTTCTGGAAACAATGTATTTTTTTGAAGTGCCTAGTATAGCGACTATTTCGCTATAACGTTTTCCACTTCGTTCAACTAGCTATCAAATAATTTAAGCTCCAACATTTCTATAGTAAGAATAATATATAATTTACTTATTAAAATGGTAAAGAAACCCTTATGGAAGTTTTATAAAAATAAATGTTATTTCCCAAAAACAAGGAATTTAAAAATGTCGTTATAGCGACTATTTCGCTATTAACTTTTATAACATTGTTTGACTAGTTTTAGACCTTTTATAAAACTTGATATTTTTACATTAGCAAGTACTTATATAATAATTATTAAACCACAAAGAAAACCCAAAGAATGTCTTCCACTGTTGACGTAGAAATCGCCGAGCACAAAGCGATTTAATAGTGCATCTATAGCGACTAGTTCGCTTCAAATATTCACAACTTTAGTTCATTATTTCCATAACTTTCCAAAACCATTCCTTGCTATCCAAAACACTTCTAGAGGTGTAGAGCACAACCAAACCAAGTTATCCAATAATATACACATATAATATCAATTTAAAGCAAGTTAAAATACAAGGGATTTAAAGTGCTTTCATAACGACTTTCTCGCTTCAAACATTCGCATACACACTTTTATATCACATACAACATATTCAAACATGTAAACACATGGTCATGGCCACGTTACAAGTTTTAGAGGATTTATAAGAGAAGATAATATATATGTGTGTGTGCGCGCGCGCGCGCGTGTGTGTTGCCATTTGCTTTCAAAAGAAAGAGGGGTCCAAAAAGTGATAATTTTGATATAACATTTATATTTTTGCAATCGAACATTTATATTAAAACATATATTCATTTTATGGTGAGATAACTCACTGTTTAACAAGCCAAAAAATAAGCATAAGCCTCTAGAATCAAAGCAACACTTCCTACCATCACCCCAAAGCCCAAAGTCATCACCTTATTGCTAAAAAAACAAGCGCAAGCCTCCTAACTCTCCTAAATGCTCACAGCCTGGGCATAATTCCCCCTTTGCTCCATCATTCTTTAACTTCTTGGATGATATTGTGCGTTCTTAAGATGATATAATAGGTTTGTGAAAGTTTGGAGGAGAAAAGAGTTGACTTTTTGTTATTGTGAAGAATTAAAGTGGAGAAAGAAGTGTTAGAATTTAGGATCTTATTTGCCAAAACTTTGCAAATGAACTAAGGGGATAGAAGAGAACACTTTAGCATGGCAAAAATGACCTCTAATGCCCTCCCTTAGCCAACCAAGAAAGCTCCCCTACAACAACCCGCCCCGGATTAGGCCTAAATTTTGATCCAGAAAAGGCCCATAGAAAATTAGACCCATTCTAAAGTTGGCTGTTGGTTGGAAAAAGAAATAATAGTACCAAGCACTAACTATACTTTCAGAACTCATAAAAGATAGAATAAAATATATTAGAAAATTGTACCCATTTATTTCAAAACCAATTCAATTGTCATAATACAAAACATCATCAAACCGTTAAATAATATCCCTTATATCTTTTACTCAAAAGCACAAGAGTACAACATAAAACATCATAAAAGGATAATAATAACCGCCACTAGTTTAGGCCACTCCATCTTCAAGCATTGTCACAGTAATCACTCCACCTTAACCTATGTTTTAATGAAGAGAGGGTTAGAACAACAAATTTCTAGTAAATAAAAGCCTCGAGTCTTACCAGTTCAATACTTGGACAGTATTTTTCAAAATAAGAATATGTCTTACATATATAAACCATTTAATACTTCTTATAATGAAAGGAGTTAGGTCCTCAATCAACCATTTAATACCTTTTATTTCCGAAGGAGGTTTCTAAATTCCATGACCCAAGTCCCACGTCATAAATGGCTAAAATGGGAGAGATAGTACCTAAGCCACATAATACCTTTTATTTGAAAATAGGCAGACTTAGCCATTTAAGACCTCAATTGAGGCAGACCCCATCATTTAATACCCATTTCCAAGGCGGTTTCCTCATCGGTGACTATCTAGTTGACATCGTATGGAATCTCTTGAGCCACTTAATACTTTTTTATAGACAGGCAGACCCTTAGTTAGCTACTTAATACCTTATCCTACAGCGGACCACTATCGAGATACCAACTATTGTGTCTAGTAACTACCCCTTGGCCATTTACTACTTTATTTGGTGAAAAGAGGCGAGCCCTCAAACAACCACTTCATACCTCAAGACCTCAAAGCCGGCCCTTCGTATTATGGCTCATACTCATAATGACGTCTCACATTAGTCCGACTATCCGTACAAATTGGTAGCCAAATTAGCTGGGCAGATTTACCCTACATAATTTGGGATTAACCTCACGTCATCGTAAATACTTATCATATGAGATGTCTCACATCAGTCCAAAGTCACACTACTGATAGCTAGATTAGCTGGGCAGGCTTCTATATGTCTTTTGACTGACCTCACATCCTTATAACTTAGCCATAATTTATATATTCTCTCTATATATAATACTCATCTCAATGTTCATAATTAAGGCCTTATAAGGAATCTTCCTTATTACGCCTTAAACTATTAATTGCTTTCCTAAGGGGTAATTTATGAGAATTTAATTACCTAACTGACTACACAATTATACGCTATAATTTTAAGTTTATTACGCTAATAGAAATAAATATATATTCATGTCTAGTAAACTTCTAAGTGTGCTTTTCATATGCCCTAGACTAACGTTAAATGTCAATTCCTTGAACCATAGTATTAATACAAGTCCTTTCCTTCAAATCTCCAAATTTCCAATGTCCATAACAAGAAGTTCTAATATCCATAACAAGAATTAAATGTTCATATCCATAAATAGACTTGTAAATAGAAATAGAAACTCAATTTGTTACATCAAGTTAATAGAATGTCCTAATCAATAGAAATAGCAATTCTAACTTCATATCCATTCAACTCCCCTTTTACAAGGAAATAAATGAAGGAATTTTGTGTGAAATAAGATGTGTAAACCACAAATAGGATTCATGCTTTACACCCTTATTTCATATTAAAAACTCGCAATTTGAATCAAAGAAGGAGGATAAGTGGAATAGACTATGAAATAATATTCAAAAATTACAGAAACAATATAAATTCCATCAAATTAACATAAATAATTGAGAATCTCCATCTAGAATTAAAATTTCTAAATAAAAAGGAATTTTGGGGGATTTATCTTGTTTTGTTTTCGCAATTCCTAAAATCCCTAAGGCATATTCAAATCCATAGATATATACTAATCAATTACTGAAATAAAAACACTAAGGTTTCCACTCGCAGATTATCTTTAGCTTTTCTTGTATGGATTTGGAATGCCAAAGCAACTCTTTCCAGATCTCCTTCTTTTGATATATATACACAAAAAGGATAGGTATATATATAACTTTGTTAGATTTAGAGAGGTTAAAGGAGAAGTGAATAGATTAAAAGAATAATTAGAAAAGGATTAGAATCCTTACCTAAATTCATAATTGAATTTCTGAATCTAACTGAAGAGAGAAAATGGTAGAGGTTCGCGGAATTCCTCGAATATTTATGAATAAAAAGTGGAGAGAGTAGGGTCCTATTTATATGAGTTGAAATGTACCAGAACCGTACGATGAAACTAGATCAAAAATGAATATATCTAGAACGTTTAACGTTGAGAAAACCCTAGCCGCCACTGTAAGTAGCGGTCGATCGCCCTACCTCGACCGATCGATCGCTAGGGTTCGACCGGTTGGGACGCACTGGTCAACCCTTCCACTATTTTGAGATTTGATTATTTCCGTTTGTTGGAACCTGCCTTCTTCGATTTTAATGTGACAACTATATATCTCAAACTATATACTATGATGTCAAATATTCTTGCAGGAATCTACAAAGAAAAGTTATTATCTTATCGTCAACAAACTAAGCTCAAGCTCTCTAGTATACTGATTATTATTTCCGGTTAGATATTTTTGTACAATCTCTGATATGATGATAACAACAAACACACACACACAAATATACTTTTGAAAATCATGTTTTAAAATAATAAATATGTTTAATTATTTAAAGGTATAAAAAGTATTTTAAAAAATTATACAATTTCTCAAGTTCAGAATCACTAAAATAAAGAAGAGGAACAAATCAGTACAAATTCAGACATCTGAACTTTTATTTAGCCATCTGTCATCAATGACAGACGTCTGTTAATTTAATACAGACGTCTGTTATCATAGACAGACGTCTAAATTAAATAAACAGACGTCTAAATGGCTGACTTTTTGTTTCTTCTATTTTTTGACTTTTAAACTTTATTCAGACATCTGTCACTTTTCTCTCAGACATCTGAACTTGACGAACTGAAGCATCTCTTCATGAAAATTCAAATTTTGAAGAGTTGTCTTCTTCACCAACAGTTGCACTCCTTCTAATGGTTGCAACTATTGAATTAAAACTATTCAATACTATAAATAGAGATGAAAATCCACTATTTCAAAAACCAATTCTTTCTATCTATACTTGCTTTGTATTATCATAATCACAAGCGATTTTCAATCTATACTTCCTATCTTTGCACATTCAAATCATCATATCAAGAAGATTATAGGAAGGGTGTACTACATTGACTATATTCGTGTTATTCAAAGAACACACAAAGTCGAGAAACAATTTACCAAATTGTATTTGAAGTCCTATTCGGTTGCTTAGGCGGAAAAGTCTTATTCGGTTGCTTAGGCGGAAAAGTCCTGTTCGGTTGCTCAGGCGGTGTAATACCCATTCCTCCGGGTTAAGTGAGGGTTATTCGAGAAATTCCAGAAGGAGTCTGGGACTGGACGTAGAACGAGAAGTTCGAACCAGTATAAAAAATCCCTGTTGTCATTTTTATTACTGCCATTTTCTATTATTTATAATTCCGCACTTGCTAGTCGTAGTTTAACTATATTATCGATCCATATACACTTTCATTTGGTATCAGAGCCTGGAATTCTATTGATCGTCACAACATCATAGAATAATGGCCAGAAAACAATCTAATCGAAATACAACGGGAAAAATCCCGGTCAAAGCCACTTGTGAGGACTACAAAAAGGTACTTTCTGATTTACAAATTTCAGTAAATGGTAATAATGAATTAGTTAGTGTAAGCAATAAGATTTCAAAGCTTAACTTTATTATCTTAGAAAAGGTGAAATCTGTTGAACTTGAAAATGAGAAATTGAAAAATGAGAAGTTAGATTTAGAAAATCAACTTGGTGTTTTAAAGAATAATTTTGAGGCTCTTACAGATTTTCTAGATGAACAAAACACCATATTTGAGAAAGAGAGAGAAAAATTTTCAAAAGAAATTTTTGATTTGAAAAGACAAAATAATTTATTACAATCCTCTTTAGATAATTCAGAATCTCAAAACTTCCTTCTCAAAAATGAAAACTGTACGTTAAAAAACGAGAATACTGAATTAAATGATAAAATTGATATTTTAAATAATAGTAATATTTCTTTTGAAAATAATAATTGTGACTTTAAAGCTAAATTTGATAAACTTAACACTGAAGTCACAAAATTTAATAAAGGTCAAAATGATTTAAACATGATCTTATCCAGTTCTAGACCGTTACATGATAAAAGTGGTTTAGGATATAATAAAATTGATCGTAGAAATAGCACTAGATATGCTTTCATGTATAGTAAAAATGTTAGTGCTAGTACTAAATTTCGAGTAAAGTCTAAATCCAATTTTTATAGAAATTCGAATACTGCTATGACCAATAATGTTTATAATTTCCCTAGAAGTACAAAATCATTGACCAGAAATATGAATAAAAATTATCTAAATATTTGGGTTCCTATTAATTGGAAAAATAGAGAAAAATACATTGATGATTATTTCGATATGGTAGTCAATAATGAAAATTATATTTATAAAGGATCAACCACACCCAAATGGGTATGGTTTTCTAAGACCTAACCCCCCGGACCCTAACATAATAAGTGGGTACCGAAAATGATTATTATTTTTTACAGGTACTCGGAGAAACAAAAGGAAAAGGATAGATTTTGGAATTTTAAAGAATGTTCCATACGTTTAATAGAATTACGTGCTTACAACGAAATATGGACTTCAGCAAATATGGTAAAATCTATTTTATTTTTCCTTCATAATTAATAATGAGTTTATCTCGTTATTTATAAGATATTTTATATTACCTCATTCTTTTTTATAATTACAAAGGGGGAGAAATTCATATACATATTGAATCATAAAACATAACTTAAAAAGGTTGAAATTCAAAAAAAATCAGCCTAACAGACGTCTGATAGGTTTTAACAGACGTCTGTATACCTATATATTGTTTGAGCCGTCTGAACATTTTGTCACAGACGTCTGTCCTCAAAAATAGACGTCTGCTACAAAAATTTAGACGTCTGAATTTAGTTCAAAATGTTTTTTACTCTCTGTTTCAAATTTAGACCTCTGAGCCGTCTAAACATAATACTTCAGACGTCTGTACTCAAATATAGACGTCTGACAACAAAAATTGAGTCGTCTGATTTTAGTCCATAAAGTCTAAAAATCTCTGGTTCTTATTTAGCCGTTTGATACTATATTTTCAACAATCTAATTTCAGTCCTATATCACTTTTTCTCTTTGTTTAGTATATTAAGATGTGGAACCTGTTCAAACATATGTTCAAATCTGTTTTTATACTCCAAATATTCTGACTCTTCCACAACAAAATTTTATCATTGGTATGTTCTGAACAAAGTTCATATTGCTATTCAACAATGTGTTTTATCATCACATTTCTAACAAAACCCCTTACAGATTCCTTTTTGTTAATGACAAAGGGGGAGAAAATATTAATCATTCTGCTATATAATATGGTCATGTTGACAGGGGGAGCAAAAGGTATGGTTTATACTAACCGTTGAATTATATAGTTGTCATCATCAAAAAGGGGGAGAATGTTGGAACCTGCCTTCTTCGATTTTAATGTGACAACTATATATCTCAAACTATATACTATGATGTCAAATATTCTTGCAGGAATCTACAAAAAAAATTTATTATCATATCGTCAACAAACTAAGCTCAAGCTCTCTAGTATACTGATTATTATTTTCGGTTAGATATTTTTGTACAATCTCTGATATGATGATAACAACAAACACACACACACAAATATACTTTTGAAAATCATGTTTTAAAATAATAAATATCTTTAATCATTTAAAGATATAAAAAGTATTTTCAAAATTATACAATTTCTCAAGTTCAGAATCACTAAAATAAAGAAGAGGAACAAATCAGTACAAATTCAAACATCTGAACTTTTATTTAGCCATCTGTCATCAATGACAGACGTCTGTTAATTTAATACAGACGTCTGTTATCATAGACAGACGTCTAAATTAAATAAACAGACGTCTAAATGACTGATTTTTTGTTTCTTCTATTTTTTGACTTTTAAACTTTATTCAGACATCTGTCACTTTTCTCTCAGACATCTGAACTTGACGAACTGAAGCATCTCTTCATGAAAATTCAAATTTTGAAGAGTTGTCTTCTTCACCAACAGTTGCACTCCTTCTAATGGTTGCAACTATTGAATTAAAACTATTCAATACTATAAATAGAGATGAAAATCCACTATTTCAAAAACCAATTCTTTCTATCTATACTTGCTTTGTATTATCATAATCACAAGCGATTTTCAATCTATACTTCCTATCTTTGCACATTCAAATCATCATATCCAGGCTTTTAAATCTCCCCGAGATGGCCGAGTTGAAAAATCCGAGATATCAGCTAAAATCCGAGATTTGACAGCCTATTTAGTTATAAGTGTTTTAAATATCGCCCGAGATAGCCGAGATATTTTCCCGAGATATTGGCCAAAATCCAAGATTTAAAACACTGATCATATCAAGAAGATTATAGGAAGGGTGTACTACATTGACTATATTCGTGTTATTCAAAGAACACACAAAGTCGAGAAACAATTTACCAAATTGTATTTGAAGTCCTATTCGGTTGCTTAGGCGAAAAAGTCCTATTCGGTTGCTTAGGCCGAAAAGTCCTGTTCGGTTGCTCAGGCGGTGTAATACCTGTTCCTCCGGGTTAAGTGAGGGTTATTCGAGAAATTCCAGAAGGAGTCTGGGACTGGACGTAGAACGAGAAGTTCGAACCAGTATAAAAATCCCTAGTGTCATTTTTATTACTACCATTTTCTATTATTTATAATTCTGCACTTGCTAGTCATAGTTTAACTATATTATCGATCCATATACACTTTCACCATTGTCTGATTATTTTATTCCCTAATTAACATTTAACATTAACTATTCGGCTTAACGTTTAATTAACCCCTAAGTAATTCTAATGTTAATTTTTGAAATTCAAACTCTAAATTTAATTACTCATTTGAATTTGAATTCAAATTAAATTTAATTAAATATAAAAACTTCAAATGTTCATAACTTCTTTATATGAGCTCCTTCTCAACATATTATATATGGAAATAGATCAGAATTTCACCACGAATGCAACGGAATAACTTTTGTAGTCAAATTCTGACTTTTTTAAATTTTCCATATTCAATCCTACCTTATATAATTTAGTTTACTAATTTAATTATTGTTGATTTTATGGGATGTTACATTCTTCCTCCCTTAAAAAGGATTTTGTCCCAAAATCTTTTAAGTAGCGAATAACATAATGCGCAATAACATCCATGTTATATAACTAAGTTATCTATAAAACCAACTACTCAACTAAAGTGAAATGTGATTATGTATTGCAGACATACTAAAACGAGCTTAATCCTTGTAACATCCCCTATCTTGAGGCCCGAAGCTAAGCGCTACAGATGCTGCAGTCATCTATAGTATTAGCTTCCGGTGACAAAATGCGGTAATGTTAATGGTATCCATAATATAAAAAGCACATGAATATGAAATAAAATCAACACGGAATTAAAACAACTTTTCTGATTACATTTCAAATCAATATTTCATATTCAGATACATAATCCCAAACGACTCCTAGGTTTTGATCAAATACAATTATTACAAATTACGCCAAGAGCGACATATGAAGATGCCCACTTGGATGATCAGAGTACTTAATAGATATATCAGTCTTAATACATCACAGCGGAAATAAAACTAAATAGCTCCTATATAGCAAGCTTTGCCTCCTGCATGTCTTCGAAAGCTTATTCGTCCAACCTACTAAACCTGAAAAACCTCAACTCTCAATCTACTCAAATCATATTTTGAGTACCCGAGAGTTTAAGGGGAAAACATAAACTTCAAGTCAGACATAAGACCTGGTGTGAATAATACTATACATCTTGATTATCTGATATTAAGTGAGACCACATCGCTTAGCGGAACGGGTTTCCCCTCACTTATATCCCTTTTAAAACATATCTTTTGCAAATTAGAATCCTGCAATCAAACCGATTAAAGTAATAATAGTAGTATCATATATGCATATAAATGAAGTAATCAAAGGACTATCTGTTCGAACAATATACATTTATTCGGCTAACTACTAACCATTGGCTGACTCGGGCCTACTTGACATACTTAATTATCTAACATCTGTTAGACATACTTCTAGGCTATCTGCCCTTAACTATCTTCTTCTAGGGTCAACTGAACCTAATGGTCGGGCTCACCAATAACCTACCCTTCTCTGTATATTTCTGTGTGTAACATCATTTTAGTCTTACATGTGACAAAGTCCTGCACACTGGAATTTTGGACTTATATTAGCTACAGGCTTATTAGCTAACGAATAGGGCGCGACCCTATACCAGTCCCACATGGTATTCCAATACCTTAGTCATTTACCTAGGGTTAACTACCCTGTAAAATTTTCCTTGAAAACATTACTTTCAAATTGATTTAACCCTTTAAATCATATTAAACAAGGAAAATATACTATTTGCTTTACTCAAATATCTTTGCCATATTATATGCTTTACAAAAAACAACATTGATGAAATATAATGGGATTATCTATCCCACCAAAGCAAGTTAAAAACCCTTTTTAACTTAAAAGATCTTAGGCCATAAAGCCAAGGTAAACCATTCAAAACCTTTGCTTAAAAACTTTAAACAATACCTTTCGAATCCATTGAATGTACCCCTTTCAAAATAGGTTAACTACTATACCTTGAAACATTAGGCCAAAACATACCTTTCGAAACCTTTAAAATAAACCTTTCGAAACCATTGAAGGTATCCCTTCGAAAGCTTTATAAACATTAAACGTCTCCTTTTCAAATACTTTAAACTTGCCTTTCGAAAGCATTGGAAACCTTCCATTTAAAGACTCAAGTAAACCTTTTGAAAACATTGGGGTATCTCCCCTTCGAAACCTTCACTATATATCTTTCAAAAGCATTAAAGTCCTTTACTTAAGACAAACATTTTGAAAGCACTGGGTTCAAATAAGAGTTTGTGGAACATAGCTTCAAAACCTTTTAAAACCATTCCCTCCGAAATATTTGGGTTTAACTTTCAATTTATCTGAGGGTCTTAAAAGAACCGGGGCGAAAGCAACTCTTTCGAAAGTATTATTCCTAAGTAAAAAAAAGTGGATGGTTTTGAATCCAACCCTTTCGAAAGCATGGAGAAACGGCTTCAAAGTTTAAGGCAAAAGCACCCTTTTGAAAGCATTGGTTCGAAGGGTTGAATGCGGCAGCAGGGGTATCGACCTCTTTCGAAAGCTCGTTTTAAAACAAAAGGCGGCAACCCATTCGAAAGCCCTTTCTTTATATAAATAGAAGCAAGTTGGTTAAGTCGAAAGCTCCAACCCCTTCGAAAGCCTTATTTATAACCAAACTAGTTCCTTCAAAAGCACATTTCGACTCTACACCTTCCGCCTTTCTGCAATCCACTACGTACAAAGGCATTGATACCATATGTATTGGTTTTGACTTGGTAGGAAGCATGTGTATGGGGTCGAAAGGTGGCTGCTGCAAGTGTCGAAGCAGTAATCCTTTACAAAACTGATTTTTAACTTTTTAAAGTAACATCTTTCCAACTAACTTGCCTTATTTGTCAACATATAATTGGTTGCCAATTCTTTTACAAAACCTTTTTCTAAAAGTGCTGCCGAATTTAGTAATTAACAATTTTAAAACATTTAACAAATTGCCTCATCTCCTTTTATAAATATATAAAACATTTAAGTCTCATACCTTAAATAATTTTATATCTTCAATAAAATACTTAGAAAAATTCTCTAAAAATTCTCATAAATCACTTTTAATATGTTTTCTAACATATTTAAATTTCTGACCCGAAGCTAACATATAATAGCCGTAATTAAAAACCCAATTTACCTATTTTCTTTACTAGAAAATTCATAATAAATCCACAACAACTTAGAAAATATGAAAATTGAAACTCATCTCTAAAATAATATTTCTGACCTTATAACAAAAATGCAAGCCATTTGGATGTCATTTAATAGGTTTTTCAAATCAAATCTTATAATAAAATTTATATGAAACAACAAAAATCATCAACAAGCATATATATCCTTTTAAACAACCAAAACATGGCAATATCCTTGCAAAATAAATTCGGATCTTATCCGAAAACCAAAAACAATAAAATTGTGATGCAATCTATTATTCACCTTAGCTTGATTGTTAAGAAGGTTGAGATTTGCTCTTGGATTAATTTGGTTGAGCTACCATCTTGAATTCATTTTTATCTTCCTCTTGTCTTTCTTCTAATGGTGGCTGACCAAGCTCTATATTTATGTTAACCATAAAATGCAAACGGAGATAAAGAAGGCACGTCAGAAACCTTCCACAAAGGCAAAGAGTAACAGAAGAAGTTACCTTTCGGTGACACCATAGGTTTGCATAACAACTGAGGAAAAGAAACGCACGGTAACTTCAGATGAGGGGCTTTTGCAGGTATAAAAAGGAATATAGTTATAAGGCCGCTTGACGTAATGAACAGATGAAAGGAAAGAAGAGCGCCCCAAGCCTTTTAAATAAAAAGGAAGGAATGCAAGAAATAAGTTTGCCGCAAATATAAACCCTTTGGAGTAGACAAAGAGATTCATCACTCTTCATTCAAAGCAAATGTCTTCCAAGAAAGGTAGAAAGAATAGGACCAGAACAGATAACACGATTAACAACCATTTTGAAAGCATAATGAGCCTTAATAATCGGTTGAAGTACGTGTCCAGTATCTTTCAACAGTATCAAAAGGTTTACATAAAGATAGCATTCATAATTCAACAAAAAGGCCACCTGCCGATAGCATTCGGGAAAGGCGCGGCTCTCGGCAATAATTACACAAGGAAGCAACCTTTCGACAAGATCAGAAGGTTCATAGTGTCTCATAAGGAACCAACCTTGCAGGAAGATGAAGAGCGTATAGATACATTAAGAAACACAAGGCCATCTATGACGATCAGCGGCCCATGATGGTGTGTGAAGAGTAAACCTTCCATTAAAACCGAAAGGTTCGCAACCGCATAGAAGAAGGAACCTTCCGTCCTGTCGAAAGCATAGGGCCGAAAAGGGGGGCCGCCTACATCCATAAATAAGACCCTAGGGGTCCAATCTCGGGATCCGATTTTCTTCTCATTTCATCTACTCAAAAATCTCTACTGCCTCCGCTCAACACATTGCAACTCTAATTTTGAAATCAAATTGGGGGCTATCTTCTTAAATTTTGTATCAGATTCCATTATGGAGAAATAAAGAGAATCGTGGCTTGCGATCAACTCAAAATTTGGGGATAATCATGATCGTGCATTAATTTTACATTAACGACTGATCTCAGATGATTTATTTCTTATGTTCTTTGTTTATTTCGAGAATATGCTGTGAAATTTTCAATAGACAACCTCATAAGTTTGCTTCTCCTCAATTTAAATATCAACCAAAAGAAGGGGGACGAAACTTGAAAGACAGTCCCGAATATAAGTTTCATGGCAAATTGACTCAGCTCTTGTTATTGCCCTAAAATGTTTGAATCATGCATTCTTTTCGAAAGGTTTTCATAAGTGGAGTGCCAACCTAGGAGGCCGAAAGTATCAAAAGAAGGCAAATAAAGCAGTCTCATCATTTGATGTCCCCGAATGGTTTCTTTACCTTTCGAAGGGTTTAATGGTTTACTAAACCTTTCGATCTTTTGGAAGGTTTAATATAACCGTTAAGATATGAGGATTACTTTCGATTTCCTAGGGAAATATAATGAAATGACAAGGATGAAGATCATTTGATCTAAATGAGCTGACCGAAGGGTTTAAATGGTTTCCTAAACGTTCCAATCCATCGGAAGGTTTAATAAAACTATCGATCTGGTCATGTCGCGAAGTTCAAAGTGCACTAAAATCCTTCGATGAGGGCTAAGTGACTTCTTGAGCTTCTAAGAAACCTTCCGGATTACTGAAAGGTTTAGTAATATTATGGATCCCATCCAGTTGAAATGCATAGATCATACTTAAACCTTTCGGTAAGGCCGAAAGTAAGATGATTCTTTCCCCAACTCTACATGAGAGATAAACACTTGCTTAAAACCTTTCGGTATCGATCCCTTCCTGTTAGGGTTAGAATTGTGATCGCAAAACCTTCTGACTTAGTCATTTCACTCAAGTAATGAAAAATCCACTCAATCGAAAGGTTGAATTCATATGAAACGGTCCTATGAAATGCATCGGGGATGTTGACAAGAAATCTTGTTAACATTTTTGGCGCTAGAGGGAGGGGATGAACCTCCGACCTTATGGTTAATATAACTAATTATGAAATCTAATTTGCTGTAGGAAAATGAAATCAAAAGGACCTCTTACCATTAGCAAAAGGAATGATCAGGCTACTTCTATGGAGGAAAACATATCACCTACTTTCAATCTTGGAAATAGAGAGCAAGGGCAACCTTTTGCCCCACCTCAATCGACTCCACCTCCAGTTCAGGTTCAGGTGTCCCCACAACTGGCTCCAACTCAAGATCTTCAACCAGAAGAACATGTGGCTAAAATTGCGTATTTAGAACGCCAGATGGCAGAAATGAAAGATCTTTTGAACGAAGTGTTATCTCACCGGTCTTCAATGAAAGCTCCACTACAGGGGAAGAAGTTGAGTCTCCAAGAAGGAATCTGAAAACCAATGTAGGTGCTATCAAAGGTAAAGCTCACATTTCTCTATCAAAATAGAAGGAGGGCCTTCCACTGAAGGCAAATTATTAGGGAAGAGTTCATGCGGAAGATAAAGATTGTTCCGCGAGTTCAACTTCAGACGGCTACAAACCTAATCAAAGAGACTACATGAACAATGAAGCCTATCTTAAGGATGCAACGGAAAAGGCTGTGAAAGACATGCTAAAGCTAAGTGCAAAAGAATCGAAGACGAAAGAGTCAACAACAATGAAAGGGTTGCACTCTTCATCGATGAAATTATGTCAGCTCCAATACCATCTCATGTGAAGGTCCCCACCATGAAATATCATGGGACAACCGACCCGGATGACCATCTGATGGTGTTTGATAGCCAAATGGATTTATATAATGCTTCTGGCGACGTGAGGTGTCGACTTTTTCTAGTCACGTTACAGGGGGCCGCAGCTAAATGGTATCGGCAATATCGTGAGAATACGATATATTCTTGGAAGCAGTTCTCATATGAATTCTCTGCTCAATTCTGCAAATGTAAAGATCGTTCTATTGATTATACCATGCTTGCTAACATCAGGCAAAATCATGGAGAGTCCTTAAGGGATTATCTAAAGAGATTCAATATAGAAGCATTGAAGGCCAAAGGCATGAACGATAGAGATAAACTCATCGATGTCCACTCAGGACTCATAGTTAATTCTCCTTTCCGGAAGGAGCTGTTCATTCATGGATGTCGGGATCTTCAAGATTTCCATTTCCAAGCCGACAAGTTTATCCGAATGGACGATTGTATTACTCGAAAAAGAAATTTGGTCACAAGAAGGACAGCGGTAGATTTGGCCCGGAGAAAATTCCCAAGAGAGCTAGGTGGGAGGATACCAATACTAACGCGGTAGCGTTAAATCGACCAATCTCCTACATCTATGCGATGACCCAGGATAAGGTCAACTTCCCCACTTCATTAAAGGCCCGAATTTATCCTAAGCAGAAAAAAGGAGAGAAATAATGTGCCAACAACAAATCTAATGGCCATAGAACTAATGAGTGTAAGGTTCTGGCTGGGATAATTCAGAAGTTAATTCGAGAGGGGTAGTTGAAGGAATTTGTGAAGAACCCACAGCAAACTCTCCTGACAAACACTGACGTAAGGAAGCCTGCTGGAAACTCTGTAAATGTGATCGAGGAAGATGACCCGCTAAGCTTAAGTCCACCCCATAACAGGATTGATGTCATATATGGAGGACCACTTCCAACTGGTAGAAGTCAAAGTGCCCGAAGCAAATACATTAGAGAAGCTAAAAAGGGTGTATTCTCTATACAGGAAGAGCCGCCGTTCAAAAGTCTGAAACACAACATCAATATGCATACACTGGTGATTAACCCATAGGAGCTAAGGAGGGGGATCCATCATCCCCACAATAATCCTTTAATGATCACAACCCAAATAGGATCTTCGGTTGTCACGAAAATCCTGGTTGACACGGGAAGCGCTGTGAATGTGATATTCCGCCACGCATTTGATCAAATGGGGATTTCCAAAGATAGAGTTAAACCTACTCTGAGCCAATCTTTGGGTTCACAATAAGGGGACAACTTCGCTTGGGCAGGTGAAGCTTTTTGTCCAACTGGGACTTCCCCTATGTTCCCATGTCTTTGAAACAACCTTTGTGATCATAGATCAGCCATCATTCTATAACGCCTTCTTTGGACGGCCGATGCTGGATGAGGTGGATGCATTCGTCTCACCAAAATATCTAATGCTTAAATTCCTCACTAAAAGCAGCTAGGGAACTATCCGGGGCGAACAATTCGCATCTCGAGAAATGTACTTTGCAACCCTAGAGCAATACAACAGGGAGTTTACTTGTTACTTTGATTCTTCTATTACTCTACAGCCTTCAGAAGATGGGTTTCTACATCCATCATTCGAAGCAAAGAATAAATATGATAAAACTAATAAACGTATTGCTGCAAGGTTTTTTGCAGTTTATGGAAAAAGAAAGAGGGCAGATTCCAACTCAATCGAAGAAAGTGAAATCGTTACAGAATTAGATTGTCAAGGAGAGGTGGAAAGAGTTAAGCTAGTCGAAGAAACTGAAGAGGTTCTACTAGATTCTGCCGATTCCACAAAAATAGTCAGAGTGGGAAAGGGTCTTGAGGAACATCTAAAGTCAAGATTGACAGGATTCTTAAAAGAAAATAAGGACGTTTTTGCTTGGACCCACTCTGACATGGTTGGAATTAGTCCCACGGTCATGAGCCATGCCTGAATATCAATCCAGACATTCCCATGGTTCGGCAAAAGAAAAGGCAATTTGATAAGGTTAGGACTGACGCCCTGAAGGAAGAAGTCAAGAAATTGCAACAAAATGGGTTTATCTGGGAAGTCTGATATCCCAAATGGTTGGCAAATCTGGTTCTGGTAAAGAAATCCAACAGAAAGTGGCGGACTTGTATAGACTACACAGATTTAAAGCTTGTCCAAAATATTGTTACCCGTTGCCAAGGATAGACCAGTTGGTCGACTCTACCAGTGACATAAGCTGCTTTCCCTAATGGATGCATATTTTGAGTACAGCCAGATTCCTATGTTTAAACCCGATGAGGAACATACTAGCTTCATTATAGGCAAAGGAACCTATTGTTATAAGGTAATACAATTTGGGTTGAAGAATGCATGAGCAACTTATCAACGGTTGGTTAACTGAATGTTCAAAGAACAAATTTGGAGGAATATGGAAGTTTATGTTGACAACATGTTGGTGAAATCTCAAGAGGCAGAAGATCACCTTAAAGGTTTGAATGAAATGTTTAAAGTGCTCCGCAAGTATCAAATGAAGCTCAACTCCAAAAATGCAACTTTGGAGTCCATTCCGGAAAATTTCTTGGATATATCATGAGTGCACAAGGGATTGAGGCTAGCCCAGAACAGATCGAGGCCATTAAGAATATGGCAGAACCGAGGACAAATAAAGATGTTATGAGTTTGAATGGAAAAGTGGTGGCACTAAGCAGGTTCATATCAAAAGCCACTGATAAGTGCATACCGTTTCTTTGAAGTGATCAAGAAGAAGAAGAATTTCGAATGGAACGAAGATTGTAAAAGGCATTTCAAGAACTGAAACTTCACTTGGAAAAGCTACCAATCTTATCTAGCCCCGAAGAGGGGGAAGATCTATTCTTATATATGGCAATTTCTAAACATGCAGTGAGCTCGGCATTTATTAGAAATAGCAAGGGATTGCAACTACCAGTTTACTACGTAAGTAGAAGGTTAAAGGATGCTGAGATCCGATACCCAGTCATTGAAAAGCTAGCGTATTGTTTAATTCTGACAGCTCGAAAACTAAGGTCATATTTTCAAGCACATCTAGTAAAAGTGTTGACCAATTTCCCATTGAAGCAAGTCTTTGGCAACCCAAAACTTCTGGAAGGTTAATTAAGTGGGGAACTGAACTAAGTCAGTACGATATAACATATCAACCTAGAACGGCTATAAAAGGTCAAGCATTAGCCGATTTCATCAATGAATGTACAGGGTTCATTTCAGAGCAATCCGAAAAGGAAAAAGATACAAAACCCAAGTGGCAACTATTTGTGGACGGTGCATCAAATGAGCAAGGAGCGGGGGTAGGATATGTGATAATTACCCCAGACGGGCACAAGTTACACTATGCTATGAAGTTGGGATTCTCAGCCACTAACAATGTAGTAGAGTATGAATCTATGGTTGATGGATTAACCCTTGCTTTGCAACTTAAAATCCCAAGAATCCAGGTATTCAGTGATTCTCAATTAATGGTTAACCAGATCAAGCAGGTATATCAAACCAAGGATCCTAAACTTAGCCAGTATGTGAAGAAAGTTCTGAAGATGCTCGCACTTTTTGAAGATTTCTTCGTACATAAAATACCAAGAGGAGAAAACTCTCAGGCAGATTCACTGGCTAAGTTGGCAAGCTCAAGAGGAGCTCCTGAAACTCGAATTGTACCGGTAGGATTTCAGGCCAATCCCAACATTGAGGAAAACATACAAGAGAAAGCTGCGGGAATACTAGTGTTAACCCGATCACAGGCATTGGCATTAGAATCGGAAGAGATGGACCAAGAAATACCGAATCAAGAATATATAGCTCCAATAGCAGAAAAAAGTTATGAAAACACCTGGATGGCACCAATCGTAGATTATAGTCAATGGAAAATTGCCCGCAGATAAAGTAGAAGCGCGGAGGCTAAAACAGCAAGTTTAGAGCTTTACCGTTATGCATGGAATTCTTTACAAGAAAGGGTATGCCCTCCCTATTTGCGGTGTGTGAAACCTGAAAACGGATTGAAAATAATAAGGGAAGCACACGAAGGATTTTGTGGGGATCACTCTAATGGAATAAAACTAGCCAAGAAGATAATGAGGCAAGAGTATTACTGGCCATATCTAACTAACCAAGCTATGGAGTATGTTAAAAGGTGTGAGAAATGTCAGCATTATTCCAAAATACCACGTCTCCCGCCAAGTCAACTAACCCCTATTACTACCCCATGGCCATTTGACGTTTGGGGAATCAACTTAATTGGAGCGCTTCCAATCTCCAAAGGAGGAGAAAAATATGCTGTGGTAGCAATAGATTATTTCACGAAATGGGTTGAAGCAGAACCACTCCTGAAGATTACCTCAAGGAAAGTGCTGAGATTTGTCATCAAAAACATTGTCACAAGATTTGGGATACCTTATAAGATAATATCCGACAATGAGACTCGATTTGAGAGTGAAAAGTTTTCACGGTTTTGCCACAAGAATGGGATAATAAAAAGCTTCTCCTCAGTCGCTCATCCAAAGGCCAATGGACCCGTCGAAGTAGCTAACAAAATAATCAAAACCATCTTGAAAAAGAGGCTATACAAGGCAAAAGGAAATTGGGTAGAAGGGTTGCCCTTAGTTCTGTGGGCTTATAGAACTTCAACTAGAACTGCAACGGGTCATACCCCATACTCTCTAACATATGGATGTGAAGCAATGCTACTTGTAGAGATTGAGGTACCTTCTCATAGGAGAATTGCCTACGCCTTTAATCCAAACCAGGAATTGAGAAAGGAATCGCTCGACCTGATTCATGGATTAAGAGTTGAAGCAGCCTTGAGAACGGTTGAATATCAAAGGAGGATATCAAGATATTATAACTCAAAGGTAAAAGCCAGGTCATTCAGACAAGGGGATTTAGTACTTTGAAAGGTAATGACCAATACTAAAAACCCATCGGATGGACCATTGGGAAGGTCCGTTGGTAATCTTCAAAGAAATTCCTTCAGGAGCCTACAAGCTATGCTACCCTAATGGGAATATGGAGCTAAGAACCTGTAACGCAGAACATTTGAGACTATATTTTCCAACTATGAATGAATAAAGCGTTTCCAAGAACACCTCTACTATGATCTAGTAAAGAAAATCTACATGGTCGGGAGTGAAATTCTCCTTAAAAACTTGGACTGCCTAAGATGGTAGGCTACCAATAATGGTAGAAAGCCCTTGGCCGCGCCAAGAAGGCCAGGTCAAGGCACCTCCTAGAGGGAGGGCGTAAGCCTTTATCAGCGCCAAAACCAGAAATAGCCAGGTTAAAGCAACACAAGCCCTTATCCGTGTCATGCTATGGCCAGGATAAGGCACCTCCTGGAGGGAGGACGGGTAATACCTTGGTCCCACCATGCTATGGCCTGGCCAAGGTTCCGAACAAGCCATTAACCGCGTCACTCTATGACCAGGCTAAGGCGCCTCCTTGAGGGAGGTCGGGTAAGTCCTCGGGCCTTACTTCAGAAAAAGCTAGCCGAGCGCACCGGAAACCCGGACGGAATGTCCGGCGGACTAAAAAAAGTCCATGCTTGAAACAGGCACTACCAGAAATTGGCATAGCTTGAAATAGCAACCACCAAAAAGGTCGGTACTGTCAGATATGACAAACGACCTGAAATAGGCTCTGTTTAAATAAGCACAAAATCGGACAAAAGAGTCCCTGCTTGAAATAGGCCAGAACAAATGATAAATAGACAAAGAAAACTCGCGCCCGAGAAAGCAATAGCATGCAAAGCACAAACACAGCCGAAGGATGGCATATTCAACAAGAAAACTAGAGGGAAGTCACTGACTTCTTCTCGCGAACATTTGCCAAACGGGAGTTCTGGGCTCCTATTGCAAGAGATAATATCCCAATCTTCTATTACTTGGTACTGGAAAGGGTATTCTGGTCTTCAATTATTAATTACCAGCAATGGTATTCTGGTCTTCAATCAATTATTACCGACAATGGTATTCTGGTCTTCAATTATCAATCGCCAGCAATGGCATTTTGGTCTTCAATTATTAGTTACCAGTGATGGTATTCTGGTCTTCTATTCTTAATTACCAAAATTGGTATTTTGGTCATCTATTATTAATTCCCGAAATTGGTACTCTAGACTTCTATCATTAACTATTGGAAGAGATCTTCCAGCCTTCCCTTATCAATTATCGGAAATGACATTATGGAATTCCTGTTAGAAGTTGTCAGAAAATGGTGTCCCAAAAGTGGCATCCTGGACTTCAAGGGCTCCTGTTATCAACGTTAAATTGGGTCTTCGGTTATTCATTATCAACCGGAAGAATGCAGGAATAGTTCTGTGACCTCAGAAGAATCTTTATCCTAAAGAACAAAATCCTTCTTTATACAAAGGGGGCTAAATGTTAACCATAAAATGCAAATGGAGATAAAGAAGGCACGTCAGAAATCTTCCACAGAGGCACAGAGTAACAGAAGAAGTTACCTTTCGGTGACACCGAAAGGTTTGCATAACACCCGAGGAAAAGAAGCACACGGTAACTTCAGAGGAGGGGCTTTCGCAGGTATAAAACGGAAAATAGTTATAAGGCCGCTTGACATAATGAACAGATGAAACGAAAGAAGAGCGCCCCAAGCCTTTTAAATAAAAAGGAAGGAATGCATGAAACAAGTTTGCCGCAAATCTAAACCCTTCGAAGAAGACGAAGGGATTCATCACTCGTCATTCAAAGAAAATATCTTCCAAGAAAGGTAGAAAGAATAGGACCGGAATAGATAACACGGTTGACAACCATTTTGGAAGCATAATGAGCCTTCCTAACCGGTTGAAGTACATGTCCAGTATCTTTCAAAAGTATCGAAAGGTTTACATAAAGATAACATTCCTAATTCAACAAAAAGGCCACCTGCCGACAGCATTTGGGAAAGGCGCGGCTCTCGGCAATAATTACACAAGGAAGCAACCTTCCGACAAGATCGGAAGGTTCATAGTGTCTCATAAGGAACCAACCTTGCAGGAAGATAAAGAGCGTATAGATACATTAAGAAACACAAGGCCTTCTATGACGCTCAACGGCCCATGATGGTGTGTGAAGAGTAAACCTTCCGTTAAAACCGAAAGGTTCACAACTGCATAGAAGAAGGAACCTGTTAGTCCATAGGATAGTGGTTTTGATGACAACAACTATAGAAGTGTTATAAAATATATATGTGCAGGAAATCTATATGCAGGTATCAACAAAAGAAGACTGTACAGTAAAGAAAACAAAATTGATGAAGACAAAGATCAAGAGTTCAAGATTGAAGACTCATGAGATTCAAGATATTCAAGAGTTCAAGACAAATAATATAGTTAGGTTAGATATTTGTTAAAACTCCTTGAAAGCACTATCATTCTTTTTTATCCAATTTACTCGTGGAATGGAATCCACTTCGTTCTTGTTAAAGGGATGGAACCCTAGTGAGATGGAACTCACGAAATATCTAGTGGAACGGATAGTAGCCCTATTTTGTTATCCACTAATTTTGATTCAAAATGATTTTCAAAATTATCTCTTGTTTTATAAAATGATTTTCAAATATTCCTTTTCAAAAGAAAAACCTTCGTTCACATTTCCAAAAACGTTTTAGCCTCAAAATCATATTTATCATTTTGTTATATTTTGATTTCAAAATTGTCCTTGATATTTTAGCCTCAAAATCTATTTTAATATTATATTTACTTTAGTTTATTTACTTTGATTTTAAATATATTTTAGTATATATACATATATACATTCATAAGTATTTCTACTTCTAAATACCTTATACAAATACATAGAGTCCATTTGAATAAAGTTGCATATGTTTTAAATCATCATTTTCAAAGTAAAGCAAATCATCACTTTTTACTAGACCATGTCGACATGGTATTCATGCGTCATGTCGACATGCAACGGTAAAAATGACAGTTCGTTTTTTCCCTCTAATTTTTGAATGGGTGGTTATTTAACTCACCCATTCCGAGTTTCTCTTCCCTCCAATCATTATTTCTTCATTCTACTTTCTAGAAACATCAAATCCATGGCTTCCACATCCAATCCTAATCAAATTTCACCGGTTTCTTTCCCTTCTCCTTCACATGGCCCTTTCCAAAACTCCATACTCGCTCGTGTCATCAAAATAGAGGAGAAAGTTAATGATTCGTTGCAGATGTTAACTGAAATAGAATGGCAAGAGAGCAAGAGAAACAAGGGAAAATTCTGAGGAATCTTCAAAAATTCCTCATGGATAATCATGCCAATCCAATTGTAATTGAAGATTCTTCTAACATAGAAGCAAATGAAGAAGGAGAAGAAGAAGAAGACGAAGAAGAAGAGGAAGAACCAATGGAGGAAGAAACTGATGATGAAGCAGTATGTGTAGGGGAAGTTTGTTTTGATGCTTATGGGAACATTGTGGAACAACATGGAAATTTCTGCTTCCATTACCCAAATTGTCCTGTCCACAAGTCTCCCATCATCAAAAACAACCGTTGAGTTGTTTATTTTCTTGTTTTAGTTATTTATGTGTTTATAAGTTTAAATAGTCATGTATATAGTAATATTGAAATGAATAAAATAATCTGTGGTTACACTTATTATTCTTATTCTTATATTGCTCATATATAACATTCTAAGTATACAATATTTAGCATTGTTATATCTAGTTTCAGTATTATTAATGATAACACTATCATTAATATCATAGATTTAGGGGGAGTTAGTGTCATTTTTTTGTTGATGACAAAGGGGGAGAAGTATAAAATAGGTTAGTTAGGCATAGAATAAGGGGGAGTTATTAGATTTAGGGGGAGTTATAAGGAGAATATAAATATTTTATAAACAAAGGTTGTCATCATCAAAAAGGGGGAGAATGTTAGTCCATAGGATAGTGGTTTTGATGACAACAACTATAGAAGTGTTATAAAATATATATGTGCAGGAAATCTATATGCAGGTATCAACAAAAGAAGACTGTACAGTAAAGAAAACAAAATTGATGAAGACAAAGATCAAGAGTTCAAGATTGAAGACTCATGAGATTCAAGATATTCAAGAGTTCAAGACAAATAATATAGTTAGGTTAGATATTTGTTAAAACTCCTTGAAAGCACTATCATTCTTTTTTATCCAATTTACTCGTGGAATGGAATCCACTTCGTTCTTGTTAAAGGGATGGAACCCTAGTGAGATGGAACTCACGAAATATCTAGTGGAACGGATAGTAGCCCTATTTTGTTATCCACTAATTTTGATTCAAAATGATTTTCAAAATTATCTCTTGTTTTATAAAATGATTTTCAAATATTCCTTTTCAAAAGAAAAACCTTCGTTCACATTTCCAAAAATGTTTTAGCCTCAAAATCATATTTATCATTTTGTTATATTTTGATTTCAAAATTGTCCTTAATATTTTAGCCTCAAAATCTATTTTAATATTATATTTACTTTAGTTTATTTACTTTGATTTTAAATATATTTTAGTATATATACATATATACATTCATAAGTATTTCTACTTCTAAATACCTTCTACAAATACATAGAGTCCATTTGAATAAAGTTGCATATGTTTTAAATCATCATTTTCAAAGTAAAGCAAATCATCACTTTTTACTAGACCATGTCGACATCCTATTTACCTGTCATGTCGACATGCTTCCCGTTACAGCAAATGTTGTTTTCAAAAGAAGTGTCTATTCGTTTAAACCTCTTCGAATGGACACATCCATTCATTCTCTATAAATAGAGACTGTTATGGACGTTTTCCAGTAACTACTTTCTTTATTTTCTCTCCTCTTTACTCTCTTATCTTATTTTCTAATCATCCTATCCATATTTTGCCGAAATCTTAAGTGAATCAAACCAGAATATCTCTAGTTTGATTCTCTGCCACTCTCTCTAAAGAATCTCAGTGCTTATCAGAGTTATAGATACATTTGTACTCAAAGAAACTTGTGTGGGGTTATAAAGGTGTGATCGTGTCCTTGGAAATCGATCGGGTGAACTTGTGTCCTGTGAATCAAGTGGTTCTACCCAGAGACCTGAGAATCTGGAGGGTGTACCTCGTTGCCTTGGAATCGAGGGATTGTAATCTAGATTATTGTTGAATAGAAAGCCGTACGGGTTGTGCGGGACTGGATGTAGGGTAACACCGAACCAGTATAAAATTCCTGGTGTGTTCTTTCCTTTACTTGCTTTTTATTTATATTTGCATTTGTTTGTGATTCTGTGATTTGATCTGTGATTGTGTATTTGCATTAAGTTAGTTAATTCAATTTAAATCAAAGAAGTTTTAAAGAAATTCTTAAAACACTATTCACCCCCCCTCTAGTGTTAAATAGCCTTAAGATCATCTTCCACGTCCCTTTCAGAACCTTCTGTCCTGTCGAAAGCATAGGGCCGAAAGGAGGGCCACCTACATCTATAAATAAGACCCTAGGGTTCTGGTTTCGGGATCCGATCTTCTTCTCATTTCATCCACTCAACAATCTCTACTGCCTTCGCTCAACACATTGTAACCCTAATTTTGAAATCAAATTGGGGGCTTTCTTCTTAAATTCTGTATCAGATTCCAATATGGAGAAATAAAGAGAATTGTGGCTTGCGATTAACTCGGAATTTGGGGATAATCATGATCATGCGTTAATTTTACATTAACGTTTGATCTCTGATGATTTATTTCTTATGTTCTTTGTTTATTTCGAGAATATGCTGTGAAATTTTCAACAGACAACCTCATAAGTTTCCTTCTCCTCAATTTAAATATCAATCAAAAGAAGGGGGAACGAACATTGTGGGACAGTCCCGAATATAAGTTTCATGGCATATTGACTTAGCTCTTGTTATTGCCCTAAAATGTTTGAATCATGCATTCTTTTTGAAAGGTTTTCATAAGTGGAGTGCCAACCTAGGAGGCTGAAATTATCAAAAGAAGGGCAAATAATGCAGTCTCATCATCTGATGTCCCCGAATGGTTTCTTAACCTTCTGAAGGGTTTAATGGCTTACTAAACCTTCCGATCTTTTGGAAGGTTTAATATAACCGTTAAGATATGAGGATTACTTTCGGTTTCCTAGGGAAATATAATGAAATGACAAGGATGAAGATCATTTGATCTAAATGAGCTGACTGAAGGGTTTAAATGGTTTCCTAAACCTTCCGATCCATCGGAAGGTTTAATAAAACTATCGATCTGGTCACGTCGCGAAGTTCACTGAAATCCTTCGATGAGGGCTAAGTGACTTCTTGAGCTTCTAAGAAACCTTCCGGATTACCGAAAGGTTTAGTAATATTATGGATCCCGTACAGTTGAAATGTTTAGATCATACTTAAACCTTTCGGTAAGGCTGAAAGTAAGATGATTCTTTCCCCAACTCTACATAAGAGATAAACACTTTCTTAAAACCTTTTGGTATCGATCCCCACCTGTTAGGGTTAGAATTGTGATTGCAAAACCTTCTGACTTAGTCATTTCACTCAAGTAATGAAAAATCCACTCAATCGAAAGGTTGAATTCATATGAAACCGTCCTATGAAATGCATCGAGGATGTTGACAAGAAATCTTGTTAACAATTCACTTTTGTTTGTGAATGTGGTAAATGATAATGGAATAAGGGTTTAGGGTATAATAATATAACTTATTCCTATTTTGCCCTTATCTTATTACATGTACTTCATTTTAAATTTTCATTTGTTCGTTCATTAAGGCACATCTACCTTTTAATTATACAAATCTGAATCTCTTAACCGCTTAATCTTTACATTATTCTATTTAGTTTATCTAATTAAATTACCTGAAAAATGTTATTTGAAATTAGGGGTGTTATGGACTCCCCTCCTTAAAGGATTTCGTCCTCGAAATTACAATAATGTACTCATTAAAATCAATCATATAGGTAAAACATACCATGAAATAAGTCAGGATAAGTATCTCTAATCTTGCTCTCGGTTTTTCACGTACAGTTTCTCCCGTCGTCACCCCACTGGACTTTGACTAATCTGACTGTCCTACTCCTTAATCTCTTCTCATATCTCGTGACTATATGAACTGGCTTTCTAACTATATTCATATCCGGTTCCCCTACTAAATCATCTAACATAGTCGGTGCAATAGCAGTTTCTGGATCTCAAATATACTTCCTTAGATGAGATATATGAAAAACATTGTGGACTCCTTCCAAAATATTCGGTAACTCTACTCTATTTGCGAATTTCCCGGTCATTTCCACAATAAGAAGTGGTCCAACGAATCTTGGTGCAAACTTTCCCGATTTTCCGAATCTGATTACACCTTTCATCGGTGATACCTTTGACGAAAACATGATCTCCAACTGAGAACTCCAAGTCTTTCCGTCTCTTATCAGCATAATTCTTTTGCCTAGACTGAGCTTCCTTCATTCTAGTTTGAATCAACTCAATCTTTTCTGCAGCTTCCCTAACCGAATCCGGATGAAGAACTAACCTACCCCCGGTCTCTAACCAACAAACAGAAGATTTGCATAGCCTTCCATACAAAGCTTCAAACAGTGTCATCCCTATACTAGTCTGTTAACCGTTGTTATACGAAAACTCAACTAAGTGTAGGTGGTCCTCCCATGATCCCCCAAAATCTAGCACACAAGCTCTTAACAAATCCTTTAGACTTTGTTAACTCTCTCTGTTTTCCCATCCGTTTGTGGATGGTAAGCGGTACTCACCTTGAGCTTGGTACCCAAAGTCTCCTGTAGACTCTTCCATAACTCACTAGTGAATAAGGAATCTCTGTCACTTACTATACTACTAGGAATTCCATGTAGTCTAACTATATTCTTCGTGAATAATTTAGCCAAAGCAAGCGCCGTCCTGGTTGACTTAACTGAAATGAAATGGGCACTCTTGGTCAATCCGTCTATTATAATCCATATACTTTCATTTCCTCGATTCGACCATAGCAACCCGTCTATAAAATCCATTGAGATATAATCACATTTCCAGACTGGAACATCTAAAGGCTGAAGTAACCCACTTGGTTTTTGATGTTCGGCTTTTACCTGTAGGCAGTTCAAACACTGCTTTACCCATAAGCCTACATCTCTCATCATGCCTTCCTAGAAGAAACTCCTTTTCATATCTTGATACACCTTAGTCCCTCCTGGATGAATGGTGAACTTTGAATGATGGCATTCTCCAAGAACTTCTTTCCTAATGTTTTCCACATTTGGAACACATAATCGTCCTTTCTTCCTCAACCACCCATTCTGGTCAAAACTAAAATCTTTCAAGTCATCGTTGTCCATTCCATCCCTTAACTTTCTGATCCGTTCAGCTAATAATGGATCCTCTCCTTGTTTAGAAGCAATCCTTTTGAACATCACTGGTCAAACTTCTAAACATGACAACATAGCAGTTTCCTTACTAGAACTACTCTTAGATCTCCACTGTATCCTACATGTAGTCAATGCTTCTAAATCTTTCCACTCAGTTATCATTGCCAGTACTACATTCTGATTTTTTTGCTAAGTGCATCGGCAACCTTATTGCCTTTCCCCGGTGTGTACTCAATACCGAAGTCATAAGCGGCTAAAAACTCTAACTACCTCTGGTGTCTCATATTCAACTCCTTCTGAGTGAATAAATATCTCAAGGACTTACGATCCATATACAACTCGTATCTCTCTCCCAAAAGGTAATGTCTCCACACCTTCAATGCAAAAATTACTGCAGCTAATTCCAAATCATGAGTTGGATATCTAACCTCATGCGGTCTGAGCTGTCGAGAAGCATAGGGAATCACTTAACCCTTCTGCATTAACACAGCTCCTAATCATGTTCTACATGCATCCGTATACACTACTAAGTCATGATTTCCTCCTGGAACAGCTAACACAGGTGCATTTGTCAATAAATGTTTCAGCTTTTAGAATGTCTCCTCACACTTATCAGTCCAGACAAACTTCACATTTTTTCGAGTTAGCTTAGTCATCAGTGCTGCTATACGTGAAAAATCCTTAATGAATCTCTGATACCAGCTAGTCCAAGAAATCTCTTTATCTTAGTCACTGTCTCGAGTCTCTTCCAACTATTCACTGCATTGATCTTAGCTGGATCTACAGACAACCCTTTTTCTGAGACTACATGACCAAGAAACTTCACTTCTTTCTTCCAAAAATGACACTTCGAAAATTTTGCTTTAAGTTGATGCTGCCTCAACGTCTCAAGCGCCACTCTAAGATGAACTTCATGCTCTCTTTCATCTTTAGAGTATATCGGAATATCATCTATGAATACCAACACGAACCTATCCAAGTGCTCTTGGAAAACTCAGTTTATCATATCTACAAAGAATGTTGGTGCATTAGTTAGTCCGAACGGCATCACTAACCATTCGTACGATCCATATCAGGTTCTAAACGCCGTTAAAATAATACTATCCTCGGCCACTCTAAGCTAATGGAATCTTGTTACCAAATCCAACTGGAAAAATACTCTGGCTCCACTCAACTGATCGAATAAATCATCAATTCTAGACAATGGATATCAATTTTTTATCGTCTTCTATTTCAACTTACGATAATCGATACATAACCTCAACAATCCATCTGGTTTCTTTGCAAACACTACGGCTGCTCCCTAGAGAAAACTACTTGGTCTGATAAAATTCTTACCTTCTAAATCCACCAACCACACCTCTAGCTCTCTCATCTCGGTAGGTGTCATTCTACTTGGCGGTCTACTCACCTGTTCTGCTCCTATAACTAAGTCTATCTGAAACTCAATGGCTCATTTTGGTGGTAGTCCTATCATAGGCTCAAAGACATCTGTGAATTCTCTAACAACGAAAACTCGATTCAACTTGTCTTCTGTCTCCACAACACCCAACAAAGCATTAACCTTAAAACTAGGGTTTTCTACAGAGTATATCATTCGATCACTACAATCGGGGTGTCTAAGTGATATTTTCCTATCATGGAAAAATATCCTAGCATCGTATTTACTTAACCAATCCATACCTAAAATAATTCGGAACCCTACGAAATCAAACATATGCAAACTGCAAGCAAATGTATAATCTAACAATTCAAATTCTAGGTGGTCACATCTCATCCTAAGAGTTGCATAACCTCCTATCAGATTCGCAACCCTTAAGGAAGTAACTAGGTAC
Source organism: Allium fistulosum (assembly GCA_030737815.1). NCBI lineage: Eukaryota > Viridiplantae > Streptophyta > Magnoliopsida > Asparagales > Amaryllidaceae > Allium > Allium fistulosum. The sequence continues at coordinate 443,093,088 of CM060901.1, read as the reverse complement.
GAGGGTTCTAGGTTAAGCTTATATACCAAACAATTAGATATAAAAAATGCAATGCACCAGTATCAAATAGAACTCTAACTGACATGTCATGAATCAAAAGCATACCTCTCAACAAAGCTTTTCCTCTTTCCTCTACAGTTGGTCTCGAGGTAGTTGACTCCAATGCAAACACTTTGCCTTTTCCATCTTTGGCTGGCTCCTTGCACTTGTTCTTATAATGTCCAATTTGATCGCCGTTGAAACATCTTACTCCTTTCTTGTTAGCAGCTTTCTTTCCTTTGCCTGTCCGGCACTCATGAGCACAGTATCCCTTCTTATCTTACTTATAACAGATAACTTATGTCTTTCCTTTCTATGCACCTCCACTCTTTAGAGCACCCTTCTTATGGAAAAACTTCCTCTTCTGGTTCTGCCCTCTTGAGCTTCCCCTGCCTTGTTACCCTCAAGAAAAGAAAGTGTCTCTTCTTGCCTCAAAGCCATTTCAACAACATCACATGGATCTCTACTATGCGATAATGTTGCCTTAGCAAGCTCAGGCTTCAATCCGTGAGTGAAATTATCATTCCTTTTAATGGAAGTATCAACCGTAGTGTATCCATATCTTGCTAACTCCTCAAATTTGGTTGCATACTCAAGCACTGTCATATCTCCCTGCTCCAATTCAGACAACTTCCTGAGCAGAGTAGTCTTAGAAATCTCCAACATAAATCGTTCTTCAAACCTTCTCCTGAACTCAGCCCAAGTCATAGTCTCCTTATTGACTCCAATAGTAACACCATTACACCAATACAACGCTGCCCTTTGTAGCTATCTAGAAGCGAGTCTCCTTTTCTGCTCATCATTGAATTCCAAATCAACAAAAATCCTCTTGCAATAAAGTAACCAATTCTCCACTTCGACTGCGTCTTTAGTACCAATAAACGATTTTCCTCCCAACTGAGCATAATCTCTACTCAAAATAGCATAGTTATTAACTACTAGAGCTCCTTGATTTCCTCCTTCAGCATTTCCTCCAGCTAACCCTGCAGAAACTCCTGCTTGCATCATGTTAACGAAACACTGATACATTGCTCCTATATCGACTTGCGGGACTCCAGCACTCACATTAGCAGCTTGTGCCTAACTTGGATTTCTCTTAATATTTGGTCTGGCATTTCCATTGGTTGTGGTGCTTCCTCCACCAATGTTTACTCTTCCCCCTTTAGCATCCATATCTTACATCCGTAAAATCTGCCTTTGAACCTTTGTAAGATACAGAAGAATAGCCTAATAGAGATGGGAGAATAGAGATAAAGTGTATGCTTATATACAGCAAATACAAGTACGTTAGTATAGCGTTATCCCATACCCCAATCTTTTCTCTAATTCTTTAGGATTATGTTTTCAAAATCATTTTAAATTTGAAATTCTTTTAAGTTTTTCATAAACCTATGCTCTGATACCAAGTTGTAACATCCCCTATCTTGAGGCCGAAGCTAAGTGCTACATATGCTGTAGTCATCTTTAATATTAACTCCTGGTGACAAAATACAGCAATGTTAATGGTATCCAAAATATCAGAAGCACGTGAATATGAAATAAAATCAACACAGATTTGAAAACAACTTTCTGATTCATTTCAAATCAATATTTCATATACAATTACATAATACCATATGATTCCCGGGTTTTGATCAAATATAATTATTACAAATTACGCCAAGAGCGGCATATGAAGATGCCCCCTTGGATGACCAGAGTACTAAATAGACATGTCAGTCTTAATACAACACAGCGGAAATAAACTAAATAGCTCCTATATAGCTAGCTTTGTCTCCTGCATATCTTCGGAAGCTTTATTCGCCCAACCTACTAAACCTAAAAAACCTTAACTCTCAATATACTCAAATTGAATTTTGAGCATCCGAGAGTTTAAGGGGAAAACATAAACTTCGAGCCAAACATAAAGCCTGGTGTGAATAATACTATTACATCCCGGCAAATTGATATTAAGTGAGACCACGCCGCTTAGCGGAACGGGTTTCCCCTTACTAATATCCCTTTTAAAACATATCTTTTGCAAATCAGAATCCTTGAATCAAACTGATTAAAGCAATAATATCAATATCATATATGCACATAAATCAGGTAATCAAAGGACTGTCTTTCCAAACAATATAGTTTTGTTTGGATAACTACTAACCATTGGCTGACTCGGGCCAACCAGACATACTCAATTATCTAACATCTGCTAGACAAACTTCTAGGCTATCTGCCCTTAACTATCTTCTTCTAGGGTCAACTGAACCTAATGGTTTTGCAGGCTCACTAATAACCTATCCTTCTCTGTATATTCCTTTCTGTGTGTAACATCATTTTAGTCTTACTTGTGACAAAGCCCTACACACTAGAATTTTGGACTTATATTAGCTAGGGTCTTATTAGCTAAAGTATAGAATGGACCTTGTACCAGTCCCATCTGGTATTCTAAAATCCAAGCCATTTACTTAGTGTTAACTACCCCATTAAATTTTCCTTGAAAACATTTCTTTCAAATTGATTTAACCCTTTAAATCATACTTAAACAAGGAAAATATACTATTTGCTTTACTAAATATCTTTGCCATGTTGTTTGCTTTACACAAAACAATCTTGATGAAATATAATGGGATTATCTATCCCTCCAAAGCAAGTTAAAAACCCTTTTTAACTTAAAAGATCTTAGGCCATAAAGCCAAGGTAAACCATTTGAAACCCTTGCGTAAAAACTTTAAACAATACCTTTCGAATCCATTGAAAGTACCCCTTTCAAAATAGGTTAATTGCTATACCTTGAAACAGTAAGCCGAAAGTCCAAAACATACCTTTCAAAATATTTAAAATAAACATTTTGAAATCATTGAAGGTATCCCTTCGAAAGCTTTATAAACCTTAGACATCCCCTTTTCAAATACTTTAAACTTGACTTTCGAAAGCATTAGAAACCTTCCATTTAAAGACTCAAGTAAACCTTTCGAAAACATTGGGTATCACCCCTTCGAAACCTTCATTATATATCTTTCGGAAGCATTAAAGTACTTTACTTAAGACAAACCTTTTGAAAGCACTGGGTTCAAATAAGATTTTGTGGAACATAGCTTCGAAACCATTTAAAACTATTTCCTTCAAGACCTTTGGGTTTAACTGTCAATTTATCAAAGGGTATTAAAAGAACTGGGACAAAAGCAACCCTTTTGAAAGAATTATTCCTAAGTAAAAGAAGGTGGATGGTTTCAAATCCAACCTTTTCGAAAGCATGGAGAAGCGGCTTCAAAGTTTAAGGCAAAAGCACCCTTTCAAAAGCATTAGTTCGAAGGGTTGAATGCGGTAGCAGGGGTTTCGAACCCCTTCGAAAGCTCGTTTTAAAAAAAAAGGTGGCAACCTATTTGAAATCCCTTTCTTTATATAAACAAAAGCAAGTTGGTTAAGTCAAAAACTCCAACCCCTTTGAAAGCCTTATTTATAACCAAAATAGTTCCAAGTTTAAAAGAGCTACTTTTACCCCTTCGAAAGCACGTTTTGACTCTATACCTTCTGCCTTTCTCCAATCCACTACATACCAAGGCATTGATACTATGTGTATTGGTTTCGACTTGGTAGGAGGTGGGTGTATGGGATCGAAAGGTGGCTACTGTAAGCGGCGAAGCAGTAATCCTTTACAAAACTAATTTTTGACTTTTTAAAGTAATATCTTCCCAACTAACTTGCCTTATTTGTCAACATATAATTGGTTGCCAATTCTTTTACAAAGTCTTTTTCTAAAAGTGCTGCCGAATTCAATAATTAACAATTTTAAAACATTTAACAAATTGTCTCTTCTCCTTTTATAAACATATAAAACATTTAAGTCTCATACCTTAAAAAAAATTATATCTTCAATAAAATACTTAAGAAATTTTTATAAAAATTCTCATAAATCACATTTAATATGTTTTTTAACATATTTAAATTTCTGACTCAAAGCTAACATATAATAGCCGTAATTAATTTTAAAACCAATTTACCCATTTTCTTTACTAGAAAATTCATAATAAATCCACAACAACATAGGAAATTATGAAACTTGAAACCCATCTCTAAAATAATGTTTTTGACCTTATATCAAAAACGCAAGCCATTTAGATGTCATAGAATAGGTTTTTCTAATCAAATCTTATCATAAAATTTATATGAAACAACATAAATCATCAACAAGCGCGCGCGCACACACACACACACACACACACATATATATATATATATATATCTTTTTAAACAACCAAAACATGGCAATATCCTTGCAAAATAAATTCGGATCTTATCTGGAAACCGAAAACAATAAAATTAAGGTGTAATCTATTAATCACCTTAGCTTAATGGTTAAGAAGGTTGAGATTTGCTCTTGGATTAATTTGGTTGAGCTTCCTTCTTGAATTCTTGTTTATCTTCCTCTTGTCTTTCTTCTAATGGTGGCTGGCCAAGCTCTATATTTAATTTTGTTTGTGAATGTGGTAAATGAGAATGGAGGTTTTAGGGTATAAGAATATAACATATTCCTATTTTGCCCTTATCTTATTACCCTTAGTTCATTTTAAGTTTTCATTTGTTCATTCATTAAGGTACGACTACCATTTAATTATACAAATCTCAATCTCTTAACCACTTAATCTTCACATTATTATATTTAATTTATCTACTTAGATCTCCTGAATAATGATATTTGAAATTAGGGATGTTACAATCCTAGCCTGGGTGTGCAATCTTATCACGTAGTTATGTATGCAAATACCCTAAACATGCATAAAAATATCTACGTAAGTGTAAAGTGATTGTGAAAAAATATGGCAACCATCTTCTACCATCAAATCTAGCAACCACGATGTACCCAAAATCCTAATTTTAGAGTGAAAATTTACCAGTGAAAAGCTCTGGATGAGTGATCTTCGTCTTTTCCTTGATTTCTCATGTTCTTTACACTGGGTTGTCTCCTCATTATACCTAGACCAGTCTAATTGTTTTATTATGGAGTCTCCTAGTTTCGTACTCCATAATACATACGGTAGCATGGGGCATTATTCGCTCCATCTCTAAGTCCCTCAGCTGATCAGGCTCAACTATAATAGTGGTGTCATGAAGGCATTTCCTAAGGTGAGAAACATGGAAAAAATTATGGACTCCTACCAATCTATTAGGAAGCTCCACTCGATAAGCAAGTTTTCCTATCCTTTCCAAAACTCGGAAATGCCCAACGAATCTAGGTGCCAATTTTGTGGACTTGCAAAACCTAACCATTTTTCTCAGAGGGGAGACTTTGAAAAATACCATATGTCCAATCTCAAATTCTAGCTCTTTCCTTCTTCTATCCGCATAAGATTTTTGACGGTCTTACGCTGCCTTCATTTGTTGCCTGGTCAACTCTACCTTTTTTGTGGTATCACGGATCAAATTGGGTCCGGGTAATATTTTTTCGGTGGTTTTCCAGCAACAATTTGGCGATTTGCATGGCCTCCCATAAAGTGCTTTAGAAGGGGCTATATCAATTGTCACTTGATAACTATTATTATATGCGAACTCGATCAAAGGAAGATGCTACTCCCAATGTCCTCCAAAGTCCAAAATACAAGCCCTCAACAAATCTTTCAAAATCCTATTCACCCTTTTCGTTTGACTATCCGTCCATGGGTGATAAGAAATGCTAAGATTCAAAGAAGTTCCCAAAGTTTCTTATAAGCTCCTCCAAAATTCACTAGTGAACAAGGGGTCTTTATCACTAACTATGCTTATTGGAATTCCATGCAATCGAACTATGTCTTTAATGTAAATCTATGCGAGAGAAGTGGCAGTCATATTGTTCCTAGCATGAATAAAATGGGCACCCTTAGTAAGTCTATCCATAACAACCTAAATAGCTTCATTACTCCTCCAACTCCTTGACAACCCTTCCATGAAATCCATCGAAATATGTACCCACTTTCAAGTCAGAATCTCTAATGGTCGTAATAATCCTCTAAGCATTCCTTACTCGGCTTTTACTTTTTGACATGTCAAGCACTTAGCAACACACTTAGCTACTCTTCTCTTCATTCCATGCGAAAAAAAATCCTCTTCATATCCTTGTACATCTTATCTCCTCCGGGGTGAATGGTCATCTTTGAGTGGAAACAGTCCATAAGCACCTCTTTCAACAAACTATCAATCATTGGGACACAAAGATGCCCATCCCTTCTTAAGCATTCTTTATCGTCAACTAAATATCTACTAGCATGGGAAAAATGCTCTCCCCTCCCCAACTTCTCCAAAATATTTACAATTCCTTCATCCTTCCCTTGCTCAAGACTTAAGCAGTCCATCAAGGCTGGCCTAGTTTGCATAATTGCTGAAATGCCTTGGATGTGTTCTATTGGTGGTTGGAAGTTAAAATTTAAGGGGAACTCCAATTGCATCCATTCATATATAGCATCTAGGGTAGCATGCTTCTGACTAAGGGCATCAACAACTATGTTCCCTTTTCTAAGGGTGGATTGAATACTAAAATCAAATGATGCTATATATTCCATCCATCTCTACTGCCTAAGATTTGGATCCTTTTGGAAAAATAGGTACTTTAGTGATTTATGGTCAGTGAATAACTTGAACCTTTCTTCCAAGAGATAATGCCTCCACATCTTTAAGGAAAAGACAATAGTTGCCAACTCCAAGTCATGAACTGAATATCTTTTCTCATGATCATTCAGTTGCTTACTAGCATAAGAAACTACTTTCCTTTCATGCATTAGAACTGCTCCTAACCTTGTGCCAGAAGCATCTGTGAAAACCATAAATAGTTTAGTCCCATCAGGAATAGTGAGCACGGGTGCACTAGTCAATAACTTCTTAAGCTTCTCAAACGCCTTAGTGCATCTACGTCCTAAGAAATGACTAAGTTCTTTTTAGTCAAATGGGTTAAGAGGGTTGCTATTCTTGCAAAGTTCTTAATGAACTTTCTATAGTAACCAGCCAACCCAAGAAAACTTCTAACCTCTAATGCATTCCTAGGAGTTTTCCATCCTTGAACAGCTTCCACTTAGTGGGGTCAACTGCTAGTCCTTGCTTAGAAATAATATGCCTAAGAAATCTAACTTCTTTTCTCCAAAAGTGGCATTTAGCAAATTTGGCCTTAAGGCGGTGCCTTCTTAATGTTCCTAGTACCTCTCTTAGGTAGTTCTCATGCTCCTCTTTTTCCTTGGAGAAAACCAAGATATCATCTACGAACATAATGACAAATTTATTGAGTTGCCCCATAAATATCCTACTCATAAAATCTACAAGTATGTGGGGGCGTTTGTCAATCCAAAAGGCATCACTTCTCACTCATAGAGTCCATCTGGTATTCAAAATGCGGTCTTCAACTTACTTTCTTCTGCAATCCTCAATTGATGAAATCCAGTTACTAAATCTAGTTGGGAAAAGACTTTGGCTCTCACAAGTTGATCGAACAAGTCATCTATCCTAGGTAAAGGGTACCTATTCTTTCTTGTCAACTTTTTCAATTCCCCATAGTCGATGCAAAGTCTCAACAAATCGTCTGCCTTAGAGGCGAAAACAACAAGGGCTTCCTATTTCGTAGTACTGCGTCGGATGAATCCTTTCTTCAATAGCTTAGAGATTTTCTTATCCATTTCTCTTCTCTCTTTTGGGGCTATGTGTCTTATAGGCAGGGTGACTGGACTTGTGTCTTTCCCCAAATCTATTCGGAACTCGATCTTCCTTTAGGGTTGGAGACTCGAGACTTCCTCAAAGACATCAAGAAATTCACAAACTATGGGTACAGAAGAAAACTCTCCAAAAGATAGACTTAGTGAGTATAGATGGCTTGACTCAACCAAATTTTGGGATGTACAAAGAATTTCTAGGTCAATCCTCCATAACTTTTTAATTGTACAACCCTCCTATCGCAATTAAGAATTACTTCATAAAATACCAACTAATCCATACCCAAGATAAGTCCATACCCCTCAAAATTTAGTATGTATGCATTGCATATGAAATCAACGTTGCATATGTCCAATACTAGGTCTTTGCAAACTAAGAAGAGATGTGCCGACCCCTCAATATGATTGAAGACCACTATTGGGCTGGTGACAGTATGGGTTTGAAGGTTTAAGAGGTTTACTACATTCATAGCTATAAAAGAATGTGAAGCCACTGAATCAAATTGGGTATGAATTGTAACCCCTAAAATAAGAGTTATGCCTTCTAATGATGCCTTCCCTTGGTCTCTAGGTGGTCTACTTGCAATAGGAATGACTTCAATAGCATAAGCTTGTCCGCTTGATCCTCCCTTTTCCAACTTAGGGCACTGATTCTTGAGGTGCCCTTCCTCGTGGCAATTAAAGGACTTCCCTTTAAAAGTTTCCTTCATCAGGCTCACCCTACTATCTTTAGCATCATGACATTTCTTCTGGCATCTCTTATACACCTTACCATCCTTCTTAAACTTCCCCTTTAACTTCTTGTTAGCCCAAAAGCTTCCCTTCTTGGACCCTCCTTGCATTTAGGTAGGTCCAACCTTCTCCTTTTCTACTTCTCTATCCTCTGTACTGGCCATGTGTAGCATTGCCATCTCAACCAACATCTTGTACATAGCACCAATGGGAAATTGGGTCAACTCATTTCTCTCAACGGGGAATTTTAGGCCCTTCACGAACTTCATGGCCTTTTTTATAGGTGTATCTATCAAGCTCATCCCGAATTTAGCCAACTCTGTGAACTTAGCTATGTACTCCTTTAGAGTGGGGTCTCCTTCCCTAAGTTGAATGAATTTCTCTAGTTGTAGACTCACCTCTGCCTTAGACATAAATCTTAGCTCAATTCTATTTTTGAATTCATCCCACGAGAAAATCTTACCAGTGTTTTCTTCAGTCACCAAGTTCCACCAATCTAAAGCTTCTCCTTTAAGTGCTAAGCTGCCATCCTCCTCTTTAACTAGTCCTCCCAACCAAGCTCTTTAAATATTTTCTCACAGTCATTTACACATGCTTTTGCTTTCAGATATCTCTTGGTTCCAGAGTATTTCTTCCCTCCCATTAAGAAAGTCCTTACACATTCTAGGAAAGTCAATAGGATGGGGTGCCGCATCGGCAGGCGGGGCAGCAGATGCCACTGGTGCAACTAGGGGAATAGGAATTTGCTTGACGGTCTTAAGATATTATTTAAACCATTTTGGCATTCCACGAATGGGAAGTATTCCACAGGTAGGGATCCCAGTTCCAAAAGAAGATTGATTATCAGTCATATCAACTATCTGTAGGTTGAATCTTTAGTGACGATTTCCTAAGATGGTATTATAAACTGAAAGAAAAGGGGTTGCCTAATGTTCGTGTTTATGTTCAAAGAAGTAGGGGTGTGTGTGTGTGTGTATGGTAAGAATCCTTTTGAAAAACTTTTTTAAAAATAACAAATACACCACTAATACGTATAATTTCCCCGTCGATTAGGTAACCTAGGCTTTGATACCAAATGTAATAACTCGCCCCGGAATAGGCCTAAATTTCGACCCAGAAAAGGCTCATCGAAACTTAGACCCATTCTAAAGCTGGTTGTTAGTTGGAAAAAGAAATAACATTGCAGAGCACTAGCTATACTTTCAGAACTTGCAGTGGATGGAATAAAATATGATAGTAAATTGTACCCATTTATTTCAGAACCATTTCAATTATCATAATACTAAACATCATCAAACAGTCAAATAATATCCCTTACATCATTTATTCAAAAATACATGGGCATAATATAAAACATCATTGAAAGATAATAATAACTGCCACAAGCTTAGGCCACTCCATCTCCAAGCATCGTCACCATCATCACTCAGTCCTTAACCTGTGTTGTAATGAGAAGGAAGTTAGAACGACAAATGTTTGGTGAATAAAACCTCAAGTCTTATCATTTCAGTACTTGGGCAGTATATTTCAAAATAAGTATATGTCTTACGTATATAAAACCATTTAATATTTCTTATAAAGAAAGAAGGTGGGTCCTCAATCAACCATTTAATACCTTTCATTCTCGAAGCATATTTCTAAATCTCATGACCCAAATTCCATGTCATAAATGTATAACAATGCGAGATACCCAAGCCACTTAATACCTTTTATTGAAAAATAGGAAGACTATAGCCATTTAAGACCACAATTAAGGCAGAACCCCGTCATTTAATACCTATTTCTAAGGCTGACTCCAAATCGATGACTATCTAGCTGACATCGCAGGAAATCTCTTGAGTCACTTAGTACTTCTTTATGGAAAGGCAGACCCTCAATCCGCCACTTAATACCTTATTCCAAAGCGGACCCCTATCGAGATACCACCTATCGTGCCTAATAACTACCCTTTAGCCATTTACCACTTCATTTGGGGAAAAGAGGCGAGCCCTTAAACAACCACTTAATATCTCAAGACCCCGAAGCAGGCCCTTCGTATTATGACCCATACTCATAATAACGTTTCACATTGGTCCGACTATTCGTAGGAACTGGTATCTAGATTAGCTAGGCAAATTTATCCTAAAGTTTGGAACAAACCTTGCGTCATCATAAATACTTATCATAGGAGATGTCTCACACCATCCCCAAAGTCACACTACTGGTAGCCAGATTAGCTGTGCAGACTTCTGTATAGCTTTTGACAGACCTCGCATCCTTATAACTTAGCCATAATTTATATATTCTCTATATATATAATACTCATTCTGTGCAGTTAAAGCGCTCGGCAGATTCAAAGCGGCAGAGGTGCAAAAAGTCATAGTGGGGATACAGCGAGGATATAGCGGGATATAGCGGATAACTCTAAAATAACAAATAAAACTCGTACTTAATGTTTTTACAAATATATAAATGGTATTTAAATGAAATATTAACATTCAATTGAATTATAATTAATGCATAAATAATTTTAATTAAAAACGTGTGTAGATATATTGTAAATAAACGTAAAACTGTTATGTAACATAATTGAATTTAGTAGAATATTAGAGTATTTTCATTTCTGAAAATATATTAAAAATTCAATTAAATAAATTAATTTCATAATTTTTATAATGTAAAAATATCATTTTTCAATTCATTTATTTTAAAGAAGATATAGCGGAAATAGCGTATTATAGCGGGAATAACGTGATATAGCGAAAATAATGGGGCTTAAAGCGGAAAGGCTATATTTGGGGCTATATGGAAAAATCGTAGCGGTAGAAATCTGCTATGAGATATAGCAGGGTATAGCGGGGTAGTAGCGGGGCATTAACTGCACAGTACTCATCTCAATGCTCCATAATTAAGGCCTTATAAGGAATCTTCCTTATTACGCCTTAAAATATTAAATACTTTCCTAAGGGGGAATTTATGAGAATCTAATTACCTAACTAACCATATTAATTATACGCTATAATTATAAGTTTATTACGCTAATAGAAATAGATATATATTCACGTCTAGTAAACTTCTAAGTGTGTTGTTTATACACCCCAAACGAACGTTAAATGTCAATTCCTTGAGCCATAGTATTAATACAAGTCCTTCCTTCAAATTTCCAATGTCCATCACAAGAAATTTTAATATCCATAACAAGGATTAAATATTCATATCCAAAACTGCAATAAATAGACATGTAAACAGACATAGAAACTCAATTTATTACATTAAATTAATGGGATGTCCTAATTAATAGAGATTATAATTCTAACTTCATATTTTATTCAACTCCTCTTTTACAAAGAAATAAATGAAGGGATTTTGTGTGGAATAGGTGATGTAAACTACAAATAGGATTTGTGCTCGAATTTTGTGTGGAATAGGTGATGTAAACTACAAATAGGATTTGTGCTCTACACCCTTATCGCATTATTGGAAACTCACAATTTGAATCAAAGATGGAGGAGAAGTGGAATAGACTACGAAATTATCAAAAATTGCAGAAACATCATAAATTCCATCAAATTAACATATATAATTGAGAATCTCCATCTAGAATTGATATCTTGAAATAAATAAGAATTTTAGGGGATTTAATCCTGTTTTGCTTTCGCAAAACCCAAAATCCCTAAGGCATATTCAAATCCATGGATATATACTAATCAATTACTGAAATAAAAATACCAAGGTTTCCACTTACAAATTATCCTTAGCTTTTCTTGTATGGATTTGCAATGCCAAAGTAACTCTTTTCCAAATCTCCTTTTTTATATATATAAACACAACGAAAGATAGGTATATATATATATAATTTTGTTTGATTCAGAGAGGTAGGAAGAGAATTGAATATATTAAATGAACAATTAGAAAAGGATTAGAATTCTTACCTGGATTCCTAATTGAATTTCTGAATCTAACTGAAGACATAAAATGGCAGAGGTTTGCGGAATTCCCTGAATTTTTGTGAATAAAAAGTGGAGAGGGTAGGTTCCTATTTGTATGAGTTGAAACATACCAGAACCGTAAGATGAAATTAGATGAAAACGGATAAATTTGGAGCATTTAACGTTGAAAAACCCTTAGCTGCCATTGTAGGTAGCGGTAGACCGTGCTACCTCGGTCGATTGATCGGTTGGGATGGTCGACCGCTTCACCATTTTGGGAGCGTTTTGGTTATTTCCGTTGTTTGATTATTTTATTCCCTAATTAATTTTAACATTAACTATTTAGCTTAATGCTTACTTAACTCCCAAGTAATTATACTATTAATTTTTGAAATTCAAACTCCAAACTTAGTTACTCATTTGAATTTGAATTCGAAAGCGAATTAAACTAATTTAAATTTGAAAACTTCAAACGCTCATAACTTCTTCGTTTGAGTTCCGTTTTCAACATATTATATATGGAAACAGATCAGAATTTCACCACGAACGCAACGAAATAACTTCCGTGGTCAAATTCTAACTTTTATAAAATTTCCATTTTCTACCCTATCTTATTTAATTTAGTTTACTTATTTAATTAATGTTGATTTTTACGGGGTGTTACATCCCCCGCCATGCATGCAAGCCCATGTATCTTACACACAATATCTTCCCTAAATCACTCCTTAAAACAAGGATCTTTTTCCCTTGATTCTTCTTAGGTTTAGTTAATCTTGCTTATGAGGTTAGGTGATTTAAACACTTGCAAATGTCTTCATATGTTACAATACAAATACAAAAGAGTTTGAACAAATTTTATTTAGCAAAAAAGTCATTTATCGATAAAATGATTTTCGGTCACATTATCGATATTTTTTTGAACTATTTTGTAACGACCCGTAAATTTTCGATAAATTTTATTTGTTTTATTGATATATTTAATTGGAAATTTGAGAAATTGTAACGATATAATTTTGAAACAAAATTTAATATTTGAAATGCGTCTAGTTGAACATTTTTTTTTAAATTGGTAAATTTTATTAAGGCATTAAAGCCCAGATCGAAAATCAGCCCACGCTGAACAATACAAAGTACAAAGTACAAAACTTTCCGACATAATCTGAACCCTTTCCAAAAACAATCTAAACATCTTCCTCCCTAACGAAGTCATGGCGGCTGATGCTGATAGCTCGTTCCTGGGTTTTCTTGCTCTGGAAAGCTCCGATCCACTCCTACAACATGAACTTCGTCTTGTGCCTGCCTGGTAGTAAGCTCCCTCTTAATCCTCTTAAGAATTATCTGCATGTCCACAATTGCTAATCTATTTACTTCCGTTTGTTTTCTATGCTTGCTCTGGAAAATTCTTCGATTCCTTTCCTTCCATATGCTCCAAGCAGTCACAGTGATGGCGATTTTGTTCAGCTTGGATTCAACGTCTTTATCGCTTCCTCTACGAGTCAGGTACTCTACTTGTTCAACTAAGTTATTAGAGTGAGGATTTATGTTTAAGTACTTGTTGCACGAGATCCACACCGAATTAGCAAAATTACATTCAAAGAATAAATGTTCGTGCGTTTCTAAACTCTGATTACATAGGATACAATCAGTTTCGTTGATCACTCCCCATTTCGATAATCTATCTCTTATCGGTAATCTCTTCAGAATTGCTTTATATGCTGTAAAAGCCATTTTTGGGTTGTTAACGTGATCCCATATGATTTTGCACCATGAAGCCTTACTGTCTTTTTGCCTAATTTCCTCCCAGGTAGCCTTAGTAGAAAATTCATTACCAGTAGGCTTCCAGACCCAAGCATCCATGTCTCTGCCATAGTAGATAGGCATGTATTGAATGATTTCCTTTTTATCTTGATTTATTGGTAAAGAGGAGCAGTCCCAACCATTATTCTTAATCAGCTCTTTCACTTTTTTCTGCGGGCAACCAAAATCAGAGAAAGTGTGCATGCCCAATAAATCAATTAGTGATTCACCTTGAATCCAAGGATCACTCCATAGATCAGTATCCTGCCCATTAGCTATTTCTCGGGTACATAGTGAAGCTAGAGTGTCTCTGATCTTCAAGATTGCCTTCCAATTCGCTGAAGCATTATTATCCATTGGCATTTGCCAGAAATTCCCTTTAATGTACCTCCTTCTCATCCAGTTCCCCCAAAGTCCTTTACCATTAATAATTTTCCAGGCTTGTTTAAGAGTATGCACAGCTCTTATATCCCTAAGTCTTCTGAGACCCACTCCCCCTTCTTCTTTAGGCCTACATAAATTATCATATTTTATTTTGTGTAATCCACCCTTCCAAATGAAATCAGCACAAATCTTTTCAGTTTTTTGAATGGAGGCGTCAGGAAGTTGGAATGTTTGCATCCAGAAGTTGATTTTAGAGTGAATCACAGTGTGAACCAACTCTATACGGCCTGCAAGAGACAGCATTCTGGAGCACCATCCCTGCATTCTATCCCTGATAGAAGAGATGAGAACTGCACATTCCCTATCAGTAATCTTATTGGAAGATAGCGGAATCCCTAAGTATTTGACTGGCAAAGTTCCTTCCTTTACTTTTAGGATATCCATCACCACTGCTTTACTTCTACAAGTTTTGTTAAAATAGCACTTGGTTTTCTGTTCATTCAGTTTTAGTCCAGCACACTTGTCTAATTTTTCTAAGATTTCTTTAATAGCTGTAGCTGCTCCTTTGCTGGATTTGATACAGATGAGCAAGTCATCTGCGTATAGTAAGTGACTTACAGTAGGCTGGAAATTAAATATGGTCTGAATTAACTTGTGATGTGTAACCAACTCCATTTGTAAGGTAAAGTATTCCATGGCAATTGCAAACAAATAAGGGGAAAGAGGATCACCCTGCCGAATGCCTCTGTTGGAACCAACGAATCCTTTTGGTATGCCCTTAATCAGGATAGAGAAGGTAGGTGTAGATATGCATTCATTTATTAGATTCACAAATTTTAGAGGGAATCCCATAGCATTGAGCATGTGGATAATAAATTGTCTACTAATTCTATCATATGCTTTGTGAAGATCTACCTTTAGACAGAATTTATCAGTGCCTGGTTTATTGAAATTCCTTACTAATTCATGAGCCATGAGCGAATTTTCGAAGATGCTCCTACCCTTTATGAAAGCACTTTGACACTCGGAAATGAGATCATGTAAAATCAGCTTCATCCTATTACATAAAATCTTGCTTAGAATTTTGTATAACACATTACAGCAAGCAATAGGCCGGTAGTCTTCAATTCTTGAAGGATTATCAACTTTAGGAATGAGACAGATAAATGTGTGATTGATTTCTTTGGGAAATTTTCCTGTTTGTAAAATCTCCTGCATAGCTGAGACAATTTGATCTTTCAGGTCACACCAGTGGTGAATGAAGACTTTGGAGCCGAATCCGTCGGGTCCTGGACTAGAGTCAATGTGGATGAAATGTAGTACTTCCAGAACCTCAGCTTTAGCAATCAACCTTGTCAGCATCCATTTACCATGGGAGTTAACCTGCCTCCTGCAATGTATGGTTGGTAAGTTAGTACATACTTCACCATTAAACAAATCATTATAATACTTGATTGCTTGTTCTTCAAACTCTGCATCATTAATTGTTGATTTTCCATCCTGATTGATGATTTGTATATTATTATTCTTGTTATTACGAATAGCCATTTTTGCATAAAAGAATTTAGTGCATTCATCCCCTTCAGTTAACCATTTTTCCTTTGCTTTTTTGCTTGAGTTCAATTGCTTTAGCTTTGAGAACTTCTTTTAAATTGCTTTGGTTTAAATAGTAGTTATGCCACGTGATATCATCATCTGCACCATTCTCTATCATATCCAGAAGAGCTTCACTGTTGCCCTGAAGCTTGGATATCAGATCTCCTTCCTTCGGTCTACATCTGTTCCAATTCTTTAAGTGGATTTTAGCCTTTTTAATGAGGTGAATCAATTTATAGCATTGGGTGCCCTCAACCACTGAAGATTCATTGAATTTTATAGCTTCTTGATATCCTTCAATACCATGCCAATGATTACAATATCTGAAAGGCTTACCTTTGGTGACCAATCCCTTATCTACCAGGTCAACAAGTATAGGGCTATGATCACTGGTGGATGGGGGAAGAATGCTTACTTTGATATTAGACAACATAGTGATACACTTGACATTAACCAGAACTCTATCTAACCTGCAGGAAATTTTTTTATTTTCACCACTTCTCCATGTATATTTCAGGCCACTGTGGACTGGCTCGAGCAACCCTGCTTCTAATATGTAATTGTTGAATTCCTTAAGCTGGGATACTCTCATGGTAAGTCCTCCTTTTTTCTCCTCAGCTCTAAGTACTGAATTGAAATCACCTAATGCAATCCAAGGGTTGTTATTGTGTTTACCTATATCCTTGATAGCTTGCCACAACCTGGTTCTTTGAGATGCCAAATTGCTGGCATAAACACAGCTTAGAGTTATTTTTAGACCACCCTTATTAATAGCTTCTACTGTTATATGTTGATCATCTTTCTGTTGTAGGCTAATATTCCAACTTTGTTTATTCCATAATAATAGAATGCGACCTTTGCCTCCTACGTCATTGTTATGCATAAATGACCAATCCTCTCCCAGAGAATCAGTGAAAAAGGATAGATTTTCATCATTGAATTTGTTTTCCAAAATACTTATGATAGCAGGAGGATAAGATCTCCTCAAATTTAAGAGGTCTAAACATCTAACGTCATTATTTAGACCCCTTACATTCCAGCTTATTATTGACATTTAGAGATTGAAGGCCTACTCCTCAGTTTCATAGGAGAGCCCTCGCGATTCAACTTCGCCTTACCTTTAACCTCTTGGTTCTGGAATTGTTTGGAATATTCTAAGTTGGTCTTTGTAAATTTATTGGGGGTATTTTCCTCTATATCTGTATCTGAATCCAATTTATCCAATTCAATTTTATTAAGTTCATCAATTTCCTGTGTAGATACAGGCACTGTCTCTGGCGACCTCTCAGCAGGGGTATGGACATTTTCAGTTACCACAGTATTTGCCAGCTTTGGGTCAGTCAGCCTTTCTTCATCTTCCAAGTCAACTGGGGTTACCGTATCTGTTTTCTTTTGGACACTAGCAAAAGAGCTTGAAGGTTCTATGTGTATAAGTGCTTCTTCATTAGTAGGATCTATTTGAACCTCTTTTGGTTGTATATTTTGTGTAATCTCAGAATGTTTAGAATCTTGCATATGATTTTGCCTCCACACCTGCTTAACAGGTCCTATAACAATCTATTAGCCACTGGCCTTTATTTTATTTTATTTTTCAAAATCAATGACTGGTCATTTATTTCATTTGTGGTTTCCAATATTTGGTGCCGGTTCGTTTTATCCTCGGTTCCTCCACAGTGCAACAGCCCATTTTTCATGTGAACCTTTTCATTTCTTCTCCCATTTTATTTTGTTTTGCTCAGCCCCCTTTCTTCTTTTCACCATGGCAGAGCTTCCAAAAAAAAATGCCTGCATCTCCATTGTAGCGTGAAGCCGCTTCTCACCTCCACTTCCCTCCCCGCACGCCTAGCAACCGAACCCATTCGCCCAAGCTTACCTCCACTTGCCGCAGCAACCCGCTCCAGCCATTCAACCCTCTGCCCAACCGAGGCAACCTCGACCACCACCTCCGCATCATTCTCCATCACCACCTCGCGCGAGCGGCAGCAAACACTACCCAGATCGCCGCTCATTTCCTCCTTGCGGCCTGACCGACCTTTACAACCACCACACCCAGGAACCGTGCTCTGGTAGCAACCGCCCTCTTCTCCTTCCATCCTTTGCTCGGCCCTCATCCCAGATCTGCGCTCAACCTGCCGTGTCCTTTGCGAGCTCGGCCCGTTTGATTCGAAGGTACTTATGCGTGGACGTTCTTTTTATATGAAAAGTTTATTTATATATTTCAGAACTTGTGCATTTGTTGTGTATGTTTTGTTTTTCGCTGTTAGTATAAATAAAAAAAACTTTATTTATATCAAATATTAGGCAAAGTATTGCAGTAAATATAAGTATTGATATGATGATATTTTAGTTAAAAATTGTGTTATAAATCTGTGTATAGATTTGTATACGTATATGGTTAAAAAGGGTCTTTATAAAATGTCAGCGATACTAGGTATGTTATATTATAAAGTGGTTCATTAACTTGTCTAGTTTATACACATATGCATCATTTACATTTGTTTGTTTTAAAAGTTTATAATATTATATCTATACGTGTACTACATATATTGTATATATATAGTTTATATGCCTTATAGTCTGTTGTTTGTGCAAGTTTTAAACTATGTGGGTCAGGTGTAAAATTTTGTTATTATACATGATTTAGTTTTGATACAGTTTTACAAGTATAGATGTAGAAATATATGTTCATATCTTATGATTTACAAGCTGCCATATACACGTCGGTTCCCTTCCTTTTGGGTATAAAGCTAGTGTGTAAAAAATAAATAAAAAATAAATAAATAAATAAATGTTGCGTGTATTTCAAGTAACAGTTAGTAATTATATGAGTTTGTTATCCTCTGACTTTACCGTGCTTCTTAGTTTATATTTTGTTGTATTATGTTAGTGTTATTATATATGTTTTATTTTGTATGTTAAAACTATTGACTTATGTATTATATTTAAAACGTAAATTTTATATCTACTTCGACTTTAAATTTATTTTAAGGATACAATATTGATTTTAATAAAATAACAAATATTTTTGCATATACCAGACCGATTCTAATTCAGTTCATCAATTCTTGATTATCAGTCTAGTTCGTTCAATTCTTGCCGATCCTTCTTTGCTGTGAAATTCGTGCTTGGATTCGTAACTCAATTCAGTGTCATCTCTCTCTAGCCTCGGAAGGTGAGAAATCACTCACGATTAACGTTCTTTTATTTATTAAATTTGACTTCAATTGAAACGACAATTGAAATGTGTTGTTGTTGGTTATCTACACTGTTATATATATGTTTTACCTATATCAGTTCACCTGTGACATCTGACACCATTATCTGATATTTATACAATGATAATCCAGTTTGGTTGTTAAATGATTGATTGGTTGATGTTGACATTGGACGTTAATTTTTGTTCTTGTAAGTGATAAATAATTTGAAATTGAAATTGACATAGGATAGTTAGATTTGATATATGTGTTAAATTTGATTTGATGACATTTGCATAATATGACCCCTTTAAATGTTTAATTACTTGACACGTAGTAATATTGTGATGACCCAGATTTTGGACGTCTATTAATCGGGAAATTAATTGATTTTAATATTGAAATATTAATACTAATTAATCAAATAAATGAATTTTTGGTAATTAAGGATATTTGAAATATATGTTGATTTGGAAACTAAAATAAAACATTGAATTAAAATTTATATTGAATGTTGCATTGTATAATTTTTGAATCCCATGGAAAAGAAAAAAATAAACTTGTTGTGTAGATAAACTTCACCATTTAAATTGTGATAAAATATCCATAAAATTTTAGATATGAGTTTTTTTGTGTTAGATGATATATATAAATATAGATGTATAAATATACAAATATAGGAATGTATGCTCATATGAAATAATATATATATATATATATTTATAAAGTGATAAATATATATACATAACAACAAATGGATTTACACACACATCATAAATACACATCATCTCAAGTACTCACAACCTTTTTTATCAATGTCAGGCATTTAATGTCTAAGCATGCAAGGTTTCATATCCAGCATACAATATTTCTAGTCGAGCCTGAGATCATGGACCAAAGGAAAAGGGAACAAATAGTACATTCAAATATGAAATATGACAAGAAAAAAAAATGAATATCCATGAGCTTGCAAAGGAAGACAGTGGTATATATATTCAAGAATGTACTCATGAGAATAGAAGATAGCAAATATACATTCAAGTACATTCAAATATATAAAAGATAAGTATGTGAATTTTAACAAAAGAAGACGAGCATAATTAATGTTAGCACCCAATTCGTCATTTCAGCCTCCAAACTAAGGAAAATCTCTGTCTAAATTTTGTACTAGGGGAAACAAAGCCTGTACAATCTTACAATATAATCTTGTACCTAAATACTACTTCAGCTATACACATTTCTTTTATATATCATTCTTTTGTTTCCATTTAGTGCATTAAAAAGAAAACTGAGCATTATAAAAAAAATAGAGGAAAGCTTCAACGGTTCAACCTAAAACTTAACAGCAACTAAATCAAACAAGCAAGGAAGATCAAGCTGCTATTTTCTTAATCCAGAAAGTGTGCTCTATTCTTTACTTTTTGTTTCAGGTGAGTAGACCTAAATTCAAAACAGTTTTTAATCTGAAATTATGATTCTTACCAGTGATAAATGTTGCTGTAATCTAGATTAAAAGTGTTCATATGAAGGCTGATGTGAATGTATGGTATATATGGCAATATCTTAAAAATGTCTGTATATAGATAAATATCCTCCTCTGCCTTATTTACAGGCTATAGAGAAAAAAAAATCTCAAATCTCTTCCTGTGATTGAATTTAAGTTTCGATTTTTAAATAAAAGATGAATCAAAGATTATAACCTTACTCTTAAAAAAAAATTTCCAAAAGGTTATATTAAACATTTTTTTCAATTTGGGGTTTTACAGTAAATACACATACATTTGTCAAAAATAAATTATCATACTTTAGTAGTTTGAATTCAGGAACAGTTTATTAATCGAAGATGATGATTTTAGGAAGTAAAATTGAGATTTTTAGTGTAGGGATTATTGGGTTATGCTGCGATGATCAATATTGGGTTTTTGGTCGATCACAGTCGATCGGAGGCGAGTGAGTGGTCAAGATTTCGTCTGAAGGAGGATGGGGAGTATGGGAACTCGGGAAAATTGGGTAGGAATTTTTCTGATGGCCGAAGTGGATGAAGAGGGGCGATATAGGGTTTAATGTCGGGTTCCGTCAACGATCTTCTAGTAGATCGTTCATCGTTGGTGAAGTACTGGAGGCGATCGCAAGGGGTGGGAATGTCGTGTGTCTCTGGGACGTTGCTCTGGTCGGAGAGGCGTGGACTCTGGTGGGCGAGGTCGTCACCGGTGAGTGGATTTAGCCGGAGATTTGGTTCCAGTTTCGTTCAAAATACTCGATTTGAATTCGCATGGAGATTTAAATTTCTAGGTGGTCGATCGTGATGAGGGAGTTGAAGGTGACTTGTCTCAGGTCACGAGTGCGATCGGAGAAGGATGAATCGGCGGTGCACGTGCACCGATGCTCGATGTATCAGTGGAAGAAGAAGCTTTTATGTTTTTCTTTTTGGAAGAAGCTGTGTCTCGGGATTGAACTCGTGAATTCTGTATAGTGGCTCGAAGTTAGGGCTGGTTCGAGAGTTCGTAGGGTTTGGCTCGGGAAAATCTGGGGGTAAACGTGAGTAAATGAATGATACTTACAGTTTTAAAGATTTAAACAAGTTTTAAGGAAAAGGAGGAAGCTCGAGAAAAGGACGAGGAAACTCAGTTTTAGTTCGAGTAATCCCTAGGATTTTCTCGGGTAAAATAATTACGTTTTAAGTGTTAAAAGATAACATGATCAAGTTTTATTAATTCACTTAGATCATTATTTTAAATAAAGTTGTTTATTTAAATATTAGTTTAATTAAGTTGATTCTTAGGGTTGTTTAAACTAAATTAATAATGTGATTAAATTAAGAAGATTTAATGTGTTTAATCATTAACTAAACTTAAGAAGGAAGTCAAATTTTAGATTAATGGTAAATTAATTCAAAATTTATTTAATAAGATTTTTAATGATAACCAAGAAGTTATTTAAGAGAAATGACTTAACTTTAAGTAATTAAGGTTGAGTGATTTAAATTAATTAACTAGAGAAAGGTTAATTAATTAGTAACCAAGGGTTTAATTATTAATGTGATTAATTAATAAATTAATTAAGGATAATTAATTAAGGATAGTCAATTAAAGAAATTAATTGAGGTTAGTTAATTGATTAAGATTAATTAATTAAGTATAACTAGTAATTAATGAAGGTAATTAAGGATGGTTAATTAAAGTAATAACAAAGGGTATGTAATTGATTAATGTACATTAAGCTGGGTTATGTAATTAATCATAAGTAATTAATTAAATTGGAAAATTAAATTTATTATATGACTAATTAATCTTGCTTAGGATGATAAATTTGAATGAATGTTTTAAATTAATTAATACCTCAAGTCTGATATGATGTGATGATCTGTGATAAGAAATGCTTTAGTTGAAGAATGTGGGCTACCTATCTAAGATATGAATTGTTATGTGATATGATAACTTGAATATAAATTGTATTGTTTAAACTTAAAGAGATCAACCTTGGATTCGAAGAGACCAGGGTCGGGTGTCAGTAAATACCCGAAACCACTTCGATTAGAAATTGACAGTGGTTCTTTATAGCTTGGTTAGAGGTAAACAGGCTGGGATGGAATAAATTATGTAACATGGACATTTAAACTGTGAACTGTTGGGTGGGATAAATGGTTGACTGTTATAGGTAAGAATTCGTAAAAGGGTACGAGCTACCCTGGGTTGCAAATAAGTTTATTACTTGATATTTTAAATTATATGGGTTTACTCACGCTGGTTTCCAGCCTGACCCGGGTGTTACTTTGATGTAATGCTCGGGTCAGACCGAGTATTACAGATTCTCAGGTAAGGACGTTCTGGAGCTCAAGAGACGAGCTGGATGGCAGAATCGTATAGAGTGTTTCCGCTGTAATATTTCTGTTTATCTGGGATATGTTGATTTGTATATGTCCAGTGATTGTGTATATGTAAAACTCTGATCTATGAAATGTAAATGTATTGATACAGTTCTTCTTTGTAAAACTGTTATTTTACTTGATATTATATTTTGATCCGCTGCGAATGTGAGATTCTGTGTTTTAATTTCTGTTTCTTCTTCTATCTCTTTCTTCTTTTTCATAACTATCTGGAATTTTCGGGATCGAAAATTCCGGGTCGTTACAGTTGGTATCGGAGCCAGGTTAAGCGAAAACCTTGGCTCTGGTGGGTATACTCATAAGGATAGGGTCAATAGTACCCTAGAATGAGTTGAGTATTTATATATATATATATATATGAGAGCGTACTTGTTATTTTCACATATAAAGATTTTAAATGATTTTATGTAAGAATATATATTTTGATATATATAAAGCAATATTTCTTACTAATAAATGTTAAGTTATTGGTTGTTAAAAATTATTGGAATTAAATTAAATAATGAGAATTAAGTGGTAATAGTAATACAACCAAATTGTAATTGAATGGAGATAAATTTGAAATGGATCCAAACTGAATTAAAATCCTGAATTTGTAGCAATGTTTTCAGAATAAAGATGATAATGAATGGGTTCCCATATATGATAATCTTGGTTATTATCATAATGGTTGTTGTATTTTATAGTGGAATGTGTGTAAATGAGTAAGCAAAATAAAAGGGTGTTAAGGATATAAACTTATATGAGTATAACTTGTAAATTAGAACGGATTTAAATTGTGGAGTTTAAAACCTAAGTTTAGAAACATTGAATTGTTTCAAAGTGTTTAAAGAAAAGAATAAATAATATTATTCAGGATAAATTTGAATGTGATCTTATTTTAAAATAAGAAGCTGTTTGAAAACTTTTAAAAAAAAAGGTCTGTCTTAAATTAAAACCGAAGGTGGTTTAAAATTTAAATGTATAGCCTGGTAGGCTAAGAAATAAATATGTATATATGGATACAAAGATGGTTTGAAAATAAACTCTAAATGTTGAGTTTTAAATTTGGGAAATGAGGTGTGATATCCAAGGTAATAAGTTTTTGAACTTATAAGATGTATTAATGTGAAGTTTAAAATTTGAAGTGGGAATTCAAATTTGAGTAAGTTTGGCGAGATTAAATTGAATTTAACTTAAGGGAAGTTAAATAAGTTTGGAATAAACAACCTGAATTGGAAATTTCAAGATGAAATTTAGGTTTAACTTAGGAAAGTTAAATGGGTTGATTTGGTAAGGAATTATATGTGATCTCAAATAGGTTTGAGATCTGGAATGGGTAGTGGATGATGAATGTTTTAAATAAATTGAATGATAGATTGGGATAATATCTATCCCAATATTGGAATTTAATGGAATTAAACTTTAATTTGAAATTACTTAAGTAATTTTGATTTTAAAGATAAAAATTAAACTTGAGAAAATGGGATCACTTTGAACATTAAGATTTGAATGTTTAAAATGAACATGTAAACTGAAATGATTAAGGATTGGTTCCAAGATTGAATTTGGGTAATAAATTGAAATTCAAAGATTTAATTGTTTAAAAGGGGTTTGAATTATTATATGAACGTTGAAATAAGTTAAGTGAAGATAATTTAAAATGGAATTTTGAGAATTGAACTCAGAAATTAAATTGTTTAAAGATATTGATTTGAAGATAAATGTTAATTGGATTAAGGGAATAAATCAACATTTGAAAATTTAACTTGAATTTATATAATTCGAGATGGTTTGAAATTGAGATTTAAATTGAATTAGTTCAAACTGAATTTGATTTGAACTAATGGGAATTGTGATTTATGATGGATGAGTATAAAATTCAAATGGGAAATTTGAACTTGATTAATTTGAAATAAAATTGAAGTTATTCAAATTAGGATTGAGTCAATTTAAATGTAAGTGGAAATTTAAATTGAATTTATGGAAATGGAGATGGGGTATTAAATAGTTTGACTCTGGACTATTTTCAAAATAAATTGTTTAATATAAACCTATTTTTCCAAACTATTTACAACACAACTTTTCTTTTTAAACCTAAAACTATCTTAAACCTGTTTTACAATTACTTTGGAACTATTTAACTATTTTACAACTGTTTTATAAACTAATTACTATTTTTCTATTACTTTATAAACTGATTACTATTTTTCAACTATTTTATAAGTAATTACTATTTTTCAATTATTTTATAGTTACTTAACTATTTTACAGCTATTTTACAAATTAATAATTATCTTTCAACTATTTATCTATTTTTAAAATTTTCAAGCTATTTTGTAAATATAAACTGGTCGGAGTTCAAACTGTTATTGAGTAAATACCCAACTGAGATAAGAATTGAAGTGATAATCCAAGTGGGGATTTAGCCAAATGTGAATAAGTGAATAAAATCAAAGTGAGGGTGAATAGAAAGGAAATTGATTTAACTAATAATCAATGAAGATAAATACGTAGGATGTACGTATATTATTCTATTCGCATAGTGATTTGATCCTGATTCAAGCACAGAATTTCGAGATAGTATTATCGATCCGAGTTGGGATTTTTCGCTCGATTTTCGACGGCGAACTTGGATATGGATTTTTGATTGGTTCTGGATATTCTCTATCATAGGTGTGACTATGCAAGGAGAATGACGGTTTTTGATCAAGAAACCAGATCTGAGTCCGCACTAGGAAGTCGGGTGGACGATACTAGTTCGGAAGTGAAATTGTGTGATCGAGTGAGCGATCAGATTGATATTGCGTACAAATGATATGGGGACATCGTACGGGTTTGAATGAAATTGGCATTGAAAATTTATGGATAAAAACTGAAAATATTTTTGAAATTGAAAGTATATTTTGAGAAATTGACAATGAATAAAGGTGGAAATTTGATTTTGAAGTTATAGATAAAAGGTTATAAGATGATTTTTGAAATGGAAAATATATTTGTGAATATATGAGGAACTAAAATAAAATAAATTTAAAATTTATATTTCTATGGTAGGAATTAACTTTATAGAAATAAAGTTGAAATTGAATATTTTTCTGAGTTAAAGTTTACTTTATAATAAAAGTAAGAAATTTGGCAAGTGACTTTATAAAGTAATCAAATTTGAATATTTGATTGGGAATAAACAAAGTTACGTATCTTTGTTATATATGATAAAACTCTCCTTATTGAATCCATTGCTAGAAGAAAAAGGTTTTTGAAAGTTTTGAAGTATACAAAGAAAACTTATATAAGTATAAAGTGATTTAAAGATTTCCCAAGAAAATTATATATATGAATATATATATAAAAGATTTTATGGAAATGGTTTTGAGAAAAAGGTTTTGGGAACCTTTGGATTTGGAAAAGGCTTTTGATTTTTGGATAAAATCAATATTGGGATTTGGGAAAGCCTGATTTGTGAATTATCGATTTTGAGAATCGATTTTGTGTAAAAGCATTTATATGAGATTCATACTAGGTGTATGATTTGGAAAATACTATATGTGTATAGTATAAAGTGTTTTGAGATTTGCTCTGGGGAAAAAGGCGCTCCCTTGAAATGAACTTCTTAGGAGTGCCACTGGATGGTACTGCCTTGAGCCCCAAGGGGGGTTTCTAAAGTTGATCCTGTGAGGAGTCCGGACAAAACTAGTTCCTGAGGATTATTTGTGTAGCGAAAGTCGAGGGGCTAGTGCCCACAGAGGCATTTGGGTTATGCTGTGACGACAGTGTAACTCGATGTCACTGCGATCTACTGCAGACCATAGCGAAAGTCGCGTGAGCCGCTGAGAGCCAACAGCCTACGTTTGATTTTATATCGGTAGACTGCGACACTATGGTAACATAGCGAAAGTCATGTGTGCCGCTGAGAGCCAACAGTCTGCGTTTGATTTTATATCGGTAGACTGAGACCTATGTAGGAGTGGAGAAGTTTCATTTTGACAGCGAAAATCGTGTGTGCCGCTGAGAGCCAACAGTTACATGGACTTTTGCTGTGATGGCAACGTAACCCTGGATGTAACTGCGATCTGTTGTGGGTTCTATGGTGTAATCAGTTACATGGACTTTTGCTGCGATGGCAACGTAACCCAGGATGTAACTGTGACCATGGATGGGTGTGATGATTTCCAGAGCAATTTCACCAAAGATATTTCCTCTATTTTCGAAACCGTTTTCTATATTTTCAATAAAATTATTTTTGAAATATTTTCACTGGATTTTGAAAACGGGTCTGCCAAGCACTTATAGATTTTAAGTTGTACGCCTGATCAACGTATGACCGAATTTCTGTAAGGACAAGGATGGACTTGTCGAAACATCGAGTTATAAAAGTATTTTATAAAAACTATTTTAGAAATATTATATAGAT
Source organism: Allium fistulosum (assembly GCA_030737815.1). Classification (NCBI taxonomy): domain Eukaryota; kingdom Viridiplantae; phylum Streptophyta; class Magnoliopsida; order Asparagales; family Amaryllidaceae; genus Allium; species Allium fistulosum. The sequence goes on along the minus strand of CM060901.1, from coordinate 443,065,513 downwards.
TTTTAAAGTAGTTTAAAAATGATCAAAGGAATTTATCTGATTTAAGCATTTTCATAAATTTTGGCTTTATTCCTTTTCGAGGACGAAAAGATTTAAAGGGGGAAGAGATGTGATGACCCAGATTTTGGACGTCTATTAATCGGGAAATTAATTGATTTTAATATTGAAATATTAATACTAATTAATCAAATAAATGAATTTTTGGTAATTAAGGATATTTGAAATATATGTTGATTTGGAAACTAAAATAAAACATTGAATTAAAATTTATATTGAATGTTGCATTGTATAATTTTTGAATCCCATGGAAAAGAAAAAAATAAACTTGTTGTGTAGATAAACTTCACCATTTAAATTGTGATAAAATATCCATAAAATTTTAGATATGAGTTTTTTTGTGTTAGATGATATATATAAATATAGATGTATAAATATACAAATATAGGAATGTATGCTCATATGAAATAATATATATATATATATAAAGTGATAAATATATATACATAACAACAAATGGATTTACACACACATCATAAATACACATCATCTCAAGTACACACAACCTTTTTTATCAATGTCAGGCATTTAATGTCTAAGCATGCAAGGTTTCATATCCAGCATACAATATTTCTAGTCGAGCCTGAGATCATGGACCAAAGGAAAAGGGAACAAATAGTACATTCAAATATGAAATATGACAAGAAAAAAAAATGAATATCCATGAGCTTGCAAAGGAAGACAGTGGTATATATATTCAAGAATGTACTCATGAGAATAGAAGATAGCAAATATACATTCAAGTACATTCAAATATATAAAAGATAAGTATGTGAATTTTAACAAAAGAAGACGAGCATAATTAATGTTAGCACCCAATTCGTCATTTCAGCCTCCAAACTAAGGAAAATCTCTGTCTAAATTCTATACTAGGGGAAACAAAGCCTGTACAATCTTACAATATAATCTTGTACCTAAATACTACTTCAGCTATACACATTTCTTTTATATATCATTCTTTTGTTTCCATTTCGTGCATTAAAAAGAAAACTGAGCATTATAAAAAAATTAGAGGAAAGCTTCAACCTAAAACTTAACAGCAACTAAATCAAACAAGCAAGGAAGATCAAGCTGCTATTTTCTTAATCCAGAAAGTGTGCTCTGTTCTTTACTTTTTGTTTCAGGTGAGTAGACCTAAATTCAAAACAGTTTTTAATCTGAAATTATGATTCTTACCAGTGATAAATGTTGCTGTAATCTAGATTAAAAGTGTTCATATGAAGGCTGATGTGAATGTATGGTATATATGGCAATATCTTAAAAATGTCTGTATATAGATAAATATCCTCCTCTGCCTTATTTACAGGCTACAGAGAAAAAAAAATCTCAAATCTCTTCCTGTGATTGAATTTAAGTTTCGATTTTTAAATAAAAGATGAATCAAAGATTATAACCTTACTCTTAAAAAAAAAATCCAAAAGGTTATATTAAACATTTTTTTCAAATTGGGGTTTTACAGTAAATACACATACATTTGTCAAAAATAAATTATCATACTTTAGTAGTTTGAATTCAGGAACAGTTTATTAATCGAAGATGATGATTTTAGGAAGTAAAATTGAGATTTTTAGTGTAGGGATTATTGGGTTATGCTGCGATGATCAATATTGGGTTTTTGGTCGATCACAGTCGATCGGAGGCGAGTGAGTGGTCGAGATTTCGTCTGAAGGAGGATGGGGAGTATGGGAACTCGGGAAAATTGGGTAGGAATTTTTCTGATGGCCGAAGTGGATGAAGAGGGGCGATATAGGGTTTAATGTCGGGTTCCGTCAACGATCTTCTAGTAGATCGTTCATCGTTGGTGAAGTACTGGAGGCGATCGCAAGGGGTGGGAATGTCGTGTGTCTCTGGGACGTTGCTCTGGTCGGAGAGGCGTGGACTCTGGTGGGCGAGGTCGTCACCGGTGAGTGGATTTAGCCGGAGATTTGGTTCCAGTTTCGTTCAAAATACTCGATTTGAATTCGCGTGGAGATTTAAATTTCTAGGTGGTCGATCGTGATGAGGGAGTTGAAGGTGACTTGTCTCAGGTCACGAGTGCGATCGGAGAAGGATGAATCGGCGGTGCACGTGCACCGATGCTCGATGTATCAGTGGAAGAAGAAGCTTTTATGTTTTTCTTTTTGGAAGAAGCTGTGTCTCGGGATTGAACTCGTGAATTCTGTATAGTGGCTCGAAGTTAGGGCTGGTTCGAGAGTTCGTAGGGTTTGGCTCGGGAAAATCTGGGGGTAAACGTGAGTAAATGAATGATACTTACAGTTTTAAAGATTTAAACAAGTTTTAAGGAAAAGGAGGAAGCTCGAGAAAAGGACGAGGAAACTCAGTTTTAGTTCGAGTAATCCCTAGGATTTTCTCGGGTAAAATAATTACGTTTTAAGTGTTAAAAGATAACATGATCAAGTTTTATTAATTCACTTAGATCATTATTTTAAATAAAGTTGTTTATTTAAATATTAGTTTAATTAAGTTGATTCTTAGGGTTGTTTAAACTAAATTAATAACGTGATTAAATTAAGAAGATTTAATGTGTTTAATCATTAACTAAACTTAAGAAGGAAGTCAAATTTTAGATTAATGGTAAATTAATTCAAAATTTATTTAATAAGATTTTTAATGATAACCAAGAAGTTATTTAAGAGAAATGACTTAACTTTAAGTAATTAAGGTTGAGTGATTTAAATTAATTAACTAGAGAAAGGTTAATTAATTAGTAACCAAGGGTTTAATTATTAATGTGATTAATTAATAAATTAATTAAGGATAATTAATTAAGGATAGTCAATTAAAGAAATTAATTGAGGTTAGTTAATTGATTAAGATTAATTAATTAAGTATAACTAGTAATTAATGAAGGTAATTAAGGATGGTTAATTAAAGTAATAACAAAGGGTATGTAATTGATTAATGTACATTAAGCTGGGTTATGTAATTAATCATAAGTAATTAATTAAATTGGAAAATTAAATTTATTATATGACTAATTAATCTTGCTTAGGATGATAAATTTGAATGAATGTTTTAAATTAATTAATACCTCAAGTCTGATATGATGTGATGATCTGTGATAAGAAATGCTTTAGTTGAAGAATGTGGGCTACCTATCTAAGATATGAATTGTTATGTGATATGATAACTTGAATATAAATTGTATTGTTTAAACTTAAAGAGATCAACCTTGGATTCGAAGAGACCAGGGTCGGGTGTCAGTAAATACCCGAAACCACTTCGATTAGAAATTGACAGTGGTTCTTTATAGCTTGGTTAGAGTAAACAGGCTGGGATGGAATAAATTATGTAACATGGACATTTAAACTGTGAACTGTTGGGTGGGATAAATGGTTGACTGTTATAGGTAAGAATTCGTAAAAGGGTACGAGCTACCCTGGGTTGCAAATAAGTTTATTACTTGATATTTTAAATTATATGGGTTTACTCACGCTGGTTTCCAGCCTGACCCGGGTGTTACTTTGATGTAATGCTCGGGTCAGACCGAGTATTACAGATTCTCAGGTAAGGACGTTCTGGAGCTCAAGAGACGAGCTGGATGGCAGAATCGTATAGAGTGTTTCCGCTGTAATATTTCTGTTTATCTGGGATATGTTGATTTGTATATGTCCAGTGATTGTGTATATGTAAAACTCTGATCTATGAAATGTAAATGTATTGATACAGTTCTTCTTTGTAAAACTGTTATTTTACTTGATATTATATTTTGATCCGCTGCGAATGTGAGATTCTGTGTTTTAATTTCTGTTTCTTCTTCTATCTCTTTCTTCTTTTTCATAACTATCTGGAATTTTCGGGATCGAAAATTCCGGGTCGTTACAAATATGGTTAATTACACCTTGAACCATTTGAATGTATGTTGAATAAATTGATGTAGTATGAATTGAATAATAGATACCAAGTGAAGAACCGCATAAAATATTAAGTGCAATAATCTTTAATCTACATGAAATGATAGTGTAGATTCTAGAAATAATTATATTAATTTGCACAAATAACAATGTGAATTAATACGATTATTTCGGGATTATTTGAATTGATTATTGGATTGATATTGATTGTTGTTATTGCTTGTTTATTTACTTTAACACCATCCCAGTTATCACACTGCAAGTTCCCTTTGCTATGCTTTGATTTTGTATTGAATTGGAATCGGGTTGAAATGATAAATACCCAAATGAACTTGACTTAGGATAGAGAATTAAATAAAACCCGATTGGTCAATAATTTGATTGAAAAATAAAATAAAGATTTTATTTGAATAAATAATATGGTTTTGAAATGAGGTTGAAATTTGAATTTTAATAAAAGGTAATGTTAATATTTAATAATCTGAAAAAATATTAACATAGTAGTTGATGAAAGAACGTTGTTTTAAAATTTGGAATTATAAATAATTAAGTTGAAAATTATTTAATAATTAAGTTTGAAATTATTTAATAATTAAGTTTTGGAAATTATTTAATAATTAAATAAGATTGAATTATTTAATAATTAAATAAAATTGAATTCTATATTAAGTAAAATTGAACTTCTTGAATAAATGAAATTAAGTTTCTTTATTAATTGAGTTGAAATTTGTAAGTTTTGATATTAATAAGTGAAATGTAAGACTTGAAATGTAAAGAATTTGATTTGATGAATTTAATTTAATGCAATTTGTAAGTTTTGATATAATGGAGTTGAACTTAAATAATTGATTTAATAAATTGGAAGTTAAATAGAAATTGTTTTGAAGGATAATTTACTTAACGAATATTGAATGAAATTGATAAATGAACTTAAATTGATTTGAATGTAGATTAAATCATTTTAAATGATTTCGGAATGAAACTTATATATGAATTTAAATGAATATTGGAATGATTTTAAATAAAAATTGAAATTGTATTATAAGATTTTGAAATGGTAATTTGGATGTTTTGAAACGTAAATTTTTGGAAATTGGTTTAGAAAGACAAATGAAATGTTGGTTTACAAATTCTAATTGAAATTGTAATTGATTTGGTTTTGAAATATTTAAACGACCAATCGGTGTAATAATCACGAAAGTTATTAAAGAGACCGGAATCGGTTAGGGACACACTACACCAGAATCCTCATTTCGCAACGGCTTTGAGCCGTTGTGAAATGGGCAGTGGTAAAAATTTCGCAACGGCTCTTGTCCGTTGCGAAATATACTTTTGCAACGGCTAAGGGCCGATGCAGAATCTTATTTAGCAACGGCTCATAGCCGTTCCAGATTTAATTTCGCAACGGCTTAAATCCGTTGTTAAATGTAGACGTATAACTGTTGTTTTACCTATTAGCAACGGCTTTAATCCGTTGCTAATTACTAATTATTATTATTTTTTAAAATCAAAATTTTTTCTCTGTACCAGTGACAGTCATTTCATTATCATAATTAATAAATTTTTTTGCAAATTTAACACTATCACAAAAGAAAGATTATTAAACCAAATATTTTTCATACATTCAACACAAACCAAACATAACAAATGTTTGAATTATAATGTTCAACATCAACACATACCACTATATAGTACAATAGCGAAATCATTACATAATACTACATTGCAATCTTATGTTTAACCTGCCTTGGTTGATTAGTCTTATGTCGCACAAATAAAATTATGAGTTCTCGCACAAATACAAATAGAAATATTAACCTCTTCACTAAGTGAGCACATAACCTCTTCAACTACAAGTGCTGGAAAACCAATATCATCTGCACATAACAAAAATCAACCAGAAGGATATTAATATGAAACAGGAGTGGTTTGAATACAGATAGTAAATCAGATATGTCATATGAGGTGTACTACTCTGTTGTACGCATGTGGCTTAGACAAAAAAGAAAAATGTGTTTTGCATTTGTTGTTATTGGTGAGGAGCTGTGATGGTGGACCATAGCTGAAAGTAATATAATTTTATACTTGCGTTATTTTTTTATAAAAAAAGAAGAAAAAAAGTGTTTTGCATTTGTTGTTGCACTTTGTGTTTGTTCACTTTTTTGTTCACTTGTGCATTTGGTGTCATTTGATTTAATATTTTGTTAATTTATATTAAAAAACATTTAGTTCTTCAAGTTGTTCGTTTTTATTTTATTACAACCTTCCACTGTATTGTGCATATCACTTTCGGTTGTCATTTCTGTGCATTTGTTCTCTATTTTCATTTAGTTTCTGCTGTCATGGAGATTTTGTGCATTTAGTTTTTGTTTTTCCACTTCACTTCATTATTTTGTTACATTTTAGAAAACCACCTTCTGCCTTCACTTCACCTAATTTTGTTTTTACCTTTCATTTCATTTCACTTTACTGCAACCTCAACCACAAACAACCGGCACCAACAACTATCTCTAATATTTAAGTCTTCCTCCCTTCAAACACAAACTTCAGCAAACATCACAACCAACCCCCATCTCCTACACCTACAACCATTACCCAAAACTACAAATACTCAAACATTCAAACTGCATTTCCTTCCTACTACACTTCCATCAACAACTCCTCGATGTCAACAGAACCACCCCCAACCAACACCGTATGTTCCTCCTCAAAAATCCGAAAACTCTAGCTCAAAGTTTGATCTGAACAAATCGTGGATTGATGGATGAGTTCGACCCTACGGCCAAAGTCAAGGTAGGTGAAGGAGGAGAAGCTTAACGCTACCTCAAGAAAGCTTCTGGAAAACAATAGTCATGAGTTTTCTTGCTTACATTTGGTCAGGTCTTTAACGTATTTTTAAACATGAAATGGTCAGTTTGTGATCTTGTTTGTAGGATATGCATTGCTGCGTTTGATTGATTTTCAGCAGTGTTTCACCATTGTAATAAAAAGTGCAACATTCCATTATTTTATGGTATAACGTATGTTGTTGTTGATTTTTCTTTTTCCCCCTTGTAATGATACGTGCTTAGTGCAAGTGGATGAAGAAGAACATGACGGTAAAGTGGAGAAGGACCCTCTTGAAGAAGCTGACCATTCGAATTTTATATTTTTTAGTTTTCTTGAAATCAAAAGGAGGGGTAAAAAATCATTTAATCATGAATAATTCAACCGCACTACATCATATTTAGTGTATATTTGACAAATGGAGTGTTTAATATTTCGAAATTAGATCTTTTTTAATTTTTAGTATTAATACTGCTAACACCGTCACAACCCCACCCCCTATTAACACCACAACCCCTCAAACAACCTGCACCACCAGAAACGTGCACAACATCATCACCAACTCACTTCAATCACAAACCCAATCCCACTGCAACTACACTATCGCAACCATACCAAACCAGAAAATCACACAACACATCACACCAGCACCCTACTGCATTTCCAGTCTGCATCATCATTGCAAACTTCCTCTGCCTCTAACTCCACCTCCATCTCCATCATTTCGTTTTACCTCAAAGTCTGAATAATATTTTTAAATATGATTTGATTGCTATTCAAGCTGTATTCACAAATATTTGTAATATTGAAACTTTGTTCAAAATCGTGGGCAGATAAATGTTAACTTTGAAAGAGTTAATACTTCGAAAATGATCCCAGTTCTTATGAAGATATTTTAATAATAAATATACTGTATGTTTATAATTTAGAAAAAACTTTGTTGCACATGAGTGAAAGAATAGTGCAAATGACATAACAAAGGAGTAAACAAGCCCGCAACGAAATATCTAAGAATGGGAAGCAAAGTAAATTTTGTGTTACCTCACGGATCAAGCTTTTGTAAATCAGAAAGGTACACAGAGAAAGCATCTTTAACCTGAAACAAATGTTAAAAACCTAAAACAAAGAACAGATCAGAGAATTATCCGATTTTGTAGAATTTTCAGTTTTGATATTAAGATTGGAGGATTCTAATATTAAGAACAGATCAGAGAACATATATAGGTTTCCATTCAGATTGAATTTATTGGATAATAATAATGTATACCTGCTCCTGCGTCTAAAGATATCGAATTGAACTCTTTGGATGACACACATAACCACCGATTCCAACATCATCAAAGGTCATAGCAAGAGGATGATTTTGTTTGGCTGTGGGCTCATATGGTAATAGTATATTGTCCACAATCAACTTCTCATGTGTAGGAGGTACAGGTTTTCCATGTATTATGGATGCCGTCGAATCTCTGCATACAAAACCTGTTGCAATGACTTCTAGATCAAAGTTCAACACTTCGTATTTTTGATTTTCCTGAACATGAGAAATAAGCGGGTTAGCAGCATCGTCATTGTTTGACGTTCTTCCAACACTTTCATGATGTGTCCCACCACTTACTCCTTCGTTGGAAGCAATGTCTGGCATCTGTTTCACATATCCTTTTAATATGTCGACCAATGTGTTCAATGTCCCCTTCACATTCTCCAAAGAACCCTCCACCTTCTCCATCCTTGTTTCCAATCTATTTGAGTCTTGTTTACTCCTTTTGAGTTGTTTACGTGGAACAGTAGATGCTTTAACTTGTGTCTTTGGTATTATAGTTCCAACACTTCGAGTCCGGCCCCTTTTATCTTTGTCGAACGTTTGTGACAAGATGTCTTCATCCAATGGCATATCTTGTTCCTCGTCGTCATTGATTGTTTCCCTTGCTTTTACAATTTTACCCTAAAATATGATAATACTTGAGATATTTAATTTCATGCATATAAGTTATAGGCCGATAAACCATGTAAACATATATGTCATAATAGTAAATGATTTTTAATTTATCATCTAAAACAATATATTGATTAACTTACAAAGTACGAAGAATTTGAATCTGATATGGTGCCATCCTTTTTTGTATGAGTTTTCTCCCACACTTCACGGCATATGATTTCTTTTCCTGGATTTTCAATTGCCTGCAACCGAAACATTGATTATCAAACCAACCGATTCTTATTCGAAGAGTTTATTTCCTACCGATACAATCTCATTCAACGAAATGGTAAAATGCAACGAAATAACAAAAAATTAAAACTGTACCATTTTATGTTCTACTACGGCGTGACTTGTACGACCACTGTGATGAGTATAATTGTATTGTGATCTATTTTTTTTGCCTAGCTCTCTTCTTTCGCGTGCGCCGGGTTTTGCTTCATTTTTCAAGAATCCGTCCCAATCTTCTACGCTAACTTTTGGCGGACAGTTTTTCCTTCTAGCTTCATCATTATCAAATTTGTCGTAGTACCCTGTCCTCAATTCACTTTTGTATCTTCTAAATGATTCGCACATTTTTTTAAAATACAACTCTTTTGTATCCGACTCTAGCTCATAAAATGTCTGTATATATTGAAGATAAAAAATACGTTAAAAAGAAAATACAAGAAAATACGCAGATCATTAGTGCATGTCACTTGTAAGTTATGTTGAAAGTAACATTAATCATAGTATGCACATGTTAGATACTACAGATTTTAGGATTCAACATGAACTAAAAGTGCTTTCAAAAGGACCGCTACTACAGAGTGCACCTTTGGTGGAAATTTATATGTGAGTCTATTGTCATTGAGAAGCATCCCTTTTTTTATATAATTTTTATTTATGGATAAGTTAAATATCAGTTTACAGTAAAGAATTAGTGGAAAAAAAAAGAGAATGACTTACCCGCAATTATACCACTGTCAAACAAGACCACTTTATACCACTCATACCACTTCAATTGTTGCCTCGACAGACCACCACAAACAAACAAGCCTGCTAAAGGATTTTTAGTTTACCGGGGATGCAACAATGAGATATTCTAATAAAATAAAATGTTTTGCAAAATATATATATCACTATCAAATGCGCAAATAAAGAGATTAGGGAATACGTGCAACTTCGTTCGTATTTATTTACACCAAATTTACATGATTACATGTCCCAACCAATTAATAGACTGGTGTATCAACTACTCCCTCTTTCGCTAGTTAAGATGCTGGCACATCATGTTTTTTACAATAAGAATAAAATCAAGAATTAAATCAACTACTTCTACCAAATAACAGAACAGGATGAAAAATGGAAATTGGATCTGAATTGCACTAGGCATATAATTAGCAAGTAGTCAGGTATATACAGAGGAATATATGGAGTTCACTCCCATAACATACATATTTCTATAAAAATAATTGATTTTTTACTGTTTTTGTAAAAATAAACTGTTATAGTTTGAACTGTTGTCAAAAAATAAAATCATTCATGGATATAAATGCATTTACAAGCAAACACTATTTCTATAAAAATACTCTGTTACAGGACAGTTACCATTAAAATCAAATTTGAACTATTAAAGTTAAAAGAAAAGCTAAAGTTTATATGAAAAGTAGAATTTGGAATTTGAATTTCACGCAAACGTAGCTTATAATAATGAGCAGGATATGAATCAGAACCTAAATACTTCAATTGGCTAGGTCCAGACATAGTGAGGGTCAATGATAGTAAGTATTCATTGAATTATTGATGTCTATTGATGTGTTTAAAAATGGAACTAGGAAACTCATTGGGACAACAAATAAAGGATACTGCAGAACTTAAAAATAATGCAGAACTCAACCACCACTTTATTAAAATAAGTTATTCATCTTTGATATACGACCAAAGCACAATGATAGTCTAGTGGGTCACTTGAAGGACAATCCAATACGGTACTGGATCTTGTTGTTCAGCGTGAAGATATATTCCATCCAAGAGAGGCTAGAATACAAAATATGGGGAGAGCATGCCTTAGTATGGAGGAAAGAAGAGGTTTATGCCTTAGTATGTAAAGGACGAAGCAAGGTAACAGGGTACAAGGTATATAGTACTAGCGAATTCAAAAAGGCAGGGATGCATGAAATAGGCAATAGAAAAAAAACCAAAGGCTACAGAGCATGAATGAGTACGAGACCATATATTCAAAGCAACTGGTGATAATAAAAGGCGAAATAAAATAAGGCCAGCAAGATGCGTACAAATAATAGGGTATCAGAGAAAGCATGAAAGAAAACAATAGAAAAACACACAAAATCGAGATGGTAGATTAATTTACAATAGGTAATGGAGCATGCAAGAACAACAATAACATTATGACATCAATAAACGCCCATCACTAAAATCAACAACACTTAAAATTAGTACAAAACACAGTTTACCATTCCAATTTCTCAATCCTTCAAGGTAAAATTCAAAAGCGTGCTATTAAATAACCCGAGATCGATTGTGTGAGAATTCATTCAGTTTTACTTTTCAATTCAACAGCTAAAACTATCACTTCAACCAAAAACTTCAAACCAGAAAACCCAAGATAATTCTCAAACAAAATAAATGCAAAACCTCATTTTAATCTACTATAAAGCTGAGTTACAAGATTCTGTTGAGATGTATATGTAGTTGAGATGATTACCTACAATTTATTAGCTTCGTAAGATGTGGTATAAGCTAAAGTTCGTGCTAAATCCACAAGGCAACAGGCGCGAATTTGATTCCAGCACTAGGGTTTAGTATTGGGGAGGAGGAAGGTAGCGATGAAGATAAGTGGAAAGAACGTGGAGCTAGGGTTTTGTGGGATTTGGGGAAATCGCCCGGTTGCCAGAAGAAAATAGGAAGGAGGCGCGGGAGCAAAAAAATTAAAGGATACGGGGCGTTGTTTTGAGGGCGTGCTATTATTCGAAGACCACACGTATAAAGCCCTAACCCGTTCTAATATAGCAATGGCTCAAAGCCGTTGCCAAAGGGTTCGCAACGGATCAAAGCCGTTGGAATATTGCAACGGCCTAAGACCGTTGTGAATTTGCCGCACTATGGTGTTGCGAAATTGCTTATATGGTGTAGTGACATACTCACTGTCTAAACCGAAAACCACTTTAAGTGTGATCCAGAATGAAGTGGTTGGAATGATGTACGTGATGACTGAAGAAAGAGAACGATAATGGATAGCCTTAACACTTGTGTCAAATTGGAAATGACTAAAACAGGAGCCGTGCCGGGCCAAATGGGGTCAGCTACCTCGAGCGAACACACTTCTTCGAAACTACTTATTACTTGTTATCGATTGGTGCACCCTTGATTTAGGAGTGTTGTTTCGCGGTGTTGCGATCGCTGCGGCGATGCGTTCTCACCAGTCAGGATCAGGCAAACGGTAGTTTCACTACCTTGGGTATTGCCTCATGTGCCTTGTCATACTTGTATCCCTATATACGCGACCACTACGATTTGTTTTGTGTTATACCTATGGAGTACTCCCTGATATCCCACTAGTTTACGGTGGAGTTTACAGTGCTGTATAGACTATAACGCTTATATAAAATGTGTTAAGGGGGATAATGGTAACGCCTTAACACTATCTTGATACTTTATATTACTGATAGACATTATCTATTTACCGTACACTACTACATAGTAGATAGTTTAACGGATCCTTAAAGGATGGTTATTCCAAACATCCTTTGAGTTACTTGTATTTCAGTTGCTATTTCACTTGAGTTGGATTTATTGATATAAGAATGTTAATCCTGACTCGAGTGTTTTTTGTTTTGCTTTACGCTCGGGTCAGACTGAGTGTACCAGTATTCGAGACTCACCTTTGGAGTTGGAGCTTCGCTTGGAGATCCAGCTATCTATCCAGCATTCAGATATCCAGTTGATTCCAGTGATTGTATTCTGATTCTTGTATTTGACTATTGTATTCGAGACTCCTATTGTACCTTATTTTACTCTGATATGTATATAGTAGCTTCATGAACTACTATCTTTTATTTCCGCCGCACTTATTACTCTGTGTCTGTGATCTGTGATTATTTATTTACTGTATATGCTCAGTTTTGCCAAATTTAAATTAACAATTCGGTATTCTGAATTATTCAAGTCCGACATGTGCGGATGCGAATGGTCCAAAATAGCGGGTCGTTATAGTTGTTATCAGAGCTCTGGTTTTAGGAAAAACTCAGCATATGAAGTAAAATTCAATTATACAATCACTTTCGTTCGAGCTTGAATTCCCTCTTCTTTGACTCGGTTCCTTTGAATTTTTGGAACGTTCCCTCGGTTCCACAATCCATTCGTGTCTCCCCTATTCGTGTCTTCTGATTCTGGAGTATTCCATAACTCCACTTTGAATGATCTCTATAATAAATCGGCGGTCTCGCCAATCTCTGAATGATTTGTAAAGGGGTGAAACTCCTTTACATTCGGTATTGATTCATCGAAGATTTCTGTATCCTCGGTTTACGATGCTGTTATCTTTTGCTATACCTGAATTCTATCTCTTGTGATCTGATGTCGATTTGATTCAGAATTCCGCATCGATCGTATTCTTGAAGTCACGGTCGACCTGGTTAAGGTTGCCCGCGATTTATATAAACTTATCAATCTTCCTACTTTGTTATTTAATCATCGTATCTTTGTTTCGAACTTATCTTCGAATCAAAATTCTCTTTGATTTGAGTCCATCAAAAATTTGAATCCCTATACTTATTTTGAAATCCATCCTGGTATCGTCGAGCGAGGTAGTGCATTTGTTATTAATATAAAAATGTTTTATTTATTGTGTTGTTTGAGTTGTTGATGTTGATTTGGGTTTTCGATCGATTCGTCTGATCAACGCTATCGATAGGATTTCCCAAACACTTGAACAGAGCAAACTGACACAATATTATTTTTCAAATTTGGTAAATGAAATAAATTTGTATGAATATATTATAAATATATATAAGTAAAATTTTCTGAAATTTAATAAGTTAATTAAATTGGTTGTTGAAATGATAATAATTAATTATCACTTATTGTTCTAAATGAATTTATAAATATGGTTTATAAATTGATTTGGAATTTGAAATGAATTTAATTTAGAAATTTGAGAATTTAGTTTCCGGTGATTTCGAACTTTGGTTTTAAAATTTTAAGGTATATATTATTGAAAGTATTTTCGAATAGAAATCGTTTCAAAGAATTTTAAAAATGTTGAAATCAGTGCTCTTATCTTTGTCGCTGGAAAATAATTTCGGTGATGGCGGCCGCATCATCGACATTCATTTTCGAGTTTCGAAGTGGAGAAACCATTCTGTAGCTTTGCTATGGTTTTGTTTTGGAAAAATATTTTGATTCGAATTTCTTAAATATGACTTGATTTATATATATATATATATGGATTTGAAATTAAACGGAATATTAATTCTTAAAAATCATGTTAAATGGTGGTTTCAATTATAAATAAAGCTAAATTTTGAAAAAGTATTTAAACTTGAAATAATTGAATTTGAAAATTTTATTTGTATAGTACTAAATTGCATTTCAATATAACTTACCTAAATTATTCATAAGTTAAAATGTAATTGGATAATATACAATATAAAATAATTTTATAAATAAAATTTGAGTGTTTATAATAAATGTTATGCACTTAGATTTTAATTATAAAAAAATGCAAATAAAGATGATAGAATAATAAGTTAATTGAATGAGATGAATATAATAATTTTGTTCTGAAAGAAATAACAAATTGAAATTAGATCAACTTATGGAAATACCTTAAATTTAAACCAATTATTGAATATAAATTAATTTAAATTGAAATTTATATGGTTTAAATTAATTTATATGGTTTAAATATATGTAATAAGATATATTAAGTGGAATAAACTTAATAATAATTTGGAATAAAAGAATTAACTTTGTTGAATAAAATATGAGTACAATAAATGATTATACAAATTAATGATTTAGAAATTGTTAATTGATGATGACTAGATAATAAGATAATGAATTTAAAAATAGATAGATTGATTTAACTTAAGTGAACTCAAAGGGATTTAACCAAATTGTTAAATATTAATTAATTTAAATTGAAATTTATATGGTTTAAATTAATTGTTTTACTTGTATTCCAATCTATTTTCTTTCTGGTTGTTTCTATCCTCCTACCTCCTTCCTTTTCGGGGACGAAAAGTTTTGAGTGGGGGAGAGTGTAACGACCCGTAAATTTTCGATAAATTTTATTTGTTTTATTGATATATTTAATTGGAAATTCGAGAAATTGTAACGATAAAATTTTGAAACAAAATTTAATATTTGAAATGCGTCTAGTTGAACATAGCAACTGGTAAATTTTCATCCGAAAATATGAAGGTTTGTTTTCGTGTGTAATTTTATTCCAATTTAATCAGTTAGGAATTGATGAAAATAAAATGTTTTCGAAACCTAAATATTTTTATATGGAAAAATTCTAAAACATCTTCTGAGCAAGACGTCATTTTTCGTTTTTTCAAATTCGGACTTCATTAGCTCCGTCGATCTTATTTTTCTGCGTTTTTGCTGCATTTTCCGCTAGTAGAAAATTCGAATTTTTATAATTCAATCGTACCACTGATATCCGTATACCGTTTTGATTGTCTCGTCGTACTGATCTCCACGGTATATTCAAATTCTGTGTTTGAAGTCGGGTTCGCAGCGAAATTCGTGAAAATGGTTAATCGTATCGGTAACTGTTTTGAGTCATTTCGTTTTCCTTGACTATCCACTGGCCTTTATTTTATTTTTCAAAATCAATGACTGGTCATTTATTTCATTTGCGGTTTCCAATATTTGGTGCCGGTTCGTTTTATCCTCGGTTCCTCCACAGTGCAACAGCCCATTTTTCATGTGAACCTTTTCATTTCTTCTCCCATCTACAATGGAGGAGAGTTTTCCTGTAATTACATAACTCGGTAAAGGACTTAATCTCTTTTAGTTCTGCTACTTTGTAGTTGTGTGTACACGCTTCTTGCTTATACGTGGAGGCGGATTTGATTTTTTTTTTTTTTTTCAAGCTGTAACTAACAATTATGATTTCAATTATAAAATGCAGGCGATGTTAAAAGTCTACAGAGAGTTATTTTGCAGTGGAACAAAATTTGGACATTATGCGACTTTCAGAAGTCCAAACAGGCAGAAGAGTCATTTTGCAGTGGAACAAAATGGCAAATCAAAGGCATAGAAGCAGGTACATTGAGTGGAGCAAAAAAGCCTTCCGTTGCCGGGACTTGAACCCGGGTCTTTCGGGTGAGAGCCGAATATCCTGACCAACTAGACTACAACGGATTTGTTCATAGAAAATATTATTACATTATATATACATATAAAAACTTTTATATCAAACTTCCCCTGTAACCACAAGGCCCACAACTATGTACACCAAATGCGAAATAAAGTGTTTCCTGAGTTATTCAAGGGATAATCATGAAATAAAAAAAGTTTTAAGTAGGCTGCATCACAACACATAATGCAGGTGATATCAACTTATGTTGAACTAAAATTTCATTGATAATTACAATTGTAATACATGATATACACTTTATTAACTCATTCTTTCCCACAGCATCTATACATTAGCTGGACAGCAGCACTTTTCATCCATACGAACTCATCTCATTTGCCTGTCTTTCTGGAACTGATTACAGTCAAATCAAATGGCAAGAACCAAAGGACCATGCCACTGTATGTATCTGTATAAATCCTACTATAGAGGTATCACTGTTTAATTCACCCTCTGCATTTCACTCTCCTTCAAGTTTTTCGACTTATAAATCCATCCTCTACTAAAAACTTCTTCAATTTCTTCCAGTGGCACACCCCTTGTCTCCGGGCAAAGCAAGTAGAAAAACAACCAAGCACACACCGCCACGCCTCCAAACAAAAAGAAGCTTCCACCAATAGTGATCGCCTTATACAACGAAATGAAAGTCATGGAAACAGTTGAATTCATCAACCTATTCATTGCCACACCCAAACTAGCCCCTTGTGCCCTCAACCTCAAAGGAAACACCTCCGAACTATAAACCCAAGTAGTAGGCCCAAGCCCTACAGAATAGAAAGCAACATTCGACATTATGGCAACGATGCAAAGCACAAGTGCCCATGTCAGTTTTTCCTGACTATGCTCAACGATTGTCAAACCAAGTCCTAAGCTTGTTAGTGAAACTATCATGCCTCCTAAGCTTGTCAGTAGAAGAGCTCTCCTTCCGAATTTGTCTAGGAAGAATGAAGCTACAAGTATGAAGGAAGTTTTGGTTATGCCGACGCCTATGGTGGCGAGCAGCAGCTGGTTTTTGCCATGGATGCCTGCTTTCTGGAAGATTCTTGGGCTGTAGAGGACGACTGCTTCTATGCCAGTTGCATGTTGGAAGAAATGGATGCCTAGTGCGGCAATTAGTATGTGTCTTACGGTTGGTGTTGGGTGGAGGATTAGCTCCTTCCATACGCCTTTGCCTTGTGGGTTCTTTGGTAGGTTGTGGATGACTTCCGAGTTTGAATCGTCAGTTATGCCTAACGAATGGAATGTTGGAAAATCATGGTAGTATTTACTAACACAATATAAACTTTGCGTCCATACTTCTGCTTAACATGAACTTACTTATGACCAGTTGATATTTAAACCAACAACTGAACTAACAATTAACAAAGCAAAAAACCACTATTTTCTAATGTCCACTATATTCTTACTTGCGTAGAGGGAGGGATCTCCTTTCCCCAAATCACAATATTAGTTGGCAATTAATGAATGATCGCTATAGAAGTGGGGACAGAACATCTCATATCACTTGTGTGTACAATGAAGATAACACAAAACATTTTGCACAGAAATTAATGTAGTTTTGAAGTTTTATAACTCCTATATTTTGAATCGTGAACTCTTCAGCATTCTATATCCTTTCACATCACTTGACTTTCATTACATTTATTAACTGAGTGAACTTATTTGATCACTTTGTTATGGTGCATTTTTAAATGGCATGCAATCTTGTTTTGACACTATGTTTTTGAGTGTTAATGACTTAATTCAATACTTTCATTTCATTGGTGAAAATATATATTAATTGATGGCTGCAAATAAAAGTAGCTTGGTTTATTAACCAAACATGTATAGTTATACGTAACATACATAAAACAAGTTCTGTATAAGATTTCTTAAAGTTAGATTCAAATCTCAATACTATTTGGTACAAAATCTATTAAATTTAGGTTTCAAAATCATAACTATTATTTGGCATATGGTCTAAAACTTGTTCAAGTTAGATTGTGAAATCTTTACTATATTAAAAGATTTGTTTGAAGTAGATTAGGTATGAATTTGTTCATACAAAATGCACGGGCATTCAAAATATGATTTGTATATGAAAATCCACCGGTTCATCAGTATTCAGAACTCTTCGGATCAAAACCAAACTTTTCTGATGATCTCCAAAGAAACATGTAGAAACCAATTAGGATCTGTTTGGTTTTATTTTTTGTTTTGTGTTTTGCATTTTCAATATTCATAACAAATAAACAAGATGGCGGAAAAGAAATGTAAAATTTTAGACTATTACGACGACGATGGAGGTTTTACGAAGGGGATGGATGGACGACAGCGGAGATGGATTGTTTTTCATTCTTTTGTTATTTCACAAAATATGAAAAACAAAATAAATTTGTTTTCTATTTTATATGTTAGCATATCATTTTTCAAATCGGTTGTTTTAAAAAAAATACACGCGTCATGTGAACGTTTTATTAACGAAAATACAAAATTAAAAATGACAAATCAAACTGGGCCTTAATTTTAAAAAAGTTTGAAAGTAACTATCTATCTTAAAACAAGTTCAACTTAAAAACAAATAAATTTTGAGACCATTTTTTCTTCTCCTCATTTTGTCACTTGAAATATACAATTCTATAACAGGTTAATATAACTTATAAAGTTCAATCCTGTACCTGTATGTTTATGTTTCAGTTATGCTGTATATATATTATTGTATATGCATCAGTGTTGTGCATGTGTGCATGTTACCTGCGGCAGCCATAATCTCTTGAAGCCTGGTTTCAGCTTCATCCTTGGAATTGGAAACCATCATCAAAACCCTCCTGGCATCCCCAATCCTGCCTTGCAGCACCAACCACCTCGGTGACTCGGGCATCCCCAGCACCCCCACCGCCAACCCCAGTGAAGGAACCGCCCCGACCCCCAGCATTGCCCTCCACCCGTACACCAGCGGCAGCTTCGCAAATAAATAATTCGACACGTAACCAGTCAGTATCCCGATACTGATGCAAAACCCAGGCAGCGAAGTCAGGAACCCCCTCGAGCACGGTGCAGAAATCTCCGCAGCATACACAGGAGCGATCATCAGGGCGTACCCGACCCCCACACCTGCGACGCAACGCCCGGTCATGAGAACCGCGAACGTAGGTGATATCCCCATCAGGATGGAACCCACCAGGAATATGACAGATGATAGAACGATCGTGTACCGCCTGCCCACGTAGTCCGAGATCCTGCCGGCTGTTAGGGAGCCTACTAGGGCGCATAGGTTCAGGATGCCCGCCAGCACTTGGACTTGAGTGTCGTTTATTTTTAGGTCTTCTTTTATGAACAGCATTGCTCCGCTCATCACTCCTGTGTCGTACCCCATCAGGATGGAGATGATCGACGCTACCAACGAGCATGTGCATGAGTATCTGTTCCATTTCGGGCTTTGCTCTTCTTTTGATGCTTCCTCCATTTTTATTTACTTTTAGTTTCTTGTTTTTTAGACGTGGAAAATAATTAGTGAAGGTGGGTATTTATAACATTGGAGATGGAGCGGATGACAGAGTAAAATTGAATTAACACCGTTCATTCTACCGAGGTAAGATTCTAAATAGTAGGAAAAGGAGTAAGACTTTATCCATTTATCCTTCCTCGATTCAGTTAGATTCTAAATGTAAGGACGTATATCTGAGTCTGTTTTCAGTTTCTTTGACTCTGTTTTCATTTTTGTTCTTATGAACTTTTTGATTGCAGAATATTTATTTCGGATATTTATTTCATAATTGAATTGTAAAGCCGATCCCTTAATCACTATTTATATAAATTAGGTCCATACTTTTTTAAAATCACACCTGTGTTATAAAATGAAGAAAGTAGAAGCCATGAGAGAGAGGCGGAAGATATATTATTCATAAGTGAAAATCGATATTTATTTACATTACATAGCCTTCTTTATATAAAGGCTTCAGAGCTAAGGATTTAACTTATTCCACGATGTGGGACTAAACAAAACAACATAAAAGCATATTCATTTCATGATTTACATATATTGTAACACCCCCCTTGAATATGCGTTTTCAAAATCTTGAATGCTCTGATAACTTGAAATTTTCCCTTTCGAAACGTGTATGATGATTGCTCCCCCTCATTATTATCTTGCTTGCATTTATCTATTCAGTCGATATAGATATTGTTCGTTGCCTCATTAAAAACCTCTATTAGGAATACCTAGTGGGAAAAACCTTGAACGAGGAAAAGAATGCAACTTGTAAAATCATATTAAAAATGATATTCTTTCTAAAGGGTTTGATACTTCGGGATTAAAATAATGTCTCATTAAAACCTTACTAAGAAAAGCTCAATGGAAAAAATCTTAATGAAGGAAAAAGAGTACAATGACGTATTTTATTTTCTTATTTCTTCAAATAAAGTTTGATACTTCTGGATCAAACTAATGCCTCGTTAAAACCTTACTAGTAAAAACCCAGTGGGAAAAATCTTAGTTAAGGAAAAAGAGTACAATATAGTATGACATATTTCAATAATTTACAGAATCAAATAGAGTTTGATACTTCTGGATCAATATAATACTTCATTAAAAACCTTACAAAGGAAAACCCGATGGAAAAACCTTAGTCAAGGATAAAAATACAATTTAACTTAAATAACATATTTGAGATGTTATTTCTTGAAAAGACGTTTGATTCTTCTAAATCAAGATAATGCCTCATTAAAACCTTAGTAAGAAAAACCCTGTGGAAAAAATCTTAAATAAGGGAAAAGAGTACATTGTAACTTATTTTTAAATGTTACTGGGGAGTTGATACTTCTGGATCAACATAATGCCTCATTAAAACCTTACTAATAAAACCCAGTTGGAAAAATTTTAGTTAAAGAAAAAGAGTGCATTATAAAATACTTATGGATGCTCCCCTTGATTGAAAAGTTTTCTCTGAATTCGTATTCGTCTTTCAATAACTTAAATTGGTTATAGATACTTCTAGATCCATAAATATGTCTCATTAATAATATAATTTATTAATAGTTTCCTTCGATACAATCAAAATTTCCAAGATTTTTTCTTTCAAATATGATTTGCATTTATGCATTTTGTTTGCTACCTTTATGAAAAACACATAATGTGCTTTCATTTTTATGCTTCAAATCAGTTTTGCATATTGCAACTACACCTTTGATGAATACTAAAAGTTCCATTACAGCAATACTTAAAAGCAGGAAGTAACCTAATCATCTTGAAGTGCATCAAGATTTTCATTACAGCAATACTTAGAAGAAGGTTGTAATCTACATTCCATGTTCTTTGCATTCTTTATAATCATCAAAATTATTTATATTCTTCAGGAACTTATATATTTTAATGAGTTTTGCATATCACAACTAACACTTCAATGAATATTAATAGTTTCATTACAACAATACTTAAAAATAGGAAGTAATCTACTCATCATGAATTATATCAAGATTTTCATTACAACAATACTTAAAAGTAGGTTGTAATCTACGCTTCTTGTTCTTTGCATTCTTTATAACCACGGAAGTTATTTATATTCTTCAGGAATTTGTATACTTTCATCATTTAATATGATTTAAACAATATTTATACCTTCGGGGTATCTTAAACATTTCAAGTACTTTCGCTACTTTGTGGACAACATGTCCATATTTCTCCATTAGTAAAGGATTCATGATGGCTAGTCATGTTTTTCTCTAATTCAAGATCCTTAATCTATTTATAAACATAAGCGCTTTATTGTTTACAAATTTATCATCGATGATTATTTCTTGTTAGTTCTAGACATGATTTATTGAGATCTCTTTAATTATCATGTTTTAGGTACCTAAACTACTTCTGGGGTAATTTGACAATCATGCCATTAGTCTCTTCAAGAGCACCCTTGAGTGTTTCTTCAAGAACACTCACCTCTTTTATTTGGCATCTTTATTACTTACTCCAAAAGTGTTTCAAACTAACTTTTGTACCATATTCAGATGTGGTTTACACATTTTGATCCTTCAGGGATTCAAATCTATATTGGAGAAAGTCTACTAGGGATAATATTAATAATTTATCCAAATTACTTAATATTTTGCATCATTATACATGTTAACAAATATTTGACACTGATGATCAAAATGAACTTGTATCCCTTTATCCTCCCCCTCAATGTTGACAAACATTGTCACATTAAATAATAATCATCTTTGGATTCTCATTTTGATCCATTATCATATTGCTACTTGCAAATACACCATACATAT
The DNA here is from genome assembly GCA_030737815.1 of Allium fistulosum. Taxonomy (NCBI): domain Eukaryota; kingdom Viridiplantae; phylum Streptophyta; class Magnoliopsida; order Asparagales; family Amaryllidaceae; genus Allium; species Allium fistulosum. The sequence continues at coordinate 443,043,177 of CM060901.1, read as the reverse complement.
TAATAATAGGAGGATAATTCTTTTATCAATTGATAAGATGCATTCAAGTGATATTTGTAAGCTTTTGGCTCATATTTAAATATGAAATTCAATTATGCCAAATTTCGTGAAATATAATCCAGTTGAAATTGTACCAATTTTTTTTTTAAAATAAGCTTCTGGCTTTCAATTTTAGAAATAACGCAAAGATATTCTTTGACGTTTTCGTTATAGTTCCAATATGGTAGTCATTCATTTATATATCCTCAAAACTCAACAAATTTCTTTTAAATTTGCTTGAGTATAATGTATTTTGAATTAAGATATATGTATCATTTGGTAATACTATATGGGCTCTTCCGGACCCTTCAATTATATTAGCAGATTTGCTATGGTTGAAACTTTTAGCTAAAATATTTTCAGATAGTTCAGAGAAAAACTTTTGGTTTTTCAAAGTCATATAAGTAGTTGCACTATCTAGTAGGCATATGTTATCAATCAAATATTGATGGTCCATATCTTAAGAATTAAAGACAATATAGTTAGTCAACTACTAAAACTTGTAAGCATTAAATAAATGCTAATACTTTCCCAAAAAAAAATTAAAATAGACTACGGATTAAAACACAACATTCATCGGTACGTTATTTCAATTAGTTCTGAAAGGAAAAACATACAAGCACCAACTTCCAACTAGTTGAAACTTCAGGTTCAACCACTCTTGTCTAGTGTTTGGAAGTGTGACCATCTTCTAGCGGTCATAACACTCCTTCAGGGAGTTCCATAAGTAAAGATGATCTTTTTCAGTTAAATGTCTTATTTTAAGATTTCCGTGGATATGACACCTTAAAAATATAAGAGCATTTGTTTTATCCTATTGGGACATATTATCATCATTTTTAATGGCATTTTCAAGCATTGAGATTGTAATTAAATGTCAGCATCTAATATCCATGACAAAAAGTTATCTCCTAATAAGTCCAAAGTTTTAAATTCAAGCTTGGTTATGTTTATCATATTACCAACTATCAGTGGAAATAAAAATGCATAAGCATCAAAATATTGTTCATGGGTATATAATTAATGCATTTCATAAAATAAGAACTCATATCTGATAGTAGTTACAGTGAAAAAAACATTACTGCAAAATAGTAAAAGACAACCAAATATAATCTATAAAAACGACTATAATATCTTATTTACATCCTTTTGATAGCTCTAGATCAAATCTCATTAATTGCATTCATAAATTTTCTTGAAAATGCAAAACCACCCTTGAAAATATGGAAAGGTTTTTATATGAATTGATTGGTGGAGAACGGATGAATTATAATCAAAGATTGTGCTGACTTTATTATGTTTACTTTCATAATATAGGCAGATTTAAGAATATGAATAGGTAGTATTAAATACCATTTATTAATTCATAACAACTGCAATATTGAGAAACATAAATATATACCATGTATATACATTATGATCCTTGTCATCAATAAGAGATATAAAAGAAGAATAAATGTATGAAGTATTCATACGCATCTTTGTTGGACCATTCTCATTAATCAATTAATTTTATTTAATGATTTATTAATTGCTACTGATTAATATATGAATTAATATATGCGGCTATTTACGTATTGTAAGCTAAACAAAGAGAGGAAATTTGTACATCACATAGTGTATGAATAATATAATGAAAAAGTATGTTGTATGAGTTACAACTATTGATAACAATCAATAAGTATATTCTTGTGACATGAAAATAATAGATAAAAGATTAAGCATATAAAATAGTAAACATTGGAATACCTCTTTGCTGAAAGAGGAAAGATGAATGAGTTTTATACATAATATAAAAGAATTGATGGGTGTATAAATATTAACATTCATTTTATGAAGAATCCAAAATACTTACTTGATGAGCCAAAGGAATGAAACTTGATCTATTATATATTTTACCTTTTGAAAGGCATGATTAGATGCATGGAAGAAGGAAAAAAAACTAGGAAATAAACTTCCTGTTAGAATACCTTGTTTTCTATTAAAAAAACAGAGAGTAGGAGAGTAGATATATTTCTATGTATTTATTTGGTTTAGTAAAAGCACCAAATATATCAACAAATCTCTTCTGAGATTTTTTTTATTATTATTATCACCACTTCTGGAGTGAACAAATTTCTATATATTTATTTGGTTTAGTAGTTAATACTATTGGCAAATATTTTTAGAACTTCAGGTTCCAATTTTACTTTAAAATAAAGTCTTTGTTTAGTACTTTAGATCCTAAATGGTACTAACTTGATTTTCATTATCAAACTTCAGGTTTGATTGCAAACATTGTTGGAATTTACCATAATCTGAATTAGCTTTTCTAATAACTCAAAGCTTCACATTTCAAATTTATATATTTGAGTTTTGATATATAATCCCCCTTTTTTTAGGAATGCAAACTTATATGCATAATTTTTATTTGAGAACTTCAGGTCTCCAATATTAAATAAACTCAATGAAACAAGAGGACTCTTCATAATTGTATTTGAACATGAGAATCACAATACTATTTCTCTTCGAGGAAATAGTATTTACCACATTTGTAATGTTATTCCAGCATATTGTTTTTTTTGTTATGTCTTCTGGACATATCAACATCTTCTTCTGGAATTGCTTGCTTATTTTCTTCAAGGCTTTATTTCAGCTTATGAAAACTTTAATTTTTCACCTTCGCACATATGAACTTCAGGTTCCTATTCTTTCATATAAACTTCATACGATCTTCTAGATACGTATTATCTTTATATTTGTTTCTCTAAGAAACAATGAAATATTTCTTCTGGAAATATAAATCATGTGGCAAAATCATTTCTACAATTCTTATTCAGACCGAAATCCAAACCAAAAAATTTCAAAATGAAAAACCTTTTTTTTACCAAACAAGGGAATGAGATCTAAAAGTTTAGATCTATGATAAAATGAGATCTAAAATGATAAGATTAATGGAGCAAGATTTTAGTCTATGAAACAATTTTAGTTTCAGATCAAACTCAAAATTATCACAAAAAACGAATATACATGAATAAAAATTAAATAAGAGATCCGATGATTAAAATCTACAGATCTAAAAAAATATATCATTTGAACATGATAGTAAAATCTAAAAGAGATCTGAAAAATTAGAATTAAAAAAAAATAAGATCTACTACAAAGTAAGATCTGAAAAACATGGACAAATGAAATAAGATGTACAAATAGAATCAGATCTGAATAATTAGATCAATGATACAATAAGATCTAAAAGAAATAAAATTAATAGAACGAGATCTGAAAGATTTGATCAATCAGATCAGAAAGATAGCTTACCGTTTTGAAGAATTATAAGAGCTTCGTGCTGATAACGTGTTATAAAATGAAAAAGTAGAAGCCATTAGAGAGAGAGATGGAAGATATATTATTCATAAGTGAAAATCGATATCTATTTACATTACATAGCCTCCTTTATATAGGCTTCAGAGCTAAGGATTTAACTTATTCCACGATGTGGGACTAAACAAAACAACATAAAAGCATATTCATTTCATGATTTACATATATTGTAACAACCTGACAATTATTAACATCCGTCAACTCATTTATTTTCAATTTTTAAAATGTGATAACTTTCTATATATTAATCGGATTTAAAGAATTGTTTTCACAATTAAATCATAAATTTGATTAACTTTCTAATAATATCCTTTGTTGATATTTAAAAATAAATTTTTTAAAAACATAATTTTACATATCAGATTTTTAAATGCGTTTTAGTTAAGTCGAACATAACTTGGTCGAAAAAAGGCTTGGGTAATGATATCCATGGCTTCAAATTCCTACAGTTGAACATTGCGTAAAAAATTAGTCGAACGTAACTATAGTTAAGTTAGATATAAATTTTTACATCCATCATCCTAAAATTCATTCTTCACACTCATTTTTCAACTACTCTGCAATTTCTTTCTAATCGTGCCCAAAGATTTTGACTATAATAGTTCCGCAAATAATTCGCAAAGCTTAGAAAACTCAATTGATAACGATGATTTATCTTTGTTATCGAAGTTCTTCGTCAACCCCAAAAAGTGTAAGAGAAAAGGAATGTGATTGTAAGAAGGATTGGATGTCCCTTATAAACCTCAATGAGTGTTGGCAAAAGCGACACTTGGTCGAGAAAAAGGCTTGGGTAATTAGGCTTGGCTTGTTCAAGTCTATGATGACGTCATAAGCATGTTCATGTCGAAGTAATGTCAATCTATATAGAGCAATCTTATGAAAGCACAAATTGAGATTATGATTGCTTTTCGAATTCGAAGCAAGTTATGATTAAGAATCACAAGTGCTTTGGAACTCAAAAATAAATCATAATTCCAGTCCTCTTTATTCATATGTTATGTAATTGTTGACTGTACAAGGTCTTCTGTGCAAAAGTACAATCAGCACTATAATCCTAAAATCAATTTAGGGTTACAAATTTTAAAATGTAAAAGACAAGAAAAGAATGATTTGCCCTTTCTTCATGCCCCTAGGTCTGCATTTATAGGGATTGAGAGGTGCAGCATGGTTGTCACGTATCCATGCGACATGCTTGACTTCCGGCATTAACCATATTGATGGCACATGGTGCTATACTTCAGCATCCACTTGCACAATGGTGAACTTCCCCGCTTAGCGTCCATCCCGCCTTGATAGCCTTCATTGATGACATTCAATATCAGCATCGTATTAAGGATTTGCGGCCTCCTTTGAAGGTTGATGAAGTGCGGCATTACTATGGCATGGCATCAATAAGTGGTGATATTGATAAGTGCGATATTGGCGGTGATTGGCATTGACAACATACGATACTGATAACATGCATCATCGATAACAAACGACATTAATAACAAGCGGCAATGATAACAGACGACATTGACAATATGTGGCATTGATGATAAGTGACAGTGGTAATTGGCAGCATTGATGATAAGCGACATTGACAATATGCGACATTAGTGATAAGCGGCACTAAAAAGAGACGACATTGGTGATAAGTGGCATTGATAGGAGACAACATCGATGGTGAAACGACATTGATGAGATGCGACATTACTTCGAAGGGTGACAGTAGAATAAGGCGACATTGGAGAGCAGCGATATTCTGGAGCAACATTGATTCTTCTGGATACATGGAAGAAGTGCTTCATTGATGGAATGCGGCATTAACGTGATGCGGCATCAATGCTATATCATGCCATTATAACATTGGTGGCTTTCGGCATAGAGCTTTCCAATGTTGTCATTTCCTTACTAACATGCAACATTGTTTCCTATTTCTTTGGCATGATATTACTCGTTCATCTTTATAAGCGGTATGCGGCATTGATGGCATTCGATATTGCTGACTTCATTGATGACCTATGACATTGTCTATTATTCTTTATTGATGAGGGACGCCATTATATGCTTTCGGCATTGATTTATCTTCATACTTTCAACATTGCTTGTTGATGTAACATCATGGTTATGTCGATATGCCGTATACCTTCAGTATTCATAACGATAGTAATATTTCCCCTAATATAAAGGAAGCATTGACTTTTCAACTCAATACATTCGACATTGGCTCTTTACCGCCTATCGGTCTTCTTTGCAGATCCAACCGTACATTTAAAATTGATCCAATGGTAGCTGTATGTCTTCTTTTCTGCTATAAATAGTCAAATCTTCTCCTTCTTCCTCTTTTTACCTGTGATTAAAAGCTCAAACAAGCAAACTTAAAATTTCAAATTTCTTGCAAATTCTTGTCTTTCGACATCAAAGCAAAAATTAAGATACATATCTCCTTTTAATCGATAAAACTAGTGAGTTAAATTAGGAATTTCTCATTTGAACAGCTGTTAGGGTTTGATTTAGGGATTTTTGGATTCGAGTTGGTGCTTAAGTTTTGATATTTCATTGGGGTGGCTGATCTTCATATTTTCGGTTAACTCGATGATTAGCTATGCTTGTAGATTGAATTAGCAAAGAATTGTTATGTTGTTTAAATGACTTACTGGTTAATTAAAGTCGGACGACATTAACTTGTAAACCTGGATGTTTCTAGTTTAATGATGAAACAAATAGTTTATTAGACCAAAAACCCGATATTTCTCTATTATATTATGGCATTGATGCCTTACAACATCATCGTGATGTCCGACATTGATTAAAAACATTGCCGTTTAGATTCGATATTGATTTATGGGGCTATTGTACAACATTGATAATCTCATTGTATGTTATCTTTTTTCTTTAGCAATCATTTCCAATATTCATATGTGGACATTATACGACATTGTTATTTTATGATATATTTGTTGTAGTAGTTTTGTGGGTCACTTATAAATATATTATCGACCTATGTCAATATTGGTTATTGACACCGGTTATTTTTATCATTTCGATATTGACCATGACTGGGTATTATATCATAATTTTATAACGTAACTAATGTGACATTCGTCGTTAATTCATCCATTCGACATAGAGTTAGTGATGCAACATAACACTTTGGTTACTCTTATGATAATTCTTACTTTAAGTTTCTTATAAACACCCATAGGCTTACTTTCTTACCACAAGTCTAACATTTATTCGCACACTCTTAATCAACCTAAATTTAAAGTTTTCCATACGTTCGACGTTGACTATGCAATTGTCATTGACTTGTTGTAAATATTATGCGGGACTATAGACTTTCCACATTTTGATGCCATAATTTAGGCAATCTATTAACTATTCCTTGTTTTAGAATATAATATCCCATTTTATACCATGAGCATTCTAATTGCCACTTTTCTAGTTTGGAATAATATCACTTGACAAATAAATGGAAGGCAAGAACACAGCCCAAAAAGGAATCAAGAAGACTAGTAAGAGTCCAAAAGCTTCTCCGTTTACTAAGAAAGAAGATCAACTTCTTAATCTGTTGTATATTACCGCTCAAGAAGAAGTGGATTTTATTCTTAAGCAGTTTAGAATTATAGATATAGAAGCTATTTCTGCCGGTCCTTCTAGCAGAATTGACGATCCCTCAGAAGGGTTTTCTCCTTCACCCCAATACATATATGGCACTCGAGATATCTTCCTTTCCCTGACTATCTCCTGAGATTCTTAGAGCACATAAACATCGCTCCAATTCAATTAACTCCAAATTCATACATCTATCTGACTTGTTTGGAAGTTCCTGCTATGGAGGCCAAGCTTCTCTCTCTCAGTGTTGAAATTCTTCACACCATGTTAGTCCTGTAAAGATAGGTGAGCAGCAGGGTAACCCTCTATATTGAATTTTTCCCCTTACGAAGAGTTGATCATTAATACTTTAAACAAGACCAAGGGATGGGAAAACCAATTTTTCTATGTCAGATGCTACTCTAGGAACATAGGAACTTTCTTTGTTATAGGTAAGTCTCTATTTTTTGTACTTATATTATATTTTTCATTTTTCTCACAACGGATATTTTCCTTTAGGTTCGGCTTCTAAGTAGTTAAGCTCCTCTGATAGTGAGATTGTCAAATCCCTGACTCCAACATCCAAGAGCATGGGTGATAGGCTCACACTTCTAATGGAAGTGAACCTTCATCACTACTCACTAATTCTAGATCATCATATAATACTTGGGAACCCCCAATGATGAAAGGAAATGCCTATGGGAAACGGTCGTTGGTCATCAATAACCGTAATGTTTTCTCTACTTCTTCTCCAATTCAACTTGAGCCCATTGGTAGGTTTTTAATATAACTAGTGTGGAATTCCTAACATCATTGTTTTATTGACTTATCTTCTTTGTTTTAGGCTCGCTTGCTCTTCTTGTCGGTTCTAAAGAGACAGGAGTTAAAGATGGTGCTCCTAAAAAGAGGAAAAGTAAAGATGAAATTCCTACCTTATCTCGATTGAGCAAACATGCTTCCATTGAGGACTCTATTGCCAAAGCAATTGAATAATTAGAAAAAGAAGCAGATGATGAGATTCCTACTGATATTCCATCTTCTTCCCCAAACAAAAAGCCAAAGCTTGTGGATGACTTTACCCTTACTGTTGTGGAGGAGGAGGAACATGTGACCATTGAATCAAGCCCTGAGGTTTCTAATCAGGAATCTCTTGAGCATAAAATTCAAGAATCTACCGAGGCGGCTCACTCTCCGGATCCTCTCCTCAATATTTCTTTCCCAACTTCTCCCACAACTCTTAGTTGTTTGTATGTTGATCTTGGGTGTCTCCCTCCCCAAAAGATCCTCTACTTGTAGAGGCCCAGGTCCAGTCTCCAATGTCCAGTTTTAATGATCTTGTTCGATTGGCTATCCAATCTCCCTCTATTACCTCTCTTGGATCATTACAACCCTCAATTTATTCCAAGGATCATCTTTTCAACATTCTTAAGCAGCTTTTATCGGTACATATTTCTTCCTAATTGGTTAATTTTTACCCCTATAGATCTTGTCCCAACTTATACTTATGATACATTTCATGTGGGAAAGAACTTGTTTCTCCTTCAAGAGGCTTCTCAAGGGCTTTCTAACGAAATAGTTGAGCTTAAAAGACAAATTTCTCCACTTAACCACATCATAATTGATATTGCGTCGGCAAGAAACGAAGCTGTTACTGAGAAAGAGAATCTCGTCTCCTCACTTAATGAAGAGAAAAATGCTAAGCAATTGCTAGAAAAGGGGTGGAGGCATTGAAAGCAGACATCAAGAAGGTCAATAAGGAGAAAACCGAGTTAGTCAAGAAGGAAGTGAAAATGTTAAAAGCGGATCTTGAGAGGGCTAATGAAGAAAAAGCCAAGCTATTTAATAAGAACCAATCCTTGGAGGACAAGCTACAGAGGAAAACCAGCATCTTGGCCTACTCGAATAGTATTATTAGTAATGCTAAAAAGAAAGTCACCTCTATTTTCAATGATGGTCTTCCTAAGAATACTGAGAGATGTTATGAAGATGCCTTGTTTGTTGCATATGCTAATAACATTCAAAAGTGCCCAGACTTAGATTTTCCATCCCTTCCAGATTGGAACGAAAAATTTAAAAGAAAGTTTATTCTTAAACTAAAGAGATATTAGAAGGCTCTTCAGGAAGAGTTTTCTGCTAAAGAAAAGGTCGACGCCAAAAAGTGGCTAACCTCTGATGATCCTTCAATCGATGAAGAAACATAATCCCATGGAAAAGAAGATGATGATGTTGATGATAATGATGGTGATGGTGATGGAATGGGTCCTGGAGGACCAAAAGACAAGGAAAATGGATCAGGTGATCCTAACTTAGATTTATCTGCTCATAATATAGGCTTTATTGAATCTCTGATCCTTAGGATGCTACAAAGAAAGGTACCACTTCAAAAGAAAGCACTCCCCCCCAACCGTCAGCCGAAGGAGAAAACTCATACTCAAGTTTCGGCTTCACATGTATGGAGTTATTTACTTTAGATGTTTAAGACTATATGTTTAGATCTTAATTGATAAGCTTACTATTTTAGTCAAAGAAAAAGGACAAATACTATTAGGAGACTCTTTATGAAAAGAGTATGAATAAGGAGAATCAACCAAATAGGGAACTTGAAAAGCTAGTTAAAGAATACAATGCCCTGTCTAACAAATACAAACGCCTTTCTGGTGATGCCGCGCAGTTATAGTTTTTTAAGGAAAAGCAGGCCGCCCTCACTTAAAAAGAGCTCATTTATACTGAGAAAGGATTGCGAGAGAGAATACCAAGTTAACGACTCCTTTTTGGATGTTAATTGATGACATAAATGCTTTAGTGGAGTTCCTCTATAAAGTCTATTCCAGGGATCAATTTGTGAACTTTTCTTAGGCGAAAATAGTGGGGGTTTGCTTAGACACCTTCATAAAAAATATCTAGATGATCATGGAAGAAATCCTTATCTTAGGGCTTATTGGAACTTACCTAAGATCACTAGTATTCCTCTTTCTCCTACTACTCTTGCTCTCGAAAAGATTAAGCATAATAAGGGGAGATTTATTTTTGAATTTTATAAGAGATCAATATTGTATAAACCCGAAATATTATATAATTATAATATGTAATTCCAAAAGCTTATATACTTTATCGCTTTTGTCTGTCTAGTTTTCATATATTATACAGATTAAGGAACTCTCTAATAGTCATGTTCTTATGAAACTTTTGAGTAAAAGTTAAAGAGAGATTTTAAGGAGAAATCTTTAACCATCAGAACAGCTCAGCTAGGTAGGCACTACTTTCTAAGAGATTTACAAGAAGTATACACACGATTCCCTCACTTTCATTTTGATTTCCTAGATAATGAAAAGGACAAACTATTTAGTGAAATTCGAACTTATCAAGCCAAATTGTTGTGCGGTCACACTAGCCCCTTAGTTGGAAAATAGGATTATCATCAATTCCCCTTAGTTAATACCCCAGAAAGGATTAAAGCTCCTTTTGATTCTACCTTACTTTGTCGATCGAGTCATTTAAAAAAGCCAAAATCAGAGTTTCAAAACTTTAAGAGTTATTAATCAAAAATGGAATCGTGATGTAATTTGAATTTCCTTATTGTTTGTAAACTTTGCTATCATTAATGGAATAACTTATTTTCATGTATTAATTTCCATTTTACTTATTCTAAATAGGAAATCCAGTTAGAACTTGCACCTGGTCCTATAGATACTTTTTCTCGACTGAACATTATCAAAGATAAACCGCTAGCCGATATCGAAAAGAGGCGGTCTTCTCAAGATGCTTCAGCTTTACGGTTTCTGGACAATCCAAAAGCGCAAGAGTAGCACAAGAAATATTATCAATTAAGGTCAACATTTAGAAACTATAAAGAAATGACCTCTAGCTTAGAGGATCAAATTAAAGAGAAGGACAAGGAATTCCAATAGTTGAAAAAGAAGATTGACACGGTCCTAGGGTCTGGAACTTTAGTCGATATTGATATAGAAATGGCAAAACTACAACAACGAATAAATGATCTTGAAGTGGAGTCAATGAAGAGTCAAGCATCCTGCCAATCTTTGGAACTCATTGCGAGCGGAAGCGATTCTAGCCTTCCTACTCCTACTCCTGAGAGGATGACAATATCGCAATCTTTAGTTAGCCAAGAATTTCCCACTTTATTAAACCTATCTCTAGGTCTAAGTAACGAAGTGATCTCTTAGTGGGGTAGGCAAGTCAAATTTGAATTCATGTGATTCTTTAATAAAAAATAGAATGAAAAAGTCTCTCAACGTCTTAATGATTATGAAAGTTATGTTGAAAAACTTGAGCATGAAAAGCACACTCTTGGGTAGGAGATTAAAGAATCAAAGAGAATGGTCCAAATCTTAAAAGGAGCCAATAAGACCCTTAAGCGTGCATTGAGGACTCAAATTGACTCAGTCGATGTCGTGGAAACCATTCAAAGGAAAGAGAAGAAACTCAAAGAACTTTTGGATGTGACTATTCTCCATATTACCGAATCTTCGTTGGTTGCTGAAGATCTAGATAAAATGGTATAGAGCCTTGAACTTTAGTAGAGAATTACTTTTAGATCTTTAAATAGACCCCTTTTATAGTTCAATTTATGTACTTATGACTTTTGTAAACAACATATTAGACTAATAAACGAATTTGTATTCAAATAAATGTTACCTTGAATGTACCATATGTACTCTTAAATGTGCTGAATTATTTGAGATGTATATACTGATTTTCAGTATTTTAGGGTTTTACTATATAAGCCAATAATCTGCCTGTTAAGAGAACCAAGAACCTTACTGATTGAGTATTCAGCATTTCAGTTGGTGAGAAGACCATAAATTTTGATCTTGATGTAAGAGATTTGCCTCTTAGTCTAGTAATGGAGATTCCCGTTATTTTAAGAAAATTGCGTTCCAATCTGAACTTAAAAGATCGAATGTCGATTTAATGAAGCCTCATTTTTGTCCTTGAAGTGAGATAGTTTATTTTTAGCATCAGTTATTTCCTTGTTTTAGGAAATCTTATGATAGTAGACTAGAAACCTGATTAGCAATAATAGAATCCTTTTAAATAGAAGTCTAGAAAACCACTTGGTTATAGAAATCCAGAAAACCATCCGACAATGATAGAGGACCAGAAAATCTATCTGGCTATAATAGAAGACTGGAAAAATCCATCTGGCAATAGTAAAGGAAGACCAGAAAACTCATCTGATAGCATCTGGCAATAATAACTTTTGAATAATAGAAGAAGACCAGAAACTCCACCTGGCAATAATAACTTCTGAATAATAGAAGAAGACCAGAAAATCCATCCGGCAATAATAACTTCTGAATAATAGAAGAATACCAGAAAATCCATCTGGAAGTAATAACTCCTGAATAATAGAAGAAGAGAAGAAAATCCATTTGGCTATAACGCTTTCTTTTGCGGAAGAATCCTTCTTTCTTTACTTTGAAGCACAACAACCCATAATTTATAGATCTTCCTCTAGAAGATTGCTTGACTCTTGTTTTGGAGGACAAATGGCTCATTTTTGATCGAGTTCTTTTGGCTTTTTTCAGGTTTTGGACACCTTAGTCCCTTTTCTTTACGCCACTCTTTGGGCTTTGGACTTTTAGTCCCTTTTCTTTATGCCACTCTTTGGGCTTTGGACATTTTAGTCTATTTTCTTTGTCACCATCTTAGGTGATGATCTCAACTTGGATCGAACCCCTTATCACCGTCTTAGGTGATGATTTAGGTCTGTTGTCCGGTGCTTTTGGTTAGCTATCTTAAGTAGAACCAAAGACTTACTCGACCTCTCTCTAGGAGGCGCTCTAGTAAGGCCTTAGAGATGGTATAAAAGGCTGTTTCACTGTTTTGGTCAGGCCATCTTAGACGGGACCAAAGGCTTATTCCATTCTCCCTCTAGGAGGTGCAAAAAACTTGTTTGACGATGAGTTTTCTCTTGGATTAGAGAACCGTTGAAAAATTTTGTGACAAAAATAACTGCAATCGCACGGCGTACAATTTTAGTACGTGGCGGGTACCGGTCGATCCACAGGGAATTGAATTGATTTTAAATTCTATTCAGTCAAATTAAACCAAACTTGAGATTGTTTTAAGCTAAGAAAAAAATGAAAACTAGCTAGAACAAAGTGAATGGAAATATGAGATTTAAAAGACAATTTAGAGGCAAATCCACTCTCATCCTCTCACATAAATCAACACAAAATTTTATCTATGATCTCTCATTTTAATCTAAATAGAATTAGTGATGTATTTATCATAAGTATGGTCTATTTATGTTATTGATTAACATAACTTAAACCATCAAACTTTTAATACAATGACTAAAACCACTTATTAAATGTCATGAAAATGAATATGAAACTAAAGCAAAAGTCTATTTTAAGAATGATCTATTTACTATTTTTGATTAGTAATATAGATTATCAAATTTTGCTTCTATTTTAATTTCATGATCAAAATCACTTAGTTAGTTAATGATGTAAATTGTGTTTATGTTTAAATAAGAATAGCCTATTTGTGATCAACAACATAGACTATCAAATTCACTAATAAACTTACATCATAATATAACTTTTCATGAAGCATAAAAAGAGATCATAAATAAGCAAATATGTTGAATCTACATGAATTAGAGAGCTTCATTACTCCTAAATTGAAGGGGTTTAGCTACTCATTTTTGTTATCATTTCAACACATGAAGATTGCAACATTAAAAAGCAAGGAAAGTAAGAGCTAATAAAAAGAAAAGAGAATCCAAACCACTTGCATAAAAATAAAATTAAACTAAGTGCATAAAAAAAGCTAATCTACTAACATGAAATGAAGAAAGCATGTAAATAAAAATAAATACAAAATGAAAGAGCATGTAGAAAAAGAAGAGGCTTAGGAAGCCGTTTTATTTCTCATTTGATTGTGGTTACAAGTTGCATAATATGATAAGTAGATTAAAGCTCCATTACATGAACATAAGAGGGTTATTTATATATGCCTAAAACCCTAATCCATATTTTAGGGAGCCACCCAAATTTCCCCTCAGGAAGTGTGGCCACCAAGTTATCATTAGCATGTAATTAATCCTTCATTAAATGTGCATATGCTTTTAATCTCCACTAACATGTGCATTAGCTCCTAATTATAGATCATGGTAAGTGGGAAGGTGGGGTCCTCCATGGTTACATGAATTCATTTATTTCCATCTTCATTTGCCTTCTTCTCTTGCGCATCATATCTTCATGAAGGCTTCTTCATATTTCCATCCAAAATTCCTACAATCAAAACTAAAGTGTGCAAATAAATATTCTCTAAAATTAATATATGCACAAAATTATCATTTTGCCCCTAAATTGAAGATGAATGAGTGATGATTTGATGACATTTGGATTTTGGTAAAAACATGTAAAAATACCCCAATATGAAATTTATTTAAATAAAAGTAGATTAAATCTGGAAGTAAAAATATGCACATTTTCGTACACATCAAATACCCCCACACTTATCTTTTTATTCATTCTCGAATAAACTAAAACTAAGATAAATTCATTTTCGTAGGAAACAAGATTGCATTGAGCGTATGCAACAAGCCGTTAAACCTCTAGGTGTCCCTAGTAGGATGAGTGTTGTCTCCTGAGGGTTTTCAGCGGATACTACCCACAAAATCCAAATGCAACATGAAAATTTCCTAAATGTAAGATTTATTTACAAAGAGATGAATGCAAGTTTTTGAAATTATTTACAAATGAAGAATTTACTTTTAAATTAACACAAATAAGTTAAATATAAGTTCTGGCCATTATCAAGAAATTTAAATCCTTTTACTAGTCAAAACTTTCAACAAAAATTAAGTTATCATCACAATTAGACTCGAGTTTGGCTTGTTGTTTTGATTGATAACATAGTGCAACTATGAAATGGATCCTTAGTTGATTATCAAAGTTTTTCAAAGTTTTTCGAAGTGGTATTTTTATTTCTTTTGAATAACAAATCGAATCAAATAAGTGAAAATAGTGCTTGGATTTCAATTGCTTACCCTCTCTATTTTTGAAAAGTATTAACATTATTAATATTTACACACCTAACTCGGATAAACTGAGGCCAGATATAATGATTATGTACTTCCTTTCGGACTTACGTGAGAAGAGTACAGAGCATGGCAAGTGTACGCACTTGCATACGAAGACATGAATCTAGGTGGTTATTTTTATTAAATTTATTTACATGCACCTAACTCAGATAAACTGAGGCCGGATATACCAATCATGCACTACCTTTCGTGCTTACGTGAGAAGGGTACAGAGCATGGCGAGGGTACACACTTGCATGTGAACACATGACTCTAGGTGTTTCTTATTTTCACAAAAACCTTTTTTTTCTTTTATGTTTTTTTATGAAGAGAGAGTTTTGCAAAATCATCTTAGCACCACTAAACTTAGAAGATTTAAAATGTTATCGCCTTTACTTTAAATGAACTACTCTTTTAAACAAAGGTTTACAATTAGGATATACTTCATAATTAACACTCATGAACCTTCCTATATACTAGTTAAATCATAGCTGCTTGTAATCAAACTTTATTTTTATTTTTGTTGAGACAAACAAATTTTCAAAAATTTCAATTTAATAATCAAAACATATACTTATTCCACAGTGTTTCTTTAAAAGTAAATGTTAAAAAGAAAATTTGTTTTGGGATTTTTTTTTGTAAGTTTCGAGTTTTGGAAAGAAACATGCAAAAAATAAATAAACCATGAAAAAACAAAAATGAAGATGAGACTCCCCCCCACACTAAATTTTTACTATGTCCCTACAGTCAATGCATGATATAATGAGTGTAACGGGAAAAAATATGTACATATTTATAAAAGAGGGTTAACATTTCTTACTAGACGTAGTATGGCTCATTAAGAATCATGAGCTCCTCCTCTTAATTACTTGGCAATTCCAAGTATGGTTTTAAGCGATGACCGTTGACTTTGAAAATTGTTCCATCCCTAGGGTTTTGTATTTCTATTGCACTATATGGAAAAATAGTTCGAACCACAAATGGTCCAGTACATCTTGATTTTAATTTCCCAGGGAATAAGTGAAGTCTAGGGTCATATAAATGAACTTTTTGATTTGGTGAAAACGTTTTTCTTAGGATGGACTTGTCATGAAAAACTTTTGTTCTTTCTTTGTAAATTTTTTCGTTTTCATACACATCATTCCTAAGTTCTTCTAGTTCGTTGAGTTGTAAATTTTTGTTTTCGCTAGCTTTTTCAAGATCAAAGTTTAAGTTCTTAATTGCTCGCAACGCTTTATGTTCGATTTCAACTGGTAAATGGCACGCTTTCCCGTAAACTAAACGAAATAGAGACATCCCAAGGTTAGTTTTAAAAGCGGTACGGTAAACCCAAAGTGCGTCAGTCAATTTCTGAGACTAATCTTTTCGATTTTTTTTAACAGTTTTCTCTAAAATTTGTTTGATTTGTCGATTTGAAGCTTCAACTTGACCACAAGTTTGAGGATGATACGGAGTGGATAACTTGTGGGTTATCGAATATTTTTTCATTAGAATTTCAAATGATCGATTGCAAAAATGGGTTTCATTATTGCTTATTATTGTGCGAGGTGTTCCGAACCTCGAAAATATGTTTTCTTTAAGGAATTTCACAACAATTCTATGGTCGTTGGTTTTACACAGAATGGCTTCGACCCATTTCGAGACATAGTCAACATTAAGGAGAATGTACAGATTTCCAAAAGAGTTTGGAAATGGTCCCATAAATTCAATACCCTAACCGTCAAA
Source organism: Allium fistulosum (assembly GCA_030737815.1). Classification (NCBI taxonomy): domain Eukaryota; kingdom Viridiplantae; phylum Streptophyta; class Magnoliopsida; order Asparagales; family Amaryllidaceae; genus Allium; species Allium fistulosum. Next base: position 443,026,418 of record CM060901.1, on the reverse strand, counting down.
GATTTCGATTGTAAGAATGGGGTTCAAAAGCATCATGTTTCGTCGAGAGATTCTTTCTACCATTTGTCAGCGATCGCAAGTTTTACAAAATTCGAATGAGTCTTTGAAAAGAGTGGCCCAGTAGAAGCCACATTGAAGTACTTTTTCAGTAGTTTTCTTCGGATCGAAGTGACCACTGCACGCTTGATAGTGACAAAATGAAAGAACACTTTTGATTTCGCAATCCGGGATGCAACGTAGAATGATTTGATCAGAACAGTACTTAAACAAGTATGGACCATCCCAATAGAAGTATTTGACTTGGAAAAGAAATTTATATTTATCTTTTTTCGACCAAATGAAGGATTTTCCTTTGTGACTAAACAGTTCACTATGTCTGCATACCATGGATCGACAGAAACAGAAAGGAGTTGCTTATCGAGAAAGTTATCGTTGATCGGTAAAGGAGATGGTGCGTTTGGAAGACACGACAGATGATCGGCGATGACATTGTCAGATCCTTTTTGGTCTTTGATCGAAGGTCAAATTCTTGGAGTAAAAGGATCCAAGGGATCAAACGAGACTTAGCATCCTTTTTAGTAAAAAGGTACCAAAGGAGCGGAATGGTCAGTGTAAATTGTAATGTGTGAGCCAATCAAATAAGGTCGAAACTTTTCGAGCGCAAAGACTACCGCTAGAAGCTCTTTTTCAGTAGTCATGTACTTGAGTTGAGCATCGTTTAAACTCATACTAGCATAGTAGATGACATGAAGAATTTTGTTGATGCGTTGTCCTAAGACAACACCAACTGCAAAGTTAGAAGCGTCACACATTATTTCGAAAGGAAGATCCCAATTAGGTGAGCAAATGATGGGAGCATAAATGAGTTCATTTTTTAGACGTTCGAAAGCAGAAACCCGATCAGAATTAAAGTCGAATGGAACATCTTTTCCAAGAAGAATCATCGGAGGTCGAGCGATTTTACTGAAGTCCTTCACAAAATGTTGACAAAAGCCAGCATGTCCAAGAAATGAACGAATGTCTTTGATAGATTTGGGAATGGAAAGATTTGCAATTACATCAACTTTCGCTTTATCTACCTCAATGCCTTTAATTGAAATGACATGTCTAAGGACAATGCCGTGAGTGACCATGAAGTGGCAATTTTTCCAATTTAACGTTAAGTGTTTGTCCTTGCATCGTTTAAGAAACAATTCAAGATGGTGTAAGCACTCGAAAAAGGAGTTTCCAAAGATATAAAAATCGTCCATAAACACTTCAAGAAAGCGTTCGATCATATCGGAAAAAATGCTGATCATGCATCTTTGAAACGTAGCAAGAGCGTTGCAAAGTCCAAAAGGCATACGTCGATACGTAAAAGTGCCAAAGGGACACGTGAAAGTCATTTTCTCTTGATCTTCAGGAGCGATTGGAATTTGGTTATAGCCGGAATAACCATCAAGAAAGCAATAGAGTTCGTGACAGGCTAAATGTTCAAGCATTTAGTCGATAAAAGGAAGAGGAAAGTGATCTTTACGTGTTGCAGCATTTAATTTTCGGTAATCAATTCAAACACACCAACCCATTTGAGTACGAGTTGGAATGAGTTCATTCGAGTTGTTCTTGATAACGGTAAGTCCAGACTTTTTAGGCACGACATGAATTGGGCTAACCCATGAACTATCAGAGATTGGGTATATGATTCCGTTATCGAGAAGTTTAAGAATTTCATCACAAACCACATCCTTCATTTTTGGGTTAAGCCTTCATTGCGCGTAACGAACAGGCTTGGCATCGTCAACTAAATGGATGCGATGTTGAATAAGAGCGAGACTAATTCCCTTTATATCGATAATCGACCATCCAATTGCTTCTTTATTTTTCGACAGAATTGAAAGAAGGAAAGCTTCTTGATCAAGAGAGGGAGAGTTGCAAAAATTATGATGGGAAATGTTTCGTTGTCACCTAAGTATGCGTACTTAAGGTGATCGGGAAAGGGTTTAAGGTCCAACCTCGGTGGTTGCTCAATCAAAGAATTCAGTGGAAGTTCCGATTCAGCGGTAAGTGGTTCAAATGGAAGTGCAATTTCAATTTCATTAGGCTCATCTTGAAACAGTTGTTCATTTTCGGTCTTGCGTTCGTTTTTTAGGTCAACTGTGTCATTATCGAAATTTTCTTGAATGAAGCTAACTTCTAACGTTTGGTCACGTGGTTCGTTCAGTTGATTTTCAAGATTGAAAATGTTAAGATCCAAAGTCATGTTTCCAAAAGAAATTTTCATCGAACTGTTTCGAAAATTTATTAGAGCATTCGAAGTAGCCAAGAAAGGTCGGCCTAAATTTAATGGAATTTGACTCATTGGATTATTCACGGGTTGAGTTTCCAAAATGATGAAATCGACGGGGAATATAAATTGACCGATTTTGATGAGTACGTCCTCAATTTCTCCCATGGGTTTCTTAATCGAACGATAGGCAAATTGAAAAGTTACTTTTGTTGGTTTTAGTTCACCCAAGCCAAGTTGTTGGTAAACTGAATAAGAAATCAAATTGACACTCGCACCCTAATTGAGTAAGCATTTGTTAATCATTTTGTCTCCTATCGTGCACGAGATCGTCGGACATCCAGGATCTTTGTATTTAATGGGAATTGATTAGGACAAGACTTCGCTAAGTCCGGCGGCTAAGAAAACATTCTTGGGTACATGAGTGTGTCGTTTTTGGGTATACAAGTCCTTGAGAAACTTAGCGTAAGTTGGGACTTGTTGCATGATATCAAGAAGCAGGATGTTAACTTTCACTTGTTTAAAAATTTCCAACATCTTTTCCATTTGGTCAGAATGTTTCTTGGGTTGAAGGCGATGTGGAAATGAAACACGATACTCAGTAGGTGGGTCTACTTGAGTAGAAGAAGAACTTGGATTAGAGTTTGATTCGATGTTTGGCTCAACATTATGTTCGGATTCATTTGTTGTTTTAGAACTGTCGAGAGGGGTTTCCGGTAAATTGTTTGGATTAACGACTTGATTATCGATTTCTTTACCAGAACGCAAAGTCGTGATAGCCTTCATTTGGGTTACGTTGCTATCCTGAACAACATGGGCTTGATTCGAATTTGTATTTTGATTTCTGGAATTAGGAACTGGCCGACTTGGGAATGTGCCTCGTTCATGTTCGCTCACAGACGTGGCTAATTGACTCAATTGCATTTCAAGTTTAGCAATCGATTGACTCGTATTCTACATGTACGAGGTTAACAAATTTTGAAAATTACCGTTTGATTGGAGACGTTGAGTGGTTGCCTTAGCCAGCGTTTCAAAAAAAAATTCAAGTGAACTTAATCGTTTATCGTCTTGGGGAGCAAAAGATTGTTGTAGTTGATTTTGGGACGGACCCGCAAAATTTTGTTGAAAATGATTGGGTTGAAAGGGAGGATTCGAAGCATTGTTAATGCTTGAAAATTGGGACAAACCAAATTCGTGTTGGGATTATTTTGGTTTCGAGCAAAGTTCGGATGATTTCTCCAACCAGGATTGTACGTTGGAGAAAACGGGTCTTCTTAACTTTATTGAAAGCATTAAGTTGTTCGATCGAATTAGGGAACTGATCGACTATGTGAATCAGATCATTACATTTATAACACATGGGTTGGGACGCCTGGTTCATTTGGTTGGATGAGAAAACGTTGTCGAATTTATTGATCATTGCATCGATTTTAGCTTCCAAAGCCAAAGATGATCCTATCGAGTGTGCCTCGATCGTGAGTAAATGGATTTTTCGTTAGAACGTTCCCATTGTGATGATTTTTTGGCTAGGTTTTCAAGAAATTGCCAAGCATCATCGTGATGTTGGGCGAGAAAATTTCCTTGGCACATCGATTCAAGCATGATTCATGAGCTATTTTCAAGTCCATCATATAAGATTTGGCAAAGGGTCCATTTTTTGAAGTTATGGTGTGACAATTTATCACAAGTTCTTTAAATCTTTCAAAATATTTTCCGAATGGTTCACCCCTGAATTGATGAAAATTGACGATTTCGTTTCGGATTTTAGTTGTTTTTTTCCTAAGGGTAGAACTTTTTTAAGAAAACCTTAACGCATTCTTCCCAAGTTTTAATCGAGTTTGATGATAAGCTATACAACCATTTTTCAGCGTAACCAGTTAGAGTAAATGGAATCAATCGGAGTTTGATTATGTCATCACTAAGTTGTTGGAGTTTAATGGTTACATAAACTTGTTCGAATTTCGTTAAGAAAATGTATGGGTCATCGTCTTCAAAATTGCCAAATTTTGGGAGCATGTCAATATGGTTTGAATGAATTTCGAAATGGTTACCGGTAGGGGCGGGTAATGTGGTGCAAGAAGGAATAGAAACTCTATCGGGAAAGATTCTATCCATGAGAGTTCGAGGGGCATTTTCGTTTGCCATTTCAGGAGGATCATTTGTTCGAGTTAAACAATTCGTAGAAGGGTCATGAGTCCAAGTATTTGTTGCTGTGTCACGAGTCCAAGTACTCATGGACAATTAAAAGTCGAAAAGAGAAAGAAGTAGAATCGAGTTTAAGAGAAAAAAGCAAAGTTTAGAAAATGAAGTGAGAAATTATTTGTTTTTTTATATATTTTTTTAAAGGGAAATATATTTACCAAAAAGAATTTATTTTTCAATAGAGAGATTTGATTTTTGTTTTGTTTTTTAGATTTTCAAAAAAAATTCTTTTTTTTATATGTTTTTGTTTTTTTAGTTTTTGTTTTTGAAAAGATTATATATTTTTTTTCTAAAGAAAACTAACTCAATTTTTTTTTTAGATTTTCAAAAGTAAAATGCTTGTTTTTTTTGGATTTTTTTTATTTTGATTGAAATTTTCAAAGGAAAAGATTTAAAGTGATTTTTTTATTTAAAAAAAACACCAAGTTAAGTCAAATTTACAATTTTTTTTGGTTTTGGATTTTTAAATTTTTTTTCTTTTTTTTAAAATATGCATGAACTAATGCAACTAAATGAATGCAAGAACTTAATTACAAATTTTCTGCCCTTAGTAGCTCCTAACCCAAAATTGTATACACTTTGTCTTTGTTCAACAAAATATTTCTTAGCCAGGTAACAGACATGAGTTATCGATGCACCTTGAACCACCGTAGCAATGCAGCCGAAGGTTTAAGTACTTTCAGAGAAACAATCACTATAATATTTATGAATCACCATTATATTTATATATAATTATTGCTCTGCCGTAACCTAGACACCAAGAAAATAAATTGTTCAAAGAAGACAACTTGTCAAGATACAATTAAGCCCTAAGTGAGCTCGTGACTCCCTTAAGTCAAATGTCTAATCGTTATTATTAGTCAAGTTCTAAGATGAAATGTGATTTGTGGGCTAAGGAAGGGGTGATGAAGTCCCCCACCTTATCTGAATTGGGGTGTTGCCCTTAGAAAAGAAAATAAGACGAGATGAATGCAAAACTGAAATTAAACGTGATTTTAACAATGCAACTACCAATGAAATTTTTTTGTTTTTGAATTTTTGTAAATGAAAACAACCAACAATGCAAGGTAAATAAAAATAAGAGATGAGAGCACGATATCAGAGCTTGTAGAATTATTATCAATTTATTTTAAAGCGGCAAAATTTTCTTATAAGTAAGCAAGCGATTTATTTTTTGGCAAGCAAAGCAAAGCAAGCAATTACTCTCGATTTTCTACAATTTGCAACCTAAAAAAAATTGAACAAGAATTATATATATAAGATTTTTTTAAATATCAAGGAAGAACTAAAACAAAACAAATGAAAACAACACAAAACAATTGAAACTTGTTATTTTTTTTCTTTTTTTCTTCTTTTTTTAAAAATTTTATTTTAGTTTTTTAAAGAAACTTAAAAATAGCTTTAACACAAAAAATTTAGAACACTAGAGCCCGACCCAGTTAAAATAGTGTTACTAAATAAAGGATCAGAGAAAATTACGGTATTCACCACCAATGCACGACCAATTCCCACAATCAAATTCGCAAATTCGCAAATTCGCAAATTCTTAACCCAGAAATTATCAGCAAATCTGATTTTATCATCTTCAAAACAAAATCAAAATCAAATTGGGTTTGGATAAAGCGATGGGATCGGTGGTAGTTCGCTGTTACGATGGCCGCAGGTTTGATGTTGTAGGGGTTGGCGATTTGCAGAGGTATGTTGATTCGAGTCGATGGTTGTTCTCGATTGAAGGTGGTTTCGGGTTGCGGTTTGGTTGAAGTAGGAATTATGGTTGATTGGCAGTTGTAGAGGGAATTTGGAGGCAGTGATGCTTGAGGCAGTAAGCAGTAAGGTTGATTGAGTTGTTTTGATTGAGGTATTGGCAGAGGAGGTTGTGGTAGTTTTGTATGGTTTGGTTGAGGTTGTGGAGTATGCAGGCAGTGAAATGATGAGTGAAGTGGTATGTGGAAGAACTGGTGGCAGAGTGGTGAACCTAGATGGTGGAAGAGGGGTTTGTGTATTGGAGATTGAAAGGCAGAGATGGGGCAACAGTTGGTGAAAGTTGATGATGGAAGTTGATCTTTGTTGATGGATGATGGCCAGTGGTTTGATGGCAGAGGGATGGTAGAGGCAGAAGTTTGAAGAAATGGCAGAAGAAGGTGGTTGTATGGATATGGTAGAAATGTGCAGGTTGATGTTGTGATATGGTTGTTGTATTAGCAGTACCGAGTGAGATTGTAGCAGTTAGGAACCTTGGTGGATGTATGTAGAGAGGTAGGTGATTATGGGTGGTTCAAGGTGAATATTGCAGGCAGTTTGAAGTTGTATGGTTGTATAGCGGTGGGGAGGTATGTATTTGCGGGGAGTTGTGTGGATGTGCAGTAGTTGTTGTGAATGAAGTGGTAGTTGGATGAAGTTTGTTGAAGATGATGAAGTAATTGTGGTATGCAGGAAATTATAATATTATATGGGAAGGGTGATGTAGAAGGGGGTGGTAAGTGAAGTATGTTGTATGAATTGCAGTGTGATGATGATGGCACTGTTGTAGTGAGATGAGGGTTGTTTGGCCAGAGGAATTTGATGGATGGATATATGCAGGGTGGCAGTGATATGAGGAGCAGTTGTATGGCACTAGTATTTAGGAGAGGACAAGGTAGAGGAAGGAGGTATTTGATGAGAGAGGTGTGTTTATGGCAACTGTAGTGGTGGATGGTATGTAGTTCCGTGATGGAAGGCAAGGCAGTGATTGATTTGGTTTACGGCAATTTAGTTTATGGTTGATGGCAGGAGATAAAAGTTGGAAGGCAGTGGAAGTGGAGGAGATGTATATTTGTATGTGGGCAGTGGGGCTGTTAATCTAGGCGGGGAAAAGTAAAATGAAATGCACAGTAGAATGTATTTGTAAACTTAAACAGTGAAACAGTGAAATGTATTTGTAAAATTTGAGTTGAAAATGGAATGCACAGTGAAACAGTGAAATGTAAATGATATTTTTTTTGTTCTGATATGTGAACGTTTTTTTATTTTAACTAAAAATGCAAAAGCAACTAGAAAAGCAACAAGCACACAATCAAAATGCAAACAAAAATCACTACAAACACAAAAAAAAATTTCTTTTTAAAAAAAATGCAAATTAACACACAAAAATAAAACAAAAAAAATTTGAAGAGTAAAAATTAAAATCAAATCGATTCCCCATCAATGGCGCCAAAAAATTGTTTGACAATGAGTTTTCTATCGGATTAGAAAACCGTCGAAAAATTTTGTGATAAAAATAATCACAAGCGCATAGCCTACAATTTTAGTACGTGGCGAGTACGGGTCGATCCGCGGGGAATTGAATTGATTTTAAATTCTATTCAATCAAATTAAACCAAACTTGAGATTGTTTTAAGCGAAGAAAAAATGAAAACTAGCTAGAACAAAGTGAATGCAAATATGAGATTTAAAAGATAATCTAGAGGCAAATCCATTCTCGTCCTCTCACATAAATCAACACAAAATTTTATCTTTGATCTCACATTTTAATCTAAATAGAATTAGTGATGTATATATCATAAGTTTGGTCTATTATGTTATTGATTAACATAACTTAAACCATCAAACTTTTAATACAACAACTAAAACCACTTGTTAAATGTCATGAAAATGAATATGAAACTAAAACAAAAGTCTATTTTAAGCATGATCTATTTACTATTTTTGATTAGTAACATAGATCATCAAAATTTTCTTCTATTTTAATTTCATGATCAAAATCACTTAGTTAGTTAATGATGTAAATTGTGTTTATGTTTGAATAAGAATAGTCGATTTGTGATAAACAACATAGATTATCAAATTCACTAATAAACTTATATCATAATCTGACTTTTCATGAAGCATAAGAAGAGATCATAAATAAGAAAATATGTTGAATCTACATGAACTGGAGAGATTCATTACCCTTAAACTTAAGGGGTTTAGCTACTCATTTTTGTTATCATTTCAATACATGAGCTTGCAACATTAAAAAGCAAGAAAAGTAAGAGCTAATAAAAAGAAAAGAGAATCTAAACTACTTGCATAAAAATAAAATTAAACTAAGTGCATAAAAAAGAGAGCTAATCTAGTAACATGAAAACGAAGAAAGCATGTAAATAAAATGAACACAAAATGAAAGAGCATATAGAAAAAGAAGAGGCTTAGGAAGCCATTTTATTTTTCATTTGATTTGTGGCTACAAGTTGCATAATATGATAAGTAGATTAAAACTCCATTACATGAACATAAGAGGGTTATTTATACATGCCTAAAACCCTAATCCATATTTTAGGGAGCTACCCAAATTACTCCTTAGGAAGTGTGTCCACCAAGTTATCATTAGCATGTATTTAATCCTTCATTAAATGTGCATGTGCTTTTAATCTCCACTAACATGTGCATTAGCTCATAATTGTAGATCATGGTAAGTGGGAAGGTGGGGTCCTCCATGATTACATGAATTCATTTATTTCCATCTTCATTTGCCTTCTTCTCTTGTGCATGCATATCTTCATGAAGACTTCTTCATATTTCCATCCAAAATTCCTACAATTAAAACTAAAGTGTGCAAATAAATATTCTCCAAAATTAATATATGCACAAAATTACCATATTGCCCCTAAATTGAAGATGAATGAGTGATGATTTGATGACATTTGGATTTTGGTAAAAACATGTAAAAATACCCAAATATGATATTTATTTAAATAAAAGTAGATTAAATATGGAAGTAAAAATATGCACACTTATGTGCACATTAGAGGCGCTCCAGCCAGACCGCGTAGGCAGAGGTCGAAGGCTTGTAGTTGCTTTGGTCAAGCCCTTTCAGATGGGACCAAAGGCTTACTCTAACCTTCCTCTAGGAGGTGTTTTGACTAAGACACCTTGATGGGGACAAAGGCTTTTCGCGCCATACTACCATCTTAGGTAGTGGTGTAGGTTTTTCCTTTTTTAGGAGAGTCTTACTCCTTAACTATATAGATATGCTTATTTTACTCAGAAAATCTTTCTTTATTATCAACTTTTTCAATATCTTTGTACAAATTCCTTAAGCTTCCCCTATCCTAAGAGGTTGTTTATTATTCCTCCCAAGCTTCGGCACTAATTGGTCTCATGGCCATTAGAACGATGATAATGACGATATAATCCTCCAAGAGTTCTTTCATTCTTCGGTCGTTTCTTTTGTGAAGGCCGATAGTTGAGCTTGTCTTTGGTCAAGAGGTAGATATTCTCATAAGAGGTAGTAAGAAAGTAGTCCTTAGAAAGTCATAATCTTTTGGAGGATGATCCTTTCGATTGGCGTTTAAATCTTTTGTTGCTTGTGATGGACTCTTCATCTTCAATGACCAACTTTCTTTTTTGGGAGTTTTGTGCTTCATTTGTTTTGTAAGATTGATCAGTATACTCCTCCACTTTCTAGTAAATCGATCAAAATCTCTTTCTATCTCCTTTTCGAAGATAGTTCCCTTTGCTTTGAGCTGGATTTCCTTTCTCATTTTCATGAATATGTTATCTCTTTTATATTGTCTTCCTAGGGCAAAGATCGGTGTCGGTCCCATATGGAATGGATTCAGAATCCACTTTTCAGGATTATAAGAAGCCACTTATCTTCTTTTATCCTCCATGACTTGTAATGCTATGAGCATTAATACTTGCTCCTCATGAAGCCGAGGATCATTAGTGATTTCGTAGGTTGGTCTAGCCATTTGAGGTTCGGAAGACCATTACTCGGATATTTTAAACATGTTTGATTGACATGAATAAGCAAAGCTTAGTTGATGTGATTAAATAGTGTTAAGAATCAAGAGTAGGCCGGTTTGGAAGGATTCCTTAAGGGGATATGCTAGGTAGGGATAAATACTCTAAGCCCTACAAATGCATGTCAAGGTAGTTCCACTTATGGGTTAAATAGAGATGGAGGTTCGAGCCCTCCTGCTAGTGCCAATATGTTAACGAATTTCTTCGTCAACCCCAAAAAGTGTAAGGAAAAAGGACTGTGGTTGTAAGAAGGATTGGATGTCCCTTGTATACCTCAAAGAGTGTTGGAAAAAGCGACACTTGGTTAAAAAAGGGCATGTGTAATTAAGCTTGGCTTGTTCAAGTCCAAGATGACATCATAAGCATGTCCATGTCGAAGCAATGTCAATCTATATACATCAATCTTATGCAAGCACAAATCAAGATCATGAGTGCTTTTGGAATTCGAAGCAAGTTATAATTAAGAATCATAAGTAGTTTAGAACTCAAAAAAAGTCATAATTCAAGTCCCCTTTATTCGTATGTTATGTAATTGTTGAATGTACAAGGTCTTATGTGCAAAAGTACAATCAATACTAAAATCCTTAAATTAATTTGGGGTTACAAAGTTTAAAATGTAAGAGACAAGAAAAGAATGATTCGCCCTTTCTTCATGCTCCTAGGTCCGTATTTATAAGGGTTAAGGAATGCAGCATGGTTGCCACGTGTCCATGCGGCATGATTGACTTCCGACATTAACTATATTGATGGTACATGGCGCTATACTTCAGCATCCACTTGCACAATGGCGAACTTTGTCGCTTAGCATCCATCCCGCCTTTATAGCCTTCATTGATGACATTCGATATCAGCATTGTATTGAGGTTTTGTGGCTTCCTTTGAAGGTTGATGAAGTGCGGCATTACTATGGCATGACACCAATAAGTGGTGATATTGATAAGTGGCGATATTGTACTATGGCATGGCATCAATAAGTGGTGATACTGATATGTGGCGATATTCGCAATGATCGACATTAACAACATACGAATTGATAACAGGCGACACCAATAGTAAATGACATTGATAATAAGTGACATTGGTAATAGACGGCATTGAAAATAGGCGGCATTGATGATAAGCGGCACTAACAATTAGTGGCATTGATGATAAGCGACATTGACAATAGGCAGCATTGATGATAAGCGGCATTGACAATTGGTGGCATTGATGATAAGTGACGTTGACAATAGGCGGCATTGGTGATAAGCGGCATTAATAAGAGATGACATTGGTGATGGGCGGCATTGATAAGAGACAACATTGATGATGAAGCGGCATTGATGAGATGCGACATTACTTCGAATGGTGACATTAGAATAAGGCAGCACTAGAGAGATGCGATATTAATCTGAAGCGGCATTGATTTTTCTGGCTACATGAAAGATGTGCTTTATTGATGGAATGCGACATTAACGAGCTGCGACATTAATGTTATGTCATGCCGTGATAACGTTGATGGCTTTCAGTATAGAGCTTTTCAATGTTGTCATTTCCTTACTAACATGCGACATTGTTTCCCATTTCTTTGGCATGATTTTACTCGTTCATCTTTATAAGTGGTATTCGGCATTGATAACATTTGGTATTGCTAGCTTCATTGATGATCTACGACATTGCCTATTATTCTTTATTGATGAAGGTCGGCATTGTATGCTTTCGACATTGATTTATCTTCATACTTTCAACAGTGCTTGTTGATGCAACATCATGGTTATGTCGATATGCCGTATACCTTTTGTATTGATAATGATAGCAAAAATCTTATTTTGATGTTCAGAGATGCATGACAATGATCTCGAAACTATTGCAGGATTGATGATAAATCTATATTTCAGTTAATTGCTCCTACTCCAGTCCGCAGGTGTGGCGCAATGGAAAATGGATGCCTAGGTTTGGTTATAGTCCAAGTTTGAGCCATGCTTTGCACACACTTCTCTAAAAAATAAAGTCCCAAGGGTTATAGGTTTCATATGTTGAAGCGAACAATCACAACTTAATTCTCTTTTAGGAATTTATTGATCCATTTGGTTCTATTGAGTATAATTCTATAAAAAAATATTCCTACTCCATGTCATACTTCTTCTTACACAGAAGGAATATGGACGGTTGATTTTCTCGACGGACCGAGAACAGAAATTAAGGTCTTTTCCAAATGAAGAGTGTTACTTTAAGACGTCTATGTGATATTCTATCTACAAAGTATGGTTTAATTTCTACTAAACAAATAGAGATTCCTAAAATGGTAGAATTTTTTTACTACACGATAAGCAATGGAACATCAAAAGGATTGGTAGGTGAAAATTTTAATCGAGCTATTGGCATCATTAGTACTTGTGTTTCTAAGTTCCCACAAAGTGTCTTATTGTAACGATCCGTAAAATTCTAATAATTTTAATGGTTTTATTTATGTATTTAATTGAATTTTGGTGAAATTTTAAATAGTTTAATTTGAAAATAAAAATTTATTATTTGGAATACGTCTATTTTAATAAAGCAAATGGTAAATTTTCATCAGAAAATATGCAAGTAAATTTTCTTGTGTAATTTTATTTCAATTCATATCAGTTTAAAAGTGATGATAATAAAAGTGTTCTGAAACCTAAATATGTTAACATGAGAAAATTTATTTAGAACACTCTGAATCAGACTTCGAAATTCATTTCGCGAAATTCGGACGTTTCTAGCTCCGTTTGGATTTTTCCGTACAGAATAGCAACGTATATCAGTACCGATTATCGACTTTTGATCGGATGATCGTACCACTGATATCTGTATACCGTTTTGATCGTTTCGTCGTACTGATCTATATGGTATATTCAATTCTGTGTTTTGAAGTTCGGTATGCAGCGGAATCCGTGAAAACGGCAACCGTACCGGTACAAATTCTGGAGACTTTTGGTTTTCTGTGCCTTCATTTACCATCAGGTAATGCTAATAACCATTGACCATTAGCATTCCAAATTTTTTACCGTGAGACTCAAATAGCCATTGGCTTTTAAAATTCCCAGATTTTTACCCTATGACTTTTGCTTTTCAACTTTAACTAATGGTATTCATTAAATTGTTTTCTGTGTTTGTTCTTTTGCTTTAAACCAATGTTTATATTTTTCCTTCGTTCTTTCCCATTTTCTTCACTTCCGCCTAGACCAGCCTCTTCATCGCCTCTTTCCCCTTGCGCATGCCCACCAGATAGCTGCACCACAGGTCACCATTTATCTCCGCCATTTCCACTCCTCTGCCTGTGCACGACAAGCTCACACAACCCGCAAGCCGTAACTTCCTCCTTCCCTCCGCCTTTATCCTCCACACAGCCTCCGTTTTCCTCACTCCTCTCGGCCTCCCACCTATTCACGCATCTCCCCACCTTGGCACTGAGATCCGACCACCCTCCTCCACATGAATCACCTTGCTCTGATCACGCCAAGACCACCATCGGTCCTCACCCAGCCTTTGTCGCCGGAGCAGTTTTCCTCTACCACTCCTCTAGCCACCGAGACCAGTGCGGCCGTCCTCCTCTCTTTTTGCGTAAGTAGTGGCATGTATATACTTTTGTTATATATAATATATATGTTTTCAATGTTTATATATGTTTATATTATTATATATATAAATATTGTTATTATTTTAGCTGCTGCTATATATATTAACAAAGATTTTTGTTTACAGTTTTATATGTAGTATATATTATATAGTTTACTTGAGTAATAACTTGTTAGATGTATACTATGTTATATTATAAGATTTACCTGAGTTGATCTATTCATATATTTCTAAAATTTTATAATATAAAGTAAACTTGTCTGCATATATATCTGATTTATTTTTTGGGTTGGGAAGCTATATTTATATAAAATATTAATTTCTACACTGTATAAGTTTTATAAATTTTGTTGTATATAAGTTATGTATTATGTTTGTATATATATACATATAAATTTTTATAAGCTTCATATGGACTGTGGTACTATATAAATATGTATTTCTATACATGATTCGTTTAGATACATATGGTTTAGGCTATTTTGAGTATACTAGTTTTATATTTATATAATGTACATAGATAGGTCTGTTGCATTTTATAAGTATATTATATATAGTTACAGTAAATATATATTATGTTACAAACTTCTAACCAGTACTAATATTTATTTATAGTTTACATATGTGTGGAAAGTTTGGGTTTTACAAATAAGTTTACAAAGTCCATATGTATACTGTTGTCTAAATTTATATCAACTCGGATATGTTGTTTTAAGATATATATTATATTGTACGTAAATGATATAGTACGTGTGCGAATAAGGAAGTATATAAGTGATTTTATATAAAGTATGTGTTTGTTATGAAATTTGTTTTACAGTATATTTATTGTATTCTAAGTCTCGGTCTATTGCCCCTCTTTGTATGATTAAAGAATATATATGGATGCTTGAGTTTTATTGTTAATGTCTAAATTTATAATAGTTTATATAAGCTGCTGTTCATGTTTATAGTTGTTTATGTAACTATAGGGATATTCAGGTTATATGTTTACAGTATATAATATTTGCAGTTATCATATGTATATAATATTGATTTTTTTGTAAATTTTGATTTTATAAGTATGTAAGTTTGTAGATACATTTATATACATTAGTCACATAAAAGTATATGTGAATTTGTTTTCCAAATATATATAGATATTTTATGCTGGTATTTAATGTTGATTTGAGAATAAATATATTTTTTATTTGAAAATATGTCTAAATTGATTTTTAGAAAATTTATATACATGTAATATATCCTGTTTCATTTATCTCGTGTCATTTTGACTGACATCCTCAATATCAAATCCATTACAGCAAAATCCTAACTTGTTGCCGTTCCACTCGCTTGATCTGTATGCTTATCTTTGTCTATTCGCTTCCATTCTCGTGCATCTCTCTAGCCTCGAAAGGTGAGTAATCACTCACGATTTAACGTTCTTATATTTATTAAATTTGATTTAAATTGAAACGACAACTGAAATATGCTGCAGTAGTTATTTAAATTGTTATATATGCTATTATCTGTAACTGTTCACCTGTGGGATATGACACCATATCCTGTTGTTTATATTATATTGTTATTGATGATATACGCCTGTTATTGTATTTTATATTATCTGTTATCACTCTGCAAGTTCCCTGTTAGTATAGAATTCACTATGGGTTGAAATGATACATACCCGAACGGACTTTAGAATAGGAGAAAATCTTTATGGGTTGAAATGATAAACCAAAGCGATTTTCATTTGAATTGAAATTGGGATTACGGGTTGAAATGATATCTACCCGTATATATTTAAATTACGGATTGAAATGATAAATATCTATATCACTTAACCATATGATAGGTATATATACAAACACCGTTGGTCCATATATATAAATATTTTGAAAATAAATTCTATGGATTTGGGAAGAAATATATGGTTTTAATAAATGTTGATTCTTAAATTATTATATATAAATGGTAATGATATATATATATATATTTAATAATAATATTTAATTTAATTAAGATTGATTTAATACATATAATATAGTTAAGTATTTAAATTTATGTTTCAAAATAGATTTCGGTAATAATTTGAATAAGTTAAGGTTGGGAAGATAATTTTATTTAATTAAACCGATTTGAAACTTATTGAATTTGAGATTTAAGATATGATTTATAACTTGGGTTTGATTTAAGTAACTTAATAAATATTTCTTGTTTAAATAAATTTAAGGGAATATTTAGTAAAAATGTAATTTAAGAGGAGTTAAATGATATTGAATTTATTAAGTGAATATTCCCTGATTAAATAATAAATGAAGTTAAATCAAGAGCTAGATGAAACTGTTAAATTTAACTTTGAAATTGTTGAATATTAAAGCTCTGAAATATATTGGAATTTAAATGGTTTATTTTGTGATTCAGATTTGCATTTGAAATCAATATAATTTGAATTTGTTATTTAGAAACTGAATTGAACTAAAATGGAAAAATTTAGATTGAATTAAATTTGAATTTGGAATTTGAGTTGATTTGAATCGATTTGTGAGACTTGAGGAAATTATAAATATTTTACTTTATAAATTATTTAATCTATATATACTATTTTGGAAAATAGATATATTTGGAATGAAAAGGATATTTGGGTTTTGAAGTATAAATAAATTTGAAATGACCACGGTGTTATAGCGTATATTTCTACATTGTAGATAGTTCCATGGATCCTTAGAGGATGGTTATCCCAAACATCCTTTAAGTTACTTGTATTTCGGTTGATATTTCACTTGAGTTGGATTTATTGATATAGGAATGTTAATCCTGACTCGAGTGTTTTGTGTTTTTCTTTATGCTCGGGTCAGACTGAGTGATACAGCATTTGAGACTTACCTTTGGAGTTTGGAGCTTCGTTGGAGATCCAACTATTGATTCAGCTTTCAGCCTTTCTAGTTGATTTGTTCAGAGAGGTCGTCTGTTGTACTGGAGACTTCATTGCATTTGAGATATTATGTTGTATTTTATTTCTAACTCTGATGTTTATATAGTAGCTTCATGAACTACTATTTATTTATTCCGCTGCGTATTATTGTATTACTCTGTGTTTGTGATTCTGTGATGTATTTATTTACTGTATATACTGAGTTTTGCCAAATTTAAATTAACAATCTGATATTTTGAGCAATTCAAGTTCGACGTGTGCGGATGCGAATGGTTGAAAATAGCGGGTCGTTACAGTTGGTATCAGAGCCTAGGCTCTAGGCAAACTTAGCATATATAGTAAATTTATATGCGGAATCACTTTCATTCGAGCTTGAATTCTTTCCTCTTTGATTTAAATTTCCTTTGAACTTTGGAACGTTCCCTGCGGTTCCAAAATTCATTCTTGTCTCTCCCTATCTGTATTCTTTTGATTCTGGAGTATCCCATAACTCCACTTCGAATGAACTCTATAAAGATAGGCGATCCCGCCAATCTTTGAATGATTTGTAAAGGGGTGGAACTCCTTTACAATTGGCATTGATTCACCGGAGATTTATATATCCCTTGGTTTGATGTTGCTATCTCTGGTTATGCTAAATTCTATCTCTGGCGATCGAATGACGATTTGCCTTGGAATTCTGCATCGATCATATTCCTGAAGTCATGGTTGACCCGGTTAAGGTCGCCCGCGATTTGTATAAGTATATCCATCTTTTATTTTGTAAGTTAATTATCTCATCTTCGTTCAAGCCTATCTTCGAATCAGAATTTTATTTGATTAGAGTTCTTTTAAATTGAATCTCTATCTTTGTTCTGAAATACGTTCGTGAATCATCCTTTGAAAATCGGGTTTGTTTGTATTTTAGAAATTATTTTCTAAACCGAAATTATTATTTTGATAAGTATGATTATATTATATATATAAAAGTGAAATGTTTTCGATAAAGATTATTTATCCTTTTTAAAATGAGAATTTGAGGTTTCGAAAGGATTTGTAATTTTGAAAAATTATATAAGAAATTTGATTTATCTAAAAATGATTTATAACTGAAGGATTTTAAATTTGAAATTCGAGAATTGAACCCCGGTGTTTTGAAATTGGTTTTAAGATTTTGAAATATATAATAATAATATGATTTAAAAGTATTTTTCCGAATAAGAAATGTTTCAAATGATTTTAATGAGTTTCGAATGATTTTAAAGAAATTTCAAAAGAAGTTTGAGAAAATAGAAGTCCAGAACTCACTTATGTCGTTGGAAAATAATTTCGGTGATGAGTGCATGCATCATCGACATTGATTTTCGAGTTTCAGAGTGGGGGATAGGCCACTTCAGTAGCTTTGCTATGCGAGTGATTTTGTGAAACCATTTTGATTTCAAATTCCGAAGTAAGATTTGATATTTGAAAGATATATGTATATATATTTGAAATGATTTGAAGTAAGCCGATGTTCAGTCCTCGAGTTTTGGATTTGATTTGATATAACCCTATCTTTTGGAATTGATTTACTGATTTGTTGGTGATTTCCAACTCTTGGATTGAAATATGATTTCTTCGACTATTTTGAAGGTTCGAGCACTTCCAAATCAAGGTTAACTTTTCAAAGCTAAGTAATTTTGAAAAGTATAAAGTATATAAGTTTGGTATGTATGATTAAAGTATGTAGTAATGATTTAAATAAGTTGAAACTGTTTTGTTAAGTAAATGAATAAGGCTATTTTGAATTTTTCTAATATGAAAATTTGATTTGAAATGTTTTGAAAATTTTTCTTTTTCATGAAATTATATATTTAACAAGTTGGAATAGATACGTAAGTTGTACGTATGTTGTTTTATTCGCATAATTAATTTGATCCTAGTTGAGTACACAAGTTCGAGGTGAATTACACCATTTCGTGTTAGGATTTTTCATTCGATTCTTGACGGCAAATATTTGATATGGATTTTGGGCTTGATTCTAGAATTCTCTATCATGGTATATGGCTATGCAAGGAGACTGATGGTTTCTAGTCGAGAAACCATATCGAAATCTGCATTAGGGAAGTCGAATGGACAATACTAGTTCGAAAGCGAACTTGTGTGATCGAGCGAGCGATCGAATGTGACTTTGCGAAATGATGACATATGTACATCTTATATTATAATATCATTGATATACTTGACGCTGAAATTGGAAGTTGTTGGGTTGGATAGCTTTGTAATTTAATTGGAAATTTTCTTTTATGAAAAACTACTATCAATTTAAAACCATTTTTCAAAACCATTTTTCTTTTATTCTTCTTAAACAAACTGTTTATTCTATTTTACATACAAACTATTTTACAAACTATTTTATATACAAACTATTCTAAATTAAAAATCTTTTATAAAGCAAAGGTGTTCAATCCCATATGGCTCTTCATGCAACGAAATTTATTTTTGAAATTTTTTGACCCTGATATAAGATGGACCTTACGTAAATATAAGATAATTTTGAAAACCATTGATTTTGGAAATGAATTGTTTGACTTAAATTATATTGATTTAGAAACTTGGATTATTTTCTAAATTTATTATTTTGGAAACTTTGAAACTGAAGATATTTAATTTGAGAAGAAATAATTTGGTGAAATTGTTTATGATTTTGAAACTGAACTGATATTGAAACAAATTGAAATTTGAGAACCTTGTATTACTAAATACTTGATTTGGGAGTTATCGAACTTATATAAAATTGATTTGTATAAGTATGATGTTAACTCGAAAACTATGGATTTGAAAGGGTACTCAATTTGAAAAGTGAAATCTTATATAATTAAAGTCTATATAAGTGTGATTTTATATACTTTTGATTTTGGAAAGGTATTTGATTTGAAAATAAAATATTATATATAATGGACTTTATATAAGTATGATATTTGAAAGTGATTTGAAAAGGTACTATATGATACATATTTTCGAAGTAAAGATATGGAAAGTGCCTTCTGCTTGATATCCGCTTTGTGTCCACATTGTGGATTCATTCTATCGATATTTCTTTGATTTTTGGTTTTCCGGATATGATACTCGAGTTTCCATCAAATTCCATGGCGTTACCCATGGTCTTACGAGCGCGAATGCATAGCGCAACTGCCTGGCTGAGATGGCCTAGGGGTACGGATTGTTTCCTGGGGGATCCAGGCGTAACCATTGTGTATCCTGCATCTATGTAGGCCGCATTAGTAGCGAAACCGCCTGGCTGAGATGGCCTAGGGGTATGGATTATTTCCTGGGGGATCCAGGTGTAACCATTGTGTATCCTGCATTTTACTAGTCATCATGGCATAACTCGCAGGGCTGAGAAAGCTTACGGATATGGATTGTTTCCTGGGGGATCCAGACGAAACCATTGTGTATCTGCGAACCATGGTTAGACAAAGGTTTTGGTTGTTTTGTTTGGATTGTACTTTCCATATCTGTTTTTAAAAGTTTTTCCAGTATTTTCACTAGGTGTTGAAACAGGTCTACTAAGTACCTGGAGAATTCTAGTTTTGCACCTGATCAACGCACTGCCAGAGTCTGCAGGAACGAGGATAAACTTGTTGAAACATCGAGTTATAAAAGTATTTTTTAAGGATATTTTATTATAAAAGCATTTCCAACAAAGAAATTTTGTATTAATATTTGAAATTGAAATCCTTATGGTTTGAATTAATTATTCATGCCTGATACTATTCTTTTGAATCTACCTTATCTGCTCAGCTTTATTTATTCACCTATATTCTGTTTTTCCAAGTCCTCCTTCTTTTCCTTGTTGACTATATCCTTTTAAATATTGTTTATTTATATACTATATGGTTTAATAGAAAAAAAATTAGTGTCATAAATATTTTAGAAGTTATTAATTAAATAAAACATATTTAAAGTAAATGATTATTGATTTATTAATAATATTTGAAAAGTATCTTGAGATAAAAATTAATAAATTTATGAATTATGGATTTAATGTTTTCAAATAGCTTCTTTGTAAATATAAGTAATGATGTAAATAGTTGTTTTCAAATAGTTTTCATATATTTATAAAGGTGTTATTTAAACATACAAATGGTATTTATAAAGGAAGCAAGAAATTTTACAAATGGGTTTTGGAAGGTATTAAAGCATTAAAGATAATTGAATTGCAAATGAAGTTTTCAAATGAATATTTCAAGTAAAATTTATATAATTTAAATTAATTGTTTATCCTTGTCTTTTAATATATCTTTTCTATCTGGTTGTTTCTATTCTCCTACCTCCTTCCTTTTCGGGGATGAAAAGTTTTGAGTGAGGGAGAGTGTAACGATCCGTAAAATTCTAATAATTTTAATGGTTTTATTTACGTATTTAATTGAATTTTGGTGAAATTTTAAATAATTTAATTTGAAAATAAAAATTTATTATTTGGAATATGTCTATTTTAATATAGCAAATGGTAAATTTTCATCAGAAAATATGCAAGTAAATTTTCTTGTGTAATTTTATTTCAATTCATATCAGTTTAAAAGTGATGATAATAAAAGTGTTCCGAAACCTAAATATGTTAACATGAGAAAATTTATTTAGAACACTCTGAATCAGACTTCGAAATTCATTTCACGAAATTCGGACGTTTCTAGCTCCGTTTGGATTTTTCTGTACAGAATAACAACGTATATCAGTACTGATTATCGACTTTTGATCGGATGATCGTACCACTGATATCTGTATACCGTTTTGATCGTCTCGTCATACTGATCTATACGGTATATTCAATTCTGTGTTTTGAAGTTCGGTATGCAGCGGAATCCGTGAAAACGGCAACCGTACCGGTACAAATTCTGGAGTCTTTTGGTTTTCTGTCCCTTCATTTACCATCAGGTAATGCTAATAACCATTGACCATTAGCATTCCAGATTTTTTACCGTGAGACTCAAATAGCCATTGGCTTTTAAAATTCCCAGATTTTTACCCAATGACTTTTGCTTTTCAACTTTAACTAATGGTATTCATTAAATTGTTTTCGATGTCTGTTCTTTTGCTTTAAACCAATGTTTATATTTTTCCTTCGTTCTTTCCCATATTCTTCACTTCCGCCTGGACCAGCCTCTTCATCGCCTCTTTCCCCTTGCGCATGCCCACCAAATAGCTGCACCACATGCCACCATTTATCTCTGCCATTTCCACTCCTCTGCCTGTGCACGACAAGCTCACACAACCCGCAAGTCGTATCTTCCTCCTTCCCTCCGCCTTTATCCTCCACACAGCCTCCGTTTTCCTCACTCCTCTCGGCCTCCCACCCATTCACGCATCTCCCCACCTTGGCATTGAGATCCGACCACCCTCCTCCACGTGAATCACCTTGCTCTGATCTCGCCAAGACCACCATCGGTCCTCACCCAGCCTTTGTCGCCGGAGCGGTTTTCCTCCACCACTCCTCTAGCCACCGAGACCAGTGCGGCCGTCCTCCTCTCTTTTTGTGTAAGTAGTGGCATGTATATACTTTTGGTATATATAATATATATGTTTTCAGTGTTTATATTATTATATATATATATATATTTATATATATATATATATATTATTATTATTTTAGTTGCTGCTATATATATTAACATAAGATTTTTGTTTACAGTTTTATATGTAGTATATATTATATAGTTTACTTGAGTAATAACTTGTTAAATGTATACTATGTTATATTATAAGATTTACCTGAGTTGATATATTCATATATTTCTAAATTTTTATAATATAAAGTAAACTTGTCTGCATATATATCAGATTTATATTTTGGGTTGGGAAGCTATATTTATATAAAATATTAATGTCTACACTGTATAAGTTTTATGAATTTTGTTGTATATAAGTTATGTATTCTGTTTGTATGTATATATACATATAAATTTTTATAAGCTTCATATGGACTGTGGTACTATATAAATATGTATTTCTATACATGATTCGTTTAGATACATATGGTTTAGGCTATTTTGAGTATACTAGTTTTATATTTATATAATGTACATAGATAGGTCTGTTGCATTTTATAAGTATATTATATATAGTTACAGTAAATATATATTATGTTACAAACTTCTAACCAGTACTAATATTTATTTATAGTTTACATATGTGTGGAAAGTTTGGGTTTTACGTATAAGTTTATAAAGTCTATATGTATACTATTGTCTAAATTTATATCAACTCAGATATGTTGTTTTAAGATATATATTATATTGTATGTAAATGATATAGTACGTGTGCTAATAAGGAAGTATATAAGTGATTCTATATAAAGTATGTGTTTGTTATGAAATTTGTTTTACAGTATATATATATTGTATTCTAAGTCTCGGCCTATTTCCCCTCTTTGTATGATTAAAGAATATATATATGGATGCTTGAGTTTGATTGTCAATGTCTAAATTTATAATAGTTTATATAAGCTGTTGTTCATGTTTATAGTTGTTTATGTAACTATAGGGATATTCAGGTTATATGTTTACAGTATATAATATTTGCAGTTATCATATGTATATAATATTGATTTTTTTGTAAATTTTGATTTTATAAGTATGTAAGTTTGTAGATACGTTTATATACATTAGTCACATAAAAGTATATGTGAATTTGTTTTTCAAATATATATAGATATTTTATGCTGGTATTTAATGTTGATTTGAGAATAAATATATATTTTATTTCAAAATATGTCTAAATTGATTTTAGAAAATTTATATACATGAAATATATCCTGTTTCATTTATCTCGTGCCATTTTGACTGACATCCTCAATATCAAATCCATTACAGCAAAATCCTAACTTGTTGCCATTCCACTCGCTTGATCTGTATGCTTATCTTTGTCTATTCGCTTCCATTCTCGTGCATCTCTCTAGCCTCGAAAGGTGAGTAATCACTCACGATTTAATGTTCTTATATTTATTAAATTTGATTTAAATTGAAACGACAACTGAAATATGCTGCAGTAGTTATTTAAATTGTTATATATGATATTATCTGTAACTGTTCACCTATGGGATATGACACCATATCCTGTTGTTTATATTATATTGTTATTGATGATATACGCCTGTTATTGTATTTTATATTATCTGTTATCACTCTGTAAGTTCCCTGTTAGTATAGAATTCACTATGGGTTGAAATGATACATACCCGAATGTACTTTAGAATAGGAGAAAATCTTTATGGGTTGAAATGATAAACCAAAGCGATTTTCATTTGAATTGAAATTGGGATTACGGGTTGAAATGATATCTGCCCGTATATATTTAAATTACGGATTGAAATGATAAATATTCGTATCACTTAACCATATGATAGGTATATATACAGAAATCGTTGTCCATATATATAAATATTTTGAAAATAAATTCTATGAATTTGGAAAGAAATATATGGTTTTAATAAATGTTGATTCTTAAATTATTATATATAAATGGTAATGATATATATATATAGATTTAATAATAATATTTAATTTAATTAAGATTGATTTAATACATATAATATGGTTAAGTATTTAAATTTATGTTTCAAAATAGATTTCGGTAATAATTTGAATAAGTTAAGGTTGGGAAGATAATTTTATTTAATTAAACCGATTTGAAACTTATTGAAATTGAGATTTAAGATATGATTTATAACTTGGGTTTGATTTAAGTAACTTAATAAATATTTCTTTTTTAAATAAATTTAAGGAAATATTTAGTAAAAATGTAATTTAAGGCTAGTTAAATGATATTGAATTTATTAAGTGAATATTCTCTGATTAAATAATAAATGAAGTTAAATCAAGAGCTATATGAAACTGTTAAATTTAACTTTGAAATTATTGAATATTAAAGCTTTGAAATATATTGGAATTTAAATGGTTTATTTTGTGATTCAGATCTGTATTTGAAATCAATATAATTTGAATTTGTTATTTAGAAACTGAATTGAACTAAAATGGAAAAATTTAGATTGAATTAAATTTGAATTTGGAATTTGAGTTGATTTGAATCGATTTGTGAGACTTGAGGAAATTATAAATACTTTAATTTATAAATTATTTAATATATATATACTATTTTGGAAAATAGATATATTTGGAATGAAAAGGATATTTGGGTTTTGAAGTATAAATAAATTTGAAATGACCATGGTGTTATAGCGTATATTTCTACATTGTAGATAGTTCCATGGATCATTAGCGGATGGTTATCCCAAACATCCTTTAAGTTACTTGTATTTCGATTGATATTTCACTTGAGTTGGATTTATTGATATAAGAATGTTATTCCTGACTCGAGTGTTTTGTGTTTTGCTTTACGCTCAGGTCAGACAGAGTGATACAACATTTGAGACTTACCTTTGGAGTTTGGAGCTTCGTTGGAGATCCAACTATCGATTCAGCTTTCAGCCTTTCTAGTTGATTTGTTCAGAGAGGTCGTCTGTTGTACTGGAGACTTCAGTGCATTTGAGATATTCTGTTGTATTTTATTTCTAACTCTGATGTTTATATAGTAGCTTCATGAACTACTATTTATTTATTCCGCTGCATATTATTGTATTACTCTGTGTCTATGATTCTGTGATTGATTTATTTACTGCATATACTGAGTTTTGCCAATTTTAAATTAACAATATGATATTTTGAGCAA
The DNA here is from genome assembly GCA_030737815.1 of Allium fistulosum. Classification (NCBI taxonomy): domain Eukaryota; kingdom Viridiplantae; phylum Streptophyta; class Magnoliopsida; order Asparagales; family Amaryllidaceae; genus Allium; species Allium fistulosum. The sequence goes on along the minus strand of CM060901.1, from coordinate 443,001,009 downwards.
TTCAAGTTCGACGTGTGCGGATGCGAATGGTTGAAAATAGCGGGTCGTTACACTTATGGCCAACGTACTTATGTTTATTGATTAAATTTAATAATTAGTAATTATGGAAAATATTAAATACCTAAACATTCCACAAATACAAAATATTACTTCATATCCAAACTTTAATCTCCAATCTCTAACCCAATTTATCCATGAATACCATGACCTCTAACCTCTAATTAGAATTGTCTACGAACGCACCTTTAGGATCCGTTTGGGTTGACGAACATAGTATTCTGAGCGGGGCATGAACAAAGAAAGTTCAATGAAAGGGTATTGCGTTTTTGTGTTGCGAACTGAGCAGCAAATAAGGAATGATTATTTGTGATTATATTGTAATAACTATTGATAACCGTAATTAATTTTTTGATAGAGTGATACTTCATTCATGCAAAGCATTCATTCTTGATATCTCGGAGGTTTGAACTCATTACCACAAGGACCTCAGCCTACAATGCCATATTACTTCCCACTTCAGCTAGTTACCCTTAACTGCTAATGATAATTAATTATCACTAATGGTTATTAGTTTGTAATCTTCTACTATATATTTAGAACTTAGATACCTCCCAACTTTTTTTCTATTTTTACCATAATTTTCAAAATTAAATCCTTTGTTCTCCTTGGTCTAAGTGTATGATTTTACTTTACTCCCTTGCAGTCTTTAATTTTATTAATTTAAATTAATTCAATCGTAACGATTGTCATTTTATCCTCATTTTAATACAAATTGCCCTACCAATTGCTTCGCATTTTTTCACATTGAATACTTCTTTAATAATCTTCATCTTTATGTTCTTATTCCAAATACTACTCACTAAACTCTATAATTTCTTCATGCGTCTTCTCCTAATGATCTAATTTCAGATACAAAAAATACCATTTCTTTTCACCATCTTTAGGTTTTTTCTATTCAATCTTTCAAAGAGTCGAAATAAAACATAGCTCGAAAGAAATTCAAACATCTCTAACACTTATGTTATGTATATGAAGAAGAGGTTTTTTCCACCACTGCCTTAATATATATCGATTAATTATTCATATAACAAGGTTTTTCCACCGTTGAAGGTAGAATTTTTTTTCAACTATGATGTGCATCTCCACTTTATGAGTTTTTTAAATAGTTTTTCTATGACGACCCACCTCCTCGACCCTCAAAGATCGACACTAATCCATCCTCAGTATTCACGTGTCGTAAATCCAAGTGCCGGAGAGACAGATTATCATGGAGTACAAAGAAAATAAAGACAAAAAAGAATCTCACATGAATGAATAACATATATTATTTCAATATATATCTTTACAGCGGAAAATTTTAAATACATTTATCAGAGTTTAACTGAACATCAATATCGACAGTTATAAATATATGTCCCTAAAAATGTGGAATATAATAGTACATGAATGTGGTGGAAATGGATAACAATCTTCAGAAGAATCTTATAACTCCATGCTCTGAGCTCCCTTCCAAAATTTTCCATGCTACCTAACTACTCGGCTTCCCGGAAAAATAGAGCATCCAAAGTTTAAGGGGAAAGAAAATATACTCCGGATCAGTCATGGGACTGGTGTGAGAAACTCAAAATATGGATATTTGAAAATAAATGGTATCTCATAAAACCACGCCGCACATAAACACGGAACATATTTTTACCTTATGATAACTGAAACATTTGCTACATAAATCTAGAAATATTATTTTTATTGACATTATTTTGAAAATACTTTTCAGATAAACTTATGAATCTTAGCTGAAATTATTACATTGATTAAATTCTAGCATACTAGCTACAAAGTAGGTCCTACAATCAAATCCAAAGGCACTTACTGGAGAATGGATTTCCATACAATGGCAAGGTAAGGAACAACCTTCTGTACAGTACATCTATGAGTAATGTACCGAGGATCGACATCTTCGAAACCTCTACGAATTAGAACCGGCCTACCCGCAGACCCATTTGGTGGCAAATAGGACCGAATATGACATCACCCCAGTCGTAACTGACCTATCCGAGACCACATCATACATAATATACTCGACATATAGAGAGCAATCTGGAAGGGTGATGACCATACCCTTATGGGAGCGGAGCACATAGCCCTGAAGCAACCCTGCTTTAATCATTCCCAGTTGATGAGGTCTGAGGTAATGATTACCTTTCACATAGCACTTTCCACTTTGAATGCCACACTGCTATTCCATGATCACACAACTAATTTCTACGAACGTATAACTCTTAAGCTCGTATGTCGTAGAAAAGGGTGTTAAGCTAAGTGAAGTTGCCTTCTCCACCACCAAACAGATGATACGTTTATAGAAATCAATCAATGTGATTAGAAATGAAACATCAGACATTCGTCTATAGAAGTTGTCCAAGATCAGGAAAAAATAAAGGAACTCTCCTACTACATCCTGTCGGGAATTACCCCTAGGATTAGTAGCGAGCAACCCTTGCATCAAAGATCAAATGAAGATACTACTGCCACATATATATGATATGGGAAATTCCCCCGAGGGTTAGTGACAAGCAGCCCTTTATTCTATTTACTATTATTCCATGTCTTTACTTCGAATACGTAAATTAGTTCGAAGTAGTTTTCAGATAAGAATCACTCAAATCCGACCTCGATTCCTTCAAGCCAATCATCGATAAAAAGATGTTTGGTAAATAAGTGTTTATCATTTGATTAATTACTTTTTTTTATCAAAAATATCTTCTAGATATATATCTTTAAAACATTTCTTTTCGGTATATACAAAATCATTAAACCTGTCTTATCATATCCTTTGGTTACTTTAAACTTTTTTAAATCTTGGTGTAATTCCAAATCATTTCATCCTTTACGTAGGAATATATCTCCAAATCATTTATTTAAATCTAAACAAAGATTTCCAAATCATAACTTTTAAAACAGGTCAAAAACAATGTTATTTAAGACATCGTTTACTATAAACCCAAAACAATTAATTTTAAGTAAAAGGATCCATAGGAATTAAAATAATTCCAAATAATTTATTTAAATCTTGACAAAAGATTTTTTATTTTCAAATCATAACTTTTTAATAGTTTGAAACCATGTTATCTAAGATGGTAAATCCAAATTAGTTAGTATTCAAGTAAAACAGATCCATAGAAATTATAATAATTTTACTTGACATCAATTTCCATATTCAACCTTTACTATCTGTCGAATAGCGGTGAAATCACCTTTCAAATTCACACAGATAGTGCAAGTTCCTTCCTCGAAATTTAATACCAAGTATAAGAAGATTATCTCTATTTAATCCAAGTTGTTTAAATTTGAAAAATATAATCTTTTATACTTAACTCGCTTCTGACATTTTGACCTTATCTATTCCTCGTCCAAGAAAGAGACTAGGTGAGCCAGGGCATTGGCTGCTCTTAAATATCTCCTTAGTTTTAGCACCTCATATCCGGATCTCAGGAATAGAAAAATCCAGTCTACTCGTCGGCTTTTAGAGCTAAGATTAAATCACTTTATTTATAACAGCTTTTCTTCAAATCATTGATTTAAAATCTTTTCAAATAAATTATAAAACCTTTAAATCATTTTCAAAATATTTGATTATTTATCTTAGAATACTTAAGTTAAAAGCCATATTTCAAAAGTTAATAAAAAGTGCTGCAAAAATTGCTGCGAATAGTGCTTTAAAAGCTTATTTGATAAAAACAACTTTTTGATCATTTAGAAATACATTTTTATAACTCAAATCACTTTAAAAACATTTTAATATATTTATAGAATTTATTCCATATTTTTTAAAGAATAAAAATATCATTTATAAAGAATTTATCGTTTTGATTTTCGAACTCCCAAACCACGACTATTTTGAAAACTTGACTTGCTCGTATTTTAAAATCTACTAAATGAAATCTTGATCCTTTTCTTTTGTTTGAAAACTATGATTATAAGAGCTTGGAAAATTCTTATTACAAAGAATTCCGACTTCAAATCCATCGCATACATGGATTAAACTTTCTACAGCCCGAAATTGCGAACCGCCGTTACGCGACACGCTTATTTTTGTCTCAATTTTCAAAACTTGTCCAAACCTCACTAAACTGGATTTTAGTGTTTATAAAATATTTATAAACCATTTTAAGGAGGTTTAACAATCTCATATACACAATTTCATTTATTAGAGGAAAGTGATTTCCTTTGTGATATTCGACGTGTGTTTAACATGAATCATTTTGATATCAAAATAAACATATAATCAACATCCAAACTTGATGATCAAACATAGTAAACATCCATAGCAATCAGATCACATCACATATATATATATATATATATGTGGAAATTAGCCACAAGGGCTTCTTTAGCAAGTGGAATTAGTTTCTAGGACACACAATTGAAATAATTACTTTCAAGGACAAAACGTAAAATAGTTAGTTTCTAAGGCCTAAAAACCTATGAAATTATGTCCTTGAAAGTAATTGGACTGCTGACTTTGTCCTTGAAAGTAATTATTCTGCTGAATTTGGCCTTGAAAGTAATTTCTTTGATTGTGTGTCCTAGAAACTAATTGGACTGCAAAGTTTGTCCTTCTGGTGAAATGCCCCTATATATATATAGTTTCTCACCTTTGATTTGAATCGAACTAATTTCAAAATGACTATAGCTTCGCTACGATCGCTTTGGAGCTTACGGATCCTAGCCTAGGACCTTAGGGATGGCATGTCCAATGTTTGAAAGAGGTAGAGGCTTGGCCTTGAACTTGAGATGGAAGATGGTTGAAAGTATGGAAGAGAAGTGGTGGAGCTACGACCTTGAATTCATAAAACTAGACCTGAAAATATGTCCTCAAAATTTGGAAATGTTTCCGACTGTAAAGTTCTTTGAAATTCTCTCCTATTTAATTTTAAAAAAATAATTACTTAATTCTGAGTGGTTTTGAAGGAGATATGATCAAAAGAAGAAGAGGTATTCTCATACCTAAAATCTGGGTCCGAAACTGTACTGCAAATAAGTTAGAATTTGACATGTTTAAGCTTAAAATTGGAAGAAGTGGTACACATAAAAGTTGTAGCCACTGGAATTTTACATGGTTTGAAAAAAATAATTTCTCCATTTGGATCGGATTTGAAGAAGTTATGATAGAATGAAGAAGATGCAAAATGAGTGGGTATTTATAACCAAGGTCCTTCTCCAAAATATCATGATATTCTAGCCATCCTACATCACCACCCCATCAGCACCCTTATGTCACCTTACATGGCTAAAATGACCCCCCTCTATTTATGTACTCAAGTGTGTGTCCTTGGTTGACTTTGAGAAAGCTTATGTGGTAAGGAAGTGAGAAAATATCTTAGATAATTCCACTTTTTACCTTAAGTAAATTTTTAAATGTAAATGGTAATATATATATATATATATATATATATATATCTGTCTGTGTGTGTGTGTATGTATGTATGTATGTATGTATTTGTAAATGTTCTTGTACATGTGACATTTATATGTTTTCGTTAATTTATGTGTGTATGTCACATAGGTGCACAAGTCATTTGAACAACGTTGTACCTCTTATATACGTCAAACCGTTATGAATTCTAATTCCGATTCCTGATCATATTTTCACTTGTTAGTTAATATACATATATTTGTAAACAAAGTTTGATAATAATATTTCTGTCATTATATAATAATTAACATGATCTTATTTGATTTATAAAACCATACAAATCAATATTAAACAATTTTACAAAAAGTGTTGTTATATTGATAAATCGATACGAATTTTTCTTATATTTTCAAATCAAGCATATATCTTTATAAGACTATTACAAATGATTTATTATCACTTCACAACTAATTAAAATGAATTATTATCATTTAAAAAATGTTTGAATAATTATTAAATCATGCAAATTTTCAATTTAATATCATAAATTAATTATTAAATATAATGACCTTACTGATGATGTCATGAATAAATTTAATCTTCCAAAAATAAATAATAAATTTTATTTCATATTCTTGTTCAAATTTAAAAATAAGTGTATGTATCTAATTTTGTGCGTGATGCTTTACGATTGTAGAGCTATTTATCGATAAAATGGTTTTCAGCTATTTTATCGATATATGTTCAAAGGAAATATTTTTCGAATATTTTTCCAAAATAAGTTCGTTATTATTATTCATCACTTAATCTTGATTATTTGTTGAAAAAAAATCTATATTTGAATATTTAAAATAAATTTAATTATCTCCAATTAAAGTGATCAAATTTTGGGTCGTTACATACTTCCACCCTTAAAAGAATTTCGCCCTCGAAATTACCCCAAAACAAAACTCCAAAGGAGTTTGCCCAGAACCTTACTTTTAAACTTACATTCGTACGATGTATATGGATCATCTGTACGAAATATCTAATTCGATCTAGTATTTGAATACACAACTTTACTTTCGAACTAGTATTGATCTCCTGATTCTTAAGTGCGGACTCCGATCAGGCTTTTCGATTAGAATTTTAGTTTTCCTTGCATAGCTCTCAATTATGATAGAAAACTTAAGTATCCAACCACAAACCCTCATCAATGTTCGTCATCAATAATCGAGTGATAAATCCTTTTCCAGACGGGTGTGAACACGTCAAATTTCCGTATTCAAATCTTAGATCAGGATCGTGCCATGAAGTAATCCACACTCTTTATATATATATAATGATCTGTCCAAGAAATCATTCATGTTAAAAGATAACTTTTCTTTATTAAAATAAACCTCTTATATTTTCTTTTACTTCTTTTAAATCAATATTAATTATAATACTTTTTTATTTAATTAAAACTTCTTTGTTAGCCAAAACTTACTTATTTAATTAATACCTCTTTAATAATCAAAACTTCCTTTACGTGTATATACAAATATACCTTTTTCAAAATGTTTAGCAAAATTTCGTTTTGAGTTTAAAGAAGATTTTCCACTTAAACTTTGCTTCTTTAATCAAGAATTCTTATTGATTCATTTAGGAGATTTATGTAATTGCAATGAACGAAGCTGAGGACAAATAACATATTTATATTATACACTTCGTAATTTACATCAACGCTCCAAATTTGACACAGGTCATACCTAAAGCATACAACTCTTATCTAGGTGCATAGTAGGATACATAACACTAACACTATTCATCACTAACTAGCACAACATCTCATCTCACATCATACATAAGCTATATATTGATATATTAAATAAATAGATAGAAACTGCCTTTAACTATCATACTCATCATCTTCCTTATTCTTCTTAATTTGAGGCCGATGGGGCGCTCCACTATACGAAATCTATCATAACTTCTTCAATCCCTTCTTTGTTACTCTCATGCTCGTCATCCGCATCACTTCCATCTTCCAATTGCTGTATCTCTCCTTTAACATAAGGTAGTCATAGTTGGTTCCATGGAACGTGACCGAGAACAACAGGTACTTCCTGCATTACTTCACCTTCTGCTATTTCTTCGAGTCCTTGCATCTCAACCTCCCATGGATTTTGAAACACTTCAGCTTCTTCCTCAGATATTTCCTCCTCTTCTCCTTCCATTTCATCCCAGTTGATGAAAGAACTGGATGATTCTTCTTGCCAGTTAAGATGTTCTCCTTCCATTTCCCAAATCACATTGCTGTCTGCACTACCGTGGTCTAATATTATGGTTTCTGGGTCCTCCATGGTTCGGATTCCCCATCCATAGGCTTGGATTCCTCCTCCATAGGGTTTGATTCTGCCATGGGTTCTATTAACCCGCCTTTTGGAAAGACCACAGACAGGCAGATTTAACTAAATCGACTACTCGTTCGTCGAGACTGGAATACGATGAGTTTGAGTTAACTGGATGGATAGACGGTCAATCATGGATGATAAATATGATTATGAAGCCGAGGTTCAGCTTAGTTGATGGACAAAAGTCGCAGAATACTCGAAATATGAGTTTCGGAAAAAGTCGAGTTGTCGTGGGTCACCCGGAGTTTACTTCGAGTCACACTTAGGTCTGCTTTGAGTTTTCATGGCGTTTTCTTTAGGTCCCATTGAGTTAAGCCTCGAGTCGCTTGGGGTCGGTAGAAGTTCATTTGAGTGGGTCGGCATTGGTGTGGATTGACATTTAAGTGGATCGGCATTAGAGTGGGTCGGCGTTGGAGTGGATCGGCATTTGAGTGGGTCAGCATTGGTGTGGATCGGCATGGTCGTGTGGATCGGCATGTTGGAGTGGGTCGGCATGTTGAAGTAGGTCGGTGTTATGAAGGCTTCGGATCGGTAGGAAGGTGGTTCAGTCATGATGAAGTGGATCAGCATGGAGTTATACTCGGGGTCGGTCATAGTGTTGAGTTTTGGATCGGCCATGGTATTGATGGGCTCGGACCACTCAAGAAGCCCAGTAACTCGGGTTTTGCCTATAAATACAGCGTATGGAGCTTCAGAAAGAAGGATCTTCATTTTTTTCCCCTTTCTCTTCTCTACTAAGGCTACTCTGCCATTATTATTTTGAAAACTCCGGATTGTAATTGTACTTGATTCTGATATCAATAAAAAGGAAATTTCTGGAGTGGACGTAGGCCGGAGTCAGCTGAACCACTATAAACCCTGTGTTATTATTGCTTTCTTTTTAATTTTTACTGCTCTTCATATTGATACTCTCTACATACACTCTATCTGTGATCTACAACTATGATTTGGTGCTTTCAACGGCGTTTGGGTGTTAGTGACCAATTTTGGTGCTAACTTTTTGGTGCTTTCACTGAGAAAGCTAGCACTCAAGGATTCAGAAGCTTGGATTTTGGATTTAAAGGCCTAGGAACTTTGATTCTGGAGACTATGGCAAGCAATCAACCAGGAGACAAAGGACGGAAAGGAGTCAACAAGAGGGAAGTTAGGAGGCTTCCTCTGGAGCTAATCAAGCCTCGATCTATATCACTAGGGACGAGATGCAAATCATGATGAATTCCATGCAGGAGCAGCTAATGGAAAGGCAAGAGGAAATGATGCAGACACTTCTTAGACAATTTGGACAGGCAGGAACATCAAGAGCTGAAGGAGCTCAGATCCATGGAGCTGGATCAGAAGGACTCAACAGGCAAGCAGATGGAGTGGTTCAGCAAGGGACAACCCCCAATCTACAAACAACTGTCAATTTGGATGGACCTAGACTCGGGGGCACACCACCAGATAATGCTGGACCAATCCATGATACCAGATGACGCTGCGCAGCCCGACGCCAACAGGAATACAGGAGTGCGTAACGAGGAGTATGTACCAGAATTCCCTTAAGGACTTGGAGGGCAGTTAGGAAATGGAGATGGGGGGAAACCCTTAGTAGATAACACTAGATTAGCCTACATTATCAGGTGGACTATTCGTGGAGATCTGACAAACAAGGATTTGGAGGGAGTAAACAAAAGTCCGTTTAACCGTAACATCAGGATGGCTAGGAATCCACCCGATTTCAAGCTGCCCACTCTGGAAGTATAAAATGGTAAGACAGATCCCACTGACCACTTGATGAGGTACATAAGACATATGGAAGTGCTGGAGGCACCAGAGGAGGTTATGGCCCGGTGTTTCCCCCTGTACTTGACCCATATAGCTGCTATGTGGTTCAGACAGCTGGAAGATGAACCAATTGGAACATGGACAGAATTGGTGGACAGATTTTTGAAACAGTTTCGAGTTCACCTCAAAAGGCCGAAGAATGTGATGACACTGACATCGGTGAAGCAGACGACGTGAGAATCGCTTAGGACTTTTTTAACTCGGTTTAATGCAGCAGTTGCTTCGGTGGATTGGCCGAATCCATCAATGGTTCTTATGGCGGCAGTATCAGGAGTCAGGGATAATTCGGATTTCAATGTATCGTTGATACGGGATCCACCAATGGATCTCCGGGAATTCTATCACGAAGCTGAGAGGTTTCTTCGACAAGAGGATGCATGTTTGGATATGAGGTCAAAGGAAGTGAACATGGTTAAGGATGGAGAACCGTTCGATGAAAACTCGGGTAAAGATAAGGATAAAGGGAAGAGGAAGCGTTGGGGAGAACCAAAATTCTCCACTTGCACAGGACCGAATGAGACATTGGAACGGATATACTTGGATACTCGGGATCATCTTCCTTATCGAAGGCCGGCAAGGAGGGAACGTTCAGAGCGCGAAAGGGCATCGGGAAGGCACTGTCTCTTTCATGACATGGACGGGCATGATACTAATAGCTGCAGGCATCTAAAGGATATAATTGTGGAACATGTAAGGAATGGTCAGTTGCGGCAATATGTCGAAACTCGGAAAGCGGCGGTGGAACAGGAGCAGCCACCGCCTACCTTGAATGACAACGGCACAAGGCCCAGGAATGGTGGTCGGTTGGTCATTAACTAATTGTGATGGTTTGGAATAAGTAGAAAACTCTAGGCAGACGACTAAGTCACTTACTCATGTACGGGGACGGAGACAATCTCTAAGCATGCTCTGAGATGATGATAAACCGTGACGCTTTGGTTTGTGAAACCTGTTTTTTCTTTTTGGCTTGGACACTTTCTTTTTATAGTTTGGTTTTGGGGTTTGGTTTGAACTCCTGGTTTTGTTTGTTTTCTGATTTGGATTCTGGTTTGGACGTTTTCCTTTTGGTTTGGACTTTTGATATGGATTTCTGGGTTTCTGGTTTGAATCTGGATTTCGGATTGGATTTTAATTGACTTTTTGTCTGGTTTTTGGCTAAAAGGTTGTCAAGCATGGACTATGCTCGGCAAGGGTCCGAAGAGACAAGGATTCAGCCTAGGACTTAGGCCCCATATCATCTATCGGTTACTAATTCAGGTTGTCGAGTATGGACTACGCTCGGCAAGGGTCCGGAGCGACCATGATTCGGCTTAGGACTTAAAACCTCGACATTACTCAGCATTCAGGGACACTGAACCAGGAACGCCATGGAATTACTTAACACAAGTCGCCGGGTGCAAGTTGCACTTGGCAAGAACCCGGAGAGGTTATGAGTTTGGATATTGGCTATGAACAACTAAGGATTTGGATTACCAGACCCAAAGAGGTCCCAGACTCGGATAAAATGATCCGAAGAGATTGTGGATTCGGATAATGGATTTGGGATGGATTCAAAATTGAATAATGACTCGGAACAGTCGCGGAGTAGACTATCGGATGTGGATGGAATTGCTTGATAATGAATGGAACAATGACTTCGGATATCGGATTTGAGACTATTCAAAACACACCTTCCAATAGCAAGGCATGTTTTGGGGGGCAAATGTTAACCCGCCTTTTGGCAAGACCGTAGACAGGCGAATTTACCTAAATCAACTACTCGTTCGTCGAGACTGGAATACGTTGAGTTTGAGTCAACTAGATGGATAGACGGTTAATCACAGATGATAAATATGATTATGAAGCCGAGGTTCGGCGTAGTTGATGGACAAAAGTCGCGGAATACTCGAAATATGAGTTTCGGCAAAAGTCGAGTTGTCGTGAGTTACCCGGAGTTTACTTCGAGTCACACTTAGGTCTGCTTCGAGTTTTCATGGCATTTGCTTCAGGTCCCATTGAGTTGTGCCTCGAATCACTTGGGGTTGGCAGAAGTTCATTTGAGTGGGTCAGCATTGATGTGGATCGATATTCGAGTGGATCGGCATTAGAGTGGTCGGCGTTGGAGTGGATCGGCATTTGAGTGGGTCGACATGGTGGTGTGGATCGGCCTGTTGGAGTGGGTCGGCATGTTGAAGTGGATCGGTGTTATGAAGGCTTTGGATCGGTAGGAAGGTGGTTTGGTCATGATGAAGTGGATCGACATGGAGTTATACTCGGGGTCGGTTGTAGTGTTGAGTTTTGGATCGGCCATGGTATTGATGGGCTCGGACCACTCAAGAAGCCCAGTAACTTGGGTTTTGCCTATAAATACAGCGTGTGGGGCTTCAGAAAGAAGGATCTTCATTTTTTCCCCTTTCTCTTCTCCACTAAGGCTACTCTGCCATTATTATTTTGAAAACTACGGATTGTAATTGTACTTGATTCTGATATCAATAAAAAGGAAATTTCTGGAGTGGACGTAGGCCGGAGTCAGCTGAACCACTATAAATCCTTTGTTATTATTGCTTTCTTTTTAATTTTTAATGCTCTTCATATTGATACTCTCTACATACACTCTATCTAAGATCTACAACTGTGATTTGGTGCTTTCAACGGCGTTTGGGTGTTAGTGACCAATTTTGGTGCTAATAGGTTCCAATTCAAAAGTGGCGGGATCTGTTATCCATATTCCTTCCAGGGCTCGTTCAGAATTATCATAACTAGATATAATGATCATTCCTGGAGTTGCGAGTGGGATGAGCATTCCCACCATTGGGTGCCCGTCTTCATCCCTTTTGGTGTACGGGATATACTCCTCTATAATCCGAGGCCAAACAATGCTTGGTGACTGCTTCGATGGTTCTTCCTCATCACTTGAGAGAATAATGAGATTATCCTTTTCGCCCCAATGTGCTCGTGATGACTCACCCTTTGAATAATTTCTTCTATATGGTTTCTACAAATGTAAATGCAACCACTTAGATATAGGCACTAAGCATTTTACTTATTTTAACTCATTCTAATGTCAAATTATTAATATCTTATTTACTTAGGAATATCCTAATATAAATTGGCCTTAACTATAGTCTTTTTAAGGGAAAGGATTTTCCAAGCACTTGGTGTTATTTTCCCCTAAACCAATCATTGAAAACAAATTGAGATTTCTATTAAAATATTTTATCTCCTCCAAAATCCTTTTGAAATCGTTTGTCAAAAAACATTCCAAATATACTATTTCAAATCTTTTGAAAACGCTTTTCAAAAATAATTTGACCTTCTGTATATTCCTCGACTCATTTAGTTTTCATTCCTTATTAATCCTTTTAGTGTTATTATAAACATCTTATAGTCAAACTGTGAAATTCTAATCACAAGATGTTTATACTTAGTTTTACCTAACCTGATTTTAATCATCCAATACTAAATTTTTCAAAGATATCCTTTTTATTCAAAATGTAATCCTAGGTAAATTTATTTCATTTACCATAATTTCAAAACAAAAATCATTTATATATATCATTAACAAATACATGCTCATATATAATACATTCAACTCATTCTAAGGGGTCATTAACCCTATCTCTAATGAGTAACTCATCCTAGGGTATTACCAACCCTATCTTTGATGAGACTTTACCCCTACCAGGCTTAGATGTTCACTCAACCAAAGCTCTGATATCAAATGTGATGACCTACTTCCTAGACCCTTAGAGATCGACACTACTACATCATTGGTATTCACGTGCCGTAAATCCAAGTGCCAGAGAGGCAGATTATCATGGAGTACAAAGAAAATAAAGACAGAACATAATCTCATACGAATGGAATAACATATATTATTTTAAATATATATCATTAACGCAGAAATATTTTAATAAATTTATCAAAGTTTAACTTAACATCAATATGGATAGCTATAAATATCTCTCCCTACAAATGTGGAATGCAACAGTACATGAGTGTGCTGGAAATAGATAACAATCTTCAGAAGAATCTTCTAACTCCATGCTCCGAGCTCGCTTCCAAAATGTTCCATGCTACCAGACTACTTGGCACCCTAGAAAAATAGGGCACCTAGAGTTTAAGGGGAAAGAAAATAAACTCCGGGTTAGCCATGGGACTTATGTGAGAAACTCAAAATATGGATATTTAAAAACAAATGGTATCTCATAAGACCACGCCGCACACAAACACGGAACGAGTTTTTACCTTATGATAGCCAAAACATTTTCTACGCAAAATCTAGGAATATTATTTTTAATGACATTCTTTTGAAAATACTTTTCAAATAAACTTATGAATCTTAGCCGAAATTGTTACATTGATTAAATTCCAGCAAACTAGCTACAAAGTAGTTTCTATAAGAAAATCTGAAGGCACTTATTGGAGAATGGATTTCCATATAATGGCAAGGTAAGAGACTACCTTCTGTATAGTACATCTCTAGAGGAATGTACCGAGGATCGACATCTTCGAATCTCTGCGAATCAGAACCGGCCTACCCACAGACCCATTTGGTGGCGGATAGGACCGAATATGACATCACTCCGATCATAACCGACCTATCTGTGGCCACAACATACACACCATACTCAACATAGAGAGTAATCTAGAAGAGTGATGACCACACCCTTATGGGAGCGACCCACATAGCCCTGAAGCGACCCTGTTTTAACCATTCTAGGTAGATGATGCCTAAGGTAATGATTACCTTTCACATAGCACTTTCCACTTTGAATGCCACACTGCCATCCATGATCACACAACTGATTTCAACAAACGTATAACTTCCGAGCTCGTATGTCTTAGGAAAGGGTGTTAAGCTAAGAGAAGTTTCCTTCTCCACCACCAAACAGATGATACGTTTATAGAGATCAATCAATATGATTAGAAATGCAACATCAGACATTCGTCCGTACAATTTGTCCAGGAACAAGACAAACCGAAGGTACTGTCCTACTACATCTTGTTGAGAATTACCCTTAGGATTAGTAGCGAGCAGCCCTTGCATCGAAGATCAAATGAAGATACTACTGCCACATATATATGATATGGGAAATTTCCACCAAGGGTCAGTGACAAGCAGCCCTTTATTCTATTCATAATCATTGCATGTCTTTACTTCGAATATGTAAATTGGTTCGAAGTAGTTTTCGGATAAGAATCACTCAAATCTGACCCTGGTTCCTTCAAACCAATAACGAATAAAAAGATGTTTGGTAAATAGGTGTTCATCATTTGATTAATTACTTTCTTTTTATCAAAATAATCTTCTAGGGATATATATCTTTAGAAAAAGGTAAGTGCTAATATACTGGATCGGTCCCCAATTGTTTGATCTAATATTGACCGGGGGCGAGCCTCGATGGTCTAAGTTCCTACAAGGTCGAAGCGACCCAATTAATATAGGGTTAGTTGTTGCCACAATTAATATACTGGCGATTTCATAGTTTGGACTTGGTATACTATACGCCAATTAATATATTGGATGTTAGTTGTCTAAGACCAATGTTTATACTGGCCAATTGATCGGGGTCTCCAATTAATATACTGGCGCCTTTCTTTTGAATCCGCCCTTTGATTTTTTCTTTTCGGTATATACGGAATCATTAAACCTCTCTTATCAAATCCTTTGATTACTTTAAAACCTTTTTAAATCTTGGAGTAATTCCAAATCATTTCATCCTTCACTTAGGAAAATATCTCCAAATCATTTATTTAAAACTTAACAAATATTTACAAATCATAACTTTTAAAACAGGTCAAAAACAATGTTATTTAAGACATCGTTTACTATAAACCCAAAACAATTAATTTTAAGTAACAGGATCCATAGGAATTAAAATAATTCCAAATCATTTATTTAAATCTTTACAAAAGATTTATTATTTTCAAATCTTAACTTTTTAATAGTTTGAAACCATGTTATCTAAGATGGTAAATCCAAATTAGTTAGTATTCGATTAAAACAGATCCGTAGAAATTATACTAAATTTACTCGACATCAATTTCCATATTCAACCTTTACTATCCATTGAATAACGGTGAAATCACCATTTAAATTCACATGGATCGTACGGGCACCCTCTTTGAAATTTAATACCAAGTATAAGAAGATTATTTCTATTCAATCCAAGTTGTTAAATTTGGAAAATGTAATCTTTTATACTTAACTCATTTTCGGTAATTCAACTTATCTATTCCTTGCCCAGGAAAGAGGCCAGGTGAGCCAAGGCACTGGTTTCTCCTGGACATCTCCTTAGTTTAAGCAACTCACATCTAGATCTCACGAATATAAAAATCCAGTCTACTAGTCGGCTTTTAGAGCCAAGATTAAATCACTTTATTTATAATAGTTTTTCTTCAAATCATTTATTTAAACTCTTTTAACACAAATTATAAAACCTGCAAATCATCTTTAATATATTTAATTACTTATTTAAAAATACTTATAAAAGATTTGGGAAAGAAAACTTAAGTTTAAAGCCATATTTCAAAAGTTAATAAAAAGTGCTGCAAATAGTGCTTTAAAAGCTTATTTGATAAAAACAACTTTTTGATCATTTAGAAATCCATTTTTATAACTTAAATCTCTT
Organism: Allium fistulosum; assembly: GCA_030737815.1. Taxonomy (NCBI): domain Eukaryota; kingdom Viridiplantae; phylum Streptophyta; class Magnoliopsida; order Asparagales; family Amaryllidaceae; genus Allium; species Allium fistulosum. The sequence continues at coordinate 442,984,783 of CM060901.1, read as the reverse complement.
TTAAATTTTTTTAAAAGATTAATAGAATTTATTCCATATTTTTTAAAGAATTAAAAATATCATTTATAAAGAATTTGTCATTTTGGTTTCCGAACTACCAAACCATGACTATTTTGAAAACTTGATTTGCTCATATTTTAAAATCTACTAAATGAAATCTCTATCCTTTTCTTTTGTTTGAAAACTATGATTATAAGAGCTTGGAAGTTTCTTATTACAAAGAATTCCGACTTCGAATATTTCGTATACATGGATTTAACTTTCTACGGCGCGAAATCGCAAACTGCCGTTACGCGACGCGCCTATTTTGACTCAATTTTCATAACTTGCCCAAACTTCACCAAATTGGATTTTAGTGTTTATAAAACATTTATAAACCATTTAAAACCATTTTAAAGAGGTTTAACAATCTCATATACACCATTTCATTTATTAAAGGAAAGCGATTTCCTTTGTGATATTCGACATGTGTTTAACTTGAATCATTTCAATATCAAAATAAATATATAATCTACATCCAAACTTGATGATCAAACATAGTAAACATCCATAGAAATAAAACCATGTTATATATATACATATACATACATACATACATACATACATATATATATATATATATAGTTCCTCACCTTTGAATCGAACTAATTTCTAAACGACTATAGCTTCGCTACGATCACTTTGTAGCTTACAGATCCTATCCTAGGACCCTGGGGAAGGCATGGCCTATGCTTGAGAGAGGTGGAGGCTCGGCCTTGAGCTTGAAATAAAAGGTGGAAGAAAGTATGGAAGAGAAGTGGTGGAGCCTCAACCTTAAATTCATAAAACTAGACCCAAAAATAGGTCATCTTCTCTTGGCTTTTTGACTATGTTTCACTCAAAATTTGGAAATGTTGTCAACCGTAAAGTTCTTTAAAATTCTCTCCTCTTCAATTTAAAAAATGAATTACTTAATTAAAAGTTGTTTTTAAGGAGATATGGTCAAAAGAAGAAGAGGTATTCTCGGACCTAAAATCTAGGTCCGAGAATACACTGTAAAGAAGTGAAAATTTGACATATTCAAGCTTAAAATTGGAAGAAGTTATACGTATGAAAGTTGTAACCACTAGAATTTTACATGGTTTGAGAAAAAGAATTTATCCAATTGATTCAATTTTGAAGAAGTTATGATAGAATGAAGAAGATGAAAAATGAGTGGGTATTTATAGCCAATGTCCTTCTCCAAAATATCATGATATTTTGGCCACCCTACATCACCACCCTTATGTCATCTTACATGGCTAAAATGACCACTCTCCATATATGTACTCAAGTTTATGTCCTTGGTTGACTTTGAGAAAGCTTAAGTGGTAAGGAAGTGAAAAAATATCTTAGATATTTCCAATTTTTACCTTAAGTAAATTTCTAAATGTAAATGGTAATTTATATATATGTATTTGTATATGTTCATGTACATGTGACATGTATATTTTATGTTAATTTATGTATGTGTATGTCACATAGGTGCACAAGTCATCTGAACAACGTTGTACCACTTATATACGTCAAACCGTTACGAATTTTGATTCTGATTCCTGGTCATATTTTCACTTATTAGTTAACATACATATATTTGTAAAAAAAGTTTGATAATAATATTTCTATCATTATATGATAATGAAAATGATCTTATTTGATTTATAAAACCATATAAATCAATATTAAATAATTGTTTACAAAAAGTTTCGTTATATCAATAAAGCGATACAAATTTTTCTTATATTTTCAAATCAAGCATATATCTTTATAAGACTATTATAAATAATTTATTATCACTTCATAACTAATTAAAATGAATTATTATCATTTTAAAAAAAATATTTGAAATATTATAATAATTATTAAATCATTAAATCTCAATTTAATATCATAAATTAATTACTAAATATAATGACCATACTGATGGTGTCATGAATATATTTAATCTTCCAAAAATAAATAATAAATTTTATTTCATATTCTTGTTCAAATTTAAAAATTAGTGTATGCATCCAGCTCCGTGTGCGACGTTTTACGATTATAGAGCTATTTATCGATAAAACGGTTTTCGACCATTTTATCGATATATTTCCAAAGGAAATATTTTTATGAACATTTTTCCAAAATAAGTTCATTATTATTATTCATCACTTAAAACTTGATTATTTGTTGAAAAATAATCTATATTTGAATATTTAAATAATTTAAATGTCCCCAATTAAAGTGATCAAATTTCGGGCCGTTACATCTTCTTTGATTTATAATATGCTATTTTAAAACAATGTTAATATGTGTCGCTTATGTTGTAATTTTTAATATGCGTGATAATGGGTATTTTGAAAAAGTTGTTTCATATATCTTATATTATAATTTATGTTAGATTTCGATGATACAATAGTTTTGTATTAAAAGGATATTAAAGATATTTTGAGTCAATGTGAAATTATAACTCAAATATATAGGCTCTTTTATTGCATTAAAAAAGGCAGGGAATTATCTAAATGAGAAGGAGTTAGTTTGAGAGATTGAAGTAATCAATCAATTCTATAATCAACTGATTAAAGAACGCATTTTATTAAGCACATGCGTATTGAAAGGAACTGGAAAAATCAAGTAAATAAACATTTTCCATATAAATTGGTGAACTGATGAGGCATTGATTTATTACCATAAATCAATTACTTCAACCTCAAGTAATAATTTCTATATAAAGACAATTGTTCTTTAGAGATTTCATAATCCTCTTAAGTTGTATTTGTTCATATTCTTCTTCTTAGTCTCCCTTATCAGCCTTGTAATTTTCTTTTCTCATAAAGTTATAAAATATCATCTTCCCAAGTGGATGCACACTATCTCACGACAGCGTAACTATTATAAATCCTATGTTTAATTTCCTTTTCAATTTGTGCACGTACGATCTACGGTTGCATACTTTGGAATGTTTTCTGTTTGTTCTACCTCACCAATAATACGATCATATTATTCTCATTTTATTAACCTAGAAAATGGATCAACGCCCAAATAACTGACATGGCTTGACCACTAAAGCTGCACCGCATAGACATTTCCATAAGTACTTAATGACGGCTTCCTAATAATTTGGCCGTATTATATCATGCCTTCGGGATTTTCTGCTTGTCTGCTCTCTATTATGGACTCGGCTCCATGGACTGTATATCGACTCAACTCCATGGACTACCCCATGTGGCTCGTGACAGCACTTTCTTTCTGCCTATTTGGTGCAGTCCTTGCCCTTCCATGAATCGAATCTCGACTACCCTTACCAACTTTCACCATTGGCATAAATTTCCAATTCCATTATCTGTGCATCGATAACCTTCCACAATCCTTATTACTAACTCCAATGATGTCGTCTTGCACCATGCTAAATCATTTATGCATAAGTATGCTCCCACTAACTGTAGCTCAATAAAATCTTTAATGCACAACATACTGCCCTAACTCTTCCTACGGTATGGCTAATCACCTCAATTCTTAGATATCAAGTGGGACAATTCAAACGTGGGTTGTGTCTCTTCCTATGGTACTTCCTACTTAGCCCTTTGCTATATCTCCATTTTCTTCATGGCTATCCAAACTAGTGATTTCCTAAATGTTAAAAATGGCATGACTCCTTTCCCAATTCAGCTCAACTTAAGTCATCCCTCCTTACTTCTAAACCGTTTCTAAATCTTTCAAAAATCATGGTACCTAGGTATCATGTTTATGGTCTACATGTATCTATTCTAAGTTCTACAAGTGAAAGTTTGGTCTATCTTACCATTCAACCTTAACAATAAAAATCCTAAAGTTAATTGGAGTTATAACCTAGTATCATTTTAGCATGAATGATAATCATCTAAAGGGTACTTCATTCACGTGCAATTGTTATGTAGATGACTATGTATTCTAAGTTAGCCTTCCATGAATTTCCTTAAGAAAATATTCTTCTTCCAATCCAAGGGATGTTTGAGAATAATCCTTTTATCTCTTCTATGAATCTTACCAAAACATTTCCAATCCACTTTCCTGTGAAAATGGCCTCCGCATTCTCAATGCGTGCAATTAACGATATCTTTCTCTTGATGGAAACCCACATTCTTGAATTACCCATCCATTGAAAAATCTTGGCTATTACTTTATTTAGGATACCATTTGAAATTTGAAGTTTTAAAAGTTTCTTCTTGTATTCCTTTATGTCATTCCATAAATGAAACCTCTCTTCTTCTTTTTTAAACGTAACCTCCTATCACTTTATTCCAATTATTTCATTTACCATATGGTTGAAACAAGTTATTGTGAAATGGGGTTTGCCATTTTAATCCAATAACATGATGACCAACGCTTTGGTTTATACTTAGGGATTTCTATATTTTAATGCATTGGAACTACATCTCTCTCAAAGGAAAGATCGGCAATGTAATTTTCAATGTCTTACCCAAAAGGAGTTTGTGTTATGTTTGGACTTACAAGGAATTATCTTTTTCGTGGTTATTGAAATAGACAGTATAAAATACGGTAAATATCTCTATTTTATACATCTCTTTCTTTGGGTATATTGCTAGTTATTTCAAACGATACACTTTTGGATTAAAGTGGATAATTTATAGAAATTTACATTATTACACACTTCATTTCAATGAATTAAAATACTTCTTAAATCCCATTTCCATTTTATAACAACTTCCAATTTGTGTTTAGTAATCCATATCAATTATCCAACAATTTATTGTGATGACTAATTTCACATTTTTACTTGCTTAAGTGATTTGATTCAACCAATCTGGAGCTATTACATCATTTATAAGTCTCAAAACTACTACTACCCACCATTTTCAATACTCAAGCATATGTAACATAATCCTACAATTCCAAGATTCACATCTAGGCACCCATGGAACACAACTACTGTGATATAAATTAAATAAGATGTATAAAATATATATTTTTCCATTCTTATCCACCTGGTCTGCCTGTAGTCTTCAGGGGACAACACAATACCTGGATTGGTTGTAGTCTATAGGTATCTGATTCTCATTTATATAGTACCAACTAATATCTTATTGCTATAGCGCCAAGCCTATACTTACTGTTCGATTTAGGATTCCCTAATGTAATCAAGGAATACCTATTTGTTACTTAACACTCCTAATACGGATTGAAGTAGACTCTACTTGTCCCTTTATCATTTCAAGCCAAAAAAAACTTCTTCCATCCATAGTATTCTTCGGTACAACTAAAACATCCTGACTTACTCTTTCCTTACTCTGAAATAGATTTACTCAAATCATAATTTAATCTTCCTTACATAAAATATTTTATAGTTTAAACCATACTTGGGTGGAAAAACATAAGGTGGTGCTCCCCTTCCACCACTAAAGGAAGATTGATCCAGTACTATGTCCTTCCAATTCAACCGTTGCTTGAAAATGTTAATAAGTTCACATGTTACTTTTTTATCTCGGTCTCAACCAGTCTAATGCTTCCAAATTCCACAGTCAATTCTATCTTGGTAGGTTATTTAATCTTATTTATCTAACTCTAAAATATTTCTTTCCTTTTCAATTTTAAGTGATAGTCATAATATTTTCATTTTGTCTTTTTGAATCAAAATCTTTGATTTTCCATTTTCACAAAACTATTTATGTTTTCTAAAACTTTAAAACCCTTCATTCATTTTTAACAAACATTTTCTTTTTACTAAACTCATGACATTTTTATTTAATTAAATTATAAAAAATGATTAAACTTGACTTAGCAAAAATGTACATAAAAACACACCTCTCTAAAATTTTCTTTCATAATAAATTTTCACAAAAACATATTATATATTTTTTTTCCAAAGATAATGAAGTATTTTTTACTTTATTATTATTATTATTATTTTAGGGACATAACAAAAACATTTATAAAATATTTTCGGATACATAACCATTTCTTGTTTACAAAAGGAGTTCAAAAATTAGGCCTTGCATACTCTTAAACTTTTATTTTTCTTTTCAAAAGTTCTATTGTTAAAAGCAAAAGTACACACTGAGGTAAGTATAAAAATGTGCATAAAAACAAAAAAAAGCTTTAAAACGGTTATTAAAAACAACTTTTCACCAAATTATTTGATTTTGCTTTTTAAACAAATCCTATAAAGTTTATTTGATTAGTTTATATAAAATTATAAACTAACTTTCTCTTTCTGTTTAAAATACCAAATATCTACAGTTTCTAACTTTTTAGAAAATATTTTCATTGGTTTATCACTTACAGTGGAGTAGACAATAACAACCTAATTTCCTAAGCTTGCTTATTCCTAACATTGCTTTAAGTGCATAAAGTTTCTGTCTTCCTCTTCAAATATGGTTGGCTCAAGTCTATCTTCCAATACAGCATCCAACTTTAATACGAAGATAATCTAGCCATACCTTTAAGTAAACATGAGTCCTTGTAACTATTACCAATATGAAAATAGGGTTTCTACTTTAATTGAGGAAATTTGCCTTAAGTTTGTAAAGTCCTCTTTCATGTTCCCCTTACGCTTTGTTAGCATCTTATTCTTATTATATGGGTCTTTTGGTACTAATCTACTTCGTTCACCTTTAATTCCATAATTTACTTGCCACTGCTAGCTAGGTGGTATAGAAAATCTCTACTAGCCCTTCTTTATGGGGTAAACCATAATAAACATGAAAACTTTATTTTTCCACCTTAGCTGTTATAACCTTAACATTTATTCTAACCCACAATTACTTTCTTATATAAGGGATATGCTAACAAGTACCTTACGTGCTCAAATGTATAGGGTGTTGTGTATTAATGCATATATCAAAAATCATAATTACGCTCTCCTAGTCAGATTTGGCTCATCTTCTTTCCTCGCTTATGGATACCGACGAAACCATATAGGGATGTTCATACTTGGAACCTTAGCTTGTTCTCTGAGCCATTCTTCTAAGACTTGTACTCATTCTCATTCTCACTATCTGTATTTGGGAATTATTTTCAACTTTCCTACGTGTAGTATAGACATGAATAAAAGGAATTTAGATATATAGATAAAATCTTTGGAAAACTTTTTGAAAATATATACATTTATATTCTTAAAAACCATTTTTGAAAACTTGTTGGAGTGCATTTTGGAATAACCTTTTGAAAAACCTTTTTTCAGAAAAATTTCAAGTACATTCTCTCAGTACATGCCTAAATCCTAGAGAATTTTAAACCTATGCTCTGATACCAAATGGGACAGCCTGCACCTTACGACACATGATCCTAAGCCTAATGAGACTTTCAGATTGCTTCATGCCTAGAAATATGAGCTGTTGGGATTTTAAAACCTTAGAGAGCATAATTACAAGGGTAAGTTCTAAGACATTCTACACTTTCAGATCTGACAGCAGAAGGAACTAAAATATAAGTACAAAAATAGACATCTCAAAAAAATAGTTTCCAAAATACTAATTTTACGTATACACTATTTTCAAAGTACAATATAAGCTTTGTAGACATTTAATACAATAGGTGACTATAATATTACCAATAAATGATGTGAGAAATCCAACGTGAAGCTCCTTTCTCCAGGTACTATGTCCAATCAACTGCTAACCTATCATCATGTGGTAGAGGGAAAATGAAATAAGGGTGGGTCAGGAAAAAAGTCCAGTGAATGGGAACAAGTTTAACGTGTGATGATCATGTGTAGTTAACTTTAATACTACTCTAGATGACATACGGTGTGCTACAAGTGTCCGTGAATTTCTAAGGTCCATTACTTAAGAGTTCTTATTCAATACATACCTACACTACAACTCGTGTAGGTTACTACAAGGATCGAGCTACGTATCGAACCTCACAACTAACGATCAGCCACTGCTCCTAGAGCTACCCAATAAGGAAGCAATGCCCCTAGAGCAACCCAATAAGGAAACACTGCCCCCTAGGCTATTGGGGAAACAATTTTCCTCTGACTACTACACGTTATCCTAACCACACATCGAGGGGGAACACCTAATACTGACTCGTTAAAGTGTCTCATCATTCACATTTTATCCACCTCTCGATCGTAGTGTTGTCCTCTTATTGCATTAGCCGAGATCCTCCATCAAAAATTTATCACGTCGCATCAAAAATCGTGCAAACTAGGATTCCCGTTATGTCGGACCATACTCCATCAGGCATCCTCGTTAGTGCTACACGTCCATCGTGGAACCTCATACGAGTGTCATTTGCTATAAGAATCACCCCTTGTTGAATAATCAACCCCTAAGTTGGGTAAGCAATGTTTACCCAACACCGCAATGACCTAACGTCCTCTGATAGGGAACTAGCTTCCCTATTATTACTAACATACACATTTAGCCCCTAAGTAGGCTCAAACAAAAAAAATATCATTTATATAATTTTTATTGCTAAACTGGGCTTTAGGGCGAAGTTCAAATACTGCATTTTTCATCTCAAGTGGTCATCCTCTAGACCTAACAGGTCGACTGCTACCGGTCGACCGCTAGGGTGCCAAGGTCGATTGGTTATAGGCAAAAATTTTGGTTTGCATTATTTTTGTTGTTGATTGTTGATTTCAGTTTGATTCATCTCGTTTGCTGGTTTCGTTAAATCCTAATTACTAATTGACCAGTCTATATTCAAATTTAAATGTCAAATTGTCCAAGTTAGGATTTTATAAACTTAGGACTTATCAAATTAGGTTTTTGCAATATAATCATAAGAGAGGTGTACAAACATCAAATCAGTTTTAACAATTTACAGTGATTCAACTCTAATCTAGTTTACAGGTTTCAATTTAGAGTTTGATATGTTTCAAATTTGGTTTCTAGCACCCTAAATCAATTAAAATAGTTTAAACCTAATTGTAATAATCATCTAATCAAATTTGTTCCCACACACCTCAAGCCTAATTTCTTCCTATTCGCTTTGCATGAGAATCTCCTCTTTGAATGCTAGCTCCGCTCGCTCCATCTACCTCCAATTGGTTGTATTCTTCTAGGTAGATTTTATTTTGATTTTAAGAAATTTTATGGTTTAGAGGAGAGGTTGCAATTTGACAAAGTTTTGTTATAGTAAACGTAAGTCTGTCAACGGATGCTTTCAGACGCGGATAATGCCATATCCGCATTTGCATCCGAAATCATTTTCGAATATCAGATATCCGCATCTACGGATACGGACAGATATCAGATAATTATCCTATCCTCTAACGACCAATAAATCAAGAATTATAAAAAGAAAATTTTAGTTTAACATAAATATTTTTCAATCCCATCGATTATAAAAGTGTTAAAAATCAACAAATATAATGATAATAAATAGTTTATAACAGTTAAAAAACATTAAGTGCATATAATATAAACTACTAACTTAATAAAATAATAAACAAATAGCTTTCACTGCACTAAAATACACATAATTTGAACTATAATCTTGACAAAAACTGGACGGATAATTTTTGGATGCGGATGTCTTCGTATCCACATCCGCATCCATTTTTACGGATATCGGATATTTATCCGCTTTTCGGATACGGATGCAGATGGATTTCGGAATTTTCGGGTATCCACTGACAGCCCTACGTAAACGTTTATGTGAATTTTAGGGTTTGGTTAGGCTTGAATTTATAGGGTTTAGCAATTTGTTTAGGCCGTTGGATTTAGGCTGGAGAATCTCTCTAGTGATCACGCACGTTCATCAAATGCGAGGCGATGAAGTAACGATTAGAACCGTTCGAACACGTCATGACGTAGCTAATTACCCTTGAATTTACGTTGCCTATGGTCGACCGCTTCCCTCTCTTGGTCGACCGCTATGGGTCAACCACGGCCTATCTAGGGTCGACCGGACATTGTGCAAAATTGTGAAAATTTATTTTTAGTTTCTTATTTTATTTCCAATTCTTCCAATGCCCGTAACTTCTCTATATTAACTCTGATTTCGAAGTATTATATATGAAAATCATCTAGAAAATCGCTACGAACGCAATGTGGGCAAGTTTCGAAACCAAATTCGAATGTCTTTGAAAATTTTCCTTTTAACCCTTGTTTTATTTAATTTAATTTTCTTGTTCAATTTAGCGTAAATTTTCAGGGTGTTACACATACTACATGCCATAACATTTGTTCATGTCTGTGATAACTCATCCGTGAATACAACGAAGTACATTGAACCGTTTTGGTATTAATAAACTTTTGATTGTATACATTTATATGTATCAACCCGAAGAGTTCATCAACTCTTATAATGCTCCCACCAAATCGTTTCTTTGTCCTTAATTGTTTAAGGTATAATTCACTAGCACCGTATGGTTCATAATAATATAAGCAAATAATTATTTCTCAAAACTATGGCTTAGTCTATTATTCCAAAATAATTGCAAATAATTTGAGGTACTTATGTATTTTCTTATGCATCACTTTTGTTATGAAAACAACTATCACTATTATTGTTTTATTTTATAAGAATATTCATAACATTCATATTGAAATAAAACCATGTCTATTTTTTGGTCAACAATGAAAAAACATTTGTTATTTCATAAATAATGTTTGGTATGATTTACAAAAACGGGTTTTGTAACTTGATTCGACCAATAGAAACTATATGGCATTCTCCCCTTATTTCTTCCATTACTATAATAGCATACGAAATACGGAGGTCCATTCAACCACTTAATATAGGCAATTTATTCCATCTATTGTAACTATTTTATAGTCGAGAGTTTTCAAATCAAATATCTTGAATTCAAAGGAATAAATTTCATAGAAAAAAAATTCTGTATAAAAAATACATTTTGGATTAGAAATCATATTTCTTATTCCAATGTAAAATACATTTCTTATTTCCGATGTTCCTTTATGAAGCAAAAGTGACAATTCACTTTCTTCGTTCCAACTGTACCTTAAGTTACATCTACCCTCGTACATTTGTTTTCCTTTCTAAATGGTCAAACCATTCAAAAGGAAACCCTTACTACAATATCGTAAAAACCCTTTTACAAAAATGCATTTGATCATCTCTAACTTTTAGGGATATCACATATTGTAAATTGATTAAAGTGACATTTCAGTGATCGAGCTCTTACACCTATCTGTAGCTTTCAGTCTAGTGTTACATTTAATATGACAAGACCATTATTAAAATCAATCATTTTGAATATATGATCTCATACTGATTTAATTGCTTATTTCAAATGAACCAATTTTATTGGGGTTTCGTATATTACAGATTGTGACCGTTCATCATATAAAATCAATATGTGATCATACCTGGATCAAATATCCATATTCAAGTGTTGCTTTTAGAGTTTGAAACTCATAAAGGACAACACACAGTCTTAGGCAAATAAACACGTAAGTAACCAATTACGAATGTACTTAATAGTTATAACTATAGGCGCTTGCATGGGTATTTAAACAATAACACGCAGAAAATATCTATCAGTAAGTATATTTTATATTTCTTTGGTCAATCTTTAATTCATTTCATTTATATATCTTAATTGATAAACATTTTATCAATTATACTAATTGCACAAATTTATCAATGTAGATTAATATAACTTATATAAGAAATGTTTTTACAATATTAGAAAGGTTAAATGTTACCATTTCATTTTTCTAATAAGCCTCCAACTAAATTTTTATGTTTATCAAAACCCTAAGAAAAACATAGAAATCATTTGATTTCTCTAGTGGGTGTTAGGATTCGTTGCCTTGGGATTCTGACCTTAGGGAATATCAACAAATCATAGGCTCGCAAGCGATGGATGACACTTTACCAGTTGTATCAGATACAACTCCAAACTTGTGGTCTTTGTCCTAATCTCATCTCGACCTTGAGCAATATCAACAAATTGAAAGATATTATTCACTCATACCCGCCATTTTATGATGGCTTAAGTATACTACACGTACCTTGAGGAATATCAACAACTACGTGCATATATCTTACCTTGTCTAGTCAGTATACTAATAGTGCTACATAAAACATCTCTAGCTTGAGGAATATCAACAATCGGACAGTATGTAAGCAATCTATTAATATATAAATGGTCGGTGGAAACTTTATATTGAAGATTATATATTCATAATATTTAATATATTATATTAGTTGATATCGACTTATGGAATAATGTATTTCTTATGAAATACCCTAATGATTCAAGTGTCGAAAACATCAAAAATCATGGTATACGTACCATACGCATGTTTTTATCCCTTAAGTCTATTTAGGTTTTTTCTCCTATTCCACTTGATTTATACATTCATATTATATAAGTTTAATTATTATATAACTTTTATAATTTAATTAACTTATATAATAGTCTTACTTACATTACATTAATTAAATCTTACTTAATTAATTAACATTTTAATTAATTTTGTATTATTCAATTAAACATTTTAGTTGAATACGTATGCCGTAACATTTATGGTTACACACACACATATATATAGTATCTGTTAATTAACTTATTTAATTAGACAATTTAAATAAATATCAATTTTGAAAATTTCTTATGTATATACATATATACTTATATCATCTTAAATAATTCAAGATAATGTAAAACACACACACACACACACACACACATATATATATATATTATACATGTATATACTTTAATTAACTAATTAATTAACTGTTTAATTAATTTATTAATCTGTTAGTAAATATTATTGAAATATATTTATTATATTTTCAAAGCACTTTTGAAAACTATATTATAACATTTATAATATACATTGTTTTCAAAGCCAACTTTGAGAAGCATATCCTAACATTTATAATGTAGTTCTTAATTTAAATTTAGCTTTTAAATTTAAAATCTTATTTTAATTTAAAAAAAAATTAAAATCAGATTATAAAATTTATAATGTATTTCTTTTGTAAAATTTAACTTTTGAATTTAAAATTTTGTTTTTAGTTTTCAAAATAATTTTGAAACTTGGCCTAAGGCCCAATTCAAATTGGGACTTTTCTATTAATGGCAACCTTTGAGCTCACTTCACTTTACGGGTCAGGTCGGCAGCTAGGAAAGACAAGGTACTTGATTACCCAAATCCAAGCCTAGACATTACTTTTTTAGACACCATACTAAATTAGTAAGCTTAATTGGTTAGCCCTAACATGACTAATTTAGACTGCATAGAATATTTGGCTCGAATAACATTGTTAGAACTGGGCCAATGAAAACGGAGGAAATAGGCAGATTTCAAAACTATTTTGGATCTATTGGACTGATGAAGTCTAAAAGATTATTAGATCTAATCTAATGAAGTTTAAATAAAAATTGTATTTTATTTAATTTGGATAGAAGGAATTTTAAATGTAAATTTAAATTTGTAAGTATTATAATAAATGTATCAAATATATTCATATGTGTAAAGTGTAAGTGCAACATATAAGCAGTGTATGTTTGTGTAACTAAACATGTAAAAAAAATTAGAGATAGAAACATTTTGTTTCTTTTCCTTAACATATATAATTAATTCAAAGAAGATGATGCTATAAATATAGAGGGAGAAACCATTCGTTTCTCTCTCTTTAATTAGATTAAATGACATTTATAACTGAATTTACGCATACCTTTGTTGTCCAAGTTTTTGACTAATAAAATATACATGTATAATAATAGATAAATTTACATATACATATTAAAATAAGTTTCCCTATATTATAAGTTTTTCAAATCAAGAACTAACAATTGTAATAATGATTTCAATTAAGGAGGAGTTTGAGAAAAAAATTACATTTTCACACAAAAGTCCTTTTGATTTAAGTTAAAATAACATAAACACATGTATATATCTATATGTATAGATACTTGCAAGTTATATATTAAGTTTAAAATAATATATATATATATATATATGTAAAGATTGCAATTTAAGTAACATATATGTTTGAATTTAAAGCTAACAAATTTAATTCAATCTTTTAACTTAGGTAGGAAATAAAAGCCTATAACTTTACATAAAATAGCACATATAAATTCTAGAACAAATGGAAACTTTTACTTTTATGAATATAATATCATTTCTAGAAAGTAACTATGTAACACTGAAAATCAATTTTCAATGTAATTTTAAACAATCAGCAAATATAGTTTATTTATGTTCATGTATACAAATGTTACAAAATTATATATATAAAATAATAAAACAGTTTTACATTTTTTTAATTCCAAAATAATGACAAAACTAGTCGGACAAGTTGTGCATATACAAATTCATCGTAAGAGAATTCAGATGTAACTATACAAAAATATGGACAAACAATAAAATGAGATAAAAAATTTGAAATATGTCAATCATAATAACCATATAGTAAATAGAAATTTTGATCAAGGGGAGATCCAAATTAAATCTACATGATGATTATATAATTAATTGAGATGGACAAAAAGGGATCTGAGTCATATTACAAGATGAACGCATAAAATAGAAGAGATGTAACATGAATAGAATCTAAGCCATCTAAACATGACGAGTATACAATTAAATAAAATTAGAATTATCTTAAAATGAAGCCAATGATTTGCACCTTGAATGATGAATAAAACCTGAATTCGCTTGTATTGGGCTTTGGATTTTGCAAGGATCTAGAGACAAGAACCACCTTGAATTTATTTGTTTTTCTTGAATTTGTTTTTGGGAATTTTGTGGCTCGAAAGCCATGGAAATTTCAACTAAGATAGAGAGGAATGGGGCAAAAGGAAACCATATGTCAGGGAGTATCCAATGAAATGAATAAGAGAGAATCTTTTATAAAGGAAACATTGAAACTTTTTAATTCCTTCCTTTAAAACTTTCTCTATTTGATTCTTAATTAAATATCATTAAATCCTCTCTCTCAACATGTATGGCTTGTCATAGATGGTCCATATGGTCCCTCAATATTTCCAAAACCCCATTAGTGTTGATTCCATTCAAATTAAATTTAAATGTTCTACCGATATATATCGCTGCATGCGTTTATAACTTTTATATGTGCATTTTATTTAATACCAATGGCATTCAACATCAATTTTTTTTTAATAATAATTAATATTTCACAAATATTAATCAATTTAAAACGCATTTAATCTATTTAAATCTAATTTAAATGCTCTACCGACATCATATATCGATACATACTTTTATAAATTTTATATACACACAATATTATACATTAATGGTATTTAAAAAGATTAAATGAAATTTAATAATTAATATTTCATAAATATTAATTAATTTTGTTAATTTACAATGAATATTAATTAATTAAATCGTGTGTTTCATTTATAGTATTCATCATTTTGGGTTGTACGACTCAAATTTGTAAATTTAGTCAGCGATTAGTATTGAAGAGTTCAAATATTAACGTTCACTCATCACCTTAGCTAGTGGTGTGATATTTTGGCTGAATTTATCGCTTACAAGTCTTTTGGTAAAATCCAATTTTACTTATTATAAGTGGTACTTGGTAGTGATGATTATTTACACCAATTCTCTTCATCAAATCTATATCACATTAGGACCTATGGAATTTGATTTTGGTGAAAATTCTAACATTGTCGACATTTGTAAGTGAAAAAACAAAATCCTTGGTTTAATAAGAACAATTGTTATTGGTTGTACTACTCCAGCCAAAGACTTTTGACTTTGAGTTAGCGTAAGTTAACACCGTGATACTAACCTCATATAAACGAGGAGATGAATTCTCTCTTGAATAGTATTTTATTTCCAATGCTTCTACTCGACCCAACTACAGTCAATCGATGAATGTCGTGCTATGATTTAACTATAATAAAGTAGAGTTTCCACATTAAAGCTCGATATTATTCTCAAGTCAAGGGACTTGTGTAAAATTATCACATCGATATTTTCTATTTGACGATAATTATATTAACCAACAAAAACCTATCAAGTGAGTCATTCCATAGTTATCCAATAACTATCAGTACATAACCCCTTGGTGACCCAACAATCATAAGTAATGCACTACCCAATATCTGGAGAGTGATGCATAATCTAGTCTCAACGGATGTATCGATATCCAGTCTCAATACATCTTGACTAAGAATATTTAAAATGGTATGTTCATCTTATTGTGATAAATCACTCATGATTACAATACATTATAACTACTGTCACAAAGCATACTATTATGGATTTTCTATATTAAATATACTTTTAATTAATTAAATAATTAATATAACACATTATATCAAGTACATAATAGAAAGAAAACACCTATTATTTTGAACGAGATTGGTTATCGAGGTAGATATATGTTACAAATTACATAATCTCCCCTAGAGCATACCCCAAACTCTATTAGCTCATGTTGAATCGCTATGGTTTGTGCCATATTTATCAACTTTCTTACATACTATGGCAATCAGTTACTATGAACCTATTCTTCTATCAGATATCTTATGTGTCAGCACTCATTCGTCTTATGTTCATCCAACTCGTAGATTAGATAGTATTTTCTAAACTTTCTTTCCTATTCTATGGGCTCACTCTTAGAAGGTTTACTTTATCGAATATGCCCCTTAACATCAAGATAAATCTTCTTCGAGATTTCGATTAAGTCGGTGTACGAGGAAAACTTCGGGTCTTTCTTTGGTCGCTTTAAAGCTACGAAGATATCATCAGCCTTTCTCTTTCCTTTAACTTTTCTAGATCCCGCGTTGGATGTCTGCCGTCCTCCGCAGCATTCACTTCAACATTCTCAGCTTCCCTGTCATCTTGACATAATATCTTTTAGCTTGATTGCGTAAATCCTCGAGATCCAATAGCGATGCCGTTTTAAACTCTGTCTTACTAGCAATTTTGGCAACCATCACCATGAGAACTATCGACAGGTCTGATTTTAAAACTACAATGGCTGTTGCGTCAAATCTGGTCGTGTAACTGTACAAAGATTATGAAACATCCCCTATTTTGAGGCCCGAAGCTAAGCGCTACAATGCTGTAGTCATCTATAGTATTAACTTCTGGTGACAAAATATGATAATGTTAATGGTACCCATAATATCAGAAGCACATGAATATGAAATAAAATCAACACAGATTTCAAAAAAAGCTTTTGTGATTACATCTCAAATCAATATTTCATATTCAATTACATAATCCCAAAACGATTCCCAGGTTCTGATCAAATATAATTATTACAAATTACACCAAGAGCGACATATGAAGATGCCTCCTTGGATGATCAGAGTACTAGGTATATAGACATATCAGTCATAAATACATTACAATGGAAATAATACTAAATAACTCCTATATAGCTAGCTTTGCCTCCTGCACGTCTTCGGAAGCTTATTCGTCCAACCTGCTAAACCTAAAAAGTCCTTAACTCTCAATCTACTCAAAATTAATTGGAGCATTGAGAGTTTAAGGCGAAAACATAAACTTCGAGTCAGACATAAAGTCTGGTGTGAATAAGTCTATTACATCTTGATTTACTGATATTAAGTGAAACCACGTTGCTTAGGGGAACGGGTTTTCCTTTACTAATACCCTTTTAAAATCATATCTTTTGTAAATCAAAATCCTGTAATCAAACTGATTATAACAACAATAACAATAACATATATGCACACAAATCTGGTAATCAATGGATTATCTGTCTGAACATTATAGTTTTATCTGGCTAACTATTAACCAATGGCTGACTCGGGCCTACCAGACATAACTAATATTCTAACTTCTATTAGATACAATACTGGATGATCTGTCATTAACTTACTTTGTGACGACCCACAATTTGATTACTTTAAGTATGGATTTTAAATATAATTCTAATAATTAATTAATGGATTTTATAACTAAAATAAAATCTTTTTAAATAATAACAAATGATAGTGAAATCATTTTTAAATTTTGTTTACAAAAATAATTAGTTCAAAGAAAAATTGAAAATGTGACCGGAAGTCATTTTCTGAATTTTTGATTGTTCATCGACTGAAAGTTATCAAAAATGTCATAAAACTTTTGAACACACATACATACATTTATAAATCACTTTAGTCATGTTAGAATGTATATGTACATGTATGTACACTTAAGAATGCATATATATATATATATATATATATATATATATTGATAAGATTTTGTTTCAAAAGTTAAAAATATATATAATATATAAAATTCTTCTTCCAACATTTAGTACAAATGGAGTTATAACATGTTTCTTTTGACATGAAAGGGGGAGGCCATAGGGTAGGCGGAAATGATGAGGTGGAAAGGAAAGGGGTGAGGTGGCAAAGTGTGAAAGAGAGGTAAAGAACTTAAGATATTTAGTAAATTCACTTGTTAACATATTATAAAAGCAAAATTTCTTAATTTATTTTCATTTTTCCTCATTCTTATCTTCATTTCCAACTTCCTAAGCTCTAATGAAAATCTTTCATGGCTTCCTAATATATTTTCAAAGTTTTAAAAGTCTTAGATTTCCAATTTAATTCCTTCCGAAGCTTCTAAAAACACTTCTTCATCATCTACTTCGCTTCTTCTCCAAAAATCAAGTCCACTTCCACCTTATATTGTCAAGGCCGAACCCATATTGCTTAGGGCCGAAACCTTTTATGGCCATAAACCACTTAAAGACTTCATTTTTCCAAGTTTAGTTAAAGACCTAAGGCATAATCGAGTTATAGAAAGAGTTTTCTTGAAGTTAGAGAACTTTGGTGAGTAAATTTTAAACCTCTTTGGGAAATTTTTTGCTTTTTATATATGGTGACCATATAGTTGTGTACATGTTGTTTATTGTTTGGATGGCATGGTTTGGGTGTATGTGTATGTGATAGCTTGTGTTTGAGTTTTGGACTTGAAATGATTGTTTAAGTGATGCATGCGGTAGAAAGATTGATGGTTGTTATATAATTTATGGTTTTGTTCATGTATGGAATGGTATGCTTATGTTTGTATATGCATGGATATGTCATGAATGGTTTGAAAGTTAGAGTTGCGACATGTTAAGAAGGACTTGAGATCCTCTTTGAAAATTAAATCGTTTTACTTGTTTAGCTTAGTAAATGTTTTGTTTACTTTTAATTCTAAATTAGTTATAGTTTTAAACTTTCTTCTTTTACGTTTTTAAAAAAACAAGAGTGGAAGTTTAAGTTTTGGATGGTAACTTAGAAAAGTAATTCTAAATTACGGCATCCATGGCGATAGTCGCCATGGATATAGCTCGGAAATATACGATTTTCAAGCTTTTAAGTTTTCTTTTAAAATTGTTTTGAAAACCATTCCAAACTTAATTAGATATTATAAAACTTAATTAACTTTTAATTTATGAGTTTGATAATTAATTTATTTAATTAAAATAATTATTAGTTAATTAAGTAATTAGGGTTTAAGAATCAATTAATTAAGTTAATCATTTGTAGTTAACTAAGAAGTTTTAATCAATGATTAATTAAGTTAAGGGGTAATTATTTTAATTAATTTTGTTTAATCAAGTTAATTATTTTTAAATTAATTATTTGATTAGTATTTAATTATTTAATTAATTATTATTTAATTAATTATTATTTAATTAAGAGTTATTTATTTACTTAATAACTAATTAATTAGGGTTTAATTTATAATAAATGTTTATGAAATAAAGTATAATTAATTAATTATTTTTAACTAATTGGGATTTAATTATTATTCAACTAGATTTTAATTATTTGTTTAATTTTTGATTAATAAAGGCTAATTGATAGTAATTAATTAAGACTTAATTGAGATAATGAAGTTTTTAAATCCTGATTTAAGTATAATTAATTTAGGATAAATTAAGCTTTAATTTATGATTTAATAATGATTTATTTTTTATTTTAAATTACTTTAAACTCCAAAGGTTCTTTATTTTAAATTAACCTTCTTCTCTCAATGAATTGTTTTAAAACCAAGGATCTCTTGTCTATCCTATTAAGTAGCCAAATGGATTAAAGTAGTTATAATAAAACGGTAACATGTTTTATTGAAAGTAAGTTGACTTGTACTTATCACAAATACCGCACTTTAAAAACTTGATGAATACAAGGGGGTTAATTTCGATAAGTGGGTCATGATAATCTAAGCATATGGAATGTATGTCCATATGTAAATCTTTACACCATGATAGTGGGATAGTCCACTACAAACAACTTAACCCTTTAAAATTATCGAGCGTTGGTTTGGAGAGGCCGGGTCAGATATTAATCCGAAAACCACTTCGAACTAACATAAATGTTCGAATTGGAAATAGTAAAGGCAAGGTCTAAGATGAAGACAATGAAGTGCCTTTAGTTCGTTCATCTCCTGAAGGACTTGTATGGATGAGTGCTGACATTGTATCAACATATGGAAGATAATGTTAGCATTCCAAGTGGCAATGCTACAAAAATGGTAAACGTAGCCTTAGGCCTCATCAACCAGGAATGACTAAAACATGGGAGATGCAGCAAGGTTAAATGGGTTGCTCCTAATTAGGGTAAGATTATCCCTATCTAGAGTCCCTACTATCTATTTATGTATGCTTCGGTACAATTGCTGATCCCAACCAAGGGGTGATCATATTTGGAACTATCTAGTAAGGGGTAGGCCGGTCTTGTGTTGGTAAGGGATCCAAATGGGGTCCTCGGTGTTATTTTATCTAGAGATGCACCGTGATGGGCGGTACTACAATAGCCCGGTCATTGTATGGAATTCATTCTTCAATAAGTGTCGTACGTTTTTAGTTGTACACAAATATGTTGAAATGTGAGATGCAAGCATTTCAGCTATGTTCTATTTTACTTTAAAACCCTAGACATTATGATAATATCACTGGATTTCTATATAAAGCGTTTTGGTTATCGTGAGGTAAAACATGTCCGTGTTTATGTGTGACGTGGTCTTATGAGATACCTTTGATTTTAAAAAGTGTTTTAAAATTAATGATTCAGCTGTTTGAGTTTACTCACACCAGACCCATGTCTAACTCGGATTTTTATTTTCTTTCCCTAAAACTCTTGGGTACTCAAAAATTTTATGAGTAGCCAAGTGATCCAGGTTTCTCACGATTGCATTTTGGAGGAGCTAGAGCAGGTGGCTTCAATGTTAGCTTGCTACTATCTTATTCCGCTGCGCATATATTTATGTATTTTGTATCAGTGATGTAAGGACAGGTTGTTATAACATCCCAGTTTTGGAACTTATACTATTATGACTCTGATGTAATATTATGGCAGTGACTATGTAATATCATATGTTATTTATTATATGTTGTTCTGATTCGTGATGAGATTATGTAATTGTTGAGTTCTTCTTATCTTCCTTTTTCTTCTACCCATAATGGCTCGTCTTTCGGTATAAGAAAGGTGGTCCGTTACATTTGGTATCAGATCTAGGTTGAGCAAACACTTAGACTTTGGGTTGGGGTCAACTTCGAGAGAGCATAATTGTAATTTTTATTCATATACCTATATATATATATTCCAGATAGTTAGGTCGGCTTTGATAGGGTTGGTTGGTGTCATTCCTTTAATATTTTCTCGTATAAGTATTCTAAGAATTATCCTACTATGTCCAGATAATAAGGAATGAGTAACAAAGGCAGACGAGGTAGGGAAGTAGGTAGCACTACGACTATAAATGGTCAAACCCCAAATCCTGGAGGAGTTCGGATTACCGAAGAGGCAACACCAAAGCAGCCGAGGGCGAATTTCGCAACCATATGCAAGGATTACACCAGTCTAGGGGGAAACCATTTAAAGGAATTGAGTCTATCATGGAAGTGCAAGCTTGGTTGTGATGTAGTGAAAAGATTTTTAAAGATCTTGGTTTATCGGATGAATAGAAAAGGTTCTTAGCAGCATAACAACTGCAAGAGGGGGCAACAGCTTAGTGGGACTCCCTTACTGCAAATGTTCTGGAAGAAGTGTTTTCGTGGGCTCAATTTAGAGAAGAATTTGAGGATCAGTTCGTACCTGCAGCTGGAAGAACTAGGATGTATTGGAACTTCATAGACTTGAAGTAGGGGGATCTATCTGTAGCAGAATATGAGACAAAGTTCAATGAGCTTTCTTGTTTTGGACCAGAATTGGTCAATACCCCATTGAAGAAAAATGAGATGTTCGTTATGCGCATGAGAGAAAGTTTCCATGAGAAGATGACTGTTCATATCAAAGGTTCTTTTGTTGATTTAGTTGATATGGCTCTAAGGTACGAGGCCTTGGAAAAGAAGAAGCCTACTCCAACAGCACCTAGTGGAAATACCTGTGGAAAGGATTCTAACAAGAGAAAGTTTAATCCTAATTGAAAGAAACAAGGAAAAAGGGAAATAGGGAGAAGGTCAAGAAGGCAAGCCTAAGGATAGTGGTTGTTATATTTGCAAGTAGAAAAGACATATTGCCAGGTACTGTCCGAATGGTGAAACTCCAAAGTAGCATGGTGGACCTATATCTCCGATGGTGCGGAAGACTCTCTGTTTTAATTGCCATCAACCCGAGCATATGGTAAAGGACTGCCCACTCATGAAGAAGGTGCGGCAACCTAAGGTGTACCCCATTAAGAATGAACTGTCTACTTCAATGGATGTGAAGGGGAAAGGTGTCCTTGAAGATACCTTACTGATTAATGGTATTTTTGTTTAAGCATTATTTAATACTAGTGCCTCTTATAGTTTTATCTCTTTAAAATCAGTAGATAAATTTCATCTTATCTCGAGTATTGTAGAAAACCTTATGTGTGTGTCTAACCCCATAGGCAGGGTAACCCATTTGAATATGATTTGTGAGAATGTAGCAATTTCCTACCTTTCGCATCACTTTTCTTACGATCCGTATGTCTTGGACTTTAAAGGATTTGACACTATTCTTTGTATGGATTGGTTATTGAAATATGGAGCTGTTCTAGATTGTAATGAAAGAACTGTATCATTAGTAACCAATTTAGGAAGAATTGCTAAAGTATCATGTAAGGAACCCGGTATTCATATGTGTAGTTTCTTGTATGCCCTAGAAGCATCCCAATAAAATTTAGGATCTATTGAAGTTGTTAAGAATATTCAGATGTATTCGAGGAGGTTAAAAGTTTACCCCTACACCGTGAGATAGAGTTCTGCATTGATTTAGTCCCTGGTGCAAGGCCTATGGTTCAACCTAAGCGAAGGATGGCTCCAAGGGAGAGAGAGGAGTTGGTAAGTCAAAACCAAGACCTGTTAAGAAGAGGATTGATTAGACCTAGTCATTTGAGTTGGGGATCAGCTGTGGTGTTTGTGGTTAAGTCTGATGGATCTTTAAGGTTGTGCGTGGATTATAGGGAGTTGAATAAGCTAACCATTAGGAAGAAGTATCCCTTACCCTGCATCGATGATCTTTTTGACCAACTTCATGGAGCTACTATATTTTCTTAGATGGATCTAGCTACTGGATTTCATCAGTTGAGGGTTGCTGAAGATAATATACCATTAACTGCAATTAGGGGCCATAACTGTTTCTTTGAGTGGTTGGTTATGCATTTTGGGCTAACCAATGCACCGGCTTATTTTTTTGATCTAATGAATTGTGTTTTCAGAGATGTTCTTAATAAGTTCATGCTGGTTTTTATTGAGGACATTTTTATCGGCTCTAAGTCTGAGGAGAAGCATAAGCATCAGTTGGAAGTGGTATTAAAGACATTGAGAAGACATGTTCTGAAAGCAAAGTTTTCTAAGTGCCAATTATGGCAATTGGAAGTGAGATTCTTGGGGCATATTGTGTCAGGAGAGGGCATTTCGGTGGACCCAGTAAAAGTGGCGGCTGTTTAGGAAAGGAAGCAACCACGGACTCCTACTGAAGTTCGCAATTTCTTAGGTTTGGCTGGATACTATAGAAGGTTTATTTAATATTATTCTAAGATTTCCTCCCATTTTACAAAGTTAACAAAGAAGGGGGAGAAGTTTGTATGGACTCCGAAGTGTGAAGAAGCATTTCTGGAATTGAATAAGAGATTGACCAGTGCACCAGTTTTGGCTGTTTCAGATGGAGATAGTGGATTCACGGTTTACACAGATGCTTGTGGAGTGGGATTAGGCACTGTTTTAATGCAGCATGGTAAGGTGATTGCGTATGCAAGCAGGTAGTTAAAGCCTCATGAGAAGAACTATGCTACACATGACTTGGAGTTGCTGGTTGTTGTCTTTGCATTAAAAATGTAGAGGCACTACTTATTAGGTAATGATCCTTTTATTCCTCTTAGTTTCTTTCTAATCTTCAGAAACTCTAGGATTAAGTTTTCTTTCTTTATTCAGGTGAAAAATTTGAGCTATTTACAGATCATAAATCCCCGAAGTATCTTTTTACTCAAAAGGATCTGAACTTGAGACAATAGAGATGGTTAGAGTTTCTGGCGTCCTACGACTTGGATATTCTCTATATGTCGGGGAAGGCTAATGTGATGGTAGACGCTTTAAGCAGGAATGTAGTCTTGGCTCTTTTAGAGGTTATCCCGACTCTTCAGGAAAGGATTATGAGCAATCAAAGGAAGGATAAAATTCTAGAAGAATTAATTCACGGAGTCAAGGAGGGTCGATGTTCGGATTTTGAGATAGATGGTCAAGGCGCTTTAAGGATGAATAGATGATTGTGCGTTCCAAATGTGGATGGACTGAGATAAGAAGTTTTGTTAGAGTGCCGCAAATCTAAGTTAAGTATACATCCCGGAGTTCACAAGATGTACAAGGATTTGTGCAGTCAATTCCCCGATATTGCCCCAATATATCCCCGATATATCCCGTAGCGGACTTTTGGGGCAACGATATTCTAATAAAGCGGCCCAATATAGCGGATCCGCTATTATCCCCGATATTGTGGCAATAATCCGCTATATCCCCGATTTTGTTGCCCCGCTATATCCCCATTTCCTATAAATAAGCATTTTGCTTGATGTCTTGCTTTTAAGTTTTATGGTAACTTCAAAGTTGATGTAACAATGATATACGTTGTTGGTTATTATAACTAGTTCTAACTTTTTAAGTGTCAACTTTGTTTATCTATACTTTATTATAACTTGTTTTGCTTGGTGGGAAATAATAAGTAATACTTGTTCCTCTTTTTAATATAGAATGTTCATCATTCCTCTTCTTAAAGTCGTCCGCTATATCCTGCTATATCCCCGATATATCTCCGCTACAACTTTTCGCACCTCAAACGCTATGGAGCGGCAGGGCGCTTTAACTGCACAGATAAGGATATGAAAAGAGTATTTTGGTGGCCAGGAATGAAGAAGGATATCTCTATCTTTGTAAGCAGGTGTGCGAGCTGTCAGCAAATCAAAGAGGATCATCAGAAAACTACTGGATTACTTCAACCTTTGGAGATCCCAAATTGGAAATGGGATATGATATCGATGGATTTCATTGATGGTTTACCTAGAACCAGAAAAGGAAATGAAGGAATATGGGTTATTATGGATCGGTTAGCTAAGATTGCTCATTTTATTTCGGTCAAACCAACTAGAACATTAGCAGAGATTTATATGAGGGAGATAGTTCAACTGCATGGAAGCCTAATGAGTATAGTAAGCGATCGAGATCTTATCTTTACAAGTCAGTTTTGGGAAGCCTTGCAAGTTGCATTGGGAACAAAGCTGAGTCTAAGCACTGCCTACCACCCTTAAACCGATTGATAAACTAAGAGGGTTAACCGCATCTTGGAGGATATGTTGAGGGCGTACATCTTGGATTTTGGAGGGCCTTGGGATGATCATCTGCATCTAATGGAATTCTCCTACAACAACAGCTTCCAAGCAAGCATCGTTATGGCACCTTATGAAGCTCTCTATGGAAGGCCATGCAAATCACCAGCCTGTTGGGTAAAGCTTAGAGATTGTCTATTGCTTGGGCCAGATATGATTTGAGAGGCAACAGAGAAAGTTGCAGTGATTAAGAAAAGGATGAAGGCAGCCCAAGATCAGTAGAAGAGTTATGCTGATAGGAGGCGAAGAGATTTGGAATTTGATGTTGGAGACCTTGTGTTCGTTAAGATTTCGCCAATTAGAGGAGATGTTAGATTTGGGAAAGCTAGGAAGTTAGCTCCAAGGTATATTGGACCTTTTCGTATTCTTGAAAGGATCGGGTCTCTTGCTTATAAGGTTCGGTTGCTAGAGAGATTGGTAGGTGTTTATAATGTATTACATGTGTCGCGTTTAAGTAAATTTGTGCATGATCCGATCTTGATTGTATAACCGTCTGAGCAGGAGTATCTGGAAGTGGAGCTAGACTTGACAGTGTTTAGACATACAGTCTATATTGTAAATCAAGATGAGAAGCGGTTGTGCAATAAGGTAGTGAGGTTGGTTAAAATTCAGTGGAGTAAGGATCCTAGAGACTGCACTTGGGAGACTGTAGACCATGTGAAGGAAGCCTATCCTAAGTTAATGTTAGGATAGCTAGTTGTTTGTTTGTATATGTAGTTTAAGCATTGTTTGCTATGGATGCTTAGTGTATGTCTTTTGTATGATTTTTATGATATGAATATATAGCTTTTCAAGTAATTGAGTTGTCTTCTTATGTGCTAATTTCGGGAACGAAATTCTTTTAACGGGAGGAAAGTGTAATGACCACGAATTTGATCACTTTAAGTATGGATATTTAAATATAATTCTAATAATTAATCAATGGATTTTATAACTAAAATAAACTCCTTTTAAATAATAACAAATGATAGTGAAATTATTTTTAAATTTTGTTTACAAAAATAATTAGTTTGAAGAAAGATTGAAAATGTGACCGGAAGTTGTTTTCCGAATTTTCGATTGTTCGTCGACTAAAAGTTATCGAAAATGTCATAACACTGTTAAACACACATAAATATGTTTATAAATCACTTTAGTTATGTTGGAATGTATATGTACATGTATGTACACTTAAGAATGCATTTATATATATAAGATTTTGTTTTAAAAGTTAAAAATATATATAACATATAAGATTCTTCTTCCAACATTTAGTACAAATGGAGCCATAGCATGTTTCTTTTGACATGAAAAGGGGGAGGCCATAGGGTGGCCCAAAATGATGAGGTGGAAAGGAAGGGGTAAGGTGGCAAAGTGTGAGAGGGGGTAAAGTACTTATGGTATTTTAGTAAATTCACTTGGTGACATATTTTAAAAGAAAAATTTATTATCATTTTTCCTTATTTTTATCTTAATTTCCAACTTCCTAAGCTCTTAAGAAAATCTTTCATGGCTTCCTAATATATTTTCAAAGTTTTAAAAGTCTTAGATTTCCACTTTAATTCCTTCCGAAGCTTCTAAAAACACTTCTTCATCATCTACTTCACTTCCTCTCCAAAAATCAAGTCCACTTCCACCTTATATTGTCAAGGCCGAACCCATATTATTTAGGGCCGAAACCTTTTATGGCCATAAACCACTTAAGGATAAATTAAGCTTTAATTTATGATTTAATGATGATGTATTTATTATTTTAAATTATTTTAAACTCCAACAGTTCTTTATTTTAAATTAACCTTCTTCTCTCGGTGAATTGTTTTAAAACCAAGGATCTCTTGTCCATGCTATTAAGTAGCCAAATGAATTATAGTTGTAATAAAACAGTGACACATTTTATTGAAAGTAAGTCGGCTTGTACATATCACAAATACTGCACTTCGGGAACATGATGAATACAAGGGGTTTAATTTTGATAAGCGGGTCATGATAATCTAAGCACATGGAAAGTAGGTCCATATGTAAATCTTTACACCCTGATAGTGGGATAATCCACTATAAAAAACTTATCCCTTTAAAATTATTGAGCGTTGGTTTTGAGAGGCCGAGATTAGATATTAATCTGAAAACCACTTTGAACTAACGTAAATGTTCGAATTGGAAATAGTAAAAGCAAGGTCCAAGATGAAGACTATGGAGTGCCTTTGATTCGTTCACCTCTTGAACGACTTATATGGATGAGGGCTGACATTGTGTCAACATATGGAAGGCAATGTTAGCATTCCAAGTGGTAGTGCTATAACAAAGGTAAATGTAGCCTCAGGCCTCATCAACCGGGAATGACTAAAACAGGGGTGATGCAGCAAGGCTAAGTGGGTCGCTCCCATTAGGGTAAGATTATCCCTATATAGAGTTCCTAATATCAATTCATGTATGCTTCGGTACAGTTGCTGATCCCAACCGAAGGGTGATCTTATTCGGTACTATCCAGCAGGGGGTAGGCTGGTCTTGTGTTGGCAGGGGAACTAGGCAAGGTCATCGGCGTTATTTTATCTAGAGATGCACCGTGATGGGCGGTACCCCAGAAGCTCAATCATTGTATAGAATCCATTCTCCAATAAGTGTCGTACGTTTTTAGTCATATATAAATATATTGAAATGCTAGATCTAAGCATTTCAGCTATGTTCTATTTTACTTGAAAGCCCTAGACATTATGGTAATATCACTGAAATTCTATATAAAGCGTTTTTGTTATCGTTAGGTAAAAACCCGTCCGTGTTTATGTGCGACGTGGTCTTACGAGAGACCTTTGATTTTAAAAAGTGTTTTAAATTCAGTTGTTTAAGTTTACCCACACCAGACCCATGTCTGACCCGAATTTTTATTTTCTTTCCTTAAAACTCTTAGGTACTCAAAAACTTTATGAGTAGCCAAGTGATCTAGGTTTCTCACGGTTACATTTTGGAGAAGCTGGAGCAGGTGGCTTCAATGTTAGCTAGCTACTATCTTATTCCACCATTCATATATGTATGTATTTTGTATTAGTGATGTAAGGTCAGGTTGTTATAATTGTCTCGGTTTTGGAACTTGTACTATTATGACTCTGATGTAATATTATGGTAGTTACAATGTAATATTCTATGTTATCTATTATATGTTGTTCTGATTCATGGTGAGATTCTATGATTGTTGAGTTCATCTTATCTTTCTTTTTCTTCTACACATTATGGCTTGTCTTTCAGTGTAAGAAAGGCGGTTCGTTACATACTTTTCCTAGGGTCAACTGATCGTAATCGTTTTGCGGGCTCACCAATAACCTACCTCTACTCGGTGTATTCCTTTCTGTGTGTAACATCATTTTAGTCTTACCTGCGACAAAGCCCTACACATTGGAATTTTAGACTTATATTAGCTAGGGGCTACTAGCTAAAGTATAGGACGCGGCCCTATACTAGTCTCATCTGATCTTCTAATATCTAAGTATATACTTAGGGTTAACTACCATATTCAAATTTCATTTCCTTGAAAACAGTCTTTACAAATGATTTACCCTTGAAATCATATCTTTATAAAACATGGAAATCATACTCTTTGCTTTACTCAAAACACTTATGCCATGATATATGCTTTACTCAGAACAATGTTGATGAAATCTAAATCAATGGGATTATCTATCCCTTAAAAATAACTTAAAGCCTCTTTTTACTTAAAAAACCTTAGGCTATAAAGCCAAAACAACACCTTCGAAACCTTTATTTAAAACCTTAAACAATCCCTTTCGAAATCATTGAAAGCATCCCTTTCAAAAATAGTTAACTATTTTAACCTTAAAAATATTAGGCCGAAAGGCCAAAATCTACCTTTAGAAATCATGACTTAAAACTGTAGACATCCTCTTTCGAAACAATTCAAATATTCCTTTTGAAAGCATTCTAAACATTCCTTTAGAAACACTTAAAACATACCTTTCGAAAGCATTGGGTTCAAGTAAGAATTTGTTGAAATATAGCTACAAAATCATTTAAAAGTATTACTTTCGAAACCATAGTTTGAAAACAAAACAACTACTAAGTATATATAGGACACATTCAAAAGCTATCCTTTCGAAAGACCTTTGGTGATGACAACATGCTTCCGCAGGTATACTTGGGTTCAAAATAAGTGGCTTCAACCATGTCGAAAGGTATAGGAGTGGCACCCACCCCTTCGCTTGTATTGGTTAAAAGAAAAGCGGCTTCAATGGTTGCTGGTTTGAAACCTACCTTTCGAAAGCATTGGGAAGGCGGCTTCAATATTAAGAAGATGAAGGCCTTCCTTTCGAATACATTATTTTAAGGTTATAAAGAAAAGCGGCCCCTAACTAAGGCAAATGGTATAAATGTGGCACCTAGGGTATCGAAGGGGTTCAAAAGCAAGAAAAGGCGACTTCGACACTTTCAAAAGCATGCCTTCGACACCATTCATTCCTTCCGCCTTTCTCCAATACACTACATACCAAATATTTGATACCATGTGCATTGGTTTCGAATGGATGCGAAAGGTTATAAATGGGAGTATGGTGACGGAAGCAATCAATGGAATTGGCGAAGTTGTAATTCGAAATACACCACAAGAAATTTTATTTTTGGTGGCGCACAAAAAACGCTACTAAAACTTTTGGTGGCGTTTTGATAAACGCCGCGAGAAAACATGCGACTAAAAATCCATGATTTTTTGTTGCATTTATTTTAACGCCACTATAAATGCATTTTTGGCAGCGTTTTTCAAACTTCACCATAAATCTTTTTGTAGCATTTAAAAAATGCCACCAAAAGGTTTTTTGGCGCTACTAATAGAATCTCCAACTTTACCCCTGTTTTACAGTAGCATTTACTCAACGCCACTATATATATTTTGGTAGCGTTTTTGAAACGCTACTAAAAGTTGTTTATTATTTTACACCATTTTTTCATGCTATTATTTCCTGTTAATGGTCTATTTTGGTTCTATTTTATCAATCAACAATCACTCACATAATCATCGTATTCAAATAAGTTAAAAAACACATTAACCATATAATCAAATAAAATATCCATAACCATTCCAATACAATAGTTTTTCGAAAAAATGACCTAACTCACATAAAATAACCATTTGTATACAAATTTATACATCGGGTACTAATAAATGTTATATCTAACTAGTGCTAACTAATAAATATACTTTTCAAGCTCGAAGAGATATAGTCCAGCCCAGAAGTAAAATAGCTCATTCTGCTCCATCCTGATATTAGTATTGCACTGCTCACTTTCTGCTTCACCCAGTAGTCTTCCAGAAACATTATATCTCCACTGTATTCAAAATATATATAATTCAAATAAAGTTTGTGTATCATAAGAGTGTGTGTGTGTGTTATGTAAAGTTGAAAGATGAAAGTTGAACATACACAGCTGCATCAACAGGGTAGCCTAGTAAATGTACAGAGCAATCAGAACTAGTATAACAAGTATGGCACTCGCACTGGATTGTTCCATTTATGACCATTTCATTTACTCGCACTGGATTCTTCTCAGGCTGCTTTAGCAGAAGGCCACAAAGGCAGCCTTAGATTTGGGTCATATGACAATAAGTTGCCTACTTCTTTGGCTATCTTCATCGCCGCTATATGTGTTGATCGGCATGGTTCCTCAATCAGCCTTAAATATCTACATGATTCACCTCATTAGTTAACTTCAAGAATCTATCACATATCACCAATAAATCAATTCACATATCTCATATGATACACCTATCTCTTTCTAAATTAACACATTTAAGAATCCAAAAAAAGTTAAAACATATCAGGATAAATTTACAACATAACCATGGAAAATGAAAGACATTTTAAGTTTCAGATCCAAAATCAAAATTGTTATTATGGAAAATTGTTATTAAGATAAATATAGCAATGCTCCACGTCATCCCTACATCACTATCACCAGCATTAGTACTGTCAACCAGCATAGCTGAGAAGGTGATTATCAGTGATATTATAATTAGAAGCCATGATTTATCTTTCCCATTTTTGTACATTTCCATGGCTTATTATAACCTTTGCAGTTTATATAACAGTTTATAAATTTTGGTTGATACGTAGTTTATGTTCAAGCACCTGCCTTTATATAGAGGACCAATGTGGAGGAAATAGGTAAGATGACAAAGGAGGAATCCAATTCCAATACATCACTTTAAAGTGCCACTCCAAAACTTCGGGTTTTTTTTAGGTGCATTTTTTTTAAAACGAAAGGGACACAGAAAAGAAAAAGGGAATGGTTTGTGAAAGAAGAATATGTTTTTTTTCGCATAAGAAAGGTGCACGGACTGTAAAATAGGAATAAAGAATTGAAACATATT
This sequence comes from Allium fistulosum, assembly GCA_030737815.1. Classification (NCBI taxonomy): domain Eukaryota; kingdom Viridiplantae; phylum Streptophyta; class Magnoliopsida; order Asparagales; family Amaryllidaceae; genus Allium; species Allium fistulosum. Next base: position 442,952,725 of record CM060901.1, on the reverse strand, counting down.
ACTTCGTCGATGATGCGTATATGCTACTTAAATCTGAAATTTTAAGTTTTATTTTATTTTCCCATTAGCTACTCATATAAATTTTACGATTATATTATCAATCCGTATGGGAAAAAATTAAAATATGCAACAACATTTCTAGCATCATCTTTGCACAAATGCATATGATATCACGATATAAACAAGCAATCTATGAATTAATTGTGTAGCAATACAAGTAATAACCAAAATCACTACACGAGGATTAATTGAAATATAAAATGTTCTACGATGACTTTTAGAAAATTAATAAAATGAAAGCAAGCACGGAAGCGCTAATTACTTGTAAATCAAAAAGACAAAAACTACATAAAAACAAAAGTAACTTACCTGTAACAATTAAAAGACTAACTTTACAGCTGCAAAGCAAGGTTGAAATAAGTTTTGGCACAAGGAAAAATATCCAGGGAGCTGCTGCAACCACAACCGTGTAACCTACCTAGAAAAGAAGAGATACATTAATATTTAGCAATTAAGATGCATAAATATTAGAGATCAAACAAAAGAATCAGGTTTAAAATAGGTAGAAGCGTTATGTAGAGAGATTATTAATATATCATTTTGCAGTGCACCTTTCGAAAATTAAATACATTAAGTAATTTGTATATCGTGGAAATGAAAATAACAGAATATTGTAGAAGCAAATTATGCAATGAACTTGCCAATATGAAATAATAGAAGACACCCCCAAAGAAGCATCAATGATGACGATGGCCATATAATGGGGTTTCTTGCAATATATCAGAAAACCTACAAACATCCAGAAAGGAATTTATAATTTGAAGTTGATAAAATTCAAATATAAAAAATAAACTAGTAATATGTACTTTTTCCTCTGATTTCGAGAATATGCCTGGCACCATCTAGAGTGTACCAAAATATAATTTGCTCAATACTTCACCAGTCGAATGTAAAGAGAATTAACGTGTATAAATATTCTTTTAGTTACTTCTTTGCTCACTAACAGACATGCTCTAAGACTATGTCTCAAGTCTCAACCCAGTATAGTTACATAACTAATAAAAAATGTTCTAATGCATCATTACAGTCTCAACCCAGTATAGTCACATAACTAATAAAACATGTTCTGATGCAGCATCATATTTTTTTTCTTAAACTGATTATTTAAAAACTACAATCTTGATAGACTTAATAATTACTTTAACACCTTTTTTTCCTCAATATTAACTTATAACAAGAATGAGTGCTGACAGACTGTAGTACTAATAATCTACAGTCTGTTAACTTAATGTTTCTCTTAACCAAAATTGTGAATCTGTACTTGACATAATAGCATATCCCTGATCAGACCGATTATGACAATTTTGCACTGAAAGTCATAAAGAGAAGTGACATCAAGTATTCACACAAGGCTAGGATTGATGGTCATTTTAATAAATAGATAGCAATTTGGGGAAGAGACCAGTATTTTCCTAATGTTTCAGATAATCCTAATGTTTCAGATAACAATATCAACATTAAATTTTGACTTCAAGTGCTACTGAGAAGAGACCAGTATTTTCCTAATGTTTCAGATAATCCTTAAACAATGTAAAAATATTAATTTGAAACCTAAACTAGATTTAGTAAAAATCTAAACAAGGCTTTTATACCACCTTGCTTTGTTTAGTTGAAGGATTAGTAGGAAATCACCTAATTCATATCTACAACATCAACAACGCCAAAGGAACGTAGGAAAAAGTCTGTATAACCATGTAAATCTATAGTATTGCAGCTAAATTAACTACCACTATGAAATATAAGTAGAGAAATAAGCTTTTGACATAATGGAAAAATGAAAACATAGAAACCTAATATTAGCCAATTAAAAATTAAATCCTTGTTTTTTTTCTTATGAATAAAACCATCCTGCTTTAGACAGTAGGCAGTTGGCCATTGATAGAGCATATGCACATTTTCAGGTTGATAGCAAGAATGATCAGTGTAAGGAGTTTAAAATTGGATTTGACTTGGGGTATGTATGCAGATGATGTTATCAGTTTAAGCAGCAACGTTGACAAACAAGCAATGCAAAGGTTGTCATTATCTTCAATTGTAATATGAAAAAAACACAAATATGAAATTTGAGTGTGAACAGTGGAATAATCCATTGAGAAACCAATATACCAAGTACCGGTATACCAAAAATTAAAGAACTCTCAAGATTTTGAAGATATGTGGATCTTTTTGTCATTAAGCAAAAGCTATAATATCATGATTATTTATATAAATGATTAGAACAATAAAACTATTTTTAACAAAAATCAAAACAAAACTTTCGCCATTAAAAATTGTGTGACAAACTCAAAACATGATAAGCAAAAGATGTGATAAAGTAATTACCCAAAAAGTGAGATTGTCCTTTGAATTGCCCTGCATACTTTCCTTTTGATTTTCTCTTCTTCAACTTAGTCTCAACCATCTAAATAAACATCTTTTTTGTTTTAGTTTTCACAACCTAGTCACAAAAAGAAAATATTCAGTGTTCGTCCTTTTTCTATCAAACTGAAGGAGATAACCCACATGTATATACGTATATTACTTAAAAGCAAGCGTTGAAAACTAAAATGTTTACCAATGGTCAAGATTAAACATATATATAGCTTGTAATAAACAATACATATAACACTTCTTTACGATTAACAGAAGTTTTGACTTTAACCTGGGTATTGAAAATCTGAGCTCACTTCAATCAAAACTCTTGCAAAATGAAGTCATGTCCCTGCATTTGTAATATTATCAATTGGACGACCATGAGCACCCGCGATACGACTTATACCTTATTTAATCCAAAAATCAAGATTTAAATCTAGTAGTCTAATCGAAATAGGAACAGATGAGAAATAATCACAGGTAAGTGGAAAATCAGGGGTCCATTTCTTCATGATTAATATATGAGAGTTAAAAGTGTATGGGCCTCTTTTAATTATAGAATCAAAATCGACTGACGATGGAAACTTTATAAAATGAAATCGTTTGATTTGTAGTAAACACCAAATTCAAAAATAGGATTCATCACCTTCGCAACAAATGTTTTGAATTAGTGGTACATCGGTTTGCATCCCATGACATATAACCAACGTATTCATCCACTTACCCACGTTTTCTTGAACAACTGCATCTGGCATATGAACGGCAGGTCCTTCATCATTTGCTGTAGAATAAAACTGGAGATCAATCTCTTCTTCTCGTTCTGCAAAACGCCCTGAAGCCTTTCACAGCATCTGCCTAGGTGCTACTCTTCAGTCCAATTATTGAAGAAGATGGGGAAATGAAAGCTTTTAGACTAAGAAATACGCATTTAAATCAAAAAAGTTACGAATAAAAATTCATACTTTTGTTTCATTTCAGCTTCAGCTCCTTCACGAACTCTCGAAATAGAAGAATGGATTGTGCATCGATATAATCTTATTCAAGATGATATAGAATCGGCTGAATTTCAGAAAAAAATCCACATTGAGAAAATAGTTTTTGGAATCGTGAATCAGATTTAGGGTTTGAAGCTATTTAGCGAACTGCTGGGAGAAATTCTTGCTGGCTGCTGCGACGATGTGGAGTGGAGTACAATGATGAAGTCGACAGTGAAAATGGATGAATCAAAACTGAGGATGATTAAAAAGGAGAATTTTTTGGGGAAGAAGAAAGCGAAAAGGGGAAAAGTGAAAATGAGGGTTTAAAATTTTTCTAAGTATGAGAATAGAGCGGTGGAGATTAAACTATGGGTTGCGTTTGGTTTGGTTAGGCGGAATTATTTTTGATAAAGGCGGGAACGTGAATTGTTTTTTGTCACCTTTGTACTGTTTGTGAAATATTATCGGTTGCATTTAAATTAAAACGCTACTAATTTTGGCTACTATAAATGGGTTTTCTTGTAGTGATAAAACTAATTTTTTGCTTTTTAAAGTAATTATTTTTCACCTAACTTTCATAATTTGCCTTTGAGCAAATAAGCCCTTCTCTTAAATAAAACATTTAAAACATTTAAGTCCTCTAACTTAAATAATTTAATAACCATAGTAAAACACTTAGGAAAAATCCCTAAAAATCACAGTAATTCACATTAAATATGTTTTCTAGCATATAGAAATTTCAGAGCCGAAAACATTAGTTAATTGCCTTAAATAATTTAAATCCAAAATCAACTATTTTATCTCATAGAAAATTCATAATAAATCCACAATCACTTAGAAAATTATGAAACTTGAAACCCACTTCTAAAATAATGTTTTTGACCATATATCAAAAATGCAACTGATTTGGATGTCATTTGATAGGTTTTCTACTCCAAACATATCATAAAATTCTTATTAAGTCTTCATAAATCATCAATTTAAAGTATATAATCATTTAATCACTATAACATGGAATATACTTGCAAAACAAAACAGGTTTACCTTTAAACCGAAATCATTCATCAAAAATAGAGATGTAAACCAATTATTCACCTTAGTTTATTGTTAAGAAGGTTGGGATTTTCCTTTAGATTGATTTGCTTAAGCTTTCTACTTGAATCCTAGCTTTTCTTCTCCTTGAATCCTCTTAATGGTGGTCGACCGAGTTCCTTTAGGGTTCTAGTTTTGTTTGTGATAGTTGAAATGAATGAGGAATGAAGAATAGAAGGGTTTAGGATATAAGAACAAAGGCCATTCCCATTTTACCCTTACCACATTCCTCCTACTTACTTATTTTTAATTCTCCTTTCCTAATACTTTCATTAAGGCATGACTCCTTTTTAATTAACAAATCTCAATCCCTTTACTATCAACATTATTTCATTTAATTAATCCAATTAAATGTTCTAAATAATGAGTCAAAATTAAGGTCATTACAGACTCCCCTTCTTAAAGAATTTCATCCTCGAAAGTAAGATAAGTACCCACAACAATCAAACATAATGGTAAAACATACCATGAAACAAGCCAGGATAAGTGTCTCTAATCCTTCTCTTGGTTTCCCAAGTACTGTCTCTTTCGTCGTCACTCAACTGGATTTTGACTAATCTAACTGTCTTGTTCCTTAGTCTCTTCTTATCTCTCGCAACTAAACAAACTGGTTTTCTAACTATAGTCATATCCAGTTACACTACTAGATCCTCTAACACAGTTTGTGTAATAGTAGTCTCTGGATCTCGAATACACTTCCTTAGATGAGAAATATGGAAAACATTGTGGACTCCTGCCAAACTATTCGGTAACTCTACCCTATTCACGAGTTTCCCGATCCTTTCTATAATAGGAAACGGTCTAACAAATCTTGGTGCCAATTTTCCTAATTTTCCAAATATGATCACTCCTTTCATCTGTGATACTTTGACGAAAACATGATCTCCAACTAAGAACTCTAAGTCTTTCTGTCTCTTATCAACATAACTCTTTTGTCTAGACTAAGCCTCCTTCGTTCTAGCCCAATTAACTCAATCTTCTCTACAACTTCTCTAACCAAATCCGGACCAAGAACTAACCTATCCCCGGCCTCTAACCAAAAAATGAGAGATTTGCAGGGTCTTCCATACGAAGCTTCAAACGTTGCCATCCCTATACTAGTCTGATAACTATTGTTATACGAAAACTCGACTAAGTGTAGATGGTCTTTCCATGATCCTCCGAAATCTTGCACGCAAGCTCTTAACAAATCCTCTAAGACTCTGTTAAATCTCTCCATCTGCCCATCTATCTGTGGATGGTAAGCAGTACTCATCTTGAGCTTAGTACCTAAAATATCCTGTAGACTCTTCCAGAACTCACTAGTAAATAAGAAATTTCTATTGCTTACTATACTACTAAGAATTCCATGCAATCTAACTATATTCTTCATGAATAACTTAGCTAAATCTGGTGCTATCTTGGTCGAATTAATGGGTATAAAGTGTGCACTCTTAGTCAACCTGTCTACTATAACCCAAATACTGTCATTTCCTCTCTTCGACCTTGGCAACCCATCTATTAAATCCATTGAGATAGAATCCCATTTCCAGACTAGAACATCCAAAGGCTGAAGTAACCCACTCGGTTTCTAATGTTCAGCTTTTACCCGCTGACAGTTCAAACACTGCCTCACCTGTAAGCCTACATCTCTCTTCATACCTTTCCAGAAGAAACTCCTTTCATATCCTGATACATCTTAGTCCTTCAGGATGAATCGTAAAGTTTGATCGATGACATTCTCTAAAAACCTCCTTCCTTAGGTTTTCTACATTCGAGACACACAATTGTCATTTCTTTCGCAACCACCCTCTCTGGTCAAGTCTAAAATCCTTCCGATCACCAATCTCGATTCCTTCCTCTAGCCTTCTAATCTTCTCAGCTAACACAGGTCCATCTTTCTACTTAGATGCAATCCTTTCGATCACATCGGTCGAACTTCTAAACATGAAAACATGGCGATTTCTTAACAAGATGTACTCCGCATGTCGTCAATGCTTCTAAATCTTTCCACTCAGCTATCATTGCCAATACTACATTCATATGTTTTCAGTTACGTGCATCTACAACCTTATTTCCTTTCCCGGTGTATACTCAATACCAAAGTCGTATGCAGCTATGAACTCTAACCATCTCTGATGTCTCATATTCAACTCCTTCTGAGAGAATAAATATCTTAGTGACTTATGATCTGAATACAACTTGAATCTTTCTCCCAAAAGGTAATGTCTCCACACCTTCAATGCGAAAATTACCGCAGCTAATTCCAAATCATGAGTTGGATATCTAACTTCATATGGTCTGAGCTGTCGAGAAGCATAGGTAATCACTTTACCTCTCTGCATTAACATAGCTCCTAATCCTGTTCTACATGCGTCCGTGTATACCACTATGTCCTGATTCCCCTTTGGAACAACATGTTTTTTCATGAAGTTTTGATTCATGACACAAGCTTAAGAGATCATACGACGAGACTTCTAAAGTGACAAAAAGAGAATAAACCATATATCAAACACTACAAAGGAGACAAGACTACAATCCAGTTTTTATTATTTTATTTTATTGAGTCTTAGAATATTGTTAAAATCATTCCTCAAGTAGTTACACATTCACACAAAATTGATTTATACAAAATAAATATCACTGTGCAAATAACAGCAGGTCGGCCGACCGACCAGAAAATTCGGCCGACCGACTCTGTGTCCAGTGAACAGATATGCATCATTTTTATTCATATTTATAAACTCAGCTGACCGGCCCAGGTTTTTCTGTCAACCGATCAGAACATAACGGCTAGTTTTCTGAAGAGGTGCAATTGTTCATGAAGAGGAATGTCCTTTAATCCAAGAGATACAAACACAACTTTTGATTGAAACTCTTCATGAAAGATTGCAACTATTCTATAACTATATAAACATGTTCAATTCACTTCTACAATCACCGATTCTTGTTTATAAATTCTGAATTCTATTCTCTATTTATTTCTGCAAATAAAAGCATTCATTCTCATTCAATATCACTAGAATCCTTGAATTAATTCATATACTTCGATTCTACGTGATTATCTTCCTTCTAAATCTTCACACACATATATACTCTTGAGGATTTGATTATAGGAAAGTTGTACTATCAAAAGACAATCAGTGTTATTCAGAACACATTCGTCAACAAACTATTTGTATTAAATTGAAGTCCTCTTCGGTTGTTGAGGCGGAAAAATTCCTGTTCGGCTGCTCAGGTGTCGTATACCTATTCCTCCGGGTTAAGTGAGGGGTTTAGTTTAAATCCAGAGGGTATTCTGGGACTGGACATAGAACGGGAAGTTCGAACTAGTATAAAAATTCCTGGTGTGCTTACTTTAATTTTTATTTTACTGCTATTATCAGTTTCCGCACTTATATACCATATTACACGATCCTTAGTACTACACGTACACTTTCATTTGGTATTAGAGCAAGGTTATCCTATAACCGTCACAAAGTTATTCGATATTTATTCTTAAGTAATATGGAAACCACACAGACTAACGATGTTAGCACTCACACTAATTCTAGTTTCACAGAAGGTCAATCTACTTCATGACCTCCACTTTTTAATGGTATAAATTATAATTATTGGTCAACTAGAATGAGAATCTATATGCAATCTAGTGGATTTGATATCTGGAATATTATACAAAGAGAGTATACAACTCCTACTGAAGAATACTCAACTTGGAGTAACACTCAAAAACTAGATGCTACTTCAAATGCAAAGGCTATGAATATTTTATTTTGTGCATTAGATAGAAATGAATTCAATAGAGTTAGCATGTGCACTTCCGGTTATGAAATTTGGAGAACTCTTAAAGTGTCACATGAAGGAACGAATAAAGTTAAATTAAGCAAAATTTCTATGTTGAAAAATCAATTTGAAAACTTTAAAATGAGGCCAAATGAATCTATAAATGACATGTACTCTAGATTCCAGGATATTTATCATGCTTTATTATCATTAGAACAAAAGTTTACTGATTTTGATGTTGTTACAAAAATCTTAAATTCTTTAACGGACGAATGGGAACGAAAAGTCCTAGCTATTGAAGAAGCAACTGATTTATCAACATTAAAACCAGAAGAATTGATAGGTAATTTAATGTCCTACGAAGTAAATTTGCAAGCAAAAAGAAATGGAGCACAAGAAAAGAATAATGTAGCATTCCAAGCAAAAAAAGATGATTCTGACTTAGATAATGAAGATATGGCAATGATCGCTAAAAATTTCAAAAAGTTTTTGAAATTCAACATAAACAAATTCAAGGGAAACAAAAATAATTTTAACAACAATTCCAATAGCAACAAACCATCATCTTCGGCAATGGAATGTTATGAATGTCATAAGAAAGGACACATGAAGAAGGATTGTCCAGAGCGTAAAAAGAATAATTTCAAGAAGGACAAAATCAAACGGAAAGCTTTTTCAGTCACTTGGGATGACACTGATTCATCATCCTCATCAGAGAGTGAAAGTGATAATGAACAAGCAAATGTGTGCTTCATGGCTTCGTCAGACGATGTACCACATAAGAAGAGAGGAAAATGGATTTTAGATAGCGGTTGCTCAAAACACATGACTGGAAACAAAGAAATGTTGTCAAACATTATATACTCAAATGGAGGAGCAGTCACCTTTGGAGATAACTCAAAAGGATATATCATCGGCAAAGGCGATGTCAGTAGCAACGGTACCTCTAATTTACCTCTCATTACTGATGTTTTATTAGTTAAAAATTTAAAACACAATTTATTAAGTATAGTCAGCTATGCGATAAAGGTTTTAATATAACTTTTTCTGAAAATAAATGTAATATTTTCGATAAAAATCATAACACTATTTTCGAAGGAAAAAGAGATAAAAACATTTATATCTTAAATATGAATGTTAATAATGATTCAAACTTGTGTTTAGTAGCTAAAGAAAACGATTCTTGTCTTTGGCACAAAAGATTTTGTCACATTAATTTTAATACTATCAGCAAACTAGCTAAAAATCAATTAGTTAAAGGATTACCCAATATAAAATTCAATACTGATATATTTTGTGATGCATGTAAATTAGGAAAATTAACAAAATCTTCTTTTAAATCTAAAAAGGTAATATCTACAGAACAACCACTTGAACTTTTACACATGGATCTTTTTGGTCCAACTCAAGTGCAGTCTATTAATCATAATAGATATGTATTCATTATTGTAGATGACTTTTCTAGATATACTTGGATTTTCTTCTTGAAAAATAAAAGCGATATTTTTGATAATTTTAAAATTTTTGTTAAAAGAATCCAAAATATTAAAAATTTAAAAATTAAAAATATAAGAAGTGATCATGGAGGAGAATTTGAAAATGAAGCTTTTGAACAATTCTGTAACAAGAAAGGTATTAATCATAATTTTTCGTTTCCTAGAACACCACAACAAAATGGAGTTGTAGAAAGGAAAAATAGAACGTTACAAGAATGTGCAAGAACTTTGTTAAATGGAACCACTTTATCAAAACACTTTTGGGCAGAAGCTGTAGCTACTGCTTGTTATGTATTGAATCGTGTTTTTATTCGACCGTTAACTAAGAATACTTCATATGAACTTCTAAATGGAAGAAAACCAAACATTTCATATCTTAAGGTTTTTGGGTCGAAATGTTTTATATTAAATACTAAAGATCAATTAGGAAAATTTGATCCAAAATCCGATGAAGGAATATTCGTTGGATATTCGGAACGAAGCAAAGCTTATCGAATTTATAATAAAAGAACTCAAATTATTGAAGAAAGTTTACATGTTTCATTTGATGAAAATTTTAAAAATACGAGTCCAAATATTACTATCGATTCTGATGATGAAACTACTCAGACTGAAAATAGTAATTCAAATGAAAATTTTGATATTCATGAAATAATTGAAAATACAAACATTACTCCTAATATAATAAAATATCCACCTAGAATTTTACGGGATCATCCTGTACAAAATATAATTGGAGAAGTAAATACGAACGTTAAAACTAGACATCAATTAAATCAAGTTGGTCATGTAGCTTTTCTCTCCAACATAGAACCTAAGAATATAAAAGAAGCCTCAACTGATGACTACTGGATTCTTGCCATGCAAGAAGAATTAAATCAATTCGAATGAAACGAAGTTTGGAAACTCGTTCCTAGACCAAGTGATCAATCAGTCATCGGTACTAAATGGGTTTTCAAAAACAAAGCAGATGAACTAGGAAATATAACTAGAAATAAAGCTAGATTAGTTGCACAAGGATATAATCAAGAAGAGGGAATAGATTACGAAGAAATGTTTGCTCCAGTCGCCCGACTTGAAGCAATACGAATCTTATTGGCTTTTGCATGTTTTCATAATTTTAAACTTTATCAAATGGATGTTAAAAGTGCTTTTTTAAATGGTTATATAAAAGAAAATGTTTTCGTTGAACAACCACCACTTTTCAATCATGAAAAATATCCAGATCATGTTTATAAACTCAAAAAGGCATTATACGGTTTAAAACAAGCACCACGTGCTTGGTATGATCGTCTTAAAAGCTATTTATTATAATCTGGTTTTGAAATTGGTAAGGTAGATCAAACGCTTTTTATTAAGAAAACTAAGAAAGATATTTTAATAATTCAAATATATGTTGACGATATTATTTTTGGCTCGACAAATGAAAAACTATGTCAGGAATTTTCAACGATAATGACAAATGAATTTGAAATGTCTCATATGGGAGAATTGTCATATTTTCTAGGATTACAAATTAAACAAATTGAAAATGGAATTTTTATTAATCAAGAAAAATATTGTTATAATTTAATTAAACGATTCGGTCTGGAAAACACTGCTGCCAAACCAACTCCTATGAGTACAACGATTCATCTCGATAGAGATGAAGATGGCAAAAGTGTTGATCAAAAATTATACCGAAGTATGATTGGTTCTTTATTATATTTAACAGCGAGTCGACCTGATATAATGATGAGTGTTTGTTTATGTGCTCGATTTCAAGCAAATCCCAAAGAATCACATATGCGAGCAGTTAAACGTATTATTCGTTATCTAACTAAAACAAAAGATTTCGGGCTATTTTATCCGAAAGAATGTCCTTTCGAATTAGTCTCCTATAGTGATGCTGATTTTGGAGAAAGTCGGACGGATCGAAAAAGTACTAGTGGAACGTGTCATTTCATTAGACGTTCTTTAGTCTCTTGGTTTAGTAAGAAACAAAACTGCGTTTCCTTATCGACATGTGAAGCGGAATATATATCTGCTGCTTTGGCATGTGCACAAGTCATATACATGCAACAAACACTACAGGATTTTAATTGTCATCTTGAAAAATCTATAATTTACTGTGATAATACTAGTGCAAAAAATCTTTCTAAAAATCCGGTTAATCACTCACGAACAAAACACATTGATATACGTCATCACTTTCTTCGTGATTGTTTGGAAAAAGGATTAATAAATTTAGAATTTATAAATACTGAAAATCAAATTGCTGAAATTTTTACTAAACCACTAAATGAAAATAATTTTGTAAAACTTAGACGTGACTTAGGAATAATGTCTTTTAAAGATTTATAAATAAAAAAAAATATATGAAAGAATTTTTTTTTTGAAAAACAAAAATTATTTTATTTCTGACCAAAGCGGAACTCGAACTCATGACCTCTGACTTGCTTGTTATATGTTGTATTATAGCTACTTGAGCTATGGGTGTTTCTTGTTTCAGTTTTATTTACAATCTGTACCATTAACTTTAATTTCAGAACAAACTATTTTTAGCTCTAAAGCTTATATCATACACTTACGAACAGTTTTGTTGTAAAAATTCTCTAATTATAGTTAATAATATGTCCTATCCACAAATTTTTAAGCAAACTGATACTTATAAATACTTTACTTATTCTTCAAAATATATATACAAAGAAAGTTTTTGGCTACAAAATTTTAAAATGTCTTCAAACAACGACTACTACAATTCCGAAAACTCTCACCTATCATATACTTCTCCAGACGATGATGTTTCCGATCAAATTCCTGAAAATGGCCCCTATCCTACTTTTCCTATGCCTAAACGTATTCTTAACTTCTCTTCTCTGGATAAAGATCCTCGACACGGATGGAAACCATGGGAAGACTCCCATACAGGCTATACACCCGATAAGAAAAAAGGGAAGAATACAATGGTAGTATCTCCATCAACCAAACAAAAAATTGATGAAATACATCACTACCAACAATAGCAAATGAATATGCAACGGGAACTCTACTACGAACAAAAAGTCACGGCAAGACGTTTAAGTTTTCTTGAAAATATTGCCATGAAAATTTGTTCATCTAAGAAAGATGATGTTGCTGAACCTTCTTACAGATCTCCATCACCTTCAGACCCTGTTCAAACTCCAATAGCTCTAAGATGGTCACCAATAGAAAATGTTCCATCCCCAAACTCATGGGAACGTAGATTTTGATGAACCATGGCTATAAATATATATATATATATGTTGTTGTTTTCAATAAGATGTATAAGTATAAATGATGTAATAAAATAATTTATATTTCTATAATTTTTTGAAAAACAGCAAAAATATGTTTTTTTATCTGCCTCGGTCGATCGAAAAGCCTGAGTCGGTCAGCCGAACCCTTCCCGAGAATTTCAAAAACATATTTCTACCAGGTCGGTCGACCGAATACCCTGAGTCGGTCAGCCGAACCCTTCCCGAGAATTTCACCAACTTTCAAATTGCCAGTTCGGTCAGCCGACCCAGTGCTTCCGGTCGACCAAACGTATATTTTTCTGTTTTCTACTTCATATTTATACCCCATCCTTTCACCTTTTTACCTTATCTCTTCACTTTTACTTCCCTAAATTCAGATTTTAACCTAGCCCCCATTAAAAATCTCTCAAATTTTTAATCTTTTCTTCCAAAAACAAATGGCTCTCACGCACCTTCCACTCAAAGACGGGGTAAGGAACCGGCTCCTCTGGCTGAAAATACTCGTCCAGAATTTTGGTATTCCAATGATGATGAGGAGTAATTGTAGTGTTTTACTTTTTAATTTCAAGGATTTCTTTATGAGAACAATATATTTTCTTAATTGTTGTTGTGTACTAAGCAAACATCCTTAATTATGCCTATTTGGGCTTGAATATGTAATATTTAAAATTCAATGATTCGCATTACTTTAACATATTACATCTAATAAGTATTCCTTTTTGTCGATGACAAAGGGGGAGAAATGTATGAAAGCTAACGAATTTTTGCAGAAAAGTCACCATATATTCAAGGGGAGAATTATAATATATATGTGAATATTACTTCGTCAAATAAGTATTGTCATCAATCAAAAAGGGGGAGAATGTTGATTCATGAAGTTTTGATTCATGACACAAGCTTAAGAGATCATACGACGAGACTTCGAAAGTGACAAAAAGAGAATAAACCATATCTCAAACACTACAAAGGAGACAAGACTACAATCCAGTTTTTATTATTTTATTTTACTGAGTCTTAGAATATTGTTAAAATCATTCCTCAAGTAGTCACATATTCACACAAAATTGATTTATACAAAATAAATATCACTGTGCAAATAACAGCAGGTCGGCCGACCGACCAGAAAATTCGGCCGACCGACTCTGTGTCCAGTGAACAGATATGCACCGTTTTTATTCATATTTATAAACTCAGCTGACCGACCCAGGTTTTTCGGTCAACCGATCAGAACATAACGGCTAGTTTTCTGAAGAGGTGCAATTGTTCATGAAGAGGAATGTCCTTTAATCCAAGAGATACAGACACAACTTTTGATTGAAACTCTTCATGAAAGATTGCAACTATTCTATAACTATATAACCATGTTCAATTCACTTCTACAATCACCGATTCTTGTTTATAAATTCTGAATTCTATTCTCTATTTATTTCTGCAAATAAAAGCATTCATTCTCATTCAATATCACTAGAATCCTTGAATTAATTCATATACTTCGATTCTACGTGATTATCTTCCTTCTAAATCTTCACACACATATATACTCTTGAGGATTTGATTATAGGAAAGTTGTACTATCAAAAGACAATCAGTGTTATTCAGAACACATTCGTCAACAAACTATTTGTATTAAATTGAAGTCCTCTTCGGTTGTTGAGGCGGAAAAATTCCTGTTCGGCTGCTCAGGTGTCGTATACCTATTCCTCCGGGTTAAGTGAGGGGTTTAGTTTAAATCCAGAGGGTATTCTGGGACTGGACGTAGAACGGGAAGTTCGAACCAGTATAAAAATTCTTGGTGTGCTTGCTTTAATTTTTATTTTACTGCTATTATCAGTTTCCGCACTTATATACCATATTACACAATCCTTAGTACTACACGTACACTTTCACAACAAACACAGGTGCATTAGTCAATGAATGTTTCAGTTTCTGGAATGCCTCCTCGCATTTATTAGTCTAAGCAAACTTCACATCTTTCCGGGTTAGCTTAGTCATCGGTGCGGTTATCCATGAGAAATCCTTGATGAATCTCCGGTGGTGGTCAGCTAACCTAAGAAAACTCTTTATCTCAGTCACTGTCTCGAGTCTCTTCCAATTATTCACTACCTCGATCTTAGCCGTATCTACTGACAACCCTTTCTCTGAGACTACTTGATGAAGAAACTTCACTTCCTTCTTCCAAAAGTGACACTTCGAAAACTTTTCCTTCAACTGTTGCTGTCTCAGTATCTCAAGCACTATCATAAGATGAACTTTATGATCTCTTTCATCCTTGGAATATATCAATATGTTGTCTATGAATACTAATGCAAATCTGTCCAGATCCTCCCAAAAGATTCTCTTCATCAAGTCCACGAAGAATGCTGGCACATTAGTTAGAGCAAACGGCATCACTAACCATAAATATGATCCATATCTGGTCCTAAACGCCATCAAAGGAATACTATCCTTTGCTACTCTAAGTTGATGGAACCCTGTTGCCAAGTCCAACTAAGAAAATACTTTGGCTCCACTCAATTGTTCGAAAAAATCGTCAATCCTAGGTAATAGATATCGGTTCTTTATCGTCTTCTCATTTAGCTTACGATAATTGATACACAGCCTTAACGATTCATCTAGTTTCTTAACAAATACCGCGGCTGCTCCCTAAGGCGAACTGCTTGGTCTAGTAAAATTCTTACCTTCTAGATCCACCAACTATACCTTGAGCTCATTCATCTCGGTAGGTGTCATTCTACTTGGAGGTCTACTCATAGGTTCAGCTCCTGGTACTAAATATATCTGAAACTCAATGGCTCGTTTAGGCGGTAGTCCTACCATGGGCTCAAAGACATCTGCGAATTCTCTAACAACGAAAACTCGATTCAACTCGTCTTCTTCGTCCATAACACCCAACAAAGCACAAGAATCTAATTTCAGATTTTCTACAGTGTATATAATTTGATCACTATAACTATTGTGTCTAAGTGATATTTTCCTATTGTGGCAAAATATCCTAGCATCGTACTTACTTAACCAATCCATACCCAAAATAATTCTGAAACCTACCAAATCAAACACATCCACACTGCAAAAAAAAGACCTAACAGCTCAAAGTCTAAGTGGTCACATCTCATCCCAAGAGTCGCATACCCTCTTATCGGATTCGTAACCCTTAAGGAAGTAACTAGGTAAGAGGGTTCTAGGTTAAGCTTTTCTACCAAACAATGAGATATAAAAGAATGCGATGTACTAGTATCAAATAGGACTCTAATTGACACACCATGAATCAAAAGCGTACTTCCCAACACAATTTTTCCTTTCTCCTCTGATGTTGGTCTTGAGGTAGTTGGTTCAAATGCAAACACTTTGCCCTTTCCATCCTTGGCTGGTTCCTTGCACTGGTTCTTATAATGTCCAATCCGATCATAGTTGAAGCATTTAATATTCTTCTTCCCGATCACCTTCTTTCCATTTCCTGAGTGACATTCATTAGTGAAATTACCTTTCTTATCACACTTGTAGCAGATAACTTCCGTCTTTCCTTTCTTGGCAGCTCCACTCTTCTAAGCTCCCTTCTTATGGAAAAACTTTATCTTCTGGTTCTGCACACATTGAGTTTCCACTGCTTTGTTACCATTAAAGAAAGCGAGCAAATCCTCATTCCTCAAAGCCATCTCAACAACTGCATCGTACGGATCCCTAATATGTGGTAAAGTTGCTTTAGCAAGCTCGGGTCTCAATCCGCGGATGAACTTCTCATTCCTTTTGATAACTGTATCAACCGTAGCATATCCGTATCTAGATAATTCATCAAATCTGGTAGCATACTCAAGCACTATCATGTCTCCTTGCACCAACTCAGCAAACTTCCTGAGCAGAGTTGACTTGGAGATCTCCAACATGAATTTTTCCTCAAACCTGCTTCTGAATTCTTCCAAAGTCATAGCCTCTTCAGCTACTCCAACAGTAACAATGTTCCACCAGTACAGTGCTGCTACTTGCAACTGTCTAGATGCCAACTTCCTTTTCTGCTCATCGTTGGGTCCCAAATCAGCAAAAATCTTGTAACATTCCTCTTCTTGGAGGCCTAAAAATAATGGCTATGGATGCTGCAGTCATCCATAGTTATTAATCCTCGGCGACCAAATACGGCTTAGATTCATCGATACACAGAAACACATGAATATGAAAAAAAAATTAAACTTCAATCAAAATCACATTTCATTCCAAAATATTTCCAATTCATTACATAATCCCAAATTCGTAAATCACGTTCAGAGAAAATATATTTATTACAACATACGCCAAGAGTGACATATGAAGATGCCCCCTTGGATGATCAGAGTATATATAAAAACTTTGCCACTTCAAACAACATGGCGGAATCAAAAGAAAAGAGAACTCTAATTAGCTATCATTCCTCCTGCACGTCTCCGAAAGCTTATTCGTCTTAAGAGGTACCTGAAAACCTCAACTCTCAAACTACTCAAAATCAATTGAGTGCCCGAGAGTTTAAGGGGAAACCATAAACTTCGAGTCAGACATAAAACCTGGTATGAATAATAATCTATCATCTCAAATCATTTAGATATCTAGTGAGACCACGCCGCTTAGCGGAACGAGTTTCTCTCACTAGTATCTCAAAACCTTTATAAAACCATATACTGTGCTCTTGTATCCACAATGATTAGAACAATTCAAAACAGTATAATATGATGATATGCAAAACAAATGAATCAATTCTGGATTACCCATCCCCATTCATTTTAGACTATCTGTCTCAATTATAGTTTCTAGGATTACTATTAACCTATTAGTTTTCATAGACTGACTAATAACCGGTTAAGCATTTAAGGACTCCCTGTCCAATTACATAGTTTTCATGGGATCACTATGAACCTATTTGTAACTTCAATATCTTAATCTTATCCTAGTTTTCATGGGTTGACTAGGAACCTATTAGTGACTCTAATATCCTTTCTTCTTACCCTAGTTTTCATGGGTTGACTAGGAACCTATTGACAACTGTCAATATTTCATCTGGATATAGTTTTCATTGGCTAACTACAAACCTACTGGTCCCTGCCAGTATCCAATCATAGTTTTCATGGGCTTACTATGAACCTGTTTATTTTATATCTTCCTTTACACATAGTTTTCATGGGCTAACTATGAACCTGTCTTTCTGACATCTTCATTTATACATAGTTTTCATGGGCTAACTATGAACCTATTGGCCCCTGCCAATATCTTTATCCATACACAGTTTTCATGGGCTTACTGAGAACCTATTGGCACCTGCCAATATCTTTCTTTTATATTTTAGCATCCTATATTCTGGTCTTCCTGACCTCCTGGATGCAATTCTACTCATTCAGGAGGTTAATCAATTTATATTCACTACTGGGTTAACATAACTGGTTCTTCTACCCTTTATCCCCAAAATGCAGTTATGGGTCTATTATAAAGTGAATATTTTCATATTAGAAGAAGCAATATAAAAACATAGCAATAGCACTCCCGTGGGTTTAATATAAAACATGGTTAATCCCTTTAACCTATTACTTTATCAAAGATAGCTTCTTCTCAAAATCATTATGAAAATTCCATTAATTTAGCCATGGGTTTTTTATTTAAAAATAGAATTTGGATTATAAAACCTTTCGATACCTTCGAAACCTAGCTTTCGACTTCATAGGATGACCACCTTCGAAAGCCTTAAAAATCTAACTTCAAAACATTAGGCTCCTGCCTTATAATACTTTAGAACATTCCTTTCGAAACCTTCAATTGTAGCAAAGTATTAATATTATCCTTTAGAAGCTTAGCTTCGAAACCAGTTGAAAATACCCCTTGACACTAATGGAAGTAACCCTTCCGAAATCATTGAAAGTACCCATTTCGAAAGCATTGGGTTTATACTTAAAACATAATTTGGGTCAAAGTGAATATAGGTGAAAGCATATGTTTTGAAACCATCCTTTATCATTTATAAAACATTGGGGAAACATGATGGCATCGACACCATCTCTGTCGAAAGCATAAAACATCTTAGTAGAATAATGGAAGGCTGGCGTCGAAAACCCTTTCGAAACCATCACCTTCGAAACCCCGAACCCCTTTTGAAAGCTATAGGAAGTGGCTTGAACTTATAAAACAAAATACCTTTCGATAACATTGATATCTTCAATACCATCGAAAGGCTATAAAATGGCAGCTGGGTTTCGACTAGGTCGGAACCCTTTCTTTCAAAACATTCTTTCATAAGTAAGGAACCCAGTCGAAAGCAATCTTAAGTTAATGGAAACCCTTTCGAAACCTTTTTAAATCCTCTTTCGAAACCAAACGCTTTGACTCTATCAAAGACTAAATCAAAACAAAGGCAGGCGCTTCTCTTTTAAAAACAAACCAAGGTTTCGACTCCCTCGGAAGCTAGGCTTTCTACACTTAACCTTTCGCCTATCTCCAATCCACTACATACCAGCATAGTGATACCTAGTGTATTGGTTTTCGGCATAGTTGGTTTTGACAAAGATGAAGGCAGAAGCTTCTGTGTCGAAAGGTGCTTTCCTAAGAAGGCGGAACCAAATTTCTGTGTAAACCTGGTTTAGTTCTTTATAAGGTAAACTTTTCTCTAACTAACCTACCATGTGTCAACACCAGATTGGTTGCCTTAACTTTTCAAATTCTTTTTCAAAAATAACTGCCGCTAATCTAGATCTAGACCATGGTTAAGTTAATCAATTAAGCCGTTCTAATTTTTGCAAAGAAGCCCCTCTTCTAAAACAATTTATTTTGCATAGCAAATCACTTTGGAAAAATCCATAAAAATTCCAGAAATTCACTTTAATCATGTTATCTAACATATCAAAATTCTAGACCAAAATTCTCAATATATTTTCCAAAATAAATTATAAACCCAAATAACCATGTTTTCCTTTAAAAATTCATAATAATCTTTCCATAGCTTGAAAAATTATCAAAATTGAAACCCAACTCCAAAATCATGTTTCTTATAACATAAAATTTTCCCATGGCATTTTATCAAAATTAAATCTCGGTTTTGACCAAAAACCGCATAAATCCTCTTTTAAAGAAACATGTTTAATCCATATAAATTTTAAATCAAGCATATCATCATCCAATATATCATAAAAACGAATTTACCCTTAAATCCGAAAATATATGATTTAAAACAAAATAGAGATGGAATTATTATTCACCTTGGTCTAGATAATGAGATTGGATTGAGATTGATTTCCCCTAAGCTTGATTCTCTAGCTTTTAATTTGATGTCCTCTTCTTCTTAATGGCCGGCCATTCCTATGCTTTTGATTTTCATTTCCAAAAATGATGTATATGGGAAGTAAGATGGTGGGAAAGAAATATATATGGATATGGGTCGTTGGGCGGCAATTCCAATTATACCCTTATGTAATTTGTTTAACCTAAAACCATTCTTAAGCCCATTAATTAGTTTATTAGGCACGACTTAATTAATTAAGTCCAGTCTCAATCCCCTTATCACTTAACATTTACACTATTCTATTTAATTTATCTAATTAAATCTCATGAATAATGTTATAAAAAATTAGGGGTGTTACAGGCTCCTCTCCTTAAAGAATTTCGTCCTCGAAATTCAGTAAGGACTAAACATAGCAATCATCTGTAACGACTCCTAACAACCATACTAGTCTACCTGACTAGGAATTTTCTATATAAATCTAATATAGACATTCCATCAAAACAGATCGGGATAAGTATCTCGAATCCTTTCCTCTGTCTCCAAGTATAGTCCTTCTCGTTGTCGCTCCACTGAACTTTCACCAACTTGACTGTCTTGTTCCTCAATCTTTTCTCATCTCTCGCTACAACCCGAACTGGTTGTTTAACAAAAGTCAAATCAGACTCTACTACCAAGTCCTCCAACTCTGTCTGAGGAATGGTGGCCTCTGGATCATGCACATACTTGCGAAGATGAGACACATGAAATACATTATGGACACCTGCCTTACTGCTTAGCAACTCTACTGTGTATGCGAGATTTCCAATCCTCTCTATAATATGGAATGGACCAACATATCTCGAGGCCAACTTTCCTGATTTTCCAAACCGTACCATACCCTTCATCAGTGATACCTTAATGAAAACCCTGTCTCCCACTGAGAACTCTAGGTCTTTCCGCCTCTTATCTGCGTAACTCTTCTGTCTAGATTGAGCTTCCTTCATCCGTTCTCGAATTAACTCAATCTTCTCTGAAGCCTTCCTTACTAAATCTGGACCTAAGACCAATCAATCTCCAGTCTCCAACCAACATGCAGAGGATTTGCATGGCCTTCCATACAAAGCTTCAAAAGGCGCCATTCCTATACTAGTCTGATAACTATTATTATAGGAAAACTCAACCAAATGCAAGTGATCCTCCCTAGATCCACCAAAGTCCAATACACAACAGTCCCACATGCATCAGTGTATACTACCAACCCTTGGTTTCCATCTGGAACTACTAACATTGGAGCATTGGTCAACAAATGCTTTAACTTAAGGAATGCTTCCTCACATTTGTCGGACCAAACAAACTTCACTTCCTTCCTGGTAAGCTTAGTCAAAGGCGCTACTATCCACGAGAAATCCTTGATGAATCTCCGATAATAGCCAGCAAGTCCATGAAAACTTCTGATCTCGGTCACCGTCTATGGTTTCTTCCAATTGTTCGCATCTTCGATCTTATCTGGATCGACTGACAATCCTTTCTCTAAAACCACATGACCAAGAAACTTAACCTTTTTCTTCCAAAAATGACACTTGGAAAACTTCGCCTTCAGCTGATTCTGCCTCAGCGTCTCTAGCACAACTCTAAGATGATCTTTATGCTCTCTCTCATCCTTAGAGTATACCAAAATGTCATCTATAAACACTAACACGAATCTATCCAAATACTCTCGGAAGGCTCGGTTCATCAAATCCACAAAGAAAGCAGGTGCATTCGTCAACCCGAATGGTATCACTAACCACTCATATGGACTATATCAAGTTTGAAATGCTGTCAAAGGAATACTGTCATCTTCCACTCTCAACTAATGGAACCCCGTCGCCAAATCCAACTGGGAAAACACTTTGGCTCTACTCAACTGATCAAACAGATCATCAGTTCTCGGCAAAGGATACTTATTCTTTATCGTCCTTTCATTCAGCTTATGATAGTCGATACACATCCCCAATGACCCATCTGGTTTCTTCGCGAATACTGCGGCTGCTCCCCAAGGCGAACTGCTTAGTCTAATAAAATTCCTTCCTTCTAGATCCACTAGCTGCACCTTCAATTCCTACATCTCAGTCGGTGTCATCCTGCTAGGTGGTCTACTCACAGGTTCAGCTCCTGGCATAAGATCTATCTGAAACTCAACAGTTCGTTTTGATGGTAGTCCTGTGAGTGGATCAAAGAAATCTGGAAATTCTCTTGCAATTCGAACCCGACTTAGCTCTTCTCCCACTTCCATTGCACTTAAAATAGCACAACTACTCCGGTCGGAATTCTGTACTGAGAATATAATTCGATGATGACTATTAGGGTGTCTCAAAGATATCTCCCATCTTGGCAAAATATCATGGCCTCATACCTCCTCAACTAATCCATACCAAATATGATTCCAAAATCTACAAAATCGTAAACATACAAACTGCATGCAAACTTATGACCTAACAAATCAAGTTCAAACTGGTCACATCTTATCCCCAGAGTTGCATACCCTCCTATTGGATTCGCAACCCTTAAGGAAGTAACAAGGTATGTGGGTTCTAAGCATAACCTATCAACCAAACACCGGGATATAAGTGAATGTGTTGCACCGGTATCAAAAAGTATCGTAACTGGTATACTCTGAATCAAAAACGTACCTTCCATCATAGTCTTCCCTTTATCAGCTGTAGTAGGCTTAGCTGATGATCCAACAGCAAAAACTTTCCCTTTGTCTGCCCTGACTGGCTCTGGACACTGGTTCTTGTAATGCCCCACTTGATCACAGTTAAAGCATTTCACATTCTTCTTATCTACAGCCTTCTTTCCCTTTCCTGACCGGCACTCATCCGCATAATGACCCTTTTTGTCACATTTATAGCAAACCAAATCGGCCTTTGCCTTCTTGGCACCATCCCCTTTCTGGTCTCCCTTTTTCTTAAAGAACTTCCTCTTCTTTCCCTGAGGACCCTGGGATTCAACTGGCTTCTCTCTAGCAAAAATAGCAAGCATCTCTTCATGGAGAATGGCCATCTCCACCACCACATTACTAGGTTCTCGGATATGGGTCATGGTCATTCTAGCAAGCTCAGGTCTCAATCCTCGAATGAACCTTTCATTCCTCCTGACATCAGTGTCAACCAAACCATATCCATATTGAGACAGCTCATCAAACTTAGCAGCGTACTCGACCGCTAACATCTCTCCTTGAACTAGATCCATGAACTTCCTCATCAATGCCGACTTAGCAACCTCTGCTCAAACCTTCTCCTGAAATCTGCCCATGTCAGCTCTTCCTACGGAACTCCGGTGGTCACACTATTTCACCAGTGAAGCGCTGCCCCTTGCAACTACCTAGAGGCTAGCCTTCTCTTTTGCCCATCATCAAAGCCTAGATCAGTACAAATCCTTTCACAGCTCAATAGCCAATTCTCAACTTCAACAGCATCCTCCGTTCCAACAAACGGTTTTCCACCCAAACTGGTGTAGTCTCTACTAAGCTTAGCATAGTTATTCCCAACTGGAGACACAAGATTAGCTCCTCCAACATTACCGGCAACTACAACTTGCAAAAGATTGGCCAACAACTAATACACCATCCCCGCATCTACTGGCGGATTTCTAATACCTACATTGGCTTCAGCATTTGGATTAGCATTAGCATGTCGACCTTGATTCCTCCTGGTATTACGTTGAGCATTTCCATTGGTTGTGGTGCTTCCTCTACCTAAATTTCCTCTTCTGTTTCCTGCTTCCATATCTTCTTTCTCGTAAATCTGCATATGAGCCTTAGTAAGATACAGAAAAATGGTCTAAGAGAGAGGGGAACACGTACTTATATATATATATATATATATATATATATATATCAAATACAAGTACGTTACTATAGCATTAACCCAAACCTCGATTATATTTTAAATTCATTGGATTATGTTTGAAAATCTTTTAGGTTTAACTTTCTTTTAAAGTTTCACAAACCTATGCTCTGATACCAACTCATAACATCCCGCTACTTGAAGGCCCAAAACTAACAGCTACGGATGCTGCAGCCATGAATAGTTATTAATCCTCGGCGATCAAATACAGCGGTGTTAGATCCATCGATACACAGAAACACATGAATATGGAAAAAAAATTAAACTTCAAACAAAATCACATATCATTCCAAAATATTTTCAATTCATTACATAATCCCAAATTCGCAAATCACATTCAGAGAAAATATATTTATTACAACATACGCCAAGAGCGACATATGAAGATGTTCCCTTGGATGATCAGAGTACATACTGGCAATATAACAACTTCGCCACTTCGATCAACACAACGAAATCAAAAGAAAAGAGAACTCTAATTAGCTATCATGCCTCCTGCACATCTCCAAAAGCTTATTCATCTTAAGATGTACCAGAAAACCTCAACTCTCAAACTACTCAAAATCAATTGAGTACTCGAGAGCTTAAGGGGAAAACATAAACTTTGAGTCAGACATAAATCCTGGTATGAATAATAATCTACCATCCCAAATCATTTAGATATCTAGTGAGACCACGCCGCTTAGCCGAACAGGTTTCCCCTCACTAGTATCTCAAAACCTTTATAAAACTATATACCGTGCTTCTACATCCACAATGTCAAAACAATTCAAAACAGTATAATACTATGATATGCAAAACAAATGAATCAATTCTGGATTACCCATCCCCATTAATATTACACTATCTATCTCAATTATAGTTTCTAGGATTACTATTAACCTATTAGTTTTCATGGACTGACTAATAACCGGTTAGGCATATAAGGACTCCCTGTCCAATTACATAGTTTTCATGGGATCACTATGAACCTATTGGTAACTCCAATATCTTACTCTTATCCGAGTTTTCATGGGTTGACTAGGAACCTATTGGTGATCCCAATATCCTTTCTTCTTACCCTGGTTTTCATGGGTTGACTAGGAACCTATTGACAACTGTCAATATTTCATCCGAATATAGTTTTCATTGGCTAACTACAAACCAACAGGCCCCTTCCAGTATCCAATCATAGTTTTCATGAGCTTACTATGAACCTGTCTATCTGAAATCTTCCTTTACACATAGTTTTCATGGGCTAACTATGAACCTGTCTTTCTTACATCTTTATTTATACAAAAATTTCATGGGATAACTATGAACCTATTGGCCCCTGCCAATATCTTTTCCCATACACAGTTTTCATGGGCTTACTGAGAACCTATTGGCCCCTGCCAATATCTTTCTTTTATATTTTAGCATCCTATATTCTGGTCTTCCTAGCCTTCTAGATGCAATTCTACTCATTCAAGAGTTTAATCAATTAATATTCACTACCGAGTTAACCTAACTGGTTCTTCTACCTTTTATCCCCAAAATGCAGTTATGGGTCCATTATAAAGTGAATATATTCATATTAGAAGAAGCAATATAACAACATAGCAATCACACTCCCGTGGGTTTAATATAAAACATGGTTAATCCCTTTAACCTATACTTTACCAAAGATAGCTTCTTCTCAAAACCATTATGTAAACTCCTTTAATTTAGCCATGAGTTTTTCCTTTAAAAATAGAGTTTGGGTTATAAAACCTTTTGATACCTTCGAAACCTAGCCTTCGACTTCATATGATGACCTCCTTCGAAAGCCTTAAAAATCTATCTTCAAAACATTAAGCTCCTGCCTTATAATAATTTAGAACATTCCCTTCGAAACCTTTCGATTGTAGTAAAGTATTAATATTGTCCTTTAGAAGCTTAGCTTCGAAACCAGTTGAAAGTACCCCTTTCGACACTAATGGAAGTAGCCCTTCCGAAATCATTGAAAGTACCCGTTTCGAAAGCATTGGGTTTATAATTAAAACATAATTTGGGTCAAAGTGAATACAGGCGAAAGCATCTGTTTCGAAACCATCCTTTATAATTTATAAAACATTGGGGAAACATGATGGCGTTGGCACCATCTCTTTCGAAAGCATAAAACATATGGGTAAAACAATGGAAGGTTGGCGTCGAAACCCCTTTCGAAACCATCACCTTCGAAACCCCTAACCCCTTTCGAAAGCTATAGGAAGTGGCTTGAACTTATAAAATAAAATACCTTTCAACGGCATTGATATCTTCAATACCATCGAAAGGCTATAAAACGGCAGTTGGGTTTCAACTAGGTCGGAAACCCTTCTTTCAAAACATTCTTTCATAAGTAAGGAACCCAGTCGAAAGCAATCTTAAGTTAATGGAAACCTTTTCGAAACCTATTAAATCCTCTTTCGAAACCAAACGCTTCGACTCTGTCGAAGACTAAATCAAACAAAGGCAGGCGCTTCTCTTTTTAAAACAAACCAAGGTTTCGACTCCCTCGGAAGCTAGGCTTTTGACACTTAACCTTTCGCCTGTCTCCAATCCACTACGTACCAGCATAGTGATACCTTGTGTATTGGTTTCGACATAGTTCGTTTCGATAAAGATGAAGGCAGAAGCTTCTGTGTCAAAAGGTGCTTTCCTAAGAAGGCGGAACCAAATTTCTATGTAAACCTGGTTTAGTTCTTTATCAAGTAAACCTTCCTCTAACTAACCTGCTACGTGTCAACACCAGGTTGGTTGCCTTAACTTTTCAAATTCTTTTTCAAAAATAATTGCTGCTAATCTAGATATAAACCATGGTTAAGTTAATCAATTAAGCCCTTCCAATTTTTGCAAAGAAGTCCCTCTTTTAGAATAATTTATTTTGCATAGCAAATCATTTTGGAAAAATCCCCAAAAATTCCTGAAATTCACTTTAATCATGTTTATCTAACATATCGAAATTCCAGACCCAAATTCTCAATATATTTCCCAAAATAAATTATAAACCCAAATAACCATATTTTCCTTTGAAAATTCATAATAATCTTTCCATAGCTTGGAAAATTATCACAATTGAAACCCAACTCCAAAATCATGTTTCTTATAACATAAAATTTTCCCATGGCATTTTATCAACATTAAATCTCGGTTTTGACCTAAAACTGTATAAATCCTCTTTTAAACAAACATGATTAATCCATATAAATTTTAAATCAAGCATATCATCATCCAATATATCATAAAACCGAATTTACCCTTAAATCCAAAAATATATGATTTAAAACAAAATAGAGATGGAATTATTATTCACCTTGATCTAGGTAAGGAGATTGGATTGAGATTAATTTCCCCTAAGCTTGATTCTCTAGCTTTTAATTTGATTTCCTCTTCTTCTTAATGGCCGACCGTTCCTATGCTTTTGATTTTGATTTTCAAAAATGACGTGAATGGGAAGTAAGATGGTGGGAACAAAAATATATATGGGTAAGGGTCATTGGGCGGCAATTTCCAATTATACCCTTATGTAATTTGTTTAACCTAAAACCATTCTTAAGCCTATTAATAAGTTTATTAGGCACGACCTTAATTAATTAATTCAAGTCTGCATCCCCTTATCACTTAACATTTACATTATTCTATTTAATTTATCTAATTAAATCTCCTGAATAATGTTATCAAAAATTAGGGGTGTTACAAATCTTATCGCAATGAAGCAACCAATTCTCCACTTCAATTGCATCCTAAATGCCGATAAACGGCTTCCCTCCAAGCCTAGCATAGTCTCTGCTTAGTACTGCATAGTGACTGACCACCGAAGCTTCCTAATTTCCTCTCCAGTATTTCCTCCAACTAATCTCGCAGCCGCTGCAGCTTGCAGTGCTCCAGCACCTACATTAGCAGCTGGTGTCCGACTTGGATTACTTCTAGTGTTTGGTCTGGCATTTCCATTGGTTGTGGTGCTTCCTCTACCAAGGTTAACTCTTCCATTCCTAACATCCATATCTTACTTCCTTAAAATATGCATTCGAGGATATAGAAGAATAGCCTAAGAGAGATGAGAGAATAGAGATAAACAGTATACTTATATATAGCAAATACAAGCACGTTACTATAGCGTTATCCCATATCCCAATCTTTTCTCTAATTCCTTATTCAAAAATCATTTTAAGTTTAAAATTTCTTTTAAGTTTTCATAAACCTATGCTCTAATACTAAGTTGTAACATCCCCTATTTTGAGGTCCGAAGCTAAGCGCTATAGATGCTGCAGTCATCTATAGTATTAACTTCTAATGATAAAATACGGTAATGTTAATGGTGTCCATAATATCATAAGCACATGAATATGAAATAAAATCAACACGGATTTGAAAAACTGCTTTTCTGATTACATCTCAAATCAATATTTCATATTCAATTGCATAATTCCAAAACGATTCTTAGGTTTTGATCAAATATAATTATTACAAAATACGCCAAGAGCGATATATGAAGATGCCCCCTTGGATGATCAGAGTACTAGGTAGATAGACATATAAGTCATAAATACATCACAACAGAAATAATACTAAATAACTCCTACATAGCTAGCTTTGCCTTCTGCACGTCTTTGGAAGCTTATTCATACAACCTACTGAACCTGAAAAGTCCTTAACTCTCAATCTACTCAAATTTAATTTTGAGCACCCGAGAGTTTAAGGGGAAAACATAAACTTCGAGTTAGACATAAAGCCTAGTGTGAATAATTCTATTACATCTCCATTTATTGATATTAAGTGAGACCGCACCACTTAGCGAAATGGATTTCCTCTCACTAATATCCTTTTAAAATCATATCTTTTGCAAATCAAAATCCTACAATCAAACTAATTAGAACAACGATAGAAATAACATATATGCATATAAATCAGGTAATCAATGGACTATCCGTCCGAACATTATGGTTTTATCTGGCTTATTATTAACCACTGGCTGACTCGGGCCTACCAGACATAACTATTATTCTAACTTCTATTAGATACAATACTGGACGATCTGTCCTTAACTAACTTCTCCTAGGGTCAACTGATCCTAATGGTTTTGCGGGCTTATGAAAAACCAACATCTACTCAGCTATGTGTTACATCATTTTAGTCTTACCTATGACAAGGCCCCACATACTGGAATTTTGGACTTATAATAGCTAGGGGTTACTAGCTAAAGTATAGGGCACGACCTCTTATCAGTCCCATCTGGTCTTCAAATATCTGAGTCATATACTTAGGGTTAACTACCCTATTCAAATTTCATTTCCTTGAAAATGGTCTTTACAAATGATTTACCCTTGAAATCATATCTTTATAAAACAAGGAAATCATACTCTTTGCTTTACTCAAAACACTTATGCCATGATATATGTTTTACTCAAAACAATGTTGATGAAATCTAAATCAATGAGATTATCTATCCCTTCAAAATAAGTTAAAGCCTCTTTTTAATTTAGAAAACTTTAGGCTATAAAGCCAAAACAACACCTTCGAAACCTTTGTTTAAAACCTTAAACAGTCCCTTTCGAAATCATTGAAAGCATCCCTTTTGAAATAAGTTAACTACTTTAACCTTGAAAACATTAGGCCGAAAGGCCAAAATCTACCTTTCAAAATCATGACTTAAAATCGTAGACATCCTCTTTCGAAACCATTAAAATATTCCTTTCGAAAGTATTGGAAACATTCTTTTAGAAACACTTAAACATACCTTTCGAAAGAATTAGGTTCAAGTAAGAATTTGTGGAAACATAACTTCGAAACCATTTAAAAGTATTACTTTCTTAACCATAGTTTGAAAACAAAACAACTACAAAATATATAGATGACACATTCGAAAGCCGTCCTTTCGAAAGACCTATGGTGACGGCAACATCCTTCCGTAGGTATACTTGGGTTTAAAATAAGTGGCTTCAACCATGTCAAAAGGTATGGGAACGGCACCCACCCCTTTGCATGTATTGGTTAAAAGAAATGCGGCTTCAATGGTTGCTGGTTCGAAACCTACCTTTCGAAAGCATTGGGAAGGCTGCTTCAATATTAAGAAGATGAAGGCCTTCCTTTCGAATACATTATTTTAAGATTATAAAGAAAAGCGGCCTCTAACTAAGGTGAAGGGTATAAATGCGGCAGCTTGGGAATCGAAGGGGTTCAAAAGCAAGAATAAGAGGGCTTCGACCCTTTCGAAAGCATGCCTTCGACACCATTCATTCCTTCCGTCTTTCTCCAATACACTACGTACCAAATATTTGATACCACGTGCATTTGGTTTCAAATGGATGCGAAAGGTTATAATGGGAGTGTGGTGACGTAATCAAGCAATGGAAGTGGCGAAGTTGTAATTTGAAACAACCCTGATTTTTTGCTTTTTAAAGTAATTCTTTTTCACCTAACTTGCATAATTTTTCTTTAAGCAAATAAGCCCTTCTCCTAAATAAAACATTTAAAACATTTAAATCCTCTAACTTAAATAATTTAATAACCATAGTAAAACACTTAGGAAAAATCCCCAAAAATCACAATAATTCATATAAAATATGTTTTATAACATATATAAATTTCAAACCCGAAAACATTTAGTTAATTGCCTTAAATAATATAAACCCAAAATTAACTACTTTCTCTCATAGAAAATTCATAATAATCACTTAGAAAATTATGAAACTTGAAACTCACTTCTAAAATAATATTTTTGACCATATGTCAAAAACGCAACTCATTTGGATGTCTTTTGATAGGTTTTATACTCCAAATATATCATAAAATTCTTATTAAATCTCCATAAATCATCAATTTAAAGCATATGATCATTTAATCACTATAACATAGCATACACTTGTAAAAGAAAACAGGTTTACCTTTAAACCGAAATCATTCATCAAAAAATAAAGATGTAAACTAATTATTCACCTTGGCTTTGTGTTAAGAAGGTTGAGATTTGCCTTTAGATTGATTTGCTTAAGCTTTCTACTTGAATCCTAGCTTTTCTTCTCCTTGAATCCTATTAATGGTGGCCGACCGAGTTCCGTTAGGTTTTTAGTTTTGTTTGTGATAGTTGAAATGAACGAGGAATGAAGAATAGAAGGGTTTAGGGTATAAGAACAAAGGTCATTCCCATTTTACCCTTACCACATTCCTCCTACTTACTTATTTTTAATTCTCTTTTACTAATACATTCATTAACGCACGACTGCTCCTCAATTAACTAATCTCAATCCTTTAACTATCTACATTATTTCATTTAATTTATCCAATTAAATGCTCTAAATAATGTTAGTCAAAATTAGGTTCATTACAGATTCATTATCCCTCTGCTTTATATTTAAAAGCATCATCACATTCCTCGATCAAAAAATATGAACCCTGATCTAGCTCATAAACCTCTCCACTAATTCTGTCTATGTGCTGATGGATCCATTATCGAGTTAGCGAAACTACATAGCTTTCAAATCGGTCAAGAACACTAGGTTACAACGCCTCATCACTTCCTTCGAAGCTCCCAACATTCCCATGTGTTCCATCATACGGGTCCATTGTCAATGGCTTGAAATCAGGTGGATTCGCAACATATCAAATGTTTGGGGTAAAGGAGTTTCAATTCACATCCTCCGAACTTTGATATGAATCTTTACCTCGAAGCACATGTCGTACTATCTTTGCTATATTGTCTTCCTAATTCAGTAGAAATCTCTGAGGCTCGACATGTCTTTGATCCAAAGCTTCCTCATGCTCCCCGTTCTTGCGTGGATCTTCTGGTTCTTCCCCGCATGGTTGTAAGTTTTCATTCTGATCTTGGTTGCTGGGCTCAAACTCATTCCTTTGAAGTGCTCCTCCCGGTCCAAGGTCCAGATCAATCTTGCCCCCTTGCCCAGATCGGTAGGTACCGATCAATTATGGGTGTCGGGAGTTGAGTAGATTTTGCTCTGTCTCTTGTCTATGTGTTTTTGTTCCATTACCTCTGTTTTTTGGCTTCCAGTTCGAATTTCCAACAATTCCAACTATTGGAAAAAAGCCATTCAATATCTCCTCTTGTGAAGCTAACAATCTTGCTTGCATATTCATCATCATCCATTTCATCTCCTCTCTAGCCACATAGATGGAAGGTGGATTTGAGCAAGAGGTCATGTCCTAGCTGCCGCCTTGCCTTGGTTGACACCCTACTACTACGGCTTTTTTTGTTGGCTTCTTCATCTTCAGCAAATCAAATCTGAATTTGATCTCAGTGAAAACACCAAAAATATTAACCTTTTTTGGGCTAACACCCCAAATCAATGAAATCAAAATCAATATATGGAAAAAGTAAGAAATCAAAGAAGGAAAGAGGAAGGACACAATCCTTTTATAGTGATTTAGCAAAATCTTCGATCTACGTCGGCTTAGACCATTCCCAACCATGGGTTGGTTGGGAAGGAACCGACCCCCAACAGGGGGTCGGTTGGCCACTTCAGGGTTGCTTTGGCAACCCTGAAGGTTGCTTCTTAGCCGGCCAAAATAAGGCCGGCTAAGTATAGCCGGCCTTATTTTGGCCGGCTAAGCCAATGGCTACAAAGTAGCCGTTGGCTCTTAGCTGGCTATATATTAGCCGGCTAAGAGCCAACGGCTACTTTATAGCCGTTGGACAATTGTCGGCCAAAAAATAGTCGGCTAACTTTGTTCAGGTGACCGTCGCTTCTACCCCCTATATAATATGTTCATTCCATCATTCTGTTTACACCATTTCCACTTCAATTTTCTCTTTTCTCAATACAGTTTCTTTAATCAATATTAGCAATGTCGAAAAATTCTAAAGGAAAATCACAGAAGTCTTCATCTCCTAAATTTCTACCTCTACAAAGGCCAGATAATCAGAATCCGATGCAATTCATTCAGCATATGTATAATTCTTAGCATGGTCAGAATCAATTTAATTGTCAACAGATGCCAATTTCATATCAGCCTCAACAAAATCAGAATATCTACCATTCTCAACAAGATTCGAATCAGTACCAAAATTCTCAAAATGCGAATTATTCTCAAAATTCGTTTCAGCAAAACTATCAGTATGATCAAAACTACGTGTCTCCCGATAGCCAACGACGGTCAGTAATGCCTTATCGTTCACAAATATATCGATAAATCTCACTAATCAATTTAGAGGCAACATATTTGAAAATCAGAAAACACAATTTGATATCAATGAAATAGCCGATGAAGAAGACGATTGTAGGAATCCTACTTTGTCTTCTGGTCAAACTTGGGGAAATCAACCATCGAGAATCAACATTTCAGAATCTGGAACAGCGGAACCGAAAGGTGGGAAAATTGTAAAATGGTCACCGGACGAGCAAGCTGAATTAGCATTCTGCTGGGTTGAATGCTCTAGAGATAATAAGAAAGGTACGAGCCAAAGCGAATCCTCGTTTTGAACTGCTGTACGCAATCTGTTCAACCTTCGAACTCCAAACAGCCCCCCGAGATCGGTAGATTCTTTGAAGCAGTCGTGGAAAAGAATAAACGCCACTTGTCAACGTTGGAAAGAAATAATGGCTGGCCTGCATTCTAGACAGGAAAGCAGGGCAAACGACTTGGATCTGGTAAATTATTGAATTTTGGACTTTGAAATAACAAGTTTTATGTTTAATTCATCTAATAGTACTTCATCCTTTGCAGCTCGATCAAGCAAATTTATTGTATATGTCTGAACATAACAATCAACCTTTCAACTTTCAACATTGCTACGACATACTAGAAAAAGAGGAAAAATGGAGTCGGGTGCGACAAGAACATTCAGCACTACGCTTTCTTCCTAGAAAGATGAGCGATGAATCCAGCCCCGGTAGTTCTGATCTGCATGAGGACACCCCCTTCACAACTAGTTCAGGTGGTCGGCCTCCAGGAAAGTTCAAGGGGAAGAAAAAAACCGCCCTCGATTACAGCGCACATTATGAAAATATTAGACAGCGTATGGCGGCCGTGGAGGATGCAAACACATTATATCTGGAAACAAAAGAAATAAAGAGAATTTAAAAGGCAATGGAAAAACAACGACGACACGATGAAAAACAGAAGTTAAGAAATAATGAGCTAGAGTTAAGAAAACAAGAACTAGCTCGACAATAAAGAGCTAATGATATGGCTCTTTTAACTTGCAACTTAAACGAACTCAATCCAGTTCAGAGGATGAATATGGAGAAGCAACTTGAGGAGTACCATAGACGTCACGGGGGGATGTAAGTGTTGGTTGTAGTTGCTATTGTTATTGCTAATGTAAGTGTTGGTTGCAGTAATCGTAAGCGTTGGTTGTAAAAGCGTTGGTTGTACTAATGTAAGTGTTGGTTGTAACTTTAATGGTAAATTAAGTTGTTATTACTATTGTTACTCTTGAATACTCGTAGTTTGTCAAAAACAACTTAATTAGTAAAGTAGAAATAACAAATTCAAACACAAATAATAATACAAACTGGATACAACCACTTAATATTACAACAGATAAGCTTGTGGACAACCACTTAATAATACAAACTGTCAACAACCACTTAATAGAACAACCACTTAATAATACAAACTGTCAACATCAACAAACATTACTTCTACTAATTGTTTCCTATATGTTCCCAGTAGTGTTCCACTAATTCTTCTCTTAGACCAAGATGAGCTTGTGGATCTCGAATATCTTGTACTCTTTCCAAGTATTCAGCAAAAGTATTTGGGTCCTTATAAGCTTTTTTTTTGAAACGCTAGAGCAATGTCTGGATAGTTTCTCAGTTGAAGTTCGTACCCACCTCGTTCTTCTTCGACAATCATATTATGTAAAATTATACAACTGTACATGATATTAGATAGTACCGCCAGATCATGGTAGTATATCTCTTTTCATAAAATATGAAACCTACCTCGAAGCACTCCAAATGCTCGTTCCACATCTTTTCTCAAGCTTTCTTGTTGTTTGGTGAACCTAGCTTCTTTTGCGTTATTTTGCCTTTTGTAAGCTTGCACAAGTGTTTTCCATTTTGGGTAGATTCCATCTACTAGATAATAACCTACTGAATGATCTTTGTCTCTGATTTTGTAATTGCATGGAGGTGAGATGTCATTACATAAGTCGTTAAATAAATATGACTATCGTAGAACTTTAATATCATTAAGTGAATCCGGCGCTCCAAAAAAAGCATGCAATATGTACAAATTGTACGAAGCTACAGCTTCCAAGATCAGAGTAGCCTTTTTGCAATGTCCTGTATATTGTCCCTGTAATGCAAATGGACAGTTTTTCCATCTCCAATGCATACAATCTAGGATACCTAACATACCTGGAAATCCCCGTTGAGATCCCATTGCCAGCAATCTGTCAATGTCTTGTGCTATTGGAGATCGAAGTTATTCTTCACCAAACATACAAACGACGGTTTTGCAAAACTTTTTCATACATAATATTGCCATTGAGTCTCCAATCCTCATTTTTTCGTCTTGCGAATCTCTAGAAGTTCCATATGATATCATGCAAAGAGCAGCCTTAACCTTTTGCAGGGGAGAAATACCAAGTTCACTGATTCCATTTCTTCTGTGCGTAAAAAAATGTTTGTTTCCGTTAATTTGTCGAGAACCCGATTAAAGATATTCTTCGACATTCGGAATCTTCGTCTAAAATCCACGTCCCCTTACACTGGGTTTGCCGTAAAATAATCCTTGATCAATTGATTATGCTCGCTAGCATAGTCACGTGCATAACGCAAGTCTCTTCTGCCCACAACGCTACCTCCTTGGGAAGTCGCAGAGCTATCAACAATT
This sequence comes from Allium fistulosum, assembly GCA_030737815.1. NCBI lineage: Eukaryota > Viridiplantae > Streptophyta > Magnoliopsida > Asparagales > Amaryllidaceae > Allium > Allium fistulosum. Next base: position 442,916,857 of record CM060901.1, on the reverse strand, counting down.
TCATGGGTCATTAAATCCATTGTTTCAGTAGCGAACATTCTTTGTTGAGTAATACAATGTTCAACAAAGTCGTCGGAAGAAGATGACGATATTAAGACGAGGATGAGAAGCACCACAATCGTTTTAGAGCACTCATGGAATATTGGTAGAAGAAAGGTGTGTAATATTTTGTGTTTGTGAATGAGTATGTTTTACAATATTCTGGCCTCTATTTAAAAGCTCTTTTTGATTAAAGCTGCGGTGGTCATAAGGTCTGGTCATGTCACAAACAGTCATAGAGCAGACGGGTCCATCTTTCGTACTGCTTGAAGATGCTCTTGATGATTAAAGCTGCGGTGGTCAAGAGGCCTGGTCAAGTCACAAACAATCATAGAGCAGACGGACCCACCTCTAATACTGCTTGAAGATGCTCTTCATGATTGAAGCTGCGATGGTCAGAAGGTATGGTCTTGTCACAAACAGAGATAGAGAAAACGGGTCCATCTATCGTACTGCTTGAAGATGCTCTTGATGATTAAAGCTGCGGTGGTCAAGAGGCCTGGTCAAGTCACAAACAGAGATAGAGTAGACGGGTCCATCTATCGTACTGCTTGAAGATGCTCTTGATGATTAAAGCTGCGGCGGTCAGAAGGTCATGTCTTGTCATGTTCTTGATGATGAAATATGTCAAAAACAGATAAAGTAGACGGGTCCACCTTCCGCAGCAAAGCATGTATAATGCCATCAGCATCGTAATCTCGAATAATCCTATAAAGCCGTATTACGCTAACCCAAGATTCACGTGTGCGCTCACGACGAGCCTAAGTTAAAACATTTTGCGTATTTAATTTTTAGTGTATAATTTGAACTAATAAGAAAAGGTAGAGGTAGATAACTTACAGAATTATCAACACATGTGCTAACGTGTACTTCTTTGTCTGGCAGTATTCGAAAATTGACCAAATCTTTGTCCGAAACTAAATTTTGGTCGATGTGGGGGTCCAAAATTGCAGCTTTTGTATTTCTCCTCGCGCGTCTTCGTCTAACCACCGTACTTCTTCGCCCTTCAATGAACGCGAGCGGTGCGGGTGCGCTACTTTCGGCAGGCGCTTTTTCTACGGACGGTGGAACATTTTCTGCGCTACGACTGCCGCTACCTCGGAGTCTCCGGAAAGCTCTTCTTATTTTTTTTATGGAAAGTGGATGTTTGCGAGCGGTGGAAGAAATTGCAAACGGAAGGAGGAACGCTGTCGGAAAGAAATGAGCACAGCCGGCTAATTTATAGCCGACTATGCTCTGTCCTCTTAGCCAGCCGAAATAAGGCCGGCTAAGGGGACGGTGTGGATTGCAATCCACACCTCGTTGTGGATTGCAATCCACACCTTATCCCTTAGTCGGCCTTATTTTGGCCGGCTAAGGAGAAATACACAAAGTGTTTTTTTTTTCCGGTTGGGGTTGCTTTGGGGGTCGATTGTCTTGAATCGACCCCAAGCAACCCCTACCATTGGGAATGCTCTTAGCTATTTCTTATTGATTTATTATTTCAAGAATACTCAATTTACAATGGAAACTCAAATTACAAGAGTTAGAACTTTGTTTTGCCCAAAAGTCCAAGGTAGAAGAAGAATTTTTTTTCTAATGGATGAAGGCTTCTATTTATATTTGAGTTCTTTTACCAGAACCCGACGGAACGAATTTGAAAGAGTAAACATTTGACCGGTGCCGACCGGTTTTGTATTTCTAATACTTAGTCAAATCTTTGAGTTCATCGGTCTTGATATTTTCTAAGCTTATTGACTCATTCATTCATTATTTTGTAATCCAATTTTTCCGATTTGAATCAATTTCATGACCATGGAAAATCTGCCGATAACAAATTGTTCTTCTATCCTTTTTTTTTTAACGAATTAAAAGGTACAAACCATTTATTTTAACATTCAAATTTCAGTTTGTAAGCAAATTTATATTCTTTTTTTAGCTGTCGTCTATCAAACACGAGTAAGTAGGTAATAGGTAATTATGATTACATTCTGCGCGTCTCCAAGACTAGCATTGTTCATTGAATATGCTAAAAAAACAATGCTACACCGATAATAAAAATAAAAATAAACCGCGGCCCCAACTTCAGGAGGACCATTGACCTGGTATTTGCACACAAGTTATTTGGTTTAATGCCTATTAATGTTCTTTTGATCATTGTTGCTCGCTCATCATCAACCTTTCATTCCATCACATTATCTTCTTAAGCTAGTTCTTTTTTGTTTGAACGTATAATATAAAGTATTGATGTTGGCCGACCCTTGTGGAACTTACTGATGGTTGGGATGGAAAATTATATACTTCTAAATTGAAAGGTTCCATATTTTCTCTGACTGTTCAAACTTGAGAATAGGCGAAGTCAACTATCAATACGCTTTCTGTATGTTTATAAAATATTGACAAAGACTTGACTTATTTGTTTGCAATAATTTTGGATTACAGGAACTCGCAGAAAAATGGAACACAAAAGGATTGTTTTTTTTTTAAACCCTTCAACAAACATGTACATACACAGATACAGCACCTCTGATGACATGAGGTTATCGTCAAATTAAGAAGAGAGAGTTGCATAGTTAATACCGGGTTTGGGGTAAAAACTATAATTAGTTATTTTCTATATTTAAATTGTAATATGTATTTTAAAAAACATGTCTAAAATCATATGTGTACGAAGATTGGTTAATTTTCTTGTTGGCATCTTGTTATTTTAGATGAAAAGAGTATCTAAAGTATGATCATTTGCATGAATTAATTAATTTTTTATGTAGTATAAAAATGTTTTGTCAAAAAATATAGTACTTGAGTAAAATGGTCAATATATGACATGTTACCTCTTGCAAATAATTTTAATCTTCTGTCATGTGACTTCATTAAATTATTACATTTATCTTACGAATATAACATTTGATTAACATGTACATCTACAATTTGCATTTTGATACAGTTTGGGGTATTTTTGAAAACAGGACTTGGAGTGATCGCTCTTCAAATCTCCCCTTAGGATCGTCCCGGGCTAGAATTATGGCACGAAAGTCACATGTGGTTTGTTCGAATGTACATTCAAGTCATAGTGTGTGTGCCAGAAAAGAGAGAAATGCATATTATTTAATTTGGATTCTGTGATGGAAGTCGGGGGCAACATGGGTGTTGCACTGTTTGGGATGTCATTGAACCCTCCTTTTATATATATATATTCTTGTTAAGGTAATGTTCAATATCAAATGCATATATTAAAGGATATATTTTAGTTTTAGACTCAAGAAAATAACCTACTTCAACTTTAGAGTTTGTTTGTTTGGGGTGACTTGGCCGGATTGGAAAAGAGAGCAGCCCCCACATCGTAAAAAGTAATAAAGGTGGAATGGGGTGTGTGTGTACACGCACACTTTGTTTGTTTGGGGTGTCCCGGCCGGATTGGAAAAGAGAACGGTGCTGGTTGGCATTTTATACATTTTGAAGGTTGAAATGGGTTTTTTATATAAGAAGGTTGAAATAAGTTTTGAAGGTTGAAATGGGTTTATTGTATATGACTAGTTAAACAGTGCTGGTTCGCATTTTATATATTGCATGGTCAATATTTGTCTAAGTCAGCAACTGGTTTTTTATTTTATTTTTATTATATATATGATATCTGACTAGTTGGGTGCATATGTAGCAACTTGGCTGATTTCCATCAATTGAACCCTCTTGGAATTCATAGTAGCCAATATATCACAATATCTAAAGGTAGTTAAGTAAATAGAAATGAAAAGATTGTTATTCACACTGCTGATTCCTTCGATTCTCATGATGGCTAAAGCAGATTTAGTTGAAGCTGGCTCAGTTTGCAATGAAAAATGTGGCAAATTTTCTATCGAATATCCATTTGGAATTCGTGAAGGATGCTATCGTGATGGCTTTAATATTTCTTGCAATTATACTAATGGCATCTACAAACCTTACCTTTCTAATACAGAGATTATTGGCATTTCAATTCATCCACCTCAAATGCGCATCTACAATGCGATTAGTTATGCTTGCTATAACATCAGTGGATTGCGTGACCGTGGTAAAAGATATCGTCTCAACTTCAAAAACACAATATATCGGTTTTCAGATACTCATAATAAATTTACGGCTATTGGATGCAGAACTCTTGCATATATTCAAGATTATTCCGATGACAGTGATCCATATATGAGCGGCTGCTTATCATTATGCAGTAGAAACAGCAGTGCCATCGATAAGGCTCCATGTTCAGGAATGGGTTGCTGCCAAACTTCGATTCCTAAAGGCATGACGTTCTACAATGTCAGATTCGATCCTGGGTTTAATCACAGCAGTGTTGTGGATTTTAGTCCATGTAGTTATGCATTTCTTGGTGATCAGGACTACATTTTTAATTCGTCGGATGTTCATATGGATGAGTTCAGCAAAAGGAATGAGAAAGGCATGCCTATTACGCTTGATTGGGCTATTGGAAACAATGGTTGTGCAGAGTCAATTCATACGAAGGATTATGCTTGTCGAAGTGAGTACAGCTATTGTGTGGATTCTGTTAATGGACCAGGTTATACTTGCAATTGTTCAGTTGGTTTCCAAGGAAATCCATATACACTAGGAGGATGCAGTGGTTAGTTTTATTCCTTTGACTTATCTTATTAAGAGAACTAATTAGAAACAAACTTTAATGTGAATCTGGATATGAATGCTTGAATGCAAGAAGTTCAAATAGTTTGATAAGTTGAAAATCATTGCTGCTTTAAAGATTTATCTAATGCCTGTTGCAGCATGTGGGATTATAAAATTATCTGTTAAACCTCATCTTGATTTGTTTGATTATGTGAATAATTGGCAAAACAGATATCGATGAATGTAGAAACAAGGCACAAAATAACTGCTATGGAGAATGTCATAATGTCGTGGGAAGTTTTACGTGTAAATGCCCATCTGGACATGAAGGAGACCCTTTTCAGCAAGGAGGTTGCCGACCAAAACCAAAATTGTTACTACAACTGCTACTTATAGGTATTTTTTCTAGCTAAACTAAATCGATCCTATATTTTCTATGTTAATAATGTAAAACTGAAAATGACCATAAGTGAATTATGAAGTCAAATGATACATATCAATGGATGCATTTTAGTACTTTAAAACAGTAACAAGGCTCAAATGCATCAATTGATCATGATCAGATACTTCAGATACATTGTTTTTTTACAAGAAAGTATTTGTTCTTAGCAAGAGTTGCAAAATATATATGAACACTTCTAAGTAACTTATCTTTCTTTCTTTTTTAATGTGCAGGTGCACTTAGCATTTTCTTGGTCGCTGCTGTTGTTTATCTTGTATATGAAAAGACCAGATTGAGCAGAGCTAAACGAAACTGTTTTAGACAAAATGGAGGTCTACTATTGCAAGAACAAATCAGTGCACATCAATGTGTACGGTTCAAAATATTTCCTGCAGAAGAAATATACAGAGCTACAAACAAATTTCATGAAACTCGAATTGTTGGACGAGGGGGCCAAGGCATTGTCTATGAAGGAATTCTTGATGATAAGAGAAGGGTTGCCATTAAAAAGTCACTAATGATAGACGAGAAGAAAAAGAAAGAGTTTGCCAAGGAAATGTACATACTTTCTCTCATCAATCATAAAAATGTGATTCAAATATTGGGTTGTTGCTTGGAGGTTGATGTTCCTATGTTAGTGTATGAGTTCATATCAAGAGGCACACTTTACCAACTTATTCATAATAAAAATCAGTCCATGTCGTATAGTTTACGACTGAAAATAGCTGCAGAATCTGCATCAGCGCTTGCATATCTACATTCAGATGCTTTCCCTTCAATTGTTCATGGCGATATAAAGTCTTCGAACATTTTACTTGATGATGACTATAATGCAAAAGTTTCTGATTTTGGTGCTTCATTTTTGCCTCTAAATTATGTAAATGAAACCGGTGTACCTGGTACTTATGGTTACTTGGATCCAGAGAGCCTACTAACCGGTCAACTGACTGAAAATAGCGATGTTTATAGCTTTGCAGTTGTAGTTTTAGAGCTTCTTACAAGGAAAAAGGCAGTTTATATGGATGCGCTAGGTGAGAAAAAGAATCTTGCACAAACATTCATAGTTCAAGGTCTCGAAAAAATATTAGATGAAGAAATCAAGAATGAAATGGGTCGGAAGCAAATTATAGAATTCGAGGGATTGTTGAGGTTGAGTTTGAGAGATGTCGGAGAAGAAAGACCGGCGATGACTCAAGTGGTGGCATTTCTTCGTAGAATGAAGGATTCCAATAGCTCAGTATTAGAGGAAAGCAACATTGAATATGCAAAGTATATGGATGGCGAGTCCAGTTTGGACACAACTCATATCACATCTGCATTTTGTAGTTCAGATAGTCGAACAACTTTTCAATTTGATTCTAGGCTTACTAGATAGTACTGATACATTTTTTGAATAGCTATACTGTAATAAATGTGTACATTCATCATGTTCATCAAAATATGATCTGAAAAAAGAGGTGAAAAATTACTGAAGAACAGATGTTGAATTTGCGACTATATGTTATTCTACAGACAGTGCACTTGTTCCATTAGGACCATTGCATAAATTGGCGTACTGCAACCTTTGATCTATCTGACAGTTATGGAGACTTCTTTTCATTTTTACAGTCTCTCTTTTCCACTGATGGGGCTATCTTTGCTTATCCTTTTGGTTAGTGAATTAGGCCGACTACACGAGGTATTGCTCCACTCGTTCAGTATCTACTTTCCATCCAATCTATGCAATGAAAGAACTGTCCCTATAGAAAACTACTGTTCACGGATGTTTGGATCATGGAGATGAAGCTTACCTTTAAAGTACCTATGTGCCTGTGTGGCCAAATCTTCTTATTCAACAAGTTACGAGACTTTTTGGATCATAACAAGGACATCTACAGTGCTAGTGCCATTTTAATTTTTTTGAAAACAGAAGAGCACATCAAAATCAATAGCTAAAGTGAGTATTAATACTAGAAGTACCTTGAAAGTATAGTCCCAAAATATAGCTAATGGTAATCAATTTGCTATTCGATAGTTGTAACTTGCTCATGTTTAAAATATTGGTTAAGTCCTAATATCATGTAGCACATCGTAATAAATAAATAAATAAATATATATATATATATATATATATATATATCCAAAACAATATTTTTCCTAAAATTTTCGTACTGTTAAAAACTACATTTTACAAGTTTTATCTTCGTACTCCTCGATCAAGATATGAACTATCAAGATACTCACAAGGTCAACATTTTCTTTTGCAATTGTGTTCTTGTATTGATAATCGTGTGGGAAAATGCGAGACCTACGTGCTACTTCCAATTTAAGCCATTCTTGTTTTGATCAGTCTCTACCACACTCTTCCCAAGGTGCATGATGGAAAAAAAAGACATTAATCTCAATTAAGATGATGGAAAGGGAGAGAGAAAAAATCAAAAACAGAAGTGACAGTTGACATTTTCAAGATTATGGTTGTGTTTTCCAAATTTTAAGGTTTAAATATGTTTTTTTTTATCTACAAGTAGTGTGAAGGACATTGTAACACCCCTAATTTTATTGACATTATTCAAGAGATTTAATTAGAATAAATTAAATAGAATAATGTAAATTATGAGATTGAGGTTGATTAATAAATTAGGTAACCGTGCTTATTTAAAATCTAAAGAACTTTTATAAATGGTTAGGAAATTAAACATAAGGGCATTAGGGTAAATAACCATACTTCCCACCCTTATACTATTCTCATTAGGTCATACCCGTTCACTTTACTTAAAATAATTTTTTTATAACCGTGAGAAGCAAGGCCGGCCATTAGGAAGAAGAGAAGAGAAAATCAACTTAAAGCTTAGGATTCAAGTTAGAAGGAATCAATCTCAACCAAACTTCAATTTCCATATCCAATCTAAGGTGAATAATAATTTCTACATCTCTATTTTAGTTTTATGATCATATGGTTTCAAATTTTAGTGTAAATCTGTTTTTATGATATACTGAATGATGATATACTAGATTTATGATTAATATGGATTAAACAAGGTTGTTTAAAAGGAGATATATACGGTTTTAGGGTAAAACCGAGATGAAATGATTTTTAAATGCCATGGGAAAATTTTATGTTATAGAAAACATGATTTTGGAGATGAGTTTCAATTTCCATAATTTTCTAAATTTATGTGGATTTTATATTAATTTTTTAGTGAAGAAAATGATTTATTGGGTTATAAATTAATTACGGCTAAAATAATAGTTATTTGGGTTTGAAATTTTTATATGTTGGAAAACATATTAAAATAGATTTTCCAGGACCTTTCTAGATTTTTCCTAAGTGATTTGATAAATCTATAAAATTATTTAAGGTATGAGACTTAAATATTTTATGTATTTAATTAAGAAGAAGGGTCATTTCATAAAATAAAATTATTATTTAATTCTGAAATTAGTGGCAGCACTTTTCTGAAAAGTAATTATCAACTAATGAGAATTTGACAAATAATGGCAGGTCAGTTGAAAAGTTATCTTTTTAAGTTAAAAACAAGAAAATCATGCTTTTAGCATGTTTCAACCATTTTAGGCATCAAACCTTCCGACCCAGACCTTTCGACACAGTTGAAAGGTTATAGCCTTCATCAAGGTGAAAGTTCAATGCGTATGGTATCAAGTTACTTGGTACGTATTGAATCGAACAAGGTCGAAGGGTACATGGTCGAAAGGTTAGTTGCCAAAGAGATTGGGGTATGTTTGTTTTATAAACCAAAAGCTTGCACATGCTTGCTTACGAAAAGGAGCTTTTGACTTGGTTGCTTTCAACCATGTCAATTATTTAAAATAAAGGATTTAAACCTTTCGACACAGTCGCAGGGTTACTACCGCTTTATCATTGTTTTGTTTTGAACCTTCCGACATAGTCGAAAGGTCGTTGCCATTTTTTCCAACCTTTCAAAGTTGTTGTTTTCGACAAAGTCAAAAGGTTTACTTGTTTTAAAACCAACCGCTTCTCCAATGCTTTCGAAAGGTATCAAAGGTTTCGACTTAGATGATTTACCCTTGTTTTATAATTGAGGTATAACCCAAAGCTTTTGAAGGAGTGTTTTAAAAGGCAAAGGCCTATTGTTTTAAATGATATGTTTTAAAGCTTTCGAAGCAGAGCTTTCAACAAAGTCAAAAGATTGCTTCTAATAAAGTCGAAAGGTTTTCAAAGAAGGTTCTCCACATGTTTTAAATTGAACCCAGTGAGTTTTCGAAAGGTTTGCGTTTTAATGGTTTCGAATGGTTTTCCAATACTTGCGAAAGGTTTGAGTTTCAATAGGGTCGAAGGGTTCAGAAAGAAGTGTTTTAAAGTATAAAGAGGGATGGAGCCTATTATTTTAAAAAGTATGATTGAAACCCTTCGAAGGGGTTGAAATTAGTAGCTTTCGACATCGACGAAAGGTTTTAAAACCCATAACCCTAAATTTTTAAGGAAAACCACGGCTTATATAAAGGAGTTTTGTAATGGCTTAAGTGTGTAATTTTGAAAAAGAATTTGCCTTGATAAAAATATATGTTAAAGGAGTTAACTATGGTTTATGTAATATATTTCAAGGACCTTAAACCCATAGGAGTGGTATTGTTAAATTGTTGTTTTGCTTCTTCAAATATGAATATATTCACATGATAACCCATAACTGTATTTTGGGGAAAAGGGGTACAAGAACTAGCTAGGGTAACTCAATAGTGAATATAAATTGCTTAAACTCCCGAATGAGTATAATTGCATCCAAGGAGTCAGGGTGACCATAAATATAGGATGCCCAAACTTTGTAATGGAGATAACCAAAAGGTTCATAATAAACCCATGAAAACTATGATAAAGTAGTTATTGGTGTAAACCAAAAGGTTCATAGTAAATCCATGAAAACTATGATTAAGTAGTTATTAGAGTAAGCCAAATGGTTCATAGTTAACCCATGAAAACTATGTATTAAAGACAGTTGGCAGGAGCTAATTGGTTTGTAGTGAATCCATGAAAACTATATCCGGATTAAGAATTGACATCAGTTAATAGGTTCTTAGGAAACCCATGAAAACTAGGATAAGAAAGTGGCTAATGGAAGTATTGGTAGGTTCCTAGTCAACCCATGAAAACTAGGATGTGAAGTGAGTTACTGGATAAATCTATAGGTTCCTAGTAAACTCATGAAAACTAGGATAAGGTGATTAGTTATTGGAAGGACTAATAGGTTCAGGAGGACCCATGAATTGATTAAGTTAACTGGTAGGAGCCTATAGGTTCTTAGTGATCCCATGAAAACTATGATTAGGACAGAGTGTCTATTAGTTATAACAAGGTTATTAGTAAACCTATGAAAAATAAAAAGGTTAATAGTGACCCTAGAAACTATAATTATGACAGGGTGTCAGACTAAACTGGGAATGGAAAATCCTAATTATTTCCAGGTATGCATACCATCATAATATTTTAAAAGTGCATATTTTAACCATTGTGGATGCAGGAGCACAGTATATGGCTTTATAAAGGTTTTAGGATACTAGTGAGGGAAAACCCTGTTCCGCTAAGCGGCGTGGTCTCATTAGATATCTAAAAAGGATTGAGATGTTAGATTATTATTCATACCAGGCTTTATGTCTGACTCGAAGTTTTTGTTTTCCCTTTAAACTCTCAGGTACTCAATTGATTTTGAGTAGTTTGAGGTTTAGGGTTTTCAAGTTCTCTTCTTAGAAGAATAAAACTTCTGGAGGTGTGCAGGAGGTAGATAAATATTTGAGTTTTCCTTCCGCTGTGTGTTTTTTTAAAGGTAGACTTATTAGCCTTACTATATACTCTGATCAACCAAGGGGCATCTTCATATGTCGCTCTTGGCGTATTTGTAATAATTATATTTTGCTGAACGTGGTTAACGAAATTTGGGATTATGTAATGAACATGAAATGTTTTGATTTGAATATGGAAATGTGTTTTTGAATTGCTACTTTTTTTCATATTTCTGTGATCTGTGTATCAATGTATCTAGCACCGTCGTATTTGGTCGCCGAAGATTAATAACTATGGATGACTGCAACATCCATAGCCGTTAGTTTTGGGCCTCCAAGTAGGGGGATGTTTCAAGTTGGTATCAGAGCATAGGTCTATGAAACTTTAAAAGAAAAGTAAAACCTAAAAGCTTTTTCAAACATAATCCAATAAATTTAAAAATAAGATCAGGGTTTGGGTTAACGCTATAGTAACGTACTTGCATTTGATATATAGGCATATATCTAGGTACGTATTCTCCTCTCTCTTAGACCGTTCTTCTGTATCTTACTAAGGCTCGTATGCAGATATACGAGAAAGAGGATATGGAGGCAGGAAATGGGAGAGGAAATCAAAGTGGAGGAAGCACCACTACTAATGGAAATGCTCGACCTAATACTCAGAGAAACCAAGGTCGACAGGCTAATGCTAACCAAAATGTTGAGGCCAATGTAGGTGTTGGAAATCCACCAGTAGATGTGGGGATGGTGTATCAGTTGTTGGCTAGTCTTTTCCAAGCGAAGCTGCTGGTAATGTTGGAGGAGCTAATCCTGTAGTTCCACCTGGTTATAATTATGCTAAGCTGAGTAGAGACTATATCAGTCTGGGAGGAAATTCGTTTGTTGGAACAGAAGCTGCTGTTAAAGTGGAGAGCTGGCTGTTGAACTGTGAAAGGATCTTTAGATTTAGGCTTGAATGATGGAGAGAAGAGAAGACTAGCCTCTAGACAGTTGCAGGGGTTAGCACTTCATTGGTGGAATAGTGTGACGGTCGGAGTGCCGGAGGAAGAGTTGACTTGGGCTGACTTCAGGAGGAGGTTGAGCAAAGATTTTTGTCTGAGGTTGCCAAGTCGGCATTGATAAGAAAGTTCATGGATCTTGTCCAAGGACAGATGTCTATGATCGAGTATGCTGCCAAGTTTGATGAGCTATCTCGATATGGTTATGCTTTGGTTGACACAGATGTAAGAAGGAACGATAGATTCATTAGAGGTTTGAGGCCAGAGCTAGATAGGATGGCTATGACTCATATTAGAGAACCTTATCATGTGATGGTGGAGATGACCGTCCGCCATGAGGAAATGCTTGCTGTTTCAGCCAGGGAGAAGCTAGTGGAGTCCTAAATTTCTTAGGGAAGGAAAAGGAAATTCTTTAAGAAGAAAGGAGCCCAGAAAGGGGAGTCCGCTAAGAAGGCGAAGGCTGATTTGGTGTGTTATAAGTGTGATAAGAAGGGCCATTATGCCCACGAGTGTAGAACTGGTAAAGGAAAGAAGCCTACGGAGAAGAAGAATGTGAAATGCTTCAACTGTGACCAAGTTGGGCATTATAAGAACCAGTGTCCAGAGTCAGTCAGGGCGGACAGAGGGAAGGTGTTTGCTATTGGACCACCATCTTCTTCTAAACCTACTACAGCAGAAAAGGGAAAGACTGTGATGGAAGGTACGTTTTTGATTCAGAATAAACCAGTTAGGGTACTTTTTGATACCGGTGCATCACATTCATTTATATCTCAGTATTTGGTTGATAGGTTATGTATAGAACCCACATACCTTGTTACTCCCTTAAGGGTTGCGAATCCTATTAGAGGGTATGCAACTCTTGGGATGAGATGTGACCAGTTAGAACTTGTTTTGTTGGGTCGTAAGTTTGCATGTAGTTTATATGTTTTTGATTTTGTAGATTTTGGGATTATCTTAGGTATGGATTAGTTAGGTAAGTATGAAGCTAGAATATTTTGCCAAATCGAGAAATATCATTGAGACACCCTGATAGTCATAACCGAATCATTTTCTTAGTGGATAATTCCAGTAGAAGTGTTTGTGCTTTGTTGAGTACCATGTAGGTTGGAGAAGAGCTTAGTCAGGTTCGTGTGGCTAGAGAATTTGTAGATGTATTTGAGCCGGTCACTGGATTACCCCCGAAATGAGCTATTGAGTTTCGGATAGACCTTGTACTAGGAGTTAAACCTGTCAGTAGACTACCTAGCAGAATGACACCGACAGAGATGAAAAAATTGAAGGTGCAGCTAGTGGATCTTGAGGGAAGGAATTTTATTAGATCAAGCAGTTCGTCTTGAGGAGCAGCCGCGGTGTTTGTAAAGAAATCAGATTGTTCGTTAAGGATGTGCATCGATTATCATAAGTTAAATGAAAGGACGATCAAGAATAAGTATCCTTTACCGAGAATCGATGACTTATTTGATCAGTTGAGTAGAGCTAGAGTGTTTTCCCAATTGGATTTGGAAAAGGGGTTCCATCAGTTGCGAGTGGCGGAGGATAGCATTCCTTTGATGGCATTTCAGACTAGGTATGGTTCGTATGAGTGGATGGTGATGCCATTTGGATTGATAAATGCGCCTGCTTTCTTCGTTGATTTGATGAACCGTGTTTTTCGAGAGCACTTGGATAGGTTCATGTTGGTGTTCATAGATGAAATTTTGGTGTATTCTAAAGATGAAAGAGAGCATGAGATTCATCTTAGAGTAGTGTTGGAGACTCTGAGGCAGAATCAGCTGAAGTTTTTCAAGTGTCATTTCTGGAAGAGAGAAGTTAAGTTTCCTGGTCATGTGGTTTCAGGGAAAGGATTGTCAGTTGATCCAGTTAAGATCGAGGCATTCAATAATTGGAAGAGACCAGAGACGGTAACCGAGATCAGAAGTTTTCTTGGACTTGCTGGCTATTACCAGAGATTCATCGAGGATTTCTCGCGGATAGCGGCGCCTTTGACTAAGTTGATCGGGAAGGACGTGAAGTTTGTTTGGTCCGACAAATGTGAGGAAGCATTTCTTAAGTTAAGGCATTTGTTGACCAATGCTCCAGTGTTAGTAGTTCCGGATGGTAACCAAGGGTTGTTAGTATACACTGATGCATGTGGTATTGGATTGGGAGCAGTGTTGATGCAAAGGGGCAAAGTTATTGCTTACGCATCTAGGTAGCTTAGACCGCACGGAGTAAGATATCCCACTCATGATTTAGAGTTGGCTGCGGTGGTATTTGCCTTGAAATTTTGGAGGCATTATCTTTGGGGAGAGAGATTTGAGTTGTTTACCGATCATAAGTCATTAAAGTATTTATTCTCTCAGAAGGAGTTGAATATGAGGCAGCAGAGATGGTTAGAGTTTTTGGCACCTTATGATTTCGGTATAGAGTATACTCCTAGAAAAAGAAATAAGGTAGCAGATGCTCTTAATAGAAAACATCAGAATGTGGTATTAGCAATGTTGGTAGAATGGAAGGATCTAGAAGCTTTAGTCAGTTGTGGTGTGTAGTTGAGATCTACTGCTAGTTCTAGTCAGGGTACTTCCATGTTAATTTTTTTAAAGTTCAACCGGTGCTGATTGAAAGGATAGCTTCTAAGCAAAGAGAAGATCCAGTTTTAGCTGAGAGGATTAGAAGGCTTGAGGAAGGATCGAAGATTGATGACCTAAGGGATTTAAGTCTTGACTAAAGAGGATGGTTGAGAAAGAAGGGATGATTATGCGTTCCGAATGTAGAGAACTTAAGGAGGGAAGTTATGGAGGAATGTCATCGATCGAAGTTTACGATTCATACTAAAGGAAATAAGATGTATCAAGATATGAAGAGGAGCTTCTATTGGGATGGCATGAAGAGAGATGATGGCTGGTAGGTTAGGCAGTGTGTAAACTGTCAACAAGTGAAAACCGAACATCAGAAGCCAATTGGGTTACTTCAGCCTTTAGATATCCCCGTTTGGAAATGGGATTCGATATCGATGGATTTTATCAATGGGTTGCCAAGGTCAAATAGAGAAAATGAGAGTATATGGGTTATTGTGGACAGGTTGACCAAGAGTGCCCATTTCATTCCAGTAAAGTCAACAAGGACGGCACCTGTTTTGGCTAAGTTGTTTATGAAGAACATAGTTAGACTTCATGGGATTCCTAGTAGCATAGTCAGCGACAGAGATGCATTATTCACTAGCGAATTTTGGAGGAGTCTACAAGAGGTATTAGGTACCAAGCTCAAGATGAGTACAACATATCACCCACAGACGGATGGGCAGACAGAGAGGGTCAACAAGGTACTCTAGGATTTATTTAGAGCTTGTGTGTTAGACTTTGGTGGATCTTAGGAAGATCACCTACATTTGATTGAGTTTTCCTATAATAATAGTTATCAAACTAGTATAGGAATGACGCCTTTTGAAGATTTGTATGGAAGGCCATGCAAATTGCCAGCATGTTTGTTAGAGACGGGAGACGAATTGGTCTTAGGTATGGATTTAGTTAGAGAGGCGTTGGAAAAGATTGAGTTAACCCGAGGATGGATGAGGGAAGCTCAATCTAGGCAGAAGAGTTATGCAAATAAGAGGCGTAAAGAACTAGAGTTCTCAGTGGGAGATAGTTTTCATTAAAGTATCACCAATGAAGGGTGTAGTATGATTTGGAAAGTCGGGAAAGTTGGCCTCGAGGTATATTGGTCCATTTCAGATTATAGAAAGGATTGGAAAACTCGCTTATAGAGTAGAGTTACCGAGCAGTTTGGTAGGTGTCCATAATGTAGTCCATATGTCTCATCTTCGTAAGTATGTGCATGATCCAGAGGCTACTATTCCTCAGACAGAGGTGGAGAATTTGGCAATAGAGCCAAATTTGACTTTTGTTAGACAACCAGTTCGGGTTGTTGCGAGAGAGGAGAAGAAATTGAGGACCAAGACAGTCAAGTTGGTGAAGGTACAGTGAAGCGACAACGAGAAAGACTATACTTGGGAGACCGAAGATAGGATTCGAGAGGCTTATCCTGATCTGCTATGATGGTATGTCTATAGTAGATTTACATAGATTGGTTGCTAGGAGATGTTATAGATGATTGCTATATTTGCTAGTTAGTCCTTACTGAATTTCGAGGACGAAATTCTTTAAGAAGGGGAACCTGTAACACCCCTATTTTATTGACATTATTCAGGAGATTTTATTAGAATAAATTAAATAGAATAATGTAGATAAGGAGATTGAGGTTGATTAATAGATTAGGTGGCCGTGCTTATTTAAAATCTAATGAACTTGTATAAATGGTTAGGAAATTAAACATAAGGGCATTAGGGTAAATAACCATACTTCCCACCTTATACTATTCTCATTAGGTCATACCCGTTTACTTTACTTGAAACAAAATTTTTATAACCGTGAGAAGCAAGGCTGGCCATTAGGAGGAAAAGAAGAGAAAATCAACTTAAAGCTCAGGATTAAAGTTAGAAGGAATCAATCTCAACCAAACTTCAATTTCCTTATCCAATCTAAGGTGAATAATAATTTCTACATCTCTATTTTAGTTTTATGATCATATGGTTTCGGATTTTAGTGTAAATCTGTTTTTATGATATATTGAATGATGATATACTAGATTTATGATTAATATGGATTAAACAAGGTTGTTTAAAAGGAGATATATATGGTTTTAGGGTAAAACCGAGATGAAATGATTTTTAAATGGCATAGGAAAATTTTATGTTATAGAAAACATGATTTTGGAGATGGGTTTCAATTTCCATAATTTTAGAAATTTATGTGGATTTTATATTAATTTTTTAGCGAAGAAAATAATTTATTGGGTTATAAATTAATTACGGCTAAAATAATTATTATTTGGGTTTGAAATTTTTATATGTTGGAAAACATATTAAAATAGATTTCTGTGGGATTTTTCTAGATTTTTCCAAAGTGATTTGACAAATATATAAAATTATTTAAGGTATGAAACTTAAATGTTTTATATATTTAATTAAGGAGAATGGGCATTTTATAAACTAAAATTATTATTTAATCCTGAAATTAGTGGCAGCACTTTTCTGAAAAGTAATTATCAACCAATGAGAATTTGATAAATAATGGCAGGTTAGTTGAAAAGTTATCTTTGTAAGTTAAAAACAAGAAAATCATGCTTTTAGCATGTTTCAGCCATTTTAGGCATCAAATATTCCCACCCAGACTTTTCGACACAGTCGAAAGGTTATAGCCTTTGACAAGGTCAAAGTTTAATGCATATGGTATTAAGTTACTTGGTACGTAATGAATTGAACAAGGTCAAAGGGTACATTGTCGAAAGGTTGGTTGCCAAAGAGGTTGGAGTACGTTTGTTTTATAAATCAAAAGCTTACACCTACTTGCTTTCGAAAAGGAGCTTTCGACTTGGTTTCTTTCAAGTTTCAACCATGTCAAATAAAGGATTTACACCTTTCGACACAATCGAAGGGTTACTGTCACTTTATCATTGTTTTTTTTAACCTTCCGACACGGTCGAAAGGTTATTATCGCTTTTTCCCACCTTTCGAAGTCGTTACTTTCGACAAAGTTGAAAGGTTTACTTGTTTTAAAACCAACTGCTTCTCCAATGTTTTCGAAAGATATCAAAGCTTTCGACTTAGATGATTTACCCTTGTTTTATAATTAAGATATAACCCAAAGCTTTCGAAGGAGTGTTTTAAAAGGCAGAGACCTATTGTTTTAAATGATATGTTTTAAAGCTTTCGAAGCAGACTTTAGACAAAGTCAAAAGGTTGCTTCTAATGAAGTCGAAAGGTTTTCAAAGAAGGTCTCCACATGTTTTAAATTGAACCCAGTGAGTTTTCGAATGGTCTGCGTTTTAATGGTTTCGAATGGTTTTCCAATACTTGCAAAATGTTTGAGTTTCAATGGGCTCGAAAGGTTTGGAAAGAAGTGTTTTAAAGTATAAAGAGGGCTGTAGCCTATTATTTTAAAAAGATATGATTGAAACCCTTCGAAGGGGTTGAAATTAGTAGCTTTCGACATTGACGAAAGGTTTTAAAACCCATAACTCTAAATTTTTACGAAAAACCACGGCTTATATAAAGGAGTTTTGTAATGGCTTAAGTATGTAATTTTGAAAAAGAATTTACCTTGATAAAAATATATGTTCAAGATGTTAACTATGTTTTATGTAATATATTTCAAGGACCTTAAACCCACATGAGTGGTATTGTTAAATTGTTGTTTTGCTTCTTCAAATATGAATATATTCACATGATAACCGATAAATGTATTTTAGGGAAAAGGGGTAGAAGAACCGGCTAGGGTAACTCAGTAGTGAATATAAATTGCTTAAACTCTTGAATGAGTAGAATTGCATCCAAGGAGTCAGGGTGACCATAAATATAGGATGTCTAAACTTTGTAGTTATTGGAGGTAACAAAAAGGTTCATAGTAAACCCATGAAAACTATGATAAAGTAGTTATTGGTGTAAACCAAAAGGTTCATAGTAAACCCATGAAAACTATGATTAAGTAGTTATTGGAGTAAGCCAAAAGGTTCATAGTTAACCCATGAAAACTATGTATTAAGGACAGTTGGCAGGAGATAATTGGTTTGTAGTGAACCCATGAAACCTATATCCGGATTAAGAATTGACATCAGTCAATAGGTTCCTAGGAAACCCATGAAAACTAGGATAAGAAAGTGGCTAATGGAAGTATCAGTAGGTTCCTAGTCAACCCATGAAAACTAGGATGTAAAGTGGGTTACTGGATAAATCCATATGTTCCTAGTAAACCTATGAAAACTAAGGTAAGGTTATTAGTTATTAGAAGGACTAATAGGTTTAGGAGGACCCATGAATTGATTAAGTTAACTGGTAGGAGCCTATAGGTTCTTAGTGATCCCATGAAAACTATGATTAGGACAGGGTGTCTATTAGTTATAACAAGGTTATTAGTAAACCCATGAAAACTAAAAAGGTTAATAGTGACTCTAGAAACTATAATTATGACAGGGTGTCAGACTAAACTGGGAAATCCTAATTATTTTCAAGTATGCATATCATCATAATATTTTAAAAATGTATGATTTAACCATTGTGGATGCAGGAGCACAGTATATGGATTTATAAAGGTTTTAGGATACTTGTAAGGGGAAACGTCATTCCGCTAAGTGACATGGTCTCACTAGATATTTAAAAAGGATTGAGATGTTAGATTATTATTCATACCAGGCTTTATGTCTGACTCGAAGTTTTTGTTTTCCCCTTAAACTCTCCGGTACTTAATTGATTTTTAGTAGTTTGAGGTTTAGAGTTTTCAGGTTCTCTTCTTAGACGAATAAAGCTTCCGGAGGTGTGCAGGAGGTAGACAGATATTTAGAGTTTTCTTTCCGCTGTTTATTTTGTTTGTAAAGGTAGATTTATCAGCCTTACTATATACTCTGATCAACCAAGGGGCATCTTCATATGTCGCTCTTGGCATATTTATAATAATTATATTTTGCTAAACGTGGTTAACAAAATTTAGGATTATGTAATGAACATGAAATGTTTTGATTTGAATATGGAAATGTGTTTTTGAATTGCTAAATTTTTCCATATTTTTGTGATCTGTGTATCAATGTATCTAGCACCACCGTATTTGATCGCCGGAGATTAATAACTATGGATGACTGCAACATCCGTAGTCGTTAGTTTTGGGCCTCCAAGTAGGGGGATGTTCAGACATTTCAAAAGCAAAAGTTGGGTGTAAGTAGATAACCTTAAAATATGCTGATATAATTATTGTCAAAAATCTCCTCGTTTAAAATCACACAAAAATGCATGAAGGATAATATTATTTCTTATTACTATTGTTACTACTATGAGTTCGATGTGCCACTTAACCGCGACGTCGCGCCCATAAGTATTGTTAAAGTAATAATGCCAATACTGATTGGCGCCAATGATTGACATTGAAGACGTAAGGGTAAATCAACATCGAAAGAGTATAGTTCCACACTTCGCCAATAAAAAGACATAGGCTACATCGCAAGTATTAAAAGAAGCAATTATGTCGCATTCAGTCATCATCGTAAGTGATCCACATCGTGAGTCATCAATAAGCGTCGTTGCATTTTATATCGCACCTCATTGATGCAATACTTTGGTGGTGCCACTATTCACCTATGGTAACCAAAACAAGCTCATCGTCAATAACCGCGAAGGCTACCAGCATTGCATTAAAGCGGTGCAACACCTCACAGCACTTCGAGGATGTTGCTCCATGATGATGCCAAGGATCATCAATGCATCTCTACTTTCATATAGCATACCCCATCGACATTCAGAAGGATGATGCCTGTTCGTGAATGCGGTGTTAATGACTAACATCATCGACATCCACAGAGGCTATCAACGTCACCAATCATCAATAATATACTTCATTAACGTCATGCTTCTTTCATATGACATTCAATTGAAGTTGCTTCTTCTCCAATGTCGACTTTGTCCCAAGTTCCGCACTCCAATGGAGAATCTCAAGTAATGTTGTATTAATTGGAGCCCCACTCCAATAATACTCAGGAGATATCTCTACATGATGATCACCGAAGTCGAGCACGTCAACACCAAGAGTGCCGAAGCTAAGAGCATCGAAGACAACTACCAGGACACATTTCTTTCTCTATAAATATGGACCTAGGGGTGCCATTTTGAGGAAGAATTTCACTCTCTTCTCACTTCTTACATTTTCAACTTTGTAAACCCTAAACCAATTTGGGGATTTTTGCCAATTGTAATACTTGAATGTTGTACACATAATGATTTGCATATTGAACAATTGCATAGCCTATTGACTTTATTTGAACTTGTGACTTGCATATTCGTTTTACTTCGAATCTAAAATTGAACATTAGCTAGCATATTGACTTGAATATCAACACGCATATTGAATTGCACCTTAACTTGCCTATTGACTTGAATCATCTATGATGCCATACATGAGTTTGAAGACTTGACTCAGAATTGATATGGATACATACTTCACCTCGATGACTTCGATAAGCCTCAAGAAGGCCTCTTTATAGTTAACACTACTTTCTATACACTTTTGGGGTTAATGAATTTATTCTTAATATTTTGGTGCTATAAGGAGGGCTCGAACCTCTGACTTTGTTAAAACCTTAAGTGGAACTACTCTAGTCTTCATATTTAGGGCTTAAAGAACTTACTCCACCAAGCATATCCCATTCAAACAAACCTACCTTGATTGCATCAATTAAGCTTTACTTAGTCATGCCAATTAACCATGTTAAGATGTCTGAACAAGGATCCTCCGAGCCTCGAACATCTAGGCCCACTTATCCAGTAACTTATGATCCTTGGCTTCACAAGGAACATATATTAAGAATCAAGGCACCACAGATCATAGAAAATAAGAGAAGACAAGCAGCATCTGATAACCTAGATAAATGGAGCTTGAACCCATTTCATCTAGGGTCAACACCGATTTTTGCCCTAGGAAAATAGTACAAGAGAGATAATGTCTTCTCAAAAATAAGAAAAAAGATTCGACTCAAAGTCAAGGGGACCATTTTCAAAAAAGTAATGATAAAGGATTTTGATCGATTCACTAGAAGGTGGGAATTATTCTTAACCACTCTCAAGGTCTAAATGAAACTCGAGATTCTTTGGAAAAAAGCTGGTTATGGAAGCTAAGGATTATGTTCTACATAAGAGAGCCAAAAAGAATTCTGAAGAATCAACTTTCAAAAGATCGCGGTTTTCGAAGAACTACACTCTTACCACTTCCTCTGAGAACATTTATTTCTTGACTAAAGATGAACACAACTATTGGCCTTCACAAAAGAGGAGACCCAAGTTCGAAAGGAATCATGAAAGATCATATTGTCATTATAATCTTGCAAACGGCCATGACACCAACCAATGCAGGAGCTTGGAAGGGATGATCATTAATTTTTAAGGCAAGGAAAAGTCAACGAATTTGTAAAGAGGTGTTAAATATGTTTACAATAATAGAAGATTTTTCAAATGTGTAACGACCCGGAATTTTCGAACCCGAAAATTCCAGATAGTTAGAAGAAAAAGAAAGAGATAGAAGAAAGAAACAGAAAGAAGAAAGAAGAACAGAGAACACAACATCTCACATTCGCAGCGGATTAAATATAATAACAAATAATAATATCAGTTATACAAAGAAAAACTGTATTTGTTAATTACATTTTAATACATCAGAGTTACAACATTCACAAATGTACTAGACAGTTAAAATTAACATGTCTCAGACAACTATAATATCACAGCGGAATATACTCCATACGTTCCTGCCATCCAGCTCGCCTCCTGAGCTCCAGAACGTCCTTACCTGAAATCTGTAATACTCGGTCTGACCCGAGCATTACATCAAAGTAACACCCGGGTCAGGCTGGAAACCAGCGTGAGTAAACTTATCTAACATGAAATTCCAATTCATAGATCTTATATAAAATCAAGGTAACTCGTATCTTCTACGAGTTCTTACTTATTAAATTCAAACAATTTATTTCACAAAATAATATCTAAGTATCGTTAATTAGTTCCAATGATCCAGATTACTCGATTTATTTCATTCCAGCCTATTCGATTTACAAAACAAATCTATAAAGAATTATAGATTACAAATCAAAGTGGTTTCGGGTATATTTCTGATACCCGACCCCGGCCTCTTCGAATTCAATATCATCTTAACCCAAGTTATTCAAATGAATACAATTCAATTTTAAATACAGAATGTCACTTTTACACAGCAAATTATCATAGGTAACCACATCATCATTGTTCACCCAAACATATAATATTACAAAAATATGGCAGATCACATAACATCATAATCACATACCCGGGATAACAAATAGTCCAAGGCATTAAATATCATTCAGTCACCCAAAAGCAAGGTTAATCACTTCCAAAATTAATTTAATTTATCTTTAATTAAATTAATTACTAATCATTAATCACTTATTATCTTTACTCAACATAAATTAATTACAAACCAATTAATTAATCATCCATTAAGTATCCATCTTAATTAATCACCCTTGATTAATTTCTTTTTAATTTCATTACATAATTAGCCTTTAATAACATAAATTAATTAATCTTTAATTAATTTATTTATTTAATTGAGAATAATTAAACAATGGGATAATCACATTAATTAATGATCCTTAATTAATTACTTTCATTAACTAATTAACTATAATTAATTACATTGATCTTTAATTAATTACATTAATTAATTAATCATACTTTAAATTAATCACTTCCATTAATTAATTATATTTAATTACCTTAGCAAATAATTAATCACATTTTTGATTAATCCTTAACTCTCTAATTAATTAATTACTCTTAAATTAATTAATTAACTCATTAATTAATTATATTAATAAATCCTTTAATTAATAACATTAAGTGATTTACCTCTAATTAATTAAGTAAATTAATTATTCTTAACCATTACCATTAATTATCCTTTAATTAATTTCCTTATCTTAATCTAAATACTTTATTACATCATTAACTTTATTTTAGAAACCATTAGGAATTAATTACCTAATTAATCAAATAAAATTACCAAACAAATTCAAAAACATTTTATTTTAAATTTTCAAACTTGAAAACCTGTTTCAAAACCTTGTTCAAATTATTTATTTTAGAAACTTAGTTTATTTGGATACATCTTACTTTGATAAAACCAGAAATTTGATTTCCTTTAAAAATTTGGAAACAGTTCAAAATAAAAACGACTCGAGAAAACAACTTTTCCACCCGAGCGAAACACGAGTCATTCCGCTTCCCATTCTTCTTCGAGTCAAACATGCAACCCATTCGAGTTCGACCCGAGTAGAAGCCTTCTTCCCCAAAGTTTGACAAAACCCAGATACAACGTGCACGGTGCACGTACCCCGATGAACTGCGACGTTCCGACCATCACCGCTGGCCTCAACACATCGCCAGCGATTCTCCCCTTCGATCCCGACCACCAGAGCTTCGAGATGAACACAAAATCGAAGTTGAACCTATAAGCACCCAAAACAGAACTGGAAGCAACATTCAACCCCCTCAAAACCTGGAAATCTTCTCGTCTTCACTCCTCCGGTCATCGGAGGCTTTGGAACTCCGTCCATCCTTTCTTCAATACCCAAGCAACCATCTTCCCAAATATTGAAGCACTCGATCACCTATAGCCACCATGCCGATCAAAACTGCTGCATACCCCAAAACTAGGTTTTCAGGCTTCAATCCTTTACCACTGCTTCCACGATGATCAATTCGCTTATCTGACAATTTTCCCAAACTTCCCTATTACTCTACTACCATCAGCGAAGACCACGCCATCTCCGATCACCTGGATCATCTGAATTCCTTCAGAACCCAATCACAGAACATATTCGAACTGCTCGTTCGATCCCTCTCTAAAAATTTGGATTTTGGTTTTAAAAATCATGTTTCCAAATAAGGATTCGATTTATGTTTCTGAATTCATGAATCAGTGAAGTTGAAATTTTTCTTATCTTAAGCTTATACTGTTAATTCTGATTTCCAGTGATATTTCATATTAAAATTTAACTTAAACAAATTTCAAACCCTTCTCTATGACAAATCAAACAAGTTTTATTTTAAACTTGAATCCAAAACAAAGATTGGATTAAAGAAAGAAAGAAAAAAAATATGATTTTTGAAATCAAAACTGAAGCCTGGAACTCAAAACAGAGATGTACAACAACATGCACACACAACTAAATACATCCATATACACACAGAACCATCTACATATTTACACAAACACAATTTCTTCAGACGTTAACATGCAATCATATTTACTTAATTTATTTTTATAAAAATGTTACTCACCTTTTTGAATTTGCAAAGAGTTTTGGAAACTGTATATTGATATTGCTCGACTCCTAAAGCTTTGATTTCTGATACTTGACTTTGCTTTTAAACTTTGATAATTTGTTGGGTTGCCAAGTTGTATTTGCACTTGAAACTTGATTCTCAGGCTTGGAAGGTGCTAATAGGTTTTTGAACTATAGATTTGAGGAAAAATGCATTTACAGGCTGCAGCTTTGAAGATTTCTACAGGCCCTGAAAATGCTTGAAATGTTTTTGAGAAAATGTTTGCAGGATTGTAAAAATGTTTTTAGGCTTGAGGTTGCAGGGTTTCAAGAACTTCGGTTTGCATATGAGAATATTTCAGTTTTGTGGCCATTGATTTTCTGAATTCAAAAGAATAAGAATAAAGAAGGAATAGAAGTTTATATGATGCAATTTGTGGTTTATTAAAATTAAAGAAAAGAAAATTAGACAAAAAGACACTTGTTAAATCTTGTTACATTTGTCATAAACCAAAGCTTACTTCATAACACATGTATTCAATGAAGTTTAAAAGAATGAACACATGTCATTTATTTTTAAATTATTTTTAAAAGCCTTTATTATTAATTTTCTTAATATGTAAATACTTTACTAATTCATAAATGCTTTTTATAAATTTATATATATCCTTTTTCCTTTCTTATAAAAATAAAACTTTCAAAAGAAAATAAGATATAACCTAATTAGATTCCAAATATTATAATATAAAATTATTTAATCATTTTTACATGCTAATTTAAATGCTTTTGCATTTATTTACTACTAAATAAATATTTCTAAATTTATAAAATTCTTTTGTTTTAAATAATATAACACAAATTTTATTTTGGTTATTTATATTTGAAGATAACAATTTTATCCATTTTAAATAATTTAATTAAGGGATTATCACATTTTAATAGTTAAACTCAGATAATTATTCAATTATCTGATACCCAAAAATCCAGGTTATTACAAAATGAGTAAATCTACGTGGTTAAGGAGTAGGATTCTTCTAAGATAAAGAATATGGCTATCAGTGCTGTCATCAAAGGCCTTACTGATGCGCCTCCTAAAGGGAGGATGGAGTAAGCCTTTAGTGCCGCCATCAAAGGCCCCACTAAAGCACCAACCAAGCCTTCAACATCGTCATAAAAATCCTTGCTGAAGCGCTTCCTAGAGGGAGAACAGAGTAAGCCTTTAGTGCCGTCATCAAAGGCCTCACTAAAGCACCGACCCAGCCTTTAGTGCCGCCATCAAAGGCCTCACTAAAGCACCGACCCAGCCTTTAGTGCTGTCATCAAAGGCCTCACTAAAGCGCCTCCAAGAGAGAGGACGGGTAAGCCTTTGGCTGTCCAAATCACTGAACAAGCCTTCAGTGCCGTCATCAAAGGCCTCATTGAAGCACCTCCTAGAGAGAGGTCGGGTAAGGCTTTGGGTCTACTCAAGATAGCAAAAAAAAAGCATCGGACGATAGACCATCATCTAAGATGTTGATAAGAGGTCCGATCCAAGTAGTGATCATAAACTAAGATGATGCCAAACAAATCAAGCAAAATCGAAGCCAAATAGTGATCCAAGTCAATCAGCCTTCTAAAGGAAGATCTATTAGAAATATAAGCCAAGTAGTGCTTCAAATCAAAAAAAATTTCCTAAGGAAGTTTCATTGAATACGAGCTATTTATGCTCCCCAACAAATGCAATGTTCAGTTGACAAATAAGGATTTCTGGTCCTCTATTATGAATTTTTGGTCTTCTATTATTATTGCTAGATTTGGATTTCTGGTCTTCTTCTATTATTAACAGATTTGGATTTCTGGTCTTCTTTTATTATTGCCAGATATGGATTTCTAGCCTTCTATTATTATTACCAGATTTGGATTTGTGGTCTTCTTCTATTATTGCCAGATGTGGATTTATTGCCAGATATGGATTTCTGGTCTTCCTTTATTATTACCAGATATGGATTTCTGGTCTTCTATTATTATTGCCATATTTGGATTTTTGGTCTTATTCTATTATTGCTAGATGTAGATTTCTGGTCTTCTATTATTATTGCCAGATGTGGACTTCTGGTCTTCTATTATTATTGCCAGATAAGTATTTCTGGTCCTCTATTATGAATTTCTAGTCTTCTATTATTGTTGCTAGATTTGGATTTATGGTCTTCTTCTATTATTACCAAATATGGATTTCTAGCCTTCTACTATTATTGCCATATAAAGATTTCTAGTCATCTTTGTTTATTGCCAAATAAGGATGTCCGATCCTCTATTATGAATTTCTAGTCTTCTATTATCAGAATGGATTCCTGGACTTTTTCTATCAGATATATTTCTGGTTTCCTGTTATTGAATGGGTTTCTTGGTCTTTTATGAGAAGGAAAATTCTAATATGAAAATTTCAGTTAGTAAGGTTTTCCGTTATCTTAACAAGCAGAATGTTGATCTAGGCATCGAAAGCTCAAAGTACAAAAAAGCAAGATAATCAAACAATTCGATTTAAAGCCACATACTTTACATTTGAGGTAATTTTCATTCCAATACAAGTTCATTTATAACTAATATATACATACAAAATTACAGGTACAAAAATCAGGCAGGTAAGGGGATCTTTTCAAAGCATATTTTCGCTAAAGCTGAAGATTCCAAGCTAGCTTATCTAAGTACTTGACAATTAAAGGATCGGTGATGTGGTGAATAGCCACATCCAAAAGTTCTTTGATTTTATTTTCCTTCCTCTGAACAGTGTTTGCATCATCAACTGAATCAATTTGAATTTCCAAAGCATGCTGGAGAGTCCTGTTGGCTCCTCGTAAAGTTTGAATCATACTCTTTAATTCTTCGATCTTTTGTTTAAGAGTAAAATTTTCACTCTCAAGCCCTTGAATTTTGCTTTCATATTCATTGATACGTTGAGATACTTTTTCATCCCATTTCCTGCTAAAGTGTTGCATACATTCAAATCTAACCTTTCTACTTTATTTTGAGATCGTGTCATTGCTTAAGCCCAAAGGTAGGTTGAATAAAGTAGGGAATTCTTGGCTAATCCGAGATCAAGATCTGGTCATTCTCTCGGGAGTAGGGGTAGGAAGGCCAACTTCATCTTCACTTGCAATAAGCTCTAATGACTGACAACAGACTTAGCTTTTCATTAGCTCGACTTCAAGATCGTTTATTTGTTGATGTAGTTTAGCTATTTCAATGTCAAAGTCAACTGGAGGTTTAGATTCTAAGGCCGACTCAATCCTATCTATCAACTGTTGAACTCTTTCATTCTTCTCCTTCATTCTCCTTCCAAGATGGAATTTTGCTCTTTCAGACCATTAAAAATCACTCTCAGTTAAAAGTATTTCATGTGCCATTTTTGTGCCTTCGGATTATTCAAAAATAGTAAAGCTGAATCGCCTTGGGAAGATTTCTTCTTCTCAATATCTACTAATATTCTATCTCTGATTTCTATAACTCATGAGAAGGCATCAAGAGGACCAGACATATGCACTAACTGAGTTTCTTATTAAGAATAAGTAAAACAAGAATTAATATATGAGGAACAAAATTTTCTATTCATAATAAGCAAAGTTTACAAGTAGCATGGAAGGTCAAGATTACATCACAACTATGTTTCTTAACATCACAACTATGGTTTTAGCCCTTTTGAATGACTTAGCCCATAAAGCAAGTTGTAGAATCAAAGCTTTAATTCCATATGTGGTGCAAACGGGAGGGAATCGATGATAATCCCATTCCCCATTGGAGGGCTATCACGACCACATACTAGCTTAGCGTGATAAGATTGAATTTCGGTAAGAAAATTGTCCTTTTCATTACCCAAAAAGTCAAAATGGAGGCGGGGAAACCACATATAAACTTCTTGTAAATCCCCGAGGAAGCAATCTTTTGCCAACTGTGATGTTTTAAGAATCGCAGATTTCTCCTTAAAATCCTTCTTTAACTTGACAAACTTACTCAAAAATTCCCTAGGGACCAGACTGCTTGATAATCTGTAGTCTGTACAATATGCTAAAATTATAATAAGGATAAGAAAACTAAAACGATAAAGTCCATAAGTAAACCAAGTTGCATATTACAATTATACAATCATTCGGGTTCATAGAAAATTGATTTCTTATACACTTCAGAAATGAATCTCTTTCTATCGTACCTAAGTTTCTCGAGGGGGGGGGGAAAGAATGAGAAGAAAGAGGAATGGGGGCAACTCTAGGAAGATTCCAGTGCACCCCAGGATGGGAATCAAATCCATGTTCATCCAGGTATCTACAATGAAAATGTCTAAGCAAACCCCCACAGTTGTTGTCTAAATATGAGAAGTCAACGAATTTACTCCTCGAGTAAGCTCTGTAGAGTGACTCTTCCAATGCACTCCTATCATCAATTAACATCCAAAAAAGAGTCATTAATTCAGCATTCTCCGCCAAGAGCCTTTCCCGATGGTGGCGTGCTCTCTTCATCTGAGGAGTGACTTCTCTTTCTTTGAAATATCTTAATTTCGATGTTCTTTTGGAAACTTCTTGTACTTTTCAGACAATTCTTTATACTCTTCCACTTGCCTATCCAATTCCCTATTTAATCGATCTATATCCATCTGTTTCTTTTCGAGCATAACATCGTAATGGTATTTTGGTGTTCTCCTTAACTAAAACAATCAATGTATTAACTAAAAGTTACTTGATAGCTTGAGGCATTAGGATAAAGAGATCCATACCTAAGAGAGTGGAACTGAAGATGATGAGATTTTTCCTCTATCTTTGGATTTTTGGCCTTGTGAAGTACTATCCTTCTTAAAAGAATCTTTCTTTGAAGGATCAGGTATATTAGCAGTTTCTGCATCTTGGACAGTTGAATCCAGGTTGGCATAACCAAAGCCATCCTTATCATCTGGCTATCCGGAAAGCCCCTTTCCATCACCTCCACCATTATCATCATCGTTATCATTATCATTGTGGCCATCGTAATCGTGGTCATGACCACCCTAGCCACCATCGCCTTTATTTCCATCATTATCCTCTTCTTCCTCATCTGAATTCATCTCCTCATCGGCCAGGGGACCATCGAAGCTTAATAGCTTCTTAGCATCAATCTCTTCCTCTTTCTCGGAGGGACCTCTTCTAGGTGCTTGATATTTATTCGACGTCACTTGAAATTTATCCATAAACTTTTTGTTCCTTGCTGGAGGGAGAGAAGGGAAGCAAAAATCCGAGCATTTGTGGGCGTTATCAACATATGCGAGATAGAGGGCCTTCTCATAAGAACTCTTGATAATAGTATCAAGGGGTTTGCCGAGGAAATGGGACACCTTTTGTTTTGCATCTCTAATTATGCTGGATGACTTATCTAAAAGAACTCTTTTCTTCTTTAGACTTTTCTTGAGAGATGCATTTTCTGCTGCAAGCTTAGCCTCCTTCATTCCGGCCTCCTCAAGTGCTATTTCTAAGCTCTTCACCCCCTCGTCTGAAATTTGTTTATCACTTCTCTCTTTAAGGAGAAACGCTTTTGTTTCTCTAAGAGAGGTAGTTAGCATTTTCATTTCTTACACGGCTTCGTCTCTCGCTGTGGTGATTCGACTATATGATGGCTAGCCGAGGAGTTTTTCTCCTTAAGCTTAGATATCTTGCTTGATGATCCCGAAGATTCTTCTTGAAGTGAAAACAAATGTTTGGCGACCTGGAAAGAGTAACAAAATCTAAGCCAAAATGTTATATGAGAAATATTAAAAGCTTAAAGCAGTTAAACAAGAATGGTACATACCAACAAGTGTTGCTTAAGAAAGGAAAATCGATGCTCTTGAGTGTAGGAGGAAGGTGTAGTTGCTTGAGAGCAGCAAAAGGAGGGGATTGGATGACCAATTGGAGAAGATCATCAAACTTACTGACAGGAGTTGACGATTGGAACTTAGAAGGAAGCAGATCCTCTGGCGTAAAAGAAAATCCTAGATTCTCACAAATACGCTACAAAGCTTTAGGAAAGCCCTAGGCAAGTAATACGAAGAAGTGGGTCCCGAGAATGCTCTGCTTTATCCACTTGTTGGGCCTCATCTCCAACAACGTTAAGATTAGCCTCATCTCCAACAACGTTAAGGTTTGAGGTCTCAACATTTGAATTAGTACCGAAAAACTCTTCCTCTTCAATAACAACAGTTGACTACATGTCCTCAATTTTAGGTTTCTTACTAGGGGTAGATGCAGTAGCTGAACTATCGCTTAGTTTTCTTTTAGCAAGAGTGAATGAGCTAGAGATAGCATCCCTAAGAGATTGAGGTTCAGGAGTTTGAATTGAGGCAGAAGTGTCATCTTTGTCTGATTTTTTTTGGGAGCATTAATTATGGCTTCCTTCTCGATAGAAGCAAGTATCAAAATAGACGAACCAAAATGTAACGCCCCTTATTTTAAATAACATTATTATGAGATTTAATTAGATAAATTAAATAGAATAATGTAGAGACTAGAATGATAAGGGGATTGAGATTTGAAAACTAAATAGAGGCCGTGCCTTAACTAAATGAAATCATAAGAATGAGTTTATAAAATGGTTTTATAAGTTAACTACTCAAGGGAATAAGGCAAGGGTATTATGGGAATAGTCGTGTGTAACCCCCATAACCCCTAAACCCTTACCTCATTCTCATTTTCATACTTTCATAAAAGCAAAAATAAAAGAGATCAAGGCTGGCCATAACCCTAAGAGAAAAAAGGGATCAAAATCATCTAAAAGCTAAGGATTCAAGCAAAGAGGAATAAAGCAAGATCAAATCTCAAGTTTCTTATCCAAACAAGGTGAATAATAATATAAACCATCTCATATATATTTTAATGAACATCTTAATTTTGGATTTAAGGTTTTAAAAATAGTTTGGATGATTTGAATGATGATATGCTCTGATTATATGCCATGTTTGATTTAAACAAGTATGTTTGTAAAAGTTTTGATTCAATTTTAAGGATAAAATCATGTAAAATGGGTTTTGAATGCCATGAAGATTGAATATGTTATGTGAAACATTATTTTGGAAATGGATTTAAATTTTCATAATATTTCAAGTTATGGACAATTTATCATGAATTTTGAATGGAAGAAATAGGTAATTTGGGTTTAAAATTAATTATGACAATTATATAAAGAATTTTGGGTTCGAAATTTATATATATTAGAAAACATATTAAAAGTGAATTGAGATGATTTTTGGGGATTTTTCCTAAGTGATTTTCTATGGAAATAAAATTAATTAAGTTTGAGGACTTAAATATCTTAATTGTTTTGTTAAGGGGAAGGGCTTCTTTGCTAAAATATTTTAATTATTAATTAATGAATTCGGCAGTCTTTTTTGAAAAAGATTTTGCAACTAATCATATTTTGACAAATAAGGCAAGTAGGTGAAAATAAAATCAGTTTTGCTTGGATTTACTACTTCGCCACTTCCATTTGATGGCTTTTGACACCATGCCTCCACCAAAGAACCCATTCGAAACCAATGCACATGGTATCAAGCAATAGATACATAGTGCATTGGAGAATGGTGGAAGGTACAGTATCGAAACCAAGCTTTCGAAGGGGTAGAGGTCATTTTTATAAGCTTTTGAATATGTTACGGGCCTTTGTTTTTAAAAAGACGCTTTCGAAAGGGTTGAAGTTACTTGTAAATAGCTTTCGAAAAGATTGACGCTTACCTTTGTTTTAAAAGTATATTTCGATTGAGTTGCCGCATATTAAGTTTTAAAAAGGAGATTTCAAAAGGGTAGTTGCTTTTGAACCTAGTCAAAACCCAGCTGTCGTCTTCCAACATTTCGAACTGGTTAAAGACCGCTTTTCTTTATAGCCTTATAACAATGAGTTCGAAAGGGAAGCTTTTGTCTTATTAATATAGAAGCCACATCCCAATGCTTTTGAAAGGGTCCCTATAGTTACTTATATTAAAGGTTTCGAAGGCAATGGTTTTGAAAGATCATTTCGAAGCTATCCTTTTTCCCAATTATTTTACTTAAAGATCATTGCTTTCGAAAGGGTGGTTTCGAAGCCAACTGTTCCCTAAATTCTTTTACTTGGAGATTAATGTTTTCAAAAGGGCTACTTTCGCTAATGTTCACTTTGACTCAGAAGTTATACTTAAGGTTAAACCCAATGATTTTGAAAGAGATACTTTTCATTTGGTTTCGAAGCTACGCTTCTATAAATCCTACTTGAACTAAGTGGTTTTAAATGATAAGCTTTAATACTTTCGAAAGGAATGTTTTAATGGTTTTGAAAGGAAGGTTTTGATGATTTAGACAGGGATGTTTTGAGTGTTTTGGAAGGCATATATTTAAGTGTTTTGAAAAGAAGGTTTGAATACTTTCAAAGGATATATTTTAATGGTTTCGAAAGATAAGGCCTAAGGTTTCGAAAGCCTTAGTTTTCAAACAAGAAATCCAATCTCTCTTTTTAAAGAAGAACCCATGGCAATATGAAAGAGTTTTTAAAATGGCATTTAACTTTGGAGTTTTTGAAGAAGCTTTCCTTGCTAAAGATAATAGGTTGAAGTTATTACACATGTTTCATTTGAAAAATGATTACAAGGAAATTGAACCACGAATGTTTATGTTTTTATGTATTGATCAGTTATCATGTGTGCTTCTTCTGTAAACATATTCACTTTATAATTAACACATATCTGTATTTTGGGGTGTTAAGGGCAGAATAACCAGTTAGGTTGATCTAGTAGTGAATATATATTGAGTTAGCTCCTGTGTGAGTAGAATTACATCCAGGAGATCAAGTAGACTAGAATATAGGATGCCCAAAGACTGATCAAAGGATTATTGGTTTATATAGGTTCTTAGTAAGCCCATGAAAAATTGTATGGAAAAAGTTATTGGCAGAGCCCAATAGGTTCTTAGTGATCCCATGAAAACTATATTCGGATTAAGTTATTGATAGAGATCAATAGGTTCATAGTTAACCCACAAAAACTATTATATGAGAGAAGTTATTGGAGAACCCAATAGGTTCATAGTGAGCCCATTAAAACTATAATTGGATGAAGTTATTGGTAGATACTAATAGGTTCTTAGTGAACCCATGAAAACTATGAAATTGGACAGATAGTCCGTAAGCTTTGAACAGATTATTAGTCAGCCTATGAAAGCTAATAGGTTAATAGTGACCCTATAAACCATAACTTAAGACAGATAGTCCAATGAATATGGATGGGAAATCCAGAATATATTGCATTTTTGCATATCATCGTTATATATTTTATTATGTTATGTTTTGACCATTATGGATGAAGGTGCATAGTATATGGTTATTATAAACTTGAGTTAAGATACTAGCGAGAGGAAAACCAGTTTCGTGAAGCGGCATAGTCTCACTAGATATCTATATGGTTCGAGATGGTAGGTTATTATTCATACCATACTTTTTGTCTGACTCGAAGTTTATGTTTTCCCCTTAAACTCTCGGGTGCTCAATTGATTTTGAGTAGTTTGAGAGATAAGGTTTTCATGTTCTCCTTTAGACGAATAAGCTTCTGGAGACGTGCAGGAGGTAGGCTAGCTATTAGGAGTTCTTTCTGTTTGATTCCGCTGTGTTTTGGATGTAATGGAATAATTGTTTAATTGCCTATATTTAGACTCTGATCACCCAAAGGGGCATGTTCATATGTCGCTCTTGGTGTATTTTGTAATAATTATATTTCTCTGAACGTGGTATACGAATTGGGATTATGTAATGAATTTGAATGAGAAATCTGTTTTATGATTTTAATTTTTTTTTCATATTCATGTATTTATGTTATATCAATGTATCTAACATTACCGCATTTGGTCACCGAAAATTAATAACTATGGATGACTGCAGCATCTGTAGCCGTTAGTTTGGGCCTCCAAGTGGGGGATGTTACAATTTGGTATCAGAGCATAGGTTTATGCAAATTTAAAAAGAAATTTAAACCTAAAAGATTTTCAAAACATAATCCAATGAATCAGAAAATAAGATCGGGGTTTGGGTTAACGCTATAGTAACCTACTTGTATTTGCTATATATATATATGTATGTATGTATGTGTGTATATATATATAAGTACGTACTCCCCTCTCTCTTAGACCATTCTTCTGTATCTTACTAAGGCTCGTATGTAGATTTACGAGAAAGGAAGATATGGAGAATGGAAACGGAAGAGGAAATCTAGGTGAAACACCACAACTAATGGAAATGCTCGACCCAACATTAGGAGAAACCCAAGTCGACAAGCAAATGCTAATCCAAATGCAAATGCCAATGTGGGTGCTAGAATCCCCCAGTAGATATGTGGATGATGTATTAGTTCTTTGTCAATCTGATGCAAGCTGGAGCAGCCGTAGGAGTAGCTGGGGGTAATGATGGGAATGTTGGAGGAGCTAATTCCATGGCCCCCGCTGGCAACAACTATGCTAAGCTGAGCAGGGATTATACTAGTCTTGGTAGGAAGCCATTTTTGGGAACAGAGGATGCTATAGAAGTTGAGAATTGGCTTTTGCATTGTGAAAGGATTCTCGCTGACTTGGGATTAAATGATGAGTAGAAGAGGAGACTTGCCTCTAGGAAGTTGCAGGGAGCAGCACTTCATTGGTGGAATAGTGTTACAATGGGAGTTCTCGAGGAGGAGTTGACTTGGGCGGAATTTCCAAGGAGATTCATAAAGAGGTTTTTGTCTGAAGTTGCCAAGTCAATTTTGCTGAGAAAGTTCATGGACTTAGTGCAGGGTGAGATGTCGATGATAGAGTATGCTACAAAGTTTGATGAGATATCCAGATACAGATATGCTACCATTGACACTGTCATCAAAATAAACAAGAAGTTCATTCGAGGGTTAAGGCCCAAGATTGCTAGGGCGACAGTGCCACATCTCCATGATCCAAGTACTATTGTTGTGGAGATGAAAATCCAGAATGAAAAGATGCTTTCTACTTATGGGAAGGAGAAGCAGGTTGAGACCCAGGGTTATCAGGGCGAGAAGAGGAAATTCTTTAAGAAGAAAGGAACCCAAAAGGGAGAAGCTGCCAAGAAGGTGAAGGCTAATTTAGTTTGCTTTAAGTGTGATAAGAAGGGACATTATGCTTATGATCGTCGAACTGGAAAAGGGAAGAAGGTTGTAGATAAGAAGGGACCGAGGTGCTTCAACTGTGAACTGATTGGGCATTACAAGAATCAGTGTCCAGAACCGGTCAAAGTGGAAAAGGGAAAGGTATTTGCTTTAGGACCATTGTCTGTTTGGCCAACTGTTGCAGAGAAGGGAAAGACTATGAAGGAAGGTACGCTTTTGACTCAAAGTATACCAGTTATAGTAACGTTTGACATTGGTGCATCACATTCATTTATATCTCAGTGTTTGGTTGATAGGTTTATGTTTACAACCCTCATACCTTGTTACTTCCTTAAAGGTTGTGAATCCGATAGGAGGGTATGCAACTCTGGGGTTGAGATGTGACCAGTTAGAACTTGATTTATCAGGTCATAAATTTGCATGCATTTTATATGTTTTTGATTTCGTAGGCTTCGGAATCATCTTGGGTATGGATTGGTTAGATAAATATGATGCTAGGATATTTTGCCAAGACAGGGAAATATCACTAAGACACCCTAATAGTCATGGCCGAGTTATATACTCGATTGAGAAGTTAAACCCAAGTGCTTGTGCTTGGTTGAATGCAATGGAAGTAGAAGAAGAGTTGAATCGGGTTTTGGTAGTAAGAGAATTTGCAGATGTTTTTGAGCTAGTCACATGACTACCACCGAAATGAGCAATTGAGTTTTAGATAGATCTTGTGCCAGTAGCAAAACTTGTAAGTGGACCACCTAGTAGGATGACACTGACCAAGATAAAGGAATTGAAGGTGCAGCTAGTGGATTTAGAAGGTAAAAATTTCATTAGACCAAGCAGTTCGCCTTGGGGAGCGACCGCGGTGTCCGTAAGGAAACCAGATGGGTCGTTAAGGATGTGTATCGACTATCGTAAGTTGAACGAGAAGACAATCAAGAATAAGTATCCTTTGCCAATAATCGATGATTTATTTGATCAGTTGAGTGGAGCTAGAGTATTTTCCCAATTGGATTTGGCAACAGGTTTCCATCAGCCTAGAGTGGTAGAGGATAGTATTCCGTTGATGGAATTTCAGACTAGGTATGGTTCGTACGAGTGGTTAGTAATGCCATTCGGGTTAACGAATGCGCCGGCTTTTTTGTGGATTTGATGAACCGAATTTTCCGAGAGCACTTGGATAGGTTCATATTGGTATTCATAGATGACATTTTAATATCCTCTAAGGATGAAAAAGAGCATGAAGTTCATCTAAGAATAGTGCTTGAGATGCTAAGGCAGTATCAAGTGAAAGCAAAGTTTTCAAAGTGTCATATTTGGAAGAAAGAGGTTAAATTTCTTGGTTACCTGGTTTTAGAGAAGGGTTTGTCAGTTGATCCGAATAAGATCGAAACTGTTAACAATTAGAAGAGACCAGAAATGGTGACTGAGATTAGAAGTTTTTTGGACTCGCTAGCTATTACCGAAGATTCATTAAGGATTTCTCGCGGATAGCAGTGCCTTTGACTAAGATAACTAGGAAGGAAGTGAAGTTTATTTGGTCTGACAAATATGAGGAAGCATTCCTTAAGTTAAAGCATTTGTTGACCAATGCGCCTATGTTGGTGGTTCCAGATGGAAACCAAGGATTAGTAGTGTATACCGATGCATGTGGAACCGGATTAGAAGCTGTGTTGATGCAGAAAGGTAAAGTTATTGCCTACACTTCATGACAGCTTAGATCGCATGAAGTGAGATATCCTACTCATCATTTAGAGTTGGCAGCGGTAATCTTCGAATTTAAAGTATGGAGACATTATCTCTTAGGGGGATAGATTTGAGTTATGCCCGGATCATAAGTCCTTAAGATATTTATTATCTCAGAAGGAGTTGAATATAAGATATCAGAGGTGGCTGAAGTTTTTAGCGGCTTATGATTTTGGTATAGAGTACACACCTGAAAAAGGAAATAAGGTAGCATATGCTCTTAGCAGAAAACATTAAAATGTGGTGTTAGCTATGTTAACGGAATGGAAGGATCTAGAGGCTTTGACTACTTGTAGTGTGCACTTAAGATCGACTACTAGTTCTAGTTAGGGCAATGTCATGTTATCCTGCTTGGAAGTTTGACCAGTACTGATTGAAAGGACCACTTCTAAGAAAAAAAGAGGATCCACAGTTAGCTGAGAAAGTTAAAAGGCTTGAGGTTGGATCAGAGATTGATGATCTAAAAGATTTCAGCCTTGACCAGAGGGGATGGTTGAGAAGGAAGGGATGGTTGTGTATTCCGAATGATGGGGATTTAAGGAGAGAAGTCCTCAGGGAATGTCATCAATCCAAATTCATGATTCATCCTGGGGGAACCAAGATGTATCAAGATATGAAGAGGAGTTTCTACTGGGAAGGTATGAAGAAGGATGTTGGCTTGTGGATAAGGTAGTGTATGAACTATCAACAAGTGAAGGCCGAACATCAGAAGCCGAGTGGATTTCTTCAACCTTTGGAGATACCAGTTTGGAAATGAGATTCGAAATCTATGGATTTTATAGACGGGTTGCCAAGGTCGAACCGAGGAAATGAAATTATATGGGTCATAGTGGACAGGTTGACCAAGAGTGCCCATTTTATTTCGGTTAAGTCAACCAGGACGACACTTGTTTTAGCTAAATTATTTATGAAGAACATAGTTAGACTGCATGGAATTCCTGTAATATAGTAAGTGATAGAGATACTTTGTTTACTAGCGAGTTCCGGAAGAGTTTACAGGATGTGTTAGGTACCAAGCTCAAGATGAGTACTGCTTATCACCCTTAGACAGATGGGCAGATAGAGAGAGTCAACAAGGTACTCGAGGATTTGTTAAGAGCTTGTGCGCTAGACTTTGGTGGATCTTGGGAAGATCACCTAAACTTAGTTGAGTTTTCCTATAATAACAATTATCAGACTAGTATAGGAATGACACCTTTCGGAGCTTTGTATGGAAAGCCATGCAAATCACATTCATGTTGGTTGGAAACTGGAGACATATTAGTCTTAAGACCAGTCTGGTAAGAGAGGAAACAGAGAAGATTGAGTTGATCCGAGGTAGGATGAGGGAAGCTCAGTCTTGGCAGAAGAGTTACATAGATAAGAGGCGTAAGGATCTAGAGTTCTCGATTGGAGATAAGGTTTTCATTGAAGTATCACCAATGAAAGGCGTGGTACGATTCGGAAAGTCAGGGAAACTGGCACCGAGATATGTTAGACCATTCCCAGTTATAGAGAGGATCGAAAAGCTCGCATACAGAGTAGAGTTTCCAAGAAATTTGGCAGGTGTCCATAATGTGTTTCATATGTCTCATCTTCGTAAGTATGTGCATGATCCAGAGACTACTATTCCTCTAACTACGTTGGAAGATTTAAAAGTAGAACCAATTTGACTTTTGTTAGACGACCAGTTTGTGTTGTAGTGAGAGATAATAAGATGTTAAGAAACAATAAAGTCAAGTTGGTGAAAGTCAGTGGAGCGACAACGAGAAGGACTGTACTTGGAAGACAGAAGATAGGACTTGAGATACTTATCCCGATCCCTTGTAAGGGTATGTTCTATATTTGCTTTATATAGACTGTTTTCTAGTTAGGTAGGCTAGTATGGTAGTCAGGAGATGTTACAGATGATTGCTATTATTAGTATTTAGTCCTTGTTGAATTTCGAGGACGAAATTCTTTAAGAAGGGGAGCCTGTAACACTTCTATTTAGGAGATTTAATTAGATAAATTAAATAGAATAATTTAGAGACTAGAATGATAAGGGGATTGAAGAAACCTAAATAGAGGTTGTGCCTTAACTAAATGAAATCATAAAAATGAGTTTATAAAATGGTTTTATAAGTTAACTACTTAAGGGAATAAGGCAAGGGTATTATGGGAATAGTCGTGTATAACCCCCATAACCCCTGAATCCTTGCCTCATTCTCATTTTCATACTTTCATAATAAAAAAAGAGATCAAGGCCGGCCATAACCTAGGAGAAAAAAGGGATCAAAATCAACTAGAAGCTAAGGATTCAAGCAAGGAAGAATTAAGTAAGATCATATCTCAAGTTCCTTTTTCGAACAAGGTGAATAATAATCTAAACCATCTCATATATGTTTTAATGAACAACTTAATTTCGGGTTTAAGGTTTTAAAATCCATTTGGATGATTTGAATGATGGTATGCTTTGATTATATGCCATGTTTGATTTAAACAAGTATGTTTGTAAAAGGTTTGATTCAATTTTAAGGATAAAATCATGTAAAATGGGTTTCCAATGCCACGAGGATTGAACTTGTTATATGAAACATTATTTTGGAAATGGGTTTAAATTTTTATAATATTCCATGCTATGGACAATTTATCATGAATTTTGAATGTAAGAAATAAATAATTTGGGTTTAAAATTAATTACGGCAATTATATAAAGGATTTTGGGTCCGAAATTTATATATGTTAGAAAACATATTAAAAGTGAATTAAGATGATTTTTGAAGATTTTTCCTAAGTGATTTACTATGGAAATTAAATTAATTAAGTTTGAGGACTTAAATGTCTTAATTGTTTTGTTAAAGGGAAGGGCTCTTTACTAAAATATTTTAATTATTAATTGATGAATTCGGCAGCCTTTTTAGAAAAAGATTATGGTAAAGGATTTGACAAATAATCATATTATGACAAATAAGGCAAGTAGGTGAAAAGAAATTTCTTTTAAAGGCTAAAAATCAGTTTTTCTTGGATTTAGTACTTCGCCACTTCCATTTGATGGCTTTCGACACCATGCCTCCACTAAAGAACCCATTCGAAACCAATGTACATGGTATCAAGCAATTAATACATAGTGCATTGGAGAAAGGCAGAAGGTACAGTATCGAAACCAAGCTTTCGAAGGGGTAGAGGTCATTTTTATAAGCTTTCGAATATGTTACTTGCCTTTGTTTTTAAAAAGACGCTTTCGAAAGGGTTGAAGTTACTTGTAAGTAGCTTTCAAAGGGATTGCCGCTTACCTTTATTTTAAAAGTAGCTTTCGATTGAGTTTCCACATATTATGTTTTGAAAAGGAGCTTTCGAATGGGTAGTTGCTTTTAAACCTAGTCGAAACCTAGCTACCGTCTTCATACCTTTCGAATTGGTTAAAAGCCGATTTTATTTATAGCCTTATAACAATGAGTTTAAAAGGGAAGCTTTTGTTTTATAAATATAAAATCCAAATCCCAATGCTTTCGAAAGGGTCCCTGTAGTCACTTATATTAAAGGTTTCGAAGGCAATGGTTTCGAAAGATCATTTCGAAGCTATCCTTTTTCCCAATTATTTTACTTAAAGATCATTGCTTTCGTAAGGGTGGTTTCGAAGCCATCTGTTCCCTAAATTCTTTTACTTGGAGATTAATGTTTTCGAAAGGGCTACTTTCGCTTATGTTCACTTTGACTCAGAAGTTATACTTAAGTTAAACCTAATGATTTTGAAAGAGATACTTTTCATTTGGTTTCGAAGCTACGCTTCTATAAATCCTACTTGAACTAAGTGGTTTTGAATGATAAGCTTTAATACTTTTGAAAGGAATGTTTTAATGGTTTTGAAAGGAAGGTTTTGATGCTTTCGAAAGGGATGTTTTGAGTGTTTCGGAAGTCATATATTTAAGTGTTTTGAAAAGAAGGTTTGAATACTTTTAAAGGATATATTTTAATGGTTTTGAAAGATAAGGCCTAAGCATTCGAAAGCCTTAGTTTTCAAACAAGAAACCCAATCTCTCTTTTTAAAGAAGAACCCATGGCAATATGAAAGAGTTTTAAATGGCATTTAACTTTGGGGTTTTTGAAGAAGCTTTCCTTGCTA
Organism: Allium fistulosum; assembly: GCA_030737815.1. Classification (NCBI taxonomy): domain Eukaryota; kingdom Viridiplantae; phylum Streptophyta; class Magnoliopsida; order Asparagales; family Amaryllidaceae; genus Allium; species Allium fistulosum. The sequence goes on along the minus strand of CM060901.1, from coordinate 442,875,263 downwards.
AAGATAATAGGTTAAAGTTATTAACAATGGTTCATTTGAAAAATGATTACAAGGAAATTGAACCACAAATGTTTATGTTTTTATGTATTGATCAGTTACCATGTGTGCTTCTTCTGTAAATATATTCACTTTATAATTAACCTATATCTGCATTTTGGGGTGTTAAGGGCAGAATAACCAGTTATGTTGACCCAGTAGTGAATATATATTGAGTTAACTTCTGTGTGAGTAGAATTACATCTAGGAGGTCAGGTAGACTAGAATATAGGATGCCTAAAGACTGATCAAAGGATTATTGGTTTATATAGGTTCTTTGTAAGCCCATGAAAAATATGTATGGAAAAATTTATTGGAAGGGGCCAATAGGTTCTTAGCGATCCCATGAAAACTATATCCGGATTAAGTTATTGTCAGAGATCAATAGGTTCATGGTTAACCGATGAAAACTATGATATGAGAGAAGTTATTGGAGAACCTAATATGTTCATAGTGAGCCCATGAAAACTATAATTGGATGAAGTTATTGGTAGATACAATAGGTTCTTAGTGAACCTATGAAAACTATGAAACGGGGCAAATAGTCTGTAAGCTTTGAATAGGTTATTAGTCAGCCTATGAAAACTAATAGGTTAATGGTGACCTTAAAAACCATAACTTGAGAAAGATAGTCAAACGAATGGAGATGGGAAATCCAGAATATATTGCATGTTTGCATATCATCTTGATACATTTTATTATGTTATGTTTTAACCATTGTGGATGCAGGTGCATAGTATATGGTTATTATAAATTTTAGTTAAGATACTAGTGGGGGGAAACCCATTCCGCTAAGCGGCATGGTCTCACTAGATATCTATATGGTTCGAGATGGTAGGTTATTATTCATACCAGACTTTTTGTCTAACTCGAAGTTTATGTTTTCCCCTTAAACTCTCGGGTGCTCAATTGCTTTTGAGTGTTTGAGTTAAGGTTTTTAGGTTCTCCTTTAGATGAATAAGCTTCCAGAGGCGTGCAGGAGGCAGGCTAGCTATTAGGAGTTCTTTCTGTCTGATTCCGCTGTGTTTTGGATGTAATGGAAAAAAATTTGAATTTCCTATATTTAGACTATGATCATCCAGGGGCCATCTTTATATGTCGCTCTTGGCATATTTTGTAATAATTATATTTCTCTGAACGTGGTATACGAATTAGGATTATGTAATGAATTTGAAACATGATTTTAAGTTGAATGAGAAATCTGTTTTATGATTTTAATTTTTTTCTTCATATTCATGTGTTTATGTTATATTAATGTATCTAACATTACCGCATTTGTTTATCGAAAATTAATAACTATGGATGGTTACAACATCCGTAACCATTAGTTTTGGGCCTCCGAGTGGGGGATGTTACAATAAATCAAGGGAATAAGCTTATGAGGTAGTAATATAATAGATTTCGAATGAATATAATGATATCTTACCATGTACCTCGGGCTGGACGGGGGAGTTAGATGTAAAAGATTCGAGCTTACCCATTACCAATGAGCTTTTCCCTCTAGCATTGTGGTTTTCCATCGGAGGCTCTTCTAGGACTTTGTGGCAGCCTAAAATGATAGAATATTGAAGAAACTTATCCGATGTTAATAATCTGAGCTTGTTCCCCATTTTCCCTACTACTTGAGTTAGCGACAGCACGAGTTTTTGATCCTCAAGGTTTAACTTCTTAGGAGCAGGATCTGAAAGAGAGAGAGACCTATTAGTAAAGAATAATAAATTAATATGGATAATTAGGAAAAATAAAATTACTAGTAGTAGAAAATGTTCCTCTAATTTTAGAGAAGCATTTGGCAAAGAAGAATTGAGTTTTCCATCCTCTCATTTTATTAACACTCTCATAAACTAAGATTTTTGGATGGGGAAGGATTTGATACAATTGATGGCCTGGTTTTTCACCAACCTCAGTAGGACTAGCTATATAATGGAGAATTTCAGCACTAAGAGATGGGAGTCCTGCCACCCGAGCTAAGACTTCTAAGCAAGTCAAATATGTATAAGCATATGGCAAAAACTGGATCGGTGCAATATTTAGATACTCCAAATATCTTAAGAGAAAATAGAGGAAAGGAAGGTAGCCCGTGTGCTAGATATGTACGGGAGTGAAAGCAAAGAACCCTTCTGGTGGGCTATAAATGTTGTCTGTGGGGCCAGTAGGGATGGCTTCAACCCTAGTGATTCCAAATTGAGAATAGAGTCCACCTCAGCCTGGGTGGTAATGTATGATGGATTCGAAATGATGTCTCCCTTCTTGCTAGCTAAAGGTGAAGGCTTGGGCTCTTTACTAGCTTTTATAGTGGACTACTTGCTGGATTATTGGCCTTCCATTGTACTACCAGGTGATATTATTCCAAACTTAAGGAATAATCATGTTCATGTTATATAAAAGATTTACTACATGCTAAGTTTAAATATTTTTCTAATTTGTTATTATTGTCTAGGTAATCTATTTACAGTTGAAGTAATAGAGTATGTAATAGTCACTAGAATAATTCTTAAGCGCCATATGTTAGGTTTGTTAGAAAACATAAATTTAAATTCCAACAAGAAAATCCCATAAAGGAGCTATATTAAAGTTGAATGAGTATGAATATTCAGCACCAATAAGCCAACATCGATAATGACAAAAAACTTGTACTATAAAATATTAATAAGCTTCACAACCATAACTAATGCCGAAACAATAAGGATATCGATATCGATGAATAATGGCAATGTGTATTGGAAACATAATAATTGGTTAAATAATTTATAACATGTTAAAACAATGGTGTCGAGAGAGTTGATGTTATATTGTAACAACCCGCATATTTATCGATTTTATATTTAAATATTTTTATTTAAATATTTTATCGTTAATCGAATTTTGGTCTGAAGAGCTACTTTTTGCATACGGTCAAATTAGGACTCGAGACCACCCCCATTGAGTTGAAAATGACGTTTGCGATCTTTTTAAGTATAAACTTCGATATGTTTGGAGTAAGTGGAATTTTCGTCACCTTTTCCCGCCTTTGACTTTGGTTGGACTGCACCTTCTTTAGCTCAGCCCAACCCTCTTCCCTTCACAACTTCACTCTTTGCTAAAACATCCAAGCTTCATCAAAAAAATGGAGGAGGGAATGGGAAATTAAAACTCCAAACTCAAATTCAATTGCAAAACCAACATTCAACTCCAAATTCAAGTAGAAGATATTGGATTCAAGCTTTGGATTGCTTCTCCTTGCTTTCAAGCTTTATCTTCATCCATTTTAGTGAAAAGGTGAGATTTTTAATCTCACATCTTGCCTATAACTGTCATTGGACTGTTGGGAATGATTCCCTATCACTTGTGCATATGCATTTGCTTTTGGTTTGGATCGAATCGGCGAAAAACTCCAATTTTCAGTGTTTTGGCAAAAATCTGAGCTTACGTCGTTCTGCCTGTGCTAGGTCGTTCGGCGTGAAAAGTCTCTGCCTGCATACACAGCGTTCTGCGCTTAGGTCGTAGGTCGCTCGGTGGAGTTAGGTCGTAGGTCGCTCGGGGGATTTAGGTTGTAGGTCGCTCGGGGGGAGTTAGGTCGTAGGTCACTCGGCCTTGTGAAGCCTCTAGGTCGCTCGGCTTCGATAACTTCTTAGGTCGCTCGCCACTGTTCCTCCTTAGGTCGCTCGCCTCTTACCCTCGTTAGGTCGCTCGACCTTACCTCTTCATTTAGGGCGCAACCTCCATTAGATCGCGTGGCCTATGTGCTTGCATAGTAAGGTCGCTCGGCTCGTCTTCGCGATAGGTCGCAACCCTCACTAGGTCGCTCCAGTTAGGTCGCTCGGCCACTCGTGTTAGGTCGCTCGTCCTGTTGACCTGATAGGTCGCGCCCCTTTGGCCACTTAGGTCGTTTGCACTTAGGTCGGCCATGTTAGGTCGCGAGTCTTCCTTAAATCGCACCTTCTTGGTTGTGTGTTACTCCTTAAGCCGTTAGCTCCTAGGTCGCTCGGCCTCAAAATGTTAGGTCGTTCACCTTTCAACCCTTAGGTCGTTCAACCTATTTAACTTTAGGTCGTTCCTTTTCACTTTAACTCCGCCACGTTGGGTCGCTCGGAAACTTCCACTTTGATGTATTTTGAGTTGATTTTCTTGGATTTCATTCACGTCTTCGAATGTGAACTTTTGTGATTCGATTTGTTTCAGCAATCGTTTTATGGTTTGTCAATTTAAAGATATGAAGGTTTGAATACTAGTAGAAACTATCAAAACCCTTTCTTCCAAATGATTTCATTTAAATATGAAGCTCGTTTTCTCAAACCGTTTTCCAACCTACTAGTATACACAAGCCTTTACTTCACTCGGATGAGAAATCAAATTAAACGACTTAGTAAAACGAGTGGTATGGAACGCTCGCGTTTACTTCATCGGTTAGCTCTTGGACTTGTTCGATTGAACCCTTTGTGAAAATTTTCTAGTGAAGATCTACAGTTTGTTCGTAAATATTTAAGTTAAGCAAGTGGTTATGGAACATGAAGCTAAACTCATATATTTACTAGCTTAGTGTGGTTGACACTTCTTGATGATCATGACGATCATTTTTGTGATTTAGACTAGCGATTGAGCGATGTCTCTTTGTCTGCGAGGGAGACTAGACCCCGCTTGTGTGATGTTTCGCCATCACATATATGGGGTAGCGCCCCATGGTCTTCGGGCCTTTCTTGTGTCAAAGGCCTTCGGGCCATTCGTGTGTTCGAAAAATTAAATGGATAACTTCCATGAGATAGCTTCTCGTCCGTGTGTTCGGACTTCCCCCTTTTTTTGATTTCAGGATTTCGTGTGTTGATTTCTGGGATTTGTTCTGGATTTCGTGTGTTGATTTCTGGAATTTATGCTTCACTAATTTTCATGATTTTCATTGATATGATATCAATTTTTGTGCATTGATGAATTTGTGTGTCATTGACTTGTTATGAATACAAGTTTAGGGTATGATACCCTATTTTATCTTTGAGAAGATTCTTGTGATATTGATTAATCTCTTGTTGATTTTCAATTACATACTTATAGTAGCATGTCACTATGGTTATTACATGTTCATGCCATGTCTTTTATTTTATACCATATCATCTGATATTTATAGCTAGACTGGTCCGTTTATTATTTTCTTATAAATAATACTCGGGTCAGACCGCGATGTTACAGGTGCTTCTGCTTGACTCCTCTTCAGGATTATTCTGACTTTTGGCTAACTACTTAGATTAGTAGTTTTTGGAAGTACACATTTGAGATATAGACTCTATGTTGTGTACTTATTCTTTTGTATAGCACGTGTTGCTATTCTTTTGTATCGTGGATCTTTCTGACCACTACTCTGATGTTCACTTTCATGTGTTATTTATATATTCATATCTTTTTCCGCCTTTGTGATATGGATGTCTGTGACTGATTGTGTTTTGTTTATTTCTATTTTTGTTTCCGAATATTATATAGCCACTGTGTGATAGCTTTGAGTTTGAATCGGTATGTCGGATTTCCTCCTTAAACGATATGCATTCTAGACTATCTGACATATCGGTGCTCACTCAAAGAAGTTACACGGATGGTCGCTTCTCAACTGCCTTATTCTCCATGCTAGTCGACAGCATTACACCGTAGTGTTCTTGTCTAGCGTGGGTATAGAGGTGGGGCGTCACAGCTTGGTATCAGAGCCAAACTTCGGAACAATGTAGAATAACTTAACAAGGATCATTGTCCTAATTCCAACTTAGGAGTTGTGCCTTAGGATGTAATTCGAGTCTTCGTACCGATTCATCCTATTTCCTTTTATGTATCCTTGTCTTATCTATCAAGATTTGCTTGATATTTATTTGGAAAATAACTTTTCTTCTTCTCTCTTTCTTAAAGAAGAGAATGTCTAGACCAGGCTGTCCCAGAGCTGGACCATCTACTGTTACTCCCCAGGATGGAGTTTTTATGACTGCCCAATAGCTTCTTGATTTAGTAAAGAATGCTCAAGCAGCTGGTCCTAATTAGGAACCTACACACCCTAAGTCTGGATTTGCACGTTTGTGCAACAATTATACCAACTTGGGTGGGAGACCGTTTAAAGGTTCCGAAACCATTATTGAAGTCCAGGCTTGGTTAAGAACATGCGATAGAATCTTTTCTCGCATGAATCTTATCGATCTTCACCGTGTTCAGGTGGCCTCCAGTATGCTCCAAGAGAGAGCATTGGATTGGTACGAACTTCTTATTTCTGAAATTAATGAAGCAGATCTCTCCTGGGAGCAATTCCGGGAACGCTTCGAATTAAAATTCGTACCAGAAGCAGAGAAAGTGACTTTGGCTCATCGTTTCATAGACCTTGTTCAAGGTGAATCCTCTATGACAGATTATGTCGCATCCTTTGAGTCACTGCCTAAATATGGGGTTGAATACATCAACACCCCATTGAAGAAGAATCAAAGATTTGTTTATGGCTTAAACAAGAATCTCAAGAAGCCATTACTTCTAAATTTAGAAGTTTCTTTCGATCAACTCATAGATATCGCTCTTCGTCTTGAAGAGGCTGATAAGGACAGTGATGTTGAAGTGGTGGCTACTAAACCAAACTTCAACAACAAGAAAAGGCCTAACAAGTTCAAAGGCCCTTATCCCAGCAAAAAGGGTAAACAAGCAACTCCTGCCGCAAAGACACTTTCCCCCAGTGATGGGAAATGCTTCAACTGTGGCGCTAGGGGCCATTTTGCGAACAAGTGTTCAAAGCCCCGTTCTTGTCGCTATTGTAAAAGTCCAGATCATTATATGCATCTATGCCCTAGGATCCCAAGCAAGAAGGAGGGAAAGCTTAATGTGGCTCAAGCCCCTGGCAACACATCTCGCGGTCAAGGTATGTCTCATTCTGTCCTTGATGGCATTATTTTATTTCATGATCAAACTATTAGAGTTCTCTTTGATACGGGTGCATCCCATTCTTTTATATCAAAGGAACTTGTAGACACTTTTTCTTTAAGTGTTGTGGCTTTAATGACATCTTTAAGAATTGCGAATCCAGTTGGTGGATCCGTAACTATTAGTTTACTTTGTAAAGATGTGGAGATTATTTTGTGTGATTTTCCTTTCCTAGCCGATTTGCATGTCATGCGTTATTTGGGCTTTGGAATGATTTTGGGTATGGATTGGCTTAACCGTTATGAAGCTCATATCCTATGTCCTGAGCGGACTGTTTATCTCCGACATCCGCAATCTGTAAAGCAGATTTCTATTATTCTTAAAGATTCGGATTCCACTATGGCAGCATCTTTATATTCTTTAAATCCTCGTGATGATGATAATGATGACGAGGAGGATGTCATTTCTCGTATTCGCGTCGTTCGTGAATTTTCCGACATATTCGAGCCCGTTTTAGGATTACCACCTAAGCGAGCAATTGAGTTCAAAATTAATCTCATACCTGGAGCTCAACCTATTACTCGTCCTCCTTATCGTATGTCCAACAAGGAGAATGAAGAGATGCGCAAACAATTGTCCGAATTGGAGACGAAGCAACTTATCCTCTCTAGTTCCTCGCCTTGGGGAGCTTCAGCTATTTTCGTAAGTAAGTCCGATGGTACACTTAGGCTTTGCGTTGACTACCGCAAGCTTAATGATCTAACTGTTAAGAATAAATATCCTTTGCCTCGGATTGATGATCTATTCGATCAGCTTAGTGGTGCTAGAGTCTTTTCACAATTGGACTTGGCTACCGGTTTTCATCAGCTTCGTATTGCAGAGGATAGTATTCCTTTGACTTCTTTCCGTACTCGTTATGGATCTTATGAGTGGCTAGTTATGCCGTTTGGTTTAACGAATGCTCCGGCTTATTTCGTTGACCTTATGAATCGAGTTTTCAAAGATTTCCTCGATCGGTTTGTTCTCATCTTTATTGATGATATTCTTGTGTATTCTAAAACCGAAGAGGAACATGAAAAGCATCTTCGGATTGTATTGGAAACTCTTAGGAGTAATCAGTTAAAAGCAAAATTTTCTAAATGCCACTTTTGGCAAACTAATGTAAAGTTTCTCGGTCATATTATTTCCGAATCTGGAATATCAGTGGATCCTTCAAAGATTGAAGCGATTCAAAATTGGAAGAGACCGGAGAGTGTCACGAAAATCCGTAGCTTCCTTGGATTGGCGGGTTATTACCGTCGTTTTATCAAAGACTTTTCTAAAATTGCCGTACCTCTTACTGGCTTAACAAAGAAAGGTGTTAAATACATTTGGTCGGACAAATGTGAAGCTTCTTTCCAGGAATTAAAAGAACTCCTTTCTGATGCTCCTATTCTTATTATTCCCGAAGGGAATCAAGATTTTGTTGTTTATACCGATGCTAGTCGTGTTGGTTTGGAAGCCGTTCTTATGCAAAAAGAACGTGTTATTGCTTACGCTTCTAGGCAATTGAAGCCGGCTGAGACTAGATATGCCACACGTGATTTAAAACTCGCGGCTATCGTTTTCGCCCTTCGAATTTGGCGACATTATCTTTTGGGAGAAAAATTTATTCTCTATACTGATCATAAGTCTTTGAAATATTTATTTTCTCAAAAGGAACTAAATTTGCATCAATAGCGTTGGCTCGAATTCCTTGCTTCTTATGATCTTGATATTCTTTATACTCCTAGAATGGGAAATCGAGTTGCCGATGCTCTTAGTCGGAAGCAACAAGAGGTTGTTTCCATGATGATATCTGAAAGGAAGGATCTTGAGGTTATATCCACTTGTGAAATTCGAGATCGTGTCTCCGATTTATGTTTATCTCTTGTTTTGTGTAGCCTTGAGGCTCGTCCTTCTCTTTTAGACCGCATTCTTGAAGCTCAACAGCTAGATCCTGAATCGGCTTTGCTTGGCCAAAATCTTAAGGATAAAACCGATATTGAAGGTTTGAAAGACTTTGATATTGATTTTCGTGGCGGTATTCGAAAATTTGGTAGACTTATCGTACCACATACCGGAGATCTTCGTAAAGATATTCTAGAAGATTCTCATCGTTCCAAATATTCCATTCATCCCGGTAGCAGTAAAATGTACGTAGATATGAAGCGACTTTATTACTAGGAGGGAATGAAATCTGACATCGCTAACTTTGTTAAGTGTTGCATGACTTGCCAACTTGTTAAGGCTGAACATCAAAGGCCAGGTGGGTTATTGCAACCATTGGAAATTCCAGTTTGGAAGTGGGATCAAATTTCCATGGACTTTATTGATGGCTTTCCCCGTTCTCGTTCAGGTCATGATAGCTTATGGGTGATCGTTGATAGACTTACTAAATCTGCCCATTTTATTCCTGTTCGGTCGAACCGAACCGTTCCTCTTCTGGCCAAACTCTTTATCAAAGAAATTGTTAAATTACATGGAGTCCCTACTTCCATTGTTAGTGATCGTGATCCATTGTTTACTAGTGGATTCTGGAGGAGTCTTAAAAAAGCTTTGGGAACGAAGCTTAATTTTAGCACCGCTTATCACCCCCAGTCCGATGGACAAACTGAGCATGTGAATCAAACTCTTGAAGATCTTCTTCATTCTTGTGTGCTTGATTTTGGTTGAAGTTGGGAAGATCATATTTCACTTGTTGAATTTTCCTATAATAACAGCTTCCAAGCTAGTATTGGTATGGCACCTTTCGAGGAACTCTATGGAAGGCCATGCCGATCTCCTTCTTGTTGGCTTGAGGCCGGTGAGAAGCTGGTTTTAGGTCCAGATTTTATTCGTGATTCCATAGAAAAGATTGAACTTATTCGTCATAGGATGAAATAAGCTCAGAGTAGACAAAAATCCTATGCCGATAATCGAAGAAGAAAATTAAAATTTTCTGTTGGTGATTGTAACGACCCGTAAAATTTCAACTGTTTTAAATAACGTAATTAGTTGAAATTTTGTGAAATTTTAAACGATAAAATTTTGAAATAAAAATTTAATATTTGGAATACGTCTAGTTAAACATAGCAACTGGTAAATTTTCGTCCGAAAATATGAAAGTTTATTTCGCACGCAAATTCACTTCAATTTAATCAGTTAAAAAGCGTTGAAAATAAAATGTTTCCGAAACCAAAATATTTTTACATAGAAAAATTCTAAACCATCTTCTGAGCAAGATGTCAGTTGGTTGTTTTTCCAAATTCGGACATCTTTGGCTCCGTCGATCTTATTTTTCAGTGTTTTTCTTGCATTTTTCCGCTAATAGAAAATTCGAATTTTTTTTATAATTAAATCATACCACCGATATCTGTATACCGTTTTGATCGTCTCGTCATGCCGATCTCAATGGTATCTTCATTTCTGTTTTTGAGCCCCGAAATGTCGTGGAGTCAGTAAATCCGTATCGGTATCGGTTATGTGCCCCTCCAATTGTCAAATGGCTATAAAGCTTATTAAACCCCTGATACTCTGAGACCACTAATATTCCACCATTTCCAATTTCCAATGCAAACGTTTTTCGCCCTAGAAATTTTGAACTGTTCATTTTTTTTGAATTTAACATAACAGTTCAAATTTGCTTAATAAACCATTCATCCTCATTTGCATTAATAGCCTCAATTTCCAATACGTTTCTTTTCAAAGGCCAGGCTTCTCATTTCCATGGCTGCAAGCTAAGCTATTCTTCCCTCATCTCCCATCCACGTCTCCACCTATGCAGCTTCTCCATCATCCACCGCCCTGACAAATCAACCTCCACCGCATGTGCCTCTCCTCCCTCCGCCTCATCCCCTGAAGCACTGCAAAACCCGAGCGCCTGAACCCTGCCACCTCCCACGTCAGCAGCCCCTCACCTGACCTTGCCACATCACCTCACTTCTCCAACGCACCAGGCTCTCCGCCTTTACCCGATCTAACACACCACTAGCCGAGCACTTTGTGAGGTATATGTATATATTTATGCTTTGTCTGTTATATAGGTATATGGATTTTATGTGTATAAATTTACTTTAGTTTATTTTCTATCTGCATATATAATTGCAGTAGGTTAGATAAGTTTATGTTTGAAAAAAATTTAGTATATATATATATTTGTCGTTTATGTTAATGTATATACCGGTTATTTGTTAACTTTATATAATATGTGCAACGTTTATGTATGTCAGTGTTATACATATTTTTGTTTTGTTTTAAGATTTGTTTATTATATAATATGTGAGATCTATGTTTTGTGAATACAAATTTTATTGGTTGTATATATTAGCTGTATGTATATTTACTTATGTTCTGTTATGTATATAAAAGTTTACTCATGCTATAAATATTGTTAGTATATATGTGTGCTAAACGTTATATATATAGGTTAGTTATCATATTGGTTGCACTTCAAGATTTGACAATATATATATATATATACATATTAATATTTATATAAGCTGCAAGTTATATATGTTATATATATATATATGTGGTCTGAAACTATATATTACACTATACGTGTATGTGTTAAACCATAGGGTAGATATAGATGTTAGTTATATAAGTATACTAGTCTATATTATATATATGTACAGGCAGTATAGATTTGCAGCACTATTTTTTTATGTATACTACGCATATAGTTTGTATAAATATACATAAGTTAGATTTTCTAGAATAGTATTATATACATGATATTTGAAGTGGTCGCATATGTACTGTAAGAAGAAAATATTTTATAATGTTTATATGTTTCTAAAGTTGCATAAATGGACAAGTTTAAAGTTATAAAGCTATATAGACAATGATGGTATGCATGTTGTTGTACTGCACATTTTTTTTTGGTTCACTGTATTCATATTTGCGCGTTTGCGTATGAGTTATGTGCTTAAAAAAAATAATAAATTTATGTATACTTTACTTTAATCTATATACATATATATTTTAGACTATATAAAAGGATTTCGTTTTCTACCGAGTAAATAATAGTCTGCTTTCACTGTGTAATTCTTTGTCGTATCTAAGTTGTTATATTTTATGTTAATCTTCTAACGTGCTTTGAAATGCTAGTATGAACTTGATGGAAATATTAGGTGCCTAGGACATTCATGACATATTGAATATATACATATAAGTTTATTTATGCGGGTATATCTTGAGTCTACTTAATTTTAAATATAATAAGTCGAATTATATATATATATATATTTATTTATTTATTGTAATATTGTTGTATTGATTTCTAATAGGATAATGATAGTAATATAATTTTTTTTTCTCTGTTATATCAAAACTGATTTTGATCCTTGACTTCCAATTATTTTTACCGATCCAATTCTGATCCGATTTCGTCAATTTCTATTGTCAGCTTTGCTTGTCAAATTCGCGTTCAATCTAGCTTTGCTTTGGATTCGTAACTCATCTAAGTCTCGTTCTTCTCTAGCCTCGGAAGGTGAGCACTCACTCACGATTAACGTTCTTTTATTTATTAAATTTGATTTCAATTGAAACGACAATTGAAATATGCTGTTGTTAATTAGTTAATTACACTGTTATATATGCTATTACCTGTATCAGTTCACCTGTGACATCTGACACCATTATCTGTTAATTATTTATGCAATGATAATACAGTTTGGCTGATAATTGATTGATTGTTGATGTTTATATTGGACGATAAATTGTTAATGTTAAAATGGTAAATAGTATGAAATTGAACTTGATATAGGATAGTTAAATGTTAAATTTGATTAACTGACATTTGTATAATATGACCCCTTTAACTGTTAAATTTATTGACACGTAGGATTTGTTTAATTACATTTTGAACCACTGAATGTATGTTGTTAAATTGATGATGGATGAAATTGTAATAGATGACAAGTGAAAACCGTAATGTAATAATCTTTAATCTACATGAAATGATAGTGTAGATTCTAGAAATAATTATATTAATTCGTACAAATAACAATGCGAATTAATACGGTTATTTCGGGATTATTTGAATTGATTATTGGATTGATATTGGTTGTTGTTATTGCTTGTTTATTTACTTTGACACCATCCCAGTTATCACACTGCAAGTTCCCTTTGATATGTTTTGATTTTGAATTGAATTGGAATCGGGTTGAAATGATAAATACCCAAATTGAACTTTGACCTAGGATAGAGAATTGAATAAAAACCTGATTGGTCAATAATGTGATTTGAAATATAAAACGAAAATTTTATTTGAATAAATAATGTGGTTTTGAAATGAAGTCGAAATTTCAATTTTTAATGAAAGGAAAATGCGAATATTTAATAATCTAAAACAAAATGTTAACAATGTAATTGATGAAAGAACGTTGTTAAATTTGAGAAATGATTGAATTAAGTTTGAATGATTTAATAATTAAGTTTGAAATTATAATTAAGTTTGAAATTATTAAACTTTGAAACTATGTAATAATTAATTTTTGAATTATTTAATAATTAAATAAGATTGAATTATTTAATGATTAAATTGAATTGAATTCTTTATTAAGTAAAATTGAACTTCTTGAAAGGTGAAATTTAGTTCTTTATTAATTAAGCTTTGGAATTGTAACTAAGTAAATAAATAAGTGAAATTGAATTTCTTTAACAAGAAATAAAATGCGATTTATTGAAATAAATGTAAGACTTGAAATTTAAAGAATTTGATTTGATGAATTTAATTTAATTCAATTTGTAAGTTTTGATAAATGAAGTTGAATTTAAATAATGGATTTAATGAATTGGAAATTTAATAGAAATTGTTTTGAATGGAAAAATGAATATTGAATGAAATCGATAAATGAATTTTAAATTGATTTAAATGTTAAATCAAATTAATTTAAATGATTTCGGAATGAAACGTATATATGAACTTGAATCAATATTTGAATTGTTTTAAATAGAAATTGAAATTGAATTATAAGATTTTGAAATTATGAATTTGGAAGTTTTGAAACGTAAAGTATGGAAACTGTTTTGAAAGACAAATGAAATGTTGATTTACGAACTTCAAATTGAAATTGAAATTGATTTGGTTTTTTTTGAAATAAACAAACGACCAATCGGTGAAATAATTACGAAAGTTATTAAAGAGACCGGAATTCGGTTATGGATATACTCTCTATCTAAACCGAAAACCACTTTAATAACTATGCGCGGAGTGATGATCCAGAATGAAGTGGTTGGATTGATGTACGTGTTGACTGAAGAAAGTGAACGATAATGGATAGCCTTGACACTTGTGTCAAACTGGAAATGACTAAAACAGGAGCTGTGCCGGGCCAATGGAGGATTGATACCTCAAGTGGACACACTTCTTCGAACTACTTATTACTTGTTGTCGATTGGTGCACCCTTGATTTTGGGAGTGTTGTTTCACGGTGTTGCGGGCGCTGCGGCGTTGCGTTCTCACCAGTCCGGATCAGGCGAACGGTAGTATCACTACCTTGGGTATTGCCTCATGTGCCTTGTCATACTTGTATTCCATTTATGCGCGACCACTACGAATTTGATTTGTACCTTGAGTATATGGATTGCCCTCTGGTGACTTCCGGTTTTGGGGAAACTACGGTCTTGTATATGCTTGTGGGAATAAAAATGTGTTAAGGGTGGAATGGGCCATGACTTAACGCTATTTTGATATATTTATATTACTGATAGACATTATCTACTTAGCGTACATTACTACCTAGTAGATAGTTTAACGGATCCTTGAAGGATGGTTATTCCAAACATCCTTTGAGTTACTTGTATTTCAATTGCTATTTCACTTGAGTTGGATTTATTAATATAAGAATATTAATCCTGACTCGAGTGTCTTGTGTTTTTGCTTTACGCTCGGGTCAGACTGAGTGGTTCAGCTTTCGAGACTCACCTTTGGAGTTGGAGCTTCGCTTGGAGATCCAGCTATCTATCCAGCTTTCAGATATTCGATGATTCCAGTGATGTATTCTACTTTGTATCTGATGTATCATATTACTCTTCCGTTGTATCTGGTTTAACTCTGATGTAACTTATATATTTATATAGTAGCTTCATGAACTACTATCTCTTTTATTTCCGCTGCACTTATTACTCTGTGTCTGTGATCTGTGATATTTTATTTACTGTATATGTTCAATTTTGCCAAATTTAAATTAACAACGCGGTATTTTGAGCAATTCAACTCCGGCATGAGTGTCTACCTATACACTTATAATGGATGCGAATGGTCCAAAATTCCGGGTCGTTACAGTTGGTATCAGAGCTTTGGTAGCTCTAGGCAAAACTCAACATATAGGGTAAATGTATTTACAGAATCACTCTCATTCGAGTTTCAATCTCTTCCTTTCGACTCGATTCCTTTGAATTTTGGAACGTTCCCTCGGTTCCGAAATTTCATTCGTGTCCCTCACTATTCGTCTTCTTTCTATTCTGGAGCATCACATAACTCCACTTCAAATGATGTCTATAATAGATCGGCAGTCTCGCCAATTTTCGAATGATTCTAAAGGTGTGAAACTCCTTTACAATAGGCATTGATTTACTGGAGATTTCTGTATCCTCGGTTTACGTGGCTATTTATTCCCTGCTATACCTGAATTCCATCTCTTGAGATCGAGTGTTGATTTACCTCGGAATTCAGCAATCGATCTTACTCTTGAAGTTACGGACGACCCGGTTAAGGTTGCCCGTGAATTAAATAAACTTATCCATCTTCCTATTTCGTTATTTAATCATCTTATCCTTGTTTCGAACCTATCTTCGAATCAAAATTCTCTTTGATTTGAGTCCATCAAATTTGAATCTATACCCTTGCTTTGAAATCCATTCTTGTATCATCAAGCGAGGAAGTGTATTTGTAAATCTATATAAAAATGTAATATATACTGTGTTGTTTGAGTTGTTGATGTTGATTTGGGTTTTCGATCGATTCGTCTGATCAACGCTATCGATAGGATTTCCAAAACACTTGAACAGAGCAAACCGACACAATATTATTTCAAATCTGGAAAATGAAATAAATTTGTTTGATTATATTGTGAAAATATAAGTAAAAAAATTTTCTGGAATTTAATAGGTTAATTAAATTGTTTGTTTGAAATGATAATATTTGATTATCATTTATTGTTCTAAATAAATTTATAATTATGGTTTATAAATTGATTTGGAATTTAAAATGAACTTAATTCAGAAATTTGAGAATTTAGATTCCGGTGATTTCAAACTTTGGTTTTAAAATTTTAAAGTATATATTATTGAAAGTATTTTCGAAAGGAAATCGTTTCAAAGAATTTTAAAATGTTGAAATCAGTGCTCTCTTCCTTGTCGCTGGAAAATAATTTCGGTGATGGCGGCCGCATCATCGACATTCATTTTCGAGTTTCGAAGTGGAGATACTATTCTGTAGCTTTGCTACGGTTTTGTTTTGAACAATATTTTGATTTGAATTTCTTCAGTATAATTTGATTTATATATATAAGTATCTTATTTTAAAATTTAATTTGATTTGATATAAATATATTATATATATCTCTAAATTGTTAAAGTTAATCGGAAATCAAATTCTTAAATTTTGTTAAAGGATGATTTTAATTATAAATAAAACCAAAATTTGGAATAAATATTTAAACTTGAATAATTGAATTGGGAAAATTTTATTGTATATTGTTCAACTGCATTATAATACAACTTACCTAAATCATTCAGAAGTTGAATATGTAATTAGATAATATATAAGATAAATTGAATTTATAAATAAAATTTGAGTGCTTATAATATATGTTATACACTAAATTTTGATTATAATGATGTTAATAGAGCCAGATAGAATAATAAGTAAAACTCAGTTAATAACGAAATAAATTTGTTTTGAAAGAATTAATAAATTTGTTTTGAAAGAATTAATAAAATTGAAATTTGATCAACATATGAAAATACCTTGAATTTAAAAGAAATTAATAGATGTAAATTAATTTAAATCGAAACTTTTATGTTTTAAATTAATTTATATAGGTTAAATATATGAGATTAGATAAATTAAGTAGAATAAATGTAACAATAATTTGGGAAAAAGAAGAATTTAAATTGTTGAAAGAAAATATGATTATAATAAAAGACTATTCAAATTTATGATTTTAGAAATTGTAAATTGAAGATAATTGGATAATAAGATAATGAATTTAGAAATAGTTGAGATTGATTTTGGTAAAATCAAATGGATTAAATCAACTATTGAATATCAATTAATTTAAATTTCAATTATATGGTTTAAATTAATTGTTATTTTGTATTTCAAATCTGTTTCTTTCTGGTTGTTTCTATTCTCCTATCTCGTTCCTTTTCGGGGACGAAAAGTTTTGAGTGGGGGAGAATGTAACGACTCGTAAAATTTCAACTGTTTTAAATAACGTAATTAGTTGAAATTTTGTGAAATTTTAAACGATAAAATTTTGAAATAAAAATTTAATATTTGGAATACGTCTAGTTAAACATAGCAACTGGTAAATTTTCGTCCGAAAATATGAAAGTTTATTTCGCACGCAAATTCACTTCAATTTAATCAGTTAAAAAGCGTTGAAAATAAAATGTTTCCGAAACCAAAATATTTTTACATAGAAAAATTCTAAACCATCTTCTGAGCAAGATGTCAGTTGGTTGTTTTTCCAAATTCGGACATCTTTGGCTCCGTCGATCTTATTTTTCAGTGTTTTTCTTGTATTTTTCGGCTAATAGAAAATTCGAATTTTTTTTTATAATTAAATCATACCACCGATATCTGTATACCGTTTTGATCGTCTCGTCATGCCGATCTCAATGGTATCTTCATTTCTGTTTTTGAGCCCCGAAATGTCGTGGAGTCAGTAAATCCGTATCGGTATCGGTATCGGTTATGTGCCCCTCCAATTGTCAAATGGCTATAAAGCTTATTAAACCTCTGATACTCTGAGACCACTAATATTCCACCATTTCCAATTTCCAATGCAAACGTTTTTCGCCCTAGAAATTTTGAACTGTTCATTTTTTTTGAATTTAACATAACAGTTCAAATTTGCTTAATAAACCATTCATCCTCATTTGCATTAATAGCCTCAATTTCCAATACGTTTCTTTTCAAAGGCCAGGCTTCTCATTTCCATGGCTGCAAGCTAAGCTATTCTTCCCTCATCTCCCATCCACGTCTCCACCTATGCAGCTTCTCCATCATCCACCGCCCTGACAAATCAACCTCCACCGCATGTGCCTCTCCTCCCTCCGCCTCATCCCCTGAAGCACTGCAAAACCCGAGCGCCAGAACCCTGCCACCTCCCACGTCAGCAGCCCCTCACCTGACCTCGCCACATCACCTCACTTCTCCAACGCACCAGGCTCTCCGCCTTTACCCGATCTAACACACCACTAGCCGAGCACTTTGTGAGGTATATGTATATATTTATGCTTTGTCTGTTATATAGGTATATGGATTTTATGCGTATAAATTTACTTTAGTTTATTTTCTATCTGCATATATAATTGCAGTAGGTTAGATAAGTTTATGTTTGAAAAAACTTTAGTATATATATATTTGTCGTTTATGTTAATGTATATACCGGTTATTTGTTAACTTTATATAATATGTGCAACGTTTATGTATGTCAGTGTTATACATATTTTTGTTTTGTTTTAAGATTTGTTTATTATATAATATGTGAGATCTATGTTTTGTGAATACAAATTTTATTGGTTATATATATTAGCTGTATGTATATTTACTTATGTTCTGTTATGTATATAAAAGTTTACTCATGCTATAAATATTGTTAGTATATATGTGTGCTAAACGTTATATATATATAGGTTAGTTATCATATTGGTTGCACTTCAAGATTTGACAATATATATATATATATATATACATATTAATATTTATATAAGCTGCAAGTTATATATGTTATATATATATATATGTGGTCTGAAACTATATATTACACTATACGTGTATGTGTTAAACCATAGGGTAGATATAGATGTTAGTTATATAAGTATACTAGTCTATATTATATATATGTACAGGCAGTATAGATTTGCAGCACTATTTTTTTATGTATACTATGCATATAGTTTGTATAAATATACATAAGTTAGATTTTCTAGAATAGTATTATATACATGATATTTGAAGTGGTCGCATATGTACTGTAAGAAGAAAATATTTTATAATGTTTATATGTTTCTAAAGTTGCATAAATGGACAAGTTTAAAGTTATAAAGCTATATAGACAATGATGGTATGCATGTTGTTGTACTGCACATTTTGTTTTGGTTCACTGTATTCATATTTGCGCGTTTGCGTATGAGTTATGTGATTAAAAAAAAAAAAAAATTTATGTATACTTTACTTTAATCTATATACATATATATTTTAGACTATATAAAAGGATTTCGTTTTCTACCGAGTAAATAATAGTCTGCTTTCACTGTGTAATTCTTTGTCGTATCTAAGTTGTTATATTTTATGTTAATCTTCTAACGTGCTTTGAAATGCTAGTATGAACTTGATGGAAATATTAGGTGCCTAGGACATTCATGACATATTGAATATATACATATAAGTTTATTTATGCGGGTATATCTTGAGTCTACTTAATTTTAAATATAATAAGTCGAATTATATATATATATATATATATTTATTTATTTATTGTAATATTGTTGTATTGATTTCTAATAGGATAATGATAGTAATATAATTTTTTTTTTCTCTGTTATATCAAAACTGATTTTGATCCTTGACTTCCAATTATTTTTACCGATCCAATTCTAATCCGATTTCGTCAATTTCTATTGTCAGCTTTGCTTGTCAAATTCGCGTTCAATCTAGCTTTGCTTTGGATTCGTAACTCATCTAAGTCTCGTTCTTCTCTAGCCTCGGAAGGTGAGCACTCACTCACGATTAACGTTCTTTTATTTATTAAATTTGATTTCAATTGAAACGACAATTGAAATATGCTGTTGTTAATTAGTTAATTACACTGTTATATATGCTATTACCTGTATCAGTTCACCTGTGACATCTGACACCATTATCTGTTAATTATTTATGCAATGATAATACAGTTTGGCTGATAATTGATTGATTGTTGATGTTTATATTGGACGATAAATTGTTAATGTTAAAATGGTAAATAGTATGAAATTGAACTTGATATAGGATAGTTAAATGTTAAATTTGATTAACTGACATTTGTATAATATGACCCCTTTAACTGTTAAATTTATTGACACGTAGGATTTGTTTAATTACATTTTGAACCACTGAATGTATGTTGTTAAATTGATGATGGATGAAATTGTAATAGATGATAAGTGAAAACCGTAATGTAATAATCTTTAATCTACATGAAATGATAGTGTAGATTCTAGAAATAATTATATTAATTCGTACAAATAACAATGCGAATTAATACGGTTATTTCGGGATTATTTGAATTGATTATTGGATTGATATTGGTTGTTGTTATTGCTTGTTTATTTACTTTGACACCATCCCAGTTATCACACTGCAAGTTCCCTTTGATATGTTTTGATTTTGAATTGAATTGGAATCGGGTTGAAATGATAAATACCCAAATTGAACTTTGACCTAGGATAGAGAATTGAATAAAAACCTGATTGGTCAATAATGTGATTTGAAATATAAAACGAAAATTTTATTTGAATAAATAATGTGGTTTTGAAATGAAGTCGAAATTTCAATTTTTAATGAAAGGAAAATGCTAATATTTAATAATCTAAAACAAAATGTTAACAGTGTAATTGATGAAAGAACGTTGTTAAATTTGAGAAATGATTGAATTAAGTTTGAATGATTTAATAATTAAGTTTGAAATTATAATTAAGTTTGAAATTATTAAACTTTGAAACTATGTAATAATTAAGTTTTGAATTATTTAATAATTAAATAAGATTGAATTATTTAATGATTAAATTGAATTGAATTCTTTATTAAGTAAAATTGAACTTCTTGAAAGGTGAAATTTAGTTCTTTATTAATTAAGCTTTGGAATTGTAACTAAGTAAATAAATAAGTGAAATTGAATTTCTTTAACAAGAAATAAAATGCGATTTATTGAAATAAATGTAAGACTTGAAATTTAAAGAATTTGATTTGATGAATTTAATTTAATTCAATTTGTAAGTTTTGATAAATGAAGTTGAATTTAAATAATGGATTTAATGAATTGGAAATTTAATAGAAATTGTTTTGAATGGAAAAATGAATATTGAATGAAATCGATAAATGAATTTTAAATTGATTTAAATGTTAAATCAAATTAATTTAAATGATTTCGGAATGAAACGTATATATGAACTTGAATCAATATTTGAATTGTTTTAAATAGAAATTGAAATTGAATTATAAGATTTTGAAATTATGAATTTGGAAGTTTTGAAACGTAAAGTATGGAAACTGTTTTGAAAGACAAATGAAATGTTGATTTACGAACTTCAAATTGAAATTGAAATTGATTTGGTTTTTTTTGAAATAAACAAACGACCAATCGGTGAAATAATTACGAAAGTTATTAAAGAGACCGGAATTCGGTTATGGATATACTCTCTATCTAAACCGAAAACCACTTTAATAACTATGCGCGGAGTGATGATCCAGAATGAAGTGGTTGGATTGATGTACGTGTTGACTGAAGAAAGTGAACGATAATGGATAGCCTTGACACTTGTGTCAAACTGGAAATGACTAAAACAGGAGCTGTGCCGGGCCAATGGAGGATTGATACCTCAAGTGGACACACTTCTTCGAACTACTTATTACTTGTTGTCGATTGGTGCACCCTTGATTTTGGGAGTGTTGTTTCACGGTGTTGCGGGCGCTGCGGCGTTGCGTTCTCACCAGTCCGGATCAGGCGAACGGTAGTATCACTACCTTGGGTATTGCCTCATGTGCCTTGTCATACTTGTATTCCATTTATGCGCGACCACTACGAATTTGATTTGTACCTTGAGTATATGGATTGCCCTCTGGTGACTTCCGGTTTTGGGGAAACTACGGTCTTGTATATGCTTGTGGGAATAAAAATGTGTTAAGGGTGGAATGGGCCATGACTTAACGCTATTTTGATATATTTATATTACTGATAGACATTATCTACTTAGCGTACATTACTACCTAGTAGATAGTTTAACGGATCCTTGAAGGATGGTTATTCCAAACATCCTTTGAGTTACTTGTATTTCAATTGCTATTTCACTTGAGTTGGATTTATTAATATAAGAATGTTAATCCTGACTCGAGTGTCTTGTGTTTTTGCTTTACGCTCGGGTCAGACTGAGTGGTTCAGCTTTCGAGACTCACCTTTGGAGTTGGAGCTTCGCTTGGAGATCCAACTATCTATCCAGCTTTCAGATATTCGATGATTCCAGTGATGTGACATCCCGGAATTTTGAGCAATATCAATTTAATAATCTATATTAAATAATAAATTGATTTGATATATAATTGTTAATAAGGTATGAATTGAATTAATAATTGTCTTTTAAATAAATATTTAATTGATAAATTATCTTTTAAAGCTAATAAATTGTTTTCTATTTATTTATATATATTTGTATATATTGTAAATAGTTAAAGTCTGTTTTAAATTTTAATAAATAAGGATATGTTTTCAAACTCTAATCTTTCTGGTAATTTGGAATTTGATTTATTTTAATATTAAATAAAATATCTTTAGGATGAGTTATAATTAGACAATATTAATTTTTGTAATATCTTTACAATGGATTTTTAATAAATAGAAATCGTTATTTTAAACTTATGTTTATACTTATACACATGCTTTGGTAAACTATGATTTAAAATATAAAATGAATCTTATAAAAATTTACATAGGTTTGAAGTAATTTTAAATAAATCAAGTATTTAATGATATAAGTTTTAAAATAAAGTAAAGGCAATATTTTAAATTGTGTTTAAGTATAAAATTGTGTTTATACCTAAGTTAAAATTTTATAAATAAAAACACTTATGTTAGAAGATAGAAACAAATATACAAGTTAACAACAACAACCATAACAAGGCTTTAACTAAATCTCAAGCAGAATATTTATACTATACAACAAAAATATATCTGCAGGCAAGGGAGCATCTCAATATATACAAGTAAAAGGGTAAGTATGATAGTAATAAAAAGGTGAAGCAAGAAAACAAATTTATTTAATCTATAGCAAAGCATAGATTAGGCAAGAAGTTTTATACTCTGTAGCAATTCATGTACAGGCCGAGACCCTTCAACACATACGGATGAAATGGGATAAATATGCTAAGTTTAAAGTTAAACAAATATAAACATAGGTAAGGTTGTAAGTACATACGAAAGTGGATTGTAGAAGAAGCTTGAATACAAGAAAGTACATAGCATTTAATGTTTTTCCACCTTAGCACAACAAAGCCTGTTCAAAGTATGCTTTCAGCCTCAAAGAGATAAAAATCTCTGATTTCTAGTGTACTAGGATAATAAACTATTGTATACTTGTGTATTTAGCAACCCTACCTTATTTCATTCGTATACAAAGGGCTGAGCAAACCAGTTTCTAAAAGTTTTAAAAACAAAGCAAAGTCTTGAACAATATACAAATATAACTTGACACCTGAAATCAAATGGAAGCCAAAGCACTTCAGTTTCGAATTTAAAATGGAAGCATCTCCACCATAACAAGATTTCAGATCAGTTCAGGTTCAAGCCTTAAAGCCAGTTCAAAGTTTAAGGATCAAAACAACAAAGATATACAAGTTTTCAAGTTTCCAGTTTCAAGCTTTTTCCTTTTCAAAACAAAAGAACAAGCTCTGTTTAAAATTTTCAGGTGAGTAAACTTTTAAAACTAAAACTTAAATACTCTGATAATTTCTGTGATTATGTTTGGCTATATGTAGGTGTATATGCAATGCTTTGTGAACTTATGTATGTGTGTGCATATCTGATGCTACTAAAAACATCTCTGATTTTAGTTAAGCCCCTGACTTTAAAACTGTTAATATGAGATATCTTTTTGTTTGATATATATATGACTTATTTTTGAAGTAATCATGTGATGTATGCTTGTATATATGCTTGGATGATGGGTTTTAAGCCTCTGAAAACTGTGAGTATGTTAGCTAAGGCTTGTGACCACCTTTGTTTAGTGTTCCAGGAATTTAAAACTGAGTTCATCTTCAAATTCTTCTTTCCTAAATCTTCTTTAGGTTTAAGTTGTTAAACCAAAGTTTGTTGTTTTAAAACTAAACTAAGCTTTAAATATTTGAAATAATTATAGGTAGTAAACATTGTCTGGAAGCAAAGAAAACACAGAGGAACTTGAAAATGTTAAAAACCAAATATTGAAATTTGTTGATATAATTATATATCTGGGATAGTATATAAAAGCTAGGATTTTTAAAATCAGATTCACAAATTTTAATGTAAGATTGATGGTGTGATATGGGTTTGTCTGGAAAATGGGTTATGGTGATTTTCTGGTGATCGCGAGGTCGAGGGTGGTCGGGGTTGTGTGAGGTGATGGAGGAGCCTATGGGGGTGAGTGGAAAAATGGTGGTAGATGGCCACGGCCACGGTGGCGTCAACGGTTAGGATTTGAATTTTTTAACCCTAGTTTAGCTAAGGTAGAAGAAACGATCGCCGCGGCCTGGAGAGCTGATCGAGTTCGTCGAGTTTTTGGGCATTGGTAGTCGACGCATAGTCGAAGTCGTAGCCGGAGGGATTGACCTTCAGGTGGTCGGAGTTGGGGGCACGGCACGTTGTCAGGTTTGGGTGTTGAGGTGGCTTCAGTTTCCAGGCTTTTTGGTTGGTGAAGTCGATTTTGATTCAAGACTGATGGTGGTGTTTCTGGGATCGGAGATTTGGTGTGCTGGTGGTAGTCGACTTGCTCGACGTGTCAGTGTTGACCGGAGGTGGGTGCCGGAGCGGTGCACGTGCACGGTGTGTATGTGTTTCTGGTGGGATGTTGGGTTGTAGTTACTTGAGTTTTCTCGAGTTAATGAAGGGAATGGCCGAAGTTTTCTGAGGTTCGACTTGAAGAATAATGAGGTAGGCTCGGGTTTGTTAAGCTGTTACTAGTTTTGAAGGCCTGTAAGTACTTTTAGGTTTTAAATGTAAAGCTGGGTTTTAACAAAGTTTAAAACCAAAAATTAAAGATGGATTCAAATTTACATTTGACTCCTCGTTTTTAAATAAATAAGTTTTATAAAAATAAAATGTTTAACAACTTTAAAATGTTTAAAGTAGATTTTAAAGTGTGTAAAATTTTGCTAAGTTAAATTTTGTATTTAGTTTGAATCTAAAATTTGAGATGAGAAATGGATCATTAATAAGAAATGTTTTATCTCTTAAATAAATGAAATTTAAGGAATTGAAATTATTAAGTAAGTGAATAATTTACTAATTTAATTAATTGATGATTGAAGTAATAAATTTAGTAATTAAAAGTTAAATTAGTTAATTAAGTTTTAAGATAATTAATTTAGGATAAATAAATGGATAATTAAGAATCATTAATTAAATAAGAGTTGAATTTTAATCTATGATTATTAATTAATAAAGTAAGCAAGAATTAATTAAGTGATATTGAATACTTAATTAATTAAATAATTAAGGATTTATTAATGAGTTATTAAAGATGAAATGTAATTGTAAATAGATAATAAATCTTAATTTAATTACTTTAAGTAAATTTAAGAAGTGTTAATGATAAATGAAGGCTATTAACTAGTATTATAAAATAATGGATTAAAATGATTATTTGATAGTTAACTAGATTTATTTATTTAAGATAATAAATTGTGAATTATTTAAGTATAATTACTTATGAAGTTATTAAGAAATTAATTTCTCATTTTAATAAATCAAGTTTAATATGAATTGTTTAAGTTGATTAATTAAGTTTAATTAATTTAAATAACCATTTGTTGATGTGATAAGTATAATTACTTAAGGAAGTAATTAATTGTGATGATGTAATAATGAAAGTAATTTGAGTATAGTTACTTTGTATAAATTAATCAAGGGATTAATTAGAGGATAATTAATTATGGAGTAATTAAATTATTAATTGAAGTAATTAAGGGTAGTTAATTACTGAATGGAGTTAATCAAGGTGATTAACATTTTGTTTAATTGGAGATAAATTACTAAATGAAATAAATGTAATTAGAGATCATTAATTATTGTAATTAATGATGCAAGTTAAAATGGATTTATTTGGGAATAATTAATAAATGAAGCAATTCATTAGAGTAATTAATTAAGAAGAAATGGAATTAATTTTAGTAATTTAAAAGGTTACTTTCTATAATTGGTATGAAGTAATTAATTTGTAAAATAATTAGAGGATAATTACTTAAATATAATTTGAGATAATTAATCTAAAATGGTTAATTAAGATGGAAAAGTAGAGAATGATTAATTAATTGACTTGGAATTAATTAATGGTTATGTAAGCTAGATTAATATTGATAAAGTAATTAATTTAATTTACTTTAAATTAATTAGAGATTTGTAATTAATTTAATTCATTTTAAATTAATTATAAATGAGGTGATTATTAATCTTTGTTTATATATGATGGATGATATTGATTTCCATGATTGATTGTGATCCCAGATATAGATCTATTGTGTTATGGATGCTTGGTTAAGTATGATGATATTGACTATCTGTTTGAGTAGATAATATGGATTATCTGTTTATGATGATGATGTTATATCTATTGTTATATTGTGATTTATCTATCTGTGAGTATATAGATAATTGAATTAAATTGTTTTAACTTTAAAACAACTTGGCCTTAAAAGACACGGTTTGGATTTCGATGAGACCGGGATCGGGTTTCCGTATACCGGGATTCTAGGTCTGGAGACCCGAATACCACATCGATCCAAAATAACGTTAGGTCGTGAAATTCAATGGAGCAAGGGAAGACTCGAGGTATAAGAACTATACGTCAGTATAACTCTGTGGGTGATTCCGTAATGAGTTTGACGAAGATAGTACTTATAGATTCGAGATGGTGATTTAGAATGCAAGGGTTATTGTCGTTAACTCTGAGGGTGATTCCAATACGAGTGTAACGAGATAATGCCTTCGGTTTTGTTCGAACCCGGAACGAACTTATATGGATCGAATGCTTTCAGAACATCGTCAGGTGGACGATGAGCATTCTAAGTGATGAGTTCTGTTAAGGTAATCGTGACCTCAAGCCTCATCAACCGGGAATGGCTAAAACAGGGGAGGTGCAGCAAGGCTTCGTGGGTAGCACCCACTTGAGAGCGAGATATACCCCTGTCTAGATGTCCCTTATTATTTTCGGCTTAGTGTGCGGTTGGTCATGAACAACCGTGGGGTTGTTTCGTTTGGGACTGTCCAGTAAGGGATGGTTCCGGCCTTGTGTTGCAGGGAACTTAGGTTGGGTTCTCGGTACGGTGATCTAGGCCACGTACTGTGACGGGCGGTACCCCAGTAGCCCTGCCATTGTATGGAATCCAAAATCCAATAAGTGCCATCGGATTTGATTGTATACCTATGTATGCTGGAATTTAATCATGTAACAATTTCAGCTATTTTCTTATTTACTTGAAAACCCTAGACCTATTATAATATCACTGAATTTCCTATTAAACTGTTTTGGTTAGCGTAAGGTAAAAACATTTCCATGTTTATGTGTGGGATGTCTTACGTGATACCTTTTGTTTTCCAAGGTTTTTTAAAAGTTAACCAACTTTAACCGTTTACTCATACTAGACCCATGTCTGACCCGAAGTTTATTTCTGTTTTCCATAAACTCTCGGGTACCCAAATTTTTACGGGTAGCCAAGGGATTCAGGTTAGCTTTGACGAACTGTGGAGGAGCAATGGAGCAGGAGGCTTCAGCGTATAGATATATATTTTGGTTCCGCTGTGTTAGTGTTTATCTGTATTTCCGCTGTGTTGTATCTCTGTGATTTGTGAGTTGTATTAACTAGACAGGTGTTTATAACTGTCTAGTATGTGTTGTATTATCTGTATAACTCTGATGTATATGATATTATGTAATCTCTTATGTGATATATTATATTTTATCCGTTCCGCTGTTGAGATTCTGTGGTTGTTTCTTCTTCTTTTCTATCTTTTCTACTTTCTCACCCCTTTCTTTCTTTTCGATGATGCGATTTTCCGGTAGTGGAATTTCGGGTCGTCACAGGTGGTATCAGAGCGTTAGGTTGAGTGAATACCTAGGCTCTGGAGTGGTGTCTATCCTGAGAGAGCGTACTTGTAATTTTTATCTATATATATATATATATATGTATCTATTTCTACCTATCTGTTGGGTTACCTGTTCGGGTTTTCTAATATAAGCTATAAAGGTAGATAGGGTAGTGGTGTGTCACACGACTACCGATGGTTGGAGTTTGTTGAGATTGGAAGTGTATCTACCGAGACGGTATTGGGTCTACAGTCTTTCTCGAGTGAGCTTTGTTGATGTAAAGTTTTCATGGATCTCTGAAGGAAACCTGTAAAGGTTCGGAGTCCATCTTTGAGTAGAGATTGGATCTGTCGGTTGGACAGAAGCTAGTGATGATATCTTGATATCTCAGGGATTAGTAGCTGTGTGATGAGACACGGTGACTATGGATGTTTCCGAAGATGTTTTCTTTGGAACAAGTTTTAAAGAAGTGTGTCTGATTTGGTGTAGTGGCTGTGTTCAGCAGGGTGTTTCTGTTGGTTGAGGTTCGAGTTTCTCGAAGAGCTTTGGATTTAGAATTCCTTGGCATTGGTGTCAGCAGTGCAGCTCGAAGTAGTCTGTGTATTGGCAAGAAGCTTTCTAGCTTAGCAGTGGAGTTCAGAAGCAGCAGAGTGGTTCCATTTCTTCATTGGATAGGCTAGTTAAGTGTCAGATGTTCTGATTAGTAAGAGAGAACAGTTTTCTTTGAATTAGGCCGAGGTGATCGCAAAAGTGACTTGCGATAGTCTGAGTGTTCTCTTGGGTTTTTCGAGATTTTTCTGGATGACTTCAGGAAGTCAGAATTTTGTTAGCATCAGGGAGTTTGAGTTTGGTATCGACTGGATTTCCAGGAGTGATACCGATGGTTCAGCTTAGTAGTAGGATGGTTTTTGGAGAGAGTTTAGTGAAGCAGCTCGGGTTTTGAAGGAACTTTTGAGTTTTCTCTTTATGGATCTATTGAACCATATTTTCGGAATGGTTGAGAAGCTTACCAGTTGTGGCTACTGACCGACGGTTGCAAAGCCTAGGTCCGTCACAGTTGGTATCAGTGGAAGTTTGTGCTTGTGTTCGTCATCAGCATTTTCATCTGCTCGGATCAGAGTTGTGCAGCGGAAGCAGTTTGGAGAGCATCTGTTTTATCTCTTTCGGATAAGAGAAGTGAGATCCGCCTTTTGATTATGGAATAGAATGGAGTTCTGAGTTTTGGTTAATCTTGGAAAGATCATTTTGTTGGATTGTTTGGTTCGGGTTGTTTCGAGAGGCATCAGCGAAGGATAAGCTGATCAGTAAGGATGTAGGAGTCCCAAGATCGTCCGAAGATTTTGTGGATAAGAATCAGAGATTTGATTTTGGATAAGTGTTTGGTTGTCAGGAGTGAATTGTCAGTTTGGATAACTGAGATTAGTTGGTTTCACGTGTCTCTGAGGGAGTACGTGTATGAGTTATCTCTGGTTGTAGAACCAGCAGTTCAGGAGTTTTGGATGTTGAGTCAGACTTGTTTATAGTCTGATATCCTATCTTGCTCGTAGATCTAGATGTGTGTAGCTTTGTATTATTGATTGTTTGGGTTCTATAGAGCGAGTAACCTGGTATTTATACTCGGGGAAACTCGAGAAAATTCTATCCAGTATTTTGTCTGGATAGTTAGATTTGTTTGATTGGATGATTGATTGCTATGGTTGTTAGTATATATTGATAATATATGCTTGTGTTTTTAAAATTAAATCTTTAATGAGATTATTAAATTACCTTTGTTTTAAATTTCGGGGACGAAATTCTTTTAAGAGGGGAGGAATGAGACATCCCGGAATTTTGAGCAATATCAATTTAATAATCTATATTAAATAATAAATTGATTTGATATATAATTGTTAATAAGGTATGAATTGAATTAATAATTGTCTTTTAAATAAATATTTAATTGATAAATTATCTTTTAAAGCTAATAAATTGTTTTCTATTTATTTATATATATTTGTATATATTGTAAATAGTTAAAGTCTGTTTTAAATTTTAATAAATAAGGATATGTTTTCAAACTCTAATCTTTCTGGTAATTTGGAATTTGATTTATTTTAATATTAAATAAAATATCTTTAGGATGAGTTATAATTAGACAATATTAATTTTTGTAATATCTTTACAATGGATTTTTAATAAATAGAAATCGTTATTTTAAACTTATGTTTATACTTATACACATGCTTTGGTAAACTATGATTTAAAATATAAAATGAATCTTATAAAAATTTACATAGGTTTGAAGTAATTTTAAATAAATCAAGTATTTAATGATATAAGTTTTAAAATAAAGTAAAGGCAATATTTTAAATTGTGTTTAAGTATAAAATTGTGTTTATACCTAAGTTAAAATTTTATAAATAAAAACACTTATGTTAGAAGATAGAAACAAATATACAAGTTAACAACAACAACCATAACAAGGCTTTAACTAAATCTCAAGCAGAATATTTATACTATACAACAAAAATATATCTGCAGGCAAGGGAGCATCTCAATATATACAAGTAAAAGGGTAAGTATGATAGTAATAAAAAGGTGAAGCAAGAAAACAAATTTATTTAATCTATAGCAAAGCATAGATTAGGCAAGAAGTTTTATACTCTGTAGCAATTCATGTACAGGCCGAGACCCTTCAACACATACGGATGAAATGGGATAAATATGCTAAGTTTAAAGTTAAACAAATATAAACATAGGTAAGGTTGTAAGTACATACGAAAGTGGATTGTAGAAGAAGCTTGTATACAAGAAAGTACATAGCATTTAATATTTTTCCACCTTAGCACAACAAAGCCTGTTCAAAGTATGCTTTCAGCCTCAAAGAGATAAAAATCTCTGATTTCTAGTGTACTAGGATAATAAACTATTGTATACTTGTGTATTTAGCAACCCTACCTTATTTCATTCGTATACAAAGGGCTGAGCAAACCAGTTTCTAAAAGTTTTAAAAACAAAGCAAAGTCTTGAACAATATACAAATATAACTTGACACCTGAAATCAAATGGAAGCCAAAGCACTTCAGTTTCGAATTTAAAATGGAAGCATCTCCACCATAACAAGATTTCAGATCAGTTCAGGTTCAAGCCTTAAAGCCAGTTCAAAGTTTAAGGATCAAAACAACAA
Source organism: Allium fistulosum (assembly GCA_030737815.1). Lineage (NCBI taxonomy): Eukaryota > Viridiplantae > Streptophyta > Magnoliopsida > Asparagales > Amaryllidaceae > Allium > Allium fistulosum. Next base: position 442,843,945 of record CM060901.1, on the reverse strand, counting down.
AGATATACAAGTTTTCAAGTTTCCAGTTTCAAGCTTTTTCCTTTTCAAAACAAAAGAACAAGCTCTGTTTAAAATTTTTAGGTGAGTAAACTTTTAAAACTAAAACTTAAATACTCTGATAATTTCTGTGATTATGTTTGGCTATATGTAGGTGTATATGCAATGCTTTGTGAACTTATGTATGTGTGTGCATATCTGATGCTACTAAAAACATCTCTGATTTTAGTTAAGCCCCTGACTTTAAAACTGTTAATATGAGATATCTTTTTGTTTGATATATATATGACTTATTTTTGAAGTAATCATGTGATGTATGCTTGTATATATGCTTGGATGATGGGTTTTAAGCCTCTGAAAACTGTGAGTATGTTAGCTAAGGCTTGTGACCACCTTTGTTTAGTGTTCCAGGAATTTAAAACTGAGTTCATCTTCAAATTCTTCTTTCCTAAATCTTCTTTAGGTTTAAGTTGTTAAACCAAAGTTTGTTGTTTTAAAACTAAACTAAGCTTTAAATATTTGAAATAATTATAGGTAGTAAACATTGTCTGGAAGCAAAGAAAACACAGAGGAACTTGAAAATGTTAAAAACCAAATATTGAAATTTGTTGATATAATTATATATCTGGGATAGTATATAAAAGCTAGGATTTTTAAAATCAGATTCACAAATTTTAATGTAAGATTGATGGTGTGATATGGGTTTGTCTGGAAAATGGGTTATGGTGATTTTCTGGTGATCGCGAGGTCGAGGGTGGTCGAGGTTGTGTGAGGTGATGGAGGAGCCTATGGGGGTGAGTGGAAAAATGGTGGTAGATGGCCACGGCCACGGTGGCGTCAACGGTTAGGATTTGAATTTTTTAACCCTAGTTTAGCTAAGGTAGAAGAAACGATCGCCGCGGCCTGGAGAGCTGATCGAGTTCGTCGAGTTTTTGGGCATTGGTAGTCGACGCATAGTCGAAGTCGTAGCCGGAGGGATTGACCTTCAGGTGGTCGGAGTTGGGGGCACGGCACGTTGTCAGGTTTGGGTGTTGAGGTGGCTTCAGTTTCCAGGCTTTTTGGTTGGTGAAGTCGATTTTGATTCAAGACTGATGGTGGTGTTTCTGGGATCGGAGATTTGGTGTGCTGGTGGTAGTCGACTTGCTCGACGTGTCAGTGTTGACCGGAGGTGGGTGCCGGAGCGGTGCACGTGCACGGTGTGTATGTGTTTCTGGTGGGATGTTGGGTTGTAGTTACTTGAGTTTTCTCGAGTTAATGAAGGGAATGGCCGAAGTTTTCTGAGGTTCGACTTGAAGAATAATGAGGTAGGCTCGGGTTTGTTAAGCTGTTACTAGTTTTGAAGGCCTGTAAGTACTTTTAGGTTTTAAATGTAAAGCTGGGTTTTAACAAAGTTTAAAACCAAAAATTAAAGATGGATTCAAATTTACATTTGACTCCTCGTTTTTAAATAAATAAGTTTTATAAAAATAAAATGTTTAACAACTTTAAAATGTTTAAAGTAGATTTTAAAGTGTGTAAAATTTTGCTAAGTTAAATTTTGTATTTAGTTTGAATCTAAAATTTGAGATGAGAAATGGATCATTAATAAGAAATGTTTTATCTCTTAAATAAATGAAATTTAAGGAATTGAAATTATTAAGTAAGTGAATAATTTACTAATTTAATTAATTGATGATTGAAGTAATAAATTTAGTAATTAAAAGTTAAATTAGTTAATTAAGTTTTAAGATAATTAATTTAGGATAAATAAATGGATAATTAAGAATCATTAATTAAATAAGAGTTGAATTTTAATCTATGATTATTAATTAATAAAGTAAGCAAGAATTAATTAAGTGATATTGAATACTTAATTAATTAAATAATTAAGGATTTATTAATGAGTTATTAAAGATGAAATGTAATTGTAAATAGATAATAAATCTTAATTTAATTACTTTAAGTAAATTTAAGAAGTGTTAATGATAAATGAAGGCTATTAACTAGTATTATAAAATAATGGATTAAAATGATTATTTGATAGTTAACTAGATTTATTTATTTAAGATAATAAATTGTGAATTATTTAAGTATAATTACTTATGAAGTTATTAAGAAATTAATTTCTCATTTTAATAAATCAAGTTTAATATGAATTGTTTAAGTTGATTAATTAAGTTTAATTAATTTAAATAACCATTTGTTGATGTGATAAGTATAATTACTTAAGGAAGTAATTAATTGTGATGATGTAATAATGAAAGTAATTTGAGTATAGTTACTTTGTATAAATTAATCAAGGGATTAATTAGAGGATAATTAATTATGGAGTAATTAAATTATTAATTGAAGTAATTAAGGGTAGTTAATTACTGAATGGAGTTAATCAAGGTGATTAACATTTTGTTTAATTGGAGATAAATTACTAAATGAAATAAATGTAATTAGAGATCATTAATTATTGTAATTAAATATGCAAGTTAAAATGGATTTATTTGGGAATAATTAATAAATGAAGCAATTCATTAGAGTAATTAATTAAGAAGAAATGGAATTAATTTTAGTAATTTAAAAGGTTACTTTCTATAATTGGTATGAAGTAATTAATTTGTAAAATAATTAGAGGATAATTACTTAAATATAATTTGAGATAATTAATCTAAAATGGTTAATTAAGATGGAAAAGTAGAGAATGATTAATTAATTGACTTGGAATTAATTAATGGTTATGTAAGCTAGATTAATATTGATAAAGTAATTAATTTAATTTACTTTAAATTAATTAGAGATTTGTAATTAATTTAATTCATTTTAAATTAATTATAAATGAGGTGATTATTAATCTTTGTTTATATATGATGGATGATATTGATTTCCATGATTGATTGTGATCCCAGATATAGATCTATTGTGTTATGGATGCTTGGTTAAGTATGATGATATTGACTATCTGTTTGAGTAGATAATATGGATTATCTGTTTATGATGATGATGTTATATCTATTGTTATATTGTGATTTATCTATCTGTGAGTATATAGATAATTGAATTAAATTGTTTTAACTTTAAAACAACTTGGCCTTAAAAGACACGGTTTGGATTTCGATGAGACCGGGATCGGGTTTCCGTATACCGGGATTCTAGGTCTGGAGACCCGAATACCACATCGATCCAAAATAACGTTAGGTCGTGAAATTCAATGGAGCAAGGGAAGACTCGAGGTATAAGAACTATACGTCAGTATAACTCTGTGGGTGATTCCGTAATGAGTTTGACGAAGATAGTACTTATAGATTCGAGATGGTGATTCAGAATGCAAGGGTTATTGTCGTTAACTCTGAGGGTGATTCCAATACGAGTGTAACGAGATAATGCCTTCGGTTTCGTTCGAACCCGGAACGAACTTATATGGATCGAATGCTTTCAGAACATCGTCAGGTGGACGATGAGCATTCTAAGTGATGAGTTCTGTTAAGGTAATCGTGACCTCAAGCCTCATCAACCGGGAATGGCTAAAACAGGGGAGGTGCAGCAAGGCTTCGTGGGTAGCACCCACTTGAGAGCGAGATATACCCCTGTCTAGATGTCCCTTATTATTTTCGGCTTAGTGTGCGGTTGGTCATGAACAACCGTGGGGTTGTTTCGTTTGGGACTGTCCAGTAAGGGATGGTTCCGGCCTTGTGTTGCAGGGAACTTAGGTTGGGTTCTCGGTACGGTGATCTAGGCCACGTACTGTGACGGGCGGTACCCCAGTAGCCCTGCCATTGTATGGAATCCAAAATCCAATAAGTGCCATCGGATTTGATTGTATACCTATGTATGCTGGAATTTAATCATGTAACAATTTCAGCTATTTTCTTATTTACTTGAAAACCCTAGACCTATTATAATATCACTGAATTTCCTATTAAACTGTTTTGGTTAGCGTAAGGTAAAAACATTTCCATGTTTATGTGTGGGATGTCTTACGTGATACCTTTTGTTTTCCAAGGTTTTTTAAAAGTTAACCAACTTTAACCGTTTACTCATACCAGACCCATGTCTGACCCGAAGTTTATTTCTGTTTTCCATAAACTCTCGGGTACCCAAATTTTTACGGGTAGCCAAGGGATTCAGGTTAGCTTTGATGAACTGTGGAGGAGCAATGGAGCAGGAGGCTTCAGCGTATAGATATATATATTTTGGTTCCGCTGTGTTAGTGTTTATCTGATTTTCCGCTGTGTTGTATCTCTGTGATTTGTGAGTTGTATTAACTAGACAGGTGTTTATAACTGTCTAGTATGTGTTGTATTATCTGTATAACTCTGATGTATATGATATTATGTAATCTCTTATGTGATATATTATATTTTATCCGTTCCGCTGTTGAGATTCTGTGGTTGTTTCTTCTTCTTTTCTATCTTTTCTACTTTCTCACCCCTTTCTTTCTTTTCGATGATGCGATTTTCCGGTAGTGGAATTTCGGGTCGTCACAAGTGATGTATTCTACTTTGTATCTGATGTATCATATTACTCTTCCGTTGTATCTGGTTTAACTCTGATGTAACTTATATATTTATATAGTAGCTTCATGAACTACTATCTCTTTTATTTCCGCTGCACTTATTACTCTGTGTCTGTGATCTGTGATATTTTATTTACTGTATATGTTCAGTTTTGCCAAATTTAAATTAACAACGCGGTATTTTGAGCAATTCAACTCCGGCATGAGTGTCTACCTATACACTTATAATGGATGCGAATGGTCCAAAATTCCGGGTCGTTACAGTGATCTGGTATTTGTTCGTGTTTCACCTAAGAAGGGTGTTGTACGTTTCAGTAGATCGGGAAAGTTAGCACCTCGATATATTGGGCCATTTCCTATCACCGAACGTATTGGTTCTATGGCTTATCGCCTTTCATTACCGGCTCAGTTTTCAACTATGCATGACGTGTTTCACGTTTCTCAATTACGGAAGTGCCTTCGAGATTCCGATGTTATTCTTGAGCCTGGTGTTGTTGAAGAGATTGAAGTTTCGCCTAACTTAACTTATGAGTAGCATCCTATTCGAATTATTGTTTCGGAGGTCAAACGCCTTCGAAATAAAGATGTCCCACTTGTTAAAGTTCAATGGTCCTCAAATCCTAAGGATTGCTCTTGGGAAACTAGGGAATTCATCGAGCGTACACATCCAGAATTACTTTCTCATGCTCTTTGAGGTAAACTTCTTATTTCAAATTTCTTTTGTGTTAAAATGCTTTTTCGGTTGTTACTTTTTACTTTTCCATCTTATATATTGCGAGGATGCAATTTCTTTAAGGAGGGGAGTCTGTACAACCCGCATATTTATCGATTTTATATTTAAATATTTTTATTTAAATATTTTATCGTTAATCAGATTTTGGTCCGAAGAGCTACTTTTTGCATACGGTCAAATTAGGACTTGTGACCACCCCCATTGAGTTCAAAATGACGTTTGCGATCTTTTTAAGTATAAACTTCGATATGTTTGGAGTAAGTGGAATTTTCGTCACTTTTTCCCGCCTTTGACTTTGGTTGGACTGCACCTTCTTTAGCTCAGCCCAACCCTCTTCCCTTCACAACTTCACTCTTTGCTAGAACATCCAAGCTTCATCAAAAAAATGGAGGAGGGAATGGGAAATTAAAACTCCAAACTCAAATTCAATTGCAAAACCAACATTCAACTCCAAATTCAAGTAGAAGATATTGGATTCAAGCTTTGGATTGCTTCTCCTTGCTTTCAAGCTTTATCTTCATCCATTTTAGTGAAAAGGTGAGATTTTTAATCTCACATCTTGCCTATAACTGTCATTGGACTGTTGGGAATGATTCCCTATCACTTGTGCATATGCATTTGCTTTTGGTTTGGATCGAATCGGCGAAAAACTCCAATTTTCAGTGTTTTGGCAAAAATCTGGGCTTAGGTCGTTCTGCCTGTGCTAGGTCGTTCGGCGTGAAAAGTCTCTGCCTGCATACACAGCGTTCTGCGCTTAGGTCGTAGGTCACTCGGGGGAGTTAGGTCGTAGGTCGCTCGGGGGAGTTAGGTCGTAGGTCGCTCGGGGGGAGTTAGGTCGTAGGTCGCTCGGCCTTGTGAAGCCTCTAGGTCGCTCGGCTTCGATAACTTCTTAGGTCGCTCGCCACTGTTCCTCCTTAGGTCGCTCGCCTCTTACCCTCATTAGGTCGCTCGACCTTACCACTTCATTTAGGTCGCAACCTCCATTAGATCGCGTGGCCTATTTTCTTGCATAGTTAGGTCGCTCGGCTCGTCTTCGCGATAGGTCGCAACCCCCACTAGGTCGCTCCAGTTAGGTCGCTCGGCCACTCGTGTTAGGTCGCTCGTCCTGTTGACCTGATAGGTCGTGCCCCTTTGGCCACTTAGGTCGTTTGCACTTAGGTCAGCCATGTTAGGTCGCGAGTCTTCCTTAGGTCGCACCTTCTTGGTCGTGTGTTACTCCTTAAGCCGTTAGCTCCTAGGTCGCTCGGCCTCAAAATGTTAGGTCGTTCACCTTTCAACCCTTAGGTCGTTCGACCTATTTAACTTTAGGTCGTTCCTTTTCACTTTAACTTGGCCACGTTGGGTCGCTCGGGAACTTCCACTTTGATGTATTTTGAGTTGATTTTCTTGGATTTCATTCACGTCTTCGAATGTGAACTTTTGTGATTCGATTTGTTTCAGCAATCGTTTTATGGTTTGTCAATTTAAAGATATGAAGGTTTGAATACTAGTAGAAACTATCAAAACCCTTTCTTCCAAATGATTTCATTTAAATATAAAGCTCGTTTTCTCAAACCGTTTTCCAACCTACTAGTATACACAAGCCTTTACTTCACTCGAATGAGAAATCGAATTAAACGACTTAGTAAAATGAGTGGTATGGAACGCTCGCGTTTACTTCATCGGTTAGCTCTTGGACTTGTTCGATTGAACCCTTTGTGACAATTTTCTAGTGAAGATCTACAGTTTGTTCGTAAATATTTAAGTTAAGCAAGTGGTTATGGGACATGAAGCTAAACTCATATATTTACTAGCTTAGTGTGGTTGACCCTTCTTGATGATCATGACGATCATTTTTGTGATTTAGACTAGCGATTGAGCGATGTCTCTTTGTCTGCGAGGGAGACTAGACCCCGCTTGTGTGATGTTTCGCCATCACATATATGGGGTAGCGCCCCATGGTCTTTGGGCCATTCGTGTGTCAAAGGCCTTCGGGCCATTCGTGTGTTCGAAAAATTAAATGGATAGCTTCTATGAGATAGCTTCTCGTCCGTGTGTTCGGACTTCCCCCTTTTTATGATTTCAGGATTTCGTGTGTTGATTTCTGGGATTTGTTCTGGATTTCGTGTGTTGATTTCTGGAATTTATGCTTCACCAATTTTCATGATTTTCATTGATATGATATCAATTTTTGTGCATTGGTGAATTTGTGTGTCATTGACTTGTTATGAATACAAGTTTAGGGTATGATACCCTATTTTATCTTTGAGAAGATTCTTGTGATATTGATTAATCTCTTGTTGATTTTCAATTACATACTTATAGTAGCATGTCACTATGGTTATTACATGTTCATGCCATGTCTTTTATTTTATACCATATCATCTGATATTTATAGCTAGACTGATCCGTTTATTATTTTCTTATAAATAATACTCGGGTCAGACCAAGATGTTACAGGTGCTTCTGCTTGACTCCTCTTCAGGATTATTCTGACTTTTGGCTAACTACTTAGATTAGTAGTTTTTGGAAGTACACATTTGAGATATAGACTCTATGTTGTGTACTTATTCTTTTGTATAGCACGTGTTGCTATTCTTTTGTATTATCGTGGATCTTTCTGACCACTACTCTGATGTTCACTTTCATGTGTTATTTATATATTCATATCTTTTTCCGCCTTTGTGATATGGATGTCTGTGACTGATTGTGTTTTGTTTATTTCTATTTTTGTTTCCGAAGATTATATAGCCATTGTGTGATAGCTTTGAGTTTGAAACGGTATGTCGGATTTCCTCCTTAAACGATATGCATTCTAGACTATCTGACATATCAGTGCTCGCTCAAAGAAGTTACACGGATGGTCGCTTCTCAACAGCCTTATTCTCCGTGCTAGTCGACAGCATTACACCGTAGTGTTCTTGTCTAGCGTGGGTATAGAGGTGAGGCGTCACATTATATAGAGTTACATTTGCAATGTTAAAAATGATCGTGGAAAAATAAAGAAAAACAATAAGGTTGCTGCTATTGAACTATGCTCATAAGTGAACGTCGAAGAAGAGCAGCATTGTTCTTAATTAACACCGAGTTTATTAACATTGTTGTGATCATAATTCTTAATGAATTCTTCAATAGTTGCTTAGAGCGTTGTATAGCTTGGATAGGAAATTCTATTTCTGATGTTCGAAGGAGGCTTTTTAAGGTGCTTATATCTTCATAAGAGAGATGTGGACTTCGAATAGGGGATTTAATGGTTATTGTTTTTATGTTAATACTCCTTCAATTGAAAGTGGACTTCTTTTGAATAAGGTGGTAGTGACGCAAATGGATCAGGGTAAAAATGTTTTGAAAAACATAGTTTTCAATAGTTTATACTTTAAAGATTTTGTAAATTCCTTTTTGTAATAGATAATCATAAGGAATAATCAGTATAACCCTTTTTTATTTGCATAGAATATTTTTCTCAAAGATAGGTATGATAAAATTACATGAGTAAGACTGCTTGTTAAAATTGATATGGGTGGTATCACCACACCTTTATAAGACATAAAATTATACCTCACCAGGTTTCATTCGCGAAAAGAAATATCTTGTTTATGAGTCTGAAAAGTCATGTATCATGAATAATCTTTTCTAAAAGAATATATGTTTGCAACCAAAGTGATCACAAACACCCAATAATAGATTTGTGTAGAGAAGTAAATAAAGAAAATAAAATTAAAACAGAGGAATAAAGTAAACTAACAAGCAAATCAAAGCTACAATCAGGAACACAAGGATTTATAGTGGTTCAGCGTCGTATGCCTACGTCCAATTTGAAGATTCTTTATTGATTAACTATTAATTTGATTACAACAGTGAACAACAAGAAGTAATGAAAAAACTTGATTACAATAAAGAACTATGTAACCAGCAGCATAAAGATCCTCAGAATGACCCCTAGGCTAGTATTTATATGGGAAGGCGACCACCAATCTCTCTGAAACTTTGGCTATAGGACCTTCTTATCCATATGGGCCCACCATAAGGGTCGCTTGGCCCAAATCCCAATGGAGAGGGATCAGTACTGATCCCTCCATTGGTTGATTTTTGGGCAGCGATCCCTATGGTGGCTTCTATATGTTTAGACATGTTAGCTCTTCAAATATCATGTTGATTGGGCAAGTGGAGCTCGTGATTTTGCTTGATCTTTAGTTCAGATCCACTTGGAGGTTATCCCTGCTGACCCCTTCTCAATGGATCATGCCGATCCCTCATGGTTGACCATATATTTTCTGTGCCGATCCTTATTATATGTTACAGTGATTACCATCTACTTATCCACTCATGCTGATCCATGCATACTTATTCATGCTTAACCCTTGAACTCCATTATATGATGTCGATCCTCCCTATTTCATAATACTATACCGAACCCTTCTATTTCACAAGGCTATGCCGATCCCTTGAGTTCCTAACTAACTTCCATATTTCTAGAATCCTGCATCATCTATCTACCAACTTCGTTCAATCCTGGCTTCATATAACCATTTGAGCTCTGCTTTCGGGTTCTACAGCCATTGTTCCATGGTCATCCATCTTGATAACAGTCCATCCATTTTGCGCACTCAGTTCAATATAGCCGGGTTAGGATAACGGGTAACACTTGCCCCCCCAAAGTATGTCTTGTGAGCAACATGACGTGCTTTGAATCGAAACAAGTCCGAATTGCCGGAAAGAAGTCCATATGGATTCCTGGCTGATTTCTATTCCTTTGTCGAATCGTTTTCCAAGACATTGAATTCTCCATTGATCATTAAGATGCTTGGTCGACTTTCAATTATATAAGTCTGATGTCCTATACCGTCAACTTATACAAATCTGGTCATGCGGACTTATAAGCCTTTTATTATCTGATCCAGCCTCGAACTTGAAAATTTCAAGTTTGATTGAAATTCTTGTTGATTTCAAAAAGTTGAACTTTTAAACTATTCTCGTGCATACACATATATATGTTTCTATTGTTGGCTCCCGGATGTGCTTGAACGTTCACGGGTCGTTGCCAATTTTTATAGTATTTTGTGTGTTCGCGTTTACAGTCAAACCTTCATGATCACTATCGTCATTCACTTTTCACTCATCCATCATTTCTTCTTTTTCATTTTTCATTTCATTTCATTTTTTTATGTAGAGGTCGGCATTCGACATGCCGACCCATTGCTAAGGCTACGCAAAGAGGGATCGACATGTTTCAATGCCGAACCCTCTCCACCCATGACTCATTCAACTCTCCTGTGGCCGATTCCCCTCCCCCCCACACACATATAACCCATTTCCTTCCTTCCTTTCTCATTCTACTTGCCTTTCTACGAAACTTCTCTTCCGAACCCAGGCTCCCACCAACGTCCAAACCTTCAACTCTTTACAAATCCATCCACCTTCCCAATCTACCCATCAACTGATTTCGCCTCGCCTTTCAACGTCACGTACAGATAGACACTCGCCTCCATTCTAGCCCAAGCATTTATATCCTTTATGTAACGACCCCTATTTTTTGGAAGTTTAAAAATATTAAATTTAATAAGATTTTAGAATTTAATATTATGAGAAATTAAAATTTATGATTTATAAATGGAGATAATAATTAGAATATAATTTAATTTAATTTTATTGTTTGAATGTTATTGACAACTATTTCAATGTAATTTCAATCAATTGAAATAATTGTAAAGTTAATTCGGTAATAATTGTAAGTTAATAAGGAATTAAATTAAATGATTGAATTAATGGTGAAATTATATGTATTAAATTGAGATCAGTTAATATAGAATATGAAATCAGTTTGGGTAAATAATTTATATATATACCTATGACATTTTGATTTGGATTGAAATGATATATATACTTATAACATTTTGATTTGGATTGAAATGATATATATCCATCCCTATAATTGGAATTGAAATAACTAATCACTTGGCCATATGGTAGAAAATTATATACGGACACCGGGTTGGTTAAATTAAATTGTTTTAAAAATCTTGAATTTGGATTTTTGGTTAAATAATATTGTTAAATTTTGGATTTATATAAATTGAATTATTTTCTAATTCAAGCTTTGAAATGTTGAAATTGAAATTGGTTGAAAGAAATTATTTTAAGAATTGAAATGGAAATGTGAAGTTATAATTATGATTTGACTTTAATTCGGGAAATTGAATTATTTTAAAGATTTGAATCTTAAAATTGAACAATGATTATTAGTTTGATTTAAGTGTTTAAATCAGTAAATTGAAATTGGACATGGGTCCAGATTTGTAAAATGGAAAGGAACAGTTTGATTTGATATTATTTTCAAAATAAATCATTTAATATAAACTGTTTAAAATCTGTTTTTATTAATATTCAGATTATTTTGATTTCTCCAAACTATTTTACTATATAAACCATTTTCAATACTCAAACCATTTTATATCAACTATGTAAACTATTTTAAAACTATTTATAACTATTCAAGCTATTTTCTAAAATTTCAAACTGGGCAAAGTTGTAATGTTTATATTTAAATCATTGATTTAAATGCGAATGCGGTTAAATGAAGTTATAACCTGAGTTAGAATTTGAAATGATGATTTCAAGTGAAAATGACATATTTTGAGTAAATATGATGATTTTAAAATGGAGGATATTTTGAACTGAATATGATATTTTGATATCAAATATGAATAGGTTTGAAATGTAAAAGAACCAACCGGTGTGAAAAACGATGTTTGGTTGTTAAAGAAACCGGGGCCTCTTATTGGCATACTCTCAATCAATATTGGAACCACTTTAACAACTATGTACGCGGTGGATGTTATCCAAAATGAAGTGGTTGAATTGGAGGTGTTTGCTGGATTTGAAGAAAGAGAACGATGATGTATGACCCCAACACTTGTGTTAATTGGAAATGACTGAAATAGGAGTCTATGTCTGGCCAAAGGGTTCGCAACCTTTAGGGGCCATCACCCCTTCGTATTATTATATTGATTTTGGACCCGATTAGTGAGCCTTGATTTGATTTTGGGGTTGGTGGACTCGGTGGGTGGTCGTAGCTACGATGCGTTACCATCAGCCAGAAAGGGTAAACTGGTAGAATCCTACCTTGGGCATTGCCTCACGTGCCTTGTCATACTCTTTATCCTTATTCGCGACCACTACAATTTTTTTTAGTGTTGTCTTATCACGGTGCTTCCTTGGCTACCGACGTTACTGGTGATGCTACTAAGGCAAACTGTAGGACAATGCTTAAAAATGTGTTAAGGGGGGTCAATGTAAAGCCTTAACGTTATTTTAATACTTTACTTTACTGATAGACACTACATATATAGTGTATGTTACTACATATAGATAGTTTAACGGACCCTTAGGAGATGGAAAATTCCGTAACATCTCTTAAGTTATTGCATGCACATTATACACTGGATAGGAGATGTGAAATCCCGTAAACATCTTTGAAGCTATTACACTAATATTTACTTTTTATTGATTTAACTTACATAAGAATTTTTAGTTCTGACTCGAGTGTTTTGTCTTTTCATTATGCTCGGGTTAACCTGAGCATTTCAGTGTTTGAAGACTTTATTTCTGGAGGACGAAGACGAAGTTTGGTATATTATATTATTAGTATTATTTCGCTGCATCATTGTAACGACCCGGAAATTTTAACGATTTTTAATAATGTAATTAACTAAAAAATTTCATGAAATTAAACAATAAAATTTGATAATGAAAATTTGATATTTGGTATGCGTCTATTTAAACATAGCAAGTGTCAAATTTTCATCAGATAATATGTAAGTTTGTTCAGTTGTGAAATTTCGATTTTTAAAATTTAAAATCTGTTAAATTGATGGGAATAAAACATTTTTGAAATCTGAATATTATTATATAATAAAATTTTAAACCATTTTCTGCATGAGACGTCATATTTCATTTCGCCAAATTTGGACTACTATAGCCCCGTTTATCTTATTTTTAGCGTTTTAGCAATAGTTTTGGCAGCGAAAATCTAGTTTTGATAGGATAGTCGTATCTGTCAAATCTGTATACCATTCTGTTCGTCTCATCGTGATGATCTCCATAGTATATTCATTCCTATTTCGGTGTCCAGTACGCGGCGAAATCGGCGAAAAGATTTGCCATATCGGTTCTGCATTTGAGACTTTTTGGTTTCCTTATGTCTTTCTATTATCCACCGTATAAATCAAACAGCCAATTGCTTTTAATTTTTCCTGAATTCGTGGCTGACTTTCAACATTCCTTGATTTTGATATATATTGCGTGCATCCTTTCATCATTCCTCTTCTTTGTTCTGAAAGAAAAAAAACATAAAGAAGTAAATCGTTTTATCTTGGCTTCGAATCTGCTCGTCTCTCTCTCCTGGTCACATTCCTCTTTGCTTCGAGTTCCTGTTTGTTCCTCTTCAGGTTGTAATTCTTTTGCTTTGAGAAATTTCTATAATCTAAGTTTTATATTATATACTATTGCTTTCATGTTTGGCTCGAAGTGATTCATGCTCGTGCCCGAAGTTTTTTATCCTTCCTACCCGAAGTTGACTCAAGCCCAACCATACTCCTCCCTGAACCACACAGCGCTTCGCCTCCCTCCTTCACCTCTTCCCAACCACCACCCCTTCTTCTTGAACCTGATCCACCACTTCCCTCGAAAAGCCAAACACCACAGCCGAGCCTTCCCTGACTGCTTCTCCCCACTGCCTGGCAGCAAACCACCATCACCTCAGACCCATCATCACAATAGCCCGCTCCATCATCTCCTCCGCCTCAGCATGCATAGCCACACCCAAACCGCCTCCTCTTCCAGCTTCGACCCGCAACCCGAGCACACCCTTGCTTCCTCCACCCTACATCCATACAGCAACATCCCACCGAACACAGCCATTCGCCTTCCCTCCACTGACATGCCTGAACCACCTCTCCATGCCGCATCCACTGACCCGCCTCGAACCTGCCCTCTTTTCCTGGCCGAGCAATCCGAGCCTTCTCCTTTTCTTGTTTATATAAATATATATATATATATATATATATATATATATGAGAATTTATGTGTTGCATATATATATTTGCTTTGTGCTTTGTTTTGGTTTATGTCCTAGCTAATATATATATATATATATATATGCTTATATATGTTGCATATGTGCTGTATATATTTGTTGCATATGTAAGCAGCAAGCCACCCTTGCATATATGTTGCATATGTGATGTGTGTGTGTATATATATATTTGTTGGCAGAAAGGTTATATTTATTTCCTTCAATATAAGCTTACTTATATCATTGATTCTGAATTCTGAAATTCTAAATTGTTGTTCTGAAATTTGATTTTGAAAGGAAATGAGTGTGTGTGTGTGTGTATTTGTTTTCTTCAATCTAAGCTTATATATATAAGTTTACTTATATATATATATTGTTTTTTTATTTTTGAATCCAGTCGCTTAGATTTGCTTTTGTGCCTGTCGCTGCTCTTTGCTGTGTTGTGTCTGTATCCATGTGCGTATCTGTGTCAGTTGCTTCTCATTCTCGTTTTCCTCTAGCCTAGAAGGTGAAAGATCACTCATGATTAACATTCATTTGCTTAGTAATTTTAATTCACATGAAATGACGATTGAAATATGTTGTTAAATTTGAATTGTTAGTTATTTAATTGTTAACCTATGTTAATTGACATTTGATACCCTCACATGTTGTATATATGTTATATTTAAATTAATATATGTAGTAGTTGATATGATATGTCATTTTGTGCTATTTTCTCGCTCTGCAAGTTCCCTTAGTTTTAGGAAATCACTATGGGTTGAAATGATACATACCCGAACGATCTTTTAGATTAGGAAAAATCGTTATGGGTTAAAATGATAAACCCAAGCGATTTTATTGATTTGAAATTTTGGAATTGCGGGTTGAAATGATATATACCCGTAAGTTTAAATAATTACGGATTGAAATGATAAATATCTGTATCACTTGACCATAGGATAGAAAATTATATACGGACACCGTTGGTCTATTTTGAAAAATGATTTCCAAAGTTTTGAAAGGAAATATATGGTTTTTAATAAAAATTGATTTTAAAATATAATATAAAGATTGTATTTTAATACATGAGTAAAATTTAGATTTTAAATTATATGTTTGAAAATTTTTAGTTATGAGCTAAGTTTTGAAAATGTAAAATTTAAGATTTTACTTATTATTTTATTATTTTTAAATATATAAAATATAGTTTAATATAAATAAAATAGATTTAATAAAATCAGATTTAATTTAATAATATTTAATATAATAAAATTTAATTTAATAAAATTTAATTGGATAAGTATGTATATTGTAGTCAAAATATTTATTTAAAATTTATATTAATATTTTGAAAATAGATTTTGTGATAACTTTAATAAAATAAAGGTTTGGAAAATAAACTAAGTTAATTTGAAATTTAATTTGTTTGAGAATCGAATATAAATAAGAATTGATTGGAAACTTATTGATTTTGAAATTTTGAAAGGTATGATTTTATAAATTGATTTAATTAAAAGTGATTAAGTGAATATATTCAAATTTAAATAAAATTGAATATTTAATTTGTAATTTGAAATTTTATTTAAATGCTTATAAAAAGTGATTAGGTGAATATTTTAGAATTAAATAAATTGAAGTTAGATATTTAATTATAGATTTTATTTAAATTTGTAATTTGAGATTTCATTTAAATGTTATTAAAAATGATTAAGTGGATATATTCAAATTTAAATAAAATTAAAGTTGAACTTTGAAATATAAATGAAATTTATCAAATTGAGTTATTGTAAATTGTTTGAATACTTAGACTTTGAAATTTTTTGAATTGGAAGTGGTTTAAAATTGTAGTTCAAACTTGGATTTGAAATTGATATAAATTAAAAATGGTTTTAATGAGAATTTGAATTGAACGTTTAACCTTTTTAATTGAAATCGTTGAAGTGTGATTGTTTTAAATTGAATTTTGGTACTAAAAGTTGATTTGTGAAAATTGGAAGAAACAATTCTAATTTGAAACTATTTTTGATATAAAATCTTTTAAATCTATAAACTATTTTAATATATATTATTTTAAATTTATAAACAATTTTAAATATATATATTTTAATATACAAACTATTTTTAATATATAAACTTTTTTAATTTATAACTTATTTTTAAATATAGACTATTTTTAATGTATAACTATTCCAATATATAAACTACTTTCAATGTTCAAACTATTTAAGTTGGAACTGTTATAATTTAGATTTAATGGATTTAAATGCAAATACTTTGATATGATGTTTTAACCTATTTTGTGGTTATGATTTTGGAAATGAATATAATTTAAATTGAATAATGATTTCGAAAGTGAATATAATTTCAAAAGTGATATAATTTCGAAAATGAATATGATTTCGGAAGTGATATGATTTTGAAATAAATATGACATTTTGATATGAAGTATGAACTGTTTGAAATATAAAATGACCACGGTGTGAAATAAGCGTTTGGTTGTTAAAGAGACCGGGATCGGATATTATCATACTCTCTGCCAATACTGAAAACCACTTTAACAACTATATACGTGGTGGAGAATCCAGAACGAAGTAGGATGGTTTGGCGAACGTCTATATGAGGTATGAACGCAACCCTGACTCTCTCAAGTCAGCTTGATGTGACTAAAACAGGAGCTATACCTAGGCCAAGTGAGGTCGCACCTCCGATCGAGCATGCTTCTTTGATACCATTCTATTACTTTGTGATTTAATTGGGTGCACCTTTAATTTTAGGAGTGTGTCGCGAGATTCTGTGTTTTGTTTTCCTTATTTCCTCTTATTTTCTTATTTAGAATGGTTTGAGTTAGACATGTGTGGTTTATTGTCGATTTAAACCGTCCAAAAAGGTGGTTCGTCACAGTTGGTATCAGAGCTTTGGTTTAGAGATACCTTAGCCTGTTAGAGTTTAAAATCATTGGAGATAGGGTTACTAGTACCCTAGAATGAGTCAGAGTGTATATATACAGAGAGTGTATTTGTTAGTGCTATAAAATTATTTTATATTTTGTTAATTTGTTCTGTTTAGTATTTATGAATTCTGGTCAGTACATAGGATGCTATGGCATCGATAGGGGTTTCTAAACACTTGAACAGCGTAGATGGACACGATATTGTTTTTAATAGGTAAATGAAATAATTTTACCTATTATTATATTTTGTATGTAAAAGAATAATTTTTCATAAATTAATTTTGTTATTTTATGTGTGTTGGATGTTAGTAAATTATAATATTTAATTATTGTCATTTATTGTTTGGTTAGTCAAGGTTCTTAAAACTATTGACTATTATATGTTATAAGAACATGTAAATTTAAAAATAAATGAATTTAAATGGAAATTTGAGAACTTAAATGATGGTGTTTTGAAATTGGTTTTCAAAGCTTTTGACAAAAATAATAATAATATTAGTACTATTTGGAAGTATTTGCAAATAGAAATGTTTCAAAGGGTTTTCAAAGGGTTCTTCAAAGAAATGTTTTAAAGGAATTAAAAAAAGGGAAATAAGTTCTGTACTCCCCTCTTCTATCGCTGGAAAATAATTTCGGTAATGATCGCGACATCATCGGCTTTCATTTTCAAGTTTCAAAGTGGAAAGACCACTTAGTAGCTTTGCTACACATTTCTTTTGATAAACTAATTTTGATTAAATCCATTAAGTATGATTTGATATAAAAATAATATATATATATATATTATTTCAAAATGATTTGAAATAAACCCGGTATTTGAATTCTTAAGTTCCTGTAAATTAATGATTTTCAATAAAAAAATAAAGTGGAATTTTAATAGTTGGAAACTTCTAAAATGGGAAATAAGAAATTAGAAGCTAAGTGTTTAATTAAACAGTAAAGAAATTGGAGATTTGTCACTTGTAAATTAAAAGATGATGAAAATTAAGAAGATGTAAAATATTGAACATTTTTGTTAACTAAAATGAATAAGATAAATTTGTATAACATTCAATTACATTCTAAAAACATATATAAAACTTACCAGAAATGTTTAAAAAGTTGAAATGTTAAATATGTTGTAATAGAATATTATACAAGTAAAAGCTTAATAACAAAAATGCTTCGAAATGAACATATGTTTATAAATGAATTAAGAGTTACAAGAAATTTATAAACATAAGTTAATGTTTTGAAATTATAATAATTAAATTGAGTAGTAAAAAGTGAATAATATTTAAATAAATGATTATAAACTTAAGAAAATGTTGAATGATTCATAAATGGATTTAATAAAGGAAATACTATGGTGAAAATAAACGTGAAATTAAAACAAAATAGAAAACTTAAGTATGAAATGTTTCACTAATAAATATTAATATTAAATGGAAATAAAATTATATAAGTAAATAATAACTAGGAATTAAATTGCAAATAAACTTATACAATACTTTAAGAATTTATTCATTTATGATTTTAAATATTGAATGGTAAATAATATATGTAAGTAAATGAATGTAAATTAATAAAAGATGATCTTATATGAATGAATGAGAATTGAAATAAATGAAAAGTAAATGATGTAAAAAGAAACCAATAGAATTAAAACTGTAAGTTGTGCGTAGATCATTTCATTCGCATAACAGTTTTGATTCAGATTTGAATACATGATTTGTGGAAATTCACACCAGCTCGAACTAGGATTTTTCACTCGATTCTTGATGGCGAACATTTGATACGAAATTTCGATATGATTTTGAAGTTTTCCATCATAGTTATGACTATGCAAGGAGAATGGAGATTCCTAATCAAGATATTAGATCAGAGTCCGCACTAGAGTAGTCAGGTTAACAATACTAGTTCGAAAGTGAAATTTGTGTATTCAAGCAAGCGATCAAAATTGATAGTGTGTATAAATGATATATGTACATCGTACAAATTTAAAAATATTTAATTCTTTGTGGTTTGACTTATGGGAAGTTTGGGAAATGATACTTCAAATTGTTAAGGTTGTATGAATAATCTATTAAGTAATTATCTAAGGCTGTTGAGCGTAAGATACACTTGTTAGTTTATTTATCACCCTTAGGCTATGAAAAGGACTGAACCTGAACAAACCATGAGTTGGTTGCTATGGATGTTTGATAGTTTTCTTTGTTGCATATGATGGTTGTACTTCTTTTTGTTTGCATATAATTGTTATATATTGTATGTTGCTTGTACTATTAATTGAAACAACTAAAATATTACTCTTTCACATAATTTTAACTCTTTGGATTATGTAAGTAAAATATAGGGTTATAGAAGCAATATCAGTTGCTTTTTGTTTCATAAATAGAGTTGTTGCCCGACAAATAGGTACGTTTTTGGATTACGGTTGTTGAAACGATATTTTATTGTTTTTCCCATGGTTTGAGATATTTTATTATTGAAAAATGATAAATATATTGTAATTAATGATATTGTTATTTTTTCGGACCTATCCGCGCAAAGGAGACTATGCCGAAATTTTTCGAAAATTTAGGACTTAGAAATTTTTTCTAGAGATTGAGTTAATTTCATATTTTGTTATTAAACTTAATTATGTAAGTTTAAAGTGTTTATAAATTGAATATTTTGAATAAAAAATTATCAAACCTCTTGATTCCTTCTTGTTCCTTTTCGGGGATGAAAAGTTTTGAGTGGGGAAGATTGTAACAACCCGTATTTTTTGGAAATTTAAAAATATTAAATTTAATAATATTTTGGAATTTATTATTGTAAGAAATTAAAATTTATGATTTATAAATGGAGAAAATAATTAGAATATATAATTTTATTGTTTGAATGTTATTGACAACTATTTCAATGTAATTTCAATCGATTGAAATAATTGTAAAGTTAATTCGGTAATAATTGTAAGTTAATAAGGAATTAAATTAAATGATTGAATTGATGTGCACGTAAATGCGTATATTTTTACCACCATATTTAATCTATTTAAATTAAATAAATGATCATATCGGGTATTTTTATTTGTTTAAACCAAAATTCAAATTATTTCAAATTATCACATATTCATCTTCATACAAGGGCAAAATGGTCATTTTTGTGCATATATTAATTTTCTAAAATTTAATTGAAAATTTATATATTATTTTGTAGGAATTTAAATTCATATACAAGTGGTTTCATGAAGATATATGCATGCACAAAGAAGATACAAAGGAATGGAGATGGAAATAATTCAAAGACATGATAATGGAGGACCCCACCTACCCACCTACCTTCATGTACAAATTAGAAGCTAATCCACATGCTAATGGTCATCAAATCTTTATGCACACTTAAATGGATGATTATGGGAGGCTAATGATTACTTAGCCACCACACTACCTCAAGGGTATTTTGGGCATTCCCCAAAAATATGAATTAGGGTTTAACACTTGTATATATACCCCTTATGTTTCATGTAACCCTTGCTCTCCCTGAGTTCCTCTTAGTTTTAGTTTAGGCTCAAAATAAAAAGAAAAGCTCTCTTTCTTTTCATGGCTACTTAGCCATTTCTTCTCTTATGTAATTCCTTTTTTATGCAATGTAATTATTGTTTCCTTTTAATTATATGTTCATTTCCTTTCATGCTAGTAGTGTAGATTTTCTTTTATGCAATTAGAATAGTTTTCTTTCATTTAGCTTTCATTTTGCCTTCTTTTTGCTTTCATGTTGCAAGCTACATTTGTTAATCAAATGACAAATATGAGAGGCTAAACCCCTTCAATTTAGGGGTAATTAAGCTCTCTAATTATGTAGCTTCAACTATTTGTTAATTCATGCTCTCTTTTTGTGCTTAATGAAGAATGATTGAAGTGGTTTAATTGTTGTTTTTGCCTTGAATTTGATAGTGTATATTGTTGACACCAAATAGGCTATGCTTAAACAATCACTAACACTAATTGCCTCTTCATTAAAATATGATTATGGCAAAAGAAAGTGATTTGAGATTAAAATTTAATGGTCTATATTTCTAATCAATAGTTAATAGGCCATACTTAAAATAGATTTCATTTTCACATTCATTGTCAAGTTTCATGAAAGTTAGTAAGTGGTTTAAGGGGTGTGTTATAGTTTGATGGCTTATGTTGGCTAATTAATAGCACAAATATGCCATACTTATGATAAACACATCAATTAAAGCACTAATAACAATAAAAGAGAGATTATGATTTCATATGTGTTGAACTACATGATCTAGAGAGTGGATTTATTCTCTAAATTGTCATTTAACTCTTATATTTGCATTTCTTTTCTCTTTGTTAGTTTTCTCATTTTTCTAGCTTAACAATCTTTCGACTTTGGTATAATTTGATTGAATAGATTTTTAAAATCATCAATTCCCTACGGATCGACCCGTATTCGCCATGTACTACAAGTGTACGCCGTGCGCTTGCGGTTATTTTAAATTTAAATTCGTTCGACGGTTTTCTAAACCGATAGAATTTCCGTCGTCGAACTAGTTTTTGGCGCCGTTGCCGGGGATCGAACCCGGGTCACCCGCGTGACAGGCGGGAATACTCACCACTATACTACAACGATAACACTTAAATTAACCGTCGAACGAATTTAAATTAAAAATAACCGCAAGCGCACGGCGTACACTTGTAGTACGTGGTGAATACGGGTCGATCCGCAGGGAATTGATGATTTTAAAAATCTATTCAATCAAATTATACCAAAGTCGAGAGATTGTTAAGTTAGAAAAATGAGAAAACTAACAAAGAGAAAAGAAATGCAAATATAAGAGTTAAATGACAATTTAGAGAATAAATCCACTCTCTAGATCATGTAGTTCAACACATATGAAATCATAATCTCTCTTTTATGGTCATTAGTGCTTTAATTGATGTATTTATCATAAGTATGGCATATTTGTGCTATTGATTAGCCAACATAAGCCATCAAACTATAACACACCCCTTAAACCACTTACTAACTTTCATGAAACTTGACAATGAAAGTGAAAATGAAATCTATTTTAAGTATGGCCTATTAACTATTGATTAAAAATATAGACCATCAAATTTTAATCTCAAATCACTTTCTTTTGCCATAATCATATTTTTATGAAGAGGCAATTAGTGTTAGTGATTGTTTAAGCATATCCTATTTGGTGTCAACAATATACACTATCAAATTCAAGGCAAAAACAACAATTAAACCACTTCAATCATTCTTCATTAAGCACAAAAAGAGAGCATGAATTAACAAATAGTTGAAGCTACATAATTAGAGAGCTTCATTACCCCTAAATTGAAGGGGTTTAACCTCTCATATTTGTCATTTGATTAACAAATGTAGCTTGCAACATGAAAGCAAAAAGAAGGCAAAAAGAAAGCTAAATGGAAGAAAACTATTCCAATTGCATAAAAGAAAATCTACACTACTAGCATGAAAGGAAATGAACATATAATTAAAAGGAAACAATAATTACATTGCATAAAAAAGGAATTACATAAGAGAAGAAATGGCTAAGTAGCCATGAAAAGAAAGAGAGATTTTCTTTTTATTTTGAGCCTAAACTAAAACTAAGAGGAACTCAGGGAGAGCAAGGGTTACATGAAACATAAGGGGTATATATACAAGTGTTAAACCCTAATTCATATTTTTGGGGAATGCCCAAAATACCCTTGAGGTAGTGTGGTGGCCAAGTAATCATTAGCCTCCCATAATCATCCATTTAAGTGTGCATGAAGATTTGATGACCATTAGCATGTGGATTAGCTTCTAATTTGTACATGAAGGTAGGTGAGTAGGTGGGGTCCTCCATTATCATGTCTTTGAATTATTTCCATCTCCATTCCTTTGTATCTTCTTTGTGCATGCATATATCTTCATGAAACCACTTGTATATGAATTTAAATTCCTACAAAATAATATAGAAATTTTCAATTAAATTTTAGAAAATTAATATATGCACAAAAATGACCATTTTGCCCTTGGATGAAGATGAATATGTGACAATTTGAAATAATTTGAATTTTGGTTTAAACAAGTAAAAATACCCGATATGATCATTTATTTAATTTAAATAGATTAAATATGGTGGTAAAAATATGCGCATTTACGTGCACATCAAATACCCTCACACTTATCTTTTTAATCATCCTCGAATAAAGGAAAACTAAGATAAATCCGTTTTCGTAGGGAGCACGATTGCATTGAGTGTATGCAACAAGCCGTTAAACCTCTAGGTGTCCCCAGTAGGACGAGTGTTGTCTCGTGAGGGTTTTCAGCGGATACTACCCACAAAATCCAAATGCGATATTAAAATATTTACAAAATGCAATATTTATTTACAAAGACATGAATGCGAGTTTTTGAAAATATTTACGAATGAAGGATTTACTTTTAAATTAACACGAATAAGTTAAATATAGGTTAGGTTATTATCTTGAAAACTTAAGTCATTTACTTGTCAAATTTCCACAAAAATGAAGTTATCAAAGCAAATATACTATAGTTTAACTCGTTGTTTCGGTTGATAACACAATGCAACCATGAAATGGATCCTTAGTTGATTATCAAAGTTTATCAAAGTGGTATTTTTATTTCTTTTCAATAACAAGTCAAATCAAATAAGTTAAAATAGTGCTTGGATTTCATTTGCTTACTCTCTCCATTTTTTCTTTTGAAAATTTTGTCGATATTAACAATATTTACATATGCCTAACTCAGATAAACTGAGGCCAGATATATTACCCATGCACTGCCTTGCGGACTGATGTGAGGGGAATACAGAGCGTGGCGAGTGAACACACAAGTGTGAACACTTATTGACTGTAGGCATTATTAGTAAAATAATTTTTATATACACACCTAACTCAGATAAACTGAGGCCAGATATACCGATCGTGCACTGCCTTTCGGGCTTACGTGAGAAGGGTACAGAGCATGGCGAGTGAACACACGAGTGTGAACACATGACTCTAGGTGTTAAAAATATATACATATATATAAATGTTTTTTTTGTTTTTTTTATGTAGTAATTTTTTTTAGAAAGAGAGAGTTTCGCACTATAATCTTAGCACCATTTAACTTAGAAGACAAAAAAATGTTATATCATTTACTTTAAATTCACTACTCTTTTAAACAAAGATTTTCAGTTAGGATATATTTCATAATTAACACGTCTGAATCTTCCTATATACTAGTTAAACTATCGTTATTTGTAATCAATCTTCATTTTTATTTTTGTTAAGACAAACAAATTTCCAAAAATTTCAATTTAATAAACCAAAACCATATATTTATCTTATAGTGTTTCTTTAAAAATAAATTAAAATGCTTAAAAAAATTTGTTTTTTTGTTTTTGAGTTTTTTTCTTTTAAATTTGGAAAAATTGAAAATGATGGTGAGTCTCCCCCCACACTTGATTTTGACTGTGTCCCCACAGTCAACCCAAGTGGAAGGGGAAAAAATAAAAATAAAAACATGACCTTTATTTAAATGAGAATTAACGGTATTACACGAGATCAGAAAGTATATTGTTAAAACGTAAATGAAACGGTCTTCCAAAAACCGATTCATTTGCCTCGTTAAGTATACGAGACACAGCTTAAGCTTGAAAAACCAAACCATACAAGATTTCGAAGTTGAATTTGGATTTGGAAAAACGAATGCCCTTTTATTGAAAATCGAATGAGTTATTTTGTTTTCGATGATTTTCGGGGTTGATAAAACAATTGATTGAAATTCAAGTTTATTTTCACCAAATTGAAAGTCAAGTTCTTCATTGAAAAATTCTTCAGAATTATTGATTTCAAAATCAAAGTGATGATTTAATTCTTCCCCGTTGGAATTTAACAACTCGTCATCGAAAAGTTCAAAAAATTCGTGTTCATTAAATTCAACTTCCTTTGTTGGATTATCAACAATTTTATTGCATATCTCAAGTTCAAAATCCAAAGTTGTTGTATTCAAATTTTCGAAATCGAGAAAACGAAGATCGAGTTTTAAATTTGGTTCCACACCCTCAAAAGAATTGAAATCCAACTTAGTTACCGTGTTCTCAACAACTTCATTAAGATCGTTATTTTCAATTTCAAAAGTTGTTATTTGAAAATCGTCGATTTGGGTAAAAGATGGATTTTTGTTTGGCTCGTCACACGTTGGAATTTGATTTTGTTTTTCACATTGTTTCATATATGTTTCAAACAACGAATCCATGTGATCATCGTAAATTTCATTCATTTGCTCAACAAAATCCAATTTATAGTTATTAATATGAGGATTTTCACTTTGAAATTGTTGAGAACAAAGATTTTCAATCGTAACGTCGTTAAAATTATTCCCATTGCCAAAATTATTTGAAAAGTGGATCACATTTTCGTTTTGCTTTTGAAATTCATTTTGGAGTTCAAAATTGAATTGGCATGGGTTATACTCGAAATCGTTTGAATTTTGAAGTGAATTCAAATTTTGATTATTTTGAAAACTTTGATTTGAATCATTGCCAAAATATGAATTACACAAATCATTTATCTCTTGATTTTGTTGTGTAGAGATTTCAAGTAAAGACGAAATGCTCTTTTCAAGATTTGAGGGTTGGTCATTGTTTTGAAAACATTGTTGTTCAAAATTCGAATTGTTTAAAGAATAGTTGTCGTTAAAATATCCATACGAATTTGGAGTGAAATCATATGGATTATATTGATTTTCACAACTATTGTAAAATTCAAATGAGTGGGGAAACTCGGGCATTTTCAAGAATGTTTTTGTTTTGTTGTTTTTTTTTGTAAAGGAAAAATATTTACAAATAAAATTTATTTTTCAAAAGGGAAATTGATTTTTGTTTTGTTTTTTGGTTTTTCAAATTTTTTTTTGTTTTTGAAAAGGTTATATATATATATATATATATCTTTTTTTTGGTTTTTCTAATTTTTTTTGGATTTTTGAAATTTCAAAGAAAAGGATTTAAAAATTTCAAAGGAAAAGGAAAAGGAATATTTACAATTTTTTGTTTTGTTTTGGATTTTGATTTTTTTTTAATATGCATGAACTAATGCAGCTAAATGAATGCAGGGGTTAATTACAAATGATTTATCCTAAGTTAACCCAAAATTGTATAATGACACTCTGTCTTAAATCAACAAGATAGTTCTCAGCCAGGTAACGGGCAGGAGTTATCGGTGCACCACAAATCACCGTAGCAATGCAGCCGAAGGTTTAAGTACCTTCAGAGAAACAACCACTATAATATTTACGAATCACCGTAATATTTATAAATGGTTATTGCTCTACCATAGCCTAGACACCGAGAAATTAAATTGTTCAAAGAAGACAATTTGCTAATATACAATTAAGTGTTATCGATGTCTAACCGTTATAATATGTAATACATTGAGATTAGTTAATATAGAATATGAAATCAGTTTGGGTAAGTAATTTATAACCCTTGGTTGTAAACAATGAATTAATAGATATGAGTTACTAAGCTGTAACAATTGATTTATTATCATCTCGTTATTTAATCCGTTTTGAAATTAATTTGGAAATCAACTGGAATTTAATGTAATTGAAATATGGTAACTAATATGGTAAAAGATGTTAACCGTAGAATAATGAATGTAATGAGATGAAAACTTATGCTAAATTAATTCATAATGTATTGGATGATTTAATAAAAAGAGTGTAAATCAAAATAAAAGAATTTATTTGGAATTTAAATTATAATGAATGGTTTTATTTCAGTTGTAATTGAACGCTGAAATTAGTGTAATATTTAAATATTGGTTTTAGCATGGAGAATTGTATTGTAAAAGATTATTAATTTTTGTGTAATCAGAAATGATGAAAATGGTTAACTTTTAAATTTGAATTTAAAAGTGATTAAATTGATTTTTAAAAAAAATCATTTAATTAACGTGTAAAATTAGGCTTTTTGGGCACTGTCTTGGATTTTGACGAAACCAGTTTCATCGGATCCGTAATAGTGAATTATTATAGAATTTTAAGTTTCGAAGCGATCGAACTTATCGTTTGATCGTGTGAGCTCGAAACGCATAGAAATCAATTAAAGGAATTTAATTAATATAATTTGATTTTAAATTCTAACTTCTATATATGATGGAATTAGAGTTTGAAACTAGTTCCATTGAGTTTAAAAATATCTAAAACATATATTTCGATATATTGGATGACCTATTTTCGTTTCGGATACGAAACAGGCTTTTCGGGTTGTTGTTATCGTTTCGACCCAATTCGATCTGTTCCATCCGTTCTTATCCATCTCTGTCTATATATAGGCTATTATAAACCCTAGCAACTTCTTATTTCATTTTATAAACTACAATTTCTGTCTATCTATTCAATTATTTGTTCCTTCTTAATGGCAGACATTTCAAAACCCTAATTCCCAATTCCAAATCAAATCAAAAATCCAAACTCCTTAAACCCTATCATATAATATATCATCGTGAAGCTCTCGACGAACGTAATCTGCATCTGTAGTTCGTTTTTGCAATCTAGTTTCGATTTCTCCAGAAATTAGTGAAATAGTCATGTTCGTTTGTTCTAGGGTTGTCGATTCAACGGTGGATCTTTGATTTTGGAGCGATCAGAGGGCACTGGAGCATAGAGGGCGAGGAGATGAGTTCATCTATCGAGTTCATTCGTCGCAATAGTTCACCAGTTCGCCAGAAAGTGGCGATTAGAGCTGGCAGCGGCGGAGCTCCGTGGGGCGACGTGGAGGATTGTGGTGGCAGCTTTGGGTGCGGCCAGAGGCGAGCTTCCTTTCAAGGATGGTGGATCTGTTCGATAGCGCACGTGGCGGCGACAATCTGGACGAGAAGAACGGCGGCTGTGGTTGGGTTTCAGCATTCGTTAGTTCGTCTAGGGTTAGAACAAAGGTGATAATTACCTTATTTTCCTTTTGTTTTATTTAATTTAAAATTTAAATTTCTAAACTTATAACTATCATAACATTTGCATACGAATTCGAATTTGGGTGCGGTTTCTTCTGTTGGGTTCATATCAAAATTTCGGACAAATTGAGACTAGTTTGGTTGAATTTGGAGGGGTTCAAATTTTGGGCTTTATTGGATTTTTAATCGACTATTAATCAAAGGTGAGTGAATTAACCCACTCATGCAATACTAAACCTTATTTAGTTAAATTAAATTTATGATGTGATTAGAATGTTATTGGTTGCTGTTTGGTAGTTTAAATTGACATTTTAATTTGAAATTGGAATTCATTGAATTAAATTGCCTTTTAAATTAATATTTAATTTGAATTGTTAGTTAAATACCTGATATTGATAATCTGTTAATTGTTGTGATTTATTCGCTGGTTTGGATGTTGATTGTGATGGATGTTTATTTGTTGACATTTCGGATGATTGGATGCTTATATATATATATCCCTGTTATTTACCCTGTATAATAATTGAAAGCATAACAACTGTTATTTGAATTATTTCGAATAAATTAAGAAATAGGTTGAAATGATATATACCACCGGAAAGGGGTTTCTGGATTTCTCCTGATCTAAATCTTTGGTTTTCTATTATCATATTCAAATGATGATTTCTGAGTGTCCATCACCATATATGG
Source organism: Allium fistulosum (assembly GCA_030737815.1). NCBI lineage: Eukaryota > Viridiplantae > Streptophyta > Magnoliopsida > Asparagales > Amaryllidaceae > Allium > Allium fistulosum. The sequence continues at coordinate 442,815,121 of CM060901.1, read as the reverse complement.
ATTTTCAGTCTTCTATTATTACTTCCAGTTGTGGATTACTTGTTATCTACTATTATTTTAGGATTGTAATCTCTAAAGTTCTATTATTCTCAGATTTGGATTTCTGGACTTATATTATTCTCGGCTTTGGATTCTCAAACTTCTATTATCAGGAACTTCTAATGAAATTATTGATCATATTTTTATATAGATTACAAAACTAATAATGAGAAATATTATTCACATTTTGTTTTATAGGAAAATAGCAAATAAATTCTTGGATTTTTGTCCTAAAGCACAAAAGCCTCTTTCATACAAGAGGGGCCAAATGTTATCCACAAAATCCTCTTAAGAGTAAAAATATGAAAGAAGAAGCTATAACACGAGAGTTGGTTGCTTCCGCAAGCGTCGAAGGAGATGCTTCTGTAACGACCCGATATTTTGGACCATTCAAATTGACAATAAATCCACACATGTCTGACTTGAATAATTCAAAAAAATAGATTGTTGATTTAAATTTGGCAAAACTCAGCATATATAGTAAATAAATCAATCACAGAATCACAAACACAGAGTAATACAATAATACGCAGCGGAATAGATAAAATAGTAGTCCATGAAGCTACTATATAAACATCAGAGTTAGAAATAAAATACAACAAAATAACTCAAATGCAGTGAAGTCTCCAGTACAACAGATGACTTCTCTGAACAAATCAACTAGAAGAGCTGAAAGCTGAGGCGATAGTTAGATCTCCAAAGGAAGCTCCAAACTCCAAAGGTGAGTCTCAAATGCTGTATCACTCGGTCTGACCCGAGCGTAAAGCAAAACACAAAACACTCGAGTCAGGATTAACATTCTTATATCAATAAATCCAACTCAAGTGAAATATCAACTGAAATACAAGTAACTTAAAGGGGTTTGGGATAACCATCCTCTAAGGATCCGTGGAACTATCTACAATGTAGAAATATACACTATAACACCGTGGTCATTTCAATTTAATTTATACTTCAAACCCAAATATCATTTCATTTCAAATATATCTATTTTTCAAATATATATATGTTAAATAATTTATAAAGTAAAGCATTTAAATTTCCTCAAGTCTCACAAATCGATTCAAATCAACTCAAATTCCAAATTCAAATTTATTCAAAGCTCAATTCATCAATTCAATTCAGTTTTAAATAGACCATTTTAAATTTCAATATATTTCAAAGCTTTAATATTCAACATTTTCAAGATTAAATTTAACGTTTTCATATAGCTCTTGATTTAACTTCATTATTATTAAATCAGGGAATATTCACTTAATAAATTCAATCTGGCCTTAAATTTCGTTTTTACTAAATATTTCCTTAAATTTATTTAAATCAAACCCAAGTTATAAATCATATCTTAAATCTCAATTTCAAAAAGTTTCAAATCGATTTAATTAAATAAAATTCTTTAATGAATACAATTTCAACTAAATTCAAATTATTACCAAAATCTATTTTGAAATATAAATTTTATACTTAAACATATTATATGAATTAAATCTATCTTAATTAAATTAAATATCATTATCAAATCTATATATATCATTACCATTTATATATAATAATTTAAGAATCAACATTTATTAAAACCATATATTTCTTTCCAAATCCATAGAATTTATTTTCAAAATATTTATATATAGGGACCAACGGTGTCTATATATAATTTCATATCCTATGGTCAGGTGATACGAATATTTATCATTTCAATCCGTAATTTAAATATATACGGGTAGATATCATTTCGACCCGTAATCCTAAATTCAATCAAATGAAAATCGCTTGGGTCTATCATTTCAACCCATAATGATTTTCTCCTATTCTAAAGTCCGTTCGGGTATGTATCATTTCAACCCATAGTGAATTCTATACTAACAGGGAACTTGTAGAGTGATAACATATAATATAAAATATAACAACAGGCATATATCATCAATAACAATATAACATAAACAATATGATATGGTGTCATATCCCACAGGTGAACAGTTACAGATAATAACATATATAACAATTTAAATAACTAACAGCAGCATATTTCAGTTGTCGTTTCAATTGAAATCAAATTTAATAAATATAAGAACGTTACATTGTGAGTGATTACTCACCTTCTGAAGCTAGATAGAATAAGCAATGAGATTGAGGTACGAAATGCAAGCCCGACTTCCAAATCAAAGCTAGATGGATATGATTCGACAAACGAAGCTGATAGTTTGAATAGAAGAAATCAAATCAGAGCAGATCGATGAAGATAATTGGAAAAATTGAATTTTTATGCATATACTATACGAACTCATACTCAAACATACCATTATTTATATAAAACTAATATATATACTTTATAATAAGATAAAGTAAACTATAGAAAAAAATATAAACAAAACGTATACTCGTATTCAATAATATAAACTGTAATATAAACTACTAATATAAAATACATATTTAAACGGGTTATAACTAATGATATAAGGATATAGTAAAATATGTATGCAGACTCTAATATATAAAAATATATATATAACAGAGAAAAAGGAGTAGGATTATAATACAGTATAAGCTTCTACGTTTTTTTTGCTGCTTATATGCCACTTAAAACATACATATGTGTATAAATTTGCTGTAAACAATAGTTTTTATAAACATATATAAACGAATGCAGACCTCATATTCTTATACTTAATCACGAAGTATAGTACAACCCATCTACAAATTTTATATGAGACAAGCATTTTCAAAATCCAAACATTTGTAAAGCCAATCATAAAACAGTATACTTATGTACATATGCGACCGCCCATGAGTATCCTATATATTACTCTAAAATAAAATACGTCCATAGATATATTTAAAGCCAGATTCACTTATGCATATATATAACATATATACAAACTCATACAAAACATTATATATATGTATATACAACTAATTTATGTGTGCAGGCTGTATTTATAGACAACTATATGTATATAGCACTGAAATGTAGCATTGATATATTATAACTATATGTATACTTGTAAATATAAACAAACATATAAACAGGTATAAAACTTTAAAAATCCGAGTATATATACTAATCTAGATATAAATTGCATATAGCTTACATATAACTTCTTTATATCATTCCACTTATAAAATATAAACTGTGAACATACCTTAATAGCACATACGAATATATTTTATATACTTTATAATATAGAAACTGTACAACTTTATATAACATACCACTAACTTTATTATATAGATATGATAGATCAAATATATCAGAATCTATATACATGAGCAATAAAAGAACATGCTACTCACGGTTAAGCAGGCAACTCGATGCAATGGCTGGTCGACAGAGCTGAGGTGAGTGAGATGAGGCATTGGTCGGGTGTACTTGGTCTTGATGGTAGGCGCGTGTGGGCGAGATAAATCAGGGTGGAGGCGGTTGCTGTTGTGAGGCGGGCGCGGGGGAGAGGGGAAGAAGGCGGGTCTGGGTTCGACTGAGATGGAGGTGACGTGGTGCTTGGTGATGACGGGCCGCTCACGTGGGGGTTGGATCTGGTCGGTGATGACGTGGGTGGAGGAGCTTTGGTGGATTGGGAGAGAGGTAAGTCGGGGCAGAGGCTGATCTGGTGGAGGACTTGGGGACGTGCTGGCGGAGTTTGCCGAAGAGGAGAGGGACGCGGATCGGTGACTGGGTCGGAGAGCGACATAGGCGGACTGTACGGCGACGTGGAGGGTGAGCAAAATCTCGGCAAGGCTGGAGCAAATGAATAGGAAAGAGCAAAAGAAGATGAAGAGAAAAATGGAGAAAGAAGGAACAGGTTGCAACCAATATGAAATATATAATATAATATAATATTTATCCAAATGAATGCTGGACCCAAAACTGAAAGGCAGAGGAAAGGTATGTGAAAGGAAAAGCTAGGGAAAAGCAAAAGTCTCAATCTAACAGCCAGCTGAAATAAATGAGCCTTTCAATTCACGTGGGTAACTGAAAAAAACACAGAAGAAACGAAAAGATTATAAAACCGGTACCGATACAAAAATCATTTTTCACGAATTCCGCTGCATACTGGACTTCAAAACACAGAATTGAACACACCATAGAGATCATCATGATGAGACGACCAAAACGGTATACAGATATCGGTGGTACGATCATCCGATCAAAAGTCGATAATCGGTACCGAAAATGCTGCTATTCTGCCACAATTAAGATAAACGGAGCAATAGAAGTCCGAATTTGGAAAAACAAAAAAATGACGTCTTAGTCAGAAGATGAATTAGAATTATTCTATGTAAAAATATTCAGGTTTGGAAAACATTTTATTATCATTAATTTTAACTGATTTAAATTGAAATGGAATTACACAATAAAATAAACTTCCCTATTTTCTAATGAAAATTTACCAATTGCTATATTAAAATAGACGTATTCCAAATAATAAATTTTTATTTTAAAATTTTATCATTTAAAATTTCACAAAATTTCAACTAATTATGTTATTAAAATAGTTAAAATTTACGAGTCGTTACACTCTCCCCCACTCAAAACTTTTCGTCCTCGAAAATGAAGGAGGTAGGAGAATAGAAACAACCAGAAAGAAAATTGATTGAAAGTCAAGATTAAACAATTAATTTGAAACTATATAAATTTTACTTGAAATTTGAAAACTTCATTTGCAATTCAATTATCTTTAATACTTTAAAACTTTTCAAAACCCATTTGTAAAATTTCTTGCTTCCTTTATAAATACCATCTATATGTTTTAAATAACACCTTTATAAATATATGTAAACTATTTGAAAACAATTATTTACATCATTACTTATTTTTACAAAGAAGCTATTTGAAAACATTAAATCCATAATTCATAAATTTATAAATTTTATCTCAAGATACTTTACAAATATTATCAATAATCAATAATCATTTACTTTAAATATGTTTTATTTAATTAATAACTTCTAAAATATTTATAACACTAAATTTTTCTATTAAACCATGTAGTATATAAATAAACAATATTTAAAAGGATATAGTCAACGAGGAAAAGAAGGAGGATTTGGAAAAGCAGAATATAGGTGAATAAATAAAGGTGAGCAGATAAGGTAGATTCAAAAGAATAGTATCGGGCATGAATAATAAATTTAGAACCATAAGGGTTTCAATTTCAAATATCAATATAAAATTTCTTTGTTGGAAATACTTTTTCAATAAAATACCTTTATTATAAAATACTTTTATAACTCGATGTTTCAACAAGTTTATCCTCGTTCCTGCAGACTCTGGCAGTACGTTGATCTGGCGCAAAGCTAGAATTCTCCAGGTACTTAGTAGACTTGTTTCAACACCCAGTGAAAATACTCAAAAAAACTTTTAAAAACAGATATGGAAAGTACAATCCAAACAAAAAAACAAACAAAACATGGATCGCAGATACACAATGGTTACGCCTGGGTCCCCCAGGAAACATCCGTACCTTTTAAGCATTCACTGCCTTGCGAATTTCGCCATGATAACAAAACTGTGGACCGCAGGATACATAACAATGGTTATGCATGGATCCCCCAGGAAACATCCATACCCTTTAAGCAATCTCTGCCTTGCGGATTATGCCACTAACACGACCATAGATCGCAGATACACAATGGTTACGCCTGGATCCCCCAGGAAACATGCGTACCTTTTAAGCAATCACTGCCTTGCGAATTACGCTATGCAGTCGAGTTCGTAAGACCATGGGTAACGCCATGGAATTCGAAGGACACTCGAGTATCATATCCGGAAAACCAAAAATCAGAGAGAATAATATCGATAGAATGAATCCAAGATGTGGCCACAAATCGGATATCAAGCAGAAGGCACTTTCCATATCTACTTCGAAAATATGTATCATATAGTACCTTTCAAATTAATTTCAAATATCATACTTATATAAAGTCCATTATATATAAGATTTCATTTTCAAATCAAATACTTTCCAAAATCAATAGTATATCAAATCACACTTATATAGACTTCAATTATATAAGATTTCACTTTTCAAATTGAGTATCTTTTCAAATCCATAGTTTTCGAATCAACATCATACTTATACAAACCAAATTTTATATAAGTTCGATAACTCCCAAATCAAGTATTTAGTAACATAAGGTTCTCAAATTTCAATTTTGTTTCAATATCAGTTCAGTTTCAAAATTATATACAATTCCACCAAAATTATTTCTTCTCAATTTAAATATCTTCAGTTCCAAAGTTTCCAAAATAATAAATTTAGAAAATAAATCAAAATTTCCAAATCAAGTATGAGTTCGTATTTTATTTGTCTTCGAGCATAAGAATGGTCCATGTGGCCATTAGCATGCCTAATGACTGTTACACAAGACTTATGCTTATCTTCTTAACTCTCTATCAACATATATTGTGTCATAGAATCCATTTGGATGTTGGAGCCTTAAGGTGACCTATACCCACATGAATGTCCTTCAGCCTTCATCTCATGTGGTTATAGGGACAAAGCCCCACTTAAGTCCTATGAATTTAAGGAGACCGATCCATAAAGGAGTCTACGACGCCATGAATCCTCTCTTTAACAATTCAATCACACATTAGATCCCCAAATGATAAATTGGTCCTTTGTACATGATCAAATCAGTTAAGGGTTAACTTATCACAAATAGCATCTAGGGTGTTAGATCATATTTTGGTTTAATGTTATTATTTATATTTAAATGTAAAGAAAATAATTGAAGTAAACTTAAATTAAAACAAGGCCCAAATATTACTTAGCCCAAGTTAGTTTAACCAAAACCCTTTCTCCCTTATTCTAGAAATTTCCTTACTCCTTTGTTTCAGCCCGACCATCTGATTGAACGAGAGCCCAAATTTGAAAATGAAAACCGCGACCATAATTCAAAAAAATGAAAAATGAATCATGTGAAGGCACTCAGCTTTCTAACGATGAGCGAAGACAAACCAACAAGGAGGTGAGGCGGTTAGTTATGGATGGGATCGCACATGTCGAGGGTGGAAGTCGCGACTTAAGCAACTGGTACAATGTAATGATGGAAATCACGACCTATAGCGGTGATGCAACTTAGTGAAGTGCACATGAGATTGGTGTCGAAGGAGGTTTGTGTGGGTTTGGTAATGATTGAGTTTGATGATTGTTGAGTAGATGTGGCTTCAGGCGACGTGAATATGTTGTCAGCTTCTAGGATTTGCGATGATTGTTGAGTTGTTGTAGTAGAAGTTTGGGAAAGCAAATGGTTAAGGTGAGTTATTTCTATAACTCACAAACATTACTATAATCCATTATTTATAACATTATTCCAATTATTTTTTGAATTGTTGGTTGATTAAATTGCTTGATATTGATTGGGTTAATTAATTGTTTGGAATTGTTTGGTGTTTATATTATTGGGTATTTGTTAGTAATTGGTTGAGTTTTTTATTAGGATAGTTGATTTATTGTGTGAAATTGGTTATGATTTTGCATTGGATATGGAGATTTTATGTATGTTTGATTATCAAAATGCAAGGGAAACACTGTTCGATTGCATTTTGATTAGCGTAATTTATTTATAAGTTCATGGAGAAATTTTACTCCATAATTTATACATTTTGATATTAATTTACTTTTCATTTTAAAATAATGTTTGAATGTTTTGAAATTTTTTATTCAAGGGTTTTATAATTTTATTAAAAGTATTTCATAGATAATTTATAAAATTTCATTCAATTGGCTATTTTTTATACTTATAAATAAAATTTAAATTATAGTATAAATTTGGTTTTCTATTGGTTATAAAACTCTTTTAAAAATCAATATTATAATATATTATAAGTTTTGAATAGTTTTAAAGGAAATATATAATAATTTGCTATTTTATTAGATATATTATGAAAATAATAATATTGTTTAAGTAATATTTATTATAAAGGTTATTTAAATATTATTGGGTGAGTTTGCAAATCATGGAAAAATATAGAACTGTTTATATATGATAATTATAAGGTTTTGGATATGTTTTGAATAAATAAAAATCACTTTTATAATATGAGAATTTTCAATTACAGTATAATTTAAAGGAAGATGTTTATTTCTAATTAGTTATTGTATAAAGTAAAGATTTTGAATTTTAAATTATGGTTTGAAATGGAAAGAATTATTTTGGTGGTTTTTAAATTTGTTTAAAGTATCATTTATTTTTATAAAATATTAAAATATCTTTTACAGTTATTTTTGATTTGCAAAGTGATTTTTCGAAGTTTTGAAAGTATGTATATTTGAATCTTTTATTGGGATTGAATGAATAAAGTGATTATATTATTTATTACATATAAGAGTAATTAAAAGTTTATTTACCTCCCGAATGTAAAATTAATCTTAAAAGTCTTATTGCATTTTTATTAATATAATCTCATTTTCTCGATTTATATTTGAATATTTTGATTGTTTCCCATTCTATGTGATAAGAAATCTGAATAAACGGAGTTATAATACCTTTTGGGATGGGATATTCGGTAATATTTCTCCAGTATTCTTTGAATTGTTATATAGAATATGGAAGAAATGAGTGTGATGTGCGAGCATTGAATAAATGGACTTGTAACACGCAATGGTATGTGACGCCGTTGTGTTATTTATTCGGTTATTCTGGATGACACTCAATACGGGGTATGTTGTATGTGATACTCTATGTGTTGAGTATTTGATAGTCATATGGTGACTTGTATGTGGAGCCATGTGATGACTATTGTATATATTCTATATGTCCGTCTACTTTTGTCTAGCTCCATTTATGGTTCGGGTGTAAACCAAATTGGTCGGTTTCCATCCTGGCGGCCTGATCGTGGGATCGTGCCCTAGATTCACGACGTCGTTGTTATATATTATATTTGATGCACATCACGAGGTTTGGATTTCGTGACATGTAGGGTAGTTGCCCTATAGCCCCTTGTGTCGTTAAGTCCTGCAGTTTGTTACATATAAGGGCAAACTAGGGTCGTGACCGAGGCTATGCGTTGATGAGCCACCAGTGGATATGTGTCATGATGTTCGTTAAGGTAACTAAGACTGTAGGAATAAGTCCAGCATCATAGCATACGGTAGAGTAGACCCTGGGTTCCTAGAGCGGACATACAGCCATCAATCCCCTGTTTGGTTTTGGTTCATGTGAACCAATGTTATAGGAACATATCTGGCTACATAGCATACAACAAGGTAGACCCTGGGTTCCTAGAGGAGGCGTAAAGCCATTAGCCACATGTTTGGTTTCGGTTAACATGTGGTTGGTATGCATATATGAAAAGAGATTATACCCGAGATTGTGTCCAGAGTATAGTCAACCATGTATCCTTCTATGGCAGACATCATACTTATTACTGATTATATTCGGGTATTGTTATGAATCGCTCAGATCATTATTATTGATTTTGGTGATTTGACGATGATATTTTATAATATGAGATTGAGAGATATTTGGGCATTACTTCATGCTAACCTGATATAATTAGCGATATCTCTATCAGTGATGTTTTCAGCATTTAGACGATGGATTCTAGATATGTATGATTCACCTATTTGTGTTGATCATGTGACTTCTGATTTGATGTGTTTCTAAATGGGTGATGGCATCTTTTGATCTCAGATCTGATAATTTTATATAGAATTGAGATGTTTGGGTAGTGTAATGCCATGGGGATTATTTTACATATATATGTATATACTTTGACATGTCATCTGGTGTTTTGAGTATCTTTGATGGTGATATTATATTATTTTTCCTTATCTATACTGTATCACCTTACCGTGATCCTTCATTAGACTAGTCTGATCCATGTGTTATTTTATAATACTCGGGTTAGTCCGAGACATTTTAGGTACAGGGACGACATGACCAGCATTTGTTTTATTAGACTTAAAGGAGTCTTATATTAGGTTAGTTATATGATATTTATATAACATTGATTTACTATATATGTTTGATATCAAGTTGTATATTGTTTGTTTCCCACTTTATGTTAAGATTGTTGACATTTAAGATGTAATGTATCTTTATGACATTATTGTATTATACGTTATGTGTTGTCGCTATGATTGACTTTGTGTTCTCTATATGGTACTATATATTATGTATTGTTCTGTCCTGGAGTCACACGTGTCTATTGCTTTGTACCGATACTGTATATGTATAGGTAAGTTATACATTCGATGTTTTAATGTGTATCAATATTGATCCAAGGGAATATTCATGTGTGTACTTATATCGCCTTGTTCTCCATATTATCTGACAGTATTACCTAGTAATACTCTTGGATAGTATGGGTATAGGGGTGGGGGTGTCACAATATGGAATTATTAGTACTTTAAACATTGGTTTTGATGACAACGACCACACGACATTATATAAAATATAGATACTAATGTTTTTATCAAGTTATATATAGTATAATGTGCAGGATATTGGCTAGGTGTTGATTTAGAAGACTATACAGAGTCAAGAGCAGATTCAACAGGCAAATATAGAGATTCAAGAGTTAGAGATTGAAGACTCATGAGTTTTGAAGGTTCAAGATATCCAGATAAGTTATATAGTCATAGATTATTTTGTTAAAACCCCGATAGTACTTCTTTGATCTCTCTTCATTTTTCAGAAAAGTTTTAAAATATATTTTCTGATTTTAAATGATTTTCAATTCCAAAAATGATTTTAAAGAATCCCTGTTTTCAAAATAATTTTTCAAAATGGCCTTCAACTGATTCCTGACTTTTTGATTATTTATTTACGAGATTATTGTATTTTGAGTAATTTAATTTTTAAGTATTTTATGTTTTAAATATTTAATCTATTATACTTTGATACAGTTTTAGTTTTATGCTATTTATAGTATTTAAAGTATTTTGATATTTATTGATAGTTTTATTTTAAATATATATTCACCTTTGTATATATTATTTTCAAAAGAAA